>CM076995.1:90303023-92803023 GCA_039090855.1 Macrothele yani | reverse complement strand
GTGCATCTTACATCTCACCAATCTATGGTCACTACCTGTGTTGAACTTGTTTAGCACACTGCAGTCTTCTATGACGAATTTTTTGTTACACATAATAAAATCAATTTCACTTGTCGTCCCATTTGGATGTCTCCATGTCCATTTTCTGTGTGGCTTTTTCTTGAAGAAGGAGTTCAAGATGAAAAACCCTTCTGCCTCTGCAAACTCAACGAGAGTATTTCCACGCTGGTTTCTGTTGCCGTGACCGAATTTACCTACTGAAGTTTCATTCTGTTGCCGTTGCCCTATTTTTGCATTGAAATCTCCCATAATTATTTTCAAGTGCTGCTTACCTTTATTATTTAGATGACAAATTTCCTCATAAAATTCTTCAATTTCTTCTTCAGGATGACTTGTGGTGGGTGCATAAGTTTGAATAATCTGAGCCTGGTATCTTTTCGAGAGTTGGATAACAAGTCGTGCAGCTCTGTCAGAGGAACTTTCAACTTCTACAACTTTATCCTTCAGTTTCTTGTTTATTATAAATCCAACACCACTAGTTCTGCCAGTATCTGTCCCACGATAGTAGAAGAGATGTCCACTTTTCAGTTCGATGAGATCTTCTCCTTTTCTCCTTACATCACTTAACCCCACGATGTTACACTTGATCCTTTGTAGTTCCTCTTCCAATTCAAGAAGCCTTGAATCAGAAGATAGGGAGCGTCCATTGTACGTAGCCAAGGTCAGCATCAGATGGCAGCCTAGTCCGGTCCTCCGGGGATTCTTAGCACCCTCTGCCTTCATGTCGCACTGGCCGCTGCCTTGGCCAGGTACATTCCAGCTGCCGGAGACTGAGGGCCAAGATTTAAGTTGTGGAATCATTTTGGAGGGGTTTGGCCATAACTCACCACGCTGGCCAAGCGGGTTGGTGAGTGTGGGATAGAATTTCCTCTAATCCCGATGGTATAGTTATACCGCTATTGGCGGTCGTCAGAGCCCCTTTAGTGGGAACAGGATGCACCACGAGAAGGCGGGGTTGACATTTGTCAAGGAGAGGCTGTGATGTTACGCATCACCTGACGTTACATCCCATATGTATATACTATATTATATATTAAATTGCGAACAATGAACGTCAAACTTACCCTTTCATTGTTCCCTGCTGCAAATCAATTTGCACCTTCTCCTTCTTGCTTGCTGAATTTCATCAAGAATTCCATTCTTTTTTTACTATTTTTCACTTGTGATGATGTTTTTGCAAAATGGCAATAATTTGTTGTGTACAGTGATATGAAGTTTCAAATGAACTTGAAGAATAAATTTTTTTTTAAAATAACCGATAAAAGTCATAGGTCATATAAGAAGTAAAAATGAGTGAATGTTAAAAACCTTTTTTGAAAATGAACCAGAAGAAGAATTCAACACAAATTCTTAACACTTCGGGGCTCGGCATTTCCGTATTGTTGTTGTTGACCAAATCTGTGTGATGATGATTAAGCCTAAGTTATAGAATACTGAGGGGGAAAAAAACATATCTCCGTACACCATCCTCCTTTCTGCAGAGAGGAGAGGCTAGACTGCACACAGGCTGCTTGCATGTGCTCATCGAATTATTTCCCTTAACTTGCGTAAGTGTGCGAATTATTTCCCAGGTTAACTTGCATAAAGTTATATTGGAATTGTAGGCTTATTTTATTTTTAATTCCTGTAAGGGCATCTTGGGAAGTTAGACTTTAATAAGAAAAGGGGTTACAATTAAGTTTTTCTTTTATCCATTGAATATAGGCAGAGCAATAAAATTTTCATATTTAAAACAATTTTTACCACTTATCTTGCCATCACCTACAAACATGCTTTGTGACCCACTAATGGGTTGCAGCCCATTATTTTGGAAACCCTGGTAAGGCCTATAATGAATACCCCAAGCCCAGTGATTGAGTGTCTATAATGTAAGTTTTTTGAACTTTATATTACTGGGTCTAGGTTTGAACCTGAAGTAAATGATTGTCTTTTTAGTTCTGATTCTGTCTCTTGCTGGAGAGAGTTGCCCGACTACAGACTTCCCAGATTGTTGTTAAACCTAGAAGAAGAAAAAAAAATAAAAATTAAATATGTGTGTATCATGGGGGAAATGGTTTCTTAACTGGTTTTAAGTGGTAGTATCTGTTGCATGAACTTCTGTGAAGGGCTTAACAAGGAATTTTCTTTGGAGGTGACCAAAAATATGAATGCATATGAGAGTATATGCATTTTTTTGAGACCATAGTTAATCACTGAAAACAGCTATACAAATTTTAGGTTTGTGCATGTGTCTTTTACGTATAGCATAAATCACTTGATTTTAAAAGTAATGCAAGTTTCTACTTGGGTCTGAATTTGAATCGTGGGGCAGTAGGCAAGACATAGATGTACATAATCTTCTAGTGTTGGTTCTCTCTCTTCTGTAGAACCAATGGCCCTAAATTATGGACAGGCAACTCCTTATATAGCCTTTAGTTTCTCACGGCAGATGTTAAACCTTGAAATGAAAAACTAAAATGGAGTTGTGAAACAAAAATAATTTCACAATTTATTTGTATGTGCTCAATGGCACCCTGTAACTGAAGTGGGGGAGAACCGATTATTTATCAGCTGGATACAGTTTTTTTTTTTTTGTATGCAGGTGTCTTTTTATGATAGTAGTTGATGCTTTCTTTCCATTCCAGACTGGAAATAACTTATTTTATTCATGCCAATTCATTTAACATATATCAACAAGTCTCTGACTTGCTCGGAAAGCCAATATCCAGTTTATTTACATTTGCATGACTGCCAAAACCACCAACCATCACCTATCATGCGCAACAGTTATCCATGGCTATAAATGTTAAAATGTCACAGAAGTGTTAAACCTGGGAACTACCTGCTTTTCCTACAGAGTGCATTATTCTAATTAGCTAGGCCTAACATGGCTACCAAGGCAATTAAAAACAATGGAATGTGTGTCTAAATCAGTCGCAATGCAAACTATTTGAGGGGCTTGAAATATAGGTCTATGCTATCAGAACGGCTTGAAATATAGGTCTATGCTATCAGTGTAAAGCTCCAGTTTGAGTACTAGCTGTGAACAATTCTGGCTAACAATTTAAATGTTTAAACTTTTTAAGTTGTTTCATTTGATGTATGAGATTTTTATTGTCTTATATTTATGAACCTTGCACTCAGTTATGTTGCTTATATGTTTGTCAGTCAGTTAGGCTTTATTCTTATCTTCAAATATGATTTCAAATTCTAGATTAACGTATAGCACTGGGTGGGGGGGGTACCATTTGTTTCACATGGGCACTGCTGTCCAAAACTTGAGGATGAGGTACATCTTGACCAGTCTGAATCAGAAAAAGAGGTTTTATACCTGAAAGGAGTATCACTGTTAAAGCATCAGTCAAATGAAATGCACAACATTAAATATTATGTGTAATATTTCATGGAGATCAAAACAATAGAATGTTACAAAAGAGGTACAGGCTCGTCTGCCATCCAGTAACAATCTTTCAGCACTGCATAAACAGACTACAAGGCAAAGTCCTCAGTAGTGGATATGTCCACCCACACTGCTGTGTAGGACTGGTCCCAGGCATGCCATGTTCATTCAGCACCAAGTGGTTTGTTTAGGAGCTCTTGGGATAAACTGTTCCATTCTTGTTGATAAGTGCTGGAATGGTTTCTGGTGGGGTGTTCCTTTGCACAAGTCATAAAAAGGAACACCCCCACCAGAAACAAAGCTTCCCATGCATGTCTGATTTGATTAAGGCACAGTTTGGGCTTCTGCCTATATACACACTTTCAGGTGCTGCCATGTACATACATACACATGTATGTATGTATGTATGTATGTATGTATGTACATGGCAGCACCTGAAAGTGTGTATATAGGCAGAAGCCCAAACTGTGCCTTAATCAAATCAGACATGCATGGGAAGCTTTGTTTCTGGTGGGGGTGTTCCTTTTTATGACTTGTGCAAAGGAACACCCCACCAGAAACCATTCCAGCACTTATCAACAAGAATGGAACAGTTTATCCCAAGAGCTCCTAGACAAACCACTTGGTGCTGAATGAACACGGCATGCCTGGGGCCAGTCCTACACAGCAGTTGTGGGTGGACATATCCACTACTGAGGACTTTGCCTTGTAGTCTGTTTATGCAGTGCTGAAAGATTGTTACTGGATGGCAGACGAGCCTGTACCTCTTTTGTAACATTCTATTGTTTTGATCTCCATGAAATATTACTCATAATATTTAATGTTGTGCATTTCATTTGACTGATGCTTTAACAGTGATACTCCTTTCAGGTATAAAACCTCTTTTTCTGATTCAGACTGGTCAAGATGTACCTCATCCTCAAGTTTTGGACAGCAGTGCCCATGTGAAACAAATGGTACCCCCCCCACCACCACCACCACGTGCTCACAGCAAATTTGCATATGGGCTGCACATCATGGAATGTCTTCATACATTACTCCACACTTGTTTGCATTTGTTAGCCAGTTCGTTTAGCCCCATGATGCTCTGTAATAATCAGATTTCATGTTTTTCCTTAAGTTTTTGACAGTTAGTGGGCATTTCAGACCTTTAGGTGAATTATTTATTTGCACAAATACTGTTTAGTTTGAATAAAGCTCATGTTGAGAAATGGGTTCCTAGTTTCTTAATTCAATTACTAATCTAAAACAACTATTATGGGAATTTTATTAGGAAATTTTTTATTTAAATTGCAAATTTTCAGAGAAAACTCTTCTCCTTCTTCAGGCTGTTTTTTTTGGTGTCCCTTATTCCCGTCACTATCGCGGTTATGGTTAACCTTGACGGTTACAGTTATTTTTCATCAAATCCTGCCAGATTTTAGGCAGGGAAAATCCTTTGCAGTCATTGATGGTGGAATTTTGATTTTTCTCAATCTCTATTCCTTCTTTTAGCTTTCTTTTTTGAAAATTGCTTTGGAAACTGATGACTTTAAGGGAATTCTAATCCATGCTGTGACTAGTTTCTCTAACATGCCTATCTAAACCAGTTTTGTTGGAGCAATTTTTTATAGCAACTTTATGCTCTGCTATACGAGTTTCTAGTCTGCGACCTGTTTTACCTATGTAAGATAGTCCACAACTACATTTTACTTCATAGACTACACCTTGCATTTTAAAAATATCTTCTTCTCTTTGAACTATTTTAGGGAATTTTTTTTTTAACTTTGTTCTCTAAACTTGGAGCTAGCCTAATATTGTACTTCTTACTAATTCTCTTTAAAGACTCAAATAAACCTTTGTGATAAGAAATTTTTTTAGTGAATTTTACTCGTTGCTTTTGCGGGTTCTTTGTACCATTAAAATTCAGAAGCTTCTCAATTTCTTCTTTAGGATAGTTATTTTCTGCAAGTATGACTTTAAGTTCTTCCTTATGGGTTTCTTTCTTATCTGCTGTAGAAAACTATTTTATTAATTTTTTTCTAAACACTGACTTGCTACATTTTCTTAATAGAAACTGGATGATGGGAATTGAAATCCAGTAGTCTATTAGTATTCACTGGTTTTTTATACCAACTAGTGAGGAATTTTTCATCTTCATAATAGATAGTAATATCTATGAAGTTAATTCTTTTTTCTTTTGAAGTTCAATAATGAACTTAAGGGAATCATCTAATTCATTGAATGAGTCTAGCATTCTTTTTGGAACAATTTCTGAGCTATCTAATTATAAATAAGATGTCATCCATGTATCTGCTATATAGGCAGAAGTATGTGGGTTGTACTAGTATCTTTTCTTCTAGTTTTCCCACATAATAGTTAGCTGAGAGTGGGGAGCCCATAGCTTCAAAAATCTGGTCTAGCTGTGGGCTCCCCACTCTTAGTTAACTACACTGGCGGAAAGTGAAAAAAGAACACCAAGAAGGAGACGTCCGATACCAACAAAATTTATACAGCATAATAACGGAATACAGAGGATAATGTGATCAAAACATTATGGCAAAATACAGCTGTATTTGCTGGTAAACTGAAAAATAACATTTCCATGTAACATGTTTAGTACGAGGTTGAGCCGCCACGAACTGCGTCACACTGCAATTCTGGCATGGAGTCTGTCGTACAGATGTTGGATGTAAGTTTGGGGTATTGAGTTCCAAGCATCCTCAACCTGGACGCGTAAATCGGGGATGGTTGTGGCTGGCCGTGGAGACCGGATAAGTCATTGCCCCATAAAATCCCACACGTGCAGGCCATGGAAGTTGACTCACACCCTGAAGTGCATGTTGCGTTGCACGTGCCGTGTGTGGGCGCGCGTTATCTTGCTGGAAAACACCACAATGGACCGACCTTACAAATGGCACAACGGGCTGAATGATGTTGTTGATGTAGGGGGTGCTGTTTAACGTACCCGGTACAAACACTAGTTGTGTACGAGAGTGATAGCTGATCGCTCTCCACACCAGGAGACCAGGTGTAGGCCCTGTGTGTCGCTGGCGGATGCAAGAAGGATGGAGACACTACCCTGTGCGTCTGTGAACACGCATACGGCCATCGGAGGCTCCCAAGCAGAATCTGCTTTCATCGCTGAACACGACAGATCGCCATTGTGTTCTCCAGTGCAGACGTTGGCGACACCACTGCAGCCGTTCCTGACGGTGGGCTGGAGTCAGAGGTACACATGCCAGAGGCACATGTGCACGTAGTCCTGCATCCAGTAGACGGTTGCAGATTGTTCGCACAGTCACCTCAGGTGCAACGGCAGCTCGGATTTGCGTCGCAGTGGATGTTCTGCTTGACAACACCGCTCTTCTTATGCGTTGATCGGTCCGCTCATCAGTCCATCTGTGACTCCCGGTTCCACGTCTTCTCATGTGGGAATGTTCTTCGGACCATCTACGCCACCATCTTACCACCACCTATACGTCCCGTCCAATTCGCTCCGCAATACGACCACCCGGCCTCGTGAATCCGACTAGACGACCTCGCTCAAAGTCCGATAACTGCTACACGGCTTGTACATGTCTTCCATGTCCAGGCATTGCAGCTTCTTGAGGGTCTTCACACGTGTCCGTATGCCGACGACTGATTACATTCACTTTGCCGTACTCCTTAAATACCACCGACGATAATTTGCATATTATGCCGTGCTGTGGCATAAGCACTCGCCGGTTGGTCCCGAAATTAACATCACACCTACGCAAACTTGACCCCATTAACATATCTAAATTTCATGATCGTCCGCCAATTCCTTCTTGGTGTTCTTTTTTTCACTTTCCGCCAGTGTATTATGTGGGAAAACTAGAAGAAAATATGCTAGTACAACCCACATACTTCTGCCTATACATGGATGACATCTTATTTATTGCTCAGAAATTGTTCCAGAAATAATTCTATACTCATTCAATGAATTAGATTATTCTACAGCAGATAAGAAAGAAACCCATAAGGAAGAACTTAAAGTCATACTTGCAGAAAATAACTATCCTAAAGAAGAAATTGAGAAGCTTCTGAATTTTAATGGTACAAAGAACCCGCAAAAGCAACGAGTAAAATTCACTAAAAAAATTTCTTATCACAAAGGTTTATTTGAGTCTTTAAAGAGAATTAGTAAGAAGTACAATATTAGGCTAGCTCCAAGTTTAGAGAACAAAGTTAAAAAATTTTCCCTAAAATAGTTCAAAGAGAAGAAGATATTTTTAAAATGCAAGGTGTAGTCTATGAAGTAAAATGTAGTTATGGACTATCTTACATAGGTGAAACTGGGCGCAGACTAGAAACTCGTATAGCAGAGCATAAAGCTGCTATAAAAAATTGCTCCACCCAAACTGGTTTAGATAGGCATGTTAGAGAAACTAGTCACAGCATGGATTAGAATTCCCTTAAAGTCATCAGTTTCCAAAGCAATTTTCAAAAGAGAAAGCTAAAAGAAGGAAATAGAGATTGAGAAAAATCAAAATTCTGGCAGGATTTGATGAAAAATAACTGTAACCATCAAGGTTAACCGTAACCGCAATAGTGACGGGAATAAGTGACAACAAAAAGACAGCCTAAAGAAGAAGAGTTTTCTCCGAAAATTTGCAATTTAAATAAAAAAATTCCTAGTAAAATTCCCATAATAGTTGTTTAGTTGATTTGTTTGTAATAACAAAATGATAATAATAATAATAGGCACAATATAAAGAGTATTTCATTTACACACAAACATTTTAATAGTTTAAATTTCTAAAAATTGCTCCATGTATTGACATTTCTAAAGTCATGTCTTCCTCAGAAATTATGATAAACCACAATGCATTATACACAATTTCTTATCCAAGCCGAATTTCCGGCTGGGACCACCAATAATCTAGGAGGAGCAATTCTAAGTTGACAATTTGGGCTAACCCCAAATTGTCAATTTAGTATTGTTAGAAATTGTCATGTAACAACATAATTTTTTTTTTTTTTATGCATTCAAAATTGGGGTGCATTCATTATCTAAGTGTATCAATATTTAAAGACAGGTTCCTAATTTTTTTAAATAATAACAGCAGGGCCTACGTATTGTTTTAAGACAAAATTATTGTATTTAAAAATCTCAAACTTACTTATGTTCTGCTGATGAGGGAGGAAAGATGAGGTACAAATTAATTTTACATTGTCCTATTTTATGTGGTCTAGACTGATACAGTGTTTCATTATTGCTGACCTAATGGTGTTGCTGTCTCCTGCAGCTCAATTACATTCATTTGTGTGAACAGAAAGGATTTTTTTTTTTTTTGGACAATGTAGACTTAATTACATGTGCACAGTATAGTGTAAACTTTAAATTTGTCACAATCTGAAATTGGAGTCTTTGTAGTTTTATAGGATTCTTAACAATTTTGCATTTTACAAATTTTGGAAAACAACTGTTTTTTTGTGGCTATTGGTGGGTTATGTGTGAAGACACTTGGATGATGAATATACAGTGCTTTGGTGGCCATAACTTAAAACATTTTACAATGTTACCCAGCAATTTCTAACAATTATCTAAATTGACATTTGTTTGCATTGTGTTAACATTGCTCCTAATGAAGGCAGGACTTTAGTAATGTTGAAACATGTGGGATGATTTTTAAACTTTTAAATTACTTACTTTTGTGTGTAAATAAATAAGACATCATTTTCTGTATATTATCATCACTTGTACTAAATTCACTTCCTTACTGTGTGCTATCAGTTTTCCTGACTTGCATATTTAAATTTTAATTCATTTTACTAAGTGAGAAAATTGGGCACTGGATTCCATTGGGAATGGAGTAACAGCAACTTAGTGACCATCGAAGTTTGTTTCAGTGTAGTGAATGTAAGTTAAGAAATAAAAGATGGTACAGAGTTTATTTTACAATATAAAAGGTGCACTGCATCATTTTTGTTGTTGTTGGTTTGTGTCTGGTTGTTGCTTTACAGCATTTTTTTGTTTCCTTCTACCCTGTAGATACTGAAATTTTGTATACCAAAGCAATAAGTTCAATTACTGAGCAATATGGAAAGCCATTTCCTTGGGAAGTGAAGGTTCAAGCCATGGGAAAGACTTCACGAGAATCTGCTGAAATCATCATCAAAGCTCTGGACTTGCCACTGGGTGTAGAAGAATATATGGAACAAGCAGAGGAGCATGTGCAGGCTTTATTTCCTACAGCTGAACTTCTTCCAGGTAACGAAATGAAAGCTGTTATAAATTTGTGTAGCATGCATTACAAAATGTGCAAATCATTGAAATTTCTTGTGGTTTCTTTATCAACAAAGTATTTTTGAAACTTACAGTACATTTTTTTCAATATAGAATGCAGTCAGCCAATTCATCTAACTATTAAAATTATTATAGTTTTCCAGCTAAAGAATTAATTTGAAAGATGTAGTGGCAATTTACATCCTTGTTTTGTTGCAAGTAATGTGCAGTGAAGGTGCTTAATCTAGATACTGATCTATAATTAAAACTCTCAATTCTTCATTTGCAGTGAATAAACCAGGAAGAATAAGATAGCTTGTTTTATATCTGAGGATAAAAGTTGCAGAATTTTTTTTTATACATGCATACATATAATTGAGCTGTTTCCTGTGATTCAAGGGTTAGCTTCTCAAAGAAAGATCATCTGTCATATCCAGTGGTGTAACTACCACACCGGCAGCCCCAGTAGCTGAGGGCTGGGGGGGGGGGAAGGGCGCAGATAAGCAAGGGGCGTACTGCAGCTTCCGGTTATAGTTTTTTTTTTAATTTGAACACGCCCAAAGACAAACAAACAAGTAATTAATCTAAAGGTTCATATTTTCTTTTAAAGTACATTTAACTTTGCCTAAATAAATGTCAAGTTTCACTTTTAAAGAACTGGATGTCCTACAGATTGAAGCTATTTGGCTCCGAGATATAATATGATTGCTCTCCACTCGCTTTCTCTCTGTGCTGCTGAGAAAAAGTGTTTGGCCGCATGGGAATTCCTAATGGAAGATGTGGAGAGACAATCAGTCAGTTACCTAGGATTACGTACATGACAGGCGCCAACGTTAATTCACCGAAGCCGCAAATCTGCCATGTACAAAAAACGGTGATTTCTTCAAGTGATTTATTTTAGTTTTGTACAAAACAATTACTTGTATTGTTAAATGTATTTCTTAAAAAGTTAAAACTACAGAAATCTAGATACCATCATTACTTTTCCAGACATTCTCCCTGACTTCCTGAAACTCCTCCCATCCACCACAAACACACCGCGAAAAGCGCATCCTCCCTTGTGCTTGAAATCCTGGGAAAATTAAATTACTGCGCTTAGGGGCTGTAAAGTAAATCTTGAGGGGGGGGCACACGTTGTGCTGGTTACACCACTGGTCTTATCAAAGGTTACTGATGGTGTTATATTGTATCTGACGCAGCATACTTTTTTCATTTTGCCACTTGCATGGCAATTTGCTTTGCAAGTTTTTACTTGCATGGCAGTTTATATTTTTTTATAGCACTTTCAAAGAAATAAGTTGTTAATACACAATCTATCTTTAAAAATCAGTTTTAGGACTTGTCTCACAACTTCCAACTGTAGAATTAGATCTAAAATATATGTATGTTTTTAAAATTAACCATGCATTCAGCTTCAATCAGTGAATAATGATAATCAAGTTACAGTGGAATTATAGTTGAAGTATTTAAAAAAGTATCTTAATCAAAATCACAAAGTGGCTTAGCATGCTCATTTTTAGTAGTTTTCTCTACTTCTTTAATGGTCATGAACGATATGGTAAAGTTTCTGGATGGTGGGACTTTTTGGAAAAGAATATTTTAGTAGCATTTCCTGGAGAGAAGCTGTTCAAGTCTGATCTTTCTAATGATATTTACAGTAGTATGTTAAGTGTTGTTGCTTTCATACGGTTTCGAATATCAGTTTTAATCTGTTTCATAGTGGAAAATGCTCTCTCCAATTTGGCATTAGACACTGGGAATATTCTTAGTATGTTCAAAATATGGCACAGATTTTTGAAGTTTCCACTGTAATTTTTGAAGTTTCCACTGTAATTTTTGCACACACATTTCCAAAGCTCATTCCCTCAAAGATACCTCAAATTGGATTACCAGAATGCCTTGAAATCTGTCCAGTCATTACAGATATCTTCTTCTGTTACACCATGTTGTTGCAACAGTTCTTTGTAATGCCTGAACAAGTACTGAATTTCTTCCACTCCAAAAGAGGAAAGTCTATTTTGATCAAATGGATACACTGCAAAATATTCATTGCCACATTTATAAATTTTGATTTATGTAAGTAAATTAGCAAATCTGCCAAAGACTACATCAAGTAAATGAGTTAGAACATCATTATAACTGTTTGTAAACACATGCATGGATGAGCAGTTGGCCAAAGAAATTCCTTTGTAAATTTGGTTTACCTCTTTTCGAAATTCACCTGAAGTTTCTTAATTAATGAACAACTGAGATCATCGGGAAAATTACTGTTTTTCATATTTTCAAGTGTGGAGTATAATCTCTGTAGATTAATGGTCAATGCATACATCATATCCACTTCATCTTGGAGCACAAGCGACAGCTTCAAAAAATGATTCGAAATCTTATTGAAAAATAAAAACCCATACAATTAATTTTACACCAAACCTGTTTACCAGGCAGAGTGCTGAGCCATTTCTGAAACCTATGTCTCTAGCTGTTGTACTATAACACTATAGTTTCCAATGAAGAATTCCAGCAACTTTTTATGACACCCATCCCATACCCAGAGATCGTGCTAGGATTTTTTTCAAAAGAGCAAAAATACTCCTTCACATTTTTTGAAGGAGTATTTTTCTTTCCATAGGAGTAATTTTAGAGAGCGAACAATTATTGCATTAAATTTTGAGCTAAATAATATTTAATATAAAAACAACTAATTAAATCTATATGTAAATATGTCAACATGAATTAGCATGTAATTGAATTTTCTTTTATATAAAATAAGTAAATCATAATTTATCAAAATCTTACCTACTTGCTTGCCTTCTTTTATCCATGTGGCTGCAAAAAATTTTGTTTTGCTTTTGAAACACTGTACCAAAACTTGTGTGTGTTCCTTCACAGATTCAAATTCTACACACTCAAACTTCAAAAAGAGTTGTATTGTGGAGGAAGAAAATCTACAGTATCTCAATCATAAAAGATAAAATAAACCTTCATTGGACATTCTGATGTGCAAGTTTAGTATTACAAAGGTCAACTAATTTATTATTTTTGAACATGTTTTCCTTCAGCTCTGAAAAAAAAATATTCTTGAATACTATGTATGAGATGTTTACAGTTCACATAATTGAGACTTGGTTGATTCAACCATTCTTCTGATATGAGGAATGTCCAGTTTCTCCCTTTGCAACTATTTATAGAGGGAAAACAACATTTAACAATAATTCAGGACAGTAGAAATATCGCGAAAAAAAATTACTGTTATGAAAAAAATCTTTGCTCCATCTGACTCCCGTTTTCGGAAATTTTCCCTCCGTTTTCAAGCTGAAACACAATCAGTTATCAAACAAAATTATATTTTACAGTAAAAATGAGCAGAGGAAATATGGCGAGGGAAAAAATAAATTACGATTACAGATTAAATTTGCAGTTCGTCTAACTTCCTTCGAAAGTTTTGAAAGACGAAATTCCCTTCTCAGCCTGACCCCCCCCGTTAAGCCGCCACCACGCCCGCACATACACACCACCTCCAAAAAAAATTATCTTTAGTTTTGAAGACAACAAAGTCAGAGTTACTCTTCGAATCCGTGTAAGAAACTTGTGCCTAAGGTTTACAAGGACATTTTTGCTGCGTCGTTCTTCCGTTATCGGAAACTATTGTTTGCACTTTCAATCTGAAATGCAAACATTTATGCAATAAATTGATATTTAATAACAATACTGGACAGAGGAAACTTCGAGAAAAATAAATTATGATCGAGGGAAAAAATTTCACTCCGTTAAGCTTTTGTTTTCGGAAGTTCTGAAAAACGGAATACCGTTCCCCAGGCGAAAAAAGAGCTCTCTTCCCCCTCGCTAATCCTCCTAAAATAAAACATTATCTTCAGTTGTTTTTTTTCATCACTCTCAAGTATAACCGAAATGTGGAATTCCTCGAATCTGAAGAACAATCTCATGCCTGATTCGTAACAGTCAGTGATATGCAAAATGAACTGCTCGTTCAGCTACGCATAGAAGTCGATTCACGGGTCCACAAACTGATTGTGTTCCCGATATGAACGATGTATATTCGATATACATCGTTCATGTCTGGAACATAATCGATTGCAATTTTCCGAACTCTGAACGATCCGTTTCAGAAGCACGTATTTTTACAAAGGATACAGTTTTAACGCGCAAATTTTGCAAGCGATCCAAAAACGGGCCCAAGATTTTATATTTATATATATTTTTTCTTAAAATTGCGTAAGGCAGGAGACTCCCGCTTAGCAGCTTTGTTTCGACGGGAATCCCGCCCTGAAATTTAGCCCCTGAAATGGCAATTAAACGAACTTCAAAACACGTCGCAAAACAATGCATAAAAATACGCATTTCTAAATTTTAAAGCGTATTCGGTGTTTTCAAGGTGGGAAATACGCGTGTGGAGGCGTTATCGCGATCTCTGCCCACACCCTATACTTTGTAAGTTGGCATTGATGTTTTGTGATCTTCATTTAAGATAAAAGCAAGTTCTCTAAACTTATGTAGACAATTTAGGCTTTCGCTGTACAATTCACGAACATCACTTAATAATACAAATATATCTGCAAGGTATGTTGACTGAACATAATCTTAAACACTTACTTAGTTTTAAATGGTGACTGGATCCGTGAACTGTAAGCAACCATGGGCAAGGCTTCCTTAATTCAGCAGCAACCCTCTTTTTGTGTCCTAAACTTACAGAAGTGCCATCAGCTAGAAAACCTATAAGATTCTTTTAAATATTACCAATGACAAAACAGTCCAGAGTTTCTTTTATTGCCCAGAAAACACTACTAACTTTTCCACTTTTTAAATATGTTATTTTTAAAAAATTTGCATTGCAAATCACAACTGTTGTTGTCCATGTAGGTAAAAAAAAAAAATCCTTATCAGTAATACTGATGTCAGTGGAACCAATCACAACAAATACTGTAATAAGTAATATTTTCTAAATCATTTCTTAGAATGTTTTCAATGTCTTCTCCAACACACTCTGTAAATTCTTCACATTTCAAGACTGTGTTGCAGGTATCCCCAAGATTTACTACATGACATGATTCTAATAATTTTGGAAATTTATTAAAATCCATCTCTTCTGCTACGACAAATATGATGCCAACTCCAATGTAGAACTGTTATTAAAAGCAGTGACAATACTGTTCGTCAGGTATATTTTGTTTAAGTATGCAGGGTGAAGTAGTTAGGTCCATATAATGATATGAAAATACAAAATGAACATTAATGGTAAAAAAAAATTTACTTATAATAATTTCGGCATTTTTCAGTCACTGTGGCAAATCTTTTGCTCGATAGAACGGACATTTGCTTATTTACATGAGTTTCAAGTTTTGTCTGAACGGAAGATTCATGTATTAAAAACTCTATTTTGAGTTAAAATTCTATACCTTTGTATAGGTGTTTGCAAGGAATGATGATTAAAAACATGAAAGTTAAAAAACCCAAATGAATAAAAAGACAAAGGAATAAAAGATGGACCCAAACTTTTCACCACTGCAACACACTTCCAAACATGTTTCGGCAAGAATTTTGCCTTCCTCAGTGGAAACATTAAGGTGTACATGGGCACCAAGTCCTCGTCGACGATCCTTGAAAGACTGATGTAATGTCTTGTATCCCTCTGCCTTCAGCCTTCGTCATCGCAGACCATGGACAACTGCGTGTCACTACGCAAGCTGTTAGTGGCGGCATCTGTAGCATTGTGTTCCTCTTGGTCTACTTTTGCCATTCCGCACCTGTGATCTTTGAACCTGTGTTCATTAGTCTTTTGAACGATTGTTTTCCTGTTCGATCAGATATCGCCAGACATGAGGTAATTCAATTGGTGAATTAGTGTTGCAGCAGCTATTTCCAAATTTCCCAATGACCACTGCTTCCGATGTTATGATCTGTCTATGCGTCTTGTGTGATGTCTAATATTCTCCCAGTCGGGCGTCGATTGATTTTCTATGCAGTGTTGTATCAGAGCCATTCTTGGTCTTTTCTTTTGCCAATCTTGAATATGTTCTTTCAATCTCGTAATCATTCGTCTTTTTGTACTTTCGATATAAATGGAATCTTGTTGATTATTGTCTGTCTTGGTTGGAATGGCATATACTCCTGCTCGATCTAGGATGGATTTTTTGTTATTACCAGAAGTTAGTAATGGGCCATTATAATATCAATGATGGTTTCTGCCAGATTTATTTCATTCGAAACACATTCTTCCTTTAATATGTTACTCAATGGTGGTAAGTATGGAAAGGAGATGTAAGATTTATATATATTCTTTGGTTTCACCTGGTTTTGATTATTCTTAAGTTGTTGTATATTGAATTAATCAAACATTTATTGTATCCAAAATGTTTAGCTATATTTTCAATCCATTGTATCTCTGTAAGTTCGAACTCTGCCGTAGAGCTATGTGTTATAGCTCTGTTAATGTAATATTGGAATGCAGCTGTCTTATATCTCCATGGATGTGCGGAATCCGATGGTATTAATGCAGGCACGAAACATGGTTTTCGATAAACAGCGTAATCTATGGAATCATGCCTTCTGAATAAATTAAGGTCTAAATAATGAAGATTTTTGTTAACCTCTTCTTCAAGCGTTGTCTTTATGGTTGGGTAAGTATTGTTTAAGGTTTATATGAACATATCTAGTTTGTTCTTAGTATGTTGCCAGAAAATCAAGATATCATCAACATATAGTGTAGATATAAAATCGGCAAATCAAGGCCCTAGTTCTGGAATAACATTTGTACAATATTCTGTATGACAACCTCTGCTAGAAGACAGGAGAGTGGTGATCCCATGGGTGCTCCAAATACTTGTTTGTATATAATACCATCATTTGAGAAATAATTGGTGTTGGTTATAAATCGTAATGCATGTATAATACTTGTTCGTTGTTTTTCATCAATGTTTTCTTTTATAAGTTTTGTATTTAATTAGTTCAATTGCTTCTGTGACAGGAGTGTTCGGATATAATGATATTAGTTTGTTGCCAAAAAATCAATTTGCAGTTTCTGATGTTATGCAGAAGTAACAACATCATTCCGTGATTCCTAAGGATTAAAACTAAAATACTAAATTGCAAAGACAAGAATATTATAAATATTTGTGAAATTAAAAAGCTAAGAACAGTCATTCGTGATAAAAGAAAAACTTTGAACAAACTCAGTATTGTGAACTATTAGTTGTACAACAAATGTATGAATCTTGTTCAACAAGAAATTGTCCAAAATACGGAATTCATCAAATTATACGCTATGTTAGACCGTATGAGATTGAAACTACGTAATGAACATATACCAAAGTTCGAAAACCTCTTGGACGAAAAACATTACAGGACAGATAATGAAAATAATAATAAGCCTAACAACATAAACAAGTTTATTAATATGTCTAATATCGAACTTTCAGGCTTACAGGTTTTAAAGCATTAGAGAAAGGAATTCAGTATGCATATGAACGACCTAAACCTAGGCCTGAAGATCTTATACCACAAATAGAAGAAATAATACAAGAATTACCAGTTAACAAAAGGAACCCAGTTCGATATAAAATGGTTAGACCATATAATAAAATGTACTGTCAGACAAATAATACACCAATTAAATATGAACGTGAAGCTTTGTTGGCATTGAGGAATGACTACGATGTCAAATGCATAATGGCTGACAAGAGCAAGCAGATTGTGATTATGAACAACAAATGACTATCAGTTGAAAATGAATAAGGCCGTTACAGAATTGAAGGTAGAGAAAATTGACAAGGATCCCATTGATAATATAATTCGGCAAGTTGCAAATTTAAAGAATCTTAGTGACCTCCCACCGATAATAAAACAAAAGGCTTATCCACCAATTGGAGCATGCACACCGGCTGTTTTTGGTAAAGTAAAATCACATAAAGACAATCATCCGATATGCCTTATTGTGAACAAACGAAATGCTCCCACAATCAATCTTGAGAAAGCAATATATAACTATCTAAAGCCACTTTATAGTAACCATGAATTTAAAATTTAAAAATCTAAAGAACTAATCAGTAAACTTCAATCTTTGCAGGAATATAATTTCACAATGTGTAGTATGGACATAATATCATTATATCCGAACACTTCTGTCAAAGAAGCAATTGACCTAATTAATACAAAACTTATAAATGAAAACATTGATGAAAAACAATGAACAAGTATTATACATGCATTATGATTTATAACCAACACCAATTATTTCTCAAATGATGGTATTATATAGAAACAAGTATTTGGAGCACCCATGGGATCACCACTCTCCTGTCTTCTAGCAGAGGTTGTCATACAGAATATTGTACAAATGTTATTCCAGAACTTGGGCCTTGATTTGCTGATTTTATATCTGTGCTATGTTGATGATATCTTGATTTTCTGGCAACATACTAAGGACAAACTAGATATGTTCATATAAACCTTCAACAATACTTACCCAACCATAAAGACAACGCTTGAAGAAGAGGTTAACAAAAATCTTCATTATTTAGACCTTAATTTATTCAGAAGGCATGATTCCATAGATTACGCTGTTTATCGAAAACCATGTTTCGTGCCTGCATTAATACCATCGGATTCCGCACTCCCATGGAGATATAAGACAGCTGCATTCCAATATTACATTAACAGAGCTATAACACATAGCTCTACGGCAGAGTTCGAACTTACAGAGATACAATGTATTGAAAATATAGCTAAACATTTTGGATACAATAAATGTTTGATTAATTCAATATACAACAATCTTAAGAATAATCAAAACCAGGTGAAACCAAAGAATATATATAAATCTTACATCTCCTTTCCATACTTACCACCATTGAGTAACATATTAAAGGAAGAATGTGTTTCGAATGAAATAAATCTGGCAGAAACCATCATTGATATTATAATGGCCCATTACTAACTTCTGGTAATAACAAAAAATCCATCCTAGATCGAGCAGGAGTATGTGCCATTCCAACCAAGACAGACAATAATCAACAAGATTCCATTTATATTGGAAGTACAAAAAGACGAATGATTACGAGATTGAAAGAACATATTCAAGATTGGCAAAAGAAAAGACCAAGAATGGCTCTGATACAACACTGCATAGAAAATCAATCGACGCCCGACTGGGAGAATATTAGACATTTGACATCACACAAGACGCATAGACAGATCATAACATCGGAAGCAGTGGTCATTGGGAAATTTGGAAATAGCTGCTGCAACACTAATTCACCAATTGAATTACCTCATGCGAATGAAATAAATCTGGTGATATCTGATCAAACAGGAAAACAACCGTTCAAAAGGCTAATAAACACAGATTCAAAGATCACAGGTGCGGAATGGCAAAAGTAGACCAAGAGGAACACAATGTCATGGATGCCGCCACTAACAGTTTGCGCAGTGATACGCAGAGTTGTCCATGGTCTGGGACGACAAAGGCTGAAGGCAGAGCGATACAAGACATTACATCAATCTTTCGAGGATCATCGACGAGGACTTGTTGGCCACGTACACCTTAATGTTTCCACTGAGGAAGGCAAAATTCTTGCCGAAACATGTTTGGAAGTGTGTTGCGGTGGTGAAAAGTTTGGGTCCATCTTTTATTCATATGGGGGTTTTAACTTTCATGTTTTTAATCATCATTCCTTGCAAACACCTATACAAAGGTATAGAATTTTAACTCGAAATAGTTGTTTTTTAATCCGTGAATCTTCCGTTCAGACAAAACTTGAATCTCATGTAAATAAGCAAATGCCCGTTCTATCAAGCAGAAGCTTTGCCACAGTGACTGAAAAATGCCGAAATTATTATGAGTAAGTAAAAAAATGTTTACCATTAATGTTCGTTTTGTATTTTCATATCATTATATGGACCTAAGTACTCCACCCTGCATACTTAAACAAAATATACGTGATGAACAGTATTGTCACTGATTTTAATAGCAGTTCTACATTGAAGTCTTTGGCCACTTAAAATCACGCCATATGAATTTTTTTGCGTATGGGAATATAAGGAATTAATTTTTTTTGCGTGTGGAAACATAACTAATTGACCGACAATATATCATCACTTACTGAAGTCGTTGATCTACCAGTTGGGTTTTTTGCGAAAAAATCTTAAATTAATGGCATAACCATGTATATCAGATTTTGCATGTTTAATGCAATTGTCTTTCTCTAAGCTGGCACCACACATTCCAGTCAATGACCGAAGAGCTGAATTTGCAGGGTACTCGAAGTGCTGATTCATGTTTTTAACACACATCACAATGTATTAATGTGACAGTATTATCGACATTAACTCGCATTTGAGCCATATATTGCATGGATCAATTTCTCCTTTCCAGTTTTCAAAAGTATTAAATTACACTGTTGAATTTTCTACCATTGCTACCAGGCACGGACTGGGTCGCCAGGACACCAGGAGAATTCCAGGTGGGCCACCATATTCTGGGCTGATAGGCCCCTTGCTATTTCAAATAAAATATTTTTTTTTTCTTGAAATGGCAAAGGGTTTACCAGCCCAGAATATGCTGGTGTACTGCTTATAGATGAAAATTATGTTATGTTAAAAAGTTAAGACAATTTTTTTACCACTCTGACGGCTTAAAAAAAAAAAAGAAAAAAAAAAAGAGACCTGCATACCAAATGGTGTGCTAATGTGTTACACCAAACACTTTTTCATACAACCCTTTTCCTCGACTTTCTAAGTTAAGCTCCATCCCTTTTGACTGATTTCCTGTATGACACCACACTTTCGCAGCAGCCCTGCAATAAAACAGGTGTTTTCCTGTGGTGAATACACCAATATGTCCTGTAGATGTACTTATTCTGAAAGCGGTCTTCTGCTTTCAGAACAAGTGTACCTGCAGGACATACTGGAATAGATATGGCAATTTAACGCAATTTTTATGCGGTGTCCTGAAGTATGCATGGCCACTTCTCCTGTGGCAGTTGTCCTGTGTCCACTTATTCTAAACTCAAATATTACACACACATTTTTTTTTTTTTTTTTTTTACAGGATCTGCATCTGATTTACTATTTTTTGGGCCGTGCAATGGTGCAAATTCTTACGCTGCAGTTTTGAAAAGTCTTAATAACAGCAAAAACGCATGTTTGATTTGAAAGTAATTAAATATGCATTAATTTTTGCACTCTTGAATTTGTCTCACCTTATAAATTTGTTGCGAAATTTTCTCAATTCAAAAAAATTTCAGTTTATTAAAGAGATGCTTTTTGTAATACTTTTGTTTATGATATTGCAATAGGTAAGTTTCGAAAAAGATTAATTTTCCTCAGATGGATTTTCCTTCTCACTAAAAATGAAGGAATTTTTACAGTTCTGAATTCAGCTGTTGCAATAAATTTATAAGAATGGAAAAATGTTAAAAGATTTCTTGAAATCGTCATCCCACGCGTAAGTTACGTTGAAAAATTATAAGTGGTACGTTTCGATAGCGACTTCTACCTTCATCAGCCGTGGAATGAGACACGTGGTAAAAGCGTCAGTTGTTGCCAGATTTCAAAATCGCTTTCCAAATAATAGGGATGTTAAAAGGTGTGTCAGTATTGCAGGTGTTACGGGTAAGGTAGATTTCAATGTTTTTGCGGTATCTGAGGGCATGCCGATTGTTGAACGGGACGATTCGCTTAACATTGTGCCAATCGGGAGCCGCGGACGTATCGCTGATGGTTAAAATTGAAAGGGAGGTGGAAGGGCTACCTTTCTTAACATCAGCGATATGCTCCATCAATGCTGAGGTAAGTACTACCAATATAGTGGGTAACGCCTGTGGAAGTGTTTTACCACGTGTCTCATTCCATGGCTGATGAAGGTAGATGTCGCTACCGAAACGTCCCGCTCATAATTTTTCAACGTAACTTAGGCGTGTGATGATGATTTCAAGAATTATTTTAATGTTTTGTGTGTTACGTGTTTTCCTGCCAATTCTTCTCACTATGGAAAAATGTTGTCGACAATCTCTGTTGGAGAACGTAATATGTCTATTGCTATATACATAATATCTAAGGTATTTTTACCTGATATTGCCAAAGTATTTCACACGTTGTTTGCTCTGTGAGGTGCGTGCTCCCGGCCCGAGAGGTCCCTTATGTTACAGACATTTGGTTAGTTATAAAAATTTTATACAGAAAAAAAAAACAATTAGATTACATATTTTCAGTTCCACATTCATTCACTTGCACAATCAAACGTTTAAAATTTACTATTAGTTAAAAGATTTTAGTAGAAAGAGTTATACTCATCAGGTCAGGAGATGTATCACAAGGGGTTCGTTGTTATGGTGAGCACTTTCGGCAGTGTTTAACCACCATCGTCGGGCCTCTACTTCCACACGAGGGTTCCTCACGTGTGTCTAGTCTTGGCGGTGCATGTCCGGAGTCGAAGGGAAGGTTTGCTGCCTGTATGTGTTAGGTGATTTGTTCCTCATGTGTCGCCATCTATTGGATGAGTTGGTAGGTATCAGTCGTATGATTCTTTTGTGTAGATATTTTTGGGCTATTATTATTTGTTTGTAGAAACTGGTGTATTATTTTTTTTTTTTTGGTTCTTTATTTAATGGTGTGATTTTTTGTAATGTTCTTTTTTTTATGGATTTTTCTTTTTTTTTAAAGTGATTTCCAGGTTGTGTTTAGTGTGGTGGGGTCTTGTAAGTTGCATATTTTCTTTTTTTTTGTTCAATTATAACGCTTTTAGAAATCCTTAGTTCTTTTTCGGTGGTTAGTAATTAAATATTTTCAAAATCTGGATATTGTTTGTTTAACGTAGTGTTGGATGAGTGCAGTTTTTTCTTTTCTTTTTGTTCCAGTTTTTTATATGTTGATGTGATCTTTTTATTAATCTATTTTTTGTGCTACCAACGTATGAAATGTGGTCCCCAGAACTCTGTGAAACAACAGGAATTTCATATACGCCTGCTGATTGTAGTATATTATTTTTACTTTTTTTCTTTATGATTAAGTCACCAATATTCTGAACTGAATGACCAAAAATAATGTTGTGTTTCTTCATTAATCTTAAAAAATTTCCACTTAGTCCTCTAATAAAAGAGAAAGAACCTGAAAATTTGTATTTCTTTTTTGGGATGTTTTGTCTAGACTCTTTTAATTTCTTCTTGTATTCAAAATCAACTTTTTAACAGTTTTTGTGTCATATCCATATTGTTTGGTTGTGTTAATAATCCATTGGATTTATTCTTCTCTATATTTTCTATTTGAGGAATGCGTGAAGGCTCTTTTTACCCAATTTCTAGTAATACCATTTACTTTATGAGTTTTTGAGTGTTCAGATTGATATTGGATCATTATGGGTACGTAGGTTGGTTTTCTAAAAACTCTGTATTCAAAATGTGAGTCTTTTTTTTATTATTTCTATATCTAAGAAGGAAATTTTTTCATCTTGTTCAAATTCCAAAGTTAATTCAATTCCTGGGTAACAAGTGGTAAATTTATTCTTCAATATTTCAAGTTCTTGTTTTAATTTTGATAAAATAAAAATGTCGTCGACATATCTACAATAAATGATGGGTGGGTTTGGTAGTTTTTTAATAATTTTGTTTTCTATATCACTCATGATTATTTCTGAAAATAAAGAAGATAATGGGGATCCCATCGGGGCTCCTACTTCTTGCATATAGATTTTTTTGTCAAACTCAAAGTAATTGTTATTAAAAATATAGGGATAAAATGTTAAATAACTCTTGTAATTGTGTATTATTAAAGTGAGATTTATTTTTTAACTCTTTAATGATAATGACTATGGCTTTTGGTACAGGGGTACTTGGGAATAATGATTTAACATCTAAACTTGCCATAAACATACCAGATAGTGGAACATTAATAGATTTTATTTTCTCAATGAACTCTAAACTGTTTTTTAAACAGTATTCATTATTCATGGAAAAGGTGGCCAAAATTTTTTATAATTTCCTTTCTAGATTTATTAGTGGGGACTTTGATTTTGGAACAATAACTCTAAATGGTCTATCAGGTTTATGGGTTTTTATTTTCCCCAAAATACTTGGAACTACTGTACCTACTTGTGAATAGGCTCTGGTAATTTCTGAAGGTAGTGAACTATGATTTCTAATTTTTGTTAAAAAGTTTACCTGAGAATCCACAGAGTCTTTTTTAATTATCTCACATTTTAATTCCTCAATAGCTGTGCTCATTTTAACGATATATTCATTTTTATCCAGTATTATTAACCGATTTGATTTATCTGCTTCACAAACTACAATAGTAGGGTCTTTTTTAGCACGTCTTTTGTAAAAAAAGATCATGCTTATGCTATCGGTTTGTCTGTCCGTCCGTCTGTACCCACGGTATCTCTGCAACTATTAGTCCGATTTGAAAAATTCTTTTTGCATTCGGAAGCTTGAAATATGTGAATGATGATCCTTCACTTTTTTTTTTTTTTTTTTTATGATGTACAATTTCGCCGCTAGCGGGCGTAAATGCAGAAGATGTCGAATTGAAAATTACGTTTTATTCCACATATTTGCTTCTTAAACATCCGATTGAAAAAAATATTTTATCTTTCGATTCCATTTATGTTGAAGAGTGTTTTAGATATAGTTTGTTTTTCAAATTACGCATAGATTTTCCGCTAGGGGTCGTAAGGTAAATTACATTTTCCCCGATAACTCTTCTTCTAAAACTCCAACTTGAAAAAAAAAAAAAGAATTTCAGCGGATACATCTCCTGATGGAAAATCTTTTGCATATAATTTCTAATTTTTGGTAAAGAATACTTTGGCCACCAGGGGTCGTAAGTGTTAATTTTTGCTTCTGATGTATTTGTAGCAAAATCTGAGCTTCTGAAATATCAATTGAAAAAATTATTTCATGGACTGATGCCACTCACATCGATAAACCTTTTCGGAATATTTTCTTCCTAAAATATTCCACAGGTTCTCCACCAGGGGGTGTAGATGTATATCTTATTTTTGTCAATATCTCTACTGCTAGGAGTCCAATTTGAAAGATTCCTTCTTTGTTGGATAGTGTTTTCCGTGTGACATGTTTTTCATATAATTTCAAAATTTTCAAGTAATTTATAGACTTTCCACTAGGGGGCGTAAAAGTAAATAGCGTTTCTCCCTATATCTCTGCTTCTAAATCTCCGATTTGAAAAATTCTTTCTGCAGCGGATACAGCTCCTGATGGGAAATCGTTTGCACACAATTTCAAATTTTTGTAAAAAAACTGGTTTGTCCACCAGGGGAGTAAATCTTAATTTTCGCTTCTGATGCATTTGCAGCAAAATATGAGCTTCTAAATTTTTGATTGAAAATAACGTCTTTTGTAGACCTATACTACTGATGTCGACAAACCTTTTAGAAACATTTTCTTCTTGAAATAATGCATGGTTTCTACGCCAGTGGGGCGTAGATGTATATCTTATTTTTGTCAATATCTCTACTTCTAAAAGTCCGATTTGAAAAATTCCTTCTTTGTTGGATAGTGTTTCCAATGCGAAATGTTTTTCAAAATTTTCAAGTAAATCATAGACTTTCCGCTAGGGTGCACAAAGGTAAATTGCGTTTTGTGCTCCTAAAACTCCGATTTGAACAATTCTTCCTGTATCACATACAAGACCTGATGAAAAATATTTTTCACATAATTTCTAATGTTTGGTAAAGAATGGTTTGGCCACCAGAGGTCATAAGTGTTAATTTCTGCTTCTGATGTATTTGTAGCAAAATCTGGGCTCCTGAAAATTCGACTAAATTTTTTTTTCTTGGATCGATTCTGCTCATATGGATAAACCTTTTGAGAACACTTTCTTCCTAAAATAATGCATGGTTTTCCCACCAGGGGACATAAAGTCACATCTTATTTTTGTCCATAACTCTGTTTCTAAGAGTTTCTAAGCTCACAATTCCGTTTACAGCAATATCTAAGGGATTAAAGACCCGATTGAAAAACTTCTTTCTTCCGTCAGATACTATTGTTTTCCATACCGGTTCCATTGACTTTGAATAGCTTTGATAAATTTAATTTGCGTCAGAACGGATTCAAAAGACGTGCTTATTACACCCGAAAATTCGGTGTCGTCTTTTCTTGTTTAAGTCTAGTAGTTGTTGTCTTTCATATGTCATCTTTCCAAGTTTAATTTCTTTTTAGACTGCAAATTATATTCATTCAATATATTTCTATACAACTTAAATCTTAAAGTTGGTTTGCGTGAATATGGGACACTTTGAATGATGGTCTCAATTTTAAGAATGCACCTTTCAGTTGGGGAATAGTCTGCGGGTACGCAAATTTTTACCCTTCTGTAATGCTGCCTGTTGTACTTCAGAGAGGTTAGAGTAATTTTGAAATGTGGGTAGAGAATTTTCATTAATTCCTACCAAGAAATTAATCAATGAAAATTCTCTACCCACATTTCAAAATTACTCTAACCTCGAACTCTCTGAAGTACAACAGGCAGCATTAGAGAAGGGTAAAAAATTTGCATACCCACAGACTATTCCCCAAACTGAAAGGTGTATTCCGAAAATCGAGACCATCATTCAAAGTGTCCCATATTCGCACAAACCAACTTTAAGATTTAAGTTGTATAGAAATATGTTGGATGAATATAATCTGCAGTCTAAAAAAGAAATTTAGCTTGGAACTAGATGACATATGAAAGACAACAGCTACTAGACTTTTAAAGACCTTACTATTGTAATTTGTAAAGCAGATAAATCAAATCAGTTAATAATACTGGATAAAATGAATATATCGTTAAAATGAACACAGCTATTGAGGAATTTTTATAGATTCCTCAAAACTAAGCTTAAAAGCTGTCCTTCTTCATAACGAAAGCATGTATCCGTCAGTACGTGTTGCATATGCTGTATACATGAAAGAAACATGTGCAAATATGAAACTGTTGCTTCAAAGTATAGTATACAAAAAAACACTCATGGAATATTTATGGCAATCTTAAAGTGACAGCTTTTTACTTCTTGGTCTACTACTTGGATACACAAAATACTGCTGCTTCCTCTGTGAATGGAACTGTAGGGACAGAAATTATCAATACATTAAAAAGACCTGGCCTAAAGAGAGTCCTTAATTTCAGGTAATAAAAATGTTGTTGCTGAGCCTTTAGTTTGTCCTCACGAAGTGTATCTACCACCGCTTCACATCGAACTGGATTTGATAAAAAGTTTTGTAAAGGCATTGAATAAAGATGGAGAAGCCTTTTGTTTTCTAAAGAACAAGTTCCCCAAAATATCTGAAGCCAAAATTAAACAAGGCATTTTTATTGGTCCACAAATAAGGGAACTTATGTGTGATCTTGCATTTGAAGGCACTTAGTCTGAAGCTGCTGCATTAAAGTCTTTTAAAGATGTGTCACTGAACTCTGGAAGGCAGAAAATTATAAAGAACTTGTTACTGAGCTTCTAGAAAATTATAAGGCCATGGGATGCAACATGCCCCTTAAAATACATTTCCTTCACTCGCACTGGACTTTTCCCCACAGAACTTAGGAGCTGTAATCGATGAGCATGGAAAATGTTTTCATCAGGACATACGTGCTATAGAAAACTGCTATAAAAGAAAATGGAGCCTTAAAATGCTAGCTGATTGCTGTTGGACTCTAAAAAGGGATTTAGTACAACCAAAGTACAGAAGAAAATCTAAAATAACTATTTTTTAAGGTAAGTGTAATTAATTGCTTGTAGCGAAATATACATGCCAAAATGAAGGCTTATTTTACACTGAAACAACAAGTTACTGGAGAACTATGCCGGATAGCGCAATTTAGCAAGAAGATTTGTAATCAGCATGACAAATACTGTATTATTTGGCATATGCAGTATTTGTAACAAACAAAAAGTTCATTTTTGTTGTTCAGTGTTATCTTTTCTTCTAAGAATGCTATAGAAAGGGCTACGCACCTAAGAAAGAAGAGAAAAGATGTTTAAGTAACTTTTTTCTCCCCTATGGCTTGATTTCCATGTCTGGTGGACTACTACTTCCAAATCGTTCCTGGAGTTATGGAACAGAGAATAAAAGACTTAAGGGAATCAGACTACATTCTGTAAGACTAAGGACTGTAAAGGAGCACTTACAATCAGCGACAAATTTGTAGTCAATGCTCCTGAGATGAAAGAAGGAAAGGAATTGTTTTGCTGTAGCGTTTGTATGACCCGATCGCTATAAGAATATTTCTGTTTGAGGGGCGCAGGAAAATTTGGGCAACTTTTGGTTCGGATACATCGGCCGCTTAAAGGGTTAATAAATACTGTATTCTGTGAAAATGGTAAAATGTTATTAGCTAATTATTTTGCCTCAACACTTAACCCTACAATAAGATTTGTATTGAAAAGACGTTTAAACACGAAATAACAATGATAACATGTTGATTTAAGGATTTGGGTATTTTGATAATTCTTTCCAAATTGTGGGCTGCAAAAAAAGAAAAAACCTCCAGGGCCGTTTGTGGGTAGTCAGTCCGCCACTGACTGCTACTGTTGTTTGTGGCGGGAAAAGATTTAATATGTAGATCTTCGATAAAGAGTGAAAACTGCACAGCACATGTGCTAGCACACCCTTCACTTTGAAGGTACAAAGCAGGTTCACATATTCAGAGTTGAAGAAATATTCTCATAATACGTGGTAAATACGTCATGTTAATTAATACAGCAATCGGACATCGCCAAATTGACTGTAATTACCGTTTCACACGTGAATTAAATCACATTGGAAAACTTTAAAATTTCGCGCTCCGCGGCGACGAAATTTTAAAGTTTTCCGATGTGATTTAATTCACGTGTGAAACGGTAATTACAGTCAATTTGGCGATGTCCGATTGCTGTATTAATTAACATGAAGCAGGTTCATCTTGGCGTAATTAGGAGATCAACTCTTTGGGATGCAGCTATGCTCACCTGTTTGAGGGTAACTGCTTAAAATCATGAACACAAAATGTAGCTTTTCAATCTTTCTTTTCTTCCCTCCAAAAAACTTGAACCAACAAAAAAAAATTTTGAGTTCGGTATTCTATCACCAAGGGCATATTTATTTTAGCAAGAAATAATTATTGCGGGCAATCTAAGTGAGAGATGCGTTTGCCTTCTTGGGGTGCTCCATGGTAACAATGGCACACACAACAGCAACTAGGGCCTCTGTGAATCTTGGAGAGGTGCCAGCTAGTTCTGTGTGACATTGGCAAAAAGATCCCAACTTACTGGGTTTTGTTCCAGAATTCTTAGGTTCAATGGCCACCTGGAACCATCAGCTGTGGGCTAATCCCCCACACTGATGTATTTACCTGATTAAAAAGACAAAAAGAAATGCAAAACCTGACTCAAGTGTGGGATATGGTGGACCTACCACACTTGAGAAGGATGGTCCACCACGGTATCGACCTGGAACTGGAAGAAGAAAAATCAGAAAGAGATCTCGGCTGAGTTGTAAGATTGGTGTATGGAATACTAGAGGCATAAATGGTAAAATGAATGAGGTGATTGAGGAGATGAATAAGCATAGATTGAATGTAGTAATTGTGTTGTTTTTTATAAAAAAAAATTTGGGGAACTTACAAATGAACCTGAACAAGAAATTTCATTTGATGAACCTTTTATTGCAAGTGAGGAGATTGTAAATGCTGTCAACAAAAGTATTAACATTCTTGATGTAAATATGTCGCCATTGAAATCCCCTTCATAAGTTAGGCCTGAGAGGAGGCAAAGTTATGTAAAAAGAAAAAAGTTGAAATTAGAGGAAGTACTAGTAACTGCATCTGTGAAGAAATGAGAAGTGTATAGTGTCAATGATGACATTTCAAGTGAACCTTCTGCTGAAAAACCTGACTGTTATACTTGCAATCAGTGGTTTTTTAACATTAACACAGCTCTTCAAAATTCTGAATACAATGAAAAAGTGCAATTGTTGACACTGTTACCACATACTTTTACTAAAACGCAACTGGAGGCAAAGTTATCTTCAGTATCGAAGTACATCATAGATAAGTCACGTAGTGTTAAAAAAAGGCAAAAAGATTTATGACAAGATCAATCAAAGAGACATACAGTATATTGAAAAAGGAAAACGAAGGAATAAAAATTGGACTTTCAAAATTTTATTCACTATGTCCAAAGTGGGTGAAAATTCAACCTATACAAGCAGTTTATACTTGCATTTACTGTAGTAATCTTACACTAATAAGCATAGCTCTCCAAAACGTAACTAATGAAAAAGCATACTGAAGAGGCTCTTTTACTTAAGTGTTTGTGTAACAAAACAGACAATGAAGATTGTTGGCTCCAAATGTGTGGTGACTGTCTTGGTACAGATGCACTGACAGCTGATACTCTTAGCTTGTTGAATGAAGAAGAAGTTACATATGCTATTTGGGAACGTAATGACCTTATAAGGAAAACTGTACCTACTGAAAGGTTCCTCGAAGATGCTAGACATTGGATTAATAAAGCAATTCTTCATAATTATATCCGAAAAATCCAGAGAGAAGGAATAGCCGAAGCTAAAATCTCTGCGAAAGGGAGTTCTGTGTGTGTTTTACATTTTGATTTTGCAGAGAACTGGTCAGTTATATTGCCTGATGAGATACAAAGCTATCACTGGCAAAATGTACAAATCTCATTGTTTACATGTGTTGCACAAATTGGTCAAGTGAAAGAAAGTTTTGCAGTAGTGTCTGATGATATAACCCATGACACAGCTCATGCTCTCTGTGCCATAGGTCTTATAAAAAATGACATTTCAAAATCGTATCCATTGGAAACTAAGACCTCAGTAGTTTACGTTTCAGATGGAACTGCCGCACATTTCAAAAATCGATATCAACTTCATGAGTTGTCTAAGGGTAATCCAACTATAGAAAGAAAGTGGATATTTTCAGCTACTGGGCATGGTAAGAGTGCATACGATGGTATAGGTGGCATATGCAAGCACTATGCTACAAGATTTAATCTACAAAAAGAATCTGTGGAAGCCATAAGAGACGCAGCTTCATTTGTTTGTACAATTTCAAATCTTATACGTAATACGAAAATACTACACCTCAAAAGTGAAGTTGTTCAAAAATTCAGGTCTTGTAAAGAAAAAGAATGGATCACTGTAAAACCTGTTGTAGGATTACAATCTCAGCATTATTGGTTGGTGCAAAATAATGAAGCTTATATGGCAAGAACAATTAAACATAATGTGCAGAAAGTAGAAATAACAAGCCAAGTAAAAAACAGGTACTCTTTGAGTGATTTCATCATAGTAGGTCAATTTGTTGGATGTGTATATAATGATTATTGGTGGATGGGACAGATAAAGAGCATATCTTTAGAGCTCGAAGACATTACTGTGTCGTTTATGCATCCCCATGGCCCAGCTAAAGGGTTCCAATGGCCAGAGGAATGTGGAAAGAGAGAGGATGTATGTGCAGTGCCATTAAACAATGTAGTGCTAAAGGTGAAGGAACCCACTCCCAGCGGACAGTCCGCTCGACTCCACATTTTCGATACCAAGGATCTGAACCAGATCCAACAGATCTGCAGTGTCTGAACTTTATGTAAACTTACTCTGTAATTATTTTAGTATAATGTTTATAGATCTCAGCTAACATGTAGTTGTTTACGATTATTTGTTTTAGTGTTACAGAAATCAGAAAATTGTAAAAAGACAAACAGTTCAATGAGTTCTCGGTTTTCCACATTTTCTATGTTTTTCTTTTTGTTCTTTTTTCATTATTTTTTTCTAAATGAGTAACTTAAGTTTACTTATAAAAGTGTTCAGTGGAGCTTAAAAATCAGGGTGGCTTTAAAATTTCATTATAAAGAACAATTGTATACGTTTTTGTATCGTTTCTATTTGCGACCCGCAAATGCTGAAAAACTGTCATTTTCAAAAAAACGTTCAAAATTTACGAGGCAAAAACACACAATTCTGCCCCCACCAATTGATAATATACTAATAGGACAACATAAGGTCAAGTTTTAAGATTTTAAAAAAATGGGGTTTTTGAGTTATTGCTACTTGAAAATAGTGCGTTTTCGTACTTTTGCATATTTTGAAGTTGAATTGTATAGACTGTATATATGTTAGGCAATAAATAAAATTTGCTGTAAAACTACCATTGGTGGACTACACATTGCCATCTTTATTTATTTAAAAAAATTTTTCTTAGTGTAAGAAAAAAAATCGTTAAATGTCAGAAAAACCAAAATTTTGTACCTAAAAAGTGGATTTTTTTAATTACTAATAATTATAACATGCATATTTAAAGTATGTCAAGTTAAAAATCAATTCATTAGCTACAAAACAAAACAAAAATGAACTGAATCGCCCAAATAGTTAAAACGCAATAACATTTTAAAAATATGCCGTTTTTGACATTCCTTTCAAAAACGCGTTTTTCACCAAATTTCAAAATGGCGCAGCAAGTGATATAAATTTTTTGGAGCAAATCCATTTGGAATATCTTATATCTGTAGTAGGAGTAGCTACTGTAATTTTTTGGAACAAATCTAAGGGGGTCAACTGACATGCTCTGCCTGAATTGAGATGGAATGGGCCTATAGTAGCATAAGTGAAAGAATTCTTTGGATTCGTTTGAAAGTGAAACTTCAGAGAATAGTAATTGTTGTAGTGCATGCTCCTTGTGACTCTGAACCTTCTGATAGAAAGGAAGATTTCTGGAATGAGCTAAAAACTGTTTTAAGCCAGTTTGGTGCTAAAGAGAAAGTTATAATAGCAGGGGATTTCAATTCTAGAGTAGGCATGCAGAATGCAATTTCTGACAATGTTCTGGGTAAGTTTAATGATCCTTCAGGAAGACGCTTTAACGTCTGTAAATTCTGTTTTACACGTTCTGTAAAGTTGATACAGTCTGTGGTGGTGCATTAACTTATTCAATTAAAATATAAATTGGTTAGAAGTCCTAAAGATGTTACTTACGGAATTGCGTGTTCAGTCCAATGTCAGTAGTTATTGAGTTTCTTTGTCCAAAGTTGTATCTTGCTTCAATATAGTCAGTTGTTAGGGTTAGTTCGAGAGCCATTTCGTTATAAATTGTACCCTACTTCGGATATGTCCAGATGTTAGGGTTAGCTCCGTTCTGGCTATGTCGACATCATATTGAATGGGTAAAGGATTCCAGATAATAATAAAAATTCTTGAGTTAAGAGTTACTATTTACATACAACTTGAAGTTCCACGCCGTACTTGGCCTTTAGGGCTATCTCGTCAATGCTGCACTCTCTTGGAAATGCTGAGGAAATCTTCAAAGTTCCCCGCACGGGGATAACTGGTTTTCCAGTTATTTGGGGAGCGGCGCCCCCACGGCCCGAGCTGACCTTGTGACGGATCAATTTATCATTTCGTCTTGAAACCAAAGGGACAGCTGTTCATCCAGCATGTAACCAAAGGGACAGCTGTTCATCCAGCTGCTGGGGGATGGCGTCCCCACGGCCCGAGCCGACATGTGCTATATGTGATGATTTTCACATTTTTTATGTTTTTTGTTTTTTTCACTTGACACGCTCCCGCCTCAGTTGTAGGCTGCTGAGGTTGTGATTATGCGCCAGCTCTGGATTATAGTTTCTCGTTTTCTATCCTGTCTTCTCCATTTCATGTTCTTTTCTTTGTTTTTCCGAGCTGGTTAGCTAGACCTACCTGCACGTTTGCCTGTGCGGTGACCCGTAAGGTGGAAAAGGGGATGCTGGAGGCTGAGGTTTCTGGAGGCCAGGGTGTTGTTGTCGCCAGTTGCCAACACTCCTCTTTGCCCCCTGCTTCACCCTAAACAGGCGGCTGGGAACTAACCCACTCTTAGTCGATGAGGTCTGTTGCCGAGTGGAGCCCAAACCTCTAACGGCTTATCGTCTCGTACGACAGGGTGAGTCTGGGGATAGGGTGGGCATGCCAAAGGGGTGTTCCCTAGGCATGGGAAAGTCTGGGTGCTCGCCGAGCGCATGTCTGCCCTATCAACTTGCTATATCCGCTTGCTATCCCTAGAGTCGTGTCCTGCGTCCACTTGGGCTTGCGGACCTCCGGCTCTCCCCTGTTGGGCTCGGTAGTGGGTGGGGACGTCGTCAGATAAATCCTTTATTTTTTTCATGGCTCTCAATGAAATTTCCCACGAACCCAAAAACTAAAAGAGGTATGGAGGAAGGTTCAGGTCCTTCCGCCAAAAAATTTGCTGCTGATGTTTCCAATGCTAGATTCTATTTTGTGCACTCATTGGACCCTTCAAAGCCTTTGAGTGCCAAAAGTCCATTTTGGATCCATAAAGCACTTCAATCAATCGCAAGCTCTCCTAAGAGTGTCAAGAAGCTCCACTCTGGAGATCTTGTTGAGGTGTCTACTGTGGCCTACAGTTCCACACTTATCAACACCAGCATGCTGCTTGAGACTCCGGTCAAAATAACACCACACGGTTACCTAAATTCATCTCGAGGTGTTGTCTCCTGTAGGGATCTTATTGAATGTACTGAGGATGAACTTCTCGAAGAACTGAGGAGCCAACATGTTACGGGTGTGCGGCATATTTCTTTCAGGAGGAATGGGCAGTTTGTCCCATCCTGGAACATTATCTTGACATTCAACAGCCCTTCCCTGCCTACACCCATCAAGGCAGGGTATCTCCACCTCGAGGTACGACCGTACATTCCTAACCCGTTGAGATGTTTTAGGTGCCAGTCGTACGGCCACTCTCAGCAGTCATGTAGGAGTACTCCTAGGTGTGGACGCTGTGATGCCACAGAGCATCTACTTTCAGAATGTGTGGCCGAGGCCGAGTTTTGTGTGAACTGCAAGGGTTCACACCCAGCATCAGCCAAAGATTGTCCCAAGTGGAAGGAGGAGAAGGAAATCCAAAGGCTCAAAACGGTGGAAAACAGTTCCTATCCTGAGGCCAGAAGAAGAGTAGTTCCTGTTACATCTGATCGGCGATCATACGCTTCAGTGGTGGTTGCCAAATCTACAGTTGCAATTCAGACTGACATTCAGATCCCCCTAAATGTCCATACAATGTAGACGGAATCATCACAGCCGGACTGGAGTCACTCCAGTCGCGAGCTAGGGGTCTGAAAGCGGCACCGCCACTTCACCGAAGCAGACTCACTCCAACACCAGCAAAAGAACTCAGGCCACTTCTTCTGGCAAAAACACCAACACCAAGGTCAAGGATAAGAAGAGCGTTTCTTCTCCTCCAAAGTCTCAGCCAAACAATCGACGGCGAGCAAATCTCGCTAAGACACTTGGGACAAAGCATTCACCAATCTTGACCCCTGGTCACACACCCCCAAATCTGGGGGAACACTCATCAGAGGAAATGGAGGCTGACCAAGTTTAACCATTTCCTTTTTCATTTCATTTTTACCCATGGGTTCAATAATTCAGTGGAACTGCCGAGGTTTTCGCACCCGTTTTGATGACGTGAAACATCTGCTTTATTTGTACTCTCCGGTGTGCCTTTGTCTCCAGGAGACAAAGCTTAAACCATCGGACCTGCTTTCAGTTCGAGGCTACAGTGCATTTTGGACAGCTAACTCATCTGGAAATATAGCCTGTGGGGGTGTCGCTATTCTCGTCCCTCACACGGTTCCGGTATCCTCCGTCGCGGTTTCTACAACTGTGCAGGCTGTGGCGGTTCATATTTCTATGCCTGTGCCTCTTACTGTTTGCAGCGTCTATCTGCCACCGGATGAGGATGTTAGCGTCTGTGTTCTGGATAGCTTGATTGATCAGCTGCCTTCACCCTTCCTTCTTTTGGGTGACTTTAATGCTCATCATCCTTTGTGGGGTAGTGTCAGCACCAGCGCGAGAGGTCGTCGCATAGAGTCTCTTCTGTGCTCGGCCTCTGTGTGCCTTTTAAACACTGGTGCTGACACTTACTTCCATGAGCCGACAAGATCCTTCAGTGCGATCGATTTGACCTTAGGTTCACCATCGATTATTGCTGACTGGTCGTGGACGGTGTGTAACGACCTCCACAGGAGCGACCATTTTCCAATTGTGCTCTCGCATCATGCGAACATGCCATCTTCTGCCTCCCGCCCTCCTCGATGGAGGATGGATCGTGCCAGATGGGAGGTCTTCACATCGTCCGCGGTGATATCTTCTGAAATGGTGACCCAAGAGTCAATCGACGCAGCTGTACTTGGAGTCACAACTTGTATTCTTCAGGCAGCTGATCTTTCAATTCCTAAAACATCTACGAAGCTCCCCAGAATTCCGAAACCTTGGTGGAACCCTGAATGCGCAGCGGCTAGGAGAGCTCAACATAAGGCCTGGTCTATGTTTCGGCGTTATCCAACCGATGCTAATCTCGTTACATTCAAATGAGCAAAATCCTATGCTCGGTTGGTGCGTCGACGTAGCAAGAGGGAGTCTTGGATCCAGTATGTGTCATCTCTCACTTCACGTGCCAGTTCAAAAAGTGTGTGGGACAAGATTCGTAAGATTCGGGGTAACTACAGCTCTCACCAGATCTCCATTCTCGAGAATAACGGCTGCACACATGCTGAAGTCCGGGAGGTTGCAGATTGTTTGGGGGAGGCGTTTGCCTCCGTGTCGAGTGACCTAGCATATCCTTCCTCCTTTCTGAGGATTAAATCCACTGCGGAACGCCAGAAAGTCTCCTTTGCGCCTTTTAACGACACTGGATTTAACTCCCCCTTCAGCATGTGTGAACTTCGGGTGGCTCTGCATCGGTCCGGCGCTACTTCTGTCGGTCCCGATGACATCCACTACAACATGCTCCGTCATCTCCCGCAGTCGTCTCTCGAGAACCTTTCAATCTTATACAAACGCATCTGGTTGGAACACAGTTTCCCGGAGTCTTGGCGAAAGGCTTTTGTTCTACCTTTTCCGAAGCCTGGCAAGGATCCTAAGTCTCCCTCTAGTTATCGCCCAATTGCTCTCACTAGCTGTCTGTGTAAAGTTCATGAACGCATGGTTAACTCACGATTAATTCATTTTTTAGAACATCATCAATTCCTTTCACCATCACAAAGCGGTTTTCGGCGTCATCGTTCACCTCATGACCATCTCCTGCACCTTGAGACATCTGTGCGCGAGGTGTTCCTGCGTAGGCAGCACCTGGCTTCTGTATTCTTTGACATCGAGAAAGCCTATGATCGTGCGTGGCGGCATGGGATTATCCGTGACCTCCACGCATGCGGATTGTGAGGAAATCTTCCGACATTTATTGTAAATTTTCTTCGCAATCGGGTGTTCCAGGTGCGCCTGGGTACGACGCTCTCGGCACCGTTCCATCAAGAACAAGGTGTTCCTCAAGGTTGCATTTTATCTGTCACATTGTTCATCCTGCGCATTAATTGTCTCCGCACAAATCTTCCTCCTGCGGTTTCGGCTACTGTGTATGTCGATGACTTGCACATCTTCTGCTCGTCATCGAGCATGCATTTTATTGAAAGACAGCTGCAGTCTGCAATTAATCAGATTTTTAAAGCGGCGAATAGCAATGGTTTCGTTCTTTCTCCCGACAAGACAGCGTGTGTCCATTTCTGCCGGAGGCGTGGCCTCCATCCTGACCCCGAGCTGTATTTAGACCGTGCAGCCATTCCAGTTTTGCCGGAGACCAAGTTCCTTGGACTGACTGTCGACCGTGCGCTTACGTTCCGTGCGCACGTTCGGCGGCTCAAGATTTCCTGTCTGCGTGCTCTTTCTATTCTAAAAATCCTTTCGAGAGTTTCGTGGGGTGCAGACAGGATCTCTTTGTTTCGCATTTACCACTCCTTAATTCGGTCGAAAGTGGATTATGGCTGTATTGTGTATGGCTCGGCTCGTTCTTCCGTTCTCCGGCCTTTGGACGCTGTTCACCATCAGGCACTGCGTCTTTGTACGGGAGCATTTCGAACATCTCCGATTCCCAGCCTTTACGCTGATGCGAACGAACTATCGCTTGAATTACGCCATCTGCAGCTGTCTGTTCACTTTTACTTAAAACTTCGGTCTCTTCCAGACCATCCTTTGTACGGTGCAGTTTTCCATCCTCAGCATGCTCGTTTATTTGAGAACCGGCCCTCGTGCATTCTAAGCTTCGGTCTTCGTATGGCGGCCGTAGTTCGTGATGCAGGGCTCGACTTGTCACTTGTTGCAGCGACCAGGGGCTTTGGGGATCCTCCATGGCACCCACTTGGTGTCATGGTTGATACCACCTTTACGTCTTTCGACAAATCCTCAACCCCTGCGTCAGTGTACCAGCAGCTCTTCGCTGAGCACCGTGCCGTCAATACTGAATACACTACCATTTTCACTGATGGCTCCATGATGCATGGAGTCGTTGGATATGCAGCTGTCTGTGTTGATGACATGTCAGTAGCGCGAATCCCAGCTGAAGCCACGGTGTTTTCAGCGGAGATGCATGCTGTGTATCTTGCACTTCTTCATGTTCAGTCGAGTTCTCATCATAGTGCTATGGTCTATACGGATTCCTTAAGTGTCCTGCAGTCTTTGTCATCGCTGGACTATTGTAATCATCCTTTTCTTTTGAACGTACGAAGGCTTCTTTGTTTCTTGCTCGAGGCCGGTGTCCAGATTCAATTCTTCTGGATTCCTGGGCATGTTGGAATCTCGGGTAACGAGTGTGCTGATGCGGCCGCTAGATCTGCTTCCTCTTTGGTCATCACACCCTTGCCACTCTTTCATCGTGATTTTCAATTTCTGGTTCGTGATCATATCAAACGAACGTGGCAGGGTCTGTGGGACCAACAGGTGGAAAATAAACTGCATCATATAAAACCTATTCACAAAATCTGGAATTCCTCATCTCGTCGGAACCGCAGGGAGGAAGTGGTGCTTGCGCGCCTCCGCATGGGGCATTGTCATTTCAGTCACCGCTTTTTGCTGTGTGACGACACTGCACCGATGTGTGAGACGTGCAATTGCCGACTCACTGTCATTCATCTTTTGTGTAGCTGTGTTCGTTTTCGTGGTGTACGTGTTCACTATTTTCATTCTCATTTGTTGACCGAGGACGGCGCTACTCTGCAGCGGGTCCTGGACGACCACTGCGATACTGTCGCTGTGTTTTCCTTTTTAAAAGAAATTTACTTTTTTAAACGCATTTAGATTTTAGCTCTTCCATCATCCTCATTTTTCAGTTTTAACGAATCAGCCGAATTTTAAACATTGTATCATGTTTTTAATGCTGTTTGTTTCATTGTCTTCGCCTTTCCATCACTCTCATTTTTCACTTTTACCTCATCAGCCAGATTTTAAGTTTTCTACCATATTTTTAATACTGTTTGTCTGTCCTGTGTCTTGTCTTGTCTTGTGTTTGGCGCTCTTTGGCCAGACATGGCCATTGCGCTATAAAACCTAACCAACCAACCAACCAATCTTCAAGGTTTGGTCAGGTTCATAAAAAATTTAAAAGCTTTAAAAGGTTCCAGTTAAAATCGTTATATACACCACCTTATACCATCCACAGTCTCAATCACCGGACGCGCGTTTCACCTAGGCTCTACCCTGGCGTTTTCAGCGGAGACTTCACACCATCTGTCGAAGTCTGCTATCTGAAAGTCTCGTGTCCACAGTGCGCATGTTCCCCATTTAATCCATTGCCAATGCCATCTAGAGTCAGTTCACATCAACTTTATCTTCATCTACGTCACTCTCACCCTTCCTTTTTCTCTTCCTTTCTCTCCTCTCCCTATTCCATTTCTTCTCAGTTTCGATCAGGTTCCTCCAAGCGTACGAAAGGTCGTATGGACTGTTTTTATTGCAGTTAAATGGTTTGGTCTTATTTATTATTACTGCTTCTGCTATTTGTATTGTTCTCATATTATTCTGCTGGTTTAATATTGTAATTCCTTCCCAATAGGGTATACAGTGACTATCCAAACATAAGTCAATGAGTGCTGTTTTATTCTCTCTTCTGCTCCAGTTCTTCATGTGTTCGGTCAATCTGATTTTAATATTTCTTTTTGTACTGCCTATATATTGGTTGACGATTTTATTTTGATTATTTATTATTGGTATAGAGTGATCCTTGTGTGAATGATAATGGTGAAAGATTAATTGAACTCTGCATCGAGAATGGTTTGTGTGTAACTAATACATTTTTCAACCACAAGTATAATCGCACATATACTTGGGAAAATCGTACTCTTGGTCAAAAGAGTGCGATAGATTTTTATTCTGCGATCAGCGTCTGAAACACTTAGTTGTTGACACTCGTGTGATGAGAGCTGCAGATGTTGGTTCTGATCATTACTTGGTAGTGTCACGAGTGAAATTGAGTGTTGGTTGGAGGAAAAGCAATAGGAAGAGGCTCAGGATGGAAAGAATAAAGGTTGAAAGGCTCCCTGAAAATCATCAGCGTTATTCTGATGTACTCAGAGAACGACTGAAGGAAGCTGAAGTCTTGTGAGAGGGATGTAGAAAAGAAGTGGAATATTTTAAGAGCTGTGTTGTTGCTGCTGCTGTAGTGGTCTGTGGCACCACAATAGTGGGTAACAATAGAGGTGGTGCTTGGTGGAATAGTGTGGTTGAAGAGGCAGTAAAGAGAAAGAAGGAAGCCTATTTGGGGATGTTGCAAGGTAGAGTTTCTGTGGATGAATATTGCTGTAAGAAGCTTGAAGCAGCTAAGCTGGTTCGCCAAAGTAAGGCAAAAGATAGGAAGAAAAAGGTGGAAAGGCATGAATTGGCTTTTTGAAAAGATAGGAAGACTTTCTGGAAGTACTGAGACTCAGGAAAAATAGGGTAAACAAAGTTGTGCGAAGAATAGGGTTGGGGAAATAATATAGGGAGCCCAACAAGTTAAATGAAAGATAAGGTGAATACTTCTGTGAGTTATTAGACCACTTCAGGAAAGCAAAGGTGATTCAGAGGCAGATGCAGAGGATGTCACAGTGAAGGATGGAAGTACAGGAAGGATTCTAAGAGAAGAGGTGTATGTAAAGCTCTAAAATATCTTCAGAATGATAAAGCTCCGGGAGTTGATGGCATAACTGCCGAGATGTTGAAACAGGGCCGTAACCAACCAAGAAGGTCAGAGGGAGCTTCGAAACATGCAGGGGAGCTCAAGAAAAAAAAAAAAAAAGTCAAATGCGCAGCTGAAGTGCTGAAGTTAAGATTTCTCGTAAAACAAAGAATAAAATCTTCATCATGCGATTTATTGCATTTAAAACAGCAAACGATTCCCACCCGCCCTACGGAACTCATTTTGGTCTCTTGAAAGTTTGCATATCCAACCAGGGGTTGAAGAGCCGTAAAGGGCTGGGTCCCCAGTAAAATTGCTATCGAGACGAGTCTAAACTATTTTTTTATTTTTATTTTTCTTTTTAATTTAATGATGTTAAAAAAAATTAATGGTGTTAAAATTTTAAGACTTTAACAAAACTTTTGCGATTTAATAAAACTTATCACGCAATTAGTCGTATCTAAAATAGCAAATTATTTTTTATTTGAATTTTTTAATTTTGCTTTATTTCATTTTTTCATGCATTACTTCCAAGGTTACGTCAAACGCGCCAAAATAATCGCCAAATATAGATTTTTTGCACCTATCTCTAGAACTATGTGTCGTAGCTCAAAGAAACTAGTTTCATTCGATTCAAAATGCAAAACTACATATGAAATCATACATCATTGGCCATTTCCCCCCAAAAATGTTTTTTTTTTTTTTGGTAAATTTTCAAAAATTTTGGGGCCACATTTGGGCACCTTATTATAGACCAATTTTACTGGTTAACAAAATCCAAGGGATTACAAAATCTTATTTTTGTACCAAAAAACAACTCAATCGGTACATAATTGTGGACGCTATCGTGTTGACAGGCTGATAGATATACATATAGGATACCGTATATACTCGTGTATTGGTCGACCCCCGATTTTTATCTGAATATTTGCAGTTTTTGTATATCCCGTGTATAAGTCGACCCCCTGATTTTTATGTGAATATCTGCAGTTTTTGTATACCTACTTATCTTGTGTATAAATAAAAAAATCCGCATGCGGACTGTTTACGCCAGGATAAATAGGAAGCATTTTTGGGAATTGTTTTAGAAATATCTAAAAGTTTTTGATCCTTTTTAATCGTATATTCAAATTTTTTTTTATAAATAATCCATCTTCTAAATTCTCTTCAATATTGTAAGTATCTCTTAAGGGCAGTTGATCAGTAGTAAGAAATTGTATAATTTCCATGATGGATGAAACATAATAACGGTTCCCTTCTAGAACTCTTATCACTTATTAAACATGAAACTGACTGTTTATGCCGTTCTCTTTCTTTTCTTTCTTCCCACTTTGCAACAGCAATTGAATGATTTTTCGTTAGTTCATGAGCTGGAAATCCTTTCTTCTTGTAAGTGCTTTTTTCCAACAATCGAATCCCGTAGTTATATATGCTGTCTCTTTTTGTCCCAGTAGGTTGATAATACTTGCAAGCGTTACAAAATACCTTGTCCAGTTCTTCTGAATATTTCAGCCATTCATATTTATATAACCAGTCACCTTGAAAACTTCTGTCATTTATTTTTGGGATATTGTCCTGTCTTTATTTTTGGATATTGTTCGTTTACTGTTGGTAGATTTATCACATTAAACTCAATAAGTGAATCATTATCCTGCATAGTATCAGGGGTTTTATTAAAAGCAGCTTTTTCTTGTTCTTCACTGCTGACCTCATTCTCGGCACTTTTCTTTTAAGTATTTTAATAAAGACATTTTGTACAACAGGAATGAACTTTCTGCATACTTCAAACAGAATTCAATTTTAAAACAATGATTTGATAAACAAAAGAAATATAAGCAAACTGAGGAACAAAATTCATAGATAAAAACACGAAAACCAGGGATGTAGGTAAGAACACCCCCGGAGAAAATAGCCCCGGAGGAAATACCCCCAGAACAAATGGTTCACTGTAAACTGCCACACAGGAACACTGATGTGTGGCAGTGTTCCGGTGTGGCAATTTACAGTCAACCTTGCCACACATCTTTCAGCAACTTGGAAAATTGCCACACAGGAAAATGGGCACATGTTTTTCATTAAGGGGCCCGGCACAAATTGCTGTTCCTCGGAAGAACACTTTGAATGTGTGACAATTTTTCCAGTGGGGCAGTTTTCCAAATTTCCGAATTATATGTGGCAGTTTTCCAAGCTGCCTAACGAGGGGAAGGAACTCTTTTGTTTGTCTGAATTTTCATGCCAGTTCGTACAAGTTTAGGGCAACTAGCCACAAAAGTTCAAGGGGGGCAGTGCTCTAAAGATTGCAGTTTCTGGGCCTATATTGAGAACTGAATTGGGAACTCCAAACGAATTTCAAGAAAACGTTCCATGTAAGCCAAGCGAGAAGTGTACTTTAATTTGAAGAAATAAATTGCCGAGGATCCGAGGTACACTTGGTTTGGTAGGGCTCTACCCCGAACTTCCGTAATATTATATTCTGGGCCTCTGGAGTCTGTCAGTGTATCCAGGATGTTCCCCTTGAAGCGTTCGCGAGGTCCGTGAGCTTTTGGGGTTCTCACAAAATGTTAAAATGGATGTAGAGCTGTGAACATTAGTACCATGCTTTATATAATGATTCTGTACAGGACCACGAATTTTCAGGAGGGTGGGGTAAATCCCCCCCCAAGTTTCTAAGAGCTCTTCACGGGTAATATCGAGGGTACACTGACCAATTCTAGAGGTCCAGAATACAAAATTACGGAAGTTGGGGGTAGAGCCCTCCAAACCAAGCACCTCGTATCTCTTTTACAGGCTCCACCAAATTTCTGGGAGAGAGTGAAGGGTATAACATAATCTGCCACTAAACACAACACGAAATATAGAAATTGCGAGCAAATCCCTTACCTTGAACACTTGTCTGCGCTCGTAGAAACTTGGGGGAGGGTGAATCCACCTCACCCACCTGGAAATTCGTGGTCGTGTACAGAATCATTATATAAAGCACGGTACTAATATTTACATCTCTACGTCCATTTTAACATTTTAGGAGAAAGACCCCCCCCCCCCAAGCAAGCTCACGGACCTCGCGGAAGCTTCAAGGGGAACAATCCTGGATACACTGACAGACTCCAGCGGCCTAGAATATAATATTACGGAAATTGGAGGTGGACCCCCTCCCCCCAAACCAAGTGTACCTCGGATCCTCGGTAACTTATTTTTTCAAATTAAAGTACAATTCTCGCTTGGCTTACATGGAATGTTTTCTCGAAATTCGTTTGTAGTTCCCAATTTAGTTCTCAATATAGGCCCAGTAACGGCAATCTTTATAGCCCCCCTGAACTTTTGTGGCCAATTGCCCTAAACTTGTATGGTTTCAAAATCGCTTTATTCTAATTTATCATAAGAAAACATAAGAGGGAGACGTACAGTATTGGGCGTCTCACTGGGAAATAATACAAAACTGTTAAAAACATGATGGTATATACACTGCAATGACAATGGGGATGAATAACAAATGCTGCAAGCAAAGCTTATTGAATAAAAATTGCAGAAGTGACAAAGAGAAACACATCGTGTCACATGACATTGGCTGGGCATGATTTACAGGATAACACAGGCGAAACAATAGTACACAATTAGAAAAAGAACAGCACAAACACCGCCGTGAAGGTAAAACATTACATACATGAGATAAAAACACAGCGTGCACAATTGTGCAAGTTATTTAACGAGGGCACCAAAGCAACATAATACAGGCGGGGTGAAAGTAAGTAATGTACACGAGTAAGCATGAAAATACACTGAGATGGCATTAGCATTCACAATTCAACGGTAGCGTGGATTGCACGAGTCGTAGAGTGGAGGAGGGCCACCAGGGTGCCACGGAACTCAGCAAAGGAGGTGTAGAATGTCCTAGGGTACTGATAGGTGTAGCAGTCCAGAATCAATCGCAAACCATGGAGCGGCCGGCGCCCAGGTAGCATAGAAGGTGGCTTCTCGACGACTGGAAGAAGCCGACTGGTACTCCAGGCGGAGTCGAGAAAGCAATCGATCTTGAAAATGGCACAAAAGTGCTGCGCTGGCCTGGTGTAAAGAGACCGGCGAGGAAATGCTGCGGAGTTGTTGAAGGTATACGTAAATAAACGTGTTTTAATGGACCGGCATGAAAATTCAGACAAACAAAAGAGTTCCTTCCCCTCGTTAGGCGGCTTGGAAAACTGCCCCACTGGAAAAATTGTCACACATTGAAAGTGTTCTTTGGAGGAACAGCAATTTGTGCCTGGCCCTGTAATGAAAAACATGTGGCGATTTTCCAAGTTGCTGAAAGATTTTCGGCAGCATTCTGGGTACGTTGAGCGTAGCTCGCTTTGGTGGTGGACGTGTGCGGAGTTTGGCCTGAAGCTCTTTCGCAGTGCAGCGGCAAGCTGTTGAAAATCGTTTGGTGCAGAACGTGAGTGTCATTGCCTGGCATCAGGATTTTTTTTTTTTTTTAAATCGTGCGTCGACCATTCATATCAGTAATTAATATTTGGAAGTTTTTTCTTGCGTTGCAGAAAAGTATGCTTGAATTTCGTTGTAGAGTTCGCCAAAATGCGTAATTACGCGTCTAGTACGCATCGAAATTTTACCAACGCGTAAAAATATGCATCGGGAATTTTTCGCGATGCGTAGAAATACACGCCGTGAAGCGCGTAATGTACGCATCAACACGTAAAAACACACATCGAGAAACGCGTAAAATACACATCAACGCGCCAAAACACACATCGAGAAACGCGTAAACTACGCATCGAAGAATTTTACTAACGCGTACAAATACGCATCGGGACAGCATTTCGCCTTTCAAAAACGGAAGTGGACGAAATAAAGATTTTTTCCGTAATCGTAATTTCGTTTTCCTGCGATGTTGCCTCTGTCCAGTATTGTTGTTATACAGAATTTTATTCCATAAATCTTTGTATTTCACTTTGAAAATGGAGGGAAATTTCCGAAAACGGAAATTCGACGGCGCAAAAATTCCCGTGTAATCTTCGGCTTCGAGGAATTTCTGCTTTTTCGTCGTAATTTGGGTTATCCTAGAGATCGATGCATAATTGAACTGAATTTTTGGGGCAATTGGTAGTGGTGAAAGATGCTTTCCGCCTGAAACTTTCGAAAACGGAAATTTCGTCTTTCAAAACTTTCGGAAACAGTGAAGATTTCTTCCGTAATCGTAATTTTATTTTTCACGCGATGTTTCCTCTGCTTAGTATTGTTGTTAAATTTCATTTTATTTCGTTTGTATTTCACCTTGAATATGGAAGGGAAATGTCCGAAAACGGAAATAGGACGTAGCAAAGGTTTCTCCCGTAACTGTAATTTTTTCCCCCAACGATGTACTGAACGTGTATCCTGTGTTCTTACATATTCCCCCCAAAAAGGTTTGCATTTCAGCATGATAAAGGGGGAGTCCGAAAACGAAAGTGACGAAGCAGAAAAATTTGTAAGAATTGATGCATGATATTCAAAAGCATTCATATTCTCCAAGTTACACTACCTTTTATCTAAAATAGTGAAAGCTATCATGCATTCATGGTCCTCAAACTGAAAGTTCTTTCATCATAATGGATGAAATTGTCATGGCATCCAAGGGGGTTTGTGAAGCCTACTGTCATAGCTGATGGTGATGTTGAGCTCAATTTTTCGAATAACAGTTTTTCAAAAAAGAAAAATTAGAAAGGACACAACTGGTAATTGGAGTAAAAGCAGGAATGTATGAAAGCGAAATCATTTTAAACGAAAATGAACTTTCTAAGTTCTATACATCTGTCGGAAAATTTCACATTGAAGAATGTTCTTATATTCAAGAAAAGATACTGATCTGTGATGAATTCTTAAAACATGCAAAAGTAGTAAATCCTTCACTTAGAGCCATAACATCATTTACTTCTGTATTACACATAGTCAAATGCCTTCCATTTATAATAACTTAAAATGAACTTGATATACTGGGAGCAGAATTCCTTGTTATCAACTGACAAATTAGATAGCAGTAACAGATAAAATAGATGTCACTTGGTCAGAAATCTCAAAATGAAGAGGCTGTAATGGAGTGGTTAAGTATACTATTCTCTCGAAAGTAATGTTTGCAATACTTGTAGTTCCACACTCGAATGCTGTGAGTAAGAGAGATTTTAGTTTAGTGCGAAAAAATCAAGCCCGTTTCCAATCTTATTTAGGTTTAGAAACTGTAGAAGCACTTCTTATTACAAAAATGAATATGTTCTCCTCTGGGGAACATATTCATTTTTGTGTGTGTTATGAAAAAAGATTTCCTGCCGAGGAACTCAAATCTGCAAAACACTGTACAGCGAAATCACTAAAGAAAGCTGTTTAATCAATTGTTTGTTGTGTAAAAAAAAAAAAATGTATCAGTCATGGTGTATATTATTTTCCATGTGAAAAATTTGGAATATTTTGATACGGTTTTCATGTATATAAATGAATAAGTAAGTAAAAAAATGCTAATTAAATTAAATGAGTTGTTTTCCTTGGTTAAAATTATTCTTTTTGGTATGACTACTGAAAAATGGCCAAAACTACTGAAAATTTGTACAAGTACTACTGAAAATATCTGAAACAGGTTGGCATCTCTGCGTGCTGCCAAAATAAATAATACTGATTTATGTCTTGGTAAATTACACATGCAGATTGCTGTATGCTGATGACACTCTCCTGTTGGCAGAGAGCAAAAGTAAGTTGCAGTGTATGTTGTCCTGAATGTACAAAGTTTGCATGAAATTCAAACTGAGTATAAATACAAAACCAAAGTTATGGTTTTTGAGAGGGACTGGTAGCACTGAATGTAATGCAAGTCTAAATGGCACAGTGATTGACCAGGTGAGTGAATTTGTGTATTTAGGAAGCATGTTTGACAGAGAAAACAAATTGGATGGTGAAATTAGTATGCGAGTGAATTTTTCATTGAAAGTCATGGCTGCTCTGGGAGGTTTTCGCAGGAATGATGGGTTCTCAAGAGAGTCCCGCATGGCTGTGTAAGTGTAATTGTTCCTACTCTGACATATGGCAATGAAACCTGGGTACTACAGAAGAAACATAGAAGTTGTTTGTGTGCTGGAGAAATGTGTTACTTGCAGGAGGTTTGTGGCAAGACACGTTCTGATTGTGTGAGGAATGAAGATGTGTTGCAGTTGTGTGATGTGAAGCAAAATGTTGTTAGCAAGGTGGAGACCAATATGCTTCAGTGGTTTGGCCATGTTGAAAGAATGAGTGATGAGATGCTTACTAAGAAAGTCTTTTTAGGTCAAGTGGCAGGAAGGAAAGGCAGAGAAAGGCCAAGTAAGTCATGGGAGGATCAGATTCGGGGGTGTTTGCATGAGAAAAAGATTTTGAGTATGATGTATAGCAGATCTTGTGTACGGCATGTGATGAATGTCAGTGAAGCCCGAGTTGTATGTCAAGATTGCTGTAAATGGGGAAGTTTGATACGGCAACAGTAAGTTAACAAGAAAGATAATACCGAATTTTTGGGTTTAATAAGCACGTCTTTTGAATCCGTTCTGACGCAAATTAAATTTATCAAAGCTATTCAAAGTCAATGGAACCGGTATGGAAAACAGTAGTATCTGACGGAAGAAAGAAGTTTTTCAGTTGGGTTTTTAATCCCTCAGATATTGCTGTAAATGGAATCATGAGCTTACTCCGTTTGGTTGCAGACTTGTACATTAAGAAAAACATGAATTTATATGAGAAATATTTTGCACCGGAAATGCTCTCCAACATAGGAAGAATTTTTCAAATCGGACTCTTAGAAACAGAGATATCGACAAAAATAAGATGTGACTTTACCTCCCCTGGTGGGAAAACCATGCATTATTTTAAGATGAAAGTATTCTCAAAAGTTTTTTTTCATATGAGCACTATCAGTCCAAGAAAAAGAAAAAGAAAAAAATTTAGACTAGTTTTCAGGAGCCCATATTTTGCTACAAATACATCAGAAGCAGAAATTAACACTTATGTCCCTGGTGGCCAAACCATTCTTTACTAAACATTAGAAATTATGTGAAAAATATTTTCCATCAGATCTTGTGTGCGATACAGGAAGAATTTTTCAAATCTTAGTTTTAGGAGCAGAAATAACGTAGAAAATGCAATTTACCTTTGTGCCCCCTAGCGGAAAGTCTATGATTTATTTGAAAATTTTGAATTTATAGGAAAACAATTTCGCATTGGAAACACTATCCAACAAAGAAGGAATTTTTCAAATCGAACTCCTAGAAGTAGAGATATTGACAAAAATAAAATATACATCTACGCCCCCGGCGTAGAAACCATGCATTATTTTAAGAAGAAAATGTTTCTAAAAGGTTTGTCCACATGAGTAGTATCGGTCTACAAGCAAAGTTTTTTTTTTCATTCAAGAATTTAGAAGCTCATATTTTGCTGCAAATACATCAGAAGCAGAATTTAAGATTTACAACCCCTGGTGGCCAAATCATTTTTTACCAAAATTAGAAATTATGTGCAAACGATTTCCCATCAGGAGCTGTATCCGGTGCAGAAAGAATTTTTCAAGTCGGAGATTTAGAAGCAGGGAAACGCATTTTACCTCTACGCCCCCTAGCGGAAAGTCAATGAATTAATTGAAAATTTGAAATTATATGAAAAACATGTCGCACTGAAAACACTATCCAACAAAGAAGGAATTTTTCAAATCAGACTCCTAGAAGTAGAGATATCGACAAAAATAAGATATACATCTACACCCCCTGGCGGAGAAACTGCAATATTTTAAGAAGAAAATATTCCGAAAATGTTTATAAATGTGAGTGGCATCAGTCCATGAAACAATTTTTTCAATCAATATTTTAGAAGCTCAGATTTTATGGCAAATACATCAGAAGCAAAAATTAACACTTACGCCCCCTGGTGGCTAAAGTATTCTTTACCAAAAATTTGAAATTATATGCAAAAGATTTTCCATCAGGAGGTGTATCCTTTGAAGAAATTTTTTTTCAAATCAGAGTTTTAGAAGAAGAGTTCTCGGGGAAAATGTAATTTACTTTTATGCTCCCTAGCAGAAAATCTATGCGTAATTTGAAAAAGTAACTATATCTAAAATACTCAACATAAATGGAATCGAAAGATGAATATTTTTTTTTTCAATCTGATGTTTAGAAGCAAATATGTGGAATAAAACGTATATTTGAATTCAACATCATCTGCATTTATGCCCCTAGCGGCAAAATTGTACGTCTTAAAAAAAACGAAATAAAGGATCATCATTCGCATATTTCAAGCTTCCTAAATGCAAAAAGAATGTTTCAAATCGGACTAATAGTTGCAGAGATATCGTGGGTACGGACGAACCGGTAACATAAGCACAATCTTTTTTTTTTTTTGCAAAAGACATGCTAAAAATTATCTGGTAGTTTGTATTTCTTTTTGGAGCTAACCTCTGAATTGCAGAAAACAGTTTAGTGATATGTATATAAATGATTATTGCAGCTATCTGTTGATGAAAAAATTGCATTGCGAAGCAGAAAAATCAAATGGCAATTTCCATAATTTCAAGCTGCATGTCTGTACTCCGTAAGTCTAAGTGAAAATGTGGAAAATTCGTATTAGCGGCATCTATGCAACAGCCAATAAATTTGGTTGTTGCACAAATACATTTTTTGCCCCTCAATCCTTTTTTTTTTTTTTCTCGTTGTACTCATTTCCTACACCAATTCGTATTTTAGCTACAAGTAATGTTCTTTCTATAAATGTATCGCTTTTTGTGATGCAAAATCTCGTTTTTATCGCACTAGATGCTGAAATGCATTGCAAACTGTGATGCAATACCACTAAAAAAAGCACTGATTCAGATGGCATTCTGGATGTGTTGGATTGCACATTGTTTTATTTGGCCTAACGAGTTATGTAGGACTTCAAACAGTACATTCTTCTCCACTATTGAACACTATTTTCAAAATGTGCTGCACTCATTCATTAACTTTATAATTGAATGAATAGTGCACACATACTGTGTGTGTATTCCATCTTTTTCTGCCGAAATGTATTGTTTTCTGCATAACCCAAGAATTTCAAGAATTCAGTTTTGTTCACTGTTTACAAATTTTTTAATGCCTGATAAAGTTCTTGTAAATTAACTAAACTAATCTTTTATGGGCAGTGGCTTGGATATTTCCTTCTTTAACTAAAACATCATCCTCCTTCCCAGGCATCATTCTGCAGAACTCATCACTGTTTTAAAAACTTCTTATTAGGGATTTAGTCTTCCCATCTGTTTTTCTTGGTTTAAAGGGTGTGATGACCTTTCTGTGTTGCTAGTTTTTTCACAGACCTACCAATATAAGTACCAACACCAAACTTGTTCTGAGTTTTGGCTACTTACAGTTCTACTTATTCAGTTTGCAGAGAAGTGACTTTATGGGTACTGAAAGATGGCAACGGGAAGTTAAAATTTTAAACTGTAACTTCTTTTCAAACAAAAGGAAAAATACTTGTTCTTTTTCTTTCTTGCTATAGCAAAAAGAAACAGGAATGGAAAAAACCTTCATTTTAAGTGAAATTAAATTTCAAAAGTTGGCACTATTGTTCACTCTGCCATGAAAACAATTTAATGGGTCACAGAAATGGTACCGATTTCATTGTGGACTGATAAAGTACCAATTTTTAAATATAATTTTGCTTCAAAATAAAAGGCAAAAATGCTTGCTAGTTGTGATAAACTGTCAAGACTAATGCTATGAATTTTGACTCTTCCTCACTTAAATGTAAAGTAAGAGATTGTTCAACAAAGTTAAAAATCAGAACCTAGTTTAGATCATAAATGACTGATGACATACTAGAAATTTTTTTGATAAAATTGTGCCATTTCAGAGGTGCTTTGAAATCCTCGCAACCAAACATTTCTTGCAAACACAAAATCATGCACATCTCTCTTGCTGAAACAGACTATGTTTTCTTGTGAAAGGTAGGAGTTATTTTATTATAACTGAGCCCATTTTCTATAAATTATATGCAAATATCTAACTCTTGTACAGTTTCCCCTAATAAAGCATAAAAGCATCTCAATGTGTAACTCTATTTTTATGTAGAAGATGCTCAGAAAATCTCCCAATTTTTAGCCCTTCAAGGTTGGCAGCTATGCATTGGGTTTAGACATGCTGAGTACTCATTATCTGTATGATGCATTTGTTAGGACATTTTAAAATTTCATTGGTCTGGAGGTGATCACTAGTATAACCCAAAGTGGTTCTCGTAAGTCACAAGTAACCAAACTAATACAAAACCAAGAAGAAATTAAATGCTATTGGTTATTTATGTTTGGGAAATAGGATGCAAATCAAATAAATGATTAATGGCCCTTAAACTGGTGGTAAAAAGATTGTTCAAATTATGTTGACTTCACGTGTGTGTTATATTGCAGTTAACAAAAGCTGTTTTTTTTATTTATTTAGTTATTTTTTGTGATGTCTTGAGCATTGTGTAATTAATAAAAGTATCTAAATCACTTCTTTTATGATAAAAAATGTTTGTGAAAATAAAGTTTTGTCTTAATTTTTGTGTCAAAAGAAATATGTTGATCTATTATTAAAGCATGACTAATCAGATAAATGTTTTCCAGGAGTTGAAAAAGTAATAAATCATCTACATAGGTACAAAGTTCCAATTGCTATTGCTACCAGTTCTAAAAAAAATAGCTATCTGTTGAAAACTCAGAATCACCAAAAGTTTGTCAAACTCTTCAGTCATATTGTTTGTGGAAGTGATGACCCTGAGGTACATGCTGGAAAGCCTGCACCTGACACATTTTTAGTCTGTACTCAACGTTTCAGCGATAAACCACCCCCAGAGAAGGTGAGTTATGTAAAAATGTTCTTTTTGGTTATTTGAAATAAGATGTTCTTATGACAGAAATAAATTGTTTGGAGGATCTGCTGCCTTTAAATGTTAGTGTAAAACCAGGGATGTCGCCAGACTTCTAAATCGGGATGTGCGATGGGTGAGTGAGTATTATTTTTAAAGGGGCAAGCTTGATAGCAACTATATTTACAAAACACTGAAACAACAAATTTTAAATGATTTTTTTCTTTTGATTAAAGGTTTAATGACCTCCCTCCCCCTCTAGCAACTCGATGGGCTATAAGCAGTTGCTCGTCTCTGATTTAAGGTAATTGGTTCTAGGAAAGAGAGATAGCCCGTGCCATGAAACAAACACAATCTCCATGCCTCACCGGGATTTGAACCCGGACTCTTCTCTGATGAATGGTCATTAGCCAGTGCTTAGACCACTGCACCCCACCGGGGCGGCTTTAATGCTTTTCACTACCGCCTACAGAGGAATTTGTGCAATCCCGACCCCCTCCACCTGGACACACATGCATACATGGATCTGACTACTTACGCCACTGGTATAACATACAAGTGTTAGTAGAATTTTGCGTTCAACTTTTGCTTGCTCTAAATGCCTTGTCTTAAATTTCTTTTCAAAATTTTGCATTTTTGCTTATGAAAATAATACTGTACTTAGTGAGAAGAATTGGCAGGAAAACACGTAACACACAAAACATTAAAAGAATTCTTGAAATTGTGATTACACGTGTATGTTACTTTGAAAAATTAAGAGCGGGACGTTTCGGTAGCGACTTCTACCTTCATCAGCCATGGAATGAGACACGTGGTAAAAGCGTCAGTTGTTCCAGATTTCAAAATCGCTTTCCATATAATAGGGATGTTAAAAGGTGCGTCAGTATTGCAGGTGTTATAGGGGTAAGGTAGATTTCAATGTTTTCGCGGTATCTGAGGGCATGCTGATTGCTGAACGAGGCGATTCGCTTAACATTGTGCCAATCGGGAACCGCGGATGCATCACTGATGGTTAAAATTGAAAGGGAGATGGAAGGGCTACCTTTCTTAACATGAGCGATATGCTCCATTAAACGCCGGTTTATGCTGCGGTAAGTACTACCAATATAGTGGGTAACGCCTGTGGAAGTGTTGATAGGGATAGAGTAGACACCTTGTAAATCTAGGGGTTTATTGAGATCTCTGTCCTTAAGGGTGAGTTTGAGAAGATGTGGAGGTGGTTTGACTGCCATCCTGTAGCCAAAAGACTTGAAAATAGAGCAAACTTTATGAGTGAAGGACAGGCTTAAAGGGCAAAGTGCCAACAAACTGATGGGTGGTGGAAGGTTCAGGCAGTAAACTAGATCTATTCTGTGATTCAAAACTCTTGATTAGTCTATGTAATAAGAGGGGTGGAAAGCCATGCAATTTGCCAATGTTGATGTTCTGATATTCTAGTTGAAGAGCAGAATGGCTGTTGCATATAAGGTTGGCCCAGTTAATGTATGACTACTTGCCAATGGACCCAAATTTTCTCCTATGGCTATTCCTAGCCTACCACATACTATTTCATTACCAGAAGCAGCGATCCAAAACACGGATCCCGCACATCAACCGGTCATTCGTGCAAAATCGGCTATTGCCATTTCCGAGGTTCAAACCCCAAGGCTCAAATACTCCTCCTCCTTTTTGAAGAAATTTAGAAATTTCACCCAGTGTAATAATCTTGTTGCAGTTTACAAAGCAGACAAAGCAGGGTTTCCTGTCTTCATCCATAAGAATTCGTTGGACAACAAAATGGCTGATTTCCTGGAAAAAACCAATTGCAGAAGACTCAAGGCTAACAACACCGGAAAACTATGTAAAGTTGTTAGTAAGCTTTCTAAAAAACTTATCTGAAATCTTTCTTAGAAGACATACCCCCCCCCCCAGCTTATTTTTGTACTTCTAGGTTGTTCTTACAGATCAAGCTACATAAAGTTGGACATCCCATTAGGCCATTAATTGAAAACACCTTATCTCCTGCAGTCAATCTTGAAAGGCAATTGGTCAAATGTTGCAAAGTACTGACAAGAAATCATCCTTATTCTGTTGTATCAACCAAGAACTTTATCCAGAAACTCCCTTCTTCCATCAATCGTCAAGATTTCCTGTACACCTTTGACATGGATCCATTGTTTCCTTCTGTTTCTTTCTTTGATGCCTACATGCTCATGGTCAAAAAACTAATGGAGCACCAAGAACTTCCTGGAGAACTGATCAAATATCTTTATGACTGTTTTGATTCATTGGAAAAGTATTCCTGTTGTGTATACAATGGTATCTATTACCAACAAAAACAAGGTGTGCCTATGGGCTCCCCTTTTCCCCCTTACTTGCTGAAATTTATGTGCAGAATATTGAAACATTTATTATATTTGCACTTTTAAGGATTAACCTCTTGCAAAGTGCGCATAGTTTACGTGCAATTCATAAATGAAAAAACCATTAGGAAGAACCATTCACTCACCATAAAGATCATGGTAACCTCCAATGACCACACACTTCCAACACGTCATTCATCGTGATGTAACTGGGCTTCCACAGGTTTACAGACTTCTTGCTTACGCTTCTTATTTTCGGGTGTGAAACATCGTTTTTTTTTGTTTTTTTTTCTTTTTTTCTCTTTTGCCTTATAAGATGTTACTATAATGCTTGTCAATTCGATAAAAATCACACATACAACTCATTCATACCAAGTAAAAACTATGTACATAACCTTACATTCACAGGTGATTAAACCTTGGTCAACTCTAATTATCAAACTCCTCCTTCTGTTTCACAACCTCTGCTACTCCCACTGCAAGTGTCACACCCATTCAGCCCCACACATCCAATCCTCTAGTACTTTCGACAGGTCCCTGTCATCTTCAGGAGGCAGGTGTGTCTCACCCGCCCACCACAGCTCAAGTGAGCAGAGCCATCGAGGCCCGGGCTCCAGTCGCTATCTCTGAATCGTTGTGTCTCTGGCGCCATCTATTGTCCCTGCTGCTCTTTTTTTCCCTCTTTCTTTTTATGCTGCTGTTCAATTTTTATTAGGGCTTTCCATTGTTCGTTTAGGTTATTTGGCTCATTAATGTTGCATAATCTTGATCTGTTTTTTTCAATTAACACTGATTCTGCAATTCTTAACTGCTTTTCGTTTTTACAGCTCTTAATAATTTTAATATCTTCAAACCTTGGGCATTTTTGATTTTCCATACAGTATTGGGTCAATGCTGTCTTAGCTTCTTTTTTATTCCAATTATTAATATGCTGGTTCAATCTATACTTTAATTTATTCTTGGTGCTGCCTATATATGACACTGGTGGTTGCTGGTTTATTGGGATTTCATAAATTCCTGCTCTATCTAATTGGCTAATTTTTTTTATTTTTAATCACTAAATTTTTTACAGTAAGTACCTGATTTCCTACCTGTATGCCATACTTGCCACAAACTTTATTAATTTCTGCTGAAACATTTTCTATATATGGTATTGCTCCCACATATTTTACAAGTTTTTTATCAGTCTTGGCCCTATTGTAACCTTGAGTTACTTCATAAATCCATTTTTTAATACCTGTTTAGGGTATCCAAAAGCATAAGCAATTTTTTCAATATATTCAATTTCTTCCTTTCTATACTGTTCAATTGATGAATGTGTTAAACTTCTTTTAATTAGTGTTTTAACACTATTTCTTTTATGTGTTAATGGATGTGATGGCTGAAATGGTATAAGTACTGGGATATATGAAGATTTTCTATGCACTCTGAATTGTATATTCTCCTCTGTTTTAACAACCAAAACATCCAAAAATGCCAAAGTATTGTCATGTTCTTGTTCTACTGTCAGTTCAATAGATGGATAAATTTCACTATACTTTTTTGTCAAGTCCTCAAGTTCATCATTTTTTAGCCTGGATAACAGAAAAATGTCATCAACATATCTGCAGTATATCAGTGGTGGATCCTCGAGTTTACTTATTATTTTTTCCTCAATGTCACTCATTATAATTTCAGCAAATAAAGTTGACAGTGGTGACCCCATAGGTCCACCATGATTTTGTTTGTACATCTTGTTGTTAAACTTAAAAATGTTATTTTCATATATGTACAATAAAATTTCTCTTAACTCCTCTATTTGTATTGCATTCATTGTCTGTAGCACATATAATTTTTCAATAATTATTTCTTTTGCCTGAGGTACTGGTGTGCTAGGAAAAAGAGCTCTCACATCCATACTAGCCATATGATATTCACTTAAATCTTGTTTAATTACTTTAATTTTCTCAATAAATTCGTATGTATTCTTCACAGTGAACCTTGTCTTCATGAACACAGGTGCCAAAAATTTGTAGATATTCTTTTCCAGTTTTATTAGTGGGGAATTCCTTTTTGATACTATCACTCTCATAGGTGTATCAGGCTTATGAGTTTTTATTTTTGCAAACATTTTTGGTATTCCAGTACCAATTGGTGGGTATGCTTTCTTTATTTCATCAGGCAAGGTGCTGTGATTTCTTATTCTAGCTAAGTACCTTACTTGAGATTCGGTTGGGTCTTTTGTTAAAATGCTGCAATTTAGTTCTTCTATAGCTCTATTCATTTTTAGATCATATTCAGTTGTGTTTAATATTACAATTTGCCCTGTTTTATCAGCTTCACAGAATTTAATTGTTGGGTCATCTCTTAATTTAATCAGTTGTTCCTTCTCATACTGAATTTTATCTATATGATATTTCTTTTTCTTACTTTTTTCATTAAATTCTTTCAAAACAATTCTATACAGTTTACTTCGAAAATTTTCACGTTCTTCTGCTGGTACACTGCGTGCCATTTCTTCTAAGTTTGGTATTAATTCCTCCGTCCTCGGCAGGCTCCGTGGAAACGCAAATTTTTTACCTCTCTGCAAAATAGCTCTTTGCTTCACGCAAAGAGCTATTTTGCAGAGAGGCTTCACGCAAAGAGCTATTTTGAGCTTCACGCAAACAGCTATTTTGCAGAGAGGTAAAAAATTTGCGTGAAGCAAAGAGTTAAGAGAAATTTTATTGTACATATATGAAAATAACATTTTTAAGTTTAACAACAAGATGTACAAACAAAATCATGGTGGACCTATGGGGTCACCACTGTCAACTTTATTTGCTGAAATTATAATGAGTGACATTGAGGAAAAAATAATAAGTAAACTCGAGGATCCACCACTGATATACTGCAGATATGTTGATGACATTTTTCTGTTATCCAGGCTAAAAAATGATGAACTTGAGGACTTGACAAAAAAGTATAGTGAAATTTATCCATCTATTGAACTGACAGTAGAACAAGAACATGACAATACTTTGGCATTTTTGGATGTTTTGGTTGTTAAAACAGAGGAGAATATACAATTCAGAGTGCATAGAAAATCTTCATATATCCCAGTACTTATACCATTTCAGTCATCACATCCATTAACACATAAAAGAAATAGTGTTAAAACACTAATTAAAAGAAGTTTAACACATTCATCAATTGAACAGTATAGAAAGGAAGAAATTGAATATATTGAAAAAATTGCTTATGCTTTTGGATACCCTAAACAGGTATTAAAAAATGGATTTATGAAGTAACTCAAGGTTACAATAGGGCCAAGACTGATAAAAAACTTGTAAAATATGTGGGAGCAATACCATATATAGAAAATGTTTCAGCAGAAATTAATAAAGTTTGTGGCAAGTATGGCATACAGGTAGGAAATCAGGTACTTACTGTAAAAAATTTAGTGATTAAAAATAAAAAAATTAGCCAATTAGATAGAGCAGGAATTTATGAAATCCCAATAAACCAGCAACCACCAGTGTCATATATAGGCAGCACCAAGAATAAATTAAAGTATAGATTGAACCAGCATATTAATAATTGGAATAAAAAAGAAGCTAAGACAGCATTGACCCAATACTGTATGGAAAATCAAAAATGCCCAAGGTTTGAAGATATTAAAATTATTAAGAGCTGTAAAAACGAAAAGCAGTTAAGAATTGCAGAATCAGTGTTAATTGAAAAAAACAGATCAAGATTATGCAACATTAATGAGCCAAATAACCTAAACGAACAATGGAAAGCCCTAATAAAAATTGAACAGCAGCATAAAAAGAAAGAGGGAAAAAAGAGCAGCAGGGACAATAGATGGCGCCAGAGACACAACGATTCAGAGATAGCGACTGGAGCCCGGGCCTCGATGGCTCTGCTCACTTGAGCTGTGGTGGGCGGGTGAGACACACCTGCCTCCTGAAGATGACAGGGACCTGTCGAAAGTACTAGAGGATTGGATGTGTGGGGCTGAATGGGTGTGACACTTGCAGTGGGAGTAGCAGAGGTTGTGAAACAGAAGGAGGAGTTTGATAATTAGAGTTGACCAAGGTTTAATCACCTGTGAATGTAAGGTTATGTACATAGTTTTTACTTGGTATGAATGAGTTGTATGTGTGATTTTTATCGAATTGACAAGCATTATAGTAACATCTTATAAGGCAAAAGAGAAAAAAAAGAAAAAAAAAACAAAAAAAAAACGATGTTTCACACCCGAAAATAAGAAGCGTAAGCAAGAAGTCTGTAAACCTGTGGAAGCCCAGTTACATCACGATGAATGACGTGTTGGAAGTGTGTGGTCATTGGAGGTTACCATGATCTTTATGGTGAGTGAATGGTTCTTCCTAATGGTTTTTTCATTTATTGAAACATTGTTGCCCCATCCCTCTTAAACCCACCATTTGGTTAAGGTATGTGGAAGACATCTTCATTATTTGGCTACACCAAAAGCACTCTCTGTTTGAACTCATGTCCTCCATAACTTCAAAATTCCCGCATATAAAATTTTCCTCTCAAGAACAGATCGACAATAATATTAGTTTTAATAATCTAAAGCAACTTATGGGATTTTACTAGGAAATTTTTTCATTAATAGCAAATTTTCGGAGAAAACTCTTCTCCTTCTTCAGGCTGTCTTGTTGTTGTCACTGACAACAACAAGACTCTTCTCCTTCTTCAGGCTGTCTTGTTGTTGTCACTGTCTTCTCCTTCTTCAGGCTGTCTTGTTGTTGTCAGTGACAACAACAAGACAGCCTGAAGAAGGAGAAGAGTTTTCTCCGAAAATTTGCTATTAATGAAAAAATTTCCTAGTAAAATCCCATAAGTTGCTTTAGATTATTAATTCAATTAAACTAGGAAGCCATTTCTCAACATGAGCTTTATTCAAAGAATAATATTAGTTTTCTGGATGTTAACATCAACCCAGACTTCTCACTTGGCCTCTCTGTTTACAGGAAACCTTCTGCCACCCATAACATCATCCCTTACCATTCTCGCACTTTTGGAAAATACAAACTGTCTGCTCTTAAGTCATATATTCACTGGGCCAACCTTATTTGCAACAGCCATTCTGCTCTTCAACTAGAATATCAGAACATCATCAACATTGGCAAATTGCATGGCTTTCCACCCCTCTTATTACATAGACTAATCAAGAGTTTTGAATCACAGAATAGATCTAGTTTACTGCCTGAACCTTCCACCACCCATCAGTTTGTTGGCACTTTGCCCTTTAGCCTGTCCTTCACTCACAAAGTTTGCTCTATTTTCAAGTCTTTTGGCTACAGGATTGCAGTCAAACCACCTCCACATCTTCTCAAACTCACCCTTAAGGACAGAGATCTCAATAAACCCCTAGATTTACAAGGTGTCTACTCTATCCCTATCAACACTTCCACAGGCGTTACCCACTATATTGGCAGTACTTACCGCAGCATAAACCGGCGTTTGATGGAATGTATTTTGATGGAATGTATCGCTGATGTTAAGAAAGGTAGCCCTTCCACCTCCCTTTCAATTTTAACCATCAGCGATGCATCCGCGGTTCCCGATTGGCACAATGTTAAGCAAATCGCCCCGTTCAGCAATCGGCATGCCCTCAGATACCGCAAAAACATTGAAATCTACCTTACCCCTAACACCTGCAATACTGATGCACCTTTTAACATCCCTATTATTTGGAAAGCGATTTTGAAATCTGGCAACAACTGACGCTTTTACCACGTATCTCATTCCATGGCTGATGAAGGTAGAAGTTGCTACCGAAACGTCCCGCTCTGAATTTTTCAACGTAACTTACGCGTGTGATCACGATTTCAAGAATTCTTTTAAGTACTGTACTTGAACAATTTATTTAAAAGAAAATGTCACTTTTGTTTATCTAAATCAAATTTTAACATTGTGCCATGCAGACATAATACCTACCCCTACTTAACTTACTTCCTTCCAGCCAGCGACTTTGCATTGCACTCCTCTCCTACAAAGCAGTCATCAGCCCGTTTCTGCACTTTCACTGTCCTGGGGCAGTCTTAAGAGCTCTACTGTAGCTTTAGACTCCACTTTCCATGTATGAATCTCCTATTCTGTAAAGTAAACAAACAGAGCAATTAGTAGTGACCTTCTCAGTGAATTTCTATCCACCCTCCTCATTAGCCCCCTGGCCATACAAACATGAAAAAAAGGCTTAAACTAAGAAATTGGAAAAGTGGAGAGCAATTGAAGAAAAAGCTTAAACTAAGGAATCGTGGTCATGCCGTACTATTTTGATAACCTTTTTTGGAGACATAAACAACTCACTTCGTGGAGAAAGGCAAACACAGGAAATAAAACACAAGACTTATTACTTGGCAAAGTGCAGATTATATTTTAAAGTTAGATATACTGAAAAATGGCACATTTGAACTGGGTGGATGGCAGGGTGGGCAAGACAAATTTGAGCCCACCCTCGCACTCTCTTGGCAACGTCTCTGTGTAAAACTGTGCCTGTGTACATGTCTTGGCAACGTCTCTGTGTAAAACTGTGCCTGTGTACATGTATGTTAAATGGAAACTTACTCCTTGTTGTGTGTTCTTACTGACAGTTATGGTAAAACACATGTACAAGATAATGTAAAAGTTCCTTTTTACAAACTCATTATTTTTTTCTACCGATTCATAAAAGAAAGAAAAGTAATGTCCTTTTTAAAGCACAGCCAATATCCAGTTAGTGTTCCAGACTGCAGAGTAATTATAGTATAGTATGGTTGGCACTTAAATGGTGACTGCAGATTTCTGAAGTGCTGGGCTCAAGGAAAGAAAGTGCAATAGAATTCGTGCCACTTGCATTGACCTTTGCTGTGCTAAAGACATGGTTCATGCGAATCCTGGAAAGGTCCAGGAATTCCACGTTGTCCTGGAAATGGCCTAAAATTCTGTTACATGCCCTGGAATTTTATCCATTCCTGCCTTTTTGTCCCTGTTCGATGTTCTGTAGTGAAGGATTTTTCTACTGATGTAACTTATGTCTGACAAATTTCCCTCCCCATCCCTGCAAAATGTTGGGGGCTGTTGGTTTTCTTGTCTGTTAGCAGTACTGAAGCTGAATTATCAGCATGTCTTTTGTAAAAAACGATCATGCTTATTTTATCACTTTGTCTGTCTGGCCGGGGGACTGCAACTATTAGTTTGATTTGTGAAATTCTTTTTGTATTGAGAAGCTTGAAATGTGAGAATGATGACCCTTGCATTCCTTTTTTTCCGATGCACAACTTCGCTGCTAGAGGGCATAAATGCAGATCCTATAGAATTCACAATACTATAGCATTTAAAATATTTTCCCTTTTGATGCCATTTATATCTTAAGACTGTTTTAGTTAGTTTCATTTTCAAGTAGAAAAATGCATAGATTTTCCACTAAGAGGTGTAAAAGTAAATCGCAGTTTTTCAATAACTCCGCTTCTAAAAGTCTGATTTTAAAAATTCTTCCTGCGTCAGATACAGTTGCTGATAGAAAATGTTTTGCATATAATTTCTCATTTTTGTTAAAGAATGGTTTTACCACCAGACAGCTTAAATGTTTATTTCTGCTTCTGATATATTTACAAGAAAATCTGAGCTTCTGAAAACTTGATTGAAAACATTCCTTTGTGAACTGATACTGCTCATCTCAGAAAACCTTTTGAGAATACCTCCTGCTTAAAATAGTGTATAGCTTTTCCACCAAGGGACGTAGATGTATATCGTATTTTTGTCGATATCTGTGCTTCTAAGAGTCTGATTTGAAAAATTCTTCCTTTGTTGGAGAGCATTTTCGGTGCAAAATGTTTCTCTTATAATTTCAAATTTTTCTTAACGCACAAGTGTGCCACTAGAGGGTACACTTGTGCATTAAGAAAAATTAATGTCTGTTATGTCTGCAGAACTAAAATCCTGATCGAAAAAAATTCTTTTTCGATCAGATACTACTAAATATGAAAACTTGTGTGTATTTTCTTCCCAAAATAATGCACAATTTTGCCACTAGGGGGTGCAAATATTTAATTTATTTTTCTTAATATCTGTACCTCTAAATGTCAGATTTAAAAAATTCTTTTAACACCGGATGCCATTTACGAGGGTGAATCGAAAAGTAAAGTGCACTTTTTTTTTTTTTTTTTTTTTTTTTTTTTTTTTGCAAGAGTTTAATAGATAAGCAAAACAAAACATATACACAGTGAAACTACATTTCTTAGCTATTTTTCAACATAAGAACCAAGACACTCAAGACATTTATCCCAGCGTGGTTCCAGTTTTAGTATACCTTGTTCATAAAAGTCCGTTTTCTGGGTGTGTAGCCACCTGTTGGAGAAATTTCTTTGGCAAATTTTGGGGATCATCTTGTATTTTTTTAAATCAGCTTTTTTTTTTTTTTTTTGCTTTATTCTGGCGAGTATGTATGTATGTATGTATGTATGTATGTATGTATGTGTACATGGATAAAAAATTCCGTCGTGTTTGTTTTCAGATTTATCATGCAGGCAATGAAATGACGCCTCTCTCCTTTATAGATGTTGTTTGTAGACGGTTACTGCAAATGACCTGATGCTACAGACCTTTTGTGCGCTTTGTCTGATCAACATCCCGCAAATTTATTTCTCCTTGTAAAGATATCGTTAAGTATAAACTTGCCGCCCCGGTGGTGCAGTGGTCTAAGCGATGGCTTATGATCATACATCCAAGATGGGTCCGGATTCGAATCCCGGTGAGGCATGGATGTTGTGTTTGTCTTACGGCACTGGCTCTCTCCCTTCTCTGGAACCAGTGGTCCAAATTAAGGACGGGCAACTGCTTATAGCCCACTGAGTTGCTCATGGTGGTCGTTAAACCTCCAATAATAAAAAAAAAAAAAGTATAAATTTGCCATTCGCAGCAGGATAAAAAAAGTGTTAGGAGGATTTTATATGCGCACGCAAAATTTTATTTTCTGTGAAGGTAATATGATACTTTTTCTGTAGCGTGGAAACTGAATTTTGACCCGTGAGAAAATTTAATGTTTGTGTCACCGATGTAAAGCAATCTGTTCTAAACTTTCGGTTCTTGGAAGTTTATGAATTCTAGCCTCTGAAATAAAAAAAACAAAATGGCATTCCAAATGGCTGTTAGTTTTTGTACTTATGGGAGGGAAAGAGGGAGGGGGGGGTCCTTGGAACGAATTTCTAAGAGAGCAGCAGAAGCATGCCATTTTTGGAATTATAGTTTAAAATGATCAGAGAGAGAGAGATTCCTTGTCAGGTTACAAACTTATTCATAAATAGCCTTATGAAAAAGAGAGAGAGAGAAAAAAAGACCTAGGTAAGCTAAAATTTTGAAGAAACAGTAACTTGCCATAGAAATTCGTATCCATGGTTCCCATACTACATATGTTGAATAAATACTACGTACAGTATTCACTTGAAAACTTTTTTTGACTAGGGATAACATTATCAGCGTCAAGTAAAGTGCACATAAACGGAAGTTTTTGCCAAAATTTCTGCCAACCACTTCAAAACATGGGCCTCCTCTCCCTTCATGTTTAGCCACCCCCCCCCCCTTAATGGCCCACCCAGTTCTGAGTGGCCAGTGTTGCCACTTCCCTGCATTTGTTAATTTTTTTGCCATTATGGTATAACGCTTTGCCACAGATGTAGAACTGTTTATTTTTATTAGAAACAATTTACTCTTTTTATATCCGTACTACGTCCAACACGCTTGCTTCTATTATTTTTATTTTTTTTAGACAGAATGGCTCCAAACCTCGAATATTCCCTCAGATCCTAATTTACAATTTACGACCTCTGGCAAACAGCAGCTTTCACTTTAGCTCACCACAAGTGAAAAAGCTCTGTAGTGTATTTTCTCAGATCTTTTTTATTCTCTTGCGATTTGAAAGTTGCTGCCTAGTTTTTCAGCGTCTGTGTGCATTGTAATTGTGGCATAATGCATTAAACAGAAAAAAAAGAAAAAGAAAAAAAAAGAAACTAATTCCTAATTCAAGAGATAGTAGCTAAAGTAGCTTGTCAATATGAGGATGATAACTGCGTTGATACTGATAAAGAGAAACAAAAGCACATAAAACAGAGCGGACAGATTATGATCGCTAAATAGTAGCACGAGTTCCATATTGTTTTGCATATATTGGTAATCAATAATTGCGATACATTGGGTATTTCATTAACGAAAAAGTACTCATACGTTCAAGATCTGTTAATGTTTCCCATTATTTCTAAATTTATTGGCATGATTAATAAAAAATAATAACGGAAATAAATCCAATTACTGACACCGAGATGTGACACCGAGGTGTGATTAGGAGGCATAAAATTTTTCGTTCAGTGTAACCGTCAAACTGTATTTTCCTATTTTTGGGTGACACCATGAACAGTTAAACTGTGTTTTCCTTATTTTAGGGTGCTGTGGTGCTTTTTGTTTCATATGAGCTCTTGAGAGTTTTGTGAGCTCCCACCTGACGTGTAATCTTTAAATAAGCAACTGAAATGAAAAATAAATTAAAAACAGGCAAGGTGACAACTGCGAGATATACTAGTTCATTTAAATACCAGATCTACCAGAAAATAATCAATAACATTTTTTCTAACCCCACACTTAGCCTTGCTAACGTCGTCATCTGTGATCGTCAGGTATCTGAAGTTAACTAAAATGCAGTATATATCTCCCCTACCTCACAAGAATAGGCACAGAGATATATATCCCCAATTACTTTATTTCTCAAGCTGTCATTCCTTGATCATTTTCTCTTACGGCAGGCGTGGACAACTAGACAATTTATTAATTCCTGAAATAGAACTATTTCATGTCTGCCAGATATTGCGTGAGCTGTAGATATCATTGATCAATATTCCAAAAACAGTATTCAACGTCAATTGCAAAATTTATAAGCTTTTAGTACTGTATATTGGTAAGCTATACGGGGAGAAAAAAGTTTATATTAGTTCTCGTCATTGAATGGCTAAGAATACCAATATATTTTCGATGTCTGTTGCATAAGTTATATGCATTATTTATGTGTAACCTTTTTCATGGTATAGCTTATATTCGTAAGCTGTACAGAGAAAATGGTTTATATTAGTTTTCCTCGTCGTCGAATGGCTAAGAATGTGGTGGATAGCAATATTTTACAGTTATTTTATTTGAAATGCCTTTAAACATAGCATTAATTCACTATCCTTCCTCCTTCAAGCATCACATCAAATGATCGTGCGATCTGACCGACGCGTGTAATGGTTATTTTGATCTGCCGCCCGTCCAAAGGCCAACTTCAACTCCCGTTGCCATTTGGCTGGCTGGACGATGCTATTCGCCATGCTTGTTTCACAGTGGCAAAATACGAGCCATGTACCATGTTAAAAATTATTTTCTCAGCACGCACGCTAAAGCCCAAGTTTTTTTTTCTTCATTTGTTAGACTAAACTTTCCTTTAAAAACAAAAAAAACAATTGTGACCGTCTAAGTGCTGTACTACATTGATTTTTCACGTTTTGAAAAAAGGCTTTCCCGTTGCATGCAACTAAAAAACTAAAGATGATAGAAATTCATGCATTGTACCAATCGATTCCTTGGGGGAAATTACGAAGAAGTGGTGATTTTGGTACTTCTTTTGTCCAAACAATGGAGATATTTGTGTTTTTACGCGATTGAGGCCCACCGTGCACCAGAATTCAAAAATTAATATATTCTAATCTATGGGAAATAAAAAAATGAAACTTTCAGGATTTTCATACATTGGGGTGATCTATTCATGGAAAAAAAAAAAAAAAAAAATCATGAGAATCGGATATGGTGTGGTGGATAGCATCTGACGATTTGGCGTGGAAAAACCCAGATATAATTTTTTAAATTTTCGTGCATGGTGGACATATTTTGCGTAAAAACGCAAATGTCTCCATTATTTAGAATAAAAAGAAATACACAAATCATCATTCTCTCTTAATTTTTACCAAGGAATCCATTAGTGCAATGCACAAGTTCCTATCTGCTTTAGTTTTTGAGTTATGAGCAATAAGAGAGCCCTTTCTTCAATGCTATCATTGATCAATATTGATCATTGCCTCTTTGGCAATGTAGTACAGCACTTAAAAAGTTGGAGTTATTATTCTTTTCAAACGAAGGTTTAATCTATCAAATGAAGAAAAAAACCTTGGGCTTTTGCCTGAGCGCCGAGAAAAGAATTTTTAAACATGGTGCATGGCCAGTGCATTGCCACGGTGGAAACGCAATCGGTGAAGCACGCTGTATCGTGGCCACAGCTGTGCAGAGACGTGGTACCGGAAGAAGAACAGCATCCCTCCCAAACACAAGAAGCAATTACAACGCATGGACGCATGCATTGTTGAACTCATGTTTTAAAGGAAAGGAATTCTTTATTTTAAAAAAACATGATTAGTTCATGAACGATGTTTATATTTCGATGTCTCACAATGCTGTGATCAACTTTTATGTCTGATTTTGATTATATTTGTTCAAATCAGACTACAGGAAGTTGAGCTTCCATGGAACGCATTTTTTATTTTTATTTTTTTCTGATAACGGATTTGGCAATTATCATAAAATTTAACATCTAAACGTTTTACAGTGTTTGCGAGATTTTCCGGCGTTTTGTGTCATCATCTAGATCATTTCTTGAAATCGATGCAAAACCAAAGTTATTGGGGGAGGGGGATTACTGCCAATGCTTTCGCTAAAGGACAAAGGCCAACAATTTTAAAGACATTTCTCCTTCCCTTCTGACGCTCTATGATCGTGGAGAAATTTTTTTGGCTGATTTTGGGAATCATCTTGTATTTTTTAATCAGCTTTTTTTATTCTGTCAAGTATATATGTATGTACGCATGAATAAAAAGTTCTGTGGTGCTTTGTTTTTAAATTTGTCATGCCGGCGATGAAATGAAGCCTCTCTCCTTTTTAGATGTTGTTTGTAGAGAGTTACTGCAAATGACCTGACGCTCCAGACTTTTTGTCATGCTTTGTGTGATCAACATCCCGCAAACTTATTGCTCCTTGTAAAGATATTGTTAAGTATAAATTTGTCATTTACCACAGAATGAAAAATGATGTTGACAAAAAAGTGTTAGGAGGATTTTATTCGCGCACGCAGAAACTCCAATTATTTTATTATTTTCTGTGAAAATATGCATTATGATACTTTTTCTGTAGCGTGGAAACTAAATTTGACCTGCAATAAAAGTTCAATACTAATGTTCGTGTCAACAGTGTAAACCAATCGGTTTTAAACTTTTGGCTTTTGGAAGTTTATGAATTGTAGCCTCTAAAAAAAAAATGGCATTCCACATGGCTGTTAGTTTTTGTACTTATGGGAGGGAAATGGGGGTGGGGGAGTCCTCTGATCGAATTTCAAAGAGCAGCAGTAACACACCAATTTTGTAATTGTAGTTTAAAACGAAAAGAGAGAGAGACATTCCTTGTCAGGTTACAAACACTAAAATTCATAAATAGCCTTATGAAAGAAAAAAAAATTAAGTAAGCTAAAATTGCAAAGAAATAGTAACTTGCCATAAACATTCGAATCGATGGTTCCCATACTACATACACTGAATAAATACTATGTACAGTTATTCACTTGAAAACTTTTATTTTTATTAGGGATAACGTTATCAGCATTGGGTAAAATGCATATAAACGGAATTCTCCCCCAAAATTTCTGCCAAAAACTTCAAAATTTGTGCCTCCCTGCCCATCATGTTTTGACCCCCCTAATAGCCCACCAAGTTCTGAGCTGCTGGCACCGCCACTGCTCCTGCTGTTTGTTAATTTATTTGTCATAACGCTTTCTGTTTGCCACAGATGTAGAACTGTTTATTTTTATTAGAGACAATTTACTCTTTTTATCCGTACTATGTCCAACGCTCTTGCTTTTTTTTTTTAAAGACAGAATGGCCCCAGACCTCGAATATTCCCTCAGATCCTAATTTACGACCTCTGGCAAATAGGAGCCTTAGCTCACCTCAAGTGGAAAAGCTCTGTAGTGTATTTTTTCAGATCTCTTTCATTCTCTTGCGATTTGAAAGTTGTTGCCTAGTTTTTCAGTGTCTTTGTGCATTGTGATTGTGGCGTAATGTGTTAAACAAAGGAAGAAAAAAAGAAAAATGAAACTAATTCAAGCTACAGTAACTTGTCAATATGAGGACGATAACTGCTTTGATACTGATAAGGACAAACAGAAGCACATAAAACAGAGTGGCAAATTACGATCGCTAAATAGTAACATAAGTTCCATACTTGTTTTACATATATTGGTAATCAATAATTATGATACATTGGGTATTTCATTAACGAAAACATACTCATATGTTCAATGTTTGTTAATGTTTCCCATTATTTCTAAATTTATTGGCATGATTAATAAAAAATAATAATAATAATAAAGGAAATAAATCCAATTGCTACCACTCCGACACTTGGATGGGATTAGGAGGCATAAAATGTTTCGTTCAGTGTAACTGTCAAACTGTATTTTCCTATTTTAGGGCAAATCCACTGATGGTTAAACTGATTTTTCTTTATTTTAAGGTGCTGTCGTGCGTTTTGTTTCATATGAGCTCTTGAGAGTTTCGTGAGCTGACACATAATCTTTAAATAAGCAACTGAAATAAAACAACAACAACAACAAAAAAAAAAACAGGCAAGATGACAACAACTGCGAGATGTACTCGTTCATTTGAATACCAGATCTACCAGAAAATAATCGATATAATTTTTTATAACAATCACAGATAACATCATCATCTGTGATTGTCAGGTATCTGACGTTAACTAAAACGCAGTATATATCTCCTCTACCTTGCAAGAATAGGCACAGAGATTTATATCCCTGATCACTTTATTTCTCAAGTTGTCATTCCTTGATCATTTTCTATATGGCTGGCATGGACAACTATTAATTCCTGAAATAGAACTATTTCATGCCTAAAAATGCTGTTGCATATTGTATGAGCTGTAAATATTGTTAATCAATATTCCAAAAATGGTATTCAACGTCAATTGCATAATTTATAAGCGTTTAGTACTGTATATTGGTAAGCGATGTAAGGTCAGGTGATGTAAGGTCAGGTGATGCGTAACATCACAGCCTCTCCTTGACAAATGTCAACCCCGCCTTCTCGTGGTGCATCCTGTTCCCACTAAAGGGGCTCTGACGACCGCCAATAGCGGTATAACTATACCATCGGGATTAGAGGAAATTCTATCCCACACTCACCAACCCGCTTGGCCAGCGTGGTGAGTTATGGCCAAACCCCTCCAAAATGATTCCACAACTTAAATCTTGGCCCTCAGTCTCCGGCAGCTGGAATGTACCTGGCCAAGGCAGCGGCCAGTGCGACATGAAGGCAGAGGGTGCTAAGAATCCCCGGAGGACCGGACTAGGCTGCCATCTGATGCTGACCTTGGCTACGTACAATGGACGCTCCCTATCTTCTGATTCAAGGCTTCTTGAATTGGAAGAGGAGCTACAAAGGATCAAGTGGGACATCGTGGGGCTGAGTGAGGTAAGGAGAAAAGGAGAACATCTCATCGAACTGAAAGGTGGACATCTCTTCTACTATCGTGGGACAGATACTGGCAGAACTAGTGGTGTTGGATTTATAATAAACAAGAAACTGAAGGATAAAGTTGTAGAAGTTGAAAGTTCCTCTGACAGAGCTGCACGACTTGTTATCCAACTCTCGAAAAGATACCAGGCTCAGATTATTCAAACTTATGCACCCACCACAAGTCATCCTGAAGAAGAAATTGAAGAATTTTATGAGGAAATTTGTCATCTAAATAATAAAGGTAAGCAGCACTTGAAAATAATTATGGGAGATTTCAATGCAAAAATAGGGCAACGGCAACAGAATGAAACTTCAGTAGGTAAATTCGGTCACGGCAACAGAAACCAGCGTGGAAATACTCTCGTTGAGTTTGCAGAGGCAGAAGGGTTTTTCATCTTGAACTCCTTCTTCAAGAAAAAGCCACACAGGAAATGGACTTGGAGACATCCAAATGGGACGACAAGTGAAATTGATTTTATTATGTGTAACAAAAAATTCGTCATAGAAGACTGCAGTGTGCTAAACAAGTTCAACACAGGTAGTGACCATAGATTGTTGAGATGTAAGATGCACCTCAACACTAAACTTGAACGTGGCAAGCTCATAAGACAAACAAAATCTATTGACATAACCAACCTTAAAAAACACCATAATACCTTCAAGTTGGAACTGAAGAACAGGTTCTCTGCTTTAGAAGGCCTAACATCGGAACAAGTGGACATCTCTGAAGTTAACAGAAAAGTAACCAAAGCTCTTATGGAAACAGCAACAAAATTAGCTGGGTCTAAGAACAAGTTGCATGTAAATAAATTATCAGGAAAAACGAAAATGTTGATGCAAAAAAGAAGAGAGATGAGGACAACTAAAGATGTGACTTCCAAAGTGGAATATATAGAGCTATGCAAGACAGTAAGAAAAAGTATCACTGAAGACGTAAGAAAATTCAACTGTGAACTAGTGAGGAAAGCAATTGAAAACAACCAAAGCCTAAAGATAGCAAAGGGACATCTCAGTTAGGGAAAAAAAACAGATTATGGCACTGAGAAAAGAAGATGGTTCTATAACAAGAAATAGAGGCAGAAATTTTGACAAGAGTGAAAGATTTCTACTCCAAATTATATGAAAGGGATGATATATGCACTCCAGACATCATGAAAGATACCAGTACCAGAGTTCCTCCAGTCCTTCCAGCAGAAGTTGCACATGCAATCAAGAACATGAAGCGGGGAAAAGCTCCAGGAGAAGATGGAATTACTGTAGACATCATACAAGAAGCAAGTGGAGAAATCGAAACAGTACTCGCCCAAATTTTCACTCGATGCCTTAATGAAGGAAAGATTCCTGAGGATTGGAACACCGCTACAATGATCCTGCTACATAAGAAAGGTGACATTGAGGATCTCGGAAACTACAGACCTATCAGCCTCCTATCAGTAGTTTATAAAATCTTCACTAAAGTTCTTTCACACCGCTTGAAGGTAACACTGGACATGGCTCAACCGAGAGAACAAGCTGGATTCAGGAGTGGCTACAGCACAATAGATCATATCCACGTGCTGAGAGAACTAATTGAAAGAGCGAGGGAATATGAACTTCCATTGTGCATGGCTTTTATCGATTAGGAAAAAGCCTTTGATTCGGTGAAACCATCAGCAGTTACAATGGCTCTGAAAACCTGCGGTATTGAAGATGCATACATTAATATTATTAATAACATCTATGAAAATGCAAGTGCAAAGATTAGGCTGTTTGAAAATACAACACACGTAAAAATTGGAAAGGGAGTGAGACAAGGTGACACCATATCTCCGAAGCTCTTTAATGCCGCATTGGAGGGTGTTTTTCAGTCGCTGAGCTGGGAAAACAAGGGGATAAAGATTAATGGAGATTATCTAACCCACCTTCGTTTTGCTGATGACGTAATCATTTTTGCAACTACCCCATCAGAGCTGCAGAGTATGATCCAGGAACTTGCTGACAAGAGTAAAGAAGTGGGATTAAAAATGAACTTTCAGAAGACAAAAGTGATGTTCAATGTTTTTACACGATGAAGATTTATCGATTGATGGAGAAAAGCTGGAGATAACAGACACGAAGGTTTATCTTGGACAGCAGATATCAAGTGAGGGTCACATTGATGAAGAAATTAATCGGCGTACAAAACTTGCCTGGAGAGCTTTTGGAAGAAACAGCATAATTTTCAAGAGCAATATGCCATTATGTCTTAAAAGAAAAGTGTTTGATCAATGCATCCTTCCAGTGCTTACGTATGGTGCAGAGACGTGGACCTTAACTAAAAGAGACATACAAAGGCTGCAGACAACTCAAAGAAGCATGGAGAGGTGCATACTTGGTGTAACCAGGAGAGATAAGAAAAGGAACTCGTGGATCCGAAAAATGACAAGAGTGGAAGACATCATGATCAGAGTTAAATCCCTGAAATGGCAATGGGCTGGACATACTGCCAGAAGGACAGATCATCGATGGACAGCCGAAATTTTAGATTGGATTCCAAGGGACAGGAAAAGACCCAGAAGAAGACCACATGGGAGATGGGTGGATGAAATTTGAAAGTATGCAGGGGTGACATGGAGGAGACTGGCACAAGACAGACCGTTGTGGAGGAAACTTGGGGAGACCGTCCAGCAATGGATTGATAATGGTTGACAATGATGATGATGATGATTATGATTGGTAAGCTATACGGAAAGAGAAAAAAGTTTATATTAGTTCTTTTCATCATTGAATGGCTAAGAACACCAATATATTTTTTATGTCCATTGCATAATTTATATGCGTAATTTGTATGTAACCTTTTTCACCATATAGCTCATATTGGTTAACTGTACGGAGAAAATGGTTTATATTAGTATTCCTTGTCGTCGAATGGCTAAGAATGTATGTGGTGGATAGCATCTGACGGATTTGGCGTGAAATGATCCTTTAGTAATATTTTACAGTTATATTATTTGAAATGCCTTTAAACATAACATTAATTCACCATTCTTCCTGCTTCAAGCATCACATCAAATGATTGTGCACTGGTAAAATCTGACCAACGTGAGCAATGGTATCTTCATCTGCCGCCTGTCCGAAGGCCAACGTCGACTTCCGCTGCCATTTGGCTGGCTGCATGATGCAATTCGCCGTGCACCATATTTAAAAATTCTTTTCTAAGCATGCACGTGAAAGCCCTAGGGGTTTTTTTTCTTCATTTGTTAGATTAAACTTTTCTTTAAAAACGAAAACAATTGCGACTTTCTAAGTGCTCTACTACATTGCTTTTTTACATTTTGAAAAAGGCTCTCCTGCTGCACGTAACTCAAAAACTAAAAAAGATAGCAATTCGTGCATTGCACTAATCGATTCCTTGGGGGAAATTACGTAGGAGTGGTGATTTTGATGCTTCTTTTGATCCAAACAATGGAGATATTGTGTTTTTATGCGATTAAGGCATGCCATACACCAGAATTCAAAAATTTATTTCTTCTGATCTATGGGAAATAAAAAAATGAAACTTTCCGGATTTTCATACATTGGCGTGATCTATTCATGAAAAAAAAAATCGTAAGATTCGGAGATGGTGTGATGGATAGCATCTGACGATTTGGCGTAAAATGACCTGGGTAAGTTTAATGATCCGTGTGTGAATGATAATGGTGAAAGATTAATTGAACTCTGTATTGAGAATGGTTCGTGTGTATCAAATACGTTTTTCAACCAAGAGTATATCCACACATATACTTGGTACTCTTGGTCAAAAGAGTATGATAGATTTTGTTGTTTACAATCAGCATCCGAAACACTTAGTTGTTGGCACTCGTGTGACGAGAGGTGCAGATATTGGCTTTGATCATTACTTGGTAGTGTCACGAGTGAAATTGAATGTTGGCATTCATTGGGCTCTTCAAAGCCTTTGAGTGCAAAAAAGTCCATTTTGGATTAATAAAGCTTTTCAATCCATTGCAAGCTCTCCAAAGAGTGTAAAGAAGCTCCAGTCTGGAGATCTTCTCGTAGAAATGTCCACTGTGGCCTACAGTTCCACACTTCTTAACACTACCACGCTGCTTGAGACTCCGGTCAAAATAACACCACATGGATACCTAAACTCATCTCAAGGTGTTATCTCCTCTCGGGACCTCATTGAATGTACCGAGGATGAACTACTTGAACTGAGGAGTCAATACGTTACGGGTGTGCGGCATATTCTTTTCAGGTGGAATGGGCAGTCCGTCCCGTCCCACAACATCATTTTAACATTTGACAGCCCTTCCCTGCCTACGTCCATCAAGGCAGGGTATCTTCATCTTGAGGTATGTTCGTACATTCCTTTGAGATGTTTTAGGTGTCAGTTATACAGCCATTCTCAGCAGTTGGGCAGGAACACTCCTAGGTGTGGATGCTGTGGTGCCACAAACCATCATTTACCAGAATGTGTGTCTGAGGCAGAGTTTTGTGTGAATTGCAACTGTTCAGACTCAGCATCAGCCAAATATTATCCCAAGTGGAAGAAGGAGAAAGAAATTCAAAGGCTAAAGACGGTGGAGAATATTTCCTATCCTGAGGCCAGAAGGAGAGTAGTTCCTGTTTCTTCTGATCGGCGATCATATACATCAGTGGTGGTTACCAAATCTACGGTTGCCATTTAAACTGACATTCAGATCGCCCCTAAATGTCCCTACAAGCTGGACGATATAATCGCAGCTGGGCTGGAGGCACTCCAGTCTCGAGCTAGGGGTCTGAAAGCAGCACCCACCACTTTGCCGAAACATACTCACCCCACCACCAGCAAGGGAACTCAGGCCACTTCTTCTGGCAAGAATACCAAAGCCAAGGACCAGAAGAGCGTTTCTTCTCCTAAAAAATCTCAGCAAACTACTCAACGGCTAGCGCATCCAGTTAAGACACTTGGGACAAAGCAGGCTCCCATCTTGGTTCCTGGTCACACACCCCCAAATCTGGGGGACCACTCATCAGAGGAAATGGAGGCTGACTTCGTTTGAGTATTTCCTTTTTCATCTCACTTTTAACCATGGCTTCAATCGTTCAGTGGAACTGTCGAGGTTTTAGCACTAGTTTTGATGATGTGAAACATCTGCTTTAGTTATACTCTTCGGTGTGCCTTTGACTATAGGAGACAAAACTTTAACCATCAAACCTGCTTTCAGTTCAAGGCTACAGTGCATTTCGGACAGATAAGATATCGGACGATATTATCTGTCCGAAATGCCGGACAGATAAGATATCAGAAGAAGATATTACCACAACAGAAGAGACTGGAACCCTGTGAGGGTTCCAGTCTCTTCTGTTGTGATATCCACAATTGTGCAGGCCGTGGTGGTTCGTTTTTCTGTGCCTGTGCCTCTTACTGTTTGCAGTGTCTATCTGCCACCGGATGAGGATGTGAGCGTCTCTGTTCTGGAGAGCTTGGTTGATCAGTTGCCTTCACCCTTTCTTCTACTGGGTGACTTCAATGCCCATCATCATTTGTGGGGTAGTGTCAGCATCAGCACGAGAGGTCTCCACATAGTCTCTTCTGTCCTCGGCCTCTTTGTGCCTTTTTAACACCGGTGCTGACACGTATTTCCATGAGCCGACAAGATCCTTCAGTGCGATCGATTTGACCTTAGGTTCACCATCGATTATTGCTGACTGGTCATGGACGGTGTGTAACGACCTCCACAGGAGCGACCATTTTCCAATTGTGCTCTCGCATCATACGAACATGCCATCTTCTGCCTCCCGCCCTCCTCGATGGAGGATGGAGCGTGCCAGATGAGAGGTCTTCACATCATCCGCAGTGATATCTTCTGCCATGGTGACCCAAGAGTCAATCGATGCAGCTGTTCTTGATGTCACAACTTGCATTATTAAGGCGAATGATCTTTCTATACCAAAAACATCTACGAAGCTCCCCAGAAGTCCGAAGCCTTGGTGGACCTCTGAAGGTGCAGCAGTTAGAAGAGCTCAACACAAGGCTTGGTCTATGTCTCAGTGTTATCCAACCGATGCCAATCTCATTGCATTTAAACGAGCAAAATTATATGCTCGGTTTGTGCGTTTACAAAGCAAGAGGGAGTCTTGGATTCAGCATGTTTCATCTCTCACTTCATGTGCCAGTTTGAAAAGTGTGTGGAACAAGATTCGTAAGATCCGGGGTAACTACAGATCTCACCAGATCTCGATTTTAGAGAGTAAAGGCTGCACTTAAGCTGAAGTTGGGGAGATTGCGGATTGTTTGGGTGAGGCTTTTGCCTCTATGTCGAGTGATATGGCTTATCCTTCCTCATTTCATAGGATTAAGTCACAAGCCGAACGCCAGAAGATCTCGTTTTCGCCTTGTTACGACACCAATTATAACTCCTCCTTCAGCATGGTTGAACTACTGGTGGCTCTGCATCGGTCCGGCGCTACATCTGTCGGTCCCGATGGCATCCACTATGACATGCTCCATCATCTCTCGCAGTCTTCTCTCAAGAATCTTTTAATCCTTAATCCTGTACAATCGCATTTGGTTGGAGCACAGTTTCCCGGAATCTTGGCGAAAAGCTTTTGTTCTGCCTTTTCTCAAGCCTGGCAAGGATCCTAAATCTCCCTCTAGTTATCGTCGAATTGCTCTCACTAGCTGTCTGTGTAAAGTTGTCGAGCGCATGGTTAATTCCCGGTCAATTCATTTTTTAGAAAAAAATCACGTACTTTCACCATCACAAAGTGGCTTTCGCCGTCATCATTCACCTCTCGATCATCTCCTGCACCTTGAGACATCCGTTCATGCGTAGGCCGCACCTGGTTTTTATTTTCTTTGACATCGAGAAAGCCTATGATCGTGCTTGGCTGCACGGGATTATCCGTGACCTCCACGCATGCAGATTACGAGGAAATCTTCCGACATTTATTGTAAATTTTCTTCGCAATTGGGTGTTCCAGGTGCGCCTGGGTACGACGCTCTGGGCACCATTCCATCAAGCATAAGGTGTCCCTCAAGGTTGTATTTCATCTGTCACACTGTTCATCCTCCGCATTAATTGTTTTTTCACAAATCTTCCTCCTGCGGTTTCGGCTACTGTGTATGTCTACGACTTGCACATATTCTGCTTGTCATCAAGCATGAATTTTATCGAAAGGCAGTTGCAGTCTGCGATTAATCACATCTTTAAAGCGGTGAATAGCAATGGCTTCGTTCTTTCTCCCGACAAGACAGCATGTGTCCATTTCTGCCGGAGGCATGACCTCCATCCTGACCCAGAGCTCTATGTAGACCGTGCATCCATACCAGTTTTGCCGGAGACCGAGTTCCTTGGACTGACCGTCGACCGTGCACACGTTCGGCAGCTCAAGATTTCTTGTCTGCGTGCTCTGTCTATTCTAAAGATCCTTTCAAGAGTCTTGTGGGGTGCAGACAGGATCTCTTTGTTTCACATTTACCATTCTTTAATACGATCGAAACTGGATTATGATTTTATCGTGTATGGCTCTGTGCGTCTTTCCGTTTTCCAGCCTTCGGATGCTGTTCACCATCAAGCGCTGCGTCTTTGTACGGGAGCATTTCGAACATCTCCTATTTCCAGCCTTTACGCTGATGCGAACGAACCATCGCTTGAATTACGCCATCTGCAGCTGTCTGTTCACTTTTACTTAAAACTTCGGTCTCTTCCAGACCATCCTTTGTACGGTGCAGTTTTCCATCCTCAGCATGCTTGTTTATTTGAGAACCGGCCCTCGTGCATTCCAAGCTTCGGTCTTCGTATGCCGGCCGTAGCTCGTGATGCAGGGCTCGACTTGTCACTTGTTGCAGCGACCAGAGGCTTTGGGGATCCTCCATGGCACCCACTTGGTGTCATGGTTGATACCACCTTTACGTCTTTCGACAAATCCTCAACCCCTGTGTCAGTGTACCAGCAGCTCTTCGCTGAGCACCGTGCCGTCAATACTGAACACACTCCCGTTTTCACTGATGGCTAAGATGCATAGAGTCGTTGGATATGCGGCTGTATGTGTAGATGACGTCTCTGTAGTGCAGATCCCAGCTGAGGACGCAGTGTTTTCGGCGGAGATGAATGCTGTGTATCTCGCCCTTCTTCATGTTCAGTCGAGTTCTCATCATCGTGCTATGGTCTATATGGATTCCTTAAGTGTCTTGCAGTCTTTGTCATCTGCGGATTGCTGTGACCATCCTTTTTTATTGGATGTGAGACGGTTGCTTCGTCGTTTGCTCGAGGCTGGTTTTCAGGTTCAGTTTTGCTGGATTCCTGGGCATGTTGGAATCTCGAGTAACAAGTGTGCTGATGCAGCTGCTAGATCTGCTTCCTCTTTGGTCGTCACACCCTTGCCACTGTTTCACAGGGATTTCCGCTTTCCTGTTCAGGATCATATCAAGCAAACGTGGCAGGGTCTGTGGGACCAACAGGTGGAAAATAAACTGCGTCGTATTAAACCTACATCAAGCAAAGATCTTCGCTCTTTCCACGTTTATAAGTGAGTCACGGAAAAATTCTCATTGGCCGCCACCAGGAGTCGAACCCAGGGTCTTCCAGTTACGCGCCGGATATGCTTCCGCTACACCACAGCGGCCTCGAGTTTCTCCAGACTCACACACGCTAACTGCCAAGCCAATTTGTCAGGTTGCTTCTTGGAGCCCCGCACAATGCTGGGGATTCACCAAAGATGGTAAGCAGCAACTGAAGAAATAATTAGAAGGCGAATGAATAATTAATACAGGAAGACCCTGGGTTTGACTCCCGGTGGCGGCGAATGAGAATTTTTCTGTGACTCACTTATAAACGTGGAAAGAGCGAAGGTCTTTCATAATATTTGCCCTTTTTAGGTATCAATCACCAGCAAAGTGCGTATATTTACGTGCAATTCATTAATGATATACTATAAAACAACCATTCACTTACCCGAAAGATCTTGGTCATTTTTTTATCTTGTAACACTTCAAGCACGTCAATTATATTGTTGTTGGCTTTCTGAGGTTGAACTGACTCTTTGCCTATGACTTTCCTTCTTCCGGGGATGAAACATAGTACGATCTTTTTTTTTTATTTACTGGACAACACACGAAGGTTTCTTTCTGCCATATGAAACGTAACCACAGCTCGTCATCACGATAAAAACCTCACGCATACACACACTATAACCACTCATTCATACATTCCATTAAAAACACTATGTACATATTTACACTATCTACATTCCGAGGCAGTTAAACCATTTGTCAACTGTGATTGAAAAAATGCTCAATCCGTTTCAAACTCCGTGTCAACCCTATTGCATGTGCCAACCTCATTCAGCCCGTCATACACAACCCTCTAGCGCTTTCAACAGGCCTTGTCTTCATCAGGAGGCAGCTGTGTCTCACCCGCCTACCACAGCTCAAGTGAGCTGATTTATTGAGGCCCGGGTCTCAGTCGCAATCTCTGCGTCTCTGGCACCATCTATTGTCATTGTTGCTCTTTTTCCTTTTTTTCTCTCTTAGCTGTTGCTCTATTTTTATTAAAGCTTTCCATTGTTCACTTAAGTTGCTAGGCTCATTAATGTTGCATAATCTTGATCTGTTTCTTTTCGATTAATATTGATTCTGCAATTCGCAACTGCCTTTCGTTTTTACAGCTATTAAGAGCTATTTATCTTGTAACACTTCAAGCACGTCAACTGCCTTTCGTTTTTACAGCTATTAAGAGCTGTAAAAACGAAAGGCAGTTGTGAATTGCAGAATCAATATTAATCGAAAAAAACAGATCAAGATTATGCAACGTTAATGAGCCTAGCAACTTAAGTGAACAATGGGAAGCTTTAATAAAAATAGAGCAACAGCTAAGAGAGAAAAAAAGGAAAAAGAGCAACAATGACAATAGATGGTGCCAGAGACGCAGAGATGCAAAGATTGCGACTGAGACCCGGGCCTCAATAAATCAGCTCACTTGAGCTGTGGTAGGCGGGTGAGACACAGCTGCCTCCTGATGAAAACAAGGCCTTTTGAAAGCGCTAGAGGGTTGTGTATGACGGGCTGAATGAGGTTGGCACATGCAATAGGGTTAACATGGAGTTTGAAACGGATTGAGCACTTTTTTAATCGCAGTTGACAAATGGTTTAACTGCCTCGGAATGTAGATAGTGTAAATATGTACATAGTTGTTTTTAACGGAATGTATGAATGAGTGGTTATAGTGTGTATGCGTGAGGTTTTTATCGTGATGACGAGCTATGGTTATATGGCAGAAAGAAACCTGCGTGTGTTGTCCAGTAAATAAAAAAAAAAAAAAAAAAAAGATAGTATGACGTTTCATCCTCGGAAGAGGGAAAGTCATAGGCAAAGAGTCAGTTCAACCTCAGTAAGCCAACAACAATATGATTGATGTGCTTTGAAGTGTTACAAGATAAAAAAAATGACCAAGATCTTTCGGGTAAGTGAATGGTTGTTTTTATACTATATCAGCGAAGATCTTTTTGTTTGATGTTCCTGGTCCACGTTAAATGTCTGTATTAAGTATTAAACCTATTCTTGGAATCTGGAAATCCTCATTTCATTGGAACCGTGGGGAGGAAATGGAGTTTGCGCGTCTCTGCATCGGGCATTGTTGTTTCACTCAGCGCTTTTTGCTGTGTGGCGACACTGCGCCGATGTGTGAGATGTGCAATTGCTGACTCACTGTCACTCGTATTCTGTGTAGCTGTGATCATTTTCGTGATGTATGTTTTCACTGCTTTCATTCTCATTTGTTGACCGAGGACGCCACTACGCTGCAGTGGCTCCTAGATGACCACTGTGATACTGTCGCTGTCTTCTCATTTTTACAAGTGGACTTTTTTAAACGTATCTAGATTTTAGCCCTTCCATCATTCTCATCTTTCACTTTTACTGAATCATCCAGATTTTAATCATTATACAATGTTTTTAATATTGTTTGTCTGATTGTCTTGTGTTTGGCACTCTTTGGCCACACATGGCCATTAAAATTTAACAACCAACCAACTTAAAAATCTCACACTGATAGTTCTGTGCCTGGCACTCTTTGGCCAAACATGGCCCTTGTGCCATAAAAATCAACCAACCAGCCCTCAGGACATACTACATTGGTGAATAAGAATAGAGTATGAGACATGTATCATGTGAAGCAAAGACGTGTGTAACAGTTGGTTTTTATGTATATATGTTGTGAGAGGATTATGTTAGCACCTCTGCTCACATCTAATGGAGACAAAAATGCTACAGTGCATATATGGGTTATCCACCACTAGTGATAACATAGCATATCCTCCATGTGGTCGAGCAAAAACACATATCTCAGCGTTAGAATAAATTATCAACGTTTAATCACAGTTAAATTTTTTATTAACATTGACTATAGTTTTTCAGAGCATTTGGCTCGGCATCATTAGGACAAACAGAGTGTAAACGTTCAAATCATTGTGACATCATCAGAATTCTGACGATCACGGATTTTGGTGAGTTGTTTCTATGCACTTGAAAGAAATGGAGTAGATGTCATGTCATTGACAAGCTGTGAAGAATTCCAGTATATGTGGAAAGCTTCTAAAATATTAAGCTTGATAGTCGAATCATGTTTATCAATAAGCGTAGCATTTTCAAACAAAAATTTATGCTTATTTTTGTGACAACATTTGACTAATGATTTCTTCAGTTCATAGTTCCGTCTTGTGTTCCTTCACACGGAAACGCTCTGCAGGTCTGTCCTATATATGAAAGTCCGCATTCACAAGGTATCTGATAAATTCCCCAGGAATTTATGTCTTCGACATAATCTTTTGATCCATAAAAATTCACCTTGTTTATGGGTTTGAAAATAACTTTGAAATTAAAACTTTTGAGAATTTTTGAAATTCCAAAGCAAATGTGGGGAGCAAATGGGATAACCACCCAATTCATTCATACTATAAGGTATATTGGTGTGAGCGAGCAGACAGGCCTGTTTCCTAAATGTTTCGACAGCTTTGTCTATAATGGAAGGGCTATATCCTCTGCGTGCTGCAGTTCGTTTAAGAAAATCAAACTCTTTCTGTAAAGAATCCTCAGTTCAGCATATATATATCATCATTGTCAACCATTATCCAATGCTGGACGAAGGTCTCTCCAAACCTCTTCTACAATAGTCTGTCTTGTGTCAGTCTTCTCCATGTTACTCCCACATACTTTCAAATTTCATCCACCCATCTCCCATGTGGTCTTCTTCTGGGTCTTTTTCCGTCCCTTGGAATCCAATCTAAAATTTCGGCTGTCCATCGATGGTCTGTCCTTCTGGCAGTATGTCCAGCCCATTGCCATTTCAGGGATTTAACTCTGATCATGATGTCTTCCACTCTTGTCATTTTTCGGATCCACGAGTTCCTCTTCTTATCTCTCCTGGTTACACCAAGCATGCACCTCTCCATGCTGCTTTGAGTTGTCTGCAGCCTTTGTATGTCTCTTTTAGTTAAGGTCCACGTCTCTGCACCATACGTAAGCACTGGAAGGATGCATTGATCAAACACTTTTCTTTTAAGACATAATGGCATATTGCTCTTGAAAATTATGCTGTTTCTTCCAACAGCTCTCCAGGCAAGTTTTATACGCCAATTAATTTCTTATTGCATAGTATATGTATGTGTAGAAAGCATAAATTTTTTGTTTTCGTGAGTGATTTGATTTTGCATGTGGGAGTAAGGAAACAGCACATGGTTTCGATAAACTGTTGTTCTAAAGGATGGAAAACCATTTGCTGTTTCCTTACCTCCACTTGCAAAATTAAATCACCCATGGAAACAAAAAAATTCTGCTTTCTACACACATGTATATCATGCAGTACATATATGCTCAACTGAGGATTCCTTACAGAAAGAGTTTCATTTTCTTAAACGAATTGCAGTACACAGAGGATATAGCCCTTCCGTGATAGACAAAGCGGTCCAAAAATTTAGGAAACCGAAGCCTGTCTGCTCGCTCATGCCAGTAGACCTCCCAGTACGAACAAATTGGGTGGTTATCCTATTTGCTCCTCAGATTTGCTTTGAGGTTTCAAAAATTCACAAGTTTTAATTTCAAAGGTATTTTCAAACCCATAAACAAGGTGAAATTTTTACGGATCAAAAGATTACGTTGAAGACAAGGGGAATTTATCAGATACCTTGTGAATGTGGACGTTCATATATAGGACAGACCTGCAAAGCTTTAAGTTTCCGTGTGAAGGAACACAAGACTTGCCTACAGAATGATGAACTGAAGTGTCATCAATAGCCCAACATTGTAACGAAAATAACCATAAATTTTTGTTTGGAAGTACCACGCTTATGATAAACCTGATTTGATTTGACTGTGAAGCTTAATATTTTAGAAGCTTTCCACATATACCGGAATTCTTCACAGCTTGTCAGCGACATAATGTCTACTCCATTTCTTTCAAGCGCGTCGAAACAACTCACCAAAATCTGTAATCGTCAGAACTCTGATGATGTCGCAATGATTTGAATGTTTATGCTCCATTTGTCCTGATGATGCCGAGCCAAACACTCTGTGAAACTAAAGTCGACGTTAATAAAATGTTTAATGGTAAATAAATGTTGATAATTTATTCTAACTCAACATCATAATTGTGTAGTCTTAAATTATATATCTCAGTGCTGTCATCATGTAAAGAAGTTTTGCTGTTATCCCTGTTTCAACCATCACTGTGTGAGAAAGACTGGCCCCATATAATTTTTTTTTAATTATGAGTCCTATTTTTCGTAAAAACTTTACAGTTAAAAATCAACCCACTGAAGAAAAAAAAATTCGAAATCTATCTTCTTTGTGAAAGAAAAACCCGTTAAACTGTCCATCAAATGTATACATTTAAAAAATCATTCTCTAGTCAAGTCTCACTTTGTCCAAAATCTTGCTTTTGCCTATAGACTTTTTCTGTGTTATTCTATGCAGAATTGCATGAATTTTGCGGGGTCCGCCCCATTAAAAACTTGTTTTTAAAGTATGGCATGTGTTTTAAAAGCATTTTTATATAAAATATCAGCAAAACAAAAACTGATCACTAAAAACTAAAGGATCAAGAAATCTTGTTTCAGTAAAATGAACTTGTTCAGATCTTGCTTAAGTAGATTAATTGAAGTCTCCCTTCACAGTAAGTGAATTGAAAAATCTCCCTTCAGTAAATAAAGTGTTCAAAAACTGTCATTCACAAAATAAAATAAAATCACTCTTTCATACTTCCAAGTATTTTAAAATAATTTTATTTCTGCTAATAAAAACATCATACTTTGGAAAATCAAATCCAACACAGTGCTATTACCTTGGTTTTTGATCAAAGTAAAATGTTCATGCTTATGCTGGGAATAAGAGCTCACTGGAAATTGGCATCTGTCATCAGAGTAAAAACAGTCTGGAAAAACATTTCACATGAAAATATTTTTAGAGGAATACTTCTAGACAGACGAATCATTGGTGCCAATTGGATAAACAATTTTCACCATCATACAACTTGTACACATGGTCCTATTATCTTCCACCTGTGGAAAACACTTTGGCTCCTGTCCAGAAGGAGATGTATGTCCCACAAAAATGCCATGTAGCACCATGGAACATACTGAGATTAACCCTTGTAAGTCAGCAGCTTCCTTTTCTCTCACAGCAGGTGAAGAAAGTAAATCATGTGTAATGAACTATGTGACTGACGCTGACATTATATGATTTGTTTGTTTTATGTCTGTATGCATAACGATCTCTTGTTTTGCTTGTTAGCTACTGTTGCTGTTTAACTTGTTTTTTTATTTTGTATGCTTTTTTGTTATTGGTTTTGCCTGTATTTTCTCCCCTCACTTTCTTAATTTTTCTCTCCTGATATTGTTCACTATGCTGTTATGTTTTATGTGCAGTATGGAGAAGTGTGAAAACAAAGGCTGATGTATGCTCAAGTAAGGAACAGAAATTCGATGCGTTAAATTATTAATATGAAGTATTTATATTGGTATGTACTGTGATATATAAAAATCAAATTACTTTCAAGTTTTTGCTCTTGATAAAGTGCAATTTTATTTTATTTCAAAATATTACATTGTATGAAGATCTAAAGTTTTCTTTGTTTTTCTTTAGTTAAGAATTTTATTACTTACAAAAGAAGTGTCTGAAGTTCATGGTACAGAATTTTAGTTTTTAACACAAGTTAAATTGTTTGTAAAGGGGAGCAGAATCATGAATAATTCTGGAAATTTCAAAATTTTATCAGTGTAACTACTGTGTTCATTGTTGTGGAAAATTAGTACAGTGAGCCTCAGTTACAATGAAAGTTATGGAAGTAGGTAGTTTTACGTATTTAGCAAATATTTGTTATATCTAATTTACATGAATATAAAAGCAGGCACATACACCTTCATGTACAGTAACAGGATCAGGATATTTTACAATAAAAAAATATTAGTGTGGAGATTTGTATACTTAATGTATGAATAAACACATAAAGCTGGAAAATATGTAAGGAATTAAACACATTCAACCCGTGATGTACAGTAGCAAACAAAAGTATTTGGCGAAACACTTTTTCGACCATAATTTTTTTCTGCTGGACCAAATTAGGTCATTTTGGGATATGATATATGTTGATTCATGGGTTACAATGCCGCGTAGTTTGTATTTCGCTCAGAAAAAATTTGTCGTTTGAAATGGGCCATATTCAAGAGTTGCCAATTATTACCTATTTGTTTGCTGCATGTATTAATGTTTTTCTTGTGATTTTTGTCGGTTTTGTGATGTGTAGTGTGATAATAAGTCAATCTTAGGTTTTCAGAAATGGGTAAAAAGGCGGAGATCCCTGTTGGAGCTTCCCAGGCGGCCGTGAACATGATGAAATCCGGAATGTGAGTCATCGACATTGCGAGGGCCCTGAAGATCAGACGGTCCATTTCAGCTATCCTGCAATGTTATAAGAAGACTGGGACCGCCGAGAACAGTCCGCGATGTGGAAGGCCTCTTTCCACTATGTAGCGTCGGGATAGACGCATCCTCCATCGATCTTGTGCTGATCCCACCTTGACTGCTGTGGACATCGCCACCGAATTCCGCGACAGCGATGACCTGAACATCAGCCGAATGACCATCTCACATCGTCTCATTGCTGGTGGATTGAATGGAAGACGCCCCACCAAGAAACCACTCATCGGAGTCAAGAATCGACGAGCCAGAGTCGCGTTTGCACGCCGTCATCAACACTGGACTGCGGTGGACTGGAGTTAGGTGCTTTTCACCGACAAGAGCAAGTTCAACTTGTTCGGAAGTGATGGCATCCGATACGTATGACGTACGTGTGGCCAGAGATTCAACCCCCAGTTCATTCAGCCGACTGTCAAGCACCAAGGAGGATCGCTCATGGTTTACGGTGCCTTCTCTCACAATGGAATGGGCCCCATCATCAAGATTGGCGGAATAATGACCGGCCAGAGCTACACGAACATGCTCATCAACGATGTCTTCCCATGGGCAAACCAGAACATGCCACCCGGATGGATCATGCAGCAAGACAACGACCCGAAGCACACCTCCAGAGTAGCGAAGTCAGCCTTCCAGCAGCAACAGGTCACACTTCTAGACTGGCCAAGCCAATCTCCAGACCTCAACCCCATCGAGCACATGTGGGAGGAGCTGGAGAGACGATGTGCGAAGAAAACCTGCTGGAATAGGGCCCAGAAGTTCGACCAGCTGTCTGCAGAATGGGCGCGAATTCCGCAGGTCACCGTCGCGAAGCTAGTGGACTCGATGCCGGCCCATTGTGTAGCTGTTGTTAAGTCTCATGGTTATCCCACTAAGTATTAGTTATTGTTTTGTCATTTTCTCATACTTGTTTTCTGTTATCGTTGCAGTAAATGAATGTGATACATACCTACTTTGTTGGTCAATTTGTATGATCTTTGCGATTAAGATCAGTACCTGATCTGTGTTAAGGTTTCCGATCCATCTGCATATGGGTCATGTTTACAACTGAATAACACATATCATATCCCAAAATGACTTGATTTGGTCCAGCAGAAAAAAAATTATGGTCGAAAAAGTGTTTCGCCAAATACTTTTGTTTGCTACTGTACTACCACTGTTTATTCCATTAGATTGTGCCATTCCATCAATTTTGCCAATTATTTTTAAGTAACCCACATTTTATTGTATTTCCTCACAAATGATAATTAGCATTAAACTAAAAACATGCTGATTAGAAAAAGGCAGTTATATGTTGTGTACTTAGTGGCACCGTAGTGCAGAGTGTTTGTTTTGATCTCGGAAGCTTCTAGTATGTATTAAGTACGAAAATTTATAGTAGAAAGGCAAAATGAACATTTTAATAATAAGAAAGTGAACAAACTTCTACGTTACTACAACTTTATCAAGTGAAAATTAATAACATTACACTAAATCATTGTTCATACCTTAGTTTCTTTTTAAAAGAAATGTCTGTTTTCATTTGTGTTTTAGATTTCAGTATTTCCATTACGATATTCACAAATTTTCTGCTTTAGGATAAGTACTGTTCTTTTCAACATTTTTAGCACGTCTTTTGCAAAAAAAAAAATCGTGCTTATATTACCGGTTTGTTCTTTCGTCCGTCCGCCCGTCCGTACGATATCTCTGCAACTATCAGTCCGATTTAAAAAATTCTTCTTGCATTGGGAAGCTTGAAATATGTGAATGATGATCCTTCATTTCGTTTTTTTTTTTTACGATGTACAATTTCGCCACTAGAGGGCGTAAATGCAGATGATGTCGAATTCAAAAATACGTTTTATTCCACATATTTGCTTCTAAACATCCGATTGAAAAAATTATTTTATCTTTTGATTCCATTTATGTCGAAGAGTATTTTAGATATACACTGCTGGTCACCCAAAATGCAACACCGAGAAGGAAGCATCCGATTGGCCTGAAATTCGCAGCATGCGTCGCCCGTGAGAGGACATGAAAACGATTGGCATTGCAGGGCATATGCAAATCATGTGCGCCTGGCATGCCACTGAGAAGCACTATAAGAAGGGTGCACAGAAGGCGGGGTGTAAGTAGTGGAAGTGTGTTGTGCTGCCGGACCTGTGCGCGGGAAGCATCCTGATGCCTTGTCGCAGAATACGGTAGTCATTCCAGCACGTTTCGGAGTTTGACAGAGGACGAATACTGGCTTACCGCGACAGCGGTTTATCGCATCGAGACATCAGCGCCCATGTGGGACGACATCCAGCCACAGTGAGGCGGGTATGGATTCGGTGGGTGCAGGAGGAACAGACCGACTGACGTGAGCGATTGCCGCACCTGCGGCACACCACCGAACAAGAGGACCGGCATGTTGTGCGGCGGGCATTGACGGCTCCCACCGCCACATCACGAACGTTAGCACAGGAATTAGGGTGTGCTGCGCAACAACCTATGTCAGCACGTACCGTTCGACGTCGTCTGCAAGAGCGGGGACTTGTCGAACGGCGCCCATTGCTCCGATTACCATTGACGGTACGCCACCGGCGAGTGTGGCGACAGTGGGCCGTTGGACGCCGCACCTGCACTACGGAATGGCACGACATTGTCTTCTCCGACGAATTCCGCTTCTGCCTGCAACACCACGATGGTCGGATCCGCGTGTGGCGGCACCGCAGTGAGGGACTGTATGACGATGCATTATGCATCGCCATAAAAGTCCGTCGCCTGGTGTTATGGTTTGGAGCGCAATTGGATATGACACCCGCACCCCTCTGGTATGCATCGCTGGTACACCCAACAGCCACCACTACATCTCCGGCCTTTTTGGAGCCTGTACTCCTCCTTTACCTGCAGCATCTGCCAGCGAACACGTATGGTCGCTGATCGGCAACTGAGTGGCCTGGCAAGCATCACCCGCGGCTACGCCTAATGAACTGTGGCAGCGTGTGGAAGCAGCCTGGACCGACATACCCCAAGCCCACATCCAAAGCCTCTTTCATTCGATGCAGCGGCGTGTAGCGGCCGTGCCAGCCATCGGGGGCCACACAAACTATTGATGTCTGCGTGTTCCGCAAGTCGCACGGGTTGGTTGGTTGGTTGGTTGGTTGGTTGATTTTTATGGCGCAAGGGCCATGTTTGGCCAAAGAGCTCCAGACACAAGATAAACAAACAGTATTAAAAAACGTGGCATAAATCCCAAAATCTGGCTGACCAAGTAAAACCGAACCATGAGAATGATGGAAGGGCCAAAAAAGACAATGAAACAAACAGTATTAAAAACATGGTACAATGGTTAGAAACTAGCCGATTAAGTAAAACTGAGGAATGAGAATGATAAAACACATCACGAAAACGAACACAACTACACATAAGATGAGTCACAGGAGAGGGACGAACTGTCACTCTCCTTCCCCTTATGTTCCTCTATAATGTTGGTTGAGGGTGGGGACCTCGCTGAGTCTGAGACAGCTGCAATGTTGGTCAGTTGGACCGCGACAGTTGGATGGACACTGCACACCTTTGCGGATTTAGGGCCGGGTCTTCCACACGTGCAGGCTTTCTGCTGGGAACTGGAAGAGTCTGTCGTCTTCAAAAGAGAAGGCGCAGAGTCAGCTGGTCGAATAAGCTGGAGCTCGGTGAAATCCACCTTGTCGCTTGTTCAGCTGTAGATCTCTTGGCAAGTGTGGCGAGAGCTACAGGGCGCGGGACAAAGGTCTGCACAGGTTGTGGCAGAGACTGAACTACTGCGGCAAAAGTACGCTGTCGATTGTTGGGAATACCCAACTTGGCCTTGGCAGCAGGGTACGAGAGGCCTTCCAGGGTCTTGAGGCGCTGGATCGCCATCTCGTCCTTCCATTTCATACAGTTGCGGGAGTAAGCTGCATGGGCCTCACCACAGTTAACACAGCAGGCAGCAGAAGTGCAACCTTTCCCGTCATGTTCACTGGAGCCACAATTTGCGCAACGAGCGGAACTGTGACATGAACGTTGTGAATGCCTGTACCTCTGGCACCTGAAACAGCGCAGAGGACTAGGAATGTACGGGCGAACTCCACAGACCAAGTAGCCAGCCTTGATTTCGGTCGGAACTTTCGGGGAGTTAAAAAGTCAAGATTACATTTTTAGACGTAATCAAAGTACCATCGCGCCGGAACATCATATGACGTGCAGCAATAACACCCTGATCTGCAAGTTCACTCACCAATTCGTCCTCACTGCATGGCAAGAGATCAAACTCCGAAATAACACCCCGAGAGGTGTTAAGAAATGGGTGAAGTGTCACTTTGACAGGAATGCCTTGAAGACTAGTGAGGTGCAGAAGAGTGTTACTCTGAGAAACACTGCAAGTTTGGACAAGCAAGTCCCCAGAGCGAAGCTTCCTCACAGACTTCAAGGAGCCAACCGCAGCGTCCAAAGCTTTAGAAATGAAAAAGGGAGATCTGGTGGACAGTCTCTCATTCGGATCGATGGATTCTACAACTAAGTGTGTAGCATGCGTATTCACAGCAATCGAGGGAGACAACCCTTCGGAGCGACTGGTACAGCTGCCGAAGAAGAGGTTCCACGTTCTTGGGCCAGGTCATGATCTAAAGACTGTTTAAGGTTATGGGACTTGGTAGGTTGAGAAGACGAAGGAGAGTCATTGTCAACTATCATTTTCTCAGGTGACTTGAATTTGGAGTTTTTGTTTTTGTTTTTACCCATGGAAAAAAGGAGGAGGATTCGTCTGCAGACTACTCCACCCACCACCGAGCCCTACAAGGGAGAACTGGAGGTCTGCAAGCCAAGAAAATGACGCTGGACACAGTTCTGGAGCTTATACGCTGCAGATATAGTCCGTTGGCTGTGATCACACGCACTCGGCGGACACTTCGGCCTCCAGGTACCGTCATGCCAACGCCTTTGGCAGTATCCCACAGCCCCGGGCTTACCCTGACGTGCTATACGACAAAAAAACCGCTAAAACCCTGTACACAACTTGGTACAAGACTTCTGACTAGAGGTGGGTTAGTCTCTAGCCTCCCATTTACAGCGAAGCCGGGATCGAAGAAGAGTGTTGGTACACAGGAGGCACTTCTCCGGTATCCTGCGACCTCAGCCGCCAGACATCCCATTTCCCCCTCACGGGTCTCTGCACGCGGCAAACATGCAGGTAGGTCTAGCACCCAAACCAGCTAAAAGGAAAAAAGTAATCTAAGGAAGACAAACTCTGGAGTGGAACCTAAACGGAATCTCAGCAACCTACGAACTGAGCGGTTAATATAAACAGTTAGTAATGGAGGGTAACAAAACCACACGACCGGGGTGTTAGTACATAGCGTGGTAGCGATTAGGTAGAGTATACAACACGGGCAACTGGCCAGTGCAGAAAATAAATAAAAGCGAAAAGCGAGACACAAGACCAGCTCGGGATCGTGGGGCCGCGACTCCCCAACAGCTGGATGAACAGCCGTCCCTGCAAACTCCAACAGCACCGGAAAAAAAAAAAAAAAAACAGGTGGTGGCATGACATCAGATGTTGACCAGTCACAAGGTCAGCTCGGGCCGTGGGGGTGCCACTCTCCAAATAACTGGAAAACCAGTTATCCCCGTGTGGGGCAAGTCGCACGGGCCTGTAAGCTTAATCGTTTCATCTTTGTATCTGTTGTTATGTGTCCAGTAAATCTGGTTTTGCTATCTCGTGCTCTTCTTGGTGTTACATTTTGGGTGGCCAGCAGTGTAGTTACTTTTACAAATTAAGCATAGATTTTCCGCTAGGGGTGGTAAAAGTAAATTACATTTTTCCCATTAATTTTACTTCTAAAACTCCGATTTGAAAATTTTTTTCTTCAGCCGATACACCTCCTGATGGAAAATCTTTTGCATATAATTTCAAATTTTTGGTAAAGAATACTTTGTACACCAGGGGGCGTAAGTGTTAATTTTTGCTTCTGATGTATTTGCCATAAAATCTGAGCTTCTAAAATATCGATTGAAAAAACTCTTTTGTGGACTGATGCCAGTCACATAGATAAACCTTTTTAGAATATTTTCTTCTTAAAATATTCCACAGTTTCTCCGCCAGGGGGCGTAGATGTATATCTTATTTTCGTCAATATTTCTACTTCTAGGAGTCCGATTTGAAAAAAATGTCTTCTTTGTTGGTTAGTGTTTTCAGTGTGACACGTTTTTCATATAATTTCAAAATTTTCAAGTAATTCATAGGCTTTCCGCTAGGGGGCGTAAAGCTAAATTGCTCTCCTCCCCATATCTCTGCTTCTAAATCTCCGATTTGAAAAATTCTTTCTGCACCGGATACAACTCCTGGTGGGAAATCGTTTGCACATAATTTTTAATTTTTGTAAAATAAATGGTTTGTTTGGCCACCAGGGGCGTAAATCTTAATTTCCACTTCTGATGTTATTTGCAGCAAAATATGAGCTTCTAAAATCTTGATTGAAAAAAAAAGTCGTTTGTTGACGATACTACTCATGTCAACAAACCTTTTAGGAACATTTTCTTCTTCAAATAATGCATCGTTTCTGCGCCAGGGAGTGTAGATGTATATCTTATTTTTGTCAATATCTCTACTTCAAGGAGTCCCATTTGAAAAAGTCCTGCTTTGTTAGATAGTGTTTCTGATGCGAAATGTTTTCCCTATAAATTAAAATTTTTCAAGTAAATCATAGACTTTTCGCTAGGAGGCACGTTAATTGCGTTTTCTGCATTATTTCTGCTTCTGAAACTCCGATTTGAAAAATTATTTCTGTATCGCATACAACACCTGAAGGAAAATATTTTCCACATAATTTCTAATGTTTGGTAAAGAATGGTTTGTCCACCAGGGGGAATAAGTGTTAATTTCTGCTTCTGATGTATTTGTAGCAAAATCTGGGCTCCTGAAAACTTGACTAAATTTTTTTTTCTTGGACCGATACTGCTCATATGGAAAAATCTTTTGAGAATACTTTCTTCTTAAACTAATGCATGATTTTTCCCACCAGGGGACATAAATTCACATCTTATTTTTGTCGATATCTCTGTTTCTAAGAGTCCAATTTGAAAAATTCTTTATGTATTGGAGAGCGTTTCCGGTGAGAAATGTTTCTCATATAAATTCATGTTTTTCTTAATGCACAAGTCTGCAACCAGAGGGCGTAAGCTCATGATTCCGTTTACAGAAATATCTGAGGATTAAAAACCCTATTGAAACTTCTTTCTTCCGTCAGATATTATTGTTTTCCGTACCGGTCCATTGACTTTGAATAGCTTTGATAAATTTAATTTGCGTCAGAACAGATTCAAAAGACGTGCTTATTACACCCGAAAATTCTGTGTCATCTTTCTTGTTTTGTTTTTTTCCTAAAAGCAAACAAACAAAAAAAAAACTTTTTAGTTTCTCATTTTGATAATTGTAAACAATTACCAACCGATTTGCAGAGCCAAGAAGGTAAACTAAAGACAACAAGTATTATACGGGATAAAAGAAGCATTATGTCCCAGGAAAAAGGTGTTGTTTCATACATATCATTAAGCTGTTTTCTGAGAATCAAAGGTTATCTCCACAAAGAAATAGAAACTACCAGATAATTTTTTAACTGATTATTTACTTACTGTTGCTGTATCAAACTTCTCTATTTACAGCAATCTTGACACACAACTCAGGCTTCACTAACATCCATCAGACGATGTACGTATAAGATCTTCTGTACTTCGAACTCATAATCTTTTTCTCATGTAGACACTCTTGAATCTGATTCTGCCATGACTTCCTTGGCCTTCTTCTGCCTTTTTTTCCTGCCACTTGGGCTGAAAAATTGTTTTTAGTAAGCATCTCATCACCCATTCTTCCAACATGGCCAAACCATGAAAGCATATAAGTTTCTACCTTGCTAACAACATTTTGCTTCACATTACACAACTGCTGCACATCTTATTCCTCACACAATCAGAGAATGTCTTGCCACAAACTCCCCGTAAGTAATGCTTTCTTCCAACACACAAATGACTCCTATGTCTCTTCTGGAACACCCAGGTTTCATTACCATACATCAGAGTAATAACTATTACACTTTAACACACAGCCATTTGAGATTCTCTTGAGAACCCATCATTCCTGTGGAAACCCCCCAAAGCAGTTATGACTTTCAATGAAGAATTCCCTCACCTACTAATTTCACCATCTAATTTGTTCTCTCTGTCAAACATGCTTCCTAAATACTCAAATTCTTTCACGTGGTCAAGTACTGTGCCATTTAGATTTACCTTGCATTCAGTACTAACAGTTCCTCACTTAAAATCCATAATTTTGGTTTTTCTCTTATTTATACTCAGTTTGAATTTCATGCAAACTTTGTACATCTGGGACAACATACTCTGCAGCTCACTGTTGCTCTCTGCCAATGGGATTCTGTCATCAGCTTACGGCAATCTGCACACGGATATTACCAAGACATGAACCAGTATTGTCCATCTTTGGCATCACGCATTTATAAATATATTTAACAACCATGGTGACATTACACAACTTTGTCTGACTTCTGCACCAGTAGAAAACCATTTTGATACAACACCATTCAGCCGTACACAAGCTCTACTTCCAGCATACATGGCTTTTACACTATTAAGTAGATTCCCAGTAACACCATATTTATTCAATACCTTCCACAGAAGTATCCTATTATTCGGACATAAATTTTATCTAAATCTATGATGGCAGCGAAAACTTCCTTATCAACAGCCAGATACTTTTCAGTCATCATGCATAATGAGAAATTTTGTTTGTGCAGCCCTTGCTAGGCCCAAAACCATTCTGAACATCCCACAGTTTCTCTGATGTAAGACCTTGTTCCTTTTCAAAAATGACCTTACCAAACACTCTCCTTGGCGTTCTCAGTAAGCTAATACCATGATAGTTCTTGCAATCAGTTAGATCGCCTTTTCTCTTATACAAGGGAACAATGATAGCATCCCTCCAATCCCCAGGAACCATTCCTAACTCCCAGCACAACTGGCAAATTTCCGTTAGCCAGTCAATTACAGAGTCACCACCATATTTTCACATCTCAGCAGTTATGCCATCAACTCCTGGAGCCTTACCATTCTGAAGAGATTTTAGAATTTTACACACCTTTTCTCTTGAGATCCCTCCTGTGCTTCCATCTCTGTGACACCATCTGCTTCTACCTCAGAATCACTTTTGCTTTCTTGATCTAATAACTCACAGAAGTATTCACCCCATCTTTCACTTAACTCATTGGGCTTTCATATCATTTCTCTGATCCTGTTCTTCACACAACTTGAAACTTTGTTTCCTCTGTTTTTTCCTGTCTCTCATGTACTTCCAGAAAATTTTTCTATCTTTCCATAAAAAGCCAGTTCATGTCTTTCCACCTTTTTCTTCCTATCTTTTGCTTTACTCTGGCAAACCAACTTAGCTGCCTCATGCTTCTTATGGTAATATTCATCCACAGAAACTGCACCTTGCAACATCCCCAAATATGCTTCCTTCTTTCTCTTTACTGCTCCTTCAATCTTATTATTCCACAAAGCATCACCTCTAATGTTACCCACTATTGTGGTGCAACAGACCTCTTTGGCATCAGTGACAACACAGTTCTTAAAACATTCCACTTCTTTTCTACATCTCTCTCAAATGACTTCAGCTCCTTCAGTCGTTCTCTGAGTAAATTAGAGTAACACTGATTATCTTCAAGGAGTCTTTAAACCTTTATTCTTTCCATCCTAGGCCTCTTCCTATTCCTTTTCCTCCAACCAACATTCAGTTTCACTCGTGGCACTACCTAGTAAGGATCAAAGCCAACATCCGCACCTCTCATCATACAAATGTCAACAACCAAGTGTTTCAACACTGATTGTAAACAGCAAAATCTGAAAAGCTCCAAGAGAAGATGGAATTACTGTAGACATCATACAAGAAGCAAGTGGATAAATCGAAACAGTACTCGCCCAAATTTTCATTCGATGCCTTAATGAAGGGAAGATTCCTCAGGATTGGAACAACTTTATAATGATCCTGCTACATAAAAAAGGTGACATTGAGGATCTCGGGAACTACAGACCTATCAGCCTCCTATCAGTGGTTTATAAAATCTTCACTAAAGTTCTTTCACACCGTTTGAAGGTAACACTGGACATGGCTCAACCGAGAGAACAAGCTGGATTCAGGAGTGGCTACAGCACAATAGATCATATCCACGTACTGAGAGAACTAATTGAAAGAGCGAGGGAATATGAACTTCCATTGTGCATGGCTTTTATCGATTATGAAAAAGCCTTTGATTCGGTGAAACCATCAGTAGTTACAATGGCTCTGAAATCCTGCGGTATTGAAGATGCATACATTTTAATAACATCTATGAAAATGCGAGTGCAAAGATTCGACTGTTTGAGAATACAACACACATAAAAATTGGAAAGGGAGTGAGATAAGGTGACACCATATCTCCGAAGCTCTTTAACGCCACATTGGAAAATGTCTTTCAATCACTGAACTGGGAAAACAAAGGGATAAAGATTAATGGAGATTATCTAACCCACCTTCGTTTTGCTGATGACATAGTCATTTTTGCAACTACCCCATCAGAGCTGCAGAGTATGATCCAAGAACTTGCTGACAAGAGTACAGAAGTGGGATTAAAAATGAACTTTCAGAAGACAAAAGTGATGTTCAATGCTTTTACACGAAATGAAGATTTATCGATTGATGGAGAAAAGCTGGAGATAACAGACATGTACGTTTATCTTGGACAGCAGATATCAAGTGAGGGTCACATTGATGAAGAAATTAATCGGCGTACAAAACTTGCCTGGAGAGCTTTTGGAAGAAACAGCATAATTTTCAAGAGTAATATGCCATTATGTCTTAAAAGAAAAGTGTTTGATTAATGCATCCTTCCAGTGCTTACGTATGGTGCAGAGACGTGGACCTTAACTAAAAGAGACATACAAAGGCTGTAGACAACTCAAAGAAGCATGGAGAGGTGCATGATTGGTGTAACCAGGAGAGATAAGAAGAGAAACTCGTGGATCCGAAAAATGACAAGAGTGGAGGACATCATGATCAGAGCTAAGTCCCTGAAATGGCAATAGGCTGGACATACTGCCAGAAGGACAGACCATTGATGGACAGCCGAAATTTTAGATTGGATTCCAAGGGACAGGAAAAGACCCAGAAGAAGACCACATGGGAGATGGGTGGATGAAATTCGAAAGTATGCGGGAGTGACATGGAGGAGACTGACACAAGACAGACCGTTGTGGAGGAAACTTGGGGAGACCGTCCAGCAGTGGATTGATAATGGTTGACGATGATGATGATGATGATGTGTGTGGATATACTTGTGGTTGAAAAACGTATTAGATGCACACAAACTGTTCTCAATGTAGAGTTCAATTAATCTTTTATCATTCACAGAGGGGTCATTAAACTTGCCCAGAATGTTATCAGAAATTGCATTCTGCACACCTAAAAAAGAAAATCCCCTGCTATTATAACTTTCTCTTTAGCACCAAACTAGCTCAAAACAGCTTTTAGCTCATTCCAGAAATCTTCCTTCCTATCCGAAAGTTCCGAGTCACAAGGAGCGTACACTATGGCAATTATTATTCTTTAATAAAGTTTCACTTTCCAACAAATCCAAAGAGTTCTCTCACTTTTGCAGCTGTAGTGAATCAAGTTGTTCATTTCACTTTAAATCACACGTACACCAGCCTGTTCTCTCACATTATTTAACACTCCAGACCACACACTCAATCAAGGCCCCATTAACTTCCTCTATTCCAGTTTCCTTCGTTTTCGTTTCTCTTACACATAGCACATTCAATCTATACTTATTCATTTTTTCAATCACCTCATTCATCTTTCCATTTATTCCTCGGGTATTCCATATGCAAATCTTGCACTCACTCAGCTGAGATCTCTTTCTCATTTGCCATTTCCATATAGTTTCCGAGGTGGACCACCCTTCTCAAGTGTGGTAGGTCCATCATATCACGCACTAAAATCCATTAAAGTATTGCTTTGTGTATTTTTAATCAGGAAAGTACACCAATGCAGGGGATTAGCCCACAGCTGACAATTCCAGTTGATCAAACCTAAGGATTGTGGAACAAAATCCAGTTAGTTCGGGTCTTTTGGCCTGTGTCAAAGAGAACTAGCTGGTATCTCAACACTAATGCAGACGTGCCAACTCTCCGTGTTTAGGCCGGCAATGCCAGATTTTATTACACTTCCCGGAATTCCGGATTAGAAATTAATATTGCCAGATTCCATCATGATTTCCGTAGCGTAAATTAAAAAGTAATGAGATAAAATCGAAGTTCTCCTAGGCATCCGAGAACTTCGATGATTACCGTAGCGTAAATTTAAAAAGTAATGAGGAAAGTTCGAAGTTCTCCAAGGTGTCGGAGAACTTCGTTGATTACCGTAGCGTAAATTAAAAAGTAACGAGGGAAAAAGTTCGAAGTTCTCCAAGGCATCGGTTCATTAGCGGAGAAGCGACCTTTCCCTTCTGAGTCAACAGCGAGCAGTTTTGCTCTGCCGTTGGCAGCGATGTTTACTCTTCTGTCCGCTAATGATCTCTGGCACTGCAGGCATGGAGTAGGAGGTCTTTTGGCCTGTGTCAAACAGAACTAGCTGGTACCTCAACACTAATGCAGTCTGTCTTCACGGGAATTTCCGACAACTTTTTGTGCATGTGTTTAATCAAGCGATGGCTGGTAGAAAATATCAGTCTGTTTTTAAGAAGTATATGACAGATTATCCGTGTATAATCGAATCAAGGAAGCACCAACAATTAGCTTTTTGCTCTATTTGTAGGTGGGATTTTTCCGTTGTCCACAAGGGCAAAGGAGATATCGTTAAATCACATTCGTACACAAAAACACGTGGACAATTCTAAGTGCGTGGAAAATAACAAAACATTAAATTTTGCTCGAGATGGTTCCTCTTTCGATGCCGTTATTCATGCTGAGTGCTTGTTTACTTTATTCCTCATGGAACATAACTTACCTTTAAGCTGTGCTGACCATGCAAGTGTGCTTTTTAAGAAAATGTTCCCAGATATTAACATTACAAAAAAATATGTATGTGACAGGACAAAAACATTGTGCGTTGTTGCTGAAATGGAGAAATCTTCAAAAATAGACTTGCATACTTGCCAACTTTTACAGATTTCTGCTTAATTTTACGGATAGAGGTCTTTTTACGCTTTCCAACCGTAGGTTGAAGAAGCGTATATGCTCCAGCTTTGTCCGTCCGTCCGTTCGTCTGTCCGCACGATAACTGGCGTAAAAATGGGTTGATTTCGATGAAATTTTAGTATGTGGTAGGAGACCACCTAGGGACGAACCCTATTGAAAATGGGACAAATGGGGCCAAAGGTCACGAAGTAGGAGCGGGATCATTCCATTACCCTTATGCGTCATAACTTGGGTAAATATGGTTCGATTTCAATGAAAGTTTACTATGTGGTAGGAGACCGCCTGGGGCAGTGGCGGCTCGTGGTAGGAAAAATAGGTGAAGAGCTACAAGAGCAATATGAAAAGATATCTACTGTCTTCAATGAAAATCAGTTAATGAGAACTTATCTATTTTTTTATATATTAGATCAATTCTTCTTCCCTTTAAAGCTAGAAATTTGTGGATTATGTCGCCAGAAAATGGCTGTTTCTTCGTGACATCAAGAAAATGTCTTTCTGAATAGAATGATTTGCCAAAGAAGCAAGTTTATCTGGAGAAATAGTGTTTCTAGAGTAAGTTTGTATTCTTTTAAGGCAAGAAAAACTTCTTTCCACTGAAACACTTGCAGATTCAATTGCTAAAATCAGGGAAACCAATTTATAAGCTTTTGTAAAAATGCCTTTGTCTCCATGAAGCACTCGAAGAAGTTCATGAGTCGATATATTCCTTAATTTTTCATCAGCATATACAAGACTCGGTTCATCTTTAAGGCGCTGGTGTTTAGTAAAAATTTTTCCGTAAAAATGTTGTAGATTTTCAAAAGCGTGAGAGGGAAAGCATGAATTAAATTGGTCGAATTTGGTTGTGTCAACAAGCCAGGCTAAGTTTCTCACAGTCTTGAAATCTTATATCCATTTCCATAAGAATGTGGTACAAAATTTCAAAATACAATTGTTTATAATTTTGAAAAATTGTTTCTGGTGTAAGAGCAGCATATTCCCGTTTGGATCTGCTTATTTCTGTGATTTTGCTAGCTTTTCCAAACAGTGTTCCAAATACCTCATCATTCCTTTTATGGCTCAAAATTTCATAAGTTGTTTTTAATTTGAGTAACACAGTAGTTTATGTCTATTGATTTTTTCTGCAAAATTTTGAACAATAGATCGGTGAAATCAAATATTTCATTAAATACTATTCCCAAAAATGTAAATTCAAAAGTGTTCATATCTTTTAAAAACCTTTGGGCAAGTTGAATTGATATTTTTTCTGACTGGTCACTATTTGTGAGAAATTCGAATACTTCCTTCAATTTGTCCCAATCTTCAACTCTTACACATACTAACTTCGAAGTGGATGACCATCGAGTTTCCGTTATGGTTTGCATGCATCTAGCGGTTGTTGATGTGAGTGTATTGTTTTTTCACCACTCAGCGAAGTGATCTCTTCGCTGAGTGGTGAAAAAACAAAGGAATTCCACTGAGGCTTGCAAAAAATATTCGACACTTAGAAATTTTAGAAAAACTCTGCTGTAATACAAGGTTCAAACGATGTACTAAGCAATAACAAAAACAGCTTGAGAAGCTTTATGCTTCATTTTTTTCTGGAGCCCAGTCCAGTGTCCAGACATTATGTTTGCCCCATCGTAACATTGTCCTATTGACTTGTGTTGGTAATCAAACTGTTCCAAAACTTTGTCTAGCATTTTGTATAAAGCTTCTGACATTCTGTCTTCACTCACACCATGGAAACCGAAAAATCGCTCAACCAATACCCCTTCCGAATCAACAGATCGTATTATTAAGGAGCACTTGGAAGTCTGGTTTTGGCTTCCCATCTACTTGAATATAAAAGCATTGAACTTCATTTATTTCATTTTTGACGTGATCGTTTATATATTCAGAAATACATTCAATTAATTCGTTTTGAATAGTTTTTGAGTCACCCCTGAAGACATTTTTTATCATTTTGTATTGATTTTTGAATTTTTAAAGTAGTTCTTGATATCAACAGTGAAAGCAATTCCTTGAATTTCTACGATTTATCGAGTCAATGCCTTTGTAGTAAATACAGTACTAGTCAATGCCTTTTTAGTAAATACAGTACTCAAATACAGTACTGCATCAATCATTGTGTGCAGGAAAAGTCTACTTAAACGAACGCTTTCGCTGAAATGCATTTTCAAAAGCCTAGCATTCTCCCTTGGGGCATCGACAATGGTATTCAGATTCTTTTCAAAATTATTTAGCATTAATTCGCATTTCAGGTGTTCGCTAGAATCCCAACGTTTGTAAAGTGACCGTTTTATGTTTAAGAAATCTGAAAATTGTCTTTATTCCACGCCGAATTTTATTACCAAAAAATAAGCAGGGCCAATGAAATAGTTTTTGTAACACAGAAGGGCCACAAAGCCATTTATATTCAGCAAACCAACAATTTTTAAAATTAGTATTGTAAGATTTGCCGCTCTTCTTGATTTCTTTCTTGGCGACAATTGTCAGTGAATCCATCGGTCGTCGTTGAAGTAAAATGTCTCTTTTATTTTCATCTTTCCACCGATTGAAGGGAGGTTGCAATAAATTACAGACAATGTGGTTCACAGGATACATACCGAAAACTAATACTATCACTGTCAGTTAAACTGTACACAAAACTAAAGCAACTAATGAAGTTTTTAACAAAAAATCAGAAAACACGAAAAAACAAATCTCTTTCGGAAAGTATGTACCGAAACACCACAAAGCCCTAGCTAGTTGATTGCCAAGGATTCCCGTTCCACTGCGATCTCTTCGGAAGGTCACGACTTCAGGTGCAGAGGCTTGGCGTCTCAAGCTAAAACACTTCACTTGCCCGGCAGATAGGGGAGGGTGACGTCACAGTTACCATGGCAACTCGGACGAAAACTGCAGACCTCCAAGCATTCTGATTTTAGCTCTTCGCTTGAACTGTTTTGCGTATAAGGACTTGTTTTCCGTATTGGACGCGCATTGTGAATTGATATCTGATCGAAATTTTGGGTATTTTAGCATGCAATAAAGGCAAAAAAATAATATATTATACGAAATTATTAAATGAAACTTTATTTCAAATAAAATAGGTGAAGAGGCACTTCACCTACTTCACCTGAAAAGCCGCCACTGGCCTGGGGACAAACCCTATTCAAAATGGGTGAAGTGGGGTCAAAGGTCAGGACATAAAATCGGGATGCATTCCATTGCCCTTATGCGTCATAACATGCGTAAGAATGGTTCGATTTCGATGAAATTTCAGTATGTAATAGGGGACCACCTGGGGACAAACCCTATTGAAAATGGACGAAATGTGGTCAAAGGTCAGGACATAGGATTACGATCCATTCCATTGTCCTTATCCCATATTATTAAGGTGGACGTCAAGTAATTTTGCTTCCTATACTTCCAATGGAAAAACTTTTGTACACATTTCCTTCAAAATTAATGTGTTCCCAAGGATGAAAATTTGAACATCGATTAAAATAACTTCATGTTATAACTTGGAAAACTTAATATTTTCTAAAACATAACCATAATTATATTAAAAATCAATAACTTTTCCTTTGGTGGTGTTGAAACCAGAGAAAAGATGGCGCGACCTGTACTTTGATGACGTCAGAGGACAAAAAATTGTTGGATTGCATAATTACGGTTATGGTTTAGAAAATATTAGGTATTCCAAGTTATGAAATGAAGCTATTTTAATCGATGTTCAAATTTTCATCCTTGTGAACACATTAATTGTCCAAAAACAAGATGGTGCGACCTGTATTTTCATGACGTCAGTAGACAAACAAATGTTGAATTGCATAATTATGGTTATGTTTTAGAAAATATTAAGTATTGCAAGTTATAAAATGAAGATATTTTAATCGATGTTCAAATTTTCATCCTTGGAAACGCATTAATTGTGAAGAAAATGTGTACAAAAATTTTTCCATTGGAAGTATAGGAAGCAAAGTTACTTGATGTCCACCTTAAAGTAGCAATTCTTGTATGTATGTATGTATGTACATTTTATTTTAAAAACGGCTCTAAAAATTTTGATGAAAGTCGTTAACCTACCGTTTTCTGGTACTAGAAATCGATTTAGCTTGATCTCAACTTTAGAAGAATTCGTTTAGTGGGTTAAATAACCACCCTGAATTATAACGTTTTTAGTGGTGGCGTTCCATTAATGTTACCAACGCTTAGAAATCTTATGACGTCACAACTCGCGTTTGAGAATGTTGGCGCGCGGTCACGTCATCTGTCTCTTTACGTCACGCGTTGTGTGTGGATCCTTTTAAAGATTTATGATGTCACACTCTTGCGACGGGCAAATGGTCGTGATTCCCATCTGCCTCATTACGTCATGCGTTGTGTGCGTATTTCTGTCAGCATGATAACTCGCGTAACAACCGTTGGATTTCGATGAAGTTTTAGTATCTGGTAGGGGATCACCTGGGAAGGAACCCTATTTAAAATGAACGAAATGGGGTCAAAGGTCAGTACACAGGAAATGGGTCAAAGGTCATCCATTCCACTGCTGTTATGCGCCATAACTAACGTAAAAGGTTCGATTTCGATGAAATTTTAGTATGTGATAGGGGACCACCTGGCGACAAACCTTATTGGAAATGGGGTCAAAGGTTAGGACACAGGAGCGGTATCTATTCCATAGCCCTTATGCATCATAACTTAAGTAAAAATGCTTCGATTGCGACAAAACTTTATCATGTTATTTCAGAGGTATACCAAGCCGGTTCTGTTGAAAATCATCAAAATGGGATCAACGGTCAGGGCACATGACCGAGATTTATTCCACAGATATTATTCTCATAACTTGAGTGATAACTTCTGTGATGTTGGAAAGCGTATTATAATCAATGCATTGCATGATTTTACTAACTTGTTTAACAGATTTTTTTAATATTTCGATTGCTCAATCGAAATATTTCAGCCCCCTGCAACCATCAACTTAGATTTTCTACCAGACCTTACGAGTGCTGTGTCACGCGGTGATGTCATCTTTGACTCGCTAGCTTCATGATATCGTGTGGTAGCTCTCTCTCCACGGGAGTGCTCAAGTGATGTGCCGACCAGAGTTCGCCAAAATGCGTAATTGCGCGTTTAGTATGCATTGAAAGTTTACCAAAGCGTAAAAATACGCATTGGGATTTTTTTCTCGATGCGTAAAAATATGCGTTGGCAGTTGTTTTTTTTTCGCGCGTAAAACTACGCATCGAATAATTTTACCAATTCGGGAAAATGCGCATCTGGATGGTACTTTGCCTTTCAGAAACAGAAGTAAACAAAATAAAGATTTTCTCTGTAATCATAATTTCTTTTTCCTGTGATGTTGCCTCTGTCCAGTATTGTTGTTATATATCTTTTTATATATAACAACAATACTGTACTGGGATGTAAGGTCATCTTTTTATATATAACAACAATACTGGGATGTAAGGTCAGGTGATGCGTAACATCACAGTCTCTCCTTGACAAATGTCAACCCCGCCTTCTCGTGGTGCATCCTGTTCCCACTAAAGGGGCTCTGACGACCGCCAATAGCGGTATAACTATACCATCGGGATCAGAGGAAATGCTATCCCACACTCACCAACCCGCTTGGCCAGCGTGGTGAGTTATGGCCAAACACCTCCAAAATGACTCTACAACTTAAATCTTGGCCCTCAGTCTCCGGCAGCTGGAATGTACCTGGCCAAGGCAGCGGCCAGTGCGACATGAAGGCAGAGGGTGCTAAGAATCCCCGGAGGACCGGACTAGGCTGCCATTTGATGCTGACCTTGGCTACCTATAACGGACGCTCCCTATCTTCTGATTCAAGGCTTCTTGAATTGGAAGAGGAACTACAAAGGATCAAGTGGGACATCGTCGGGCTAAGTGAGGTAAGGAGAAAAGGAGAAGATCTCATTGAACTGAAAAGTGGACATCTCTTCTATTATCGTGGGACAGATACTGGCAGAACTAGTGGTGTTGGATTTATAATAAACAAGAAACTGAAGGGATAAAGTGGTAGAAGTTGAAAGTTCCTCTGACAGAGCTGCACGACTCGTTATCCAACTATCGAGAAGATACCAGGCTCAGATTATTCAAACTTATGCACCCACCACAAGTCATCCTGAAGAAGAAATTGAAGAATTTTATGAGGAAATTCGTCATCTAAATAATAAAGGTAAGCAGCACTTGAAGATAATTATGGGAGATTTCAATGCAAAAATAGGGCAACGGCAACAGAATGAAACTTCAGTAGGTAAATTCGGTCACGGCAACAGAAACCAGCGTGGAAATACTCTCGTTGAGTTTGCAGAGGCAGAAGGATTTTTCATCTTGAACTCCTTTTTCAAGAAAAAGCCACACAGGAAATGGACATGGAGACATCCAATTGGGACGACAAGTGAAATTGATTTTATTATGTGTAACAAAAAATTCGTCATCGAAGACTGCAGTGTGCTGAACAAGTTCAACACAGGTAGTGACCATAGATTGGTGAGATGTAAGATGCACCTCAACACTAAACTGGAACGTGGCAAGCTCATAAGACAAACAAAATGTATTGACATAACCAACCTTAAAAAACACCATAATACTTTCAAGTTGGAACTGAAGAACAGATTCTCTGCTTTAGAAGGCCTAACATCGGAAGAAGTGGATATTTCGGAAGTTAACAGAAAAGTAACCAAAGCTCTAATGGAAACAGCAACAAAATTAGCTGGGTCTAAGAACAAGTTGCATGTGAACAAATTATCAGGAAAACCAAAATGTTGATGCAAAAAGAAGAGAGATGAGGACAACTAAAGTAGATGTGACTTCCAAAGTGGAATATATAGAGCTATGCAAGACAACACGAAAAAGTATCACTGAAGACGTAAGGAAATTCAACTGTGAGCTAGTGAGGAAAGCAATTGAAAACAACCAAAGCCTTAAGATAGCAAAGGGACATCTCAGTAAGGGAAGAAAACAGATTATGGCTCTGAGAAAAGAAGATGGTTCTATAACAAGAAATAGAGGCGAAATTTTGACAAGAGTGAATGATTTCTACTCCAAATTATATGAAAGGGATGATACATGTACTCCAGACATCATGAAAGGTACCAGAGTTCTTCCAGTCCTCCCAGCAGAAGTTGCTCATGCAATCAAGAACATGAAGCGAGGGAAAGCTCCAGGAAAAGATGGAATTACTATAGACATCATACAAGAAGCAAGTGGAGAAATTGAAACAGTACTCGCCCAAATTTTCACTCGATGCCTTAATGAAGGGAAGATTCCTGAGGATTGGAACAATGCTACAATGATCCTGCTACATAAAAAAGGTGACATTGAGGATCTCAGGAACTACAGACCTATCAGCCTCCTATCAGTGGTTTATAAAATCTTCACTAAAGTTCTTTCACACCGCTTGAAGGTAACACTGGACATGGCTCAACCGAGAGAACAAGCTGGATTCAGGAGTGGCTACAGCACAATAGATCATATCCACGTACTGAGAGAACTGATTGAAAGAGCGAGGGAATATGAACTTCCATTGTGCATGGCTTTTATCGATTATGAAAAAGCCTTTGATTCGGTGAAACCATCAGCAGTTACCACGGCTCTGAAATCCTGCGGTATTGAAGATGCATACATTAATATTATTAATAACATCTATGAAAATGCAAGTGCAAAGATTCGGCTGTTTGAAAATACAACACACATAAAAATTGGAAAGGGAGTGAGACAAGGTGACACCATATCTCCGAAGCTCTTTAATGCCACATTGGAAAATGTCTTTCAATCACTGAACTGGGAAAACAAAGCGATAAAGATTAATGGAGATTATCTAACCCACCTTCGTTTTGCTGATGACGTAGTCATTTTTGCAACTACCCCATCAGAGCTGCAGAGTATGATCCAGGAACTTGCTGACAAGAGTAAAGAAGTGGGATTAAAAATGAACTTTCAGAAGACAAAAGTGATGTTCAATGCTTTTACAAGAAATGAAGATTTATCGATTGATGGAGAAAAACTGGAGATAACAGATACGTATGTTTATCTTGGACAGCAGATATCAAGTGAGGGTCACATTGATGAAGAAATTAATCGGCGTACAAAACTTGCCTGGAGAGCTTTTGGAAGAAACAGCATAATTTTCAAGAGCAATATGCCATTATGTCTTAAAAGAAAAGTGTTTGATCAATGCATCCTTCCAGTGCTTACGTATGGTGCAGAGACGTGGACCTTAACTAAAAGAGACATACAAAAGCTGCAGACAACTCAAAGAAGCATGGAGAGGTGCATGCTTGGTATAACCAGGAGAGATAAGAAGAGGAACTCGTGGATCCGAAAAATGACGAGAGTGGAAGACATCATGATCAGAGTTAAATCCCTGAAATGGCAATGGGCTGGACATACTGCCAGAAGGACAGACCATAGATGGACAGCCGAAATTTTAGATTGGATTCCAAGGGACAGGAAAAGACCCAGAAAAAAGACCACATGGGAGATGGGTGGATGAAATTCGTAAATATGTGGGGGTGACATGGAGGAGACTGGCACAAGACAGACCGTTGTGGAGGAAACTTGGGGAGACCTTCGTCCAGCAGTGGATTGATAATGGTTGACAATGATGATGATGATGATATCTTTTTATTCCATAAATATTTGTATTTCAGTTAAAAAAGGGAGGAAAAATTTCCGAAATCGGAAATTCGACGGTGAAAATTTTTTGCTGTAATCTTTAGGCGATAAGTGCGACGGCTTCGAGGAATTTCTCCTTTTCCATCAAAATTTGGGTTATCCTCCAGATCGATGCATAACTTAACAGAAATTTTTAAATATTTTTTAACAGAAATTGTTTTACATTTTTTATATGCCTTAACGTAACATTAGTGCTTCAAATTATGTCCATTGATATTTCAAACATACGAAAGTTAGGCTTGCAGGATTTTTCTCTTCTTAAGGTTGGCAAGTCTGCTAATGCATATTGTAGCTTAAAATTGTTTGTTTCCAAGATTCATAGAAACCCTTGTTGCTGCGGTGTGTGCCATTGTTGCCCAGCTGAGTGCCCCGTGGAAGCAATCTCTCACTAAGATCCTCCCCCCTCTTGTTTTTGGAAACTGACATAATTTTAAGCTTCAGTATAAATTAGTGTCGAGGTACCAGCTAGGTGTTGATTAGTTTGTCTTCTTAATTGGCAGTTGGTTGAGGGTAAAGGACATAAACACTTCTCTTCTACCAAAGAGGGCAAGGTGGAAGTAAGAAGACAACACCCCAACTCACAAATAGCAACTTTAATCAAAGGTAACCATGCCCCCTGCAGACACTCTTTACTGATGCTTCTCTGTACACAAGTGGAGGACATGGTAAAGGGTCGTGATACATCCATTAAGTCCTAATAAATAGAAATAGAGCCCCCCCTTCCCCCAATTGCAATAAATTGAGGCCATAATGATATCCTAAACTGAGAAAGCTCTGTGATTTGTTCCTCTTCTTATGACTCCTGTGCCACTTTACATAAATCTTGAGCAGTCCAGATGGACACCCTCATTGTGTCATGTTTTCTAAAGGAGCAGCAGACTAATGCACTAGGCAAAGTCTGCCATTTTCTCTGTCAAAAGGTTTGCCAATTGAATCATGGTCTGAAAAATGGAAAGTCAATTTACACACACCTTACAACTGGCAGTAAATCAGGTTTGTTTTGTGTTAGAAAAAGCAGGTTGGTGCACTAATATACAGGGTAATCTGTTTGGATAGGGATAATTTTAAAATGCTGTGGCATGGCTTGTGACAGATAAATAATGAGTCAAATATTTGGCAGAAGTTACTTTTATGGATGGGGGTTTTGTCTAGGCCTCTACATGAGCCCCTTTGCAGTCTCTGCAGAGTTCATACCGGGTGCTCAATTCTTGTTACATGTTTTCTGACATCTGTGGAGTGATTTGTGCAAAGCTGCAGTACAGAGGTCAAATTCTGCTCGAAGGGCAAGGAAAGAGGGGAGTTTGATGCGCTGTAGTCAGTGCTCACGTATTTTCACAGCATCGTATCAAACTGAGCTGCCATTGCATTGTTATCAAGCTGGGTCCTAGGGACACATAGTTTTTTAAAAAGTGGGTACTTTGTGAGATATTCTGTGTCCTTTTAAAAAATCAAAAAAAAAATCAAGAGATAATGAATATTTGTACTTACATAAGCAAATGAAAAATAAATGTAATGTTCATTGTTTGACACTTTAATTTATGCTCTTTGAAAGCAATCTTTAAAAAAAATCAAGTACTGGCAGAATTAAATTTTGTCATTTTCAACTAAATTTTATCATAATGGAACTAACTACACAAAGACAATGCATTTTAAGTTAGCTCAGAACACCAGAGCGGTTTTTATTTTTCAAAACACAGGAACTGTGTGATGACACTAGAGTTTTTTTTACTTTTAAAAAACAATCACTGAAGTAGACGTACAACTTTTAGTAGAGTATAATCGTTCAGAGCGCTCTCATTAAATGTAAGTTTATTTTTCAATTTTTGTATTTCAACTGTTTCAATATTGATTAAAACAACTGAAAGGTTTAACAAATTAATTAGGACATTTGTAAATTTACATAATCTTATATTGTATATTTACATAATCTTGAGGCATGTGCATTGCTAGCTGTTTTTGTTCTTTTTCTAATCCTCGTGAATTTGACTTTTGCCAAATGGCATGTTAAAAAATTCTGAAATAAAATGTGGGTCGCAAAGAACACATAGAATTTGTAATTATTGGTCTTTTTTTTTTTTTTTTTTTTTTTTTTCGTTTTTGGGTAATTTATGCGCCACAGCGTGTCAGTGCTGAGCAAAAGTGAAAATGGCAATGACCATTCAACAACGTGCAAAGTGTGTCCTGTGGTATACAAAGTTTGAGAGTGTTGCGGCTGTTCAATGAAAGTTTTGTCATGTATATGGTGTCACGAAGGCTCCTAAGTATAAGACCATAATGTGGTGGCATCGCACTTTTGAAGAAACTAGGTCCATCACGAAGCCAAACTTCGGTGGCTGTAAGCTTGAGCCTGAGAAAGAAGCCCTTGTTTCTACCACCTTGGAGTGTAGCTCGCTGAAATTTCTGAGACGCTTATCCTTGGAGCTGACAGGGTCGTACACATGTCAATGCATTGAACAGTGTTACCGGAAAATGTACCCATATTGCGTACAGTGTGTGAAAGCACTACAGGAGCATGACCACATAAGCTATTTCAAGTTTGCCTGCCTCATATGCAACTGGATGAAAGCGGATACCACTTTTTTGGATCCATGGCTATTCACAGATGGGGTTACATTTCATTTAAGCAGGAGAGTGAATACGCACAAGAATTCCCATGCTTTCTACGAAGTGGAAAGAGCAAGCCCCAAGGTAAATGTGTGGTGCAGGGTTAGTTGTCACCAGCTGTACGGTCCTTTTTTATTCTCTGAGGACACTGTGTAATCAGGACCATACCTGGGCATGCTACAGATCTTGGTACTGCAACTGGATAACAATGTTATTTTACAGCAGGACGAGGTCTCACCCCACTGGTTACTGGAAGTCAAGAACTTCCTCAACAACACATTCAATGACAACTGGTGTGGCTGCAGTAGCCCTATTCTTTGGCCTGCAACCTCACTGGATCTCACTTCCCACGATTTTTTCATGTGGAGATTTGTGAATAACATCGTCTACGCACAATGACCTCAAAGCCCGGACGACTTGAAGGTGGAAATTTCTCCAGCATTCACACAAATCACTCCACAGATGTTAGAAAATGGGTGGCAAGAATTGAGCACCTGGTATGATCTCTGCTGAGTCTGCAAAGGAGGTCATGTAGAGGCCTTGATACTTCCATCCATAAAGGTAATTTCTGCCAAATATTGACTTATATCTGTTGCAAGCCATACCATAGCATTTTTAAATTATCCCTACCCAAATGGATCACCCTGTATATTGGCAGTTGGTGGATGCCAAGGGAGTGGCAGTATATCAAGGTATGTTTTACATAGAACACATTTGTTGTGACTTAAGGGTTGGCGGTAAGGCACAGTACATCGAGGGTTGACTGTACTTTTAAAAGTTGCAAAAAATTTAGAGATAGTTTATTATTTACACTCCTTTTCTTACCCAAGTAATTGTGGCCTATCCGGAAGCTTGCAAATGGGTAGCTTATAAAAAGAGGGTGAAAGAATGAAGGTAAGGTTTCTGAAAGTGTCTGAGAGAAGCTCTGCATCCACAGGTGATCTGCCCATCTGATTACTGCATTTTGTGGCCCCCCAGTTTAGATAAATAATTTTCCTTCCTATTTGCCTGCCCTATTAATTGAAAATTCTGTAGAAAAAACCTATCTGAAAATATTTTTCATCAAGAAGAAACGCAGTGGATTTTAAATCAGCAGTTTTTGTAGAAAATAATGTGAATGGAACAAACTGATCTTGGGGGGGGGATCTGCATAATTAACCTTTTAAATGCCGCACTGCATAATTAACCTTTTAAATGCCGCACTATGTTAACTGTGAGTTTCAAACTTTTTGTGCAGTTTAAAAAGCTTATTATACCTATATATAACATACATTTTGAAATTTTCTGGAAAAAAAAAATTTTTTTTTGTTCCCATTTGGGAACTTAGTTAATAATTCTGTTGCAATTTTATAGAAACTGATTTTTTTTTCCGTTATTTAGTACACTAAGGGTCACTGATATATATTAGGTATTATAAAAACTATTATTTTTGTTTTCATGGTTAGTTTTTGCATTTTTAATTTATGATAATAATACATGATTGGCTGTAACTTGCCACAGAGTAACGTCACTTGCTGTAGAGTAGCGTCTTTTCTGCTGAGATCGGATTCAACATTCCTGATTGTCCCACATATGTTCTATGGGATTTAGGTAAGGACTTTTGGTCGGCCAATCCGACACCTGGACACCCTGTCCCTGCTCCACAAGCTGCTGTAACACCTGTCCATGCTTCACAAACCAAGTCTTGACAGGTGTTGCAGAGTGGAAAGGTACCCGGATTAGCTAAAACAGACAGGGACCTGTACCGAAGTACTGCCACAACAGAGGTAATGCAGCATTGATCAGAATATGTTGATAACTGGTGAGCGTTAGGTTGAACATCACCATAATCAAAGGCTTCAGTCCTTGCTGGCAGAAACATCCCCACACCATCACAGAGCCTCCACCAAACTTGAGTGCAGCACCAATGCAGTCCACCTGACAGCATTCCCTGGGCAAATGCCACACCCTAGTACTATCCAAACAAAAAGTGAGTAGTGTGAGTCATTTATTCATATGACCTTATTTCACTTTTCTGTTGTCCATGAATAGTGAGCTAGACACCACTGCAGTCACAGTCTGGCATTACCTGGAGTGATGTAGGTCTTGTGTGCAGCTGACCTAGCATGTAACCTTCGTCATTCGATCCCGATGGTTTGTTCTTGTGCAAATAGATGTTCCATGTGGTTTATTCAACATCATTGGGTTGGCCTGTGGTCAAGGATGTGCATGCCTTCACATTCTGCGGTAAGTTTCTCATGGCATGATCACTTAGTTTTTTCTTATTTTGAATTCAATGTCATCTTTATTTATATTCCCTAGCAGTAAAGTTATGCATTAGAAAATTACTAAAAGTCAAGGATCATTGTTCTCATGGTTCAGGCTTCTAAATGAAAAAAGAATTTTTCAAATGAAACTGCAAGAATAAGTTTTTCAAATAGTTTGCAGATTAATGGACATAAGATAGCATAAGTGCATACCTTTTTGAAAGGCGTGCTACTAATAAAACTCATCAGCTTATTAAAATGGATGCCAGATTAATCAACAGGACAGCAAGCTGTGTCTTAATTCTATGCTTCTTAATGAAGCCAATGAGTGTTACGCTAAAAAAAGGGGGGGGGGGAGAGCTCAACCAAGTAGAAAAGCTTATGTTTTGTGATGTAAAACTGAGCTTATGCTTTAAATGGAAGTTGGATGATCTGGAGAAGCAAACAGGAAGTTCAAGAGAATGCTTTCATAATAATGTCAAAGAGGAAGAGCACATAAAGAAGAGTAGAAATGAAAATATCATCGCCCTGAATTGGGAACTGAACTTACCTATCCCAGTTTCCATTGGAGTATGCTAATGTTGTTAAGTGCTTGCCATGTATTAATGAAGTTTATTTTGTCATTAATTTTCGGAGTAGAAATGGTTTAGCAGATCCTGTGTTATAAAACAAATTTTAGATAGAGAAGATGTATTTTCTTTGGCAAAAAGATTATAATTCTTTGTGGCTGAGTGCTAGAGGAAAACATGACAATAGAAAATAAGGAAACTTCAGGTAATGTGATATTTTTATGAGACTGAATTCAAAATCAATTAGTGAAATCTAAGTTTAAGTGATTGAATAATAATGTTCTTTACTACATATTCTTAGTTACAAGATAAATGATATGTGTAATGAAGGTCTTGGGATGTCATTACATATTATATTAAACATTTCTACGTGTTACTTTTGTGGTATATTGATCTTAATCTGATTAGAGGAAATTAATATAAAAAAAGTATGATGTGACACAAATAAAACTTATCTAATTGCTGTAGTTAATGAGTTCAAAAATTTTTCAAACTGCCCCCAAAGGTTGGCTTTGCTGGCTACATGCCAACATATTGTGCCTGTTAATTGGCTTCTATGTAGCATAATTTTTTATTGATCTAAAACTGACTGAAATGTTGCACACATAAATTATGTTTCAAAATCAGTGTATATCAGGGATGCCAACCACTCTGGAAATTCCGGAGTCTGTCCGGTATTTCTATGAAAATACGGAAGGGCAATAAAAAAGAAAACATTTTTGTTTTGTTTTTTCCCATAATTTTTTTTTTTTGGGGGGGGGGGGGGTAAACGCTTGTGTTTTTCTATGTACCATAATTGTATGAATTCTTCTTATCGCTGAAGTTGCGCCATAGTCTTAGTTTTTACTTCTGACGGCAGGTGTCATGAAAGCCACGCTTAGGTGCTAGAGCCTTAAAATAACTGCTCACGATTTGTTTGTTAAGCAATCCATCCCTTTAGTAAAGGATGGATCTGTTTGGGGTGGAACCACAACCGCGCATGCGTGCTGTGGTAAGGCAACTGAACTGAGAAGTAGCTCTTCCTAATTCATGCTCTCTGCTTGTAATAATGATGGCTGGCTTAATTTCTAAAAAGAAAAAAAGGAATAAGAAATCAGAAGTTCTTACAGTATTATAGTGCAAAATGGCCATGCTTGAAAAAAAGGAAAATCAGCTAGTAGTGCACTGTGTATTGTTTGTAGTAGCAATTTTTCAGTAGCGCATGGCGGTCGTGATGATTGTCATTGACATATTGCTGAGCCGAAGCATCAGAAACTTGCTGCTGGATTTGAAAACTCAAGTACAGTTAATTCTTTCTTTAAAGTTGATTCTGAATCCGTAAGGAAGGCCGAAACACTGTTTGCTAATTTCCTTATTGAGCATAACATTCCAGTAGCATGAAGTGACCATATAGGACCATTATTTTGTCGTATGTTCCCGGACTCTAAAATTGCAGGAAAGTACACTGCTGACCGCACCAATACAACAGCTATGGTATCAACTTTAGCTCGTGCAACATCTCGGAAAGTAGCCTTTTTTATACAAAATGGTCCATATGCTGTTTGTACAGATGGCAGTAATGATACAGGAACATCACAATTGTACCCCATTGTTGTTAGATATTTTGACACTACTTTTGAAAAAGTGATTTCAACATTACTGAGTATTGCTTCAAATGTTGAGAGATCCACAGGTGCATTAATTTTCAAGCTTCTGGATGATGAGTTTGTGGCATGGAGCAACTGTGTTGTATTTGGGAGTGATAATTCATCTGTAATGGTTGGTGTACACAAAGGAGTTAGCAAACACATTCTTCAACAACAGGAAAATGTATTTGTGTAAGGTTGTCCTTGTCCATATTGCTGCAGAAAGAGCATGCACAAAAATACCAGTTGTCATAGACTAGTTCTTAATAGATATTTATTTTTATTTGAATGAAAGCTTCAAAAAGGGCCGGATGGAGCTCTTGCGGGGCCCAGGGAAAAATTTCATTGTGTGGCCCCGAATCAAAATTTCATTGTGGGCACTAGAAAATCAATCTCGCATTTTAATAAAGTCATAACGTTGAAAATGTCGTCCGTAAATAATACATACGAAAACTATCATAAAGATAACAAGTTAGTAAAATCATGCAATGCATTGATTATGATATGCTTTCCAACATACTAGAACTCATAAAATGGCTGTGGAATAAATCTCACTCCTACGCCCTGACCGTTGATCCCATTTCGATGATATTCAACAGAACTGGTTCAATATACTTCCGAAATAACATGATAAAGTTTTGTCGCAATCGAAGCAATTTTACGTAAGTTATGATGTATAAGGGCTATAGAATAGACCCCGCTTCTGTGTCCCAACGATTGACCCATTTCGCCCATTTTCAATAGGATTCGTCCCCAGGCAGGCCCCTACAACATACTAACATTTCATCCAAATCGAAACATTTTTATGTAAGTTATGACGCATAATGGCGATGGAAGTGATTCTGCTCCTATGTCCTGACCTTTGACCCTCATTTCACCAATTTTCAATAGGGTTTGTCCCCAGGTGATCCCCTACCACATACTAATATTTAATCGAAATCGAACATTTTTTACGTTAGTTATGACGCATAAGAACAGTGGAATGGATCCCGCTCCTATGTCCTCACCTTTGACCCCATTTCGTTCACTTTCAATAGGGTTCCTTCCCAGGTGATTCCCTTCCACATACTAAAATTTCATCGAAATCGAACGATTTTTACGCGAGTTATTGTGCAGACGAACATACGCACACAACGCGTGACGTAATGAGGCAGATGGGAATCGCGGCCATCTGCTAGCAAAAGTGTGACGTCATAATACTTTAATAGGATCCGCACAATTGTTTGACTGCTGACGTCATGAAAATACAGGTCACGCCATCTTTTTTCTTCCCAATTAATGCGTTCCCAAAGATGAAAATTTGAACATCGATTAAAATATCTTCATTTTATAACTTGCAATACTTAATATTTTCTAAAACATAACCATAATTATGCAATTCAACATTTGTTTGTCTACTGACGTCATGAAAATACAGGTCGCGCCATCTTTTTCTGGACAATTAATGCGTTCCCAAGGATGAAAATTTGAACATCGATTAAAATAGCTTTATTTTATAACTTGGAATACCTAATATTTTCTAAAACATAACCATAATTATGCAATCCAACATTAGTTTGTCTACTGACGTCATCAAAGTACAGGTCGCGCCATTCTTTTTCTGGTTTCAACACCACCAAAGGAAAAGTTATTGATTTTTAATATAATTATGGTTATGTTTTAGAAAATATTAAGTATTCCAAGTTATATTAAGAAGTTATTTTAATCGATGTTCAAAGTTTCATCCTTGGGAACACATTAATTGTGAAGGAAATGTGTACAAAAGTTTTTCCATTGGAAGTATAGGAAGCAAAATTACTTGACATCCACCTTAATAATATAGGTTAAGGGCGATGGAATGGATCCCGCTCCTATGTCCTGACCTCTGACTCCATTCCGCCCATTTTCAACAGGGTTCGTTCTCAGGGGGTTCCTTACCACATACTTAAATTTCATTGAAATGGAACCATTTTTACGCAAGTTATGATGCATAAAGGCAATGGAATGGATCCCGCTCCTATGTCCTGACCTTTGACCCCATTTCATTTATTTTCAATAGGGTTCGTTCCTAGGTGGTCCCCTACCACATACTAAAGTTTCATTGAAATCGAACCATATTTACGCAAGTTATGACGCATAAGGGCAATTGTATGGATCCCGCTCTTATGGCGTGAGCTTTGACCCCACTTCACCCATTTTCAATAGGGTTCGTCCCCTGGTGGTCCCCTACCACATACTAAAATTTTATCGAAATCGAACCATTTTTACGTGAGTTATTGTGCCGACAGACAGACGGATGGAAAAAGCTGGAGCATATATGCTTCTTCAACCTACGGTTGGAAAGCGTAAAAAATGATTATCTCAAAGAAGTATTTGCCTTAAGCTATTAGGTTGTCCATAATGAAATGCCCGATTTTCGATCTGTCGTGTTTTGACAATGTATTGTGTTCAATACAGTGAATATGTATGCAAGTGTAATATATCGTTGGAAAGATGCAGGATGCAGACCTGCCAACTGTTACGATTGTATCGTATTTAGTACAATAAATCATGCTGCAGTACGCTAATACGACTTTGCAGCCAAAAGTACGATTTTTTTTAAATAGTCGTGTTTTCCCCACATTTTTTCCTTTTTCAGACGAAGCCTTGTAGTAGAATTGCGGCGACGGGTGACGTACGTTGCAGATTTATTTTCGTTCTGCAGACAAAAACGACATCCCCAGAACCCAATTAACCCTTTAATGACCATGACCTAAAAATCTTGCATCACTCTAAGTAACATAACGCCCGAAACTGTCTGTTGTTTCACGTCTTTTTTTTTTTAATAACAACAATAGTGACTGAGGCTGACTCCTGCTGATCCCCCATAGGTCGAGAAAATTTGAAGAATCAGTAAGGATAAGAATTCTGACGCCGCCCGGTGGCGCAGTGGTCTAAGGCGTTGGCCTCTGATTATTCGTCCGTAAGGGGTCCGGGTTCGAATCCCGGTCAGGCATGGATGTTGTGTTTGTCTTACGGCACTGGCTCTGTCCCTTCCCTGGAACCAGTGACCCTAAATTAGGGACGGGCGACTGCTTATAGCCCATTGAGTTGCTCACGGTGGTCGTTAAACCTCCAATCAAAAAAAAAAAAAAAAAAAAAAAAAAAGAATTCTGACTAACTCTAGACAGGCGTTTCGGACATCTATGGCCGTTTGTACATTCGGGCGCTTTGGGCGTTATAGTCATTAAAGGGTTAAACCATCTTGCAGAGTCCCTATCATAGATACAAGTTTTCCGCCTTTCAAAATTTCTGAAAACGGAAGTTAAACGTAGTGAGAATTTCTTTCATATCGTAATTTTTTTCTCGTGAAGGACGATGTACGTTGCAGAATTATTTTGTACTCGTTCCCGTAGCAGAATCGCGTCAACGGCCGACGTGCATCGCAGATTTATTTTGTACTCGTCTCCGTAGAAGAATCGCGGCGACGTACATCGCAAGTTTATTTTGTACTCATCCCAGTAGCAAAATCGCGGCGGCATACATCGCAAGTTTATTGTGTACTCATCCCCGTAGCAAAATCGCGGCAACGGGAGACGTACACCGTAGGTTTATTTTGTACTCGTACTCGTAGCAGAATAGCGGCTACGGCTGATGTACATCACAGATTCATTTTCTACTAATCATCGTAGCAGAATCGTGGCAACGGCCAATGCACATCGCAGATTTATTTTGGTCTTACAGACAAAAACGACATCCCCAGAACCCGATTAAACCATCTTGCAGACCTCCTGAGATGCAAGTTATCCGCCTTTCAAAATTTCCAAAAAAGGAAGTTAGGCTGAGTGAGGATTTCTCCCGTAAACGCAATTTTTTTCTAATATTTAACAACATAAAAGTGTTTGCTGATTAGATTTACCTAGTTTCTCAATAAAATTTTGATTTAGGGAAAAAATCACTACATTCTCATCGTCAAGAATTTATATAACTGAAGTAGGCTTAAAAAATTATCAGCATGCGTCGTGTTATAATTTTTCTATCTGAGTGTTACGGTCTTTGGTTCTGAGAGGTTGGCAATTCTGATATTGTAACCTTTAGGTTAACTTTATTAAGAAATATTTCCTACTCTATATTTTCGTTTCAGTGAAAGATGAATAACTGTGATTTTCGGGCAATTTTCCTCTACGAGTTCAAACTGGGCCACAACGCAGCACAAGCGATGTGAAACATTGTTGGTACCTTTAGAGAGGATGTGGCTAACGAGCATACAGTGCAAAAATGGTTCGCAAAATTCAAGGCTGGTGACACGAATCTCGACAATGAAGAGCGTGGACGACCGAGATGACGACGCACTGAAGGCGCTTGTTGAAGTAGATCCACACAAAACTGTTTGTGAGCTTGCAGGAGAACTGGGAGTAAGCAAATCAGCTGTTTCTGTGCACTTCAACCAAATGGGAAAGTCCAAGAAGCTCGGCAAATGGATGCAATGTGAATTGAACGAAAATCAACAAAATCGTCGTTTGGAAGTCTCGTCTGGGCTGCTTTTGCGCAACAAAACCGATCCTTTTGTCGATCGCATCGTGACGTGCAACGAAAAGTGAATCCTGTACAACAATCGTTGATGTTCCGCGTCATGGTTGGACTGCGACGAAGCTCCTCAACATTTCTCCAAACCTATTTGGTGATCTTCAATCGGTTTAATCCACTACAGCTTCCTGTATGCGGACGAAATGATTACTGCTGCAAAGTATTGTCAGGATATCGACGAAATGCACCACAAATTGCAATGCATTCGGCCATCATTAGTCAACAGAAAGGGCCCAATACTTCTGCACGACAACGCGAGACCGCACGTCGCGCGTATCACTCTGCAAAAGTTGAGCGAATTGGGCTATGAGACTCTACCTCATCCACCATATTACCCAGATCTTTTGCCAACCAACTACCATGTTTTCAAGCATATGGACCAGTTTTTTCAGGGGAAAATTTTCCACAATCAAGCTTCTGCTCAAAACGCCTTTTAAGCTTTCGTCGCTTCCAGAACTCATGATTTTTATGCTACCAGAATACATAACCTTGTTTCTCATTGGCAAAAAATGTGTTGAATCGAATGGTTCTTATTTCGATTAATCATTCTTATTCTCAGCTGAGATATGTGTGATTGACGAACAGTATACAAATCGGACATTTCATTATGGACAACCTAATAAAGAAAAAGACCATCATATGGATTGGTTCCGAGACAGACAGACAGAGTAAAAAGTGTTGAAATCTACGACTTTTCTTTCTGGGAAGTTGGGGTTGTGTTGTATTGTGTGTGTGTGTGTGTGTGCGTGTGTGTGCATGGGATTATTGAAAGCCCCTGCAACCCCCGCAGTGCGAGGGACCTCACGGATAAGAGGGCCTCTAACCTCAGCAGAAGAATTTTTCAAAATTTTTGCGGCAACTTTGTATGAAATTAAATAGTTAAAGAAATATCCAGGAATTTTTTATGACAACTTTGAATGAAGTATTAAAAAGAAAAGCAATTTTTTTCTCAGTAAATAAGTAAAATCTTCAAGAAATTATTTTCGCCTTAGTTTGTAAAAACTGGGTGACGGAAAACCAGCTGTTCCAAAGGACTTTAGGACCCTTTTCACTGCTGTATCAATAGTTCCTATACATTTACGAAAGTTAATGATAAAAATATTGTGATTGAAATGTCAATTGAATAAATGAAATTGTTTTATCAATGAGGATAAGGTGTTATACATTACACTTGTTTGCACATAACTGCACTTCCTTCAGAATATAGCAAGCTAAAAGGTGTTCTTCGCGAGAACCACAAAAACCAGATCTGTGTAATTCTTTTTTTTTTTTTTATAACAGTGTCAAAAGAAAAAAAAACTTTTACTATGTGCAAAAGATTGTGTTAAGTATGTTTTTTTTTTATATTCAAGAGTAGTAATTTTACCCTTTTTGTGTCACAATTCTGAATTCTTAGTTTTTATTCGCATACTTCCCAGTGAGCACCCACAGCCTTGCAATTTAACGTAGACCCAACACTGAGCCGCTGTCTTCTATTCCTGAAAGTCGGTGGCTCAGTGTTGGGCCTACGTTAAATTGCAAGGCTGTGCTACCTGGGTTATTATTTTCTGTATTTTCGTATAAATCAGAAAAGGTCATTAGACACTATCAAACAACCGTTACGTGTTTTGTGTGTGTGATTGTGAGGCATTTGAAAGAGATTGGCCTTAGTTCTAAAAAAAAACAAAAAAACATTTGTATGATATGATTAACTTTGGCGTAAGTCTTTTGAAATACTTTATATTGGTATAAAACTATGGCAGTCATTTTGAGTGGAGAATTTTTATGCAAGCTATGACAGCATTAGTATTAATAGTGTAAAAGGAACTAGTGCAGTACTTTGGTGTTTTTAGAGTTCATTTTAATTAAACATTTTAGTGAAAAAATCTGAAATTTCATTATGGGCAAGTGCAAATTTTGAGACTTGGTTGAAACAAGAAGACAATAACAGTCATGAACTTTCCCTGTGGTGTGTTAAACAAAGCAAGTCTGAGGCTTTTTGTAAATTATGTATTGCTGTGATAAATATTGGGAACCAGAGTGTTCACTCATTATTACAGCATGCTGGTGGCTTCAAACATAAGAAAATCTCGTTGGAGGTTTTGTATCCAAAACAGATGACTTTGTGCAGGTCAACTGCAGCATTCAATGTTGGAGAACAATCTTGTAGCTCCTCTACCAACAGTACTAATCAAAATGCCCAGTTAGGGCTATTGAATTCAAAAGACAAAGCAACCACTACTGAAATAATTCTTACCCTCAAACACATTTGCAGCAATTTCTCAGCTAATTCTCCAGTGAGTGGAAGCAAGTTTTGGATGCCATATTTCCAGTAGTAATTCCATTGGACTTCTCTCGCAGTCCAAAAAAGATGCAGTACCTTATAAATGTTGCACTAGGCATTTATTTTCATGATCAAATGCAAAATGATTTAGGTTTGACAGTGTTTACTATTTCGTTTGATGAAACAACTAATATTGAGAACAAAAATGAATTGCAGACCACTGTTCGTTATTGGTAAAGGCCAAAACTGAAGTTTTTTCACGTCATTTGGAAACAGTTTTTCTTGGTTAAACTGATGCAGAAACATTTTATTCTAAAATTTCCTCGGCAATTGATTGTGCTAATTTACCACTGAATAACCTGTTAATGATAGGCTCGGATGGTCCCAACTTTAACCAAAATGTGCATAGGCTTTTCAATGAAGAACTCTTGACTATAAAGTCCAAAGGATTGATGGACATTGGAACCTGTCCAATCCACATTGTCCACAATGCATTTCTCAATGCTCTTGAAAAATTTGAAGATGCTTCTTCTTTGGTGATAAGCATTCATTATTATTTTAGTGACTGACCATCAAGATGGGAAGATTTTGAAGCTATCTATCCAGAATGAGCTCAAACTGCCTTCATGTAAATTCATTAAACATACTACTTGTAGATGATTAACTTTTGTTGATGCTGCCAAATGACTGATCGAGTAGTGACCTGCTGTTTTACAGTATTTTTTTAAATTTGTACCTTTTAAAAAAAGTAATACCCCCATCTTCAGATAAACTTTTAAAACTATTGTTGCATTGTTAAAGAAACCTGGGATGTTGGCCGAGCATTTTACTCTTTCATCTGCTGAACTTTTCAGGTTGATTGTCTGCTGGTTCGTATATTTTGTTTAAAGAACTTCTGTCAGTAGTGCAGAAGCTAGCCAGTTGTGTTTGCCATTCATCTGCTTTAAAATATTTGTATTCATATGACTGGGCAAATAAGAACTTATTTGATCAGAAAAATTTGGTTGAACTGTCTTCTATTACTATGTCTGAAGAAATAAGGGAAAAAGTTTCTTTGCTTGACCAAAAAAGTAAACTGATTTTAGAGAAAAATGTCCAATCACACTATATTGCTGGTTGTACACACCTTATAAAAAGTCCATCACACCTTCATTAAGGCTAAAAAATGCCTTTGAATGTGTACAGAAATCAGAAAGAAACACCGAGAGAAGCTGTCGACATGTGACTGTTGCCAAAGCACTCCCTTTGGATATTCGTGAAGATTGCCTCCTAGATGAGTGGAAATGTCTTCAGCTGGAAAGTGACGAATCAGATGCCAATGAAATTGAAAAGTATTGGAATCACTTTTTTTTTCTTAAAACATCTGATGGATTACCTAAATATCCCATTGTTCCCAAGCTAGTGAAATCAGTATTATGCCTCTTGCATGGAAGTGCTGACATCGAGAGATGATTTTCATCCTCCAAATTTATTCTTGATGATTGTTTACAGATGTTTGTGAGAACACTTAATTCAAGTCTTATTATAAAAGATGGAATGGGACAATATAAAAATAACCCTTCTTTTGTACCAATTACTAAGAAACTTATATTGTTGGCACAAAATGCTCATAAACATTACCAAGCATATCTGGAAGAACAACAGTATCAGAAAGAAAAAGAAGAGCGAATGAAGGTAGAAGAAGAAAAATAAAGACTCAAAAAAGAAGAAAGTTCTAAGAAAGAAATTCAACACTTAGAATATACACTTAAAGAGAAGAAGAAGAACCTTGAAACCACTAGAGAATCAGCAGATGTTTTGTTAGAAGATGCCACAAAAAAGATGAAAAAGGTTTGAAGAAAGGAGATCTTGTGCAAATTCTCATGTGGCTCAAGGTATATTAGAGGGTTTTCGGTCACTGAAAGACTTGGAGAACAAAGGATTTAAAGAAGTTCAACAGCTGCAAACTGTGGTTGAAAAAGAAAAAGCACGATGATTACCAACTTTTTCACAAAAAGCCTAAAAAGCAATACTTTTTTGTTGCATTTTGATTTTTTGTAATACACAGTTTTATAATTTTAATAAATAGGCTACATTTAATTATAATCTTAGTACTTTAAAATGATGACTTTTCACTAAATTGTGATTTATTAATAGGCTGATAGATCTTTAAGATAAGTTTATTTGTGCTATTTTTATTTTTATCTCTAAGTCTCGTGTAATGTTCATAAATAAAGAAAATCTGGCCATACCCTATCCATATTCAGAATGAAATGAATGATTTATTTGTAACTGGAAAAAAATTGCAGTTTGCTTGCCAGAATTAATAAATGACGTTTCATTTTGGACTTAACCAACCTTTGGTAGGAGTTTTTTTTTTTATTTTTTTTTTTTTTTCAAGTCAAAGCTATGGTAATGGTAGTCTTTTCTTGTCTCTTTTTTTTTTTTTTTTTTTTTTGTAATTATTGTCTCTCAATCTCTATCCCTGGATTTTTCAAAAGATATGATCAGGGAGCTATGATTAGCTACTTCTGCTTCCCTTGCGAAGGGTTCAAATTTATTGACACAAGTTCATTTCTTTTCTCACTAGCTACTTGATTTTTCTGCAAAGTGAGTTAATTGCAGTACAATATAAAAACATAATTTTTTTCAGTTATGTGCCAGGAATTTGTTTATGTGAACTGTATTTTCCAGATTGAAATTTATGAGCAGGAATATTTAACTGAACAAAATGCTGACCTGTTTATGAGGTATGTTAAAATGTTGAAATTTTATATTTACTAATTTCAAATAATTTATACGTTAAATTAAAAATACATTGCTGTATTTTCATTCAGTTGTAATTATTTTTTTTAATTATTTCATACTTTTGTAAATAATGTGTAAAATATCAGGCACATTAGTACTCCTGAAGTTATGCTCAAAACTCCTGAAATTTACCTTAACACTCCTGATATGGAGTCTCTCGAGTTGGCATCTCTGGTATATATATTCATGGTTAATTATTTGTTTGCTGTGTCTTTTTTAATTTCACAGGAAAAGTACAAAACAATTTTAATGAATTTCACTTACCAGTTTGCTTAAAACGGGTATAAAAATCCATTTTAAATAGTTATTCTGTCATGTTAAATTAAAAATATTGTTTTTGTGAGATAGATGCAAATGTGGGCACAGTGCTCAGTCCCACTTTGAAATCTGGACAAAACAATTTGTTTCTTTTCTCATTCTTATGTCCGTGCCATTTTGCTGAGCACAACAAACAGCACACTGTCTTGTGGGATTTTTTTTTTCTGTGTGGGTGGGATTTGATCAGAAAATATCTTTCCATCAGACCCAAATGTGCCAGCTCCTGGGAAGGTTTTCTTTCCTCTTCTTGCTACAAAATCACAAGACTGATAGTGCTCTACTGTTTGCTTCACTATACCTAAACAATAAATTGCAGATGGGATTTCTTCCTTTCAGATTTTGAGCAGAGAAGAGCAGAAAAGAGATCCATACTGTTGTATACACACAGTAAGTGAAACCGGATTTCACCCTTCCCCCTCATAATAGGATAATCACTAAGATGCTGATCTCATCTGTTCAATCTATTCCCCCACTACCCATCATTTACAACTTTGGATTTTGTCTTCACTTCACCTATTCTCCCTGTTACAGTCACCCATTGGCATTGTGAATGTTTCTTATCAAACTAATGTCTCTTGTCTTTCCACTTCAGGCCCATCCCTGTTGGAAAGGCAGCAACTTCTCCTTTCTTTAGTTTTTCTCTTTTTCAACTCCTCGGGAATCTCTTTGCAATTAAGCCTGACAGTTTCATATACAAGTAGGTCAGTTTTATAGCTTCAGAGAAAGTCTGCCAGTTGAGGAAAAAAATGAAAGTTAGCATTCGTATGAGGCAGTGTCCCAAGTACAAAAAGGGCTCATCAACGTGAAAATTATTTGAATTGACAAGAAAGTCCTTAAATTCTGCATCAGAATGGGTCCCTTTTCGAGTGTATGTGATACATGACCACGTGTGTCCACATGAAGCTTCACATAGTGTAAATAATTTTATGCAAAATTGGGCATGCTTACTGTACTGCACCCATCTGAGTCTCCCCTTGAATAATAAATTTCATCGTTCGACACATCCTCACCTGTAGATTTAGCTTTGAATTTTTTATTGAAATAATCATATATTGTCCTTATTTTACATAATTTGTGGCTTGGGTGCCTTTCTGGATCAAATGATTCATAAGGGGCACTCCTGCTCTCCGTTGAAGATAGGGTAACAAAGTCAGTTGCAAAGTTGTAAAACATACCAAAATTAGTTCATAATGTGTCCATTACCACCCTGGTGGCGCAGTAGTCTAGGCGATGGCTTCTGACCATTCATCTGAGATGGGTCCGGGTTCGAATCCCGGTGAGGCATGGATGTTGTGTTTGTCTTACGGCACTGGCTCTCTCTTTCCTGGATTCAAATTAGGGACAGGTGACTGCTTATAGCCCACTGAGTTGCTGATGGTGGTCACTAAACTCCCCAATAAAAAAAAAAATTGTTTGCCCCGAAACAAAGAACGGAAAGGAACTCAAAAGTGGACACCAGGCAGCTCTGTACATTTTGCAGCAAATTTGCATACATATGTCCACTTTCATGAGACTTGCTTGTTCAGCACAATATTTAAAGGTCCATGTAATGTTATCAATCAATATCTTATGCTCTGGTGGTTTTACACATAGGTTTAACAGAGGCAGTGTGTGATTATACAGTATTTTCACTATGAACAGTGTCTGCATTTACAAATGAGGAATTTTGACAAAATGGTTTTGATTTATGGTAGAAGCAACCAGAATGCTTGTACACTGGAACATATGTATGCACAGCAGTTTCCTAATGCCAGACATCCTGATCGTAGGACCACCGGAAATGCATTTAATTCATTTCTTGACAGTACACGTTTCCACTTTCCTATGGGCGAGCCACAGTGGTATGGTATGGTCAGGTGCTTCACCAACATTTGGTGTGGACTGTGGGGTAACTACTTAGTAGGGCCTCCCTTTTTGTACTTATCAAGATCATCTCAATGCTGAACAATATTTGCAGCAGATTTTTTAGACAATGTCTTTGCCTTTTATGGCTCTTTAAGATCATGTGGTGCATGAGCGAGAGAGAGAGAGACGAGGCACCAGTGCATAGGAGTGTACAAGTAACACAGTGGTTAGATGATATTTTTCACCAGCACTGGATAGGCCATGGAGGCCCAATTGCATGGCCTCCAAGGTCACCAGAACATACTGCTTTGTGAGCAAAATCGTTAAAGGAACAGTAAACTTAAAAAATGAATTTTTGCTGTCATGTTTTGCGAGTGACAGGGTGATACTCATAGAGCCGAAATTTGTTTCCCTACGGCCATTGGGAGCTGAGTAAACAGCCGACAAAGTTTCTGGTGATAACGTCACACTAGACAAGTGGTCAGTCAGACCACTTTTCGCACCAGCAGCATCTGTGTACTCGGCGCAGTAGGGGTTGTGAGGGAAAGTACGGGGTAATTAGGGTCAGGAATTTTTCTCCTTGTGTTGCACGTGTCCTGTTCATTAGTCATCAAACTTTCTGCTGTAATTTACACAACTGGAATGAATTTTAAGCAGTTTACAGATTTTGCTGACACTCTTAGTTTACAATCACTCATTAGCACTACTTTTTACAAAGTGGTGAAATTTTTAGTTGAGCCAATAATCAAGTTTACATGGCACAGTATAAAAAAACAAATTACTGATGATTTAAAATTATGCGATTCCGAAATTTGGGTGAGCGGAGATGGACAGTTTGATTCGCCAGGTTTTTGCACCAAATATTGTACATATTCCATTATGGATATTCGCAAGGGAAATATTGTTTGTATTGTCTAAAAAGGTGTTTTTGACGGGGACTTACAAAAGAATGCATGATATTTATTACTCTCAGGCCTCTATGAAGAAATAAAGATATCAGTTGTTTTTTATCAAATAGACATAGAAAGAAGCATTCGTGCCTTCATGAAAAAAAAAAATCGCCAAATTGATCATCAGTTTGATGTGTGGTACATGGCCAAAAGTTTGACTAAAAATCTAAAAGCTGCTGAAAAGAAAGCTCCTTTACTAGAAGCACAGCAGTCCAGTATAACCAACCATTTATGGTGGTCAGCTCAAACGTGTAATGGAGATACGGAACTGCTGGTAGAGAAATTTCTAACTGTGACTAACCTGCCATACAGTAATAACAATAGAAATAACAGTTAGATAAACTGCCTTTTATTTTATCGAACTGTTATTTCTAGAACTATATATCATGTTCAACTATCGCAGTATTTTTATTTTCGTGAAGGGGGGGTCATTAATGACTTTGCACTTGGGCTACAAGAAATACTCATAAAGTTGTTTCTCCCATGACAATAGCAGAAACTAAAAAAACACCAAATATGCAGTTAGTTCAATGGAAAATACCTTTATATACTCATATATAGACAGCAGCTGACGAATCTTTAGTGGCAGTGGAAGTTAATTGAAATAATGTGGGTCAATTTCCAAGGCAACAAACAAAACCCAAATACTGTTCATTAGATTCAGGAAAACATTCTCTAATTTTACTCACAACACAGGAAGGGATTACTTTTCTGATTTTTTGCCCTACAGGTATCCAGGTATTCACCCCAATATACAAATTGTATGCAACGTGTCTCCATAGTTTGTTACATACAAGTTCATAATTTTTTTGTTCTCGTTTTCTTCTGCCGAAGAATCATTCGATAACGACTTGCCTGTAAGGTGTGGATGTTTAAAACAACACTGTCGAATGATTCGTGGTTTATTATACATTGGGCACTACCTTTTATTTTCATCATTTGATCACTCTCGTTGCAACACAAACACTCTCAGTCAGCATCTGTTGACATTATTTCGCAGTTATCACATTGGCACCAGTCAAGATTACCTTTTCTACCCTCGAATTTGTTTTCACATTCCTTGTTGAACATTCGTACTGTACCGGCAGAATATCGTGGTTCAAATGAAAAAGGATTTACACTAGCCATTTTACAGATTGATGGGATCAACTGCGCTGCACAGAAAGGTAAACTGCACTGATTGGAGCCCTCCGCACGCTAAGCGTCCAGTCTCTTGTCTAGTGTGACGTCACTGCTGGATTTAAAAACGCTCTAGCAGAAGAACTACTTACGATAAAGCATTTCTGATTGTGCCATTTTTCATCTTTTTTCGACATTACATTTTCCCACAGGGAAAAAAAAAAAATGCCCCGAAATGAGTTTACTGTTCCTTTAATTGTGCTAGATCTTCAACAGTGGATCGTAGTTGCACATGCCACTGCAGATGAGGATATGTTGAACAGCATATGGAGGAAGCTGGTTCAGCATGTGCAGCCATGCATAGTTGCTGATAGTGGACACAATGAGTATGCAACCATGTAAGTTCAGTTTTGTATGCTGTAAAGTCTGTTTTTGTTCAATCATTGTCTGAATTCTCTGATGTTGCTTCTCTTGGTGTTTAGATTGTACTGCTGAGGGTTTTCAAGTTTCCTTTCCATCCTTTGTTTTGAGACAAATGCATTTATGTATTAATTGTGTCCCCCACACGTTCACACACACACACACACACACACACACACACACACACACACACACACACACACACACACACTCTCTCTCTCTCTCTATGACTTTGTAACCAACTTTGTTGCCCTATGCCCAAAGGTTGGCAAAGTAGCCTTCTGACCCCCCTCCTCCCCCACACGCTAGGACATGGGGTTCCAGTGTTGTTTCCTTGTGTTGCACCATAGCGATTTCCCATACACATGTACAAAAACATTTAATATTTAATGCTATCATACATTGGTTTCCACAAATTAAGGAAAACACAGAAAAAAACAAGATTTTATTTATTTATTTATTTGCCATGTTACACGCAGCTAACTTTGTAGCAACATAGCAGGGAACCAGGCTAATGATAGCCCCTGGCCCCTAAAATAAGAAAAAAGTCAAGTCAAGTAATTGCATATTTTCCAACTTATATGCGCACATTTGCAATATGATATAAATAAAATTAATCAAATTTAAATATTAACATAATATTCCTTTAGTGCTTTTTTAAATGATATAAAACTGACAAGTGATTTTATGTGAATCGGCAACCTGTTCCAGAGCCGGTGGCAATGAGCATTAATATTAAAATTCAGCGCATTAGTACGAGCCCTTGGAATTAAAAAGGTATCATACCCACAAATTTTATAACTATGTGCAGGATAACATAAATTTATTAAATTAAGATGTTTGTTGGCAAAACCACGCTCATGCGTTAACATCAGTTGACAACTGTATAATCTCTCAAAGATCAATAGTTTATAATGACTGAACAGGATTTCCACATTTTCCATTGGATTCAACAAATGAACAAATTTTTTTGTGAAGGAAAAAATCTATTAATGTTACATTTAGTTGTCCTTCTCCAATCAAGCAGACAATAAGACAGATAGGGATAAATAAAAGAATAATAGTGTTAATTTAATATTTAATGTCAATAGACTGGAAACTCTAGATAAAACTCCTACTTGAGACCTCAAGTTTTGCAAAATAACTTCAACATGGACATTCCACTTTAAATTCTCCTGAAACAAATGACCTAAAAGCTTAACCCTATCTTGAAAAATCAAAGAAATATCATTCAAAATCACTTCCAGTAGAGCCTCAACTTGAGCTTTTTGGCCAGAAAAAAACATACATTTAAGTTTTGGAATATTAAGAGTTAACAAATTGCAACGAAACCAAGTCTGATATTCCTGTAAGGTGTGGTTAACACAGGGTTACTTAGTCAGACACTGCATGTCTGGAAAAAAAATAATACTAAAATAATACTCATGTCATCAGCAAAACAGCATGTTTGCACTGGGGGAACATGAAAAATATCATTAACATAAATTAAAAATAGTAATGGCCCTAGTACCAAATCCTGTAAAACACTGTGAAGAGTTTTAATGCTAAAACGAACATTTCGAAATTGAACATATTGCCTCATCCCAATATATATCTGATTATATGAGCTGAGCTTCCGCAATATCCAAAGGCCTACTTCAAGGGTTCTGCAAAGTAAAAAGGTTGGGAAACACTGCTCTAGGTAGATGTACTTTGCTTCTCTCACCCCTCTCTGCAAGACCTGGAAGAGCTTAAACAAGCTTTAAACAAACATTGGCCATTGCTACGTACTGAGCTCATAGACACCATCACCAACGGCATGAAACATGACTGTGATGAGTGGTACTTTGGCTATTTCATTTTGACACCTTATTTCTCACCTGGTTCTGTATGTGGTCATTTCTATCAGAATGAATTGTTTCTTACGAAATGTTTTTCCGTTGTTTCTCTAGTGTATATAATACAGGTTTACACCAAGGTTCATAATATTTAGTGTAATTTTTGAGTTATTGCGGTTTTTATGTTTTTTCCCTAATTTATGGAAACTACTGTAGTTCTCAAGATATTGATTGGCCTTTGTGCATGACTTGCCTTGCCACCCTGTATATGTATATCTCATACAACAGACTTGCAGCACATCACTGTAATCTCCCAATCGTGCAGCAAAGCATTATAATCTTCCAATCGAACACAATTCTTCAGCAGTCATAACAACCTGAAATGAGGACTATGCATTTATCTTTCATAATCATCTATCTTTGAAATACATATGCTATTTAAAACAGTTTTTACAACTGAGAAAAAATGTATCTTGGTTTGTGTGCTCTGTTTAAGTAGAATATTGCTTTCTATAACAAATGTTTCGTAACCTTAATGAAATCAGTTCCAATTCTTTTCTAATTGCATTTGTTTCATGTACTTAAAAAATTTATTTTGTTGTTTTGCTTTTCAGGTATTGGTTTTTGAAGATTCTCCTAATGGAGTTGAAGCAGCTGTTGCTGCTGGGATGCAAGTAGTAATGATTCCTGATCCTCGTGTAGACCCTGAGCAATGTAAGCCAGCTACATTAGTCTTAAAATCTATGGAAGATTTTAAACCGGAATTGTTTGGGTTGCCGCCGATTGCTTAATTACGTTAAATGAAAGCATGTAAATATTGTCTAAAACAAGTTTTACACTTGTTAAATACAAAGATTGCAAATAAAAATTGTTATTGTTTTGTTTTTGGCAAACTGCTTGTTCTGTTTGGTGGTGGTTCTTAAATTCATTTATTTCTGAATAAGCAGGTACTATATGTTGAATCTGTTTTCAGGAAATGGACATTCAGTAACACCTTTACACTGAATTTTGTTACTAAGCTTTTGGATGTAATGCATATGATATTGCATAAGACAGGCATACATAATTTTTCATTCTTGAAACATGCCATAATTTTTTCCCCTGGTGTAAGAGCAGTAATTATTTGAATTTAAGAAGTAGTATTATTTTAGATTTGTAAGCAAGCAACATGTTTTGTTGATATTTCCAAGCTGGATTCAGGAGTAACTACATCACTATAGATCATATCCACGTACGAGAGAACCAATTGAAAGAGCGAGGGAATATGAACTTCCATTATGCATGGTTTTATCGATTATGAAAAGGCCTTTGATTCAGTGAAACCATTAGCAGTTAAAATAGGTTTGAAATCCTGCGGTATTGAAGATGCATACGTTAATATTATTAATAACATCTATGAAAATGCAAGTGCAAAGATTCTGCTATTTGAGAATACAGCACCCATAAAAATTGGAAAGGGAGTGAGACAAGGTGACACTATATCTCCCAAACTCTTTAATGCCACATTGGAAAATGCCTTTCAATCTGATGAAGAAATTAATCGGCATATAAAACTTGCCTGGAGAGCTTTTGGAAGAAACAGTATAATTTTCAAGAGCAATATGCCATTATGTCTTAAAAGAAAAGTGTTTGATCAATGCATCTTTCCAGTGTTACATATGGTGCAGAGACGTGGACCTTAACTAAAAGAGACATACAAAGACTGCAGACAATTCAAAGAAGCATGTAGAGATGCATGATATTGCCACAAGGGCAGACCATAGATGGACAACTGAAATTTTAGACTGGATTCCAAGGGACAAAAAAGACCCAGAAGAAGACCAAATGGGAGATGGGTGGATGAAATTCGAAAGTATGCGGGAGTAACATGGAGGAGACTGGCACAAGACAGACCGTTGTGGAAGAAACTTGGGGGGACCTTCATTCAGCAGTGGATTGATAATGGTTGATGATGATGATATATCACATATTTAAAATATTTTGTTTTGCAAAATTTAAAGTTGACTATCGTGATTAAATGTCATTGCGTACATTGTGTTTTTTGCATAAGAAAAGAGAAATTAAACAAACAACTTCTAAGAAAAAAATAGTTACATACTTACATTATTAGTGGGATGAATTGAATCTTATTCTCCATCCGTTATTGTTACTGCTTGTTTTAATATTTTGAAAATACTGTGTATCTATGTAAATACAGTTATATGTATGCAATGCGATGCAAGAAAATTATAAATCCCCACCCAACGTGTGGCTCGAACACACAACCCTGAGATTAAGAGCCTCATGCTCTACCAACTGAGCTAGCCGGGCGATGGCCAAGCCTTTAGCAAATAATTACATACGGAAATTTGTCCTTTTCTCGTTTTTTTTTTATATATATGTGTTAGCATTCATCTATAAACACTATATACTTGTAGATCGGAGTAGATTTTTTTTTCTCAGAATAGAGCTATTATGTCAAAGATTATCCATTTACTTTCAAAATTTTACAAAACCAACCTGCGTTTCATCAGCCGCCTCTCCCAACTTTTCTTCCTGGCTACGGACCAGTATTCCACAAGTCCCATTAGAATTCTTTTAACATCGGTTTCCGTCAGCTGTGATCGATAAATTCACATGTTTTAACATTGGTGTGGACCTTGGGTCAAGCGGGGGGGGCAGGTTCCCGATATAGACAGGGCTTCCCAAATGAATGAATTTTTATTTATTTTTAATGTGCGATTTTTTTAAGTTTGGGCATTGGAATTTGAGGTTACAAATAAAAAAATAGTGCAGAACAGTATTGACAAATCGTAAGCGAAAAATTCATTTAGCAAACTTGTTTGTTACACTTCTAATATGGTGTAGAACCATTGCTGGACCTAGCAATAGACCCAGGAAAGAAAGAAAGTTTTTAGGAAACAAGGACGAATGAATGTAAGACACTTAAATTCAAGTTCGCTCATATTTTTAATTTACTGCCTTTTTATTAATGTTTTTTGTTGATATGGTAAATGAAAAACTCTTACATTTTGTATAGGAATTGATTTTATTGCATTTTGATTTCAGCTTCTTTCAACGATCTTTATTTTGAAGAGTTAGTCACTTATCAGTGTCGTTTATTTTCTCATAGCACACTGTATCTCCCTAAAAAATTGCAATTTAGAACAAAAATATTTACTTAAAAATGCGAAAAAGAAAAACTGAATGATCAGAGTGAAAAAGGCCCCCAAAACTTTCGAGCAGAGCTACGACGCAGCCCATCTAACTTTTCCTTGAGACCAACCTTTTAAAATTTAAGCCCCCCCCCCCACACCACACCCCCCACACACAAATTAAGCCATTAAAACATATGGCGGGTACAACCATCTAAGATTTTATGGAGCTTGGATAACCCGTACATGAATTTCTCGAATTCACAGAAATTTTTTTATATAAAATTAATTTTTTGTTAAATTTAGTGTTTGTGTTTCTGGGAAATGGAGGGAGTCCTCTGAGTAAATGTCTAAGAAAGTATTAGAAAAACACCTTTTTGTAATCATAGTTTAAAAAGATGAGAGAGAGAAATAGATATTCCTTGTCAGGGTTCAAACTGAAATGTATTAAAAGCCTTATGAAGCAAAAAGAAAAAAAAACGATGTAGGTAAGATACAATTGCGAAGAACGAATAAATAGTTACCTGTTAAAGGATGTGAAGATTCGTATCCATGGTTCCTAATTCCTATACTACATACACTGAATAAATACTACGTACAATATGCAACTGAAAACTTTTTATTATTATTAGGGATAGCATTATTTGCTGGAATAAATCAGCAAGGTATATTCACAATTAAATATTTTATTACTTAATTGTGAATAAACGTTGCTGATTTATTGTATCTCAACATCTCAAGTACTGTAGGTAGTCATAACATACGTCTATTAACATTATCCATTATCAGCGTTGGGTAAAATCTAAACGAATAGAAAATTTTTTGCCAAAATTTCTGCCAAGGACTTCAAAATTTGTCTCCCTCCCACACCTTCATGCGTACCCCCCCCCAAGTTCTGAGCGGCTGGCGTCGCCACTGGGGCCCAAGGCCTCTGAATGTGATAAGACGGCACTGCAGACCGCCACGAGCATTGAAGACACGGGGGTTGTCAACCCTCGTGGCTCTGTGCTAAGTCCCCCCACCCCATCCCTAATATAGAGCCATTAGTTCCAAGAAAAGGACATAACCAGCTCTGTACAGAAACCCTATGCCTCATCGGAAACTATAATTCGGGATCAACTCGGACGATTCCAGCGGTTGTGACCAGTTCCACATACCATCCATCTGGTTGCGCTTTGTTACCGTAGAGCAGTGGTTCTCAAACTTTCCTTTACCACGGACCACTAGCTCTAGACTGTCAACCTAACACGGACCACCTACCTCCGCAACTTTTTTCCTTTCCCTAATGCATGTGTTCCTCTTCCTATCTTTCTTGATTACACCAAGCATGCACCTTTCCATGTTTTTCTGAGTTGTTTTCATCTTCTGTATGTCTTTTTCAGTTAAGGTTAATGTCTCTGCTCCGCATGTAAGAACTAGAAGGATGCATTGATTAAACACTTTTCTTTTAAGACATAATGGTAAACTGTTCTTGAAAAATGTACTGTTTCTTCCAAATCCTCTCCAACTAAGTTTTGTACGCCTATTTACCTGAGGGATACAAAAGTTTGCTCCATTTTGAGCTCCACATAATGTTGGGCCTCCATTCCTGTGCAAAACGCGCTCCACCGTCGACTGTGTACAGCGATGACGTGGAACACAAAAGGCTAATGATGTGCGTCTGGCACAGAGCCATATTGCATTATCAGGCAACTAGAGGATGGTGGTCGATAAACGCACTGTTTGAGTGCACCCTACGCCGTTATTGGAAAAATGGGTTAAACGCAACAACAGCGAGACAAATTTCTGCACTTGAAGGCGAGAAAACAGTGAACAACAGCACTGCACGAGAATGGTTCCGTCGCTTCAGTGCTGCGGACATCAGTCTCGAACATAAGTCAAGGTCAGGAAGTCTATCGAACACCGACACCACAGTGGAAGCTGTGACAGCGAACCCCAGTACCAATATCCGACAAATGGCAGCTGTGGTGGTGTCTTCCCAATCCATTTTTGTTCGTCATCTGCACAAGCTTGTTTTCTCTTCCAGGTACCATCGAGTGGTTCCCATTTATTGACACCCCAGATGGTGAAACAAGGTGTGGCTCTCTGTCGAAGATTTCTGTCAAATCCAAAGGACGGTAGGTTTTGGCGTCCTATCGCAACAGGCGATGAAAAGTGTATAATCCTACGTTATCTTACCACTGGGCATCAGTGGCTGAGGACACACCAGAAAGCACAGCCAGTGCATGATAGGAAAGTCATGCTGTACATTTGGTGGAATTGTGAGGGTCCCCAACACTGGGAACTTGTGCCTCCGGACGGAATCTCTATGCGAAACAACCGCCGCTACCCATCACTCATCAATAGAAAGCGGCCGTGGATAATACCCCCAAGGCACACCTACAGAATGGTCCGCCTGAAACTACAGGAATTGGAAGGTGTTGGGATACTACCCCATCTTCCATACAGCTGTGACATGGTAACATCCGAATGTGACCTGTTATGTTTCACTCCGTGGACTATTTCCTAGGAGGAAGGCACTTCACTTCATTGGTGGATGTGGAATCTCACTTCAGATAGTTTCTGTCCTCGAAACCTGCCGAGTGGTACTGCCTTGGGAATGTGGCACTTTGGCAAAGAACTGTAGGAAACAACGGTCTGTACTTTGCAGAATGAGGTGAGCATGTATGGCTATCCTGCATCATTAAGCTTTTTAGCTGCAAACGGGACGAACTGTCGACTCACCTTCACATTTCTTCTTCATGTAGACCTTGCTTGATATCTGTTGTTCAAGGTAAATGTAGGTATCGGTCACATCCAGATTTGCCCCATGAATTTCCTGATCTTCAGTTTTTGTAAAAGCACTACTGTACACGAATTTGTCAAACGTAAGTTCATTTGTAAACCCCCTTCTTTGCTCTTGTCAGAAAGTTCCTGTATCATACACTCTAGCTCTGAGGGGGTACTCCCCAAAATGACTGTCATCAGCAAAGCCAGGGCGAGTAGGATAATCTGCATTAATCTTTTCCCCCTTGTCTTCCCAGTTCAATGATTGAAACACATTCTGCAAAAACGCCATTATAGAGTTTGAGAGATTCAAATTTTTATAAGTGTTGTGTCTTCAGACAGTCGAACCTTTGTGCTTGCATTTTCATAGATGTTATTAATGATGGTTATGTATTCATCTTCAATACCACTGAATTTCAAAGACATCAAAACTGCTGACGATTTCACAGAATCAAAAGCCTTTTCATAATCAGTAAAAGCCAGGATTTTATATTGATTCTTCCTTTCAATTAGTTCTCTCAGTACGTGTATATGATTAACAGTGCAATTGCCGCTCTTGAATTTAGCGCTTGTTCTTTTAGTTAAGTCAAGTCCATTTTTTCCTTCAAGTGATGCGACAGTGCCTTCCTGAAAATGAAGTGAACAACTGATAGGAGACTGATGGGTCTGCCGTTCCTGAGGTCATCAAGGTCCAGTTTTTTTATGTGGCAGGATCAAAGAAGCATTGTTCCAGTTATCAGGAATCTTTTTTTCTTTGGGACATTTAGTGAAAATTTGGGCGAGTGTAGTTTGTTTCCCCCATTGGCTTCATGTGCAATACCCATGCAGATTCCATCCTCTTCCGGAGTTCTTCAGTTCTTCCCCGTTCTGTTTTCTTAATGGCATGAGTAACACGAGCCAGATGGACTGAAGGGAATACGGGCAGAACTTGTGCATGCAGTTAAGAACATGAACGGGGAAAAGCTCATATACATGTACAGGGGTTTATCAAAATAATGAAAACATTTACTGTTTGCGTATAACTTTTCATTTACAAGCTATGGGCCCAGCTTGGACTTTCAGAACAGAAGCAATTCGATTTGAAATAGACTTAAGTCATGCACGTACGATAATGGAATTTGGGACCATTCTTCTTGTAAAATATATCACAACTGTGCCAGTGAAGTTGTATATGGAAAGTTAAATGGGCGGACCTTTCGCTCCAGATATTCCCACAAATGTTCAATAATAATATTGAAGTCTGGAATAGCTGTTGTACCTCATCTTTATGCTCTGCAAACCACAACTTGACACGTTACGCACAATGCACGATTGGATTATCTGCTTGAAACCAGTGATGGCTGTTAGGGAACATTGGTTGCAACATTGGGTGCAGGTGCTCCCCAAGAATGGATCAGTACGTTGCAGCTGTTACACGACCCTGCAGAACAACCAATGGCTTTAAGAAATGCCATGATATGGCACCCAGCGTTATCATGGATTCACCTCCGTGCTTCACAGTGGGAATCAAACAGTCGGGTTAATACGCATCTGCAGGATTTTGCCTGACGTACACTCTACCAATAGTAGAAAACAATATGAAGAATGATTCACTAGAACAGATGACACGTTGTCAGTCTTTAGCATCCCACCTTACATGTTTTGTTGATTTGATTTTGGTAATCAGAGGTTGTGGATTGAAGAATGGCCATAAATACCTGCACGATGCAGTTCTCGACGAAGTGTTGTGACAGAAATGGGATAATTCCGATTGGTGTTAAATTCTGCTGCTATTTGCAGTGCCGTGGTCTTGTGCTTTTGTTGTACAATATGTGCCAACGTTCGTTTATCCCTATCTGGCATCTTCGTATGGCGCCACAGTTTGCACGTTTGGGGGCAACCCCATATCCTTTTTGATAGGCATTCATAATCTTCGATACAATTTCTCGTGTTACACTACTGTTTCTACCGCTCTAGTTAGTAAAGCCCCTGCAAGGAATGCCTTTTTTTAGGTCACTGAGATCTCGCATTGTCGACAATTACTCCACAACAGCTGTTTCACCTGCGATTATTGCACCGCTACGTGATAGCCGACATCGTACTGCTCCCCTTTATATAACTCACATCGCGGGTGACGTCGTCCCCGTGATTTGCGTGCACTCTAGTTGCTGTTTCCAGTATTTTGATAAACCCCTGTACATATATATTTATGTAAATGTGTTGACAGGCTATAAATATTGCAACCAAGCTCAGAGAATTACAAAATAAAAATAAAATAATTTTCTCTCGGCAAATTCGAATGTTTAGGAAAAAGCAGTTTGACAATTTTTTAGCACAAAGTTGAGGGACAGAGTAAAGAGCAAAAGCTGTAATAAATTGAGAACATTAAGTTGTACTGTAAATTTAATGTTTTACTAACATTTGATATAGTATATTATATGTTGATTTCTTTTACACCGTTTAAACGATTTTTGTGTTTATTTAAGAAGAGTTCGCCAAGAGAAAAACAATTCCTCAGTGGTAAAAGGTTTCATTACTCACAGTTTAAATTTAAGTGCAGAACTAGCAATAAAATTAAAGTTAAAACAGCTACGTAGCTCTTAAAATTTTTTTCATAGTAAAATTTTGCGTGGCACTGATAGATAAGACAAAATAAAGACACATCATCATCATCATCATTGTCAACCATTATCAATCCACTGCTGGACGAAGGTCTCCCCAAGTTTCCTCCACAACGGTCTGTCTTGTGCCAGTCTCCTCCATGTCACCCCTGCATACTTTCGAATTTCATCCACCCATCTCCCATGTGGTCTTCTTCTGGGTCTTTTCCTGTCCCTTGGAATCCAATCTAAAATTTCAGCTGTCCATCGATGATCTGTCCTTCTGGCAGTATGTCCAGCCCATTGCCATTTCAGGGATTTAACTCTGATCATGATGTCTTCCACTCTTGTCATTTTTCGGATCCACGAGTTCCTCTTCTTATCTCTCCTGGTTACACCAAGCATGCACCTCTCCATGCTTCTTTGAGTTGTCTGCAGCCTTTGTATGTCTCTTTTAGTTAAGGTCCACGTCTCCGCACCATACGTAAGCACTGGAAGGATGCATTGATCAAACACTTTTCTTTTAAGACATAATGGCATATTGCTCTTGAAAATTATGCTGTTTCTTCCAAAAGCTCTCCAGGCAAGTTTTGTACGCCGATTAATTTCTTCATCAATGTGACCCTCACTTGATATCTGCTGTCCAAGATAAACGTACGTGTCTGTTATCTCCAGCTTTTCTCCATCAATCGATAAATCTTCATTTCTTGTAAAAGCATTGAACATCACTTTTGTCTTCTGAAAGTTCATTTTTAATCCCACTTCTTTACTCTTGTCAGCAAGTTCCTGGATCATACTCTGCAGTTCTGATGGGGTAGTTGCAAAAATGACTACGTCATCAGCAAAACGAAGGTGGGTTAGATAATCTCCATTAATCTTTATCCCCTTGTTTTCCCAGCTCAGTGACTGAAAAACACCCTCCAATGTGGCATTAAAGAGCTTCGGAGATATGGTGTCACCTTGTCTCACTCCCTTTCCAATTTTTACGTGTGTTGTATTTTCAAACAGCCTAATATTTGCACTTGCATTTTCATAGATGTTATTAATAATATTAATGTATGCATCTTCAATACCGCAGGTTTTCAGAGCCATTGTAACTGCTGATGGTTTCACCGAATCAAAGGCTTTTTCATAATCGATAAAAGCCATGCACAATGGAAGTTCATATTCCCTCGCTCTTTCAATTAGTTCTCTCAGCACATGGATATGATCTATTGTGCTGTAGCCACTCCTGAATCCAGCTTGTTCTCTCGGTTGAGCCATGCCCAGTGTTACCTTCAAGCGGTGTGAAAGAACTTTAGTGAAGATTTTATAAACTACTGATAGGAGGCTGATAGGTCTGTAGTTTCCGAGATCCTCAATGTCACCTTTCTTATGTAGCAGGATCATTGTAGCGGTGTTCCAATCCTCAGAATCTTTCCTTCATTAAGGCATCGAGTGAAAATTTGGGCGAGTACTGTTTCGATTTCTCCACTTGCTTCTTGTATGATGTCTACAGTAATTCCATCTTCTCCTGGAGCTTTTCCTCGCTTCATGTTCTTGATTGCATGTGCAACTTCTGCTGGAAGGACTGGAGGAACTCTGGTACTGGTATCTTTCATGATGTCTGGAGTGCATATATCATCCCTTTCATATAATTTGGAGTAGAAATCTTTCACCCTTGTCAAAATTTCGCCTCTATTTCTTGTTACAGAACCATCTTCTTTTCTCAGTGCCATAATCTGTTTTCTTCCCTTACTGAGATGTCCCTTTGCTATCTTTAGGCTTTGGTTGTTTTCAATTGCTTTCCTCACTAGTTCACAGTTGAATTTCCTTACGTCTTCAGTGATACTTTTTCTTACTGTCTTGCATAGCTCTATATATTCCACTTTGGAAGTCACATCTTCTTTAGTTGTCCTCATCTCTCTTCTTTTTTTGCATCAACATTTTGGTTTTTCCTGATAATTTGTTCACATGCAACTTGTTCTTAGACCCAGCTAATTTTGTTGCTGTTTTCATAAGAGCTTTGGTTACTTTTCTGTTAACTTCAGAGATGTCCACTTCTTCCGATGTTAGGCCTTCTAAAGCAGAGAACCTGTTCTTCAGTTCTAACTTGAAGGTATTATGGTGTTTTTTAAGGTTGGTTATGTCAATAGATTTTGTTTGTCCTATGAGCTTGCCACGTTCAAGTTTAGTGTTCAGGTGCATCTTACATCTCACCAATCTATGGTCACTACCTGTGTTGAACTTGTTTAGCACACTGCAGTCTTCTATGACGAATTTTTTGTTACACATAATAAAATCAATTTCACTTGTCGTCCCATTTGGATGTCTCCATGTCCATTTCCTGTGTGGCTTTTTCTTGAAGAAGGAGTTCAAGATGAAAAACCCTTCTGCCTCTGCAAACTCAACGAGAGTATTTCCACGCTGGTTTCTGTTGCCATGACCGAATTTACCTACCGAAGTTTCATTCTGTTGCCGTTGCCCTATTTTTGCATTGAAATCTCCCATAATTATTTTCAAGTGCTGCTTACCTTTATTATTTAGATGACAAATTTCCTCATAAAATTCTTCAATTTCTTCTTCAGGATGACTTGTGGTGGGTGCATAAGTTTGAATAATCTGAGCCTGGTATCTTTTCGAGAGTTGGATAACAAGTCGTGCAGCTCTGTCAGAGGAACTTTCAACTTCTACAACTTTATCCTTCAGTTTCTTGTTTATTATAAATCCAACACCACTAGTTCTGCCAGTATCTGTCCCACGATAGTAGAAGAGATGTCCACTTTTCAGTTCGATGAGATCTTCTCCTTTTCTCCTTACCTCACTTAGCCCCACGATGTCCCACTTGATCCTTTGTAGTTCCTCTTCCAATTCAAGAAGCCTTGAATCAGAAGATAGGGAGCGTCCATTGTAAGTAGCCAAGGTCAGCATCAGATGGCAGCCTAGTCCGGTCCTCCGGGGATTCTTAGCACCCTCTGCCTTCATGTCGCACTGGCCGCTGCCTTGGCCAGGTACATTCCAGCTGCCGGAGACTGAGGGCCAAGATTTAAGTTGTGGAATCATTTTGGAGGGGTTTGGCCATAACTCACCACGCTGGCCAAGCGGGTTGGTGAGTGTGGGATAGCATTTCCTCTGATCCCGATGGTATAGTTATACCGCTATGGGCGGTCGTCAGAGCCCCTTTAGTGGGAACAGGATGCACCACGAGAAGGCGGGGTTGACATTTGTCAAGGAGAGGCTGTGATGTTACGCATCACCTGACCTTACATCCCAAAAGACACATATGACTAGTTATTTACGTGTAATAGTAAAATTAAATTAAAGGTTAAAAATTTTACCTGCAGTGCATATGTTAGTATCGGTGTACATAACACAATGTTGTTCATTATTGATAAATGCAGAAGGTTGTGAAAATAAGCCCTTTTTTGCCGGCGGTGGAATTTAAATCCACAAATCTCCTCGCTCCATAGCTAGTTATTCTCCCAACTGAACTACACCTACCTTGGCTTATGGTCGTAACCTGCCGTTCTGACTCTTGCGTCACCTCAGTGGTACGTCATGTACTGTATATCCCCCCCCCTCCATAAGAAAGGCGGGGACACAAAATCGCAGTTTTAGAATCTGCTTCAAACCTGAAGATTGGGCTGGTGCGAATAAAGCATCCGGCAAATGTCCAGCACACGTGAACGGCGAGTACGGAAAAGTAGGACAACTTACCAAGGCAAAATAATTCCCTTCGGCATCGATACATAGTTGCCATCTGGCCGGTAAGGCCATGATCCCGAAACGAAAAAAGTCTTGTGGCTGAGACCCGAAAAAGTTGTCTGTCGTCAACTGTTTCCCGGACAGGAAATGATCCAGGCGACGAAACAGATGATAGCCTGTCGGAGACAAGTCCGGCAGACTATCATCTGAATCGGCAGGATGAGACAGTGCTTCATAGCCCAAGGCACTTAGTGTCAGCATTGTTCGTTGTGCAACGTGAGGGCGGATGTTGTTCTGGAGCAGAAGAACACCATGTCTGTTGACCAAAAGCCGGTTGTTTCTGCAGCAATTTCCAGTGCATCTGGTGTAATTCAGCACAATAACGTTCTGCAGTGATGGTTTGGCCTCTTGCCAAGAAACTCCGATGAATTATCCCGGCTGTGGACCACAAGACAAGGAGCATCATCTTCTTGGTGTGTAGAGGTGGCTTAAGATGACGTCCAGCAGGCTGTGCTTTGCTTAACCATTGTGCAGATCGTTTCCGATTATCATAAAGGACCCGTTTTCTCGTCGCAGGTGATGATTTGATGCAGTAGAGGTTTATTCATGGCAAGCAACAACGTGCAAACTTCCAAACGCCTAGTCTTGTTGGCAGTTGTCAACTCATGCGGCAGCCACATGTCCAACTTTTGACCTTACCCAGAGCAGCCAGACGCCGAACAACTGTCGTGTGGTGGACACCTACCTCTGCCGCTATCTCACGACACGTTTTCTGGGGGTCCGCTTCAACCACACATAATAGAACATCGCCAGAAACAGCAACAGGTTGGTGACCACGTGTTTTATTTTGCAGGTCCGTATCTCCGCTTCAAAACTTCACAAACCATCGCTGTATGGTTTGTTCGTTGGCTGTATTCTCCCCAAACGCTTTGTTAACGTTTTGAGCGGCAATTCCTGCAGAATGGACCAGTTTAAAGTCATACATGAAGATGACTCTCAAATCCGGCGTCTGCATATTTCCTTTGCAAGCCACGTTACGTCCAAACAAACCGCACCTGAAACTTGTTCTTCAAACACATGCTAGCTATTTATGTAACTCTGTGACGTAATACCCGCAACACCTGTGTGCGGTTCCATTCCGCTGTGGTGGGGGTTCCACTGCTCTTTCACGCCGGACATTTCATTCGCACCAACCCAATAGTTATCTGTAGAAAAGAAACACTTCCTGGGTGTTTTTACTTAACCCTTTCACCGCTCATGTACTTTTTATATTAGACCTACATCACTGATTACAGGCTTCAGTTATTTTTTTCGACATTTAAAGAAATTACACAGAAAGGATTTGTCAAAAAAAGAATCTCGATGTCACTTCATATTATTTATTTATTTCCGTTTATTTGTGTATTTATTTTTGTAGAACAGGCTTTAGACATGTGTAGTAACTACATTTCTCGTAAGCGGAAATGCACAAATATGAGAGTAGACTACGTAAACAGAGAAGAAGTTAACATCGACAAACCTTACTTATTTTGCAGAGTCAGCGTCCGTTTCATCAGTTCCAGATTAATGGACCTTTCTCGGGAAAAAGTCCAAAATACTAGCACATCCAGTGACGCATTCAGTGTGTGTGGGGCTGGCACTCGACATAAGGTGTCGCTTGGCCCTTCGTGTTTAGTTGTTTGTCATTCGCTATTTATTTTTAAATACACTGCTGGTCACCCAAAATGCAACACCAAGAAGGACATGAGATAGCAAAGCCAGATTTACTGGACACATAACAGATACAAAGATGAAACGATTAAGCTTACAGGCCCGTGCGACTTGCGGAACACGCACACATCAATAGTTCGTGTGGCCCCCATGGCTGGCAATAACGGCCGCTGCATCGAACGAAAGAGGCTTTGGATGTCTTGGGGTGTGTCGGACCAGGCTGCTTCCACACGTTGCCACAGTTCATCAGGCGTAGCTGCGGGTGGTGCTTGCCGGGCCACTCGGTTGCCGATCAGCGACCAGACGTTCGATGGGCGACATATCGGAAGACCAGGCGGGCCACGGCAGCAGTGTCACCTGGTGGTCCGTAAAGAATTGTTGTACGATGTGTGCCACGTGCGGGCACGCATTGTCCTGTTGAAACGTGGCCGCTAGCAGGCAAGGGAGGACTACAGGCTCCAAAACATCGGAGATGTAGTGGTGGCTGTTGAGTGTACCAGTGATGCATACCAGAGGGGTGCGGGTGTCGTATCCAAATGCGCCCCAAACCATAACGCCAGGCGACAGACCAGTATGGCGATGCATAATGCAGACGTCATACAGTCTCTCGCCCCCACACGCGGATCCGACCATTGTGGTGTTGCAGGCAGAAGCGAGATTCGTCGGAGAAGACAATGCTGTGCCATTCCGTAGTCCAGGTGCAGCGTCCAACAGCCCACTGCTGCCGCACTCGCCGGTGGTGTAACGTCAATGGTAATCGGAGCAATGGGCGCCGTTCGACAAGTCCCCGCTCCTGCAGACGACGTCAAACGGTACGTGCTGACACAGGTTGTTGCGCAACACACCCTAATTCCTGCGCTAACGTTCGTGATGTGGCGGTGCGAGCCGTCAATGTCCGCCGCACAACATGCCGGTCCTCTCGTTCGGTGGTGTGCCGCGGCTGCGGCAATCGGTCCGTCCGTCCCTCCTGCACCCACCGAATCCATACTCGCTTCACTGTGGCTGGATGTCTTTCCACATGGGCGCCGATGTCTCGGTACGATAAACCGCTGTCGCGATAAGCCACTATTCGTCCTCTGTCGAACTCCGAAACGTGCTAGAATGACTGCCGTTTTCTTCGACGAAGCATCAGAAAGCTTCCCATGCACAGGTCCGGTAGCACAACACACTTCCACTACTTACATCCTGCCTTCTGTGCACCCTTCTTATAGTGCTTGGTGGCGTGCCGGGCCGGGCGCACATGATTTGCATATGCCGTGCAATGCTAATCGTTTGCATGTCCTCTCGCGTGCGACCCATGCTGCGAATTTCAGGCCAATCGGATGCTTCCTTCTTGGTGTTGCATTTTGGGTGGCCAGCAGTGTATATTTGTATATATTTTTAAATACATATTTTACGAATCATTGGAAACTCATTTTAAACTAGCGGACAATTTTTGTTTATCACTCCCAAAAGCTTTCGGTGACATTTCCCCTAAGTTATTTCATTTGCATCTGCAATATTTTGGGCCATCCCATAAAGAAATTCCTGATGCGCATCTGAGCAGATCTTTCATTTTCTAACAAAAATTTGGACCCAACCTGAACAGCTAGACTAAAAACAAATATTAGAAAATGTTGGGCGCAACTGAAAATACAGTACGTTATCATCTGTCAACTGATATCCAGAAGGGAGTGGAATCCAAAACCAGTTTGTTGCCTTGTAGCATCTGCCTGCTAAATTTCAGGTGCCGAACTCAATTGGCGGCTAGAGGCTTAAAGAGGTGCGGCGATTGGGGACCCCCTCCCCCGTTCCATTCTGTGAAATTCGAAGCGTGTAAAGTTGTAAAGCACGTCGAAATCGTTGCATCATCCAACGGTCAGTAAATGTCATAAATGAATTAAAAAGAGTGTCTGATTTTTGGATTCTTACTGCAGCTAACAAACGCCAGGATCTGATAAGCTATAGTTATATGGTATATGAATGCCCAACTGTACCTGGGATGACAACAGCCATTTAGCATTGCAATTACATATCTCTTGGATTAAACGGGTAAGTCCGTTGTTGAAATGGCAGGAGCCAGTTCTTACTTGGGCGCTTTAAAATTCACATCAAGCCCAGTGCCTAAATAAATCTCTTGAGTTTTTCTACCACAAACAGGTATTGTTGTGCATAAAGAAGACGGGTGAAAACATAAACATCAAGAAAACGTCGATAGGTCGTTTCTGCCATCGGAAAAAAACATCCAGAAAGCCACAGAGTGTGAGAGGCAAACGATTTTGTTACTCTTAGTTCGACAATAGTTGTTTTTGCAGCAAACGCATGCACATTCTTCCAGGAAATACGAAGGGTCGTCAAAACACCAAAGAAGTCCTTTGTTCTGTGCAAAAGTTTGAGTTCGAGTTCTTTTGATCAGCTATTTATCTCTCAGATGTATTTAATAGGTTTTCTGATCTCAAGTAAGACCACACTCGGACTTGGAATCAAAAAAAAAAAAAAAAAAAAAGGAAACTTTGTCCTGGTTATTGCTTTAAAGAAATTTAAAGAATTCTTTAACGATCTTTTTAAGGAGAAAAACAAAAAGCGTTTAATTAATGGTTCAGTATATTTGTGCGAAATCAATTTTCAAAATCGCACTTGAAGGGTTTTCCAGAAAGCTGCAAAGTATGATGACGATATCCAGGAAATCGCAAGAAAAAAACAAAAGCAAAAAAAAACTGTAAATTATATGTGAACCACATAGTTTTAGGACGTTTCCTGGGTGTACCCCCTCAGTGAGGGGGATCATGAAATTCCAGTGGGGGTCTGGACCCCCGCGTCCCCTACCTTCCGCCACCCATGTTAGATGCTAAAGATGTTATGCGATGCTAAATTGTATTATTCGACAAAGGAATTTTATGGGCTAAATCTGCATGTCTTGTTTGAAAATGCCGTGAAAGTTTTGAAGGTTTCATCACGTCGTTAGACAAAGTGTCATATCACACAATACAAAGAGGTCACGTTAGGCACCGGTCCGATAAAAGCATGAAGGTAGGAATAAGAGGAGACGCTGTCGCCAACTCTTCCCATGCTAGCAAAGTGAAGCCGGGTTTGTACGCTTCCGCGGTGAAAGTACTACCGCCAGCTTCGGCGTGGTTACCCTCAAGATGCAAAAGCAGACGATTTTCCGTAGGAAAGCATTAGTGAGACCCTGTTCGTTTTCTTAAGATTTTACATTGTCTTAAATTATAGGTAAAACGCACTGGAATAGGTTTAAGAAACTTAGGTTTACATGAAAGGAATTTTAGTACAAAAACTTAGATTTTCATGGAATAAAAGAGATCTAAAAAAGGCTCTTCGTAACGACTGAGACGTATATGAACTGACGATTTAAAATGTGTTTATACTAAACATAATTTCATAAAGCGTTTAAAATCTTTCTCTGTCTTAGCGGATTATCGTAAAATATTGTTTATCATAGAAATTGTAACGGTCAAGCTTCAGAGAATTTGTTAATACAAATTCTGAATTTTTCAAAAGATAGCACTTTAAAGTGAGGGAACACTTCTGTCATGTTATCAGGAGGAAAATTAAAGTAAACAACGACATTCCACGTATGTTTTACTCAGTGGCGGCTCGTGATAAGCTGAGATGGGGGGGGCTGCATATCAATTTTGTAGATATCGCTTCGAATAAGCTAAGTTACTGAGCCTGTGCTGATGCTGTCCATTTAATAATAATAATATATATATATATATCATCATCATTGTCAACCATTATCAATCCACTGCTGGACGAAGGTCTCCCCAAGTTTCCTCCACAACGGTCTGTCTTGTGCCAGTCTCCTCCATGTCACTCCTGCATACTTTCGAATTTCATCCACCCATCTCCCATGTGGTCTTCTTCTGGGTCTTTTCCCGTCCCTTGGAATCCAATCTAAAATTTCGGCTGTCCATCGATGGTCTGTTCTTCTGGCAGTATGTCCAGCCCATTGCCATTTCAGGGATTGAACTCTGATCATGATGTCTTCCACTCTTGTCATTTTTCGGATCCACGAGTTTCTCTTCTTATCTCTCCTGGTTACACCAAGCATGCACCTCTCCATGCTGCTTTGAGTTGTCTGCAGCCTTTGTATGTCCCTTTTAGATAAGGTCCACGTCTCTGCACCATACGTAAGCACTGGAAGGATGCATTGATCAAACACTTTTCTTTTAAGACATAATGGCATATTGCTCTTGAAAATTATTCCGTTTCTTCCAAAAGCTCTCCAGGCAAGTTTTGTACACCGATTAATTTCTTCACCAATGTGACCCTCACTTGATATCTGCTGTCCAAGATAAACGTACGTGTCTGTTATCTCCAGCTTTTCTCCATCAATCGATAAATCTTCATTTCTTGTAAAAGCATTGAACATCACTTTTGTCTTCTGAAAGTTCATTTTTAATCCCACTTCTTTACTCTTGTCAGCAAGTTCCTGGATCATACTCTGCAGCTCTGATGGGGTAGTTGCAAATATGACTATGTCATCAGCAAAACGAAGGTGGGTTAGATAATCTCCATTAATCTTTATCCCTTTGTTTTCCCAGTTCAGTGATTGAAAGACACCCTCCAATGTGGCATTAAAGAGCTTCGGAGATAAGGTGTCACCTTGTCTCACTCCTTTTTCAATTTTTATGTGTGTTGTATTTTCAAACAGCCGAATCTTTGCACTTGCATTTTCATAGATGTTATTAATAATATTAATGTATGCATCTTCAATACCGCAGGATTTCAGAGCCATTGTAACTGCTGATGGTTTCACCGAATCAAAGGCTTTTTCATAATCGATAAAAGCCATGCACAATGGAAGTTCATATTCCCTCGCTCTTTCAATTAGTTCTCTCAGTATGTGGATATGATCTATTGTGCTGTAGCCACTCCTGAATCCAGCTTGTTCTCTCGGTTGAGCCATGTCTAGTGTCACTTTCAAGCGGTGTGAAAGAACTTTAGTGAAGATTTTATAAACCACTGATAGGAGGCTGATAGGTCTGTAGTTCCTGAGATCCTCAATGTCACCTTTTTTATGTAGCAAGATCATTGTAGCGTTGTTCCAATCCTCAGGAATCTTCCCTTCATTAAGGCATCGAGTGAAAATTTGGGCGAGTACTGTTTTGATTTCTCCACTTGCTTTTTGTATGATGTCTACAGTAATTCCATCTTCTCCTGGAGCTTTTCCCCACTTCATGTTCTTGATTACATGTGCAACTTCTGCTGGGAGGACTGGAAGAACTCTGGTACCTTTCATGATGTCTGGAGTACATGTATCATCCCTTTCATATAATTTGGAGTAGAAATCTTTCACTCTTGTCAAAATTTCGCCTGTATTTCTTGTTACAGAACCATCTTCTTTTCTCAGAGCCATAATATGTTTTCTTCCCTTACTGAGATGTCCCTTTGCTATCTTTAGGCTTCGGTTGTTTTCAATTGCTTTCCTCACTAGTTCACAGTTGAATTTCCTTATGTCTTCAGTGATACTTTTTCGTACTGTCTTGCATAGCTCTATGTATTCCACTTTGGAAGTCACATCTTCTTTAGTTGTCTTCATCTCTCTTCTTTTTTGCATCAACATTTTGGTTTTTCCTGATAATTTGTTCACATGCAACTTGTTCTTAGACCCAGGTAATTTTGTTGCTGTTTCCATAAGAGCTTTGGTTACTTTTTCTGTAACTTCAGAAATATCCACTTTTTCCTATGTTAGACCTTCTAAAGCGGAGAATCTGTTCTTCAGTTTCAACTTGAAGGTATTATGGTGTTTTGTAAGGTTGGTTATGTCAATACATTTTGTTTGTCTTATGAGCTTGCCACGTTCAAGTTTCATGTTGAGATGCATCTTACATCTCACCAATCAATGGTCACTACCTGTGTTGAATTTGTTTAGCACACTGCAGTCTTCTATGATGAATTTTTTGTTACACATAATAAAATCAATTTCACTTGTCGTCCCATTTGGATGTCTCCATGTCCATTTCCTGTGTGGCTTTTTCTTGAAAAAGGAGTTCAAGATGAAAAACCCTTCTGCCTCTACAAACTCTACGAGAGTATTTCCACGTTGGTTTCTGTTGCCGTGACCAAATTTACCTACTGAAGTTTCATTCTGTTGCCGTTGCCCTATTTTTGCTTTGAAATCTCCCATAATTATCTTTAAGTGCTGCTTACCTTTATTATTTAGATGACGAATTTCCTCATCAAATTCTTCAATTTCTTCTTCAGGATGACTTGTGGTGGGTGCATAAGTTTGAATAATCTGAGCCCGGTATCTTCTCGAGAGTTGGATAACGAGTCGTGCAGCTCTGTCAGAGGAACTTTCAACTTCTACAACTTTATCCTTCAGTTTCTTGTTTATTATAAATCCAACACCACTAGTTCTGCCAGTACAGTCCCACAATAGTAGAAGAGATGTCCACTTTTCAGTTCAATGAGATCTCCGTTTCTCCTTACCTCACTTAGCCCGACGATGCCCCACTTGATCCTTTGTAGTTCCTCTTCCAATTCAAGAAGCCTTGAATCAGAAGATAGGGAACGTTCATTATACGTAGCCAAGGTCAGCATCAGATGGCAGCCTAGTCCGGTCCTCCGGGGATTCTTAGCACCCTCTGTCTTCATGTCGCACTGGCCGCTGCCTTGGCCAGGTACATTCCAGCTGCCGGAGACTGAGGGCCAAGATTTAAGTTGTGGAGTCATTTTGGAGGGGTTTGGCCATAACTCACCATGCTGGCCAAGCGGGTTGGTGAGTGTGGGATAGCATTTCCTCTAATCCCGATGGTATAGTTATACCGCTATTGGCGGTCATCAGAGCCCCTTTAGTGGGAACAGGATGTACCACGAGAAGGCGGGGTTGACATTTGTCAAGGAGAGGCTGTGATGTTACACATCACCTGATATATATATATAGATATATATTGATCGAAAGTGTGTTTCTTTACAAAAAATGAATATTTAGATTTTATATTTAGCGATTGATAGGGAATAGGGAAAATGTAGAGGTACCGATACCTAAATTAAGCAACAGATATTAAGCGATGGTCACATTGCCACATTTATGAAGAAAATAATCGAACTATAAAACTTGGTCAGATACATTATTTCTTAAAAAGAAACTGAATAATCGGTGCATCCTTCCAGTTTTTACGCATGGAGCACAGACATGGACCTGAACTAAAATAGACATACAGATGTTGCAGACAACTAAAAGAGCATGTAGAGATGCATGTTTGATGTTACCAGGAAAGATACAAATACACTGCTGGCCACCCTAAATGCAACACCAAGAAGGAAGCATCCGATTGGCCTGAAATTCGCAGCATGCGTCGCCCGCGAGATGACATGCAAACGATTAGCATTGCAGGGCATATGCAAATCATGTGTGTCCGGCACGCCACCGAGAAGCACTATAAGAAGGGTGCACAGAAGGCCGGGTGTAAGTAGTGGAAGTGTGTTGTGCTGCCGGACCTGCGCGTGGGAAGCTTCCTGATGTCTCGTCGCAGAATACGGCAGTCATTCCAGCTCGTTTCGGAGTTCCACAGAAGACGAATAGTAGCTTATCGCGACAGCGGTTTATCGTACCGAGACATCGGCGCCCGTGTGCGACGACATCCAGCCACAGTGAGGCAAGTATGGATTTAGTGGGTGCAGGAGGGACGGACGTACCGACGTGAGCGATTACCCCAGCCGCGGCACTCCGCCGTACGAGAGGACCGGCATGTTGTGCGGCGGGCATTTACTGCTCGCACCGCCACATCACGAACGTCAGCGCAAGAATTAGGGTGTGTTGCGCAACAACCTGTGTCAGCACGTACCGTTCGACATCGTCTGCAGGAGTGGGGACTTATCGCACCGCGCCCGTTGCTCCGATTACCATTGACGTTACACCACCGTCGAGTGCGGCAGCAATGGGCTGTTGAACGCAGCACCTGGACTACGGAATGGTACAACATTGTATTCTCCGACTAACCCCGCTTCTACCTGCAACACCACGATGGTCGGAACCGCGTGTGGAGGCGAGAGACTGTATGACGCCTGCATTATGCATCGCCATACTGGTCCGTCGCCTGGCGTTATGGTTTGGGGCGCAATTGGTTATGACACCCGCACCCCTCTAGTACACATCGCCGGTACACTCAACAGCCACCGCTTCATCTCTGACGTTTTGGAGCCTGTAGTCCTCCCTTACCTGCAGAACCTGCCAGCGGCTACGTTTCAACAGGACAATGCGCGCCCGCACGTGGCACGCGTCGTGCGATAATTCGTCACTGCTGCCGTGGCCCTCCTGGTCTCCCGATATGTTGCCCATCGAACACGTCTGCTCGCTGATTTGCAACCGAGTGGCCCGGCAAGCACCAGCTGTGGCGTACATGACCTTGATGAACTGTGGCAACATGGCAGCCTGATGAACTGTGGAAACGTGTGGAAGCAGCCTGGACTGACATACCCCAAGCCCACATCCAAAGCCGCTTTCGTTCGATGCTGCGGCGTGTAGCAGCCGTTATTGTTAGCCGTGGGGGCCACATGAACTATTGATGTCTGCGTGTTCCGCAAGTCGCACGGGCCTGTGAGCTCAATTGTTTCATCTTTGTATCTGTTGTCATGTGTCCAGTAAATCTGGCTTTGCTATCTCGTGTCTTTCTTGGTGTTGCATTTTGGGTGGCCAGCAGTGTAGAAACTCGTGGATCGGTAAAATTACAAAAGTGGAAGACATTATGATCAGAATTCCTGAAATTGCGATGAGATGGACATATTGCTAGAAAAGCCACTGACGGAGAGTTGAAATATTGTAGTGGATAGCAAGGGAAAAAACAATACCCAGAAGATGACAAGAGGGAGATGGGTGCATGAAATTCGAAAGCATGAAAGAAACTGGCTCAAGGCAGACTGTTGTGGAAGAAGAAACTTGGAGACTCTCATCCAGCAGTGGATTGATAGTGGTTGACAATATTATATCCATGCATATACGTATGTATATATATATATATATATAAGAGTGAAAGATTTCTACTCCAAATTATATGAAAGGGATGATATATGCACTCCAGACATCATGAAAGATACCAGTACCAGAGTTCCTCCAGTCCTTCCAGCAGAAGTTGCACATGCAATCAAGAACATGAAGCGAGGAAAAGCTCCAGGAGAAGATGGAATTACTGTAGACATCATACAAGAAGCAAGTGGAGAAATCGAAACAGTACTCGCCCAAATTTTCACTCGATGCCTTAATGAAGGAAAGATTCCTGAGGATTGGAACACCGCTACAATGATCCTGCTACATAAGAAAGGTGACATTGAGGATCTCGGAAACTACAGACCTATCAGCCTCCTATCAGTAGTTTATAAAATCTTCACTAAAGTTCTTTCACACCGCTTGAAGGTAACACTGGACATGGCTCAACCGAGAGAACAAGCTGGATTCAGGAGTGGCTACAGCACAATAGATCATATCCACGTGCTGAGAGAACTAATTGAAAGAGCGAGGGAATATGAACTTCCATTGTGCATGGCTTTTATCGATTATGAAAAAGCCTTTGATTCGGTGAAACCATCAGCAGTTACAATGGCTCTGAAAACCTACGGTATTGAAGATGCATACATTAATATTATTAATAACATCTATGAAAATGCAAGTGCAAAGATTAGGCTGTTTGAAAATACAACACACGTAAAAATTGGAAAGGGAGTGAGACAAGGTGACACCATATCTCCGAAGCTCTTTAATGCCACATTGGAGGGTGTTTTTCAGTCACTGAGCTGGGAAAACAAGGGGATAAAGATTAATGGAGATTATCTAACCCACCTTCGTTTTGCTGATGACGTAGTCATTTTTGCAACTACCCCATCAGAGCTGCAGAGTATGATCCAGGAACTTGCTGACAAGAGTAAAGAAGTGGGATTAAAAATGAACTTTCAGAAGACAAAAGTGATGTTCAATGCTTTTACAAGAAATGAAGATTTATCGATTGATGGAGAAAAGCTGGAGATAACAGACACGTACGTTTATCTTGGACAGCAGATATCAAGTGAGGGTCACATTGATGAAGAAATTAATCGGCGTACAAAACTTGCCTGGAGAGCTTTTGGAAGAAACAGCATAATTTTCAAGAGCAATATGCCATTATGTCTTAAAAGAAAAGTGTTTGATCAATGCATCCTTCCAGTGCTTACGTATGGTGCGGAGACGTGGACCTTAACTAAAAGAGACATACAAAGGCTGCAGACAACTCAAAGAAGCATGGAGAGGTGCATGCTTGGTGTAACCAGGAGAGATAAGAAGAGGAACTCGTGGATCCGAAAAATGACAAGAGTGGAAGACATCATGATCAGAGTTAAATCCCTGAAATGGCAATGGGCTGGACATACTGCCAGAAGGACAGATCATCGATGGACAGCTGAAATTTTAGATTGGATTCCAAGGGACAGGAAAAGACCCAGAAGAAGACCACATGGGAGATGGGTGGATGAAATTCGAAAGTATGCAGGGGTGACATGGAGGAGACTGGCACAAGACAGACCATTGTGGAGGAAACTTGGGGAGACCTTCGTCCAGCAGTGGATTGATAATGGTTGACAATGATGATGATGATGATGATATATATATATATATATATACAAGTATTTAAGGACAAAAAATGTAAAAATATTAATGCGTGTGGCAGTGGCAGCGGAGACACACACTCAAGGTCATGTACGCATTCTTAAGTGTCTCATTGTGACCCCTAGAAATATGACAATAAATATTTTTCCTTCTGATACACTCCCTTTGAAACTTCGACTTGATACCAACCACTGCAACTTGGACGGCGATGAAGAAAGTTTTGTAGAATTTTGAAGACTCTGCCAAAATTTTGCGATGAGTTGTTATTGCGGTACACACACACCGGCATTCTCTTTAATAAAAACAGATTGGAAACATATTCCGTCCAGTTTTAATTTTGAAGCCATGATAACAATTTAGTGGGGAATTTTTTTTCCAAAATTTAACAACTTCGTAAATTTTCTAAACAATGGTATCTGATTAAATGTTCTTTTCAAAGTAATTAAGTATAATGCACTACCTCAATTGAAATGTGCAGCTTATTTTGGGGAGGGAGGGGGATGCAGCAGAAAAAAAATTGTACCCAGTGTAGTGACTTCAATGATTTTTGATGAATAAAAATTTACGTGAGTTTAAATGTGAAAATTTCGTTGTGCTTGGTAAGTGAAGAAAGCAATTTTGTGCAAGTATTTCGCTGCAGAAATTAATCTCTCTCTCTACCTCTCTCTCTTTTTTTTTTTTTCAATTTATCTAATACTGAATTCTATTCTTAATCGCAATTTGTTCACATGCCCATTTTGACCAGAAGAGAAAATATAAGTAAAACTTTTTGCAAAAGTCCCGGCAACTGAGTATTTGTCATTAGCAAACACAAATATTTTACAGTTCGATGGTGTTAGAATTATTACGTTGAATAAAAGCAGGAACAAACCAAAAATTGGAAGGAAAAAAAAAACGACAGCTTGAGTAATACATTCAAACATACCTTATTTAATACTTTCATTCAACATTCGTCATTATTTTAATTCATTCCCCTATTTTATTTCTTATTCGGAAGCACAAGAACCGTATTAATCAACAAAGCACACAGGCCCTTCGATGCATTCCCACCCAACGAGAGACTGCATTCGCAAGCAACCCGTGCTAGCGAGACTGCCATCAATGCAGTCCCCAGGGAAGTTTTATTCAAAGCAAACGAACTGATGTGGGAATAGGCAGAGTTTGCCACATGAGTTGGTTTCAACACCCGTCAGGGCTGCAAGCAACGCAGTCTGGCGCGGTCCGCCAACGTTCCTTTCGCTCCCAGTGGTGTTATGCAGGGAAAACTACCAGTTGAGTCCAGAAAATTTCTCTCTCTCGGTACGGCATGAAAATAAAACTGCTTTGGGTAGGGGGTGGGTGGGCTGCATCCCCATAGCAGGAGCTGCCCCTGGTTTTACTTGAAGAACAATTATGATTGTTCTTAAGCAAATAAACAAGGAGAGGGAGGAGAATATTCTCATTGAACATTATTATTTAAAAAAACAAAAGTTCATGAAATATCTAGATTTTATTTCCAAGCCTTTATAGAAAAAATGAGGAATCTGCGAGCTTGTTCAAAGAAATTTAAAAAATCTGACTAAAAAAGACGTTACTGTGTCTTCATTTTATTTTTTTAAATTGCTTTAAGTACTTGACTGATTTTAGTTTCTTCTAATGGAGGTAGGAAAATTCCAACTGGTTTAGTTAGAACTGTGGTGGGCTTCAAAGGTATGAATGTAAATAATTTTAAAACTACAGGCCTTAATAGGAAGGGAAAACTACAGGCCTTAATAGGAAGGGAACTTTTTTTCGGAGGGGGGGGAGGGGGTCTTTTTAGCGTGCAGTTTCAAAATATAGCAAGAAAATATACAATTTATTAGTTTGTGAAAATAGGATAGGATTTACAAGTCCTGCTGATAGTAAAGGAAATTGACTTGATAAAATGTCTTGATAAAAACAGATTTACATAAGCAGCAGAAATAATTCCTACTGTAAGATCTCTTTTAAAATAAATCCAACTGCATTCAAAATATTATACTTCTAATACACATCACTATTAACAGAGGCACATTCATAAGGTAATAAGTTAATAGCTTTTAAGTAGTAAATGAAACAGACGTGTGTATATAATAAGGATTTTTAATTTGGTTTTTGAAATATACGTATACCATTTATGAGCAAGGTTATATTTATTAATAAACAATTCATTGAGGATAAATCCTGCAGTTTGTTGCTGGGATAGGAAAATCTGACCACATAATATGTTTAAGAATAGGAAAATCTGATCACATAAGGTGTGATTAATCAACACAACAAGGTGATTAATTTTAGCTCTAATGACAGAGAGCATTGTTAACAGCAGCCCATATGCTAATGCACATTTAACCAACATTTTATGGCCACAAAAATTAATGGATAACTAATCAGAAGTGCAAATTTTCTGCCATCAGATACTAAATCATCTTTAGTTCACTGTTATCCATGTAACATCTCCAGTACCAAAATCTGATTCCCAAAAATAATGCTGACCTTTTAAGCTAGAACTTCTTGCGACAGCCTATTTCATCTGATAAGTTAAATAATAAAGTTTTCACTCAAGTAATTTATTTGTTTACCATAACTATACATTTTCATATATTACAATTAATATCTTTATAATTTTATGCTGTTATATTTTTACTTCAGCTGAATTCAACATTTCCCCCATTTCTGTCATCAAAAAGCGTAGCTGTGAGCTGCATTTCACACTCATTATGTACATTGTAAGCTGTAGAAAATATGTCAGTACTATTAGTATTAAAAGAAATCCGTCTTGTTGCACGATGATATTTATTCAGCTAAAAAATGAAGTCTATATACAGTTTAAAAACACATGAGCACTTTCGGTGTCACATTGACACCTTCATCAGATGTAATTTCACCATGTGGCTACATGCTGGTCTTAAGTACGTAGAGTAGAGGCATCATGGGAAAGGTAATGTCAATGTCACATGATACCTAAACAAGACAATCAAAGAAAGGCATAGTTAGCCAATGATCACTTAACAGAAGCAATTGCTATTGTGCCGTCCTTCTCAACAAGATTGCTCCAAGGTTCAGGTAAAACATAAGGATAATAGTCATTACAGTAACGTGTATTAGAAGCCGAAATATAGAGGCTTTCTGCAAATAACAAGGAATAAACAGAGTTAGGTGTGTTTATGATTTTAGCGTTGTCTCAGTCTGGGATGGAATTTCCAGCACTTATGGTTCTTTCAAAAGAGGTGCTTTGGTGATTCATTTTTAGATCATATCTGTGTTCATTTAATCTCAAATCCAAATTTCTTTTGGTAGAACCCACATAATGATTGTTTAGTTCACCAGAGATAGTGTCGAGCATACGAATAACATACACACCCCATTTTTTCCCTTTGTCAATTTTGTCACGATCATTGCGGATAATGGTATATAGATTGCATGATCGTATTCCAAATTGTATTTTATGACGAGAACATATGTTGGTAAGGAGGTTTACAATATGTGGATTAAAATCAACAGGTCCAACATACTTTTTAGGCACTTGCTCACAAATTAAAGCAGTTGACATAGAAAACCGTACTTTATTGTGCACTCCCTTAACAACGTTGTCCGGGTAACCATGGTTTTTAGCGAGGGATGATATCCATTGTAGTTCTTGAGCTCTGGCGAAATGGCTAGAAGAATGTGAATATGCTCTTCTAAATAGGAAGTGCAGAGCAGAAATTTTATGCTGAAAAATGTGAGCAGAATTGTACGGAATTAGAGTGGGTGTGGAAGTAGGTTTTCAATAAACGGCAAAAGACAGGGAATTGTCAGAAGGGGTACGAGTAATTTGAAAGTCAAGATAAGGTAAGACGAAATTATTTTCAAGTTCTATCGTGAGTTTGATGGAGGGGTATTGAGCAGACATAGCGTTGACAAACTGATGTAACTGATTTATAGTATATGGCCAAATTACCAAGATGTCATCAACGTAACGGATATAGAGACTAGGTTTTTGTGGGAATTCTTGTATGACTTTATTTTCAATATGCTGTAGAAGAATTTCTGCTAAGACTGCGGATAAAGGTGAACCCATGGCTGTCCCGTCAGTTTGTTGGTAAAATATGTTCTGAAATTTGAAAAATGAACGCTTTTTAATGAGATGAAGAGCATTCATTATGAAAGCAATATCATTGGCAGGAATGTCAGAATCAATGAGCAAAGCTTGAATCAACTGAAATGTAGCTTCCATAGGTACATTCGTGTATAACGAAACTACATCTAGGGACGCCAAAAAATAGGAATTTGGTAGTGGCTGAATTAACTTTAACCTATGAATAGCTTGTGTGGTGCTCTTTATTGAGTAGGAAGAATTCACTGTAAATTTGGTGAGATAACTTGCCAAAGCTTTTTCCAAAGGTCGGGTGGGGGCAATGTAACCTGATACAAGAGGGTGAATAGGGTACCCTTCCTTGTGTAGTTTTAATCTACCAAATAAATCAGGCACATGGCAGCCGGGGGTGGATTGAAGGCTTTTGAAAAGGAGTCCGGAGGAGCTGAAGAGTTCTTAAGGCGGCTTAAAGCACTAACAGTAGCCCTGGTGGGGTCTCGTTTCACTATTACATGAGGGACACTAGAAATGGCATTGAGCATTTTTTTAATATAATCACTTTGATTTAAAAGCACAACTTGACTAGTTTTATCAGCTAAAAGAATGGCAATATCTGGGTCCTTTTTCAATTCAATCAGCTGCTGCATTTCCTCATGAAGCTGGCATTCTTCGGTGGTTTTACACCGTCGTGGATTGTGTTTGTGAAGAGACCTTGCGATTTTCATTCTTGCGAAGTTCCTATCTTCTATTGGAAGTGAATATAGAATTTTTTCAATTTGCGGAACTGTTTTGAATATGTCCACTTTACGTTGGTTAGGGTAAGCGAACTTGTAACCTCGTTGCAAGGCTCTTAGTTGAATGGGATTCAGAACTTTATCACTTAGGTTTCTGACTCCATTATGTGAATCAGAGTTACAGCTGTCATGGTCCAGTTCATGCAAATCCAATCCATTACCCACATTAGGTGATCCATGTAATGATCCTTGTTCAGAAAGGCCGATAGGATGTCTTGTTTGAAATCCGAACAGCTTATGCGTTCTACTACGAACTTCAGAATCTACCAACAATCTTAGTTTTTTCAAATGGGTGTTAAATAAAACCTTCATTTCATTTTCGATTATTGCTGTAATTATGAATAATGTACGGTCCAAAATAATTGGGTGTGAGGAATCAGCTAGGAATGAGTAACAGGTATAGCATTTCTTATTAAAGAAGTCAATACTACTGCGCTTACTTCTGATCTGTTCAAGTAGTCTCTTCCTTTCGGCAGTCCTTATAATCCTGGCGTCTCGTCTGGTAAATGGAGAATTGAAGATACGCAGATGTCGTGGAATGACATTTAAATCTCTGCAATTTAGTAAAAATGACAAATGTGCCGATTCCCTTGAAAGTTTTCCACGAAAACTTCTAAATGATTGCATAGCATGGCTCCACATGATGAATTTTGAAGAAGACTGTGATTCACAATAAAAAAATGCGGAAGTATGACGGTAGACACTATAATTCGTGCATGAATACTAGTATTAAAAGAAATCCGTCTTGTTGCACTATGATATTTATTCAGCTAAAAAATGAAGTCTATATACAGTTTAAAAACACATGAGCACTTTCGGTGTCACATTGACACCTTCATCAGATGTAATTTCACCATGTGGCTACATGCTGGTCTTAAGTACGTGGAGTAGATGCATCATGGGAAAGGTAATGTCAATGTCACATGATATACCAGATAACAAGACTGACATTCCTGCCAATGATATTGCTTTCATAATGAATGCTCTTCACCTCATTAAAAAGCGTTCATTTTTCAAATTTCAGAACATATTTTACCAACAAACCGACGGGACAGCCATGGGTTCACCTTTATCCGCAGTCTTAGCAGAAATTCTTCTACAGCATATTGAAAATAAAGTCATACAAGAATTCCCACAAAAACCTAGTCTCTATATCCGTTACGTTGATGACATCTTGGTAATTTGGCCATATACTATAAATCAGTTACATCAGTTTGTCAATGCTATGTCTGCTCAATACCCCTCCATCAAACTCACGATAGAACTTGAAAATAATTTCGTCTTACCTTATCTTGACTTTCAAATTACTCGTACCCCTTCTGACAATTCCCTGTCTTTTGCCGTTTATCGAAAACCTACTTCCACACCCACTCTAATTCCGTACAATTCTGCTCACATTTTTCAGCATAAAATTTCTGCTCTGCACTTCCTATTTAGAAGAGCATATTCACATTCTTCTAGCCATTTCGCCAGAGCTCAAGAACTACAATGGATATCATCCTCGCTAAAAACCATGGTTACCCGGACAACGTTGTTAAGGGAGTGCACAATAAAGTACGGTTTTCTATGTCAACTGCTTTAATTTGTGAGCAAGTGCCTAAAAAGTATGTTGGATCTGTTGATTTTAATCCACATATTGTAAACCTCCTTACCAACATATGTTCTCGTCATAAAATACAATTTGGAATATGATCATGCAATCTATATACCATTATCCGCAATGATCGTGACAAAGGGAAAAAATGGGGTGTGTATGTTATTCCTATGCTCGACACTATCTCTGGTGAACTAAACAATCATTATGTGGGTTCTACCAAAAGAAATTTGGATTTGAGATTAAATGAACACAGATATGATCTAAAAATGAATCACCAAAGCACCTCTTTTGCAAGAACCATAAGTGCTGGAAATTCCATCCCAGACTGGGTCAACGCTAAAATCATAAACACACCTAACTCTGTTTATTCCTTGTTATTTGCAGAAAGCCTCTATATTTCGGCTTCTAATACACGTTGCTGTAATGACTATTATCCTTATGTTTTACCTGAACCTTGGAGCAATCTTGTTGAGAAGGACGGCACAATAGCAATTGCTTCTGTTAAGTGATCATTGGCTAACTATGCCTTTTTTTGATTGTCTTGTTATCTGGTATATCATGTGACATTGACATTACCTTTCTCATGATGCATCTACTCCACGTACTTAAGACCAGCATGTAGCCACATGGTGAAATTACATCTGATGAAGGTGTCAATGTGACACCGAAAGTGCTCATGTGTTTTTAAACTGTATATAGACTTCATTTTTTAGCTGAATAAATATCATCGTGCAACAAGACGGATTTCTTTTAATACTAGTATTCATGCACGAATTATAGTGTCTAATGTCAGTACTATCATTTCCTAATGGTAGTTCAATATACCTCTAGTTACACAAGACAAAACAGAATGAGCTAATTAGAACATGAAGAAATATTACACTGCTGGACAATTGCTAAGGACGGATCATAAACGGCTATATAACGCATTAAAAAAGTAAGTGTGGTTGGAACCCAAGTGAAATAAAATAATGTCAGAATGCCAGGACATTACAAGAAAGACAATTTATTGTGCTCTGAAATCCAGAAGGCTTTGGAACGTGTTCAAGGGACAAACAAGCCATTTTGTGCAGAATACATAAACGTGAAAAAAAAAATGCAATTAACGTCCTCAGGCATTCCAGCGTAAGATGTCAATACGAGATATGGCCACCATGGAGGGCGATGCAAGATTCCACACGTGTCATGCTTTGCACAACATTATCAAGCAGCTGTTGGGGTAATTTATCCCATTCCTCTGTCAGTGCACGGATGAGGGTGTCCTTGTTTATTGGAGGGCATTGGAGACCAGTAAGACTCCCCCCCAAAGCATCCCACACATTTTCAATGGGATTCAGATCTGGAGAACGTGCTGGCCATACGAGGCATTGAATATCCTCGCTCTCAAGACACTCCTGGACAGCGACTGTTCGATGACATGTTGCGTTGTCGTCCATGAAAATGAATCTATCACCGACAGCACCACGGAACATGCAAACATGAGGTAGCAGAACATCATTAATGTATCGTTGGCCAGTCATAGTCCCAGTTGGAAGCACATAGAGGGACGTACGGCCATTGATCATGATGCCAGCCCATACCATGACACTACATGTCGGATATCGGTCCCTTTCCTGTATGTTTGCTGGACAATATGCAGTACCACTATCACGCCAGATCAGTTGTCTTCGACAATCAGACGATAGACGGTATCTACTCTCATCCGAGAAGAGGACAGCAGACCAGTCGTTATCAGTCCAATTGCGATGTTGATGGCACCATTGCAAACGGGCGGTACGGTGACGTTTGGACAACGGGATGCACACAACAGGACGGCGGGTGTATAGTCCTCCTTCATGCAAAGTCTGGTGACAGTTTTTCGGGAGATCTGCTTGCTAGTAGCATCCATAAACTGATTTGCTACCTCACTAGCTGTGCAGCGCCGGTGTCTTTTTGTTGATTGGACTATGTACCGATCTTCTGCAGGTGTCGTACTGCGAACACGACCTCCCCCGTGACGTTTGCTACACTCTCCATTTGTTTGAAATGATTTCCAAAGCCTTGAAACAACACTGTGGCTGACGTCAAACTCCCTGGCAACATCTGTTATTTTTCGCCCTTCAATCTTGCCAATAATACGGCCACGCGTAAAATCATCTAGGTGATGTCGGGAAGACATACTGAAAATTGCAAGTTCGTCAATTGATTCTTTCCCTTTCAACTTTGCGTTTGAACAACAACGGTCAATACGCGTCAAATCCTTTATATCTCTTATCAGCGCTATGACGTCACGAACAAGTTTGGCAACCCAAAATTTGCATATGCACAACACGTCTTACTGTATCCCGCACTTATGCTAATTTCCACATTTTCCTGCCTTCCATTTTATGGTTGCTATCGTTGCTATTGTCATCCGCCCTTAGCAATTGTCCGGCAGTGTATTAATAGTTGATGCCCACATACATATTAAACTTGTTGAAATCATTTTTATATATGCAAGAAAAGAAAAGCTTACCCAACAGTATTTGTAGCTGGAACTTAGCTTACTGCTGCAATTCAGATCATTAAAAACAAATGTTTGTATGGAAATTTATATGTAAATCCAATACAAAACACTTATCTCAAATAGTTAAATCTCATCTTCAGTAACCTTCACTAGCAGCAGGAATTAATACTTTCCTTCACATACAATGGGTGCTACACCGTGTATGAGTGTTTTTTTCTCTTAAAAGACTCAGTCCTAATGGGAAAACAAAAAATGAAGGGTGGGAGATGAATGGATACACAGCAAGAATACCAAAAAATATGAAAAATGTATATACAATACAGGAAATTTCTAACAGCTATCAAAATATTGGGTACAAGATATTTACACTGATGTGCAAAACAGTATAGGCTAATTACACTGAGCTAATCAGAACATGAACTGTGAACAAATAAACCACAATAAATATTTGAATGTTTCAGCTACCACAAATACCTCAGCTTTGAAGAAATTACAATCTGTTGATAAAACAGAGACAGATCATTAGCTCGATACACAAAACATACATGCCACACCCACTGTGCAAGGAATGACCTTTTAGCTACATCTCACTGATTTTATTAAAAAAAAAAGTAAGATATGATGTAAAGGAAGAAAAGGTAACAAGAAGGACTTTAAATATCAACAGAGAACCAAAAGGGGAAAGATTAATTAGAGCATATATGCTGTAATTAATATTAGACAGAAAAAGCAGATTATTCATGAGAGAGTTAAAATGCATGAAAACAATGTTTAATCTCAGAACATATACATGCATTACAGAATAGCAACTCAATCAGGTAAAGAAAACATTTGGTATCAGAAGTAAATGAAATCTAGTTGACTGATAGCTTATTTATGGAATATCAAAGTAATTGATGATCCTAAAATGTTTACTGCTCTGTAAAATGAGTAAGAGAACATGAAGTTTTAGAACACCAAAAATGTGCATTGACTAGAAATGGGGTGGTCGAAGAGAATCGAATCTATTTTTGGAATGAACAGGAAATACAGGCAATTTAGAGATGTATGATTGCTGTGTTAATAATTCTAATGTATTTCCATGTATTATAAGAATATTTCTTCAAAAATCAAAATGTGCATACATGTGTTTACAGGGTCATAGCTTGAGAGGAGCCAAAAGTGCAAATATTCACTGTAAGGTACATGTTCGGTCACTTTCAAATGTTTCCTTGTTCATTTGTCTCTTCTATCCCTTTTTTTAATCTTTTAAATATCTGTGCACTCTTTGTGTTTTAACTTTCACTTTTCTCATCTACTGTGTTTAGTTTCACCATCATTTTATGTTTCACATATGAAGTGGTTTTGTTGTGAATCAGGAGATATTAACAGTAATGTGGAATTAACTTTTACGGGTCTTATAGAGGTTATTATTTAAAACAGTGGGTGGTCAAATTTTCGAACTAAAGCCTAGTTTGTCATCAGGACTACTAATAATTCTCCTGATGACGAACTAGGCTTTAGTTTGAAAATTTGACCACCAACATTTTTTAATAATAACCTCTATAAGACCCGTAAAAAAGTTAATTCCACAGTACGCTATGAATAGAGGTGCCATAAATTCATTTACAACTAGGATTAACAGAAATGTTTTGCATTGTCATATAATTCCAAGAAACGGTGAGTGCAGTTTCTCACATGCAAAAGTTACTGTTTTAATGTCCTCTGCTAATCCAGAGAGTGGCGCAGTGGTCTAAGCGATGGCCTCTGATCATTCGTCCGAAAGGGGTCCTTGTTCGAATCCCGGTGAGGCATGGATGTCGTGTTTGTCTTACGGCACTGGCTCTCTCCCTTCCCTGGAACCAGTGACCCTAAATTAGGGACGGGCGACTGCTTATAGCCCATTGAGTTGCTCACGGTGGTCGTTAAACCTCCAATCAAGACGAAGAAGAATCCAGAGAATCTGTGTTTGTACTGTGAAGTTCAGTTTTAAATGAAGGAGCTCCAGTTCTATTAACTGATCTTGTAGCACACTATCGAAAACACCTTGTCTATTAGTTTGAAATGAGTATTATTTACTAGCTATGGTCAAATCTGCAATTTAGTATACTGGTCAAGCCCTAAAACAGGAAAAAAGAAATAGATGAACTTTTCGTAAATGTAGCTAATTCCTAACCCCTATCATTGTTGTTTAGAGTGCAAAGTTTTTGGATACGAAGACTCATAATTATAGGTGGGTTATTAATAATTCAAAGACGATTATCTTAATAATGTAGTTATATTGAACATCCTTTTAAACGTGGTTCAGTTATGAATACCCCTCCGATTACATAACCTACACTATTCCAAAAAAATGTGCTACAACCTTCGTAAACAGCTCTGTATAACCTACGTAAACCTAGCGACTTCTTTAATTTTGCTACAAATTTGGAACATTGCATAATATGCTGAAAGCAAGCAAATCACAGCAAAATATACAGTAGCCATTCACAGTAAATTGCAATCGACGATTGAATCCCAAAGAACTTAAGAATTTAAACCTAGTAAACGGAAAATAAAGTGATACTAGTCGGTGGAATGGCATACCTGGTATTTTCTTTCTAAATTTATTTGCACAGCTGAATGCCACGCAGGATCCCATGGAAGCTAAATATGAACAAGCTAAAATATGCTTCTTTGAATAAAGCTCATGTTGAGAAATGGCTTCCTAGTTTAATTGAATTAATAATCTAAAGCAACTTTTATGGGAATTTTACTAGGAAATTTTTTTCTTTAATAGCAAATTTTCGGAGAAAACTCTTCTCCTTCTTCAGGCTGTCTTGTTGTTGTCACTTTTTACTTGTCACTATCACGGTTACGGTTTACCTTGACGGTTACGGTTTACCTTGACGGTTACGGTTAACCTTGACGGTTTAGGTTATTTTTCAACAAATCCTGCCAGATGTTAGGCAGGGAAAATCCTTTGCAGTCATTGATGATGGAATTTTGATTTTTTCTCAATCTCTATTCCTTCTTTCAGTTTTCTTTTTTGGAAATTGCTTTGGAAACTGATTACTTTAAGGGAATTCCAATCCATGCTGTGCCCAGTTTCTCTAACATGCCTATCTAATCCAGTCTTGTTGGAGCAATTTATTATAGCTGCTTTATGCTCAGCTATACGAGTTTCTAGTCTGCGACCTGTTTCACCTATGTAAGATAGTCCACAACTATAATTTACTTCATAAACTACTACTTGCATTTTTAAAATATCTTCTTCTCTTTGAATTATTTTAGGGAAAATTTTTTTAACTTTGTTCTCTAAACTTGGAGCTAGCCTAATATTGTATTTCTTACTAATTCTCTTTAAAGACTCATTCTCTAAAAAGAAAGAAGAATAAACTTCTTAGATATTACTATCTATTATGAAGATGAAAAATTCCTCACTAGTTGGTATAAGAAACCAATGAATACTAAAAGACTACTGGATTTCAATTCCTATCATCCAGTTTCTATTAAGAAAAATGTAGCAAGTCAGTTTTTACAAAAAAATAATAAAATAGTTTCTACTGCAGATAAAAAAGAAGCCCATGAAGAAGAGCTTAAAGTCATACTTGCAGAGAATAACTGTCCTAAAGAAGAAATTGAGAAGCTTCTGAATTTTAATGGTACGAAGAACCCACAAAAGCAACAAGTAAAGTTCACTAGAAAAATTTCTTATCACAAAGGTTTATTTGAGTCTTTAAAGAGAATTAGTAAGAAATACAATATTAGGCTAGCTCCAAGTTTAGAGAACAAAGTTAAAAATTTTTTCCCTAAAATAGTTCAAAGAGAAGAAGATATTTTAAAAATGCAAGGAGTAGTTTATGAAGTAAATTGTAGTTGTGGACTATCTTACATAGGTGAAACAGGTCGCAGACTAGAAACTCGTATAGCTGAGCATAAAACAGCTATAATAAATTGCTCCAACAAGACTGGATTAGATAGGCATGTTAGAGAAACAGGGCACAGCATGGATTGGAATTCCCTTAAAGTAATCAGTTTCCAAAGCAATTTCCAAAAAGAAAACTGAAAGAAGGAATAGAGATTGAGAAAAATCAAAATTCCATCATCAATGACTGCAAAGGATTTTCCCTGCCTAACATCTGGCAGGATTTGTTGAAAAATAACCTAAACCGTCAAGATTAACCGTAACCGTCAAGGTAAACCGTAACCGTGATAGTGACAAGTAAAAAGTGACAACAACAAGACAGCCTGAAGGAGAAGAGTTTTCTCCGAAAATTTGCTATTAATGAAAAAATTTCCTAGTAAAATTCCCATAAAAGTTGTTTTAGATTATTAATAAAATATGCTGTCAAACACAAAAAAATTTACGCTGAGAAACCAGTTTAACAAAAAATATGAGCTTCTAAAAATCACAAATTTTCAATGCTTTCCTATGGCAGACACGACCAAGAGGGTAACCAAGCACGCGGAAGGATATCATAACAGTACACAGATCGGCTTCAGAAATCTGCGGTTAAGGCGTCTCCTATATTTCCTACCTCCATGGATAGAAGATGCAAGTTGGTCACCGGTCTGATAAAATCCCATTTTCAGATAATCTTTATCATATTTCCTGTTTACACGTTTCTCTTGTGTTTTGGCGATAACAGAGCAACTGGTTTGAAACCGATCGTCAATGATTTTAGTTTTAGCAGGTCTATGTGGAGTCGTATCTATTTCACTTATATTCCGTTTCAATGAACCACTGTTAAGCCACCGATACCTTCTGAATATAAATTACAAATAACACAATGATAATGTCAATGGTATATAATATTTAGGCAAACCCCACACATGCAAAACACATAAGAATAAGTAACTGCCGCACACAAAGGGCTACCCATTAACTTTATTTTTAAATACACCAGACTTGAATAGCATATAGCGCATAAAATCCGTTTATTTTTGTATTGTAGTCATAACAAAGAATCGCCAAGCTTTCGCACTCCACTGGGAGGCTTTTTCAAGGCAATGGTAGACATAAAAATGCAGAGAATCGGAACGCGTCAGAAACAAAGATAATTTTTAACACGCAATCATACGACGCACCGTATGATTGCGTGATAAAAATTCATGTAATATGCACGTGATGTCACCCACGTTATTTTCAAAAATCATCTTCGTTCTTTACGTGTTCCAATTCCCTGCATTTTTATGTGTACCATTGCCTTGAAAAAGGCTCCCAGTGGAGTGCGAAAGCTTGGCGAATCCTTTATTTTGTTACTGATACGAGTATGTTACCGTCACCGGCTGTGACTTGTTTACTGAAATATCAGTGACAGAATCACTGTCGGCGCCACCTGTCTCTCTCACCTGCCGAAACCTCCAGCTCTGCAGTTCCTACTTTTTGGAGACGTGTTGGGCGCCACTGAGCTGTGAAGGTGATTTTCGAGGAGGATCCTTGTTTACGTCATTGTAACTTCGTTCTGCAGCTACGGGGATTGCAATATTACTGTAAGACAGCGACGCTGACAGCTCATTTGACCAGGATGACCTGAGCTGCATGGCGGTGAAGTAGGTACACTCCCATCTTAGTGCGATAGACCACTGCACACGCCACTTATCTTAAAATTGCATTACTTGCGTGTTACAAATACAGATTTTCCATAAAAAATTAAAATTTCACGGACCGCTGTTTGAGAACCACTGCCGTTGAGGATCTCATGGTCAGAGGCGTAATTAGGGCGGGCAAGCGGGGCGGCTGCCTCGGGCGCAGCTAATGAAAGGGTGAACATCCGTTTCCCATTTGCCCTAATGACGTTTACCGCAATCGCTTTTACCCAATCCCATTTCCCCTTATTTCGTTTGTCCTAATCTCGTTTGCCCCGATTCCTATTTGCCCTAAACACGTTTCCCCGTATCAAGTTTTCCCTAAATTTAGTTAACCGAAATAAAACGGCGGGTCTTGATATTTCAAGAAAATTCTTATTTCTATTTTTGTTTATGATGTCGACCACCATGCCAGCAAAAGTGTAAAGAAGTGCACGTAGTTACGACCTTTATGCGTCTAGTCCTTAACGCAGCCATTATAGCCATCCAGCTTTTATTAAAGCAACAAATAGTAGTATAATGCATTCGCTGGAATTGTAAACGCTGAAAGCCCACTTTAAGAGTTCTTAGTGTACTAGACCCCGAGTGGCGTACCAGAAAAATTCGAGTCCCCCCCCCCCGCAAAAAAGTTTTCGATGCCCTTTTGAGAAAATCCATGAGCTTTCAATTACTCAAAATTTAAAATTCCATATTATTAACTAGGCTTTGCGAGTGTTTTAATAAATCAAATTGTTTGGAACCTATGAGTATTTTTCATAAAATCAAAATTATTTCACTTAATTGCGGAAAAAACAAATGTGTACGTTACAATTAAAATAACTGTCCTGGTTACCGATACAAATTACTACATAAAATACTTACGTCAAAGTTAATCATATCAGGCAAAATTTATTTTTTTAAAGAACTAAAGCCTGCTTTTTGAAATGCCTCACGACTGCACACACAAAACATGCAACTGCCGTGTGACAGTGCATGTCTAATCACTTTTCCGATTTATACGAAATGTCACAACATAAGTAAGCAAATAACTAAGTAACGATTAAGAAATGTCGCACAAGAAACTTAAAACTACTTAAATTATTTACTCTGGAATACAGAAAACGCTGTTAATATAATGACACAGGTCTCTGATTTTTCGTTCCTGCGAAGAACACGTTTTAGTTCATTATATTTGGAAGGATGCATAGTTAATGCAAACAACTGCAATACATAACACCTAATCCTCATTAGTATAAAAATTCCGTTCATTGAACTGATATTTTTTTCCACATTATCTTGTTAATTTACCTGCATAGAAACTATTGCAAGGGCTGTGAACTTGAGGCCCCCTGTAACAGCAAGGGCTATTACAAGGGGCCTCAAGTTATTTTGAATAGCTGCTCCCCGCTATCCATCCAGTTTTTATGAACTAAAGCAACGAAAATTATTTCTAAAGATTTTACGTATTTTGAGGAAAAATGCTTTTCTACTTAATACGTCATTCAAAGCTGTCTTAATTCTTGGCTATTTCTTTAACCAGTTTCATACGAAATTTCCACAAAAAAAAAAAAAAAATTGTAAAATCTTTTTGCTCAGGGGCTCAGGCTAGAGGCCTTTTTAACCATGAGGACCCCCCGCACTGCGGGGCTTTCAGTACGCCCCTATACACCCTCTCCCACCCCGAATGAAACTAAACTCCAGCTGTGAAAATGCCTTTTGTTAATTGAGTGCCACCTTTATATTAATAGTAGACATCAGTCTATCTCGCTTGAACGTTTTCCCATTTGCCACCATCACTGATTATATTTCGTGGAAAGGGTGCCTCTGTGTACGTGCACTTCTTTATTACAATCTGGCATATATTCTGCATCTCGAAAATCAATGAAGCTGTTTTTAAGGAAACGGCAAATGGAAATTTTTCACTTTAAATAATAGTTTCGAAGATTTTTTGTTTTAATACAAGAAAGCTTTCTTTGTTCGACACAGTTATTCTTTTATTTTTACATATTTTTATAGTTATTCTTTCATTTTATTTTTCATCATCATTGTCAACCATTATCAGTCCAGTGCAGGATGAAGTTCTCCAAATTTCTCCCCAAGTTTCTTCCCCAACATCCTGTCTTAAGTCTGCGTTCTCCTTGTTACTCCGGCATGCTTTCGAATTTGATCCATCCACTTCTCATGTGGTTTGGTCTCCTTCTGTTCCTTGGAAGCTAGTCTAAAATTTCAGTTGACCATCGATGGTCCGTTCTTCTGGCAACATGTCCAACCTATTGCCATTTCAGGGGTTTTACTCTGATTATGATGTCTGCCACTCTAGTGATTTTCTTTATCCACGAGTTTCTCTTTTTATCTCTCCTTGTTATACCACGCATGCATCTCTTCATGTTTCTTTCAGATGTCTGCAGCCTTCCTGTGTCATTTTTTTAGTTAAGGTCCATGTTTCTGCTCCATATGTAAGAGCTGGAAGGATGCATTGATTAAAGACTTTTCTTTTAAGACATAATGGCTTATAACTCTTGAAAACTGTACTGTTTCTTCCCAAAGCTCTACAGCCACGTTTTATACGTACGCCGATTAATTTTCTCATGAATGTGGCCCTTGCTTGATATTTGTTGTCAAAGGTAAATGTAGGTATTAGTTACCTTGAGCTTTCCCCCTCTTCTTCTTGGTTACTCAGTACAAGGATTGGTAGTTAAGTAGATGCATTCTGTCTCTTAATTCCTCTTTGTTCTCCGCCGTTCTCTTATATATGAAATAATAGTATGAAACTATTGTAAGGGCTGGTTACTCAGAAAAGAGAACGGCCAAGGAATAGTTTTGATGGCCATAAAAATATTCCTTGGCTGTCCTCTTCATCTCCTGCTTTGAATTTTCCATTCCAAAACTCAGAATCGGGCCTCCATGGCGCAATGTGTGTCCTTTCCATAGCATTCTTCTCTTTAGCATGTTGATCAGATTCTTGGGTTCTCCCATTCTCTCCAGGACTTCCTCATTAGTCTTTCTATCGAGCCAACTTATTTGCTCCATTCTTCTATAGCTCCACATCTCAAATGCCTCCAGCCTTTTCACTTCCCTCTTGGTCAATGTCCATGTCTCAGAACCGTAAAGAGCTAGTGGCCAAACATATGCTTTTAAAATTATCTTCCTCAGTTTTAGATCTATATTTTTGGCTGTCAGTAGTCTTTGATTCTCTATAAAAGCCGTTTTTGCCATCCCCATTCTCATTCTAATTTCCTTTTCACATCTTCAGTAATAATTTGACCCAAATAACGAAATGATTTAACTTGTTCGATGTTTTGTCCTTCAATTTTTAAGAAAGCCTGTTTTGGAACCTTCCCTATTACCATTAGTTTTGTCTTATTTTTATTTATCTTCATTCCATAGATATCTGCATTTTTGTTATTGACATCATAACGTTGTAATGATTTGGCTGATCCTGAAACTATTGCCTGGTCGTCAGCAAACTTAATGGCCTTAATTCTTATGATGGATCGGCCTTGGAAAGACCCAGTGAAGCAGTTTGAATTGAGGATTAATGGCCTTAATTCTCAATTCAAACTCCTTCACTGGCTCTCCCCGAGACCTGATCCATCATAACTTCGTCATAAATACCAAAAAGACCAGGTGACAACAAGCATCCTTGCCTTATACCTTTATTTATTGGGACTGGATCAGTCATTCCCTCTTGAATTGAAATCAATGCTTCCTGATTTACTTAGATTTTTGATAAGCTGGATACCGAGTCTCTCTAAGATTGGAAAAAGTTTTGTTGAAGGCTCTCTGTCAAAGGCTTTCTTGTAATCAATGAAACATACAAAGAGGGAGCGCCCCCTGTCGATCATTCTTTCAGCCAAGAATCTCAGGGTGCCAATCGCATCCCTAGTACCCTTTCCTTTTTTAAATCCAAATTGGTTCTATTCCAACGCCTCTTCCACCTTAAAATACAATCTTTTTTTAATAATCTTCAGCCGAATCTTGGATGCATGTGAAATTAAACTTATGGTTCTATACTGTTCACACCCTGTTGCCGTAGGTTTCTTTGGTATAGGAATAATTATGGAGGTCAAATGGTCAGCAGGCCAAATTCCTTTTTGATATCAACAATTTATAAAGACGAATCTCTAGATGCTTTTAGTAGTTCAATGAGTGTCTCATCTACCCCTGGAGCTTTGTTGTTTGGAATTGATCTAAGCGCCTCCTCAAATTATTCTCTTGTAATTTCCAGACCCTCTCCATTCCATCATTGACTAAGTCTGAATTTGACCGATGTGGTTCTTGTTCCTTATACTCATTATATAGTTCTGACACATATTCTTTCCACCTCTCTTTTTTGTCCTTTGGCTCAGTCAGGTGCTTTCTCTGTTTGTTTTGGATGATACGGGGTTGCACTCCTCTCTTCCTCTGTGCCGTGCTTTTGATAGCCTTGTGAACAAGGTCTGACCGGCCCTAGTTTTCCATTTGCTCAATTTCTTCATAACGATCCAACCACCATTTATGTCTTGCTTTTTTACAATCTCTACCCACTTCATTTTTTAGTTTCTTATACATGAATACTCCTTGCTCTGTGTTAATATTTTTTTCCATTTATGTCTTTCTTCCATTTCAACTATCACCTCTGTGTCAGCCATTTCTTTCTAATTTCTAAGTTCTGTCTTCCGATTGTTTCCTTATCAGCATCTATTTCTATATTTTTTATAATCTTCCAATGTTGTTCAGATTCTTGAATGTCCATTTTAACTGCTTCAATACCATTTAAAATCCTGGTCTGATAATTAAGCCTTATATTTTAACGCCTCCAGATTAAATTTAATTCTTCTCTTTAGTTTTTCTATCTTCTTCCATTTTAAATGATAAGTCATCTTAAGGAGGTTAATATCGGAATCAACATCTGCTCCCAGGTAGGCTATGTACTTTTTCACCTGATTTCTATAACGTCTCTTAACCAAAATGTAATCAATTTGGTACCTATTCCTATTCCCCGAGCTTTCCCATGCGTATCTTCTCCGTCTATGAACTTGATTCCCCGTATTTGTTATTACAATTTTTTCTTGTTCACAGAAGTTGATCAACCTTGGACCTCTCTCATTTCTCACTCCCAATCCGTAACTTCCAAGGATATCTCCTTCCGGACCTTCCCCCACTACAGCATTCCAGTCTCCCATTATGATTAATTACATTGTCAACTAATTTTGTCAAACTCAGTAGTTCTTCCAAACATTCATACATATTTTCCCACTTCCTGGTCATCATATCCTGTAGTCGGCATGTAGACTTGGACTATCACCGTATCAACAGTTCTTTTAAAAAGAGAACCATGATCGCTCTGTACCCTAACATCCTTTAAGGCAGCCACAGACTGTTTATCCAACACCATAGCCACTCCACCTTGGCCATACTCACTTCCAGAATGAATCACGTGTTAGTTGTCACTCTGAAATTCTCCTTCCTCCTTCAATCTAGTCTCAGACATCCCAAAAATATTAATCCTGTGCTTCTCCATTTTTCTCAATATTTTCTAGTTTACCCACTCTCATCATTGTCCGAACATTCCATGTTACAATATTTATATAGGGATTTCTCATGCTGTCGACCTGAGAAGTCTTGCCTCTTCTTCTGCCAGGCCCGACTCCAGGAACTGTCCTGGGATCGGAGTTGCCAGAAACACTCATTCATTGTTGAGACTTTTCCATTGCTGATTACTTGAGAGTGTAATGTGGTAGTTTCCCCTTGCTTTCCACATCGCAGTGATGCAACCTTTTTCTCTACTGAGCATAGCTTGCATCTCGCAGGACAGGAGCCAATAGAACATGTCTTTAGTCTCCAGCCCATTCTGTAAGTGCTGCTTACAGGATTTGATTTCAGAGTTATTCATCTCCTAGCTATCTCTCTTAGTCTGCTTGTCCCCATCAATCGCAAAATCTTCATTTTTCGAAAAAGCATTGTACATCAGTTTTGTCTTCTGAAAGTTCATTTTTAATCTGACTTTTTTTTCAAGTTCCTGGATCGTACTCTGCAGCTTTGAGGGAGAAATCTTTAAAATGTTTTTATCTAAAGTGAAAAAAAAATTCCACTTGCAGTTTTTTTCAAATAGTTTATTGATTTTCGAAATACGAAAAATGTGCCAGATTAATAAAGAAGCACAGGTACGAACAGACGGACATTTCCATGAAATACAATTACTGATAGTGGCAAATGGGAAAACATTCGAGCAGAATAGACTGACATTTACTATAAAGTGGAACTAAATTAACAAAAGACATTTTCGCAGCTGGAGTTTTAGTCTTGTACGGGGAGAGGGAGGGGGGGGGTCTAGTACACTAAGAACTCTTAAAGTGGGCCTTTTGCGTTTACAATTCCAGCGAATGCATTATAAATACCATTTCTTGCTTTATTAAAAGTTTTGCGCGATTTATATAGTTTATCTGTGAGGGAGGAGGAGCTGGAGGAGACGGGTACAATGGTTGTGCGTTAAGGACTAGCCGCATAATGGTAGTAACCACGTGCACTTCTTTACACTTTTGCTGGCATGGTGGTCGACATCAACAAGAATGGGAAGAATCATTTTTTTGAAATATGAAGACCCACCGTTTTATTACGATTAACTGAAATTAGGACAAACTTGATACGGGCAAACATGTTTAGGTCAAACGGGAATTAGGGCAAAGGAGATTTAGTATAAACGAGATTAGGGCAAACAAAATTAGGGTAAAAGCGATTTCGGGAAAACGCGATTGGGGTAAACGGAATTCAGGCAAACCTGAATTAGGGGAAACGAGATTAGGGCAAACGAAATTAGAGGAAATGGGAATTAGGGTAAAAGTGATTTTGGGTAAACACCATTGCGGTAAACGTGATTAGGGCAAACGGGAATTAGGGGAAACGAGATTTAGTGGAAACGAGATTAGGGCAAACGAAATGAGGGGAAGTGGGAATTCGGGGTTTTAATTTAAACTTGGTGGAAATTAATAGTTTTTAATTTTAAACTTTTTCGTAGAGATCGTGACCGAATACCTTTACATAAGAAATGTGGTGTGTACAACGTAACGCTTTCCTCAAATGTTCCAGACCTTACAGATTTATGTTATATCGGTTATACCCTCCGCAATTTGTTAGTGAGAGTGGCAGAGCACCAATACACTGTACGGCGAGGATTACCGTCAACAGCTTTGAGTAGGACTGTTCTTAAAGGTGAATATAACCCTAATTGGGCAGAAAGAACAATTATTGCGATAGCCCCAAATAAACTTTCTGCCTTAGTGTTTGCAGAAAGTTTATGTATCCACAAATTCTCTTCAACCTGCTGTAATGAAGATTCCCCTGTACTCATTAAACAGCCATATCTGAATTTAATGAACGAGTTCGGCCACATAACCAATGATGTATTAGGGGAAACTTTTCTCTTCTTTTTTCCTTTTTCTCTTTTATTACATGATTATATATTATCAGTTGGAAACACGTTACTACCTCCTCGACAAGGCATGATTGTCTGTCTACCTTTAACATAACATGTGTATAAATGTTCATGTGCGCGTTTCATCCTTTATCACTTGACCTGAATATGGGTGCTTCAGAAGCCCCGAAAGATCTTGTCACAGATTTTTAACCTCCTGGTGTTGTGTATATCTTTTAACTTGTAAATAAATGTCATCTTTTAGTAACCGATACCTTGAGTTCTTGGTCATAATATTCATCGTGCTTCGACAGCGTGTTTTTTCATTTTGTAATTATGTTTTGTTCAGCAGCGTGTATTTATATGGATATTTGTGCGTATGCGATATAAAGACATGGGGTGGGGGTGGGGGGGCTCAAATTTTGTGGTTTGGCTCGGGCGCACAAATTCTTAATTACGTCTCTGGTCATAGTTGTATTCATCCGAGCAGGATCCCCTGCCCCCTTCTCTCTTTTTCTTCCTTTCTGTCTTTTTTTTTCTTTTTTTTTTTTTTTTCGTTTTCTGGGCGTTTATCCTTAAAGTATTTGTTATGAATATCGCATGCTTCTAATAGCTACGAGTACCTCGTTTTTTATTTGGTACGAATATAACACTTCCCCCTTCTTTTCGTTATTAAAATATTTGTTATGAATAACCTCCGCTGATGCATAGAGACTGAAAACTGAAAATATCTTGTTTGGTAGGTGTTTCGCTATGATTCATTTATGTAGTTCACAACCTGCAGTGGGAGTTCTACCGTGTGGGAAGAGCATTAGTCGCAATTAATTTTTACTACCAAATTTGAAATCAACATGTGCCGATAGCGAGTGACATGGCTCGTTTCTGAAGAAGTCTAGAGTTTTATTAAACGTTTTAAAAGTGCACTTTTGGGTGCGAATGACGATTATGAGTATATACACTATATTGGCAAAAGTCACAGGGCACCTAGAACACAAACGCAAGATAGCATTTATTGACATACATTAGTAACGTGTCGGTCCACCTTCGGCCTTAATGTATGCACTGACCCTTCGAGACATGCTTTCCACAAAGTTTTGGAACACAGGAATAGGTATGCGCTTCCATTCAGTACATAATGCTGCCGCTAACTGTTACTTAGTAGTAGGCCTTGATTCCAAACTTCTTATGCTGCGCTCCAAATCATCCCATAGGTGGTCTATGGGATTAAGATCACGGCCCTGTGCTGGCCAGTCCACACACGATACGGAATTATCGTCAAACCACGCCGTGACAGTACTTGCTTTATGGCTCGGTGCATTATCCTGCTGGTACCAACAAGGCTCGGTTCCATAATATTGCCACAGAGTTTAGGTAGGGCATAATTGTCCAGAATATCGAGGTAGACGTGTTGGTTAACAGGTTTGTCCACGATAACCAATGGGTCAGGACCATACCACGAAAAACATCCCCACAGGAGTACACTGCCAGCTCCAAACTTGACCGTAGGAATAGTACACTGTGATAAATAGCGTTCCCCCGGCTGCCACCATACCCACACACAGCCATCAGACTGATGGATCGTGTATCTGGATTCATCAGTCCATAGAACCCGTTTCCATAGATCTACGGTCCACGATAAATGTTCTTTACACCATGCTAAAAGACGAGTAACATTCCGAGTGGAGATGAAAGGCTTATGAGCAAGCGCACGACCACGGTAACCTATGAAATGAAGTTCTCTGCGAATGGTACGTGTGCATACCGAGGTTCCAGCATTTTTACTCACCTGTGCACTGAGGTCTTGTGCAGTACTCTGTCGATTAGCTGTAAAGACTCTCCTGAGGCTTCGACGTCCCCTATCAATAATTTTCTTTGGTCTGCCGGTACGTTTTGCTGCTTCACGCAAGCTATGTGTTTTCCACTTATTCAGTACATCCAAAACAGTTGACTTGGGTATGTTTAAACGCCTCTCGGTTTCTCTTATGGACAACCCACTAATATAACACCCAACAATCTTTCCTTTCTCAAGGTCAGTTCTCTACCGCCGCAACATTTTCACTCAACCTCACAGCGCGATATGATTGCGGTCAGCTGCAGGCTTGCTTTTATACCGTTTGCAGCTGTACCGCGCATCTTAACAACGCAGCGGATCCGTTCATTGGCTTTTGAAGGGTGTCTGGTGTCTTTTGTCAATATAGTGTATTTCGAATGTTTCTTTGTTGCTTTTCAGCTGCAGTTTCAAAGACTTAAAGTCGTGAATTTAAGAACAACAAAGCACGTAGGTGTAGAACTTTTCAACGAAATTTAAATTACAGTCTTGAATTTTATAGTGAAGCGCGTGCAAATACAGTACATACTAAAAGTGATATAGCGGTAACAGCAACACATCAATTCTTAGGTGCTTACTAAGCACCTAGGCCTCACGCCTGGCTTTTTAAAGTGAAATGCTTAATATTTGGTTTACGTACATGAGCGATAAACACTTGTAAAGAGTGAGCATCACATGGATCATGACACGCATACAAAGCACCTAGACCATAGGCGTTTATAGTGGAAGTATTGTTAAAATCTTAATATTAGGTGCACGTAAATACTAGGGTGGATCGAAAAGTAACGCACACTATTTTGTTTTGGCAACAGTTTAATATATAGACCAAACAAAACCCATACACTGTGAAACTACATTTCTTAGCTATTTTTCAACCTAAGAACCAAGACTCTCGAAACATTTATTCTAGCGGGGTACTAGTTTTAGTATACCTTGTTCATAAAATCCCATTTTCAGGGCGTATAGCTACCTGCGGACAACCGATTTGACTTCGTCAGCAGAATCGAAGCGTTGGTCGCTCAGGAATTTTTTAAGAGGCCAAACAGATGAATGTCCAAAGGAGCCAGGTCTGAACAGTATGGTGGATGCTGGAGCACCTCCCAGCCCAATTGCGCAATTTTGTCACGAACGTGTTGTGCAACATTTGGGCGAGCGTTGTCATGAAGCAGTCCGACATTTGCAGCGTCTCTGCTTGGTCTTTTGTCACGAAGGGCACGACACAACTTTGTCGATGTGTCAACGTAGGTTTTGGCATTCACAGTGGTACCTGTTGGATTAAACTCCACAGAAGAACGTCATCCATGTCCCAGGAAACCGTCATGAGGACTTTTCGTGCAGATTGGGTTACTCTGAATTCTTTTTGTGTCGGGGATTTCATACAATACTGGCCTTCCTTGTTTCGGGAGTGTAGTGGTACTCCCAGGACTCATCGTCTGTCACTACACCTGCCAGAAATTCATGTCCTTCTGCGTAACGCATCAAGGGGTACAATGATGACATAATTCACTGTCCCTTCTGGTTCTCTGCCAAGTTCTTGGGCACCAATAGCGCACTGACCTTGCGAAATAGCAATTTGTCGTGCAGAATATCGTATGTTATATCATACGAAATGTTGAACTTCTGTGTCAATGAGAGCAGATGGATCCGCCGGTCACTCAAAATTGTTTGTTCAGTGCCTCTCACAGTGGCAGGCGATGACGCGGTTACAGGTCGACCGGAACGTGACGAATCGGTGAGGCTGCCACGGCCCTCTGGGAAGAAACTGCATTATCTGGAGATGTTGCTGCGATCCAAGCAATCACCACCATACACTTTGACCACTTCTTTAAATCGGGCTACACCGCGTTGCTCTTCATTCGTACACGACACTCACAAATGCGACATCTTTGTGCCGTCGTTCATACTGTCTTCCACCACGGCGACACCTGATCCAACCAAACCGGTCTGTAGCGTGATATTCAAACTCGTTGTATGCCAAACTGCAACCTGCTACTTGCAATCTGCAAACAGAAAAAATACTGTGGGTTACTTTTCGATCCTCCCTCGTAAGTAAGAAAAATCAATAAGTAGAAGGCAATACACCAGACATCGGGCGCTTAAAAAGGGCTATGGTAGCAAGCCCTTTCGTAGTTATTTTGCAACTTCCGCTTTAGAGGAAACCTAAAATCGTGAATTTATGAACTGTCATTTTAAAGTACCTATCTAGGTACGTACTTATTACTGTGGTGCAGGAGCGAATTGGCACACCGGAATACCGGGACATTTCCAGGTGGACCATTCGAGAAATGTCCCACTTTCTCCGATTCTTTTTGTCTGGATATTTTGGAAAGAACGAATAATTGCGCTGGTCTACAAGGTTTTTATAACATGAACAAATGTGGCTGTTTTTAACTAATATTTGGGTGTTGATTTCAGAACTGACCATAAAAAATGGCCACCACGTCATGTTTTTTTGCTATGGGGCATTAAATATGTACTATTGTTTCACATTAGCGCTTATAGGCATGTAAAAGGACACTAGATCTTTTTATTGTCATATTTCGCCACCGGATATGTTATGGTGGCAACATTGATTTTTTCACAGGTAGAGAATATGTAACCGCAACCGAACCGCCATTGCTGTTTTTTACATTGAAAGAGAAACACGTGTTGCGTGTTTACGAGCAAAAGTTGGCTAAATGGGAAAAAGGGATCGTCGCGGATGTATTAATATTCCGAATAAGTTCTGCTATGTGTGCGTGCAGTATATTATAAAATCGCAGAGTCGTCCATTGACAAAGACTCTGAAAAAAGCCTACTATTTGTACTTTGGATGTCATGTTGGAGATCAAAATAAATCGTGGGTTTCACATGTCTACTGCATTTCCTGTTTTGTTGGCCTGAATGAATGGTTGAAAAGTAAGCTGAAATCCATGCCTTTTCGCAGTTCCGATTATTTGGCGTGAGCCAACTGATCATGTGGAAGATTGTTATTTTTGTTTAACGAACGTGAGTGGCTTTTCAAAGAAGAATAAAAATTTAAAATACAGTATCCAAATTTGCCATCAGCCTTCAGGCATGTTCCGCATGGGCAAGATCTTCCTATCCCAAAACTTACATTGAACTGCGAAAAGATAGATTCAAATTCATCCAATGAAGATATGGACGCATATGAAGATCCGGATCCTGCATAGACTCCTAAACACTTAGACGAGCCCCACTTGATTGAGCAAAACGAACTGAATGATCTCGTTCGAGATCTGCATCTTTCCAAAAAACAAGCTTAACTTTTAGGTTCCCGACTGCAAGAGTGGAACCTGCTAGCGAAGAGTACACTTGTGTCTGAGTTCAGAAATAGAAATTTGGGCCTACGTTCTTTCTATGAAGGAAGGTATGTGTTTTCGTTCAGATATTCCGGAGCTAATGACAAAATTAGGAATATGTCACGATCCTACGGAATGGCGTCGATTTATCGACTCATCCAAGGTTAGTTTAAAAGCTGTTCTTTTGTCCAACGGAAACCAGAAGCCTTCCATTCCAGTAACACATGCTGTAGGAATGAAGGAGACGTATGAAAGCATGGACAAAATTCTCAGTGCAGTACAATATGATCAGGTTAGGTTGTCAATATGTGGTGATATGATAGTGATATAACTCTTGCTTGGGCTTCAAAGTGGCTTCAGCAATTTTTTTTTTATTTGTGTGGTATGTGGGACAGTAGGATCATAGCAGAACACTACGAACAGACAGACTGGCCCAAATGAGATGCTTTCATTCCTGGAGACAGACATTCGTCACAAGCTCCTAGTTAATCCCTCCGATGTGCTGCTTCCACCATTTTATATCAAACTGGGGCTGATGAAAACTTTGTAAAGGCTATGGACAAATCTGGCCCAGGTTTCGGGCACTTAAAGCAAACATTTCCGCGATTAAGTGATGCAAAACTCAAAGAAGGCACCTCCGTTGGTCCTCAGATACGAAAACTACTGCGTGATTCTGTTTTAACCGAAAAGCTAAACAGCACGGAGCTCGCCGCATGGCAATCTTTCACATCTGCGGTCAAGGGATTTCTGGGTAACCACAAAGAGAGCACCTACAAACAGCTGATTCACAATCTTCTCAAGAACTATAAAAACCTTGGGTGCCGGATGCACTGGAAAATGCATTTCGTCCATTCGCATCCGGACTTCTTCCCTGACAACCTAGGAGCAGTCAGCGATGAACAAAGAGAAACGTTCCACCAAGATGTTCAAACGATGGAGCAGAGGTATAAAGGCAGGTGGGATCCCTCAATGATGAGTGATTACTGCTGGTTTTTGCAGAAGGCGGACTACACGGCACATAAGAGAGAAAAAATGAACTACTTGTACGGTAATAAGAGCATGTGTGTATACATTCACATTTGTGTTAATATTGTTTACTCTATTTCTTTCTCTTTTGCTGTCTCATATGCAGTGATATATGAATATGGTATTTATACACTGAAGTGCCAGAAAAACTGGTACACCAGTCTAATACTTGGTAGGTCTCCCACGGGAGTGCAGGACTGCAGAAATACGAAGAGGCATGGACTCCACGAGCTTCTGGAAATACGCTGTTGGCAATGCACACCATACTTCCTGCAGAGCGTTCCACAATTCGGGTGTATTCCGAAGTCTCGGATTCCTGTGTTCGATAGCGCGTTGCATGACATCCCAAATGTGTTCTATCACGTTCAGATCATCTCGGGACTTGGGTGGGAATGGCAACACCCCAAACTCAGATGAATGCTCCTCTAACTATAATGTGGCGCCCCGACACTTGTGTGGAGGTGCATTGTCCTGTTGGAACAAGCCCAACCCATCAGCATGAATGCAGGACATGAACGGGTGTACCTCGTCAGAAAGGATGCACACATAGCGTTGGCCGGTTACAGACGTTTGTAGACGTACCAGGGGTTCCAGCGAATTCCAGCTAAACACACCCCATACAATTACGGACCTTCCACCAACCGGTACATTTCCCTGTTGACAGGCGGGATCCATGGCTTCATGGAGTTTGCGCCACACACCAATCCTTCCATCTCCCCGATACAGTTGGAAACGCGACTCGTAAGACCAGGCTATTTGTTTCCAGTCATCAAGTGTCCAGTGGCGGTGTTGCCGTGCCCAAACGAGGCGCATAGCTCTGTGTCGTGCACCCATCAAGGGGACTCGAGTTGCGCGTCGGCTCCCAAAGCCCATATCTTGCTGGGTACGTTGCACAGTCCGGACGCTGATGCTTGTTGAGGCTCCAGCGTTGAATTCCGATGATACCTGCGAGAGTGTTGCACGCCTATCGCGCGAAACGATTCTTGACAGCCGACGATGGTTACGTTAACCCAATGTCTTTTTACAGCCACACTGGTATCGTAGGTTGAAGGTTTTGCCGGAATTCTTGTAGTCACGGTTCACCATTGCAATGGTCGTCCGTGAAAATCCGAACTTCGTTTATACCTCCGAAATACCGTGGCCCATCTCACGAGCGCCAACTATGACACCGCATTGAAAATCGCTTAAATCGTTATTACTTGTCATTCTCATGCCGAAAACAGCTCTGACAGCTGGCAAGGATGTCTATCGCTTTATATACGCACTGGCGAACGAAATCGAGTACGCGCATAGATGACGTTGCTATGTATTTTGCATAAGCTCGTCTGTACCAGTTTTTATGGCACTTCAGTGTACTTTGTAACACTAATTCTATAGCTAACAAGACACATAAATGCTGTAATGCATTACAATGTGAAGCTGTATCTTGCATTGTATGCATGCATCTGGAGATATAGCAAATGTTCATACACAAAAAACTGTACGTGATGGAGAGTTTTTACAGTGATATTTAAATTCAGCCCCCGAATTTAGTAAAAACACCGTATTTCACCGATGTTATAAAACAAAGTTTAAAAATGTTGACTAGTGATATTTTGGTACGTATGAATAATATAATGATAAACTTCATAGGTGTTTTATTTCTATCTGAAAGGTTATTTACATAAAAGAAAAACAGCTTTTCCTTCTATTTATTATATGTTGTGCGTTTGCACCAAAATAAAATAGCAAAGTTCTCTGCACTTCTGTGAGAAAAGTGCCTCCTGACCAAGGAGGCTGTTATAAGTTAATTAAACTAAGGCTAACTATAGCTGGACGTAGGTTTCCGGACTTCGGAACCTAGGGTCATTGGTGTGCCCTACCTTCATGTGATAGTCTATCGTACCCACACACTTATCCACTGACTGACACAGAGCATGCTTCTCCAGGAGAGACATTCCGAAATCTGTGTCCCACACACATGTATCTTAAAAAAAAAAAAAAAAAAGGTTTTCCAGTACTTGTTCGTGGGTCAAAATAACGAGTAGGCTTAAAAAAGTCTATACTCATGAAGGAGGTACTAATGCAATTGCGCAGTAGGCGATCAGTGAACAAATCGAAATAAAAATTAATTCCATAAGGAAATTGTGATGTTCGACGTGCAGATTTTAACTTTCAGAATGATCTTCATAACGAGAAATAGGGTCTTCAAGATACTCTCGATTTCTTTTTTTTTTTGTCAAAATCAAAATTTTTTAAAGGAAAATAATAATAATAATCTGGTAAACACTCCGGTTTGAACGTGGCTTGAGGTTGTATTTAACCACGAAAGGATTTTTAAAATTGTTTCACAGTTAAAATTTGTTCACAATTGAATTTGCTTTGGCATGCATATTTCAATAGTTCTTCTTCATCCAGGATCTAACAGTATTTTTTTTTCATGAGAAAATTTATGAGGTGATCTGATGTAGGCACTTGTGTTTTTATAGTGGACCGCAACACTAAAATTCTCGGCCTGGTTTGGTCGTCCCAATCAGCCCCTGCTGTGGTGTACCCCAGAGCCCGTACTTAGCCTGCAGGATCTTTACCGTGGCTAGTGAAAAGACCTTAGGAAAAGTGGCCACAGGAAAACTTACCGCACACACTTTACAAAGACGTATAGAAAATGTACTTTCATTTGGAGCTACTAACTGCCGTGACTTTGTATCCCCAACTAATAATTATATTTTGCAATTTTACACAACTGAAATACACTTATGTAACAGGTACTAGGTCCAGAAGGCTTTCTAGAAATGTTTATCCTACATTTCTCATATCTGAAAAGATAGTAAATATCTTATATGAACCCAAAATTGTGTTTCTGGGTCATATAGTGATTATTCACACTGAAAATTCTATAGTTAAAAATAAATATCTTCACTCATGGACCTAAATAGCATTACGTACCTTATAATCCATAGTTGATACGAAGCACATTGTTGGTGTGTCAATTTATTTTCTTTGTGGACACACTGATGAATCCCAACCATGTCGCGATTCTTCCAAATACACTGCTGGACAATTGCTAAGGACGGATCATAAACGGCTATATAGCGCATAAAAAAGTAAGTGTGGTTGGATGCCAAGTGAAATAAAATAATGTCAGAATGCCAGGACATTACAAGAAAGACAATTTATTGTGCTCTGAAATCCAGAAGGCTTTGGAACGTGTTCAAGGGACAAACAGGCCATTTTGTGCAGAATACGTAAACGTGAAAAAAATGCAATTACCGTCCGCAGGAGTTCCGGCGTAAGATGTCAATGCGGGATATGGCCACCATGGAGGGCGATGCAGGATTCCACACGTCGTGTCATGCTTTGCACAACATTATCAAGCAGCTGTTGGGGTAATTTATCCCATTCCTCTCTCAGTGCCCGGATGAGGGTGATCTTGTTTATTGGAGGGCATTGGCGACCAGCAAGACTCTTCCCCAAAGCATCCCACACATTTTCAATGGGATTCAGATCTGGAGAACGTGCTGGCCATACGAGGCGTTGAATATCCTCGCTCTCAAGACACTCCTGGACAGCGACTGTTCGATGACATGTTGCGTTGTCGTCCATGAAAATGAATCTATCACCGACAGCACCACGGAACATGCAAACATGAGGTAGCAGAACATCATTAATGTATCGTTGGCCAGTCATAGTCCCAGTTGGAAGCACATAGAGGGACGTACGGCCATTGATCATGATGCCAGCCCATACCATGACACTACATGTCGGATATCGGTCTCTTTCCTGTATGTTTGCTGGACAATATGCAGTACCACTATCACGCCAGATCAGTTGTCGTCGACAATCAGACGATAGACTGTATCTACTCTCATCTGAGAAGAGGACAGCAGACTAGTCGTTATCAGTCCAATTGCGATGTTGATGGCACCCTTGCAAACGGGAGGTACGGTGACGTCTGGACAATGGGATGCACACAACAGGACGGCGGGCGTATAGTCCTCCTTCATGCAAACGTCTGGCGACAGCTTTTTGGGAGATCCGCTTGCCAGTAGCAGCCATAAACTGATTTGCTACCTCACTAGCCGTAATGCGCCGGTGTCTTTTTGTTGATAGCACTATGTACCGATCTTCTGCAGGTGTCGTACTGCGAACACGACCTCCCCCGTGACGTTTGCTACACTCTCCATTTGTTTGAAATGATTTCCAAAGCCTTGAAACAACACTGTGGCTGACGTCGAACTCCCTGGCAACATCTGTTATTTTTCGCCCTTCTTCAATTTTGCCAGTAATACGGCCACGCGTAAAATCATCTAGGTGATGTCTGGAAGACATACTGAAAATTGCAAGTCTGTCAATTGATTCTTTCCCTTTCAACTTTGCGTTTGAACAACAACGGTCAATACGCGTCAAAACCTTTATATCTCTTATCAGCGCTATGGCTTCACGAACAAGTTCGGCAGTCTTACTGTATCCCGCACTTATGCTAATTTCCACATTTTCCTGCCTTCCATTTTATGGTTGCTATCGTTGCTATTGTCATCCGTCCTTAGCAATTGTCCGGCAGTGTATAACTCCATCGGTAGGTGAAACATCTGTATTTATTCTCTCATTCAGTACATTATTGAACATTGGTTCCAACACTCTAAATGTTAAAAACATATTATGTACATGCAGGTAACATTTCTTATTCAATCAATGTTCACATGCAGCTGTTGCACAACTAGTTCAAATTTGAAGTCTAAAAACATTTCATGATTAAAATCCAATAAACAGTCTAAAATCATGCAATGCCTTTTAAAAAATCTTGGCAAAAAGGTTTTCAGAAATTTTTTCAACCATAGTTTTAACTTTAGAAATGGAGCAGAACAAGAGTATAGCTTTTTTAGATGTGTGGATAACAAGAACAGATCATGAGTTTCAATTTAAAGTACATCGAAAAACATCCTTTGTACCAATACTGATTCCGAATAACTCTAACCATCTGATAGCACAAAAAAGAAATGCTCTTTATAATTTGATAAAGAGAGCATATACACATACAAGCAGAACTGAATTTCAGAAAGAAGAATTAATGAGGATAACAACAGTTGCAAGGAAATACGGATATTCTGAACATGTAATAAATGACTTAATAAAAAAATGTAAAGCTGCAATAAACAATATAAACATGATCACCAAGCAAAGAGATGATAAACATGAGCAAGACCAAAAACAATACATAGGATCTTTTCCATATATTGATAAAGTAACAGCAAGAATTAATCATGAAGCAGCAAAATATAAGAAAAATATCGGACAATCTGTAACAACAATGGCAACAATGATAAATAATACAAAGCAAATAATCCCTGACTTACAAAAAGAGGGAGTATATAAAATACCTTTAGAACATGGAAATAATCAAGTAAAGAAGAGTATTTATTATTATGAATCAACCAAAAACAGACCTATAAAAAGAAGAATTCAACACATCAAAAATTGGAGAAAAGGAGAGAATGTTATAGCAATGATGCAGTACCGTACTGAGGAAAATGGGAAACCAAAATTTAAAGATATTCAAATCAAGAGTGGATATAAGAATGAAATGGATTTGAGGTACCCCGAGGCTGTTTCCATAGAAAAAAATAAACACAGAGCCCGTAATAATAATGAATTTTCATAGCGGAACCTTAGGAAGCATTGATTAAAAGGGAAAAAATATAAAGTACAACAATGGAAAAAGAAAAATAGGACAAAAATGAATGAAGTAAACACAAAAGAATTAAACAGAGAAATCAAAGTGTCAATGGCAGAACAGCATCAAAATGGCGAAAAACTTAAGAATGTAGGGAGGAGAAGCACGTGATGGTTCAGCCCTTTCGCACACATAGATGGGCCCCATAGTGGGATCATCTAAGGCACAAAGTCAGTCTACAACATCGTGTACCAGATGATAGTTCTGAGGATGGCTTTGGAAAAGTTGAAAAGCTTTAACGAGAGTTTAATGGGAGTTTGATGGTGGAATAGTGGTGATCTTAGGCATGGTGTGATTTTAGACTGTTTATTGGATTTCAATAATGAAATGTTTTTAGACTTCAAATTTTAACAGGATGTGTAAATCCAACTCCTGTAGTTGTGGTCTGATTAATAAATTTTAGACTGTTTATTGGATTTTAATGATGAAATGTTTTTAGACTTCAAATTTTAACAGGTTGTGCAACAGCTGCATGTGAACATCGATGGAATAAAAAATGTTACCGGCATGTACATAATATGTTTTTAACATTTAGAGTGTTGGAATCAATGTTCAATAATGTACATGAATGAGCGAATAAAGTCAGGTGTTTCACCTACCGATGGAGTTATATTTGGAAGAATCGCGACATGGTTGGGATTCATCAGTGTGTCCACAAAGAAAATAAATTGACACACCAACAATGTGCGTCATATCAACTATGGATTATAAGGTACGTAATGGTAGTTAGGTCCATGAGTGAAGATATTTATTTTTAATCTGAAAAGCTTTTCCATACTACCGAAATCCTAACTGATATCATGCTACATATTTAAAAGTTTGTAAGTCATTAACTCATTAGGCCCAAGGGCTATACTGTATATTTTAATTCCATTTTTTGTATATTCGTAGGTGCACGTAGCTAGCTACCAAAACAGTAATGGCACACTTTCACAAGGTGCAAAATCTTATTTCTAAAGTTTTAGACCTAGGCTTTTTTGCAAATTTTTATCTCACTGTTTTCCTATTCCCAAGGTCTATACACAACTGCTAATGATGATTATGTCTTTTTAGCAAAATGAAACTACTCTGCGTATATTCCTAGAGCTTACATAATTAGAAAAGTAAATAATCGCACATTTTGACTAAGGTACAATTTGTCCCACTGTTTTGCGTTCGTCAAGGTTTACATAAGTAAGAAAGACATTAACATGCTTAACATTTACAAATCTCCATGACACTTTAATACGATCCAGGGATCTAGTACGACATTTTAGTTATTTACACTATACTGTTTTCATATTCCTATGGTTAACATAGCTAGTGTAGATAAGCGCATGCATCACATTAGCAAATATCAAATGCACTTATTTTTTGAAACTCTAAACATAGGAACCCTTCGTTACAGCTATATTGTCACTGTTTGCATATTTCTAAGGAACATAAAACCGAAACAGCCTTTTATGTCTAGTCCCTCAAAAACAAGTGTCCTCGAGGTTTCTAGATGTACTACTGCTTGTGATTACCTTTACTACCTATGTAAACCTTAAGAATATGAAAACAATGAGAAGAAAATTAACAAAAAAATATCTAGGCCCCAGGCCTTATAAATCAGTTCTCTTCAAATTTGTAAACATGCGGCATCTGATTATTTCCGCTAAGGTGCGTCGCATAAATATAGAGACAGTCTACTTTGCGCAGTGAACGCAGCGCGAATATAGGTAGGAAGCTGAAGTGGTACCTAATTAGACATAACCCTTCAACAAACGTTTGGATCCGTCGAGATGACCGGATTGTGTGAAAAGAACACCACAAAGTGAAATAATGTAATTTTAGGTGTCTCATAAATATAAAGACAACTATGTAAAGTAGCCACATACAAATGAGATTTACAAATTAGCATGTTGTACGCACGCGCATGGGCCGTATCTAGCCTACAAAAGGCAGCGGACCTGCCGTCAGACATTCATTTGCCGAAATGCCACGCAACAGTCAACTTTCTGGTGAGGAGGTGCAGAAGATTTGGAGACTGAGAGTAAATCGATTGCCTGTAGCGAAAATTTGTAAAGCCATGGGGAGGAGTAGGGCAGTCATTTATAAGACTTTATCGAAACGCGGTGCGTTAACTGCCAGAAAACGGCCTGGAAGGCCTCGAATAACAACCAAACGAGATGATCGTGCCATCATGCGTTTAGTTTCACCCCAAAGGTTATCACTACGTCAAGTTTCTCGGACTGTTGGTGTCACAGTCTCAAAGGGCACAGTTCATCGACGAATCAAGGAAAGTCGCAACATTGTGCTCCGTAAAGTGCGCCGTCTGCCACACCTCACGCGGCGCCACAAGGAAGCTAGATTGTTATGGGCAAGCAGCCACATGCACTGGACGGACGAGTGGATCGCAACTATTTTCTCCGATGAGAAAAAGTTCAACCTGGACGGCTCTGACGGTTGGAATTGCTATTAGCATGATTTACGATGCGAGCCACGCACCTTCTTCAGCAGACAGAAAGGAGGGGGATCTGTGATGGTCTGGGGAGCTTTTGCGTTCAATGGGACAACGGATATAGCTTTTATGCAAGGCAGGCAAAACTCCGAAACGTATCAGGACATACTCAGCAGCCACCTTCTACCGCTTGACGAAACTCTAGCGGGTGTAGATTATCTGTTCCAGCAAGACAGTGCCTCTATCCATCGGTTTGCATCAACGAAAAGCTGATTTAACACTCATCATGTGACCGTAATGGATTGGCCAGCACTCAGTTCAGATCTGAACCCTATCGAGGACCTCTGGGGTATCCTAGCTCGTGATGTGTATGCGAATGGACGGCAGTTCTCAACTGTGGTGGCATTGAAAGAGCAGATTGAACAAAGCTGGTACGCACTCCGTCCAGAACACTTACATCACTTGGTGGATAGCATGCCCAATCGGGTTTTCAGTGTTATTCGGAACAACGGCTCCACTATTCGTACCGGAGGTGCTCATAACTAGTAAGTCTTTATATTTTTCAGACAGCGTATTTCTGTTTTTAACTTGTACTTGGCGTTGGAATTGTTATGTTTCCGTCAAACTATTGTGCAGCTGCGTGTCCTATGCTATTTTTGCTATAAATATGAGATGTGCATTTCAGCTCGTTGTTGTTTCTTTTATATTCGAGAATTTGTTCTGTCTCTATATTTATGCGACGCACTGTACCTTTGTAAACCTTGGGAACAGGAGCAATGAGCGTTAAAAATTGGTAAATACACCGTAGGGCACTATTCCAAATACCTTATGCCTGAGTGAAAGTGAGACGAAATTTGCTAATTATGTATAAACACATTGCTGAAAATCTAGGCCTAGGGCTTTATAATTAAAGTGTTTTTCCTGTGTAAAAGTGTGTGACATTATTACATTTATCAGCGAAGTAAACTTCATGAATATGAACACGAAGGATTAAAAATTGTTAATCAATGTTATGCGTCTGAGTGAAAGAAATCACAAGTGCTGCAATTCTTATATGCCCGAAACGTTTTTGTGGTCAGTTTTCTAAGTGGCCAGTTTTCAGTTTTCCTATGTGTGGTTACTTTTCCGCTTTGTCTTTTAACAAAAAAAGCGTAAACTCATTTTGATTTCTGATTGACAATGTGATTGAAAAATAAAATATGTTTGCGCATAATATGTACCCAAGTAAAGAGAGATATAGTAACATTATATTTATGGCTGCAGAAAAACTTTATTGTTCTCAAATTTCGGAGTGTCCAGTTTTGCGAACCCGCAAAAAGCCAGTTTTCTAGCAAACTCCTCACGGTAAAAAGTGTGTGGTTTCTTTGACAACAGGTTTAAAACTCTGTGAAACCATAGAGTGATTTCGTACATATCCTGAAGATAGCATGTTTTCCTAAACAGCTTTCTGTCCGTCTCCGTTTTCCGTTTTCTGTCCGTTTCCGACAGTAAGACAAGCAGATTGATATTCCCGCAGTACTGGTGAGGAACGAAACATTTTATTACAGTGTGGTTCTAAAATATTGCGAATAGTTAAGAAATTAATATTGGCTCAATATTCTGTACAGTGTATGTAGATATGGTAGGAATTGATAGTTACACATTAGACGGTGGGCAATATGCTTTCATTCAACCGTGCTCTGGTCTGTAGTTGACTGTTTAGTGACAGTAACTGATATACCTCGGCATCGTATTTAGGCTGAGCGACGTACAAATGTTCGAATTCAAGCTGCTGTTCTCATCATGGAATTTAATTTTTCCAGTGTACAGTTCTTGAGTGCAGTAAGATTATCTGTTCCACCGATTCAAAGTAGAAAAGTGCATCCTTACTGCTCTCAAAAATGAAAACAAAAATGAGACGGCAGTTGTTCTTTTTTTTATTTTTTCGGTCGGAGACACCGATGACGCAAATCTAGAATTTTTAAAATACTGCAGAGTCATTTTGAATGTTAAAGATGAACATACGATGTTCCCAAACCGTGCTGTTTTCTAGCCTTTTTTTTTCTCCTGCTAAGCAATACTCCAACCTAGCAGGAAAATTTTGTACTTGAAATGACAGAAAATGTTGGTTACTCTTAACACATTGAGATCCCAAAAGAATTTTATTTTATCCGCCTTCTAGAAAGAGGTATTGTGTGGCAAGACACAAGCACAGATTCGGAACAGCACGAATCTGTGCTTGTGTCCTGCCGACAATTCATGGTGAATTTTGGAAGTGCTCACCTGCGCTCGATCTCCCAAAAAAGAAATTATTTCTTAGGTTCATCCTCATGATGGAGAAATACTGTGACCAATAGAAACATTTGTTTTTTGATTCAAAAATTGTTCAAAAAGATGGGGTCATGTTATCGTTCTATCCGTCAGTGGACGTGATATCGCCGCTTCTAGAAGATGGATTTGAAAAATAATTTTTGTATCGGATGAAAGTAAAGGGTATTTTTCTGTTTTTCTTTTCCAGTACCCACGTCTTCCTTTGTTTAGTATAATTGTATGTTTTTTTTTTATTTTACACGATATCTTTACTTCAGAAAGATAAGAAAAAATTCAGCTCGGTTCGAATACAAGTAAGCCGAAAGGATATGACGTTTTATGATTCTTGCGACATCGTCCTTTCGTAGGAAATGATTTAAAGGTTCTGTTGGTTATTTAATATTTTGTGAAGCATTCTAAAATAAAATAAAAAAGTATTTTTTCTCTTCCATCCCTCTCTCTATATAAAAATATGCTTTGTGCACTCGAGACTTTGCTGACCTAGCTTTTATTTCTATTGAAGAAATGATTCGTCGGAATGGAGGGTTAGGAGAAGTAACGAGATTATATGCGACTCCGTGAGTAAGCATATTTATCAGGCTCAGCACCTGAGTTATCTCTAGCAAAGTGATGATAATGAGTACGTCGTTGTCCGTTGCAAAGTAACAACGATTTTTGTACGGGCATCTTTCTAGTCTTCTTTTCAACAAAATGCAAAAGTATGGGAATCGTTTTGTGTTATTTATAGTGCTCGTGTATCAATCATTCGATCTGCTACAGTCACGAAGGGTGTCGCTCGAAAATAACGGATACCGTGGCATCAAAGTACTTTTACCTAGGGAAGTATCATCCGAAAATAAAACAAAGGTTGTCAACGTTTTGAAGGTAAGAGGACTATCTATTACGAAAAAGTGTATTTTCCTGGAGTCAGCATCTCTTACAAGATCGTTTTGCTTTCCATATAGCTGTTTTTTTGTTGTTGTTTTTTTGCTGCACTCTGGGAATACTTACTGTTCTTGAATGACAGTAATTGTAGACCTTGCGGGTGACACACATTCATTGAATGGCCAATTTATTTGTTACACCCTGATATTAATTTTACAGAAAAGGATACTTATAGCCATTGCAAGCACCAAAATATGACATCAGTTATTCATTAAATCGTGGGATTATGGGTTTCTCAAAAATGTTCGACCACTTGCTCCAGGGCAGATATTTTTAACCTAATTTTGGTGAACAAATGTAGTTTGTCCACATTTCGTGCTGAATTCACACAGACACTGACTTCGCTGCCATGTTTAAGTTTTCCTATTCTTGAAATTTCATTGCCATATTTGAGTTCCCCTATTTTTGAAATTGAAATTTTACAAAGCAGTGGTGATACTGAGGTTTTTCCCAGTTCAACATTCCTTAAGCGCGGTGCTTACGCGCAAGTGTTATTCTAAATATTGCAGCACTGCAGAAAAAAGCATGATTATTGGGCATGTCTAATAAGGGGTCACCCAGAATGTGTGTGTGTGTGTGTGTCTGCGCGCGCGCATGATGTATTTTTGAGATCTTTTAGTAAAATACATTAATTTCCGCTTTAAAAATATACCGATTCAAAACGAGAAAAAAGAGACAGAGAGACAGAGAGAAAGTACAGAGAGATCGATTTTGCGTAATGGCATCGCATCTAAGTATTGGATCGGACAAAATTATCTGTCATCTGATAACTGCAACACAAAGAATACTGATTATTCATTTTTTGATTTCTATAATGTATGGTTCTCAAGCTAGGCGACATCATCATAATCAACCATTCTTTATCAATTGCTAGATGCAGGTCTCCTCCACAGCTTTCCGTCTTGAAAAGTTCCCTTCTATGTCATTCCCACAAGCTTTCGAATTTCCTCCATCCATCTCCCACGTGGTCTTCTACTGACTCTTTTCCTGTCCCTTGGAATCCAGTCTAGTGTTTCAGTTATCCAACGTTGGCCAGTTCTTCTAGCAATATATCCAGCCCAATATCACTTGAAGGTATTTACTTTGATCATAGTACAATCGGCTTTTGTCATTTTCTTCATCAACACATTGCCTTTCCTATCTTTTTTATTTACACCATGCATGCATCTCTCCATGCTTCTCTAAATTGTCCGCTGCTTCTGCTTGTCTATTTTAGTTAAGGTCTATATCCCTAATCCGTAAGTAAGAATGGAAGGATGCATCGATTAGAAACTTTTCGTTTAGGTCATAATGGTAAATTTCTCTGAAAAATTGTACTGTTTCTTCCAAATGCACTCCAGCCAAATTTTGTACGCCTGTTAATTTTTCTTCGATGTGGCTCTCGCATGATATCTGTTGTCCAAGGTTGATGGGAAGCATTTGTCCCATCGACCTCTAAATCTACAGTTCTGGAAAAAGCATTGTGCATCAATTTTGTTTTCTGTAAATGCACCTTTAATGCCACTAATTAGTCTTGTCAGAAAGTTTCTGGATCTGTGAGGGGGTACTTGCAAAAATGACTATGTCTTCAGTAGGGCCGGATCTACCATTAGGCTGATAATGTATAGCCTTAGGGTCTTCATTTTGCCGAATGCCCGTTGAGGTCTTGCGGACGGGAATTCCAATCCGGGAGTCAAATTCATGTTCAACTAGAGAAAAGTTTGGTGGGGCGGGGCGTGTGTGTCAGGTAAGAGAACCCATCGCATTGCAAAAACAATGAGCATAGAAGTAGAGGAGAGGGCCCCAGTCCCCGAGGGAGTAAGTAAAAACATAAGCCAACCAAAACGATCCATTTTCTCGGATTCGGGCGATTCAAGCCGTGGGTGGCCTAGTGGTCAGCGTTCGTGACTGCAATGGAGATAACCTCAGGTTTGATCCTGGGCAGGTACGAATGTTCGAACCACTAAATACCCGCCGTGCGTCAGATGGGCACGTTAAGCCTTCGGATGGGCACGTTAAACCCCGGGTACTGGTCCCCCAGTAATAAATAAGGGCGTCTTCCTCTCCCTTTCTGCCTCGCTTTCGTGTGACTTTCCTGTTGCGCACTCTAGCCCAGATCTCCTAGGTTCCTATTTCTAAGGGTTGTTTAAGACCTGGAGTCAGACACTCCCTTCCTAAAATCCTCTACATATGATCTGATCTGATTTTCTCGGATTCTCCTCTCCCGCGAGTTTACAAGTTGAACGTTTTCTGACATTCCTCAAAGTTCCAAATCATACAGGAAAACAACTTGCCTCTCAATTGTTAGTATTTCTTTCTGAAAAAGTAGTAGATATCGCCTTCTGTCGTGATCAAAGCTCCGATAATGCCAGTAACATAAACAGTAAGTATATTCGGGAATGCAAGCGAAGATAAGAGAAATTAATGCTTTTGCGGATTATATTCCTTGTGCAGCACTACCGCTCAACATTGTCGGTCAGTCTACAGTGGGTTACTGCATTGAAGTATTGTATTTTCATTTTTTGAATTTCTTCAAGAAATATACAATTTTTTCTGCATCAAGTAGTTGTTGGATTTTATTTACTCAGATATTATCAAAGGGAACTCGTTGGAGTGCTAACGCTGAAGATGAAGTTGTTAGTTGTTAATCTCTCTCGGGAACTTGTTGGAGTGCTAATGCTGAAGTTGTTAACGCAATTGTTAAGGGGTACGAAAGCATCCACGAAACCCTAGACAAAATTAAAGACGGCGATTCCTGAAAATCAAATTAATAACAAGAAGAGATGTCAAGGTTTTGAGTGATATGATGAATTGTTTGGAAACTGGTATTTTGTGTGAGTTATGGAATGACATCCTTCAGCCATTCAACAGATGTAGTTTGGCCATACAAAGTTCGGAAATTGATGTTAATACAGCCATTAACCTAACGAAAGGTATTTTGAGTGTTATTGCTCAAATTAGGAATAACTTTTATGATTACGAAAAATGAGGAGCAGAAAGGACGGGAAATGTTGATTATAAATCCTGCAAGCACCGAAAGCGGCAGAAGAAATGCGACTGTGAGACTTCATATGTTTCGAACTGCAGACAAACTTTCAAAATTAATGCCTTCATCTCAGTAATTGGTAAACTGAACACTTCACTGAAAAATTGAATCTTTGCTTATACAGATGTTGACAGGACATTTAATGTCCTGTCATTAAATGTCCTGTCAACATCTCTATCACTCCAACTTCAGCTTCTGACGGTATCAAACTTCTCTCAAGAAATACTTCGAGGATTTTTCGACTGATTTTACCACTGAGTTTTTGCAATTTGTTGATTTTGCGTTTCTCTCAACTATAAAAGCAGAGAGACGATGAGGCTAAAAGTATTTGGCTGTATCGAATTATCATTGAATCTAATAATACAGAATGCTTTTGAAATGTTGAATCTGCCTTAGCGCTGTACCCAGAGTGCGAATCAAGCTTCTTGTCATGGGGGAGGGGGCGTTTATCTAATGTTTCCTGTACCAAAATGTTGAATCTGCCTTAGCGCTGTACCCAGAGTGCGAATCAAGCTTCTTGTCATGGGGGAGGGGGCGTTTATCTAATGCTTCCTGTACCAACATGCTTCACGCGCTGACATTTCAAAATTTAATATTTCCTCAAGTTATGCTAATAAAAGGCCACACAAAATACTACAAATTAGACGAATAATTTAGCTTTTTCTAAAAGAAACATATTTATGTAATTATGATAAATACATCAAAGAGAAACAAAATAACAAAACAAAGGAAAATACATTTACCTTAAACAAAAAGTTTGCTTAAATGAGATGATGGCCTTGACGTTTTCTGTCGATGAGGTATGTCTGTAGCAGAGTGATGGCCCTCTTTTATCTAATCAGCTGCAAAGCGTTTTGCTGGAAAATCTTCTAAAGCAGGTCCATTTATTGATATAAACATTAGAGATGATAGTGTTTGAATGTTCATTTTGTTCCTTAGCTTGGTCATGGTATTGTTCATTATACTGAACTCTCTTTCACACTCTGCCGAAGACACTGGCACTACTTTAATTCTGTTAAATAGCTTTTTAAATGAATTACCTAAATATTTTTGGTTTTTTACTTCCGTAAACATACGGAATTCCTTAATGGTTTTTAAAACAATAAAATCTTCATGATTTTTTATCATGGTTTTTTACTGAATTGCAAAGGAACTAAATTCTGTCATCGCCAAACAGAACAAGTTCACTGCAGCTTTTAGACCAGTATGTTTGGTTTAATACTTCACAGTCTTTAAAAAAGTTATTGGCATTTGAGAATCTTACATTCAAATTATGAATTAGGCCTTGTAAGAACTGTTTTCTAAAGCTGCCGAAAGTCTCTTTGTTTTTATTGGATGGTTCTTTTATATCTTGACCCTGATACTTCCCAGTTCGTGAATATTCAGCATTTGCTGCTTTGAGATGAATCCCTTCAACTTCCTTCATCTCTGTTTCATCTGAGATAAGTGTGTGTTTAATACCCACACTTATTTAAGATGAAACAGAGATTGCATCTGAATTCTGTGATTGAAAATACAGTGGTAGTTGTTTTAGAACTTCTAGAGTGTCTCTGAACAATGCTAACTCTACAACAAAAGTCCATGTTGTCAACTTTTCTAACAGACCTTGATATTTTGCTTTATTCTAATGAATTTAAGGAGTCATCATATTTCTTAATTTTCAAAAATTGGACTAATGACGAGTAGCTTGTCATTACAGCGTTTACTGTGCAGCAAGATTATGCCACCCACTGAATGTCAAACATTTTCCCTATTTTTCTGATTTCACATCCCAAAGTAGTAGCAACTTCTTTTATCTCTCTTTGATTTTTTGGATGAGAAAATTCTATATAAAGGGTCTACAAATGATTTAAAATGAAGAGGGACCGGCATTGAATTAATAACATCATTTACAGCAAGTTCATACTTGTGGTTTAAGCAGTTAATAATTATCAGGTCTTGGTTATACCTACTCTTGAAGAATGTAACCACTCCTCTATAAGCTCCTTAAAATTGGCTGCACCATCTGATGCAAATCCAATTAGCTGTTTGCATAATATTTCATCTGTAATGCCATGTTTATTAAAACAAAAAGGAAATGCTGCCTACAATTGCCTCGCCAGTCAGAGAAGTTAATTCTATAATATCAAAAAAATAATTGCATGGCTCACTATCAAACATACATCGAACGTACAAAATCAAACTTTATTTATTTGAAATAGTAGTGCTTTCATCAATAAGTATACTAAATACACAGCCTGATTCAATCAAATGTTGTGCTAATTACTTTGACATTTTATTGCTTATAAAATTAATAATGTTGGCACAACTGTGGTCAGAATGAAACATTTTTCCAACATTAGTACCATTTAGAAACTACAATGTACATAAATCTTTGCAAAGTTTGAATTGCTCAGCTCTTTTACCAATTAGGTAAGCTGTATGGAAATTACGTGCTGTTACCTCAATGAGCTCTTGATTTTTTTCCCACAGTCGAAATTCCGTTGTCAATGCTCCTGGCAGTCTTTCATTTTTTCTTTCTTCCAATATTTCAACACATTTTAGGTGAAACTTGCTTCTCCCATGATCACTGATTTTGTTGTTCAGTTTTTTTATTGTTCTTAGCTTTCATCCCTTTGATGAATGATGCTTCAATATGTTATTTGTTGTCTTTTAAGGCACCATGTTTTTACACATCACTGCAAAAGGAACAAATTATCTCACCAGAGGCTTTGTACGAAAGCCAAGGACTGCTACTTTTCCACTTTTCAAGTTCCTGCAACGAGATACAGCAGCCACCAATTAAGTTCGTAGAAGAACTATACGCATCCACAACATCTTCTACATCACCATGCAGTGAATCAATTTCTTCTGAACAAATAAGCACAGATTCTTTTAAATCACCACTGGCTGGTACTTAATTTCTCGAATGAAGGTGAGCACGAATTAGGCGTATCGGAATACTGTTGGACTGTTTTTGTTGATGAAGGTCCGGCATACCAACTATCACTCACTGATGCCCTAGTCTTTTTCTGTTTTATAAACAATTCAGATAAAACCATTTGACGTTTCATTTTGAAAGTACAGTTGCTTGTATAGGCCTACTAACTTCAATATCAACAAATGAAACTAATAACTATGGGGAATGCAATAACGAACACGTTGCTTCATAACCGTTATTATCCAAGCATTTACTGAATGATGCAGTGTTGCCAACACTCATGTTAAAGAAACATATTTGAAATACAGTGCGCAAGGTATGTTGATACCTGCAGTGTCACTTGATGCTAGCTAGCAGTCGATGCGCTTCGAATAGAAATCGACAGATTAGTTGTTCTATAAATTTAACAGAAAATTTGATCGTGAGCAACAGGCATAACAATAGTAAAATGCGATTTTAGTGCCTAGAGGCAAGAGAGGGTGGGGGAACAATTTTCCCCGGCAGGGAAAACTATTGCTGTCATCAGCCAGGGACACAATTTTACGAGCCTTGGAATCCCCCCCCCCTTACCTCCCGTTAATTCGCACTCAGGCTGTACCTATGCGATTATGCCTAATGATCACAAATTGCGGCGGAGAACGTTCATTTTCCATATTGAAACGCGTTAAAAATGTTTTCCGCACTACAATTGCACTAGAACACTTGACCGCTCTCGCACTACTCAGTATCGAAAGTGAACTGGTAAGAAACTCAGATTTCGAAGACATGATCCATGACTTTGCTAATGCTAAATCTGGAAGATCATTTTAAAAAAATTGTTGCAATGTCTTTTCAATATATTTTTTGTTGTCAACATTGCTAATATTTCATTAAACACTTCTTTAGTTCATTTTCACCTTTCCTACCCCCAATTATGGATATATTATTCAATTAAAAGATAACATTAAAAAAAAAAGGAATTATATACTGTGCTGCTTTTCTTTTTGGCATCGATTACTAGTAATTCTACAAATATGAGACCGTACGCGAGCGCGCGCGCGTGTGTGTGTGTGTGTACGTGGGGAAGGGGACTTGATTTATTTCGTTAGAGAATAATTTCGGCCCACAATTGAAAATAGCCTTAGGCCCCTGATACCCTTAATCCGGGGACGGTCTTCAGCAAAACGCCAGTGGGTTAAATTATCTGCATTAATTTTTATCCCCTTGTCTTCTCAGTTCAGTGCTTGAAAGATATTCTGCAATGTGACATTGAAAAGCTTGGGATGTGTGGTGAAACCTTGTACTTTTCCCATCCTACGGTACTGAAGATGCAAACGTTAATACTTTTGGGATTGGGGGAGGGGACCTTTTCCAATTTTTAAAGGCGCTGTGTCCTCGAACAGTCGAAATTTTGCACTTGCATTTGCATTGATGTTATTAATAATATCAACATGTGAGTCTTCAATACTGTAGGATTTCAGAGACACTATAACTGCTGACGATTTCACGGAATGAAAATCCTTTTCATAATCAATAAAATCCATATATTGTTGGAGTTCATATTCATTAGCTCTTTCAGATAGTTCTCTCAGTCCGTGGATATGATTTGTAGTGCTGTAGCCTACCAAGTCAGTGTTTCCTTCATGCGATGTGCCAGTTCCATATTGAAGATTTTGTAAACAACTGATAGGAGACTGGCAGGGGTGAGTTTACCATTGGGCCGCGGCCCAGGGCGCTGCATGGGCCGTGTCCCAAGGGCGCCAAGTTTTGTAGAATACATGTGACAAAAGTCATTTTAACATATTACGGAAACAAACAAAACTAAATTCCTACGGAATTATGGAATAACATTTTGCATTTCTTCAAATAAAACTGAGTAGTGTAATAACGGTTAATACTTGATATTAAAATTGTATTAGCACTCTCTCATTTTATCTATTACCAGCGGAGGTACTTAGCGTTGTTCTGATTTGGCAAAAAATACACCAAACAGCACCTCGGCCAGCGTTTTTGGAGTTTTCTTAAAATTAATTATAATTAGAATATACTGAATGATGCATCTGACTGAGTTATGTCGCACTAAGGAACAGAAAGGAATTTAAAAAAAAATATGTTAAAATATATGCTTGTGCCGTTCCAGTTGTATGAAGCCTGTTACAGACTATTGATTGTGAATTAAGAAATTTGAAACATCTACATTTTTTAATTGTATTGTGATCAGTAAAGCCCGGAAGTTGAGACAAAATGCCTAAAAATGCTTTTTTTGCCTTTTCGGCTCATATTTGAAGAAAATGCCTTTTTAATTTTTTTAATGCCTTTTTTTGCCTATACTCAACAAATGCACTATTAAAAAATGATTTCTTCTTAAGAATGCGATAAAATCAAAGTTTTGATAACAATCTAGCATGCAGTACGTAGTGTTTCCGGGTAAACACGTAATTTTTTTTAAGTTATTCATTTCTTTTAAAAACTCTTTTTTAGGGTATAGGTGTACAAACCATAAGGTAGGTGGCATTTTCTCTAAAACGAAATCACAGTCGGCAGACATCTGAAAGTAAACACGAGTACAATTGGTACATTCAAAACGAGGTGCTCCAATTTAAGCAGCGGTGGCAGACGCATGCGCAGAGTCTACGATGGTCGTCATCTCATTTTATGTTTTGCTCTCCCTAGAATCCTAGATGATAGTTTCTGCGCATGGCGGAAGTAGCCGAATCCAGTCACATAACATTGTAACCACTCAAGCTAGAGGGAATGCCAAGAATGCACGTACACACATAAGACCTTAAACGTAAGTGCAAAACAAAGTAGGAAGATTCTGTTAGTTCTCTACCCTTAATAGATCTCGCCTTACATCCAAGTGAAACAATAATACCGAAAACTGCTTCTTCAACCAGTGCTAAATTAAGTCGGTATGTTCAAGAGTATGGAAATGATATCTTGTCCACTGATGGAATGGTGTTGTTTTGTAAAATATGCGATATGAAACTGAATTACGAAAAGAAATTCTTCATTTCACAACATTTGGCAACAGCTAAACATAAAGCTGCTGTTATTCGGAAGATTGGGGAAAAAAAGACATGTTTGATTTCGTCATTCGCTTCTACTTCGAGCAAGCAGTCACAGTTTGCAAGTGATTTGTGCCATGCTTTTATAGATGCTAGAATACCTTTGTGGAAGCTGGAAAATAATTCACTGAAGAATTTTTTGGAGAAATATACAAAGGAAAATTTTCCGTGCGAAGCAACTTTGCGGTAAACATACTTAGATTCCTGCTATGTCGGTATAATGAAAGAAATACGAGAAGATGTCGGGGATAAAAATATCTGGATCAGTATCGATGAGACAATAGACGCAAATGTTATAGGTACAATGGAACCTGCTCAGCTCTCAACTATCTACTTACTTACATCAGAACAACTTCCAAAAGCAAATAGTAGCGCGATTTCTCAGCTTTTTGCTTCTTCATTAGCTCTACTTTGGCCTGGAGGAATAAAGTATGAAGATATACTATTGTTTATAACAGACGCAGCTCCTTATATGAAAAAGGCTGCTTACAGCCTGAAAGTTCTCTTTCCAAAAATGCTTCATTTAACTTGTTTGGTTCATGCTCTCCACAGAGTCGCGGAGGAAGTACGTGGGTTATTTCCGGATATTGATGCGTTAGTGAGTAATATGAAAAAAATTTTCCTTAAAGCTCCTCATCGAGTTCACTTATTCAAAGAGATGGAACCAAATCTTGCTTTACCGCCTAAACCTATTTCTACAAGATGGGGAACATGGATATCAGCCGCTGTATATTACGCAAATAATTTGAACAAGATTGCTGAAATTATTAACAGTTTTCAAGAGGATGAATCCTGCGCAATACGCAATACTCAACAGATACTAGCTAAAGATTCCATTCGTAACGATTTAACTTTTATTCAAGCACACTTTTCACAGTTGCCCGATATGATTACTTTGCTGGAAAAAAGGAACGAAACGTTAGTGAATGCCTTGAAAATAACAAATGATGTAGTTAGTACAATTAAATGTGTTCCCGGGAGAAAGGGTCAAATCGTGAGTGAAAAATGTCAACGAGTTCTTTCAGCAAATAATGACTTTGAGAAAATCAAAGTCATCGCTGAAATACTCCAAGGTGAAAGTTCAACTTCTATCGAAATGGATCCTACAACTGTCTCATGTTTCAAATATGCTCCCATTACCTCCGTAGAAGCTGAAAGATCATTTTCGCTTCTAAAATATATCCTAAGTGACAGAAGGCTGAGTTTCACTTTCGAACATTTAAAAAACACCTAGTACTTATGTGTAACCGCAAAAATAAGTAAATGATAGTCTGATAAATGATTTTGCCAATTCAGCTTAACACCTGTGTATGATTCAGAATTTTTCGACCACTTCTATAAATGCCTATTTTTGATGCCTATTTTGACGCTTTATTTCGCTTATTTGCCTGCCTATTTTTAGCCTTTTTACTGCCTCAACTTCCGGGCTTTAGTGGTCAGTGTTATGTACGGTTCTTCCAAAGCGCAAATAAGTTTATCCTTTAAAAGGATCGGGGCCGACGACGTTGAAAAGGATCGGTACCGACCACGTTGAGTGTTCTTCTATTTGAAGACAACATGAAGAGGTTTAAATTATTGTCAAATAAGCGTGGATTTCCAGGTCCAATAGCTTTTAACGATGAACTTTCTGCTTGTTGATACCCATTGTGAAACTGAGACGAAAAGGAAACTGTAGCCGTTTAAACGAAAGGGTAGGTCAGATAAATCAATGAAGGAAGAAATATTCCTCGTAATATTCTAGGGTAGGTTAGACGAGATGATTGGAATCCGTGAATAGATAGGTAGTTTTCTTGACAGTCAGTCGTGTTCCTTTGCAGGTTGTTGGTGGATCCAGATTACGTTAAAGATTTAAAAAAAAAGAAGAAGAAAGGCACTCTGAGGTGAGAGAATGCGCGAATGGAGGAATAACAATGTCAAGCTTTGAAGAAATGGGATGCAAGCAAATTCACATTTTTATCCCTTCCCATTTCTTGCGTTCTATTTGCACAAATTCAAAAGATGAAATTTCAAATCGTAAATCTCACGCGTTATGTCAAATTCGAAATAACGGTTGAAGAAACCTTGTCAAAATTTTCCCGTAGAAATAACTTGGAACTATTTGTAATAAATGGTAACACACGGAGAGCTGCGTTCTAAAGAGTAAGCAAACCCGCCCGGGTCGCTCCTATGGCGCATTGGTCTAAGTGATGGCTTCTGATCGTTCATATGGAAGGGGTCCGGGTCCGTATCCCGGTGAGGCATGGATGTTGTGTTACCAGGAACCAGTGGCCATAAATTAGGGACAGGCGACTGCTTATAGCCCATTGAGTTGCTCACGGTGGTCGTAAAACCTCCAATAAAAAAAAAAAAAAAAACTCCGCCCGGCAACTATAGCCAAAGGATAAACGTAATATAGGAAGTGCATCCCTCAAATGTTTACACAACCTATTATTATTGTCGCTTCTGTTCACCCGTAAGTGCTCTGCCACATAGGTTTGTAGCATTAGTTTGCCTCGATAAAGGCACCCATAGGTGTCTGAAAGATTAACACTTATAAGTTGCTACACCAATAAAAGCGGAATTTTCGAATAGCTTCTATCACGTTTGGAATGAGCAGTATGTTAGAAAAGAGGATGCAAGGGTCCGCCGATTCATCGTATGTAATCAAAACGAAGCCAGCGAAACGTCACGATCATGACGTCACAGCCTCTGCCTCTGTCGCCATGCTGTTGAGACGACTGAGATCAAAACATCTCATTGTTTGGAAGATGGGGCTGCGGTTTACTGAGTTTTTAGCGGTATATTTTTAAATTTCAGTATGTGGATCAGTGAAAAAAAATAGCCATTAATTATTAAGCGTTTAAGGTTCGCAATGATGCATGTTTATCGATGTTTTTGAACATCAGACACGTTCATTGATGTCTGATTTCCTGATCATCGGACATTCATATATTAGATGTAAATATATCTTTTTCTATGAATCAGTTTATGAGTTGTATCTTTGCAAAATCGAACTCTTCAGAACACATGATCTGTAGCGCTAAATGTAAAAAATGGGGCAGTCAATTTAAAATTTTGATATTTTGTAATTTTTACAATGAAAACTTCCTTTGAATGTTTACTAGAACTGATTAACATAAAGAGTGCTCTTTATATTAAACATTTGTTTTCTATATTATATGTACGCATGTCTAAAAAAGATCCGCAAAGAAAAATCAGCCATTTCACCTACGGACGCCTCTGAAAGCACAGATCAAGACCCTCATGCATATTTATGATTAGGTATAGAAATAACGCAAATGTGAAAGCTATATCGATTATTCATAAATGAATACATTATTTTAAATGAATTTTTGAGCGTAGCAGTAAGCTTATGCTAAATTCCAGGGTGCTAAAAATTTGATATGTTTCAAAACCAACAGTTTCTTAACAAGTGTTAGTTTTAACTCCTTAAAATACACAAAATTTATATAAAAATTAATATTCCATTTAAAATTACCAAGGAGAAGTTATACCAGCAGGAACTTTAGTTGAAAAGTTAACACCTCCAAATGCAGAGCACTATCCCATTTCAAAAGAAGCATAAGTTTTGGATGATACAAGTAAAAGGTATCTTCCGTAGTGCCACAATGGTGAAGAAGTGCGCGTAACGTTTCAATGAGCATGACAAAGAAAACGTCGTCTGCTCAAAGAGCTTCACGTTTGTGACGCCACCATTACCCAATCAATTCCAATGGTGTACCGAGGGGTGGGCGGTGCAAAAGGCCACATGCACCCCCTCCCAAATAATTTTGTCTAGTATTAAAAATTGATAAAAATAATCGGTGACGTTATTTTGTTAGTGTCGCCATTCTGGCCTTCCTTAAATTACCGTTAGTACTTCTTCATTTGGAATTGTCAGACGAGGTCACACATGCCTATTGTTAAGGCCAACCCCCCCCCCGCCCCTTGCGCATTTCCCACTAGTATGCCACCGAAGAAAGAAGAGACAGAAATGATGTTGTATGTTATAGTGGTCAGGGCTTCAGTCTAATGTATGGTGGGGGCATACATTAGACTGACGCCCTGAAGGAGGGAGGGGTAAGCCTTTTTTATCTTGAGTACATATCATAGCAGGAAAACAGAAACGTGGAATGAACATTACTTCGTAATTAATAGTATTTGAGAAAAATAAAAATGCCTGTTCTCATGCACATTTTTTTCATCACTTTAAGAAGAAATGATATCGTAGCTGCACTGATAAAACCAAGAATGTGATAATTTTTCGATTGTTGATTTTACATCATATAAAATTTTATTCACTGATGCATAATACAGATGCGATGCAACTTGATGTAAATGTTATGTATAGTGCTTGAACAGTCTTATGTAATTGCAGAAGTGATTCTTTGATCAAATTTAATTTTTAAATAGCGATAATTCAAACTGCAAAATTTCGCATTCGTGGTTTTGACATTGCGGCGACGATATGCACGCCTGAAATTAATTTCTGGGTACACCACTGATCAATTCTAACATCTTTGGGAGAGTGAAGTGAAGTTCTTTTACTTTAAGTACTATATTTTCGCATTTGTTCAAAGTGTCATAAAGTATTACTGTGAAACAGTTTAAAGATTTTACATATTACGTAACAATGAAATAATTTATTGGTGAGGGAGCCTGTGGTACACAAGATCAAATTTCAACAACAGTTGAATGCTTTAAATATTACACTGGCTGGCATTTGCTAAAGAACAACTGCATTTTAAAGTAAAACAACAAATGGGCGCAACTCTTGTGGCAAAAATTAAAATAGAAACAATACATACATAATACATGAATTTATTATTCACTCTGAAGAACAGACAACTAAACAAACACAAATGTAACAAACGCAAGATATGTACAGTACAATGTGCGCTTTCGAATGGTTTGACTCGATGACAAAAACAAAAGCTTTAAATAATATTGACTATCAACAACTTATCGTCAGTAAGGGATATGAGCTCCTCGGACAGCAATACACATTATAACGTAATTTCTTTTTCGTGTAGAGATATTGGTTCTATGTTATGTCTAAACCATTAGATAAGAGTACGATGCAATAGTTCCTAATTAAATTATTACGGCCAGATGAATCATAAACAGAAGTCAACTTACAGGAATTTTCTTTATTCCAGCACCAACTCAGTATATTTCCACAATGAGACAGCAGATATCACATATCAGATTACATATTTTTAATTGAACGTCTACATCCACACACCCACCACCAGCAACTGTTATCTCGTCTTTTTATCTATTGTTCTTATCTCATACATTCATACGTCACGTTCACTCTGATCTCAAATGTTGCCAGCCGTATTCTTGTGAGAGAGAAGATGTCACGTTAAGTTTGGAAGTATATCGGAGAACGAACCCAAATTTACATAGCGAAGGAAACTAAAAATGAAAGTTGTAATAGAATATACGTCACATCATCTCCATCGTATTTTTTTCTTTGTCGAGCCAAGAACCTATCAATTTAGTAGAGGTCTCCTTTCAAAACATAATCTGGTCACTCAGTCAATTCTTTCATATAAGAACTTACAAAACACATGAAGACATTCATTGGCCAGCTGCCAGCAGCGGACTTCAAATGAGTACACATGTAAGAAGTGGCATAGTAGTAAAAGAACTGCGTAATGCAGAAAAAAAAACTACAAAATTTTTAACTTGGAGTTAATTTACACATTCGTCCACACTTGATAACTTCTCAGGGAAGACAAAACATTCAAACTAAGTTAACTGAACCGTAGAACCTTTAAACACAGAAAACCTGGTTTAAATTTAGTTTGTTGAAAAAAACTGCACATGCAGAAAAAAAACAACAGCACACAACAAGTGTCAAGCACAAAAAGGTTAGTCATAGAAAAACAACACAAACCCTTTAATTGAACACTTGGCGGCCAGGGCAGACCTCTAACTACTCCCATGCATTCGTACATCGAGTCTTAGATGGGATAGGGGAAACCCTGGAAAACCCTACCATGGGAGTGAACCATCTATAGGTATCAACAAAAAGGCAATGGCTGATATCAATTTTATGCCGAAAAGACAACATTTACGATATGAATTGAAAAGCATTTTAGTACACTTAAATTTGCTATTTGCAAAAAATTTTCGTGTGGCGCTACACCAAAAAACAAAACAAAACACTTTAAACATTAAACGTACAATTTGATATTTACTCACGTATCTACTCTGCTGATAGGCATTTTCACTCTCGCTTGATAAGCAGCCTGTCTGGGCTGAGTGAAAAATTGTCCGTGTTGTCGAAAGTTCTGTCAAGGCTGCTGATACTTATGGCTTTGAAGAGAAGGTTCTTGGATCTGCCTAGGTTGGGGTATTCTTGGACCTGAGATAATGGGTTTTGTGAAGATTGCCCTTTGCGGTGCCGTTCCTCAAAAACTCGGATGAGTTTCAGGCACTCGTGAACGGAGACAGGACGTCGAACTTCCAAAAAATCCTGCAGGAAGGGGTCCAGCTGCTGTAGTAAAGTATCAATAACGTCAGACTCGACTGCGGCAGGATCCCATAATTTATAAAGCCTAACTGTTTCCAGAGCAAACGAAACGGGACTTTTTGATGCCCGCTGTCGTCTGGAAAACAGTTGTTGAGCAAGGCTGGCCTTATTTGTGCCAAAGGGAAATACTTCCAAAAATTCAGCTCTAAATTCTTGAGCCCCCTGAGTTCATCCGACGCCACTGTCTGTACCAGACCTTGGCAGTGTCTTGCAAACATGTGCCCGCAATAGGTGCCTGACAATCTTCAGGAACATTGTACAAATCGAAGTGATCTTCGAGATCCTCAAGAAACCTAAGCGACCCGCCGTTTCCCCTGAATACAATGGAACCGGCATGGGGTACGTAATGAGCAAGGATTTTGCTCCTTTTTACTGGGGGTGGTGGGGTAAATTGCTGTTGAGGTACTGCAGTTGAAGTACGCGGCACATGATTTTCGTGCCTTGCGTATTCACTGTCCGATAAATCTGAACCGCAGGCCTCGTACAGTGCTACAGAAGAATTAGGTGGTACCCTATAACCCTGAGTGCGTGGAGTATTTGTCGTAAAATTATTATCCACAACATTATGTTCACAGTAGTCAGAGAAGAGACCGAGAATATCCGTGATACTTGCCATTTTTTTTTACTTCTTCTATAATTCTGTTCGAGCTAGGTTTGGGCGCCAATATAACGTAATTTCTTTTTCGTATAGAGATATTGTCGTTACGTTATGTCTAAACCATTAGATAAGAGTACGGTGCAATAGTTCCTAATTAAATTATTACGGCCAGACGAATCATAAACAGAAGTCAACTTACGGGAATTTTCTTTATTCCAGCACCAATTCAGTGTATTTCCACAATAAGACAGCAGATATCAGATTACATATTTTTAATTGAACGTCTACACCCACACATCCGCCACTAGCAACTGTTATCTCGTCCTTTTATCTATCGTTCTTATCTCATACATTCATACGTCACGTTCGCTCTGACCTCAAATGTTGCCAACCGTATTCTCGTGAGAGAGAAGATGTCACGTTAAGTTTGGAAGTATAACGGAGAACAAACTCAAATTTACATAAGGAAAGAAACTAACAATGAAAGTTACAATAGAATATACGATACAACATGTTACACCTGTTGGGCGTGCTTCGAATGAGATAATTTAAAAGTTCTGTTTGGATTTTGTCCCATTCTTTCAATGCCATCGTCAGTTCCTGGAGACTCTGAGGTTGCGGTGATTGCATAGCAATACGCCTTCCAAGAGCATCCTATTGGATTTAGGTCGCAGAGTAGGTAGGCCAGTTCATTCGGTAAATACCCTAGCTCTGCATTACTTCCGGTACCTAGGTAGTTATGCGAATTCTGGCATTATCATCAATGAAGATGAAGCTAGGACCCACTGCGTCGCGGAACAAGCGAACGTGGCCTTCTAAGACTTCTCTGCAATATCTATCTCCTGTGACAGCGTTGAACATATGCAACGATTTTTCCATTCATCATTATGCCGGCCTCCAGGGCCACCATAACTGAGTTATTCACGGATGTTATGCAGTTGATAGCATGTTTCACGCTCTCTCCACAGCAGCTGATGTCCTGAGTCATTCGATAAACTGGAACAACTCTCATCTGGGAACATCACTGTAGAGCAATTCGGACTGTTCCACACTCTATGTGCTTTACACCACCTTAACCGGGCACCACGATGCTGGGATTATAACTTGACACATTTCACAAGCTTTCAGGCATGCATACCGATCCTTTTCAATCGTCGACTGATTGTTTGACTCGACACCTGGGTTCCAGTTGCAGCACGGAGGCTTGCAGCGAGCTGTTCTGGTGGCAGTCCTGTTTTGTAGGGCTATGAGCGACACATAATGGTCGTCTTGTGCTGTTGATGCCCTTCATCGGTCTCCACCATGCACCAGGAGTCCTGTTCCTCTGGTTTCCACAGCTTTTTCAAACCCGATATGATGCTTTTCGCCACACCCATGTCTCGAGCAATTGCTGTTACTCTTTGTCTCGCCTCGAGCCTTCCGCGGTCATAAGCACTTAAATGTCAACGATGAAACATTTCGCACTCAACAAAACGAAATCAACCAGTCACCAACGAAATTTCGTTGCAAGAATAATAAACTGTCGTCGTGACTTTAACGACGGTCTGATTTGGAGGGAGCTTTAGCTCTTTTAAACATGCAGCCGGCCAGTCCATTTATGCCTAAGTTGGTTAAACATACTACGTAGCGCCATCTATTGAATCTTCCTTATATTTATAGTGTGCTTCATTGATGTTTCACTCTAAAATGACGTTGTTCCTTAGCAATTGTCAACCAGTGTAATTGGAACTAAAAAAAACAAAAAAAAAAAAAAAAAAAAAACACTCCGAGTTGCACCATACCATTACGCCCTCTTTTTGTTTTCCAAATTTCAAGTCTCTAGGTTCAGTAGTTTCCTCTGTAAGCAACCAACAGACAGACAGAGAGACACAGTAATTTTTTAAATATAGAATAAAAATATTAGTTTATTTTGAAAAAAGGGTGGTGAGTATCACGGGATGTGGTAAATTCTGTAAGCCAGTGAAATTGCTTCTTCCTGGTAATCTCAAAATCAGAACTCAAAAGAGAGGAAGAGAGAATGTGAGGTGAGGCATTTCTTTAAGAGAGCTCGATGACGGCCGGGGATGCATGAAATGCTTGTAGGTTGGAGCGGCAGGCCACGGGGAGGGGGAAGGCTCAGAACGCTCGAACCTCCCTCCTCCAGATGCCCATTGAAGCACCTTTGCAGAACAAAACTACCAGTACGAGTACTCCTTTCCTGCTTATTCCCATTCCACCCTTTTGTTTTCACATAAGAAAAAGAAAGGAAAACAAAAATACTCTGAGCATTTGACTTGCTCTTCCTCTCACGCTGCGGCCCCTTTGTTGTGCTTCAGATCGTAGTTTTGTCAGCTAACTCGCCCTCACCCATCCCCACTGGATAAGCTGTCACCTCCGGCCAAGTTCACTCGCCAACACCAGCGAGACCTTGCATCCTCTTCCCCTGGAGTTGAAACATATGCATGCGATTAGTCAAGAACAAAAGTTCTTGAAGAAATTCCTTGCTTCCATCAACCCGCCTACTAATTTCTCACCCCCCCTCCCTACACAATAAATGTGGGTCTGGAACCCTCAGTGGATGACGAACTTTGCTCATGGATTCTCAAACAGAAGAGAAGATTTGCTAGTTTCAGCAAATGTGAAATGCGCATAGCAAGAGCCTATGTCGGGAAATGGAACATGTGAAGAAAAAGCTAAAACCATCTGGCAATGACTTCTGTCAAGCTAAAATAAAATGTCTCATGGCAGAAAGCGCTAAGAACACTGTTCCTGTTTTCAAATTCATGAAATCAAATTTACGGCGTGTGCCTAAAAATTCTGAATTGAGTGATAAACCTATTCAAAGTGAAACACCTGTGGCGGAACACATATCAATTGCAGAAAGTACGCTTGACACAGAACCAGCAATAAAAACAAGTTTTCTTTCCCGGGAACCACTGCAGGAGCAAGGAAAAATAGATGTGCTGGTGACAGAATCGCTTGATATTACAAAAGTAAGTTATTCTTCATCTCCTGTAACATAGAACAATATTCCTCATGCTAATACAAAACTGCAGACATTGGTTTGTACACGAATCAAGTTTTAGTTGATGATGCAACTAAAAAATAACTCACAGAAGAGATTTCCGAAGTGTCCTAAAAGTAATAGACGTTTTCAGTATTCTTTTTTTTTTAATTGGAGGTTTAACGACCACCATGAGCAACTCAATGGGCTATAAGCAGTCGCCCGTCCCTACTTTAGGGTCACTGGTTCCAGGGAAGGGAGAGAGCCAGTGCCGTAAGACAAACACAACACCCATGCCTCACCGGGATTCGAACCCGGACGAATGATCTAAGGCCATCGCTTAGACCACTGCGCCACCGGGGCGGCATTTCAGTATTCATGGTTGTCCCGTTTTCCAAGGCTAGTGATATCAAAGTAAAAGGTGAGAGCTTTTGCATGTATTGCATACGTTTTGCTCCTGAAGCAGAAGGGGCCCCAAAACCCTGCTTGCAAAGCTTAATAAGTGAGACTTTTCCGAAATAGAAGGATGCCATCGAAGATTTTGCCAGGTATGCAAACACAACATATTATAAAAATGCTGTGAGCGCCTGTAGTGACTTTATGAGTTGTATGCGAGGTAAAACTCTCAGTGTACTTAATCAGATTGATCAGCATCGCCCAACTGAAGTCGAAAAAAATAGAGCTATTTTGAGATCACTTAAAAACGGCGTCAGCAAATGTTACGTATATTAGTTGGCAATTGACATACACAGAATGCCATAATTGAAGAAATCGGACAGTGGATTACTAAAGGGCTTGCAAAAGATATTGCCGAAGCTAACTATGTTACTATATTAGTAGACGAAGCAACTGATTGTTCTACCCAAAAACAAATGAGCATAACAATACGTTATATATTAAATGGAAAATGCAAGAAAACTTCCTTTCTTTTGTAAATAATAGCGATTGCACTCCAAGCAATATTGGGAAAGTTATTTTAGAGACTGAAGACGCTAAAGTGATAGACAAATCATATATGCGTGGTCAAAATATGACAGCTGAATTGCAATGAGTGGGCATGTAAAAGGTGTCCAAGCTCTTATTAAAGAGGTATGCCCAGCTGCAAACTTTACCTTCTGTGCAAGCCATATTCTAAATCTTGTTGTAATTATGCTAGAGATGTTTCGGCTGATAGGAATGCCCAAGGAACTGTAGGTAAAATATGTTCTTTCTTCGGAGGGTCAGCGAAGCGACTTAATTTGTCGCTTCGCTGACCCTCCGAAGAAAGAACATACACTGCTGGCCACCCAAAATGCAACACCAAGAAGGACACGAGATAGCAAAGCCAGATTTACTGGACACATAACAACAGATACAAAGATAAAACGATTGAGCTTACAGGCCCGTGCGACTTGCGGAACACGCAGACAATAATAGTTCGTGTGGCCCGCATGGCTGGTAATAACGGCCGCTACACGCCGCGGCATTGAACGGAAGAGGCTTTGGATGTGGGCTTGGGGTATGTCGGTCCAGGCTGTTTCCACACGTTGCCACAGTTCATCAGGCGTAGCCGCGGGTGGTGCTTGCCGGGCCACTCGGTTGCAGGTCAGCGACCAAACGTGTTCGATGGGCGACATATCGGGAGAACAGGCGAGCCACGGCAGCAGTGACACCTGGTGGGCCGTGAAGAATTGTTGCACGTGCGGGCGCGCATTGTCCTGTTGAAACGTGGCCGCTGGCAGGTCCTGCAGGTAAGGGAGGACTACAGGCTCCAAAATGTCAGAGATGTAGCGGTGGTGGCTGTTGAGTGTACCAGCGATGCGTACCAGAGGGTGCGGGTGTCATATCCAATTGCTCCCCAAACCATAACGCCAGGCGACGGACCGGTATGGCGATGCATAATGCAGGCGTCATACAGTCTCTCGCCGCGGTGCCGCCACACGCGGATACGACCATCGTGGTGTTGCAGGCAGAAGCGGGATGCGTCAGAGGAGACAATGTCGTACCAATCCGTAGTCCAGGTGCGGCGTTCAACGGCCCACTGCCGCCTCACTCGCTGATGGTGTAACGTCAATGGTACTCGGAACAATGGGCGCCGTGCGACAAGTCCTCGCTCTTTCAGACGCCGCCTAGCCGTACGTGCTGACACAGGTTGTTGCGCAACACACCTAAATTCCTGCGCTAACGTTCGTGATGTGGCGGTGCGAGCCATCAATGCCCTCCGCACAACATGCCGGTCCTCTCGTTCGGCGGTGTGCCGCGGCTGCGGAAATCACTCACGTCGGTCCGTCCGTCCCTCCTGCATCCACCGAATCCATACTCGCCTCACTGTGACTGGATGTCGTCCCACACGGGCGCCGATGTCTCGGTACGATAAACCGCTGTCGCGATAAGCCACTATTCGTCCTCTGTCGAACTCCGAAACGTGCTGGAATGACTGCCGTATTCTGCAACGAGGCATCAGGAAGCTCCCCATGCACAGGTCCGGCAGCACAACACACTTCCACTACTTACACCCCGCCTTCTGTGCACCTTTCTTATAGTGCTTCTCGGTGGCGTGCCGGGCGCACATGATTTGTATATGCCCTGCAATGCTAATCGTTTGCATGTTCTCTCGCGAGCGACGCATGCTGCGAATTTCAGGCCAATCGATGCTTCCTTCTTGGTGTTGCATTTTAGGTGGCCAGCAGTGTATTTCACCTACAGTTCCTTGGGCATTCCAATGTACCCATGTACCGCAGAAACGTTATTTGAATGTTTCAGTTTGGTTTTGGTAGTTGATAATTGGTTTTTGGTTGGTTCAAAACCTTGACATATGGTTAATAGGTACGTTGAAAAAGTGTACTTTTTGGAACGTTTATGAAACGCTAAAATACAGTTGATATATACATGTGTTAAAATCGTGGAATTTTTAAAACGATTTTAAAAGTTGGTAGAAAGTAGCAATTTTTTTTAAATAAGTGATAAATTTCTAAAACAATGTAAGTTATTTGTTTAAAGAACTTTAATTTTTCGGCAGACATCATATACACAGTCGAGTCACATTATTTTGACCGCTTCCTACTTTTGACGTCAACAGCGCGTAGCCAATAAAAGAAGGAACGTGTCATGAACTGGCTTGGAGGGTTAATGAGGTGTGCTGTAGGCAGTCTGAAAACATACCGCTCGTTGCTGTCATGGATAAAAGAAGCGATTTATCAGAATTGCAAAAAGGGATGTTTATTGGCTTTCTGACTAAATGTGGCATTATTTCTTAAACAGCGCAGTTTGTGAACTGTTCGCGTGCTACTGTGGTTAAAATGTATCGTGATTGGAGAAGATGGCACCATTGCGAATAAGCGAAGTAGAAACTGCAGAGCACCACGTACCATTGATGTGAGAAGTGAACGTCGGCTGCGAAGGTGCGTGAGGGCCGATCGACACGCTATAGTGGAGCAAATCACTGACCGAAAGAACCTGTGGGCTACCAGAAGTATGTCTAAAACGACAGTTCAGGAACCCTGCTGCGTATGGGGCTTCGATGCAGACGGATGGTCACTGCACATATGCTAACGAAGGTGCATCAGCAGAAACGGCTTACATTTGCACGGCAGTATCGGAATTGTACCTCCGCTGATTGGCAAAGGATTGCCTTCTCCGATAAGTCCCGTTGTCTGCTTCATCGAACGGATGGACGTTGGCGTATTAGGCGAGAAACATCGGAGAACGAACTTTCTGCAATCATTGCTGGAAGAACACAAGCTGGTGGGGGCAGCGTTATGGCCTGGGGAATGTTTTCGTGGCATTCCCTGGGTCCACTCATACCTGTGGAAGGCACTATTAACCGAATTCGTTATGAATCCATCCTTGCAGACCACGTACACCCATGCATGCTGATTGTCTTCATTGTGGCATTATGTTCTTCTCGCAAATGCACTAAGTGACCAACTGGAACCGCTCCATAAACATTGCCACTGTGCAAGAGAACACACTTGAGGCTGCGCTTTGAACTGTACAGAAATAATCGTCATTCTGTTGGACTATACGAGGTAACACCTAATTGTCTAACAAGACCTGGGATGTCCTGGCAGTAAACAAAGTGCTTGTCTTTTGAAAAAAACTTCACAAAAATCTGGTACCGCTTTCGGAAATAAGAAACTTTTTCAGAGCGGTCAAGTAGGTTTTTTCTTGCAGACTGGAGGCTAATATTTCAGCTGCTTTCTTGGAGAGCCCCGAATCACGCACTAAGTCATTCAGTTCCGGTTGGCTAAACTGCTGAGGGACTAATGACTGTTTGGTATCAGATGAGGAGTCTTCAGATTCTGAGAACATTTCTTGAAGCTCGTTATCACAATTATAACGTGCAAATTTGTCCACGCCGGGCATCGAATCCAGATCCCCTCACTCCGGAGTAAGTCGCTCTCCCAACTGAGATACACGGACATGTGCTCTCACTGCTATCTGCCTTTATCTTATGTGCGTCCTGTGGGGCAGGCACGTCACATCTCACAACCTCCCTCTTTCCGAAAGAGGGCCGGGACCATATGTCGCTGTAGGCAGTCATCCCATGAAGACCGTGCATTTGAAAAATCCCAGACAATTTGGTGTGTGGAACGTAACATCACACTGATTTATTTTTCCGAAGCAGTGAAGAAAGGATTCTCATTTTTCCTGTCTCGCCATGTGGAAAGAACATCACATCATTGGGAGAAACTTAACGGCCGGGCCATCCTGGAAGTTCGGGCGGCAATATAACGTACAAGTTTGTCCGCGCCAGGCATCGAACCGAGTCCCCTCACTCCGGAGTAAGTCGCTCTCCCAACTAAGCTACACGGACATGTGCTCTCATTGCTATCTGCCTTTATCTCATGTGCGTCCTGCGGGGCAAGCATTCACGCAACCCTCGTACTTTTTGTGATCATGTTCACTACCTTCATCTTTAGATGAGGCATAACCATTAAAAACTGGAACCGGGAGTTTCTCAGAGTGCGGAGTAGGTCGAATTGCTGATGGAATACTGGGATAGGCGATCTTATGCCGGTTTTTCTTGTCGACACCCTTCGTGCTGAATAGGAAAAAATACCAGAAAGTTATGCGGTTCTTGGGTTCTCGCCAAACTATGGTAACTCCAAAAGGCAGGCAGTTTCGTTTTCCTTTTGTCCAGTCACGAAGCATTTCCTCACAATTATGACACACAATATGAGGAGCCCATTTCTTGTCTTGGTCGCCAAGGGGACTTCAAAATAGGCTTTATAGGCACGCCTCGCAAACGAAGTTATATTGTGCCTTTGATGAAGTGTATAGCAGCCACATACATAACAGAATGCATCAGGATTATTTACACATTTATGTCAACTTGAAGAAGCCGTGATCAGATCTGAAACAAAGAAAAACAGGTGTTATTTTGTGTAAATCAGATAAATTTCTAGAATCCAAAATTAACCATAAAGATAAAGAATATTGATGTTTGTAAAAAAATATTAATTTGTCTAAGGTTAGGGTAGATACATGCTTAGTTCTCAAGCTATCCTTAGTGTAAACAGCAATGGGTGTCCTTTTTTGCGAAAATAACAAGTTTCAAATTGCATGAAAGCTAGAGCATGTAGAGAAAAATTGATTTCAGATTTGAAATCAGCGTTGAAAAATTACTTAGAATTAGTTTAAAAATCACAGGAAACAGAAAATAAGAAAAACATTGTTCCCCAGTGCAGTCCACTGCTGGATGAAGGCTTCCCCAAGACTCTTCCGCAACTTTATATTGTGAGCCACTCTCTTTCACGTGACTCCTACATGCTTTCAAATTTCATTCGCCTATTTCCCCATGCTATTTTCTTTTGTTTTTCTTTCCTTTCCCTCAGTATCGTTTAATATTTAGGTAACAGACTGCATACTGTGTATGGGGAACATAAACTGTATAATGTACATTATACATATTTGCATTTGACACGATCTTCGCTTGTTTAGGTTGGATTCAAGAAATTATATTTCCACAAAAGGGCTGTGAATATACATTTATTTTCTGTTGTTCGTGACATGCAAATTTTCCTCTAGGTGTCGTAAGTAAACTTTGTATTTAATACAATGTACACTCAATGGACAAAACATTAGATATGCCTACCTAATAGCGTGTTGATCCTTCTCTAGCGTGAATAACAGCCTGTATAGGGCGAGGCATCGACTCTACTAGATGCCGGAGGATTTCCGGAGGTAATGCCCATTGCAACATTGTCCACAACTTCTCCAGAGACGTCGGACCAGGATTCATGGATCTGATGTTTCGCTCCACAGCATCCCAGAAAGCTTCCACGGGGTTTCAATCCGGAGACGTTTGGAGCCTCTGGATGGTTCCAAACAAAGATGAGTTTTCCTCGAGCCATGTCTGGGTGGTTGCGGCTCGGTGGGTCAGCTCATTGTCTTGTTGAAACAGATCATCGGCCGCAAGACGAGCGAAGACAATGAAAACATGTAGGTGTTCATTCAGCACATGGTGGTAGCGCGCAGCGGTTAAGGGAACTCTCCCGACACACTAAAGGATTTATTGTGTCCCATGAGAAGGCTCTCCAAACCATCACAAAGCCACCACCGCCTGTAGCAGAGTCGACCTGGCACGGCGGGGCCATGACCTCTTGCTATCGACTTCACCCCCCCCTCCTGTCATCTCGGTATAGCTGAAAAACGGATTCATCGTATCACAGATCGTGGCGCTATTCTGCAGAGGTATAGTTGTGATGTACTGGGCACCAGGCGAGGCGTGATGTCCGATGACAAGCAGTCAACAACAGTGTAAGACTTCGTAACCCGTAGCCCAGGATATGCCTGCAGAGGTACAGATGTGATGTACTTGGCACTAGGCGAGGCGTGATGTCCGATGACGAGCAGTCAACAACAGTGTAAGGCGTCGTCTCCCATAGCCCAGGATATTTCTGCAGAGGTATAGTTGTGAGGTACTGGGTACCAGGCGAAGCGTGATGTCCGATAGCGAGCAGTCAACAATAGTGTAAGGCGTCGTCTCCCGTAGCCCAGGATATGCCAGCAAAGGTATAATTGTGATGTACTGGGCTCCAGGCGAGGCGTGATGTCCGATGACGAGCAGTCAACAACAGTGTAAGGCGTCGTCTCCCGTAGCCCAGGATATGCCAGCAGAGGTATAATTGTGATGTACTGGGCTCCAGGCGAGGCGTGATGTCCGATGACGAGCAGTCAACAACAGGGTAAGGCGTCGTCTCCCGTAACCCAGGATATGCCTGCAGAGGTATAGTTGAATTGTACTGCGCACCAGGCGAGGCGTGGTGCCCGATAGCGAGCAGTCAATAACAGTGTAAGGCATCGTCTTCCGTGGCCCAGGATATTTCTGCAGAGGTATAGTTGTGATGTACTGGGTACCAGGCGAGGCGTGATGTCCGATGACGAGCAGTCAACAACAGTGTAAAGCGTCGTCTCCCGTAGCCCAGGATATTTCTGCAGAGGAATAGTTGTGATGTACTTGGTACCAGGCGAGGCGTGATGTCCAATAGCGAGCAGTCAAAAACAGGGTAAGGCGTCGTCTCCCGTAGCCCGGGATATACCTTCAGAGGTATAGTTGTGATGTACTGAGCACCAGGCAAGGCGTGGTGTCCGATAGCGAGCAGTCAACAACAGTGTAAGGCGTCGTCTCCCGTAGCCCAGGATATTTCTGCAGAGGTATAATTGTGATTTGCTGGGCACCAGGCGAGGCGTGATGTCCGATGACGAGCAGTCAACAACAGTGTAAGGCGTCGTCTCCCGTGGCCCAGAATATGCCAGCAGAGGTATAGTTGTGATGTACTGAGCACCAGGCGAGGCGTGATGTCCGGTGACGAGCAGTCAACAACAGGAAGGCGTCGTCTCCCGTTGCCTGGGATATGTCTTCAGAGGTATAGTTGTGATGTACTGAGCACCAGCCGAAGCGTGGTGTCCGATAGCGAGCAGTCAACAACAGTGTAAGGCGTTGTCTCCCGTAGCCCAGGATATTTCTGCAGAGGTATAATTGTGATTTGCTGGGCACCAGGCGAGGCGTGATGTCCGATGACGAGCAGTCAACAACAGTGTAAGGCGTCGTCTCCCGTAGCCCAGGATATTTCTGCAGAGGTATAGTTGTGATGTACTGGGCACCAGGCGAGGCGAGATGTCCGATGTCGAGCAGTCAACAACAGTGTACGGCCTCGTCTCCCGTCGCCCAGGATATGACTGCAGAGGTATAATTGTGATGTACAGGGCACCAGGCGAGGCGTGATGTCCGATAACGAGCAGTCTACAACAGGGTAAGGCGTCGTCTCCCGTAGCCCAGGATATGCCTGCAGATGTATAGTTGATATCTACTGGGCACCAGGCGAGGCGTGATGTCTTATGACGAGCAGTCAACAACAGCGTAAGGCGTCGTCTCCCATAGCCCAGGATATTTGTGCAGAGGTATAGTTGTGAGGTACTCTGTACCAGGCGAGGCGTGATGTCCGATAGCGAGCAGTCAACAATAGGGTAAGGCGTCGTCTCCCGTAGCCCAGGATATGGCAGCAGGGGTATAATTGTGATGTACTGGGCTCCAGGCGAGGCGTGATGTCCGATGAAGAGCAGTCAACAACAGGGTAAGGCGTCGTCTCCCGTAGACCAGGATATGCCTGCAGAGATATAGTTGAATTGTACTGGATACCAGGCGAGGCGTGATGTCCGATGACGAGCAGTCAACAACAGTGTAAAGCGTCGTCTCCCTTAGCCCAGAATATTTCTGCAGAGGTATAGTTGTGATGTACTGGGTACCAGGCCAGGCATGGTGCCCGATAGCGAGCAGTCAACAACAGTGTAAGGCGTCGTCTCCCGTTGCCCAGGATATTTCTGCAGAGGTATAGTTGTGATACACTGTGTACCAGGCGAGGCGTGATATCCGATGACGAGCAGTCAACAACAGTGTAAGGCGTCGTCTCCCGTGGCCCAGGATATGCCAGCAGAGGTATAGTTGTGATGTACTGAGCACCAGGCGAGACGTGATGTCCGATGACGAGCAGTCAACAACAGGGTAAGGCGTCGTCTCCCGTAGCCTGGGATATGCCTTCAGAGGTATAGTTGTGATGTACTGAGCACCAGCCGAAGCGTGGTGTCCGATAGCGAGCAGTCAACAACAGTGTAAGGCGTCGTCTCCCGTAGCCCAGGATATTTCTGCAGAGGTATAATTGTGATGTACTTGGTACCAGGCGAGGCGTGATGTACTTGGTAACAGGCGAGGCGTGATGTCCAATGACGAGCAGTCAACAACAGTGTAAGGCTTCGTCTCCCTTAGCCCAGGATATTTCTGCAGATGTATAGTTGTGATGTACAGGGCACCAGGTGAGGCGTGATGTCCGATGTCGAGCAGTCAACAACAGTGTAAGGCCGCGTTTCCCGTAGCCCTGGATATGTCTGCAGAGGTATAATTGTGATGTACTGTGCACCAGGCGAGGCGTGATGTCCGATGTCGAGCAGTTAACAACAGTGTAAGGCCTCGTTTCCCGTAGCCCTGGATATGTCTGCAGAGGTATAATTATGATGTACTGGGCACCAGGCGAGGCGTGATGTCCGATGACGAGCAGTCAACAACATTGTAAGGCGTCGTCTCCCGTAACCCAGGATATGACTGCAGAGGTATATTTGTGATGTACTGGGCACCAGGCGAGGCGTGATGTCCGATGACGAGCAGTCAACAACAGTGTAAGGCGTCGTCTTCAGTAGCCCAAGATATGCCTGCAGAGGTATAGTTGTGATGTAATGCTCACCAAGCGAGGCGTGAAGTCCGATGACGAATAGTCAACAACAGTGTAGGGCCTCGTCTCCCGTAGCCCAGGTTATGTCTGCAGAGGTATATTTGTGATGTACAGGGCACCAGGCGAGGCGTGATATCCGATGACGAGCAGTCTACAACAGGGTAAGGCGTCGTCTCCCGTAGCCCAGGATATGCCTGCAGAAGTATAGTTGTGATGTGCTGGGCACCTGGTGAGGCGTGATGTCTGATGACGAGCAGTCAACAACAGTGTAAGGCGTTGTCTCCCGTAGCCCAGGATATTTCTGCAGAGGTATAGTTGTGAGGTACTGGGTACCAGGCGAGGCGTGATGTCCGATAGCGAGCAGTCAACAATAGTGTAAGGCGTCGTCTCCCGTAGCCCAGGATATGCCAGCAAAGGTATAATTGTGATGTACTGGGCTCCAGGCGAAGCGTGATGTCCGATGACGAGCAGTCAACAACAGTGTAAGGCGTCGTCTCCCGTAGCCCAGAATATGCCAGCAGAGGTATAATTGTGATGTACTGGGCTCCAGGCGAAGCATGATATCCGATGAAGAGCAGTCAACAACAGGGTAAGGCGTCGTCTCCCGTAACCCAGGATATGCCTGCAGAGGTATAGTTGAATTGTACTGAGCACCAGGCGAGGCGTGGTGTCCGATAGCGAGCAGTCAATAACAGTGTAAGGCATCGTCTTCCGTGGCCCAGGATATTTCTGCAGAGGTATAGTTGTGATGTACTGGGTCCCAGGCGAGGCGTGATGTCTTATGACGAGCAGTCAACAACAGCGTAATGCGTCGTCTCCCGTAGCCCAGGATATTTGTGCAGAGGTATAGTTGTGAGGTACTGGGTACCAGGCGAGGCGTGATGTCCGATAGCGAGCAGTCAACAACAGTGTAAGGCGTCGTCTCCCGTAGCCCAGGGTATGGCAGCAGGGGTATAATTGTAATGTACTAGGCTCCAGGCGAGGCGTGATGTCCGATGAAGAGCAGTCAAAAATAGGGTAAGGCGTCGTCTCCCGTAGCCCAGGATATGCCTGCAGAGATATAGTTGAATTGTACTGGATACCAGGCGAGGCGTGATGTCCGATGACGAGCAGTCAACAACAGTGTAAAGCGTCGTCTCCCGTAGCCCAGGATATTTCTGCAGAGGTATAGTTGTGATACACTGTGTACCAGGCGAGGCGTGATATCCGATGACGAGCAGTCAACAACAGTGTAAGGCGTCGTCTCCCGTAGCCTAGGATATTTCTGCAGAGGTATAGTTGTGATGTACTGAGCACCAGGCGAGGCGTGGTGTCCGATAGCGAGCAGTCAACAACAGTGTAAGGCGTCGTCTCCCGTGGCCCAGGATATGCCAGCAGAGGTATAGTTGTGATGTACTGAGCTCCAGGCGAGACGTGATGTCCGATGACGAGCAGTCAACAACAGGGTAAGGCGTCGTCTCCCGTAGCCTGGGATATGCCTTCAGAGGTATAGTTGTGATGTACTGAGCACCAGCCGAAGCGTGGTGTCCAATAGCGAGCAGTCAACAACAGTGTAAGGCGTCGTCTCCCGTAGCCCAGGATATTTCTGCAGAGGTATAGTTGTGATGTACTTGGTACCAGGCGAGGCGTGATGTACTTGGTACCAGGCGAGGCGTGATGTCCAATGACGAGCAGTCAACAACAGTGTAAGGCTTCGTCTCCCTTAGCCCAGGATATTTCTGCAGATGTATAGTTGTGATGTACAGGGCACCAGGTGAGGCGTGATGTCCGATGTCGAGCAGTCAACAACAGTGTAAGGCCTCGTTTCCCGTAGCCCTGGATATGTCTGCAGAGGTATAATTGTGATGTACTGCGCACCAGGCGAGGCGTGATGTCCGATGTCGAGCAGTTAACAACAGTGTAAGGCCTCGCTTCCCGTAGGCCTGGATATGTCTGCAGAGGTATAATTATGATGTACTGGGCACCAGGCGAGGCGTGATGTCCGATGACGAGCAGTCAACAACATTGTAAGGCGTCGTCTCCCGTAACCCAGGATATGCCTGCAGAGGTATATTTGTGATGTACTGGGCACCAGGCGAGGCGTGATGTCCGATGACGAGCAGTCAACAACAGTGTAAGGCGTCGTCTTCAGTAGCCCAGGATATGCCTGCAGAGGTATAGTTGTGATGTAATGCTCACCAAGCGAGGAGTGAAGTCCGATGACGAATAGTCAAAAACAGTGTAGGGCCTCGTCTCCCGTAGCCCAGGATATGTCTGCAGAGGTATATTTGTGATGTACAGGGCACCAGGCGAGGCGTGATATCCGATGACGAGCAGTCTACAACAGGGTAAGGCGTCGTCACCCGTAGCCCAGGATATGCCTGCAGAAGTATAGTTGTGATGTGCTGGGCACCTGGTGAGGCGTGATGTCTGATGACGAGCAGTCAACAACAGTGTAAGGCGTTGTCTCCCGTAGCCCAGGATATTTCTGCAGAGGTATAGTTGTGAGGTACTGGGTACCAGGTGAGGCGTGATGTCCGATAGCGAGCAGTCAACAATAGTGTAAGGCGTCGTCTCCCGTAGCCCAGGATATGCCAGCAAAGGTATAATTGTGATGTACTGGGCTCCAGGCAAGGCGTGATGTCCGATGACGAGCAGTCAACAACAGTGTAAGGCGTCGTCTCCCGTAGCCCAGAATATGCCAGCAGAGGTATAATTGTGATGTACTGGGCTCCAGGCGAGGCGTGATATCCGATGAAGAGCAGTCAACAACAGGGTAAGGCGTCGTCTCCCGTAGCCCGGGATATACCTTCAGAGGTATAGTTGTGATGTACTGAGCACCAGGCGAGGCGTGGTGTCCGATAGCGAGCAGTCAACAACAGTGTAAGGCGTCGTCTCCCGTAGCCCAGGATATTTCTGCAGAGGTATAGTTGTGATGTACTGGGCACCAGGCGAGGCGAGATGTCCGATGTCGAGCAGTCAACAACAGTGTACGGCCTCGTCTCCCGTCGCCCAGGATATGTCTGCAGAGGTATAATTGTGATGTACAGGGCACCAGGCGAGGCGTGATGTCCGATGACGAGCAGTCTACAACATTGTAAGGCGTCGTCTCCCGTAGCCCAGGATATGCCTGCAGATGTATAGTTGATATCTACTGGGCACCAGGCGAGGCGTGATGTCTTATGACGAGCAGTCAACAACAGCGTAAGGCGTCGTCTCCCGTAGCCCAGGATATTTGTGCAGAGGTATAGTTGTGAGGTACTGGGTACCAGGCGAGGCGTGATGTCCGATAGCGAGCAGTCAACAACAGTGTAAGGCGTCGTCTCCCGTAGCCCAGGATATGGCAGCAGGGGTATAATTCTGATGTACTGGGCTCCAGGCGAGGCGTGATGTCCGATGAAGAGCAGTCAACAACAGGGTAAGGCGTCGTCTCCCGTGGCCCAGGATATTTCTGCAGAGGTATAGTTGTGATGTACTGGATACCAGGCGAGGCGTGATATCCGATGACGAGCAGTCAACAACAGTGTAAGGTGTCGTCTCCCGTAGCCTAGGATATTTCTGCAGAGGTATAGTTGTGATGTACTGAGCACCAGGCGAGGCGTGGTGTCCGATAGCGAGCAGTCAACAACAGTGTAAGGCGTCGTCTCCCGTGGCCCAGGATATGCCAGCAGAGGTATAGTTGTGATGTACTGAGCACCAGGCGAGACGTGATGTCCGATGACGAGCAGTCAACAACAGGGTAAGGCGTCGTCTCCCGTAGCCTGGGATATGCCTTCAGAGGTATAGTTGTGATGTACTGAGCACCAGCCGAAGCGTGGTGTCCGATAGCGAGCAGTCAACAACAGTGTAAGGCGTCGTCTCCCGTAGCCCAGGATATTTCTGCAGAGGTATAGTTGTGATGTACTTGGTACCAGGCGAGGCGAGGCGTGATGTACTTGGTACCAGGCGAGGCGTGATGTCCAATGACGAGCAGTCAACAACAGTGTAAGGCTTCGTCTCCCTTAGCCCAGGATATTTCTGCAGATGTATAGTTGTGATGTACAGGGCGCCAGGTGAGGCGTGATGTCCGATGTCGAGCAGTCAACAACAGTGTAAGGCCTCGTTTCCCGTAGCCCTGGATATGTCTGCAGAGGTATAATTGTGATGTACTGTGCACCAGGCGAGGCGTGATGTCCGATGACGAGCAGTCAACAACATTGTAAGGCGTCGTCTCCCGTAACCCAGGATATGCCTGCATAGGTATATTTGTGATGTACTGGGCACCAGGCGAGGCGTGATGTCCGATGACGAGCAGTCAACAACAGTGTAAGGCGTCGTCTTCAGTAGCCCAGGATATGCATGCAGAGCTATAGTTGTGATGTAATGCTCACCAAGCGAGGCGTGAAGTCCGATGACGAATAGTCAACAACAGTGTAGGGCCTTGTCTCCCGTAGCCCAGGATATGTCTGCAGAGGTATATTTGTGATGTACAGGGCACCAGGCGAGGCGTGATATCCGATGACGAGAAGTCTACAACAGGGTAAGGCGTCGTCTCCCGTAGCCCAGGATGTGCCTCCAGAAGTATAGTTGTGATGTGCTGGGCACCTGGTGAGGCGTGATGTCTGATGACGAGCAGTCAACAACAGTGTAAGGCGTCGTCTCCCGTAGCCCAGGATATTTCTGCAGAGGTATAGTTGGGAGGTAGTGGGTACCAGGCGAGGCGTGATGTCCGATAGCGAGCAGTCAACAACAGTGTAAGGCGTCGTCTCCCGTAGCCCAGGATATGCCAGCAAAGGTATAATTGTGCTGTACTGGGCTCCAGGCGAGGCGTGATGTCCGATGACGAGCAGTCAACAACAGTGTAAGGCGTCGTCTCCCGTAGCCCAGGATATGCCAGCAGAGGTATAATTGTGATGTACTGGGCTCCAGGCGAGGCGTGATATCCGATGAAGAGCAGTCAACAACAGGGTAAGGCGTCGTCTCCCGTAACCCAGGATATGCCTGCAGAGGTATAGTTGAATTGTACTGAGCACAAGGCGAGGCGTGGTGTCCGATAGCGAGCAGTCAATAACAGGGTAAGGCATCGTCTTCCGTGGCCCAGAATATTTCTGCAGAGGTATAGTTGTGATGTACTATGTACCAGGCGAGGCGTGATGTCCGATGACGAGCAGCCAACAACAGTGTAAAGCGTCGTCTCCCGTAGCCCAGGATATTTCTGCTGAGGAATAGTTGTGATGTACTGGGTACTAGGCGAGGCGTGATGTCCGTTGACGAACAGTCAACAACAGTGTAAGTCGTCGTCTCCCGTAGCCTAGGATATTTCTGCAGAGGTATAGTTGTGATGTACTTAATACCAGGCGAAGGCGTGATGTCCGATAGCGAGCAGTCAAAAACAGGGTAAGGCGTCGTCTCCCGTAGCCCGGGATATACCTTCAGAGGTATAGTTGTGATGTACTGAGCACCAGGCGAGGCGTGGTGTCCGATAGCGAGCAGTCAACAACAGTGTAAGGCGTCGTCTCCCGTGGCCCAGGATATGCCAGCAGAGGTATAGTTGTGATGTACTTAGCACCAGGTGAGGCGTGATGTCCGGTGACGAGCAGTCAAAAACAGGAAGGCGTCGTCTCCCGTTGCCTGGGATATGCCTTCAGAGGTATAGTTGTGATGTACTGAGCACCAGCCGAAGCGTGGTGTCCGATAGCGAGCAGTCAACAACAGTGTAAGGCGTCGTCTCCCGTAGCCCAGGATATTTCTGCAGAGGTATAGTTGTGATGTACTGGGCACCAGGCGAGGCGAGATGTCCGATGTCGAGCAGTCAACAACAGTGTAGGGCCTCGTCTCCCGTCGCCCAGGATATGTCTGCAGAACTATAATTGTAATGTACAGGGCACCAGGCGAGGCGTGATGTCCGATGACGAGCAGTCTACAACAGGGTAAAGCGTCGTCTCCCGTAGCCCAGGATATGCCTGCAGATGTATAGTTGTTATCTACTGGGCACCAGGCGAGGCGTGATGTCCGATGAAGAGCAGTCAACAACAGGGTAAGGCGTCGTATCCCGTAGCCCAGGATATGCCTGCATAGGTATAGTTGAATTGTACTGAGCACCAGGCGAGGCGTGGTGTCCGATAGCGAGCAGTCAACAACAGTGTAAAGCGTCGTCTCCCATACCCCAGGATATTTCTGCAGAGGTATAGTTGTGATGTACTGGGTACCAGGCCAGGCATGGTGCCCGATAGCGAGCAGTCAACAACAGTGTAAGGCGTCGTCTCCCGTTGCCCAGGATATTTCTGCAGAGGTATAGTTGTGATGCACTGTGTACCAGGCGAGGCGTGATATCCGATGACGAGCAGTCAAGAACAGTGTAAGGCGTCGTCTCCCGTAGCCCAGGATATTTGTGCAGATGTATAGTTGTGATATACTTGGTACCAGGCGAGGCGTGATGTCAGATAGCGAGCAGTCAACATCAGGGTAAGGCGTCGTCTCCCGTAGCCCGGGATATGCCTTCAGAGGTATAGTTGTGATGTACTGAGCACCAGGCGACTCGTGGTGTCCGATAGCGAGCAGTCAACAACAGTGTAAGGCGTCGTCTCCCGTAGCCCGGATATTTCTGCAGATGTATAGTTGTGACGTACTGGGTACCAGGCGAGGCGTGGTGTCTGATAGCGAGCAGTCAACAACAGTGTAAGGCGTCGTCTCCTGTAGTCCAGGATATTTTTCAGAGGTATAGTTGTGATATACTGGGCACCAGGCAAGGCGTGATGTCCGATGACGAGCAGTCAACAACAGTGTAACGCGTCGTCTCCCGTATCCCAGGATATTTCTGCATAGGTATAGTTGTGATGTACTGTGTACCAGGCGAGGCGTGATGTCCGATAGCGAGCAGTCAACAACAGTGTAAGGCGTCGACTCCCGTGGCCCAGGATATGCCAGCAGAGGTATAATTGTGATGTACTGGGCTCCAGGCGAGGCGTGATATCCGATGAAGAGCAGTCAACAACAGGGTAAGGCGTCGTCTCCCGTAGTCCAGGATATTTCTGCAGAGGTATAGTTGTGATGTACTTGGTACCAGGCGAGGCGTGATGTCCGATAGCGAGCAGTCAAAAACAGGGTAAGGCGTCGTCTCCCGTAGCCCGGGATATACCTTCAGAGGTATAGTTGTGATGTACTGAGCACCAGGCGAGGCTTGGTGTCCGATAGTGAGCAGTCAACAACAGTGTAAGGCGTCGTCTCCCGTGGCCCAGGATATGCCAGCAGAGGTATAGTTGTGATGTACTGAGCACCAGGCGAGACGTGATGTCCGGTGACGAGCAGTCAACAACAGGAAGGCGTCGTCTCCCGTAGCCTGGGATATGCCTTGAGAGGTATAGTTGTGATGTACTGAGCGCCAGCCGAAGCGTGGTGTCAGATAGCGAGCAGTCAACAACAGTGTAAGGCGTCGTCTCCCGTAGCCCAGGATATTTCTGCAGAGGTATAATTGTGATTTGCTGGTCACCAGGCGAGGCGTGATGCCCGATGACGAGCAGTCAACAACAGTGTAAGGCGTCGTCTCCTGTCGCCCAGGATATGTCTGCAGAGGTATAATTGTGATGTACAGGGCACCAGGCGAGGCGTGATGTGCGATGACGAGCAGTCTACAACAGGGTAAGGCGTCGTCTCCCGTAGCGCAGGATATGCCTGCAGATGTATAGTTGTGATCTACTGGGCACCAGGCGAGGCGTGATTTCCGATGACGAGCACTCAACAACAGGGTAAGGCGTCGTCTCCCGTAGCCCAGGATATGCCTGCAATGGTATAGTTGTGATGTACTGGGCACCAGGCGAGGCGGGATGTCCGATAGCGAGCAGTCAACAACAGTGTGAGGCGTCGTCTCCCGTAGCCCAGGATATTTCTGCAGAGGTATAGTTGTGATGTGCTGGGCACCAGGCGAGGCATGATGTCCGATAGCGAGCAGTCAACAACAGTGTAAGGCGTCGTCTCCCGTGGCCCAGGATATGCCAGCAGAGGTATAATTGTGATGTACTGGGCTCCAGGCGATTCGTGATGTCCGATGACGAGCAGTCAACAACAGTGTAAGGCGTCGTCTCCCGTAGCCCGGGATATGCCTGCAGAGATATAGTTGTGATGTACTGAGCACCAGGCGAGATGTGATGTCCGATGACGAGGAGTCAACAACAGTGTAAAGCGTCGTCTCCCGTAGCCCTGGATATGCCTGCAGAGGTATAGTTGTGATGTACTGGGTACCAGGCGAGGCGTGATGTCCGATAGCGAGCAGTCAACAACAGTGTAAGGCGTCGACTCCCGTGGCCCAGGATATGCCAGCAGAGGTATAATTGTGATGTACTGGGCTCCAGGCGAGGCGTGATGTCCGATGACAAGGAGTCAACAACAGTGTAAGGCGTCGTCTCCCGTAACCCGGGATATTCCTTCAGAGGTATAGTTGTGATGTACTGGGCACCAGGCGAGGCGTGATGTCCGATGACGAGCACTCAACAACAGGGTAAGGCGTCGTCTCCCGTAGCCCAGGATATGCCTGCAGAGGTATAGTTGTGATGTACTGGGCACCAGGCGAGGCGGGATGTCCGATAGCGAGCAGTCAGCAACAGTGTAAGGCGTCGTCTCCCGTAGCCCAGGATATTTCTGCAGAGGTATAGTTGTGATGTACTGAGCACCAGGCGAGACGTGATGTCCGATGACGAGGAGTCAACAACAGTGTAAAGCGTCGTCTCCCGTAGCCCTGGATATGCCTGCAGAGGTATAGTTGTGATGTACTGGGCACCAGGCGAGGCGTGATGTCCGATGACGAGCAGTCAACAACAGTGTAAGGCGTCGTCTCCCGTAGCCCGGGATATGTCTGCAGAGGTATAGTTGTGATGTACTGAGCACCAGGCGTGACGTGATGTCCGATGACGAGGAGTCAACAACAGTGTAAAGCGTCGTCTCCCGTAGCCCTGGATATGCCTGCAGAGGTATAGTTGTGATGTACTCGGCACCAGGCGAAGCGTGATGTCCGATGACGAGCAGTCAACAACAGTGTAAGGCGTCGTCTCCCGTAGCCCAGGATATTTTTGCAGAGGTATAGTTTTGATGTACTGGGCACCAGGCGAGGAGTCATGTCCGATGACGAGCAGTCAACAACAGGGTAAGGCGTCGTCTGCCGTAGCCCAGGATATGCCTGCAGAGGTATAGTTGTGATGTACTGGGCACCAGGCGAGGCGTGATGTCCGATGACGAGCAGTCAACGACAGTGTAAGGCTTCGTCTCCCGTAGCCCAGGATATTTCTGCAGAGGTATAGTTGTGATGTACTGGGCACCAGGCAAGGCGTGATGTCCGATGACGAGCAGTCAACAACAGTGTAAGGCGTCGTCTTCCGTAGCCCAGGATATGCAGTGTGTGCTGAGCCGTTCGCTCGTTCGCTGACGCTGCTTGAGCCTCCAATATCTAATCTGGATGGTATTTGCGCCGCTATTGCCAAGTGGTCGGTCTGTGCGGGTCTGGATACTCTACTGCGACAGCGGTGATTAATGGCGTCTGGTCGGGTACCTGTTTCTCTCTGGGCGCTGGTACATCTGTCAATGGTATACTAACGGTACGCCGTTGATACGCTTGTCCTCGGAATCCTTAAGGTTTTTACCACTTGAGCTATAGAATGACCCATCTGTCTTGCGCCTACAAAGCGTCCTCGATCAAAGTCGCTCAGATCACCACGATACACAGATCGCGATACACTGTTGGAAAGCCCTGCTCTCCGCTCACTTATCCCCTGCGTTCTGTTTGGATCTGTTCCATTCTGTACGAGGGGTGCCCATGTCAACTGCCCATCAACCTTATCTCTAATGTTTTGTATTCTGAGTGTATTTACTCGAAAGCAAACTAAGTTTCAGGAGATATTTAGTTTTCAGACATTTATTGAGTACACACTTGAGCTTACTAGAAGTGTGTAATAAATCTTAAAACCTTTAAAACGCCCATAAGTAAGGTATTAAATTTAGGAAAAAGAACGAACTGATTCTGAACACTTAACAAGGTTTGTACAACTGCACACTGGACAACATGTACACCGTTTTGAGTGCTTTCACTCAAAATCTTGTACATTTTGCAAACATAGTCACGAAAATACTTTACAGATGACAATATGTTATTAATAGAGAAACACCACGTAAGCACATGGAAAGTATATTATTTATAGTTTTAAGCATTATCAATAATAGGAATCAACGCACAACTCTTTTGGACTTTTTGTCCAAACTAACATATTTAAGAGCAGCTCATGAGATCTACTCATGAACAAAGTAAGCACAATGGATTTTTAACCCCTTCCATTGGAAAACTACACTGAAACTGAGAAATTCGACAAAATATCTTAAGCTCCCATACCACCAGCACGTTGTGTCATCCCATACGGAGCTCTACTGCGTCAGAACATGTTCTTCAGAGAAGGTCTATTTCCTTTGAGTTTGATCAAAAGACAAAAATCTATATGTGCACATGTGTGAGCACTGAATAGATAGGGTTTCTGTCTTATTTAATTTATGTTACAGAGAAAACCTCAATTGGACATTTCCTTTGTTGCCATGACGACTATAAGCATTTTAACAAAAAGTAATTCAGACTTTTGGAAAACCAGGCAATTTGCTGTCCACCTTCCTTGAGAAAGCCATCTGGTTGATGTGCGAAAGCTTGGAAACTGATTTTCTATTCTACGCCAAGAAATTCGGATCACTAGTATAGTTATACTATTTCGAGCATGTTAACAACAATTTCCGAGGGCCAGTATATGCGTTGGCATTCTTAAGGCAAACGAATAAAAACGAAAAGGGGTGCAAACAAAGATATGCTTAACGAAGAAACAGTAGTAGAAAATCATGGAAATCTTTTGCTTTTATTGTAAGTCATATCAAGCTATGAAATGTGAATTGTGGCGACATACAGGAACGAATGGATATGGATTAAGAAAGAGAAATGACTGATCATGACACGACGGAGACTGTATGCATCATAGCTGTAATAAGTAATGTGACATCGGCATTTAAAAAGTAAAGTAACGCATAATGATGCAGTGAAGGATCCACAGTCTGCGGGTAACAATGAAATGCCATATTTACAGACATGCTGCTAAAAATAGGTAAAAACAAAAACCCATGTTACTAACTGTTTAAAAATGCAGAGGAAACTGCATTGTTAGGATCAAGGGCGGTTTCAAAGTGGTGGGGGGACTGCAGGGGCACGTGCTCCCCTAGGAAACGCGAATTTTTTAATTTTCTGTATTTTTACACTTTCCCAAAAAGCACACATATACGCATATATCTATTCTTTGTACTGTTATAGCTTGTAAAATAATCCCAGTAGTTCTTAAAAGTCTTGTTGTCGCCTTTTTCAGAAAGAAATCTATCACCCCTCAAGCGTCAAGACAATGTGAAGCAGGAAGAAAAGTAGATTATTTTCCAGGATCTTCCATGGAAGGCATTACTGCAATTCAGATTAATGAAGATCTGATTTGCTTGAACGACATCAGATGTCTGCTAACAGTATTAACTGTTATTCTAAGTTACAACAGCGACGCTAGAAAGATCCTTCTCAGCTATAAAAAGGCTGAAAACATATTTAAGAACCACAATGGGCCATTAGCGTCTTACAGTACAAGGTTAATTAATATTCACCAAAATATTGCCCTAAAAAACACTGATGAGATTTTGGAGAGATTTGTTTGAATACACCCAGGAAGACTTACTTTTGTGTAACACACATTTCATTCTTTATTAAAAAGGGTTATTTAATAAATACGTGCACTTAAAATGACTCCTGAATAGACCCGGTCAAAATACTGATATAATCACGCAATTCTTTCCCCGAAAAAAATTAAATTCATAATACATATATAGAACATTTGCTCCCCCCACATTACACTAAGTAAAGATATTCTGACATTCCATCAAAATGATAGTGGTATTAAAGTGCCCCCTCTTTTCAAATTTTTGCAACCGTCACTGGTTATGATGCCATCCAATAAAGGCAAAATTCATGGAAAGTGAAAAGTTCCTTGATAAAAGACACGCGACCTTGACGTTGCAGGAAGGGGAGTGGAAATTTTGTTTCGTCGCTTGCAATTCCACCAGAGCAAGTAGGAGTAGAGAAAGGGGAGAAGGAAACAATACTATGCAAAACATTATACCATAGATTTGTCATTTTTCTCCATAGAGATTTAACTTATTTAGAAAACAAAACACCAAAGAAAACTGGTCAGGGAGCTCTTGATCAGAATTAACCCCTTACCCAATGACCAGTTTCTTTCTTTGTCTGTGATTACTTGTGGATGTTGGATATACTGTACAACTATACGCTTTTGCGTAGTCTTGCAAACCACCGGCATGGTACAGTTGGCTAATCACCAGCCTCATGGCTGTGTGATAGGCTACTGGTGTGGGCTCCACTCGCTCTGTCGACTAACCAGTGTGCAATTTTCCAGGTTTTTCTAGAATGTGGCGCAATGCGTCTATAGTTTTCTGGAATGTGGCGCAATGCGTCCGTGGTTTTCTGGAATGTGGCGCAATGCGTCCGTGGTTTTCTGGAATGTGGCGCAATGCTTTCATGAAATCGGCCGCTGACGAGCCATTTCTGGTGGTTGACATTGATGAGGAAAGAAACAGAAAATCCACCTTATCAGAATCCTAATTTCCTAGGATATTCATCACTATGACTGCTCTCAGATCATGATGACGATGTATCATGTAATCGCCTACGTCCTTGTCCGGACATGGCGTCTAAAGAAGAAGACGTATGGACTTACAGAGCTCAGCAGAATTTAAATAATTATTATCTCACTATTGGCGTTCGGTATTCATTTTTAAGAGACGACCAATAGAGAATGATACTTGTTCATTGCTCACGTCAATCGCAAAACGACCAGAAAGCAAATTCAGTATGTTACGTGATCAGAGGGGTAAATAAGAGGTGTAATGATTCATTATATGATCATTCACGTGATATTGTAAGATGAAACGATGCTTTTCAGACGCTTTCCACTTTACAACTGACATACTTCGTGCTCGATCATTCAGAGATTTTGATAGACTTGAAACACGGCTGACTACGAGCTTTCTCCTCTTCAGCAATTTAAGATGACTCGGTGTGCCTCTGCTGTTATATCTGCATTTCTGTAGCAGCCAATGTGACTTTCCCCACATATTTCTAGAATATGATTTCCATTTAGTTTACTTAGAGGTGGACAAGAAAATAGGAATCATAAAAAAATAAACTAAACAAAGTCCTGCGAAAATATTAATGCTCAGGAGTAAAAGAAATGTGAAAATATTTTGAGGTACAAATTATTTTCATGTTCAGCTAATAATAAACATGTGTTTGTTAATGATATATACCGTAAAATGATTGTGCGATGATAAAAAATATTGATAATGAGAAAACGAACACTAATCTAACCCATTAACACAATTTACAGACGTCTAGCTGCAAATGTAATTTAAATTCTGATAGTTGTAATTCGTATTAGACTAAATCGTCCTGCCTGATCAGGATAGCGTACACTCATCATCAAAAAAATAGTTGCACCCAGAAGGAAGCAACAGGCAGGAATAAAACTTGGTGGGCAGGTTTGACATCGTGAAGCAGGCAAATGATTCAAGCATCACGCTCAGCCGCGCATGTGACGCAAGCAAGAAGGAGTCGTAGCGCTGTGTCTGACCAGCTATATAAGGTCGTCCCGTTGTGCGTACATGCCATTCTGATTCCTGCTGTTGTGTTTATTGCATCCTTTGTACGTGAAGTACACCTCGGAGAAAAGTTCGGAAACAATTCGAGCAGGTGGAGGAGTCCGAGAGGGGCCGCGTCGACGGGCTCCGGGAAGCGGGATGGCTTTATCACCGTATTGCGCGCCATACCGGTCGTGCGGATATCACGCTGTTGGCGGCAGTTGATAAAACAAGGCACGCATCAGCGACAGGAAGGGTCTGGGAAACATAGACGAACTACGGAGAGAGAGGACCAACGGGTTGTCCGACATGCGCGGAGTTATCCAACAGCGACAATTGCGGATGTTCAGCGAGCAGTGGTGCCATTCATGCATCGTCCGTTTAGTGCCAGCACCATTGGCAGACGGCTGCACGAGGTAGGACTACACGCACGCAGACCGTTACGACGACTGCCCTTAACACCGTTGCATCGTCGCCAAAGGCTGCAATGGTGTCGTGCCAGACTGTCATTGAGCCATTCAGAATGGCAGCGGGTGATCTTCAGTGACGAGTCCCGTTTTGTCTTGATGGAGACGACCAACGAATCCGTGTGTGGGGGCACCGTGGTCAGCGCCAAGATGAACGGTTTGTTGTCGAGCGTCACACGTCCAGAAGGCCTGGTGTAATGGTGTGGGGTGCAATTGCCTACCATTCCAGATCACCTTTGGTGTTCATTACAGGCACTTTGACAGCCCAACGAGATCAATGAGGTCCTGCAACCAGTGACCTTACCTTTTCTGAACGCTTACTCCGGTGCGATTTTCCAACAGGACAACGCTCGTCCGCATACTGTCATTGTCTAGAGAGCTTGCCTTCAAGGCACTGACACTCTGCTATGGCCAGCCGCATTGCCAGACCTATCGGCGATTGAATATGTATGAGATGCTATTGGACGCAGTAGCCACACTCCACCCCTATCGCACAATCTGCAGGAACTGAGTCAGAATATCCAAGCTGCATGGGATGGTTTGTCGCAGGACATCATTAGGAACCGGTAAAACTCCACGTCTGGCATGCTGTGTGAGCAAACATGGCGGCTCGATGCCATACTGAGAGACACTACTTATTGGCGTGTAGCTTAATTAGTATTGTCCATATCAATCTCAATGTTTAATCATTTATTATTCCTGGACACCTTTACCTTCCTCCCGAATAGCATTGCAATCCGACACGTCCTTTTGGGTGTAATTATTTTTTTGACGATGAGTGTAGATACGGGTCCCGATCACTAAGTTTAAACCTCATTTTTTGTTAGAATAATACTGATGCTCGCTGAATCTTTCTAGGACCTACTAACTTCTGCATCTGTGGCACTGTACATCGCCACGAAAAGGAGAGCATATTTTGCGGACGTGACTTTTATAATTCCAAGTTCATGGGGACCGAAGGAGGATTGGTTGCCGGACAACTCCAGCGTGTCGCGGAGCAGGCTGCATTACTATGATGATGCCCATATAGAGATCACTAATGAAATAAGAGGAATGAAGCCACTGACTTTACACTCTGGAGGATGCGGAGAGCAAGCGCTTCGAATTTATCTCCCGCTGGAATTCTTGGTTTCGGAGGAAGACATGATAAGCAAAAGTTCGGTATTCACTTCTTATCTTTCTCGTGTGTAAATCCTTTTACTTTCAAATCTTTTTTTCCAGAAGCAATTACTTTTATTTACTTCTAAAACTGTTCCATGATTGATAAGTTTGCTTTCATTGGAGTTTTTGTGGTAAAGAATATGTTTGGATGAAAGTGAAATCTAGTTCAGGCTAGTGTTTGAGAATTCTTTTCTGATATTTTCGCGGTGTCAAACGTCAGTACTGGCAAATAAAAAATTCACAAAGACTCCTTATTTCAAGCTTTGTTTCCTCGTGGTCTTATGCGTTGAAGCACAGATACGTAAACAGCCGACCGGTAGTACCGCCTGACCTAGGAATAAATAATCCCCACAATTGATGATCAAATATCTGTGAGAAGTAAATCGGGTCCAAGGACTAATCCCGTTTTATGTTAAAGGAAGTTCCATTCAATTGTGAGTTAGCTAAATGTTCACAAATAAATCTTTAATGTTAAAGTACTGTTAAGTATTGCCTGTTTCACAGATACTCAGCACCACAAAGTTGTAATCGCACGTCATGTCATAAAATTTAAAATCCGACAAAAGTGATGGTCAGTTGCATGAACGTATACTTCTTCCAACGTTTTTACCTTTTAACGTTTTCTATTTCTTCCGTCATGCAGGGACTTACTGACCACATGAGATATTTCTTTTTAGTACAACGCCTTACACATGCAGCTCACCATCACGAATATAGAATATTGCGTTGACATACTTTTTCTGGAAAAGAAATGTAGGAATGATAGTAACCTTTTTGACGGACACTTTCCGGATAGCTACTAAATGGTGCTCACTGCTCCACGTTGAAATCATAGTTTCGATCATCAGTTCGAGCTGTTCTTGAAAATGATTACAGTTCCTCATTAGGCTTTTTTACATACTTGTCCCACCTGCAGTAGTACGCTAACCGTTTGAACAAATTTTCGGGCCTGTTCTGGTGTCATTTGACACGATTCCCGTTGCCCTTTTACCTGTGCAGAAGTTTCATGATTCAATAGCAGTTCAACCACTGTTAGCAGCTTTTCCTCTGCTTTCCATTCAGCTCTCCATAAATAAGATTTGACTTCCAGCATAAAGCGATATCATCGATTGTGTATGGCGGATAGCATAATACATCGCTGTTCAACATCTCATAAACAACCATACGACCACTAGAGGACAACTGTGCAATGTACAGCACAGAATATTTCTACCAATAAACTAAGACAACTCAACCTTACAACGACCTTACAGCTGGTATATAGGGCGTCGACTATCAACAGACCTCAGCGTAACCTAGAGTAAACTACCAAAATTAGACCGACTGGTATAAAGACTTACCGACTGGTACTGGTCGACTATCAACAGACCTCTGCGTAACCTACACTAAGCTACGAAAATTAGACCGCCAGTAAACAAAAAATTTACATCCAGCGGGTTATGCAAGAGTCCACCGTTTGTAAGTAACAATCTGTCAACGCTAGACAGCTGCTATCAGTTGTTCCACTGCCAATTGAAAATAACAGTTCAATTCCATCTGCAGGGAAAATGCTGCACCGGAGGTGTCCCGCGGGATGCTAAATAATCATACGTCGGCTGAGATGTCGACAACAAATGTAAATTTCAGACTCTTAACATCAAGAATTGAGAAACACATTACAGTGGAATCAGAATTTTATCTCTTAGTGGTAAAAATTGAAACACGAGAACCTACTTCTCTATCAAGCTCAAGAGCGGCTTAACCAAGCTGTCTTTTTATTAACCGTGGATATAACGTTTATCAGAAGAAAGCATACTCCTCCAACTTTCAATAGCGATGACAGTTTCATATAAGAGTAATAATCACTGGGTTAAATAAATAGTCATTGCTGTGACGACTGATGGGTATGCAACTACATATACGGAAAGATTATTAAGAAATTTTTGAGTTCGTAAGAGTTGAATAAGAAATATCGAAACTAAATTCATGTCTACCTCAAATACAGTACAAATGCGCCGGATGAGCTCATGCCGACGTGGCACACTAGGACCTATTTAAAGTTCTTTTTATTCTAAGTGTTACTGAAGGCTGGAAAGAATTACTCATTCATGCTTCAAAATAAGATTTCCCAGAAATGGGAGCGTACCAGATCGAATGAAGAACGCAGCACTCATATTTCTTTAGGGAATCGAACCCAAACTCTTATCAACTCAATAATTCAGCAAGCGAAATACACCGAAAAGACAAAATATTATGACCAGAGCGTCTTTATGCAAATCGAAGCAACTGCGAGTAAACGACGGCGCGTGTGAAGGTCATGAAAGAGTATAAATTACAACTGATACTGAGCTCTGTTAATCAGTGTCATTCTTTCCCTTCAGATGGGAAAGGCGGCGGACTTAAGCGAATTTGGCTAAAACAAAATTGCAATGGCCAGACGACTAAATCAGAACATTTCCGAGACGGCAAGGCTTGTACAGTGCTCTCGGTCAACCATGATTAGTACCTTTAAAAAGTAGTCCGAATAAGGAAAAGCCATGAACCACCGGCAAGGTGTGGGCCGAACATAGCTCATCGATGCTATAGATGAGAGCTAAGTTTATCCCGTACATGGTACGAGCCAACAGAAGGATACTGTAGCGCAAGTTGCAGGTAAACTGAATGCTTGTGACGGGAGTAATGTGTCACAACACACAGTACATCGAACCCTGCTGAAGGTGCGGCTGTGTAGCTGCAGGCTGCTCTGAGTGCCCATGCCAACCTCGGCTAACAGTTCAAAGCGCCTACAATGGGCAAACGAGCATCAAAACCAGATCTTGAATGATTGAGAGAAGGTCATCTGGTCTGATGAATCTCGCTTCCTGTTGCACCATGTGGGCGGCAGGGTTACATGTGCGTCGTTTACCTGAGGAAGTGTATGTATCATGGAACGAAAACAAGAAGGTGGAATAAGTGTGATACTTTAGGCAATGTTCTGCTAGGAAACCCTAGATTCAGTCATTAATAAGCAAGAAACTATGACGTCTACCACCTATTTAAAAATTATTGCAGAGCAGGTACATTCTTTCATACCAACGCCCCTCTAGTAGTGCCTCACTTCAGTAGGATAATACGGCATGCCACACTGCCTGATTCTTTCCAGAATGGTTCGCGAACATGAGGAAGATTTTAAGGTATTTCTATGGCCTCTAAATTCCCCAGACATCAATTCAATTTTCACTAAGGTTCTTTCACATTGCTTGAAGTTAACATGGCTCAACCAAGAGAACAAGCTGAATTCAGGAGAGGCTACAGCACTATGGATCATATCCATGTACTGAGATAACTAACTGAAAGAATCAGGGAATATGAACTCCTATTATGTATGACTTTTATCGATTATAAAAAGGCCTTTGTTTCCGTGAAACCATCAGCACTTACCATGGTTTTGAAATCCTGCTGTACTGAACATGCATACGTTAGTACTATTAGTAACATCTATGAAAACGTAAGTGCAAAGCTTCGGTTATTTTAGGATACAGCACCAATAAAAATTGGAAAGGAAGTGAGACAAGATGACTCCATATCTCCCAAATTCTTTAATGCCACATTGCAAAATGTCTTTCAATCATTGAACTGGGAAAACAAAGGGATACAGATTTATGGAGATTATTTAACTCACTTTCGTTTTGCCGATGATGTCGTCATTTTTGCAACTACTCCTCCAGAGTTTCAGAATATGATCCAGGAACTTGCTGACAAGAGTAAAGACGTGGGATTAAAATGAACTTTCAGAAGACAAAACTGATGTACAATGCTTTTTCAAGAAATGAAAATTTATCGATTGATGTAGAAAAGCTAGAGATAATCGTTATCTACATTTACTTCGGACAGCAGATATCAAGCAAAGGTCACACTGATAAAGAAATTAATCGACGTATAAAACTTGATTGGAGAATGTTTGGAAGAAACAGTAAAATTTTTAAGAGTAATATGCCATTATGTCTTAAAAGAAAAGTGTTTAATCAATGCATCCTTCCAGTGCTTACGTACGGATCAGAGACGTGGACCTGAATTAAACAAGTTAGTAAAATCATGCAATGCATTGATTATAATACGCTTTCCAACATACCAGAAATCATTACTCAAATTATCACTCAAGTTACGGGAATAATGGCTGTGGAATAAATCTAGGTCCTGTGCCCTGACCTTTGATCCCATTTCGATGATATTCAACAGAACCGGTTTGGTATACCTCCGAAATAACATGATAAAGTTTTGTCGCAATCGAAGCATTTTTACGTAAGTTATGACGCATAATGACGATGGAAGTGATTCCGCTTCTATGTCCTAACCTTTGACCCCATTTCGCCCATTTTCGATAAGGTTTGTCGCCAGGAGGTCCCCTACCACATTATAAAATTTCATCGAAATCGAACCTTTTTTAAGCTAGTTATGACGCACAACAGCGGTGGAATGGATCCCGCTCCTATGTACTGACCTTTGACCCCATTTCGTTCACTTTAAATAGGGTTCCTTCCCAGGTGATCCCCTACCAGATACTAAAATTTCATCGAAATCGAACGATTGTTACGCGAGTTATCGCGCGAAAGGACATACGCACACTACGCGTGACGTAATGAGGCAGATGGGAATCGCGACCATCTGCTCGCGGCAGGAGTATGACGTCATAAAACTTTAATAGGATCCACACACAACGCGTGACGTAATGAGACAGATGACGTGAAAAAAATTCTCAAACGCGAGATTGTGACGTCATGAGATTTCTAAGCATTGGTAACATTAATGGAACAACGCCATCACTAAAAACGTTATAATTCGGTGTATTTATTTAACCCACTAAACGAATTCTTCTAAAGTCGATATCAAGCTGAATCGATTTCTAGTACCAGAAAATGGTAGGTTAACGACTTTCATCAAAATCCTTAGAGCCGTTTTCAAAATAAAATGTACATACATACATACATACAAGAATTGCTACTTTAAGGTGGACGTCAAGTAATTTTGCTTCCTATACTTCCAATGGAAAAATTTCTGCACACATTTTCTTCACAATTAATGCGTTCCCAAGGATGAAAATTTGAACATCGATTAAAATATCTTCATTTTATAACTTGCAATACTTAATATTTTCTAAAACATAACCATAATTATGCAATTGAACATTTGTTTGTCTACTGACGTCATGAAAATACAGGTCGCGCTATCTTTTTTCTGGACAATTAATGCGTTCACAAGGATGAAAATTTGAACATCGATTAAAATAGCTTCATTTCATAACTTGGAATACTTAATATTTTGTAAACCATAACCGTAATTATGCAATCCAACATTTTTTTGTCCACTGACGTCATCAAAGTATAGGTCGCGCCATCTTTTCTCTGGTTTCAACACCACCAAAGGAAAAGTTATTGATTTTTAATATAATTATGGTTATGTTTTAGAAAATATTAAGTTTTCCAAGTGATAATATGAAGTTATTTTAATCGATGTTCAAGTTTTCATCCTTGAAAACACATTAATTGTGAAGGAAATGTGTACAAAAGTTTTTCCATTGGAAGTATAGGAAGCAAAATTACTTGACGTCCACCTTAATAATATGGAATAAGAGCAATGGAATGGATCGCAATCCTATGTCCTGACCTTTGACCACATTTCGTCCATTTTCAATAGGGTTTGTCCCCAGGTGGTCCCCTACTACATACTGAAATTTCATCGAAATCGAACCATTTTTACGCACGTTATGACGCATAAGAGCAATGGAATGCATCCCGATCTTATGTCTTGACCTTTGACCCCACTTCACCCATTTTGAATAATGTTCGTCCCCAGGCGGTCTCCTGCTACATAGTAAACTTTCATTGAAATCGAATCATATTTACGCAAGTTATGACGAATAAGGGCAATGGAATGATCCCGCTCCTACGTCGTGACCTTTGACTCCATTTGTCCCATTTTCAATAGGGTTTGTCCCTAGGTGGTTCCCTACCACATAGTAAAATTTCATCGAAATCGAACCATTTTTATGCCAGTTATCGTGCGGACGGACGGACAAAGCTGGAGCATATACGCTTCTTCAACCTACGGTTGGAAAGCGTAAAAAAGACATACAAAGACTGCAGACAACTGAAAAAAGCATGGAGAGATGCATGCTTGGGGTAACTAGGAGGGATAACAAAAGAAACTCATGAATAAGGAAAATGACAAGAGTGGAAGACATTATCATCAGAGTAAAATCCCTGAAATGGCGATGCGCTGGACATGTTGAAATTGTTTTCCAAAATTGTGGACTGGAATCCGAAGGACAGGGCCTCCATGAGGAGACCGCATGGGAGATGGGGGGGGGGGTGAAAGAATTTCGAAAACATGCGGGTGTGACATGGAGGAGACTGGTGCAAGATAGACCGTTGTGGAAGAAACTTGGGGAGACTTTCATCCAGCAGCGGATTAATAATAGTTGTTGATGATGATGATGGTGAGTATATAATATAGTTTTGAAAATCGAATTACGCTAAAAGCTGCTAAAAAGAATATTCAAGAACGCACGGTACAAATAGCAAACAATAATGTAGAAACTATAGTATTTGGCTTTTTCAACGGCCGATACAGATCACAACTCTCTCATTTCTACACAGATAAAAAAAAGTGTAGGTTTCTGCTATATTTAGTTTGCAAAACAAAATTTAATTGAAAAGCAGAAAATAATTGGTTAAGCCTTAAACTAGAAGCCAAATTTTTAAAGTGCAATGGGGCCTACCAAAGAAAACTTCTCGTAGGGAAGGAAAAAAAGTTAAATAAAAAAACTAAATAATACGAATGAAAAAACTTTTTAAATAAAGCCCATGGCAAACTGAATATTCAGGCCCGATGCACACTTCGATCCAGAAAATGTCAAACACAATGCACTGTTGGAAACAAATTGATTCCAGAAAACAACGTGTATGTAAACTGAAGAGCAATTGAATGAGAGACAGCTGGCGTTATGTAAATATTGCGCTGTGGACAACCCTGTAAACGGAAACGAAATTACGTATGCAGCGATCCGACAATATAACGAGTGATGTGGCGGTAATCAGTAAGAATCGGACGCAGTATCAGTAAGACGAAGGATCTATGCGCATTTGATCGTGGCCAAATTGTCGGGGCCCGACGAATGGGTCACTCCATTTCGGAAGTCGTGCAGGCACTGAGATTTTCACGAGCCACTATGTCACGGGTGCACCGTGAGTACATCGAATCCAGTAAAACCATCCCTGCAAGGGCTAACTGCCGTGGACAACAGCGCGTGGATGAGCGGGATCATCGTCGGCTAGCTCGCATTGTAACAGCGGATAGACGTGCCACAGTGCAAGAAATCATTCGGGAATTTAACGCGGGTGCACAAAAACGTGTTAGCAGCCACACGATCTAGAACCATCTCCTCGCTATAATAGCGGTACCCTCGTGTCCCATGAGGGTACCGCTACTGACCGCACATCACAGGGTGCAAAGATTAGCATGGGCGCGGTGTCATCGCCACTGGACCCTAGACATGTGGAAAAATGTTGCCTGGACTGATGAGTCGAGATTCACGTTGGTACATGCGGATGACAGTTACGAGTACGGCACAAACCACATGAAGCGATGGATCCTTCTTGCCCGCAGGATACTCTTCAAGCTTGTGGGGGTGGCGTTCTCGTTTGGGGACTGTTTACGTGGACTGAAATGGGAACCCTGGTACGTGTGGCATCGTCCCTAACAGGTCAACGTTACTGGGATATCCTGGACGACCCTTTGCTCCCGTTTTTGCGTCTTCAACATCCCACTGGGTACCTCATCCTGCAACAAGACAATGCACCGTGCCGTCGCTCCCGAATTGTATCCGAATGGTTGGATGAATACTCCACCGACGTGACCTCGCTTCCTTGGCCAGCTAGGTCACCTGGCCTCAATCCCATCGAGCACATCTCGGATGCCATCGAGAGAGATGTTCGAGGCTCTGACCCCCTCCATCAAATCTTCGTGAACTGTGGGAGCTTGTTCAGGGGTCGTGAATCCGCATGGCTTTCCAACGCTTCCGGTGTCTTGTCTAGTCCATGCCGAGACGAATTGCCGCCGTCATCAGGACGAAAGGTGGTGCTACACGTTACTAGACAGGTACCTTCAATTCAATTGCTCTTCAGTGTATATTACCGCTAAAGTGCAGAAATCAGTTATTCTACAGATTATCTAGGTAATGTACAGATTAACTAGGGTGATCCGTTAAAGTGCCGAAAATTGTTTCATTTCTCAAATTACCTATAGGTAATCTGCAAATTTCCTAGATAATCTGCACATTACCTACTAGGCACTCGTTAAAGTGAAAATAAGAACTTTGCTGGAACAACAGCAACATTTCTGTAAGCTTAAATTAACATAATGTTATTTATTTATTTTTCGATATATAAAGAATCAAGTTAATACAATCAAACAATCAACCAATTAGTTGATAGAATCAATCATCAATCAATTAAAAAACTATAATAGAAAGAATCAAACGGTTTAAAATATTATTATAATTAAGGAAATGAATTTGCAAAACATATGATAAAATTATGCTTAGTTATTGGGCAATCTAAAGATTGGTGACACTTTGAATTACATAGCAATTGGTTTTTGCGACAAGCACACCTATTTGTGGTACATTTAGATTTGCAGTTACATTTTCTGAAACCCTGCCCAGTACCAAGGGATTGTTTTATTGCTGTTTGACCTAAAGATATTTCTACAGCAGGGACATCTTCTTTCGTTAAAAATCTCTCTTGGCAAAACACTGAATTCAGATTTTGCATACAATTGTTTTAAAATACCGGTTTTAGTACTAAGTTTATAAAAGCCATCCTCTGTTTTACTAAGAACCACAGCTAAAATCAAACGGGCATCAGTTTTTGCTCTGTCTACTTCGGGTACTTTAATTCTCGCAGTGACACCTTCATCGACATTTGGGTGCTTTGCATTAGAAACTGCTCACATTTTCTTTGCTTGCTTTTCTAAACCTTTCTTGGCTTCATCACGTTGTATTTTCTGATCCATATTCTTTTTACAGATGTTGAACAATACATTCTTACCATACCCTTTCTCTTTAGGATCTATTTCACCACAAATTACGTGAACAAACATATCACACGAAACCAAACTAAAAGTGGAGGGAGAGGGGAAAAGAGTAGGGAAAGGAAATGAGAGAAACAAACTTTTGAACTTTAACGATACGGAAGCCGTTAATGTGCACATTACCTACGTAAAATGCTGAAAACTCTTGATTCCGCACGTTAACGGAGCAAATCAGTTAATCTGCATATTAGCTAGGTAATGTGTACATTAACGGCTTTCGAGCTTTAGCGGTAACATATATACTGTATATGCACACAATTCAGATTCACGGCACTGCCCAAACTAAATACATATAATTAATTCCTGCTATAAAGGAATGAAGAGCTTCTGCTATGTTCCATTACGTACAAAATATTGTAATCAATGAAGAGAATTGACCTGAGAAAAATGAAAGCAAGCTAAAGTAAGGAAATTCGCCAAGAAGTTGCTCAAAACCCTCAAAAAAAAAACAAAAAAAAAAACAAAGGACACCTAGAAACCAACCTAGAAAGCTGAAAATAAAATTAAATTTAAACTTGCTGTGCAGCTAAAATCTTCTGGCCGCCCCGGTGGCGCAGTGATCTAAGCCATGACCTCTGATCATTCGTCAGAAGGGGTCAGGGTTCGAATCCCGGTGAGGCACGGATATTGTTTTGTCTTACGGCACTGGCTCTCTCCCTTTCCTGGAACCAGTGACCCTAAATTAGGAACGGGTGACTGCTTTGAAACCATTGAATTGCTCACGGTGGTCGTTAAACCTCCAATAAAAAAAAATATCTTCTGAAAACGAAAAACGAGTAGCCAAACAAAATTATAACTTAAAAAATAAAATAAGAAACTCACCCATTACTAATCCATCCTCAATAGACAACCATCCTGCTAATAGGATGGTTGTGTATTAGCGTAGGTATGATTTTAAGAGAAAAGTTGAAGAATAACTTGATTCACTATAGCTGCACAAGTGAGAGAATTCTTTGGATTCGTTTGAAAGTGAAACTTCAGCGAATAGTAATTGTTGTACTGTATGCTCCTTGTCACTCGGAACCTTCTGATAGGAAGGAAGGTTTCTGGAATGAGCTAAAAGCTGTTTTGAGCCATTCTGGTGCTAAAGAGAAAGTTATAATAGCAGGGGATTTCAATGCTAGAGTGTGTGTGCAGAATGCGATTTCTGACAATGTTTTAAGTAACTTTAATGATCCTTGTGTGAATGATTAATTGAACTCTGGATTGAGAATGGTTTGTGTATATCTAATAAGTTTTTCAACCACAAGTATATCCACACATATACTTGGGAAAATCCTACTCTTGGTCAAAAGAGTGTGACAGATTTTGTTGTCTGTGATCAGCGTCTGAAACGCTTAGTTGTTGACACTCGTATGATGAGAAGTGCGAATGTTGGTTCTGATCATTACTTGGTAGTGTCACGAGTGAAACTGAATGTTGGTTCTGATCATTACTTGGTAGTGTCACGAGTGAAACTGAATGTTGGTTGGAGGAAAAAGAATAGGAAGAGACCCAGGACGGAAAGAATAAAGGTTGAAAGGCCCCTTGAAGATCATCAGCGTTATTCTGACGTACTCAGAGAACGACTGAAAGAGCTGAAGTCTTATGAGAGAGATGTAGAAAAGAAGTGGGAATGTTTTAAGAACTGTGTTGCCTATGCTGCTGAAGAGGTCTGTGGCACCACAATAGTGGGTAACAATAGAGGTGATGTTTGGTGGAATAGTGAGATTGAATAGGCAGTAAAGAGAAAGAAGGAGGCCTATTTAAGGATGTTGCACGGTAGAGTTTCTGTGGATGAATATCGCTGTAAGAAGCGTGAAGCCGCTTCTTAAGCTCTTTCCTATCTTTTGCCTGAGTAAGGCAAAAGATAGGAAAGAGAAGGTGGAAAGGCTTTTGGAAAAGATTTGAAGGAGAAGGTAGATTGGCTTTTCAGAAAGATATATAGCCTTTCTGGAAGTATATGAGACTCAGGAAAAATAGGAGAAACAAAGTTGTAAGTTGTGTGAAAATTAGGATCGGGGAAATGATATGGGAGCCCAATGAGTTAAGTGAAAGATCGGATGAATATTTCTGTGATTTTTTAGATCAGGAAAGCAAAGGTGATTCAGAAGCAGAAGCAGATGGTGTCATAGTGAAGGATGGAAGTAAAATAGGGATCTTAAGAGAAGAAATGTGTAAAGCTCTAAAGTCTCTTCAGAATGCTCCAGGAGTTGATGGCATAACTGCTGAGATGTTAAAATATGGTGGTGACTCTGTAATTGACTTGTTAACTGAAATTTGCCAATGGTGCTAGGAGTTAGGAATGGTCCTTCGGGATTGGAAGGATGCTATCATTGTTCCCTTGTATAAGGGAAAAGGCGACCAGACTGACTGCTAGAACTAACGTGGTATTAGCCTACTGGGTGTTCCAGGGAAAGTGTTTGGTAATGTCGTTATTGAAAAAGTACGGGGTTTTACTTTAGAAAAGGTATGGGATGTTCAGAGTTGTTTTATGCATGGTAAAGGCTGCACTAACCAAATTTTTTCATTACGCACGATGAGTGAAATATATCTGGCTGTTGGTAAGAAAGCTTTTGCTGCCTTCATAGATTTAGAGAAAGCTTACGACCGAGTAAATAGGCCACTTTTGTGGAAGGTATTGAATGAATATGATATTACTGGGAATCTACTTAACTATGTAAAAGCCATGTATGCTGGCAATAGAGCGTGTGTACGAGTGAATGGTGTTTTATCAAAGTGGTTTTCTATTGGTGAAGGAGTCAGATTAGGTTGTGCAATGTCACCATGGCTGTTTAATATACCATTATGTATGCGTGATAATTATGTCTAGGTGATATCTGTGTGTGCAGATTGCTGTATGCTGAAGACACAGTCCTGTTGGCAGAGAGCAAAAGTGAGTTGCAGAGTATGTTGTCCCGGATGTACGAAGTTTGCATGAAATTCAAACTGAGTATTAATTAGGGAAAAACCAAAGTTATGGTTTTTGAGAGAGGAACTGGTATTGCTGAATGTAATTTAAGTCTAAATAGCCCATTGATTGGCCAGGTGAATGAGTTTGTGTATTTAGGAAGCGTGTTTGACAGGAGAGAGCAAATTGATGGTGAAATTAGTAGGCGAGTGAATTTTTCATTGAAAATCATGACTTCTTTGGGAGGTTTTCACAGGAATGATGGGTTCTCACAGTCCCACATGGCTGTGTATGAAAGTGTAATTGTTTTTACTCTGATGTATGGCAGTAAAACCTGGGTACTACAGAAGAAACATAGGAGTCGTTCGTGTGCTGGAAAAAGACGTTCTGATTGTGTGAGGAATGAAGATGTGTTGCAGTTGTGTAATGTGAAGCAAAATGTTGTTAGCAAGGTGGAGACTAATATGCTCCGGTGGTTTGGCCATGTTGAAAGAATGAGTGATGAGATGCTTACTAAGAGATTTTTTTTAGCCCAAGTGGCAGGAAGGAAAGGCAGAGGAAGGCGAAGGAAGTCATGGGAGGATCAGAATCAGGAGAAAAATATTTTGAGCATGAAGTATTTTTTTTTATTGGAGGTTTAACGACCACCGTGAGCAACTCAATGGGCTATAAGCAGTCGCCCGTCCCTAATTTAGGGTCACTGGTTCCATGGAAGGGAGAGAGCTAGTGCCATAGGACAAACACAATATCCATGCTTCACGGGATTCGAACCCGGACCCCTTTCGGACGAATGATCAGAAGCCATCGCTTAGACTACTGCGCCACCGGGGCGGCAAGAGCATGAAGTATAGAAGATCTTGTGTACGGCGTGTGATAGACGTGAGTGAAGCCCGAGTTGTATGTCAAGATCGCTGTAAATGGAGAAGTTTGATACGGCAACAGTAAGTAAAAATTATCTGGTAGTTTGTATTTCTTTGGAGTGGAAGCTGCTCTTTTGAGCTCCCTAGTTTTTTGCCCAGTTTTCTCGCCAAAGTGCCTGCTGGTCCTGAATTTTGTGTTCCAGGTGTTTATAAGGGTATGTGCTACCTTTCTTGCTACTTTTCCGAGTCTTAGGTTACATATTTCCTAGAAATTTCTTAATAATATTACCTAATGACCACGCCCTACTGCGTTCTGCAGTGTGCGTCCTGTATCCGTGTTCTGGAGCCTGCTGTTCCTTACCTGTGCACCTCGTTCCAGCAATATGCTGCCAGCATTCTTCCCAGCTGCTTTTCAGCGCCAGTAAGTGACCTTTATACCGATATTCCTTCCTTTTTCATCTCGGTGGGTATGATTACCATATGCCCATCGTGACTCGCCTTGCTGTCTTCTGTGTTCTCATCAGCGTTCCTTTACGTTGCCTGCCATGCTCGTCTCAATGTGCTCTTCTACCCGTCTTCCGCATTACGCCATCTTCCATTAGTGGTCCTCGGGTGACATCATTGGCTCCTTGTTTTGCCATCACTCCAGCGGATCTCCGTGTGACGTCATTGTTCTTCATCTCGCCTTCGTTCACCTATGCACTGTGCCTTCCCCACCTTCACCCTTTATCTTCCACGTGATTGTGCTCTCTTCCGCCGCTCATGGCCTGTGCCGTATCAACGGAATGTCTTTCGCCACTGACTCCTCCACCTGATGTAGTGCTTCAAGACGTATCTCAGCTATATTCGTCTGTCTTCACCACCACACAATCCCCGCTTTTGCCTTTATGCCTGGATCCTGTGCTTACTCTTCATCTTCCCGAATCTTCATCCAGAGGTAAGTCATTACTTGCCTCTTTAGCTTTAGGGGTGAAATATGTTGCCCTCCCCAATACCAAACTTAATGTGTATACATCAGCTCTTCACGAAATTGTTTCTCCGGATGTCATTACTCATGTAGCCCGCAAGCCAAAATCTGTGCTTATTTATTTTTCCTCTCCCGCTCAAATCGAGCGGGTTTTGTCTTCTCCTATTAGTGTTGAAAATCAAAATTTGTTCGCCGTTCTTCTCGCACAGTGCCCAATTCTAGTCAGTATGTCTCCGGTTCCACAGGAGATTTCTGATGATGTTCTCCTTAGTTTTCTTTCTCATTGTGGCCAAGCTGTAGGTCCAATCCGCACGCTACCTGCTGCGATGGACGAGCAAGGCGCTCGTCCGTACCTACGTTTTCGCCGTCAAGCTCTCGTTGTATTTCCTGATGAGACCTTTATTCTTACCTGTCCGACCACATTCAAAATGGTTTGTGGTAGACTCATCCACACCGTACATGTTTATACCGCTCAACACTGCTTCAACTGTAAATCTCCTACCCACCTTTGTGCTGCATGTTCAGCGAAGGGCGATGCCTCGATGCCTGTTTCTACTGGCCCTTTGACTTCTACTACATCATTTTTACAGCCACTTCAGTCTGCACCACAACCGTTTTCTCCGTCTGCGTATACTCCATATTTTCTGCCAGGTGGGTTATTTCCGCCTACTGGATCACATCCTCCTCTCATCGCTGTATCAACTCCCTGCACATCGCTGAGTTCTTCTTCTTTACCTACATTTCTATTCACCTCTTCATTTGCTCAGCCTGCTGACATCAGTTTGTGTTCATTTACCTATTCTGATTATATCTCATCTGCGGAGATTCCAGTCTCCCTTGTCACATCTCTTTCGCAGCCTTTGATCCCTTCTTCTTCGTTAAGTAGCCTGCCTTCTCAGACGGGTCCTTATCCTGTGTTGTTCCCAGCCTCTTCTGGATTGCCTGCTCCACTACATCCATTGAAGACTCTACAGTATTACTTCCACATGCACTCCTTGCCATGTCCTCCTCTGGGGAGAGCACGCCTGTTTGCTAGCCCCCACATAGTCCGGTTTTTGTTATTATCCCGCCAGTCACCCTACCAACTCCTTCGGATCCATTTGCACAGCTCTCCTCCTCACAACCCCGCCGCCTTGCTACAATATCTCGGGAAGAGATTCTGGACTGGGGGGTGGATATCGTCCTTCGGTATCTTGATTTTCTCCAGTATCATCCACCTCGTATGACGAGACTTCAGTTCCGAGAAGGAATTTCAAGCTGCCCAGCTTGAAAGGATCGACGCTCTCGAATTTTTCGAGCTCGAGTCTTCTGACTTCGTCCTCTCGTGCTCCTCTTCCTCATCTTCTAGCACTACCTCGGATGATACTCCTGTTATTTCTTCCACTCCGTCTGTATGTGTTTCCCCTTCCCAGCCTATTGACGCTGTTACCTTATCGTCTGTGCCTCCCGTTGTCCGGACATCCGTTTCTGCTCCCGCGACACTGATCTCTGATCCTTCTGTTCTACTACATTTGTTTGAACTCACCAGACCTCCAGCTTCCCCGCAGTGATTGCCCAGTCCTTCCCGTCCATCCCTTTGTTGCATCATCCTTCTGACTGTGTTAAATCTTTTGTGTCACATGTTTTGCTTCAAGACACATCTGGATTGCCTGTTACGTCTTCTGCTGCCACCTGCTCTACTACATCCATTGAGGATTCTTCAGTTCAACATCCGCAACAGTTTTTTGACCAGTCGTCTTCTGTTCCACCTCCTATTACTGCGGACTCATTAGGAGCCGTTCCTAAGAAACATACTCGTCGCTCCTCTCAGCGCAAACGTAAGCTTAGCGCCAAAACTAAAGATCCTTCTGCATCTCCTGTTCTGTCTGTTCCATGGTCTCCACTTTCACCGCAACCACTTCCACAAGACTTTGCCAGCAATGCTGACTTCATGGATGCCTTTACTCTTTGGGAAGAACTTCATTCCTCCGGTCTTTATTATTAGGTGAACTCTGCTCCTGTCACTTGAACTCTTTGTGCATTATTAATCATGCTTATTTCCCATTGACTTGTACCGCCCCTGTTTTACGAGTGCGACCTGCGTGCCCACGGCCTCTCTGTATCATTCTTACCTTATGTATATTTCCAGTTTCACTGCTCTTGAGTCTTAGATTATCATGCACTTGCTGTTATCTACAGTCCTACTCTCTGAGTGTAGCCTGCGCACCCATGGTTTTACGCATCGTCCTTGCATTACGTTTTCCCATGTGATTACCTGTCAAGCCCGTGATTGTATGTGTTATGTAAGATTTCACGATTTAAGCTCATGCTTTCGTTTTTCTTTACATTAGTGTCATACTTCCATGCCTTTTGTTAAGTGTTGACATTCTTTTCTAGTGTAGTGCCATGTTGTTCTTCATGTATGTGCTCAATTTTTCGCGTTTTTCTTGTTGTTGCTCTGTTTCTATGTACCATTTTGTATTTTCCCTTGCGCTTTTTTCTTGTTTCGCACTCGCAACATACGTGCTGCCTGAGAGCCCCGTTCACTATGTATGGTCTTCTTTTCTCATGCAATTTTCCTGTACTTACGTATACTTGTCCATGCTCGTTGTAGCATTCGCTCCTGTGATTCTGCATTCGTGCTCATGAATTCCTTTAATGTTTCAATTTGTAAGTGCCCATGTTTTCCAATTACTGTTTGCACTCTTCGTGTATACTCCATGTCATGCCCGCGCTTCCTTTGTCCTGTGCTCATGTTTTGCGTCCTAATTTATTGTACACTCCTAGTTTTACAATTCTGAAATTGTATTTCTTTATGGAGCTAACCTCTGAATCTCAGAGAACAGCTTAGTGATATGTACGTATGTATGTAGAAACTGAATAAAACCTGTGCTTTGCACACCAAAATACCGGATATACCCTATGAGTCGAGAGAGATGTACTCAATAGGTACCATCGGTATTAAATAATCTAAATAGCAGTCCTCCTTCCCAAACCTTTAATTATTAATCTTTCTTTTTTTATTTAAATAGGGTTTTATGATTCTATACTCTTTATACACTGCCGGACAATTGCTAAGGACGGATGACAATAGCAACGATAGCAACCATAAAATGGAAGGCAGGAAAATGTGGAAATTAGCATAAGTGCGGGATACAGTAAGACGTGTTGTGCGTATGCAAATTTTGGATTGCCAAACTTGTTCGTGACGTCATAGCGCTGATAAGAGATATAAAGGATTTGACGCGTATTGATCGTTGTTGTTCAAACGCAAAGTTGAAAGGGAAAGAATCAATTGACGAACTTGCCATTTTCAGTATGTCTTCCCGACATCGCCTAGATGATTTTACGCGTGGCCGTATTATTGGCAAGATTGAAGAAGGGCGAGAAATAACAGATGTTGCCAGGGTGTTCGACGTCAGCCACAGTGTTGTTTCAAGGCTTTGGAAATCATTTCAAACAAATGGAGAGTATAGCAAACCTCACGGGGAGGTCATGTTCGCAGTACGACACCTGCAGAAGATCGGTACATAGTGCTATCAACAAAAAGACACCGGCGCAGCACAGCTAGTGAGGTAGCAAATCAGTTTATGGCTGCTACTGGCAAGCGGATCTCCCGAAAAACTGTCGTCAGACGTTTGCATGAAGGAGGACTATACGCCCGCCGTCCTGTTGTATGCATCCCACTGTCCAGACGTCACCGTACCACTCGTTTGCAATGGTGCCATCAACATCGCAATTGGACTGATAACGACTGATCTGCTGTCCTCTTCTCAGATGAGAGTAGATACAGTCTATCGTCTGATTGTCGACGACAACTGATCTGGCATGATAGTGGTACTGCGTATTGTCCAGCAAACATACAGGAAAGGGACCGATATCCGACATGTAGTGTCATGGTATGGGCTGGCATCATGATCAATGGCCGTACGTCCCTCTATGTGCTTCCAACTGGGACTATGACTGGCCAACGATACATTAATGATGTTCTGCTATCTCATGTTCGCATGTTCCGTGGTGCTGTCGGTGATAGATTCATTTTCATGGACGACAACGCAACATATCATCGAACAGTCGCTGTCCAATAGTGTCTTGAGAGGGAGGATATTCAACGCCTCGTATGGCCAGCACGTTCTCCAGATCTGAATCCCATTGAAAATGTGTGGGATGCTTTAGGGAGGAGTCTTGCTGGTCGCCAATGCCCTCCAATAAACAAGGACACCATCATCCGTGCACTGACAGAGGAATGGGATAAATTACCCCAACAGCTGCTTGATAATGTTGTGCAAAGCATGACACGACGTGTGGAATCTTGCATCGCCCTCCATGGTGGCCATATCCCGTATTGACATCTTACGCCGGAACTCCTGCGGACGGTAATTGCATTTTTTTCACGTTTACGTATTCTGCACAAAATGGCCTGTTTGTCCCTTGAACACGTTCCAAAGCCTTCTGGATTTCAGAGCACAATAAATTGTCTTTCTTGTAATGTCCTGGCATTCTGACATTATTTTATTTCACTTGGCATCCAAAAACACTTACTTTTTTATGCGCTCTATAGCCGTTTATGATCTGTCCTTAGCAATTGTCCAGCAGTGTATTATTTATTTATTTACTATATTTGAAACCTTTTTGTAATATTATTTTATCTTTTATTATTCTTTTTTTGTTTTTGAATTAAAGGAATGAAATTACTATTTTAGGTTCCATTTAATAACAGTGACCACATCATCATTTAAACCTTTATAAACTAGCTTTAATTTAGATGATTCATTCAGTCATGAAGTTATTGAATTAAATCTGCCATCCTAACACAATACTTTTGAACTATCTTCCTTATTGCTAGTTTTAAGAAGGATTTAGGCACTTGGTTATATTATCAGTAAACTATTAGTACTTTAACGTGCTTTCCAAATTCTGATTCAATATTACATATTCTAGAAAACTTTAAAATTTGCGAAATAAATACATTCTCAAGAACCTTACAGGAAATGTTACTATTCCACCCTACGTATTTTATGATCTTAAAATTAAAGTTATTTCGCTTATCATACAGACTAATAGCTGGGCTACCTTCATTTAGATTAATTCATAAATATAGGAAATCAAACTCCTGGTTACTAGTGTTTGTTTTATTTAATTTAAGGCAGCCAGGAGATATACCTGAAAATTCTCTCTCAATAATTTCTGAATTATTTAAGCATAGTAAGTCATCTATATACCCGTAAATTACATAAAAAGCTGTCACGATTAGAAGATTTATATTTAATGAACTGATACTCTTTATATGATAGAACAGAAACAGATTACAAATACTAGTAGAATGGGAGCATCCCATAAATATACCATTCATCTACTTGTAAAATTTATTGCAGAAAATAAAATAAAGTTATTTTTAATACAGCAATTTGATAAAATACTCAAAGTACTTGCTTTTATAACAGACGAAAGCTTAAATTCTTTATCCAATAATTCAAAGGTAGCTATTATATCATCTATGGGATAGTTAGTGTACAAAATTTCAAAGTCATAGCTATTGACAATGTCCGAAATACCCTAACTAATGAGTTGATATAAATAATCCAAAAATCCCTGTGAACACAATTAGTACTATTTTTAACAAGAGTGAAAACATGCTTTAAGACTGACTCAAAATACTGATCTATTCTTTTCTTGTGACTTATAATCCCACTAGCTATGAACCTAAATTTCACCGGTTCCTGATGAAATTTTGCAATAGCAAAAAGATAAGGAAGTTCAGGTTCATAGCTATTAGCCAATCTAAGCCGAAGCTTCTTGTGAAATGCCTTGAATTATTAGAAAGCTTTTTACCTGTAACTGGGACAGGGTTATAGGTGACTCTATTATTGAGCTCATTATTAATTAAATCAAAATAGAATTTCTTACAAATAATGTCAAAATTATTATTAGCTTTATCTGTGGCTGTACAAATGTACTCTTATTGTAGAGAGGCTGTTTTAATTCTTTGGAGAGAATTAGGCTATTATCGTGAAACACTTCTATTTTTAACAAGTTAAACTTGAATCCCTGCAAAATCTTGCACTTTTATTTAGCAAAGGCTTCAACTGGCTGATTGTAGGCCAAGCTGGTTTTAACTATGTACTTATTTAAATCCTGACAAAAGTCAAACATAATCTTCTCTTTAGAGATACTAACTGAACTTAACACCAAACAAAGCCTCTTAAGATTGTAGTTTTCTATAAAGCTTAAATACCCTATAATTACTTGATTATGGAAATTGTCGTTGTTAACAGTATCTTGGTACATGTCACAATTACAGTTAAAATTATGTACGTTAGAAGAAGAGGCTTGCTACTTGTAGTTCTTAACACTAGCTCCTAAAGTTTTAACATGCTTAAAACTAACTACTGTTTGGTGTTTAGAAATAGGGAAGCTGCTAGAATCATTATAGCAGTGGCGGCTTTTCAGGTGAAGTAGGTGAAGTGCCTCTTCATCTATTTTACTCAAAATAAAGTTTTATTCAGTATTTTTTATAATATATTCTTTTTTGCCTTTATTCAGTTCCAAAATACTCAAAATTTTGAATAGATATTAATTCACATGGCGCTCTCAATACGGAAAGCAAATCCTTACACACAAAACAGTGCAAGTGAAGAGCCGAAATGAGAATGCTTAGAAGTCTGCAGTTTTCCACCGAGTTGCCATGGTAACCGTGACGTCACCCTCCCCAATCTGCTCGCTCAAGTGAAGTGTTTCAGCTTCACGCGCCTTACCTCTGCATCTTTCAGTTTTTGAGCGTAAAGTCGTGAGAGATCACGGTGGAGTGGGCGAACTACCAGGGTACCTTGCAATCTGCTCGGGCTTTTTCCTTGTGGTGCTGTGGGACATTATTTTCCGAAAGGCATTTGTTCTTTCGTGCTTTGTGATTATTTGTTGAAAGCTTTAACTGGTGTTTTAGGTTTGTGTACAATTTAAGTGATAGTGATGGTTTTTAGTATGCATCCTGTGGACGACATTGTTTGTAATTTATTGCAAACTCCATTTACTCTGCCGAAAGATGAAGATAAAAGAGACATTTTGCTTCAAGGACGACCAACGGATTCACTGACAATTGTTGCCAAGAACAAAATCAAGAAGAGCGGTAAATCTAACAATATTAATTAAAAAAATTGTTGGTTTACTGAATATAAATGGAGCACTTCTGTGTTAATTTTTTTTTTGGCCCTGCTTACTTTTTAGTAATAAACATTCGGTGTGGAATAAAGACGGATTCTAAGATTTATTAAGCGTAACACGGTCACTTCATAAACATCGTGATTCTAGCGAACACTTGAAATGCGGAATAATGTTAAGGAATTTTGAAAAAATTCAAAATACCATTGCCGATGCCCTGAGGAAGAATGCTAGGCTTTTGATAACGCATTTTAACGAAAACGTTCGTTTAAATAGACTTTTCCTGCAGAAAGTGATTGATGCAGTATTAGTCTGTACTGTATTTGAGCAAACAAGAACTAGCATTCCATGGCCATGACGAAAGCATGGGCTCGATAAATCGTGGAAATTTCATTGAATTACTTTCATTGTTGATATGAAAAAGTTCTTTAGAAATTGAAAATCAATACGAAAGGATAAAAATCTATTCAAAATGAATTAATTGAATGTATTTCTTAATATATAAACGATCACGTCAAAAATTAAATAATTTGTTATTGTTGATTCGGAAGGTGTATTGGTTGAGGGATTTTTGGGTTTCCATGATGTGAATGAAGATAGAACGTCAGGAGCTTTATACAAAATGCTAGACAAAATTTTGGAGCAGTCTGATTACCAACACAAATAAATAGGACAATATAACGATGGGGCAAGTATAATGTCTGGACTACAGAAAATAATGGGCTACAGAAAAAAAAGTCAAGGATGAAGCTTCTCAAGCTGTTTTTGTTCAATGCTTAGTTCATCGTTTGAATCTTGTATTACACCAGAGTTTTTCTAAAATTTCTAAGTGTCGAATACTTTTTGCAAGCCTCAGTGGAATTGCTTCGTTTGTTCATCATTCTGCGAAGCGGTCTTATACACTTATATCAACAACCGCAAGATGCAGACCAACCATAACAGAAGCTCGATGGTCCTCCACTTCGAAATTAGAAGTGCAGTTGTTGAAGATTGATATAAATTGAAGGAAGTGTTCGGATTTCTGACGAATAGCGAATAATCAGACAAAAATCAATTCATCTTGACAAGGGTTTTTGAATGATATGAAAACTTTCGAATTTACATTTTTGGCTCCACCGATCTATTATTCGAACTTTTGAAGAAAAGATAACTAAACATAAACTACTGTGTAACTCAAATTAAAAAAAAACCTCGTGAAATTTTGAGCCATAAAAGGAACGATGAGTTACTTGAAACACAATTTGGAAAAGCTAGCAAAATCACAGAAATAAGCACGGGATATGCTGCTCTTACACAGGAAACAATTTTTCAAAATTATAAACAATTGTATTTTGATTTTTGAAATTTTGGACCACATTCTTATGTAAATGGATATAAGATTTCAAGATTGTAAGATACTTCAATTTGTCTGATTTGCTGACACAACCAAATTCGAATAATTTAATGCATGCTTTCCCTCTCGCGCTCTTGAAAATCTACATTTTTACGAAAACATATTTACTAAACACAGTGCCTTAAAAAAGAACTGAGTCTTGTATATGCCGATAAAAAATTAAGTTATATATTGACTCAATAACTCCTTCGAGTGTTTCACGGAGACAAAGACATTTTTACAGAAGATTATAAATTGGTTTTCCTCAGTTTAACTATTCCATCTACAAGTGTGCCAGTGGAAAGAAGTTTTCTTAAAAGAATACAAACTTGCTCAACACTAGTTCCCAAGATAGACTTGCTTCTCTGGCAAATATTTCTATTCAGGAAGACATTTTATTGATGCTCACGAAGAAACAACCATCTAACCGTCTTATGACGACAAATTTGCAGCTTTAAAAGGAAGAAAATTTGATTTAATATACAAAAACTAAGTAAGTCCTCATTAAGGGATTTTCGTTGTAGACAGTATATATCATTTCATGCTGCTTTTGTACCTCTTCACCTATTTTTCCAACCACGAGCCGCCACTGCATTATAGAATACTTTTCTAATTCTAATAGAGTCATAACATTTATTTAGGAATCCAATAGTAATGTAGTTCTTAGAGACAAGTTTAGAGGAAATTTTTGCCATTTAAGTATAAATTTTAGTACATCCAAGACAAGAGCAAAAACATGAGAATCTATTTTACTTACAAGCATTGGAAACGCATTTTAACACTAAATTTTTATATGTCTTGAGAAAAGTAACTTTTTTTTTTTTTGTCAAAATATTAGGTCTGTGTTTCATTTCAAGGAGAGACTGCTTTAGAACTGTGAGGTCTATAAAATTAGCAGATTTTATAGACTCTTCCCTCTATTTTCTCTAGAACAAGCTCTACAGTTAGATGTTGTAGCAGTTAGGGAACTAACCAGGAAGGATAGTTCCCTAACTGCAAATTTAAATTGAGGAAGCTTATTGTCCGCTATGGTTGAATTTAGTCCGTAGGGGTATAAAGATTGTTGCTTAAGGATTTTAAGATACTCTGCGACAAGCTTATCCTCAAGATTAGGAATAACGTGCAGAACTTCTATTTGAACATTTTCAAACCCAAGTACACTCATCGTAAAAAATAGTTGCACCCAGAAGGATGTGTCGGATTGCAATGCTATTCGAGAGGAAGGTAAAAGTTACTAGGAGCAATAAATGATTAAACATTGAGACTGATGTGGGCAATATTTATTGAGCTACATTCCAATAAGTAGTCGGTCCGCCAAGTTTGTTCACACAGCATGCCAGACGTTTCGGCATGGAGTTGTACAGGTTACTAATGGTGTCCTGCGTTAAGCCATCCCATGCAACTTGAATCTCCTCACGCAGTTCCTGCAGATTGTGCGGTACGGGTGTAGTGTGGATAGTGCGTTCAATAGCATCCCACACATATTCAACCGGGGATTGGTCTGGCGATGCGGCTGGCCATGGCAGATTGTCCAATGCCTTGAAAGCAAGCTCTCGAGACAGCAAAAGTACGCGGACGAGCGTTGTCGTGTTGAAAAATCGCACCGGAGTAAGCTTTCAGAAAAAGTGTGTGGGGGCGCTGACCACAGTGCCCCCACACACGGATTCGTTGGTCGTTTCCACCAAGACCAAACGGGACTCGTCAGTGAAGATCACCCGCTGCCATTTTCAGTTGCTCAATGACAGTCTGGTACTGCACCATTGCAGTCTTTGGCGACGATGCAATGGTGTTAAGGGCAGTCGTCGTAACGGTCTGCGTGCGTGTAGTCCTACGTCGTACATCCGTCTGCCAATGGTGCTGGTACTAATCGGACGATGCATGGAGGGCATCACTGCTACCCTTCCTTGCTTGTGTCACATGCGCTGCCGAGCGTGATACTTGAATCATTTGCATATCTCACGATGTCAAACCCACCCACCAAGTTTCATTCCTGTCGGTTGCTTCCTTCTGGGTGCAACTATTTTTTTGACGGTGAGTGTATATGGAAGTGATCCAACTCATGAGTAGAATATAGAAATGAGGTTTGCGGAGAGATAGCCTTTTTAGACTGAAATTTGTTCACCTGAGACCTGTGACCATTAATCCTTAGGTGAGGAAGAGTCTTAGATTGCCCTACATAGACAAGTGCACAAACAGTGTAGGTAAGCTTATGAACAGTATTAAAAGCTTTAAAAAACTTACAGTATTTTCTAGAACCTGGAGTTGATGGCCATATAGTGAAGGATTCGGAGCTTTACAAGTAAGGCAAAGTTTGTTGCCACATAATACCAGTAATAGTTCCTTTTCGCCAAAAAGTTTTCTTCATTCGTATTTTTTAGTTGTTTTGTTTAAATTATTTTTTTATTTTTTGTTTCTTCTCTATGATAAGTTTTCTTTGGTTGGCTTCATTGCACTTTAAAAATTCTGCTTCTACTTTAAGGCTTAATATTTTAGGCTATTAAGCTTTGCTTTACAAACTGAAAATAGCAGACTTGCACACTTTTTTGGTCTGTGTAGAAATGAGGCAGTTGTGATCTTTGTCGGCCTTAAAAAGCCATAGGTGACAGCTGTCAATATGTTCTACAGTCTTTCTTTTTCTACAGGTGTGCATACACCAGTTTTTAGGTTTGTTGAAATTCATAATTGGCAATATTGTAGTTTCTATATTAATGTTAGCCGTTTGCACTATATAACTATGTATATATCATCATCATTATGTTATACATATATATAGATTAAACCTATAGAACTTATATATATATATATATATATATACTTAAGAGCAAAACTGAAGACTAAGGAAAAAATTTTAGAATTTAAAACGAAGGGTGCAAAATAACCTGAAAATCAATGGATGCAAGCGAAATTGTTAACTAGTGCTAGGTCATGCTACTCTACGGAGGACATGACTTATATATATATTTTTTAAACTATTTTAGGTGGGAATGTTACTTGCATCTATGGCCTTGCAGAAACCCATTTCCAACTAGGTCTTTGTGGAAGTGAGAAAATGCAGAGTTTTTGCTGGTCCTTGATAAAGCCAAGGCTCAGTATTCTCGACACCTTCTACATTCAGTTGTTTTATTTTCTTTTTTTCTTTTCTCCTTTTACTCACGCAGGTAGATACATAACCTTTTCTATGTTGTACTAGGTGTGAGTCAAAATTATATATGTATTTTTTTGCTTAGGTATCTTTATAGTATATATATATATATATATATATATATATATATATATATATATATATATATACTGAGTGGCCATTTTATTATGACCACCCCCTCAGTACTTCGTTGGGCCACCTTTTGCCTTTAATACTTGCGTCTATTCTTCGTGGCATGGACTCCACGAGATGTTGATAGGTGGTATGTGGAATCTGAGAACATATTTGATGAATAGCACTTTCCAGGAGTGTGAGATTGCAGAGTTGTGGATCCAGCTGTATGATGGCTCGTTCAACTTCATCCAACAAATTCTCAATGGGGTTGAGATCTGGAGATTGTGGGGGCCACCTAAGCAAAGTAAAGTCACCGGCATGTTCCTGAAACCAATCCTGTACAATACGAGCACTATGGCAGGACGCATTATCTTGTTGAAAGTAGCCATCGCCATTGGGATAAACCATCCACATGGCAGGATGCACTTGGTCCGCAACGATGTTTAGATATGATGTGCCAGTCAGACGTTGATCAACACGAATTAAAGGGCCCAAAGCATGCCAGGAAAACATTAGCCAAACCATAACGTTGCCTCCACCAGCTTGAAGGGTTGTAGCAATGCATTTGTGGTCCATGCTTTCGTGCTGTTTCAGCCAAATTCTCACTCGGCCATCGGCATGGTGCAACTGAAAACGTGATTCATCGGACCACATAATTTGTTTCCAATTATCGGCTGTCCAATCTTTGTGCTCCTGTGCGAACTTGAAACGTTTCCTTTTGTTAACTGCAGACAGCAAAGGTGTTCGAACAGATTTTCGGCTGCCATATCCCATCCGATGCAGTGTAAGGCGAATAGTGCGTGCAGAGATCATTTGAGGGGATCCTTGATTAAGATGGTCTGTAATTTGCTGCACTATTGCCCTTCTGTTGTCTGTTACCAGTCTGGACACTCTCCGTTCCGCCCGAGCAGTCACTAGTCGATGACGACTACACGTCGCACGTAGAGACCCAGTTTTTTGGCTGACAGTCTAGTCTTTAAACACTTTAACAACAGCTGCTCTGTAACATTTCACGAATGCGGCGGTTTCGGTGATATTCGCTCCATGGCTCCGAGCTCCTACAATCATCCCACGTTGAAAGTCCGTCAAATTGTATTTTTTACCGATCTCGTCCCCCCAAAATCCCTTCTACTACTGTCGCAAGCACTAAGCTTTCCCTTTTTATACTAGCCTCGCCCTCTGGCGGCAACAGCGTGCAGCCATAGCTTATTTGCTTAAAACTGTCAGGTGGTCATAATAAAGTGGCCACTCAGTGTATATATCTCGACAACAGCAGCCTCCAAATTCACCTTACATGAACCCAATCGAGCATTTGTGGTTCGACTTGGAAAATTGGATTCGCGCTAAATCGCCACAGACCTGCTGTTGTGGAAACTTTTTTCATTACTACAAAATATAAAAACATTTTATTGGAGAGCAAAAGGGCGGAAGGTGCTGGATCCTAGATTCAGTGTCTCTCCACCTTGGGTGGAGAGACACTGAATCTAGGATTTCGCCCACTGAGAATGCACTGACAAAAGAATTGAAGCGTTTAGTCATCGCTGTCCCCTTTTGCTTTAAGACGAATTTAACTCTCTTCATCGTCGAAAAGACCGTATATTTGCCGTGGAGATTGGGAGCTGTCCCAGAGCTATTAATGGCCTGCGAATACTTGGGTAGAAATGCTGTTGACAGGCAAGAACTCTAGTGGTTGGTTGGTTGGCTGGTTGGCTGGTTGGTTGGTTGGTTGATTAGTAGATTTTAATGGCGCAAGAGCCATGGTTGGCCAAAGAGCGCCAAACAAAAGACATCAAAAGATAACAAAATCAATAAAACACGTACACAAGGTTAAAAACAGGATGAAGCGGTCAAAGTGAAAGATGGAAATGAATACGGTAAAAACTAGATGAGGTTAAAAAAGTCAATTTCCTTAAAAAAGGAGAACACTGCGGTCAGGTCGCAGTCCTCACCAATGAGAGTCTGCAGCGTAGCTGCTCCGTCGCCCAACAAATGAGAATGAAAATACCGAAAACGATAATCACAAAAACGAACACAAGTACACAAAACATGAAGGACGGTGAGACGACAGTGGCACGCCTCACACATCGGGGCACTGTCGCCACACAGCAAAAAGCGGTGAGTAAAACGACAGTGCCCAATGCGGAGACGCGCAAGAACAACTTCCTCACGACGGTTCTTCCGCAAACTAGACTTCCATAGTCCGATCTGTGGTTTGATGGCATAGAGTTTATTGCTGCCCTGCTGAGACCACAGGGAGTGCCACTCATCCAAAACAATTTTCCGGATGAAAGGGCGAAAATCTCGGAAAGACAGTGGCAGCCGAGCTGGCGACATGGGGGAAACAGACCTGGCAGATAGATCTGCCAGCTCGTTACCCCGGATCCCAACTTGGCCAGGAACCCAACAGAATCGGACCAGGAATCCAGCACCTTCCAAAGTTCCAAGAAGACGAAGGACATCACGGATGACCGGTGAGTCCGTGTCCTCTGGAGAAGAAAGGACTTGGATGACGGACTGGAAATCGGAGCAAATCATAGCGCGACGATGTGATCTAGATTGTATGTGACACAAAGCGTGGTGGACCGCACGCATCTCTGCCGAAAAGACGGTGGATTCAGGCGGAAGCCTATCAGCATGGGAGGCATCGCCACACACGAAAGCGGATCCAACAACCTCACCGGATTTCGACCCGTCAGTAAATACAGGCACGAAATCCGGGAAGAGAGACTGTTTCTCGGCAAAGAGCTGCTGGTACACCAGAGCAGGAGTGGAAGACTTTGTCCACACACAAAGGGAAAGGTCAGCCGTTGCTTGAACCGGCTGCCAAGGCGGTTCATTGTAGAACCGGGTCAAATCAATCCTTGACAAGTCTAGACCAGCATCGCGCACTAAGTTCGACAACCGAATCCCAAACGTCGGAACACAGGAAGTGCGGTGTGAGAAAAAGCGCACACATTGCGGTTGGAAAATGGAACCATGCAGTGGATGATCAGGAAGAGACTTCAACTTGATGAAGAATTGAAGAGACAGCTGCTTACGTCGGATGCACAACGGCGGTTCATGGGCCTCGGCATACAGGCTATGCACGGGAGAGGTACGGAAAGCACCAGTGCATAGTCGCAGAGCCTGGTGATGGACAGGATCCAAAGGCCGTAACACGGAAGGACGTGCGGAACCGTACGTTATGCATCTAAAGTCTAACTTAGACCGAATCAGAGAATGGTAAATGCGAAGCACTGAGCACCTGTCAGCCCCCCAAGATGTTCGAGAGAGGACCTTCAGGATACTTAGTGACTTCGTGCACGACACCTTCAAAGACTGGATGTGAGGTCGGAAGGTGAGTGCTCGGTCAAAAGTTAGCCCAAGGAACTTGGCTTCTGACACCACAGGAATGGTGGTACCATCCAGACGGAGACTGGGGTCTGGATGAAGGCCCCGTTTGCGGCAAAAATGCACGCAAATGGTCTTCTGGGTCGAGAAGCCAAATCCATTGTGTGAGGCCCAGGTAGAGATCTTATTAATGGACGACTGCAGCTGCCGCTCAATAGTGCGCATGTTGACAGATGCGCAAGAGCTCTGCAGATCATCCACGTACATGGTGCCACGGACCGTCGGAGGAAGTAGGGTGAAAAGATGATTAACACGAAGGATGAACAATGTCACAGAAAGAATGGAGCCTTGAGGGACACCCTGCTCTTGTGGGTATAACGCAGAGAGGGTCGATCCGACGCGCACATGGAACAGTTCTGAGAAATCCGGTTCTGGAGAAATCCGGCAATGAAGGTTGGCAAATTTCCCCGCAATCCGCAGTCATGCAGATCACGGAAAATGTCGTATCTCCAGGTTCGATCGTAGGCTTTTTCCATAACGAAGAACACGAAGACCAAGTGCTGACGCCGGACAAACGCCTCCCAGACATATTACTCAAGGCAAAGATGATGATATGAGGTGGATCGGAATTTCCGAAAACCACTCTGATGAGGTGAAAGAAGGCGACGTGATTCCAAATAGAAAACCAAACGACAATTGATGATGCTCTCTAGGACCTTGCAGAGGCAGCTGGTCATAGCAATGGGTCGGTAGCTCAACGGGTCAGCGGGATCTTTAACAGGTTTGAGAACAGGAACGATAATGGCAGTGCGCCAAGATTCGGGAAAGTCATGCTCGTGCCAGATCCTGTTAAACAGGACCAGCAGACATTCAAGAGAGGATGGAGAAAGATGCTTCAGCATTTCATAATGAATGTTATCTGGTCCGACAGATGTTCGGCCGGACCGATTCAGGGCAATCTTCAGTTCGACGGCAGTCAGCGGGCTGTTATAATCGTCAGCGGAAAACGGTCCAAAGGGAACCTTGGACCGTTCAAGCCGCGGCTGTAACTGCCGGAACAAAGCAGGGTAATTGCTGCTGCTGGACACCGAAGAAAATGCGGCGCCCAGACAGTCAGCAATACCCTGAGCGTCAGCAACCGTTCCTCTATCACTCTCAAGAATGGAGATTCCCCCAGAAGGGTACTTACCCCGAATCTTGCGTATCCTGTCACAAACGTTCTTAGACCTGGTAGTGGTGTTAATCCCGGATACGTAGCGTATCCAAGATTCCCGTTGGCTACGACGACGTACCAATCGCGCGTAAGATTTGGCTTTCTTGAAAGCAAGGAGGTTCGCGTCGGTGGGGTACCGACGAAACCTACCCCAAGCCCGATGTTGGGCCTGACGAGCTGCCTTGCAAGTGGAATTCCACCAAGGTCGCGGGCAACGTGGAAGTTTAGTCGAAGTCTTAGGGATGGTAAAGTCTGCCACTTGCACAATACAATCCGTTACCGCCTCAACAGCTTCATCGATCGTACCCGAGGTCACCATGTCTGGAGTAATGGTCACTGAAACCGTGAATGAGTCCCACTTGGCTCGATCGATAGCCCATCTAGCAGGGCGAGTAGGATGACGGTACCCGTCACTTGCTAGATGGAGAAACTCGAGGACAGATCAATGGCAGAGTACGAGCGGGTGGGTTCATGAAAATAAGTGACTGCCTCCGGTGTTGTGGAGACAGAGGGACGTGTTGGAGAGAATGGACTCAACAACACGGCCCATGGGGTCTCGAGAGCTAGAACCCCACAACGGATTGTGTGCATTAAAATCTCCGAGGATGAAGAAAGGAGGCGGCAACTGGGCGACTAAATCTTCCAGATCTGAAAGGCTCACGGCTTCAGCCGGTGGCAGGTAGATGGAACAGACCGTGAACAGGGTGTTCACAGAAAGTCTCACTGCCACGGCCTGCAAAGTCGTCCGAAGGGCAACTGCAGTGACAGGAACACCATGAGGAACAACAACGGTCACTCCTCCGCAGGCGATAACACCGTGCTCATGATCCTTGCGGAAAACAGAAAATTGCCGCAGCAGCGGAAGAGCGTCCGTTGGGCGAAGCTTTGTCTCCTGGAAGCAAACGCACACAGGTGTGTGCGAAGACAGTAAGTCCTTCAGATCATCAATTCGTGGTCGCAGACCTCGGCAATTCCAATGAAGGAGCGTAGCCATAATGAAAAAGAAAAGGAAAGCATGAAAAATGAAAAAGACAGACGACTAGAAGGTCTCCGAGTCGTCAATCAGCTCCTGACCATCTGCAATGCCCGGAAGTAACACAGGGCTGAGCTACCGGGGGTTTTGGTGGTCTTGCCTTGCTCTGTTTCGGGGGAGATGATCCGGGTTTCCCCTTTTCCGGCTTCTTCCGAGTTGCGCCCTGGACCTGGGTCCCAGTGTTGGCAGAGGATATTTTCTGCACAGAGGATGTTTTAGGCGTCGATGTTGAAGGCGCCTTGGATTCAATGCGGTGAGACTTGAGTGCCTCCAATCCGGCAGCAACGATGTCCTCAAAATCATAAGGACACCGCACTGGGATGGTCACCTCAGTCTGCACCGCAACAGTAGCCTTCTGGACCACAACCGATGCATAGGAGCGCCGGCCTGGTGGTAGAGGAGCTATCCGCCGTCTGGCTTCAGGATAAGACAGATGTTCAGTCGTCTTCAGGCGTTGGATAGCCTGCTCCTCGATCCACTTTGGGCACTGCTTAGAAGAAGCCGGGTGAGATCCCTCGCAATTAACACAGTGATCCAAGTCAGCGGAGCAGTCCGCCAAAGAGTGTTCAGGCGACCCACAGCGCCCACACTTTGCTACATTACGGCAAGACTGCTGGGAGTGACCGTAATGCTGGCACTTGAAACATCTCAAGGGATTAGGGATGTATGGTCGAACATCGAGACGCAAGAACCCAGCCTTGATGGAAGTTGGCAGGGTAGGGGAGTCAAATGTGAGCACGATGTTCCGGGAGGGAACAGACTTCTCATACCGCCGGAAAAGAATACGCCGAACCCCAGTGACATGTTGTTCCCCAAGTTCTTCCAGTAATTCCTCATCGCTGCACTCCAGCAGGTCGCGGGAGTTGATAACACCGCGAGAGGAACTGAGGTAACCATGGGGAGAAACCTGAACAGGAATGCCAAGCAAAACGGTCGTCTCCAGCACTGTGGCGTGGATTTGATGTCTCCACAAGAAGATCCCCTGACGGGAGCTTCTTAACACTCTTTGGTGAGTCCGCAACGGCCTGAAAAGCCTTATTAATCCAGAAAGGACTCTTCGAACTGAGGGATTGTGCAGGATCAACAGAATGAAGTAGGAGAAACAGAGCATTGCAGTTGGAACTGAGTAGTTTCTTAGTGGAGGAGGGTGTCCCATCCTCCACACGGCGCTTCAAAGGTACAGCTTGGGAAACACAGTGGTTTGCCATGAGGGAGAAAAAGATTCTTCCGCCAACCTCCCCACCCACTACCGAGCCCAACAAGGGAGAGCCGGAGGTTCGCAAGCCCAAGCGGACGCAGGACACGGCTGTAGGGATAGCCAGCGGATATAGAAAGTTGATAGGGCAGACATGTGCTCGGCGTGCACCCAGACTTTCCCATGCCTGGGGAACACCCCTTTGGCATGCCCACCCTACCCCCAAACTCACCCTGCCGAACAGAACGACAAGCCGCTAGAAGTCTGGACGCCACTCGGCCACAGACTTCCCGACTAGGAGTGGGTTAGCTCCCAGTCTCCCGTTTAGGGTGAAGCAGAGAGCAAAGAGGAGTGTTGGCATCTGGAGACAACTACAACCCGGCCCCCAGATACCTCAGCATCCAGAATCTTCTTTTCCACCTGTACAGGTCACCGCACACGGCAAACGTGCAGGTAGGTCTAAGCTAACCAGCTCCGAAAAAACAGAAAATGTAACATAAAAGAGAAAAGACTGGGAAGGAAACGAGGAACAAAACCCGGAGCTGGCGCCTCATCACAACCTCAGCAGCCTACAACTGAGGCGGGCACATGTCAAGATATGAACTAAAGACGAAAATGCAAAATTATAAGAGAAAATCGGCTCGGGCCGTGGGGACGCCATCCCCCATCAGCTGGATGAACAGCTGTCCCTTCGGTGATGGTATCGTTCAAGAGTAAACGAAATGTACTCCGTCACAAGGTGAGCTCGGGCCGTGGGGGCGTCGCTCCCCAAATAACTGGAAAACCAGTTATCCCCGTGCGGGAAAAACTGTAGTGACTTCGACTGGTATTAATTCCTCTTCTGTTTGTTTCCGCGTTTCCATTTCCCCTACCACATAAAATAATTTGACTTAAAACGAATCACATATTTTCTAAGTAAGTGATGCAGTAAATTAACTTCACTGTCCATGCTGCACAGATTCCGTTGTATTCTTGCACAAGTAGAGAGAAAGAAAGATGAAAAATCAACACACATAAAAAGGGTATTGATCAGAGAAAAAATGTTTGAACGTGTGACATGATGTATATTCAAATTCAGTTGTAATAACCACACAGCTAACCTGATTAATCTTGCAAAGTTGAAGAGAAACCCTTGCGTAAACTGTTTGTAGTTATGTCGTAAAAAGTACATACTTTGAACTGTATGACTGTATGAAAGCAACCAAAAATTGCTGCAGGTGAAAATTTTTGAAAGGGGTCTGCACCCCTAGGACTTACCTCTTGGTTACGTCCCTGAATCAGCTCTGCCCTTGAATGGCTTGCCCAGTAACAAAGATCTACTTGTGATCAGAGACCTACCATCCTCAACGGTATACACAGACTCAGTCTTAACACATTTTGGCCAGCTTTTGTGTGACTAATGTTCTGTGAATGAATCAACGTACTAAAGGTTTAAATACTGCGGAATTATATAATTCTCATTTAAATTATAGTGCTCACGAACGCACAGCTGAATGTAGCTCTAGAATACTTCATCCTAAGATTTTAACTGCTGAAAGCATGCAGGTGCCTGTATTAGAGATGCAATATCATTTGGCAGACCAAATAATGAATACTTCATTTTCTTTTCCTCGAAAAACGTAAGAAGGTGTAATTATTTAAAAATATGATATTACTTTTAAAGCACGTAGGGTTGGCAAAAAGTAAGGTTACAAAGTTTGTAATATTCAGTTGCGCACCTACAGGAAGGTCCAACGTGTCCGGACACTTCCTTAAAATACAGTAATAACGCTAATATTGAAGGTCTGTGTTATGAAGTATTGGACAAAATGAGAAAAAAGCCAAAGAGATTTTATTCTGTACTGTAAAAAACGCTCACTCTATTATTAATTTTTATGAACATACTCCACCCGAAAGAGTTCCCAAAATGTTAATCGAAGCACGTGCACAGACAGTCGGACGAAGGGGGCAAAGTGCTTAACATTGGGTGAGAGTTTCGTTAGACCCTTGGAATCTATCCAGAAACTCTCAAATCTTTATCGCAAACTGCTCCCCAGATATTTATCAAAAACACAGGATAGATGGACGTGCGGTCGAAGGGACAGACACATAAAGTTCGAACACGGTGTGACAGTTACCCATAGTTCTTAAAAGCTTTCCAGCAAATTTCAATTCTATCTCAAATGGTTCCCGAAAGCTGAATTATTTAACTAAAACAGGCAGATACTCTGACAAATTGGCAGACGGACAACAAAACGTTGACGTGGAGTTTGATGTGAAAGTCGCTTGCTGTCCCTGAAAGTTTTTCTGGAAATCTCGATCTCAAATGGTTTCGAACGCTGCCGCAATTCCCGACCAAGAAGGTTTCACGATGTATTACATAAGTGTCCAATTTATAATAGCTTTGCCAGTTAGTATCTATTTAATACGAGGACAATGAATCCATGTACGCGTGAGTGTGCATACCCTTTATCAAAATCATGGGTGTGCTTCTGTTAATATGTATCAGTGTATTTAATGCTTTTTACAGCATGTACAGCGATGTAAGAATGTAAGTCCATTCGTTCAATACTTTTCAATAGAGCCACGCAAAACATTCAGGCATTCCTCTTTACGTGCTAGGAGTTTCTTTATTCCTTTTGCACGAAATTCCTACGCCTGTGAAAATGCTTCGACAGCGATTTTCACCTTTTCATCTAGGGAAGTAATGCTCTTTAGGTGATCTTTCAACAACAGAAAGAAGTGAGAATCGTAGATGCGAGCAATGCTTTGTGCGGAGGATGCCGGAAAATGTCCCATCAAATCTTTGAAGCAAGTGTCAGATATCCTTTCAGCATGCCTACCAACTATATATGTTTGGTATAATTCAGGAACGTTCTGTAGCGACATTACAACTACCCCACGCACTTCAATAACCTGTTGATAGATATCAGCCGAAGAAAATTTCGTTGCCCATAAGAACCGAATCTCTCCTTGGACCTCCTTGCGAGACCAACCTTGCAACCTACCTAACTGCCATTTTGAACCGCCACATCAAAGTTCTTAAGTCTCTAAGCCATGCAATGTTTCCATTCGGATATCTATACTCAAGGTTTTTGGCACTTTTTACTGGTACGATCGTTGAATGATCAGCCCTGTAATTATTAACACTTTCTTTTTCTTTCATAGAACTTCAACAATGTTTCTCAAAAAACGCTGAAATCCGTTTTATTTCTACACCAATAAAACGGATTTCAGCGTTTTTAGTATTACTGGTGTATGTCTACCCGATTCTTCCGTTATTAATGTTTCTCAAACTTCTTCTTCGTTAGGTAAGACGCTTGTTCACCACTGGGCACAGTACAGATATGGAATATTTCCCGAGGGTGGATATGAATCGGATTCACGTTATCCGCTGTATTACAGCGTTCCAGGAACAAAAGAAGTGGAGGTTACCTCTTGCACTAATGTCCCTCTCAGTTACGTAATGATGTAAGTGGATGATGTCATTAGTTGGAAAATTAATCTTTTGTAATTGCCGTTGTTTTAAAAATATTAAAGAATAAACAATGCATTTTTGGAAATACTAAAGTAAAATGTAAACACTCATTCCATCATTATTTTTTAATTCAAAGAATTTATGGAACTGAAGGAGAAATCATTTGTAATGAAGTTGTATTGTTTACTTCGAAGGCTAGTTTACCAATGAATCAACCTGAGCCATGGCCCAGGGTACTGCATATTGAGGGGCTCTAAACTTTGGAGAATACATGTCACAAAAGCGTTTTACCTTATAACGCAAACAAACAAACTTGCAATGAAATAGCATAGTTTTACAAATTTGAGAGTTAAAATAGAATGCCCGAAGTTGGAATAGTTTACTCAATGAAGCAGATTTCTGTAACATCAAGCCCCCCAGGGTACTGTGAGGGATGGGGAAGGACACCAAACTGGTTGCACGATACATTCCGCAGCGTGAAGCTTAGTTCGATTATTTATCTGCTAAGTACGTTAATTCATTTGTAAATATGAAAATTGACGGTGAAATAAGGTTTCAAAATTGAGAAAATTAAACTTGTAAGAAAACCATATTTAAAATTTGTATTTCAATACCCACTTTTAAATAATACATATACTAAACATTCAACGTAGTTGTTCTTTAGAATATGCTGATGCTTTCCGGGATAAAAAAATCTATGTGTAATTAAAATATGAAAGTTAAATTAGAAGTAAATTATTGACAATAAAATATGTGCCGCGGGTGGCCGAGTGGGCAACGTTCGTGACTGCCACGGGAAGGGCCTCAGGTTCGATCCCAGTCAGGTACGAACGTTCGATCCACTAAATACCCGCCGTGCGTCGGATGGACACGTTAAGCCGTCGAACCCCGGGTACTGGCCCCTCGGTAATAAATAAGGGCGTCTTCCTCCTCCTTTCTAATTTGCTTCTGTGTCACTTTCCTAGCAGGCGCTCTAGCCCAAATCCCCTAGTTTCCTATTTCTAAGGGTTGTTTAAGACCTGGGGTCAGACACTCCCTTCCTAAAATCCTCTACATATGATCATGATCATGACAATAAAATATGTTTATTGAACCGTCTGATTTTTCTTCGCCCAAGGTGCTGTAGTGTTTGAATCTGCCTGTGTTTAATGTATAACCGTAACATTATTCTTCCTGGGCCCCAAAATATCAGGAGAATTGCTGTTTACAGGTTCCTTTGTTATTGGAGCAGTTTGGTCGCACGAAAAATCTTTATTCCTCCGATTGGGGAAAAAGGGAAAATATTGATTTGCCAAAGGACACGTTACTTCCAGCTGGGATATGGGTATTTTTGATTTCTTTTTCTATATGTTTCTTGCCGAAATCCGTTCCTTTTTCCCTTCCTAGCTACGTGCCTGAAAGAATATTCCTGAAGTCCCATGTAAGTCTCCCTTTTACTGCCACCATGTATTTTCACTTTCCACTCATTCTCTCTGCCTCTTGAAGGAAGACGTTGCCCATGACGTAAGGAGTTAATTGCTGGAAGTCCAATTCTCACGTGGGGCTTCTCCGGAAAAATTTGTCCTACAGCGGGGATAAAGGAGGGGAGTGAGCCCTTCCCTTTTTTCGTGGGTGGTCTCGATCTGCTAGGAATTGTTTTCTCGAAGGATCTACTAAGAGCCTTTTTTCTCAGAAGGCTGATTTCCATCTTTCTTTATGTGAACCCCAACCACTATTTAATTATATTACGAATATTTCTATATAACATCTTTTCTTTTGAACTACAATATGATACATCGTAGTGTGATAGGTCCACTTGTGCGCAGCATGAATGTGGGGAAGAGGGGTTTTCCTCGCTGGAAGTGTATTGGGATGAATACATGATCACTCACGGACATTGAAATTTGCGCTCCTAGAAGAAAGCATGCTACATCCGCGAAACTTTGCAAATAGCTAGAGTGCGTGCTGGTATGCAAATGATCCACGTTTGGTGCGAGTGCGCATGACCGCACACCCTGTGGTTGAGCTGCAAGAACGAACCGGGAGCCTTATAAACCGGCGTGTAGTCGATGCCCCATGAAAGCGAAAAGCACGGACCGACGCAAGCAAGAGTGCAGAGTGACAATAAGGCAAAGTAGACGCCAGAGACTTCAATTTACGCAACTTACGGACTTTGAGATAGGCCTGATCAGCGGGCTGAAAACCGCAGGGTGGTCGGCGCGCCGTATAGCCAGCCACGTGGACCGTTCTGACCATACCGCCCAGCTGTGTTGGAAGCCGTGGCAGGTGTAGCGGTTTGTCTGTGCGCACGAACCATTTCCCGACGCCTCGCGGAAGCAAATCTGCGATCCCAGCGCCCCTTACGTGTGCTGCCATTAACACCGGCACATCGCCGGCTCTGTATGCTGTGGTGCCAAGCCATAGTGACGTGGAACACCACAGACTGACAACGTGTGGTGTTTAGCGATGAGTGCCGCTTTGTTTTGGGGACAGAGGATCATCGTGTCCGGGTGTGGAGGTCACCGGATCAACGGTGCAATACCAACCTCGCTATCGAGCGCCACACCTCCCTCACTGCAGGAATTATGGTTTATGGTCTGGGAAGTCATTGCCTACGACAGCCGAGAAGATCTAGTAGTACTACGTGGATCATTGACCGGCCAGAGGTATGTGGATTAGATCCTACTGCACCATGGGCTCCCATTTCTGACCGGGATTCCAGGTGCGCTATACGAGCAGAATAATGCCCGCCCGCACACAGCTGGGGTTGCCCAGGACTGCCTACGCCATGTCCAGACACTTCCATGGCCTGCCCGCTCCCCGGACATGTCCCCTATCGAGCATGTATGGGACCAGTTAAAACGCTGGCTGGCGCTGTGCTGTACTATCCGGGATGTGGAGCACACCGTCCAACACGTGTGGGCCAGTCTGCGCTGGACAACATCTGGTGTCTGTTCGCGTCCATGCCGGACCGTATTGCAGCGTGTATCGCCGCACGAGGCGGTGAAACGCGCTATTGAAGATGACCGGACTGCTTGCCACAGATCCCTTTGTATTTGTCCTGCAGCTCTGTTTTCGCCATCATGTGTATCATTCATCTGTATCATTACGTCCATAAAATTTCAGTTCAATCCAATGCTTCCTTCTTGGTGCCCAAATTTCATTGTCCTTGAATGTATTTCGAAGAAGGGATTTTTACCTGCATGCTGAGGTATTATTACATATTACAGGGCTTCAAGCATGCAAGCTTGGAATACATACTCGCGACAATAGCGAATTCGCTGAAATTGTTTATATTATTCCATGATGAGACATAAGATTCTGAAGATTGAAGTACAATATATATATAATGGAATTATGTAAAATATTAAGTTAGGTTCTGTATTACAGTATTGCATATGCAAAATTAAATTACTCGATGAATAGGAAGCAATTGATATATACATAAGCATTTCTTGCTTCATTTCATTCCATACGTGTGCATATTTTCTTCACTTTCCGCTGCAATCCTGACTTTCTAAACATTACGCTGCATTATTACATTACTTACAACTGACATATCACGATGCATTATTTCATTCTTTACAATTCATACACTACGCTGCATTGTATTTTGGTAAAATTAAAACTCTGAGATTCTATACTCATTATAACACATGTGCCTTGCTGCGATTGCAAAAACATTTCACTCCTAATCGTATTTTATCAAGTAAAGCTATGTATTAAAGCTATTAAAGTTACATAAAATTAAAAACAAGATATTAAGCCATATACTTTCCTTGCTATAGTTTCATTTCGAAATCGGAAGCTATGGAGAGGATGAATTGATTAAGTTGGTTATAAATTTACATTTAAAGTTCTGTTCAAAGATTTTCTGTGCAATTTTTGTGACATAAAATAGCAGAAATTGTTCTTGATTATGCAAAATACACAAAAGCGAATGTTCACATATGATGTGAAGACGAAGTCCTTAATTGTATAAATGGAATACACAAATTTAGTTGTTTAAAAATGGTGCAAAAGTGTCCATTATAAAGTTCTGTGCAGAATTTACACATGTGTACAGTTTGTTGTGCATAATGTTTTTGGGTTCAAATTATCACTAAAATGATGAAGTATGAAATATAAATTGAAAGTTTTGTATATGTGTCAATGCAACTGTATCACAAAATTTAAATGTTTATTTTGAGAGTTTAGCAAACACACACACACACACACACACACACACACACACTGTGGGATACGCAATTGGAGAAAAATAAAATGCTAGCTTTGTAAGTTTTTCTTTGCGTTTCCTTAATCACTGGTTGCTTCACAAAAGTTGCACTTGTGTGTTCTCACCTGTGAGCTTTGAGATGTTCTCGCTGGATGGAAGAAGTCTTATAGTCACGGCATTTTTCTTCCGAAAACATTTCTTGGCCGAAAGTCGTATTTTTTTCCAGTATCTTGTGGGGTGTTAATTTTTTCATAATGATTCTCAGCTCGAGATTGTCTTCTGCGCTGTGGGATATCATAGATTCCGTCAGTCAATGGGGTCGGTAGTCGCACTTGCGTGTCGTACTGTTGTGTTAAATGTTGTGATGTGAGATCAATTTCCCAAATGTGCGAAGATTATTGTGCGTCATTTTCTCTAGATTTTTCTCTCACCTGTGCTGTTTCTTGCTGGTTTTGTTCTGTGGTGTCGAGTTCTTTTCTTCCAGATAATTTTCTGGCTGTTCTTTTTTCTTTCGGGGTAACGGTGCATTCTGTCGAAATGCGCCATTACTTTGATGTTTGGCTTTTCCATTAACTACAGGTCGGCATTTGTCTGTCCGATGATCTGAATTATTCGATACGGTCCCGATGACATTTCGCTGCGGATGCGGTCCCGATGACTTTGCTTGGTTTTTCTCGATCAGTTTTTGGTGTATATATATAGGAATACTTGCGCACCTAATTTGAATTTTTGTCTGTGCTCTCTTCATTTGTTGTTTTTCTTTATTTTCTTTTGCTTTTTGAATATTTTCTCTGACCATAGTATGGTCACGGTGTCTGTTATGTTTTCTACATAAGCTGTTCAGAAGTATGTTTTTCTTCCGATTTGTTCTATTATGGGTTTCCAGTAAGGGTCTTGTCGCTGAAATAATCTAATTTCTTCTTCAGACAATTTTTCTGGGATGAAATCGACTGCTTAAGCTTTCGCCGCACTTATATTTCTGGAAAGGCATCCTGCCAAGACATTTGTTTTCCACTGATGTAACTATCTCAAAATCATATTATTGTAGTTGTATTTGCCATTTGTTGAATCTAATGTTAAAGCTATTCTTTGTGAGTAGATAGGTGATACGGTTGTGATCCGTATGATATACAAAATGATTTCCGTGAAGGTACGGTCTGAAATCGTTTACAGGCCAAATTAATGCTAGGCACTCTCTTTCTGTTGTTGAATAAATTTTGTTCTGATTTGTTTAAATTTCGACTAACATAGCTAACTGATTTTAGGTTTCCTTTATCATCTGGCTGTTGTAGCATTGCGCCTAAGGTTTTGGAACTTGCATCTGCAGATAGATGGAATGTTCTGTGTGCTGAGGGATGGTGAAGAAGTGGCTCTGTTGATAATACTTTCTTTTACTTTGTGAAATACTGTGTCAGCTTCTTTCGACCGCTGAAATCTTTGAAAATTTTCTTTATTTTTTGTAAGATCAGTTAATGGGGCTATAATATATGAGAAGTGTGAGTATGGTTCCTGTAGTAGTTCATAGCTATGTGCTGTACCTTTTTTTACAGAAGTTGGGATTGGTAGTTTCAGTATGGCTGCAGTGTTATTTGGGATCTGGTTGAATTTCTCTTGAAATTATTTGATGACATAAGTGTTTAATTTTTCTCTCAGGAAATGGCATTAGGATAGCTTGAGTTTCAAGTTATGTGCCCTTAATTTGTCGAAGATTATTTTCAGTCTTTCGATATGCTCACCAGATGTAGTACTAGCAATCAGGATACCATCTAAAAATGCATAAATGTGATGCTCTTTGAGACCAGCCAAAAGTAAATCTTTGGCTCTTAGAAATGTGTTACTTGCATTGCAGCGACCTTGGGGCATTTTCTTGAAGACGAAGGAGCCAAATTCTATGCAAAGTGCGGTTTTATGGATATCTTCAGGAGCCATTGGAATTTGTAGGAACCCGGATTTTAAATCAATAGTGCTGAAGAAACAGGTTTCGTCCAAATTATCGATGATATCATGCATAAGTGGTGAGGAATGTGAGAAATATTTGAGTAATAAGATTGAGTTTTCGGTAATCTAATACAAGTTTGTAGGTAGTATGGTCTTTCCTTCGAATCAGTCGAGCAGGGCTTAAAAATGGGCTTGTATTTGGTTCTATAATTCATGCATCCTTTAAATCATTAATTTGTCGTTGTATCTCATTTTGGAGTGCCAGTGGAGTGCAGTAGGGTCTCGAATAGGTTGGAGTGTCGGAAGAAAATTTGATTTGGCGCCCTATGATGTCCGTTGTTCTTACCTACTTCCTTGTAAGAGGTTGGAAAAATATCTGCATAATTTATTAGCAAATTTTCAATGGTATTTTCCTGGTTAGTTGGGATATGTGAAAGATTAAATGCATTCAAATCCAATTTCCTAGGCTGCCTTCCAAAATTGTTTTCCTTTAATGCTGCGTTTTCAGGAGTTTCATCAATTTCTTCAATTTGAACAATTTTCTTTTCTTTATTTATGCAAGTCGGGTTATGTGACATGTTTACTACTAAAACATTGTAGAGGCCTTTCACATTACTGGTATTTGCTGAATGAGCTATGTACAGTATATGTGTTCTTCCAATCTGTGTGTTCAAGGGTAAATTGGTATAATACTTCAGTGTTGTCGTTTCTCTTCTTTGTATTTCTGACAGATAGACATTGCATTGACCTAGGAGAGGTTAATGCGATGTTTACCTGGCAGTTTTTCCTATGGAATCGGGCTTGTCTATTTTGTTTACACTGAAGTATTTCTGTGATTTAACTGTGGTTTTAGGAATTATCGTGATTTCGTTTACAGGAAGTTTTATTATGACTGCATGCTGACTGAGGAGGTTATAACTGATTACTGCATCATAATGAGTAAAATCGAGTTGGATGACTAACAGATAATTTTGAATTTGGACATCAATAATTTTGATATTTGTTAAGAAACATGCGCTGCGGGGCTTTGTGCTCCTGTAATTTTTCGAATCATAACAGTTGCATTTATTTTCTCTAAATGTCTATTAAAGTCGAAATATTTTCATCTCCAATTTTTGCAGTAATTAAGGGTAGTTGGTCTTTTTTCATATCTATTGCAGCATACGAATTAGTGACCGATTTGTAAAGGACAGATTTCTGACCTGTAAATTCTGTTGCTACTGGGTTAAATATTTTACATTTGTATTACTGAAGTGTACTTTTGAATTTTCTTTAGGTATAGTACCTCCATGTGGTATGTGGGCATCTCCAATTTCTCTGAGAATTATTCTGTGGAGTATTGTAAACATGTGCATACTCATGAAATTGAGGTCGAGGTTGGCTGTTGTTATAACTTAAATGGTTTGGTGAATTACAGTTCCAACACAAACTGGTAACAGAAAGTTCTGGGCAGTATCTATAGTACCTATCTCTTGATCTGTTTCTACCTGTACGATGCTGCTGGATCGGTATTTTGTCACGGCATCTATCTCTATTTCTGTGTGATTCTTCTAGTTCGGTGGCATTTTTGATTTTTAGATCTTTAATTTCTTGAGTGAGGATTCTGATTATATCATCAGTTGTATCCAGTCTTTCAATTAGGTTGCTGTGCATGGATTCATGTAATTCGCCTGAAAACATTTCTTTTGTAGGGGATTTTGCTTGGCTTAAATTTAGTGGGGGTTTCCTCTGTTGAAAGAGATAATGCTGCTACAGGCGCCGGATTAAGAGAATTATATGTTTTCTCCTGTATAGCACGGGTTTGATAGCTCACGGTTTCAGGGATAGCGAAAATTGGCTTAGCTTTGTTAAATCATGAAGATTTCTAAGCTGTGGCGGGGGCGGTCATTTGGACTTTCTCTTAAATAGTCGCTGGCTACTGCAGTTAATCTAGTTGCATGTTCTTTCACAGAGAGAGAAAGAGAGAGCTGACAATCTGACTGTTAATGGTTGTTCATCTTCAAATCTGTTTAATAATGTTGTCTTAAGGGTTATGTAATTGTATTCTTTCGTAGCACGGTGTTTAGGTTGAGAAATTGTGCTCCTGCTGCACGTAGCTTTACCAGCAATAATAATTTTACCTATATCGCGTGACTGTGCCAAGTTTGCGATGTCTTCCAAACTTTGAGAGAAGTGCGCAGCTGGGAAATTTTTATCTGCGGGACCATAGTTCCATATTAGAAGCGAGCAGCTTGCTAATAATGCCGGAATGCGATATGGATCAGTTATTGGTTGTTGGTCTTGTTCGACATTGTCTTCATGGTCCAACATATTGATGACCACATGAAATCAGTTATGCAGTAGAGGTGTTTAGCATATAATTAAAAATTTGCAGGTTATTCCAAATCAAAGTTTAGACTTCGTTAGCATTTTTCTGTTTCAGTATGAATTGGTACATGTCGTTTGGTAACTCAAAAAACAAAAAAGTCATAAAATGGGTACTTTACATACAGAATAGCTGATGAGGTCTTCTTCGCTGGCAATCCAATCGTCAAAGTTCTTGAAAAAACACACTTCTTGCCAATTGGATTATCAGCGAAGAAGACCTCCAATTTCATCAACTGTAAGTTACAAAGTTCACTTTCGTAACTTATATTGTAGATTTTCTTCTGTTGGAGAGTTTTTTCTCTTCTGCAATTTGTCTGAAACACAGATTGTTTAGGTCTTGACTTAAGACAATAATTTCAAGCAAAATCGATAGTGCTTTTCATTTGAGGAAATCGGTCTGTTTTATAAAAGATAACAATTATAGTAAATTAACACTGCTAGTAATACAAATAGGTGCCCAAAATTAGCATGACAAATGCAAATTCGAAAATATATCCAAAACAGGGAACCAACTGTAAATATTTTTCGGAGACATGTGGAAGGGGATACACTAAGTCGACGTACCAAGAAGCATTATACCAGCTCCTGTAGAAATATGCAAATGGCAACCGTACGTCATCGAGCTGGCTGGCACGTGACTTTGATAAACGTTGTTCTGAACAGGGTGCGGCAATTGAAGCTTGAGTTGTACTGTTAGTGGAAGAATGGCTCCGCACCATGGCTTAGAAGACTCTTTACGGTGGAAAGCAAACGGTATATTGGAAGCAAGGCAATCGCAAGCTCTGGTAGCAAGATGGTTGAATGTGTCGGGGCAAGTGGTTTCCAATATCTGGAAACAGTTCCAGGGAACCGGAACAATAATCTGAAGGCCAGGACAAGGACGTCCATGAGCCACAACAGGCCAAGATTTCATGCATTTGTCTCTAAAAGCTCGCAGTCATATGGAGTTGACAGCCGGGCAACTTGTACAGGAGAACTACGGGAACCGCTATATCGAAGGAAACGGTTTAAAGAAGACGCCACAAGAGAGGTCTGTATGTATGCAAGAAAGCCAGTTGTCTGTATCCTACTCTCCCCATCGCTCAGAAGGATATCTATGAATTGGGTCTGACTGACAACATCACCTCTGGACCCCTGGTCAAAGGACTTGTGTTCTCTTCAATCACGAGTCGCTGTACAGCCTAAATACGGATTCTCTAAATGTGTAGATTTGGTGAGAGGTGGGAAGGTGGCATCTTCCTTCCAACATTAAGGAAATTGACCATTACGGTGGTGGAGGACTCCTGGTTTGGGTTGGTATCACGTTGGATGGACTGCACGCCTCTGCACTGACTGCTGCACGCTACACGGATGGCATCCCAGAGCCCTATATACGGATTTTCGTGGTAGCTGTTGGACCTCAGTTCCTTCTTATGGACGATAACACTCAGCCCTTACAGGGACTGCGCGTTGTTCTATAGTCGACGAATATAGTCCCTATAGTCGAATACCCGGAGAATAAGGATTTTCACAGGATATAGTCGACGAATACAGTTCCTATAGTCGACGAATACCCGGAGAATAAGGATATTCACAGGATAAAGTGGCCCACGAGATCTCCGGACCTGAATCCGATAGATCATATCTGGGATGCCATGGGAAGAGCAACTGCAAGCCGTCATCCCCCTCGCAGAACCCTCCTTGAACTCCGACCCGCCTTGGTGGAGGAATGGTACTTAATGCCCCAAACTCTCATTCACGGGCTTGTGAACTGCATGAGCACTTGTTGTGTGAACTGTATCGCTATTCAGGTTAATCTCACCCCTATTAGCCCCTGGAAATCCACGCCACTTACTTCATCACTTTTGGACTGCCATGCCGTCATGCCCATACTTTCTCCTCATGCGAAGACGGCATTCTTTTTCTGTTCTATTTTGCCTCATTGTCGACATATGTACGAAACTGTAATTAAACTTTGTCTTATGGATCACATATCCGTACAAACTATAATTAAACTCTGTCTTATGGATTATGCGTTGTTCATGCTTTTGTGGTTGTGATGTTAGTTTGGGCACAGGTGTAGTTAGATTTCTTACATTTAGTAGCTACAAAATCATTTAGTTTCCCTCCTTACGCCAAGTTTATGACGAATGTTCTGCGTGACTGTATTTTGAAGAAAATTAATCAGTTCGACACATGCAAACATAATATCACATAAGAACTCAAGCATGGGGCATTCACATTGTGTCCATCTGACTAAATGCAGAGATTTTTTTAATAAACTTGCAGTTCCACTGACATCACATTGTTCTTATGCGATATCATATTTGTATGTGTCGAATTGATTAATTACGTAACAATTCCTCACAAAGTGAATTATTATCTAATTATTACAATCAACAGGTACTTATGTAAGATAAATAAGTTATTTCTCAAGTTCAAAGAAAGAATTTACTAGAAATAATTTTTTTAAGTTTGCTGTAATGCTATGTGCTAGACACTGAAGAGCAATTGAATTAGAGACACCTGTTTAGTAACGTATAGCACCACCTTTCGCCCTGATGACGGCGGCGATTCATCTCGGCATGGACTCGACAAGACACCGGAAGTGTTAGGAAGACATACGGATTCACGACCCCTGAACAAGCTCCCACAGTTCACGAAGATTTGATGGAGGGGGTCAGAGCCTCGAACATCTCTCTCGATGGCATCCGAGATGTGCTCGATGGGATTGAGGCCAGGTGACGTAGCTGGCCAAGAAAGCGAGGCCAAGTCGGTGGAGTGTTCTTCCAACCATTCGGATACAATTCGGGAGCAATGGTACGGGGCATTGTCTTATTGCAGGATGAGGTCTCCAGTGGGATGTTGAAGACGCACAAACGGGAGCAAATGGTCGTCCAGGATATCCCGGTAACGTTGACCTGTGAGGGACGATGTCACACGTACCAGGGGTCCCATTTCAGTCCACGTAAACAGTCCCCAGATGAGAATGCCACCCCCACCAGCTAGAAGAGTACCCTGCTGACAAGAAGGATCCATCGCTTCATGTGGTTTGCGCCGTACTCGTATCCTGCCATTCGCATGTACCAACGTGAATCTCGACTCATCAGTCCAGGCAACATTTTCCCACGTGTCTAGGGTCCAGTGGCGATGTTCCCGCGCCCATGCTAATCTTTGCACCCTGTGATATGCGGTCAGCAGCGGTACCCTCGTGGGACGATGGCTTCTGTACCCCACAGCGAGGAGATGGTTCTGGATGGTGTGGCTGCTTACACGTTTTTGTGCAGCAGTGTTAAATTGCCGAGTGATTTCTTGCACTGTGGGCCGTCTATCCGCTGTTACAATGCGAGCTAGCCGACGATGACCCCGCTCATCCACACGCTGTTGTCCACGGCAGTTGGCCCTTGCAGGGATGGTTTTACCGGATTCGATGTATTCACGATGCAGCCATGAGGTCGTGAAAATCCCAGTGCCTGCACGACTTCCGAGATGGGGTGACCCTTTCGTCGGGCCCCGACAATTTGCCCGCGATGAAATGCACTTAGATCCTTCGTCTTACCCATACTGCGTCCGACTCTTACTGATTCCCGTCGCATCACTCCTTATATTGTCGGATCGCTGCATACGTCACGTCGTTTCAGTTTACAGGGCCGCCCACAGCGCCACATTTGCATAACGCCAGCTGTCTCTAATTTAATTGCTCTTCAGTGTATATACTATGTACTATATATTTAAGTTTATTGTAGTGCTATGTACTGTATCTCACAACTACGTAGATCTCAACTGTAAAAATAAACAAAAAACATTCAGCATGGCCCTTAAGAACTATTTTTATATAGTAATATAGCTTAATTTAAAGTTTTGCTGGAAAGAGGCTTTGTTCTTACCCGCTAACTCAGTAAATTAGCCTCTGTGGAGAATTATCATATGTTCAATGAAGTGTTTCCGTTTCTGAGAGTAACCTAAGCATTACGTTGTATCTGACCAGTCTTACAGAAACTTAGTATATGATCCAGACAAATCAGTCGATAAATTATTCAGGAACACGATGCGTTTACAGATTTTTTTATGAAATTTTATGTCTGTCTGATTTTTAAAGCTTAAAAGACAAATTTTGTATCCTATTCATTTGGACTGTTAAGACTAGAACTTTAATGCATATATTTCAGCACTTAAAAGTGATGTCTTTAGTCGCAAAGTAAGTGGCAGAATTTCTCAGTGTTGTCAATGACTGTAACGGCAAGTGGCATCGGTACGACGTATTGAAGCACAGGCAAACATGTAGGTAGAAGCCTTACCGTCGGAATCCAGAGATCATAAGCATATGTTTTGCTACTTAATTATCAGATTCTATGAGCGTGATTGCTGCTACGATTACTAACACTTCTATTAATGTAATGGGCACCATGAAGAGATAGATCGTTATTTCACAGCAGCCTATGTAAAGGTTATATATGTCCCAATCACTTGAAATTTTGGCAAATTAGGAGTGAGATTTTGGAGGATTGAAATGCGAGAAAAAGAAAAGAAAACAAGAAAAAGTCTTGAAATCGGTGAAGATGAACCAAAGTGTGAAATAAAGAACTTTTCCAAAAATCTCTTTTAATGTCTTGTGCCAAAATGCAGGGATTTTCAGTTCCTAAAATTAGTTTTTGACAAAAATACTGATTCCGCTTTGGCATCTTGTTTATGATTCACAAAATGTAGTTAACTTCCTGTGTTAAGGGCCTGAGCTTGAGTTAAACATCAGCTTTATGTCTTTTCCTTTCTCTGTCTCCTCTTCTCTTTCTTTCTCACTGCTCTGTACTTTCAAAATCTCTTCAAACGCTGTTGCTTTCGTACTCTACGTCACTTTCAGTTGTCTTTCTTCTGTCACTTTCCTTATTTTCTCTACTCTGTTCTTTCAGTTTTTCTTTTATTTTCTTTCATCTGCCTCTTCCCCGACTCTGTTTCTTTCATTCTTTCCTTTCTTTGCTCTTACGTGATTTCACCCCTGTATCCTCCCCATCTATCTCACTCTCCTTTTCATTCCTTCTTCGTAGTAGTGCTTTCGTTCTCGTGCATGAATCTTTAGCAGACTGAAGTCATAGAGCTAGCACTGAATTCTGAGTCCCCAGTAAGCATAATTGTTCAGTTTTTTTGTTCATTTCCAGTTCTTTCCCTTTTCTGGAGCCTGACTGTAACTACAAGTGCACCCTTTCTTATCCTTTTGCTCATGAAGATAAAAAATATTGCACAAAAAGATACTATTTTGCTTTGGTTGTTAGAAAAACGTTGGAAATAGGTGTTGGATAAGGTATTTTCTTCGCCATTCGTAACTCGTGCTATTTTTCTTGTTGCTGTGCCCTTGTGATCCTTATAACAGCATCCTGCTAAAACACACTGAGCTGTGGTTAAGTAACCTTTATTCTCCTTCTTCGACTTTTCCAACTAAAGAGTACTTTTGGAGATTTAAGCTCTGCTGAAATGTTTTGGAAACTTGACATTTCACTATACCCATACAAATGCGCTGATTACCAAACAAGCATTTTTGGATATTCTTTCAGTCAGTTTCGTTGAGTTTTATTCTCTGTTATATTATTAATATTTAGTGTTTCTTTACCGGAAGGCACACCGATGGTACTGCTTGTGAAGCTAACGTCAGTTTGAGAACAGGACGACCAGAAGGTTATGAATGCATGTACACCCCGACAACCGAAAATGTCTCACTGCATTCATCTCTCATGTACCAACAAGGACGCCTTAGCCAGGTAAGAAGCTTTGCATTTCTCAAGGGTAAAGTAAATATATTTAGCTTGTAGAAATATGTCTGCAATATGCTCATATGAATTCCCAAAGAGTAAAACGTAGGTTTCTTTAGAATAACTACAAATTAATTATTTTTCTAACATCCTGTGATTTGCAAAGAATGCAATATGTTATTTGTTTTGTATTTTACATGCTATGCCTAGGCGCAACATGGAGTAAACAATAGCAAATATGGGATTTCCACCAAATATGGTAAAACTGATCAAAGATTTGTGCGGTAATGATGAAGTTACTCTGGGTCTGAGGAACCCAGAATGAAGAAGAACTGGAAAGGGAATTTGACGACGCTACTGTCGCTTATCTAGGCATTCTTCCATTTTTTTGGCTGAAGGCGTCATGTGCGAAAGACACTAGCAGCAATGCCAAAATAGGTGGACGGAAGATCAGCAATATAAGATACGCTGATGACAAAATTCAGTGCTGTTTTAAAAGGGCAATATCAGGCGGTTGTCGAGTGACCCGAAGCGAAGCATTCGGGTCAAATGAACTGTTCGACTTCGAGAGAACAGAAAGTGTCTCTTACATTTTTTTCTTTTTTTTTTTAAGAACAGTAGTATGACCTTTTTAAAGAAGTTCTTCGAATGTGAAATATTTTCCTGTGCTTCTCGAGATCTGTGATTTCTTATATGCATTACTGGTGTAATGCATATGCAATATGCATAGAGAGTCTTTTCTTTTATAAATATAAATGGGACAGAAAAAAGTAACTTACTGACAGGCAGTTCACTGACGGTCGCGATTGAAATGTGCAGAGCTTTGTTCATGATTGAGAAAAAAATAATTTCTTGGCGCATTTATTCTTCCAATAAATTTTAAATATGTAGAATCCTAAATTAATTTCTTATAGTAGAAGTATCAGGTTGTAAAGTAATTTTCCGGAAAAAATCTTATGTGGCGTGTGTAATGCAAGATAGTGCGGGCCTGCGGTGACGTGAACATCCCAGAGTGCTGTGCGCGAAAGAATATATTGTAAGGACTTAATGCACGCTGTTGTGGTGAAGACCAGTTGCACGTGGCGACGATACAATGGCGATATCGAAGGAAGGTGAGCGTGCAATATTTTTCTGTGAATATTTGAATGGCGTGAAAGTTACGGAAGAACTTGGAAAAGTACTAAACGCGTTTGGTCACGATACTATCGGACAGAGTACGCTATGACTGATACAGGAAATTCGACACTGGTGTACGAGATCTCTCTAATACGCGTAGAAGTAGCAGACGCAGTAAGATTGAAGATGATACACTGCTACACGTGCTATAGGCCAAGTCTGATACAACACTATGGGAACTGGCAGAGGAACTGAAGAACTCCCATATGACCATCAACATCCGACTTCGGAAGTTGGGATATTCATGTAAACTCTGCAAATGGGTACCCCATGCTTTACCTGACCAGAATCGGTTGCAACGCTACTCCATTACTGTTGCTCTGCGTAAAAGAGAAAGTTGGGATATTCGTGTAAACTGTGCAAATGGGTACCCCATGCTCTGTCTGACCAGAATCGGATGCAACGCTACTCCATTACTGTTGCTCTGCGTGAAAGAGAAAATTAGGATATTCGTGTAAACTGTGCAAATGGGTACCCAATGCTTTGTCTGACCAGAATCGGATGCAACCCTACTCCATTGCTGCTGCTCTGCGTCAAAGAGAAAGTTGGGATATTCGTGTAAACTGTGCAAATGGGTACCCCCATGCTGACCAGAATCGGATGCAACGCTACTCCATTATTGTTGCTCTGCGTGAAAAAGAAAGTTAGGAGATTCGTGTAAACTGTGCAAATGGGTACCCCATGCTTTGTCTGACCAGAATCGGATGCAACGTTACTACATTGCTGTTGCTCTGCGTGAAAGAGAATAACGGGGGGGGGGGCTTTCTGCATCTGTCGATCACATGTGACAAAAAACGGTCACGTACGTGAACGTTACTTGACAAAGAGCATGGGCAAAGCAAGAACAACTTCCACAGAAGGTCGCTAAGCTACCTATTCATGGACGGAAGGTGATGCTGAGTTGTTAGTGGGATTGTCGCGGTGTGATTCACTATGAACTCTTACCGCGGAACAATATCATCACAGGGGATGCTTACATCCAACAGTTGGACCGTCCCCATTCTACACTGCAAGAAAAGCGCCCAGCTTTGATTAATCGCCATGGTGTTATTTTTCCCCAGGATAACGCTCGCCCGCATGTCGATTTACAGTCCCAGCAAAACTTGCACGTGCTAGAATGGGAAATATTGAAACACCCCTTTATTCCCCGGATCTTTTCATGTCCGACTTTTCATCTTTTCCGATCTTTGTAGAATTTTCTCGCTGAGAAAAACTTTGCTAATGACGATGATGTGAAACGTTGCACGGATGACTTCTTTAACTTCCGCTTGCCAGAATTCTATCGCAGTGGGATATTTCTACTCGTAATACATCGGTGGAAGAAGGTCATCAGTTCCAATGGGAACTATCTGGACGATTAATTTAAATGTTTTGTACGACTTTTTAAGCATGAAATACAGGCTTCTCTATTTTCTGAAAACTTTCTTTACAATCTGATATTTATGTTACTGTTTTTATTTTTTCTGTTCGGAAAACATGATGGTTATTTCCCTTAGTCTTTGCGATGTGCATTTTAAATAATTTGTCCTCCTCTTTAAAAACTTTTATCTGGATAGAAGGTGGAGTATAATAAGGAATCCACTAAATCCAGCCACCTACCATTCGAACGTAGTGACATACACTATATTGACAAAAGTCACCGGACACCACTTCAAAAGCACATGAACGGATTAGCCGCGTTGTTGAAATGTGCGGTACAGCTGCAAACGGTATAAAAACAAGCCTGCAGCTAACCGCGATCATATCATACTGTGAGGTTGAGTGAAAATATCGCGGTGGGAGAGAACTGACCTTGAGAAAGGATAGATTGTAGGGTGTTATATTAGTGGGTTGTACATAAGAGAAACCGAGGGGCGGTTAAACATACCCAAGTCGACTGTTTTGGATGTACTGAATAAGTGGAAGACACATGGCATGCCTGAAGCAGCAAAACGCACCGGCAGACCAAAGAAAATCAGTGATAGAGGACGTCGAAGCCTTAGGAGACTCGTTACAGCTAATCGACGGAGTACTGCACAAGACCTCAGTGTACAGGTGAGTAAAAATGCTGGATCATCGGCATGTACACGTACCATTCGCAAAGAACTTCATTCCATGGGTTACTGTAGTCGGGCAGCTGTTCACAAGCCTTTCATCTCCACTCGGAATGCTACTCGTCGTATAGCATGGTGTATAGAACATTTATCGTGGACCGTAGATCAAGAAAAACGGGTCCTATGGACTGATGAATCCATACACACGATCCATCAGTCTGACGGCCGTGTGTGGGTATGGCGGCATCCAGGGGAACGTTATTTACCTCAGTGTACCGTTCCTACTGTCAAGTTTGGATCCGGCAGTGTACTTGTGTGGGGGTGTTTTTCGCGGTATGGTCCTGGCCCATTGGTTATTGCGGACAAATCTGTTAACCAGCACGTCTACCTCGATATTCTGGACAATTATGTCTTACTAACTCTGTGGCAATACTATGGAACCGAACCTTGTTGGTACCAGCAGGATAATGCACCGAGCTGTAAAGCAAGGACTGTTACGGCGTGGTTTGACGATAATTCCGTATCGTGTGTGGACTGGCCAGCACAGAGCCCTGATCTTAATCCCATAGAGCACCTATTGGGTGAATTAGAGCGCAGCATAAGAAGTTTGGAATCAATGCCTACTACTAAGCAACAGTTAGCGGCAACATTATGTACTGAATAGAAGCGCGTACCTACCGCTGTGTTCCAAAACCTTGTCGAAAGCATGTCTCGAAGGGTCATCATTAAGGCCAAAGGTGGATCGACACCGTACTAATGTATGTCAATAAATGCTATGTTGTGTTTCTCTTCTATAGGTGTCCGGTGACCTTTGTCAATATAGTGTATATTAGATTTAAATCCCAAAAAATACGCGGTTTGGTGACAGAAGCCTCCATTTGAAGCTGTTGTTGTGCAATATGAACACGATTATTTCATTCGTCAGTAGCACGTAACTAAGCAAAATAGTCAGAAATATTGTAGAACAGAAAGCTTGATGTCAGTAGTATATAGGGGGTACTATGGCACACCCCAAAATCACATAAAAACTTCAAAATCAGGCATTGTTTGATTTTTCAGACCTCAATAATCACGAACATTTTAAGGCTTTTTTATGATCAAAAACACCATATTTTAATTAAAAATCATTGATTTTTGAGTATAAAACAGTTAAAAACATCAAATTTTTAAAAAACGAAATTTCATCCCTGTTTTTCATAAAAACAGAGCATCATAAAAACACACATTTTAAGTCAATTTTGATTATATTTGACGGCTTTTTTGAACAATTGCAATCATTTTGAATTTGAATAGCTTTGATTTTAAAAGAGCTAAAATGAAAGTTTTAATATTGAAAATCAATAGAAAAGTTGTAAAACAAACTACTTTGAATTGGTACTTTGCAAGTCCTTTTTAAAAATGCATTAAAAAAAGGGGTACCCAAAATGGATACCCCTAATAGAAAGATTAAAAATTGTTGGAAGATTAAAAATATAGGAAGATTAAAAATATTACAAAGATTTAAACGAATTCAATAATATAAGGTTTTGTTATGTAACACTTCATTTCTATGTTTCTCTTTAAAGATATGTCCTATTTTATTTTCTGTTTCAGTAATTCTTCTTTTGAACCTCTCTCGATCAACTGCATATGTTTCCCATACACCTTTTCGATTTTCATTTCCTACATATATGACAACAGCATTAGGATCGAAGTGAACTTTCATTTTATAGAATTCGTTTTTTTAAGTTTTTACTAATTCATAATCATAATATAGATCATCAATTTTACCTCTGAATCTGAATATATAATTACCTTTATTAATTTTTCTAATTGCACTGTCAGATAGTTTTCCGTGACATTTTCTAAGATAATATTCTCTTTCTTCATCATTGACTTCTATTTTTGCAATAGTTGCATCTCCGAATTTCGTTTGGATTTCTTTCAGTGACATCAATTTATAATCTCCAGGATTCAAATCTTTTAATTTCTGTGTTTCTGTAAATAATCTGATGCTATTGAACTCATCCATTTATAAGATTTTATTTTTTTAAAGGCTTTTGAATACATGTGATGAGAACTGTAAATTACAATAACTTACAAACTCATTTAAAATTTCTAATCCTTTGTTTTTAATTTCCTCGTTTTTTTCTTTTTTATCAATTATTCTTTTTATCTTTTTTAAATATTTATAAACTATAGTTAGAATATCTGAAAACTTGTAATTATCTCTATACATATGAATCAAGTCATCACAAAAATGAGCGATTTGAGATATTTCGTTACTATATTTTTTATCTGAAGAACAGTATAGAGCTCTAAGGTCACCCATTAAATCCATTTATAAGTTTTCATTTTTTGAAATATAATTCTTATAATGCATACATCTATACATAGAGGATCCGGGGCCTAAAACTCTTGGACATTTAGGTATATCTAAATCAACAGATGGAATATCTTCAAGCATCTCTTTTTCCATTACTCCTCCTGCAAATGTACCACCATAAATATGGTACAGGTTTTTAATATAGTTCTTTACCTCACAATTATTAATCCATAGTTCTTTGCTATTTGGATATCTTTTAAATCTCAGTCCATGCACATCTAAAACACACTTACGTACGATATTCAATTCTTGTTCATCTAATTTGCAGTCATGTGTGAACACTGATATTGTTTCACCAATATTCAGTTTTGAGTGTACCCAATTTATCTCTCTTGCTATCTTACGATTTGGGAGGACAAATCCTTGAATATTTATAATCACAATTATATCATTCATTGTTTATATTTAATCACTTTTTTTAAATACATATCCCAAAGGTACAGTATTCAAATCATCTAGAATTCTTCTTTTATCAAATCCAAACATGTATTTCTTGTTCAGTGTATCTACAGCTATATTTCTATCTTTTTGTATCTTAAACTGATTATTTGATATTTCTAAGTAATCTGTTTCTCCTGTTATTACTTTCATTCTATCATTGAAATTCAAAATATTTTCATTCTCATAGCTCATTTTAAATCCTTTAGCTTTACCTTTTACAGTTCCATCATTTAGTATGTATCCACAGTCTTTTGGTGCACCAGCTATCCAGGATTTCATATATTTATCCTCTCCCAATTCATCTGTCCATTCTCCTAACATGCATCCTGTTTTGATTTTATTAGTTCCATCATCTATATACACAACACTATCTGTGTCTTTATAAATCACTTTTTCACGTAATTTATCAAGCATTTTATATAATCTAATTCTAGCAGAACTAGTGGTGAAAGCTGCTATATAAACGTTAGTATTAAAGTTATTTTTAACATATTCATCTTTCATTTTATAAGTCGTTTCTACACAGTCATCATTCATAAATATCATATTTAATTCTTTGAGATTATCATCTAATATAATTTTATAAAATTCATCTAAATCCATTACGTATTTAGTCTGTTTCATATTTTTTCTCTGTCCTAACTTACCCCATAATGAGTTTAAACATATCTTACTTATAAATCTCATTCCTGGATTTTTTTCTATTTTTTTCTAATTTTATATCTAATTTCTTGTAAATTATATTCTTTTTCACTTTTAAAGTTTTCAGACCATTTATCATCTGTTTCTAATTTGATTTTCAAAAACATTTTAACGTAATCTCTAAATAGTTCATCAGTTTTATTTTCAAAATTCCAAACCTCATATATCCTTAAAATTTTATAGCTTTTTTTAATTGCTAAATTCATTTCATCAGTAGTCCATGTACTAGTGAAACATCTTTCATCTCTTTTATGATTACACTCCTTATTTCTAATTTCAAAGCATTCTTTACATTTCTTTTTATCTACAACAGTTTTAAAGTGATTACATTTGATAGTTTTAGAACATGATTTACAAAGAGCAAACATCAATTTTTCATCTTTAATTGGCAACACTGGATGATGTAAATTTCTAGGTGGTAAGACCTTACATTTGATGAAACCATACCATTCTTTATCAAATTTTTCAGGATTAAATATCTTAACAGGATGACCAATTGGATAATTATCAAAGTAATTTACAGTTGGATATAGTGAACATACATCAATATATCTACCTTTTTCATTATTTTTAAATTCATATTTCAATTTAGTAGGCTCACACCTACCCCCATAAAATGCATCTCTAGGATTTAAAAGTTCCACGAAATCTCTATTCCATTCATTTTTTATATATTTTTAATTTCTTTATTATTATTAAAATCACATTCCCATATAACAATTAATTCATATCCAGCTTTTAAAATCTTCTTTTGAATCCTTTTAGTTCTTTTATATAAGTCTTTCATACATATTTGATTCTGTTCATTTATACTTGATTCTCCATAACATCTATTACATCCATGCCAGTGACATCCATGAAAGTGAAACACTGTGTTTTCATAAAATCCATCTATTTTATAAATTTTCTTACCTAATTTTAATTTTTTCTCTCCACCATTTAATGCATGTTGAATATTGATATTATTCTTTTTAGACAGATAATCTAACCAAGCAATTGATTTTTTACTATATTTGTCTTTTTGAATTGTATCATCATCTATGGCAATTGTACCTTTTTTTAAGAATTTATCTCTATAAATACTCATGCATACACCTGCTAGAGTTACATATTTAAATGGATCGATATTTGCTATTTCTAAAAATAATCTTCTCAATTCTAAACATCCTCTTCTTAAAATATCTACATCTGATCTACAGTATTTGACAAATTCTTTTTGAAAAACAAACGTATCGTTTTTAACAGTTTCATACCATTTTAAGAATTCATTTCTCTCTTTAGATTTCATAGAATCACATCCATAGTAATGTTTTTCAGGGTATTTACCTATATAATTTTGATTACATTCTTTATTAAAATAATGAGGGAAATAACCTTTTGCCATCTCTTCTAATCCAAATGTTTTTGGAAAATCTCTTAATGGAATCATAATAAAATTGATTGAATCTATGAATCTTATATTATATCCAGATGCCTGCATATATTTGAGTTTATTTCCATTATATATAGTAAACATTAGTAGTATATGTCCCATACTATGGGACACATCATATACTACAAAAAACCTCAAAATCAGGCGTTTTTTGATTTTTCAGACCTCAATAATCACGAACATTTTAAGGCTTTTTATGAACAAAAACACCATATTTTCATTAAAAATCATTGATTTTTTAGCATAAAATAGTCAAAAACATCAGATTTTTGAAAATTGAAGTTTTTACTCTGTTTTTCATCAAACTAGAGCATCATAAAAACACACATTTTAAGTCATTTTTGTGAACATTTTTGAACAATTGCAATCATTTTGAACTTTGAATAGCTTTGATTTTAAAAGTGATGAAATGATGGATTTAGTGATGAATAGAAAAGTTGTAAAACAAACTACTTTGAATTGGTACTTTGCAAAGTCCTTTTTAAAAATGCATTAAAAAAAGGGGTACCCAAAATGGATACCCCTTATAGGAAGATTAAAAAAATAGGAAGATAAAAAGTGTAGGAAGATTAAAGTTCTAATTCATAATCATAATATTTATCATCAATTTTGCCTTTAAAGTTAAAAACATAATTACCTTTATTGAGTTTTTTAATTGTTTTATCTGACAGTTTTCCATGACATTTTTTAAGAAAATAATCTCTTTCTTCATCATTAACTTCTAATTTTGCAATTGTTGTATCTCCAAATTTTGTTTGGATTTTTTTCAATGATATGAGTTTATATTTTCCTGTATTCAAATCTTTTAATTTGAAAGTTTCAGGATATGATCTGATGTTGTTGAATTCATCCATTTATTAGGAAACATTTTTATAAATATTTTTAAAATATATTTGTCACAAATGTAATTTCTTTTGTAATCTCATCAAATATTTCTAATCCTTTATTTTTAACCTCTTCATTTGTTCTTATTTTCAAAATTAGTTTATGCATCTTTTTAAGATATTTAGCAATCAATTTAATAAGATCAGGATATTCATTATTATAATCTTTACTCACATATATTAAATCTTCACATAAATGAGATAAACATCTTATATCATCACTATATTTGATTCCTTTACGATCAGTAAAGAGAGCTCTCATATCTCCTAATAAATCCATTTATAAGGTTTCATTTTTTTGAAATACAATTCTTGTAAAACATACATCTATACATAGAGCATCCAGTACCTAAAATTTTTGCACATTTAGTTAATTCAAGATCTATAGAAGGAATTTCTAACTCATCAAATATTTGTTTTTCCATTATTCCTCCTTTATATACAAACTTACCACCATAATATTCATACAAGTTTTTTATATAATTTTTAATCTCATCAGTACTTATCCATAGAGATTTTTGATCTGGAAATCTTTTAAATTTTAATCCATGAATATCTCTTGTACATTTATATATAATTCTTCGCTCTCTATCATTTAATATATAATGAGGTTCAAATACTTGAATTGTTTCCCCTACAGGTTGATGTAAATGACACCAACTTATCTCTCTGATTATACTTTTATTAGGAAGAATAAATCCTTGAAAATTGAAAATCAGTGTAATGTCATCCATTTATATAGAATAATTTTTATAAATAGAAAGATTAAAAATTCAGAAGTTTAAAACATTCAAAGATTTAATATCCAAAAGGCACAGTATTATAATCATCTAAAATTCTTCTTTTATCAAATCCAAACATGTATCTTTTATTTGTTTTCTTAACCATAATATTTCTATCTTTTTGAATTTGAAATTGATTACTTTTCACATCTAAATACTCTGTTTCTCCTGTAATTACTTTCATTCTCTCATCGAAATTTAAAACAGTTTCACTCTCATAACTCATTTTAAATCCTTTAACTTTTCCTTTTACAATTCCATCATTTAATATATATCCATAATCTTTAGGGGCTCCAGATATCCATGATTTCATATGTTTATCATCTCCTAATTCATCAGTCCATTCACCCAACATACATCCTGTTTTTATTTTATTTGTACCATCTTCAATATATACAATACTATCGGTATCATAATATATCACTTTATCTCCTAATTTATCAAGCATTTTATATAATCTTATTCTTGCAGAACTAGTTGTAAATGCTGCTATATAAACATTTGTATTAAAATTATTTTCGGCATATTGGTCTTTCTTTTTATAAGTCATTTCTACACAATCGTCATTCATGAATATCATGTTTAATTCCTTAATATTATCATTCAATATAATTCTATAAAAATCTTCTAATTCCATTACATATTCAGTTTGTTTCATATTTTTTCGTTGTCCAAACTTACCCCATAAAGAGTTTAAACATATCTTACTTATAAATCTTAAACCAGGATTTTTTTCTATTTTTTCTAATTTTATATCTAATTTTTCTTTAACACATCTCTTATATTCCTTTTCAGTTTTAAAATTTTCAGACCATTTATCATCAGTTTCTAATTTAATTTTTAAGAACATTTTAACATAATCTCTAAACAGTTCATCTGTTTTATTTTCAAAATTCCATACTTCATATATATTTAAAATTTTATAACCTTTTTTAAGTGCTAATCTCATTTCATCAGTAGTCCAAGTACCAATAAAACATCTTTCAGTATGATTACATTCTTTATTTCTGACTTCATAACAGTCTTTACATCTTTTCTTTTCTACAATTTGATTCGATTTAAAATGATTACATTTTATAGTTTGAGAACATGATTTACATAGAGTGAATATTAATTTTTCGCCTTTATATGGTAACACAGGATGATATAATTTCCTAGGTGGTAAGACTTTACATTTTATTAATCCAAACCATTTCTTATCATACTTCTTAGGATTAAATATTTTTGTAGGGTGACCAATTGGATAATTATCAAAATAATTAACTGTTGGATATAATGAACACACATCTATATATCTACCTTTTTCATTTCCTTTGAATTCATATTTCAATTTTGTTGGTTCACATCTACCACCATAAAAAGCATCTCTAGGATTTAAAGGATCTACAAAATCTCTATTCCATTCAGTTTTCATATATTTTTTAATTTCCTTATTATTATCAAAATCACATTCCCATATTTCAATTAATTCATATCCATTATTTTTTATCTTCTTATTTATCTTTTTTGTTCTATTATATAAGTCTTTCATACATATCTGATTTTGAATATTTATAGTTGATTCTCTATAACATTTAGGACATCCATGCCAGTGACATCCTTGAAACTGATACACTATATTATTATAAAATCCATCTACTTTATAATATTTATTACCTAATTTTAATTTCTTTTCTCCACCATTTAAAGCATGTTGAATATTAATATTATGTTTCTGAGATAAATAATCTAACCAAACAATAGATTTTTTACTATATTTATCTTTATGAATTATATCGTCATCAACAGCAATTGTATTTTCTTTTAGGAATTTATCTCTGTAAATAGCCATACATACACCTGCTAATGTAACATATTTAAAGGGATCTATGTTTGCAATTTCTAAAAATAATTTTCTAAATTCTAAGCATCCTCTCCTTAAAATATCTACATCTGATCTACAGTATTTAATGAATTCTTTTTGAAAATCAAATGTTTCATGTCTTACAGTATTATACCATTTATCAAACATTTCTCTCTGTTCTGATGTCATACTATCATAACCATAGTAATATTTTTAGGATATAGACCTACATAATTTTGATTATTTGATGTATTGAATAAATGAGGAAAATATCCTTTTGCTAGTTCATCTAATCCAAATGTTTTAGGAAAATTTCTTAATGGAACTAATGTAAAATTAATAGAATCAATAAATCTCATATTTAAACAAGGAATTTGCATATAATTAAGTTTATTTCCATTATATATAGTGAATACTTCAATTTTATTTTTAAAACAATACTTAGCTAAGAATTGAAAATCAAATCCTTTTCCATAATGTGCTAATACTGTATAGCCGTAATGTTTTTATCAAATAACCATTCACAATATTCATCTTCATTTTTAAATATATTTTCATCTCCTTTAAAACCATGATTTATAACTAGATTTACTTCATGAATTCCTGTTTCTTGTTTCGTTTCAACATCAAAAAAGAAATATTTTTCAGTATATTCATATTTACATTTTTCACACCATTTATCTTTAAATGGAATATTTTCAACACAGTCTTTTATACATTTACCACCTTTTGTATCTTTACGTTTCATAAAACATTTATGATCATTTAGAACCCATTGCCAGCAGTTTTTACATCGTTTTTCACCACATCTATGTTCTTTTGATTTCCTCTCATATTGATTAATAATTCGTTTACAGTTTAAACATTTCCATAAACTATTACAAACACTTATACCTTTTTTATCTTTCATTTCATGGTATATAAAACACTCTTTACCTTTAAATAATCTATTACATTTTTTACAAAATATTTCATCACTATTACAATATTTGCTATCTGTTGTAAAACATCTATCACATTTAAGAGGACATTTATGTTTATCTTTTTTATCATAACTTATTTGACAGTAATCACAATAATTTCTTCTACCTAAAAATCCTTTAATAGAAGTAATAACATCAAAATGATTTCTATTTTTAAATATATAGATACATGTAGGTTTATAAGTACCACTATATATTCTTTCGTTAAAATTCTCTCTACAAAATATATTAATTTGAATATCTAAGAATTCTTCAAATATTTTAACCTCTTCTAAACAACATATTTCTAATGGAATATTGCATAGTTCATGTAATTTTACAGCTAATGATTTTTGTAAAACTCTACCTTTTCTAATATATGTTATATCATTCTTTGATATTTTTTCATGGTTTAATTTATTACATAACACCTCAGGATTTTGAATTGCTAATGCTGTTACAATTGATCTAGCTAAACAAATATTATCATTATTTTTTATTTGGCATATACTTCTTTTATTTACAATATCGTCTTCTTTAACTATTATTAAATGTTTTCCTCCTTCAGGTAATTCAACCACATTAAAATCAAATATACAGTCTGTAATATCTAATTCTTTATATTCTATTTGATCAGATAATTTATATATATAATATTCATAAGCATCATTTGTTGACATCATTTTATCATGAAATGGTTTATTGAGATTAGGACTGTATACTATTATATCTACTTTTCCATGAATTTTACCAATTGCTTTTCTAAATATATCTTGTAAAATATTGAAATATTGTTCAGGTTTAATGTTTACTCCAGCTACTCTATAATTCTTTCTATGTACCATATATTTTTTAATATATTTTCCTTTTGTTTCAATAATTTCATAATCAGGTTTAAATAATTTTTCAAGATTTACAGCTGTTTTAATTTTCTTTTCTTTTCTTGGTTTCAGTTTGTTATCTTTGAATTTCAAGTTAAAAGAATCAAATAATTTTTTAATTCTATTTCTTCTCTCTGGATGATTAATAAATATTTTTCTTTTTCTATCTAAATATTCTGATGTATCTAATCCAAGGATATCTACTAAAACAGACTTATAATCACCTGTCTTTCTAATATATTTTATCAACGATTTAATTAAATCATCTTTTTTTACATTTCGTTTTTTGATATTTAATCTTTTTAAAACATTTCTAAGTTTCTGAACACTAATAGCATTCAGAGCACTTTTAAGATGCACAATAATTGGCTTCAAAGTTTTATCCATTTATTAGGGAGTAAATTTATAAAGGGATTTTCGAAATCAAAAAGTGATAAAAGCTAAACGACGTTTGTGCAATTTACTTCTTAAATGTCTTTGTTTATGAGTATAAGTATATTGTTTACCACAATCACAATTTATTTTTCTATATAAAATTATGCACTGACAAGATTTGCAAAAATGCTGTCTATCAACTTTACCATAACGATGTTGAACATAAAATTCATCTATAGGTTTTGTTTGTTTACAACTTTTGCATGTTTTGTCTTCCATTTATTAGGAAACAAATTTTATAAATACTTAAGCTGAAAAGTTTGCTGCTTTAAAGTCTTCCCAGATCTTCCCAGATCTTTTCATTATTTGGATTTATATTAATTTTAATATCATTTGATATATTACAATAGTCACAAATTTTTTTAATAAAATATGTATATTTTAAATTTTTCTCATAGTACATAAAATCTAGTAATTTTAAAAATAAATCTTCTGCTTCCTTATTAAATTTAAGGTTACTTTTTCTTTTAAACTGATTAAAATATCTTATTCTACTAACATATCTACTTTTTAAATATTTATTATAATCTATATAATAACAGTCTTCCTCTTCATCATATTTCATTTTCTTTATTTGTTTCATTACTTTTTTAAAATTTTCAGGAATTTCAATTTGTTCTTCTTCTGAAGAAGAAAAGTAATTAGTTTCTTCATTAAAATAATTCATTTATTAGATATCATTTTATTAAAAACTTTTTAATTTTTTAACATAATAATCTTTAACAATCTTGTTAACTTTATCATAAAAATCATTTGAAACCCAACAAGCTATATTTGTAATTAAATCTTCACTGACATATGTACCATTAAAGTTATATTTTATTGCTGTTTTACCTCTTATTTCATGTATATTTTCACGGCCCGAATTCGGGCCGTCTAAATTCTTAACCAAATTGATCATTTTTATGGCGGCCCGAATTCGGGCCACCACAATTTTTATCATCAGACACATAAGAACCATTTACATTATACTTTTCAGTTAAACCACCTTTAATTTCATATATTACATCATTTTTTCCCATGGTTGGAATTCCAGCCGTGGAAATATCTTTAATTAAATCTTCTGAAGCCATTTTTTAAATCTCTTACCTCCATCTTTACAAAGTTTAAAATATCCAGTATTTTTATCTATTATTAATTTAAAATCTCCAAAGAGACCATAATAATAATTATCTTTAATATTTTCATAACATACATCTTTTAATGAAGCCATTTATTAGATATCATTTTATTCTTTTAATATCGTCAGTATTCATTATTTTCATATAACAGTTTTTTCTTTCACATATAGATGTCAGCACAAGGCATTATCTCTCTTTCTTTCTTAGTTGCAAAAAACAGTCATTACATAACACTGATAAGCTGCGAGCGAAAATGTTTACATAAGTTGAATCGCTGCCAATATTCTCCGCGGCGCGCGATTACGTAATGTGTCCTCGGAAAAAAGCAGTTCTTCGTTACGTAACAACTTTGGATCATAGCCAAGCTTCGACATAAATATATGTTTCAAACAGAAACTTCCTGGCCAGACGTGGCCGATCGTTAGCGTAAGCGCTTCGCATGCAAAAGGTCTCAGGTTCGAATCTCAGTACGGTAGAATGGCTCCCTGTCCTAAACTTTGAAATCAGAGTTTGGGTTCACGGTAGAGCGTGTGCGTGAATAACATCTGATGGTAGAGTTCTGTGTGTGCGGTGGAGGGTCGAAAGAGTTAACGCCCACCTGGCTGGCCAGGTACAAATAAAATAAAAAAATGAATCATAGACCCTCCACCGAAAGGGCGTTTTGCAAAATTTTTTCAAATTACAACCCAACTGTTAAATTCATCAGGATATCCCAACCATTTAACTAAGTATTTATTTCCTTTCTTTCTAATAATTTTTTCAATCTTATAAACCTCATCTTTCTTATCATATTTAACCAGTTCCTTTTCATAAAATGTTCCTGTAATTTCTTCATTATTTAAATCTTTTATTTTATATGTCGGAGGATCTGTGTTCAATATATCGGAAATTATAAATATTTCTTCTGTAAATGTTGGAAGATAACCTTTCTTAAATTCTCTTTTATATTTTGAAATTCTTATTTTATCTCCTTTTTGATATTTTGGTTTATTTTTCTCTTTTTCTTTATACAAATTATTATAAACTTTTAATTCATTTTCTTCCTTACTTGCTTCTATAGGTGTCATTTTAATGGATCTATGATAAGAATTATTATAGTTCTTAATTAATTTATCTAGTACATTTAACCACTTTCTAGTATTATTTGCTGTGAAATACTTCCACATTTTAGTCTTTAAAGTTCTATTGAATCTTTCAATAACAGCACATTTAATCTCAATATTCTCAGTTGTAAACCAGTGAATATTTTCATCCTTGAATAACTTTTGAGTTTGTTTATTTATAAACTCTGTACCCTTATCTGTTTGAAGTTTTTCTGGTTTTCTTTCTTTAAATATTTTTTTAAATGTTCTAGTTACCTCTTCGCCCGTTTTTCTTTTAATCGGAATTGTCCAAGCATATTTACTGAATATATCAATCACTGATAAAATATAATTTGTGTCATTATTAAAGGATTTAAATTCTTGCATATCTATAAGGTCAGTTTGAAATTGGTCATTGACATGAGAAACATAAATTCTTCTTCTTTTAAATCTATGAATAAGTGGTTTATGTTTAGTATATACATCTTGTTGAAGTAAAAACTCTTCTATATCTTTCCTGGGTAATTTAGTTTTTCTTTGTAATTCATTAATACCACAATAACCAGTTTCTGGTGTATAATAAATATTTTTAAGGTGTTTCACGTCTTTAAAAAACACTCGTTTTAGATCCACAGACTGCAATATTCCTTTTGCCACGGGTCTTCCATTTTTAGCTACTGTTTCTTGAATATCTTTAGTTTCAGTTTTCTGTTTGCACTTTAAGCAATACATATTTATATAGGATGAAATTCCTAAACCAAATGTTTTCTTTGCTTTTATAATTGGTTTTATAACAGCTCTAGCTTGTTTCTCTCCTAATGGATAGAATCCACTTGTAGTATTTTCAATTGAATCTAAATCGTTTAAGAGTTCTTGATCAGCAATATGTCTCTGTTTAGTATCTTTAGTTTTACTATAAGCTACATCATGTTTTTTACAAGCTTTATCAACTCTGTTAATTCCTGGATCACCTCTTTTTAATCTCTTTTCTAATTTTGTAAATGGACCATAATACTGGTACCCAGGTATATGCATTTCAGGTGGATTTAATTTATCTTGTAACCATCCTACTATATCACCTCCTGTTATAACCCCTACATAACCAGTACCTTTAATTTCTTTGAATATATGAATATTCCGCACCATTTATTCATCTGTAAATCTATTTTTTAACTACGTATCTATAACCATTTAGCTGTGTTTGTTTTACATATTTTTCTAAAGGAAAATACCTAATATTTTTTAGAAAATCTTCTTCTCTAATGTAAGCATCCTGTTCTGAAATTGAATTAGCGTTTATTAAATTTAATATCTGTTTATAAAATTTGTAAGCTTGTTTATATTCTTCTTTTCTTTCTGAAATATTTAGAGTTTTATCAACAACTTCAATGACTCCTGCTCCTAAAGAAAGTGCTGCTAAAGGAATAAATGCAAAAGCTGATAAACCTGAAGCACTAAATATAAATTTGCCTACTGATAATGATATACTAATTTTATTATAGTAATTAAAACTTTTTCTGTAAACATACATTCTCTTTTCTAAATATTCTTCCATTTATATAGGATCAAAGTTATGTCTGTATCTCATATGAGGATTTTTCAAATCTAACATGAAGAAATCATAAGGTTTTTTAATACTTTTTTGATAAGGATCTATATTAAAATCACCATCAATTTCTCTAATAATTTGTTTAATTTCTCTGTGCTGAAGTTTAAAAAATATAAAGTAATCACAGTTTTTTCTTATATCAATAGGTGTTGAATAATAGGTCTGTGATAAATAAATAATGGATGCATTTTTCTTCCTTCCTCTTATAAAATTTTTTTCAATTTCGTTTTGATCTTTTTCTTTTACACAGTCATCAAAAATAACTAGATTTTTTAATGAAGGATCTATGTCATCTACAGTAATAAATTCATTTATGTCTGAACTAAATAATGTTTATTTCTTAAACTTTTTAAATCATTTTAATAACTTATTTTTATTCTTTCCCTTTATTTTTAAAATATCTTCCTCTTCTATATCATCAAACATTGAGTAATTTTCTTGTAATTTAGAGTATTTAGGTTTGTTAATATCTTTTGCAAATATGAATAATGCATCAAAATTTAAATGATCATATATTAAATTTAATAGTAAATTTGTTTTTCCACATCCTGAAGATCCTGTTATTAAAAGTTTAAAAGGATGAATAGGTAATGTTGGATTTTGATTTGGATCTATAAATTCTTCAGGTTCTGAATACTCTTTTAGTTTAATGCTGCAAGCTTTCTGCTTAATCATATTTATTTAATAGAAATTCAGCATCTTCAATAAACATTTCAGCTTCAAATAATAAGTCTTCAGCTGGTATTCCTTGAGATAAATAATATTCAGCTAGATCTAAAGCCATTTCAGCAAAAGATAAATATTCCTCAAGTTGTTCAAAATCTTCCATTTATATAAGTAAAATAATTTACTTGGTAGTAAAACAATTTGCTTGGAAGCAAAATAATTTGCTTGGAAGTAAAATAATTTGCTTGGAAGCAAATTTTCAGTTAAATAAATGAGTAAAGTGATACAAGATTTATTAAAATTAGCAAAAGTAAATGCTGAACTAAGAAAACGAAATAAGGAAAAGCAATTAGAAGATTTAGGATATGAAGAGGCAATCACAAAATTTCATAAACCTATAGTTGAAAAATTAGAATTTCAAGATGTATCTAGAAAAGAAAATTTAAAAGCTATTCAAGATGCAATTGAAGAACTTTCATTTCAACCAATTTCAGAATCTTCAAGAATTCCTGCCTTAGAAGATGCTGAAGAACCTATTTCAGATGCTAAAGAAATGTATGAGAGAGAAGCAGGAATTCATAAAATTAACTTAAACAAAAACTTGAATATATCACTTATTAAAAAAAGTTAGGATTTGATTTACCTTCAGAATTAGTTAATAAATCTGATGAAGAGATTGATGAAAAAATAAATCAAGCAAATGAAAAAAACAGTGAACTCGGACGTCTAAAAGGTCCTCAAGTAAAAGCACTTAATAATGCTAAAGATGAAGAAAAAAGAAAAAATTACAGAAAAAAATTGATCGTTTCGATTATAAAATGGCTGAGGTGCGAAAATATATTAGAGCATTAGAAGCTCTCAAAATGGGAAATTACTATATGGGTGAGGGTCTTAATATTTTAGATAAATTAACAGATAAAATATGTAAGGGAACTAAAAATAAGAAAGTATATAACCAAGTAGTTCAAATATTAGATATATTATTGAAAGAGGGTAAAATGACTAATGAGCAAGTAAAACAATATTATTCAAAGTTTCTATCTTAATAAATGAGTAATTATATTGTATCAAGAATTTATTTGAGTGAAGGTCAGAAAAATAAATTAAAATCAGCAGTTAAGAAAGGTGAAGAAATTACATTGCAAATTGATAAAACTAAAAGTGCTAATCATGATATGTATTTAACAAAAACTCAAATTAATCAAATTAAAAATGGTAAACGAATAACTATAAGTAAGACACAATTAAAGAAAAACGGAGGTATTTTACACTTTTTGATCCCTATCTTAGCAGCTCTTGGTACTGGTGCTCTATCTGGTGCTGCTAGTTTTGGTGTGAATAAAGCTTTAAGTAAAGTAACTGGATCAGGTTGTAAAAGAAAACATTCTGGAAAGGGAGTTCTTCAGAATTACGAGGTATATCCAATAAAACGATAGAACAAAATATGAAAGATGTAAAAGGATTCAGGGGTGTATTTACATCAGATTTATTACCTAAAAAGATTAAGAAATTTGAAAGTGGAATTATTAATTTAGATATATTTACAGGACCTGGGACTCATTGGGTCTGTTATTATAATGATCCTAAATATAATTTTGTGGAATATTTTGATCCATTTGGAGAATATAAATATAAAGACATTAAACTAAATAATATTTTCATGCCTAAAAATATTGTAAAATATCTTGAAACAACTATAAAAGGAATTAAATATAATTCGAGTTTTTCACAAGAGCCAACATCTGTTAAATGTGGTTTTTATTGTAACATAACTGAAAGGAATAAAGGTAAATCACCTGTTGAAGTTTTATATTCTTTTACCCAAGAACCAAGTGGTTATAATGAAGATTTTGTGCTTAATAAATGTTAATTTTAGATTCAAAAAATTTTGAGAAATCAGAAGATTTTACAATTGAATATGTCCCACCTATTCCTGTTAATGAAAATTCAAAAATATCTTTAAAATCTATGTCTATGTGGGTTTCATGGAACAATATTGATGAAGAATATGAAAATAATACATTTAAGTATTTTGATGGTAGTTTATGGCATGAAAGAACTTTAGATAATGGAAATTACACATTAAGGGAATTAAATAACTTTTTAATAAAACGATTTGGAGATGAACCACCAATTAAATTTAAAGCTAATTTTGCTACACAACGCTTTATAATTGAATTAAAAGATGAATATCAAATTGATCTTAGAGAGAGTAAATTACATGAAATTTTAGGATTTGAATCCGAAATATATGAAGATAATCATCAAGATGGAAAATATATGGCAAACATTTCTAGAGGAGTTGATGACATACACATTCATTGTGATGTAATCACATGAGCTCTGTATAATAATATTAATTCAGATATTTTATATTCTTTTACACCATCTAATCCTCCTGGTAGTTTAATAAAAATTGATGAAATAAATCCTTTATTTTTACCTGTTAATAGAAGAAATTATATTCATAGAATTCGAATGTATATCACAAATCAAGATAATGAACTGATAGACTTGAATAATATGAGAGTTTTATATAGATTAATTTTAGCTTAAGCTTTTCAGCTTAATAAATGAATTATAACAAACATAGATTATATGCAAAACGATATGGTGGTAATATCTTCACTGAAGGAATTAAAACTTTTGGAAAAAAAATATTAGAAGTTTTAGGTAAATCAGCAAGAACAGCAATTGACGATAAAGCTAAAAAAGTTATTCAAAATAAACTTGAAAATATATTATCTAAGCCCCCTGTAACTGTTAATGATATATTAGCTAAGTCGAAAATTCATGATCGATATGGATCTGGTTTGAAATGGTATAAATGAGTTTTTTATCTTAATAAATGGAAAAACTTTGGGACTTGAAATCTATTCCAGATTATTATAGTAATAAAATTGCTAAGTATGAATATATAAAACATAATGAAGATAGTACTAATGTAAAAGAATCTAATCAATATAAGTTTACTATTAAAGATACAAATTCACCTATATTATATAGTAACGGTTATATATGCTTAGAAAGTAAAATAGTAAAAAATAATAATGATACTATAGGAACTGATAATGTTAAATTTGTAAATGGAGGGAATCTGTTTAGATCCGCTTCATTAACTATAGGAAAAGAACAAACTGATTCCAATATTGAATGTGCTTCATTAATTCATCAAATTAACGGACTTATAAATTTCACAAAAGATTATTCCACTTCAGAGGCTACAAATATGATGTATTATGTTGATACATCAGAATCAGCTGATAAAGGTAAAATAGTAATAGATGATCCTTATAAAGATGTAAAGAAAGGATCAGATATCAAATTAAAAGAAAATGCCTCTTATAATAAAGGATTTAGACAGAGATGGCTTTTAACAAAAAACAGCAATATAATAAAATTTTGGATTCCTTTAAGACAACTGTTTGGGTTTCTCAACGATTTTAGAAGATTAATTTCTGATATAAAAGTTACATTTGAATTTCAAAGAAATAGTCATAATGATATGTTATACACAGATGTTGCAAATCCTAATTATAAAGTTATTATATCTGATTTTCAATTATGGTTACCTTATGTAGAGTTGTACCCATCCATTGAGGCTGAATTTAAAAGTATAGCTTTGAATTCTACACCTATTGAAATTACTTGGTGTTCTGCTTCAATTGAGAAACGTAATCAGCAAACAACATCAAGTGGTGCATGTCATATAAGAACTACATCTGATGAGGTGTTAAGTGTTCTTGTCATTCCACAGTATGTAGAAAAATAAAACAATCTAAATCAGAATAATATGATTTTTGATAATTTAGATCTCATTGAATGCTGGATATTATGTAATAATAAAAAAGTTCCAGAAGAAATTTATAAAACGAATTTTAAAGATGGGCAGTTAGATTATAATAGATGTTATTCTGAATTATTAGCAGCTGGATTAAATACTCATAATACTGAAAGTGGATATCTTATAAGTTATGTAAATTATGCAAGATTGTATCCAACCTTTTATTTTAATTTATCTAATCATCCAGAGTATACTAATATTTCAAATTTAAGACTAGAATTTAACTGGAGATTAGGATCAAATCCAGGTAAACCATATAGATTTTATTTCATCGTGAATGAAAGAAAAAGAGGATCACTTAATATGGCTAATAAGGAATTTAAAACTTTAAAAACTTTAGATTAAATAAATGAATTGGTACCCTTTTGGTTCACCTTATGAAGAATTTGGAATTGGACCACCTGGACCTCCTGGAAATGGATTTAAATTAACAGATGATGGTAATTATGATGTGGAAGAAAAAAATTTAAAAAATTGTAAAGAACCTATAGATGAACATGATGTTACTTCAAGAGAATATGTTTTAAAACAAATACGAGAGAATAATCAGGAAGTTAAAAATGAAATAGAAAAAAATTAATGGTAGTTTTTCAGATTTTGTTCAAGAAACTGCTGTAAGAATAAGAGATTTATATGCTGTACTTAAAGGTGAATTAAGTAATTTGGATCAAAAATATTTACATATTCAAGATGGGAATGTAATTAATGCAAAAGGTAAAAGAATAGGAAATGTTGCTGATCCTACAGCAGATGAGAATGCAGTAAATAAGAGGTATTTAGAAAATAATGTTTTAATTTTAAAAGATGAAAAGTTTGATGTTCAAAATAAAAGACTAGTGAATATTCCATCTCCTCAGGATACGTATGACGCAGTTAATAAAAATTATGTGGATAATCAAAAATTTTATGCAACAATTCAAGAAGATAAAAAAGCATATAATACTCTTGGTGCTATGCGTTACTGGGAAACAGTCGTTTTTATGAAATTTAGTAGCAATCTCCTTGACAGAAATATGAAACTGAGTGAAAATATGGATATGAAAATTACATTTTATTTACGTCTTAATTATACTAATGGGAAATCAGAAGTTTTAATTACACTTGGGGAGAATATATTATTTAATGGTGATGCCTACACAGATAAACCTTTAATACTCTTTGCATCAGGAAAAAAGAATGATGAATTAAGCATACAAGTCATGTCTTATTTAGAATTAAACATTTTTAAACCTTAGAAATTGAAAAAATAACATTCCTTTTATAAAAATACATTCTATATAAATGGATAGGTTAATTAGGAGTAATATTAATTGGGATTCATTTTCTAAAGATAATGAACGTTCAGAAGATATAATTAGAAGTGTAAAAGATGCAGTAAATTGGGATTTAATATCAGAATATCAAAAATTATCTGAAGATTTTATTTCAGAATTTCGTGATAAAGTGAACTGGGATAAAATTTCTCAATATCAGATTCTTTCTGAATATTTTATGAATAACAATGTTGATAAATTAAACTGGTCTTTGATTTCTCAATATCAAACACTTTCTGAGAGTTTTATGTTAATGAATGTTGATTAATTAGATATGAGGAGAATTTCTATGTATCAAAAATTAAGTAATGATTTTATAAAAGAAAACTTTCGACTCTTAGACATGTCAATAATTCCAATAAAACAAAAATTAAGTGAAGAAATTATAGATTTTCTTAGTGATTTTATTGACTGGAAAGAAGTTACAAGAAACCAAGAATTAACAGAAGATTTCATTATGAAATATAAAGATAAAATTAACTGGTGTGATATTGTTATCAACAGAAAATTCTCTGACGATTTTATAAATGAAAACTATAAAAAACTTGTTGTGTATTTACTTGCAAAGATATGTCATAAAATTTAAATATATTTTAATCTTCCAACAATTTTTAATCTTTCTATAAGGGGTATCCATTTTGGGTACCCCTTTTTTTAATGTATTTTTAAAAAGGACTTTGCAAAGTACCAATTCAAAGTAGTTTGTTTTACAACTTTTCTATTGATTTTCAATATTAAAACTTTCATTTTAGCTCTTTTAAAATCAAAGCTATTCAAAGTTCAAAATGATTGCAATTGTTCAAAAAAGCCGTCAAATATAATCAAAAATGACTTAAAATGTGTGTTTTTATGATGCTCTGTTTTTATGAAAAACAGGGATGAAATTTCGTTTTTTAAAAAAAATTGATGTTTTTACTGTTTTATACTCAAAAATCAATGATTTTTAATGAAAATATGGTGTTTTTGATCATAAAAAGCCTTAAAATGTTCGTGATTATTGAGGTCTGAAAAATCAAAAAATGCCTGATTTTAAAGTTTTTATGTGATTTTGGGGTGTGCCATAGTACCCCCTATATACTACTGATGTCATTCTGAAGCTTATCAAGAGCAGGGATTTGTTTTCTTTTCTCTTCATAGCTTTTGGTTAAACGCTTAAATCATTTTTGCAGCTACATAAAGCAATTTCATCGTCAGTGATAATTTTAATTTCTAATACAGTTGATCTTTTTTTAACGTACGTGCTTGCCTTCTGCTTCATATGTATTTTCTTTATGCTTGCAGATGTCTCAGTTTTGTCACGGCGAAACAGAGATAAACAAAGTGCATAATGTCTTTGCTCCTTCAAAACATAACGCACTTTGTGGAGAAGAAAGCACCTGGTTTGTGATTCTCAGAAGTCAAGATTTTTTTAAGGGCAGGTAAAGTTACCACAACTCATGACTTGACAATTCCTTTCTTTGACTGTTGTGCATGTGTCTGATGCAGTATTATAAACTTCATCAAAGCAAGAAATATTTGTTGTTGTTTTTTTACCTGTACAATTTTCTATAACAATAAAATTCCCGTATCTGTCTGGTTGTCAGTTGTCTACCGTAGAGACTACGGAACGTAAAGGTTTGAAATTTAGCAGAAACCTGACAAGGTATTTGCACCTCGGAGACACTATTTTTTTTAAATTCTAATTTGCAGTATTTTAATTAATTTTAAGACTATTTCTGCGGGAAGGTTTTGATTTAGTTTCTTCAACCATTGTTTCGAATTTCATATAATGCGTGCGATTTACAATTTAAAATTTGGTCCTGCTGTTCACTGTGTTATAAGCTCACGCAACAATACTTCATTACATTTTTGAGTTAATGCTGAGGAAAACAAACTAAGAGAACTTCACGCCAAACGTGATAGAAGTCACAACATTAATAATTTGTTCAAACAGTTTTGGACTAGACTTCTGAAGTGTTAAACGTATCTTTCCACTAAAGTCATCATCGAGTTCGTTTATGTTTTAGACCGCGCTGTGCATGTGTTACTACGCACTATAAGTAATACTATTAGTGGAAGTACTAAATATAGTAAAAAAAAAAAGGTTAAGTCAACATCAGAGGCGTAACTAAGCATTTCGGCGCCCGGGGCAAACCACAAAACATTGCACCCGCATTTGTTTTTGAACCTTATTACCTTATACACGTTATACAATATTTATGCCAAAACACCCATCATTCAATAAATGGTACCGTAGCAACGCATTCCGTATATATATATATACACTGCTGGACAATTGCTAAGGACGGATCATAAACGGCTATATAGCGCATAAAAAGTAAGTGTGGTTGGATGCCAAGTGAAATAAAATAATGTCAGAATGCCAGGACATTACAAGAAAGACAATTTATTGTGCTCTGAAATCCAGAAGGCTTTAGAACGTGTTCAAGGGACAAACAGGCCATTTTGTGTAGAATACGTAAACGTGAAAAAAATGCAATTACCGTCCGCAGGCGTTCCGGCGTAAGATGTCAATACGGGATATGGCCACCATGGAGGGCGATGCAAGATTCTACACGTCGTGTCATGCTTTGCACAACATTATCAAGCAGCTGTTGGTGTAATTTATCCCATTCCTCTGTCAGTGCACGGATGAGGATGTCCTTGTTTATTGGAGGGCATTGGCGACCAGCAAGACTCCTCCCCAAAGCATCCCACACATTTTCAGTGGGATTCAGATCTGGATAGCGTGTTGGCCATACGAGGCGTTGAATATTCTCCCTCTCAAGACACTCCTGGACAGTGACTGTTCGATGACATGTTGCGTTGTCGTCCATGAAAATGAATCTATCACCGACAGCACAACGGAACATGCGAACATGAGGTAGCAGAACATCATTAATGTATCGTTGGCCAGTCATAGTCCCAGTTGGAAGCACATAGAGGGACGTACGGCCATTGATCATGATGCGAACCCATGCCATTACACTACATGTCGGATATCGGTCCCTTTCCTGTATGTTTGCTGGACAATAAGCAGTACCACTATCATGCCAGATCAGTTGTCGTCGACAATCAGACGATAGAGTGTATCTACTCTCATCTGAGAAGAGGACAGCAGACCAGTCGTTATCAGACACCATTGCAAACGGGCGGTACGGTGATATCTGGACAATGGGATGCACACAGCAGGACGGGCCGCCCCGGTGGCGCAGTGGTCTAAGGCGTTGGCCTCTGATCATTCGTCCGTAAGGGGTCCGGGTTCGAATCCCGGTCAGGCATGGATGTTGTGTTGTCTTACGGCACTGGCTCTCTCCCTTCCCTGGAACCAGTGACCCTAAATTAGGGACGGGCGACTGCTTATTGCCCATTGAGTTGCTCACGGTGGTCGTTAAACCTCCAATCAAAAAAAAAAAAAAAAAAAAAAAAAAAAAAAAACAACAGGACGGCGGGCGTATAGTCCTCCTTCATGCATACGTCTGGCGACAGTTTTTCGGGAGATCCGCTTGCCAGTAGCAGCCATAAACTGATTTGCTACTTCACTAGCTGTGCTGCGCCGGTGTCTTTTTGTTGATAGCACTATGTACCGATCTTCTGCAGGTGTCGTACTGCGAACACGACCTCCCCCGTGACGTTTGCTACACTTTCCATTTGTTTGAAATGATTTCCAAATCCTTGAAAACACACTGTGGCTGACGTCGAACTCCCGGGCAACATCTGTTATTTTTCGCCCTTCTTCAATCTTGCCAAAAATACGGCCAAGCGTAAAATCATCTAGGTAATGTCTGGAAGACATACTAAAAATTGCAAGTTCGTCAATTGATTATTTCCCTTTCAACTTTGCGTTTGAACAACAACGGTCAATACGCGTCAAGCCGCCCCGGTGGCGCAGTGGTCTAAGGCGCTGGCCTATGATCGTTCGTCCGTAAGGGGTCCGGGCTCGAATCCCGGTCAGGCATGGATGTTGTGTTTGTCTTACGGCACTGGCTCTCTCCCTTCCCTGGAACCAGTGACCCTAAATTAGGGACGGGCGACTGCTTATAGCCCATTGAGTTGCTCACGGTGGTCGTTAAACCTCCAATCAAAAAAAAAAAAAAAATACGCGTCAAATCCTTTATATCTCTTATCAGCGCTATGACGTCACGAACAAGTTCGGCAATCCAAAATTTGCATACGCACAACACGTCTTACTGCATCCCGCACTTATGCTAATTTCCACATTTTCCTTCCATTTTATGGTTGCTATCGTTGCTATTGTCATCCGTCCTTAGCAATTGTCCGGCAGTGTATATATATATATATATATATATATATATATATATATATATATATATATATAAGCCACAATATTAATAATTTCTGCATAATTGTTTACTAGACTATATATATATATACCCTCACGGACAAAGAAATTTGCGCACAAAGAAGGAATCATTGGATTGAACTGAAATTTTAAGGACGTAATGATACAGATGAATGATACACATGATAGCTGAAACAGAGCTGCAGGACAATTACAGAGGGATCTGTAGCACGCAGTCCGGTCATCTTCAATAACGCATCGCACCGCCTCATGCTGCAATATGGTCCGACATGGAGGCGAACAGACGCCAGATGTTGTCCTGCAGCAGACTGGCCCACACGTGTTGGACGGTGTGCTCCAAATCCCGGATAGTGTGGCACGGCACCAGCCGGCGTTTCAACTGGTCCCATACATGCTCGATAAAGGACATGTCCGGGGAGCGGGCAGGCCATGGAAGTGTCTGTACATGACGTAGGCAGTTCTGGGCAACCCGAGCCCTTTGTGGGCGGGCATTATCCTGCTGGTATAGCGCACCTGGAATCCTGGCCAGGAATGGGAGCACATGGGGCCGTAGGATCTCATCCACATACCGCTGGCCCGTCAATGATCCACGTACCACTACTAGAGCTGATAGGCTATCGTAAGCAATGGCTCCCCAGATTATAATGCCGGCAGTGGGGGAGGTGAGGTGTTCGATAACGAGGTTGGGAGTGTGCAGTTGACCCGGGGATCTCCACACCCGGACACGATGATCATCTGTCTCCAAAACGAAGCGGCACTCATCGCTAAACACCACACGTCGCCGGCGATGTTCCGATGTTAATGGCAGCACACGTAAGGAGCGCTGGAATAGCATTATCGTTTCCGCGAGACGTCGGGAAATGGTTCGTGGGCACACAGGAACCGCTACATCTGCCTGTATAGTGGACCGGATCTGCTTGTGCCTTGCCCACGATCCGTCGATCCTCTCTAGCTATGGTCCTCGTAGTCCGTCCGGAGCCGCTCCACCATGTTGCAGTGCTGTCACGTGTCCACTGCTCCCAACACAGTCTGACGGTATGGTCAGAACGATCCTGGAGGCTGGCTATAAGGCGCGATTACCCTGCGGTTTTCAGCCCGATCATCCGGGCTCTCTCAAAGTCCGTAAGTTGCGTAAATCGAAGTATCTGGTGTCTACCCAGCATTCTTGTCACTCTGTACTCTCGTTTGCGTCGGCCGGTGCTTTTCGCTTTCATGGGTATCGACTACACGCTGGTTTATACGGCTGCTAGTCAGTGCTTTCAGCGCCACCACAGGGTGTGCGATCATGCACACTCGCACCAAACGTGTATCATTTGCATACCAGCACGAACTGTAGCTTTTTGAAAAGTTTCGCTGTTGTAGCATGTTTTCTTCTAAGCGCGCAAATTCCATTGTCCGTGAGTGTATATATGTAAATACAGCGGGCACTCGGCGAAGCATCGATCCGATGAGATGGCGATATATCCTGAGGTATTTGGTACCATAATGGCAACAGGAGGTCTCCCAATTCCCGTACATTTTGGCGCGGGGGGGGGGGTTAGCGCAAACGCGCTTTCCCAAGTCGAACCACAAATGTTAGATTGGGTTCATGTCAGGTTGATTTGGAGGCCAGAGCATTAACAGAAAGTCACCAGCATGTTCCTCGAACCACTACTTGACGATTCTGGGCAGTGTGGCATGGCGCATTATCCTGCTGATAATGGCCATCACCAGCAGGGAACACAGTTGCCATGAATGCGTGAACATGGTCTGCAACGATGTTCAGTTACCTGACAGCTGTCAGGGATTGTACAATTGCGATAACGGGGCCTAAAGTATCCCAAGAAAATATCGCCCACAGCATAAAACCGCCGCCGCTGGCCTGTTTCAGCCCAACGGGCGTCCAGGTGCCCTAGCCACCGTTGATAAACGGCGTGTCTGCAATCCGCCATTAACATGATTGACCAGGAATCTTGATTCGTCAGACCAGGTCACTTTCTTTCAATCATCCACGGTCCAATCTCGATGATCTTGGGCCCATTTCATGCGTTTGTTGGCGATGACATGAGCTGAGCACGGGGATCCAGCTGGATATTCGGCTACGTAACTCCATTCACAGAAGGCTGCGATGAACTGTGTGATGTGACACATTGCCCTGTTCAGCACTATTGCAGCTGCATGTGATTTGCCGCACTGTGGCTCTTCGGTCGCTGTGAACAATGCGCGACAATCTCCGCTCCCCTCTGGCACCAATGAGCTGCGGACGACGCTTCGTCGTTTGGCCATCTGTGCATAACTTTTGATACTTACTAACTACAGCGGCACGTGAATAACCCACAAGCCGCGCCGTTTCTGAGATCGTAGTTTCGAGCCGCCGTGCCATCACAATTTATCCTTTATCAAACTCCAATAAATCGGCAGCTTTTCCCATTCTGACAGCTGAACAATAATTTCTTACAGTCCTATAACAACATCGGAAAATATTTGGGGAAATTGAAACTCCATAAAAGAAGGTCATCCAATTCGTCCATTGGCGGGGTACGCGGTCCCAACAAGACCTCTGGAAAAGGCCTTTGCCAAATTTCTGTAGCCCCTTACCCACAACTCTGAGTACTTTGTCTCCAGCTCTACTCAGGCCTTACAAAAACTCAAAGAACTTCAATTGAGGGATCGCAAATTTTGCATGACCTCTTTAGACGTGCTCTCTCTCTCTCTCTCTCTCTCTCTCTCTCTCTCTCTCTCTCTCTCTCTCTCTCTCTCTCTCTCTCTCTCTCTCTCTCTCTCTACCCTAGCACCCCTATTTCTTCTGCTCACAGTTTAATTGAAACAATGCTTATTAATCAGAGCCAACTACAGACTCACGAAATTCAAGCTATTTTGTGTGTTCTACGTCTGGTTTCGAAGCGTACGTATTTTCGCTTTAATAACATTATTTATCAACAAACTGGGTGAGCACCCATGGGGTCCCCACTTTCACCTATCTTAGCGGAAATTGTCCTACAGGATCTCAAAAATAAGGTTCTGAAAGAACATCACATCAAATCCATCTTATATGTACGTCATGTACGTACTTAGATGGTTTTCTTATATTTTTGACTAACACACTGGAAAAACTGAAAAATTCTGCAGATATGTTTTCAAACCAATGTTCAACCATTAAGTTCAGCCTTGAAATCGAAAACGATTCTACACTACCTTTTTGGACATTAACCTGTAACACGACCCGGTCACAAACTCTATCACTACTTCTGTATACAGAAAACCGACAACGTTTCCCTCAATCATACTTGCAATATCAGCTCATCCACTTAACTACAAAATATCTGCCATTCGGTTTATTGTTCGACGTGTCATGACCCATTGTTCTACTGGAGACCTGTAGAAATCTGAAATATCTAAAATCAACGAAATCGCCAGAATTCATGGTTACTCCAGGACAACTATTGATGACTTACTTCATAGACTAGAAAGACTCACATTCACCACCTTAACTCGGAACCATACAGTGACCAAATATGTTGGGTCAATGGATTTTGTACCGGGTATCACTTCGATTCTAAACAGATACTTTCCGGAGGTAAACATCGACTTCGGGATTAAATAAAAGAACATTCTACAATAAAAAAAAATAGAGACCCAGTTGAAATTCTGAATAAACACAATGTCTACATTGTTCCTTTAGCAGTTACAAGTCTGGAAGAAAACAGAATGCAAAAACCCATAAAATGCAAAAAAATTCCGCATGAAAAAAATGCATGACGTTGCTACAAGGGATCACAGAGAAAACAAAATGTGTTTTTTTTTATTAAAGAACAGCTATTGCGTGAACAATATTGTAACTTGTTTACAAAATTCTTCGAATGTGAAATATTTTTCTGCGCTTCTCGAGATCTGTGACATTTTTATATGCATTGCTGGTGTAACGCATATGTGTAGAGAGTCCTTTCTTTGATAAATGTTCATGGAACAGAAGAAAGTAACTTTTTGACGGGCAGTTCACTGACGGTCGCATTTTGAATGCGCATATTTCTATTCATGCTTGATAAAAAATAATTTCTTACAGCAATTTAATATTCCAATAAATTTAATATACAAATATGTGGAGGCCTAAATTTATTTTTATAATAGAAGTGTTTATGCTCTGTATTTAGTTTTTGTGTCTAGAAAACATGTTGGTTATTTTTCTTTGTGTTTGTGCTGTGCATTTCAAACATTTTGTCCGCCGCTTTAAAATCTTTTATCTGGAGATCCCAGGTAGAGTATAATAAGGACTACTTCTATTTCTGTCCTTTGGGAAAACCCACAATTAAACAGAGTTTAATGCAACTAGTATGTAAGTTGAACCTTGTATACTAGTTGCATTTGGGCCCTTTTTTAATCACTTAAGCTATGGCAGTGCTGTCAAGTACAAATATCTGATATATTAGTTTTATCAGTATTAGCATCCATCAGACTGAATATATCTTCTATTGCTTACTCATCTATTAGATCCTTACTCAATTATAGGAAAGATAAGTTCCTAGATTCTTTTTTTGTTGTTGTTGTTCCTTTCATGAATCAGTGAAACCGTACTTCAGAATCCATGCAACAGCGTATTCTTGGGATAATGTATCTTGGCAATTCTGAGGAAGACTAACCAGGTCAGAGATCTTCTGTGATGGATAAATTTGAAGCTCATTAAGTACGTAAGAGAATATTCGCCAGGAACAAAGACTCGCATCAGCAGTGTTGTTGCTTCAGATTCTCATTGATAATTCCTTTTGTAGAAAATTACTACGAGACATTTACTACACATTTACAGGAAGAACTCTAAAAGATATCTATTTAGTATTGCTCCCGAATCATGAAAATGTCATCTGGTATATTAAATGGTGCTCATTTTACAATATAATGACCAAATAGCTTTAGGAAGGTTTTTTAAAATGCAGATTTGATTGTGAACGGCATAACCTTTCTTCGGCATTTTATTTAAAGTTTTTTAAAACTAGTTTGTTTACCATTGATTAAAACAGTTGAAACTCGTAATGTTCAGCAAAAATATAACAAGTAACATTTTTAAGATGTTGTAAACATCACACCTGTTTTTGACCTGAAACATATTCGAGTGATTGTCTGAAATTCATGTACTAAGATCCGCAATCAAAGCTATTGTTATACTGTATAAAGCAAGCGTCCAATCACGCAATATTGCGCATTCTATAAGATATCGTACGAGCTTCTGGTTCACATTCTTTATCTTTGTGAACAGATATCATCATTCACTATAGCTCTAACACACACAAAGTATCACAATTCAAAGGGTGTGAAGTAAGTTTTTTAGAGCTGTGTTTTTAAGAGTCCTGTATCCGCTTTCACGATTCCAGTAAACAAAGAGCTACAAGAGTAGAGATCACAAAGAAGCATTTTTAGATAGTTCCAAAAGAAACGAAATGATGAAGAATTACATGCTGAAAAACAATGCTCTGCATTACCTCTGCTGTTGCCTGTAATGTTGTTAGGGCGCCTTTTGAGAAAAAAAAAAAAAAAGAAAGTGATCACAGTAACACTACACTGAAGAGAAATTGAATTAGAGACAGCTGGCGTTATGCAAATATAACGCTGTGGGAAGCCCTGTAAATGGAAACGACATTACGTATGCAGCGATCCGACAATATAAGGAGTGATGCGACGGGAATCAGTAAGAGTCGGACGCAGTATGGGTAAGACGACGGATCTAAGCGCATTTGATGGTGGGCAAATTGTGGGGCCCGACGAATGGGTCACTCCATCTCGAAAGTCGTGCAGGCACTGGGATTTTCATGAGCCACTGTGTCACGGGTGCACTGTGAGTACATCGAATCCGGTAAAACCATCCCTGCAAGAGCCAACTGCCCGTGGACAACAGCGTGTGGATGAGTGGGGTCATCGTAGGCTAGCTCGCATTGTAACAGCGGATAGACGGGCCGCAGTGCAAGAAATCACTCGGCAATTTAACAGCAATTTAAAACGTGTAAGCAGCCACACCATCCAGAATCATCTCCTCGCTATGGAGTACAGAAGCCATCGTCCCACGAGGGTACCGCTGCTGACCGCACATCACAGGGTGCAAAGATTAGCATGGGCGCGGGAATATCGCCACTGGACCATAGACATGTCGGAAAACGTTGCCTGGACTGATGAGTTGAGATTCACGTTGGTACATGCGTATGGCAGGATACGAGTACGGCACAAACCACATGAAGCGATGGATCCTTCAAGCTGGTATAGGTGGCATTCTCGTCTGGGGACTGTTTACGTGGACTGAAATGAGATCCCTGGTACGTGACACATCGTCCCTCACAGGTCAACGTTACCGGGATATCCTGCACGACGATTTGCTTCCGTTTGTGCGTTTTTAACATCCCACTGGGGACCTCATCCTGCAACAGACAATGCACCATGTCATCGCTCCCGAATTGTATCCGAATGGTTGGATGAACACTCCACCGACATGACCTCGCTTCCTCGGCCAGCTAGGTCACCTGACCTCAATCCCATCGAGCACATCTGGGATTCCACCGAGATAGATGTTCGAGGCTCTGACCCCTCTCCATCAAATCTTCGTGAACTGCGGGAGCTTGTTCAGGGGTCGTGGATCCGTATGGCTTTCCAACGCTTCCGGTGTCTTGTCGAGTCCATACCGAGACGAATCGCCGCTGTCATTAGGGAGAAAGGGGGTGCAACACGTTACTAGACAGGTATCTCTAATTCAATTGCTCTTCAGTGTATATCCATAGATCTGCGGACTATTTATCTCTGCACCTATCAGTACGGTTTAGAAATTATCTGTACTGTTGCTTGTAAAGTTGTTAAGACGCCTTTTGAAAAAAAAAAAAAAGAAACAAAGTGATCCAAGTATCACTATGTCCACCGTACGTCTGCAGACAATTTGTCTCTGCACCTATTAGTACCGTTTAAGAAAATACTTTTACAAGGGGAAACCTGAACTATGGATCGATGATCCATGATGTTTGGTCTTTTTTTTTATTGGAAGTTTAACGACTGCCGTGAGCAACTCAATGGACTAGAGGCTGTCGTCTGTCCCTAATTGAGGGTCACTAGTTCCAAGGACGGGAGAGAACCAGTGCGGTAAGGCAAACGCAACATCCATGCCTCACCTGGATTAAAAGCCTGGCCCATCTGGGGCGACTTTGGCGACTAAAAAATAATGCCACCTGGATTAGAGGAAATGCTATCCAACACTCACCAATCTGCTTGGACAACGTGGTGAGTCATGCCCCCCCCCCCCAATGACTTCACAACGTAAATCTTGGCCCTCAGTCTCCGACAACTGGAATGTACCTGATCAAGGCAGTGGCCAGTGCGACATGAAGGCAGGGAGTGCTAAGAGTGTTTAATCAATGCATCATTCCAGGGCTTACGTACGGAGCAGAGACGTGGACCTTAACTAAAAAAGACTTGCAAAGACTGCAGACAACTGAAAGAAACATAGAGGGGTGCATTCTTGGTGTAACCAGCAGAGATAATTAGAGGAACTTGTGGAAAAGTAAAATGACAAGAGTAGAAGACATCATAATGGTCAATGAGCTGGACATGTTGCCAGAAGAACGGACCACCGATGGACAATCGATGGACAACCAAAATTCTAGACTGGATTCCAAGGGAAAGGAAAAGACCCAGAAGAAGCACACATGTGAGATGGGCGGATGAGATTCGAAAGCAAGCGGGAGTGACATGGAGGAGACTGGCGCAAGATAGATCTTTGTGGAAGAAACTTGGGGTGACCTTCATCCAGTAGTGGATTGATAATGGTTAACATTGATGATGTATAAGTGGGATGTAAGGTCAGGTGATGCGTAACATCACAGCCTTTCCCTGACAAATGTCAACCCCGCCTTCTCGTGGTGCATCCTGTTCGCACTAAAGGGGCTCTGACGACCGCCAATAGCTGTATAACTATATCATCGGGATTAGAGGAAATGTTATCCCACACTCACCAACCCGCTTGGCCAGCGTGGTGAGTTATGGCCAAACCCCTCCAAAATGACTCCACAACTTAAATCTTGGCCCTCAGTCTCCGGCAGCTGGAATGTACCTGGCCAAGGCAGCGGCCAGTGCGACATGAAGGCAGAGGGTGCTAAGAATCCCCGGAGGACCGGACTGGCTGCCATCTGATGCTGACCTTGGCTACGTATAATGGGCGCTCCCTATCTTCTGATTCAAATCTTCTTTAATTGGAAGAGGAACTACAAAGGATCAAGTGAGACATCGTCGGGCTAAATGAGGTAATGAGAAAAAGAGAAGATCTCATTGAACGGAAAAGTGGACATCTCTTCTACTATCGTGGGACAGATACTGGCAAAACTAGTGGTGTTGGATTTATAATAAACAATAAACTGAAGGATAAAGTTTTAGAAGTTGCAAGTTCCTCTGACAGAGCTGCACGACTCGTTATCCAACTCTCGAGAAGATACAAGGCTCAGATTATTCAAACTTATGCACCCACCACAAGTCATGCTGAAGAAGAAATTGAAGAATTTTATGAGGAAATTCGTCATCTAAATAATGAAGGTAAGCAGTATTTGAAGATAATTATGGGAGATGTCAATGCAAAAATAGGGCAACGGCAACAGAATGAAACTTCAGTAGGTAAATTCGGTCACGGCAACAGAAACCAGCGTGGAAATACTCTCGTTGAGTTTGCAGAGGCAGAAGGGTTTTTCACCTTGAACTCTTTTTTCAAGAAAAAGCCACACAGGAAATGGACGTGGAGACATACAAATGGGATGACAAGTGAAATTGATGTTATTATGTGTAACAAAAATTTCGTCATAGAAGACTGCAGTGTGCTAAACAGGTTCAACACATGTAGTGACCATAGATTGGTGAGATGTAAGATGCACCTCAACACTAAACTCGAGCGTGGCAAGCTCATAAGACCAACAAAATCTATTGACATAACCAACCTTAAAAAACACCATAATACCTTCAAGTTGGAACTGAAGAACATGTTCTCTGCTTTAGAAGGCCTAACATCGGAAGAAGTGGACATCTCTGAAGTTAACAGAAAAGTAACCAAAGCTCTTATGGAAACAGCAACAAAATTAGCTGGGTCTAAGAACAAGTTGCATGTAAACAAATTATCAGGAAAAACGAAAATGTTGATGCAAAAAAGAAGAGAGATGAGGACAACTAAAGAAGATGTGACTTACAAAGTGGAATATATAGAGCTATGCAAGACAGTAAGAAAAAGTATCACTGAAGACGTAAGAAAATTCAACTGTGAACTAGTGAGGAAAGCAATTGAAATCAACCAAAGCCTAAAGATAGCAAAGAGACATCTCAGTAAGGGAAGAAAACAGATTATGGCACTGAGAAAAGAAGATGGTTCTGTAACAAGAAATAGAGGCGAAATTTTGACAAGAGTGAAAGATTTCTACTCCAAATTATATGAAAGGGATGATACATGTACTCCAGACATCATGAAAGGTACCAGTACCAGAGTTATTCCAGTCCTCCCAGTAGAAGTTGCACATGCAATCAAGAACATGAAGCGGGGAAAAGCTCCAGGAGAAGATGGAATTACTGTAGACATCATACAAGAAGCAAGTGGAGAAATCGAAACAGTACTCGCCCAAATTTTCACTCGATGTCTTAATGAAGGGAAGATTCCTGAGGATTGGAACAACGCTACAATGATCCTGCTACATGTTACATAAAAAAGGTGACATTGAGGATCTCAGGAACTACAGACCTATCAGCCTCCTCTCAGTGTTATATAAAATCTTCACTAAAGTTCTTTCACACCGCTTGAAAGTGACACTAGACATCGCTCAACCGAGAGAACAAGCTGGATTCAGGAGTGGCTACAGCACAATAGATCATATCCACGTACTGAGAGAACTAATTGAAAGAGCGAGGGAATATGAACTTCCATTGTGCATGGCTTTTATCGATTATGAAAAAGCCTTTGATTCGGTGAAACCATCAGCAGTTACAATGGCTCTGAAATTCTGCGGTATTGATGATGCATACATTAATATTACTAATAACATTTATGAGAATGCAAATGCGAAGATTCGGCTGTTTGAAAATACAACACACATAAAAACTGGAAAGGGAGTGAGACAAAGTGACACCATATCTCCGAAGCTCTTTAATGCCACATTGGAAAATGTCTTTCAATCACTGAACTGGGAAAACAAAGGGATTAAGATTAATGGAGATTATCTAACCCACCTTCGTTTTGCTGATGACGTAATCATTTTTGCAACTACCCCATCAGAGCTGCAGGGTATGATCCAGGAACTTGCTGACAAGAGTAAAGAAGTGGGATTAAAAATGAACTTTCAGAAGACAAAAGTGATGTTCAATGCTTTTACACGAAATGAAGATTTATCGATTGATGGAGAAAAGCTGGAGATAACAGACACATACGTTTATCTTGGACAGCAGATATCAAGTGAGGGTCACATTGGTGAAGAAATTAATCGGCGTACAAAACTTGCCTGGAGAGCTTTTGGAAGAAACAGCATAATTTTCAAGAGCAATATGCCATTATGTCTTAAAAGAAAAGTGTTTGATAAATGCATCCTTCCAGTGCTTACGTATGGTGCAGAGACGTGGATCTTAACTAAAAGAGACATACAAAGGCTGCAGAGAACTCAAAGACGCATGGAAAGGTGCATGCTTGGTGTAAACAGGAGAGATAAAAAGAGGAACGTGTGGAATCGAAAAATGACAAGAATGGAAGACATCATGATCAGACTTAAATCCCTGAAATGGCAATGAGCTGGGCATACTGCCATAAGGACAGACCATTGATGAACAGCCGAAATTTTAGATTAGATTCCAAGGGACAGGAAAAGGCCCAGAAGAAGACCACATGGGAGATGGGTGGATGAAATTCGAAAATATGCGGGAGTAACATGGAGGAGACTGGCACAAGACAGACCGTTGTGGAAGAAAGTTGGAGATACCTTCGTCCAGCAGTGGATTGATAATGGTTGACTATGATGATGATGATGATGATATAAGTCAAATTCTCTGCACCTTGAACAAACAGCTTCCCGTACAAATCCCTGAATCCCACTAAATTAACACACCTAAACTGAAACTAAAACTATCACAATTCACATACAACAATAATAAAAATAATAATGGTAAACGCTTGGGGTCGGGTACCGGGAGCCACTTATCAGGGAAAGACTCCGCCGGTCCCCGAACCCTGGTTCAGGTTTAGTGCACGTGTCTATGAAATATGTTATCTCCAAAACAAGGGTTAATTTTTTCCCCCTTTTTAATGTTATACACCTGCTCTTCCCTACCTGAACCAACAACACAGAACTTAAATACAAAAAATTACCTGAAATGAAACAACTGTAGACTCTATGACTCCAATAAACTAAAAAAATCAGAACTTCAATCCCAGCACATCCCCCTCCATATCATGAAAACGCGTACCCACAGCTGCTGAACCCACTCCCAGAGGTATCTTGAATTTTCGAAAGTAACCATATGATGTCCCATGGCGACCTCTGTCGGAATTCAAAAAAAAAAAAAACTGAAATGAAAATTAATTGTTTTTGTGTTTTAATGGATGTCAGCCAATGTTAGGTTAAATGCTCCGTTGCAACTCGGAAGAAGATATTTAAATTGAGGCCCGAAGAAAAATTAGTCCAAAACTTAAGACGTAGTAATGTTACATAGTCTGATTTTATAAGATTTTCCCGAATTAAAAGATGTCAATAATTTTTCGAAATGAAATGGACAATATTTTAATGGATAATTATTTTTTAAAAAAGAAGAACAAAGGATTTTTAACTGCTTTGTGGTATTGAACCGATTATTGCATATTCTTGTGATTCTGACGAATTAGGAAATAATGACATTTCTAAGTAACCTGTTTTTAGCACGTCTTTTGTAAAAAAAGATCGTGCTTATGTTATCGGTTTGTCCGTCCGTCCGTCTGTACCCACGATATTTCTGCAACTATTAGTCCGATTTAAAAAATTCATTTTTGCATTGGGAAGCTTGAAATATGCGAATGATGATCCTTCATTTCGTTTTTTTTTTTTTTTATGATGCACAATTTCGCCGCTAGAAGGTGTAAATGCAGATGACGTCGAATTCAAAAATACGTTTTATTCCACATATTTGCTTCTAACCATCCGATTGAAAAAACTATTTTATCTTTCGATTTCATTTGTGTCGAAGGGTATTTTAGATATAGTTACTTTTTCAAATTACGCATAGATTTTCCACTAAGGGGCGTAAAATAAATTACATTTTCCCCGATAACTCTTCTTCTAAAACTCCGATTTGAAAAACGTTTTTTTCAGCGGATACACCTCCTGATGGAAAATCTTTTGCATATAATTTCTACATTTTGGTAAAGAATACTTTGGCCACCATGGGGCGTAAGTCTTAATTTTTGCTTCTGATGTATTTGCCATAAAATCTGAGCTTCTAAAATATCGACTGAAAAAATTATTTTGTAGACTGATGCCACTCACATAAATAAACCTTTTCGAAATATTTTCTTCTTAAAATATTTCACAGTTTCTCCGCCAGGAGGCGTAGATGTAAATCTTATTTTTGTCAATATCTGTACGTCTAGGAGTCCGATTTGAAAAATTCCTTCTTTGTTGGACAGTGTTTTCAGTGTGACATGTTTTTCATATAATTTCAAAATTTTCCAAGTAATTCATAGACTTTCCGCTATGGGGCGTGAAGGACTGCTTTCCCCCTATATCTCTGTTCTAAATCTCCGATTTGAAAAATTCTTTCTGCACCGGATACAGCTTCTGATGGGAAATCGTTTGCAAGTAATTTCTAATATTTGTAAAAAATGGTTTGGCCACCAGGTGGCGTAAGCCATAATTTCCGCTTCTGACGTATTTGCAGCAAAATATGAGCTTTTAAAATCTCGATTGAAAAAAAAGTCGTTTGTTGACAAATACTACTCATGTCGACAAACCTTTTAGGAACATTTTCTTCTTGAAATAATGCATGGTTTCTACGCCAGGGGACGTAGATGTATATCTTATTTTTGTCAATATCTCTACTTCTAAGAGTCCGATTTGAAAAATTCCTTCTTTGTTGGATCGTGTTTCCGATGCGAAATGTTTTCCCCATAAATTCAAAATTTTCAAGTAAATAATAGACTTTCCGCTAGGGTACACAAAGGTAAACTGCGTTTTCTGCGTTATTTCTGCTCCTAAAACTCCGATTTGAAAAATTCTTACTGTTTTGCATATAAGACCTGATGGAAAATATTTTTCACATAATTTCTAATGTTTGGTAAAGAATGGTTTGGCATCCAGGGGGCATAAGTGTTCATTTTTGCGTCTGATGTATTTGTAGCAAAATCTGAGCTCCTGAAAACTCGACTAAACTTTTTTTCCTTGGACCGATAATGCTCATATGGAAAAACCTTTTGAGAATACTTTCTTCTTAAAATAATGCATGGTTTTCCCACCACAGAACGTAAAGTCACATTTTATTTTGTCGATATCTCTGTTTCTAAGAGTCCGATTTGAAAAATTATTTCGGTGTTGGAGAGCGTTTCCGGTGCGAAATGTTTCTCATATAAATTCATGTTTTTCTTAACGCACAAGCCTGCAACCAGAGGACGTAAGCTCACGATTCCGTTTACAGCAATATCTGAGGGATTAAAGACCCGACTGAAAAACTTCTTTCTTCCGTCAGATACTATTGTTTTCCATACCGGTTCCATTGACTTTGAATAGCTTTGATAAATTTAATTTGCGTCAGAACGGATTCAAAAGACATGCTTATTACACCCGAAAATTTGGTGTCATCTGCTTTGTTTATTACTTGAACAACAGGAAAGTTAAAGCCCTATTAAGGGAAACAATGAAAATGAAAATTAATAATGGCTATATAAGAGATATTATCATTGACCAGTGTAATTTTAGAATAAAAAAAGCCACAGGTAATTCAAAATTAAGAAACAGAAAATTCGGTGTCATGAGTTATCAGGTTAAATGGTTTGATAAAATACCTATCAAGAAAATATTCAAGGCAATAGAGGTGCTGTTTCCCTTTGCCTATGTTTACCTGTTTTACCTGTAGGAAGGTTGTTCAAATATAACGATTTTTGCAGAAATTTCAGAGATATGGATGTGGATGATTTACCATGTATGAGTCAAGATAGGTCATACAAGCGTTATGTGAATCATAGCTATGGTCATATTGTGACCGGCGATGTTGGTATTGTAAAACTGGAAGATTTGAGGAAACTACTAAGTTTAGGCACTAATTTCAGACCAAATATCTTTGTACCCATCAGAATTATCAAAAACATTTTGTCCAGGGACCTTCATGGTTTTATTTACGAATGGCCTGATAGAACTGGTACTCCCGTTGAGCTTTTCTTTCAATGGCTGAGTTCAGTTCTGGAGGGATTATTAAGATCAGTTGATAAAAACTTTCAAAGAAATGGTTATATTAAGGATTTGAGGGGTATTAAGGCTCAAATTAAAAAAACTGCAGAATGATTTCAGAGTTACCCCAATAAATAAAAGTAGCAATAATTATGCCTTCATTTGCAAAAAATGTTATCACCAGGTACTTGCTTTAGAACTATCCAATGAAGATACATATAAAATAGTAAAAAATTGTATTCTAAATACATCAAAAAAGCAGTTGATCGGCTATAATAAATTATTAAAAATAAATAAAATGCAATTACAATTTCCATATATTTTCGCAGTACTAAAATTCCATAAACAGCCCGTAAAATTCAGATTTATTACTTGCGGATTAAACAGTTATAATAATCAAGCCTGTAAATTAAAAAAAAATTATCTATTATTTATGGCCAAATTGAAAATACTTCATGGATTATTGATAACAATAGAGAAATTCTGGATTTTGTTAACTCTATTAATAATACTGAACTACAGATTACTACATATGACTTCCCAAATTTATTTACCTCAATCGATTTGAATGATCTAAGGAGAATTTTGGATGTTTATTTTGAACAGTTTGGTCGGCAGCTTGATGTTACATTTGAATAGTAGACAACCTTATGTATTTTTTGCATTTTGAATAATTACATTTATGACAACAAACGATTGTATGTACAGATAAAAGGTGTTCCAATGGGTTCTTGTTGCTCCAGTCTGTTAACTAACCTTTATCTTCATCACTACGAGGAGAAATTTAGTTCACCTATAACTTTTTCCTTCAGATACGTTGACGATTTAATAACATTTTCATTTGGTACACCTTCTGTCCGAATTAATAACATTTATCCTCCAGGACTAGTACTTTGTGAAACGGGATCTAAAGATCATGTGCATTTCCTCGATATGGACCTTCTTCCCCAAAGTCAGGGTATCATTCTGGATCTTTTCGATAAGAGAACACATTTTAGTTTTGATACCAATGTTTTAAGTAGCTGGTATTCCAATGTCTCTAAACACGTACTTAGAAATATTATCATTTCCCAATTCGTCAGAATTACAAAAATATGCAATAATCGGTTCAATACCCCAAAGTAGTTAAAAATACTTTTTTCTTCTTTTAAAAAAAAATAATTATCCATTAAAATATTGTTCATTTCATTTCGAAAAATTATTGACATCTTTTAATTCGGGAAAATCTTATAAAATCAGACTATGTAACATTACTACGTCTTAAGCTTTGGACTAATTTTTCTTCTGGATTCAATTTAAAATATCTTTTTCCGAGTCGCCCCAGAGTATTTAACCTAACATTGGCTGACATCCGTTAAAACACAAAAACAATTAATTTTCATTTCAGTTTTCTGTGAATTTCAACAGAGGTCGCCATATGACATCATATGGTTACTTTCGAAAATTCGAGATACGTCTGGGAGTGGGTTCAGCAGCTGTTGGTACGCTTTTGCATGATATGGGTGTTGGGATTGAAGTTCAGATTTATTTGAATTTATTGGAATTATAAAGTCTACAGTTGTTTCATTTCAGGTAAGTTTTTGTATTTAAGTTCTATGTTGTTGTTTCAGGTAGGGAAGACCAAGTGTATAACACTAAAAAGGGAAACAAAATTTTAACCCTTGTTTTGGAGATAACGTATTTCATAGACACCTGCACGAAACCTGAACCAGGGTTTGGGGACCGGGGGAGTCTTTCCCTCATGAATGGCTCCCGGTCCCCGACCCCAAGTGTTTACCATTATTATTTTTACTATTGTTGTATGTGAATCGTGAGAGTTTTAGTTTTAGTTTAGGTGTGCTAATTTAGTGGGATTCAGGGATTTCTACGGGAAGCTCTTGTTTGAAGGTGTAGAGAATTTGACTTATATACTCTACCAGTGGTTCTTGCTGCAGCGCGCAGTTCCCGGAGGAGTAAAGTAACTTTGTGTACACGTTTAAGAAATTATATATATATATCATCCATCCACCTCCCATGTGGCCTTTTTCTGTCCCTTCGAATCCGGTCTAAAATTTCGGTTGTGCATCGGTGGTCCGTTCCTCTGGCAACATGTCCAATCCATTTCCATTTCAGGGATTTTACTCTGATTATGATGTCTTCCACTCCAGTCATTTTCCTTATCCACGGGTTTCTCTTGTTATCCTTCCTGGCTACACCAAACATGCATCTTTCCATGCTGCTCTCAGTTATCTGCAGTCTCTGTACGTCTTTTTTTGTTAAGGTCCATGTCTCCGCTCTATATGGAAAAACTAGAAGAATGCATTGATTAAACACTTTTCTTTTGAAAACATAAGGCATATTGCTGTTGAAAATTGCACTGTTTCTTCCAAAAGCTTTTCAGCCAAGTTTTATACGCAGATTAATTTCCTCGTCAAGGCGACCCTTGCTTGATATCTGCTATCTATGGTATCGGTTATTTCCAGTTTTTCTCCATCAATCGCAAAATCTTCATTTTTTGAAAAAGTATTGTACATCAGTATTGTCTTCTGAAATTTCATTTTTAATCCCACTTCTTTACTCTTGTCAGCAAGTTCCTGAATCATACTCTGAAGCTCTGAAGGGGTAGTTGCAAAACTGATTACGTCATCCTCAAAATGAAGGCGAGTTAAATAAACTCCATTAAACTTTTATTCCTTGGTTTTCCCAGTTTAAGGATTGAAAGACGCTTTGCAGTGCGGCATTGAAGAGTTTGGGAGATATGGTATCACCTTGTCTCATTTCCTTTCCAATTTTTATTGGTGCTGTATCCTCAAATAGGCGAACTTTTGCACTTGCATTTTCATAGATGTTATTAATAATGCTAATGTAAGCATCTTCAATGCCGCACGATTTCAAAGCCACTGTAACTGCTGGTGGCTTCACTGAATCAAAGGCCTTTTTATAACCAATAAAAGCCATGCATAATGGGAGTTCATATTCCCTCATTCTTTCAATTAGTTTTCTCAGTACATGAATATGATCTATGGTGCTATAGCTACTACTAAAACCAACTTGTTCGTTCGGTTTAGCCATGTCAAATGTTATCTTAAAGCGATGTGAAAGAACTTTAGTGAATATTTTATAAACTACACTTATAGGAGGCTGATGTGCCTGTAGTTCCCGAGACCCTCAATATCACCTTTTTTATGCAGTAGGATCATTGTAACATTGTTACAATCTTCAACAATCTTTCCTTCATTGAGACATCGAGTGAAAAGTCGGTCGAGTGTAGTTTCTATTTTTGCGCTTGCTTCTTGTATAATGTCCACGATAATTACATCTTCTCCTTGAGCTCTTTTCCGTTTCAGCTCTTAATTGCATGTGAAACTTCTGCCTTTGGTAATGGTGACTTTCTTAATGGCTAATTTTATGATTCTTTAATGCTTATAATTTTATGTAGAATTTTTTCCTCTTGTCAAAATTTAACCTCTCTTTCTTGTTACTGAACCATCTTCTTTTCTCAGTGCCATAATCTGTTTTTCCCTTACTGAAATACTGAAATATACTTTTGCTTTCTTCAAACTTTAATTATTTTCAATTGCTTTTCTCATTAGCTCACAGTTGAATTTCCTTATGTCGTCAGTGATACTTTTCCGAACAGTACTACATAGCTCTATATATTTAACTTTGGAAGTTAAATTTTATTTATTTGTCCTCATCTTCCTTCTCTTTTACATCAGCATTTTTTCCTGATATTTTCTTCATATGCAACTTGTTCTAAGTACAACCTATTTTTGTTGCTGTTTCCATAAGAACCTTGGTGAGTTTTCTGTTAACTTGAGAGATGTCTACTTCTTCCGATGTTAGATCTTCTAGAGCAGAGAATCTGTTCCTCAGTTCCAACTTGAAGATATTATGATGGTTTTTAAGTTTATTTATGTCAATAAATTTTGTTTGGTTTTATGAGCTTGCCACATTCGAGTTTAGTATTGAGGTGCATCTTACATCTCACTGTTGTATGCTCACTCCATGTGTTGAACCTGTTCAGCATACTGCAGTTTTCAATGACAAATTTCTTGTTGCACATAATAAAATCAATGTCACTTGTCATTCTATTGGGATACCTGCATGTCCATTTCCTACGTGTTTTCTGTTCTTCAAAAAGAAGTTCATGATGAAACACCTTTCTGCCTATGCAAACTGTACGAGAGAATTTCCATGCTGATTTCTGTTCCCATGTCCGAATTTACCTACCGAAATGTTATTCTATCGCTATTGCCCTATTTCGCATTGAAATCACCCATAATGGTCTTCAAATGCTGCTTGCCTTTATTATTTAGGTGCCGAATTTCTTGGTAGAATTCTCCAACTTTTTCCTCAGAATGACTTGTGGTGGGAGCGTAAGCTTGAATAATCAGAGTCTGGTATCTTTTTGAGAGTTGGATAACGAGTCGCGCAGCTTGTCTGATGAACTTTCAACTTCTAGAACCCTGTCCTTCAGTGTCTTGTTTATTTAAACCCAACATTACTAGTTCTGCAAGTATCTGCCCCACGATAGTAGAAAAGATGTTCGCTTTACAGTTCAATGAGCTCCTCTCCTTTTCTTTTTGCTTCACTTAACCCGACGATGTCCTATTTACTTCTTCGTTGTTCTTCCTCTAATTCATAGAGTCTTGAATCAGAAGACAAAGATTGTCCGTTGACCTTAGCCATGGTCAGTCAGTATCAGATGGCAGCCTTGTCCGATTCTCCCGTGATTCTTAGCACCGTCTGCCTTCATGTCGCACTGGCCGCGCTGCCTTGGCCAGGTGCATTCCAGCTGCCGGGGTCTGTGAGCCAAATTTTCAGTTTTGAAATCATCTGGGAGGTGGGGGTTGGCCAATACCCACCACTTTGGCTGGCCAAGCAGGTTAGTGAATGTGGGATAGCATTTCCTCTAATCCCAGTGGTATAGTTATACTACTGGGATTAGAGGAAATGCTATCTCACACATGTTGCGGTCGTTAGAACTCTATGTTGCGGTCGTTAGAGCCCCTTTAGTAGAAACAGGATGCATCACGAGAAGGCGTGATTGACATTTGTCAAGGAGAGGCCATGATATGTTGCGCATCACTTGACCTTGCATCCTGTACAGTTGACAAGGGCGTAAAAATGCATCAACTTGCATTCGGAAAAAAGTACTTTAATTTTTTCTTCTATTTTGCGTTAATTTTTATTTTGGTCTGGAGAACTTCGAAATCTCCCATTTTTCGTCGGCCTCCTCGAGAAAAATGTTTTATATTCTCCCCTGGAAGTAGATCTCAAATAGCGAAACAACAAACATCTGGCATAAAAGATTCATAACGTCTCTCTTTTTTCTCACATCACACATACCGTTTTTATTTTAATTCAGTCCTCACCTGACTGACTGCCAGTGTTGCCGCATAAAGAGAAACTTTTGAGAGTTCAGATGTGATTTTAAGTTCGGAAGGTATGACGATAGATAATTAAAATTAACATAAAGGACAGCCAACAAAAACGGAAGGTTAAATAGCTAATATACTGTAAGTCATAAGAGTTTGGCCGCTAGGGGTAGTCAGTATGTATTGGTATTTGTTAGAGTTTCTCCACTTGTAAAAATCCGATTGAAAAAATCCTTTCGTTTTGCGATACTTTTCACTATGAAGAATATCTCGCTACATTTTCTTTTCAAAATATCACTCTGTTCTTTCGCTAGGGAGTATAAAGTTACATAACGTTTTTTTCCATTATTGTTCGATTTAAAACATTCCTTTAGCTTCGGATATCTTCCGCTATGAAGAAACGATTTGCCTACAATTTCTGATTTTTTGTAACTCACATTCCTGTATCTAGCGAGCATAAAGCGCATTTCTTCTCGTAAAAATGTTACCGATTATGGGAAGCAGGGTAAAAGAATTCTTTTTGCAACTGCTTCCATTCTCTATGAAAAACACTGAGGATTTCGTGCATTTTAAGTAATTCGCAGTTTTTTCTCTATGGGGCTAAATGCATTTTCTCTTTCGTTGACTTTCACTTTTTCTAAAATTTCAAGAGACATATCCATACTCAAGAGAATTCCGTGTTGCCTTTCTCGATTTTTACTTGAATTGCTAAAGTATAATACTTCGCAAACGTGTTTATTTCATAGGTGCGAGTGTGTTTAGAGAAAAAAGAAAACTTTGCCATTTAATGGACACCTAGGTTTAAGAGACCGCTCATCCCTCCTTTCGGGTCTGTTAAACTGAGGGTTTGCTCCAATGCTAAAAAAAATCGATTTTCATACTGTATTACCTTACACTGAAGAGCAATTGAATTAGAGATACCTGTCTAGTAACGAGTAGCACCACCTTTCGGCCTGATGACGGCGGCGATTCGTCTCGGCATGGACTCGACAAGACACCGGAAGCGTTGGGAAGCCATACGGATCCACGACCCCTGAACAAGCTCCCACAGTTCACGAAGATTTGATGGAGAGAGGTCAGAGCCTCGAACATCTATCTCGATGGCATCCCAGATGTGCTCGATAGGATTGAGGTCAGGTGACCTAGCTGGCCAAGGAAGCGAGGTCACATCAGTGAAGTGTTCATCCAACCATTCGGATACAATTCGGGAGCGATGGCACGGTGCATTGTCTTGTTGTAGGATGAGGTCCCCAGTGGGATGTTGATGACGCACAAACGGGAGCAAATGGTTGTCCAGGATATCCCGGTAACGTTGGCCTGTGAGGGACGATGTCACACGTACCAGGGGTCCCATTTCAGTCCACGTAAGCAGTCCCCAGACGAGAATGCCACCCCCACCAGCTTGAAGAGTACCCTGCTGGCAAGAAGAATCCATCGCTTCATGTGGTTTGCGCCGTACTCGTATCCTGCCATCCGCATGTACCAACGTGAATCTCGACTCATCAGTCCAGGCAACATTTTTCCACATGTCTAGGGTCCAGTGGCGATGTTCCCGTGCCCATGCTAATCTTTGCACCCTGTGATGTGCGGTCAGCAGCGGTACCCTCGTGGGACGATGGCTTCTGTACCCCATAGCGAGGAGATGTTTCTGGATGGTGTGGCTGCTTACACGTTTTTGTGCACCAGCGTTAAATTGCCGAGTGATTTCTGCACTGTGGCCCGTCTATCCGCTGTTACAATGCGAGCTAGCCGACGATAATCCCGCTCATCCACACGCTGTTGTTCACAGCAGTTGGCCCTTGCAGGGATGGTTTTACCGGATTCGATGTACTCACGGTGCACCCATGACACAGTGGCTCGTGAAAACCCTAGTGCCTGCACGACTTCCGAGATGGAGTGACCCATTCGTCGGGCCCCGACAATTTTCTCACGATCAAATGCGCTTAGATCCTTCGTCTTACCCATACTGCGTCCGACTCTTACTGCTTCCCGTCGCATCACTCCTTATATTGTCGGATCGCTGCATACGTCATGTCGTTTCCGTTTACAGGGCCTCCCACAGCGCCACATTTGCATAACGCCAGCTGTCTCTGATTCAATTGCTCTTCAGTGTATATCCCAAACGTCCGCAATACTATGAGCTGTGAGGCAAATGCAAATTCAGAAATAAAGCATTTTTGGTAAGCAATTCCATTTAGAGAACAAACAAACACTCCTCATAAAAAAACACATAAGGAATTGTGCATTTGCCTAGTAGTATGTCTGCTCTGATCTTCTGGAAGCGTTTCAAGCCAATCGAAACACGTTTTCTTCCGATTTGATGACAGGGGATGAAAAGTGGGCGTATCTAACGATTTAGAGAGAGAGAGAGGGAGATTTGGTGCGTGGGGATGAAACGTGAGCGTATCTACTTCTTAAGCCTTGGTGAAAAGGTGTGACGCCATTCCATGAATTGATTCTTCGTTTGAGTCATGGGCGTATGAAACGAAGAATCAATACATGGAATGGCGTCACACCTCTTCACTAAAGCTTAAAAAGTTCAAGAGCCGGCGATCAGCACAGAAAGTCATGGTGACTTTTTTTTTTTTATTTGGATGACATAAGTGTCATTCTCCTTTATTTTCTGGAACGTTGCAGTACCGTGACCAGCGAGCGGTACATTGAGACACTCAAGAAGCTTAGAGAAGCCATAAAGAGGAAGAGACCGAACAAGAATCTGAAAAGGATCCACTTTCATCCTGACAATGCGAGACCACAAACATATTTGGCAACAAATCAGGCGATTAGGAAATTAGGCTGCTCGGTGGTCCCTCATCCACGATACAGCCCAGATCTGGTGCCCTCCGACTTTCACCTCTTCTGTCCAATAAAGAACAGCCTCCGGGAACAAAGATTTGATGACACAGACGAGGTGAAAGTAGCAGTGAAGAAGTGGGTGCGATAGTCCACACCTGAATTTTTTCAAAGAGGGATCGAAAGTTGGGTTCGACGATGGCGTAAAAGTATCGCTTGTGATGGAGATTATGTTGAGTAGTACATCTTTGTATAGAGAAAGAGTTACTCAACCAACATGTACAATTTGAACGGCATCTGTCAATTCATAAAACAGTTATGCCCACTTGTTCATTACTTTCGGTTCAACCTTCGTATTATTATTTACCAAATTATAGGAATGTGAGAGCATTCCTACAATTTGGTAAATAATAATACGAGGGAGCATCAGTTTTACTATTTGGAAAAAAATGGTACGTGAATCTGATTATCGCTCAGACTTCGTGCACTGAATTGAAAAACAAAATCCGGAAAGTAACCTTGCTTCGCATTTTCTCTATTTTAACGAAATTTATTTATTATATCTTCCTTTACTTTTCGTTTTTTTCTTCCAGGAATCAAGCCACAAAATATCGCCCATTTGTGACCAAATACCAGTACTTTCAAGAAAGTTACCTGAGAGTGGTCGTGGCGTTGGAAACATCTGCATACATGAGTGTCAATGTAAGTTCTCATTAACCGATATATCACTTTAGCAAATTTGTTAAGAAAATAACTAATAAATCATGCATATGAACAGGTTTTTGAAAATATTAGCATAGATCAGGGCAAGAGATACAACAAAGTCTTGTTATGCTGTATGAACTGAAAAACGAATACCCATTTTTTAAAGATATTTCTGCTCTCTCTCAGAATACTGATCGAGTAGGAAAATTTGTGTCGCATATGCAATTTACCTCAGAAGAACTTGTAAACAATGTAAGCAACACTTATGCTCCAAATTCGTACTGACGTTTTAATGTTAGATGAAGTTCATCAAGTAAAACTTGCACGTTTTTGAGCGCATAAGTGTCTAAATGTTAATATTTTACCTAACACATCAACGAGAATTTGAACTTTGTGTATAACATATCCTGTTGATTAATAAATAAAACATTCGTTTATTTGCATGTCACGCGCGTTCCCAAGAAATATCGATTTTAAGAGGTAATAAATCAATTGATAGCTCCAAAACCTCACATAAAAGATCACCAAAATGAGTTTCATAAAAAAAGGAGGAAAAAAAAAGAAAGAAAATATGCACTGAAGCAGATTGAATTTCACGCTGCTTATGTAAAATACAGAAATAAGGTATCAGTTTTGTAGGAAAGTGCAAGAGTGTAGGAACTAAACTTTTGACGCTAATATCTATAAAATAAGGCTTTCCGTTTCTGGTAAAGGAAATTCATATCGTTGCCCACTCATTCATGAACATATATCAAATTGACAAAAACACTTTATTTTTATTCTATTTTAATCAGTTTCAGTAGTAGTATGTCTGGTAAGACAGAGAATTCATTAAGTACACCAAAATTTTCATATTTCCATGTGAGTAGATTGAAGTTTCTATATTCTCATTAAGTACATAAAAGTTTCCAGTGCCACGCATTCAAATTCATTATCGTAAGTGACGACAGATTTTACTGTTCAATATAGATTTTGTCTGATTAAATATTCTATGAACACAATTTCTGATCTACAACTGTTATTTTAGACTTATTCAACCCCTGAGTGCATAGGCGCCCATATCTTACTTTTCAGGAAAGGAGGGGGGGGACAGTGAAAATTTGGATAAATTATCTATCATCATCATCATCATTGTCAACCATTATCAATCCACTGTTGAATGAAGGTCTCTCCAAGTTTCTTCCACAACGGTCTGTCTTGAGTCAGTCTCCTTCACGTCACTCCCGCATGCTTTCGAATTTCATCCACCCATCCCCCATGTGGTCTTCTTTTGGGTCTTTTCCTTTCCCTTGGAATACAGTATAAAATTTCAGTTGTCCATCGGTCCGTCCTTCGGGCAATATGTCCAGCCCATTGCTCGTTATTGACAGACGTTGTGTTGGTGGCTCCTACATTTTATGCATTCCAGTGTGCTATACCTCGTTCCGTACTTACCTGTTGCGTGCCCCGCCTGTTTAAAGGTACTGTGTACGTTTGGAGCTACTTTTCTGGCGCTTTCGTCTTTGCATTTGTTCATATTCTTCCGTTTTCTTATCGTTAGCTCCTTTGTTTACGTTCGGTAGCCGCCAACATGGCGGCTTCCGGTCTCTTCTTATCATCTTTGGGCGTGGCGGATGCACTTCACGTCGCACATCCCACGTCCATGGAAGTTGATCTACTCACGTCCTCAGACGTGTCTGCTTAGGTGCCTTCCCAGCTTCTTAGTACTAATGTTACGGTGCCTTCACTGGACTTAGGTGCGCCTTCTTCTTCAACTTCTGCCTCTGCCTCGGTGCCCTCCCTGGGTACAACTACTACTGCCTTGCCTACTACCTGTCCTCCTCTGCCTTCACTGCCTTCTGTGCCTGTCGACTCAGCACAGACTTCTCTTCCGAGGATGTCATTTGCCTCTACAGTGCAGCGAGGCGCTACTTCAACGCCAGCTTCTTCTCCACCTGATGGTCTCTTGCAATCACCACCTATTATTCAGGTATCCAACCACAAGATGAAGGTAACGATTGATGAAAATTCGCAGATTGGCCGTGAGTTCCATAACCTCCTGGATAGAGGTGTACTCTTTCATGACTTACCAAATACTCCTTTACCTCGCTACATGGAGGCCCTCTCAGGTCATGCGTCGTCTTTGTCTATTGCCGGAATTTCCCGCACCCCAAGGAGGATGCTGAGTTTTTTCTTGCACACGGGCTTTCGATTGGAACAAATCATCTCGTGCCTTCTTCTCTTTCCAAGCGTCCGGTGAACACCACGTTGTATCCTGTTTCACAGGAAGTGCCTGATACTGTGCTTCCTCTCCTTGTCAATCATGTTTGTAAAATCGTTGGGCCGCCCCGGTGGCGCAGTGGTCTAAGGCGTTGGCCTCTGATCATTCGTCCGTAAGGGGTCCGGGTTCGAATCCCGGTCAGGCATGGATGTTGTGTTTGTCTTACGGCACTGGCTCTCTCCCTTCCCTGGAACCAGTGACCCTAAATTAGGGACGGGAGACTGCTTATAGCCCATTGAGTTGCTCACGGTGGTCGTTAAACCTCCAATCAAAAAAAAAAAAAAAAAATCGTTGGCAAGATCCCTCGCCTTTCTGACGCTCCACGCGGAACTCGATTTGCACACGATGTAGAACCTCGCCGTCAGTTGGTCGTTTTAACCACTGAGAACGCTTTATCGGATTGTCCTTCAGACGTTACTGTTGAAATTGGCTCACACACGTACAGTTTCAGGGTTTTCACCATTCACTATTGTACTCACTGTCTTACACAGGATCACACCACTGCCTCCTGTGTGCGCACACGCCATGTTCTTTCTTCCAGCTCGCCTCCTAATGCCGATCACACGGGTCTTTCTACCATCCCCTCTTCTAGTGTTTTGCCAGCTCTCCTTTTCTCAGTAAGACGCAACTTCCAGGTACGGACAATGATCCCTTTTCTCCTCTTTCGCACCGTCGATAGTGCATCCTCCTTTTGGGTTAGCAGAGATGCCTTCTACTACTGACGTGTCTCCGACGGAGTGTTCCGGCTCAGATGTGTCGAGTGGCGCTTCGGCGCTCCTGCCGACTGGCACTCCTCCGTGTCTCTCGCATATCGGAACTTCAACAACGACCATATCTGATGTTTCCCTGTTGCCGCACCTTCCTGCTGCCTCGGTTCTTATTCCAGCGTTAATCGATGTTGATCGGGTACATACTGATTCCTCGGCGCAACTTGTGCTCTCGTCTATCGTTTCGGGTGTTCATCTAGGTCCACCAATGGATTCCTCCGCCTCAACTTCGTCTTCGAAACGGATTGATACTTCCAAAGGCTCTGTGAAACAGAAAAAGGTAAAACATCTTTCTGTTACTTCTTCTGTGGCCTCATCTAGTGTTCCCGGTGTTTCCTGTTCAGATGTTTCTCCGCCTGATGACTTTTCGAACGGTTTGCATCTCCGTTCTGGTCCTGTCAGTCCTCTCTCAGATGCCGAGGTTATACAGGCTATTGATAAGTTTCCTCTTATTCCTGGCCCACTGTCCAGACAGCAACTTTTACGCCTCTTCCAATCTGCTCATACGGTTGTATGTACTGAAGAATTTCTCCGTTCAATCTTGATCTGTGTGCAGAGGTGATGCAGTTTGAAGTATATGTGTCCTTTTTCAAATCCTTGAGTGTCAAAGATTCTAGGTACCAGGTTTTCATGAGAAGATACACTCGCCGTCTCTCCTCCTTGAAAGAACTCGCTGAGAAACAATTTTGTGATACTGTGCTTCCTCCAGCCGATGAAATTTAGCGCTCCTTCCCAACCAGACACTGTTTCTGTTGTCCGTCACGTACTACAATATTGTTTCATGTTTTTGTTTTAGTGATTTGTGTTTTTCATTTGCTCTTGTTTTATGTCTCAGATATACTAGTGTTTTCCTCTGTCGCGGTTTATTTTCGTACTAAATTTGTTCAGTTTGTTCTTATACCCTTGTTCATATTAATGGTCAATGTATAGCTGTCTCACCGTACGATAAAACACCATGTCTCCAAGTTGCAAAAATTTAAACAGTTATTTATATTTACAAATTAAAAACCTAGTTGAAAGCTAGTACTTTCGGAGATCTCAAGTCTCCATTTAAAGGCTCCAGCGCCACAAGACAAGACCGTGTATCAGACATATATATGCACTGCCCCCCATACCCACAATGCATCACTCACTCCACCGTCGGCAAATGGCATTCGCCGACGCTGGGGTACAAATAAAAGTGAAAAAATTATATAGGTGTAATAAAAACCACTTATAACCAAAAAAGGGAACAAAAACTAAACTAAAGAATGAGAAAGCAAAATAAGACAAGTTGTACATGTTTTCCTTTGCATCCAATAATATGCCGATCTGCTTTTCCTTCTTTGTGTGCATCGACTTTTTACTATATGTGCAAATTGTTGTATTCTTCTGTTGCTCTCCAGTTTGTGTTGTGGATATGCCAGATTTTTTCTCTTTATGATTTCTGTGTTGCACTATTCAGTGATATCTCCTATGCATATATCTCATGATAGCAATATACTGGATACCCCTGGCACCCACAATTGCCAAAACCAAAACCATTGCCAATTCAGGGATTTTGCACTTATCATTATGCCTTCCACTCTTATAATTTTTTTAATCCACGAGTTCCTATTATTATCCCTCCTGATTACACCAAGCATGCATCTTTCTATTGCTTCTTTCAGTTGTCCTCTGCCTTTATATGCCTTTTTTAGTTAAGGTCCATGTCTCCGCTCCATATGTAAGAACTGGAAGGATGCATTGACTAAACACTTTTATTTTAAGACATAATGGCATATTGCTCTTAAATATTGCACTGTTTCTCCTAAAAGCTCTCCAGCCAAGTTTTATACGCCGATTAATTTATTCATCAATGCGACCCTCTCTTGATATCTTTTATCCAAGGTAAATGTAGGTGTCGGTCATCTCCAGCGTTTCCTCTTCAATCGATAAATCTCTAGTTCTTGTAAAAGCATTGTACATCAATTTTGTCTTCTGAAATTTCATTTTTAATCCTACTTCTTTACTCTTGTCAGAAAGTTCCTGGATCAAACTCTGTAGTTCTCAAGGAGCATTTGCAAAAATGACTATGTCATCATCAAAACGAAGGTGAGTTAAATAATCTCCATTAAACGTTATCTCTTTGTTTTCCCAGTTCAATGATTGAAAGACATTTTGCAATGTGGCATTAAAGAGTTTGGTAGATACGGTGTCACCTTGGCACACTCCCTTTCCAATTTGTATTGTTGTTGTACCTTCAAATAGTCGAGCCTTTGTACTTGCATTTTCATAGATGTTACTAATAATGCCAATGTAAGCATGTTCAATGCCGGACTATTCCAAAGCCATTAACTGCTGATTGTTTCACGGAATCGAAAGCCTTTTCATAATCAGTAAGAGCTGAATCTACTGTTATAGCTCATATTCTCTTGTTCTTAAATTATACGTGTACATGGTCGTATCAGAATAATATGACCACCTACCTAATAATGGGAATAATCGCCCTTGTCCAGGATGACAGCGGCGAGACGGTGTTACATGGACTCAATGAGGCTCTGGAAGGTTGCCCGAGGCACACGTGCCTATTTGGACTTCAGCAGAACACGGAAGACCCGGAAATGACGTGGTTGTGGGTCGGCACGTCGAACCTGTCGATCCAAATAGTCCCACAAGTGCTCTGTGGAATTGAGGTCGAGCGATTTCGCCGGCCAAAGGAGAACGGAGACATCGCTGTCGTTTTCCTGGAACCAGTCACGCATCCCCTTAGCGGCATGGCAGGGCGCATTGTCCTGTTGGTAGACACCATTACCACCAGGGTACACGTCCAACATGAAGGGATGCATGTGATCAGCAAGGATGGACAGGCAGCCATTGGCATTCAGAGACACGACTGACAAGCGTGTCCGGATGTTCGTTTTCGTGTGTCTGGTGTCATATGCGCATTGCCCGTCACTTCTGTGGAGTCGAAACCTCGATTCGTCGGAGAAGGCAACCTTTTCCCACTCTTCCACTCTGTAGTGACGGTAATCCCATGCGAACTTCAGGCGTCGTTGCCGATAGACCTGGATTAGCATAGGTGCCTTGACGCAGCGTCGACTTCGGATACCCATGCGTGACAGGGTCTACTGTTATCGGGGACACGTACCTGTGTGCCCCAGCGTTCATTTGCGTGGTCAATTGCTGCGCTGTTGCGCATCGATTGCTCTTTACCAGTTGACATAAGCGACGTTCTCCTCTGGGGTCGATGGCCTTTGGAGCTCCACAGTTATGACGTCAGGAGGTACTTGGTATGTCAGCGGTCCATTCTTGGTACACCCTTACTACAGCACCTCGCGAACAGCCCACAAAGTCGGCTGTTTCTGAGATGCTTCCAACCTTGGCGCGGTAGCCGATGATCATTTCTTTTTGGATGTCCGTCAAATCACTCCTCTGCCCATTGTGCTCACGTAACGCAATGTTGCTCACCTGTCCTGGCCGGTTACTTATATCTTTGTGTGGTCGATTTTGTGACGTCCATTCTGTGACGCGCCTGGGCGGGTTCGCTGTGATTCCGGGTTGTGGTCATATTATTCTGATACGACTGTGTATAAATATTTTTACGCCCCGGGCGCCAGACTATCGAATAAAAATAACTCTGTGAATTTTGCTGTCAAGATGTCAGGCGTTGGCTCACGACCTGGAGGTAAACATTAAAATTTCGAATAATTATTTGTGCACTCTTTATCGCCGAAATCTTACGTATTGGTGAAAAGAATTTATCCTACAATTTAGCCAATCGAAACCAAGAACTTCTTCTAACACTCATAGATTATTCATGCAACTTCAGGACTGGCACAAGACAACAGGCATTTAATCAATTAAAATAATACATATAATGATAAAGGAGTCTATATACTGAGGAAAAACGAGGACCGTCAAATAGACTCCCCCTTTTTAGGACAGCTCAGAGGTTGAATTTATCATTACGGTTCAACGAATTATTCGTTGGCATAAACTGTCCGGCTTTCGGTAGTTCCCAGACGACGGAAGTCTATTGGCTGACTGGAGCCAATTTACTCACAGTTGACATGCATAAGGAGATACAGTACTTACACATATGCAACTTTTCCTGTTAGGTAATCGTATTCGATGCACTCATTTATATTTGATGCACTCACTTATATTTGTTGCACTGACGCGCAATTGTATGACGGCAAGCCCATTCCAGAGCGCTCACTATGACCTATGAAGAGGGGAGTCGAACCCCATCTCCCACTTACTCTCGTGCACTGCATTCACCTGTATGAAGCCACCTACGCATCATACGCACTAGTGTCGAGGTCGAACGAGGCCGCTAACGTGATAGCAAGGTCCGTCCGTCTGTTTGTCCCAGCTCCGAACGGGTAAAGATGTTTCGCTTTACTTCACAGGTCGTCTATCTGAGCCACTCGGAGCTGCAATAGAATTATCTCTGGAAGTTTGCTGTGTAGTTCCACTTCAGTATCCCGATATCAACCATATTCTTTACTGGCCAGAATTTCAGGTTTCTACCAGCCTTACGTACAACTGTGAACCCAGGGAAGGGCATTTTTAATTCTCATTTCCTCCTCATAATGTCAACCGCTCGGCAAGCCCTTGGCTCAGCTACCGACTTCTTCGCGCTGAATATTTTCTTCGGCCAAATACCGCGCCTCGGGATTTCCCTGGTCCCGCTCGAGTCTAGCTCCCTTCATGAGCTCATACCAGACAACTCAATTTTGATCATTCACATTTCGCCATAAAAATTCCTTGCTCTGTTGCTAGTAGGGTCTCTGTCTTAACTCTCTTGTCAAATTTAGTGCTTCCTAAAAGCATTCGGCACGATGAAGAAGTTAAGAATGCATCGGAATAATGGCGGTCAGCTCGTGTATATGTAGGCAAACCTTCTATGTCCTGCCAAGATTCGCATCGAGAATGCCATAAACTTTCCGATCTGGTGACGCTAACTGTCCCCCCAAACATCAGCCATCTCACTTTACACGGACTTCCCAACTAGCTGTGACCCGACGCACGTGGGGTGCGACGCATTGCATTCCCCACACCAGACGACTCCTGCTATGTTTTAGACTTCACTCTCTCAAGAAAAGGAGCTGTTATCTTTTTTCTTTTGCAATGAGGGGAAATCACTAGCTGTCAATTTTCAACCAACAATTAACGCTGTGCCCACCTCTTGCAAAACCCTCTAATCAAATTAATTACACCACCCAAAATTCGTGACAATATAATATACACTGGTGTGCAAAAATTAAGGACGAAGAGGAGAAATTAGCATAACAGCGGGACTAACAGGCAGAACGGACCGAAAGACTACTCAGGAGATAGACTAGGGTCAGGTACGGTAGGGTATGCGCACATATGCAACATGGCGTAGGGGGAGTGTCGGAAGGGTATTAAGCACACGGGCGGTGTACGCTCAGCAATTCAGTGAAAGCTATTGCACGGTGTACATCGGTTTGAACGACGTCGAGTTGCTGCCACCGTGTGATATGGCCAACAGGCAAACCAGTACACGACATCTGGATGACTTTACCCGAGGTCGTGTCATTGGGAAGTTGGAAAGAAGGTCGAAGTGTGACTAGTGTGGCCAAGGAGTTCGGGATCGCTCACAGCATCGTTTCACGAGCTTGGAGAGCATTTCAAACGACAGGAACAGCTGTCCGAGAGTTTAGCAGTGGTCGTCCACGAGCAACCACGGCGGCGGACGACCGGTATATTGTCCTACAGGCGAGAAGAGACAGATGGCTGGCAGCGGGAGAAATCGCAAGGCACATGCAACAGACAACTGGACGTCCGTTATCGCGATTTACCGTGGCCAGGAGGCTGCACAAATGTGGTCTATTTGCACGACGACCAGTACGGTGTGTGCCATTAACGCCTGCTCATCGGAGACGACGGTTTCTGTGTTGCCAGGAACACAAGAAATGGACACATCAGCAATAGGGTCGAGTTCTCTCTACGGATGAGAGCCGATTTAGTCTGACGAGCGATTCTGGACGTATACACATCTGGAGAGAGCAGGGTACACGCAATCACACCTCCAACATAATCGAAAGGGACCGGTTTGGAGGAGGCGGAGTTCTCGTTTGATGCGGTATCATGCTTGGTAGCAGTACTGACCTCCACGTCTTCCAAGGAGGTTCAGTCACCGGTGTCCGCTATTGTACCGAGGTTCTCCTGCCTCGCGTGCGTCTGTTTAGAGGTACTGTGGGTCCTGAGTTCTTCTTCATGCACGACAACGCTACACCTCATCGCACAGTGGCTGCCGCAGAACTGTTGGAGAGTGAAGATATTTAACGCATGGATTGACCCGCAAGGTCCCCGGACCTAAGTCCAATCGAACACCTGTGGGACCTTCTCGGGAGACGCTTGGCAGCACGTCACCAGCAGCCAGCAACGATTCCGCAGTTGCGATTGGCGCTACAAGAGGAATGGGCCGCGATGCCTCAACAGCTCCTTGACAACCTCGTCCTCAGCATGGACAGATGTTGTAAATCCTGCAACGCAGTCATGGGTGATCATATCCCCTACTAAAGACTGGATTTTTCTTGGCAGTCGCCTGTCACATGGACGTTTCTGTCTTCTGTCCAGTTGTGCTCGAAGCTACCTTTTCAATAAAGTGCCTTTGTATCCTTTGGATTCCTTGTTTAGACGGTTTTGCTCATTTGTCCCATATTTTTACATCTTGGGGATCTTATGGTATGATTTGAGTCGATGTGGAGCACTTCTGAACGACGTTACATTAAAAAAACCGTCTCGTCCTTAATTTTTGCACGCCAGTGTATGTTGTACACTCTTCTCCAACATGCAATGGGAAATTTCATTATTATTTTCTAGCGTAAAATGTCGCTTTTTTTTTTACTGGAAATTCCCAACGCTTTTTCTGTTCTTTACGGCATACACATGCATCCAAAACGTTATACAGAAACATTTGCAATCAGAATTAGTGTTATTGCAAAATTCTGTATACTTCAGTCCAAGAAAAGAAAAGGACATTGTCTGATTTCCAGGTGAGGGCAAATGCCCCCCCCTCCCCTCCATTGGGAGCCTATGCCTGAGTGTTTCTTTTCATATGTATGCGGTGTCGCAAAAAAGCTGGTTATAAAAGTTAAGTATGGTCTGGGAGGATTAAATTTGTTTTTCAGAAATATACTTTATTGTCGAAAAATGTACAGAACTTTCATCTATACGAAATTTCACGGAATGTCTCCATGCACTTCGCGATGTTGACTTGACTAGATTAATTTCATAATAACACAAGCAAGGCTAACTTTACTGCCAGTAGCGCTCACAAAATATCCTCAAGAGCGTGGTTTAACAACGAATCCATGGAACAAATAAAATGCGTCATATTATACGTGCATACACACATATAAGATAAAGATATATATAATATCTCTCTCTCTCTCTATGTGTGTGTGTGTATAATATCTCTCTCTCTCTATGTGTGTGTGTGTGTGTGTGTGTGTGTGTATTCTTCCGACTGCGGCTAAATTAAAATGTATGAGGTAAAAAAAATATTCTTTGGAATAAGACAAATTCAATAATTATTAAAAGACCCTTAGCCGTACAGAAAAATAACGATCATTACGAAAACTATAACTAAGACATTCGAGAAAATAATTCGTCATAACGAAAATAAAACCATCTACAGACAGATTTAATTTTTTTAATTTGGTGGTAGTCGGAACAATGCGTTTTAAAAGAACATCATTTTTTCCTTCATCTGATGAATGTAGGACAAGGGCATTTGTGCGGGGGGGGGGGGTCGCACTCGGCGGACATTCCCCATGTGTGCGCCAGTGTTTACGACAATGGTAAACAGCAAAACATAATCACGTCACGTCTAAAGAGGACACTGGAATCACTTTACGGCAGCGATAAAGATCACGCTAGAATCACTTCAACGCAACGGTAATCACCACACTAGAATCACGTTACGGCTACGATGAATGGCAAATCACAATCACTGAACGGTAAAGGTAAAGAAAACACCGCTTGATTTACCTCTGTGCAATTGTGAGTTACATACGACGATTCACTTCGACGACTAATCAGCTGACCACTTCGAAGCATTCCAGTCACCAACATTTGTTACAGGACTTCATTCCGAAGAATTCATGTGCGCTGCATCCTTCATTTTTCGTATTCTAAGTGTTTACAACTGACTTTTTTTTTCTTTTCAGTCGAGGTACAGCTTAGTAAGAAACGCACTGGCCAAATTCATTTTGTACGACCTCCCATCAAATACTAAATTTGGACTCGTCTCATTTTCGGATGAAGAAACTGTGATGGATTCTTTGCTTACCTTGGAGACTGAAGAATCCAGAAAAAGCTTCTTGGAATCCCTTCCTTTTGAAGAACAATCAGGTCCTCATTTTAACCGATGCACCACATGTGCTGTGAATGCTAGTATGCAGGTAAAGTATAATAAGAAATATCTCTGACGAATAATCAGTCGCGTTCGCTGATGCATATACAGTATTACTCGAGAGCTAACATTTACTCATGAATTTCGAATCTTATCTAAGAATATGCTTCTACACAAACATGCACATTTCGCTTAGTCGCTAGCTTAAATTGTCGATAATATTTCTTGTGTTTGTTTTAGAGAGAATCAATTAAAAAGAATAATGTTACTGAATTATTCAGCGCAATAGTATACTGAGAAGGTCTTTTAGCAAAGCAACTTGAAGTTTTCGCAGATAAAATGCGCAAAATCTTAATTATTCATGCCACTATCGTCCAATGCAGAAGGAATATTTTCAGTGTGAATTATAGAATTGTTGAAGCATAGAATCGTAAATGCAAACATGCATGTTAGCTATCGACAGAATAATTTCAAATTATAAAGGCTGAGAAACGCTCAGAAAACCATGGTGTAGTTACAGATACCTGACGAAAAAAGCAATTTTTTACAAACCGACAAAGAAGTGCAATTATGACGCCTCATACTCAGTGGCGTAACTATTACAACTAGTAAACGCGGTTAACCTATACTTAAAGAGCCCACGACGTTAGAGGCCTACAAAAGGATTAATAAAATAATTTTTTTAACTCTAAACCACGGTAAAAAAGAAAGATGAGACATGCTGGGGAAGGGAAGAAAATAACTGCAAACAGCAAGCCAGTGGGAAGGAAGAGATATTTTCAGTTCCCTCATTGGTGTCAGCAGCGCAGGAGACGTCGTTGGCATGGTGATACACATTGGATTACAGATTTAAAAGAACTGGAGGCATTCATGGTTTTTACAGAATTTTAGACATATGCACAACACAAATTAGAGAAAGATTTAGCAGTATGCAGAAAATTGTCAATAACTTCGCATTTTTGAAGTCTCAGTCATAACTTGCTTACACAAATGGAAAGTGATATTTTAAAATATCCAGACAATTTGTGAAAAATATGTGATAGAGATCTAAGTAGAAACTTTCCCATTCAACTTTTGCAAACAATTCCAAATAGCTTTATAAAGAAAAAAGAAATTAAACCAATAAATTCGAAAAGAAAATAGCAGAATTGTTAATAAAATGTTTAATGTTTGTCATGAAACTACCCGGGCTTCGCTGCAGCCGTTATTTTTGCGCACATCTAATACTACCTGTTACATTAACTACTTCTGAAAGATCATTCAGCAGGCTGAAAATATCCAAAAATTATTTAAGAAATACATTGCGTCGTAAACGACTGAAATATCTTTTCACTAACTGAAGTCCAAGAGGCAGATAAATTAAATGTCAAAGACTTCATTAAAGACTTTGCCAATGAAAAAAATTAGAAGAAAGCACTTTTTATATGAGTATATATATATATCATCATCATCATCATTGTCAACCATTATCAATCCACTGCTGGACGAAGGTCTCCCCAAGTTTCCTCCACAACGGTGTGTCTTGTACCAGTCTCCTCCATGTCACTCCTGCATAATTTCGAATTTCACCCACCCATCTCCCATGTGGTCTTCTTCTGGGTCTTTTCCTGTCCCTTGGAATCCAATCTAAAATTTCGGCTGTCCATCGATGATCTGTCCTTCTGGCAGTATGTCCAGCCCATTGCTCGTTCGTGACAGACGTAGTGTTGGTGGCTCCAATATTTTATGCATTTTAGTGTGGAATACTTCGTCCCTCACTCACCTGTTGCGTGGCCCGGCTGTCTAAAGGTACTGTGTACGTTTTGAGCTACTTTTCTAGCGTTCTCATCCTCATATTAGTTCATATTCATCCGTTTTCTTATCGTTTGCTCGTTTGTTTACGTTTGGAAGCTGCCAACATGGCGGCTTCCGGTATTTCCTTATCATCTATGGGCGTGGCGGATGCACGTCACGTCACACTTCCCACGTCCATGGAAGTTAACATACTCTCGTCCTCAGATGTGTCTGCTCAGATGCCTTCCCAGCTTTCTAGTACTCCTGCACCGGTGCCTTCATTGGACTTGGCTGCGCTTTCTTCTTCAGCTCCTGCATCTGCCTCGGTGCCCTCCCTGGGTATTACTGATTCTACTGCCTTGCCTTCGGCCTGTGCTTCTGTTCCCTCACAGCCTTCTGTGCCTGCCGGATCCGAACAGACTTCTCTTCCGAGGATGTCCTTTGCCTCTAAAGTGCAACGAGGCGCTACTTCTACGTCCGATTCCTCTCAACCAGGTGGTCTTTTGAAAGCAACACCTATTATTCAGGTATCCAACCACAAGGTGAAGGTAACAATAGATGACAATTCGCAGATTGGCCATGAGTTCCATAACCTCCTGGATAGAGGTGTGCTCTTTCATGCTTTACCAAATACTCCATTGCCACGCTACATGGAAGCCCTCTCTGGACACGTGTCTTCTGCGTCCATTGCAGGAATTTCCCGTACTCCTCGGGGTATTTCGGTACAGTTCAATCACAAGGAGGATGCTGACTTTTTCTTGCAAACGGACTTTCGATTGGGACAAACCATCTCATCCCGTCGCCTCTTTCCAAGCGACCGGTGAACATCACGTTCTATCCTGTTCCACAGGAGGTGCCTGATACTGCACTTCCTCTCCTTGTCAGTCATGTTTGTAAAATTGTTGGCAAGGTTCGTCGCCTCTCTGACGCTCCCCGCGGAACTCGATTTGCACATGCTACCGGACCTCGCCGTCAGTTATTGGTCGTCTTTCCCACCGAGAAAGCCTTGGCGGATTGCCCTACAGAAGCTACTGTTGAAATTGGCGCACGATCGTACAGTTTCAAGATTTTCACTGCTCACTATTGTACACACTGTTTAACACAGAATCACACCACTGCCTCCTGTGACCGCGTTCGACGTGGACGTTCATCAAGTTCGCATCCCACTGCTGACCACATTGGTCTTTCTACAATCCCCACTACCGGTAGTTTGCCTGACGCGAATTCTTCGTTTCTCCGTCAGACGAACATTTCCGTCACGGACAATGCTGCCTTTCCTCCTCTCCCGACCCGTACGATTGGGCATCCACCTTCAAGATTGACAGAGTTTTCTTCGACTACAGATGTGTCTACAGCGGAGTGTTCCTATCCGGGTGTGTTGAGTGGTGGTTTGGCAGATCGGCCGTCTGGCTCTTCTCCTAGCCTCTCGGATTTCGGATGTCCATTTACAACCTTGTCTACCATACCCTTGTTGCAACATTTTACTGAAGCCTCGGCTGTTGTACCAGTCTCCACTAAGGCAGCTCAGCTATGTACTGCTTCTTCGGCGACGTTCGTTTCCTCGTCTCCTGACTTGGGAGGTGAGCCTGATAAACTAATGGATACATCCGCCTCAACTTCTTCTTCGAAGCGGATTGGAACTTCCAAAGGCGCTGTAAAACAGAAAAAGTTAAAACAACTTTCTGTGCCACATTCTGAGGATTCATCTAGTGTTCCCGAGGTTTCCGGTTCCGGTGTTTCTCCACCTGATGATTCTTCAAACAGTATGCTTCTCCGCTCAGGTCCTGTCAATCCTCTCTCTGATGCTGAGGTTCTACAGGCCGTTGATACGTTTCCTCCAGTTCCTGGACCACTGTCCAGACAGCAACTTTTACGTCTTTTTCAACCTGCACGTACGATTGTTGGTTCTGAAGAATTCCTTCACTCACCTGATCTGGACCTGTATGCAGCGGCAACGCAATTCGAATCTTATGTGTCACTTTTTAAATCTCTGTGTGCCACCGATCCTCGTTATCAGCCTTTTTTGAGACGTTACACGCGCCGTCTCGCCTCCTTGAAGGAGCTCGTTGAGAAGCATATATGTGATACCTTCTATCCTTTTACCAATGACCTTTAGCTCTCTTCCTCACACCGATTACTTTTTGTTCTCAAAATGTTAGGGGATTTGCGAACCCGTTCACAGATTCCCTGGTTTTGCAGACTTAGTGCATATTGATTCTGATGTTTTCATTGTGTGTTTTTACTGTGATTCACAAGTAATGTATTGTAAATTTGCTTTATTTGTGTGTTTGGCTGGGTTTCACAAGTAATGCATTTTAAATTTGCGATAATTGCGTGTTTTTCACAACTAATCGGTCTCGTTACTTGTGTGATCTCCTCATTACCTTATCTGTTGTTTCCTGAGTTTGTGCCTGTTTTTTAAATTAACTATAAGTGTGAGTGTTTGCTGTGTTAGTGCTTTCCTCTATCGCGGATTACTATAGTGGTACGTTTGTTACCTGTGTTATTTTTCAAAAATTGCTGAGGTACTCAATGTTGTTTTGCGCTCTAACCACATTTCAGTTCCGTTCGGTTGATTTATGATAGCATAGTACATTTCATGCATTTGTGCACATGTGTTATAGTGTTTGACATGCCGTTAGGCCATTCATTGTTCGTGTGCATATTCATTTCCTTTCTGTGTAACGTTGGGCTGCATCGTGGATATACTGACTTTCCGCACTGTTGTTTTCTGTACTGCAGCTTTTAATGAATCTCCTACGTCTGTATTTCGTTATAGCAATAAGCTGGGTACCACTATGGTACCCACAGTTACCAATACCAATACCATTGCCATTTCAGGGATTTAACTCTGATCATGATGTCTTCCACTCTTGTCATTTTTCGGATCCACGAGTTCCTCTTCTTATCTCTCCTGGTTACACCAAGTATGCACCTCTCCATGCTACTTTGAGTTGTCTGCAGCCTTTGTATGTCTCTTTTAGTTAAGGTCCACGTCTCTGCACCATACGTAAGCACTGGAAGGATGCATTGATCAAACACTTTTCTTTTAAGACATAATGGCATATTGCTCTTGAAAATTATGCTGTTTCTTCCAAAAGCTCTCCACGCAAGTTTTGTACGCCGATTAATTTCTTCATCAATGTGACCCTCACTTGATATCTGCTGTCCAAGATAAACGTACGTGTCTGTTATCTCCAGCTTTTCTCCATCAATCGATAAATCTTCATTTCTTGTAAAAGCATTGAACATCACTTTTGTCTTCTGAAAGTTCATTTTTAATCCCACTTCTTTACTCTTGTCAGCAAGTTCCTGGATCATACTCTGCAGCTCTGATGGGCTAGTTGCAAAAATGACTACGTCATCAGCAAAACGAAGGTGGGTTAGATAATCTCCATTAATCTTTATCCCCTTGTTTTCCCAGCTCAGTGACTGAAAAACACCCTCCAATGTGGCATTAAAGAGCTTCGGAGATATGGTGTCACCTTGTCTCACTCCCTTTCCAATTTTTATGTGTGTTGTATTTTCAAACAGCCTAATCTTTGCACTTGCATTTTCATAGATGTTATTAATAATATTAATGTATGCATCTTCAATACCGCAGGTTTTCAGAGCCATTGTAACTGCTGATGGTTTCACCGAATCAAAGGCTTTTTCATAATCGATAAAAGCCATGCACAATGGAAGTTCATATTCCCTCGCTCTTTCAATTAGTTCTCTCAGCACATGGATATGATCTATTGTGCAGTAGCCACTCCTGAATCCAGCTTGTTCTCTCGGTTGAGCCATGTCCAGTGTTACCTTCAAGCGGTGTGAAAGAACTTTAGTGAAGATTTTATAAACTACTGATAGGAGGCTGATAGGTCTGTAGTTTCCGAGATCCTCAATGTCACCTTTCTTATGTAGCAGGATCATTATAGCGTTGTTCCAATCCTCAGGAATCTTTCCTTCATTAAGGCATCGAGTGAAAATTTGGGCGAGTACTGTTTCGATTTCTCCACTTGCTTCTTGTATGATGTCTACAGTAATTCCATCTTCTCCTGGAGCTTTTCCCCGCTTCATGTTCTTGATTGCATGTGCAACTTCTGCTGGAAGGACTGGAAGAACTCTGGTACTGGTATCTTTCATGATGTCTGGAGTGCATGTATCATCCCTTTCATATAATTTGGAGTAGAAATCTTTCACTCTTATCAAAATTTCGCCTCTATTTCTTGTTACAGAACCATCTTCTTTTCTCAGTGCCATAATCTGTTTTCTTCCCTTACTGAGATGTCCCTTTGCTATCTTTAGGCTTTGGTTGTTTTCAATTGCTTTCCTCACTAGTTCACAGTTGAATTTTCTTACGTCTTCAGTAATACTTTTTCGTACTGTCTTGCATAGCTCTATATATTCCACTTTGGAAGTCACATCTTCTTTAGTTGTCCTCATCTCTCTTCTTTTTTGCATCAACATTTTCGTTTTTCCTGATAATTTATTTACATGCAACTTGTTCTTAGACCCGGCTAATTGTGTTGCTGTTTCCATAAGAGCTTTGGTTACTTTTCTGTTAACTTCAGAGATGTCCACTTCTTCCGATGTTAGGCCTTCTAAAGCAGAGAACCTGTTCTTCAGTTCCAACTTGAAGGTATTATGGTGTTTTTAAGGTTGGTTATGTCAATAGATTTTGTTTGTCTTATGAGCTTGCCACGTTCAAGTTTAGTGTTGAGGTGCATCTTACATCTCACCAATCTATGGTCACTACCTGTGTTGAACTTGTTTAGCACACTGCAGTCTTCTATGACGAATTTTTTGTTACACATAATAAAATCAATTTCACTTGTCGTCCCATTTGGATGTTTCCGTGTCCATTTCCTGTGTGGCTTTTTCTTGAAGAAGGAGTTCAAGATGAAAAACCCTTCTGCCTCTGCAAACTCAACGAGAGTATTTCCACGCTGGTTTCTGTTGCCGTGACCGAATTTACCTACTGAAGTTTCATTCTGTTGCCGTTGCCCTATTTTTGCATTGAAATCTCCCATAATTATTTTCAAGTGCTGCTTACCTTTATTATTTAGATGACAAATTTCCTCATAAAATTCTTCAATTTCTTCTTCAGGATGACTTGTGGTGGGTGCATATGTTTGAATAATCTGAGCCTGGTATCTTCTCGATAGTTGGATAACGAGTCGTGCAGCTCTGTCAGAGGAACTTTCAACTTCTACCACTTTATCCTTCAGTTTCGTGTTTATTATAAATCCAACACCACTAGTTCTGCCAGTATCTGTCCCAAGATAGTAGAAGAGATGTCCACTTTTCAGTTCGATGAGATCTTCTCCTTTTCTCCTTACCTCACTTAGCCCCACGATGTCCCACTTGATCCTTTGTAGTTCCTCTTCCAATTCAAGAAGCCTTGAATCAGAAGATAGGGAGCGTCCATTATACGTAGCCAATTCAGCATCAGATGGCAGCCTAGTCCGGTCCTCCGGGGATTCTTAGCACCCTCTGCCTTCATGTCGCACTGGCCGCTGCCTTGGCCAGGTACATTCCAGCTGCCGGAGACTGAGGGCCAAGATTTAAGTTGTGGAGTCATTTTGGAGGGGTTTGGCCATAACTCACCACGCTGGCCAAGCGGGTTGGTGAGTGTGGGATAGCATTTCCTCTAATCCCGATGGTATAGTTATACCGCTATTGGCGGTCGTCAGAGCCCCTTTAGTGGGAACAGGATGCACCACGAGAAGGCGGGGTTGACATTTGTCAAATAGAGGCTGTGATGTTACGCATCACCTGACCTTATATCCCATATATATATATACACTGCCGGAAAGTGAAAAAAGAACACCAAGAACGAATTGGCAAACGGTCATGAAATTTACATATGTTAATGGGTCGAGTTTACGTAGGTGTGATGTTAATTTCGGGACCAACCGGTGAGCGCTTACGCCACAGCACGGCGTAATATGCAAATTATCGTCGGTGGTATTTAAGGAGTACGGCGAAGTGAATGTCATCAGTCGTCGGCGTACGGACACGTGCGAAGACCCTGAAGAAGCTGCAATGCTTGGACATGGAAGACGTGTACGATTTCAGCAGTTATCGGACTTTGAGCGAGGTCGTCTAGTCGGACTCCGCGAGGCTGGGTGGTCGTATCGTCGTATTGCGGAGCGAATTGGACGGGAAGTATCGGTGGTGGTACGATGGTGACGTAGATGGTCCGAGGAACATTCCCACTCGAGAAGACGTGGAACCGGAAGTCACAGACGGACTGATGAGCGGACCGATCGACGCATAAGAAGAGCGGCGCTGTCAAGCATAATATCCACTGCGACGCAAATCCGAGGTGCCGTTGCACCTGAGGTGACTGTGCGAACAATCCGCAACCGTCTACTGGCACGTGTGCCTCTGGCATGTGTACCTCTGACTCCAGCCCACCGTCAGGAACGGCTGCAGTGGTGTCGCCAACGTGTGCACTGGAGAACGCAATGGCAATCTGTCGTGTTCAGCGATGAAAGCAGATTCTGTTTGGGAGCCTCCGATGTCCCCTGGTGTGGGGAGCGATCAGCTATCAATCCCGTACAGAATTAGTGTTTGTACCGGGTACGTAAAACAGCACCTCCTACATCAACAACATCATTCAGCCCGTTGTTGTGCCATTTGTAAGGTTGGTACATCGCGATGTTTTCCAGCAAGATAACGCACGCCCACACACGGCACGTGCAACGCAACATGCACTTCAGGGTGTGAGTCAACTTCCATGGCCTGCACGTTTACCGTATTTGTCCCCCATTGAGCACGTGTGGGATTTTATGGGACAACGACTTATCCGGTCTCCACGGCCAGCCACGACCATCCCCGATTTACGCGTCCAGGTTGAGGATGCTTGGAACTCGATGCCCCAAACTTTCATCCAACATCTGTACGACAGACTCCATGCCAGAATTGAACAGTGTGACGCAGTTCATGGCGGTTCAACCTCGTACTAACCACGTTACATGGAAATGTTAATTTTCAGTTTACCAACAAATACAACTGTATTTTCCCATAATGTTTTTATCACGTTATCCTCTGTATTCCGTTATTATGCTGTATAAATTTCGTTGGTATCAGACGTCTCCTTCTCGGTGTTCTTTTTTCACTTTCTGCCAGTATGTATATATATATATATATATATATATATATATATATATGAAAAAGCCTTTGATTCGGTGAAACCATCAGCAGTTACAATGGCTCTGAAAACCTGCGGTATTGAAGATGCATACATTAATATTATTAATAACATCTATGAAAATGCAAGTGCAAAGATTCGGCTGTTTGAAAATACAACACACATAAAAATTGGAAAGGGAGTGAGACAAGGTGACACCATATCTCCGAAGCTCTTTAATGCCACATTGGAGGGTGTTTTTCAGTCGCTGAGCTGGGAAAACAAAGGGATAAAGATTAATGGAGAATATCTAACCCACCTCCGTTTTGCTGATGACGTAGTCATTTTTGCAACTACCCCATCAGAGCTGCAGAGTATGATCCAGGAACTTGCTGACAAGAGTAAAAAAAGTGGGATTAAAAATGAACTTTCAGAAGACAAAAGTGATGTTCAATGCTTTTACAAGAAATGAAGATTTATCGATTGATGGAGAAAAGCTGGAGATAACAGACACGTACGTTTATCTTGGGCAGCAGATATCAAGTGAGGGTCACATTGATGAAGAAATTAATCGGCGTACAAAACTTGCGTGGAGAGCCTTTGGAAGAAACAGCATAATTTTCAAGAGCAATATGCCATTATGTCTTAAAAGAAAAGTGTTTGATCAATGCATCCTTCCAGTGCTTACGTATGGTGCAGAGACGTGGACCTTAACTAAAAGAGACATACAAAGGCTGCAGACAACTCAAAGCAGCATGGAGAGGTGCATACTTGGTGTAACCAGGAGAGATAAGAAGAGGAACTCGTGGATCCGAAAAATGACAAGAGTGGAAGACATCATGATCAGAGTTAAATCCCTGAAATGGCAATGGGCTGGACATACTGCCAGAAGGACAGATCATCGATGGACAGCCGAAATTTTAGATTGGATTCCAACTGACAGGAAAAGACCCAGAAGAAGACCACATGGGTGATGGGTGGATGAAATTCGAAAGTATGCAGGGGTGACATGGAGGAGACTGGCGCAAGACAGACCGTTGTGGAGGAAACTTGGGGAGACCTTCGTCCAGCAGTGGATTGATAATGGTTGACAATGATGATGATGATGATATATATAATATGTATATATAAAATATCAGAATGTTTTATTAATAAAGTAAATATTTCCACTGATCAAAATATATGTATTTTTATTGTCATCAAGAGCAGTTGGAAAATACGTATATACACTGCTGGCCAACCAAAACGCAACACCAAGAAGGACACGAGATAGTAGCAAAGCCAGATTTACTGGACACATAACAACAGATACAAAGATGAAACGATTGAGCTTACAGGCCTGTGCGACTTGCGGAACACGCAGACATCAATAGTTCGTGTAGCCCCATGGCTGGCAATAACGGCCGCTACACGCCGCGGCATCGAACGAAAGAGGCTTTGGATGTGGGCTTGGAGTTTGTCGGGCCAGGCTGCTTTCACACGTTGCCACAGTTCATCAGGCGTATCTGCGGGTGGTGCTTGCCGGGCCACTCGGTTGCCGATCAGCGACCAGACCTGTTCGATGGGCAACATATCGGGAGAACAGGCGGGCCACTGCAGCAGTGACACCGGGTCGGCCGTGAAGAATTGTTGCACGACGCGTCCTGTTGAAACGTGGCCGCTGGCAGGTCCTTCAGGTAAGGGAGGACCTGAGGCTCCAAAACATCGGAGATGTAGCGGTGGCTGTTGAGCGTACCGGCGATGCGTACCAGAGGGGTGCGGGTGTCATATCCAATTGCGCCCCAAACCATAACGCCAGGCGACGGACCGGTATGGCGATGCATAATGCAGGCGTCATACAGTCTCTCGCCGCGGTGTCACCACACGCGGATCCGACCATCGTGGTGTTGCAGGCAGAACCGGGATTCGTCGGAGAAGACAATTTCGTGCCATTCCGTAGTCCAGGTGCGGCGTTCAACGGCCCACTGCCGCGGCACTCGCCAGTGGTGTAACGTGAAAGGTAATCGGAGCAATGGGCGCCGTGTGACAAGTCCTCGCTCTTGCAGACGACGTCGAGCGGTACGTGCTGACACAGGTTGTTGCGCAACACACCCTAATTCCTGTGCTAACGTTCGTGATGAGGCGGTGCGAGCCATCAATGCCCGCCGTACAACATGCCGGTCCTTTCGTTCGGCGGTGTGCCGCTGCTGCGGCAATCGCTCACGTCGGCCAGTCCATCCTTCTTGCACCCACCGAATCCATACTCGCCTCACTGTGGCTGGATGTCGTCTCACACGGGCGCCGATGTCTCGGTACGATAAAATGCTGTCGCGATAAGCCACTATTCGTCTTCTGTAGAACTCCGAAACCTGCTGATATGACTGCCGTATTCTGCGACGAGGCATCAGGAAGCTTCCCTCGCACAGGTCCGGCAGCACAACACACTTCCACTACTTACACACCGCCTTCTGTGCACCCTTCTTATAGTGCTTCTCCGTGGCGTGCAGGGCTCACATGATTTGTATATGCCCTGCAATGCTAGTCGTTTGCATATCCTCTCGCGGGCGACGCATGCTGCGAATTTCAGGCCAATCGGATGCTTCCTTCTTGGTGTTGCATTTTGGGTGGCAAGCAGTGTAGATAATCTTGACCATCACGTCCTCCGTTCCTTTCGAAAAAAAAAATCAATCCAATTTGAAATGAAGCAGTTTAATACGTACAACGGGTGCAGCTATCCCACGAAATCATAATTTTTTCAGTCCGATTTCTACAATCAGAGTTTTCTTACTAAATGCACTTTTAATGAGAAAATTGATATGAAAAAAAAAGATAGCGAGGTCGTTTTGCAAAAAAATTTACATGAGAAAAAAGATTGCGTGCAAACTTGACCATGTAATATGTACACATCAAGTACACATTTTCACATGTTTTCAAAACGTTTGTGTCGCTGCAATAGCAAATAGTGTATAAGTGTCCTGTTTTGGCTAAAGTGGAAAATAGCACATGTAGAAAAATATAGCTTATAGAAATAATGCCGATATGATCATTTTTACAAACGGAAAAGTTTGCATCATATAAGCTGAGAATCCCATGAAAAATTGCGGTTGTGGTTAAGGTTATTGACGCAGACAGAATGTTTCACATGCGACTTTTAGAATCTCAGATGTAGTACCAAATGTAAACCCACTGCGACATCCACTATATTTTACAGAGGATATGGATATCAAAAGACATGCCAGTAATGTAGTTCGGAACTAAAGCAGCAGTTTCAAAAATAATTTTTGATTGAATCTATAGGAATTGAAATATTGTTTAATTAAATACCTAAACTTACTCCACCTCCTTGGAAATTTTACATTAAATAAAGATCGAAATTTAACGAAAAATGTTGGATTGTAATCAGCAATCGGATGGAAAACATTTTCTAAATCAAACTTTTGGAAGCTAGACATCCAGCAAAATAGAAACATATATATTATGCCACCTAGCAAAAGTAAGTATCTACTCTATCTACCGGAAAAACTGTCTACTTTGAAGAAAAGGAGATGGTTCCAGCCACTGACTATGAAAAGTGACTTTCCAGTCACTCTTTTAGAATTATGAAATATAAAAATTCGTTTACGCAACTAAGCGAGAAAACTACATATCAAAAAATCGAAAAATGATCGAATCATTATTCTTATGCTCCGGTGCAAAATCTGCAGTTCTTTGGGTTCAGTTCATAAATGCGGAGATAATATGTCGTGTGTGTACAAAAGGATAGGCAGAAAAAAGGACAAAATGGTGCTACGAGCGCCTGCATTTTTACAAAATGAGTGCTAAAAATCTCAAAAAATTATATTTTTTGAGATTTTTAGCACTCATTGCCTCGAATGGGTTAGATCTCAGAAGAGCGATACCGCTCTCGAAACAGTGAACCGGCGACGCGGCCTCTCCCTGGCGCTGTTCTTTGTTACACGATTCCTAGAATTTGCAACACAATACACAATTGCACCACCTGACCACGACATTCCCTCAAGCTTTATTCTGTCTGTCACTTCAGTTCATTTCACTTCAGTTGACTCGGGGAAGTGACGTGTCGTAAATCCGCGCTTTTGTGGTAGTGTTTAATATTTGCGCTGGATCGATAGTTCAAGACTGGAACGTTAAATGCCCAATCAAGTAAGGGTACATCTCCTACAGCGGAAGTTTCGGAGCCAGTGCCAGGCCCTTCAAAGCCAGACGACGAGAAAACTAAAGAATCCGCAATAGAAGAATGTACAAGTAATACGTATACTGAGAAGGAGGAACAATGTGCTGCTGAAAGCAAAACTCGAGACTGTGCCTTTGAGAAACGTAAATACGAAGAAAGTTACCTTTCTCTTGGATTTTTAGATGCTGATAGTCATCCTCAGTGTGCTTTGTGCTACACAGTTTTTTCAAACAGCTCCATGTTTCCAGATAAATTGCGCCGTCATTTTAAAACCACGCATTCGGGTTGTAAAGATGTCAGGGTTTTTTTTTTGCGTACAAACGGGGTGAATTATTATAGATTTAAAAAAATTTTTAGAAATTACTGCAAACTAAAAGGCAACCAAGGCATCTTATACAATAAGTTTACCGAGAACTCACGCAGACGAAGCCCACGCTATAGGAGAGAGACCAGTTAAAGCTTGTGCTCTTGACTTGGTTAAGTGCATTGTGGATGAAAATTCCGACAAACAAATATCCTTCGTGCCTTTCTCAAATGATATAGTGTCTCGCCGGATTAAAGACTTAGTAGCTAACGTGAAGAAGGACCTGATTCGCCGTCTGAAGTGCAGTGATTTTGCTCTGTAAATGGACGTTTCACGAATCAAGCAGATGGCCCAAAACTCCAGCAGCCGCCATTGCGTTCTTCACCGGCCTGCACTTGCTACGAAAAAGACGCCTACTTTGCTCAGAACCGCCCTCAACGATGCTGTGAAAATAATCAATTTTATAAAATCCCGACCATTTAATGCACGGTTATTCCAGATTTCGTGCAAAGATATAAGAAGTATTCACACATCCTTGCAGCTCCACTAAGAAGTGCGGGGGTTGTCTCGAGGAAAAACGTTAGTGCGGCTGTTTGAACTGAGAGCTGAAATGCAAGGTTTTCTCATTGATTTCCGTTTCGGCTTGAAATAACAGCTGATTGATGATCTGTGGTTGTTTAGGCTTGCATATTTAGCTGACATATTCACAAAAATTTATGAAGTTAACCTAGGTCTCCAAGGAAAGAATGTTACTGTTTTCACAGCCTCCAACAAAATTTGTGCTTTCAAGAGAAAGGTGCGGTTACGGACTGCATGTTTCCGAAACTGTGAGGTTGACAGCTCCCCAATACGTATGGACTTCCTGGAAGACCTCGAATGAAGCATCCGTAAATCTGACGAGATGTTTGGAGAATTCACGCAGCACCTACAAGAATAAGTGATGTTCTCTTGCAGTACTTCCCAAATGTAATGCACGAGAATTTGGAAAATTATAAATGGGTGAAAGAATCGTTTGCAGTTAAAGACACGCCTCGCAGCATGACTGACGCTTGCAAGTGAATATGAAAATCTCATCGATCTGACATCTGACACTTCTGAGAAGGCAACTTTTGATAAACTACCACTGGGAGAATTTTAGTGCAGCGTCAAGAAACAGTACCCATGTTTATCACAGAGAGCGGTATAGTGTTCTTAACTATTTGAAACGTATGTAGCCTTGAGAACACTACATAAGATTTTCCTCTTCTTATTTACTCCCTCGAAGTGAAAGTCACTCAAAATAAAATTTCAGAGAGACTTACTTACTGTTCACATTTTATTCCATCAATATCGTAAGAGCACTTTACTCAAAATTCGTGAGGAATTAATCACAACAGTACTAATATTTCAAAACTGATTAACGTAAGTTAGTGAGCGGAAAACTTGATTAACTCCAAACCAGTGGCGTAACTACCACCCCCGAAGCCCCCGCAGCTGCGGAGGGGAAGGGGCGTCCGCAGCTGCCAGTTATAGTTTATGAAAAAATTCGAACACGCACAATAATTAACCCAAAGATCCCTATTTTGCTTTAAGATATATTTAGCTTTGCCTAAATAAATGCCTAGTTTCACTTTTAAAACACTGAATGTCCTACAGATTGAAAGTGCTCAGCTCTTTGACTTCGGGTTGTAATACTATTGCTCTGTAATGGGTTGTAAATAATACGATCGCTCTCCAATCGCCCTCTCTCGGCGCGCCTGAGGAAAAGCGCAAGGTCATAGTGGGATACCCCGTGGAGGATGTGGAAAAACAGTCAGTTACGTGCACGACAGGCGTCAACATTTATTCACAGTAGCCACAGATCTGGGATGTGTAAGATGGTGATTTCTTCAAGTGATTTATTTTAGTTTTGGACAAAGCAATTACACGTATTGTCAAATCTATTACTTAAAAAGTTAAAACTACAGGGCTCTAGTTACCACCATTACTTTTGCATATACCCTTCCTGACTTCCTAACCCCTCCCCACCCCACTCCCAACCACCGCACACGTACACCACGAAAAATCCATCCTCCCTCGTGTTCGAAATCCTGGGAAAATTACTGTGCTTAGGGGTGCTGAAGTAAATCTTGAGGGGTAGGGGGGTCACGTTGTGCTAGTTACGCCACTGCTCCAATCACTGAATAAATAAGAACACAACTCGAAGGCGCAGACTTCAAGTAAACTCAGTTTGAGCCTAATGGAGCTTCCACCACCGCACTTTTTGGCTGCTGTTTCATCATTATATATCTCTCGTTCTTATCTGTCAACACGTATACGTCACGCTCTCTGACCTCAAGATTGTTGCCAACATCATTCCGTGAGCGAGAAGATATAACGTTTAGGTTGAAAACGCTAAAAGAGAATGAACTCAAATTTACGTAGAGAAAGCAATTAAAAATAAAAGTTAATTTAGAGTATAAGTCACAGAAAGCGGTTAGAGTACCCCTTCTTTTTATGAGAACGTATCAGTGCGAGCGAAACAGGCTTCTCAACTTATGTTTCTACGAAATCCAAGTATCGCAACAGAGTGGATGCAGAGCCGAGCATGCGACTGCAACTCCCCTTGACAGAGCCCGACGTGAAAGAACTTTGTAAGGAGAACAAACAACTGCAGTCGTCGCATTGAGGTCAGTAATTCAATAATATTTTCTTACAAATACTTGGTATGTATTTGTAATAGCATTTTCTTTCTTCTTTGATCTCTGTTGGTTTTATCATGAAAGCATACTAGAAGATCAGAAACACTAAAAGTGTTACGTATGCTGTTCGCTAAATAAAACTAATACTTCTCAGAAAGAAAAGCAATACTTCTCAGCTTTCTCAGAAACGAAATTCTTAAATCCTCATTGCCTGTATAAACACAGTTTCGCACTAAATATAAACACGGCCTTAGAAAAAAAACAATACTGGGGCTCGCGGCCTCGTCCTTGAGTGAAAAGTCTCATCAGTGTCAGAAGTTCGAAAACCGCTGATTTAGCGTATCAATCTCCGTATTCAGTTAGTACAGTAAAGTCGTTCCTGCCTAATTTAGGACATCTAGTTTCAGAGAAGAATAAAAGAAGAACTGTAAGAGCAACTTCCATTATTATGCCTTACCATGGGTTCGAATTAGGGTCGTAACATACGGCGTGTCAGAAGCATCCATGTATCACTTTGAAACAGAACAAAAGTTTTAATATCATTCGAACTTTGAAAAACATCGGTGAATTACTTGACAGTTTTCTTTTTCTACAGCCATTTTTATAATGTAAATCGTTTGCTTCATATTAAATATTTTCTCTTTCTAAAGTCGATCCTAGCCTTTCTCACAGACAGCCGAAGCTGTGGAGCTTTCATATTTGTTGATATTCATTTCTGCAGTTTCAAAGGATTCGATAACTTCGCCTAACAGTTTCATGGTCTTAACATCATTTTCGCAACCGTCGAAGTGTTTCTTGATTTTTGTAACGCAGAAATATTTTCTAGTCAAACCGTAAAAATTGAACTTGTAAAGATGTTTCCTCGCAATTAGAGAAAACTTAGAAACTAAACGAGTAAGTCTAGATAAATAAGTTCTTTTTTTGTTGCAAACGTTCAGCTTACATTAGAAATTAAAAAAAAAAAGGAAAATATCTAAATACAGCTTTCTAGAAATAAAGTAAAATATTAATAGAACTAAATCTCGAGACCTTTTTCACTTTCCTACACGGAAGCAGCAACTCCCGTTTTCGAATTTTCTTACCTCTTGTTTTCTCAAACAGTCCAACTTTTTCGTTTGTACTTTTATGAATGTTTTCAGTTTCCTTTGATTGGCGCTTCGTCCAGCATCAAAGTATGAAAATATTTTTCTCACAATCCTGAAAAATTTTTCGTTCTGTAAAGATATCACTGAAACAATTAATGTGTTTAAAATAACAAGAATAGATAACGGAGCATGAGAAAGATGCAGTTCGCACTTAAGACTTGACGGGAAATTCCAAGGGCTTACTTAACTGGACGACCTCGTGATTATATCGTTGCTCGCGATATTTTGCTAGCCTGTCACGTGAGGTGTCCTGGTAAATACGGTCTAAAAGGTCCCAAAGATATACTGACTCCTAAACAAGATGCGCACTACTGTAGTTCTAAAACAATAGATTCAGTTTCTGGAACACCTGTTATCCACTCGTCTACTGTATATATATGTGAACTGTTTCTGTATATAGACATAAAATTGTACACACACACATACACACACACACACACACACACATACATACACACACACATGTATATAATAATAATAATAACAATAATAATAATAATAATCATTGCCAACCATAATCAATCCACTGCTGGATGAAGGTCTCCTAAAGTTTCCTAAAAAAACTGTCTACCAAATTTTATACGCCGATTAATTTCCTCGTCAATGTGACTTTTGCTTGATATCTGTTGTCCAAGGTAAATGTAGGTATCGGTTACCTCGACCTTTTCCCCATCAATCGCAAAATCTTCCTTTCTTGTAAAAGCACATTGTACATCAGTTTTGTCTTTTGAAAATTTATTTTTATTCCCACTAATTTACCTAGTCAACAAGTTCCTGGATCATACTTTGCAGCTTTGAATGGGTAGTTGCAAAAATGATTAAGTCATCAATGAAACGAAGATGAGTTAAACAATCTCCATTAAATTTTATTCCCTTGTTTTCCCAGTTCAATGATTGAAAGACGACTTGCAATGTGGCATTAAACAGTTTGGGATATCACCAACATCATCATTGTCAACCATTATCAATCCACTGCTGGACGAAGGTCTCCCCAAGTTTCCTCCACAACGGTCTGTCTTGCGCCAGTCTCCTCCATGTCACTCCCGCATACTTTCGAATTTCATCCACCCATCTCCCATGTGATCTTCTTCTGGGTCTTTTCCTGTCCCTTGGAATCCAATCTAAAATTTCGGCTGTCCATCGATGGTCTATCCTTCTGGTAGTATGCCAAGCCCATTGCCATTTCAAGGATTTAACTCTGATCATGATGTCTTCCGCTCTTGTCATTTTTCGAATCCACGAGTTTCTCTTCTTATCTCTCCTGGTTACACCAAGCATGCACCACTCCATGCTGCTTTGAGTTGTCTGCAGCCTTTGTATGTCTCTTTTAGTTAAGGTCCACGTCTCTGCACCATACGTAAGCACTGGAAGGATGCATTGATCAAACACTTTTCTTTTAAGACATAATGGCATATTGCTCTTGAAAATTATGCTGCTTCTTCCAAAAGCTCTCCAGGCAAGTTTTGTACGCCGATTAATTTCTTCATCAATGTGACCCTCACTTGATATCTGGTGTCCAAGATAAACGTATGTGACTGTTATCTCCAGCTTTTCTCCATCAATCGATAAATCTTCATTTCTTGTAAAAGCATTGAACATCACTTTTGTCTTCTGAAAGTTCATTTCTAATCCCACTTCTTTACTCTTGTCAGCAAGTTCCTGGATCATACTCTGCAGCTCTGATGGGGTAGTTGCAAAAATGACTACGTCATCAGCAAAACGAAGGTGGGTTAGATAATCTCCATTAATCTTAATCCCTTTGTTTTCCCAGTTCAGTGATTGAAAGACATTTTCCAATGTGGCATTAAAGAGCTTCGGAGATATGGTGTCACCTTGTCTCACTCCCTTTCCAATTTTTATGTGTTGTATTTTCAAACAGCCGAATCTTTGCACTTGCATTTTCATAGATGTTATTAATAATATTAATGTATGCATCTTCAATACCGCAGGATTTCAGAGCCATTGTAACTGCTGATGGTTTCACCGAATCAAAGGCTTTTTCATAATCGATAAAAGCCATGCACAATGGAAGTTCATATGCCCTCGCCCTTTCAATTAGTTCTCTCAGTACGTGGATATGATCTATTGTGCTGTAGCCACTCCTGAATCCAGCTTGTTCTCTCGCTTGAGCCATGTCCAGTGTTACCTTCAAATGGTGTGAAAGAACTTTAGTGAAGATTTTATAAACCACTGATAGGAGGCTGATAGGTCTGTAGTTCCTGAGAGCCTCAATGTCACCTTTTTTATGTAGCAGGATCATTGTAGCGTTGTTCCAATCCTCAAGAATCTTCCCTTCATTAAGGCATCAAGTGAAAATTTGGGCGAGTACTGTTTCGATTTCTCCACTTGCTTCTTGTATGATGTCTACAGTAATTCCATCTTCTCCTGGAGCTGCTTTTCCCCGCTTCATGTTCTTGATTGCATGTGCAATTTCTGCTGGGAGGACTGGAAGAACTCTGGTACTGGTACCTTTCATGGTGTCTGGAGTACATGTATCATCCCTTTCATATAATTTGGAGTAGAAATCTTTCACTCTTGTCAAAATTCCGCCTCTATTTCTTGTTACAGAACCATTTTCTTTTCTCAGTGCCATAATCTGTTTTTTCCCCTTACTGAGTTGTCTCTTTGCTATCTTTAGGCTTTGGTTGTTTTCAATTGCCTTCCTTACTAGTTCACAGTTGAATTTCCTTACGTCTTCAGTGATACTTTTTCGTACTGTCTTGCATAGCTCTATATATTCCACTTTGGAAGTCACATCTTCTTTAGTTGTCCTCATCTCTCTTCTTTTTTGCATCAACATTTTGGTTTTTCCTGATAATTTGTTCACATACAATTTGTTCTTAGACCCAGCTAATTTTGTTACTGTTTCCATAAGAGCTTTGGTTACTTTTCTGTTAACTTCAGAAATATCCACTTTTTCCGATGTTAGGCCTTCTAAAGCAGAGAATCAGTTCTTCAGTTCCAATTTGAAGGTATTATGGTGTTTTTTAAGGTTGGTTATGTCCATACATTTTTTTTGTCTTATGAGCTTGCTACGTTCGAGTTTAGTGTTGAGGTGCATCTTACATCTCACCAATCTGTGGTCACTGCCTGTGTTGAACTTGTTTAGCACACTGCAGTCTTCTATGACGAATTTTTTGTTACACATAATAAAATCAATTTCACTTGTCGTCCCATCTGGATGTCTCCATGTCCATTTCCTGTGTGGCTTTTTCTTGAAAAAGGAGTTCAAGATGAAAAACCCTTCTGCCTCTGCAAACTCTACGAGAGTATTTCCAAGCTGGTTTCTGTTGCCGTGACCGAATTAACCTACTGAAGTTTCATTCTGTTGCCGTTGCCCTATTTTTGCATTGAAATCTCCCATAATTATCTTTAAGTGCTGCTTACCTTTATTATTTAGATGACGAATTTCCTCATAAAATTCTTCAATTTCTTCTTCAGGATGACTTGTGGTGGGGGCATAAGTTGGAATAATCTGAGCCTGGTATCTTCTCGAGAGTTGGATAACGAGTCGTGCAGCTCTGTCAGAGGAACTTTCAACTTCTACAACTTTATCCTTCAGTTTCTTGTTTATTATAAATCCAACACCACTAGTTCTTCCAGTATCTGTCCCACGATAGTAGAAGAGATGTCCACTTTTCAGTTCAATGAGATCTTCTCCTTTTCTCCTTACCTCACTTAGTCCAAGGATGTCCCACTTGATCCTTTGTAGTTCCTCTTCCAATTCAAGAAGCCTTGAATCAGAAGATAGGTAGCGTCCGGTTTACGTAGCCAATGTCAGCATCAGATGGCAGCCTAGTCCGGTCCTCCGGGGATTCTTAGCACCCTCTGCCTTCATGTCGCACTGGCCGCCGCCTTGGCCAGGTACATTCCAGCTGCCGGAGACTCAGGGCCAAGATTTAAGTTGTGGAGTCATTTTGGAGGGGTTTGGCCATAACTCACCACGCTGGCCAAGCGGGTTGGTGAGTGTGGGATAGCATTTCCTCTAATCCCGATGGTATAGTTATACCGCTATCGGCGGTCGTCAGAGCCCCTTTAGTGGGAACAGGATGTACCACGAGAAGGCGGGGTTGACATTTGTGAAGGAGAGGCTGTGATGTTACGCATCACCTGACCTTACACACACACACATATATATATATATATCCCAAATGAAAAAAAATATATATTTATATATTGAAAGGAAAATTGCTACAACACCAATGCATTCATCAATCTACACACACAGGAACCCTGCGCAATGCTGCAAGAGCCAGTTTTGTGTTAAACACTAAAAATAAAAAAGCAAAAAGCATCGAAATCATACCTTCATGTAACACACAAACCATGCAAAACTGGAAGTCTCAAACCAACGAACCCAACAAGTGAACCCAACCAATGAAATTGGCTCAGGAGCCTCCGGCCATTCATCAGTGAAAGACACTAAGAGCCCCTGAGTCGGAAAGTTCAGGTTTCATGAGAGTGCCTTCATTTTTTAAACAAAATGCCAACCCACTGACGTCTTTATTAAAATTTTCAGATGTTACATTTTCGTAGGCACTCTGTCTTTTTTACCTGAACATATAAATCAAGGAAACAAATGAAACTTCACAACCAAAATACCTGTCCCCATTCTTCTCTCAAAAATGTAAGCAAATCGAAAAGGACACGATTAAGAGATATATCCTGTTTTAAAATATGCCTGATGGCGTTTTCGTAAAGTACACAGGTGTGCAAAAATTAAGGACGAAGAAGAGAAATTAGCATAACAGCGGAACGAGGGGGCAGAACGGACCGAAAGACCACTCAGGAGATAGACTAGGGTCCGGTACGGTAGGGCATGCGCATATATGCAGCATGACGTGGGGGTAGGGGAGTGTCGGAATGGTATAAAGCACACGGGGGGTGTACGCTCAGCAATTCGGAGCAGCGGGTGGCCTAGTAGGCAACGTTCGAGACTGCCACGGAAAGGACCTCAGGTTCGATCTCAGGCAGGTACGAACGCTCGATCCATTAAATATCCGCCGTGCGTCGGATGCGCACGTTAAGCCGTCGGACACCGGGTGCTGGCCCCCGGTAATAAATCAAGGCGTCTTCCTCCCCCTTTCTACATCACTTCCGTGTCACTTTCCTATCGGGCACTCTAGCCCAAAGGGTTGTTTAAGACCTGGGGTCGGACACTCCCTTCCTAAAATCCTCTACATATGATCTGATCATATAACCTGCTCAGCAATTGCACGGTGTACATCAGTTTGAACGATGTCGAGTTGTTGCCACCGTGTGATATGGCCAACAGGCAATCCAGTAGACGACATCTGGATGACTTTACCCGAGGTCGCGTCATTGGGAAGTTGGAAAGAAGGTCGAAGTGTGACTAGTGTGGCCGAGGAGTTCGGGATAGCTCACAGCATCGTTTCACGAGCTTGGAGAGCATTTCAAACGACAGGAACAGCTGTCCGAGAGTTTAGCAGTGGTCGTCCACGAGCAACCACGGCGGCGGACGACCGGTATATTGTCCTACAGGCGAGAAGAGACAGACGGCAGACAGCGGGAGAAATCGCAAGGCACATGCAACAGACAACTGGACGTCCGTTATCGCGTTTTACCGTGGCCAGGAGGCTGCACAAAGGTGGTCTATCTGCAAGATGACCAGTACGGTGTGTGCCATTAACGCCTGCTCATCGGAGACGGCGGTTTCTGTGGTGCTAGGAACACGAGAACTGGACACATCAGCAATAGGGTCGAGTTCTCTTTACGGATGAGAGCCGATTTAGTCTGACGAGCGATTCTGGACGTATACACATCTGGAGAGAGCAGGGTACACGCAATCACACCTCCAACATAATCGAAAGGGACCGGTTTGGAGGAGGCGGAGTTCTCGTTTGATGCGGTATCATGCTTGGTAGCCGACTGACCTCCACGTCTTCCAAGGAGGTTCAGTTACTGGTATCCGCTATTGTACCGAGGTTCTCCTGCCTCACGTGCGTCTGTTTAGAGGTGCTGTGGGATGGACGACAACGGTGCTCTTCATGGACGACAACGCTACACCTCATCGTACAGTGGCTGTCACAAAGCTGTTGGAGAGTAGAGATATTCAACGCATGGATTGGCCCGCAAGGTCCCCGTACCTAAATCCAAACGAACACGTGTGTGACCTTCTCGGGAGACGCTTGGCAGCACGTCACCAGCCGCCAGCAAAAATTCCGCAGCTGCGATTGGCGCTACAAGAGGAATGGGCCACGATGCTTCAAAAGCTCCTTGACAACTTTGTCCTCAGTATGGACAGACGTTGTAAATCCTGCAACGCAGTAAGGAGTGATCATATCCCCTACTAAAGACTGGATTTTTCTTGGCAGCCGCCTGTCAACTGGACGTTTCTGTCTTTTGTCCAGTTGTGCTCGAAGCTACCTTTTCAAAAGTGCTTTCGTATCCTTTGGAATACTTGTTTGGACGGTTTTGCTCACTTGTCCATATACATCCAATATACATCTTGGGGATCTTATGGTATGATTTGAGTCGATGTGGAGCTCTTCTGCAAGACCTTACATTCGAAAAACCGTTTCGTCCTTAATTTTTGCACGCCAGTGTATGAAAAACAGTCATACAGGTACCTAGAGAAAATCAACCCAAGAAACAGACGTCAAGAACATCTGTTAGATGTAAGTAATGTAAGTTAAAGGTCTCTGGGGCTACGAAAATGTATCATCTCAAAATTTTAGTAAGGACGTCAGTGGTGCGGCATTTTTTTTAAAATGAAGGTTTCTCATGAAACCTGAACTTTCCGACTCAGGAAAGTTCATATTTCAATTTCATTGGTTAGGATCATTAGTTGCGTTCGTTTGTTTGAGGGTTTTAGATTTGCATGGTTCGGGTGTTCCATGATGGTATGATTTGGATGCTTGCTGCTTTTTATTTTCGGTTTATATATCATCATCATCATCATTGTCAACCATTATCAATCCACTGCTGGACGAAGGTCTCCCCAAGTTTCCTCCACAACGGTCTGTCTTGTGCCAGTCTCCTCCATGTCACTCCCGCATACTTTCGAATTTCATCCACCCATCTTCCATGTGGTCTTCTGGGTCTTTTCCTGTCCCTTGGAATCCAATCTAAAATTTCGGCTGTCCATCGATGGTCTGTTCTTCTGGCAGTATGTCCAGCCCATTGCCATTTCAGGGATTTACCTCTGATCATGATGTCTTCCACTCTTGTCATTTTTCGGATCCACGTGTTTCTCTTCTTATCTCTCCTGGTTACACCAAGCATGCACCTCTCCATGCTACTTTGAGTTGTCTGCAGCCTTTGTATGTCTCTTTTAGCTAAGGTCCACGTCTCTGCCCCATACGTAAGCACTGGAAGGATGCATTGATCAAACACTTTTCTTTTAAGACATAATGGCATATTGCTCTTGAAAATTATGCTGTTTCTTCCAAAAGCTCTCCAGGCAAGTTTTGTACGCCGATTAATTTCTTCACCAATGTGACCCTCACTTGATATCTGCTGTCCAAGATAAACGTACGTGTCTGTTATCTCCAGCTTTTCTCCTTCAATCGATAAATCTTCATTTCTTGTAAAAGCATTGTACATCACTTTTGTCTTCTGAAAGTTTATTTTTAATCCCACTTCTTTACTCTTGTCAGCAAGTTCCTGGATCATACTCTGTAGCTCTGATGGGGTAGTTGCAAAAATGACTATGTCATCAGCAAAACGAAGGTGGGTTAGATAATCTCCAATAATCTTTATCCCTTTGTTTTCCCAGTTCAGTGATTGAAAGACATTTTCCAATGTGGCATTAAAGAGCTTCGGAGATATGGTGTCACCTTGTCTCACTCCTTTTCCAATTTTTATGTGTGTTGTATTTTCAAACAGCCGAATCTTTGCACTTGCATTTTCATAGATGTTATTAATAATATTAATGTATGCATCTTCAATACCGCAGGATTTCAGAGCCATTGCAACTGCTGATGGTTTCACCGAATCAAAGGCTTTTTCATAATCGATAAAAGCCATGCACAATGGAAGTTCATATTCCCTCGCCCTTTCAATTAGTTCTCTCAGTACGTGGATATGATCTATTGTGCTGTAGCCACTCCTGAATCCAGCTTGTTCTCTCGGTTGAGCCATGTCCAGTGTCACCTTCAAGCAGTGTGAAAGAACTTTAGTCAAGATTTTATAAACCACTGATAGGAGGCTGATAGGTCTGTAGTTCCTGAGAGCCTCAATGTCACCTTTTTTATGTAGCAGGATCATTGTAGCGTTGTTCCAATCCTCAAGAATCTTCCCTTCATTAAGGCATCAAGCGAAAATTTGGGCGAGTACTGTTTCGATTTCTCCACTTGCTTCTTGTATGATGTCTACAGTAATTCCATCTTCTCCTGGAGCTGCTTTTCCCCGCTTCATGTTCTTGATTGCATGTGCAATTTCTGCTGGAAGGACTGGAAGAACTCTGGTACTGGTACCTTTCATGATGTCTGGAGTACTTGTATCATCCCTTTCATATAATTTGGAGTAGAAATCTTTCACTCTTGTCAAAATTTCGCCTCTATTTCTTGTTACAGAACCAGCTTCTTTTCTCAGTGCCATAATCTGTTTTTTCACCTTACTGAGATGTCCCTTTGCTATCTTTAGGCTTTGGTTGTTTTCAATTGCTTTCCTTACTAGTTCACAGTTGAATTTCCTTACGTCTTCAGTGATACTTTTTCGTACTGTCGTGCATAGCTCTATATATTCCACTTTGTAAGTCACATCTTCTTTAGTTGTCCTCATCACTCTTCTTTTTTGCATCAACATTTTGGTTTTTCCTGATAATTTGTTCACATGCAATTTGTTCTTAGACCCAGCTAGTTTTGTTGCTGTTTCCATAAGAGCTTTGGTTACTTTTCTGTTAACTTCAGAAATATCCACTTCTTCCGATCTTAGGCCTTCTAAAGCAGAGAATCTGTTTTTCAGTTCCCATTTGAAGGTATTATGGTGTTTTTTAAGGTTGGTTATGTCAATACATTTTGTTTGTCTTATGAGCTTGCTACGTTCGAGTTTAGTGTTGAGGTGCATCTTACATCTCACCAATCTATGGTCACTGCCTGTGTTGAACTTGTTTAGCACACTGCAGTCTTCTATGACGAATTTTTTGTTACACATAATAAAATCAATTTCACTTGTCGTCCCATTTGGATGTCTCCATGTCCATTTCCTGTGTGGCTTTTTCTTGAAAAAGGAGTTCAAGATGAAAAACCCTTCTGCCTCTGCAAACTCTACGAGAGTATTTCCAAGCTGGTTTCTGTTGCCGTGACCGAATTTACCTACTGAAGTTTCATTCTGTTGCCGTTGCCCTATTTTTGCATTGAAATCTCCCATAATTATCTTCAAGTGCTGCTTACCTTTATTGTTTAGATCACGAATTTCCTCATAAAATTCTTCAATTTCTTCTTCAGCATGACTTGTGGTGGGTGCATAAGTTTGAATAATCTGAGCCTGGTATCTTCTCGAGAGTTGGATAACGAGTCGTGCAGCTCTGTCAGAGGAACTTTCAACTTCTACAACTTTATCCTTCAGTTTCTTGTTTATTATAAATCCAACACCACTTGTTCTGCCAGTATCTGTCCCACGATAGTAGAAGAGATGTCCACTTTTCAGTTCAATGAGATCTTCTCCTTTTCTCCTTACCTCACTTAGCCCGACGATGTCCCACTTGATCCTTTGTAGTTCCTCTTCCAATTCAAGAAGCCTTGAATCAGAAGATAGGGAGCGTCCGTTGTACGTAGCCAAGGTCAGCATCAGATGGCAGCCTAGTCCGGTCCTCCGGGGATTCTTAGCACCCTCTGCCTTCATGTCGCACTGGCCGCTGCCTTGGCCAGGTACATTCCAGCTGCCGGAGACTGAGGGCCAAGATTTAAGTTGTGGAGTCATTTTGGAGGGGTTTGGCCATAACTCACCACGCTGGCCAAGCGGGTTGGTGAGTGTGGGATAGCATTTCCTCTAATCCCGATGGTATAGTTATACCACTATTGGCGGTCGTCAGAGCCCCTTTAGTGGGAACAGGATGTACCACGAGAAGGCGGGGTTGACATTTGTCAAGGAGAGGCTGTGATGTTACGCATCACCTGACCTTACATCCCATATATATATATATATATATATATATATATATATATATATATATATATATATATATATATATATATATATATATATATATATATATATATATATATATATATATATATATATATTATATCATCATTATCAATCCACTGCTGGACGAAGGTCTCCCCAAGTTTCCTCCACAACGGTCTGTCTTGTGCCAGTCTCCTCCATGTCACTCCCGCATATTTACGAATTTCATCCACCCATCTCCCATGTGGTCTTTTTCTGGGTCTTTTCCTGTCCCTTGGAATCCAATCTAAAATTTCGGCTGTCCATCTATGGTCTGTCTTTCTGGCAGTATGTCCAGCCCATTGCCATTTCAGGGATTTAACTCTGATCATGATGATCTCTGATCATGATATATTATATATATATATATATATATACTGGGGATGTAAGGTCAGGTGATGCGTAACATTACAGCCTCTCCTTGATGAACGTCAACCCCGCCTTCTCGTGGTGCATCCTGTTCCCACTAAAGGGGCTCTGACGACCGCCAATAGCGGTATAACTATAACATCTGGATTAGAGGAAATAAAAGGAAACCAATCGGCTTGGATAGCGTGGTGAGTTATGGCCAAACCCCTCCAAAACGACTCCGCAACTTAAATCTTGGCCCTGAGTCTCCGGCAGCTGGAATGTACCTGGCCAAGGCAGCGGTCAGTGCGACATGAAGGCAGAGGGTGCTAAGAATCCCCGGAGGACCGGACTAGGCTACCATCTGATGCTGACCTTGGCTACGTACAATGGACGCTCCCTATCTTCTGATTCAAGGCTTCTTAAATTGGAAGAGGAACTACAAAGGATCAAGTGGGATATCGTCGGGCTAAGTGAGGTAAGGAGAAAAGGAGAAGATCTCATTGAACTGAAAAGTGGACATGTCTTCTACTATCGTGGGACAGATACTGGCAGAACTAATGGTGTTGGATTTATAATAAACAAGAAACTGAAGGATAAAGTTGTAGAAGTTGAAGGTTCCTCTGACAGAGCTGCACGACTCGTTATCCAACTCTCGAGTAGATACCAGGCTCAGATTATTCAAACTTATGCACCCACCACAAGTCATCCTAAAGAAGAAATTGAAGAATTTTATAAGGAAATTCGTTATCTAAATAATAAAGGTAAGCAACACTTGAAGATAATTATGGGAGATTTCAATGCAAAAATAGGGCAACAGCAACAGAATGAAACTTCAGTAGGAAAATTCGGTCACGGCAACAGAATCCAGCTTGGAAATGCTCTCGTAGAGTTTGCAGAGGCAGAAGGGTTTTTCATCTTGAACTCCTTTTTCAAGAAAAAGCCACACGGGAAATGGTCATGGAGACATCCAAATGGGACGACAAGTGAAATTCATTTCATTATGTGTAACAAACAATTCGTCATAGAAGACTGCAGTGTGCTAAACAGGTTCAACACATGTAGTGACCATAGATTGGTGAGATGTAAGATGCACCTCAACACTAAGCTCGAACGAGGCAAGCTCAAAGACAAACAAAATGTATTGACATAACCAACCTTAAAAAACACCATAATACCTTCAAGTTGGAACTGAAGAACAGATTCTCTGCTTTATAAGGCCTAACATCGGAAGAAGTGGATATTTCTGAAGTTAACAGAAAAGTAATCAAAGCTCTTATGGAAACAGCAAAAAAATTAGCTGGGTCTAAGAACAAGTTGCATGTGAACAAATTATCAGGAAAAACCAAAATGTTGATGCAACAAAGAAGAGAGATGAGGACAACTAAAGAAGATGTGACTTCCAAAGTGGAATATATAGAGCTATGCAAGACAGTACGAAAAAGTATCACTAAAGACGTAATGAAATTCAACTGTGAACTAGTGAGGAAAGCAATTGAAAACAACCAAAGCCTAAAGATAGCAAAGGGACATCTCAGTAAGGGAAGAAAACAGATTATGGCACTGAGAAAAGAAGATGCTTCTGTAACAAGAAATAGAGGCGAAATTTTGACAAGAGTGAAAGACTTCTACTCCAAATTATATGAAAGGGGTGATACATGTACTCCAGACATCATGAAAGGTACCAGTACCAGAGTTCTTCCAGTCCTGCCAGCAGAAGTTGCACATGCAATCAAGAACATGAAGCGGGGTAAAGCTCCAGGAGAAGATGGAATTACTGTAGACATCATACAAGAAGCAAGTGGAGAAATCGAAACAGTAGTGCCCAAATTTTCACTCGATGCCTTAATGAAGGGAAGATTCCTGAGGATTGGAACAATGCTACAATGATCCTGCTACATAAAAAAGGTGACATTGAGGATCTCAGGAACTACAGACCTATGAGCTTCCTATCAGTAGTTTATAAAATCTTCACCAAAGTTCTTTCACACCGCTTGAAGGTTACACTGGACATGGCTCAACCAAGAGAACAAGCTGGATTCAGGAGTGGCTACAGCACAATTGATCATATCCATGTACTGAGAGAACTAATTGAAAGAGCGAGGGAATATGAGCTTCCATTATGCATGGCTTTTATCGATTATGAAAAAGCCTTTGATTCGGTGAAACCATCAGCAGTTACAATGGCTCTGAAATCCTGCGGTATTGAAGATGCATACATTAATATTATTAATAACATCTATGAAAATGCAAGTGCAAAGATTCGGCTGTTTCAAAATACAATACACATAAAAATTGGAAAATGAGTGAGACAAGGTGACACCATATCTCCGAAGCTATTTAATGCCACATTGGAGGGTGTCTTTCAGTCACTGAGCTGGGAAAACAAGGGGATAAAGATTAATGGAGATTATCTAACCCACCTTCGTTTTGCTGATGACATAGTCATTTTTGCAACTACCCCATCTGAGCTGTAGAGTATGATCCAGGAACTTGCTGACAAGAGCAAAGAAGTGGGATTAAAAATGAACTTTCAGAAGACAAAAGTGATGTTCAATGCTTTTATAAGAAATGAAGATTTATCGATTGATGGAGAAAAGCTGGAGATAACAGACACATACGTTTATCTTGGACAGCAGATATCAAGTGAGGCTCACATTGATGAAGAAATTAATCGGCGTACAAAATTTGTCTGGAGAGCTTTTGGAAGAAACAGCATAATTTCCAAGAGCAATATGCCATTATGTCTTAAAATAAAAGTGTTTGATCAATGCATCCTTCCAGTGCTTACGTATGGTGCAGAGACGTGGACCTTAACTAAAAGAGACATACAAAGGCTGCAGACAACTCAAAGAAGCATGGAGTGGTGCATGCTTGGTGTAACCAGGAGAGATGAGAAGAGGAACTCTTGGATCCGAAAAATGACAAGAGTGGAAGACATCATGATCAGAGTTAAATCCCTGAAATGGCAATATGCTGGACATACTGCCAAAAGGACAGACCATCGATGGAGAGCCAAGATTTTAGATTGGATTCCAAGGGACAGGAAAAGACCCAGAAGAAGACCACGTGGGAGATGGGTAGATGAAATTCGAAAGTATGCGGGAGTGACATGGAGGAGACTGGCGCAAGACAGACCGTTGTGGAGGAAACTTGGGGAGACCTTCGTCCAGCAGTGTATTGATAATGGTTGACAATGATGATGATGATGAGATATATACTGGAGAGCTTTTGGAAGACACGGCATAATTTTCAAGAGCAATATGCCATTATGTCTTAAAAGCAAAGTGTTTGATCAATGCATCCTTCCAGTGCTTACGTATGGTGTAGAGATGTGGACCTTAACTAAAAGAGACATACAAAGACTGCAGACAACTCAAAGAAGCATGGAGAGACGCATGCTTCGTGTTACCAGGAGAGATAAGAAGAGGAACTCGTGGATCCGAAAAATGTGAAGAGTGGAAGACCTCATGATCAGAAATAAATCCCTGAAATGGCAATGGGCTGGACATACTGCCAGAAGGACAGACCATCGATGGACAGCCGAAATTTTAGATTGGATTCCAATGGACAGGAAAAGACCCAGAAGAAGACAACATGGAAGATGGGTGGATGAAATTCGGAAGCATGTGGGAGTGACATGGAGGAGACTGGCACAGGACAGACCGTTGTGGAGGAAACTTGGGGAGACCTTCGTCCAGCAGCGGATTGATAATCTTTGAAAATGATGATGATGATGACATATATATATATATATATATATATATATATATATATATATATATATATATATATATATATATATACACATACACTAAAACTCTAAACTAAAAGACTGCGTATTCCATACACACACAAGAAAATGACATCGAAAATTGCAAAAAATATTACAAAGAAACACAAGCACACACCCAGACGCGCGATGCAGCCGACTGAACTATGCTCAAATATACGATATAAAATACATTAAAATCACAAATCCAAAAACACTTAACTCACTTACCTCATCAAATGAAATGCGATAGCCAAAGTAAATAACTAGCCCAAGAAAAAGTATCAAAAATATCAAAAGTAACAAATCATCTCGAAGATTCAGCTGTCATCATCAGGAAGACCCCCAGCTGAATATATATGGCCTTTCAAAACGACAGCAAAGGCAAACAAAGTTAATACCTGCTGTGTTGGATTCCCTAGGCCATACATGGAAATAGCGATAAACCCAAGTAAGATAAAAAAACAAAAATACAAAAGAAATAAGTAAATAAAGGTAGCAATCCAAAGGCACACTAAGAAACAACAGATAGATCTCCGGATAGCTCAACAACCTGTGATAGAAATCCAAATGACAAACCATGTGACACGTATGCAGCGGAAGAATGACGCATAACGCCGCGGTTGCAGTGAGGTATATATCTATAGTGAGTGACGAGAAAGGTTACAGATAGATAGATGTTAACTTAGTCTTCAGCCACAAGAGGCCCATCGAGTGGCACTTAAAGAACTAACCATTTAATATTGTAGGGCCATGGTTAGTACAATTAAATATGTATGGGGATATGTTGTATGCCTTATAAAAATTCTGAGCTTTGGAGTCGTGCAATAGGTTTGAAAATAATGTTTTTACATATTGCAGCGGGTATTCATTTTCCTTCAAGATGTTCCACAACTGTATAAGTTCTTTAATTAGTACATCTACTGTATTGCAAATCTCAAACAGCCTATGAATCCTCGATATGACAAGATTTCTTCAAATTGACTTGGATACACTAGAATGCCAATTTACGTAATAATTGATATGAAACATATAATTTCTTCTCTTATCATATAAAGTAGTGATATAGCCGTCTATAGAGTTGCCTATCTTCAAATCCAAAAAGTTAATTTGACCGGAGGTGACATTAGTTTGCTCCAATGATAACCAAGGAGGATATATGCTTTTAGCAGATACTGGAAAAGTTTCCCAATTAAAGGCAATGACGTCGTCGATGTAGCGTAACACGACACCTGTAAGGTCTTTATTTTCTGTGACATATTTCTGTTCATAATAATGCAAATACAGGTTTGCAAGCACACTGGAATACTTAGATCCCATGGGTATTCCATTAATTTGTTGGTATATGTGACCACTAACTCTCAGATAACTATTGTCGAGACATAGGCTTACCATGTATCTCCAATTGGCATGTGACATATCTGATTTGTCTTCGAATTTCTCATATAACCAGTCACATACCCTGTGCAAATCTTGCAAGTCTATATTAGTAAATAAATTTTTGAAATCGTAGGTTGCAATGTGCGTGTACTGTCCTTTTTTATTAGATTTCACCATTTCCAGGACTTGTTCGCCATTCCCTATAAACCAAGCATTTTGTATCTGTCTAAAGATGGTTTTTAGTTTGCACTCAAAGATGGCACCAACTTGCGTGCAATAGCAATCCTTAGCTGATGTTATAAATCTAAAAGAGGTTGGTGATTTATGGAATTTTGGGATTGCATACATTATTGGAAATTTTAAATTGAAGTTTTTAATTTTTAGTCTCTTATATTGTGCAATGAATTTTTTGTTAATGACATTGCTGTCCAAGTTAATGCGAGCAAAAGTACTAGTACCATTTAGTTCCTTAGTCAATAGACCGTAGTAGAATCTCTTACATATGAAGGCTAGATTATTTTTCGCCTTATCAATAGGCAAGATAACAAAGTTATCACGCAGATTCCGTATTTGTCTACGGAGACCAGTGCATTTATATGTCATTTGTTTAGGAAAGCTGAATGTGAGCTGTTTATCAATGTTCATATAGACTTTGTTTATCCACTCTAGAAATGACTCATATGGTACATGAAATCTAGAAGAACAACCATTACCAAATTTTACCAAATCCTTAAGAATACCACTTATAAGTTCCTTATACTTGAGTTTCCTGGGTACTCTGTAGTTGGCACCTTTATTGACGGTTGATTTTAAAATATCGTTGGCAATTATATCTGTATTTCCTGTTAATATATGTCCATAATGTGTGTCGACAAAGTCGCGCATTTCAGCATTATCACAAAAACATGGTAGTGCACTGCCATTGCCATTACTACATTCATAATTAGTAATGTCTCTGTAATTATAAAGCTGTTGTCCAATACTAGGTTCATATTTATAGCCAACTGTCACGCTCCAGTCAATTAGAGGAAAGCAAGTTTCATGTTCCCGAAATATTTTGTTAAAACATAAGTTATCAAAGATTTTATCTCTAAAGTGTATAACACAGTATACTCTTTTATAATCCTTTGCAACCGTTGTTAGACTATCCATTCTGAATCGCAAGAGATCAGAGATAAGATGTTGCACTATAGATTATTTTGATATTTGTGTTGTGATGTAGTTTGACTAAAGCCTTTATTTTGCTGCCCTTCAATCCAAATATTGCACCTCTACACCTATTGACAATTCTTCTCATCTAAAAACTGTAGTAGTCCATTGAAATCAATGGCACGGCCACCTTGCCTGCCTCTACCTCTTTGTCCCCTTGGTATCCGATGACCCCTGTTGTCAAAAGGCTTAAATTTAAACGTTTTATATACATTTTCCTCCTGTTTTACGCTTGAAAAACTTTTACCATTAAATAATTCATTCATTCCGTAAGGATATATTGTTTCAAGTTGTAGTATGAAAAGATTTTCAAATTCCAAGCGTTTTTTGAAATCATCCTCAATTGCCAAGATACTTACATAGATGTTATCAAAACTAAATTTTTGAAAATGCGACAGTTCAGCGTCATCTTTCTTCTCATATAGCTTGACATCGGATCTATGTCCATTCATTCTTAGACGTAGTGGGCCAGCAGTTTGTCCTATATATTGTAGACCACTTTGTTTGCAGTAGATTGAATAAACCACTCCAATCGACTTACAGAAGTTGGTCAACAAAGTGTTATCTTCACTTAAATGCCTTGGTTGTATAACTCTACAAGTTTTGCATCTGGAATCCGAGCATTTTTGAAATTTTAGCTGTATATATTGTTGTACAACATCTCTTTGGTCTGCTTTACTAGAGCCCTCCATGTTCTTAGTGTCTCCTGGATTTTTTATATTTTCTACGTTTTTGTCTATTTTTTTATTTTTTTATTAAAAAATAAAAAATATATAAGGAACTTATAAGTGGTATTTTTAAGGATTTGGTAAAATTTGTTAATGGTTGTTCTTCTAGATTTCATGTACCATATGAGTCATTTCTAGAGTGGATAAACAAAGTCTATATGAACATTGATAAACAGCTCACATTCAGCTTTCCTAAACAAATGACATATAAATGCACTGGTCTCCGTAGACAAATACGGAATCTGCGTGATAACTTTGTTATCTTGCCTATTGATAAGGCGAAAAATAATCTAGCCTTCATATGTAAGAGATTCTACTACGGTCTATTGACTAAGGAACTAAATGGTACTAGTACTTTTGCTCGCATTAACTTGGACAGCAATGTCATTAACAAAAAATTCATTGCACAATATAAGAGACTAAAAATTAAAAACTTCAATTTAAAATTTCCAATAATGTATGCAATCCCAAAATTCCATAAATCACCAACCTCTTTTAGATTTATAACATCAGCTAAGGATTGCTATTGCACGCAAGTTGGTGCCATCTTTGAGTGCAAACTAAAAACCATCTTTAGACAGATACAAAATGCTTGGTTTATAGGGAATGGCGAACAAGTCCTGGAAATGGTGAAATCTAATAAAAAAGGACAGTACACGCACATTGCAACCTACGATTTCAAAAATTTATTTACTAATATAGACTTGCAAGATTTGCACAGGGTATGTGACTGGTTATATGAGAAATTCGAAGACAAAACAGATATGTCACATGCCAATTGGAGATACATGGTAAGCCTATGTCTCGACAATAGTTATCTGAGAGTTAGTGGTCACATATACCAACAAATTAATGGAATACCCATGGGATCTAAGTATTCCAGTGTGCTTGCAAACCTGTATTTGCATTATTATGAACAGAAATATGTCACAGAAAATAAAGACCTTACAGGTGTCGTGTTACGCTACATCGACGACGTCATTGCCTTTAATTGGGAAACTTTTCCAGTATCTGCTAAAAGCATATATCCTCCTTGGTTATCATTGGAGCAAACTAATGTCACCTCCGGTCAAATTAACTTTTTGGATTTGAAGATAGGCAACTCTATAGACGGCTATATCACTACTTTATATGATAAGAGAAGAAATTATATGTTTCATATAAATTATTACGTAAATTGGCATTCTAGTGTATCCAAGTCAATTTGAAGAAATCTTGTCATATCGAGGATTCATAGGCTGTTTGAGATTTGCAATACAGTAGATGTACTAATTAAAGAACTTATACAGTTGTGGAACATCTTGAAGGAAAATGAATACCCACTGCAATATGTAAAAACATTATTTTCACAGCTATTGCACGACTCCAAAGCTCAGAATTTTTATAAGGCATACAGCATGTCCCCATACATACACTGACGGAAAAAAAAATCCCAACACCACGAAACAATAGTTGTAGAGGAATGAAATAGGTAGCATATTTAATCGATTAAGGTTTCAAGATCACAGCTTAATGTAAGCGCGAGAAGAGCCATTTTAAATGTGAAATGCTGGTATATTCATAACCGGTGTAACCGCCAGAATGTTGAATGCAAGCACGCAAACGTTCATGCGTTGTGTCGTACAGGTGCTGGATGTCAGTTTGTGGGATGGAGTTCCATGCCTGTTGCACTTGGTCGGTCAATACAGGGACGGTTAATGCTGGTTGGGGGTGACGCTGGAGTTGTCGTCTAATGATATCCCATACGTGCTCGATTGGTGAAAGATCTTGTGATCCAGAAGGCCACGTCAACGTGTCGACACTCTGTAAAGCATGTTGGGTTACAACAGCGGTATGCGGGCGAGCGTTATCCTGTTGGAAAACACCCCTTGAATGCTGTTCATGAATAGCAGCACAACAGGTTGAATCACCAGACCGACGTACAACTGTGCCGTTAGGGTGCGTGGGGTAACCACGAGAGTGCTCCTGCTGTCATAGGAAATTGCTCCCCTGACCATAACTCCAGGTATAGGTCCATTGTGTCTCGGCCGCAGACAGGTTGGTTGCAGGCGCTCACCTGGCCTCCTTCTAACCAACACACGGCCATCACTGGCACCCAGGCAGAACCGGATTTCATCAGAAAACACAACAGATCTCCACTCCGTCCTCCAATGAGCTCTAGCTTGATACCACTGACTTCGCAAACGGCGGTGGTTTGGAGTAAATGGAATGCACGCTACAGGGCGTCTGGCTCGGAGCTGTCCTTCAAGTAACAGATTTGTAACAGTTCGTTGTGTCACTGTGGTGGCAAATGCAGTTCGAATTGCTGCCGCAGACGCAGTACGATGCGCCACGGCCATACGCCGTACACGGCGGTATTCCCTCTCAGTAGTGCCACGTGGCCGGCCGGAACCCGGTCTTCTTGAGGCAGTACCTTACCTTGACCACCGCTGCCAACAATCATGCACCGTGGCTACATTCCTGCCAAGTCGTTCTGCAATATTGCGGAAAGAAAATCCACCTTCTCGTAGCCCTATTACACGACCTCGTTCAAACTCCGTGAGCTGTTGATAATGGCTTCTTCGTCTTCTTAAAGGCATTCTTGACTAACATCAACACACTACGTCGAATCTCAACGATAGCTAACGCTCACGAACATCACAGCGCGTATTTACAGCAAACCTGCTTTGCATGTTCCGAGGGACTCTACTAGCGCCACACGTATGCGCCGAGCACGAAATTTGCATAGACGTCATCTTACAGATGTACTCTCACCGCCTACCAACTATCGTTTATCTAACACAACTTCTTCTTGGTGTTGGGATTTTTTTCCGCCAGTGTATTTAATTGTACTAACCATGGCCCTACAATATTAAATGGTTAGTTCTTTAAGTGCCACTCGATGGGCCTCTTGTGGCTGAAGACTAAGTTAACATCTATCTATCTGTAACCTTTCTCGTCACTCACTATAGATATATACCTCACTGCAACCGCGGCGTTATGCGTCATTCTTCCGCTGCATACGTGTCACATGGTTTGTCATTTGGATTTCTATCACAGGTTGTTGAGCTATCCGGAGATCTATCTGTTGTTTCTTAGTGTGCCTTTGGATTGCTACCTTTATTTACTTATTTCTTTTGTATTTTTTGTTTTTTTATCTTACTTGGGTTTATCGCTATTTCCATGTATGGCCTAGGGAACCCAACTCAGCAGGTATTAACTTTGTCTGCCTTTGCTGTCGTTTTGAAAGGCCATATATTCAGCTGGGGTCTTCCCGATGATGACAGCTGAATCTTCGAGATGATTTGTTACTTTTGATATTTTTGATACCTTTTCTTGGGCTAGTTATTTACTTTGGCTATCGCATTTCATTTGATGAGGTAAGTGAGTTAAGTGTTTTTGGATTTGTGATTTTAATGCATTTTATATCGTTTATATATATAGGGTGTTTCGAAAATATCTGGCTAAACTGTAAAGGGTGGTAGAGGGTCCAAAACAAACATTTTTTGTCAAAGAAGGTGTGTCCGGAAATGTCGCGTTTAAGCGCTGGCACCTAAAGCAAGATTTGAAATACAAAATGAAAGACAGATAAAATCAAGGGCAACAAACCTTTTAATGAGTCCCGTTTTTACATTGGATGCTTAAAAGAGCGACCACCAACACTTACACAAGCTTCACATCGTCGGTGCATGAATTAGCGTACATTTGCAAAGATTCTAGGCATTTCCTGAACATTTCCAGCAGCTACAGACAGTCTGGCGACTAGATCTTCCTCGGAGTCAATGGGAGTATCGTACATGATGCTCTTCATGTGGCCGCAGAAGAAGAAATCCATACACGGCAAATCTGGTGATCATGGTGTCCAAGGAACAGGTCCACCCCGACCAATCCAGTAGTTTCCATAAGTTGCGTCCAGGTAATTCCTCACATCACTGCTAAAGTGTGCAGACGCACCATCATGCTGGAACCAGATTCTTCTTCAAGCAGACGGAGGAACAGCGGTGAGAAGTTCCGGCAAGGTCTCTTGCAGGAAGATGCGGTACGTGCGGCCGGTCAACCGACTAGGTAGGATGTACAGTCCAATGAAAAAATCATGCTCCATACCTGCCCAAACATTGATGGAGAATCTTTGCTGGTAGGCATGTAGTTTTGTCGCATGTGGATTTTCATGTGCCCAAACGTGAGCATTGTGGCCGTTAAACTTTAAACAGTCCTTCTCGTGTAAACGTAGCTTCATCCGTGAATGAAGGGAAGTCAGGCTGTACTGCAGCTTGCTGCAGGTACCATCGTGCGAAATGTACACGGACAGGATAATCCTCCGGTTTCAGTGATTGCATTCTCTGTAAATAGAATGGATGCATTTCTTCGTCATGTAAAATCCTCCATACGACTGAATGGCTCAACCTCAGGCAATGTCCAACATCTCTCGTGCTTGTGGTAGGATTTAATTCAACTGCATGTAAGACAGCTTCTACCACTGTAAGAGTTCTGCAACTTCTTGTCCGGCCCACATCACGTCTGCTAGCTCTGAAAGATCCACTGTCGCAAAGCTGGCGGTGCACAGGTTCTAACGTTTGGCGATTCGGCAGGTGATTCGTCGGGAATCGTGCACTGTACAACCTTTAAGCAGCTCGTCCGTTTCCGTTCTCTTTTTCTTTTTTTTTTTTTTTGATTGGAGATTTTACGACCACCATGAGCAACTCAATGGGCTATAAGCAGTAGCCCGTCCGTAATTTAGGGTCACTGGTTGCAGGGAAGAGAGAGAGAGCCAGTGCCTTAAGACAAACACAACATCCATGCCTCACCGGGATTCGAACCCAGACCCCATTCCGGACGAATGATCAGAAGCCATCACTTAGACCACTGCGCCACCGGGGCGGCCTGTTTCCGTTCTCAGACCCATACATCAGGTGCATATCTGCGAACTTTGAATTCGTGTAGCGATGCATGCCGTTGATAGTCCGAGCGGGTAAGGACGCCTTACGCCACAGAAACGATGTTATCGACTGACCTAAACAGCGCGTTCTACCACCTAAATGCGGCATTTCAGGACACACACATCCTTTGACAAAAAATGTTTATTTTGGGCCCCTCTACGACTCTTTACAATTTGGCCAGATAACTTCGAAACGTTCTGCTTATATATATACACTATCTACCAACAAGTAATTGGACATCCCTGCAATCGCGTACATGTAGCCGTGACGTGTATCAGGATATCTGCGGTCCTGATACACGTCACGGCCGCCACCGTTAAATATCGTGTGGGAAACAACAACGCAACCATAGGCCACGCAGTGCAAGATGCCACGCAGTTTGGAGCTCTCTGATTTCGAGAAAGGTGTAATCGTCGGGTATCACAGAAATGGCCGATCCATACGTGACATATCCAGCGAGTTGAAGTACCCAAAATCGACAGTGGCCTACGTGATTGGCAAGTGGAAGAGGAGAGGTGACTGTCGGAATGTTCTCCGACCCGGCAGACCCACAAAACTGGGAGTTAGAGACCGACTGGTGCTGGCCAGAGAAATTCGGAAGAACCGCACCAAATCGATGGGACACATCCGCGAGGAGTTTCAACAGGCATCCGGGAGTGTTCTTTCGATGAATACCATCCGTAAGGCAGCCCATCTGCTCGGTTATCATGGACGTGCTGCCGCCCACAAGCCTTTGATCACCAAGTCCGATAGCGCTGCTCGGCTAACGTGGTGCAAAGAACTTCGACAGTGGACCGTTGAACAGTGGAAACAGGTTCTCTGGAGCGACGAATCAAGGTTCACCCTCTACCGTTCGGATGGCAGGGTCTGGGTTTGGCGTCTGCCTGGAGAATGCCTCCTGCCGGAATGTATTGTGCCAACTGTGAAGTTCGGCGGCGGTGGAGTTATGCTATGTGGGTGTTTCTCCTGGTATGGCACGGGACCCTTGGTCGCAATTCCTGGTAGACTCAACGCCGAGACCTACTGCACCATTTTGGATGACCATGCGCTTCCTACGTTGTGGCAGTTTTACGGGGTGGACCCATGTTACTTTCAGGATGACAATGCCACCTGTCATGTTGCAAGGTCCACCATGGCTTGGTATGGTGGCAATGGGGTTAATCGAATGGACTGGCCTGCGCAGAGCCCGGACCTTAACCATATCAATCACCTCTGAGACGAGTTGGTGCGTCGACTTAAGGGGTGTCCCCACCGTCCGAAATTGGTTAAGGAACTGACCTGTCTTCTCCGAGCCGAGTGGAAGAAAATACCGCTAGCCGTCGTACAACGCCTGGCTGAGAGTATGCCCCGGAGGGTCGCAGCTGTATTCGCCGTTCGTGGAAGTTCCACCAACTATTGAAGGTGAAAAACTTTGTTTTCCTTTGCTATCACAGGTGTCCAAGTACTTGTTGGTAGAGAGTGTATATATATATATATCATCATCATCATTGTCAACCATTATCAATCCACTGCTGGACGAAGGTCTCCCCAAGTTTCCTCCACAACGGTCTGTCTTGTGCCAGTCTCCTCCATGTCACTCCCGCATATTTACGAATTTCATCCACCCATCTCCCATGTGGTCTTTTTCTGGGTCTTTTCCTGTCCCTTGGAATCCAATCTAAAATTTCGGCTGTCCATCTATGGTCTGTCCTTCTGGCAGTATGTCCAGCCCATTGCCATTTCAGGGATTTAACTCTGATCATGATGACTTCCACTCTCGTCATTTTTCGGATCCACGAGTTCCTCTTCTTATCTCTCCTGGTTATACCAAGCATGCACCTCTCCATGCTTCTTTGAGTTGTCTGCAGCCTTTGTATGTCTCTTTTAGTTAAGGTCCACGTCTCTGCACCATACGTAAGCACTGGAAGGATGCATTGATCAAACACTTTTCTTTTAAGACATAATGGCATATTGCTCTTGAAAATTATGCTGTTTCTTCCAAAAGCTCTCCAGGCAAGTTTTGTACGCCGATTAATTTCTTCATCAATGTGACCCTCACTTGATATCTGCTGTCCAAGATAAACATATGTATCTGTTATCTCCAGTTTTTCTCCATCGATCGATAAATCTTCATTTCTTGTAAAAGCATTGAACATCACTTTTGTCTTCTGAAAGTTCATTTTTAATCCCACTTCTTTACTCTTGTCAGCAAGTTCCTGGATCATACTCTGCAGCTCTGATAGGCTAGTTGCAAAAATGACTACGTCATCAGCAAAACGAAGGTGGGTTAGATAATCTCCATTAATCTTTATCCCTTTGTTTTCCCAGTTCAGTGATTGAAAGACATTTTCCAATGTGGCATTAAAGAGCTTCGGAGATATGGTGTCACCTTGTCTCACTCCCTTTCCAATTTTTATGTGTGTTGTATTTTCAAACAGCTGAATCTTTGCACTTGCATTTTCATAGATGTTATTAATAATATTAATGTATGCATCTTCAATACCGCAGGATTTCAGAGCCGTGGTAACTGCTGATGGTTTCACCGAATCAAAGGCTTTTTCATAATCGATAAAAGCCATGCACAATGGAAGTTCATATTCCCTCGCTCTTTCAATTAGTTCTCTCAGTACGTGGATATGATCTATTGTGCTGTAGCCACTCCTGAATCCAGCTTGTTCTCTCGGTTGAGCCATGTCCAGTGTTACCTTCAAGCGGTGTGAAAGAACTTTAGTGAAGATTTTATAAACCACTGATAGGAGGCTGATAGGTCTGTAGTTCCTGAGATCCTCAATGTCACCTTTTTTATGTAGCAGGATCATTGTAGCATTGTTCCAATCCTCAGGAATTTTCCCTTCATTAAGGCATCGAGTGAAAATTTGGGCGAGTACTGTTTCAATTTCTCCACTTGCTTCTTGTATGATGTCTATAGTAATTCCATCTTCTCCTGGAGCTTTCCCCAGCTTCATGTTCTTGATTGCATGAGCAACTTCTGCTGGGAGGACTGGAAGAACTCTGGTACCTTTCATGATGTCTGGAGTACATGTATCATCCCTTTCATATAATTTGGAGTAGAAATCTTTCACTCTCGTCAAAATTTCGCCTCTATTTCTTGTTATAGAACCATCTTCTTTTCTCAGAGCCATAATCTGTTTTCTTCCCTTACTGAGATGTCCCTTTGCTATCTTAAGGCTTTGGTTGTTTTCAATTGCTTTCCTCACTAGCTCACAGTTGAATTTCCTTACGTCTTCAGTGATACTTTTTCGTGTTGTCTTGCATAGCTCTATATATTCCACTTTGGAAGTCACATCTTCTTTAGTTGTCCTCATCTCTCTTCTTTTTTGCATCAACATTTTGGTTTTTCCTGATAATTTGTTCACATGCAACTTGTTCTTAGACCCAGCTAATTTTGTTGCTGTTTCCATTAGAGCTTTGGTTACTTTTCTGTTAACTTCCGAAATATCCACTTCTTCCGATGTTAGGCCTTCTAAAGCTGAGAATCTGTTCTTCAGTTCCAACTTGAAAGTATTATGGTGTTTTTTAAGGTTGGTTATGTCAATACATTTTGTTTGTCTTATGAGCTTGCCACGTTCCAGTTTAGTGTTGAGGTGCATCTTACATCTCACCAATCTATGGTCACTACCTGTGTTGAACTTGTTCAGCACACTGCAGTCTTCGATGACGAATTTTTTGTTACACATAATAAAATCAATTTCACTTGTCGTCCCAATTGGATGTCTCCATGTCCATTTCCTGTGTGGCTTTTTCTTGAAAAAGGAATTCAAGATGAAAAATCCTTCTGCCTCTGCAAACTCAACGAGAGTATTTCCACGCTGGTTTCTGTTGCCGTGACCGAATTTACCTACTGAAGTTTCATTCTGTTGCCGTTGCCCTATTTTTGCATTGAAATCTCCCATAATTATCTTCAAGTGCTGCTTACCTTTATTATTTAGATGACGAATTTCCTCATAAAATTCTTCAATTTCTTCTTCAGGATGACTTGTGGTGGGTGCATAAGTTTGAATAATCTGAGCCTGGTATCTTCTCGATAGTTGGATAACGAGTCGTGCAGCTCTGTCAGAGGAACTTTCAACTTCTACCACTTTATCCTTCAGTTTCTTGTTTATTATAAATCCAACACCACTAGTTCTGCCAGTATCTGTCCCACGATAATAGAAGAGATGTCCACTTTTCAGTTCAATGAGATCTTCTCCTTTTCTCCTTACCTCACTTAGCCCCACGATGTCCCACTTGATCCTTTGTAGTTCCTCTTCCAATTCAAGAAGCCTTGAATCAGAAGATAGGGAGCGTCCGTTATAGGTAGCCAAGGTCAGCATCAAATGGCAGCCTAGTCCGGTCCTCCGGGGATTCTTAGCACCCTCTGCCTTCATGTCGCACTGGCCGCTGCCTTGGCCAGGTACATTCCAGCTGCCGGAGACTGAGGGCCAAGATTTAAGTTGTAGAGTCATTTTGGAGGTGTTTGGCCATAACTCACCACGCTGGCCAAGCGGGTTGGTGAGTGTGGGATAGCATTTCCTCTGATCCCGATGGTATAGTTATACCGCTATTGGCGGTCGTCAGAGCCCCTTTAGTGGGAACATATATATATATATATATATATATATAAATGTACATATACAGGGTGCATAGGAAAGTCCCTTTGGCCTGAAATAACTTGCGAACGGAGAGAGGTACAGTTATGCAAGTGAGATAACGGTATAGTAAAGTGACTACGCCCGATCGAATGCAACCAATAGTAGCGCCCCTAGTGGCGAAATGTGGAAGTTAGCCATTGTAAATCAAAAACGAAAAGAGATAGAGCAAAATATTCAATTACAAAGCTGTAGAGCATGAATTATTTAGTACAAAACGACATTTGTTTCACACGGATAAGATAAATCGTCGCTTGAATACCCTAAAATGTCCGAAATCGATGCGCGACGATTCTAATCTGCATGTTCACATTTCGCAAATGTAGCCGTATGCAATGCATATTGTGACGTTGTACCGTACCTACGATATAAAACCAGTAGCAGGATGTACCCTGATCAGAAGTTTAGGTCTACGTACGCTGTTTGAGAATGGCGAGCTTCACTAACTCCGAATATTGCGAGATGGTGCTTATTTACGGCGAATGCCAACAAAACGCGGCGCTAGCTGCACGGGAATATGCCGTTCGTTTTCCAGCTGGGCCACATACAAGTGCGGTTACCATCGCAAGTGTAGTGAGATGGCTCAGGGAGACAGGCAGCACTAAAAGTTGTTCTCGTTCTGGCAGACCAGTGGGTGCAGGTATGCATATCATTCCAGAGGATATTTTGGAATATGCACTAGCCCATCCACAAAGCAGTACAAGAGATATCAGCAGGGGTAGTGGCTTAAGACGGGGCCGTGTATGGCAAATACTGCATGCTCAAGGTGCACATCCCTATCGTGTCACTCCGCAGCAAGAACTGTTACCACGGGACAATGAGCGTCGATTTGATTGGTGCAACTGGGCGTTGATTAATGTTGAAGGTGACTCAGACTTTTTATCCAACATTCTTTGGTCGGACGAGGTAGTGTTCCACCGTACCGGATTACTAAACTGACACAATGCCCACTACTGGGCGATGGAAAATCCCTCGTGGGACGATCCACCAGACATCAAGTGCATTAACGTGTGGTGCGGTATTTGGAAGAACCGCTTAGTGGTAACTGTGTTTTACGAAGGCACATTAAACGGACAGAGATACCTCCAACTGTTACAGGATATCATACCTGACTTTTAGTGACATTCCCCTGTCCGCATTACGTTCCTTGTGGTTCCAACATGACGGTGCCAATGCACACCAGCCAGCAGCAGTGCGACGCTTTCTCACAGATTGTTTTGGGCAACGAATCATCGGGTGTGGTGGTGCTGTTGAATGGTCTCCACGATCGCCGGAACTCACTCCGCTGGATTTCTTCCTCTGGGGTTACGTAAAAACTCAGGTGTATGCAACAGCGCCTACAAGTCTGCTGGATCTACGTCGTCGTGTTACAGATGCTTGCAATAGTGTGACACCTTCCATGCTGAGGAATGTGCATGCAGAGTTACTTTCACGAATACAAATGGGTATCGTGGGCAATGGCGAACTCTTCGAACATACTCGACATTAACTTTGTATCACTGTGCGCCAGTTTGCCTTTTTTGTTTTTGTTTTGTCTGACGTCATCAAACTGTATTGACACAAGTACGCATTTATGCAATAAATTGTGTGTATTTGCTCATACTTATCTATACCTGTTCCCTTCAAACGTTCACACAAAAGGTCGCGTATCGATTTCGGACATTTTAGGGTATTCAGGCGACAATTTATCTTATCCGTGTGAAACAAATGTCGTTTTGTACTAATTAATTGATGCTCTACAACTTTGTAATTGGAAATTTTGCTATATCTCTTTTCGATTTTGATTTGCAATGGCTAACTGCCGCATTTTGCCACTAGGGGCGCTGCTATTGGTTGAATTCGATCGGGCGTAGTCGCTTTACTATACTGTCATCTCACTTGCATAACTGTATCTCTCTCCGTTCGCAAGTTATTTCAGGCTAAAGGGACTTTCCTATGCACTCTGTATATATGCGTTGAGAACAGTGTGAAGGGAAAATTCAGACGACTAACTGAATTAAGAAAGTGCCTATGGCAACAGTTCTTAGCCGTGGCAGAGCTGTTTTAAGTACGTCTGCATTTCGCTACACAGCTATGGAGGTGGGTGATTCAGAGTTAAGAAGTGAAATGCGTTGTGCGATAAAATTTTGCTATTGTTTGGGTAAATATTATTAGCCGTGGCAGACGATTAATGTTTTTAGGCGAGTCAACGATTTTTAGATTATTTCAAAAAAGGGCGTTTGTCGGCAGAACTCGCTCCTAGACCTGGTCGACCTGAAAGTGTTTTTACGGAGCGTATTGTTAACACTGTTTGGGCAATCCTGCAGGAAGATCAACGAATGACGTGTGAAGATATAGTGACGTCAACTAGTAGTTCAAAAACGTCGGCATTTCGCATTCTACGTGAAAAATTACTGCTGCATCGTGTGTGTTCCAGATGGGTACCTCATCACCTGACGAGAGAACATTTGTTATCCAGAGTTCAGGTGTGTCATGAGTAGAAACAAATGACTGCAAAGGATCCAAACTTTCTTTCTAAACACAGTAATAACTGCCGATGAAACATGGGTCCACTATTTCGACCCCCTTACGAGGCCCACAACGAGTGTCTGGAAACACACAAGCTCGCCTCCTTCAAAAAAGTCCGCCAAACCAAATCAGATGGGAAGGTGATGATGATAATTTCTTTGATCATAAAGGTGTAATCTACCAGCATGCCGCTCCTCCACAAATTACTGTCAATGCTGAGTATTACATTTCAGTGTTGAAGCGTCTGCGACGACACATATCGATTAAGAGACCGGAACTGGTGGGCAAGTGGATCCTACACCATGATAACGCCCGCCCACATGTAGCTGGTTGTGTTCAATTGTTTCTTACGAAATGCATTATTGAAATCATGCCACAGCCTGCCTACAGTCCTGACCTCGTCCCGTGTGATTTCTGGTTGTTCCCAACAATGAAGAAGAAGTTCCGTGGCGCTACATTCAACGCAGATGCTGACGTTATTCAAGCTGTACATGGGTCGCTAAAGCAGCTTCCACAAAATGCTTTGAAAAGTAGTCTGTACCATGGACCGTTGCATATCATCCGGGGAAAATACTTTGAGAAAGAATAACATATATTTTGCTGTGCTTATATTTCTTCATTTTGTGTTAATTTACTCTCGGTTTTTATGGAACGGCCGTTGTATTAGTATATATGCACCTATATCCGTGTTGAACTAAACTAATTTCATACGTCTTGGTTTATTACTCAAAGCTTCTCCAAAATGATGATGGCGATCCAAATGAAGAAGGTGGTATAATTATTCTGATCACAGCAGAACCGTGCGAAAGTTCTTCAGCTGAAGACCTGGAGGGAATGTTGAAGGCGACCGACAATATTCGGCTCTTCGTCGTCCTCTTTTCTCAAGAACGTAATCCCAGGTGCACCTGGGAATCTTTTACAAGCCTTACAGGTGGATTTGTGCATCACATCTCTGAGTTTGTCTCCACCAGTACCAGGATGACTGCAATTTATTTGGCACTAGAGTCCATTGTGAAAGATTACTCATTGCCATCAGTAAGGGAAGTACTGGTAAGCCAAGCAATTATAATTATTTCTTATTTTGCAAATTTATGCCTGTCCTTGTTTAGTAATATGCCTCTTGTACAAATGCTGATGAACTTTTTTTCTTCGCACCTTTAATCGCGCGCGCGCACACACGTACACACGCACAACACACACACACACACACACACACACACACACACACACACACACACACACACCTTAAGTTTCTGTTCTCGTCATTGATTTTTGTTCTACTTCTTTTTGGTGGCATACGTTAACGAAGAAGTTTTTGAGCTAGATGAATGAATGCTTGACGGACGTAGGTTTTCCGGATACGGCATAAACGTAACGGTCTGAAGTTCATATGCGGCTATTTCACGTCTCCTGCTGTCAGTCAGGCAATTTACTATGACTTTTCATCTGTTTTCATCTCACTGTGAAATGCAAAGGAATCATGAACCGAACTATACAAGCTAACAGAATATGATGAACGCCTGGGTGTGAGGAAATGTATTTCTGATGATTTCCTGAGAAGGAAAGTTTCATCAATTTCGCATGTTTCGGGCTTAAAAAAATCCGAAAAAACACCGATGTCATATTTCATATTTTGCATTGTCTGAAAGAAATGAAAGGACTACCTCAGTTTCTGTGAGTCTTTTGTTTGTTCTTAGCTACTTTTCTCGTGTTTTTGATGTAATCTGGAAGAAAATCAGTTATACTCCTGAAAAATGTGCATCTCAATAAATGAACTTCTTCGAGTAGGCAGTCTGCCTGCCCGAAGAAGTTCATTTATTGAGATGGTCAAAATTACCACTTTTGAAAAAACTGGTGTCACTTTAGTTCCATTTTTTTCTTGTATGACATAACAAATAACTTAACATGGTACGACTTTCATTAAATAAAAGTTTTTTTGCTTTTTTTATTTCATATGCACAATGTGTGCTGTGTTGTTATAAACATGTCGAAATATAGGAATGTAAGATAAAGCATTCCTGTATTTTTAAATAAATTTGCCGGCAGTACTCTGCTCGCTGAAAACTTTTCTTTCTTTTTCGTGTTCACGCTAGAAAAAGAAATATTGTTCCAATCTTCACGCAGGAGAAATTGTAAACCCGATCCGTCCTCTGACAAATACCGCTTAGTGCATACTATGGGATAATAAAAACCAAGCAAAAAAAAATTCTGTCAAGCTACGAGAAACGTCATGCTCATATTGTAGTGCAAAAAAGTTCAGTGTTGCCGTCTGCAGAAACTAATTATTTAAAATACAATAAATTCACATTTTTTGTTTGAATTTTATGTTTTTTTATTTAACGCCTTACGGAGCGTAAGGCGTTAAATAAAAAAACTGACAAACATTTTTTGTTATACTTTTGTACACATTCGTGGAATCCAAAATACAGTATCTTCGGAACAGAATACCAAAAGTTCCACAAAATAAGAAAGCATTGGCGCAACCATCTTTCCAGTTGTGTTTGCCTGAATCAAAAGAATGACACCTTACAGAAGAACAGGAATAGCTGTTATATTGCTGGTAATAGCGTCAGTTGGCAACGTGAATAGGTAAAATCAGATCTCAGAAGTATAAGCAATTGACATCGAATATTACTTAAAAGAAGCTTAGAAGCATATCATTCACGTTGGAATTTAGAAAACTCATATTCACGTTGGAATTTAGAAAATATCGTATTCACGTTGGAATTTAGGAAAAATCGTTGTAAAACAGAGGGCAGCTGTGATAACTGCATTCTAACTTGAATCAGGAAAGTAGATGAATAGTTTCTTGATTTCCGAAGCTCTGAAAATGCACGTACTTATTTCAAACTTGTTTGCCGAATAACTGGCCACGGTGTTTGATGAAATCTAGATTTGTTTTGTTGATGACTCCAGAAAGATTTTCCCCTGAAAAACATTAGTAAAATTCTGAGGACACTTTTTCTTTTCTTATAAGGCAGTTTATCTCTCCAGTCGCATCTAGACTTCACACGGAATACACGCACACTCGCGCGCGCGCACACTCTTACACAGACGTGCTTTTTGCACATTTTTTATAACAGTATGTTTGTGATCATTTCTCGTCTCTTAAATTCTTAAATCAAAATTTGCTTCTAGCTTCAGGGCCAGACTAGTATTTAGCTCTGAATCCCTTTAAATAACATTTGCCATTTCTTCCCTGTTTTTCCCGCTTTTAGTAATGTAATGAATTTATGTTTCTTGAGAGTCCTCGTTAAACTGTTTCTCTCGTTTATCCGCTTTTCTTTGAGGCAGTTTTTGTGTTTGTACATAAATTAGTTTTCCACTGGCAAATTATGGCTGTTTTTTTCTTGCTATTTTTCTCCACCTGTGGAAGTGTGGAGAGAGACGCAACTGAATTGAAGGTATTTCTCCTCCATCGGTTAGGTTTCGATAAACTTCAGAAAACACTTGTCGTAAGTGGCAAGTTGGAAAACAGATAGTACAGCTGCCATCTATTTTCCAATGGTTCTTCCTAAATCCCGACGTGAATTCGGAAGTTGTTCAACTAAGAGCTCTCTGCGCGCAGCCTTTATCTTCAATTGGGGCGCGAATGAACCTGCTTCTTAAATCACAGTACATGTTCAACGATTAGTCACTTTATTAGAACTACTTGTATGTTTGTCACACATGAATCGCTAACATTATCGTATCTTATTGTTCATATATCATATCGATTTACATACACTGAAGAGCAATTGAATTAGAGATATCTGTCTAGTAACGTGTAGCACCGCCTTTCTCCCTGATGACGGCGGCGATTCGTCTCGGCATGGACTCCACAAGACACCGGAAGCGTTGGAAAGCCATACGGATCCACAACCCCTGAACAAGCTCCCACAGCTCACGAAAATTTGATGGAGGGGGGTCAGAGCCTCGAACATCTCTCTCGATGGCATTCCAGATGTGCTCGATGGGATTGAGGTCAGGTGACCTAGCTGGCCAAGGAAGCGAGGTCACGTCGGTGGAGTGTCCATCCAACCATTCGGATACAATTCGGGAGCGACGACACGGTGCATTGTCTTGTTGCAGGATGAGGTCCCCAGTGGGATGCTGAAAATGCACAAACGGGAGCAAATGGTCATCCAGGATATCCCGGCAACGTTGACCTGTGAGGGACGATGTCACACGTACCAGGGGTCCCATTTCAGTCCACGTAAACAGTCCCCAGACGAGAATGCCATCCCCACCAGCTTGAAGAGTACCCTGCTGGCAAGAAGGATCCATCGCTTCATGTGGTTTGCGCCGTACTCGTATCCTGCCATTCGCATGTACCAACGTGAATCTCGACTCATCAGTCCAGGCAACATTTTTCCACGTGTCTAGGGTCCAGTGGCGATGTTCCCGCGCCCATGCTAATCTTTGCACCCTGTGATGTGCGGTCAGCAGCGGTACCCTCGTGGGACGATGGCTTCTGTACCTCATAGCGAATAGATGGTTCTGGACGGTGTGGCTGCTTACACGTTTTTGTGCACCAGCGTTAAATTGCCGAGTGATTTCTTGCACTGTGGGCCGTCTATCCGCTGTTACAATGTGAGCTAGCCGACGATGACCCCGCTCATCCACACGCTGTTGCCCACGGCAGTTGGCCCTTGCAAGGATGGTTTTGCCGGATTCGATGTACTCACGGTGCACCCATGACACAGTGGCTCGTGAAAATTCCAGTGCCTGCACGACTTCCGAGATGGAGTGACCCATTCGTCCGGCCCCGACAATTTGCCCACGATGAAATGCGCTTAGATCCTTCGTCGGGCCCCGACAATTTGCCCGCGATCAAATGCGCTTAGATCCTTCGTTTTACCCATACTGCGTTCGACTCTTACTAATTCCCGTCGCATCACTCCTTATATTGTCGGATCGCTGCATACGTCATGTCGTTTCCGTTTACAGGGCCGCCCACAGCGCCACATTTGCATAACGCCAGCTGTCTCTAATTCAATTGCTCTTCAGTGTATATATATGTATATAGGAGTTTTAAAACAACAAACAGGCACGATATTAGTAGTGTGACGTAGTGGTTCGAAGTTCTAGTACTATGTAGTAGTACGCAGTTAGTAAAGATGTAATGGTGTGTGTTTAGTAGATATTAAAAAAGTAGTTACATCAGATTATATAGTTTATGTCAGTGGCGGAATAGTGATCCATAAACGGCCCTGAGAGCTCATTTTGTTAGGTCCACTTTTGAAAAAAAATTATCAAGGTGCCACATTTCTAAAATAATCATCACCGCTTTCTGTTTAAATATCTTTTCAACATAAGTCTACGAATTATTGCCATTTTTGTATAGAGGCAATAATTTGTTGACAATAAATTGCCCATATTCCTGGACCCGCAAAATGTAACGTAAGAAAATTACTTCCGTTGCTGAGAAGCAATAGGCAAGGTACATTCTCTGAGAGAGACTATCGACGATTTTATTCCACTGTTATAAATTTTATTGCGATAGTTGAATTCAGATTTGTGATAGGGTATCTGATTTTAGTCGGAAGAGAAATGGAAATGTGCAAAAAAATAATTTTATTTTTCAAGACTTACTTGTACAAAATAATTACGAAAAAATATCTTGAAAAGAAACTGAAAATGTCCAGACTTGGAAAACCTTGTGCTAATTGATAAACTGAAAAAAATCAAAGAATAGGAAAATTAATTTTTATTTAGTTACTTTTCAATGAAAAAAGCATTTCTGCTCTAGTTGAAACAGACTTTTAGGAATTGAAGTTCAAGCATTGGTGTAAGAAACAAAAAGTTACACATGAGATGCACAACTGTAAAAAGAATAATAAAAAAAGCAGGTATGTATATATAAAGCAAGCCCAAAATTTAACCGTAGGTGAACCTTAATGCATTAAAATACACAACGAATTTCGAGATTCTATTTCACATTATTGATAGCATATTTGATTATATTGTATTGATTATTTAATTGCAACTGCAATTAGTAAAAGTGGACTGAGGTTGAAGAAATCAGCTAAAAGGAACAGAGCTTAAATTTGAAAGTCGAGAAAGTGGGGTGCCGGTGGGGGTAGGCGTTGTATCAAAAACAGTGTTTGGCTCAACAGAAGAACATTTGCTACATTTTTTTCTTCCATTCTTTTTTTCTTTTTCTTCTTTTTTTTTCTGAAACCGTCAAAGTGATGAACGAACTTTGTCGTTTTCTCATAATTTGGTTTTCTTTTAAATAGTGAAAAACAAGTGTGTATACATTTTTTTCTTGAGTTAGCATAAGGCCTACCGGCCCAGAATATGGCGGCCCACCGAGAATTCTCCCGGTATCCCGGCGGCCAGTCCGCACCTGGTTTGTGTTCTTGCGTTAATTATGTACGTAAGTATGTACAACATAATGGAAATTAAGACATGGCGCAGTCACTGCCGGTAGACGCAATCGTCGTTCATAGGATTATGTTCCAATAACAGTAAACCGTTCGCTGCTGGTAAGTTATCAAAATAGAATCGAAACTCAAGAAGTAGAGAGAACAACATTGGTTGACTTTAGAACTTTGCCGTAAATCATAATAGGGATGGTTTAAGACTTCCTAATCCTTTAAACTTTGAAGGTAATTTGTCCAAGAATTGGAAAAAATGGAAAGAGAAATTTATGATTTACTGCATATGTTAGCTACTGGGGGAAATACGAAGCCATGAGAAACCAAAGTGGCAATCTTTTTAAATGATATAAGGGAAGAAGCATTAGAAAAATATAATACCTTTGACTTGAATCACGATGACAGGAATATTACTGATAAAGTGATTGACGCATTTGAAAAATATTGCTTGCCACAATCAAATGAAAGTGTTGAGAGACACATATTGTTTTCAAGAACACAGCAGGCTTAGTAGTTCTTGTGGGTTTGGAGAACTGAAAAATAGCTTAAGAAAAGAATTATATGTGAAATTTCTAAAAAGGGATTACAAGATAGGTTCTTAAGGAAAAATCAGCTAACTTTAGAAAAATGTGTAGAGATATGTAAAGCATCAGAATCGACAGAATTACAAGTTAAAACATTGAGAGGAGAAAATAAAGTTGATGTTGCTAAATGCAAAATGCCGGGAAAATCTGTGGTGCTCCAGCAAAAACTAGGATATGGGACTGCAAAGCAAGGTATTGAATAAACTGTAAACAAATTTGATCAGTATAAGAAAACTGCTATTAAAACCTATGAGAGATTTGGTACATTCCACGAAATGTATAATTATCCTGCTCATAACAAAACGCGTTTGAACTGAAAAGAAAAAAATCATTTTGCAAAAATGTGTTTTAATAATAATAATATAATAATAAAACAAGTGGCGTTGCACCTCTCATGGCTACCACAAGAAATTGTCAACGATCGGCTGGAGATGCTTTTGGCACCACGTTAGAATCCATCCACACCGTGTGTACTGTGCCGCAGTTGCCGCCACAGGACTAAACGGGAAAAACAACATCCATCAGAAGGAACAAAGAACCAAGAAACCCATTCTACCAGCATGGCAAAGAAGACTGCAGGGCCGAGTTGATGGACCCCGGAAGAAAATCGACCAACTCACACAGTACATAAAGGGAAATAGGTCCAAGAAACTGGTAGGAAAAGTAAAGCTCATCCTAAAAAGCGACAAGGTCCACACCAGGTTCGAAGAAAACCAACAAATGGAAGAATACTTAGACCCGCTTAAACAAACTCTACTAGCTATCGGCAAGAGACAGAGACGATACAAAGAGAACACACAGCGACATATGGACAATAACACATTAAAAAACGAAGAGAAAAGCTTCTAACATAACATTACCAAGAAAGACATCAGAGGCGAAGGACCACCAGAATGTGAAGCGGTAGAAAATTTTGGAGTAACCTTTGGCAAAGAATACGGACCACAACAGCAAAGCCGCATGGCTACAGCGAGAAAAAAGGACAGCGAGCCAATATCAGGAAATGGCAGACGGGAAGATCACGGCACAGGACCTTCAGCAAGCCATAGCTAAGACACACAGCTGAAAAGCACCAGATGTTGATAACATCCACAACTACTGGTACAAGGGGTTCAACTGTACATACAAATATCTGGAAGATCAACTAACCTTTATGATCTAAAATCCAGCGCTAATCCCTGATAAGGATGAAGACACAGGAAATCCGGCCAACTATCGACCAATAGCGTGTCTACCTACGCTGTGTAAGATCCTAACAGCGTGCATCGCCAATCAGATAATGAGGCACATAGAAGGATAGGCACTTATGGCAGAACAGCAAAAGGGATACCCACTAGACAGTAGAGGGGTAAAAAAGAGCTTACCATCGACGCTGTTGTAATGGAGCAAGCTTTCAAGATGCACCGTAACATGTACACAGCATACATCGATTACCATAAAGCCTAGGATTCCGTACCCCACAGCTGGCTGACAGAGGTTCTTGAGAACTACAGAGTAAGTCCTGTAATCATAACTTCCTTAAAGCGGCCGTGACAGGATGGAAAACAACAATCAAAGTCGAGAACATAACGACCAAGCCCCTCCACACAAGGAGAGGCATCTTCTAGGGAGATTCACTTAGCCCACTATGGTTCTGTCTAGCACTCAACCCGCTGTCTACCATGCTCAACGAAAGCAATTATGGGTTTACCATCAAGTGCAACAAAACCAACAAGTACAAACTCTCCCACCTCACGTACATGGATGACATCAAGCTGTACGCATCGTCACAGGACCAACTCCAGCAACTAATCCAAATCACCGTGGGCTTCAGCAATGACATTGTGATGGAATTCGGCCTACAGAAATGCAAGACGCAAGTTATGAACCAAAGGAAAGCATGATGCACGTAGCTACCAATTGAAGACCGGAGAACAGATCGCAGCTATGGAGGAAGGAGAAGTCTATAAGTACCTTGGCATGCTTTAAGTACAATGCCTAGAACACAAAGAAATCAAAAACAATCTAGCCGCCAAATTCAACCAAAGGCTGAGGAGACTAATAAAGACCAGGCTCAACGCTCGCACCATCACTCGGGATATCAACACATACGGAGTTCGAGTCCTCACGTATTCCTTCGGAATCATGAAGTGGACTACAACAGAGCTCGAGGAAATAATGCGCAATACCAGGACAGTCCTCCCTAAATATCGTCAGCACCACCCGAAGTCAACAATATAAAGGCTGACCATTGGACGGGATTGGACGGGAATGATTAATCTCCTGGAGCACCGAGACAAAGAAATCAGAAGCCTCAGGAAATAATTCCATCAGAGCAAGGGACCCCTTCACTAAGCGATAAACCAGAGTAACAAGAAGTACACAGCCCTAGACTTCTGTACTCAGAACATCGAGATTGGAACGGGGGAGCCAAAAGAAGAAGCTTGGGGAAAGAAAGTCCTACACGAAAGGCACTACAATGATCTGCAATCGGACCATGTGGATAAGACTGCATCCAATGCATGGTTAACAAACGAATCACTCTCCCCCGACACCGAAGGGTTCCTGATGGCTATACAAAATCAAGTTGTAAACAGAAGAAACTACCGGAAGTATATCCTGAAGAACACGTCAGTGGAAAGCGACACATGTCGGCAATGCCATCAAGCGCCAGAGATCATCCAACATATCACAGCAGAGTGCAGAGTCCTCACACAAAATACACGAATAGGCACACCAAGATTGTCCATCAGAAATTGGCAAGAAAGCACCACCTGATTACAACTGGGCCTGTTCCCTACTACAAGTATGAGCCAACAAAGCTTCTAGAGAACAACAACCACAAGACGTACTGGGACAGATCGATCAGAACAGATAAGACCATCCCCCACAATCGGTTCTACATTTTCCTGGTCGACAAGGAGAAGAAGTCAACATACCTCGTTGACATAGCCGTGCCCAACACGTGTAACATCCAGAAGACGCACGGAGAGAAGATGTCGTACAACGACCTACGATACGAAGTCAAGGAAATGTGGCATATGGGGAACGTCGCCACCGTCCCCATACAAATAATAATATCAGCCACAGGAGTTGTACCTAAAACCTTTCACAGCTCTATACAGACACTAGACCTTCAACCTAACACCTATATGGGACGACAGAAGGCAAATTAATAATTAATACAGACATTTAACGTGGACCAGGAACATCAAACAAAGATCTTCGCTTTTCCACGTTTATAAGTGAGTCACGGAAAAATTCTCATTGGCCGCCACCGGGAGTCGACCGGGGTCTTCCAGATCCGGTGCGTAACTGGAAGACCCTGGGTTCGACTCCCGGTGGCGGCCAATGAGAATTATTTCGTGACTCACTTATAAACGTGGAAAGAGTGAAGATCTTTGTTTGATGTACAGAAGGCAGCTATCCAGAACACTTGTAGGATAGTAAGGAAATTCCTGAATAACTGAGAGAAAAGAAATACCACTTCCCAGACTTGGTACGTCGTACCCGTCCCGGAAGGAAGAGAAGAAAAACCTCAGGAAGAGGTGAAATCTCAATAATAATAATAAAAGGGTTCATCATGTAAGTAAAGAATTAGAGTGCACTGAAAATTACGGCAATCTAGCTGAAGACGCTGATGACTGTATCTTAGGAGCTGTTAAAGAATTTAGTCAGAACCCCGATAATAATGAATATTAGTTCGAGAAACTTAAAATAAATTAGTTTAAATATTTACATGTTAAGTTGGATACTGTGGCTCAGTGTAATGTGTTGCCATTACGTAAGTTAAAACAACTGAAGTTGAGAAATATTTGTTTATCTGAATCAAAAGCAAACTTGAGTAATTATAATGGCTCTAAAATTGAAGTTGTAAGAAATGTTCGTTACGATGTAAAACTTCCAAGGGAGTTAAAGCTGAAATAGGATTTCAAGTTGTTGAGTGTGATACACATTTAACTCCTATTCTAGGATTGCCAACGGTACAAAATTTTAATTCTGTTTCATGTCATTTGAAAAGTCTTCCTGAGATTTTGCACAAGTATTGAGATTTATTTACAGGTATTGGAAATTTAAAGGGATATGTCTATGACATTAAATTAAAACCTGATGCTGTTAGGAAAATTGAACCTTGTAGAAGATTGCCTATTAATTTAATGGAACCTTTAAAGAAGGAACTGTTGAGAATGGAAAAAACTAGAAGTGATAAAACAAAATTTATGAGCCCTCAAAATTTGTAAATTCATTAGTAATTGTAAAAAAGACTGATGGCAATCATAAAATTTGTCTAGATCCTCAACATTTAAATGAGAACATATTAAGAGAACATTGTCATATTCCTTCATTTGAAGAAATTGCGTGTAAAATGAAAGGTGCCAAAGTGTTTAGTATCTTGGACGCAAACAAAGCTTTCTGGCAGATTAAATTAAGTGAACAAAGTGCAGAATTAACAACATTTAATACTCCATTTGGTAGACACTATTTTAAAAGAATGCCTCATGGCATATGTTCAGCTCCAGAAGTTTCCCATAGAAGCTTTTCTGAGATATTTGAAGAAATTCAAGGAGTTGAAGTCTATATAGATGAATTTCTCATATGGGGAAAAGACAAAAAAGAAAATGATGTAAGACTGATGGAAGTTCTAAATAGAGCCAGAGAAAGAAATGTAAAATTCCATTTGGGCAGATGGATGTAGAGAGAGAAATAAATGTAAATTTAATTATGATTTGGATGAAGTTAAATGTACAGGCCATAGGTTCTCGAAAGATGGCCTTAAACCAGATGAAGATAAGATAAAAGCAATAGTTAATATGAAAACACCGAGAAATGTAAAAGAATCTCCAAGAGATCTCTGTAATTCTTTTACATTTCTTATGTATCTCGTTTTATTCCAAATGTTTCTCAGAAGACGCTTCTCAGCTTTTAAAAAGCTTATGCTGTGGCAATGGGATGCAACACATGAGAAAACATTTAGCGATTTGAAGACAGTTTTAGTATGTAAACCTGTTCTGCATTATTTTAATGAGTATTTATCATGCATGCGCGCTGTCTATATATGCTTCTCAAAAGGGCCTAGGCGCAGTTTTGCTACAGAGTAACTTGCCTGTGACTTATGCACCAAAATCTTTAACAGACACACAAAAGAACTATGAAAAAATTGGAAAGGAGACCTTAGCAATTGTATTTGGTTGTGAAAAATTTCACCAGTTTTATATGGTTTTATTGTTGAAACTGATCATAAGCCCCTGGAATCTATTTTTAAGAAAAGTCTAAATAAATCACTTTTGTGGTTGCAGAGAATGCGCATACGTCTACAACCTTATCATTTTGAGAGAAAGTATCAGCCTGGGAAAGAATTATTCCTGGCAGATGCATTGTCAAGATCTTTTGTTGCTGACAAAGAAGACTTCTTCAATGTGTGTATTGAAGCACATGTTGGAATGATATTTAAAGCATTACCAATGACAGAACAGAAAATGGATTTTTTTTTCAAAAAGGAAACTAAAATAAAAATGATATGAACCTACAGCTAGTGAAAGGCTTCATAAAGAAAGGATGACCATCAGAAAGATATTTATTATCTGATTTAGCTAATCCATTTTTCAACTTCAGAGAAGAACTCACAGATGCAAATGGCTTAGTTCTAAAAAATTCCTAGATAGTAGTACCAAAAAATCTAAGAAGAGAGATGATAGAAAGAATTCATTACGATCACATAGGTATTGAAAAGGGTAAAAATAGGGCAAGAGAAATTTCGTACTGGCCTGGTATGACAAAAGAAATTGAAGATTTTGTTTTAAACTGTGTCACATGTGTAAGCTTTCAGAAAGCAAACACAAAAGAATCTTTAATGCCAAAGGATATAACATATAGTCCATGGGAAGTTGCGGGTACAGATCTACATCCTTTACATGGAAAAAATTATCTGATAGTTCTTGATTATTTTTGTCAGTTTGTGGAATAGGAAGCCCCTCGGAGATTACTAGTACAAAGGTAACCACATTGTTAAAATCCTTTCTTGCCAGACACGGAATTCCTGAAATTGTATATTCTGATAATGGTTCCCAATATGCTTGTAAAGAATTTAAAAACTTTGCCTAGTCTTTGGATCATAGAACATCCAGCCCAAAGTATCCACAATCTAATGGAATGGTAGAAAGACATATACAAACATACAGTAAAATTATTGTTAGAAAAGGCTGTTTATGATGACAAGGACCGATATTTGTCTTTGCTGAAGTACAGAAATACTCCAATGTCCAGTGATATTTCATCACCATGTGAAATAATGTTTGGAAGAAAAATAAATGGCTTAATGCCAACAAAGGAAAACTTTTTTCCGACAGACATGTATGGAGATGTTAGAGAACAATTAAGAACAAGCCAATACGTTACAGAAAAAAACTTATGACAGAAATTCAAGAGACCTTAGACCACTGAAACTAGGAGAGGGTGTTTTTATTAAAAAGGAAGGACCAATGGAAACAGCAAAGATTCTGTGCGAAGCCAACAGACCTAGATCATATGAACTGAGGAAACAAGATGGAGTGTAATTGAGAAAAACAGAAGAGCCTTACACAGGGAAACTCTTCAAACGGGCACTGAAGTGTGGGATCGTTACACTGCGGACAACAGTTAACATGAACTAGAAGGACGGCACCAACGAATAAGAGTAAATTCTCGTGTTAGTGCAGATCATAATAATTGACAAACTGCTACCACATCTGGTAGGATTGTAAACAAACCAAAATATCTGCAAGACTATGCTTAATTACATTTAAGGCTATTAACATTCAGTACAGATATCAAGATCATGATGGGATTTTACGATTTCGCGGATTCGATTTTTTTTATAATTTCCTTTCTTTAAAAAAATGAGATGTCACATATGAATCGTTAACATTATCGTATGATAATTATATCATATGGTTCATGTATCCTACTTATATCATATGGTTCATATATCATATCAATTTACATGTGTATACGAAGGTGATACCGAAAGTAATGCAAAAGTGGGCATAACGTTTTTATTAACTGACAGAGGTCGTTCAAATTGCACATGTTGGTAGAGTAACTCTTTCTCTAAACAAAGGTACACAACATAGTCTCCATCACAAGAGATGCATTAGGTCGTTAAATTGCACATGTTGGTTGAGTAACTCTTTCTATATACAAAGATGTACTACTCATCATAGTCTCCATCACAAGCGATGCATTTGCGCCATCGTTGAACGCAACTCTCGAATACTCTTTGAAAAAATTCAGGTGTGGACTGTTGTACCCACTTCTTCCCAGCCACTTTCACCTCGCCTGTGTCATCAAATCGTTGTCCCCGGAGACTGTCCTTCATTGGACCGAACGGGTGGAAGTCGGAGGGCGCCAGATCTGGCTGTACCGTGGATGGGGGACCACCGATCAGCCTAATTTGCTGATCGCCTGATTTGTTGCTAAAGATGTGTGTGGTCTCGCATTGTCATGGTGAATGTGGATCCTTTTCAGATTCTTGTTCGGTCTCTTTCTCCTTATGGCTTCTCTAAGCTTCTTGAGTGTCTCAATGTACCGCTCGCTGGTCACGGTACGGCCACGTTCGAGAAAATCAAGGAGAATGACACTCCTGTCATCACAAAAAAAAAAAACAGTCACCATGACTTTCTGTGCTGATCGCTGGCTCTTGAACTTCTTATGCCTTGATGAAGAGGTGTAACACCATTCCATGAAGACACGTTTTCTTCAGATCTGTCACCAGATCTGAAGAAAACGTGTCTTCATTGGCTTCAAACGTTTCCAGCTGATCAGAGTAGACTTCCACCGTTCTCTCCTTCAAATCGGGTGTCAACTACCTAGGTACCCACTTTGCACACACTTTCAGGTACCCAACGTCCTGCACCATCTTCTGTAGGGCATTGTAACCACAGTCCAGTTGTGCAACAAGCTCACGAATTCTGACTCGTCTCTCCGCGCGCTTCAATTCATCCACTCGCTGACGATTCGTGTCAGTGGTCGCAGATGATGGTCTCCCACTGCGTGGTTTGTCTTCAATGCTGATTTCTCCTTCTTTAAAATTCTTCATCCATTTGTGCACATTGCTCTTGTCAATGGTGTCATCTCCGTAAACATTCTGCAGCCTTCTGTGGATGTCGGACAGCCTGCCTGCACCCTTCCTTCGTCAAGAAATCAATGACGGCAAGTTGCTTCTGCTTGGAATCCATTATTTACCTGCAATGAAGAAGAAATGTTACTATAGAGGAAGAGTTACTCTAGCAACATGTGCAATTGGAACGACCTCTGTCAGTTAATACAAAAGTTATGCGCATTTTTTCATTACTTTCAGTACAACCCTCTAAGTAGGAGTTTAGAACAACAGGTACGATGTTAGTCGTGTGACGTAGTGAGTCGAAGTTGTAGTATGATGTAGTAGTACACAGTTAGTAGTGATGTAAGGGTGTGTGTTTGTAGACATCAAAATAATGGTTATCTCAGATTATATACAATAGTTTGTGTTCTTGTTTTAATTATGTACGAACCGCGTAATGGTAATTAAGACAATGTTTGGTCTTAAACTGAAATGTCCACGTAAAAACAGCTCCACAAGAGCACTTGATTTAAGAACATTTTTAATATCGGTCGTTTTCCGATATCAAACGAGTTTTTTCTTTAGTATTAATCAGTGTCGAACCACATTTAACAACAGTTCTTCATCGATGTCAAACAAATTTTAGTACTAATTATTTGTGAGAATCAAAAGTTTCTGTCAGTTTTTCGTCAGTATCAAGTAAGTTTCAATATAAATGATTACTCAGAGTCGAACACATTTCACATAAGAATTCGGAAACGCAAAATTCTGATTAAAGTTCAATACAAATAGCACAGTTAGAACCATAAATAAACTCTTCCGAACTGAGCATTCAACATTTTTGATGATGGTTCGGAAAGCATGTACTAAAAATTTGAAGCATTAAGAGAAAGAAAAAATCGAAGTGCCGACCCTCCCAATACCTTTATTTTTTGGTGCCATGTGAACATTGGAATTCTTCGTAACCGTGAACGACATCCAACGTCCCGCCGTGGTGGAATCATCTAGGGCGCTGGCTTATTGTTCGCATGAGCACTGTTGGATTTGAAAGCAACTTATAAATATTTCCTCCACACAGCCTAAGTTTGTTCTCCCCGGATGTGTTTCTTCCCTGACTTCTAACCATTCACGGGCTTGATTTGGAATCTCAAACGGGCTAAGAATTTTTCTGTGAATAAAGAAGTAAAAATAAGGTCACCCAAGTTAGGATTAGCTGTTTCAGAAGATTACTTAACATGTTCTCGATGATTATTCAGAACTAAGGAAACTCATTTTTACCCATTTGAATACACCGGAAGTACTAATCGATTTCGCTTATGATGGGAGACCTAAGTTTGAATTCAAACAGTCTAGCCACTTCAGTAATTCTGTTCTAAAAGTTAAGCATACTTTACCGAAAAAGCTTAAATACTTCACAGAGGCGTTTAAAATTTCGATCCTGGATTTCTTGGACTTTGGTGGATCAGAGGGCACAAAGAACACTGGAGATGTCATCGATTTTTGCAGCCAATTTGTAACATGATTCGATAGCAGTGCATTCGTGGATCACCAATGTTGAATTGTGCAGTGATTGGCCGGCTTGTGTCCCGTCTTTTCGCTTGCAGAATTTCCATCAGTGCCCTTTTACCCCTGTAACCGATGAGCTGCTTTCGCCTACAGGATCGCCGACTGCTCGGAGCATGTTGTTTGCGTGTCACACCATTCACAATAAACTCTTGCTACGGTTGTGCGGTAAATGTCTAGGAGCACAATCCTGTAACAGAAGCTCCAACCGGCATGCCTGGCACAAACCATCATGGTACCTTCAACATCTTTCACATCACTCATTTTGCCCACTCTAACCCTTAATTGAACGTAAACTGATGATTAGCAAGCCGATCTGCCTGATTTATACCGTAAACCGTGCTCAAGTGGATGAGCCATCCATTTCTGGAACGAGACCGGATGTAAGTGGCATGATTTTAGTGTATGTACAGGGGCTGGACAGAATAATGTGAACACCACGCTCAGATACGTGACTTTTAATGCAGCTTGTTTTCGTTTGCAACGTCGGTTTATTACAGCCAAAGGAACGACGCGAATCCTCACAGACTAGAGGTCTTCACGCTGGTTTTCTTTTTCATCAGTTAAATGATATATTTCGGGCTCAGGCTGGGCCGGGACTGTACTTGAAGATTTAGCATTTTTGTCCTGGATTAAAGAAAAACTCTTCGACTCAAAAAATGAAGAGTAACTTGTTGAATAATCAGATGGCGAAGTCCATTGAAAGAAAACAAAACCTCATCCACCTCTGCATGCAGTGATTAATTGCAGATGAAACCGACAAGTTAGCTGTTAACTGAGAGCCTGAGGGCGTTTACTTTTTTAAATGAGAGCGTTTTATTTCTTTAAAGAATGAAATCGAATTCCGTTTTCGTTTCGTTGGATTTACCGACTAAAACACGTGTTTTTTTTTTTTATTTTCCGAGAAATGTTTATAAGAACAGAGTTTTCAGCCACACGAAACCAAAACCAAAAAGAACTTCTATTGCCATTAGTTGCTACAACGTATATCAGGAAGTTCAAAGTATTTGTTTACATATTTGAGAATCGAGAGCTACTTTGTACTTTACGCGTAGAAGAGGGCCCTTAACATTTCTAAGAAAAGTGTGCAGTCAGTTCTAAACTTCATCCTTTTGAGGAATTCCTACGAGAAATGGCACGTCTCTCTACGTTACATTACGTTTACTTTACCATTAACAGTTCAGCAGAGCCTTTTGTTTCTCTAGCGCACGGGGTCTTCAAACTTTTCTGAATCGCGGACAACATCACAAAATTGAACAGGACTCTAGGGCCACATGAAAAATATGAATAAAATGCATATTTACTATGAATAACGATTATTTCAGTGTGGGTTTGAATATTAAAACGTAACTTTCGGGAAAAGAAAAGGTGTAGTTAAAATGTTACCAAGAATTTCGAGGTAGGTACCTGATATGCCTACATTTTCAGTAGTCTTAAAAATTCGAATTATATAACTTATCGCAGTATAGGTCACAGCAGATTTGAGAATTCAAAGTGCATGTACCCAAAGTACATGGATATTAATTGTTCCATTTAAAAAAAAATGTATACACACGGTGTCTTAATAATGACTGTGCACTGAATGTACGAATTTCAGTAATGTAATAATAAAGAAATTTTGAATGGAATTACAGAAGAAGTGACCCGCCACATGGAAGTGCTCTGTATCTGGTAACCTTCATTTCTCCCCACCCCGAGACGCGCGCAGCTGTCATTCCGATCGATGGTCATTCTCGAGCGCTTGATCGACGGAAGCAGACGTGTCGATTGATCACTCGTCTTGACACAAGGACAATAGTGTTGACGGTTGAACAGAGAGTGTTTTTGGTGGAACATATCTTTGGCCATGACGACATGTATACACAAACGAAGTGCGAAGACAGTTCGCTAGGAAATTTCGTGATGCCAACGTCCCCTACCGTAATACGGTTCGTCAGCTCATAGCGAAGTTTCGGGGAACTGGCAGTGCTCTGGATGCCCCACGCCCCGGTAGACTATCCTCGGCAGACGAGACCGCACAGGATATCCAGGACAGGATACAGAGGATATCCAGGACAGGATACAGAGGATATCCAGGACAGGATACAGAGGATATCCAGGACAGGATACAGAGGAGTATCCAGGACAGGATACAGAGGAGTATCCAGGACAGGATACAGAGGATATCCAGGACAGGATACAGAGGATATCCAGGACAGGATACAAAGGAGTATCCAGGACAGGATACAGAGGATATCCAGGACAGGATACAGAGGATATCCAGGACAGGATACAGAGGAGTATCCAGGACAGGATACAGAGGAGTCCACACAAGTCTGTGATGCGGCTGTTACAGAAAGCTAATGTGCCAAAGAGTACAGCCCACGATATTCTGAAACGGAAGTTTCGTTTCCACCCGTACAAAGTGCCTGTCGTGCATCATCTGAAAGAAATAGACCTCGAGGCCCGTGTTCGGTACTGCAGGTGATTCCTAGAGTTCCTGTGTGAAAAAGGTAAGGACATTCTGGACGTAACTTTCTTTACAGATGAGGCATGGTTCCACCTATCTGGGTACATCAACAGCCAAAACACTCATCTGTCGGGTACTGAAAATCCCCACGAATTTAAGGAAGTGCCTTTCCACAACCAGAAGATCGATGTTTGTTTGTGCCATGACTCGTACGTGCATTATTGGGCCCATTTTCTTCAGTGAAACCATTAACTCAGAACGGTACCATGCCCAGAATATCCAACCATTCATATCCGAACTCACGGAACGGGAAATCAACGAAGGATGGTTCCAGCAAGACAGTGCAACTGTTCACACCGCTGGTGCATCAATACAGCTTCTGGAGGAATTCTTCGGAAATCGCATCATCTCCCGGGGACGATGGCCTTCGCTGTCACCGGATCTGGCACCACCTGACTTTTTTCTGTGGGAGAGCACTGAAAGGGAAGGTGTATGCAAGTAATCCGCATGCACTGTAAGAGCTACAGGCTGCAATAACGACCCACATTCAATAAATCACACCACATACCCTGAGAAAAGTCTTCACCAACATGCAGAAGCGTGTGCAGACATGTCTGGACGTTGGTGGGGCCCATTTCCAACACCACCTGTAGGAATTAGTTCGACATGGTAAGTGTTACTTTCAGTGCACAGTTGTTTTTTTGGGCACCCTGTATATTTTTTCATTTTAGAATTTCCTTCGTGAACATTGTTTTGCGGGCCATTAGAAAGTGCTATGTGGTCCACGAGTTGAAGATACCTACGCTAGAGTAGGCCTTACGTTGTTTGCAATAAGTGGAAGAGAACACTTGATGAAAACAGGTAAGACTGGGCTTTCCAAGTTAAGACCCATGCAGACCTCTAACACAGACCATATGCAATTGGCTCCACCAAAGAGGATTATGCACTGCGAAATATGTGTAAGTGTGTGTGTTTGTTTAATTCTCAAGTGTAGTACTCTTGCATCTTTGGACACTGAGTGTATCTTTTTACATTGACTTAGTTTTCAAATTCAAATTTTTATTTCATGTATGTATAATGTGATTTAAAATCTCTCTCCCTTCGTCGTTGTAGCTTCTTGTTTCTAAACAGTCAGTTGAGTTCTAGAGAACATTTTAATACTAAAGCTAACACTAAGCGAGAGAGTTCGTGAGCCTGGGAAACAACTCGTAATGTAAGATATCACACCAATAACTGTCACATATTTTTGAATTGCAATTAACATTCGTTTATCACCTCTTTTACAGACAGTCTTGTAAGGTACTCGTCGCCGATTCCGAGTAGATCCCGATGTATCATTCAGAATAAAAATACAACTAAGGAGAGACAAAATTTACACAGGAGAAAGGAGGAACTAAACAAGAAAATTTAAAATAATTAATACAGACATTTAACGTGGACCAGGTGGACCAGAAACATCAAACAAAGATCTTTGCTCTTTCCACGTTTATAAGTGAGTCACGGAAAAATTCTCATTGGCCGTCACCGGGAGTCGAACCCAAGGTCTTGCCAAACTGGCTTGGCAGTTAGCGTGTGTGAGTCTGGATTCGGAATTCGAGGCCGCTGTGGTGTAGCGGAAGCATATCCGGCGCGTAACTGGAAGACCCTGGGTTCGACTCCCGTTGGCGGCCAATGACAATTTTTCCGTGACTTACTTATAAACGTGGAAAGAGCGAAGATCTTTGTTTGAAAATTTAAAACAGAAGTATTCGCCACGACAAATACGAGATAAACGAAGATTGACGTTCTCATGAAGCATTTATTTAAGAGACACTTCATTAAGATTTTATAATAGAAATATTTCCGTTTTACAGTCTTTCTCTTCGTATCACCAACATCAATACCCCTGTCCACAATCCATTTGAAAAATTGAACTGTGAAACTTTGAAATAAAAGTTTATGTTCACTCGGTGATTTTTTCTTTTTTTGTGGCTTTAATTACCCCATAAGAAAATGTAGGAGTGAAGAAGATCAGAGAGAGTGAAATGGAAAGCATGGAAGACCAACATGGATGGAGTAGGTTTTTATCAATTACAGCTGGAATCAGCGTGCTGCGCTGTAAATTGAAAGTTTTAAACACCTTAGGGTATACAGGGTGATTCAGCTAAGCTTGTACAAACTTCTGGGAGGGGTAGGTTGCACAAAACCAAATCGGAATCACATAGCAATGCAGGGTCTGAAACGCCATCTTCATGGGGTAGATGGCGTTGTTCGGCCGCGAGACTGCTCATACGTTCTTTCAGGATACCGTCATTTTAACGAGAAGGTTGCTTCAACGCACATAACACGCATGCATGAGCGGTGGAGAACCCCCATGCTGTACGACCACGTGCAGCACAAAACCGTTTTGCTGTTAATGTTTGGGCCGGCATTGTCGGGGACTACGTAATTAGCCCATACCTCATGCCTCCTTGTCTGGACGGAAGGAGTTACCGGATATTTCTGGAGGACGTCTTTCCATACCTATTGAACGAACAACAGGTCCCTCAGTCGCTGCGTCGTGCAATGTGGTTCCAGCACGATGGGGCCCCCGCCCATTTCAGCAATGACTTAAACATGAGATTTGGACATCAGTGGATCGGGCGTGGTGGTCCCGTTCATTGGCCTGCAAGATCGCCGGACATAACATACCTTGATTATTTCTTCTGGGGTTACATCAAAGGACTGGTGTACAACACCGCACGCATCTCTGTAGCTGCTTCGGAAGTCCGAGACAAGCCAGAAATTTTCCAAAATGTACATGATTCCATGCGCCGACGATATCAAACATGTGTAACAGCTCATGGTTGCAACTTTGAACACCTTATGTAACCTCAATGCATTTCGCAAATGTCTTGTGAGTAATAAAAATCATTTGTACTCTTACGTGCTGCTCTTTCATTTCTCGTCCTCTCTGTACACTAGCACATGAAGATGGCGTTTCCGACCCTGCATTGCTATGTGTTTCCTATTTGTCTTTGTGCAATCTACCCCTCTCAGAAGTTTGTACACGCTTAGCTGAATCTCCCTATATATTGTGTTGGTGCGAATGAAATGTCCGGCGCTAACGAGCAGTGGAGACAGGCCCCCACCACAGCGGAATGGAACTACCCACAGGTGTTGCGGGTATTACGTCACAGAGTTATTGTAAATAGCTAGCACATGTTTGAAGAACAAGGTTCAGGCGTGGTTTGTTTGGACGTAACGTGGCTTGCAAAGGAAACATGCGCACCCCGGATTTGAGAGTCATCTTCTTGTATGAATTTAAACTGGGCCATTCTGCAGGAATTGCCGCTTGAAATGTTAACAAAGCGTTTGGGGAGAATACAGCCAACGATCGAACCATTCGGCGATGATTTGCGAAGTTTCGAAACGGAGATACGGACCTGCTAAACGAAGCACGTGCTCACTGACCTGTTGCTGTTTCTGACGATGTTCTGTTAGGTGTGGTTGAAGCAGACCGCTAAAAGATGTGTCTTGTGATAGCGGCAGAGGTAGATGTCCACCACCACGACAGTTGTTCGGCGTCTGGCTGCTCTGGGTAAGGTCAAAAAGCTGGACATGTGGCTGCCGCGTGAGTTAACAACTGTCAACAAGACAGGGAAGTCTGCAAGACAAGACAGTTTGGAAGTCTGCACGTCGCTGCCTGCCAGGAATAAACAGGAACCTCTACTGCATCGAATCGTCACCTGCGACGAGAAGTGAGTCCTTTATGATAATCGGAAATGATATACACAATGGTTAAGCAAGGCACAGCCAGCTGGACGGCATCCTAAGCCACCCCCAAACACCAAGAAGATGATGTTCCTTGTTTGATGGTCCACAGCCGAAATAATTCATCGGAGTTTCTTGAAAAGGGGTCAAACCATCACTGCAGAATGTTATTGTGCTGAATTATACCACATGTACCAGAAATTGCGGCAGAAACAACCGGCTTTGGTCAACAGACATAGTGTTTTTCTGCTCCAGGAAAACGCTAGCCCTCATGTCGCACAACGAACGATGCTGACACTAAGTGCCTTGGGCTATGAAGCAGACTATCATCTGTTTCGTCGCCTGAGTCACTTCCTGCCCGGGATACAGTTCACGACAGACAATAAGGTTTAACGTACAGTTGATGATTTCTTCGGGTTCCAACCACAAGACTTTTTTCATTCAGGGATCACAGCCTTACCGGACAGATGGCAACTCTGTGTCGATACCGAAAGCGATTATTTTGCGTAGGTAAGTTTTCCTACTTTTCCGTTCTTACCGTTCACGTGCGCTGGTACTTTGCCGGACATTTCATTTGCAGCAACCCAATAGTTGAAATCCTTAAAACAGTCTGGGCTGGGCTTCCCAAGTACGAGCAAGTCCCGTGTAGATCTTTAACTCTAGATGTGACACTTCAACAGGGTATCCACGCAACTACTGTATGCGCTTCTGTTGCAAAAACTATTCCCAGAGTTAGTGGGGGCTACGAGGGTCATAACAAAAGTTCTACACACGTTAATCCAAAACAGAAGCGGATGATGTAATCGGGGAAAAAATTGCGTCATGTCAAGGTAAGACTCTTAGCAACGCAGTGGTGTCAGAACGACTCGCTATCATTTGCTGTGTGGACGTGGGAGGGTTTGGGAATGGAAGCGTGCAGCTCCTCAGGTCGAGTCACGGCTTTAAACCAGCGCTCGTACGTGAAAATAGAAACTCTGCGGGGAAAAACTCCGACACAGATCCACACTGTCTTGCTAGAAGTTTGTGGGAAGGAACTCTTGATCGAAGCCCAATTTCTCGCTGGACATCGCGCTTTCGGGAGGGCCGAACCATCATCGAAGATGATCACCGCTCAGGCCAACCTCAAATGGCTACAGGCAAAGCATCTGTCACCATTGTTGCAACGCTTTTGGAAGAGAATCGCCGTTTGACAGTCGAGGAGAATGCTCTTCAGGCAAATTTGTCCACCATGTCTGTTCACCGGATTCTGACCCACTCACTGGGAAAAAGAAAATTCGCCAAGCGCTGTGTGCCCCACCAACTCACACCCAAGCAGAAGGAAGCCAGAGTGAACATCTCATAGGATGACCTCCATAGTTTCGAAAGGAAGGGCGGCACCTTTCTGAACAGAATTGTCGCAACTGATGAGACTTGGACCAGAGATTGTGAGCCGGAACTGAAGTCGCAATCAGCGGAATAGAGGCATTCAAGTTCCCTATGCCCCTCAAAGTGTTGTCGGCAACAATCCAAAGTGAAGCAAATGATGATTTTTGCGTACGATGCCCAGGGTGTTGTGTTCTCTGATCGAGTGCCGGTAGGGCAAAATATCAATGCACAATATTATCCTGACTTTCTGAGGACAAAGTAGAGACCAAAAATTCGTCAAAATTGCCCCAACTTGTTCGAAGCGGGAGCAATCTTGTCGCATGACACCGCATCGTGTCATGGTGCAACGTCGGTAGGGGGACTTTTGTCGTAATATGGCTGAGAAACTTTATCCCACCTACCATACAGCCCTGATCTCAATCCACCCGACTTTGATTTTTTTGAGAAAAGAAAGTTAAAAAATTGGCTCAGTGGCATACCCTATGAATCGCTGGACGAACTGTCATTGGACGTGACCCGAATAATACGACAGCTGAACAAAGATGGCGTACTACGGGGCATCCAGGACCTACCACACCGCTGGCAATCTGTCATTAGCAGCGGAGGAGAGTACATTGAACGGCAATAAGGTAAGCTTTCTCCGTTACTTCACATTTCTCTCAAAAATGCACAGTGTGCAGAATTTTTCTTAGGGTCCCTGTAGTTTCTGATCGCTTTGTATCCAACGCACACATGCTTTCTAAAACAATTATTCTTTATATCCTAATCATAGTACATCTTATGCGCGTGATGAAAACACGCTGCAGCAGAACTTGCTGAATTCTGCATTGTACAGCGTATGCATAACCATTAGCACTTTACTTCTATGAGTGTACGATCTTTCTATTCTAGATGGCGCAGGAGATTCCTCCAGATCAGACAGACTTCTCTTTGCCAATACTTGTGAGTAATGGGACGTCCACAGAACTTAGGGTATTTATTACTGGACCAGAATTTGACCCCCAAAATTCGCCGTTAGTGGCGGAAGATACAACCATTAGATGTGAATCGGACGAAGAGTTCACGTTCTTCTTACGTCAGCGCTTAATGCCGGCGTGGATTTTTGATATAACAAGCCAACAGGTGAGTTGAGTTTTTTCATTACACTTCAGTACCTGTAGAAAATTATACACTGCCGGGCAATTGCTAAGGACGGATGACAATAGCAACGATAGCAACCATAAAATGGAAGGCAGGAAAATGTGGAAATTAGCATAAGTGCGGGATACAGTAAGACGTGTTGTGCGTATGCAAATTTTGGATTGCCGAACTTGTTCGTGACGTCATAGCGCTGATAAGAGATATAAAGGATTTGACGCGTATTGACCGTTGTTGTTCAAACGCAAAGTTGAAAGGGAAGGAATCAATTGACGAACTTGCAATTTTCAGTATGTCTTCCCGACATCACCTAGATGATTTTACGCATGGCCGTATTATTGGCAAGATTGAAGAAGGGCGAAAAATAACAGATGTTGCCAGGGAGTTCGACGTCAGCCACAGTGTTGTTTCAAGGCTTTGGAAATCATTTCAAACAAATGGAGAGTGTAGCAAACGTCACGGGGGAGGTCGTGTTCGCAGTACGACACCTGCAGAAGATCGGTACATAGTGCTATCAACAAAAAGACACCGGCGCAGCACAGCTAGTGAGGTAGCAAATCAGTTTATGGCTGCTACTGGCAAGCGGATCTCCCGAAAAACTGTCGCCAGACGTTTGCATGAAGGAGGACTATACTCCCGCCGTCCTGTTGTGTGCATCCCATTGTCCAGACGTCACTGTACCGCCCGTTTGCAATGGTGCCATCAGCATCGCAATTGGACTGATAACGACTGGTCTGCTGTCCTCTTCTCAGAAGAAAGTAGATACAGTCTATCTTCTGATTGTCGACGACAACTGATCTGGCGTGATAGTGGTACTGCATATTGTCCAGCAAACATACAGGAAAGGGACCGATATCCGACATGTAGTGTCATGGTATGGGCTGGCATCATAATCAATGGCCGTACGTCCCTCTATGTGCTTCCAACTGGGACTATGACTGGCCAACGATACATTAATGATGTTCTGCTAACTCATGTTCGCATGTTCCGTGGTGCTGTCGGTGATAGATTCATTTTCATGGACGACAACGCAACATGTCATCGAACAGTCGCTGTCCAGGAGTGTCTTGAGAACGAGGATATTCAACGTCTCATATGGCCAGCACGTTCTCCAGATCTGAATCCCATTGAAAATGTGTGGGATGCTTTAGGGAGGAGTCTTGCTGGTCGCCAATGCCCTCCAATAAACAAGGACACCCTCATCCGTGCACTGACAGAGGAATGGGATAAAAACCCAACACTGCTTGATAATGTTGTGCAAAGCATGACACGACGTGTGGAATCTTGCATCGCCCTCCATGGTGGCAATATCCCGTATTGACATTTTACGCCGGAACGCCTGCGGACGGTAATTGCATTTTTTTCACGTTTACGTATTCTGCACAATATGGCCTGTTTGTCCCTTGAACACGTTCCAAAGCCTTCTGGATTTCAGAGCACAATAAATTGTCTTTCGTGTAATGTCCTGGCATTCTGACATTATTTTATTTCACTTGGCATCTAAATACACTTACCTTTTTATGCGCTATATAGCCGTTTATGATCCGTCATTAGCAATTGTCCAGCAGTGTATTTATGTTTGTACTCGTATTTATGCGAAACACATGCAATATGTTTAGGTGAATAATTCATTAAACCAAAGTCCGACTTTTTCTAGAGAGTATCATTTATTATCGTAACTTTAATTTGTGGAAGTTCCGTGATTTTGACATCACTGCAGTGAAGGACAACAGTGTTTGACACTGCATGAGTTCTGCTTAGCCGGTTAGGTGATGCCGCCATGTTGCAGTATTATGGTCTCGAATTTTCTCACCGACCCTCAGGCCACGTGATGAAGCTGCCCATTTTAATACCATTAACTGTTACATGTCTCTCTCAATACAGTCGTAGTAATCGAAGGCAGTTATGAATAGTTTGTAGTTGTGGGTATCTAAAACGTCCTGTAGGCATGGATCAAACTGTTCCAAAAGAGTATCCGAAACTTCCTTATCTGTGGCCTGAGGGTTTCACAACTGATGCAGGTAGATTGACACTAATACAAAGGGCACAGTACTGTCAACCGGTTGCTTCTTAGCATAAAGCAACTGCTGTTGAATTCTGATTTAACCATGTCGTGTGGAAACACTTATACAAAATCCACACGAAAAGCTTTATAACAGATACCTCTGTTAATGCTCCGCCAATTTCTGTATCAAGTCTTCGCGGCATCTGTTGAACAGGCACCGACAATATATTGCATTCAACTGGAATACCATAAAGATCAAAATGATCCTCTGTATCCAACAGGACCTTTAAGGATCCGCCGACCCCGTGTACTGGATAGCCCCATGTTGAGGAAAGAAACGGCAAAAAAGTGGGAAGCATAAAACCGGTGCTGTCGATGGTGGAAGTACTGAAGAAATCATAGATCTTAACTGAGGACAGTATGTGTAAAAGGAGTCGAATAACTGAAGTGCTGGTTCCCTTATGGAAGAGGAGTACTTATGGCTTCCTCAGGTGATATAATGATATGTACAAATTCCAAGTTCCCTGTTACAGCGCCAAATATAACGTTAAGCGCGCAGAGTTTAAAACGAAAGATATATAAAATTGAATTCTACGAAATAAATAACCTTGAGACTAATGAAAAATTAATGTTCTTTCTTTAGCAGCGTTTATTATAATGAGATATGCCTTCACAGATAGTTCAGACTACCAAGGTGAGTCACAGAAAAATGTCCCCTTTGCAGCAAAAAAGTTAAAGGATGCAAAAAAGCCATACAACCTCACCTAATTTTGAAAAGTACAGGCCTTTTTTCTATAGTCATCTGCTAACGTTCCACCATAGCCACGATCCCTCGGTAGGTTTCTGGGATAGAAACTCTCTGATGCCAGATTCCACATCCAGCACTAAATCCAAGCGCCCTCGAAGTAGGAAATCGGCCATGGAGCGAAACAGGTGGTAGTCGGATGGGTCCAGGTCTGTATTATATGGATGATAGCATCTGAGCCCCTTCCAATTCCAGTAATTTTCTGGGAAGCCCTTTGGAGGTGTGTTTTGGAGCATTATCAACTTGCAGCAACGCCCACTTCCTATTGACGAGCAGTGGGTATTGCTGGTGATGAGCATCATGGATACGCAACAGTTGTTCAGAATAGAAATTCCCGTCCACAGCTTGACTTGTGTAATGAGTTCCTAGTGCAGAGCATCCTTCCAATTCCACCAAATGCACAGCATGACTTTCCTCAACTTGTGCTTCCTGGCTTGGCTTCTGCCTCTGGTTCCCAGTAGTAGTATAACGCAGAACATTTCATCACCTGTGGCGATACGACACCAAAACTTACCGTTCTGTGGATTTGACAGCAATGTGGGATAGAGAGCGACACGTTGTTTCTCCTGTTGATGGGGGGGGGGGACCATTCGATGGCGCCTAGAGAAGACAACGAGCTAGTGCAGGTAAAGAACCATGGTGGTTTGGGAAGATCCACTTCAAAATTGTCCTGTACTGGTAACGGGCTTCGCTTTCACACTTTCGTCCAGAGTGACAGTGTTGGCGGTCGTTGGACATCCTGACCTCTGCTTGTCTTTGAGACTGGCGGATGTCTCCACCATCGAAACGCCAGAACCATTTTCGTGTGATGCTGCTATCTACTGTTTCCTCGCCTTCAACTGTACAAGTTTCTTTCGCTGCTGCTGCAGAATTACCCCCCCCCCCCCAACCAATAATGGTGAAAGAACACCCGAACAGTACGTTTATCGACCTCCATCTTCTGCTCACCTGAAAATGCACTGTGGAACCGTGCTAAATGCACACCATTAGCCTCCTGTGTTCCATTTCATTTCGGTACCCTAACGACGCTGGCGCGCTTTTCGCACAAAAATGGAGGCCGAACGTTATGTGTAGCTCGAAACGGGACTCACCCTCGTAACAAGCGCATTTACAATGTTAAGCTCAGATTAACATTCAAAGTTAGCTTTGAACGTTACAGCTGTCAAGCTCATGAATGACAACAGTACGATTCCATAACCAGTTATCTCTCTCTCTCTCAAGAGCGGCACGGTTCTCTTTTATATTAGATCTAGTCGTGCTTTGACTGACTGCTAGTAAGTGCCAAAAGAGAAGGAAAACTCAAAAGTTCAGATGTGGCGTACAGAACAGAAACATAACAAAAAGTAACAAAACTTTACTTAAAAATAAAAGAAAACTAATCTGGAAATTTTGAACGGCGGTAAACGTAACACAGGAAAGGAAAGATAAACTAGACGTTCAAGAGAATACACACTTATGATTTAAATGCGGTTACTGTAGACATGCTGCGGTGAGAGTCAGCGCATGCTGCAGTGGGGTAGGAAAGAAACAGGACAGTGGAACACGGTACTGACCTAGTAGTAAAACAATTGAATTCGACTACGGCTGGAATCCAAAATTTAATAATATTGTGTTGTGAGAGAAGATGGTAAAATTGTAATGAGTATGCAAGGAAGCTATAGAATTTGTCATTAATACACGTACAGCATTTAATCAAATATGTTATAATCTGTAATATAAAGTCGTTGAAGCTGACGAAAATACCAGATGCTGTTTTCTGACTTCAATATGATCTGAAAGTGAAGATTAAGTTTGCCTTTCAAAGCAAATTTTAAAAATCTTGTTCTGATGTTTCATTTCAGGATGCCAACTGTACTTTTAAGACGAAAAGAAAACAAGGTGTTTCCGATCCAGTACTAATTATGGTAACACAGAAATGGAGAATTGACGATAAACCGATAACTGTTCACGCAAACGTCATTCACAAAAATCAAACGGTAAGTTTCAGTTTCAAGGACATTTGACCTATTTTTCGCATAGGGCTTTCATCAAACATTCAAAAGATTATCGATAAGGAGCGCTATGTAAGGAAAACTGGAAACAACATGGCGTGTAATACCCCGTATCTGTTTATTTTTTAATTAATTAAAAAATAAAAAATTAATTATAACTTTTTATTAATTTTTTACTTTTCTAAAAGGTTTTGATAGTTTTCAGCTACGTATTCTGAGAAAAACTTATTCCTCCTTGTGTTCTGTGTTTGTGGTAAATTGCAGAAAAATTGCTTGATTTTGAGTGAAGCAAGCAGATCGTTGTGTATTCTTCTCGCCTTTATATCGAGGAACACGGTGTTCGCTGAAAATACTTTAAATCGACTAAAAAGTTGCTTGTAAAATGCAACTCATAGTGCAACATGCTATACTGTAGTTTCTCTACAGCATAAAAAGTATTTGGTTTTCGTGTAACCCGCACCTGTTCGGATAACAGCGTGTGCCTATGATGATGGTGTAGGGTTAGGCCTTTCTTTTTCTGAGTCTGATAATTTCCTAGATCAAAGGCGTGAGTTCTGCATTTATTTTTTAATATGACGCAACCTCTGAAACCATGTACTATAGCCACATTCTATGCTATGTAACAGCTTGAGCATCATAGCTTTAGAACACCGAGTTGTCAGCTCATGAAGACACGTGAACCGTACCGTGTGTGTGTTTTTCCTAGTTTAAAAAGTAAACGCGTGTGTTTTTTTTTATCTAGAAAGGAAGGCCTTCAAATTGCTAATTTTATTTAACCTTTGCGTTTATTAGGCGTGCACAACAGTATAATGCAAACTGAAAAATAATGATTTCACAAATGCCAGTGATATAGTGGTTTTGAAATATTTGGTACTTGTAGGAATTACTTACCTGTAAGTGATGTAGACTATATTTTTTCGGGAAAAAGAACTTTCCATGAATAAATATTTTTTCTCGTAGCTTGGACACACTTAAAAAAATATGCATATCTTCAGAGAATACAGACAGAGGCCAGTAGTAGGCATTTTCAGAATTTTAATAGGTATCAGCCAAGGTTTTATTATTAGTTTTTAAATTACTAACATACACATAGATTGCAACTCCACACAAGTAACTGTTATATGTTAACAATGCAAGCAGATGAGCGTTCATTTCCTGTAAGTTGTAGATGACGACCGAATATCTCGAATTAGGAGGGTGGTTTAGGCCATCGAACGTCTTTGCAGATCACGCATATCGAAGAGAAATCCGACTAAAATTTTGAAACCAGTTGAGTACCCTTAGCATGTCTTGAAAATGAGCTCCATTTTGCCCGCCTATCCCCCACCTAGGAATCTGGAAATTTCAACTATGCCATTCGTTTCTACTCCGTTTGCACCGGATTGTACCGCAAAAATTTCCGTTTGTACCACTTCCAATAACGCGTTATTCCAACTATAAAAGTGGGGGTCTGGAGAAACGACAGCCCCTTTACCCCGCAATTTCGAAATTTTGACTATGCTATTCGTTTGTGCTCCATTTGTGTGGATTGTACAGAAAAATTTTGATTTGTACCACTTCCAGTAAAGAGTTTTTCGCAATTTTTAAGTGGGATGCACGATTTTGCCACCACCCTCCACCTCGAAAATTTTGCGACTCAACCATGCTATTACTTTGTACTACGTTTGTACCGGATTGCGCCGCAAAAATTTTCGTTTGTACCACTTTCTGTTAACGAGTTATTCTAATTTCAAGCTGGGGAAACGGCAGCTCCCGCACTTCAAAGTTTTCAAATGCCAAGTATGTCAATCGTTTGTTCTGAATAGTACAGCGAAATTTTTCGTTTGTTCAACTTGCAGTAACGAGTGATAAGAAATCTATTAGGGGAGATAACATACCACCACCGCGGTAATTTGGCGCTTCCACTATGCACATTCGTCAGTACTATGTTTGTGCTGAAATGCACCACAAAAATTGTCATTTGTACTAATGCTGATAACAATTTTTACGAAATATAAACATAGGAAGCGTCATTTTTTCAACCCTTCACCCCTCGCACCTCGAAATGTTTGTATTTCAGGTATGCCATTCGTTTGTACAATGTTTGTACCGGATTGGACCGCAAAAATTCTGTTTTGTACCACAATCGTTTTTTACGCTTTCCAACCGTAGGTTGAAGAAGCGTATATTCTCCTTCAACCATTTTTAATCCAGTTATCGTCCGTCCGTCTGTCCGCACGATAACTGGATTAAAAATGGTTCAATTTCGATGAAATTTTAGTATGTGGTAGGGGACCACCCGGGGACGAACCCTATTGAAAATGGGACAAATGAGGTCAAATGTCACGACGTAGGACCGGGATCCATTCCATTGCACTTATACGTCATAACTTGCGTAAATATGGTTCGATTTCAATGAAATTTGACTATGTGGTAAGGGACCACCTGGAGACGAACCCTATTCAAAATGGGTGAATTGGGGTCAAAGGTCAGGACATAAGAGCGGGATGCATTCCATTGCCTTTATGCGTCATAACGTGCGTAAAAATGGTTCTATTTCGATGAAATTTCAGTATGTGGTTGGGGACCACCTGGGGACGAACCCTATTGAAAATGGACGAAATGGGGTCAAAGGTCAAGACATAGAATTGCGATCCATTCCATCGCCCTTATCCCATATTATTAAGGTGGACGTCAAGTAATTTTGCTTCCTATACTTCCAATGGAAAAACTTTTGTACACATTTCCTTCACAATTAATGTGTCCTCAAGGATGAAAATTTGAACATCGATTAAAATAACTTATTATTACCACTTGGAATACTTAATATTTTCTAAAACATAACTATAATTATATTAAAAATCAATAACTTTTCCTTTGGTGGTGTTGAAACCAGAAAATGGATGGCGCGACCTGTACTTTGATGACGTCAGTAGACAAACAAATGTTGGATTGCATAATTATGGTTATGTTTTAGAAAATATTCGGTATTCCAAGTTATAAAATGAAGCTATTTTAATCGATGTTCAAATTTTCATCCTTGTGAACGCATTAATTGTGCAGAAAAAAGATGGCGAGACCTGTATTTTCATGACGTCAGTAGACAAACAATGTTGGATTGCATAATTATGGTTATGTTTTAGAAAATATTAAGTATTGCAAGTTATAAAATTAAAATATTTTAATCGATGTTCAAATTTTCATCCTTGGGAACGCATTAATTGTGAAGAAAATGTGTACAGAAATTTTTCCATTCGAACTACAGGAAGCAAAATTACTTGACGTTCACCTTAAAGGAGCAATTCTTGTATGTATGTAAATTTTATTTTGAAAACGGCTCTAAGGATTTTGATGAAAGTCGTTAACCTACCGTTTTCTGGTACTAGAAATCGATTTAGCTTGATCTCGACTTTAGGAAAATTCGCTTAGTGGGTTAATAACCACTCCGAATTACCACGTTTTTAGTGTAATGTCATGGCGTCGTCCGATTAGATGTTGGCGCGCGGTCACGCCATCTGTCTCATTACGTCACGCGTTGTATGCGGATCCTATTAAAATTTTATGACGTCACAGTCTTGCGAGCACATGGTCGCGATTCCCATCTGCCTCATTACGTCACGCGTTGTGTGCGTATGTTCGTCCACACGATAACTCGCGTAAAAATCGTTCGATTTCAATGAAATTTTAGTATGTGGTAGGGGAACACCTGAGAAGGAACCCTATTGAAAGTGAACGAAACGGGGTCAAAGGTCAGGACATAGGAGCGGGATCCATTCCACTGCTCTTATGCGTCATAACTAACGTAAAAAAGGTTCGATTTGGATTAAATTGTAGTATGTGGTAGGGGATCACCTGGGGATAAACCCTATTGAAAATTGGCGAAATGGGGGTCAAAGGTCAGGACATAGGAGCGAAATCACTTCCATCGCCATTATGCGTCATAACTTACGTAAAAATGTTTCGATTTGGATGAAATGTTAGTATGTTGTAAGAACCTGCCTGGGGATGAATCCTATTGAAAATGGGCGAAATGGGTCAAAGGTTAGGATACAGAAGCGGGATCTATTCCATAGCCCTTATGCATCATAACTTACGTAAAATTGCTTCGATTGCGACAAAACTTTATCATGTTATTTCGGGTGTATACTGAACCAGTTCTGTTGAATATCATCGAAATGGGATCAAAGGTCAGGCCACAGGAGTGAGATTTATTCCACAGCCATTTTCCTCATAACTTGAGTAATGATTTCTAGTATGTTGGAAAGTGTATCATAATCAATGTATTGCATGATTTTACTAACTTGTTACGCTTTCAAACCGTAGGTTGAAGAAGCGTATAGGCTCCAGCTTTGTCCGTCTGTCCGCATGATAACTCGCGTAAAAATGGTTTGATTTCGATGAAATTTTAGTATGTAGTAGAGGACCCCTGGAGACGAACCCTATTAAAATGGACGAGATGGAGTCAAAGGTCAGGACATAGGAGCAGAATGCATTCCATTGCACTTTGCGTCATAACTTGCGTAAAATTTGTTCGATTTTGATGAAATTTTAGTATGTGGTAGGGGACTACCTGGGGACGATCGCTACTGAAAATGAAAAAAATGATATCAAAGGTCAGGACATAGGAGCGGGATCCATTCCATCGCCCTTATGTGTCATAGCTTATAAAAATGCTTCGATTAAGACAAAACTTTATCATGTTGTTCAGGAAGTATACTTTACCGGTTCTGTTGAATATCATCGAAATGGGGTGAAAGGTCAAGTCATAGGAGAGAGATTTATTCTACAGCCATTATCCTCATAACTTGAGTAATAACTTGAGTAATGATTTCTGGTATGTTGGGAAGCGTATCATAATCAATGCATTGCATGATTTTACTAACTTGTTAATTTATCCGTGCCGAGTTTCAAATTGGTGAATGGTTTCTGTGTTTATTAAGTTTGAGGCGAGCACCAATTCTGTAGTGTGTACTACTACAGTGCATTCGCCATCTGCAAAGTACTGTAGAAGTAGGTATAGGCGATGCTGATCTGTCTTTCGCATAATTTAATACTTGTTACGTATTATTATGGTCTGTCTCTCTCCTTTGTATCCTATGCGTATATGACATGCGTACTTGTGCACTGATGGAGTCTAGGTTCAGTCCATGCTAACGTTTTCACAAATCTCCTCCAAAAGTACTCTGGAATTTGAATCTATTGCTTTGGAAGATCTCTCGATCACATTCTCTAACTGTTGTGCTTGCTTCTTGGCTTCAACTTTAGAGTCTCGTGTTTTTTCAGTGCGCTGCTTTTATGTAAACAATTTTCTGCAGCACCCGCTGCTTTGTTGTGTCGAAGGTACGGGTTTGGCGCATTTGCCTTTTTGAGGAGCCATGATGTGCCTTAAAATAACTGGGAATCGTAGTTTTTCCAGTATTTTAATGGGATGAACAATGAAAAACTTTACGTTGGAGCACCGTTATGGCAGCACTTGTGACGATGACACAACATTTGCTTCATTGTTGTCTGGGTTAGAAACAGGGGCGTCGCAAGACAAAGAGCATTGGGGGGTGAACAGCGCTTAATTTTGTTTTCACTTCCTCGTTCTCACTATTTCCTCCTTCTTTCGTAATGAAAATAAAACTGCAGTATTTTAAAATTGATATTTGTCCCTTTTAATTTAAAATAATTAAAATAATTAATGTTATTTCACTCACAATAATTGTAACTCCGAGATACTCGGTTTTGGCACAATAATTTTCGCCTAGCGTTCATATTATTTATTTATTCTTCTACACCGCATCGTGGGCGGATAGAAAAAAAATTTTTATAGAAAAAAGCAGTGCTTTTCTGCACTGCTTTTTTCTATCATGTTTAGGAGGAATTATTTGTAGCTTTTATTAGGAAGAGCAACAAAAGCTGTATGCAGACAGTATAGAAGCCAAACTTTTAGTTTCATAGTCCCCGCATTTAAACAAGGGACAAAGTGAATACAAGATTCCGTGTGTTCCCTGCATCCTGGATGGGTGGACTGGTTTATTGGGTTGGCAATGTCATGGAGCGTCAGGCTTGTGCGGCAGAGCATCGTAAGTTAAGGGCGATTTAAACAAGGGACGTAGTGAATACTGGATACTGTGTGTTATCTACATCCTGACTAGGCGATCTGGCAAATTTCTGCTTTTACAGAGTAAATAAGAGGCAAGGGGGAAAATTCGAAGGAATTCCGTTTGCTCTGGTTCGATTTTATTTGAAGCAACGTTTCTGCTCAGAAATTCTGCCACATATACAAATTGAGCACTTCACGTAAGGACTGGTTAGTTTCGATTCAGCTCTTTTATTAACAAAAACAACAAAAGAACTTTATATTCAATGTTCCGAAACATTAATAGTTTGGTGCTTCGCCGCACTACCGTTGTTTCAGTACAGTAAACAGAACATAAGGTAACAAAGTGCAAACGATCTCCTTTTAATTTGTTTTGTTTTACTTCAAGCAACATTTGAGCTCATAACACTCGCTGCATATGGAAAATCAACGTTTCGAACGCCTATTTGATCATTTATACACAGTATTATTTTAAAAACAAAAGAAAATATGTACATTAACAGGTTGGCACTTTACCGCTGCAGAAAAAACAATACACAAGGAACTATTTGTAAAATAAATTTTTTAGGATGTTTCCCTTGTATTAAAAGCAATATTTCTGATCGTATCCATTTTTTCATATTAAACATCAATGTTCCAAGCACCTACTGGATCTTTTACACAAAGCCTTCTCCTTTAAAGGAAAGCCACACACACACACACACACACACACACACATGCATTTTCGTAAAACATATAGATATTAGTACATCGCTGCAAATTATGGCTTTAACAGAATGAACAGCGCACGGGGAGAAATTCTAACAGACTCTTTTTAAGAAGTTTCCATTGCATTTAAAGCAATGTTTTTCTGATTACCATTGTTGAATATATAAAAATGAATGTTTAATTGCACATATTAGATCATTTGCACTTTGTGTTCTCAGAAACGTAAGACCACATATTAAAATTTGTAAAACATTAGCATATTAGCACTGCACTGCAATACTATGGCTTCAACAGAATAAATAACAGACGGGGGAAAATTCAAATACATTTCTTTTAATGCAGTTTCATTCTATTTAAAGCAACTTTTCATTTCATCACACTAACAGAATATGTATGCCACATATGCAGCTTTGCAAAACACCAGCATATTAGCACTGCACTGCAATACTATTGTTTAAACAGAACAAATAACAAACAGGAATGGAAATTCTAACAAACCGCTTTTAATATTGTTTTATTAATTATATTAAAAGTAATATTTCTGCTCAGAGCATCTGTTACATATGAAAAATCTACATTTCAGAACCCTCAGCGGCGCACTCAGTGGGGATGGCCTGGGGATCCGGGTACTCCCCATGAGTTATCCCTTGGTCCTTTCTTTTCTGTTATTGGATGATTATCCTCAAATACATCTGTATATATTTTTAAATACATATTTTACGAATAATTGGAAACGTACTTTAATATGGCGAAGACGTTTTTATCGCTTCCAATACTGTGGGAGATGTTTTCTCCAGATATTTTTTTTTTTATTTTTTAATATTTTGGGCAGCCTCCATAAAGAAATCTTGAGTACGCCACTGAGACCACTATTGGATCATTTCGACACAGTCTTGTCTTAAAAACGAAATGGAAGAGAAGCATTAACAGACTGGCACTTTATTACAGCAGGAATGATTCGGCAGAGTAAACAACACACATGAGCAAATTATAAAAGAAACTTTTTTAATATGTTTCCATTGTATTTAAAGCAATATTTTTGCTCATAACCATTGCTGTATATTAAAGATCAATGTTTTAGTCATCTACTGAATCATTTACACAAGTCCTTCTCTTTTAAAAACAAGCCACATCCATATGCAGTTTTGTAAAACACTTATATATTAGCACTTCGATGCAATATCATTGCTACGCCAGAGTAAAGACCTAGAAAGAAATTCTAAAACCCACATTTAAATACATTTCCATTGTCTTTTATGCAAAGCTTTTTTGCTCATAATACGTTTCCATTGCATTTCATGCAATAATATTGCTCGTAATTATTTCTGCATATGGAAGATTTATTTCATGTGCCTATGGATCATTTTTACACAGTCTTGTGCTTAAAAACGTATATACATACGCGGTCGAGTCACATTATTGTGACCACCAGTTAATATCCGGAGTAACCGCCGTGTGCAGCGCGGACAGCAGCTAGACGGGCTGGGAGTGACTCAATAAGGTGCTGAAAGGTGTTCACAGATATGTGGAGCCATGCTGACTGCAGTGCATCTGACAGCTTCTGGAGGGTGCGTGGTGGAGGATCTATAGAGCGAACAGCACGATCGAGATGGTCCCACAGATGCTCAATTGGGTTTGCGTCTGGGGAATTAGGGGGCAAACGAAGTACTTTGAAATCTTTATCCTGCTCTTCCAACCACTCTCGGATATTTCTAGCTGTGTGACACGTCACATTGTCGTGCTGGAAAATCCCATCTTCCCCAGGAAAGACAATAAGCAAGTATGGGTGTACGTGGTTTGCAAGGATGGATTCATAAAGAATTCGATCCATAGTGCCTTGCATAGGTATGAGTGGACCCAGGGAATGCAACAAAAACATTCCCCAGACCATAACGCTGCCCACCACCAGCTTGTGTTCCTCCAGGAATGGTTGAAGAGTGTTTGTTCTCCGATGTTTTTCGCCTTATACGACAACGTCCATCCGTTCGATGAAGCAGAAAACGTGACTCATCGTAGAAGGCTTTGCCAATCAGTGGAGGTCCAATTCCGATACTGCCGTGCAAATGTAAGCCTTTTCTGCCGATGCACCTTCGTTAGCATAGGTGCAGTGACCATCTATATGCATCGGAGCAGCAGGGTTCGCTGAACTGTCGTTTTAGAAACATTTCCTGTAGCCCCCTGGTCCTTTCGGCTAGTGAGTTTCCAGCGTGTCGGTCGGCCGTCACTCACCTTCGAAGCCGACGTTCACCTCTGAGACCAATGGCACCCGGTGCCCAGCAGTTTGCACATCGCTTATTCGCAATGACGCCATTTCTCCAATCACGATACACTTTAACCACAGAAGCACGCGAACAAACTGCGCTGTTTCAGAAATACTACCACCCTTGGCCCGAAGGGTCTGGGTCAAAACACCGACAGGACAAAACACCGACACCCGAAACACCGACACCCAAAACACCGACACCCAAAACACCGACAACCAAAACACCGACAGGACAAAACACCGAGAAACTGTCAACATTTTACTTTCTCACATTAGCCCAGTTTTAAACTTCAAGCCTTGTATCGTACTTCTTTGACAATAGTCGGCGCTGCAGTACCAATGCAAAATTTCCTTTGTTAAGACTGCATTAAGGAGCTATATAAAAATTTCAGTTTTTCCTGTATATATAAAGTTGATTGTTTGTATGTCCGCTACAAATCGACAGTTTGCAATTTAGAACCACCAAATTTGGTATACTACCTCATGGTACTCTAAGTTAGTCCGTAAACCCTTTTTGGAAGGGATCGGGGCCCGGAGTCAAGGCGGCCCCTTACAAATTTTCGCAAAATCTACAGTTTTCATTTTAGAACCACCAAATTTGATATGCCGCCCCGGTGGCGCAGTGGTCTAAGGCGCTGACCTCTGATCATTCGTCCGTAAGAGGTCCGGGTTCGAATCCCGGTGAGGCATGGATGTTGTGTTTGTCTTACGGCACTGGCTCTCTCCCTTCCCTGGAACCAGTGACCCTAAATTAGGGACGGGCGACTGCTTATAGCCCATTGAGTTGCTCACGGTGGTCGTTAAACCTCCAATCAAAAAAAAAAAAAAAAAAAAAAAAAAATTTGATATACTACCTCATGGTACTCTAAGTTAGACCGTAAACCCTTTTTGGAATGGATTGAGGCCCGGGGTCAAGGGGGGCCCATACAAAATTTTCGTAAAATTTACAGTTTTCAATTTAGAACCACCAAATTTGGTATAATATCTCATGGTGCACAAAGTTAAACAGTTGACCGTTTTGGGAAGTGGTCGGGGCCCGGGGTCGAAAGGGCCCCATACAAATTTTTCGTAAAATCTACAGTTTTCAATTTAGAACCGCCAAATTTAGTATAATATCTCGTGGTGCTCTAAGTTAGAACGTAGACAGTTTTTGGAAGGGGTCGGGGGCCGGGGTCAAGTGGGCCCATACAAAATTTTAGTAAAATCTACAGTTTCCAATTTAGAACCACCAATTTTGGTATACTATCACATGGTGCTCAAAGTTAAACCGTTGACCGTTTTGGGAAGTGGTCGGGGCCCGGGGTCAAGCCGACCCCATACAAAATTTTCGTAAAATCTACAGTTTTCAATTTAGAACCACCAAATTTGGTATACTACCTCATGGTACTCTAAGTTAGACGGTAAACCCTTTTTGGAAGAGATCGGAGCCCGGAGTCAAGTGGGCCCATACAAAATTTTAGTAAAATCTACAGTTTTCAATTTAGAACCACCAAATTTGGTTTACTATCCATGGTGCTCAAAGTTAAACCGTTGACCGTTTTGGGAAGTGGTTGGGGCCCGGGGTTAAGAGGACCCCATACAAAATTTTCGCAAAATCTTCAGTTTTCAATTTAGAACCACCAAATTTCGTATACTACCTCATGGTACTCTAAGTTAGACCGTAAACCCTTTTTGGAAGGGTTCGGGGCCGGGGTCGAGGGGACCCCATACAAACTTTTCGTAAATTCTACAGTTTTCAATTTAGAACCACCAAATTTGGTATAATACCTCATGGTACTCTAAGTTAGACCGTAAACCATTTTTGGAAGGGATCGGGGCCCGGAGTCAAGGGGGTCCCATACAAAATTTTCGTAAAATATACAGTTTTCAATTTAGAACCACCAAATATGGTATACTATCTCATGGTGCTCAAAGTTAAACCGTAGAACGTTTTTGGAAGTGGTCGGGGCCCGGGGTCAAGGGGCCCCATACGAAATGTTCGTATAATCTACAGTTTTTAATTTAGAACCACCAAATTTGGTTATCTCATGGTACTTCGCGTTATCCCCTAGACGGTTTTGGGAAGGGGTCGTCGGGGCCCGTTGTCAAGGGGGCCCATACAAAATTTCCGTAAAATCTACAGTTTTCAATTTAGAACCGCCAAATTTTATATACTATCTCATGGTGCCCTAACTTACACAGTAGACGGTTTTGGGAAGAGGTTGGAGCCTTGTATTGGGCGGAGCCCGGGGTCACGGGGCGCCCACCTAAAATTGTCCGTACAATCTACAGTTTTCAGTTTAGAACCACCGAATTTGGTATACTATATCATGGTACTCTGAGTTAGACCGTGGACGGTTTTTGGAAGGGATCGGGCCCGGCGTGAAGGGGGACCATACAAAATTTTCGTAAAAAGTTCCATTTTGTACTTTTAAGAACTTCAACGCAATTTAGCACTCCAATATCCGATGTACGGTCTAAGTTGGAGACCGTAGATAACAATAAATTGAGAAAATATCCATTTAATGGTGTATTAAAAACACAAATGAGTAAACGTTAGTTTTCACCACCAACAGACTGCTTCATCAGGCAGAAATACAATGTAATGAAAATAGAGAGTTCCAGATATTCAAAATGGTAAACAAAAGGATGATCAATGCCAATGTCAAGTCGCATGCACTCGACGTGTCATAGGTACATTGCATTTCAGTGTCGCTGGATTCTCAGAAGCGCACGCCAGATGCACGGCTGTTCTATAGATGTCTTTTCGAAGGTAAATATTTCCACTCCTTTTCCTTTCTTTTTTGTTTCGTATAAGTAAATTAAGTAAATCAATTTTTTTTTCACAATTTCAGCCATCCCGGCTCCTATTTCTTTTTTTTTAGAAATATTACTGCATTAGCCAGACACTGGCATTGGCGGGCATTAATTTGGAAGAACCCTGCTTTTCACACGACGGACAGCTTAACGTTGCGTGCTCAAGAGTTGGCAATCCTAAAACTCTTTACATTTTTGCTCCCAATTGATAAACTAAAAGTAGAGTTTATCAAAAAGCAATAACCTAAATGAATTAAAATAAATGTACTGGAAAATTACAGGAATACCTTTTTAATTCATTAACTTTCACCAGGTGAGCTTGGTGTTTCCACGAATAGTAATATTTACCCGGGAAATACCGGGTACCCCTGCTAGTTTGAGATATAAATTACCTCGGTTTTGCAGATTTTTCTCAGCTACATAAGTTATGTTTTTAATTTCGTATTTTTTAATCGCGGGGACCTGGGCAGTTTCAACAATTCTTAATCACCTGTACTCACGTTCATAACGTTTATATGGCAAGACATGTTAATGCTTTTAAACGTACATAAAATGCCTAAGTGATTGGTCCAAAAATTATGTTTTTTTTAAGTCCATTGTGTTTTTCCTTCATACTGGCCCCCATTTATTCCTTCATATTGGACCTGGCCAAGCATATCATGAAAGCTGAAATCTTCAAAATTAAAAAAAAATTGAAAATAAAATGTTAGTCCTTTGCCCGTAGTATCCGTTAGTAAACAAAGAATAAATCATTTTGCTCTGATTTTAAGTCGTTTTCTATTGAATTATATAATGAATTAAATTTTTACAAAAAAATCAACGTGCCACGAAGCATTTCCTTTTTTCACAATAAAACGTTTTTATAGCTTTTGCCATGTCTCTGTTATTAATTTATTAAACGTAAAATTTTATTTGGGATTCTTGCCTACCCTTGGAATTTGGCTACTTGGCACGTCTCTGGTTCTCGCTATGACGTCACAGCCCCCATGATCCGTTCTTTGCAGAAGCTTAGAATATTAATTTTGAACAAAGGAATGATCCAGCCCTTCTTTTTCTATAGCCCTGGTCTGTCGCCACCTTTACGAAAGCTCAGGGATGTAATAGAAAAGATAAGCAGACAATGTATTGAAGAAAGAATAAGATGTCTCCCTTCAGCCAAGGACTAGCAGGAAACACCCCAGCGACATCACTGCCCACGTACAACACCCAGGGTGCTGCGGGGTACTGCAAGTTTTTACCAAGGAGGTTAGAAGTGAGAGGAGGCGGCAAGAGCCCCTCTCCCTGTGCTTCTGGCGTGAGGCCACTTTTTATCAGCTGACTACGCCAATGCGCCCAACCTGAGAATCTCCTGTATATATCTATGGGGGAATTGTGATTTTCAGCGGGTTTTTCGGACCCTTACTCTGCCCATACAGGCATTAAAAAAATTGCGGTTGAAATATTCATTCCCATAATAAAAAAATTCCGGAAAAAACAGAAAAATATGTGTTGGTATTTCTTTAAAAAATTGAACAAAATAATGACTTTTTGAGCGGAAGTGCATAGTGCACATGGTTACTTACTGCTCATGTGCAAGTAACCATGTTTAAAATATAACCAAAAGCCTAATGTTAAGAAATAAGAAGTCCGAAATATTCCTTCTTTCCATCCTTGGTTTGCATGCGCTAAACAAAACTGCTTAAATCACGGGAAGTGACGTCACGTTCCCGAACTCCCTCAGTGCAGACTCCCACCACCTCAGAGAGAGTGCAGAAAGAGCTGATCTGTTTTGGCTTCACTCAAAACGGGTCCCTTCACCTCCTCTTCTTCTAACCTCCTTGGTTTTAACCACAGGGGAAACCCCTGGGAGAAACCCAGTTTCTCCCAGCCTCACAATGCGCTTTGTTGAGATGTATGATAGAGATAAGCAACAAACTGCGGCCGAAAAATTATCTTACAATGAAAGCTATTACCTCCCACCCAGAGCTGCCTCCCACCTATCTAATGATCTTCCTTTACTTACACTCCTACGGAAAGGTGAGAGGGGAGCAGGTTATTGAATTCATTAACCTTGGACCGAACCCCAATCCTCGGAGCGGGGAAAATTCACGTGATCTAAGAGCACTAGTCGTTTTGTAATCAGTCTGTTTCTCAGTTCCATGAGTAACGGAGGTTTTGAAGAAGTTCCAAGCACAACCATGTCGGAAATATGTACGTTTGTCGATTCGCAAAAGGGAGGGAAAAAACTGAGTTTAAATTGATTTCTTTTCCTTAAAGAAAGACAACGGTGTAATAAATTTTACTGGATATGCGATCAGAAGAGTAATGGCTGCAGAAGTAGAGCAATTACATCACTTACAGGTGAAGAACATTATCTTATAAGTGCGTCCGAGCATAGCCATGCTCCTGAAAGTGCTCGATCTAAAGTAGCCCAGAAGATTGCGGACATCGAAGAGAAGGCCAGAACCACCAACGATTTACCCCTGCGAATTATACATGATGTAGCCTCCGAAATGTCTCTTGTGGCTCATCAGAGCATGCCGTCGAAAGAAGCACAGAGGAAATTGATAAAAAGAACTAGGAGGGTTGAAATGCCACCTGAACCTGCAACTGTGGAAATACTAAATATACCTGAGTTCTTAAAATACACAGAGGACCGGGAATTATTCCTATTAAAAGACTTCTATGAGAGCAATGAAAAAAATTTAATTTTTTCAACAGAAGCTAATCTCAAAATGTTGAGTGAAGCTGCATTTTAGGTGATGGATGGGACTTTTAAAACAGTGCCCAATATTTTTAAACAGCTGTATTCCATTCACGGTCCCGTGGGTCCTATGAACAACTGTAGAGTTTTGCCGTTAGTTTACGCTCTGATGACTAGCAAATCGCAAACCAGTTACTTCTCATTCTTTGAAGAGCTAAAGACATTTGCCACTCAGAAAGATATTATTTTAGATCCACAGTGGGTGATCACTGATTTTAAGATGTCAGTCATCAATGCTGTAAGGGCCGAATTTCCTGGTGCTAGACACCACGGATGCTTCTTTCAGCTTGGGCAAAACATTTGGCGCAAAGTTTAGGCTACTCCTGGCCTGCAATCGAGATATTGTAGTAATGAAGAGTTCAGCTTGATAGTTCGACATCTTCCGGCGTTTGCTTTTCTTCCACCTAAAGATATTGCTAATGCCTTTAACGAGATAAAACTATTGTTTGATGACGAAGCGGAAGACTTAGTCAAATGGTTTGAAGACTACTATGTCTTGGGAAAAGTTCGTCGTACAACACGTAGCGGTGAAGAACGACGAAACGAGCCACTCTTCCCAACAACTCTGTGGTCAGTGAATTCAGGAGTGATCCCACGCACTCAGAACAAAGTTGAAGCGTGGCATCGACGATGGGAGCTTCTGTTTGGGCGTGCCCATGTTTCGTGTTTTCGGTTAATAAAGGAACTGCGAAAGTAAGAAGCTTCTATCCAAAGAGATATAGAAACAATAATGCGCGGAGAAGCTCCGCTTAGAATTAAGAAAAGTTTGATTCGCCGCGAAAAAGAATTCGAAGAATCGTAAACAGCCGAGAGGAACGCACGATTATTGAATTTTGTAGAGGCATAGCCTATAATTTAAATTTGTGAAGTTAAAAAAAGGTGATATTAAAATATGATCACTCTAATAAAAGTTTTTGCATGTGCTACACATGTTTGGCAAGGTAATTTACTCGTTACTTATTTTACGTAAATTACGGGTAATTTACTAGCATAAATGGCGTAGAAAACCAGTTTTTTTATGAAAGCGTAAATAACTAATTTTCTTTCATGCATTAATAATAATAATAAGCTTGTCTCTTTTTTTCAGGTTAAGGATTCCTGGGGGTGCGTGTGTGTTTGTTCATTTATTAGTTTTTTGAATATTTGTGACTGAAAATGGGAACTATGATGGGTGTGGTGTGACGGTTCAGAATGCGTGTGAGGCCTGGCGGAGGTGAGAGTTACCGCTGGGTGGGGTGAAATGGGCCTTTGAGAGTTCTTCTCTTTGCTGGCATGTATCGGGGGTTCATGTGCTTTTGATTGTGGAACCGTGGTGTGTGTATGAGGGGTGTGACTGTATCACCTGCCGATCTGACCTCATGACTACAATATTCATGAGGGGAGGCACTGTGTTTTCTGTGATTTGGGCAAAAATCAGCCAAAGTGCACTTACGGGTTCACTGTAACTGACTTCGTATACTGGTGGGAGGGTGTCGTGCGAGTGCACATTATGGCACATCTCTCACTTCAGTGTAAAGTGCAAACTTATACGAAGACAAGAGTGGATGGACTAAGTTTCCTTTTCTCAAGTAAAGTACTCAGTTCTGTTGTTTCAGTTCTCAATTGTTGATATGTCAGGGCCTTATCAACAGAAAGGTGTGCTAACCCATATTGCTTTTGCTCCGCCCTTCCAAGAGAGCTCCGAAACCATTTCATTGTTTAGAATCTGTTTCATTTACCGCAATATTTTTTAACAGTTTTCTTTTCTTTCATATTTTTCCTTTTGTTTTGTTTGTCAGATAAAGATGTGCCTATTTTTAATTACACACCTTCCTTTTCTTTAAAAAAAATCTTTTTTTGAAAAATTTAAGTTAAATGATAGAAATAAAAATAAATAACACAAAATAACAACGAATAATATATTACATTTATTGTTTTAAATATTTCAACTAATAATAATTTAATTAATAAAATTAAGTAAATCTTGTAATGTATGGTATTAACTATTATAATTTATATGTATATGCATACAGAATCTGTACCACCATTACTGAGCTTCGATACAACCAATACGAATTTGTCCTTGTTAAATTATTTTATAAAAGAATAAGTAGCTGAAAAATGAGAGCGTGATTTAATTTGAAGCCAGGGCCGGATGGAGCTCTTGCGGGGCCCTAGGCAAAATTTCATTGCGGGCACTAAATAATAAATCTCATATTTTAAAAAAGTCCTTTCTGAAAATTATCGTTCGTGAGGAAGACAAAATGATTTTCTCAAAGAAGTATTTGCTTTAAGCTTAAGAAAAATACCATAATACGGACTGAAAGTTCAGAGAGAGAGAGAGAGAGAGAGAGAAAAGAGAGAGAAAGAAAGAGAAATAGAGTGAGAAAGAGAGAAAAAAGATAGAGAAAGAAAGAGAAATAGAGACAGGAGGGAAGAGAGAGAGAAAAAGAGAGGGGAGAGAGATAGAGAAAGAAAGAGAGAAAAAAGAAGGAGAGGGAGAGAGAGAGAAAGAGTAAAACGTGTTAAAATCTACGATTTTCTGTCCCAGGAGAGGATGTTTAGGTTGTATTGTGACTCTTATAACAGCTTATTCACAAAATGATAAAACGATACCTGCTTAGCGAATATTTTTGCATAGGAAATGTAATAAAGATCCCTCTAAAATAAATTGGTATAAACAGTTTTTTCCCCTGATACATATTTAGCGATTGATTTTTAATGCACAGTGGAGTAACTGAGAAATTAGTGACATTCTAAACTTTTATACGCGTTCATATATGAAAGTTGCCTTTTTTTTTTTTCAATTTCTTGTAATGTTGGAAAAGCGACCTCCATGTGTAGTCCGAAAGTAACTTGAATATTGTTCTTTTATTTCCTTAAATTCAAGTATCAGGTTTTCACACAAATTGTTGGATATATAAAAGTAGGGGACCACAAAATGATGAAATTTAATTTGCTATTTCATGAATGCGGAAAAGATTAAGGTGGTTACAAAAATCATTTCGAATCTGCAAATTTCAGTGTCCGTACGACGAATAGAGGGGATAACGTATTCGAAAATGAGGAGATTGGAAACAAACAAATAAGTTCAAAAATATATTTTTAAGGGCATTGCGCCCCAAAAGTTACAAAAATAATGTAGTTAAATTTTTTTTACCGAAAATTATTTTGTTTTCTTAACTGCAGAGACCCCTGAAGCGCGGGGCCCAGGGCGACCGCCCCGGTTGCCCCTATAGTCCAGCCGGCCCTGTTTGAAGCAGTAATTTACTGTGAAAATGTTATTTCTGTTACGTTTGTAAACACATTCAAACATTTCTGTAATATCAAAAAGAATAATAATAATTATAAAAATAGATAAAATAATGGATATCCAAAATATTCCTATTAATTTATTTAAGACATTTTCCAAATTTTCATACTAACATATTTCGGATTGAAAGAATCATCAACAATAACTTCCCTGACCACTCCAACATTTAACATTTCTAAATTAGGCATTTACCACTATTTGGTCTTGCCAAGGTACTTTCCATCTCTTATTAAAATAATCCAAATACATATTACGGCTTTGTTTAGCTGCGTCGGTAGAAACTTTAGTTTGTTTTTGCAAGTCAGATAGGTACAATGCATTTATGTACTTTTGAGTTTCGTCGTAGAAAGTCGTGCAGTACGCACGACTTTCTACGACGAAACCAAGCACAATGTAGTCTAAGTTTTTCAGAGAAACATTTGACTATGTGTGGAAAATCCTGAACGTCGAAGCCAAAAATCCAAATGCGTTTTCCGACTCCCTTCTCGCCTTCGACAACCTGTAATTGAAAATTCGTTTATATATACTTTTATTTCTTTTTTTTTTGTTTTCGTTTTCCGAAATTATTACTGCTCTGCTCTTTTGTGCGGAAAGGAAAAACGATATTTTGTAGATTTTGGCTGGGAACGAAGATTGAGTGAGATACTTGGGAATGAAAAGCGCGAAGTTTTTAAGTTTGTGTCTGTGGTAAAACCTAGTTAGGGGGACGATCTTCTCGAGCGACCACAGGTGGTCAACCGTAATCCTCGCGAAGGTAAAAGTCTGTATGTGTGTGGGGAGAGGGGTGGAAACAGAAAACTCCAGGGAGAAGGCCCACACATTTTTGCCCTCCCCCTCTAGGGGAAGGGGGACAGGGAGCTTCCGGCATAAGATGCTCTCTGCTGGACAATGCGCCACCGACTCTTTGCAAAACAGTGGTGTGGTTGCATTGCATCATTCTTTAGACAGCAATTACAGAAGTAACATGTAGTTTATGTACAGCCAAAGAGGGAAAAACTTATTGATACATTCAGGGCCCAAATTCTATAAAGATGTAGAAACAGAGATAAGGTGGAAGTAGCGTTGTACAGAACGCAAATGATTGGCAAAAGTGTACCTGGATACTAGTGACTCGGTTATTTTACAATTCAACTTGTGTCACAACCATGACCCACCAAAACTGATCATATCAAATAGTGTTAAACGAAAAGCAATAGAGGATATTTCGGAACGCCCATTAAAACTGATCATACTGTTGCGGGAAATAACGGTTTACTAATTGAAAAAATAAATAGCAACAATGGAATATTACTGCTAAGAAAAAGAAACGAATTTGAAAAAGAAAATAAAAAAAGCTAAAAAAAAAGAATAAAAACTTTAAAATGAGAGATAAAATAATAAATAAGCTAAAAAAACAATAAGAAAATTAAAATGAGAGAAAAATAAATAATCTAAAAAAGAAAAGAAATTAAAAGGAAAGTAAAAAAAGAAAAAAATTAATATGGGAGAAAAAAATAAAAAAATAAAAGTTATAGAAGAAAATAAAAAAAATGTTTTGACGCATGAAGAGACAATCTGCACGTGATATCCCCCTTGGTAAAGGTAATAAACTCTGTTGATTTTACCATAGACTCTGTCGAGGTTCACTGTTCCAGCAAATGTTTCCTCAGATTCCACAACTAGTAAAAATATCAAAGTACTTTATTGCAATAGACTTATCAATAGTTCAAGACATGTCCGATCTTTAAAAATATAAAACATGCAGTAATAAATAGTGAAAGTACCGGAAGTTCGCTAAGCGGATAAAGGCAAAGAAATCAGCGTATTTTTCTGAGACCCGCATACTAAGTTTAGATAAACAGTCAACCTCTTATATCAATTTCATTTTCAGGGAATTGCTCTCAAATCACAATGTTCGTCCTAATTCGGAAGAAGAATGCAGACTCCCAAGAAAAGGTAATTGAAACACACCTGAAATTCCGTGTTCTCTGAGTGCAGTAATCCGCTTTGGGTGGGGTTAAGTTAAGTAGGATGTCTGTGTCCAGGGAAGTTAGCCCATTAGCCGGGAGAGGCTGGGAGGGAAGCTGACTCTTTTCGTAATAGAGTCCGTGCAGTTGACCAACACCCTCAAGTCTCTGGAACTGATGCTTTTCCGCCATCCAGTGTTAATAAACTAAAACCGCGAAAATGATTTCTAAATACACTGCCTGGCAGAGAAAATGCCACACCACGAAGACGTGAACACAGTGCCATGCAAATTGCAGGGTGGGTGCACATGTATAAGTTATGGAAATGATTGCATTTGCGGGATAATCGCACGAACGGCGCGCGGGATATAAGCGAACAACCAGCCCGTGAGGCCATCAGTCGAGACGTCGACACGCCCGCGAGAAGTGAGTGGTTCTACTGCAACCGTGTCTGGAGAACAAACAAGGAGTGCCAATGCCGTTAAGACGCTGTCCTACGCAATATCGTCAAACGGATGAGTTCACGAGAGGTGTCATCGTAGGCTTTCGTACCTCCGGATGGTCCTTGCGTCATATTGCGGAAGAAACGCAACGTGATACCACAACCGACTGTCACATTTAGAGACAGTGGTCTCAGGAAGAATCTGTGCAACGTCGTAGGGGACCGAAGCACGCAGACGGACGTCCGAGCGTATCGATCGTCGCATCCAACGTCATGCCTGTGCGGACCCACAGGCGACATTTTGAAGAGTGTACGGAGAGGATTGGATGCTCCGATATCAACGAGGACAGTATTGCGCCGATTGGCTGCGTCTAGTTTGCTGTCCAGCCGTCCGCTGCGAAGGCTGCCCTTAACAGAGAGCCATCGTCGTCACCGCTTGGCGTGGTGTCCCTCCAGAGCTGTGTGGGGTGCCGAATGGAACAATGTGGTGTTTAGCGACGAATCGCGGTTCTGTCTCAACACGGATGATCGCCGAGTGAGAGTCTGTAGGTGACGTGGCCAACGGACGGAGTCCTCTGCCATTGTGCAGCACCACACGGCCCGGCAACGTGGAATCATGGTATGGGGTGCTATCAGCGCATACAGCCAATAACCGCTGGTACGCATTACGGCCACACTGACGGCACGCCGATATGGTGACGAGGTGCTGCTGCCCGTGGCACTATTATATCTGCAGGGCACCCCAAACGCGGTTTTTCAAAAGGATAACGCCCGGCCGCATACCGCTCGGATCAGCCTGAATGCTTCACGCGGTGTGCGGATGACCAACACGATCCCCCGACCTTTCGCCCATCGAGCATCTCTGAGACACGATTGAATATCGATTGAGTACTCTCTCACCCCCACAAAATGAAGATGAACTGTGGACTCGGATTAACACCACATGGTCCACGATACCCCAGGAATCTATTCGGACTCTCATTGCCTCGATTCCACGTCGGAGTCAACGCTGTATCGCCCAAAATGAGGGCCACACTCCTTATTGATCATCCTGTATATTCGGCCACTGGAGGGTGTTCCAGGGCTGCGTAGGGTGCGGAATGGAACAGTGACAATTAAACCATTTGTTATCATTTTTTTGTCTGTATGTGACAATTAAATAATTTGTTCAGGACCTACTTGGCTATCTGTGTGTGCAGTTTGGTCAGTTTTCGAGCATTCCTTCATGGTGCGGCATTTTCTCTGTCAGGCAGTGTATTTTACAGTACTTATATATTGAAACAAAAACTCCTGATAAAGGTTTCTATTTTATATACATTTCATAATAAGAATTTTATTTTGAATTCGAGCTTTTCTTCTTTAACTGCAGAAATAAAATTTGTCTGTACTGTTCTAAATACAGTTTTAAAAAAGCGGATTTCCTTTCCCAGAATTCGTAAGAATCTGCGTATTCGGTTACATAGAAAATGTCGTACATTAGGAAGTTATAATTTTCTTCTTTAACTGCTAAAATAAAATTTGTTTGAACCATTCTAAATACAGTTTTGAAAAGCGGATTTTCATTTCTCAGAATTCGTAAGAATCTGCGTTTTCAGTTACATAGAAAATATCGTACATTATTAAGTTATAATCACACTAGTACAAGCTTGGGTTTAAACCGTATGAACGTAGTACACTCTACATTATTCTTTCATATGTTAAATTTCAGTGTTATGTGAAAATCATTAATTAAAACAACTGGAAAAACAATTCACAAGAAACAGTTCGTTTCATCTTGCAATTCGAGTTGAAAGCCAGCAGTTTAACGGATGTACTCGTATAAATGTACTTACATGTATATATTAATAAAAGCATTTTATTTCTCTATTGATACCTTTTCCCCCACTATTCAGTAGGCTTGAATAGTGAAACCAAATAAGACGGCTTTATTAATATTCACGTCAACTGTGAAATTCTTCAACAGCTCTTTTTATCCACTCATATCAATGTTTGCCGGCTCAGTCCACGGAAGCGAAGTTCCTTTAGCAATGTTCTTTGTCCATAACGTATCGCTTCCAACAAAGTACTGAAGTGATAAGGCACAAGATGACGGTTGCTTCTTTTTCGGGACTGAAGGGAGTGCCCGTTAACCGCTGTTAAGATGTTCTATTGTGTGCAGGCTATCGTTAATGTTATTCGTAGTGCACATATTCTGTACCATCTGAAACTCACCGCTGTTTAGAAGTTACCGCTATTCGGTGATGTCACTTCAATAAAACTCGGTGAATGCACAGTAAAAATAAACAGCAGGTAATATTTAATAACATTTAATTTACTGGCGTTTAAATTACTTCATGCAATACACTTTTAACGTCGTTCGTATAATTACTGAAAGCTGTGGTAAAAGGCCTCTTTCGTTACTTTCTTCAGCTGGGTTGTCACGCCGTTTGAATGTCAGAAATATCAATAAATTTCTTCCTTTTAGTGCTGATATCGAAGGGGATCACACACTGATCCGGCGCCAGATCAGGATAATACGGTGGGTTATTCAACGCAGTAACGGCTCGCTTACCAAGAAATTTCTCTAATGTCTCTGCCGAATAGGACTACGCATTGTCATGCTACGAGACCCATGTGCAAAGGGCGGCCCTACTGGACGAATGTGTTTCAACCGGTTCCGGACGATTCGTCCAACGAGGATTGGTCCAATGCAGATTCGTCCAATGGTACGATTGGTCCAATGCCGATTCGTCCAATGGTTCGATTGGTCCAACGCCGATTCGTCCAATTGTATCGTCTTACCAACGATAAACTGTTCTATTTTCCAGAAAGGAATAATGATTTAAATTTTTTGCTCATTATATCCTTTTGAAAGATCATTTCCGTATATTTGGTAATTGTAAACATTTTACATAAACCTGGTAAAAGGCACTCAATGGAGCATTTCTCAGCTGTTTGCAAAGCATCTAGGCGCGGGCCTTTTTAGAATATTTTAAGTTACAACCTAGATATTTGGTATTTGTAAACCTTTTATAAAACCTTATAAAAGGCACTCATCGTATCATTTCTCAGGTCTTTACAAAGCACCTAGGCCGCGGGACTTTTTAGAAGATTTTAAGTTACAACCTAGATATTTGGTATTTGTAAATATGTTATAAAACCTAATATAAAGCACTCATCGTATCATTTATCAGGTCTTTACAAGGCACCTATAGGCAGCGGGCCTTTTTTTCAGAGTCGTGTCTTAGGGATTTCATTAAAACATTCAAAGTTTTAGAAGATTAAGTAATTAAAATAGAAAATAATACTATTTAGCTTTATCATACAGAATTTTAAATGGCAGGAAATACAGGATTTAAAATATATAATTAAAAATGAGGAAAAGTGAGGGGCACTTAGCGCCCACGCAAGCCCAGATATGCCGCCATTTCTACAAGAATATATATATAAAACATTGAACATACATGACGGGCGTCTCCTTAACTATTGTAGCCAAAAAATATCTGATATGGAGATATATACTAATCAATTGTATAAAACCAAAAATAGAATTGGAAATTACTGGTTTTGATATTAAATAACCATAAATTGAAAACTGAGGCTTCAAGAAAGCCCGCAAGCAATTATGCGTAGTTTCAGCTAAAATGAACTGTTCTAATTTTTTGTTGTTTTTTTCCGGTTGCAAACTTTTCCCAAATTCGTGGCAATTTTATTTTCAGTATTAACGATACTTATATTTGAAAGTCGTTTCTGTTTCATATTAGATCAAAAGTAATTTTTCATGATTTTAAGTTCGGAAAACGATCTTTTCTCTCAAGCCACTGTTTCAGACAGTAGAAATTTGTACAGGGGGATGTGTTCACCTTAGGCAATCTGAAAAGTCCCCAACAGGAAAACTCCCCACATTCGGAAATGTTTCCCACATCGGAAAGGTCCCCCATAGGAAATGCCCCTCACAGGAAAAGTCCCTCATCTTTTTCAGTCAGGGACCATGCACAAATTGCATTTGACACAAAATATCGAAAGTGGGGGAGATTTCCGGGGTCATCATTTCCATTCCCACGCTGTTTAAAACAAGATGCAGCCGTACAAAGTGCTCAAATATGTGGGGGAAATTTCCGGGGTCGGCAATTCAAACTTTTACCGCAGTTTAGAGTAAAAATCGGTTTAAAATTAGCGGGGTTGGGTGGGGGAAATGTTCAGGTTGACATTTCCACTTTTACCGCGGTTTTTAGTGTAAAACGGTCTTACAATCAGCAGGCTGACAGGGTGGAGGAAATTCTGGGGTCGGGATTTCTTTTCTATCGTTCTCATGTTCATAATGTTTACGTAAGAAGTCAATAATATTGCGATGTTACGCGGGCAGAAAATATTATTAGGCCTAACGCCTAATAATATTTTCAAAATATTATTAGGCCCTTCTAAAAGTTTTCATTCCGTCATTCCCATATTCTTACAATTTACGTAACAAGTAATGTCAGTAATACTGCGCTTTTACTTATGCACCATACATTGATTAATAGGCCGTAGGCCTAGGGCTTTTTAGCACATTTTCTTCGCCTATGTGATATTTGTAAAATTTACAAAAAAGTCAAGTTAATAGCTTGGCGAGGTAACTTAGGCATTCAATATTAACCTCTAGGCCTTAGGCCTTGGGCCAATGAATTAATAATTAGTGCCTAAGTACAATATGATTAACTTGAGTTCATGCAAAAACGTTATGAATATGACATCGTTAGAATGAAAACTGTTAAAAAGGCCTAGGCCTAGGCCTATGAACTAATATTTAGTGCCTAAGTAAGAAGATTATTACCTTGACTTGTTAAGTAAACGTTATTAATATGACATCGGCAGAATGAAAACTGTCAAAAGAGCCTTGGCCTAGTAATTAATTATGAATGGGCCGCCCCGGTGGCGCAGTGGTCTAAGGCGCGGGCCTCTGATCATTCGTCCGTGAGGGGTCCGGGTTCGAATCCCGGTGAGGCATGGATGTTGTGTTTGTCTTACGGCACTGGCTCTCTCCCTTCCCTGGAACCAGTGACCCTAAATTAGGGACGGGCGACTGCTTATAGCCCATTGAGTTGCTCACGGTGGTCGTTAAACCTCCAATCAAAAAAAAAAAAAATTATGAATGCCTAAGTAAACGCGCCAAAAACTATGCTCCGAGGCCATCCACGTTATAGCTCCCTCACAGCCAATTGATATATGATGTTCGTTCCTAAGAACCTTCCAAAAACCAAGATTGGTTGAATGGATGAAATCCTCCCTGCTTTGTTATAATTAATCTGCGAATCATGAGGATGGATCGAGACCGCTGAAACTCAAACAATAATTGCCAATGTCCAAAATTAATGAATGATGACTTGGTTAAAACTCAACAACTGTATTAGATATGTCTGATGGTAGAAAGTCAGTCCGTCCGTCGAGTCATTGTCTTTGGTTGCATATCAAAACGTCCATTATCTGGTGAAGAGTTCGGAATTCGCCAATGGTGATTTAACGTCTCTCTACTAACGTTATTCCCTAAAACTTGAGAGAGAGTCTTTCTTCTCTGAGATAAGACCTATATCTCTCAGTGATCTTCTCCTTTCGAGCGGTAACAAAATGCAAGTCCGACCTTCGTCTTCGCTGCCTAGAAGAACGGTCTCCTTCGGAATATCTGGAGATATCCGTGAGAGTCTCTGAATATGAGACCTATATCACAGACTCTAACTTCGAAAACATCTCGTTACTGTTCGGTACGCGACCGACATACATGGACCCCTACCGCCTGGGTCCGCTCGCACTCAACTTCCTTCGAGCTACGACTACGGGAGAACTTATTCCTCTCCTTACCGAAATCAGACTAACTAACATTTTCGCGCGCTTCTCTCTCTCTATTTCGCCCCCGCCGCATGTACGTCACTTCCGCTTCCTTGCCTTGCTGGCGTCCCGCTCTCCCTCTCTGGGATGACGCCTATGTCATGCGATGACCAGGCGTTTTTCTATCTTCGCGTCCGTTGGACGCCCCATCCTGTGTACGAACATATCGGACCCTCACCAGATAGCCGGCCCGTTTGATGTACCTCCGTTAGTGGCGCTCTTTTGGACAGACTTAACTTACTTCAAAGTACAATAATACATTAGACACAATACACTTTGCTACATACATACAATAACTAATGGTCAGCTTGCCAGATATCCTGACGTCTGCTCTTCGCTGAAAATGTCTGGCGGATGTCGTTAGCTTAATGGCTGATAGTTATCTTGCTTAGGAAAGGAATGTGCCTTTCTCCGAGCGTGCGAAACCCAGCCCTTCTTTGCATCACACAAATAATTTCGAAAAGTTCTAGAATCATCCATTTTCTTCTTTGCCACTGGACGGGCACTGTATGTAACTGAATAATGCTGTATTTTATAGCACTGAATTTTTGTTTTTCTGGTTAGATGTAATTTATTCTTCTGCTTTATACAAATACTTTACTGAGAGAATCATTGAGGAGGTCTGGCCTCCCTTACCTCCTCAGACCGGCCGTCCCTGGTCCCCTCACTCCGGAGTAAGTCGCTCTCCCAACTGAGCTACACAGACATGTGTCTCGCTGCTATCTGCCTTTATCTCATGTGACAGGTTGACATTGAAACAAAGCACTGAAGTAGGGATTCTCATTTTGCCTCTCTCGCCGTGTCGGAAGAACATCATTACGAGAAACTTAACAGCATTACGAGAAACTTAACAGCCGAGTCATCCTGGAAGTTTGGGCGCCCATATAACTTTAAAGTTTGTCAGTGCAGAAAATCGAAGCCCGGTCCCCTCACTCCGGAGTAAGTCGCTCTCCCAACTGAGCTACGCGGACATGTGCTCCCGCTGCTATTTACCTTTATCTCATGTGACAGGTTGACATTGAAACAAAGCACTGAAGTAGGGATTCTCATTTTTCCTCTCTCGCCGTGTCGGAAGAACATCATTACGAGAAACTTAACAGCCGAGTCATCCAGGAAGTTTGGGCGCCCATATAACTTTCAAGTTTGTCGGTGCAGAAAATCGAAGCCCTGTCCCCTCTCTCCGTAGTAAGTCGCTCTCCCAACTGAGCTACACGGACATGTGCTCTCGCTCTTATCTGCCTTTATCTCATGTGGTTCCTCCGGGGCAGGCACGTCACAGTCTTCAATGCAACTGGACATGTCACTAACTCCGCGACTGATTGTGTCAGCAGAGAGAGTAATTTTTGAAATTTCACTTGCAGCTTCTCAACGCAGGACTATTTTCACCTTCCCTTTCTAAGCTGGTATTAATAACGTTTCAGCTATTGTGTGTGGTCTTTTGGCCTTTACGATAAGTTCGGCTACCTTACAGCTGGCTTCCTGTACTTTTTTCCGAAACACTACTGTCACAGTCCTGAACGTTGTTTTTTTTTTGTTCCAACAACCAACGAAAATAATTGATATCTTTGCTTGACAGAGAAGAATGTTTTGTTGGAAAATGTCGTTTCAATTTACTAGGAACCATAGCAGCATTACTGAGTTTTTCACCACAAGCGATACACTCGGGGATTGGGCATATTTTATCAACACACACACACACACACAAAACGTAAAATAAGTAATTATCACTCTACTGCCGGTGAACTAATTTGTGTTTCTTTTTTTGGGGGGTTCAGTGCTTTCACTACTTGCACTCGTGGACGGAACACTCCGTACAAGGAACTTGCCCATCTTGAAAAACTAAAATAGTTTAATAGTAATAGAAAATAGCAAGACTGACTAGCAATCACAATTTTCGGAATAATTAAGAGCACAGCTGTGATAGAACTGAAGAAATACAGTTATTGTAAGTCGCGAGACCTATACTCTTCAAAGGGAAGAAGGGACACATATACCGACTTATTTAAAATAAAGTCTAACAATGGGTGGATGCATCGGTACAGGAAAATAGTAGTAAAGTTGAAGAAGCACTAACAAACAGGGACAAATAAAAAAACAACGTAATAAAATACACTGACGGAAAAAAATCCCAACACCACGAAAAAATAGTTGTAGAGGAATGAAATGGCGGCAATACATTTGTATAGGTAACATATTTGATCGATTAAGGTTTCAAGATCACAGCTTAATGTAAGCGCGAGAAGAGCCATTTTAAATGTGAAATGCTGGTACATTAATAACCGGTGTAACCGCCAGAATGTTGAATGCAAGCACGCAAACGTTCATGCATTGTGTCGTACAGGTGCTGGATGTCAGTTTGTGGGATGGAGTTCCATGCCTGTTGCACTTGGTCGGTCAATACAGGGACGGTTAATGCTGGTTGGGGGTGACGCTGGAGTTGTCGTCCAATGATGTCGCATACGTGCTCGATTGGAGAAAGATCTGGTGATCTAGCAGGCCACGGCAACATGTCGACACTCTGTAGAGCATGTTGGGTTACAACAGCGGTATGCGGGCGAGCGTTATCCTGTTGGAAAACACCTCCTGGAATGCTGTTCATGAATGGCAGCACAACAGGTTGAATCACCAGACCGACGTACAACTGTGCCGTCAGGGTGCGTGGGATAACCACGAGAGTGCTCCTGCTGTCATAGGAAATTGCTCCCTAGACCATAACTCCAGGTATCGGTCCAGTGTGTCTCGGCCACAGACAGGTTGGTTGCAGGCGCTCACCTGGCCTCCTTCTAACCAACACACGGCCATCACTGGCACCCAGGCAGAACCAGCTTTCATCAGAAAACACAACAGATCTCCACTCCGTCCTCCAATGAGCTCTAGCTTGACACTACTGACGTCGCAAACGGCAGTGGTTTGGAGTAAGTGGAGTGCACGCTACAGGGCGTCTGGCTCGGAGCTGTCCTTCAAGTAACCGATTTGTAACAGTTCGTTGTGTCATTGTGGTGGCAACTGCAGCTCGAATTGCTGCCGCGGACGCAGTACGATGCGCCACGGCCATACGCTGTACACGGCGGTATTCCCTCTCAGTAGTGCCACGTGGCCGGCCGGAATCCGGTCTTCTTGAGGCAGTACCTTCCCTTGACCACCGCTGCCAACAATCATGCACAGTGGCTACATTCCTGCCAAGTCGTTCTGCAATATTGCGGAAAGAAAATCCACCTTCTCGTAGCCCTATTACACGACCTCGTTCAAACTCCGTGAGCTGTTGATAATGGCTTCTTCGTCTTCTTAAATGCATTCTTGACAAACATCAACACACTACGTCGAATCTCAACGATAACTAACGCTCACGATCGTTACAGCGCGTATTTACAGCAAACCTGCTTTGCATGTTCCGAGGGGCGCTACTAGCGCCACACGTATGCGCCGAGCGCGAAATTTGCATAGACGTCATCTTACAGATGTACTCTCACCGCCTGCCAACTGTCGTTTATCTAACACAACCCCTTCTTGGTATTGGGATTTTTTTTCCGTCAGTGTAATAAGGGATAGAGAAAATTTTGCTAATCCCCGCACTTTTAGGGAAAAGCGTACACGGAACATGCGTCAAGTGTAACAAAGAAGCCGCATAACGCAGCGGTAGAGGCGAGAAATACAAATACATCAGTAAAAAAAACTGTGATGTAAAAAGAATTGTGAGTAAATAATTTAATTTCTTAGAATACATAAAAATTCGCATCTTATTTAATCAGTGCAGAGGCAGAGAATGAAATACAAGCATATGAAACACAGTAACTGGGATTAAATAAAAAAATAAAACTCGACAATTAATTTCTTACAATATGATAATAGGTAAAAGTTCGCGTCACACCTTTCACCTTGTGGGGGCACACTGGTTGCGGAACACTGCCATACATAATTTACCCAATGTTCTGGATCCTGTAAGACTGGATGAAGGTGGTGGTATAGAAGAACACTGAACAGGAACGAAGCTCAATACCACTAGAGCTGCCGTCTTCTGTTCAACAACATCAAACTTGATCGAGCAAGAAAGAGAAAAATATACACTGAAGTGCCAGAAAAACTGGTACAGACGAGCTTATGCAAAATACATAGCAACGTCACCTATGCGCGCACTCAATTGCGTCCGGCAGTGCGTATATAAAGCGATAGACATCCTTGCCAGCTGTCAGAGCTGTTTTTGGCATGAGAATGACAAGTAATAACGATTTAAGCGATTTTCAACGCGGTGTCATAGTTGGCGCTCGTGAGATGGGCCATAGAATTTCGGAGGTACAAACGAAGTTCGGATTTTCACGCACGACCATTGCAACGGTGTACTGTGACTACAAAAATTCCGGCAAAACCTCCAACCTACGATACCAGTGTGGCCGTAAAAAGGCATTGGGTGAACGTGACCATCATTCAATGCTCGAGCCTCGACAAGCATCAGTGTCCGGACTGTGCAACGTACCCTGCACGATATGGGCTTTAGGAGCCGACGCCCAACTCGAGTCCCCTTGATGGGTGCACGACACAAAGCTATGCGCCTTGCTTGGGCACGGCAACACCGCCACTGGACACTTGATGGCTCGAAACAAGTAGCCTGGTCTGATCGCATTTCCAACTGTATCGGGCAGATGGAAGGATTCGTGTGTGGCACAAACACCATCAAGCCATGGATCCCGCCTGTCAACAGGGAACTTTACCGGCTGGTGGGGGATCCGTAATGGTATGGAATGTGTTTAGCTGAACTTCACTGGGACCCCTGGCACGTCTACAAACATCTGTGACCGGCCAACGCTATGTGCGCATCCTTTCTGACGAGGTACACCCGTTAATGTCCTGCATTCATGCTGATGGGTTGGACCTGTTCCAACAGCACAATGCACCTCCGCACAAGTGTCGAGACACCACATTATAGTTAGAGGAGCATTTATCTGAGTTTGGGGTGTTGCCATTCCCACTTAAATCCCCAGATAAGAACGTGATAGAACACATATGGGATGCCATGCAACGCGCTATCGAACACAGGAATCCGATACCTCGGAATACACCCGAATTGTGGAACGCTCTGCAGGAAGTATGGTGCATTGCCTACAGCATATTTCCAGAAGCTAGTGGAGTCTATGCCCCGTCGTATTCCTGTAGTCTTGCGCTCCCGTGGGGGATCTACCAAGTATTTAACTAGTGTACCAGTTTTTTTGGCACTTCAGTGTATGCAGAGAGCAGTACTAAGGATGAAGAAGGGAGCAGCAAGCTTCCAATACGTGGCCATGAACGACAAGAATCTCAGTGCTTCTTATGTGAAAAAGAAGCTCCAACATCCGAACTGAGACAAGTCATGACAATGTATCTTAATCAAAGACTGAAAGAATGTACCCACAGTCTTAATGATGGAAAACTTCTCTCAAAAGTGATTTGTGGAGATGCCATTGCACAGAGCTGAAGTACCACATTGCATGTTCGGCTGACTTGTACAACGGAGACACACCTCAGAAACATCAGAAGACAGGAAACGGACCAGTCACCAGAACATGAAGCTTACTCATTTGCATTTTCTGAACTGATGATCTACATAGTGGAGACAAAATCCAGCACTGGGCGTCTGCAATCTTCCGTCTTGCAGACAGGGTTCATCTTTACCAGCAGCTGCTAGAGCAGCTTGGTGTCAAGGCACCTCATGTAAACTCCACTAGACTGAAGGAGAAGTTGCTGGAAGCAATGCCTCAGCTGGAAGATGACAAGCAGGGAAGATATGTCCTTCTGGCTTTTACAGAATACGCTGGTTTTGCCCTATCACAAGTCTCAGACTACAGTGAAGCCATCCTTCTGGGTAAAGCTGCTAAAATTTTGCGAAGGTACATGTTTAACTACAACTCTACAATTGATGGGACATTCCATGACGGTTTTGTTGATGAGGCTATTCCTCCCACTCTTTTTCAGTTTGTTGGCATGGTTGCCCAGCTGTTGCAGTACAACTGCTACACAAGGATGAAAGAAGTAGCATCTACTCATAGACACTCGATAAACTATGAAACACCATTCCCTGTTTACATGGGGATGCTTGTCCATGCAAAGACAAGAAACAGATCTTTGGTGGATCTGCTTCATGAGAATGGTCTCCGCAATTCCTATGACAGAGTTTTAGAAATATCAGCTCAGCTAGGTGATGCAACAGTTAGCAAATATGTGGAAGATGGGCTGGTATGTCCAACAATTTTTCGAAGACAGCTGTTCACCACAGCAGCCATGGACAACATCGACCATAATCCTACTGCAATTACAGCAACGACCTCTTTCCATGGTACCAGTATTTCTGTTTTTCAGCACATAACCGAAAACAGCAAAGGTGAACATCGTGGAAGCTCAAGTTCAGCGAGAAGAAAGAGAGGAAAGTTCCTGAACTCCCTGACTCTTTCACAAATATCCGCCCTGCCTTCTTCACTAAGAAGGATATTTCACCTCCAAAGACAAATGTCTCAGATACTACAGAGATAGACAAGACTGTGACAGATACTGGAACATGTCTGTTGAGATCACAACAGGCACTGAAATATGAGTGGCTAGAGCAGGTAAATATGACTGATGACCCAGTGGATGTTACTTGGTCTGCCCACCACGCATCAAAAAAGAGAAACTCTGCATTTAAGGTTAACATTACCTCACTTTTACTTCTGCTTCGATATCAGGCCCACTCAGTTGCAACAGTCAGACATATCATGGATAAGATCAAGGACAGTTTCATTCTTGAACCCAGGCCAAGTATCTTTTATTGCAGCTGACCAACAGATCTATGCAGTAGCCAAACAAATTCAGTGGCACTGGCCTGAAAACTATGGAGAAGACATATTTGTCATAATGTTTGGAAGCCAACATATAGAGATGACTGCGTTGAAGTCACTCTGTACTATACTGAAGTGCAGCGGTTGGATTGGTGCTCTTGTTGAAGCAAGCATAGCATCTCCTGGTGCTGCAGAATCATTTCTAACAGCCTCCGGCATAACTAGGACACGGCAGATGCACCGAGTAACAGCATCAGCATGCGCTTTGTACAAGGTTTTGAAGGTATCCTACTCTGGATACTGTAATGAAATAGTTGGCAACACTGAGGAAAAACTAAGCTTCGAAGATTGGTGTCAGAGTCGTAAACTACAAAGCCCACAGTTTCATTTCTGGACTTTAGTGTTATCAATGGAACTGTTGATCTTACTATTCATTCGGTCACTCAGGGAAGCCAATTTCCGCCTGTACTGTCACTCACTGTACCATACTTTTTTGCCAACAACAACATAAACTATGCAAGATGGCTACCCATCCACCTCAGAGACAGGTTGGCATTGAAACAGAAACACACTTAGGCGGCACAGGAGTACTTTTATTTTTTGATTGGAAGTTTAACGACTACCGTGAGCCACTCATTGGGCTATAAGCAGTCGCCCGTTCCTAATTTAGGGCCACTTGTTCCAGGGAAGGGAGAGAGCCAGCGCCGTAAGACAAACACAAAATCCATGCCTCACCGGGATTCGAACCCGGACCCATCTCGGGCGAATGATCAGAAGCCATCGCTTAGACCACTGCGCCTCCGTTGTGGCCTCCAGGAGTTCCAGAATGGAAGATTGGTTGTGCACAAATCAATGGGAGAGTTATCAGCTATGGCCATAAACCAAGCTCATGAGCAATCAAATGCTGTTGTCAAGGCAGATGGGGGTGCTATTGGCGTGACTGAGGATCCATCAGCACTGAGAAGGTGGATGGTAGCTGGGCCTGAAGTTTGCCAATTGGTTGCACATTATGAGGCCGCATCTGAAGCGAATGAGGATCAAAACAAAAGATACCATGAACAGACACAACGAGCCCAGAAGGCGTTCGTGGAAACTGGAGAACGTTGAGAAGCTCTTCAAGGCTATTACATGCATGGGCATTCCTTTCCAGGAAGAGAGTAAGGATCTACTTTCACTGGACACAAAGGATATTTCTGACTCCAGCGTAGCTGCATTAATTAGCACACCCTACCAGAGTTCACGAAACGATTAAAAAAAGAAGAATCTACATTCTACAAACCAATAAAGAAAAACAAGATGGACTTTTCGGGATACAATCTGCCTCTACCACCTCCTTAAAGCATGAGGTACTGAAGGAAGACTGACAGTTATTCTCCAAACTATTAATCTCATGCCAGAACAGAGAATGTGATTTGGAGGAATTCTTTTGTCATAAGAATCACCCTTTTCCTGTTGCCCTGAATGATGGTGGGAAGCTCCACGGCTGTCAGAAATCCTAATTCGCTGTTGTCATTGAATCGCTTGTTACAATCCATGACACTGAACCACAAGCAGATGGCATCTTCATTGATGGCTATGCACTGGTAAACAGTCTTCCACCCCGGACATCAAAGGAGTTTGATGATTATGTAATAAATGAAGTTCTCCCCATGAAGAATCATATTCTACCAGGTAAAAGAGAACAGACATCGTATTTGATCTATACTATTCTTCGAGCCTCAAGGTCGAAGCCAGGTCCAAGCGAGGACATGGAGTCAGACACAGGGTCACAAGCAAGGGCAATACTCCCTCAAACTGGCAGAACTTCCTTAGAAACAATGACAATAAAACTGAACTGTTCAACTACATTGTTGATAAAATTGCTCACCTGTCAACCATGGTCATTGTGACAAAAGAAGAAAATGCTCTCAGCACCCACTCCATCAGTCTAGATGTCTTGTCTCCTTGTATTCATGAAGAGGCCGACACAATTATATTTGTGCATGCCAGGCATGCAGCAGAACAAGGCGCAGCTAAATCCTCATGATCAAAGCCAATAACACAGATGTACTCGTTATAGAAGTCAGCATGCTTCCAGACCTTCAGGAGTTTAGTCTACAGCAGCTGTGGATTGCTTTCGGCCAAGAACGGAACCTGAGGTGGATGCAGTACACGACCTTTATCTTTCCATTGGACTGGAGAAGAGTAGAGGGATTCTCTTCTTCCATGCCTTCACCGGCTGTGATGTTGTTTCAGCATTCCGTGGTAAAGGGAAGAAAACAGCTTGGCAAACATGGAACGTATATAATGAGGCATCTGTCTTCATCAGACTGATAACCACACCAATTTTAGTGCTTGTATCCACATGTGAACGATTTTATCACTTATCTGCCCCACTATCTATCTTCCAAAGTTCTCTACTTTTGTTACAAACGCACTTTAACTTTTACTGAACTGCCCGGTTTTCACGTATTGAAATTCCTTTACGTGCTTTTTGTGGGTTTCGCTCTTTGACCGGTAGTCGACAGGGATGCTTTTCTGAAACGTGGGCTTTGGTGAGGGGGGGGGGACACCCAGGAGAAGTTCTATGGCTCCCCCGCTATTGAAAACCGCCGATAAGTCAAGTGAAATAATTGCAGCCTACGACTTGTTGCTGCCTTTCCTGGCCCTATGGCAATGCATCTAGGCTTTATGAGTTTAGGAATTTTGAAGAATGAAAGGTTTTAGGAATACCCAGGTATCTCCTCGGCGCTCACTTTCAGCGGATTTGCGATTGAAAGACTGTAAGAAAAAAAGAAATATTTTGTAGCCGATCTTCTTTTCAGCCCTGTTCTAAATTGCGGGGCTAAGGAAAAAATCCCTGCAAGATTGTAAATTATAGTTTAATTGGAAAAAAAAATTAAGACCGAATTTTGCATATTGTTTAACTCACTCTAAATTAACTGAATCCCTAATGTTATACGAAATACGAAGAATTTCGGGGTAACAGTACAAACGAATGGCATGGCTGAATCGTCAGATTACAGAGGTGGGAGCTGGCGAAATGGTGTTGCCCATTTAAAAATTGCGAATAACTCTTTACCGGAAATGGTACATAACAAACTTCTTGCGGTAGTATCCGATACAAATGTATGGCATGGTTGAGTCGCCAAATTTCCAAGGTGAAAATGGGAGGCTGGCGAAATGATGCTTCCCACTTAAATATTGCGAATAACTCGTTGCCGGAAGTTCTAGAAACTAAATTTTTTCGGTACAATCCGGTACAAACGGCGTACAAACGAATGTCATAATTGAAATTTCAAAATTCCGAGGTGGGGGTTCTACCGTTTCCCCGGCCTCCGAGCCCCACTTTGAAATTGGAAAAACTCGTTACCGGAAGTGGTCAAACGAAATTTTTGCGGTTCTATCCAGTACAAACGGAATACAAATGAATGGCATATTTAAAATTTCAAAATTCCGAGGTGGGGGTGGTTGAAAAAATGAAGCTTTGAAAAATGCGATGTGTCTTTAGTATTAGATCACCCATGCCTTCTTTCGTCTGTGAATTTCATATCTCTGTTTCTAGAAGCTGGATTCAAAGTAAAAAACTTCCTTTGCATCACACAGCTGAAGTACGAAGACCCTGATTATTCCTGATTTTTCGCTTTCTCTGACGCACGATTTTCTTTCTAGGTTGCGTAAATGTGCATTTGAGCAAGATGGTATAAATTTGAATTTCATTTAGGCAAGATGGCGTGCGTGAATATCTGTATTTTTCACAGCGTCTTGTCGCTAAAGTCAGGATGTGAATTTTCTTTTCATTTTGTTATTTTTTTTATGTGGAGAGGATAATTATTTTCATGGTCAAGATTTTGTATGCATTTTCCTACTCATCCAAATACTGAATCTTCTTACTGGGTGGCGAAATGTGCTTATGTTTTGGCGTGAATTCCCCACTTCTAGAACTGAATTGGAACTTTTTTTCTTTCAGATCAGATAGCTATAAGCGCAACCTATGTTTTCTATCTATATCTATATTTTTTCTATCTAATATCTATCAATATTTATATATCTATAGTTTCTATCATATCTATCTATATATCTAATATCTATATTTTTTTTCCAGTTTTTATGGCGCACAATGTTTTTATGGCATAAACGCCTGTTTATATTCGGTAGCCGAAATCAAAAGAAAGAAAGACTTTGAAAATCTTAAATTTTTAAGATGTTTATTTTTTTACATATCTTACATAAACTCTCTTAAGAATGCTAAATTTGAGGCCTTTTCAAAGAAGTGCATGCTACAAATAATATGTGGCATTCTTGTTTCAACATCGAGGAAGTTGTGCTTAATATCTGAACGCTCTTTATTTCCGTGCACTTTTTGCTAACACGTAAATATCTTATATTTTGGAAACATATATCTTTGTGTAGTTAATTTCGAATGGTATCAAACTGGTATTTATTTTATACCATTATTTAAAAGTTCTATGGAGTCACATTAAGGTGTACCAGGAGCTTTTTTTTTCTTTTTTTTTTTGCAATTTTATTTGACTCCTGTTAAACGCTTGCGTCACTTAACTATATATATCTATCAGAAAACATTTATAAGTGAATGCCATCCAGTGTGATGATATAGAGTATTCCATTAATTATATTTTTACAAAAGAGCTGTAGCAAAAAAGTAAACTAAAAAAGTAAACTAAGGTTTCATTCATCAAGTGTATTTTTGTGATACGTTCAAAAAGTTCCGGAACTTTTGAATATTTGCCAAATGTCAGTGAAGTACGTCATTCCCCGCTGCGCAAGCGAAGAGCGTGATATGACCGACCAGCCAGAACCGGGTTGATCCCTATCCAGCTCGTACAGCGTATGTGCGTAGTTCGTGATTACAGGCATTCGAGGCTCTCCGTCGCGAGGACACCGATGTCGAATTTTGAACAGCGTTCAAGTGTAAAATTTTGTACTGCTGGAAAAATTTTTCTCTGAGACTTTTCAAATGATTAAGTCAGCGTACGGTGAGAGTGCAATGAGTCGAACTAGAGTTTGTGAGTGGGATCGACGATTTGAAAACGGGCGACAGAGTATCGAAGATGATGAGAGGTCAGGACGACCTTCAACATCCACAACGGATGAACAAATCGCCATTGTCAAAGAAATTGTAAAACATGACCGACGAAAAACTGTTGCAGCGATTGCAGAAGTTGCCGTCATCTCAGTTGGAAGTTACCATGCCAATATAATAGAGAAACTGGGCATGCATCACGTGTGCCAACAAAAGTGTTCCCAAAAACCTGACACAAGAAAAAGTGACTGAGCGCATGCAAGTTTGCGGGGATAACATCGATGCAGTGGATTCATATCCCGATCTCTTGAATCGATTGATCTCTGGCGATGAAACTTGGTGCTTTCTGTACGACCCCAATCAAACCGACAGTCAAAAGTGTGGAAATCACCGGCGTCACTACGATCAAAAAAGTTCAAGGCTGATAGCTCCAGAAGAAAACTGTTAACAGTTTTCTTCGATTGCAAGGTGGTAGTACACAAGGAATTCCTTCAACATGGTCGTACAGTCACTAAAGAAGAATACGTCAACGTCCTGAAACGTCTTCGAGAATCAGTGAGACGCAAGCAACCCAATCTTTGGAAGAGCAACTAGTGGGTGTTCCATCACGATAATGCGCCGGCTCACAGATCTCTCCTGGGGTTCGATTACCTGTCCAAACATCACATTCCCGTTCTTCCACAACAAGCTTATTCCCCTGATCTCGCCCAGTGTCACTTTTCCCTTTTTCCTTGAATGAAGAATTTGCTTAAAGGGCGACGCTTCTCAAGTTCCGAAGAAGTGCAACGAGCTGCGATGGAGGCACTGGAGGATGTGGCAGAGGAAGGCTTGCAATCTGCATTTAAATCCTTGTATGAGCGCTGGCAAAAATGCATAGTTGCACAGAGTAACTACTTCGAAGGAAACACCACATAAACAGGTATTATCTGTACTCATTATTTTTTAATACAAAAAGTTCCGGAACTTTTTGAACGTAGTAATATATAAAGACTATGAAAAACAAAACAAAAAATGAAATCAATATGATTAAACGTCAAAGGTTTGAAACAAAATAACTGTTTCAAAGTGAGGACGACTCCCTGATAGAGATTTTTAGTTATAAATCTCTGCAAACTTTCCCTGTTCGACAAAACAAGTTTAACTTGGTGAATAATTAACTAACATTTAGAGCACAGCAGGAAGGTAGTCTTAATTTTCTTTTTCCAAATATAAATTACGTAAATAAGCCGAAACCCGCTATTTTACTTACCAATATCTTTTCTTTCCTGATTTCAGATCAGTTATACAGCTCCACTGAAAATGTTTGTGGATATTAGAGCTGGAATCAAGCCTATCATTGACGTAAAAGTTGTGGCTACGGCTTACTATCCTAATGGCGATACTTCAGAAATTGTTTTCACTGACGATGGGGTTGGAGGTAAGTTCAGTTTGCTTTTTCTTATTTCTTAGGCAGAGATAAAAATAATTGGGACTCCAGTTTTGATACTCAATTTTCGAGATCACGAATCGTAGAACTGATTCCTTAAGAGATATTGAAAGGCAGTGATCTAACAATAAACGAAATAATGGTTTACTTCAGAAGGATTCAGCATTCAATAACAAAACTACTGATGCAAACATCAGTAGTTCAATAACGAAACTACTGATGCAAACATATCATCGCCATCAACAATTTTCACTTCAGTGTTGGGCGAATGTCATCCAATGAACTGATGATTTACAGTTTAGGAGTCAGTGGGGCAAATTTAGAAGTAATTAATGCCTACTTCCTTGGATAACAGATAACGAGAAAAAGGCTACATCGAAGAAGAATTTAATAACTTGATCGGAGTGCATTTGGAAGAAACAGTAAAATTTCTAAGTGCAATTTACCATTATGTCCTAAAATAATGCAATTCTTACTTATGGATCAGGGGTATGTAGCACCTCAACTAAACCAGACATACCGAGGTTATGCATAGAGAGATGTATACTAAGTTGTGCATAGAGAGATGTATAAATAGAGAGATTTGACACAACTTAAAAAGCATAGAGATATGTATACTTGGTGTGAGCAAGAATAACAGGTAAAGGAACTCACTCCGTAGGAAAACAACAAGAGTTGATGTCATCAAGATCAGAGTAAAGACCTTTAAGTGGCAGTGGTCTAGACATTCTGTTAGAAGAACTGGCCACCGTTGTAGTAGTGAAACATTAGAATGGATACCAAGGTACACGAAAAGGCAATGAAAAAGCTCACGTGGGAGATTGGCGAACAAGATTCGAAAGTATGCCAGAATATCGTGGAAGATAATTGCTCACAGAGCTCGGGAAGAGACTTGGGAGATCTTCATCCAGTAGAGGATTGGGCATTAATGATTATACATATATTTTTTTCTGCATATATTTTTTATTCTTTTAAATTACTTAGTTGATATTATATCATCATCATCATCATTGTCAACCATTATCAATCCACTGCTGGACGAAGGTCTCCCCAAGTTTCCTCCACAACGGTCTGTCTTGTGCCAGTCTCCTCCATGTCACCCCTGCATACTTTCGAATTTCATCCACCCATCTCCCATGTGGTCTTCTTCTGGGTCTTTTCCTGTCCCTTGGAATCCAATCTAAAATTTCGGCTGTCCATCGATGATCTGTCCTTCTGGCAGTATGTCCAGCCCATTGCCATTTCAGGGATTTAACTCTGATCATGATGTCTTCCACTCTTGTCATTTTTCGGATCCACGAGTTTCTCTTCTTATCTCTCCTGGTTACACCAAGCATGCACCTCTCCATGCTACTTTGAGTTGTCTGCAGCCTTTGTATGTCTCTTTTAGTTAAGGTCCACGTCTCTGCACCATACGTAGGCACTGGAAGGATGCATTGATCAAACACTTTTCTTTTAAGACATAATGGCATATTGCTCTTGAAAATTATGCTGTTTCTTCCAAAAGCTCTCCAGGCAAGTTTTGTACGCCGATTAATTTCTTCATCAATGTGACCCTCATTTGATATCTGCTGTCCAAGATAAACGTACGTGTCTGTTATCTCCAGCTTTTCTCCATCAATCAATAAATCTTTATTTCTTGTAAAAGCATTGAACATCACTTTTGTCTTCTGAAAGTTCATTTTTAATCCCACTTCTTTACTCTTGTCAGCAAGTTCCTGGATCATACTCTGCAGCTCTGATGGGGTAGTTGCAAAAATGACTACGTCATCAGCAAAACGAAGGTGGGTTAGATAATCTCCATTAATCTTTATGGCTTTGTTTTCCCAGTTCAGTGATTGAAAGACATTTTCCAATGTGGCATTAAAGAGCTTCGGAGATATAGTGTCACCTTGTCTCACTCCCTTTCCAATTTTTATGTGTGTTGTATTTTCAAACAGCCGAATCTTTGCACTTGCATTTTCATAGATGTTATTAATAATATTCATGTATGCATCTTCAATACCGCAGGTTTTCAGAGCCATTGTAACTGCTGATGGTTTCACCGAATCAAAGGCTTTTTCATAATCGATAAAAGCCATGCACAATGGAAGTTCATATTCCCTCGCTCTTTCAATTAGTTCTCTCAGTACGTGGATATGATCTATTGTGCTGTAGCCACTCCTGAATCCAGCTTGTTCTCTCGGTTGAGCCATGTCCAGTGTTACCTTCAAGCGGTGTGAAAGAACTTTAGTGAAGATTTTATAAACTACTGATAGGTGGCTGATAGGTCTGTAGTTTCCGAGATCCTCAATGTCACCTTTCTTATGTAGCAGGATCATTGTAGCGTTGTTCCAATCCTCAGGAATCTTTCCTTCATTAAGGCATCGAGTGAAAATTTGGGCGAGTACTGTTTCGATTTCTCCACTTGCTTCTTGTATGATGTCTACAGTAATTCCATCTTCTCCTGGAGCTTTCCCCCGCTTCATGTTCTTGATTGCATGTGCAACTTCTGCTGGAAGGACTGGAGGAACTCTGGTACTGGTATCTTTCATGATGTCTTTAGTGCATGTATCATCCCTTTCATATAATTTGGAGTAGAAATCTTTCACTCTTGTCAAAATTTCGCCTCTATTTCTTGTTACAGAACCATCTTCTTTTCTCAGTGTCATAATCTGTTTTCTTCCCTTACTGAGATGTCCCTTTGCTATCTTTAGGCTTTGGTTGTTTTCAATTGCTTTCCTCACTAGTTCACAGTTGAATTTTCTTACGTCTTCAGTGATACTTTTTCTTACTGTCTTGCATAGCTCTATATATTCCACTTTGGAAGTCACATCATCTTTAGTTGTCCTCATCTCTCTTCTTTTTTGCATCAACATTTTCGTTTTTCCTGATAATTTGTTTACATGCAACTTGTTCTTAGACCCAGCTAATTTTGTTGCTGTTTCCATAAGAGCTTTGGTTACTTTTCTGTTAACTTCAGAGATGTCCACTTCTTCCGATGTTAGGCCTTCTAAAGCAGAGAACCTGTTCTTCAGTTCCAACTTGAAGGTATTATGGTGTTTTTTAAGGTTGGTTATGTCAAAAGATTTTGTTTGTCTTATGAGCTTGCCACGTTCAAGTTTAGTGTTGAGGTGCATCTTACATCTAACCAATCTATGGTCACTACCTGTGTTGAACTTGTTTAGCACACTGCAGTCTTCTATGACGAATTTTTTGTTACACATAATAAAATCAATTTCACTTGTCGTCCCATTTGGATGTCTCCATGTCCATTTCCTGTGTGGCTTTTTCTTGAAGAAGGAGTTCAAGATGAAAAACCCTTCTGCCTCTGCAAACTCAACGAGAGTATTTCCACGCTGGTTTCTGTTGCCGTGACCGAATTTACCTACTGAAGTTTCATTCTGTTGCCGTTGCCCTATTTTTGCATTGAAATCTCCCATAATTATTTTCAAGTGCTGCTTACCTTTATTATTTAGATGACAAATTTCCTCATAAAATTCTTCAATTTCTTCTTCAGGATGACTTGTGGTGGGTGCATAAGTTTGAATAATCTGAGCCTGGTATCTTTTCGAGAGTTGGATAACTAGTCGTGCAGCTCTGTCAGAGGAACTTTCAACTTCTACAACTTTATCCTTCAGTTTCTTGTTTATTATAAATCCGACACCACTAGTTCTGCCAGTATCTGTCCCACGATAGTAGAAGAGATGTCCACTTTTCAGTTCGATGAGATCTTCTCCTTTTCTCCTTACCTCACTTAGCCCGACGATGTCCCACTTGATCCTTTGTAGTTCGTCTTCCAATTCAAGAAGCCTTGAATCAGAAGATAGGGAGCGTCCATTGTACGTAGCCAAGGTCAGCATGAGATGGCAGCCTAGTCCGGTCCTCCGGGGATTCTTAGCACCCTCTGCCTTCATGTCGCACTGGCCGCTGCCTTGGCCAGGTACATTCCAGCTGCCGGAGACTGAGGGCCAAGATTTAAGTTGTGGAATCATTTTGGAGGGGTTTGGCCATAACTCACCACGCTGGCCAAGCGGGTTGGTGAGTGTGGGATAGAATTTCCTCTAATCCCGATGGTATAGTTATACCGCTATTGGCGGTCGTCAGAGCCCCTTTAGTGGGAACAGGATGCACCACGAGAATGCGGGGTTGACATTTGTCAAGGAGAGGCTGTGATGTTACGCATCACCTGACCTTACATCCCATATATATATATATATATACAGATATCATCATCATCATCATCATTGTCAACCATTATCAATCCACTGCTGGACGAAGGTCTCCCCAAGTTTCCTCCACAACGGTCTGTCTTGTGCCAGTCTCCTCCATGTCACCCCTGCATACTTTCGAATTTCATCCACCCATCTCCCATGTGGTCTTCTTCTGGGTCTTTTCCTGTCCCTTGGGATCCAATCTAAAATTTCGGCTGTCCATCGATGATCTGTCCTTCTGGCAGTATGTCCAGCCCATTGCCATTTCAGGGATTTAACTCTGATCATGATGTCTTCCACTCTTGTCATTTTTCGGATCCACGAGTTCCTCTTCTTATCTCTCCTGGTTACACCAAGTATGCACCTCTCCATGCTTCTTTGAGTTGTCTGCAGCCTTTGTATGTCTCTTTTAGTTAAGGTCCACGTCTCTGCACCATACGTAAGCACTGGAAGGATGCATTGATCAAACACTTTTCTTTTAAGACATAATGGCATATTGCTCTTGAAAATTATGCTGTTTCTTCCAAAAGCTCTCCAGGCAAGTTTTGTACGCCGATTAATTTCTTCATCAATGTGACCCTCACTTGATATCTGCTGTCCAAGATAAACGTACGTATCTGTTATCTCCAGCTTTTCTCCATCAATCGATAAATCTTCATTTCTTGTAAAAGCATTGAACATCACTTTTGTCTTTGAAAGTTCATTTTTAATCCCACTTCTTTACTCTTGTCAGCAAGTTCCTGGATCATACTCTGCAGCTCTGATGGGCTAGTTGCAAATAGACAAAATCTATTGACATAACCAACCTTAAAAAACACCATAATACCTTCAAGTTGGAACTGAAGAACAGGTTCTCTGCTTTAGAAGGCCTAACATCGGAAGAAGTGGACATCTCTGAAGTTAACAGAAAAGTAACCAAAGCTCTTATGGAAACAGCAACAAAATTAGCTGGGTCTAAGAACAAGTTGCATGTAAATAAATTATCAGGAAAAACGAAAATGTTGATGCAAAAAGAAGAGAGATGAGGACAACTAAAGAAGATGCGACTTCCAAAGTGGAATATATAGAGCTATGCAAGACAGTACGAAAAAGTATCACTGAAGACGTAAGAAAATTCAACTGTGAACTAGTGAGGAAAGCAATTGAAAACAACCAAAGCCTAAAGATAGCAAAGGGACATCTCAGTAAGGGAAGAAAACAGATTATGGCACTGAGAAAAGAAGATGGTTCTGTAACAAGAAATAGAGGCGAAATTTTGACAAGAGTGAAAGATTTATATTCCAAATTATATGAAAGGGATGATACATGCACTCCAGACATCATGAAAGATACCAGTACCAGAGTTCCTCCAGTCCTTCCAGCAGAAGTTGCACATGCAATCAAGAACATGAAGCGGGGGAAAGCTCCAGGAGAAGATGGAATTACTGTAGACATCATACAAGAAGCAAGTGGAGAAATCGAAACAGTACTCGCCCAAATTTTCACTCGATGCCTTAATGAAGGAAAGATTCCTGAGAATTGGAACACCGCTACAATGATCCTGCTACATAAGAAAGGTGACATTGAGGATCTCGGAAACTACAGACCTATCAGCCTCCTATCAGTAGTTTATAAAATCTTCACTAAAGTTCTTTCACACCGCTTGAAGGTAACACTGGACATGGCTCAACCGAGAGAACAAGCTGGATTCAGGAGTGGCTACAGCACAATAGATCATATCCATGTGCTGAGAGAACTAATTGAAAGAGCGAGGGAATATGAACTTCCATTGTGCATGGCTTTTATCGATTATGAAAAAGCCTTTGATTCGGTGAAACCATCAGCAGTTACAATGGCTCTGAAAACCTGCGGTATTGAAGATGCATACATTAATATTATTAATAACATCTATGAAAATGCAAGTGCAAAGATTAGGCTGTTTGAAAATACAACACACATAAAAATTGGAAAGGGAGTGAGACAAGGTGACACCATACAGATATATACATATATAAACTACTGATAGGAATCTGATAGGTCTGTAATTTCCGAGATCCTCAATGTCACATTTCTTATGTAGCACGAGAAGGCGGGGTTGACATTTGTCAAGAAGTGGCTGTGATGTTACGCATCACCTGACCTTACATCCCATATATATATATAATATCAGGGATGTAAGGTCAGGTGATGCGTAACATCACAGCCTCTTCTTGAGGTCAGGTGATGTTACGCATCACCTGACCTTACATCCCTGATATTATATATATATATCATCATCATCATCATCATTGTCAACCATTATCAATCCACTGCTGGACGAAGGTCTCCCCAAGTTTCCTCCACAACGGTCTGTCTTGTGCCAGTCTCCTCCATGTCACTCCCGCATATTTACGAATTTCATCCACCCATCTCCCATGTGGTCTTTTTCTGGGTCTTTTCCTGTCCCTTGGAATCCAATCTAAAATTTCGGCTGTCCATCTATGGTCTGTCCTTCTGGCAGTATGTCCAGCCCATTGCCATTTCAGGGATTTAACTCTGATCATGATGTCTTCCACTCTCGTCATTTTTCGGATCCACGAGTTCCTCTTCTTATCTCTCCTGGTTATACCAAGCATGCACCTCTCCATGCTTCTTTGAGTTGTCTGCAGCCTTTGTATGTCTCTTTTAGTTAAGGTCCACGTCTCTGCACCATACGTAAGCATTGGAAGGATGCATTGATCAAACACTTTTCTTTTAAGACATAATGGCATATTGCTCTTGAAAATTATGCTGTTTCTTCCAAAAGCTCTCCAGGCAAGTTTTGTACGCCGATTAATTTCTTCATCAATGTGACCCTCACTTGATATCTGCTGTCCAAGATAAACATACGTGTCTGTTATCTCCAGTTTTTCTCCATCAATCGATAAATCTTCATTTCTTGTAAAAGCATTGAACATCACTTTTGTCTTCTGAAAGTTCATTTTTAATCCCACTTCTTTACTCTTGTCAGCAAGTTCCTGGATCATACTCTGCAGCTCTGATGGGGTAGTTGCAAAAATGACTATGTCATCAGCAAAACGAAGGTGGGTTAGATAATCTCCATTAATCTTTATCCCTTTGTTTTCCCAGTTCAGTGATTGAAAGACATTTTCCAATGTGGCATTAAAGAGCTTCGGAGATATGGTGTCACCTTGTCTCACTCCCTTTCCAATTTTTATGTGTGTTGTATTTTCAAACAGCCGAATCTTTGCACTTGCATTTTCATAGATGTTATTAATAATATTAATGTATGCATCTTCAATACCGCAGGCTTTCAGAGCCGTGGTAACTGCTGATGGTTTCACCGAATCAAAGGCTTTTTCATAATCGATAAAAGCCATGCACAATGGAAGTTCATATTCCCTCGCTCTTTCAATTAGTTCTCTCAGTACGTGGATATGATCTATTGTGCTGTAGCCACTCCTGAATCCAGCTTGTTCTCTCGGTTGAGCCATGTCCAGTGTTACCTTCAAGCGGTGTGAAAGAACTTTAGTGAAGATTTTATAAACTACTGATAGGAGGCTGATAGGTCTGTAGTTTCCGAGATCCTCAATGTCACCTTTCTTATGTAGCAGGATCATTGTAGCATTGTTCCAATCCTCAGGAATCTTCCCTTCATTAAGGCATCGAGTGAAAATTTGGGCGAGTACTGTTTCAATTTCTCCACTTGCTTCTTGTATGATGTCTATAGTAATTCCATCTTCTCCTGGAGCTTTCCCCCGCTTCATGTTCTTGATTGCATGAGCAACTTCTGCTGGGAGGACTGGAAGAACTCTGGTACCTTTCATGATGTCTGGAGTACATGTATAATCCCTTTCGTATAATTTGGAGTAGAAATCTTTCACTCTTGTCAAAATTTCGCCTCTATTTCTTGTTATAGAACCATCTTCTTTTCTCAGAGCCATAATCTGTTTTCTTCCCTTACTGAGATGTCCCTTTGCTATCTTTAGGCTTTGGTTGTTTTCAATTGCTTTCCTCACTAGCTCACAGTTGAATTTCCTTACGTCTTCAGTGATACTTTTTCGTGCTGTCTTGCATAGCTCTATATATTCCACTTTGGAAGTCACATCTTCTTTAGTTGTCCTCATCTCTCTTCTTTTTTGCATCAACATTTTCGTTTTTCCTGATAATTTGTTTACATGCAACTTGTTCTTAGACCCAGCTAATTTTGTTGCTGTTTCCATAAGAGCTTTGGTTACTTTTCTGTTAACTTCCGAAATATCCACTTCTTCCGATGTTAGGCCTTCTAAAGCAGAGAATCTGTTCTTCAGTTCCAACTTGAAAGTATTATGGTGTTTTTTAAGGTTGGTTATGTCAATACGTTTTGTTTGTCTTATGAGCTTGCCACGTTCCAGTTTAGTGTTGAGGTGCATCTTACATCTCACCAATCTATGGTCACTACCTGTGTTGAACTTGTTCAGCACACTGCAGTCTTCGATGACGAATTTTTTGTTACACATAATAAAATCAATTTCACTTGTCGTCCCAATTGGATGTTTCCATGTCCATTTCCTGTGTGGCTTTTTCTTGAAGAAGGAGTTCAAGATGAAAAACCCTTCTGCCTCTGCAAACTCAACGAGAGTATTTCCACGCTGGTTTCTGTTGCCGTGACCGAATTTACCTACTGAAGTTTCATTCTGTTGCCGTTGCCCTCTTTTTGCATTGAAATCTCCCATAATTATCTTCAAGTGCTGCTTACCTTTATTATTTAGATGACGAATTTCCTCATAAAATTCTTCAATTTCTTCTTCAGGATGACTTGTGGTGGGTGCATAAGTTTGAATAATCTGAGCCTGGTATCTTCTCGATAGTTGGATAACGAGTCGTGCAGCTCTGTCAGAGGAACTTTCAACTTCTACCACTTTATCCTTCAGTTTCTTGTTTATTATAAATCCAACACCACTAGTTCTGCCAGTATCTGTCCCACGATAATAGAAGAGATGTCCACTTTTCAGTTCAATGAGATTTTCTCCTTTTCTCCTTACCTCACTTAGCCCGACGATGTCCCACTTGATCCTTTGTAGTTCCTCTTCCAATTCAAGAAGCCTTGAATCAGAAGATAGGGAGCGTCCATTGTAAGTAGCCAAGGTCAGCATCAAATGGCAGCCTAGTCCGGTCCTCCGGGGATTCTTAGCACCCTCTGCCTTCATGTCGCACTGGCCGCTGCCTTGGCCAGGTACATTCCAGCTGCCGGAGACTGAGGGCCAAGATTTAAGTTGTGGAATCATTTTGGAGGAGTTTGGCCATAACTCACCACGCTGGCCAAGCGGGTTGGTGAGTGTGGGATAGCATTTCCTCTGATCCCGATGGTATAGTTATACCGCTATTTGCGGTCGTCAGAGCCCCTTTAGTGGGAACAGGATGCACCACGAGAAGGCGGGGTTGACATTTGTCAAGGAGAGGCTGTGATGTTACGCATCACCTGACCTTACATCCCATATATATATATCATCATCATCATCATTGTCAACCATTATCAATCCACTGCTGGACGAAGGTCTCCCCAAGTTTCCTCCACAACGGTCTGTCTTGTGCCAGTCTCCTCCATGTCACCCCTGCATACTTTCGAATTTCATCCACCCATCTCCCATGTGGTCTTCTTCTGGGTCTTTTCTTGTCCCTTGGAATCCAATCTAAAATTTCGGCTGTCCATCGATGATCTGTCCTTCTGACAGTATGTCCAGCCCATTGCCATTTCAGGGATTTAACTCTGATCATGATGTCTTCCACTCTTGTCATTTTTCGGATCCACGAGTTCCTCTTCTTATCTCTCCTGGTTACCCCAAGCATGCACCTCTCCATGCTTCTTTGAGCTGTCTGGAGCCTTTGTATGTCTCTTTTAGTTAAGGTCCACGTCTCTGCACCATACGTAAGCACTGGAAGGATGCATTGATCAAACACTTTTCTTTTAAGACATAATGGCATATTGCTCTTGAAAATTATGCTGTTTCTTCCAAAAGCTCTCCAGGCAAGTTTTGTACGCCGATTAATTTCTTCATCAATGTGACCCTCACTTGATATCTGCTGTCCAAGATAAACGAACGTGTCTGTTATCTCCAGCTTTTTTCCATCAATCGATAAATCTTCATTTCTTGTAAAAGCATTGAACATCACTTTTGTCTTCTGAAAGTTCATTTTTAATCCCACTTCTTTACTCTTGTCCGCAAGTTCCTGGATCATACTCTGCAGCTCTGATGGGGTAGTTGCAAAAATGACTACGTCATCAGCAAAACGAAGGTGGGTTAGATAATCTCCATTAATCTTTATCCCCTTGTTTTCCCAGCTCAGCGACTGAAAAACACCCTCCAATGTGGCATTGAAGAGCTTCGGAGATATGGTGTCACCTTGTCTCACTCCCTTTCCAATTTTTACGTGTGTTGTATTTTCAAACAGCCTAATCTTTGCACTTGCATTTTCATAGATGTTATTAATAATATTAATGTATGCATCTTCAATACCGCAGGTTTTCAGAGCCATTGTAACTGCTGATGGTTTCACCGAATCAAAGGCTTTTTCATAATCGATAAAAGCCATGCACAATGGAAGTTCATATTCCCTCGCTCTTTCAATTAGTTCTCTCAGCACGTGGATATGATCTATTGTGCTGTAGCCACTCCTGAATCCAGCTTGTTCTCTCGGTTGAGCCATGTCCAGTGTTACCTTCAAGCGGTGTGAAAGAACTTTAGTGAAGATTTTATAAACTACTGATAGGAGGCTGATAGGTCTGTAGTTTCCGAGATCCTCAATGTCACCTTTCTTATGTAGCAGGATCATTGTAGCGGTGTTCCAATCCTCAGGAATCTTTCCTTCATTAAGGCATCGAGTGAAAATTTGGGCGAGTACTGTTTCGATTTCTCCACTTGCTTCTTGTATGATGTCTACAGTAATTCCATCTTCTCCTGGAGCTTTTCCTCTCTTCATGTTCTTGATTGCATGTGCAACTTCTGCTGGAAGGACTGGAGGAACTCTGGTACTGGTATCTTTCATGATGTCTGGAGTGCATATATCATCCCTTTCATATAATTTGGAGTAGAAATCTTTCACTCTTGTCAAAATTTCTCCTCTATTTCTTGTTACAGAACCATCTTCTTTTCTCAGTGCCATAATCTGTTTTCTTCCCTTACTGAGATGTCCCTTTGCTATCTTTAGGCTTTGGTTGTTTTCAATTGCTTTCCTCACTAGTTCACAGTTGAATTTCCTTACGTCTTCAGTGATACTTTTTCTTACTGTCTTGCATAGCTCTATATATTCCACTTTGGAAGTCACATCTTTAGTTGTCCTCATCTCTCTTTTTTTTTTTGCATCAACATTTTGGTTTTTCCTGATAATTTGTTCACATGCAACTTGTTCTTAGACCCAGCTAATTTTGTTGCTGTTTCCATAAGAGCTTTGGTTACTTTTCTGTTAACTTCAGAGATGTCCACTTCTTCCGATGTTAGGCCTTCTAAAGCAGAGAACCTGTTCTTCAGTTCTAACTTGAAGGTATTATGGTGTTTTTTAAGGTTGGTTATGTCAATAGATTTTGTTTGTCTTATGAGCTTGCCACGTTCAAGTTTAGTGTTGAGGTGCATCTTACATCTCACCAATCTATGGTCACTACCTGTGTTGAACTTGTTTAGCACACTGCAGTCTTCTATGACGAATTTTTTGTTACACATAATAAAATCAATTTCACTTGTCGTCCCATTTGGATGTCTCCATGTCCATTTCCTGTGTGGCTTTTTCTTGAAGAAGGAGTTCAAGATGAAAAACCCTTCTGCCTCTGCAAACTCAACGAGAGTATTTCCACGCTGGTTTCTGTTGCCATGACCGAATTTACCTACTGAAGTTTCATTCTGTTGCTGTTGCCCTATTTTTGCATTGAAATCTCCCATAATTATTTTCAAGTGCTGCTTACCTTTATTATTTAGATGACAAATTTCCTCATAAAATTCTTCAATTTCTTCTTCAGGATGACTTGTGGTGGGTGCATAAGTTTGAATAATCTGAGCCTGGTATCTTTTCGAGAGTTGGATAACAAGTCGTGCAGCTCTGTCAGAGGAACTTTCAACTTCTACAACTTTATCCTTCAGTTTCTTGTTTATTATAAATCCAACACCACTAGTTCTGCCAGTATCTGTCCCACGATAGTAGAAGAGATGTCCACTTTTCAGTTCGATGAGATCTTCTCCTTTTCTCCTTACCTCACTTAGCCCCACGATGTCCCACTTGATCCTTTGTAGTTCCTCTTCCAATTCAAGAAGCCTTGAATCAGAAGATAGGGAGCGTCCATTGTAAGTAGCCAAGGTCAGCATCAGATGGCAGCCTAGTCCGGTTCTCCGGGGATTCTTAGCACCCTCTGCCTTCATGTCGCACTGGCCGCTGCCTTGGCCAGGTACATTCCAGCTGCCGGAGACTGAGGGCCAAGATTTAAGTTGTGGAATCATTTTGGAGGGGTTTGGCCATAACTCACCACGCTGGCCAAGCGGGTTGGTGAGTGTGGGATAGAATTTCCTCTAATCCCGATGGTATAGTTATACCGCTATGGGCGGTCGTCAGAGCCCCTTTAGTGGGAACAGGATGCACCACGAGAAGGCGGGGTTGACATTTGTCAAGGAGAGGCTATGATGTTACGCATCACCTGACCTTACATCCCATTTATATATATATATATATATATATATATATATATATATATATAAATGGAAATATAATATAATCAATAGCTTCACCGGTGAGTTGGCAGGTCTGGACTTTTGTTTCGACAGAAATCTCTTTTTCTCTGGAGAAGCTAAAAGGTCACTCTCCAAACTACAAGACCAATTTATTTTTACCACTACGGATAAAGCTAGGAATAATTTTGCAATTATCTGTAAGAAGTTCTATTTTGAATTGTTAACTATGGAACTCAATAATAGAGTAACATACGAGCCCGTAAGTTATTCTACCAAGCAGTTAGAAAATCGGTTTAAGGCATTCTTCAAGAAACTTAAAATTCCACAAACTAGAAGATATGAGCCTGAATTTCCATTTCTTTTTGTAACGGTTAAGTTTCATAAGGATCCTGTGAAGTTCAGGTTCATAGCTAGTGGAGTAAGGAGTCATAAAAAGAAACTAGATCTTGCTTTTGAAGATGTCTTAAAGAAGGTTTTGAAACACATTAGAAACTGTACTAACTTGATGCACAGAGATTTTTGGATAATTAATAATAATGCAGAAGTAATTTCTACTATACTCAAAGTTTGTCCCCTAGATATTAATAGTTATGATTTTGAAAACCTATATACTAATCTGCCTCTATCAGATATAATCTCTACCTTTAAAGAGCTGTATGCAGGATTTAAACTTAACCAATTTGTTAATGTAGGAACTTGGAACTCTTATCTCAATTGCTGCATAAAAAATAACCATATCTTATATAATAATACTCTCTATAAGCAAGTGAACGGTATTCCCATGGGAACATCAACGTCCACGAATATCGCTAATCTATTCCTGTTCTTTAAGGAATATAAATTCATTAAAAATCACCCCACCTGCTCAGATAACTACCTTTACACTTTTAGATATATTGATGATCTGCTGTGTATCAATAATTCAGAAGTTATAGAGAGTGATTTTGATAATATCTATCCTAGCTCTCTTAACTTATGTAAAACCAACCACAGTAATCAGGAACTTGAGTTCCTAGACTTAAGCATTAAGCTCAACAGAGGTAACCCATCTATTAGCCTCTTTGATAAAAGAGTTAATTTTCCTTTCAAAGTAATTAAATATCTACACTGGAATAATAACATATCAACCAAAGTAATTGAGAATGTACTAATTTCTCAGGTCCTAAGAATTTCAAGAATTTGCAGCAACAATTTGGACTTCAATTACCACATTAATATACTATTAGATAGTTTTCTAGAGAACGAAATTCCTTCTTCTTTCATCAAAAGAACTTTAAGAAAAATTATTCTGAATAATAGAGTAAGGTTGGCAGATCTGCTTTAATTTTCTACACAGTTAATAATATGATTCTGACCAATCAAAGCCGTAAGGAAGTTGGCTAGAGGATGCCTATTAACTACCTAAAGGAACCTTAGTGCTATGGATATGAAGGTCCTATTAAAACAAAAAATTAAATAATATAAACAAAATCACACACAAAAAAAAAAAAGCTTAAAAATCTGTTTATAAAAGAAAATAAAAACAAATAAAAAAGAAAACTAGTTATTCATCACTAGGATAGCTATACTAAAAATAGTAAAACCAACATTAAAATTAATAAGATTCTGATTAATCTATAGAAGCTCACTAAGGTGATTTAATACATGCAAAGATTATTAAATACACTACTCGTGTATTTTATAATATTTCTCATGTATTCTGGAGAGTTAATTCTGCTCTTTCTGATCATACAGATCCACAGTCTTAAGTTTATATATTTTTCTCTGGTTAAAATCTCCGCGAGTTGGTTTCTTTCTGTATGAGGAGGCCATCAGCCCCACCCGCACTGCCCCCCAGCGACTAGGGAGTGGCGGAAGAGGTCAGCCATGTTTTACTCTTGTGAGGAGAAAGTTTAGTCGCACAAGAGGTAAGCTCTCTTCCTTGTATTTGGGTTTTAGGTTTTATAAGTTCAATGTTTGTACTTCATGTACTTTTTCTCTGTTGATTTTTTGCTTTTCAGCTTTTAGGCACTGGCTTGTCTGTTAACATTTTTGCGGGTTTTAACTCTTTCTTTTCTTTGTAACTTTGCGCGTCTTTTGGGGTACCTAGGAACAGCAGATAGCTAAGCTTGTTCCTTTTCTATGCGCTGTATTTTCAAAGTAGTTAAGTTCTTAATAACTAATTAATTATGCACTTAAAGCACTGCTGAAATACTTTGTACATATTGCAACTAACTGTTTAAGTCATATAACTTTCACAAAGTTTTCTTTAGTTAATTATTGTCTTTAACTTATTCTCGTTTTCGTGCTGTCATAAGTTGTAGAGTAGGGGGTTTTAGACTCAAGTTTTCTTTCAAAAATCTGTTTTTTAAAAATTAATATTTCCTTTTTTAATTGGAATGTAACAATTTGGATTTCTTTTGCATTGTTTTTCAGGTTTAAATTCTCTCTCAAACGAACTTGGCATTTCGTTATAGCTGAAAATTATTTCTAATTATTATGTCACTCTCACAGCTTGAGTTCTCTTTAATCTTCTTTTCTCTGTTTAATAGTAACAGATGAAGAGCATGGGTCGGGCCAGAAAGGTTAATGGATGCAAGCGAAATTGTTAACTAGTGCTAGGTCATACAACTCTGCGGAGGACATGACATATATATATTTTTTAAAACAATTTTAGGTGGGAATGTTACTTGCATCTATGGCCTTGCAGAAACCCATTTCCAACTAGGTCTTTGTGGAAGTGAGAAAATGCAGAGTTTTTGCTGGTCCTTGATAAAGCCAAGGCTCAGTATTCTCGACACCCTCTACATTCAGTTGTTTTATTTTATTTTTTTATCTTTTCTCCTTTTACTCACACAGGTAGATACATAACCTTTTCTATGTTGTACTTGGTGTGAGTCAAAATTATATATGTATTTTTTTGCTTAGGTATCTTCTTAATAGAATGTGAATTCTGAATTTTCAAAACTGCTGCGTTGCGCGTTTTGATCTTCAGGTTATTTTGCAACTTTCGTTTTAAATTCTAAAGTTTTTCCTTAGTCTTCAGTTTTGCTCTTCAGTATATATATATATATATATATATATATATATATATATGGGATGTAAGGTCAGGTGATGCGTAACATCACAGCTTTTCCTTGACAAATGTCAACCCCGCCATCTCGTGGTGCATCCTGTTCCCGCTAAAGGGGCTCTGACGACCGCCAATAGCGGTATAACTATACCATCGGGATTAGAGGAAATGCTATCCCACACTCACCAAACCGCTTGGCCAGCGTGGTGAGTTAAGGCCAAACCCTTCCAAAATGACTCCACAACTTAAATCTTGGCCCTCAGTCTCCAGCAGCTGGAATGTACCTGGCCAAGGCAGCGGCCAGTGCGACATGAAGGCAGAGGGTGCTAAGAATCCCCGGAGGACCGGACTAGGCTGCCATCTCATGCTGACCTTGGCTACGTATAATGGACGCTCCCTATCTTCTGATTCAAGGCTTCTTGAATTGGAAGAGGAACTACAAAGGAGCAAGTGGGACATCGTCGGGCTAAGTGAGGTAAGGAGAAAAGGAGAAGATCTCATTGAACTGAAAAGCTGCACGACTCGAGAAAAGAAGATGGTTCTGTAACAAGAAATAGAGGTGAAATTTTGACAAGAGTGAAAGATTTCTACTCCAAATTATATGAAAAGGATGATACATGTACTCCAGACATCATGAAAGGTACCAGAGTTCTTCCAGTCCTCCCAGCAGAAGTTTCACATGTAATCAAGAACATGAAGCGGGGAAAAGCTCCAGGAGAAGATGGAATTACTGTAGACATCATACAAGAAGCAAGTGGAGAAATCAAAACAGTACTCGCCCAAATTTTCACTCGATGCCTTAATGAAGGGAAGATTCCTGAGGATTGGAACAACGCTACAATGATCCTGCTGCATAAAAAGGTGATATTGAGGATCTCAGGAACTACAGACCTATCAGCCTCCTATCAGTGGTTTATAAAATCTTCCCTAAAGTTCTTACACACCGCTTGAAGGTAACACTGGACATGGCTCAACCGAGAGAACAAGCTGGATTCAGAAGTGGCTACAGCACAATAGATCATATCCATGTACTGAGAGAACTAATTGAAAGAGCGAGGGAATATGAACTTCCATTGTGCATGGCTTTTATCGATTATGAAAAAGCCTTTGATTCGGTGAAGCCATCAGCAGTTACAATGGCTCTGAAATCCTGCGGTATTGAAGATGCGTACATTAATATTATTAATAACATCTATGAAAATGCAAGTGCAAAGATTCGGCTGTTTGAGAATACAGCACACATAAAAGTAGGAAAGGGAGTGAGACAAGGTGACGCCATATCTCCGAAGCTCTTTAGTGCTACATTGGAGGGTGTCTTTCAGTCGCTGAGCTGGGAAAACAAGGGGATAAAGATTAATGGAGATTATTTAACTCACCTTCGTTTTGCTGATGACATAGTCATTTTTGCAACTACACCATCAGAGCTGCAGAGTATGATCCAGGAACTTGCTGACAAAAGAAGTTTGATTAAAAATGAACTTTCAGAAGACAAAAGTGATGTTCAATGCTTTCACAAGAAATGAAGATTTATCGATTGATGGGGAAAAGCTGGAGATAACCAATACCTACATTTATCTTGGACAGCAGATATCAAGTGAAGGTCACATTGATGAAGAAATTAATCGGCGTACAAAACTTGCCTGGAGAGCTTTTGGAAGAAACAGCATAATTTTCAAGAGCAATATGCCATTATGTCTTAAAAGAAAAGTGTTTGATCAATGCATCCTTCCAGTGCCTACGTATGGTGCAGAGACGTGGACCTTAACTAAAAGAGACATACAAAGGCTGCAGACTACTCAAAGTAGCATGGAGAGGTGCATGCTTGGTGTAACCAGGAGAGATAAGAAGAGAAACTCGTGGATCCGAAAAATGACAAGAGTGGAAGACATCATGATCAGAGTTAAATCCCTGAAATGGCAATGGGCTGGACATACTGCCAGAAGGACAGACCATCAATGGACAGCCGAAATTTTTGATTGGATTCCAAGGGACAGGAAAAGACCCAGAAGAAGACCACATGGGAGATGGGTGGATGAAATTCGAAAGTATGCAGGAGTGACATGGAAGAGACTGGCACAAGACAGACCGTTGTGGAGGAAACTTGGGGAGACCTTCGTCCAGCGGTGGATTTTTAATGGTTGACAATGATGATGATGATATACGTATATATACAGTATATATACACTCATGGACAATGAAATTTGTGCACCTAGAAGAAAACATGCTACAACCGCGAAACTTTGCAAATAGCTAGAGTGCATGCTGGTATGCAAATAATCCACGTTTGGTGCAATTGCGTATGACCGCACACCCTGTGTTGGCGCTGGAAGCAAGAGGTGGCAGCCTTATAAACCGGCATGTAGTCGATGCCCCATGAAAGCAAAAAGCACCGGTCGACGCAAGCAAGAGTACAGAGTGATAAGAATGCCGGGTAGACGCCAGAGACGTCGATTTACGCAACTTACGGACTTTGAGAGAGGCCGGATCATCGGGCTGAAAACTGCAGAGTGGTCGGCGCATCGTATAGCCCGCCACGTGGATCGTTCTGACCATACCATCCGACTGTGTGGGGAGCAGTGGACACGTGACGGCACTGCCACACCGTTGAGCAGCTCCGGACGGACCAGGAGGACCACTGGTAGAGAGGATCGACGGCTCGTGCGCCAGGCACGAATCGATCCCTCGGGAACCCGGTCCACTATACAGGCAGATGTAACGGCTCCTGTGTGCCCACGAACCATTTGCCTACGCCTCGCGGAAGCGAATATGCGATCCCGGCGCCTCTTACGTGGGCTGCCATAATCACCGGAACATCGCCGGCTCCGTGAACAGTGGTACCAGGCCAGAGCGACTTGGAACGCCATAGACTGGTGACGTGTGGTGTTTAGCGGTGAATGCCGCTTCGTTTTGGGGACAGATGATCATCATGTCCGGGTGTGGAGGTTCCCCGGATTAGCGGCACAATCTCAACTTCGCAGTCGAGCGCCGCACCTCCCCACTGCAGGCATTATAATCTAGGAAGCCATTGCTTACGATAGCCGATCAGCTCTAGTAGTGGTACGTGGATCATTGACGGGCCAACGGTATGTGGATGAAATCCTACGGACCCATGTGCTCCCATTCCTGGCCGGGATTTCAAGTGAGCTATACCAGCATAATAATCCCCACATGCACACGGCTCGGGTTGCCCAGGACTGCCAACGTCATGCCCAGATACTTCCATGGCCTGCCCGTTCCGCGGACATGTCCCCTATCAAGCATGTATGGGACCAGTTGAAACGCCGGCTTCCGCTGTGCCGCACTATCCGGGATTTGGAGCACACCGTCCAACACGCGTGAGTCAGTCTGCCGCAGGAAAACATCAGGGGTCTGTTCGCCTCCATGCCGAACCGTATTGCAGCATGCATCGCCGCACTAGGCGGTGCGACGCGCTGTTGAAGATGACCGGACTGCGTGCCACAGATCACTCTGTAATTGTCTTGCAGCTCTGCTTTTGTCATCATGTGTATCATTCATCTGTATCATTACGTCCATAAAATTTCGGTTCTATCCGATGCTTCCTTCTTGATGCACAAATTTCATTGTCCGTGAGCGTATGTATATATATATATATATATTACAAGAGTTACAATACCGGAGCAATAACAAAAATACAAAAAGTGAAAAAAAGAAGTAGGTAAGGACGCGCAAAGCAGCCAACCATCAAATACACTTTCAATAAAACCCAGACCAAGAAGAAAACAAAGTACTAGAACTCCAAAGAAAGCAAGACTCAAGTATGAACTGAAATAGCAAAAGCAGGTAGATATAATAAAAGAGTTTGTTATAGAAATAGGTACATAATGACATTAAAGACAGAAAGCAAACACGAAAAAACAAAGAAACAACAGAAGACCACAGACCTACAACTCCAAGTAATGAGCTAAAACGACAATAACCAGTAACCGTAAATCATGACAAAGGACAGAAATGTCGCCTTCATCAGGAGAACACCGCTTTGGATTCCTGTTATATATTTTTCGGCAGTTTCTAAGCAGTCGTAGGTAAATTCGCAAATTTCCGCTTCTTAAGTCTTTGAGTATTAAACACTTGGTTTGTTGAACATGCCTTTTTGTTTACTGTTGGTCTTTGCTAACTTCCTCCGTGTGGTTTCTGGTATTTTTTTTCGTGATTGCGTCCCTCCTGTGACTATTTCCGGTTTGCTGTGCCTTGCTATTCTCTGAATGGAGGATTTGCCAGCTTGTATCTGGTTAAACCTTGGGGTTGTTGATTCGTGTTTTTTTCAGGTCTGCTGGCTTTGAAAACCCCTCAGCAGGTTTTTGGTGTACCCAACCTTTGTGGAGTCCAGAAAAGCCATTCAAAATGGATTCTCCTGATGAACGCGACATTTCTGTCTTTTGCCATAGTTTACGGTTACTGGTGATTGGCGTTCTATTACTTGGAGTTGTAGGTCTGTGGTCTTCTGTTGTTTCTTTGTTTTTTCGTGTTTGCTTTCTGTCTTTGTGATTATGTATCTATTTGTATAATATTCTTTTTTATTATATCTACCGAATTTTGCTATTTTAGTTCATACTTGAGTCTTGCTTTCTTTGGAGTTCTTGTAATTTGTTTTCTTCTTGGTATAGTTTTATTGAAAGTATATATGTATATGCATATAGAAGAATAGTGAATTATTCTAATAGGCCAAGCCAACGAAACAACTTGTGTAATTCTATATATGTGTATTTTATACTTGTGTATTTGTATAAATCCATATATATATATATATATATACTTTATATCCTCTATTAGTGAAGTCCTTTCATTTCCCTGATGTTTTTTGTTAGCTAATTTCTGTGCAGCTGTCTTCACATTGTTCATCCAACCATTCGGATACAATTCGGGAGCGATGGCACGGTGCATTGTCTTGTTGCAGGATGAGGTCCCCAGTGGGATGTTGAAGACGCACAAACGGGAGCAAATGGTCATCCAGGATATCCCGGTAACGTTGACCTGTGAGGGACGATGTCACACGTACCAGGGGTCTCATTTCAGTCCACGTAAATAGTCCCCAAACGAGAATGCCACCCCCACCAGCTTGAAGAGTACCCTGCTGGCAAGAAGGATCCATCGCTTCATGTGGCTTGCGCCGTACTCGTATCCTGCCATCCGCATGTACCAACGTGAATCTCGACTCAACAGTACAGACAACATTTTCCCACGTGTCTAGGGTCCAGTGGCGATGTTCCCGTGTCCATGCTAATCTTTGCACCCTGTTATGTGCGGTCAGCAGCGGTACCCTCGTGGGACGATGGCTTCTGTACCCCATAGCGAGAAAGATGATTCGGGATGGTGTGGCTGCTTACACGTTTTCAACGTTAAATTGCCGAGTGATTTCTTGCACTGTGGCCCGTCTATCCGCTGTTAAAATGCGAGCTAGCCGACGATGACCCCGCTCATCCACACGCTGTTGTCCACGGCAGTTGGCCCTTGCATGGATGGTTTTACCGGATTCGATGTACTCACGGTGCACCCGTGACACAGTGGCTCGTGAAAATCTCAATGCCTGTACGACTTCCGAGACGGAGTGACCCATTCGTCTGGCCCTGACAATTTGCCCAAGATCAAATGCGCTTAGATGCTTCGTCTTACCCATACTGCGTCCGACTCTTACTGATTCCCGTCGCATCACTCCTTATATTGTCGGATCGCTGCATACGTCATGTCGTTTCCGTTTACAGGGCAGCCCACAGCGCCACTTTTTGCATAACGCCGTAGAAGAAACATCGCCACATGTCTCTAATTCAATTGCTCTTCAGTGTATATATATATTGTTACGACTTTTCGGGTACGGAAATGAATTCGATTAGCAGGTTTTGCAATAGGCGGGAACAACATTAATTATTGGATGAAAATTAACAGCTAGTGGTTTCCCGCATTGCAAAAGAGGAAGAAGAGAGATAAGGGTCCCTATTCTTGGAAGGGAGAAATCTTAGCCTGGTGTGGGGAACTCGATGCGTCGCCCCCTAAACGCGCAGCGGTCAAGTCGAGTGGCCATTAAAGTGTCAACAGATCTGGAAACTTATGGCGTTTGCTAATCCGAACCTTGGCAGAACAAAGGAGTGTTAGTTAAGTTATGTGTTTTCCGTACTTTCGGGAAGGGGACCCACCACATATTCCGAATGCAGAGGATAAGTTTCCGACTTCTTTTTCGCGCCGAATGCTTTCAAGCTGACAAGAGAGTTTAAACAGACCCCTAAGAAGAAGAGCAAGGAATCTGTTAACGATGCAAACAAGCGAAAAAGAGGAGTCTGAAAGAAGCTCGTGAAGGGACTGGACTCGGACCCAGCAGGACCAGAGGAGATCCTGCAGCGCGATACTTTTACGGGGAAAGAAAAGCTTCTGTCCGAAGATGCCGGCCAGCTATACAAAGAGCGGCCGAGCGGTTGATATTACCGCGAGGAAATAGGAGAGATAGGACGATATCTCTTTTCCTGGTGCTAGACTGCACGTAAGAGAAAGCCAGCAGCATCCCGCGGGTCACACGATGTGATGGAATTACAGCCCCGAATGACGGAGATGCCGACCGGTGATGTATGCGAGAAACACCTTTGGAGAGACGAACGGATCCTTCTACACGTCAACGGCTTCGTTCCACCACGACATTGGTGCGCATAAATGCGTCCATGATTTCATGCAGGTGAATGCCGTGCACGAGAGAAAGTGGAAGATGGGGTTCAACTCCCCTCTCCATTGGTTATAGTGCGCGATCTGAAACGGGCGTGTCATCACACAGATGTACTTAAAAGCCAAAATACATAAAATGTTAGTGTGTGCATAACAAAGTGAGTGCACGAAACATGGATACCCGAGGAAACAGCATATCTGTAAGTACAGAACTTATGTATGCATGCCAGTTGTGATTAGATTGGCTCCGTTCAGCCAATAGACTCTCGTCGGCTGAGAACTGTTTTTAAAGCCGGACTGTATAGGCCAATAAATAATCATTGACTTTAAATGATAAATTCAGCCTCAGAGCTATCTCAAAAGGGGCGAGTCTATTTGACGCACCTCCTTCACAATCCTCTGTACATAGACGCCTTCATCATTTTCTTCATATTTTATTGTTAATGTCTGTTGTCTCGTGCCAGTCCTGAAGTTGCATGACTAATCAATGAGTGTTAGAATTTCTTAGTTTTGATTGGCTAAATTGCAGGATAAATTCTTTTCACCAGTACATAAGATTTCGGCCATAAAAAGAGCTCACAAATATTTATTCTAAATTCCAATGTCTACCTCCGGGTCGTCAGCCATTGCCTGACATCCTGACATCTAAATTCTTAAAGCTTATTCTTTTATTCGATAATCCGGCGTCCCGGGGTGTAGCAACAATATATATATATATATATGTACGATACCATGATGCAAAAAAAACTAAACACATAATCAAAGAACAAATAATGAAACATAAAACGATATACCATGAACTGCCGTCATCAGGAGAGTACTAGTACATGGCGAGAGCAGCTTTTCTGATGTCCGTGAAAGGTAGGTAGAATACCAAAGTACCCACGGGCAGTACTCTCTAAGCTTCAAACTCTGATGCGAGACTGAACGAAGAAACGAAAAGAAGGAGAGAGCTCGAACAGCATATACATAAGCATAGGTGTGATGCGTATGGTGACGTAGTATGGGGGAGAAAATAGTGCGCGCAATCTAAAAAAAAAGAAAAAGGAAAATACTGGGGGGGAAGGAAAGGAGGTTAGTGCTGATAGCTGTTAGTGATCCATCAAACAGCATTTTGAAAGCCCTGCAAATTAACATTGTAGGATCATGGGTTAATAATGGTGTAAAGGTTGAAATCTGTGTACATGGCTGTATTGTAGGTAGTAAGAAACTGTTGAAAATATTTTTGAGGAAACGAATTGGAAGTCGATTGTTACGCAATTGAAAATACAGGATTCGGAAATTTTTTGACATTAACTGGACTATTGCAAATTTTACAAACTCGAGCTAATTGCGAAATAACAATGTTACCATGCACGGAAATTGAGATCTTTGAGGTCCAGTATGAATAATAGTTAATTCTGAAGTGGAAATTATGACGTTTATCATAGACATCTGTAACAATACCCCTACCATCGGTGAAAGAAATATCAATACCTAAATAATGTATATGGCCATCTTGCATGGAAGATATTTCAAGTGTCAGAGCTGATGTATATACACTGACGGAAAAAAAATCCCAACATCACGAAAAAATAGTTGTAGAGGAATGAAATGGCGGCAATACATTCGTATAGGTAACATATTTAATCGATTAAGGTTTCAAGATCACAGCTTATTGTAAGCGCGAGAAGAGCCATTTTAAATGTGAAATGCTGGTACATTAATAACCGGTGTACCCGCCAGAATGTTGAATGCAAGCACGCAAACGTTCATGCATTGTGTCGTACAGGTGCTGGATGTCAGTTTGTGGGACGGAGTTCCATGCCTGTTGCACTTGGTCGGTAATACAGGGACGGTTAATGCTGGTTGAGGGTGACGCTGGGGTTGTCGTCCAATGATGTCCCATACGTGCTCGATTGGTGAACGATCTGGTGATCTAGGAGGCCACGGCAACATGTCGACACTCTGTAGAGCATGTTGGGTTACAACAGCGGTATGCGGGCGAGCGTTATCCTGTTGGAAAACACCCCCTGGAATGCTGTTCATGAATGACAGCACAACAGGTTGAATCACCAGACCGACGTACAACTGTGCCGTCAGGGTACGTGGGATAACCGCGAGAGTGCTCCTGCTGTCATAGGAAATTGCTCCCCAGACCATAACTCCAGGTGTAGGTCCAGTGTGTCTCGGCCGCAGACAGGTTGGTTGCAGGCGCTCACCTGGCCTCCTTCTAACCAACACACGGCCATCACTGGCACCCAGGGAGAACCGGCTTTCATCAGAAAACACAACAGATCTCCACTCCGTCCTCCAATGAGCTCTAGCTTGACACTACTGACGTCGCAAACGGCAATGGTTTGGAGTAAGTGGAATGCACGCTACAGGGCGTCTGGCTCAGAGCTGTCCTTCAAGTAACCGATTTGTAACAGTTCGTTGTGTCACTGTGGTGGCAACTGCAGCTCGGATTGCTGCCGCAGACGCGGTACGATGCGCCACGGCCATACGCCGTACACGGCGGTCTTCCATCTCAGTAGTGCCACGTGGCCGGCCGGAACCCGGTCTTCTTGAGGCAGTACCTTCCCTTAACCACCGCTGCCAACAATCATGCACAGTGGCTACATTCCTGCCAAGTCGTTCTGCAATATTGACGAAAGAAAATCCACCTTCTCGTAGCCCTATTACACGACCTCGTTCAAACTCCGTGAGCTGTTGATAATGGCTTCTTCGTCTTCTTAAAAGCATTCTTGACTAACATCAACACCCTACGTCGAATCTCAACGATAACTAACGCTCACGAACGTTACAGCGCGTATTTACAGCAAACCTGCTTTGCATGTTCCGAGGGGCGCTACTAGTGCCACACGTATGCACTGAGCACGAAATTTGCATAGACGTCATCTTACAGATGTACTCTCACCGCATAGCAACTGTCTTTTATCTAACACAACCCCTTCTTCGTGTTGGGTTTTTTTCCGTCAGTGTATATATTGAGCTTGAATATTGAATATCGGATTGTTAAAAACAATAAGATCATCAATATAACGAAAAATACGGCCGTAATCTTGAGAAATGGTAGTCGTAAAATCCCGTTCAAATAGATATAGATAAAGGTTAGGGAGAGTGCTGGAAAAAACACTGCCCATTGGTATGGTATACCGTTGACTTGTCGGCAGATTTTTTTGCCCATACAAATATAGTTGTGGTTGAGACAGAAGTCGACTAAACGATCCCAAAACTATGAGGTATACTTAATCACATTGCCATATTTTGTAAATAATGCAGCACAAGCAGCAATTAATCCAGAAATAGGAATAGACGTAAATAAGTTGCAAAAATCAAAAGTTTCAATGCTATGTAGATCCTAATTTGTAGTTATGTAATTCAAGACGGCTGCACTATTATCAATGATCCAGGAATTGTCAGTCCGACCATATACTAATTTTAAAGATTTTTCAAAGACATTGCCGGCTTTCCAACTCTAACAATCACGAGTATTAGTGATATAACGAAAGGCAGTTGGGCTCTTATGGAACTTAGGCACTACGTAGATGATGGGAAATGAGGTAGAAGAGATATGAAATTTCAAACGTTTATTTAAAGCGATAATTCTTCTAAGTACAATGTGTGAAGTGGTTGATTCTTCTTGATAGGTGGTGCCACCATTCAATTCTTTAGTCAAAGTATCCAAATAAAATTTTTTACACCAGATGGCAAAATTATTATTTGCCTTGTCTACGGGTGTGATGATGAAGTTTTTCTTTCACGGACATCAGAAAAGCTGCTCTCGCCATGTACTGGTACTCTCCTGATGACGACAGTTCATGGTATATCGTTTTATGTTTCATTATTTGTTCTTTGCTTATGTGTTTAGGTTTTTTGCTTTTTGCATCGTGGTATTGTGCACTTCATATGTTGCTTCACCGTTTGACCAGCTGCCGCATGCGCTACCTTCGGATGTAAGCTACTTTTTCGTTTATTATGTCTTGATTCTGTTCAGTCTTTGGCCTTTATAGTTTTGACTTGTTTTTATGCTATATATATATATATATATGTATATATATAGTACATAAATAAAACAAAAAAATGACTTTATAAATAAATTATTTTAACACAAAAAGAATAGACAAAAAAGGCTAATACCATGAGAAACGCCGAAGGCAGCTAAACCTCATGTAGTAGCTTATATAGAATGAAAATAATTTTTGTATTTTTGTTCTGTAATATTTTCATTCTATATATATACACACACACACACACACATTCTTCCGTCGATGTATTGTAGTTATAACCTCAATTCGTGGGACCAAGTTATCCGTTGTTTCCAGTGTTCCTTGGCCATGTGGTGATGTTCCTTCTACTGCGGCCTCATAACTCCCTGATGTGCGGTTAAGATGGGTAGTCGACTTGAGCGTCGTAGTCCAGCCGTACCACGTCGAATGATCTTTGCACAAACCTTCGCAGGTACCTGTCGTTGAATGCTGACGCTATCCTCTCCACTGCTGCCCTCCGTACCGACGTTACAATACGGGAGAGGCTGCGCTCAACTTCAACGTCAATGATTCGGTTAAGGACACAATAGTCCCGCTGGCTGCCGGCTTTTCTGATTTTGATGTAGTCCTGGTACACACGTGCGACCGTCGCACTCGAATCCCATACGTTCTGCAGTCGCGGAGACAGAGCGCCCGTCTTACCTCAACCGACACTTTGCCCACGACGAACCCTGTCAGGTCGCTGTGTTTACTCATCACAGCAGCAAATATACTACACGGTAGGTAGGTGTAACTTGATAACGAGGAACTGTACACCAATTATGTAGAAAATAGTAAAATTATACTAGTGATCCGATTTATTTCGTGGCAGTTTCATCGAGGCAGGGATTTCTATTCGAGGCAGTTTCTGTCTAACTTCCTTGAAAATGCCATTTGGTTGATGTGCAAAGCTTCCTACGCAAATACATGGGATCACTAGTATAGTTTTACTATTTTCTAGATATCTTACTTGTTTATAGCACAGAAGGGGTTTCGTTGGGTGCATTATTGCATTGGAGTAGTACAAGATTGTGGATAGTTGCGTTGTGTACAATAAATGGTGTGCCGCCCCGGTGGCGCAGTGGTCTAAGCGATGGCCTCTGATCATTCGTCCGAAAGGGGTCCGGGTTCGAATCCCGGTGAGGCATGGATGTTGTGTTTGTCTTACGGCACTGGCTCTCTCCCTTCCCTGGAACCAGTGATCCTAAATTAGGGACGGGCGACTGCTTATAGCCCATTGAGTTGCTCACGGTGGTCGTTCAACCTCCAATCAAAAAAAAAAAAAAAAAAAAATAAATAAATGGTGTGTTTAATATTTATAAGTTTGTTTCAATAAAATTTGTGGCATGTTTTTGAGATGTAATTCTGAAATCTGTATCAGCAGAGTTTTACAGTAGCGAACGGTTTTGTTCCTGGTGAAAACATTCCGAGAGAATGTAGAAATGGTACCTCAAAAGAACAAAACAGCCACAGAAAATACCAGAGAGATTTTAGATCTCTAATGAGAAGTCAAAAGCGAATATCAAAAGAACTGGCTATGAATGAAACGTCCGTGCAAAGAATGATTCAGGTACTAGGGACTTTTTCTTAATTTCTTTTGCAGCTTAAAACAGAAACTACGAGAACCCGATATGTCAAGAAAACGTACACTGAAGTAGCGAATTATTAGGAACACCCAATAGAAATCACACATGTGCCATCCTCACTTACGTATGCAACTGCACTTTGAGATGTCTTTATAAAGGACTCACTGCAAACGATTCAAACGTATATGTAGTATAGATAGCTGCAATATGGGAAACACTTTAAATGATTTAGACAGAGGCATGAAAATGGATTTTAGGCGAGTAGTTGCAAACATGAAAAGGTAGTTAGCGAACATGAAAAGGTAGTTAGCGAACATGGTAGTTGCAAACATGAAAAGGTAGTTAGCGAACATGGTAGTTGCAAACATGAAAAGGTAAACGTTCTCGGCTAGGCAATAACAACCCAATCGAGGGTGTTTGTCAAAGAGTGGTGCATAAACAACACAACAAACAGTCAGAGGTCTTCCTATGCCTTTTGGTGGAAACGAATGGTCGATATTGGAGGGCAACTGCGGCTGGAGAGGAATGTGCGAGGTAACAGACAAGCTGTATTACGGAAAATAACCACAACAGCAGTATCGAGAGAAGGATTTCAGCGTGCATAGCCCGCCGCACACCGTCGTGAATGGCTGTGACAGCAGACGCCACCTTCGTGTACCACTCGTCTCTTCTAAATGTACATTGACAAATTTGCCTGCAATGGGCACGGGAGCACCAAATTGGACCCTTGAAGACTGGAAAAAGGACGTCTGGTCCAATGAATCACATTTTTGATTTATATACGCCGATGAACTTAAATGGTGTCAACAGTACGGATTAATGGATCCCAGCTGCCAAATGTTAACTGTACAAGCTGTTGTTGGAGGCGGTGTAATGATTTGTGGGTCTGGCACTAGGTTTCTTAATACCTATAGAAGAGCATTTGGGAGCTACAAGGTATCTATTTGTCTATACATAAGTTCATAAATAGATAGACACCCGTACATGTGCATGGTGTTTCCTGATGAGGAAGGCTACTTCCAGAAGGATAATGCGCCATGCCATAAAGCTCGGATCGCACACAGTGGTTCCAGGAACATGACAGGGATTTCAAAGTGTTAAAATGGCATCCACAATCCCCAGAATTTAATCTAATTGATCAACTGTGGGATGAGAGTGAAAAAGCTATTCGTAACGGAAGTCCTCCTCTAGTGAACATTCGGCAATTGACAGATGGCATCACATCCCCTTGGCTCAAGAGACCTATAGGGCGATATCAACACCTCACTTAATTCATGTCGCATGGAACCGAGGCTGTTTTGAAGGTCGAGGGCGGCCCAGCACTTTATTATATAAGTGTTCGTAGCAATTTGCTACTTTAGTGTAAACTGTGCTCTAAATCTCGCTAATCTTTACGAAGACGGGTTTTCACTTCAATATCTAGTTTTTTGAAAATAAATAATATGTGTTGTTTTCAGTAGCAAAGGGAAAACTTTGGGCCTAACATCAAGATCAGATTTTTGTGATACCCATACGTTTAGATATCCAGTGGCTCCAACAGGATGGAGCTGCAGCTTACAAAGCTATGAATCCAACGGCACTTTCGGATTTGTCTCATATCTACGGGCAACAGATTGCTCTCCAGTTTTTAAACGTAATCCCGCTGTACCTTTCTCTGTGGGTAATGATTAAAGAGCAAATATATCGTGATCCAGTACCTTTTACAGTGAACAACTGAAGACCAACAAACTACAAGTAATGCCCTCCATACAACCTAAATGAATCCAGAGAGTTTTTACACACTGCGTGTCAGATATCCACTTCTTTGAATATAGGTCTCTTGGTTCACATTTAGAGAATGTATTTGCGTAATATCATCTGTTTTGTTTCGTTTCTACTGCTGTAGTGTACTTTCGTGCACTGTTTTACTTAGGATGTATTAAATCAAGTACAGTCTCAAACTTTTGTATTACGTTTTTCTATATGCTTCATTCTGGGTCATACTGTATGTTGGTTGTGGTTAGGCTGAATTACACATGCTAGATTTTCATAATCAGCCATTCTGCTGGTGGAAACATAATGTGGCCGGACGCTGCAGTATTAAGCGCAAGGGGAAATACCGTTGCGCACTTGGTAATACACTGCTGGACAATTGCTAAGGACGGATCATAAACGACTATATTGCGCAAAAAATGCAATTACCGACCGCAGGCGTTCCGGCGTAAGATTTCAATACGGGATATGGCCACCATGGAGGGCGATGCAAGATTCCACACGTCGTGTCATGCTTTGCACAACATTATCAAGCAGCTGTTGGGGTAATTTATCCCATTCCTCTGTCAGTGCACGGATGAGGGTGTCCTTGTTTATTGGAGGGCATTGGCGACCAGCAAGACTCCTCCCCAAAGCATCCACCACATTTTCAATGGGATTCAGATCTGGAGAACGGGCTGGACATACGAGGCGTTGAATATCCTCGCTCTCAAGACACTCCTGGACAGCGACTGTTCGATGACATGCTGCGTTGTCGTCCATGAAAATGAATCTATCACCGACAGCACCACGGAACATGCGAACATGAGGTAGCAGAACATCATTAATGTATCGTTGGCCAGTCATAGTCCCAGTTGGAAGCACATAGAGGGACGTACGGCCATTGATCATGATGCCAGCCCATACCATGACACTACATGTCGGATATCGGTCCCTTTCCTGTATGTTTGCTGGACAATATGCAGTACCACTATCACGCCAGATCAGTTGTCGTCGACAATCAGACGATAGACTGTATCTACTCTCATCTGAGAAGAGGACAGCAGACCAGTCGTTATCAGTCCAATTGCGATGTTGATGGCACCATTGCAAAGGGGCGGTACGGTGACGTCTGGACAATGGGATGCACACAACAGGACGGCGGGCGTATAGTCCTCCTTCATGCAAACATCTGGCGACAGTTTTTCGGGAGATCCGCTTGCCAGTAGCAGCCATAAACTGATTTGCTACCTCACTAGCTGTGCTGCGCCGGTGTCTTTTTGTTGATAGCACTATGTACCGATCTTCTGCAGGTGTCGTACAGCGAACACGAACTCCCCCGTGACGTTTGCTACCCTCTCCATTTGTTTGAAATGATTTCCAAAGCCTTGAAACAACACTGTGGCTGACGTCGAACTCCCTGGCAACATCTGTTATTTTTCGCCCTTCTTCAATCTTGCCAATAATACGGCCACGCGTAAAATCATCTAGGTGATGTCGGGAAGACATACTGAAAATTGCAAGTTCGTCAATTGATTCTTTCCCTTTCAACTTTGCGTTTGAACAACAACGGTCAATACGCGTCAAATCCTTTATATCTCTTATCAGCGCTATGACGTCACGAACAAGTTCGGCAATCCAAAATTTGCATACGCGCAACACGTCTTACTGTATTCCGCACTTATGCTAATTTCCACATTTTCCTGCCTTCCATTTTATGGTTGCTATCGTTGCTATTGTCATCCGTCCTTAGTAATTGTCCGGCAGTGTATATATCTGCTACGTTGAAAATTTTCTGTGTGAAAAGCAGATGAATATGATCACTACAGGGGCAGTTGTACACTTCATAAACATTACATTCTCGTTCAGTGAAAGCAGTCAAAGCAAGATCTGATATTAATGGTAATCTGAATGCCCATAACAATTGCTACATGATGCCACGTAGTGTTCCATCTCTTAAGGAGTCACCGAAAAGGGTCTTTTTTGTAGGGGGGGGCATAACGACCACTGTAAACAATTCAATGAGTTGTAAGCAGTCACCTGTCCTTAATTAGGGTCACTGGCTCCATGGAAAGGGGTGGACCTAGTGCCGTAAGACAAACACACATTCCATGTCTCACACAGGATTCGAACCCGGACCTATATCGGAAGAATGATAAGAAGCCAATATTTCGTACCACTTGCCCGCCGGGGCGGATTCACCGAACGATTTCCGTGCTGTACTGTCTTGCTTCAAGACATTCTGACGCCTGTGCTGTTGATCCAGTTGGAATAAGAAATTCAACTATGAAATATGAATACATGGTAGGCTTCTCCAATTACTTGTTTCGAGTGTTTTTCACATTTCGAATTACAGGCAATTTGGTATCATAACATGCACCAGAAAACTGATGGATAGAGATGCAATATCACAAAGATGTTATATTCTCTATCTATCTGTCCCGGATTGTCTCTGTGACCTCTGAACCAAGCTCGCATTTTCAAGATGTGCAGGGAGAAATGTACAACTAAGTCATAGCAAAGGAGGCGCGTGGCAAATGCTATATTTTTGATTTACAGCCGTTGTAACGCGCATACCCAACAGGAAATGCTTTAGCACAAAGTCTAAACTTCCACTACGTTTTCTGGACAAAAGTTGCAGCATTAGTCAGAAGTGTATTTCATAACTGGTACTGCACTTTGATACAATATAACATTTTCTTCAACGTGGGCAGTGGTGTACCAAAAAAACTCGGCGTCACAAGCCAAATAATCCTCAAGATCCTTTTGCGAAAATCTATTAGCTTTCAATTACAGGGATTAATCAAAATAACGGAAACACCGACTGCGACTGGAGTACACGGAATATGTCGTATGCAAATCACAGGGACGACGTTACCCGCGATGCGAGGTATACTGTATAAAGGGGTATGGTACGATGTAAGCTGTAACGTAGCAGAACCACAGTCGCAGGTGAAACATCTGTTGTGGAGTAATTGTCTACAATGTCAGAATTTTGTGACTTCGAAAAAGGCATGACCATTAGTGCGCGTCTTGCAGCTTCAGTAACCAGAACGGCAGAAATATTAGATTTAAAAAAAGAGGAGCTGTATCGAAGATTATGATTACCTATCAAGAAGGACACGGCTGTGTCCCCACGGATTATGCAACAGAAGCACAAGACCACGGCACTGCAAATCGAGCATAGTTGGACATCAGTCGGAATGATCCCGTTCCCGTCATAACAGTTCGTCGGGAATTCTATCGTGCTACTATTTATAGCGTGCTGCAATACACAAAGCTCTGATTACCAACATCAATGCAACAAAACGTGTAAGGTGGTGTAAAACGGATAAAAACTGGGATGCCCAAGACTGTCAAGGTACGTCGAGTGTGGCGAATTGTGATTCACATTGTTTTCCACTACTGGTAGGGTGTACGCCTGGCGAAAACCTTCAGAAGCCTACTACCCCGACTCTTTGGTTCCGAATGTGAAGCATAGAAGTGGATCCCTGATCTGTGGAGTGTCATATCATGACATTCCTTAGGACCACAGGTTATTCTACAGGGTCGTGTCGCATCTGCACATACGGGTCCCTTTTTGGGGACCACCTGCACTCGATGTTGCAGGCATTGTTTCCGAATGAACGTCGCTGGTTTCAAGCAGATAATGCACATGTGCATTGTGCGAAACATATTAAGTCGTGGTTTGCAGAACAGGAGGATGAGACACAACAACTACCCCGGCCACCTCAGTCTCCAGACCTCAATATTATTGAATATTTTTAGTAATATTTGGAGCGAAAGGTCAGATTACATTTTCCACTTCCAATATCACTGAATATAGTTGGGACATATTTACAGGAAGAATGTTCCCAAATTCAATTATCGTATGTGCATGACTTTTATAAGTCTATTCAGAGTCAAATCTCTTCTGTTCCGAAAGCCGGAGGTGAGCCTACGGCTTATTACTAAAAAGTTCTCCACAAGCAATAAGTGTTTCTATTATCTTGATGAACTCCTGTATTTAAATTTTCGAGTTCTGTATTATTAACTAGGTTTTAATGGTCGTTTTAATAATTCAAATTCTTCGGAACCTACAGCTGTTTTTCGTAAAATTAAAATCATTGCATTTTATCGCGTGTAACACAAATGTGCACATTGTAATTTAATTGATTGTCTTAGTTTTAAACCAATACAAAATACTACAGAACTCTTAGGCTAAAGTTAATCGCATCATGCAAATTTTATTCTTTTACAGAACAAAGGTCAGCCTCTTTAAAATGCCTCACAATCACACATACAAAGCACAATACTGCCGTGTGACAGTGTCGAATGACCTTTTAAAATTTATACGAAAATACAGAACATAAGTAAGCAAACAAATAAGTAACAATTAAGAATTGCGGCGCACGAAAAAAAGGAAAACTACTTAAATTACTTACACTTGAATAAAGGCCACAATGTTTGCACACAGCAAAAAAAAAATTCTTGACTCTTATAAAAAAATCACACAGGTCACTGCTTCTTCGTCCCCACAAAGAACACCTTTTCAGTTCATTATATTATGAAGTATGCTTAGTTACGTGCATTAAAACTGTAATACGTAACACCTTGTTCTCATTGGTATAAAAATTTCAGTAATTGAACTGATATTTCTTTCACATTCTGTTGTTATAATATGCATGCATAGGAACTATTACTGTGACTGTGAAGTCCTCTGGAATAACTGCCTTCCCGTCATATGGTTATCATAAACTTAAACGCCAAAAAAGCAACTTTTTAAAACTTCATTCAAAGCTGCCGTTAAACATTCCTGGATATTTCTTTAACCAGTTTCATATGAAGTTTCCGCAAAAGATTTTGTAAAACCTTTTTACTAATGCTAGAGGTCATCTTAGCCGTGAGGCCTCCCGCAATGCGAGGGTTGTGGGGATTATCAGTGTGCCACACTGAGCGTGGGTTTAAAAGAAAACGTTATGTTTTTTCTATCTGCATCTACACGGACCTCAGGGTTTGGCAGTGGGTGACACGCACTTAGAACAAAAGGAACACTGTACTGCTGAATTTTTAAACGGCTCTTCACGGGATGTGAGAGCCACATATAATTAAGTTATTTTGTAGAACAGGATCTATTTCCGTGCTACTGTGCTCAAGGACAGGTCTTATTCTTTTTGCAGACACCCACCCTGGCTCCTTAGGAAAGGATAGACACCCGGATGAGTATTCTGTCGGAAAACAGTTGAATACATTCGATATCAAGTTGAATTCCTGCCTCGTTTATTTACAATTAATTGGTACATTTTGATGAGAGAAAGGTTTGACCAGCGAATGCTGAGAAATCTATCGAAAAAAAAAAAAAAAAGAACAAGAAAACCGCCAAGCCCTTTCTGTAGTAATGGAACTACTGTATTAAAACAACGTTTTTTGTTTTTGTTTTTGCAGATCCTGATGTAACGATGAATGACGGAATTTACTCCAGCTACTTTACTAATTTTTCTACCCAAGGTTATTATGATTTTCTTTTCAAGATCTCCTCTAAAGACACAACAAAAAAGCTCGAAGGTAAGGGACATACTTATGCTTGGTAATAACAAAATTACCAGAGTTCTTTCTGTTTTGATTATAGTTTGAATACAAGTTCGTTAATGGATTACAAATTATAACACTTTTCCTTTACTATGTCCGGGGCCTGATTACCACACTGGCCAGCTGGGCCGGGGCCCTGGCTCCCCAATTTAACGGGGCAATATCTTTTGAAGGTTAAAAGTGCCATAAATTAACCCTTTCTCTGAAACTGCTGCCTCACTTCATGATCACAATCAATTTTATTCTGGAATTTATTAAAAGTTCTAAGATTAGAAAAACAGTAGTATTATAAATTCGTAGATTATTAATCAAATTCTACAACTTTTCAACTATTACACAGTCAAAGTTGCTGTCTAGAAAGACTTAAAGATTTTGATCTGAGGGGGGGGGTTCGCCATGTTCCTGGCCTTGGGCCCCCGGATATCTTCGTCAGGTCCAGATTGTGTCTTTGAAGTACAGCGCACTTCTGTAAAACAAAGCTTCATTTTAAACTGTTGAGCTGTTTCAAGAATCACTCTCACTCTATTAGTATTTAGGACACATGACGCAATAAATAAGTGAGCCAGATAAAGAACGTGTGTAAAAACAAAGCTAGTCACAGTGTACTATGCTTGGTTAAAATGACTGGTCAAATGCCACTTCTGATCCCTCTCACCTGCAATAAACTACACTTGGTCAACTATCTTCAAATGGCAGTTCGTTATTCTGGAGAGTAAAAATTTCTAAGTTATTACTTTTCTTTCAATCATTTTATACTCACTTTTTACTTTTACTACTTTTAGGTCCGACTTCAAATAATCGGACATAACTGTTTTGCATTGAGTTAAATTTTGCAATTAATTTCTACACTGGTAAGTAGAAGTACACAAAAGTTACATTTTGAAATGATATACCAGGGTCAGTCAAAAGTTTGTTCCATTTGCAGCTAGAAAGTTTAATGATGCAAAAAATCTATTCACGCTCACCTCATTCTGGCCGTTGCTTTCTATAGTCTTTTGCAAACGTTCCCGCATAGCTACTATTCCACGGCGGTACCATTCGGCAGGTTTTGAGACAGGGCTGTAGCTAGGACCCAGACCCAGAAGAGGTTGAAGGGTCATCTGGGAGAAGAGGGGGGGGGAGCTCGGTTTTACACTGTAAACTAACGTTTTCCATAAATGCAGAATGCATTCGCAAGTTTTTTCTTTGTTTTCTTTTTCGCTCCCTTTGTTACTTTACTTTACTAACAAGTAATTTTTCCAAACCAGAAAGTAAAAAAAAAAAAAAATTTGAAAAGCGGGGGGATGAAAGAAAAATGAACTCTTGAAATACGTACATACAAATAAATCGCATTCTGTGAATTTATTTTATTATGTTTGAGTTGCAAGTTCTTTATTGTTGAATAAACTATACTGCTCAAGATAATTAGGGGAGTAAGTTGTGTGACTTTGGCGACATTATACAAGCCAATCGTGTGATATCTTGCTGAAACGTGGAAAACGCGAGTGCGACGTAGATAGCCGAATCATGCATATCCTTATGCAAATTAGAGCCTGTGACGTCCGAAGGCATAAATCACAGATTGGAATAAAAATGGAAGTTTTCCGGATGGTCCTTTATTCTGCCGCGTTTATTGTGGCATTTCGTTTCTTCAATGTCTTCGGTTCGAATGATGTCATAGCAGCATGGTTTAGCGGAATGGACGGCGTGGGGAGCTACTAGCTGGCTGAAAACAGGCCAGACAGCGGATGGTAGCAGAAGCCATTGGAGTGTCATGAAGTGTCATTTCCCGATTATGGACAAGAGTCTAGAATACAGGAATTTTTCAAAAAAGGCAAGGTAAAGCCCGTCCATGAACAACTACAGCACGGGACGACCGTTTTCTATTGTTAACAGCCCGTCGGAACAGGCGGCAAAATGCTACTCAGCTGCAGCGAGAACTTCTCGTGTCAACAGGATGCAAGTTGTCGTCATCTCAAGCTATCCGTAATCGCCTTCACCAAGGTGACCTTTATGCACGTAGACCAATGATGTGTGTCCCTTTAACCGCATATCGCCGTACAGTCCGTAGAAACTGGACTGCGGAACATTGTGGTTAGGGTCACGACGAGTGAAATCAAATTCTCCTAACTGACAAGTCGAGATTCAGCCTAGAGTATGTCAATAGCCTAGTTCTTATCTGGAAGGAAATTGTACACGAAATAACCCAGCTTTTGTGCAGGAAACCTCACATTACGGTGGACATGGACTGATTGTCTGGGGAGGCATAAGTATCAGTGGACGTACGGACCTGTACGTCATCCAAAACGGCAGTCAGACGTCCCAGAGACAGAGAGACGAGATTGCTATACCCAGGGCCGGCTCCAGGAGGGGGTGGGGTGGCGACCCGTGCCACCGCCTAAGGCGGCAGATTTTGCGATGTCAAAATTTAAACAAATGTAATTTTAGGAACATATGCCATTGGTGGACTAATTCCATAACTCGAATTTTCTACAACTCAAAGTTAATCGTAGTTCCCTTGAAGATTCGAGTTAGCTTCACATTACTTTCCCACACTAAGAGAAGAGTTAGAAAAACAACGACATCAGGTGCTGTCGTGCTGACAAAGAGCAAGACTTTTTTTTTTTAATGATAAATGAGTTTTACTGTAGTAGAGATGACAACTGTTTTCATAAAAATTTGGGTAAACAGTCTTAGTGTCGTGGTCGATTGTGCCGGTTTAACAGTCTTAGTGTCGAGGTCGATTGTGAGTTGATTCGTGTTTTTTTTATTGCTTGCTTACAGCTTACTGTAAAAAAAATCAGCCTTTTATTATACCATATTTGACAATCACGGATGGTAGAAAACGCCTATCTGGTAGTTAATATTGGAAAAGAAGGGCAGAAAAAGAAATCAAAACGAAAAAGCTGAAATTTTTCGTTGGACAAATTTTTACAACCTGTGGATCGTGAAACACCAAGCGCCAACCAGGCCAAGTGACGACGATGCCGCCGCCCCCTCCGTCTCCAACGACGACGACGACGCTCACGCTGTCCCTGGTAATGAAGGTGACTTGGTTGAAAGCACGGAGATCTGTGATGACGCTGTTATTATTGATTCTGATCCAGCAAAATGGCCCGATAAAATCGATGATTTTGTTAGGACAACCTTGGTAAAAAGAGGCCCACCACAAATATTAACTGAGGCCGAGGCTCTCGTGTGCCCTAAAGACGATTTGAATAGTCGATTTACTACTAATCATTACCGTTACAATTTGTGCAACGGAGAAACTGTTGAAAGAAAATGGTTGATATACTCTAAAATCAACAACGCAGTATTTTGTTTTTGCTGCAAACTGTTTTTTACTGCTAAAATATCGTTTACTGCAAATGGATATAATAACTGGGCGAATATTTCAGATGCTTTCTCTAGTCATGGTAAATCTCCAAATCACCAAGAGTCACAATAAAAGTGGGTGGAGCTGTCCATTAGACTAAGATCTGGCACTACTATTGATGGACAAACCCAACAGATACTAAATACAAAGACCCGGCATTGAAAAAAATGTAATTGAACGGCTCTTTGATATAATACAATTTTTAGCTCAGCAGTGTCTTCCCCTAAGAGGTGATTCTAATAAACTGTTTCAACATAACAATGGGAATTTTTTAAAGCTGGTTGAACTGTTTGGAAGATTTGATTCAGTTTTACAGGAACATATAAGAAGAACAACTATAATGAATAAACTCTTTCTACCAGCTAAGCTAATGATAATAATGAAGCTTTCAACTAAGCTAAGTATAATGCTTCTGCTACTGAATTATCTGCCTGTACTAAGCTTCAAATAGTGAATTCAAATGGTTGTTGTTACTAGTTAATTAAGATCATGAATAAAGTCACCTGCTAGTAGTGTAGTAATAGTAATGAACAAACTTATAACTGGTAGTAATGTTGTAGCAGTAATTAAGATGAATAAAGTCTTATGCTGGTTGTTACTATTAATATTAATTGAAATAAACCTAACAGCCAGACAGAGGTCTGACAGTACTATGAACTGAGAAAGACGTACTTACAGAAACCTTTTATTATGACCTTCTACTGTTATCATCACACACAGCTACTCAAATAACACGTAGCTCCTTGCACATGAACGGAGCTCTATACTCATAAACAAACGCTCTCCTTATAACAACAAACACTCTCCTTATAACAACAAAAGCTCTCCTTATAACAACAAACGCTCTCCTTGGGTATCATTGAACGCGCCTATTTATACTGGCTACCACCACGTCATGACTTACACTCATTGCCAGATCTCATTCAGCGGGTGAAATAATATCTCGTTCAGTAAGAAGATAATTTACATAGAAAAATAAAATAACCAGAGACAGTAAAATCAAAAGGAAAGTGAATATAGAGTATACGTTACACAACTAGTGGAGAAAACAAGCGTTACCACTACTTAGGAAAAAACATTCAAAATGAAATCATCCAAATCCTTCAAGGCCAAATGAAAAATAAAATTTTGTCTGCTTTGAAAGCTGCCAAGTATTACAGCATAATTTTGGATTGCACACCGGACATTTCTGGAGTTGAACAGATGACAATGGTGCGTTTTGTCGATTTAGGTACTGGTACTGAAGATGTCAAAATAAGTGAACATTTTCTTGGATTTGTGCCCCTATTAGAAACAACTGGCTTAGGATTGACAGAAGTTATATTAAAACAACTTCAGGAAATGGGAATACCCATAGAAGATATGAAAGGTCAATGATACGATAACGGTTCAAACATGAAGGGAAAAAACATAGGAGTCCAAAAGAGAATTTTAGATATTAATCCAAGGGCATTTTATGTCCCATGTAGTAGCCACTCCCTCAACTTAGTTTTAAATGATGCTGCTAAGGCTTCTCAATTTGCAGTTTCTTTTTTAGTTTGGTAACCAAAATTTATAACTTTTCTGCATCAACTCAGCGTTGGGCTGTACTAAAAAGCCATATTTCTAGTCTTACGTTAAAACCTTTATGTGAAACAAGATGGGAAAGTAGGATGGACGCAATCACTCCTCTAAGATATCAAATAGAAGAGATCTACGATGCTTTGGTTGATATAAGTGAAAACGAAAATACAGATAAAATGCTTGTTCATGAGGCAAGCTGCTTGGTACACCACTTACGTGACTTCACATTTCTGTGCTCCGTAGTAATATGGTACGACATATTACTTCATATTAATATTGTCAGCAAAACTATGCAAAGTATTGACGTGGAAGTAACAAAAGTTGTCAGTTTACTTGAAAAGACAGGAGATTATTTCATGTCTGTCAGAAGCGATTTTAAATTTCAAGGATATTTAGTGGACGCCAAGGAACTAGCTACTAAATTAGACATGGAAAATCCAAAAATTGGGGGCACAGTACAAGCTAGAAGGAGAAAGATTAAGGCACAATTTGATTATGAGGCAAAGGCAAGAGATGAATCCATAGACGACCCAGAGATGCGGTATAAGGTTGATTTTTACTTTACAGTTTTAGACATCACCATTAGTGCGTTAACTGAAAGATTTCAACAAATTAAGAGTCATAGTGAATTTTTTGGTTTTCTGTATGATGTGAGTAAAATTAAAGACATGCCACCTGAAGTTTTATCGGATAAATCCACTAAACTGTGCAATGCTTTAACTCAGGGTGAATCCAAAGACATCAGTTTTGTTGATTTAAAAGATGAAGTGAAAGTGCTTTCAACTATTGTGATACCTAAGAGTACACCTGTAGCCACTTTAAAAGTACTAAAAGAGTACGGGTTTGCGCCTCATGCTAGTGTTTCACTAAGAATATTGTTAACATTACCGGTGACAGTGGCAACGGAGAAAGAAGTTTTTCGAAACTTAAACTCATAAAAACGTATCTAAGGTCAACAATGTCTGAGTCAAGTCTAAGTGGTATTTATTGAGCATCAGATAGCTGAATCGCTGGATTATAGTGAAGTAATAAAGGAGTTTGCCAGTGCGAAGGCAAGAATAGTATTTTTTAACTAAGGTGTGTATTGATTCATTACTTTTGTATTGTATTGTTCAATCGTAGCATTTTAATTTTTAAGATTATGCTTAGATTATATTTCAATGTCTGTATGTTTATCGTGTTTTTGTTGCTTATTCATTCTTAAAGTAAAACCAATCATGTCTGGCTTTATTCACAAATATTAAAACTGTAGATCTCTTTACAACCAAAATAAAGCATTGTAAAAAAATGCAGAATGATTTTTTGTAATGGACAGTTAATTGACAGATAATTTAGAGTAGGTCCATATAAAAAGAAGGTCTATATATAGAGTAGGTCTATATAAAAAGGAGGTCCATATATAGAGTAGGTCTATATATAGTACTGCGCGATAATGCGTTTGATGCCTGTTTAGGGGGGGGCTCGTAAATACCGCTCGGGGCGGCAGAACTACTAGGGATGGCATGCCGTATGCTGCAGCCGTCGGTGGTGCGTTCGTTTTCATGGACGATAACGTTCGACCACATAGAGCTCGACTAGTGAACAGCATGCTTCAAGAAGAGAGAATGGGGCGTACGAAGTGGCCAGCATACTTTCCTGACTGATATCCAGTTGAGAATGCCTGGGATGCACTTGAAAATGACATTTCAGTTACTACCTTGAAATATCATTTTTCTTGTTGTACAGATATGCGTATTTTTGTATAGCATATTGCATCAAGTGCATTATTTACGAAGGCCATGCCGAAAGTTGTTAGTTGTTTAAAGAAACATATATTTATTTATGAATAATTACTTACAACTTTTCAAAATAATCTCCATGCATTCGATAAAACTATTTTGCAAAGACCTCTTCCCAGCTTTGTTTTGGCAGACTGTCAGTTGCCTCAAAATAAGCAGCTACGGCCTCTTCATCAGACGAAAATCGACGTCTACGTAGTGTTTCCTTGGCGTTCGGAAACAAGTCACAAGGTGCCAAGTCAGGAGAATAGGCTGGATGACGCAAAACTCGCACACCTTCTGTTGCCAAAAAATCAACTGTCATGGCTGTAGTGTGAGACGATGCGTTGACGTGGTGTAAAAGGAGGTGCTCATTTTTCGATCTTGGGCGCTATTTCTTCCATTCTGCGATGACCTTTGGCAGACATTGAGTGGTATACCAATTAGCAATAACAGTTCCTTAATTTTCAAGAACAATAGTTGCCACATGTCCTGTTATACAGAAGAAAGATGCTATCATTTCCTTCCCTGTACTGAGAATTCGTCGGACTTTGGTTGGAGGTGCGTCACCTCCGAAGCACCAGACCCTTGAATGTTCCTTTGTTTCCGCATCACTGTGATAAATCTATGATTCATCACCAGTTACAATGTTGTAGTTGTCTTTAACTACGTCCTTCTCTGAATGTATACAGCATGAATTGGTCCATTCAACTCGACTTGTTTTCTGCTGGTCCATGAGTGAATGAGAAAACCAACGGGCACATCGCTTCCTAACATGAAAATAATCATGAATGATTGTTTGTGCAGCAGTTGATTCAATGCCGAGGTCCGTCATTATTTCACGATGTGTCCCACGAGGATCTTCTTTGATACGTTTTCTTACAGCATCGATATTTTTAGTCGTTACTGCGGTATGGGGCCGACCACAGCAAAGGTCACCTTCCAAATAATTTTTTCACCTCCTGAATTCACAAAACAAGTTTCTAACTGTGAAAAGAGAAGGGGCAGACTCTGGAAAGATATTTGATAATGATTCGAAACACTGCTGTGCACCTAAACCTTTTATACATCATAGAAAGTCATTGCTCGAAAATCACGCCTCGACATTTCCATTTTAGCGTGCCCAATAAGGTGAACGGTGTTCCATTCTCCTGTCATGCCAGCGAAATCTGGTTTGAGCAAGTGACCACGGCGGCCGCTATTGGCCAATACGAACACGTGCTTTCTAACTACAACAGTTTCATTGTCGGCAGACAACAAGTTTAGCAGCAGTTAAAACTTTTCGGCACAGCCCTCATAGTAATATTGCATAAAAATTCGCTAATGTATACTTTTCTTACCCATATTACTGAATATTCTACTATATCTTACATTAAAATCGCATTTTACGTTCAATGACGTGAGTCGCGCATGATTTTCCTTACAATATATCTTGCTCCCCTGATCCTTTTAAGCAGTGTATTTAATTTTTTAGTTTACTATTCTGGTCCATCCGCGTAACAGCATCTGGGAGTTATTGATGTCATATTTTGGCTCTTACTACTCCATTCCTTCGGTTGCAATATTTTCTCTGTCTTTAATCACGTGTTCTTTTCTGCTGGTGCTCGGAGATAGCCTCTCTTTCTGTGGCAAACAGTCAAACCTCTCCCTTTCCCATTCCAAAACCGAGAGCCCTCAGATTCAGGCCAACAAAACCCTTTTCTCCCATACACACACGCATTGTAAAACCGTCGCTACTGATCCCAAAACAATGAATAGGAAAACTTTGAAAGCTCTCTCTCTCTCTCTCTCTCTCTCTTTCACTCACTCAAAGATTTCCTTTTAGCACTATTTTCCAACGGCTAGGGGTATGTATTGTTATGGAGATTTAATATAGGAATTCTTAGCAAAAATATTAAATCTTTTATTCATAAAATTTCTTTTGCCTCGTGTTTTTGTCTTTGTCTTAAGGCCTGGGAAAAGTTTATTTCCCCAAGTCAAAAAGTAAGGGATTTTAAACGGCACCTTCCAGTCGCATTTTAGGTTTCGTCTCCAAAAATGTCGCAATGGAGGGAGCTATTTGAAGAGATGGCTTTATGCACTGTAGCCTCATATTGGGTTGGTCAAGTGCAATTATCACCTTTCGCTGTCTCTGATCCAGAGTTTCCGAAAGGGACGCGGAAAGCGCTTAAAGTCAACTTTGAGTTCTTGAATATTATGCCGCCTTTAATCCGTTGGCGACACTGTGGTGTAAGGTGGAGCAAATGGGGTCACTTCTTGAAGGCGGACCAGGAGAAGGATAGTCAGTGGTGAGGAAAACGAAAGGGTGGTTACATGAAAGGACCACCTAGTAGGGGTTTCCGAGCAAGACGTTTTAGGCTGGCCGAGGAATAAGGTTTTTCCCTGAGCGCGGGAGAAAAATGAGCAGAGAATGATAGAACGTAGGTATTGTAGAGAGAGGAGATACATTATTTGCCAACTAAGATAAGGAGAAGTTTTAGCGAGTTGCCTGTGTACAACCATACTTCAGCAGATAAGAACATTATTTTTTAAGCGATAAAGCCATCTCCTGAAATATTTAGCGTGCTACTTATTATCATCAGTTTTTCTATTGTTTTTTCCCGTTGGTGGTTGCGTGCCGAACTTTAACTACTGACCCCGAGACGAAGGAGTCTATTATTATTATTACAAATAGTCTCTTGCATTTTACAGTAAATCTGATCCGGCAAAATAATATCACGTAGTTCGGGTTTCCATATCAAGTAGACCCGAAAAATTGTGATAACATTTGTGGTGTTGGTCTGTTTATTAGTAATAATTTCTGCTTACGACGTTAAGTGGAATCAACAACTTAACAGGATATTTAGCTTCCACCCGCATCCCCTTCCCTCTACATTATATTTTTGCAGGCAATGGCGCCGGAAGCTCTTGAAACTTATATGGCTATTGGCAGCAGTATATCATCCTACCCCAGAATATATGGGGGAATAAAGCATGCATACCCCATGGTTTCGTTCATTTGCATTCATGTGACCATGTCATTGAAATTTAGCTTTTTTTACAAAGTGTATTATGCACTAATTTTTACTGTGTTAACGCGTACTTACCTTTTAAAACTAAAAATTAAATAACAGCGGAAGAAAACATAATTTGAAATAGATGTGAAATGTGTATATAAAAACAGTATTGGAATATCATTTTCAAATATTTTAAAGAAACAAATCAAAACTTTTCGTTGGTTGCAAAACAAAATTAAAAGCATTACTTACTTAGAGTATGAGATTGCATTTATTTCAGGAAATAACAGGTACTGAGTATATGTATGCACATTGTTATTACTAATAAAAATATTTCTATCTGATTTCATTCTGTTACTCAAAAAACTCATCTAGAATAAGAAAAGTCGATAACATCAGAAATGGGTACCCTAGAAAAGTTCTACACATTAGGAAATTGTAATCCGTCCATCCCTATACACACCTGTCCTTCTGTTACTTCTAAATCTCCTCAACATCAGAAGTTCCGGATAAAATTAGAAATGAGTATCCCGGAAAATTCGATATGACCCCCCTTCATTTTTCTGCTACTTATATGAAACTCATTTACAATAGAAAAGTCGACCGGAATCAGAATTGCATCCTGGAAAAATCCCCCACGTTAAAAAATACAGGTTAAACGCAAACTCAGAAATGGAGATCGCAGAAAAGTCTCCACAATGGAAAACACTGATAAACCGCAATTTGTGCACGGTCCCTAACTTGAAAAGGTGAAGGAGTTTTCCTGTGAAGAACATTACCGGTTACTGGATAAAACTACGTGTGCACCAGTCTTCCGTGTACGAGTTTGCCGAGTGCCAGTTTCTTGGGTACCAATCTCCCGGGTGCCAATCAAAATAGATCCAAGTTAAGTATGTTACAGGAATCAGTTCTATAAAATTTCCTCAGAATTCGTTCCACGTTTAAAACGTTGCAGTAGCTTTTAAGTTTAGGGAGCTTATCTCAGGTTCCGTGATTTACTGCTAGATTCGCCCTTGTAAGTAGTCCTGCATATTTTTCTTGAATAACTTAAAATCATCTGGCAGAACTCCATAAATAATAAAAAATGTGAACATGAAAAAAAAATTAGATCTGCATAATACAAAGTAATAACTGATTAATTTAATACTTCCCTTTCGACTCACATTAATGGCTAACTGATATTCAACGATAACTATGAGAACTGATTAGCTGATATTCCGTTTATGATTCATATCATATTGGCTCAAATCTCTGTTACAATAGTTTTCAGGCGGACCGAATATTTAATCGAAATTTTAGTTTATTTTAGTTCATAAATTTGAAATGCAGTCCTGATTCCTTTAAATTCAAATTATCACCGCCATACCAACTAACCCTTTAAGAAGTAAAGAGCCACAGAAATGCGCAAGGCACAGTGGCGCAAATGGTAGCATTTTGCATGAAATGTTGGAAAGTAACATGTCGGCAACAGAAAGTTTGAATTTTACATGGCCCTTATTGGTATTATTTTTAATTGCCATGCAAAGTACAAATATTCACTCTCTATCCCTATTTTTAGACTAAACTTTTCTTGAAGGAAAACTGCTTTTTTTTTTTTTTTTTTGAAATATTCGGATTGTGTAGTAATAGATTTTCTATGAGAACAGGACACGGCAGTCTTTTTTTTTTTTTTCGATTGCAGGTTTAACGACCATCGTGAGCAACTCAACGGGCTATAAGCAGTCGCTCGTCCCTAATTTAGGACCACTGGTTCCAGGGAAGGGAGAGAGCCAGTACCGTAAGACAAACACAACATCCAATCCTCATCGGGACTTGAGGCGGGTCCCTTCTCGGACGAATAGTCCTCGGTAGTCAGGAACCGTGACATACTGATGTTGTTATGAATACGGGCTTGGTGGTGAATACTCGTAACTATGCAAACAAATGATACAGATCAGATTTCAATAAACTTTGGCATACGAGTATGTTGTTAAAAGCTATTTAAGGTATTTCTTTTTTTTAATCTGGCATACCTTGAAATTCCTGGTGCAGTCAGAAATCCTGTACAGACGTTTTCTGCGGATGGTTGCAGAAACTTTTATTTAATGGCTTAGCTTCACTGTAAACAAAATCTGATGACTTCTTGACCTCCACTATGTTCCCACCTCCCACGGACCCTTTTTGCAGCATAAAAGCGACGACGTGAAAAAGAGTAAATGGTTAGTGAATGATCATCGCGTTTGCCCAAAGTCCTCTGACAAAACTGACAAACACAAAACAGCTCCCAGAAGGAATGCATCGTGTGATCGTTGCCTCAAGAAAAAAACAATTTACTCCTCTGTTTCACCTACGGTCATCAAAGGTGGCAATGGATAATTGCAGTCTGCGTCTGATGATAATTGCAGTCTGCGTCTGATGATAATTGCAGTCTGCGTCTCCCTCACATGACGGCATTTCTCTCTTTCCTGACCCTTAACACCAACAAGCTCTGTGCCTGTGTCGTTGAGAGTCATTGGCGCAACTGTTTCTACAAATTGAACTCGAGAATTCTTTTTTTTTCTTTTTTTTTTTTTTTTTGAGTCATTCATCGTTTGTACTGTATCATACCAATTTAGCTTTTTTTATTTCGATACACAAATAAATAAGGTATTTATGCTTATAATGAAACACAAGAACAGTTTTTATAAAACACCAAAAATAAAATTTCAGAGAATTTACGACAACGTCTATCTTCGAGAAGGGGGGGGATTACTTTCGCTTCAGGGGCTGAGCCCCTCTATCTACCTGCTAGCTACGGCCTTGCTTTGAAAAGGGAAACTCTCTAACGCTGGATTCCACATCCACCACTGAAACAAAGTGCCGCCATGTCGAACATGCGTCACGGAGCGAAGCAGGTGGTAGTCGCACGGGGATGGGGTAGGATCTTAACCCTCTCCAATCTCTGTAGTTTTCGGCGGATTACTCTTGAGGTGTGATTGGGGCATTATCCACTTACAGCAATGCCCGCTTCCTATTGATGAGCACTAGGCAGCGTTCTAGCAGAGCATTATAGATACGCTGCAGTTCCTCGGCATGGAATTTCCCGTCCACAACCTGACCGTCTGGAACGAGTTTCCAGTGCACAGAACCCTCACAAGTACATCAAATACACAACATGACTTTCCCCTCTCAAACAAATCTTTTTGCACCATTGGGGTGCCTCCTGTCCAGGCTTCAGTTCCCAGTGGCATGATAACGTAGGAATGCGCACTTTTCATCATCTGTGACGATCCGATGCCAAAACCTTTCGTCTTGTGGATTGTACAGAAATCGGCTACAGATAGCAACACCTTGTTCCTCCTGCTGGAGTGTCAATTCATGGGAAACCATTCAGTTGCGCCTGGAGGAGAAACCAAGCAGTTGTAGGTGACAAACGATGGCAGATCGGGAAGAGCCCATGTGAGCTTCCAATTGTCTTTTGCTGGCACAGGGTTCTTTGATACAGCTTCAACCAGAGTGTCAGTCAGTGTTTGTGGTTGTTCGACGATATGATCTCGGCTTGTCTTTCAGACTGGTGTCCCCAGCATTGAAACTTCGGAACCATTTTCGTGCAGTTCTGCTGTTGACCGTTTCCTCGCCTTCAACTGAATACATTTCTCTCGTTGCTGCAGCTGCGTTTGACTCGTTTTTCCAATAATGTCGCAGGAGCACCCAAACAGCACGTTTATTAACCTCCATCCTCTGCTCACCTCATATTGCTTTATGGCTCTATGCCAAATGCACATCATCAGCTTCGTTTGTTAAACGTCATCCCGGTACCCACTCGGCGCATTACGTCGAGAAACGGAGGCCCAACGTTATGTGTAGGTCAAAACAGGACGAACCTTTCACTGTCCTGTAACACGTCCGGAAAAATCATGAGACATGATTGCATGTATAAATGATAAAATTTCCTTGTAAAATCTGTAATAAATTCCTGTTTAATATCTGATTACGTAATGAAAAGTGATGTCTGTACACGAATTATTAAAATCAACTTTTTGTTTTATTTGAAGTCTTGTTTTGGTAGCTAAATAAATTGCAAAAGTTAAAGACAACACCGTCAATACACGATAAAAACTTATGAAAGGGGAAAAAACCCTTTACAAGTCAGATAAAACTTTACTAAAAGTTAAAATACACTGGCGGAAAGTAAAAAAAGAACACCAAGAAGGAGACGTCTGATACCAACGAAATTTATACAGCATAATAACGGAATTCAGAGGATAACATGATCAAAACATTATGGCAAAATACAGCTGTATTTGCTGGTAAACTGAGAAATAACATTTCCATGTAACATGGTTAGTACGAGGTTGAACCGCCATGAACTGCGTCACACTCTGCAATTCTGGCATGGTGTCTGTCGTACAGATGTTGGATGTAAGTTTAGGGTATTGAGTTCCAAGCATCCTCAACCTGAACGCGTAAATCGGGGATGGTCGTGGCTGGCCGTGGAGACCGGATAAGTCGTTGTCCCAGAAAATCCCAAACGTGCTCAATGGAGGACAAATCCGGTGAACGTGCAGGCCATGGAAGTTGTCTCACACCCTGAAGTGCATGTTGCGTTGCACGTGCCGTGTGTGGGCGTGCGTTATCTTGCTGGAAAACACCACGTTGGACCGACCTTACAAATGGCAGAACAACGGGCTGAATGATGTTGTTGATGTAGGAGGTGGTGTTTAACGTACCCGGTACAAACACTAGTTGTGTACGGGAGTGATAGCTGATCGCTCCCCACCCCAGGAGACCAAATGTTGGCCCTGTGTGTCGCTGGCGGATGCAATAAGGGTGGAGACGCTCCCATGTGCGTCTACGAACACGCATACTTCCATCGGAGGCTCCCAAGAAGAATCTGCTTTCATCGCTGAACATGACAGATCGCCATTGCGTTCTCCAGTGCAGACGTTGGCGACACCACTGCAGCCGTTCCCGACGGTGGGCTGGAGTCAGAGGTACACGTGCACGTAGTCCTGCATCCAGTAGACGGTTGCGGATTGTTCGCACAGTCACCTCAGGTGCAACGGCAACTCGGATTTGCGTCGCAGTGGATGTTCTGCTTGACAACGCCACTCTTCTTATGCGTCGATCGCTCCGCTCATCAGTCCGTCTGTGACTCCCGGTTCCACGTCTTCTCGTGTGGGAATGTTCCTCGGACCATCTACGCCCCCATCGTACCACCACCGATACTTCCCGTTCAATTCGCTCCGCAATACTACGATACGACCACCCGGCCTCGCGGAGTCCGACCAGACGACCTCGCTCAAAGTCCGATAACTGCTGAAATCGTACACGTCTTCCATGTCCAGGCATTACAGCTTCTTCAGGGTCTTCGCACGTGTCCGTACGCCGACGACTGATTACATTCACTTCGCCGTACTCCTTGAATACCACCGACGATAATTTGCATATTATGCCATACTGTGGCGTACGCGCTCACCGGTTGGTCCCGAAATTAACATCACACCTATGTAAACTTGACCCCATTAACATATGTAAATTTCATGATTGTCCGCCAATTCCTTCTTGGTGTTCGTTTTTTACTTTCCGCCAGTGCATTTGCAGATTAAAAGTGAGATCTTTCGAAAGCACTATGTCCCATCCTCAGAATACAATAGTATGTGCCAGTGTGCTCTCTCTATATGTACAATGTCCAAGATCTTCCATGAGGTAGAACCGATTTTTGAAGAGTTGTCACCCCGCACTCTAGCGGATATCATATTGCAAAAGGAAGTTCATCAACGTTACATAATTAAACCGCAAATGGTTAGTTATGACATAAATTTGCACTATGATATACATAAGGTAAGTTATGACATAAATTTAAAACTTACAAGGTTATTCCGGTCTGACGTGGATACCCTCCTGGAAATAACAGTTTCCACGGTTGTGGTATTTCACTAGGTAATGAGTCATTACAACAGACTTGTAACTGAGAGTGAATATACAAGCTCTCTGTGAAAAGAAGAGTAGACACGTCCGATGAAGTAAAAAGTATACTGGCCTCTTTCCAGGCCGGATAATGGGTCCCACTGTGTGTAAGTCGAGCTAGGGCAGAGTTCATAGCCTCGGTCTTCACACTATAAATGTGTTCTGAAAAGCGAAGCTGTAAAGAGCGCTTTGTGGAGCCAATGTACAGTTTTTGTGATGAACTACTGTCCAATGATTTCATGGGAATGCTGCAAATTCCAAACCTTTCACACGGATCTATGGGGTCTTTATCTTTCTTAATAATCGATAAGATATTTGATGTCTGAATTCCAAATGCCAAGTTGTATCGACTATAAACATTCCTGAGAATTGACAAGGGGCAGGGAAATAGTTGACAGACCCAACGAATCTAGGTCTCTCCCTCTCACGTTGAAGAGTAGTGATCGTGGTATTCAGTTGGTAAACCGAATAGAAGAAAATTGATTTGGCATACGTTCAGCGAACAGCGATAGCTTTTCGAGTGAATGCTGCCAAAAAAACCCAGCACATCGTCCACATACTTCATGTAGAAAAGTGAAATATCGGTGTGAGAGTTCAAAACAATATCTTCCAGTTCTTGTAAAATAATCTCCGCCAGTACGGGGGAGAGGAGTGAGCTCATCGGCGCTCCAACTTTCTGTCGATAAACAATACAATTAAATTTGAAATATGTTCGATTTGGAATGAACCTCAATGCATTATTATGGCTTGAATCTCCAAAACATCTAACCTTAACCCAAGAAGTTTTGCTTCAATAATTGAGTGCACTATATCCAGAGGTACGCTCGGGAAGAGTGATACCACGTCCAAGGAAGCTAACTTGAAAGGAATATGTTGAGATTGGAAAGTCCGAATCCTTTCTAGCGCTTTAGTTGTACTGCAAATCGAGTACTTAGAAGTAACAAGAGGTTTTAAGTACTTAGCAAGAGCTTTTCCTAATTGGGGTGTAGGGTTAACGTAGCCTGAAACGAGTGGACGGGCCAGAAGGCCGTCTTTGTGTGTTTTTATTTTTCTAAATAGGTCAGGTACCCTACAGCCACTAGGAGGGTATAAAGGATCTGCTAAGATGTTAGGAAGTGATGAGTGGTTTCTCAAACGTCCAGGGGCTGCAACTGTAGCCTTGGTCGGGTCCTTAGCTACGACACTGTGTGGAATTTTCCAATAGCTTCACACATTTTTTCTTGATATGTGAGTTTATCTAAAATAGGGATTTAGTTTGTTTTGTCAGAAGCCACTAATGCTAAATTCGGGTCATTACGAAGTTGTTTTAATTGTTCCTGCTCTTTTTGAAAAACGGTACTCGATCCGGAAGCAGGAGGCCTGTTGTCGATAGATTTCAGCACCACATAACGAATTACTTCTCTCTCATTTAGAGGCAAAGATTTTATGACATTCTCTATCTGAGGAATAAGTCCAAATTTATTAGGTTGATTCTCTGGAGAAGCAAATTTTAGGCTCCGAGACAATGCGGCTTCTTGAATAGGATTCAAGCAAACTTTGCTAAGGTTAAAAAATGGTGGAACAGAAGTACCAGGAATTGTCCTATGAGAGTGAACTGGTTTATTCGAAGGTATTTTTAAATGAGTTGAAGTAGACACCAGGGCTCTTAATTTCTTGATATGTGTGGTCAACAGCTTAAGGGATTCAGACTGAATGATAGCATGGATGATAATTAACAGACGATCAATCAGGATCGGGTGTACTTTTTTGGTTAGCAGTAAAAATTCACTGTAAGACTGGAACGTGGAAAGAGCGATGTATTTATTTATTAACTGTCGCCAAGTATTTGGAGTAGTTTCACCTTGGATCTCGCCCTTTGGATTTATCTGCTATAATATATATATATATATAGCTAGTGCCGTTAATGCCCGCCAGATGGAGACGTCTCAGTAGCTGAGCCCATCTTACGGATTTATGATGTCAGAAGCTGACTTAAAAATACACATAGCACCGTGGATTATTGGCCACCGTGGCGTAAATGTAACGCAGTCGGCGCGATATCGAGAGTTCTGTTGATTCAATTGCACAGCGGCTTCTGAAAAACAATTTTTCGGATACTGTGTGTTTCTGGAACGTGGAAAGAGCGATGTATTTATTTATTAACTGCCGCCACGTATTTGGAGTATTTTCACTGTAAGACTTCCGTTGTAAGTATGAGATAAGGCCGTGTTTCCTCCTAATTTCTGCAGACAGTCTTTTGGTTTCTGCCACCTATATTATACGCATATCTTGTCTTGAGCGTGGGTCGCATGACAACTTGAGGAACTTTGGAATCACATTAAGTTCTCGACAATTCACAGTGATTTTTCTCAACACCTCGTCTGTGCCGGAATTTTGTAAAAGTTTTGGACACACTGTATATCATAAGAGTTGGTAAAACAATAGCACATACCTCTAAGAGCGGTGATAGATTAAAGCGGTTAACATTCGTGCAGTTAAAATTCAAAAGTTAAAGACAGCACCGTCAATACACGATAAAAACTTATGAAAGGGTAAAAACCCTTTGCAAGTCAGGTAAAACTTTACTGAAAGTTAAAATATTTACAGATTAAGTTCCTCAAGTTATCATGCTACCCACGCTCAAGACAAGATATGCGTATAATACAGGTGGCAGAAACCAAAAGACTGTCTGCAGAAATTAGGAGGAAACATGGCCTAATTTCATTCTTACAACGGAGGTGGTCTTACAGTGAATTTTTACTGTTAACCAAAAAAGTACACCTGATTCTGATTAATTGTCTGTTAATTATCACCCATGCTATCATTCAGTCTGAATCCCTTAAGCTGCAGACCACACATATCAAGAAATTAAGAGCCTTGGTGTCTACTTCAACTCATTTAAAAATACCTTCAAATAAACCAGTTCACTCTCATTAAAAAATTCCTCTTACTTCTGTTCCACCATTTTTTAACCTTAGCAAAGTTTGCTTGAATCCTATTCAAGAAGCCGCATTGTCTCGGAGCCTAAAATTTGCTTCTCCAGAGAATCAACCTAATAAATTTGGACTTATTCCTCAGATAGAGAATGTCATAAAATCTTTGCCTCTAAATGAGAGAGAAGTAACTCGTTATGTGGTGCTGAAATCTATCGACAACAGGCCTCCTGCTTCCGGATCGAGTACCGTTTTTCGAAAAGAGCAGGAACAATTAAAACAACTTCGTAATGACCCGAATTTAGCATTAGTGGCTTCTGACAAAACAAACTAAATCCCTATTTTAGATAAACTCACATATCAAGAAAAAATGTGTGAAGCTATTGGAAAATTCCACACAGTGTCGTAGCTAAGGACCCGACCAAGGCTACAGTTGCAGCCCCTGGACGTTTGAGAAACCACTCATCACTTCCTAACATCTTAGCAGATCCTTTATACCCTCCTAGTGGCTGTAGGGTACCTGACCTATTTGGAAAAATAAAAACACACAGAGACGGCCTTCTGGCCCGTCCACTCGTTTCAGGCTACGTTAACCCTACACCCCAATTAGAAAAAGCTCTTGCTAAGTACTTAAAACCTCTTGTTACTTCTAAGTACTCGATTTGCAGTACAACTAAAGCGCTAGAAAGGATTCGGACTTTCCAATCTCAACATATTCCTTTCAAGTTAGCTTCCTTGGACGTGGTATCACTCTTCCCGAGCGTACCTCTGGATATAGTGCACTCAATTATTGAAGCAAAACTTCTTGGGTTAGGGTTAGATGTTTTAGAGATTCAAGCCATAATAATGCATTGAGGTTCATTCCAAATCGAACATATTTCAAATTTAATTGTATTGTTTATCGACAGAAAGTTGGAGCACCGATGGGCTCACTCCTCGCCCCCGTACTGGCGGAGATTCTTTTACAAGAACTGGAAGATATTGTTTTGAACTCTCACACCGATATTCCACTTTTCTACATGAGGTATGTGGACGATGTGCTGGTTTTTTTGGCAGCATTCACTCGAAAAGCTATCGCTGTTCGCTGAACGTATGCCAAATCAATTTTCTTCTATTCGGTTTACCAACTGAATACCACGATCACTACTCTTCAACGTGAGAGGGAGAGACCTAGATTCGTTGGGTCTGTCAACTATTTCCCTGCCCCCTTGTCAATTCTCAGGAATGTTTATAGTCGATACAACTTGGCATTTGGAATTCGGACATCAAATATCTTATCGATTATTAAGAAAGATAAAGACCCCATAGATCCGTGTGAAAGGTTTGGAATTTGCAGCATTCCCATGAAATCATTGGACAGTAGTTCATCACAAAAACTGTACATTGGCTCCACAAAGCGCTCTTTACAGCTTCGCTTTTCAGAACACATTTATAGTGTGAAGACCGAGGCTATGAACTCTGCCCTAGCTCGACTTACACACAGTGGGACCCATTATACGGCCTGGAAAGAGGCCAGTATACTTTTTACTTCATCGGACGTGTCTACTCTTCCTTTCACAGAGAGCTTGTATATTCACTCTCAGTTACAAGTCTGTTGTAATAACTCATTACCTAGTGAAATACCACAACCGTGGAAACTGTTATTTCCAGGAGGGTATCCACGTCAGACGGAATAACCTTGTAAGTTTTAAATTTATGTCATAACTTACCTTATGTATATCATAGTGCAAATTTATCTCATAACTAACCATTTGCGGTTTAATTATGTAACGTTGATGAACTTCCTTTTGCAACATGATTTCCGCTAGAGCGCGGGGTGACTACTCTTCAAAAATCGGTTCTACGTCATGGAAGATCTTGGACATTGTATATATAGAGAGAGCACACTGGCACATACTATATAGTCTGAGGATGGGACATAGTGCTCCCGAGAGATCTCACTTTTAATCTGTAAATATTTTAACTTGTAGTAAAGTTTTACCTGATTTGTAAAGGGATTTTCCCCTTTCATAAGTTTTTATCGTGTATTGACGGTGTTGTCTTTAACTTTTGAATTTTAACTGCACGAATGTTAACCGCTTTAAATAAATTGCATTATTAGCACAAATGTTTCAAAATTATTATTTTATGGTACATAATTTTTTCTTAATAAATGCCACTCCTTATTTTTCTCGTCTCGCATTTTACTACTCACTAGTTCTCAAAGAAGGTGGGGAAATTTTCCAATAACTACAGCATGTCTTCAAGGGGCTAAGTTTCAGATCACAAAAAATTAGCAAGTCGTTTAATATTCTTCTGCTTTGTGAGAGAAATATCTTATAATTTATTCTCATTTGTTCCTTTTGCGGCAAATATGGAGGGGGGGGGGAACACATATGAAAACAGGAAGCATAAAATAAAATATTACCCTAAATATTACTTGATTAGCTGTAACAATGAAATAGTACAGTTAAAACGCTTGCTGTAAATTCTTTCGTTTTGACAAAACTGGGTATCGTAATTTAAAGTAAGATTTCTTGTCAGAAAAATTCTTTGACAGCTTTATTGTAATAATAAACTATCATTTTTTATACGATTTCAAGAAGTAAAAGCAACTGTCGTGTTGAATTTTTTTATAATAATCATATTATTCCAAATACAGAAATTCCAAGTACGATAATACTCGTATGTACTACAACATTTTTAAACGCAATGCAAATCGTCCACCTTTACCTCCAAAACACACAGTATTTTTTCAGATAATGAAATCACATGAAAATAAACCTCAGTGACTTTGATGATTATGACTCCTAGATTTTAAATGAATGTGCGTGCAGGTATTTTCAAAAGATTATCTCATTCATTTTTTACTAAATGAGATAATTATAAGATACACAGATGGGCAGTGAGTGCTAACCACTTAATGATTACCAAATAAATTCAGATAATTTTTCTGGCAATAAGTTGCTTCTGGAGAGCTTTAGCTTATGTTTTTCATATTAACAATTATTTTGTTAGAGAGTCTGGCTTTCAACTAATAGCCATTATTCTTTATAGAGACGCCGAAAACTCGTTCATCCACAAACCGCACAGAGCACAGAGACACAGATGAAATTACCGAAAACGTATTCTTAGATGAGCTTATTCATATTCGTGCTTAATCACATTACTTTGGATCGAGAAATATTGTTTCCGGATTTAAGGGGGAAAACCGCAGCTTTTTTTGCCTTTGCTTCAGGCAGAACTGAATACGTTTTCAAAATGGAGTTAAAATGATTTGGGATAAACAACGTAACTGTCTTATTTCTGCTTGTGAGTAAAGGAAACATTTTGTGTTCATTATGTTGAATTACAGTTTTCTCTTTTCTTTCAATAAAAGTTGAGGTCCTAGAGATTTGTTTTCTCCATAACTTTATTGAGTCAAGCGTACCTTTACATTCTTAGGATCTATATAATAAAAGCTAATTTATCTTTCAGCTGACTTCACTTATTGAAAGAACCATCTTCCGTGTCTAATGTGATAACGAATAGGATTTTTATTTATTTATTCTTTAGTTGCTCATTTCTTTTACGTGCGTTTGAGTTTTAGTCACATAGCACATTCTCAAGGCTCGAAAAGTTAATTCAGTTGTTATTAATAAATGACGCATTTTTCTCTTTCTCCCATTATTTCCATTAGTTGTTCGTTCAACGTTACTGTTTAAGTAATTACAAGACTTCGTGCTAAATGGTATGATCAGAAATCCAAGTTGTCGAAAGCACGATTAAAAAGTCGAAAAACTTGCATTTAAAAACTGATATTTATTTACAAGTTAAAAAGGTAGAGATAAAATCAACTACACGGCAAGCACTTTCGAGGCTACTTTAGGATCATCAACGGGACCAATTGCACGAAAGAATAGCTACAGGCATTTATATACAATCATGGAATAATACAACTGGTGTTGCCAAACTAAAATTGTACGTTACAAATAATTATATGAAAATTGGACTTACATAACTGGAAATTCACCAGGTGAGGCATTTAGTTGGTTCAACAGTAGGATCCAAGGGCGAGGTTTAGTTACAGGTAAGTCATCATTACAGCAACTGGAGCAAAAACGTGATATACACAAACTTTCAACAAGCAACAAAGAATGTTTATCAGGTGCAGAAGCAATTAATGTGGTACGACTCCAGTCTGGAAGAGGTAGAACCAAAACGTACTAAGTATTTGTGCTCTGCCACCCGTACTTCCACCAAACGTAGGGTAGAGCCTATATAGGAGGTATCTTAAGTCCGGCGAGTTGAACATAAGTGGAATGTTATAAACACCGTGTCTATGTAATGGGTGAAACCTGTCTCGGTCCTTGCGCAACAAATTAAATAAATTATATGTGCGTATTCCAAAATAAATGTGAAACTTAGCACAAACATTTCCAAGGATATTGACAATGGTCGCGTTGTAATCTATCGTGCCCACATATCGTACAGTGTGTGACTCTCGTTGCAATGCCGTGAAGTGGAGGCGATTCATTCTTCTGTCCAGGCTAGCTATGTCGTGATAGGAGTAGCCAAACGTGGAAGCAATCGTCAAAATCTTCTGAAATTCTGCATGTTGTAGAGAAGAGTTCGAAAAGTGGGAATAGGAGCGTTTGAGTAGAAATCTAAACGCAGCTAACTTATAACTCCATTGGTGTGAAGAGTCACGAGAAATAAGAGCGGGACACGCAGAAGGTTTCCTGTACGCGGAATATTGTAAACCTGTAGAACAATGTGAAATCAAAAAGTCCAGAAAAGGGAGGGAACCCTGTTGCTCCAACTCAATGGTTAACTTAATCGTAGAGTACTGTGAGAATAAAAAATCTGTGAAGGAATGTAGTTGTTCAACAGAAAAGGGCCAAAAAACCAGAATGTCATCTACATAACGGATATACAGGAGGGATGTGAAAGGAAAAACAGAAAGGGCGGTATTTTCTAATTCCTGCAAACGAAACTCTGCAAGAACAGGAAAGAGGGAAGAAAGAGCCCATAGGTGTTCCCCCTTTTGTTGGGAGATAACATTATTAAATTTAAAAAAGGAGCGTGAGGCCGCAAACTGTAAAGCTGACATTATGGCCTCAACTTCAAGAGGGGAAAGCCCAGAGTGAGTGGAAAGCTTCCTCTCGATAATCCTATGGACGGCAGGAATTGGAACATTTGGAAATAAAGACTCCACATCCAATGAAGCCATAGTAAATTTGCCTTGGAAAGAGAAAGCTCTAATGATATCCAGAGCTTGGGTAGAGCTTCTAATAGGATGTGGGGAGGAACCAATCAGAGGAGCTAAAAACTTCGTTAAAGCTGACTCAAGGGGACGAGAAAGGCTATTTGCACTTGAGACCACGGGACGAACAGGATAACTTGGTTTATGTAACTTGATTTTGCCGAATGCAAGTTGTATCTTGGGTCCAGCGGGCGGATGCATTTTTGCAGAGATTGCCTGGGGGTAAACAACATTGACCTTTCAGTCTGGTGACGGCCGAAATCTAAGCCTTGGTCGGGTCTTGAGAGACGACATTATGGGGAATCTTTTGAATAGATGCATGCATTTTGGCGTTATAGTCACTGGATCCAAGACTACCACCTGTTGTGATATATCGGCACTGATAACAGCGAGAGTAGTATTCCGGGCAATTGCTTTAAGCTGACTTCTCTCATAGCGCATGTAAGAAGATTGTGAAAAATGAGAACTGAAGGGTTGAGAGTCATGTCTAGCCAACACTTTGACAATGGAGTGCCTAACAGGATCTTGATGAGTTTCCGGCAAGGCCCTAACTATACGTTCAACCTGAGTAACGGTGTTAACATATGTTCCAGAGAAAAACTGGAAAGCAAATTTATATCCGTGAGACAAGGCTTTAATCTGTGGTTGGGTCAAAGGAGTAGAGCTCAGGTTGATAAACGGAAGGGTAGTGGATGATGATGAAGGTGCAGGTTTTAACGTACTTGAATAGTGGCAAGAAACCTCATTAGCCGAGACCCACAGACGGAGTTTGTGAATATGGGTAAGAATAACTAGCTCATATGGGTAACCTGAATGCGTTGTGTGGCTGAGGCAATCATACTACTGATGCGAATCATTGATCTCCCAAATATGGTAGAATCTGTGCGATTGGCAAAGATTTGGTATGCCAAGTAGGTTCTGCGATTAAGGTAATAAAAATATCCACGTTTAGTCCTGATCTCTACATGCAGGTGCTTGACATCCGCAACGGTAAGCACTCGGAAGTCCCGTCGAAAGCGAGGTTGACAAGGTAGTTTAAGAAACTTGGGGATCGCCTGTAGTAATTTTCATATCATTAAAAAACCCAGATGTAAGTCCTCTATAGATAGTTCTTCCCGAAGATTGTAAAAAATCCTGCAAGCTCACTTCATTCCTCCAGTTGTTGTAATGATGACTTACCTGTAACTATACCTCGCCCTTGGATCCTACTGTTGAACCAGCTAAATGCCTCACCTGGTGAATTTCCAGTTACGTAAGTCCCATTTACATATAATTATTTTTAACTTACAATTTTAGTTTGGCAACACCAGTTATATTATTCCATGATTGTATATAAAATGCCTGTAACCATCCTTTCGTGCAGTTGGGCCTGATGATGAGGCTAAAGTAGCCACGAAAGTGCTTGCCGTGTAATTGATTTTATCTATACCTTTTTAACTTGTAAATAAATATCAGTTTTTAAATGCAAGTTTTTCAACTTTTTAATCCTGCATTCGACAGCTTGGATTTCTGGTCATACCATTTTGCATGAAGCCTTGTAATTACTAAACTTTTGCTGCTGTTAAAATTTTCGACAGGTTGTCATCTTTAACCTAGTTTACTTACCAGCCCGAATGGAGCGAGCTTGCAGGTTTTTTTACATCCTTCTGAAAAAACTATCTACAGGGGACTTACATCTGGCTTTTTTAATGAAATGCAAATCACTACAGGCGATCCCCAAGTTTCTTAAACTCCCTTGTCAACCTCGCTCTCGACGGGACTTCCGAGTGCTTACCGTTGCGGAAGTCAAGTGCCTGCATGTAGAAATCAGGACTAAACGTGGATATTTGGATTACCTTAATCGCAAGACCTACTTGGCATACCAAATATTTGCCAATCGCACAGATTCTACCACATTTGGGAGATCAATGATTCGTATCAGTAGTATGATTGCCTCAGCCACACAACGCATTCACGCTACCCATATCAGCTGACCGGCGAATTTGTTGTCCCCGGGGGAGAGCACACAAAAAATTTAGTAAAACTGGTGTGTGATCACAGCGCATGAGGCACGTAAGGTTTACGTGTTCAAGCGCGCCTGCAACCAGGCTAGTTCGCTATCGAACGAAAAAAGCCCTTGTTATGGCTGAAATTTCAAACGATCCAGTTCCCGCAGCATCGCCGTCGCGCTGGTCCACCCACTCATCATGAGTGGGCCAAGTGCGGAACAAGCGGGCACAAGACACCGTGCCCGGATCCCCAGAACCCGGTAACGAGGAATGGGGACTCAGAATCTCTAGTGAGCGCACGCTCGGAAGATTTACTCGGGCTGTTCAGGGAAATGAAGGAATTGGTGGACAGCCCGACGACCAAAGTGTCACATAACTTAAGGGGCATCTGCGCCCGATTCTTGATTGAATGCAGGCAGCCAGCAATTGGAAATAGAAAGACTGAAAAGAAGGCTTCTGGAGAGAGTGGGGTCCACACAGCCACAGGCGCGGACATATGCCGAAGCAACCGCGCAGAGGCCGAAGCCGAAGACGGATGGACTGCGCAAGCTACGCTCACAACACACCGTCCTTCTCTACCCGAAAGGAGAACAGTGTTCGGCAAATGATTTCAAGGAAGAAGTGGAAGGTGACTTCAATCAGAGGGTTCTCGGGATTGGAGTGAAAGGAACAAGACGAGTCAGCAAGAGTGGTGTGCTGATTGATGCCAAAAGGCGGAAGGGGTAGAAAAGATAGTTGACACCTTCAATCAAAGTAGCTATATGCGGGATTTTTACCATCTTAAATTTCCGGTAAAAAAGCTCCCACGTTTGATTGTGTACGGGGATTATCGTGAGGACTCGGAGGCCGTTGAGTGAGACTTCCGGAGTCAAAATGAACTCACTGACCCAGACAGCTGCAAGGTCTTCTTCCCCATAAAACCTCGGGGAAGAAATGCACGATCCACTGGGTGCTCGAGATGGCCCCAGACGATTTCCGATCGTGCTTGAAAAAAGCCAAGGTTTCGCTTGGCTGGAGAATTCTCGAGTGCCGAGAATTTCTCAGAGGGACCCGTTGCTTCACATGCAACGGGTTTGGGCACCATAAAGCAAAGTGCCCAGCTGAGTTCGAGTTGTGTGCCCGTTGCGGCCAGGTGGGTCACCGGCACATAGAATGCCCCAAAGAGGCTCACTGCCACAATTGCCAAAAGGCAAACGATCGGTACCACCTTAAACTCGAAACTAACCATTCCAGCCTGGAGACAAGATGTCCCAGTCCCCAGAGCGAAATCGAGATGCAGAGACGAAGGATCGACTACGGTTGATTTCCGGCTGATTGTAACGGGTCTGCACACCAGAATATTTAAATGCAACCAAAATTTGTCGATGTACTGTAACACATCTTGGCTTGCATGCCGTGACAGAGGTGCGATTTGACTGTTTTTGTGATTTTGTATTTGTGTTTGTTTCTGAACAAACACATTTATTTTGAAATACGCACCTATAATTTATTTAATTTGTTGTGCAAGGACCGAGACAGGTTTCACCCATTACATAGACATGGTGTTCATAACATTCACTTGTGTTCACCTCGCCGGACTCTGAAAATACCTCCTATACAGGTTCTACCCTACGTTTGGTGGAAGTGCGGGTGGCACAACAAATACCCAGTACGTATTAGTTCTACCTCTTCTGCCTTAGCCCGCACAGTTTCCCAATGTGAACATTTTCCAGACTGGAGTCGTACCACATTAATTGCCTCTGCACCTGATAAACATTCTTTGTTGCTTGTTGAAAGTTTGTGTATATCCCGTTTTTGCTCCAGTCGCAGTAATGATGACTTACCTGTAACTACACCTCGCCCTTGGATCCTACTGTTGAACCAGCTAAATGCCTCACCTGGTGAATTTCCAGTTGCGTAAGTCCCCTTTACATACACTGGTGTGCAAAAATTAAGGACGAGTCGGTTTTTCGAATGTAACGTCTTGCAGAAATGCTGCACATCGACTCAAATCATACCATAAGATCCCCAAGATGTAAGAATATGGGACAAGTGAGCAAAACCGTCCAAACAAGGAATCCAATGTCTAAGCGAGGGCTTCTGATCATTCGTCGAATCCCGGTGAGGCGTGGATGTTATGTTTGTCTTACGGCACTGGCTCTTTCCCTTCCCTGGAACCAGTGACCCTAAATTAGGGACGGGCGACTGCTTATAGGCCATTGAGTTGCTCACGGTGGTCGTTAAACCTCCAATAAAAAAAAATAGGAATCCAAAGGATGCAAAGGCCCTTTATTGAAAAAGTAGCTTCGAGCACAACTCGACAGAAGACAGAAACGTCCATGTGACAGGCGGCTGCCAAGAAAAATCCAGTCTTTAGCAGGGGATATGATCACCCCTGACTGCGTTGCAGGATTTAGAACGTCTGTCCATGCTGAGGACGATGTTCTCAAGGAGCTGTTGAGGTATCGCGGCCCATTTCTCTTGTAGCGCCATTATCAGCTTCGGAATCGTTGCTGGTGACTGGTGACGTGTTGCCAAGCGTCTCCCGAGAAGGTGCTACACGTGTTCTATTGGATTTAGGTCCGGGGACCTTGCGGGCCAATCCATGCGTTAAATATCTTCACTCTCAAAGAGCTCTGCGACAGCCACTGTACGATGAGGTGTAGCGTTGCCGTCCATGAAGAGGAACTCAGGACCCACAGCACCTCTAAACAGACGCACGTGAGGCAGGAGAACCTCGGTACAATAGCGGACACCAGTGACTGAACCTCCTTGGAAGATGTGGAGGTCAGTACGGCTACCGAGCATGATACCGCCCCAAACGAGAACTCCGCCACCTCCAAACCGGTCCCCTTCGATGATGTTGGAAGTGTGATTGCGTGTTCCCTGCTCTCTCCAGATGTGTATACGTCCAGAATCGCTCGTCAGACTAAATCGGCTCTCATCCGTAGAGAGAACTCGACCCCATTGCTGATGTGTCCAGTTCTTGTGTTCCTGGCACCACAGAAACCGCCGTCTCCGATGAGCTGGTCGTTAAGGGCACACACCGTACTGGTCGTCGTGCAAATAGACCACCTTTGTGCAGAGTCCTGGCCACGGTAAAACGCGATAACTGACGTCCAGTTGTCTGTTGCATGTGCGTTGAGATTTCTCCCGCTGTCTGCCGTCTGTCTCTTCTCGCCTGTAGGACAATATACCGGTCGTCCGCCGCCGTGGTTGCTCAAGAACGACCACTGCTAAACTCTCGGACAGCTGTTCCTCTTGTTTGAAATGATTCTCCAAGCTCGTGAAACGATGCTGTGAGCGATCCCGAACTCCTCGGCCACACTAGTCACACTTCGACCTTCTTCCAACTTCCCAATGACGCGACCTCGGGTAAAGTCATCCAGATGTCGTCTACTGGATTGCCTGTTGGCCATATCATACGGTGGCGGCAACTCGACGTCGTTCAAATCGATGTACGCCGTGCAATAGCTTTCACCGAACTGCTGAGCGTACACCGCCCGTGTGCTTTATACCCTTCCAACACTCCCCCCCCCTATGTCATGCTGCATATATGCGCATGCCCTACCGTACCGGACCATAGTCTATGTCTTGAGTGGTCTTTCGGTCCGTTCTGCCTGCTCATTCCGCTGTTATGCTAATTTCTCCTCTTCATCCTTAATTTTTGCACACCAGTGTATAATTATTTGTAACTTACAATTTTAGTTTGGCAACACCAGTTATATTATTCCATGATTGTATATAAATGCCTGTAACTATCCTTTCGTGCAATTGGTCCCGTTGATGAGGCTAAAGTAGCCTCGAAAGTGCTTGCCGTGTAGTTGATTTTATCTCTACCTTTTTAACTTGTAAATAAATATCACCTTTTAGATGCAAGTTTTTCATTTTTAATCGAGCATTCGACAGCTTGGATTTCTGATGATTACTGTTTACTTCTGTGGAGCAAATTACCTCTAGCCACCTCGGTGGGCGAGTGGTCTGAGGCGCTGGCTTCGACCATTTGGCAGAGATTGGCCCGGATTCCAGTCCCGAATGTGGCATGGGTGGTGTATTTGTTTGATAGCGTTGCTTTGTCCCTCCCCTGGAACCACTGCCCTAAATTAGGGACAGGAAACTGCTTATAGCCTTCAGAGTTGTTCATGAGTGTCTTTAAACGCTGATCAAAAAATTGAAATCCTTTCTGTATTTTGCAGTTGACGCTAGTAAGTGTTGTGGAAGTTTTATGCCGTCTAAAAACACAGAGGTGGAAAGGCTTAACAGGCTTGCCGGACCACTCAGCCTTTTCCTGGAAGAGGTACCACCTAAGGAAGATGTATTTCCACCCAACCAATTACTGGACGTGCGGGTAGCTGATGTGGATCTGGAATCACGGGTCTACACGTTCCAGTGGACAGCAGCAGGAGATGACTACAATCAGGGAGCAGGTATAAATTATGATCTTCAACTTTCCATCTGCATGACCACAGTTGTCTTGGATCTTGAAAACCTATAATGGTGCAGAAATTCGGTTTTCCTAAGCAACCTTATAATTTTCTTAATAAAAGAACATAAAAGCCTCAAAAATGGCTATTCGTAATACTGATGTAAGAAGGTGTGTCTTAACAATAGGCAGACTCACAGGGACCTAGCAATTAAATTAATGCGAGCGAAGTTTGATTAATTATCTACCACAGTGAACTCTACTGTGAAATAGAAAGAAAAAGTTCATCCATACTTGTTTCTTCATTTGAACGAGTATGATCTTAAATCATAAAATACTTTTGCCATCATGAAAACCATTTTGATAAGTAATGAGAAGTCATCCTCAATAATAATCTCGCTTGTTGTAAACCAGCACGACTTATACAGGAATATAACCTGTATTGTTTTAATAAACTGCTAACTCATTTTGGTAGATTCTCGGAAGATTTCCTAGCAAGAATAGTGGAAGCAAAAGTGCGTTATGATTCAGCTTCGTTATTTTCATCTCTTTGAGCTTACTGGAAGTCTCGTTGAAATAGATGAATCGATTGATTCTATAGAGAGCAAGGGTTATAATCTTTAGTAGTTTCAGCTAAGTCCACATGCTGACCAACTGTGTGTCACCAATCCCTTTACATTACTGCATTTGCATGAACATCATGAGTGCCATGAAACGTAGATCTATTCTGTTCTCACAAGAACATCAGACAGGGAGGAGTGAAAGGTTATTGCTTGCAGGTACCAAAATAGCTGATCCGTTTAGCATATACAGCAAGTGTCTTTTATAAATATAAGTAGTAGCCAGAGACATTCCCAGTAACATTCCCTGCTCACGTGCAAGAAATATGTCCGTCCACTTGAAGAGTTAACTGTTCTTGTAACAAGATAAATTGAGAAATCGGCCCCAAATGAGGATTTCTCAATTAGGGTGGGCGGTGTGACTTACGTGGAAAACGTGTTTAATGAGAGTGGTAGATATACTGAACTGAAACACAAGGCAGGAGATAACGGAAGAATCGGGTAGACATACACCAGTAATACTAAAATCGCTGAAATCCGTTTTATTGCTGTAGTATTAGAAACCCTAGTACAAACACGCTAGCTTTCACCACCACGGGTGGCTACTTCAGGCATAAGTATTCCAATGCAAAAACAAAAACAAACAAAAAACAGAGTTCCAGTTATGAATTCAAAAATAGAAGTTTGCTATAGATATTATAGAACGTGCGTGTCATACTCTAGATGTGTGATTAGGAGCGCGCGTATTAATGAGCGTGCGCCATACATGTGGGAGGTCCATTGACGTTTCCTCGTTACATATCCCGTGACTGGATAGGATTTCTATAGTTTCTCTGAGGAGGGTGGCTCTGGCGGTTGTGTATCGTGCTATTTTCTTTATTTGTCCCCACAGAGGTGTTGCAGAGTTGTTGGCAACTTCACGCGCTAGTGCCGTAGTGAGAAGTCCTCTTTTGACATCTCTTTGATGTTCCTGGAGTCTTAGTCTCAGAGACCTCTTGGTCATGCCCACATAGTTCTTGTTTGTTCCGTCCGGGTACAAGAGGGGTATAGTATATACTCCCGCATCTTCCAGGTCCACGCCGGCGTTTTTTGTTGGTGCGAGACAAGATGCTGTTGTCCTAGGTGCGGTAATCCCTATGCCGAAACCAAGATTTTTTAGGGAATTTTTTAAGAAATATGTGCAGCCTGGTACATACTGGCATGACCCTATATATTGTAGTTTTTGGGTGGGGCATATGGTGCCACGGGATGCGAGTTTAGACTTCGTCTGGTGTATGATCTGATCGACCATGATGGGTGAGTGTCCTGCAGAAAAGGCAAAAGATCATACGGCGTCAAGCTCGGCCTGGAGTGTGCTGTCTGATGAGTGGGTGAAAGCTCGCCTGGCCCTGTGTCGGAAAAGTGCTAGCTCTCTCTCCTTGGGGCACGATGAGGAAGGCAGTATGACATTAGGAACATTGGTAGGTTTGTAGGGGACACTAGTGCTGAGATACCTGGATGCAGACTTTTTGACCAAAACATCCAGGAACGGTAGGGATGCATTTTTTTCTCTCTCATAGTGAACTTTATGGCAGGGTGTTCCAAATTGATTGTGGTGAGAAACCGATTTAGTTCATCCTCGGTGTTTTCACAGATGAAGAAACCGTCATCTGCGTATCGTAGCCATGTACATGGGGTTGGCCCAGGTGCGCTGAGTATCCGGTCTTCTAGGGGTCGTAGGATTGCTTCGGCCAGTACTGCAGAGAGGGCGGAGCCCATTGGGACCCCTTTGGTCAGCTTGTAGGTATTGTCCTGGAAACTAAAATAGTTATCATCTGTAACTAGGTCAATGACTTTGGATATCTCCATCAGCGTATTTTCATTGTAAAGCGATGAATCGGCGAGTGCTTGCTTTAGGGTGTTTGTAGCTTCTTTAACAGGAATTGAGCGGTACAGTGAGATGATATCAAAACTCCCTAAGATATGAGCAGGCACTACCTTTAGGCTTCTAATTCTTTCTATAAAGTCCTGAGACGACAACAGCACCACACTTGAATGCGGCAGGAAAGGAGACAAAAATGTAGCCAGCTCCTTCTCTAGATGGAAGGATGGAGCACACCTTCTTGAAACGATTGGTCGAATTGGGTTGTCCGGCTTATGATGCTTAAGCCTTGCAAAAATTGGTGGTATCTTTGGCCCTGGAGGTATCCTGGCCCCTTTCCTGATGGTGTCCAGAAGCACTATTTTCTTCACCACCATCTTAACCTGCGCCATCCAACGATTAAGTGGAGATATGGTTTGGAGTGTTGACTGCAACTGTCGGATGAAGTCCAGGATCCCTTCATCATAGTCCGTCTTGTTCATCACTGCTAGCTGGCCAGATTTGTCTCTGAGGGTATAGATCACGCTAGGGTCACACTTTAGCTGCGCGATGGTCATCTTGTGCTCAGGATTTCTGTTAGAAGCGGTCGAGGAGAACTTCTGCACCTGATCCAGTTTGTTGACGCATTGATATCTAAGTGAGTCTCGATTATCTAGGGGGACTCTGCTAAGTAGGTTTTCTATGGCCGGAACTAGACCTTGAAAGCGCGGACGTGAAGTAAGGTAAAATTTCGGACCTTTCTCTAGTACGCTCAGCTCTCTTTGGGAGAAAGTCTTACTTGAGACGTTGATTATTGGTACCGTGAAAGGACCACTCGGTTTCCCAGCAATTTACCACTTGGTTTCCCAGCAATGATATTGCTCATTGTGACTGCACAAGACAGCTCCGTGCTACAAACTCGGTTCGTGGTAGAACCAAGACTGTCAGACTAACAGGAAAAGGAAAAAGTCAGTGAGATTTCAAAAATTCTGTTTCGATCTCGTGTACTGAGGGGTATCAGCAGATTTGTTTTTAGGGCTGGATTAAGCCCCCTAGGCTAACGCATTTAGTGTGGCTCCCCAAGGCTGGTGGAGGCCCCAAAGAACGTATGATGGAGAATCATGAAGTCAATTAAGACACGAAATTGTAGCAATCTGCACAGGATAATCAATACATAGTGCATTTTCGAACTAATAAATTGTCTGCAGAGTTTTCGTAACAAGTCATTGTGTTTTCTACTGTTCTCACAAGAACATGAGTTAAATTCCAAGATTTTATGTTGGATTTCTTAATGTTTTGGCATTATATACTTTTCTTGCTGCATCGTTTCAGTTACGCAATGTGAAACCCCCGAGGACTTTGACCATTAACGCTTCCAAGTGCAAGTAGGGAGTTGTGGGTAGATGGTAGTGAAAAAGCTGAAACTTTCCCACCGACGCGGAACTTTTACCCTTTGTGAGTCTGTCTTGAAATCTGTTCGTCTTCTAGCTGCTGTTTGTGGTTGAGTGCAAATCATACGACACAAAACTGAAACTATCTTATAACCTTCTGTCTCTCTATAAATATATAGCCTGTGACTCACTAAAGGTAAAGGTTCCACGTGGCGTAGCAACATGTCTCATGGGCCCTTGGTGTGCCCCCTAGGCTACAGCCCCGTTAGACCCCACTTAATCCGGCCCTACAGCTACTCACAAGAAGCAAATATCTTTTTCTGCTTGTGAGTAGAACTTTCCCATTGATAATGGAGGAGATGTGTTTTGTATGCTAATTTGTCAGTACAAAAATAGGTGCAACTGTTGTCTGCATAAAAAAGGTGCGACTATAGAGTACCACTGTGTGTACAATATATATCACATAAACGAAAAAATTTTCCAATAATCTTTTGAAATAAAAGGAAATGCTTTTGTGATTGCATTTTTCATTGGACCAATAAATGAAGAAAATGTATCAGAGCATATTTGCAATCTGATAATGCCATTTTACATATTGCCAATATCTGCATGCGACTATTTTGAGATAGATTCATTCCAAAGAATATTTGACTTCTGCATGTCCTATGATTTTCAGAAGATGGATGAAGTCATCACAAGGCTAACGCTGCTGGGGCGACTTGATTCACGTCGCTGAGAATAGGAAAAAGTGACGGTTTTGCCTTTCTGCATGAACGTGAAACATTTTCAACAGCTTTTGAAAGTTTTATGTGCCAAATATCACACTTTTCTCACGTATTATGTTAACAGAAGCATGCAACAGGTACGCTACTATAAATTCTCTTCTACGCATAGAATTTATAGTAACGTACCCGTGGTTCAACGTAGATAAAATATGCTTAGAAACGTTTTTAAGTGGAAGTTCTCAAAAAATGAAGTGTACTTTATAGAATAAATTATTCATCAGAACCTACTGAATAAAGTGTCAAATTTAATTCGGGGAAACTCATTTATGTATCAAACATTACAACATAATAAAACCTCATCTTGCAATATGTCTTCAAACAATTTTAACTTCTACCAGCTGCATTTTTCGTAGAGTTCGCTGCATTTCTGATGTAGATATGGAAGTTAAAGAGAACCCCGTTTCTTATTAGAGATCATTGACATCCTGATTATGAATCAGAACGATCGCTGTAAATGTAGCTCTCTATTTTTCTCACTGACGTAGCACAGCCTAAAAATTCTGTGAAAAGAAAGGCTGCAGGTAAGCGTATGTCACTGGCAGTAGCCTTTTAAACTGGTATTATTCCATTTACCAATACGAAAAGCAACTGGTCTTGAATCCTATTATTATCTTCGATTTTCAGCTTTTGGCTGAATCTTTATTTATTTACCTTTTCGTTATGCTGATAAGTCAAGACACCACATACTAGACGATAAACGTGATATATATAGTACATATACACTAATGGCCACCCAAAATGCAACACCAAGAAGGAAGCATCCGATTAGCCTGAAATTCGCAGCATGCGTAGCCCGCGAGAGGACATGCAAACGATTAGCATTGCAGGGCATATACAAATCATGTGCGCCCGGCACACCACCGAGAAGCACTATAAGAAGGGTGCACAGAAGACGGGGTGTAAGTAGTGGAAGTGTGTTGTGCTGCCGGATCTGTGCGTGGGAAGCTTCCTGATGCCTCTTCGCAGAATACGGCAGTCATTCCAGCACGTTTCGGAGTTCGACAGAGGACGAATAGTGGCTTATCGCGACAGCGGTTTATCGTACCGAGATATCGGCGCCCGTGTGGTACGATATCCAGCCACAGTGAGGCGAGTATGGATTCGGCGGGTGCAGGAGGGACGGACGGACCAACGTGAGCGATTGCCGCAGCCGCGGCACACCACCGAACGAGAGGACCGGCATGTTGTGCGGCGGGCATTGACAGCTCGCACCGCCACATCACGAACGCTAGCGCAGGAATTAGGGTGTGTTGCGCAACAACCTGTGCCAGCACTACCGTTCGACGTTGTCTGCAGGAGCGGGGTCTTGTCGCACGGCGCCCATTGCTCCTATTACCATTGACGTTACACCACCGGCGAGTGCGGCGGCAGTGGGCCGTTGAACGCCGCACTTGGACTACGGAATGGGACGACATTGTCTTCTCCGACGAATCCCGCTTCTGCCTGCAACACCACGATGGTCGGATCCGCGTGTGGCGGCACCGAGGCGAGAGACTGTATGGCGCCTGCATTATGCATCTCCATACCGGTCCGTCGCCTGGCATTATGGTTTGGGGCGCAATTGGATATGACACCCGCATTGCTCTGGTATGCATCGCCGGTACACTCAACAGCCACCGCTACATCTCCGACGTTTTGGAGCCTGTAGTCCTCCCTTGCCTGCAGGACCTACCAACGGCTACGTTTCAGCAGGACAATGCGCGCCCGCACGTGGCTCGCACCGTGCAACAACTCTTCACGGCCCACCAGGTGTCACTGCTGCCGTGGCCCGCCTGTTCTCCCGATATGTCGCCCATCGAACACATCTGTTCGCTGATCGGCATTCGAGTGGCCCGGCAAGCACCATTTGCTGCTACGCCTGATGAACTTTGGCAACGTGTGGAAGCAGCCTGGACCAACATACCCCAAGCCCACATCCAAAGCCTCTTTCGTTCGATGCCGCGGCGTGTAGCGGCCGTTATTGCCAGCCATGGGGACCACACGAACTATTTATGTCTGCGTGTTCCGCAAGTCGCACGGGCCTGTAAGCTCAATCGTTTCATCTTTGTATCTGTTGTTATGTGTCCAGTAAATCTGGCTTTGCTATCTCGTGTCCTTCTTGATGTTGCATTTTGGGTGGCCAGCAGTGTATATACACAGTCGAGTTACATTATTGTGACCCAGGGCCGTCGTTAAAGGTGTGCGGCGCGTGAGACCGCACAGTGCCTTGCGCTTTGAGGTGCCTCCCGCTGGTGGAAATAAATAAGATAAAATAAAGCAAAAGAGATAAAGAAAGAAAGAAAAATATAACATTAAGTACACGGAGAAAAAAGTCCGACAGTTCAGAACATATGAATTACCATCCCAGTTCTCCGCGAGTCCGCATGCCCAAACATCACAGTGATGACGTCATACATACGCTCCCCCTTCCTGATTCAAAGTGACAGGAGGTGGTTGATTTACTCAAAGAAAAAAAGATAAAGTTTTCTGTTTTTGCTGTAAATTATTTGGAAACACAAATGGGGGCATGTTAGCACGTAAAGGGTTTTGCGACTGGAGACATTTAAGTTATAGGTTGAAGAGTCATGAAATTTCCCAAAATCACGTAGAATGTATCAAAAGGTGGGGTGAGTGCGACCTTAGACTTGCGAAAATCCTCACCATTGACGACAAACAAAAGTCACTCAGTTTTCAAGAAAAGCAGCATTGGCGCGAAGTCTTGAAACGCATTTTACATGTTATTCAGTATTTGGCTGAACATAACCTTGCATTTAGAGGTGATAACACAACACACTGTACTCGCCCAACAATGGCAATTTTCTTGGGTTGATACAAATGATTGCAAAATTTGATCCTGTTTCACAAGCGCATTTAAGACGCATCGAAAAGAATGAAATGTACGACCATTATTTGGGTAGCCAAATTCAGAATGAACACATTAATTTAATGGCATCTAAAGTAACAAAATCAAATGTAGACCATGTTAAGAAATCAAAGTACTTTTCAGTTATACTAGATTGCACTCCCGATTTAAGTCATCAGGAGCAAATGTCGTTGATTGTTAAATTTGTTAATATTTCAGAGGAAAATTTTAAAGTTGAGGAGCACTTCATTAAATTTATAGAAACTGTGTCATCTACTGTAAAACACATTTCTGACGGTCTCTTGGTAGCCCTGGATGAGTAGATCATGCTCAAATGTGGATGGAACATTATGCTCAAATGTGGATGGAACATTATGCTCAAATGTGGATGGAACATTATGCTCAAATGTGGATGGAACATTATGCTCAAATGTGGATGGAACATTATGCTCAAATATGTTCCTCATACTACTGTTAAGAAGTCCTGTTGCACTAGATGAGAAAGCCGCGTAGAAAGTGTTAAACCCATTAGATACCAAGCAAAAGAAGTAAGGGACGCACTTCTTGAAGTTGCGGACACAGTAAATGATCCTAAAATCAAATGTGAAGCTCGCTTATTGGCAGTACATGAACTTCAGAGTTATGAATTCTTATCGGGTATTGTTTTATGGTATGACATACTCTTTTCTCTAAACAGTGTGAGCCAACCTCTTCAATCAAAGAGCACACAGCTTGACATGGCAGAAAGTATGCTTCAGGGGGTTATTAAATTTTTGAACCAATTTCGAAATGAAGGCTTCAATTCAGCAATTCTGGCCGCTCGTGAAATTTGTGAACTGTTAGGTGTTGAACCAAAATTTTCTGAGCACAGAGTGGCTAAAAAAAGAAGAATCTTTGATTACGAAGTAGACGATGAGCCCTTGAGAAATACAAAATCTGCAGAGGAAGTCTTCAAAATAGAGTATTTTTATCCTATTATAAACATTGCTTTACAGTCTCTGAAATCTTGTTTTGAACAATATGAGGAGTTCAATGACAAGTTTGGATTTTTGTATTCTCTAGCGATATTGAAACAAATGAATGAGAATAAGATCCGGATGACGACAATACTGCCATCCAAGTATTGCAATTTTTAAACGGAATGCAAAATCCCTTCCCTAACGTAGCTATCGCGTACAGAATCATGTAAACTGTGCCTATAACAGTTGCGAGTGCGGAAAGATGTTTCTCTTGCTTGAAATTAGTCAAATCGTATATCTGAGGACAAGGATGTCTCAAGAAAGGTTAACTACACTCGCTACATTGGCAATAGAACGCGATGTGGCATCAAAACTAAATTACGATGATATTATTAAATATTTTACTGGACAAAAGGCGAGAAAGGTCTCCTTTGCCTGACAGGTAAAACGCGAAGTTTTCCTTTTACATACCAGTGTATTCATGAAATACAATGACTGTTTCTCTAACTTTTAAAGGACATTTTTTAATGTGTTACAATTCTCTAGGAAATTCATGTACGTATTTACACTGCTGGCCACCCAAAATGCAACACCAAGAAGGACACGAGATAGCAAAGCCAGATTTACTGGACATATAACAACGAAGATGAAACGATTGAGCTTACAGGCCCGTGCGACTTGCGGTACACGCAGACATTAATAGTTCGTGTGACCCCCATGGCTGGCAATAACGGCCGCTACACGTCGCGGCATCGAACGAAAGAGGCTTTGGATGTGGGCTTGGGGTATGTCGGTCCAGGCTGCTTCCACACGTTGCCACAGTTCCTCATTCGTAGCCGCGGGTGGTGTTTGCCGGGCCACTCGGTTGCCGATCAGCGACCAGACGTGTTCGATGGGAAACATATCGGGAGAACAGGCGAGCCATGGCAGCAGTGACACCTGGTGGGCCGTGAAGAATTGTTGCACGGTGCGTGCCACGTGCGGGCGTGCATTGTCCTTCTGAAACATGGCCGCTGGAAGGTCCTGCAGGTAAGGGAAGACTACAGGCTCCAAAACGACGGAGATGTAGCGGTGGCTGTTGAGTGTACCGGCGATGCGTACCAGAAGGGTACGGGTGTCATATCCAATCGCGCCCCAAACCATAATGCTAGGCGACGGACCGGTATGGCGATGCATAATGATACAGTCTCGCGCCGCGGTGCCACCACACGCGGATCCGACCGTCGTGGTGTGACAGGCAGAAGCGGGATTCGTCGGAGAAGACAATGTCGTGCCATTCCGTAGTCCATGTGCGGCGTTCAACGGCCCACTGCCGCAGCACTCGCCGGTGGTGTAACGTCAATGGTAATAGGAGCAATGGGCGCCGTGCGACAAGTCCCCGCTCCTGCAGACGACGTCGAACGGTACGTGCTGATACAGGTTGTTGCGCAACACATCCCAATTCCTGCGCTAACGTTCGTGATGTGGTGGTGCGAGCCGTCAATGCCCGCCACACAACATGCCGGTCCTCACGTTCGGTGATGTGCCACGGCTGCGGCAATCGCCCACGTCGGTCCGTCCGTCCCTCCTTCACCCACCGAATCTATACTCGCCTCACTGTGGCTGGATGTCGTCCCACACGGACGCCGATGTCTCGGTACGAAAAACCGCTGTCGCGATAAGCCACTATTCGTCTTCTGTCGAACTCCGAAACGTACTGGAATGACTGCCGTATTCTGCGCAGAGGCATCAGGAAGCTTCCCACGCATAGTTCCGGCAGAACAACAAACTTCCACTACTTACACCCCGCCTTCTGTCCGCCTTTCTTGTAGTGCTTCTCGGTGGCGTGCCGGGCGCACATGATTTGCATATGCCCTGCAATGCTAATCGTTTGCATGTCCTCTCGCGGGCGACGCATGCTGCGAATTTCAGGCCAATCGGATGATTCCTTCTTGGTGTTGCATTTTGGGTGGCCAGCAGTGTAAAACATTTTTCTTTTTGTCCCGCATAGGGTTCATTTTTAAAACACACAGCTATAGTAAAACAGATTTTAAAAATTCGTACTGCATAGTGCATGGTATTACTAACATTTACCTTCTTTTTTTGTTTTTCAAAGGAGAACGACGATTGAGCATAATAATAATAGCACTTACAGTTACAAGTTTCAGAAAAATATGAGTTTCTTCTATAACAAATAAATGAGTTTAAAGATTATCATCACCTTATCAGAAAATAAAAATATTCCATTGCGTACGTGCGCAAAATACCGTTAGCCAGGCTGATTTAGCAAAAGTTATTAGTTACCCAGAAGGCCTTGCAGGGAGAGTTCGCACAGGGCCTGTTGTGACCACCTCCTACTTTTGACGTCAACTCCGTGTAGTCAATGAAAGAAGGCATGTGTCGTTAGCTAGCTTGGAGGTTGTATAAGGTGTGCTGTACGCAATCTGAAAACATATCACTCGTTGCTGTCATGGATAAAAGAACCAATGTATTAGATTTGCAAAAAGAGATGATTATTGGCTTTCGCGCCAAGAGTGGCAGCATTTCTGAAATAGCGCAATTTGTGAACTGTTCGCGTGCTGCTGTGGTTAACGTGTATAGTGATTGGAGAAATGGCACCATTGCGAATAAGCGAAGTGGAAACTGCGGAGCACCACGTGCCATTGATGTGAGAGATGAACGTCGGCTTCGAAAGTGCGTGATGATCGATCGACACGCTACAGTGGAGCAACTCACTGGCCGAATGTACCAGGGGGCTACCGGAAGTGTGACTAAAACAACAATTCAGCAAACCCTGCTGCGCATGGGGCTCCGATGCAGACGCATGGTCACTGCACCAATGCTAACGTAGGTGTATCGGCCGAAAAGGCTTATATTTGCACGGCAGTATTGGAATTGAACCTCCGCTGATTGGCAAAGAATTGCCTTCTACGATGAGTCACGTTTTTTCTACTTCATCGAACGGATGGACGTTGGCGTATAAAGCGAGAAACATCGGAGAACAAACACTCTTCAACCATTTCTGGAAGAACACAAGCTGGGTCGGCACCGTTATGGTCTGGGGAATATTTTCGTGGCATTCCCTGGGTCCACTCCTACTTGTAAACTGCACTATGGACCGAATTCGTTATGAATCCATCCTTGCAGACCACATACACCCATACATGTTGATTGTCTTCCCTGTGGCTGATGGGATCTTCCAGCACGACAATGCGACGTATGACACATCTAGAAATGTCCGAGAGTGGTTGGAAAAGCACGATGAAGACTTCAAAGTACTTCCCTGGCACCCTAATTTCCCAGACTTAAACTGAATGACCATCCTGATCGTGTTGTTCGCTCTACGGATCCTCCACCACGTACCCTCCTGCAGGTGTCAGATGCACTTTAGTCAGCATGGCTCCACATACCTGTGAACATCTTCCAGCACCTTAGTGAGTCACTCCCAGCCCGTCTAGCTGCTGTCCGCGCTGCACACAGCGGTTACTCTGGATATTAGCTGGTGGTAACAATAATGAGACTCGACCGTGTAAATATATTTAAAAGTTTTTAAAAAACACAAGCAACAATAAAAGGATGACTTCGCACAATACGTTAAATGAAATGAGAAACTCACCGTCTATGTACGATATTTAATAAAATACGAAAGATATTTACAGTTAAAATACCACACTAGCACTTTCGGAGTAACATTTACCCCATCAGCAATGTAGTACTCCTTTATATAGTTGTGCAAAGATGCATTATGGGTATAAGTCATCACACGTCGCATGGGTCGTGACCGTTGCCATTATAACAGCGTAAAGAGTATAATTTCTCAAGTTATTAGTTTAACATATCAGTACAAGGATTCGTTACAAATACAAAGTTATGATCTTTTTTATAAGTATATTGTTGGAATTGTAAATATATATTACTATAATTTAAAGTTCAGGTTAGTAATACGCTCTTTCCAAATTCTTGATATGTCCACAGGCAAGTAGTCATTACAGCATCTGTCCCCTAAAGCTTCGATATACATACTTTCAACAAAATGCAGCGAATGTATATATGCTGGAGTGTCCAGTAGCCTAATGTTTTTCCAGTCTGGTTATAAAATTCCGTTTACCACATTCCTAGATAAAGCTGTGTTATTGCTGTTGGCTCGGATATCGTATTTCTGTTCCTGGACACGGACACCCAAACTTCTTCGTGTCGAGCCTACGTAGTTGCTAACATGTTCTCCTGTCGAGGGGTCCAACAGTGGAATATTTTACACACCCCATTTGTTCATACAATCTGTTTTTGCTCGATCCTTTTTAACTGATGATAGGAGGTTCTTCGAGCAGGTGCCGAATTGTATATTATGTTTTGAACAGATACGTGATAGTGTGTTAGTGATATAGGGGTGCTGGTCCAATGCTCCTACGAATCGTTTATTAGGCCTTGTATCTGGCTTCAGATTAATACACTGGCGGAAAGTGAAGAAAAAAACACCAAGAAGGAATTGGCGGATGATCATGAAATTTACACATGTTAATGGGGTCGAGTTTACGTAGGTGTGATGTTAATTTCGGGACCAACCGGTGAGCGCCCTCGCCACAGCACGGCATAATATGCAAATTATCGTCGTTGGTATTTAAGGAGTACGGCGAAGTGAATGTAATCAGTCGTCGGCGTACGGACACGTGCGAAGACCTTGAAGAAGCTGCAATGCCTGGACATGGAAGCCGTGTAGGATTTCAGCAGTTATCGGACTTTGAGCGAGGTCGTCTAGTCGGACTCCGCGAGGCCGGGTGATCGTATCGTCGTATTGCGGAGCGAATTGAACGAGAAGTATCGGTGGTGGTACGATGGCGGCGTAGATGGTCCGAGGAACATTCCCACACGAGAAGACGTGGAACCGAGAGTCACAGACGGACTGATGAGCGGACCGATCGACGCATAAGAAGAGCGGCGTTGTCAAGCAGAACATCCACTGCGACGCAAACCGAGCTGCCGTTTCGCCTCAGGTGACTGTGCGAACAATCCGCAACAATCTACTGGATGCAGAACTACGTGCACGTGTGCTTCTGGCATGTGTACCTCTGACTCCAGCCCACCGTCGGGAACGGCTGCAGTGGTGTTGCCAACGTCTGCACTGGAGGACGTCTGTCGTGTTCAGCGATGAAAGCAGATTCTGCTTGGGAGCCTCCGATGGCCGTATGCGTGTTCGCAGACGCACAGGGGAGCGTCGCCACCCTTCTTGCATCCGCCAGCGACACACAGGGCCAACACCTGGTCTCCTGGTGTGGGGAGCGATCATCTATCACTCCCGTACACAACTAGGGTTTTTCTACCGGGTGCGTTAAACAGCTCCTCCTACATCAACAACATCATTCAGCCCGTTGCTGTGCCATTTGTAAGGTCAGTCCAATCGTGGTGTTTTCCAGCAAGATAACGCACGCCCACACACGGCACGTGCAACGCAACATGCACTTCAGGTTGTGAGACAACTTCCATGGCCTGCACGTTCAACAGATTTGTCCCCCATTGAGCACGTGTGGGATTTTATGGGACAGCGACTTATCCGGTCTCCACGGCCAGCCACGACCATTCCCGATTTACGCGTCCAGGTTGGGGATGCTTGGAACACAATATCCCAAACTTACATCCAACATCTGTACGACAGACACCATGCCAGAATTGCAGAGTGTGACGCAGTTCATGGCGGTTCAACCTCGTACTAACCATGTTACATGGAAATGTTATTTTTCAGTTTACCAGCAAATACAGCTGTATTTTTCCATAATGTTTTGATCACGTTATCCTATGTATTCCGTTATTATGCTGTATAAATTTCGTGGGTATCAGACGTCTCCTTCTTGGTGTTCTTTCTTCACTTTCCGCCAGTGTAGTTCGTTCACTGGATATTCTAGTGTATAATCTGTTAATCATCGTCTTGGGGTAACCATGTTAATCCGCTAATTTAAAGATGAACTGTACCCCCATATCACTAACACACTACCTCGTATCTGTTCAAAACATAGTATACAATTCGGCACCCGCTCGAAGAACCTCCTATCATCAGTTAAAAAGGATCGAGCAAAAACAGATTGTATGAACAAATGGGGTGTGTAAAATATTCCACTGTTGGACCCCTCGACATTAGAACATGTTAGCAACTACGTAGGCTCGACACGAAGAAGTTTGGGTGTCCGTGTCCAGGAACACAAATACGATATCCAAACCAACAGCAATAACACAGCTTTATCTAGGAATGTGGTAAACGGAATTTTACAACCAGACTGGAAAAACATTAGGCTACTGGACACTCCAGCATATATACATTCGCTGCATTTTGTTGAAAGTATGTATATCGAAGCTTTAGGGGACAGATGCTGTAATGAATACTTGCCTATGGACATATCAAGAATTTGGAAAGAGCGTATTACTAACCTGAACTTTTAATTATAGTAATATATATTTACAATTCCAACAATATATTTATAAAATAGATCATAACTTTGTATTTGTAACGAATCCTTGTACTGATATGTTAAACTAAAAATGTGAAATTTTACTCTTTACGCTGTTGTAATGGCAACGGTCACGACCCATGCGACGTGTGATGACTTGTACCCATAATGCATCGTTGCACAACAATATAAAGGAGTACTACATTGCCTCTGTTCCACCTGATGATAGGGTAAATGTTACCCCGAAAGTGCTAGTGGGATATTTTAACTGTAAATATCTTTCGTATTTTATTAAATATCGTGCATAGACGGTGAGTTTCTCATTTCATTTAACACAAGCAAACTATATGAAAGTAGCTGTCAGCACCGCTAGACCACATGAGACAACATGGATCACTATATCCCCGAAACCCAGACTCAAGACAGTAAAAATTGCATTAAGAAATTGCAAAAGTCAAGTGTAAACAGTAAAAATGAAAACGTAAAAAACGTAAAGGACCTTACCTTCGGTTGAAATATCCCTACAACATAAAAATGTACAAAACGAATCCACAACACAAAAACATTCGGTGCTAAATATCAGGTCCCAAAATGTCACTGAAATTACAAACGATCAAGAACAAGAGAGTCTCATCAAAGACTGTACAGTTCTGATCAGGGGAAACACCTGCACATAAGGCAGCTTTTCAAACTTGACCGAGAAAGCCTTGCTTTAGCAAAAGAGGACGGTCAAGGTATTCCCTAAGCAGCCTGGAAGTTCGTTAATGAGTTCACAAGGAAGGGTTGCTTGATTAGCTCACAGTTATGTATTAAACCAATGAAATATGAAGTTGCCAAAAAAAGTAAACTAAATAATGAATTAAATGAATCAACAAGTACGTCATAGCTGAGGTATAAAGGAATACTAATTGTGTTGTGGTGTTATATATATATATACACTATCTACCAACAAGTAATTGGACACCCCTGCAATCGACGATATCTGCGGTACTGATACACGTCACGGCGGCCGCCGTTAAATATCGTGTGGGAAACAACAACGCAACCAGTCGCATGCAAGATGCCACGCAGTTCGGAGCCCTCTGATTTCGAAAAAGGTGTAATCGTCGGGTGTCATAGAAATAGCCGATCGATACGGGACATATCCAGCGAGTTTAAGTACCCAAAAGCGACAGTGGCCTACGTGATTGGCAAGTGGAAGATAAGAGGTGACTGTTGGAATGTGCCCCGACCCGGAAGACCCACGAAACTGGGAGTTAGAGACCGACAGGTGCTGGCCAGAGAAATTCGGAACCGCACCAAATCGATGGGCCACATCCGTGAGGAGTTTCAACAGTCATCCGGGAGTGTTCGTTCGATGAATACCATCCGTAAGGAAGCCCATCTGCTCGGTTATCATACGCGTGCTGTCGTCCACAAGCCTTTGATCACCAAGTCCAGTAGTGCTGCTCGGCTAATGTGGTGCAAAGAACGTCGACAGTGGACCGTTGAACGGTGGAAACAGGTTCTCTGGAGCGACAAATCAAGGTTCACCCTCTACCGCTCGGATGGCAGGGTCTGGGTTTGGCGTCTGCCTGGAGAACGCCTCCTGCCGGAATGTATTGTGCCAACTGTGAAGTTCAGCGGCGGTGGAATTATGCTATGGGAGTGTTTCTCAGGATTGGCACGGAACCCTTGGTCGCAATTCCTGGTAGACTCAACGCCGAGACCCACTGCACCATTTTGGATGACCATGCGCTTTCTACGTTGTGGCAGTTTTACGGAGTGGACCTATGTTACTTTCAGGATGACAATGCCACCTGTCATGTTGCAAAGTCCACCATGGCTTGGTATGGTGACAATGGGGTTAATCGAATGGACTGGCCTGCGCCGAGCCCGGACCTTAACCCTGTCGAGCACCTATGGGACGAGTTGGAGCATCGACTTAAGGGGTGCCCCCACCGTCCGAAATCGGTGAAGGAACTGACCTGTCTTCTCCAAGCCGAGTGGAAGAAAATACCGCTAGCCGTCGTACCTCGCCTGGTTGAGAGTATGCCCCGGAGGGTCGCAGCTTTAACCGCCGCTCGTGGAGGCTCCACCAACTATTGAAGGTGAATAAACTTCGTTTTCCTTTGCTATCACAGGTGTGCAATTACTTGCTGGTAGATAGTGTATATATATATATATATATATATGTATATGGGATGTAAGGTCAGGTGATGCGTAACATCACAGCCTCTCCTTGACAAATGTCAACCCCGCCTTCTCGTGGTGCATCCTGTTCCCACTAAAGGGGCTCTGACGACCGCCCATAGCGGTATAACTATACCATCGGGATTAGAGGAAATTCTATCCCACACTCACCAACCCGCTTGGCCAGCGTGGTGAGTTATGGCCAAACCCCTCCAAAATGACTCCACAACTTAAATCTTGGCCCTCAGTCTCCGGCAGCTGGAATGTACCTGGCCAAGGCAGCGGCCAGTGGGACATGAAGGCAGAGGGTGCTAAGAATCCCCGGAGGACCGGACTAGGCTGCCATCTGATGCTGACCTTGGCAACGTACAATGGACGCTCCCTATCTTCTGATTCAAGGCTTCTTGAATTGGAAGAGGAACTACAAAGGATCAAGTGGGACATCGTGGGGCTAAGTGAGGTAAGGAGAAAAGGAGAAGATCTCATCGAACTTAAAAGTGGACATCTCTTCTACTATCGTGGGACAGATACTGGCAGAACTAGTGGTGTTGGATTTATAATAAACAAGAAACTGAAGGATAAAGTGGTAGAAGTTGAAAGTTCCTCTGACAGAGCTGCACGACTCGTTATCCAACTCTCGAGAAGATACCAGGCTCAGATTATTCAAACTTATGCACCCACCACAAGTCATCCTGAAGAAGAAATTGAAGAATTTTATGAGGAAATTTGTCATCTAAATAATAAAGGTAAGCAGCACTTGAAAATAATTATGGGAGATTTCAATGCAAAAATAGGGCAACGGCAACAGAATGAAACTTCAGTAGGTAAATTCGGTCACGGCAACAGAAACCAGCGTGGAAATACTCTCGTTGAATTTGCAGAGGCAGAAGGGTTTTTCATCTTGAACTCCTTCTTCAAGAAAAAGCCACACAGGAAATGTACATGGAGACATCCAAATGGGACGACAAGTGAAATTGATTTTATTATGTGTAACAAAAAATTCGTCATAGAAGACTGCAGTGTGCTAAACAAGTTCAACACAGGTAGTGACCATAGATTGGTGAGATGTAAGATTCACCTCAACACTAAACTTGAACGTGGCAAGCTCATAAGACAAACAAAATCTATTGACATAACCAACCTTAAAACACACCATAATACCTTCAAGTTGGAACTGAAGAACAGGTTCTCTGCTTTAGAAGGCCTAACATCGGAAGAAGTGGGCATCTCTGAAGTTAACAGAAAAGTAACCAAAGCTCTTATGGAAACAGCAACAAAATTAGCTGGGTCTAAGAACAAGTTGCATGTAAATAAATTATCAGGAAAAACGAAAATGTTGATGCAAAAAAGAAGAGAGATGAGGACAACTAAAGAAGATGTGACTTCCAAAGTGGAATATATAGAGCTATGCAAGACAGTACGAAAAAGTATCACTGAAGACGTAAGAAAATTCAACTGTGAACTAGTGAGGAAAGCAATTGAAAACAACCAAAGCCTAAAGATAGCAAAGGGACATCTCAGTAAGGGAAGAAAACAGATTATGGCACTGAGAAAAGAAGATGGTTCTGTAACAAGAAATAGAGGCGAAATTTTGACAAGAGTGAAAGATTTCTACTCCAAATTATATGAAAGGGATGATACATGCACTCCAGACATCATGAAAGATACCAGTACCAGAGTTCCTCCAGTCCTTCCAGCAGAAGTTGCACATGCAATCAAGAACATGAAGCGGGGAAAAGCTCCAGGAGAAGATGGAATTACTGTAGACATCATACAAGAAGCAAGTGGAGAAATCGAAACAGTACTCGCCCAAATTTTCACTCGATGCCTTAATGAAGGAAAGATTTCTGAGGATTGGAACACCGCTACAATGATCCTGCTACATAAGAAAGGTGACATTGAGGATCTCGGAAACTACAGACCTATCAGCCTCCTATCAGTAGTTTATAAAATCTTCACTAAAGTTCTTTCACACCGCTTGAAGGTAACACTGGACATGGCTCAACCGAGAGAACAAGCTGGATTCAGGAGTGGCTACAGCACAATAGATCATATCCACGTGCTGAGAGAACTAATTGAAAGAGCGAGGGAATATGAACTTCCATTGTGCATGGCTTTTATCGATTATGAAAAAGCCTTTGATTCGGTGAAACCATCAGCAGTTACAATGGCTCTGAAAACCTGCGGTATTGAAGATGCATACATTAATATTATTAATAACATCTATGAAAATGCAAGTGCAAAGATTAGGCTGTTTGAAAATACAACACACATAAAAATTGGAAAGGGAGTGAGACAAGGTGACACCATATCTCCGAAGCTCTTTAATGCCACATTGGAGGGTGTTTTTCAGTCACTGAGCTGGGAAAACAAGGGGATAAAGATTAATGGAGATTATCTAACCCACCTTCGTTTTGCTGATGACGTAGTCATTTTTGCAACTAGTCCATCAGAGCTGCAGAGTATGATCCAGGAACTTGCTGACAAGAGTAAAGAAGTGGGATTAAAAATGAACTTTCAGAAGACAAAGGTGATGTTCAATGCTTTTACAAGAAATGAAGATTTATCGATTGATGGAGAAAAGCTGGAGATAACAGACACGTACGTTTATCTTGGACAGCAGATATCAAGTGAGGGTCACATTGATGAAGAAATTAATCGGCGTACAAAACTTGCCTGGAGAGCTTTTGGAAGAAACAGCATAATTTTCAAGAGCAATATGCCATTATGTCTTAAAAGAAAAGTGTTTGATCAATGCATCCTTCCAGTGCTTACGTATGGTGCAGAGACGTGGACCTTAACTAAAAGAGACATACAAAGGCTGCAGACAACTCAAAGTAGCATGGAGAGGTGCTTGCTTGGTGTAACCAGGAGAGATAAGAAGAGGAACTCGTGGATCCGAAAAATGACAAGAGTGGAAGACATCATGATCAGAGTTAAATCCCTGAAATGGCAATGGGCTGGACATACTGCCAGAAGGACAGACCATCGATGGACAGCCGAAATTTTAGATTGGATTCCAAGGGACAGGAAAAGACCCAGAAGAAGACCACATGGGAGATGGGTGGATGAAATTCGAAAGTATGCAGGGGTGACATGGAGGAGACTGGCACAAGACAGACCGTTGTGGAGGAAACTTGGGGAGACCTTCGTCCAGCAGTGGATTGATAATGGTTGACAATGATGATGATGATGATGATATGTATATACACTCATGTCCAAAAGTTAAGCATAATCAATATACTTGTGAATATTCAAGAACCAATCGTTGGAAAGGCACGAAACTGGGTATGCGTGTGTAATAACTTAATAACATATTGCAAGTACAACAGCAGACAAAACAAGTTATGAAACAAAGTTTATTGCATTACTTATGCAGATTTACAAAAGTCAACAACACAGTGATTTTCGTGTTGAGTACATAAAATTGAAAAAAGACTAATGCACCATGATTAATAAGGGATGTGGTGACCTCTTGCAGCCCGGCAAGTCTTCTTATGCTGCGGATCAGATTGTCCAAGAGCTATGTGAGCAATATGTCCCACTCCAGAGAGAGAGAGCTGTTCGGAGCTCTGGAATGGTCCTTGGTGGAGGCTGATGAGATGCAATTCGCTGCCCTAGTGCATCCCGTGCATTCTCTATCGGATTCATATCCGGAGACCTTGCTGGCCACACCATGTGCTGAATATCTTCACTTTGGAGAAAGTCATCCACCATCTGAGCTCTGTGGGGGCGTGCATTATGAATACTAGCTCTAGACCCACGGTGCCTCTGAAAAGTCTCACGTAAGGTTCCAGTATTTTATCTCTGTACCTCTGAGCATTGACGGTACCTCTGTCGAAGATGTAGAGCTCTGCGTGCTCATTCAACATGATACCTGCCCATACCATGACTCCACCGCCTCCAAATTGGTCTATTATCCTGATGTTATCGGGATTGACACGGGTTCCCCGTTCTCTCCAGGGAGTGGTTCGACGAGAATCATTCACTGAACTGAATCTCAGCTCATCAGTGAAGAACACATTCTTCCACTGATTCAGTGTTCAGTTTCAATGCTCCCGACTCCAGTTTAAAAGGGCTCTCCTGTTTGCAGGTGTAAGAGAGATACAACCCACTGGACGTTTTGCATAGAGACCAGAGTTCCTAATCCTCCTGTAAACCATTTGTTTTTAAATTCTTGGACCTGAGGCGGCCACAATCTCTGCAGAGAGCTACCTGGCAGACATCGTCCTATGACGTCGTGCAGTTAAGGCAAGATACCGGTCCTGCTGAGCAGTTGTTACTCTTGGACGACCTTATACTGATTCTCGTCTGGCCTCTTCTTCTGTGTCTTGGAACCTTCCCCAAAGCCTGGAGATGGCAATTTGCGCCACACTCATTGCTCTGGAGACTGCAGTCTGTGACTGTCCTCATTCCAGCCTTCCGAGTATTCTATCCTGAAAAAACATGGTGACCCTGGCGTCTTTGTTCCATGTTACGTTCCTAATCACCAATGACAACTCTTCTCACGATGATTGCAAGAAAATGGTAGAAGACACTCAGGGTAGGGTGAGCTGCTTTTATGGAATTGCGAGATATTTTCATATCAAACTTCAGCGACGCTACTTAACGGTGCAGTACGATTGGTTTAGGTTGTGACTAATCTACATACCAATGTCCGCTGTTTTATCGGTTATACCTCTTCACTTTGTATGTTTTACCAACTACGTTTAACCTTTGGACACCAGTTAAATTTATATAGAGATTTTACGATATAATAACATATATATTGGTTTCAACAATAGCTGTAAAGAGTCAATAAAATAATCATATATTTCAGCATTTCGACAAGTTTTTTAAAATCTTTCAATGAAAGTAGAATTATGCATGTTAAAGCTCTTTTACCGGTGAATATATATATTTGCAAGGTCCGGTGATACATAACATACAGCCTCTCCTTGACAAATGTCAACCCCTACTTCTCATGATGCATCTTGTTCCCACTGAAGGAACTTTGACGGCCCTCACTTAGCAGTGTACTTCTACCACCGGAATTAAAAGAAATGCTATCCCACACTCACCAAACCACTTGCCAGCGTGGTGAGTTATTCCCCCTACCCAATAATTTTACAACATACTCATTGGCCCTCGCCCTCATTCTTCGGCAACTGGAATTTATCTGGCCAATGCAGCGGCCAGTACGACATGAAGGCAGAGAATGCTAAGAATCACAGGAGAACCGAACTGGGCTGTCATCGGATGTATGATGACGAACTTGATTTGCATAGGGTGATTCGAAGGTTTTGCAGTATTTGCATAAACGCATGTGCTGGGGCAGGTATGACACGTGTTTAAACTTGTTCAAGTCGCGCACTGCAGTCAGTTGAAAGGGATATAAAGTAGTAGTCGTTGCTGTGAACAGCATTGCATGCCGTCGTTCTGTCTGTGGTTGGGACGCCTAAAAGAAAGACAGCGACAACCGGCTAATTAAGAAAATTTATAAGTTTGAACTCGACCATAACGCTGCTCAAACAACACGAAACATTTGCCATGCGAAAGTGGAAGGTTCCGTGGACCACAGTACCGCAACCAGACGGTTCAAGAGATTTCGCTTAAGTGACAGAAACCTCGACGATCGGCCAAGGTAGGTAGGCCGCGAACCGTGGATTCGGAGGCCGTGCTCCATGCCGTAGAGGAAAATCCGACAACCAGCCCTCGGAGATTATCAGGCGAGCTGGACATATCTCAGACCAACGTGGTCTGTCACCTTCAGGACCTCGGCAAGGTCCACAGGAGCTGCCGCATTCTTTCTCATGAACTGACGGCAGCTGAAGCAAACCACCGAGTGGAACTGTGCATGAAACTCCTAGAAACCCACGCGATGTACATTTGATCAAGAGAATGTGGGTCTATCTATATAATCCTAACATACAACGGCAGTGGTTGAGTCTAGGCCTGCTTCCAGAACCTGTTGCCAAACGTGAGCATTTCGAGCACAAGGTGATGCCCTGCGTCTTGTGGAATTTCGAGGGGATAATCCATTACGAATTTGTTCCAGACGGTCGGACCATCAACGCCAACCTCTACTCTGAATAGCTGGAACGGATGTATGCCGTTTTGGAGGAAAAGTACGCGGCACTGGTGGACGGAAAGCGCGCTCTTCTACAGCAGGACAGCGCTCGCCCTGTTACCGCGCGAACGACCTGGACAAAACTCGAGGAACTTGAGGACATCGAACAGATGCCACAGTCAGCATATAGTCCGACCCTTTCCCGTCGGATTATTACCTGTTCCGGTCCATGGCCCACTTCCTTCGCGGGCGATACTTCTTCAATCAGGAGGAGGTGGCAGCTGCGATGAAGGAGTTCTTCGCCTCGACGGACAAGAACTGGTACCGCCGCGGAATCCAAGAACTGTCAGACAGATGACTAAAGACGGTGCAACACAATGACCTATACTTTGAATGCTAGTCAGCTTTTGTCGTAAAGGTACGTATGAAGACATAAAGTGATCCAAATATTGCAAAACGTTCGACTCACCCTCTGTAGTTATTATTCACAAACTCTATCTTCTGATTCAAGGCTTCGCGAATTGGAGGAGGAACTGCAGAGGATCAAGTGGGACATCGTTAGGCTAAATGAAGTACGAAGAAAAGCAAGCGCTCTCATAGAACTGAAAAGTGAACATCTCTTTTACTACAGCGACAGTTACCGGCAGAACTAGTTGTGTTGGATTTTTAATCAACAAGAAATCGAAGGGTAACGTTCTAGAAGTTGAAAGTTCCTCAGATAAAGCTGCATGACTCGTTATCCAACTCTCAAAAAGATGAGAGTCAGATCATTCAAGTTCAGGTATTCACCACAAGTCATCGTAAGAAAAAAATTGAAGAGTTTTTAAATTCGTCTTCTAAATAACAAAGGCTAGTAGCACTTGAAGACCATTACGAGCGATTTCAATGAGAAAATTCGGCAGGTAAATTCGGTCACGGCAACAGAAACTAGGGTAAAATATTCTTAGTTTTAACTTATGGGATTTGATACCAATCATTTATCACTCTCTCTCTCTCTCTCTCTCTCTCTCTCTCTCTATATATATATATATATATATATATACCATCATCATCATCATCATTATTGTCAACCATTATCAATCCACTGCTGGACGAAGGTCTCTCCAAGTTTCCTCCACAACGGTCTGTCTTGTGCCAGTCTCCTCCATGTCACTCATGCATACTTTCGAATTTCATCCACCCATCTCCCATGTGGTCTTCTTCTGGGTCTTTTCCTGTCCCTTGGAAAATCTAAAATTTCGGCTGTCCATCGATTATCTGTCCTTCTGGCAGTATGTGCAGCCCATTGCCATTTCAGGGATTTAACTCTGATCATGATGTCTTCCACTCGCGTCATTTTTCGGATCCACGAGTTCCTCTTCTTATCCCTCCTGGTTACACCAAGCATGCACCTCTCCATGCTTTTTTGAGTTGTCTGCAGCCTTTGTATGTCTCTTTTAGTTAAGGTCCACGTCTCTGCACATACGTAAGCACTGGAAGGATACATTGATCAAACACTTTTCTTTTAAGACATAATGGCATATTGCTCTTGAAAATTATGCTGTTTCTTCCAAAAGCTCTCCAGGACAGTTTTGTACGCCGATTAATTTCTTTATCAATGTGACCCTCACTTGATATCTGCAGTCCAAGATAAACGTACGTGCCTGTTATTTCCAGCTTTTCTCCATCAATTGATAAATCTTCATTTCTTGTAAAAGCATTGAACATCCGTTTTGTCTTCTGAAAGTTCATTTTTAATCCCACTCCTTTACTCTTGTCAGCAAGTTCCTGGATCATACTCTGGCGCTCTGATGGGGCAGTTGCAAAAATGACTACGTCATCAGCAAAACGAAGGTAGGTTAGATAATCTCAATTAATCTTTTTCCCCTTGTTTTCCCAGCTAAGCGACTGAAAGACACCCTCCAATGAGGCATTAAAGAGCTTCGGAGATATGGTGTCACCAAGCGGGTTGGTGAGTGTGGGATAGCATTTCCTCTAATCCGGATGGTATAATTATACTGCTATTGGCGGTGGTCAGATCCCCTTTAGTGGGATCAGGATGCACCATCCCGTATATATATATTTTGACGGAAAAAAATCCGAACACCACGAAAAAATAGTTTTAGAGGTATGAAATGGCGGCAATACATTTGTATAGGTGACATATTTAATCGATTAAGGTTTCAAGATCACAGCTTATTGTAAGCGCGAGAAGAGCCATTTTAAATGTGAAATGCTGGTACATTATTAACAGGTGCTACCGCCAGAATGTTGAATGCAAGCTTGCAAACGTTCATGCATTGTGTCGTACAGGTGCTGGATGTCAGTTTGTGGGATGGAGTTCCATGCCTGTTGGACTTGGTCGGTCAATACTGGGACGGTTAATGCTGGTTGGGGGTGATACTGGAGTTGTCGTCCAATGATGTCCCATACGTGCTCGATTGGGGAAAGATCTAGTGATCTAGCAGGCCACGGCAACATGTCGGCACTCTGTAGAGCATGTTGGGTTACAACAGCGGTATGCGGGCGAGCGTTACCCTGTTGGAAAACACCCCTGGAATGTTGTTCATGAATGGCAGCACAACAGGTTGAATCCCCAGACCGACGTACAAGTGTGCCGTCAGGGTACGTGGGATAACCACGAGAGTGCTCCTGCTGTCATAGGAAATTGCTCCCCAGACCAAAACTCCAGGTGTAGGTCCAGTGTGTCTTGGCCGTAGACAGGTAGGTTGCAGGCGCTCACCCGGCCTCCTTCTAACCAACACACGGCAATCACTGGCACCCAGGCAGAACCAGTTTTCATCAGAAAACACAACAGATCTCCACTCCGTCCTCCAATGAGCTCTAGCTTGACACCACAGGTCGTCTGGCTAGGAGCTGTCCTTCAAGTAACCGATTTGTAACAGTTCGTTGTGTCACTGTGGTGGCAACTGGAGCTCGAATTGCTGCCGCAGACGCGGTACGATGCGCCACGGCCATACGCCGTACACGGCGGTCTTCCCTCTCAGTAGTTCCACGTGGCCGGCCGGAACCCGTTCTTCTTGAGGCAGTACCTTTCCTTGAACACCGCTGCCAAAAATCATGCACAGTGGCTACATTCCTGCCAAGTCGTTCTGCAATATTTGCGGAAAGAAAATCCACCTTCTTGTAGCCCTGTTACACGACCTCGTTCAAACTCCGTGAGCTGTTGATAATTGCTTCTTCGTCTTTTTAAAGGCATTCTTCACTAACATCAACACACTACGTCGAATCTCAACGATAACGAACGCTCACGAACGTTACGGCGCGTATTTACAGCAAACCTGTTTTGCATGTTCCGAGGAGCGCTACTAGCGCCACACGTATGCACCGAACGCGAAATTTACATAGACGTCATCTTACAGATGTACTCTCACCGCCTACCAACTGTCGTTTATCTAACACAACCCCTTCTTGGTGTTGGGATTTTTTCCGCACATATATATATATATATATGGGATGTAAGGTCAGGTGATGCGTAACATCACAGCCTCTCCTTGACAAATGTCAACCCCGCCTTCTTGTGGTGCATCCTGTTCCCACTAAAGGGGCTCTGACGACCGCCAATAGCGGTATAACTATACCATCGGGATTAGAGGAAATTCTATCAAACACTCACCAACCCGCTTGGCCAGCGTGGTGAGTTATGGCCAAACCTATCCAAAATGACTCCACAACTTAAATCTTGGCCCTCAGTCTCCGGCAGCTGGAATGTACCTGGCCAAGGCAGCGGCCAGTGCGACATGAAGGCAGAGGGTGCTAAGAATCCCCGGAGGACATGACTAGGCTGCCATCTGATGCTGACCTTGGCAACGTACAATGGACGCTCCCTATCTTCTGATTCAAGGCTTCTTGAATTGGAAGAGGAACTACAAAGGATCAAGTGGGACATTGTGGGGCTAAGTGAGGTAAGGAGAAAAGGAGAAGATCTCATCGAACTGAAAAGTGGACATCTCTTCTACTATCGTGGGACAGATACTGGCAGAACTAGTGGTGTTGGATTTATAATAAACAAGAAACTGAAGGATAAAGTTGTAGAAGTTGAAAGTTCCTCTGACAGAGCTGCACGACTCGTTATCCAACTCTCGAGAAGATACCAGGCCCAGATTATTCAAGCTTATGCACCCACCACAAGTCATCCTGAAGAAGAAATTGAAGAATTTTATGAGGAAATTTGTCATCTAAATAATAAAGGTAAGCAGCACTTGAAAATAATTATGGGAGATTTCAATGCAAAAATAGGGCAACGGCAACAGAATGAAACTTCAGTAGGTAAATTCGGTCACGACAACAGAAACCAGCGTGGAAATACTCTCGTTGAGTTTGCAGAGGCAGAAGGGTTTTTCATCTTGAACTCCTTCTTTAAGAAAAAGCCACACAGGAAATGGACATGGAGACATGCAAATGGGACGACAAGTGAAATTGATTTTATTATGTGTAACAAAAATTTCGTCATAGAAGACTGCAGTGTGCTAAACAAGTTCAACACAGGTAGTGACCATAGATTGGTGAGATGTAAGATGCACCTCAACACTAAACTTGAACGTGGCAAGCTCATAAGACAAACAAAATGTATTGACATAACCAACCTTAAAAAACACCATAATACCTTCAAGTTGGAACTGAAGAACAGGTTCTCTGCTTTAGAAGGCCTAACATCGGAAGAAGTGAACATCTCTGAAGTTAACAGAAAAGTAACCAAAGCTCTTATGGAAACAGCAACAAAATCAGCTGGGTCTAAGAACAAGTTGCATGTAAATAAATTATCAGGAAAAACGAAAATGTTGATGCAAAAAAGAAGAGAGATGAGGACAACTAAAGAAGATGTGACTTCCAAAGTGGAATATATAGAGCTATGCAAGACAGTACGAAAAAGTATCACTGAAGACGTAAGAAAATTCAACTGTGAACTAGTGAGGAAAGCAATTGAAAACAACCAAAGCCTAAAGATAGCAAAGGGACATCTCAGTAAATGAAGAAAACAGATTATGGCACTGAGAAAAGAAGATGGTTCTGTAACAAGAAATAGAGGCGAAATTTTGACAAGAGTGAAAGATTTCTACTCCAAATTATATGAAAGGGATGATACATGCACTCCAGACATCATGAAAGATACCAGTACCAGAGTTCCTCCAGTCCTTCCAGCAGAAGTTGCACATGCAATCAAGAACATGAAGCGGGGAAAAGCTCCAGGAGAAGATGGAATTACTGTAGACATCATACAAGAAGCAAGTGGAGAAATCGAAACAGTACTCGCCCAAATTTTCACTCGATGCCTTAATGAAGGAAAGATTCCTGAGGATTGGAACACCGCTACAATGATCCTGCTACATAAGAAAGGTGACATTGAGGATCTCGGAAACTACAGACCTATCAGCCTCCTATCAGTAGTTTATAAAATCTTCACTAAAGTTCTTTCACACCGCTTGAAGGTAACACTGGACATGGCTCAACCGAGAGAACAAGCTGGATTCAGGAGTGGCTACAGCACAATAGATCATATCCATGTGCTGAGAGAACTAATTGAAAGAGCGAGGGAATATGAACTTCCATTGTGCATGGCTTTTATCGATTATGAAAAAGCCTTTGATTCGGTGAAACCATCAGCAGTTACAATGGCTCTGAAAACCTGCGGTATTGAAGATGCATACATTAATATTATTAATAACATCTATGAAAATGCAAGTGCAAAGATTAGGCTGTTTGAAAATACAACACACATAAAAATTGGAAAGGGAGTGAGACAAGGTGACACCATATCTCCGAAGCTCTTTAATGCCACATTGGAGGGTGTTTTTCAGTCACTGAGCTGGGAAAACAAGGGGATAAAGATTAATGGAGATTATCTAACCCACCTTCGTTTTGCTGATGACGTAGTCATTTTTGCAACTAGTCCATCAGAGCTGCAGAGTATGATCCAGGAACTTGCTGACAAGAGTAAAGAAGTGGGATTAAAAATGAACTTTCAGAAGACAAAAGCGATGTTCAATGCTTTTACAAGAAATGAAGATTTATCGATTGATGGAGAAAAGCTGGAGATAACAGACACGTACGTTTATCTTGGACAGCAGATATCAAGTGAGGGTCACATTGATGAAGAAATTAATCGGCGTACAAAACTTGCCTGGAGAGCTTTTGGAAGAAACAGCATAATTTTCAAGAGCAATATGCCATTATGTCTTAAAAGAAAAGTGTTTGATCAATGCATCCTTCCAGTGCTTACGTATGGTGCAGAGACGTGGACCTTAACTAAAAGAGACATACAAAGGCTGCAGACAACTCAAAGTAGCATGGAGAGGTGCCTGCTTGGTGTAACCAGGAGAGATAAGAAGAGGAACTCGTGGATCCGAAAAATGACAAGAGTGGAAGACATCATGATCAGAGTTAAATCCCTGAAATGGCAATGGGCTGGACATACTGCCAGAAGGACAGATCATCGATGGACAGCCGAAATTTTAGATTGGATTCCAAGGGACAGGAAAAGACCCAGAAGAAGACCACATGGGAGATGGGTGGATGAAATTCCAAAGTATGCAGGGGTGACATGGAGGAGACTGGCACAAGACAGATCATTGTGGAGGAAACTTGGGCAGACCTTCGTCCAGCAGTGGATTGATAATGGTTGACAATGATGATGATGATGATGATGATATATATACGGGATGTAAGTTCAGGTGATGCGCAACATCACAGTCTCGTTTTGACAAATGTCAACCCCGCCTTCTCGTGATGTATCCTGTTCCCACTAAAGGGGCTCTGACAACCGCCAATAGCGGTATAACTATACCATCGGGATTAGAGGAAATGCTATCCCACACTCACCAACCCGCTTGGCCAGCGTGGTAAGTTATGGCCAAACCCCTCCAAAATGAATCCACAACTTAAATCTTGGCCCTCAGCCTACGGCAGCTGGAATGTACCTGGCCAAGGCAGCGGCCAGTGCGACATGAAGGCAGAGGGTGCTAAGAATCCCCGGAGGACCGGACTAGGCTGCCATCTGATGCTGACCTTGGCTACGTATAACGGACGCTCCCTATCTTCTGATTCAAGGCTTCTTGAATTGGAAGAGGAACTACAAAGGATCAAGTGGGACATCGTCGGGTTAAGTGAGGTAAGGAGAAAAGGAGAAGATCTCATGGAACTGAAAAGTGGTTGAGAGTATGCCCGGAAGGTCGCAGCTTTAACCGCCGCTCGTGGAGGCTCCACCAGCTATTGAAGGTGAATAAACTTCGTTTTCCTTTGTTATCACAGGTGTCCAATTAATTGTTGGTAGATAGTGTATATATATATAGTGGTGGCAAAAATTGTGAATACTTTTTGAAATTTTCATGTTTTGCAACTGCAGGCTTAACTGTTATTTTGCACCAAATGCAAATGTTTATGTCAATTTAAAGAAAATGTAATGCTGAATTTAATACAAAAAACGGAATGCAAATATTTGTAGTACAAAAACGTTATGCTTACTTTAGTCGAAAAAAGAAACACAAGTGTGATTCAGGTAAGAAGCGGATTATAAGTGAAAACCCTGCTGACCAATCACAGTCCTTGTTCTGGGGACCAATCAAATGACAGTAGCTGCAATACATCTTGTGAGAAGTTGAGGAAAGTCAGTTTTGCTGTTTGTTCTGTAGAAGAAAGATTGTTAGCGGTGTTAGTGAAGCGTAATTGTAGATTGTGTGAATATTATCAGTAGTTCTTTAAATTTAACGAGTAGATAATAAGCACAGCAATGGCATCAAAGAAAAGAGTTGATTGGTCACCCATGAAAAGGGGAAGGATTGTTTTATTACGTGAATCGGGTCTTTCTTATGATAAAATTGCAAGGCAAGTAGGTGAGTCAGTGACAACATCTGGTGTACGAAAATGCTGTTTACGTTATCAGGAAACAAAGTCACTGAAAAACAAACCAGGAGAAGGCTGAAAGAAGTGCACAAAAGCTGCAGAATGACAGAAGTATAAAAGGACTGTGTCAGAAAGACAGAAAATATTTATCTGAGGCTATCAGAGCTGAACTGTTGCCAATTGGTGTTTCTGTCAGTTTAAGAAAGATAAGGAGCAAATTATCATATATGGAACTAAGAGGTAGGATTCCGAGAAAAAAGCCATATCTGAATCTACAGCAGCGCAAGAAACGACTACAGTTGGCAAAATAATACATTGTGACGAAAGTAAGATATCCTTATTTGGTGGTGATGGCCGAAAATATGTGAGACGTAGAGTAGGAGAAGAGCTACATCCTGACTGCATGGAGGCCAATGTAAAGCACCCAACGAGCGTTATGATTTGGGCATGTATGGCAGCAAATGTGGTTGTCCGCCTTCATGTAATCGACGGCACGCTGAACGCAAGAAAATACATTGACACCATCCTGGAACCAAAACTGCTACCTTCCATCGAGGATCTCTTTCCGAACAACGCACCATTTCTTTTTTAGCAGGATTAAGCTCCCTGCCACACAGCAAAAATATTTAATCAGTGGTTCACATCAAAGTCCATTCCATTCTTGAACTGGCCATGAAACAGCCCTGAGCTGAACGCAATAGAAAATTTGTGTCACCGTTTGAAAAGCCTTGAACGAATGAGACGTCCATCAAATAAATGGCAGTCATTATAATTGAGGCTATAATTGCTTCCTGGGATCACGTAATAACGGTAGCAGAGCTTCAAACACTTGTTGGTTCAATGAGACGTCGCTGTGATACGGTTTTAAAGAATAAAGGCTGCCCTGCTAAATACTGATAGTACAAAGACATCGCTCTTTCCACGTTTAACAACGCACAAATTTTTCGGTTGCTGTGCGTCGCTAAACGTGGAAAGAGCGATGTCTTTGTTTATTCACTGACGCCACGTATTTGGAGGATTTTCACTGATAGTACATTGAAATCGTATGTGCATTACAGTATTTTCAGCATGATTTCAGTTTTCTCGGCATAACGTTTTTTGTACTGCATATATTTTCATTCTGTCTTCTGTATTAAATTCAGCATTAAGTTTTCTTTAAATTGACATATAAACATTTGCATTTGGTGCAAAATCACATTTCTTATATGCCTGCAAAGCTGCAAAACATGAAAATTTCAAAAAGTGTCCACAATTTTTGCTACCATTGTGTATATCATCATCATTATCAATCCACTGCTGGATGAAGGTCTTCCCAAGTTTCTTCCACAACAGTCTGTCTTGTGCCAGTCTTCACCATGTTACTCCTGTATGCTTTCGAATTTCATCCACCTATCTCCGAAGTGGTCTTCTTCTGGGCCTTTTCCTGTCCCTTGGAATCCAGTCTAAAATTTCGGTTGTCCATCGATGGTCTGTTCTTCTGGCAATATCTCCAGCCCATTGCCATTTCAGGGGTTTTACTCTGATCATAATGTCTTCCACTCTTGTCATTTTTCTGACCCACGAGTTTCTCTTCTTATCTCTCCTGGTTACACCAAGCATGCAGCTCTCCATGCTTCTTTGAGTTTCTGCAGTCTTTGTATATCTTTTTTAGTTAAAGTCCACGTCTCTGCACCACACGTAAGCACTGGAAGGATGCATTGATCAAACACATTTCTTTTAAGATAACATGGCATATTGTTCTTGAAAATTATACTGTTTCTTCCAAAAGCTCTCCAGGCAAGTTTTATACGCCAATTAATTTCTTCATCAATATGACCCTTACTGGATATCTGCTGTCCAAGGTAAATGTAGATAACGATTATCTCCAGCTTTTCCCCATCAATCGATAAATCTTCATTTCTTGTAAAAGCATTGTGCATCACTTTTAGCTTCTGAAAGTTCATTTTTAATCCCACTTCTTTACTTTTGTCAGCAAGTTCCTGGACCATACTCTGCAGCTCTGACGGGATGGTTTCAAAAATGACTGCGTCATCAGCAAAACGAAGGTGAGTTAGATAATTTCCATTAATCTTTATTCCTCTGTTTTCCCAGTTCAGCGATTGAAAGATTTTTTGCAATGTGCATTAAAGAGTTTGTGAGATATCATGTCACACTGTCTCACTCCCTTTCCAATTTTTATGAGTGCTGTATTCTCAAATAGCCGAACCTTTGCATTTGTATTTTCATAGATGTTATGAATAATATTAATGTATGCATCTTCAATACCGCATGATTTCAAAACCATTGTAACTGCTGATGTTTTCACAGAATCAAAGGCCTTTTCATAATCGATAAAAGCCGTGCATAATGGGAGTTCATATTCTCTCGCTCTTTCAGTTAGTTCTCTCAGTACGTGGATATGATATATAGTACTATAGCCGCTCCTGAATCCAACTTGTTCTCTCGGTTGAGCCATGTCCAGTGTCACCTTCAAGCGGTATGAAAGAACTTTAGTGAAGATTTTATAAACCACTGATAGGAGGCTGATAGGTTCCTGAGATCTTCAATTGGAACAATGCTACAACAATGATTGTTTTTTATACAGCAGGATCACTGTTGTAGCATTGTTTCAATTCTCAGGAATCTTACCTTCATTAAGGCATCTATTATAGTAAAAACGTGGGCAAGTACTGTTTCAATTTCTCCACTTGCTTCTTGTATGATGTCTACCGTAATTCTATCTTCTGCTGGAGCTTTCCCCGTTTATTGCATGTACAATTTCTGCGGGAAAGACTGGAAGAACTCTGGTATTGATATTGTACTTTTCGTAATGTCTGGAGTACATCCCTTTCGTATATTTTGAGTACAAATCTTTCACTCTTGGCAAAATTTCGCCTCTAATTCTTGTTACAGAACCATCTTCTTTTCTCAGTGCCGTAATGTTTTCTTCCGTTACGGAGATGTCCCTTTGCTCTCTTCAGGCTTCGGTTGTTTTCAGTTGCTTTCCTCACTAGTTCACAGCTGAATTTCCTTACGTCTTCAGTGATACTTTTTCGTACTGTCTTGCAAAGCTCTATATATTCTACTTTGGAAGTTACAGCTCCTTATTTGTCCTCATCTCTCTTCGTTTTAGCATTAGAATTTTAGTTTTTCCCGATAATTTGTTTATATGCAACTTATTCTAAGTACCAGCTAATTTTGTTGCTGCTTCCATAAGAACTGGCTAGTTTTCTGTTAACTTCAGAGCTGTACATTTCTTCCTACGTTAGACCTTCTATATAGAACAGAGAATCTGTTCCTCAGTTCCAATTTGAATGTATTATGATGTTTTTTACGGCTGGTTATGTCAATACATTTTGTTTGTTTTATGAGCTTGCAACGCTCGAGTTTAGCATTGAGGTACAGTCCTCAAAAAAAAACCCGAGCACCCCCCCCCCTAACTTTGGAACCATTTGCCGCAGATAGACAAGTAAGGTACCTTTGTAAAGCACTCGAAGGGAACTATCGCGTGAAGCGAAGAAAAATGTTAATTAAGCTAATTAACACGTTAATTAGCTCACTATATCCGAATTTTTCCATATAAGGGGTATGTTATTTTATGCACATTCTGTTTAGCACATGGAAAATTCCTTAAATTTTAAATATCATCCAAATCGGATGATTAATAGCGAAAATATTTGCAAATAAAGTTAGAGGGGGCATCCATATAACTACATCTGGGAAACACACCTGGAATGTTTCTTTCCCTGCAAGAACAGTGATAATGCTGGAAAGTCGGCGTCTTGCCCGAACCTCAGACAAATTGAATGCAAAGCACAGATGCGGTCTTGCCGTTTCCTTTACAACAACTTCATTTATTCGTGCTAATGACTTGAATTAATATTAGAATAAAAAGTATGTATTTTTCTAATAATGGAAAACCCGAATCTATGCAAGCTGAAATTTGTTTTGAATATTCTTATTTCCGATCCTTACACTTTCCCGAGGCACTGAGTATTCGCGTATCACTGAAACGTTGTTTCATAATAGGAAATTGAAGCAGAACCACGAAATCCGATTTTTTACGTTTTTCAACCATAGGTTGAAGAAGCGAATATGCTCCAGCATTGTCCGTCTGTCTGTCTGTCTGTCTGTCCGCACGATAACTCGCGTAAAAATGGTTCGATTTTGATTAAATTTTAGTATGTGGTAGGGACGCCTGGAGTCGAACCCTATTGAAAACGGACGAAATGGGGTCAAAGGTCAGAACATAGGAGCGGGATCCATTCCATCGCCCTTATGCGTCATAACTTGAGTAATGATTACTGCAGCCGCCCCAGTGGCGCAATGGTCTAAGAGACGGCTTCTGATCATTCGTACGAGATAGGCCCAAGTTCGAGTCCCGGTGACGCATGGATGTTGGATTTATCTTAGGGCACTGGCTCTCTCCCTTCCCTGGAGTCAGTGTCCCTAAATTAGGGACGTGCGACTGTTTATAGCCCACTGAGTTGCTCACGGTGGTCGTTAAACTCTCAATAAAAAAAACATAAAAAAATTCTGGTATGTTGGAAAGCGTATCATAATGCATTGCATGATTTTACTAACTTGTTTAGTACGTCTTTTGTAGAAAAAAGATCGTATTTGTGTTATCGGTTTGTCCGTCCGTCCGTCTGTGGACACCATATCTTTGCAACCATTAGTCCAATTAGAAAAATTCTTTTTGCATTGGGAAGCTTGAAATGTGCGAATGATGATCCTTTATTTCGTTTTATTTTTTTTTCAATGTGCAATTTCCCCGCTGGAGGGCGTAAAAGCAGATGATATCGAATTCAAAACACATTTTATTACATATATACACTAGCGAAAGTGAAAAAAGAACACCAGCTATATTTGCTGGTAAACTGAAAAATAACATTTCCATGTAACATGGTTAGTACGAGGTTGAACCTCCATGAACTGCGTCACACTGTGTAATTCTGGCATGGAGTCTGTCGTACAGATGTTGGATGTAAGTTTGGGGTATTGAGTTCCAAGCATCCTCAACCTGAACGCGTAAATCGGGGATGGTCGTGGCTGGCCGTGGAGACCCATAAAATCCCACACGTGCTCAATGGGGGACAAATCCGGTAAACGTGCAGGCCATGGAAGTTGTCTCACTCCCTGAAGTGCATGTTGCGTTGCACGTGCCGTGTGTGGGCGTGCGTTATCTTGCTGGAAAACACCATGATGGACCGACCTTACAAATGGTACAACAACGGGCTGAATGATGTTGTTGATGTAGGAGGTGCTGTTTAACGTACCCGGTAGAAAAACACTAGTTGTGTACGGGAGTGATAGATGATCGCTCCCCACACCAGGAGACCAGGTGTTGGCCTTGTGTGTCGCTGGCGGATGCAAGAAGGGTGGAGACGCTCCCCTGTGCGTCTGCGAACACGCATACGGCCATCGGAGGCTCCCAAGCAGAATCTGCTTTCATCGCTGTACACGACAGATCGCCATTGCGTTCTCCAGTGCAGACGTTGGCGACACCACTGCAGCCGTTCCTGACGGTGGGCTGGAGCCAGAGGTACACATGCCAGAGGCACACGTGCACGTAGTCCTGCATCCAGTAGATTGTTGCGGATTGTTCGCACAGTCACCTCAGGTGCAACGGCAGCTCGGATTTGGGTCGCAGTGGATGTTCTGCTTGAGAACGCCGCTCTTCTTATGCGTCGATCGGTCCGCTCATCAGTCCGTCTGTGACTCCCGGTTCCACGTCTTCTCGTGTGGGAATGTTCCTCGGACCATCTACGGCACCATCGTACCACCACCGATACTTCCTGTCCAATTCGCTCCGCAATACGACGATACGATCACCCGGCCTCGCGGAGTCCGACTAGACGACCTCGTTCAAAGTCCGATAACTGCTGAAATCGTACACGTCTTCCATGTCCAGGCATTGCAGCTTCTTCAGGGTCTTCGCACGTGTCCGTAAGCCGACGACTGATTACATGCACTACGTCGAAGTGCATGTAATCAGTAGTCGGCGTACCACCGACGATAATTTGCCACCGACGATAATTTGCATATTATGCCGTGCTGTGGCGTAAGCGCTCACCGGTTGGTCCCGAAATTAACATCACACCTACGTAAATTCGACCCCATTAACATACACTGACGGAAAAAAAATCCCAACACCACGAAAAAATAGTTGTAGACGAATGAAATGGCGGCGATACATTTGTATAGGTAACATATTTAATCGACTAAATTTTCAAGATCACAGCTTATTGTAAGCGCGAGAAGAGCCATTTTAAATGTGAAATGCTGGTACATTATTAACCGGTGTAACCGCCAGAATGTTAAATGCAAGCTCGCAAACGTTCATGCATTGTGTCGTACAGGTGCTGGATGTCAGTTTGTGGGATGGAGTTCCATGCCTGTTGCACTTGGTCGGTCAATACAGGGACGGTTAATGCTGGTTGGGGATGACGCTGGAGTTTTCGTCCAATGATGTCCCATACGTGCTCGATTGGTGAAAGATCTGGGGATCTAGCAGGCCACGGCAACATGTCGACACTCTGAAGAGCATGTTGGGTTACAACAGTGGTATGCGGACGAGCGTTATCCTTTTGGAAAACACCCCTGGAATGCTGTTCATGAATGGCAGCACAACAGGTTGAATCACCAGACCGACGTACAACTGTGCCGTCAGGGTGCGTGGGATAACCACGAGAGTGCTCCTGCTGTCATAGGAAATTGCTCCCCAGACCATAACTCCAGGTGTAGGTCCAGTGTGTCTCGGCCGCAGACAGGTTGGTTGCAGGCGCTCACCTGGCCTCCTTCTAACCAACACACGGCCATCACTGGCACCTAGGCAGAACCAGTTTTCATCAGAAAACACAACAGATCTTCACTCCGTCCTCCAATGAGCTCTAGCTTGACACCACTGACGTCGCAAACGGCAGTGGTTTGGAGTAAGTGGAATGCACGCTACAGGGCGTCTGGCTCGGAGCTGTCCTTCAAGTAACCGATTTGTAACAGTTCGTTGTGTCACTGTGGTGGCAACTGCAGCTCGAATTGCTGCCGCAGACGCGGTACGATGCGCCACGGTCATACGCCGTACACGGCGGTCTTCCCTCTCAGTAGTGCCACGTGGCCGGCCGGAACCCGTTCTTCTTGAGGCAGTACCTTTCCCTGACCACCGCTGCCAACAATCATGCACAGTGGCTACATTCCTGCCAAGTCGTTCTGCAATATTGCGGAAAGAAAATCCACCTTCTCGTAGCCCTATTACACGACCTCGTTTAAACTCCGTGAGCTGTTGATAATTGCTTCTTCGTCTTTTTAAAGGCATTCTTCACTAACATCGACACTCTACGTCGAATCTCAACGATAACTAACGCTCACGAACGTTACAGCGCGTATTTACAGCAAACCTGTTTTGCATGTTCCGAGGGGCGCTACTAGCGCCACACGTATGCGCCGAGCGCGAAATTTGCATAGACGTCATCTTACAGATGTACTATCACCGCCTACCAACTGTCGTTTATCTAACACAACCCCTTCTTGGTGTTGAAATTTTTTTTCCGTCAGTGTATGTAAATTTCATGATCGTCTGCCAATTCCTTCTTGGTGTTCTTTTTTCACTTTCCGCCAGTGTATTTGCTTCTAAACATCCGATTGAAAAAATTATTTTATTTTTCGATTCCATTTATGTCGAAAAGCATTTCAATTATAGTCACATTTACAAGTTACGCATAGATTTTACGCTAGGGAGAGTAAAAGTAAATTGCGTTTTCCCCGATATCTGTATTTCTAAAACTCCGATTAGAAAAATTCTTTCTTCAATGGATACAGCTCCTGATGGGAAATCTTTTGCATACAATTTCTAATTTTTGGTAAAAACCACGGGGCGTAAGTGTTAATTTCTGCTTCTGATGTATTTGCAGCAAACTCTGAGCTTTTAAAATCTGGATTGAGAAAGTTCATTCGTTGACAGGTACTACTCACGTCGATAAATGCTTTCGGATTTTTTTCTCTTAAAATAATGCATAGTTTCTCCGCCAGGGAGCGTTGACGTATATCACATTTTTGTTAATATCTCTGCTTCTAAGAATCTGAATTGAAAAATTCCTTTCTTGTCGCATTTAGTTTCTGATGCGAAATGTTTTTGATATAATTTGAAAATTTTCAATTAATTCATAGACTTTCCGCTATGGGGAGTAAAGATAAATTGCGTTTCTTCAGATATCTCTGCTTCTAAAACTCAGTATGTCAGAAGGATCGTCTGTCCTTCTGACATACTGCCAGAAGGACAGACGATCGATGGACAACCGAAATTTTAGATTGGATTCCAAGGGACAGGAAAAGACCCAGAAGAATACCACATGGGAGATGGGTGGATGAAATTCGAAAGTATGCGGGAGTGACATGGAGGAGACTGGCGCCGTTGTGGAGGAAACTTGGGGAGACCTTCGCGCAGCAGTGGATTGATAATGGTTGACGATGATGATGATGATGATGATTTGGTAAAGAATAGTTTGGCCACCAGGGTGCGTAAGTGTTCATTTCTGCTTCTGATGTATTTGCATCTAAATCTGAGCTACTGAAAACTCGATTGAAACAATTCTTTCGTGGACCCATTTCGCTCTCTTTGGGAAACATTTTCAGAATACTCTCTTCTTACAATAATGTATAGTTTTTCCGCCAAGAGCGTAGATGCGTATCTTATTTTTGTCGATATCTCTGCTCCTCAAAACTCCGAAGTGTCCGATTTTAAAAATTATTTCTTTGTTCGAGAACATATCCACTGCTAAATGTTTCTCGTGTAATTTCAGTTTTATTCTTAACGCAGAAGTCTGCCACGAGAGGGCGTAAGGTCACGTTTCCGTTTACCGCAATATTTGACGGACTAAAACCCCAATCGAAAAACTTCTTTCTTCGGTCAGATACTACTAAATGTGGAAACTCTGTGAGTGCATTTTCTTACCAAATTAGTGTAAAATCTCACCATAAGGGGACGCAATGTTTTTCTTAATATCTGTGCTTTTAAATGTGCGATTTGAAAAATTCGTTCAACATCGGATGTCATTTATCTTGTGGAACAATTTAGGTTAGTATTTGAGGAGTTTTATAGTTCACAGTTCTATCGCTAGGTGGTGCTTTTGTACTTCTGTTTGCAACTGTATCTTCTCTTCTAAAAATCATTTTGAGAAATTGCTTTTTTTACTGAATGCCATTCTCGACAATAGAGATGTGAAACATTATCCTCTTTAAATAATGCACAGATTTCCCGCTAGGTAGTGTAAATGTCAATGCTTTTTTTTTTTTTCGCTACCTCTCCTTGCGGGAGACATATTTCAAAATTTCTTTTTCTTTAGAATAGCTTTTCCATGAAGAATATTTTAAGCCTACTTTCAACTTTCCTATTATGCAAAATTCTTGAGCTAGAAAGCGTAGATTTGAAAATCTGTTTGTCTCCGATATTCTTCTGCTATGAGAAAATTTTTGTGTTCTATTTGTTAATTTTTGTAACATACAGTTTAGACGGTGTTAGAAGAAATGTAGCTGGTTCTAACTCTGTTGTTTTTTTTAATTGTAAAAATCCGGTTGATATTTTAACTGGTTGCATTAACTTTGAAAATTTTAATTCGCGCTAGAAATGGTTCAAAAGATGTGCTCATTACAGCAGAAAATTCGGTGTCATCATTATTTTTATTTCAAATATTTGGAAGGCACAAATACAGAAAACGAGGATGTAAATATCAAATATAACTGGAAATACGTATAAAACTCTATGCTGCTTATCATTGGCCACGTACATGTAATAAGAGAACCAGCTGAAAAGTCCACATTCGAGCCGGGCACAGCCGTACATGAACATGAAGTCCAAATAGTCCAAATTAGGGCAGGGACTGGTTCGACCTAATGAAATAAACCCGCAGATATATTTTATGCTCTACTCTGATATACCGAACCGTGAAAACTTTCTTTGTCACAGTGATTAAAGTCGTCAACTCTTATATATATATATATATATATATATATGCCATGGAATATATAAGGACTGGCGCTTCTGTTAACCTACTGAATGGATACAGATTAATGTCTATGTGCACCAAAATACGTATAATACGTTTGAAATCAATTTTCACTTACCCAAAGCCCACTATTTTACCAAATTAGCGCATTAGTACAGTTAAAATGATAAAAATGCTTGAGCTATGCCGTATTTCGAGAATTTCGTTTCTAGTCGTCCGTGACATTTCGGAATATATATAGCACATCAATGTGTTCCCAGTGGAACACATTGAGAAAAGGTTGACAATTCATTCGGAACACATCGAGAAAATGTTGACAATTCATTCGGAACACATCGAGAAAGTAATTCAGGAAAATGTATTCACAGTGTGCTACGACAGTGTTCCATTCTTTTGCCACGAAGTGTCCCGATTGTGTTATGTAAAAATACTAGTATCTTCGATCATAAAACATTGTATGGCGGAGAAAGCTTTGATAACACATGCAGAACAGGTTAACACACATTCGAAACACTTCGGCAACATTTATGGATCGTAATGATCACCCAATTTTTGGAAATAGCTTTCGCAAAATGCTACGAAAGTGGGCCACCTATTCCAAATGATTTGTTATTTTCCACCTCAAAAACTCCCTTTTCTTTCACAGTTACCGTGCTTAACATACGAATTAGTGGGAACAGCTATGTCTTGTAATTTAAATTTGTACCTGCCATATAACAATTCCACGTGTCAATTTAAAACAATATAATTTTTTTTGTTCGAAAGTATGAACGTTTTTTCCATTTTGTCGCCCACAGCGGACGCTTATAACACTTCGCTTTGTTGTTGTAGCAACAAGAGCCGATTTTCAACAGCTGCTGGCGTGACACCATTGCATCTAAATCATTCTGACATGACGTCAGAGATGCATTACGTCACACGATTAACGTCACATGATCAACTCTTTTGAAACAGGAAAGCGTTACGTCAGAAATTTTAGTTCTACTTTGTCGTTCATAAACGACATATAGAATTTTTCATTTAGAATCCTATCGTCTGTTTGTCTGTCTATTAGCCCTTTTTATAGCCACTTCTGGCTATAGGTATCTCCCAATTCTCTATTCGGGAGGGTAATTATCTAATTTCCAACGTTGACCTTGGGAAATGCATTTTATGCTACTGCCAGCATGAGAAGAAACAGACAAAGTGCATCCGGGACTGACTTGACAGGGAACCATCTACGCATTGACGTCCCCAAGCCCAGGGAGGCTGTGGAAAATTCCAAAAAAAAAAAAAAAAAAAAAAACACACGGACTAGTTTGCCGGCAGGTTCGAGATTCGAACACCCGATAAGAAATCTATCGTATGAAATTTAATTTTAAGATTTCCCTTGCGAACCTAAAATGTTTATTTTAGATTGTCAAACCACTTTCTTTTCTCATTTAAGTCTAGAAATTGAGAGTTCCAATAAAGTAGGTAACAATGTGTTTTTATTATTTCATGCGCATGCTGAAGATAAATGATTTGGGAACTTTCATTTTCCTTAAACTCCGAAATTTTCAGAATATAAGTAAAGTTTTTTCGCAGAGTAAAATTATTGTTTTACCAGTTATTGTTTTATTTATATGAAGAAGGGATGAAAAAGAAAACAAAAAGAAAAGAAAAATGCAATTAGATCCGTATTAAACTACACTAAGTAAGCTTAATGCTCCAAACGCTACTGGTTACGGTTATTTTCTTAACCAGTAGTCGAAAACGACTAATGCCGAAGAGGCAATTTACGTTCAGATCAAAGCTATACATGTAGATTCGGCTTCAGTATTGCAGCGAAAGGCAGTTCCGTTTTGCATATTACAGACAGTTTAAGCAGTATAACTACAATGGAATATATTAATGAATCGAAACCATATGCAATCACATGCGTATTATACCATAATTCGAGACGGAATTAACACAACAGCAAATCTTCAATATAAAAAAAAATCAGGCACACTGGTTCACTCGCGCAGGAAACAATTTGCAGTTTTCATTTTCATGACCACAGTTTCATAATTTAACGAAGCTGTAACGGTATTTATGTTAAAAATATACAGAAAGCATATACGAAGCTTTCGTTTTGTGAAACGTATTGTTTTTTGGCGTTTTTAAATTAAATAATATGCAAGAGTCAGCTATGTAACCAATAGGAAAAAATTAAATATGTAATTGCACGAACTATGTCGTAAGTTATTTTTGTGCAAAACTATCAACTTATATAATGTTCATCATTAAAAGTTGCAATTCTGAATTTAGGGATATAATATTATTACTGCTTCTTCAAACCACTTCACGTACAAACACTTTCTCCTAAGCGTTTCTCAGTATTGCGGGGTAAACCGTTTTACAGTAAGTAGAGGAAAATATGTATTTTTATGCACGGCCCCTTAATCGATGTATGCTTGAGTTTTCGCTTATATCTCAACACGGTTTTATGTTACCACGCTGCAAATTTGGATTTAAGGATTTAATAATATTCCGCATACAATGGCCTATTAACCAGATATGGTCATAATTCATTTTTTCCACCTCAAAAACTCCATGATCATATTACATAAGTTATAATTATGTGCCGAATAGAATGCGCGTAAAATAACATACCACTTATATGGAAAAACTCGGAGATAGAGATAATTAGCATGTTAATTAGCTTAATTAGCGTGTTTCTTCACATCACAAGATAGTTCCCTTCAAGTGCTTTCCAACGGTACCTTACTTGCTTGCATGCGACAAACGGTTCGAAAGTTAAAAGGGCTGGCTCGTTTTTTTTTTTTTTGTTTTTGTTTTTTTTGAGGTCTGTACATTTTACGTCTTACCATTCTATGGTCACTACCTGTGTTGAACTTGTTCAGCTCACTGACGTCTTCCATGACAAATTTCTTGTTACACATAATAAAATCAATTTCACTTGTCAACTCATTGGGATGCCTCCGTGTTTATTTTCTTTGTGGTTTTTTCTTGAAAAAGGAGTTCATGATAAAAAAAACTCTTCACTCCACGAGAGAATTTCCACGCTGGTCTCTGTTGCCGTCACAGAATTTATCTACTGAAGTTTCATTCTGTTGGTGTTGCACTATTTTTACATTGAAATCTCCCATAATGATCTTCAAGTGCTGCTTGCCTTTATTATTTAGATTACGAATTTCCTCATAAAATTCTTCAATTTCTTCTTCAGAATGACTTGTGGTGGGTGCATAAGTTTGGATAATCTGAGCCTGGTATCTTCTTGCGAGTTAGATAACGAGTCGTGCAGCTCTGTCAGAGGAACTTTCAACTTCTAGAACTTTATCCTTCAGTTTCTTGTTTGTTATAAATCCAACACCACTAGTTCTACCAATATTTGTCCCTCGATAGTAGAAAAGATGTCCACTTTTCAGCTCAATGAGATCTTTTCATTTTCTCCTTACCTCACTTAGCCCGACGATGTCCCACTTGATTTTTTGTAGCTCCTCTTCCAATTCAAGGCCACAGCTTTGAATTGGAGGAGGAGCCTTTCCTTGACAAATGTCAACCCCAGCCCACAGCCACTCCATGAATCAGAAGATAGATAGCACCCGTTGAAAGTAGCCAAGGTCAGCATCAGATAGCAGCCTAGTACGGTCCTCCGGTGATTCTTAGCACCCTCTGCCTTCATGTCGCACTGGCCGCTGCCTTGACCAGGTACATTCCGGCTGCCGGAGACTGAGGGCCAAGATTTAAGTTCTGGAGTCATTTTGGAGGGGTTTGGACATAACTCACCACTCTGGCCAAGCGGGTTGGTGAGTGTGGGATAGCATTTCCTCTAATCCCGATGGTGTAGTTATACGGCTGTTGGCGGTCGTCAGAGCCCCTTTAGTGGGAACGGTATATATATATATATATATATGATATGTGATAAAGGATTGCTATCAAAACCCAAAAGTTAATGCATTCCTCTTGAGATCCGTAATTCTGGTAGGACTGGAGTACATACAAAAGGTGTGTCCTCTGTGACATATACCTCTAAATTAATCTTCCTTTTGATTTTCAGTATTAGTACGTAGATTTAGTTTCTTTTCAATTAACGTTTTCTGACTTAACAATACATTATTTCCCTCGAAAAGCTCTCTACGTTTGGTAGCACCGACAGTGGGTTAGAGGTAAATATAACGTCAACACTGAATGTAGTAGGTGTTCATTTGAGAGAACCTGTTAGTTAGGTGTAGGTGTACATTTGATATAGGCAGATTGTAACAGCGACTCGTTAGAAGAAAATATATTTGATAAGAGCATTTTATATATGGACTTATTGGAAGTGCAGTTTTGAGATAGCTTCTTGTGAGAAACGCATGTATTGTGAATTGAAGCCAACAAGTTCGTGATCTACCTGTGTTGCAGTGCTATAAACGTGAATAAAAGTGTATACATGTAAGTTGTTTCAGAGGATTCATTACCTCGACCATTAGTGATTTATATATTTTCTACTGTTACATGTTTATGTTCACAAAGTTATTTATATATTTCCTACTGCTACATATTTTATGTTCACAAAGTGATTTATATATTTTCTGCTGCTACATATTTTATGTTCACGAAGTGATTTTTATATTTTCTAGTGGTGCATATTTTTATGTTCACAAGTTCAGAGACAAAGTTTATACGCGTAGCTAAGCATTTAAGCGAATGTAAGCCTTACAGCTCATAGTTACTACAGATACAGCTTAAACCAACTATTAAAATCAATTATACCTAGCTAATATTTCACACCACTTAAATTAAGGACTTCCTGGGGTTTGGGTGGCGTTATCCGTATTAGTTTACATTTCTTTAATTATATTTTGTTCAAGAAAGCATCCATAATATAAAGTCAAGCTTATGTTTTTTCTGGGAAGGCAGGCGGATATGAAGTTGAAGAATATAAACTCTTGAAACACTTCCACGTACGTACTTCCGTTTTACTAACTTCCGGATTTACTGTGAGTTGAAAAATACAAAAAATACCTCTTGGAATTACTGTGAGTTGAAAATTACGAGAACGTCAAAAACGCAATTCAGAGCTTTGGTGCTAAAATTAGTGACAGGCTTTGACGAAACAACTAATTAGTATTTTAGTTAACACAGTACGATGACATTTTGTGTAAAGTTAAAAGGGTTTCATTGAGCGTCTCCGATACTGTTGATGCCGTCCATGTGCTTAATGGAATTGAAATTATTGAACTGAGCAGGCCAGTGAAAGGGCGAAATATTCTTGGGCCATCCATCGACCGAGATCGACATTTTTCTAGTTCCATGCACTTCAGAATTGCTTCGACGAATCACACCTTCACTAGAAATATTGTCGAACGCATTGGTACAAGAATAACAGCTTTTTATTGTACTAGTAATTTAAAAAATTGCATGTATTCTTTAGGATCTGAGTAAAAATTAGGATTAGGATTACATGTTCGAGAGACATAAAAATAAAACTATGGCATATCTCAACAAACTGCCAGTTTATTTTATTTTAGAACAATCTTACCGTGTGTGTGTCTGTGTGTGTGAAACAACATAATAATAACATGTGTGATAAATGATTCGAAGCAAAGTAGGTGAGATTGTTTTTTTAACCGGTGTCTTTCAAAAGAAATGATTAAATGTCATAAGCATTTTTTATGTGTTCTAGGGTTGCTATTATCATACTGAACGGTTAAGCATTATACTTTTCTTTTCAGGAGTTTTTTCCTGAGTAGGAAAAATTAAAACGCACCCTTGAAAAGAATTTCAATTTCTTGTCGCTGCTTTTATGAATCATTTTTTCCTCTGAAGTATCCGACTGATTTTAAGACACATTTGTGTGACACAACTTCAGTTATGTGTTTTAAAAGATTCAATCCATCATGTGCTCATAAAGAAGTATAACACTCACTCCTCTCTTTAAAAACTGGCTCCCTAATTTAATTTTATTTTTTCATGTAGGAAAACACTGCTTTTGACTTTGAATTTGTTTGCTCTGAACAGAATTATGCACATGATTTTTATATTTTCATTTCTTTTCTCTTTTAGCAGAATCTCTCTCTCTGTCTTTTTTTATCTGAATGAACAAATACTCTTCATTAAAATTTCTTTTCAGCTTCCGGGTACCAATTGAAAATTTTTCCTGACCGTTCAGAATTGAGGTATAATTTTGAAAATACTGGCATTGAAATAGACATGCAACGAGATGTTTTGCGTCGCACACTTCCTGGTGAATACGGGATGCTTCAGGAATACGCAGTGCTCTTACCGAAAATTGTGAGCACTGGTATTCATTACCTCGGAGTCAGAGCACTGGACGACGCTGGAAATTTCGGACCCATATCCAATACAGTCCCGTTTTTCGTTGGCAGTGAAAAAGAAAAGGAAGAATGGAACAAAACCTGTGATGCTACAAACCCTGGCACTGGAGGTGCCATCAGACACTGCACTCTTCATATTCTTGTGATACTGAATTCTTTTATCTTGATGTTAGATTTGCTACACTTCTGATGAAAAGTTTACAAGTTCGTTCTGCATTATACATAATTTTACTTTTTAAATGTGGCTATTTATGTTTTTCAGATCTACGTTTATCCGGTTACTTTCATTTTGTCAACTTCGGAGCAAAAACAAAAAACAAAACATAATGTCAAAAATAAATATTTGAAATCTAATGGAACATTGTGTACACAGAGTTTAGCATAGACGATTCTCGTGGCTGTGATAAAAGGCGGAAAAATGGCAAATGTTAATTGGAACTCGTGAAATTATAAATTTTGTGTTTTTCCATTAAGTACAACAAATGTACTTTTTCTGGGTAAAAAATATTATCACTTTTACTGTTTTTCTAGGAATTCCTTTTAGAACGGCAGTTGGTTCCAGAGGAGAAAGCATTTTGCTTCGTGTAAGATTTGAGAAGAAACTTCAGCAACATAGTTTACTAACGTAATACAATCTTGTGCTTACCAAAAATCACAGCAAATAACAAAGAGAAAGATTACTTCTTCGTTTCTTCCATGTTATTTTAGGCACCTCATAAAACGCGTTAAAAGCCCATGTCACCGGATGCAGTGATAGATCGGTATACGAAAAATATAGAAAATGAGTTTACGATAAATCGGTACAGAGAAATTTAGCACATGGAACAGCTTGCAGGCAAGAGCAATCAGAAAATAAAAAATAATCTGAGCCGCTTCTACAACGTCTCCTTGTAGCTGTCTTAGGGTGAATAAAACCCCATAAAAGGAGCTTCTAAAATTTGCCATGAACTCCTTTTCTTCATTCCAGATAGGAAGTATTTTCTTTATAGCAAGTACCTACTGGGTATGGGTTTGAATCCTGAGGAAAGACATCTTTGTTGTGCTAATCCTTCTAACTTGACTATATCTCTTGCTGGAAGTGGAGGCTCTAATTACACCAAGGGAAACCCTTTGATACTCATAGAAATCGATAAACTTCGAAACAAACAACAAGAAAAAAAAGGAGTGAGAAATGCAACTTGTTTAAAAATGAGCTTGTATGTATGAAGAATTATTATGCAAGCAAATGTAAAACATTTAGAAACTAAAGGTTAATAGACATTCATTTCGTGTGAAGGTCTGTATTTATCATTTGCTTTGCATGGAAACTTGTTATGCGTATTATTGGAGGCAATAAAGGATCACAGAGATGTATTCTTTAATAATTTGTTTTTTGAAAATTATCTTTCCGCTGTTGCAACAGTAACAGAATAAAGACACCAAGTCGGGCAGTCCCATTAGACGTAATTATTTCCAAAAACTGTGGAGATGTATTACAGTTCAGTACATCCATGTACAGGGGGATTCATTCGGGACTGAACTGATTTTGTTTATTAACTCGAGATTGCAAAGGCACATTCGAATGAAATTAATGTGAAACATACTTTGATCCATGACGAAAAGGAATGTCTGATAGAAGATGCTGGAAGTGCCCACAGCCAGTGTCCAGGCACATATTCAACCGACGCTCCATATTGGCGAATCTGCGATGTTGTGTAGTGACGTCGATGGCAACAATTTCACGTGTGATGTTGTCTTTCAGTTCCTTAATCGACCTTGGCTTGTTGACATAAACCTTGCTTATTAAAAGTCCTCTGAAAAATAAATCTGGGGGTGTCAGGTCGGAATACCTAGGCGGCCACAGGTCTTTGGACATAATCCTGTCCTGGAAAAAGCTGCAAATTTCTACCATGCTCTTATTGGAGGTGTGGCACGTTGCACCGTCCTGTTGGAAGTAACCATCTGCAAGTTCCTGATCATCCAATTGGTTCACAAACTCATTAATAATTTCCAAGTATCGGTCGGTATTCACCGTGTCTTTAAAAACATTGGCCCAATGTTACGGCTTCGGGACACCGCACACTACACACCAATTTTTACTGAATGCAATGGCTCTTTATGGATGTCGTGGGGATTATCACTGGCCCATACTCGTGTATTTTGCGAGCTTACCTAGCAGGATAAATGGAACCATTCTTCGTCAGTAAACCATGTTATGTCCAACAGGGCGGGGTTTTCGGTATTGGCAAACCATTGACAATATATGCCAATCGCTTTGCAAAATCCGATGGCTACAAAACTGGCGCTTCAGTGCGCATCACCAAGCTGCCGGGGAGACATTTTATTCACAGGTAATACATGTCGGCTGCTTTGTCAGGAAATAAAGAACCGCTCCGTTCGGGTTTCAGTCTCATCGTATATTCCCCATCTCATATATTCCACATAATAAGTGTTCGGTCCCGAGTGAACACCCTGCACATCGAGGGTAATTCCAGTTTCAGGAATTTGTTCTTTGGAGATTGGTCTTTATCAAATTTTGAAGAAAATTTATTTTTGGGGGGATTTTTAGACGAGCTGTTACTGCTGCAAATATGTCGTAAATAGCCAGCCCCGTGGGGCAGTGGTCCAAGGCCTGGCATATGACCATTCGTACTAGGTGGGTCCGGGTACGAATCCCGGTCAAGAATTGTTGTTGTGTTTGTCTTACAGCAGTGGCTCTCTACTTTCTCTGGAACCATTGGCCCTAAATTAGGGACGACAGCCTATTTATTTGTGATACAGTAGAACCTTAGCGCGGCAGAGCGGCGCTACGGCACTTTTCGTGGTTAGTTGGGTAAAAAACCAGGGCAAAGAAAAATTTTTAGATGACCATGTGAAAATAACACTGATTTATATGAAAGCCTTCTTGTACCTTAACAGAAAGTTCGTACTGCAAGGACGGTAATAAATTGTCAGATTACGCAGTAAGGCGTGATCCGACTGCTAAGAGAAAAATAAACACAGAAAAGTTAAACATGCATGAAAACAAAGCGGCAAGTGGCTGCTCCTGTGGCGTACGCTACTCACCGTTCGTCATCCCTTTTTATTTTTCGAGTCCCAGTCAAGACATAGGCAGTGTTTTACAACACTGCTTTTTTGTCTTCCGTGGAACCAGTGACCCAAAATTAAAGACGAACGGCTGCCTATATCCCTTAGAGTTGCTCACAACAGTGGTCGTTAGACCCCCCCCCCCCCTCTCAGAAAGGTGACAAGAGTTTTATGGTTGAGGGCATTTCAGCTAATCTTGCCACCTGCTCTAACAAAAGTGATCCCCTGAGAACATTCTGTGATTCCTTATGAGTAATACAAAAAGACGCTCTGGGGTCCGAGTAGTCAGAGGCGTTGGCTTCTGGCCAATCGCTCGAGCTCCGTGCGTGGCATGCCCCACGGTGCTGGTAATTTCCGGAGCAGATGGCTCCAATTCAGAGGCGGGCGCAAAGCCGTAAGCGATGCGCCATCCCCACGACGCTGGCCATTCCCGAAACGATGATGGCGGTGATCATTGTGCCCGGAAAGAAATAAAAAGCAATGCCAAAAATGTCCGACATTCCCACCTCATAATCTTAAAAAGAGCGGAACATAAGTTGCATGCATTCAGTGGGACTGATACATATTATTTACAGTGAATTTCTGGAACCGTACAGAATGACAGAACAGTATTTAAAGAGAAATTTAACGTTCTTAGCATCTGACTCTCACGTAACTTTTATCTTTTATTTAAAATTGCTCCAATTAAGTAATTTTAATAGAATCTGATAAAAATAATTAGAAATAAAACTCTAATAAAAATTCTAACTGAAGAAAACAACAAATGAAATTCTAAATTGCTTTTGAAAATTTTAAGGTCCTTCTTTCTGGGTTTGTTTCACCTACCCATTCACCCCTAAGGCACTTTTTTTTCGCAGAACTACATCCCTGCTGCTTTTAGCATATCGAGTTGCTCACGATTGTCGTTAAGCCCTCCCCCTCCCAATGTCGTAAATAGAAACACGAACTTATACCTTCTAGGGGCAAAATCATGCGTTCCAAAATAATAGAAATATATTAAAGCATTCCTCACGCTGTGAGAGAAAGTAACAATTTTTCAAATTGGATTGTTACAAGTACAGATATAATGGAAAATATTATATGCATCTACTCTCTCGTGAAAACACTGGGCATTATTATGAGCAGAAAATGGGCGCTTAAATATCTCGCACGCGCTGATATTGCTACAAATGCACCAGGAAAAGAATGATAAGCTCACGCTGTTGAGTGACAAAAGTGTTCTATATGAAAAATGAGGAATTGTTGCAAAGCATTCCTCACCATGAACTGTATCCGACGCAAAGACAATTTTTCAATTCAGATATCTGGTGAAACGTGATTTATTCACGCTCCCTAGCGGAAAAACCAAGCATTATTTGAAAAAGAAACTGAACCCAAGTGGTCTTGGTTGTAAATCGTACCGAATGAAAGAATGTTTAAAATCGGATATTTAGAACTAATAATGTGGAATAAAATGCATTTTTGGGTTCCACAGTATCTATTTTTACTCCCTCAAGCGGCAAAGTTATGCATCGGAAAAAGACAAATATGCAAAGATCTTCGTTCTCACAATTTCAGGCTTCCCAATGGAAAAATAGTTTTTGAAATCGGAATAACAGGAGCAGAGATATAGTATCCACAGACTAACGGACAGACATGGTGATACTACCAGCATGCACCCTTTTTTTTTCAAAAGACGTGCCCAAAAGAATTTCTGATAGTTGACTTTTAGAAGCGGAGATATCATCATTACAGAAATTTACATTAACACCCCTAGCTGGGAGACCAAATATTATTTTGAGAAAAAAGTATATATAAATTCTGTGTATTAACGAAGTCATAGGAAATACTAGTGATGAAATATCTCAAAAATCAAACTTCTGTATTACGGGGATTACAAGAGCGAAACTTATTATTCGTTACAACTTTTGAAGATGACAATCCGATTTTTGGTGTAAATGTGACAAGAACGGTAAGTCAGATAAAATCCGAAAACTTGAAATTTTCATCGTCCTGGTGCGGGCGCGTGTCTCAGATAGCGCCCGGGTATGCTAACCACTGCACTACCCAGAACGACCAAGTCTCAAGTTTCAGATTAATTTGAATATAACCATCTGGGAGACGCGGGTTCGAATCCTGCTCCAGGACGATGAAATTTTCAAGTTTTCGGATTTTATCGGACTTACCATCCTTGTCACATTAACACCAAAAATCGGATTGTCATCTTCAAAATTAAATTTGTATTATATGGTGTAATCCCGTACTTCTTTTGTGATTTATTATTCGTTGTTTTCAAAGTTTCGGGTTGCATCACCAACCCGTCATCAGAACTGACTCGTACCTGCCAGCAGGACGCACACGACATAAAGGCAGATAGCAATCAGAATGAACGTCTGCGTAGCTCAGTTGGTAGAGCGACTTGTTCCGAAATAAGCGGACTCGGGTTCGATTCCCGGCGTAGACCAAAAATGACGGAGAAATTTACTTCGTTATACCTTTTATTTCGTCAATTCTGGCTCATCTTACAATTTGTAAACTTCCTTCTAACTTCCTTTTCACAAAGTTATGTTGCTCTGATGGGATTTTTATAACGTCTCAGTTAATTGAACATTCAGTGCTTTGAATATGGCTATCAAGTCCTGTTTTGTTGGTAACATTTCTTATAGCAAATTTATGTTCCGCTACACGGGTATACGGGCTTGAAGGTAAAATAGTCCTACCCAACCTTCGTTATTCTGCCTGTACGTGAGATATATGGATACCATACTCATAATAGTTTATAGCAATGATGAACAGCCCTCCCAGAAAATATTCTTGACCTGTATAAGTCGCCTAGATAACTCTGTAAAATTCACTTTTGAACTTCAGCAAGACTCTGTAAAATTCACTTTTGAACTTCAGCAAGAAAATAAATAGCCTGAACTTCTCGGGCGTAACCCTTATAGCCTCGAGAGGAAAAATTACGACAAAGTTATATAAAAAACCTACCAATACTAACAAAGTTCTGAACTACCATTCTTGCCATTCCACCTACATTACATTTAATATGGTTACAGAATTCCTGGAAAAGATACAAGCTCTGAATTCTTCAGAAATATCGAAGAAACTCCATAAAAAAAACTTAAGTACACTTGCTGGAAATAATTATCCTTCTAAAATGATAGAAAAAATTAAGCAAAAAATAAAGTTAAATCATAAACAAACAAACAATAACGTAAACGAGCCAGAAAAATTTACCTATCATAAAGAGTTATTTGAAAAACTTCAGAAAATTAGCAAAACATTCCATGCTCAACTTACTCCGGACTTAACAACAATGAAACTTAAAAATTATTTCCTTCTATTCAGCAAAAAGAAAACAATGTCCTGCTACAAGAAGGAGTAGCCTACAGTGTAAACTGCAATTGTGGGAATACCTATATAGGAGAAAATAGGAGACAATTTCAAACCTTGTAGCGGAACATAAAACTGCTATCAGAAATGCTACCAACAAAACACAACTTGACAGACACATTCAAAGCACCGAACATTCAATTAACTGGGACTCTATAAAAATTCTATCACATCAACAGCACTTTGTGAAAATGAAATTGAAAGAAGATCTACAAATTGAAAGAGCAGCCACAATTAACGAACAGAAATTTGGGTATTACCGCACGAGTGGCAACATCTTTTCTGTTGAGTCAGTCCCAACGACTGTTTCATGTACAACACGAAAACTTCACAAGTAAGTGTCATTCTAATAACCCCCGTATCAAAGTTTAATTTTTAAGGTAGTGTGAAAACGCAAGTTTGTCCACAACGGGCATCGAACCCATATCTCCTCACTCCGGAGTAAGTCGCTCTCCCAACTAAGCCACAGGGACAGAATGTCTCACTGCAAATTCGTCGTCTTGACACATGTTTTCACTTTTGTAGTACGACACATCATCTCCCTCTTAATAGTATTATTTTTTTTGTATTTTTGTCTTTGAAGCGGAGTAGGAATTTTTCATTAATTCCAAACAATGTGTGGAACAAACATCACACATTTTTCGAAGAACCCAACGGCCAATGGATCCATTTTCCACAATCGTGCGCCAATGTGAAAACACAAGTTTGTCCGTGTCCTCTCACTCCAGAGTAAGTCGCTCTCCCAACTGAGCTACGCGGACAGAAGGTCTCGCTGCAGATTCGTTGTCTTGACACATGTTTTCACCTCTGCAGTACGTAACAGTACGTATAAATGTTTTCTGCAGTGAGTGACTAAAGTTTCCATACAACAAATGATACATTGTGTGACGTACTACGGAGGTAAAGCACGTGTCAAGACCGCAAATCTGCAGCGACACATTCCGTCCGTGTAGCTTAGTTGAGAGAGCACCTTACTCCGGAGTGAGGGGGCGCGATTACGAAAGCGCCACGGACAAATCTGTGTTTTCACAAATTTAAACATAAAATGGATGTCCTGGCCGAACGTAAAAATCGATGTCCTGGCCGTTGGGTTCTTCGAAAAATGTGTGATGTTTGTTACACACATTGTGTAGAATTACAGCAATATGTTCCGTTGTGTGCAGCTGTGTCTTGATGTCGGAGGACAGCACTTTCAGCAATTGTTGTAAACTCAGGTAAATTACTCCTGCTTTCTGTCATTTCAACTATTGTTTACCATATATAGTAATATTGCCTGACTGTTGTCGTTCATTATACTCGGACCTCTTTTATATGGCACACCCTGTATGAAACAGGATGTATGTCATGTAGATTATCTGAGGAAGAATTCATAAGTATTTAACGGTAGTATAGAGCAAGATACCAAAATGCTGGCTGATTTTGTTTGAACAGAATGATTTGAAATAGGAGTTATGACCTTGTAGATGGCAAGAGAATTCAGAAGAGGAAGCAGTGGATAGGTTACTGATAGCAAAATCCCTGCTTTCAAATGGTGACCAGAATGATATAAAAGAGCATGTATGGCTTTGTAAGTGCTACGAGGAATGAGAAGATATATCTGTGCATAGAATAGAGAAAGAGATACGAAAATGGCTGCTGATATAATGTAAACACGATGATACGATACAGGACGTATGGCATAATAGATGGTAGAAGAATTCAGGAGAGGTAAATAAGGATGCCGTAGAAAGAGATGCGAAAATGCCCACTGATATATTGTGAACAGAAAATGAAATAAGAGGTATTGCGTTGTAGATTGTAGGGGAACTGCAGATATGTATCAATGGATATGATAAAGGTATATACGAAAATGGATGCTGGCATATTGTGAACAGAATATGAAGCAGCATATATGATATTGTAGATGGAGAGAGAATTCAGAAGCGGTAGTAAAGTACAGGATTGAGTAGCAAAATGCTTGTTTTTTTATTCTGAACTGAAAGGTGTGAAACTTGAGAAATGGGTTTGTCGTGGCTAGGAGAATTCAGCAGTCCATGCCGAGACGAATCGCCACCGTCATCACAGTTCTGTTGCTTTACCGTAAACAGAATATGAATCTGGAATTACAGATGCTACCGGAATTCAGGAGAGGTATCTATGGATAGGATAGAGACATCTTTCCTGAATTATCCTAGCAGCTACAATGCTATAACTATAGTTTTATATCATTTTCTGATCAATGGTTAGGACAGAGAGAAACACGAAAATGCCTGATGATATACACTGAAGAGCAACTGAATTAAAGATACCTGTCTAGTAACGTGTAGCACCACCTTTTGGCCCTGATGACGGCGGCGATTCGTCTCGGCATGGACTCGACATGACACCAGAAGCGTTGGGAGGCCATACGGATCCACGACCCCTGAACAAGCTCCCACAGTTCACGAAGATTTGATGGAGGGGTCAGAGCCTCGAACATCTCTCTCGATGGCATCCCAGATGTGATCGATGGGATCGAGGTCAGGTGACCTAGCTGGCCAATGAAGCGAGGTTACATCGGTGGAGTGTTCATCCAACCATGCGGATACAATTCGGGAGCGATGGGACGGTGCATTATTGCCTTGTTGCAGGATGAGGTCCCCAGTGGGATGTTGAAGACGCACAAGCGGGAGCAAATGGTCGTTCAGGATATCCTGGTAACGTTGACCTGTGAGGGACGATGTCACACGTATCAGGGGTCCCATTTCAGTCCACGTAAACAGTTTCCAGACGAGAATGTCACCCCCACCAGCTTGAAGAGTACCCTACTGGCAAGAAGGATCCATCGCTTCATGTGGTTTGCGCCGTACTCGTATCCAGCCATCCGCATGTACCAACGTGAATCTCTACTCATCAGTCCAGGCAACATTTTTCCACATGTCCAGGGTCCAGTGGCGATGTTCCCGCGCCCATGCTAATCTTTGCACCCTGTGATGTGCGGTCAGCAGCGGTACCCTCGTGAGACGATGGCTTCTGTACCCCATAGCGAGGAGATGGTTCTGGATGGTGTGGCTGCTTACACGTTTTTGTGCATCAGCGTTACATTGCCGAGTGATTTCTTGCACTGTGGCCCGTCTATCCGCTGTTACAATGCGAGCTAGCCGACGATGACCAGCCTCATCGACACGCTGTTGTCCACGGCAGTTGGCCCTTGCAGGGATGGTTTTACTGGATTCGATGTACTCACGGTGCTCCCGTGACACAGTGACTAGTGAAAATCTCAGTGCCTGCACGACTTCCGAGATGGGGTGACCCATTCGTCGGGCCCCGACAATTTGCCCACAATCAAATGCTCTTAGATCCTTCGTCTTACCCATACTGCGTTCGACTCTTACTGATTCCCGTCGCATCACTCCTTATATTGTCGGATCGCTGCATACGACATTTCGTTTCCGTTTACAGGGCCGCCTACAGCGCCTAATTTGAATAACGCCAGCTGTCTCTAATTCAATTGCTCTTCAGTGTAGATGGTAAGAGAATTCAGAAAAGGTAGATATGAATAGCATAGAGATAGCAAAATACTTGGTTTTGTATTGTGGACAGAATGTTATGAACAGGAGATATGGCATTGTACACGTTAAGAGAATTCAGGAGATGCCAGGAGAATTCCTGGCATCTCCTCCTTTTTCATTTCTAAAGCTTTGGACGCTGAAACAGCGATCAGCCGTTATATTATGACCATCTACCTAATAAGCTGTAGGACCCTCTTTAGCTCTGCCACTAGGCGAGGTATCTATTTGATGAGGTGGCGGTAAGTTTCCTGGGGGTATCCGTTACCATAATATCAACAGTAGGTCCTCCAGTTGCCGTACATTTCGGGGTGGTGGTTCTTTAGCACGAACTCGCTGTTCCAAGTCGAACTACAAATATTCGCTTGGGTTCATGTCAGGTGAATTTGGAGGCCAGGGCATTAATAAAAAGTCACCAGCATGTTTCTGGAACCACTCCTTGACGATCCTGGCAGTGTGTCATGGCGCATTATGCTGTTGGTAATGGCCATCACTAGCAGGCAACACAGTTGCCATGAATATGTGAACTTCGTCCGCAACCATGTTTAGATATCTGGCAGCTGTCAGTCCCCGCACGGGGATAACTGGTTTTCCAGTTATTTGGGGAGCGGCGCCCCCACGGCCCGAGCTGACCTTGTGACTGGTCGACATCTGATGTCATGCCACCGCTTGATTTTTATTTTGGTGCTGTTGGTGTTTGCAGGGACGGCTGTTCATCCAGCTGTTGGGGAGTCGCGGCCCCACGATCCCGAGCTGGTCTTGTGTCTCGCTTTTTTGTTTTTGTTTATTTTCTCCACTGGCTAGTTGCCCGTGTTGTATCCTCTACCTAATCGCTACCACGTTATGTACTAACACCCCGGTCTTGTGGTTTTGTTACCCTCCACCACTAACTGTTTTATATTAACCGCTCAGTTCGTAGGTTGCTGAGATTCCGTTTAGGTTCCCTTCCAGGATTTGTCTTCTTTAGATTTCTTTTTTTCCTTTTAGCTGGTTTGGGTGCTAGACCTACCTGCATGTTTGCCGCGTGCGGAGACCCGTGAGGCGGAAATGGGATGTCTGGCGGCTGAGGTCGCAGGAGACCGGATAAGTGCCTCCTGTGTACCAACACTCCTCTTCGACCCCGGCTTCGCTGTAAACGGGAGGCTAGAGACTAACCCACCTCTAGTCAGAAGTCTTGTACCAAGTTGTGTGCAGGGCTTTAGCGGCTTTTTTGTCGTATAGCACGGCAGGGTGAGCCCGGGGGCTGTGGGATCATGCCAAAGGCGTTGGCATGACGGTACCCGGAGGCCGAAGTGTCCGCCGAGTGCGTGTGATCACAGCCAACGGACTATATCTGCGACGTATAAGCTCCAGAACTGTGTCCAGCGTCATTTTCTTGGCTTGCAGACCTCCAGTTCTCCCTTGTAGGGCTCGGTGGTGGGTGGAGTAGTCTGCAGACGAATCTTCCTCCTTTTTTCCATGGGTAAACACAAAAAACAAAACTCCAAACTTAAGTCACCTGAAAAAATGATAGTTGACAATGACTCTCCTTCGTCTTCTCAACCTACCAAGTCTCATAACCTTAAACGATCTTTAGACCTTGACCTGGACCAAGAATGTGGAACTTCTTCTTCGGCAGCTGTACCAGTCGCTCCGAAGCGTCGTCTCCGCTCGATTGCTGTGACTACGCATGCTACACACTTACTTGTAGAATCCATCGATCCGAATGAGAGACTGTCCACCAGATCTCCCTTTTTCATTTCTAAAGCTTTGGACGCTGCAGTTGGCCCCTTGAAGTCTGTGAGGAAGCTTCGCTCTGGGGACCTGCTTGTCCAAACTTGCAGTGTTTCTCAGAGTAACACTTTTCTGCACCTCACTAGTCTTCAAGGCATTCCTGTAAAAGTGACACCTCACCCGTTTCTTAACACCTCTCGGGGTGTTATTTCGGAGTTTGATCTCTTGCCATGCAGTGAGGACGAATTGGTGACTGAACTTGCAGATCAGGGTGTTATTGCTGCACGTCGTATGATGTTCCGGCGCGATGGTTCTTTGATTAAGTCAAAAAATGTCATCTTGACTTTTAACTCCCCGAAAGTTCCGACCGAAATCAAGGCTGGCTACTTGGTCTGTGGAGTTCGCCCGTACATTCCCAGTCCTCTGCGCTGTTTCAGGTGCCAGAGATACGGGCATTCCCAACGTTTCTGTAAGAGTTCCGCTCGTTGTGCAAATTGTGGCTCCAGTGAACATGACGGGGATGGTTGCATTTCTGTGGCCTGCTGTGTTAACTGTGGTGAGGCCCATGCAGCTTACTCCCGCAACTGTATGAAATGGAAGGACGAGATGGCGATCCAGCGCCTCAAGACCCTGGAAGGCCTCTCGTACCCTGCTGCCAAGGCCAAGTTGGGTATACCCACCACCCGACAGCGTACTTTTGCCGCAGTAGTTCAGTCCCTGCCACAACCCGTGCAGCCCTTTGTTCCGCGCCCTGTAGCTCTCGCCGCCCTTGCCAAGCGATCTACAGCTGACCAAGCGACACAGGTGTTTTTCCCCGAGCTCGAGATTTTTCGAATACCTGATTCTGGGCCTTCTCTTTTGCAGCCGACCGTGTCTTCCAGTTTCCAGCCGAAAGCCTGCACGTGCGGAAGACCCGGCCCTCAATCCGCAAAGGTGTGCAGTGTCCATCCAACTGTCTCGGCCTCAGCGAGGTCCCTACCCTCAACCAACATTATAGAGGAACATAGGGGGGAGGAGAGTGACAGTTCGTCCCCAGCCTCAAACAACATTGCAGAGGAACATGGGGGAGGAGAGTGACAGTTCGTCCCCGCCCTCTGCCAGCATTGCAGAGGAGTGTGGGGGGAGGAGAGTGACTCATCCTTTGTGTAGTTGTGTTTAAAAAAAAAAAATTATAATTATAATAGTAAATTAATAAATTTTTATATAAACCTAATTAACTACCTTGTCTTCACAGCTTTCATCATATTCTTTTTCAACTTTTACCAAGCCTGTCTGCTCTTAATCATTTTCCACGCTTTTAAAAATCTGTGGCTGATAGTTCTTTGTCTGGCGCTCTTTGGCCAAACCTGGCCCTTGCGCCACTAAAATCCACTAACCAACCAACCAACCAACCAGCTGTCAGTTTCTCTGCTATTGGTATAATGGGCCTAAAGTGTTTTATGATAACATTACCCACAGCATAACACCTCCACCGCCGGCCTGTTTTCTCCCAATAGTGCATCGAGGTGCCATATCCTCCGTTGGTAATAGGCGTATCCGTTCTCGGCCGTCCACGTGATACCAGCAGTTTTGATTCTTTAGAGTAGGCCAATTTCTTTCAATCATCCACTCTCCAATCTCAATGATCTTGGGCCCATTTCAAGCGTTGTTGGCGATGACGTGCAGTGAGCATGGGGACCCGGCTGGATCTCCGGGTAAGCAGGCCCATACGCAGAAGGTTGCGATGAACTGTGTGCTGTGACACATTGCCCTGAACACCACTGTTGTAGCTGAAGGTGGTTTGTCGCACTTCGGCCGCTGTGAACAATGCGTTACAGTCACCGATGTCCTCTGGTGGCATTAAAGAGCTGCAAACGACGGATCGTCATTGGACCATCTGTGCACCACGTGATACGCACTAACAACAGCAACACGTGAACAACCCACAAGCCGCGCCGTTTCCGCGATGGTAGTTCCGCGGCGCCGTGCCATCACAATTTGTCTTTTACCAAACTACGAAAAATCGGCAGTTTTTCCCATTCCGACCCCGAACACTCTACTAAAGGAAAGCCGGTCATCGGGTTCTATATGTACTGCTCTATGAACTTCTCTTGCTCCACCGTTCGGTCTGCAGGCACGATTATTTCTCTTGGCTGGGGAGTGGTCATACTGCAGTGGCTCTTCGGTGTATGTTACAAATACAATGTTATAAAACAGGAGGTGTGGCGTTGTAGGTTCTAGGAGAATTCAGAAGAGTTGTCTAGGGATAGGATAGGGAGAGGTACCTAAAGGACAGCTGATATATTGGGTTGTCGGAAAAGTCATGACGTATTTTAGCCATGTTTTGCAAAGGTCATTTATTGATAGGAAGAACAAAGATCAATAAATGACATAATGCCCGTTTTGTTCGATGACCTTTTGCCATGTGTCAGTGAGCTGCAGAATGCCTCGTTCATCTAAGGACCTGTCTTTCGTGGCGAAAAAATGTACAAGGTGCTGATTTACAGCCTCATCTGAATTGAACGTTATACCACGCAAGGACTGTTGAAGAGAGCGAAACAAGTGGAAGTATGACGGCGCAAGGTCAGGCGAGTATGCTGGGTGTGGCCACACATCCCACCCAAGCTCCAATAATTTTTGGCGGGTGATCAAACTTGGGTGTGGTTTCTGGATGATGGATTCGTTCAAACTGTCCCATTGCGGACAGTATACATTCGAACTGATTGTTTGGTTCCGTAATAGGAGCTCGAAAAACACGACACCTTTAAAATCCTACCACACTGAGACCAGAACCTTCCGCTGATGAATGTCTGCTTTGCATGTCGTTTGAGGCGAAGCAGCACGTCGGGACCAAGACCGTTTGCACATTGTTGTACAGAATCCACGTTTCGTCTCCAGTTATCAGTCGCTTCAAAAAAGGATAGTTTTCCTCACGTTTAATGAGCATATCGCAGATGTTTATACGCGCCGTCAATTGAGCTTCTTTGAGTTCACGAGGAACCCACACATAGAGCTTGCTTACGTATCTGAGATTCTTCAGGCGGTCGTGAACGCTTGAATGATGGATGTGCAATGTGTCTGCAATATCTCGTGTCGTGTAACGTGGGTTTGACTCGATCAATGCCTTGATTTGGTCGTCATCAACCTCGATTGGCCTCCCGGACCGAGGAGCATCGTTGAGGTCAAAATCACAAGCACGGAATTTTGTGAACCACCGCTGGCACTGACGTTCTTGTAGATTCTTGTAGAGCATTATCACCGTACACTTTACGCAACTTTTCACAAGCTTGACGCGCGTTCTACCCTTTACGGAAGTAAAACAGTAAAATATGGCGAAAATGCACAGTTTGGTCTTCCATCTTCAACTTGATGTCAAATCTCCGCAAATCAACTAAATCGCTCACTATTCCTTTTAGACTGCAGCTAAAACTGCCACCTGTCGAATGCCATGGCGATAACAGAGCTGCGCATGCCTCTAGTACTCCCAAAATGGCCAAACCGCCATCGGGTGACAAAATACGTCATGGCCTTTCAGACAACCCAATATTTTGAACAGAATGATGTGAAACAGGAAGTAAGACATTGTAGATCCTTGGACAATTCAGAAACATTTATGTGTAGGATAGAGAGAGATGCCAAAATGTCGTCTGATATATTGTGAACAGAATGATTTGGAATAGGCGGTATGAAATTGTAGATGGCAAGATAATTTAGAAGAGACATATGTGGATAGGATAGAGAGAGATACGAAAATGGCTGCTGATATAATGTAAACATAATGATACAAAACAGGACGTATGGTATCGTAGATGCTAGAAGAATACAGGAGATGTAAAAAGAGATACCATAAAGAGAGATGCGCAGATTACTACTGATATATTGTTAGCAGAGTATGAAATAGGGGCATACCTCTCGTGAGTTCTGCATTGTAAATGTTAGAATGCAGGAGAGGTATTTATGGATAAGATTGAGAGATATACGAAAAATGGCTGCTGTCACATTGTCAACCGAGTATGAGACAGGACGTTTGATATTGTAGATGGAGATAATTCAGAAGATGTAGTTAAAGATAGGATTGAGCAGCAAATGCTTGCTTGTATTGTTAAAAGAAAGGTATGAAGCTGGAGGTATGGATTTGTCGTAGCTAGGAGAATTCAGTAAATGATAGGAAAATTCTGTTGCTGTATTGTGAACAGAATGTTATGAAACTGGTGGCTTGGCATTGTAGATGCTACCAGAATTCAGGAGAAGTGTCTATGGATAGGATAGGGAAACAAACATTACTGCAGATATATTGTGAGCAGAATGATATGAAACTGGAGGTATGGCACAGTATATGCTACGAAAATTCCGGAGAGGTATAAATGGTTAGGACAGAGAGAAATACGAAAGTACCGGCTGTTACCTGTTGAACAGAAGGATACGAAACGGGAAGTATGGCGATGTAAGTACTAGGAGAATTTATATGCGGTAGCTATGGATGGGATGGAGAAAGGCAGATAAATAGATAGATAGACAGGTAGATTGATACATAGATAGATAGATAGATAGATAGATAGAGAGAGAGAGAGAGAGAGAGAGAGACAGAGATTCTAAAATGTTGCTCATTTATTATGAAGTATTAACGGGAGGAATAGCATTGTAAATGTTAGGAGAATTCAAGCGATGCAAGGAGAATTCTTCTGATATATTCTAAACAGAATTATACGAATAAGGAGTCGTGGTATTGTATTTCAGGATAGGTACCTATGGATACGTTATCAAGAGATACAAAAATGTCTATTGATAAAATCCAAAACAAGAAAAATGGCATTGTAGATGCAAGGGGAGGTATCTAAGAATTCGTCAGAGATACGAAAATGCTTGCTTGTATATCGAGAACAGGATATGGAACACGTATAATTAGGTAGATGGGAAGAGAATTCAGAAGAAGTAGATATGAATAGGAAAGAGATTGCGAAATACTGGCTTTTGTTTTGTGGACAGAATGTTATGAGCAGGAGATGTGGCATTGTGCATGTCAGGAGAATTCAGAAAATGCCAGGTGAATTCTGCTAATATGTGTTAAACAGAATGATATGAAACGGGAATCATTGCCTTGTAGATGCTAAAATCCAGGAGAGGTATCTATTGATAGATAAAAAAATGCAATCTGATATGTTGCGGAGAGAATGACAAGAGACCTGATTTATGGTAGATGCCAGAAGAGGTATCTAAAAATTTGAGAGATATATATACGTATATGCCTGCTGGCATAGTGAGAACAGGAATGATATTGCAGATGGGAGAATTCAGAAGGGTAGATGTGAAAAAGATAGATAGCAAAATACTTGCATTTGTATTGTGAGCAGAACGTATATATATAGCATTGTACATGTTAGGAGAAATCACAAGATGCCAGGGGAATTCTGCTGATATATCATTAATAGAATAGTACAAAACCGGAGGCATGGCGTTGTAGATTATAGGATTATTCAGAAGTATCTATGGGTACGAAAAGGAGGGATACGAAAAGGAATGCTGATATATTTTGAACAGAAAGATATGAAACGGGAAGTACTTCACTTTAGATCATCGGAGGATTTAGAAATATTTACGTGTAGGATAGAAAGGGAAACCAAAATGCTGGCTGATATAGAATGATTTGAAATAGGAGATATGACATTGTAGAATGCAAGATAATTCAGGAGAGGTAGTTGTGGATAGGGTACAGACAGCAAAATCCCAGCTTTTATGTTGTGACCAGAATGATACGAAAGAGGATATATGGCTTTGTAAAGGCCAGTAGAATTGAGATGTATCTATGGACAAGAGAGAGACGCGAAAATGACTTGTGATTTGAAATGAACATAATAATACGAAATACGACGTATGGCATTGCAAATGCTAGAATTCAGGAGAGGTAAATACGGATAGCATAATGACAGATGCGAAGATGCTTACTGGTATAATGTGGACACAATATGAAATAGGAGGTATTGCATTATAGATGCTGGGAAAACTTGGGAGAATTATCCATGGATAGTATAGAAAGACATAAAATGATGCTGGCATATTGTGAACAGAATATGAAGCACGATGTACGATATTGTAGATGGAGAGAGAGATCAGAAGTTGTAGATAAGAATTGGATTTAGTAGAAAAATGCTTGGGTTCTCACTGTGAAGATAAAAGTATCAAACTGGATGCATGGATACGTCGTGGGTAGGAAAATTTAGTATATGATACGACAGTTCTGTTGCTATATTTTGAGCAGAATGTTATGAAACTGGAGGTTGGGGTTTGATATGCTACCAGAATTCAGACGAGGTATCCATGGATAGGATAGAGATACGGAAAGGACTGGAGATATATTTTGAACAGAAGAATGCGAAAGATTAAGAATGGCGTTGTATGTGCTTGGAGAATTGAGATGCAGTACCTATGGATATGATAGAGACAAAAAGAGAGATCCGCAAATGATCTCGCATATTGTGAATAGATAGGTATTAGCAGAAGGAATGGCATGTAGATTAAAAAGTTTAAAAATTCAAAGGATGCTAGGAGACTTCTGATGACACAGTTTAAACAGAATGATATGAAAAAGAAGTCATGGCATTGTAAGTGCTAGAACAATTCAGGTGAGGTATCTATGGATTGGGTAGAAATACGAAAATGACAGGTGATGTATTGTGAAGAGAATGATATGAAACAGGAGGTATGGCATTGTAAATGCTAGTAGATTTCAGGAGAGGTACTTATGGATAGCTTATAGAGAAATACGAAAGTGATTGCTGATAAAATGTGAAGAGAATCGTGCGAAACATGAGGTATTGCACGGTACATGCCAGGAGGTAGCAGGAGAGGTATCTAAGAATTGGAAAGAGATAAATACGAAAAGGCCTGCTGCTATGTCGAGAACAGGATATGGAACAAGTACGATATTGTAGATGGGAAGAGAAATTCAGAAGAGGTAGATATGGATAGGGTAGAGATAGCAAAGTAATTTAGATAGCAAAATTACTTGCTTTTGTCTTGTGAACAAAATGTTACGAACAGGATATATGGGCATTGAAGATGTTAGGCGAATTCAAAAGATTCCAGGAGAAATCTGCGGATATATTATTATTAAAATGATATACAACAAGTTGTTTCGAGTTTTAGCTGCTACGAGAATTCAGGAGAGGGATGTATGGATAGCGTAGGGAGAGAATCGAAAAAACTTGCTGATACAATGTAAGCATAATAATATAATACAATACAGGACTCATGGCATCGCAGAACCTAAGGGAATTCAGTTAAGGTACATACTGATAGCATAGAAAAAGATGCCAAAAGGCCTGCTGTTATAATGTGGACCGAATATGAAACAGGGGAGATTGCAATGTAGCTTCTTGGAGAACTGAGGAGAAGTATCAATGGATAACATAGCGTGGTATACGTAATTGGCTGTTGGCATATTGCGAATAGAGTATGTGAAACAGGGCGTGCGATATTGTAAATCGAGAGAGAATTTAGAAGAGGTAGCTAAGGATAGGATTGAGTAGCAAAATGCTTTTTTTCTCTAACAGAAAGGTATGAAACTAGAGAAATGCCGTGGCTAGAAGAATTCAGTAGATGATAGGACAATTTTGTTTCTATACACCGATGATCCATTACATTATGACCACATACAGAATAAACTGAAGGACCCCCTTTAACCCGCAACACGGGGACAACTCGGCGAGGTGTCGATTCGATGAGGTGGCGATAGATATCCAGGGGTATCAGTTACCATCATGTGAACAGCAGGTCCTCCAGCTCCAGTACACTTCGGGGTTGTGGTGATTTAGCACGTAGCCGCTTTTCCAAGTTGAACTACAAATGTTCGATTGAGTTCAAGTCAGGTGAATATGGAGGCGAGGACATTAACAGAAAGTCACCAGCATGTTCCTCGAACCACTCCTTGATTATTCTGGCAGTGTGGCACGGCGCGTTATCTTTTTGGAAATGTTCATCACCAGATGAGAACACAGTTACCATGAATAAATGAAATTCGTCTGCAACGATTTTCAGATGTCTGACAGGTGTCAGGAATCGTTCTATTGGTGTAATGATGACTACAGTTTCGCAAGAAAGCATCGCCCACAGCATAACCCTGCAGCCGTCGAGCTGTTTTCGCTCAACAGTGGATCCAGTCCAGGTGCAATAGCATTTGTTGGTAATCGGCGTATCGGCACTCAGCCGTCTACATGATTGACCATGAATCTCGATTCGTCCGACTAGGCGCCTTTCTTCCAATTATCCACGTTTCTATGTCAATGATCTTGAGGCCATTTCATGTGTTGTTGGTGATGACTTCTATTGATCATTGGGAACTCTGCTGGGTGTTCGGCTACGCAGAAGTCTTCGATTAACTGTGTGCTGTGACACATTTTCCTGATCACCACTGTTTTAGCTGCGGGTGATTTGTCGCACAGTGTCCCTGCGGTCTCTGTAAATAATGAGCGAGTCTCCGCTCCCTTCTGGCATCAATGAGCTGCGGACGACACGCGGCTGGATTGCGGTTCGTCTTCTGGCCATCTGTGCACCAGATGGCCTAAAGACGACTACATACTCATTACAGCGGCACATGGATAACCCACAAGCTGCGCCGTTTCCTAGATCGTAGTCTTATTTCTGTAGGCTATTGGTTGTCATAATATAATGGATCATCGGTGTACTGTGAACAGAATATGAAACTGAAGGTTTGGCATTGCAGATGCTTCCAGAATACCGAAGAGGTATCTACAGATATGACAGGAATACGAACGTGATACGAAGCTGTAGGTATGGCATTTTAGATATCAGGAGATTCCAGGAGAATTATGAGTGGTTGAGACAGAGAGAAATACTAAACCGCCAACGGATATATTTTGAACAGAATTATACGAAATGGGAGGTATAGCGTTGTAGGTGCTAGGAGAATTCAGATGCGGTACCTATAGATGGGATGGAGACAAGCAGGAGGAATGGCACTGTAGCTGTTAGAAGAATTCTGCTGATATATTTTAAACAAAATGATATGAAAGAGAAGTCATGCTATTGTATGTGCTAGAATAATTCAGGTGAGGTATCAATGGATAGGGTACAGATACGAAGATGAGAGCTGATATATTGTGAGGGGAATGATAGATGCTAGCAGATTTCAGGATAGGTTGTAGAGAGATACGGAAGCAACTGCTGATAAAATGTGAAGAGAATGGTACGAAACAGGACGTATGGCATTGTAGATGCCACGAGAGGCACTTGAGAAATGAACATAGATTCGATATACCTTTTGGTATATCGAGAACAAGATATGAAACAGGTTCGATATTGTAGATGGGAAAAGAATTCAAAAGAGGTCGATAGGAATAGGATACAGGTAGCAAAATGTATGCTTTTATATTGTGAATAGAACGTTATGAACATGATTTATGGCATTGTACATGTCCGGAGAATTCCGACGAAGACAGCTTTCTGCTGATATATTATTAATAGAATGGTATAAAACAAAAGGTATGGCGTTTTAGGTTCTCGGACAATTCAGTAGAGGTGTCTGTGGATAGGATAGGGAGAGATACGAAAAGTACTGCTCACATATTTTGAATTGTATGAAACAGGAGATTTGGCATTTTAGATTTTCGGAAAATTCATAATTATTTACAGGTAGGATAGAGAGATAAAGAGATCAAAGTGCTGGCTGATATATTTTAAATAGAATAATTTGAAATGGGAAGTATGTCCTTGTAGGTGGCAAGCGAATTCAGAAATTGAAGTTTTGGCTAAGTTACAGATAGCAAAAGCTCTGCTTTTAAATTGTAACCAGATTGATATGAAAAAGAATACATGGCTTTGTCAGTGCTAGAAGTATTCAGAAGATGTATGTATAGACAGAATAGAGAGGGATGACAGCTGATTCAATGTGAACATAATGATACGACACAGGGCATATAGCATGGTAGATGCTAGAAGAATTTAGGAGAGGCAAATAGAAATTGCGTAGAGAGTGATGCGAAGAGGCCAACTGGTGTATTTTGAACAGAAAGTGAAATTAGATGTATTGCATTGTAATTTCTAGGAGAACTGCAGAGAGGTGTCAATGGATAAGATAAAGGTATATACGAAAATGGATGCTAGCATATTGTGAACAGAATATGAAGCACCATGTATGATATTGTAGAATGAGAGAGAATTCAGAAGATTTAGGTAAAGACAGGATTGAGTAGCAAAACGCTGTTTTTTTTTTTATTCTGAACAGAAAGGTATGAAATTGGAGAAATGGATTTGTCGTGGCTAGGAGAATTCAGCAGATGATAGGAGAGTTATGTTGCCATACTGTGAAGAGAATGATAAGAACCTGGAATTACAGATGCTTCCGGAATTCAGGAGAGGTCTACATGATAGATACGAACATGACATGAAACTGGATGTACGGCATTCTAGATGATAGGAGAATTCAGCAGAGGTATCAATGGTTAGGACAGAGAGAAACACTCAAATGCTTGTTGAAATATTTTGAACAGAAGGATACGAAACAGGAAGCATGGCTTTGTAGGTGCTAAGAGAATGCAGTTGCGGAAGCTATGGATGAGATGGAGAGATCCGAAAATGCAGCTCACACATTGCGAATGGAATGGTATTAACAGGAGAAATGGCATTGTAGATGTTAGGACAATTCAAAAGATTCTAGGAGAATTCTGCTCATAGATTTCCAAAAAAAATTACACGAAAGTTGATTCATGTCATTGTAGGTGCTAGCGAATTTTCGGTGAGGTAGCTATGAATCGGCTATTGAGAGTTAGTAAAATGGCTGCTGTATAATGTGAACATAATGGTACGATACAGGACGTATAGAATATTAAATGCTAGAATTCACGAGAGATAATTACGGATTTCATAGACATAGAGAGAGAGAGAGAAATGCGAAGATACATACTGAAGTATTTTTTATTGTTAACAGAATATCAAAACGGGAAGTATTGCGTTGTAGATCCTGTAAGGATTCAGGAGAGGTATCTCTGGGATGGGTAGAGGGATATATGAATATCGCTGCTGCGATATTGTGAACAAAATATGAAACAAAATGTATGATGTGGAGATGGAGAGAGGATTCAGAAGAATTAAATAGGGATAGGATTGAGCAGTGACTGCCCGTGACCAAAATTGCTGAGGAGGCAAACTACTTTTCAGCCTGGATTCAAATAAATTTATTCAAATTTTGAAGATGACAATCCGATTTTTGGCGTAAATGTGACAAGGATGGTAAGTCAGATAATATCCGAAATCTTAAGATTTTCGTCGTTCTGGGTGGTGTAGTGGTTAGCATACCCGGGCGCTATCTGGGAGACGCGGGTTCGAGTCCCGCTCCAGGACGATGAAAATTTTCAAGTTTTCGGACATTATCTGACTTACCATCCTTGTCCCATTTACGCCAAAAATCGGATTGTCATCTTCAAAATTTTTATTATATGGTGTAATCCCGTATTTCTTTCTTGATCTATCTGCTATTCCGCGCAATCACGGAATATATATATTTTTTTTTTTTTTTGGTTGGAGGTTTAACGACCACCGTGAGCAACTCAATGGGCTATAAGCAGTCGCCCGTAACTAATTTAGGGTCACTGGTTCCAGGGACGGGAGAGAGCCAGTGCCGTAAGACAAACACAACATCCATGCCTCACCGGGATTCGAACCCGGACCCCTTTCGGACGAATGATCAGAGGCCATCGCTTAGACCACTGCGCCACCGGTGCGGCAAATCACGGAATAGAATTCTTAACCTCCAGATTCGCTAAACATGAATGCCGGTTGCTTTGACTAGTGAATCCTGTGATGGCTATATTCAAATTAATTGGAAACTTGAAATTTGGTCGCTCTGGGTGGTGTAGTGGTTAGCATACCCGAGCGCTATCTGGGAGACGCGGGTTCGAGTCCCGATCCAGGACGATAAAAATTTTCAAGTTTTCGGATATTATCAGACTTACCATCCTTGTCACATTTACGCCAAAAATCGGATTGCCATCTTCAAAATTTGTATTATATGGTGTAATCTCGTATTTTTTTCATTATAAATTTATTCAATTCAATGCCATTTTTTTTTACAATATAATTTTTTTTATTTACTTTGTCATGTGCGAAGTATGAGATAAGTAACGTGACTCGTGAAAAGATTTATAAAATTTTACCCGAAACGCACGTTTTACATGACTTACCAACACAAAACCTGTTTATGTAAGGCTTCGGCCCTTCGCCTAAATATATTTTTTTCTGTCTAAATTGCCCTCTTGGACTATTTGGGAACTGTTAAGCCAGTTTGAATATGAAATATATTGCATCGAAATAGATTTTTATTAAAGCGATCAACAGAAGATAAGAAGCAAGACTGAACTATACATCTTTTTCATCTCAAATGAAATTCTATTGTATGTACGCCTCTGCCTTCACTGACGCCAAAAGAAAAAGTCTTGAAGACTTCTGCACACAGCGTTTACCTATACAGCAAGAGAGAAAGCTTGCCTTACGCTTATATTGTCTTGTATATGAGATCTATCTTTCGTTCTTTCTGTTTGGCGAAGTGATTTATTATATGGTCTTTCGTTCTTTCTGTTTGGCGAAGTGATTTATTATATGGTCTTTCGTTCTTTCTGTTTGGCGAAGTGATTTATTATATGGTCTTTCGTTCTTTCTGTTTGGCGAAGTGATTTATTATATACCATGTCTGTTCTGCTTCTATCCTCTTCACAAGCGCCTTCTCGATGGACAGAACTGATAATCTTGACAACCTTTCTTGCCCAATGGAGGTTCTCCTGTAGTTTTTTATCCTCTTCAGGCACGAGAAACTGAGTTCCACAGAGGCCGATGTTGCAGGAATTGTTACTACGAGGAAAAGAAGTCTAAATAGCTCTGGCAGTGCCTGTGCTAGATTATTATTGTACACATGTGTATATGGCAGATAGAAGTTCTGTTGTACTTTTGGCATTGCTCCAAATACAGGTTCTGAATACAGAACCTGCAGCTCACTATGCAGTTTGGTGCTGTCAAAGTATTTTTCATAAGTTTGAAGCAGAGCTTTAAAACAGTATTCAGGAAAAATTCTAGAATGAGCTTCAAAGCAGGGTACATCGACCAGCTGAAGAAATTTTAATTTCTCAATGTCAGAAAACCGGCATTTTAACTGAGTTGTAACATTGTCTATTACCTCATAATACCGTTTGATGTATTGCACGGTGGCTGGAATATCATTGCTACCTTTAAATCTTTTATTTGGAGAACCAACCTCACTGCACACGTTATGATAGAGATCATCAAACTGTCTCTGATCTCGAAAGTACAAAAAATTTCATATAAGCCAGTAATTCGTTTGTTACAAAATGTAACATCGGAACTGCTTGATTGCAGTACAGAGAAAGTAACCTCAGCTAAATCAAATATTTTTTTATATGTGAAGAGAAGAAAAACGAAATTAAAATCTTGGAGCCACCGTTTTAGTCCTGCTGCTTCGTGAATTGTCTTATCATCATAGTTGGAATCATCCTCTCAATTTTTTCAAATACTTCAATTTGCAGGCACCTGTGGTCAGCTATGGTAGACACTGAACGAGATTTGAAGTTCCACCTGGTCTGAGATACACGAGGTGGTCTGGGTCCACCAACAGATTCTAGTAAATGAACAGGCTTTGTCGATTTGGAAAAGAATGCACAAATTGCATTTAAATTTGCAAAAAAAAAAAAAACGTGATTCCTTCAACACTGACGCTGCTCTGCTCAAAACTAAGTTCAGCCTGTGTGCGTCGCAGTGAACAAATAATGCTTGAGGGGCATCACACTTCACTTTTGCTTGCAATCCATTCAGCTCTGATGCCGTCACTGCTGCGCCATCATATGTCTGTGCAACTAGTTTTTCTTTGTAGTTAAATCTTTCCAGCTCACGATCCAGTAATTCTTTAAGCGAAGTAGCACACCGATCAGAACTTATGTCAAAAAATCCCAAAAATATTTCTACTGGTACTCCATCTTTCACGAATCGAACTATAATTGATACTTGTGCGTGGGAGCTAATGTCTGTCGCTTCATCAATCTGCCAAGAAAAAAACTGAGCATTTTCAATATCTGCATTGATTTCATTCCTAATTATATGAGCAACTGATTCGATTAAATCATTCTTTATTGTTTTTGAAGTTCCTGAAAATGTTGTACTATTCTCCATAAACACTCTGAATGTTTCGTCACTCTTGGAGAGTAAATCAATCATCTCGAGGTAATTTCCCTTATTTTCAGAAACTTCGTTCTCATCGTGTCCACGAAATGGGAGCTCTTGCCACGCCAGTAGTGTTGTAATATCAATCAACTTCTTCATTACATCACGATTCTTTTTTACTTTTTCGTTATGACGTAAGTCACTTGTTCTTTTCGCTTCGTTGAGAGAGTAGTCTATCCTTGTTTTGCCTAGCAACTCTAATTTAGCAACTGCCAGAATGTGATCTTTACACTTTTTGTGCCTGTCCAAAGCACGTCGTAAATTTTTCAAATCATTGAAGCCTTTCTCTTGCCAGACTTTATTGCCACGCACAGGAAACAGCAAACATGGCCAACAATATAGTTTGTTCGTTGATTCACTCCCAGTTAGCCATTGTTCTTTTCTGTACCAGTCAATATTAAAACCTCTGTTTAAAGTTTTGCCCTTTGAAGTCATCTTTTTCATTTCAGGTGTAGGCATACCATCATTTTTAATTTGATTCTTTTCTTCAAAATCTCTTCTACTGAAAGGCTTTTCCAGTAAGCTATCCACCATATTAGATATGTTTGAAGAAGAGGCCATGGTCTGATAAACACTTTTTCATAAAACATAAATAAAATTAGTTACACAAACATTAGTGTGAAAGAAAAGCAACTAGGAAGAAGGCGCTATGTAATGACGCTCGAAGCTGTCAGAATGAGGAGTTAACACAGCGGAGCTGCTGCCTACAGGGAAACAGCTGTTCCCATGAGGCAAGATAACATCTGCCTCACAGGAAATCTACGGTGCGGTGCGCTCTTTGTGTTGGCAGTTCCACCGCCTACCTTCGTATCTACTGATTCGGTGGGAGTAAACAGGTTTGGCGCAAAATGTACCAGAGGCAGTTTGCTTCCTGCCTCAAGGACGGATATCGCAAAGCTGAGGACAATTCGCAACTACGCGCTACCGATTGTTTTCGAAAAGCGTCAATTTACAAAACTGAATGAACGCATAGACGACATTTAATTCAAAAGAGTTAACTAGCGTTTGCTCTCCTATACCCAAAAGTACTGAATGAACAAAACGAATAATTCTAAGTAAGAGTCTTAAAATTCTGAGGAGGCACTGCCTCCCTTGCCTCCTCCCAAAAACCGCCACTGGGATTGAGTAGCAAAATGCTTGCTTTTGTATGAACAAATACGTACATATTAACAGAAGTAATGGCATTGTAGATGTTAGGAGGATCAAAAGATTCTAGGGGAATTCTGGTGATAAATTTTAAATAAAATGATATGAAATAGGATTCATGGCATTGCTAGACTTCCGGCAAGTGCAGAAGAATTCAGGTAAAGTAAATATGAATAGGATAATGATACGAAAATGAAAGCTGATCTATCGCGAAGAGAATGATATGAAAACGGAAGTATGGCATTGTAGATGCTAGTAGATTTCAAGAGATGTAGCTATGGATATGTTACGGAGAGATACGAAAATAAATGCAGATAAAATGTGAACAGAATGGTACGAAACAGAAAGTATACGATTTTAGATGCAGTAGAGGTATCCAAGAATTGGACAGAGAGAGAGGGAGAGATACGAAAGTGCCTGCTGGTAATGTGTCGAGAACAGGTATGATATAGAAGATGGGAAGAGAATTCAGAAGAGGTAGATATGCGTAGGATACAGATAGTAAAACACTCGCTTCTTTAGTGTGGATAGAATGTTATGTACGATATGACAATTCAGATGATGGCAGGAGAGTTCTGCTGATATATTACTAACAAAATGGGTTAAAACATAAGGTATGGCGTTGTATGTTCCATGATTCATCATCATCATCATCATTGTCAACCATTATCAATCCACTGCAGGACGAAGGTCTCACCAAGTTTCCTCCACAACGGTCTGTCTTGGGCCAGTCTCCTCCATGTCACTCCCGCATATTTTCGAATTTCATCCACCGATCTCCCATGTGGTCTTCTTCCGGGTCTTTTCCTGTCCCTTGCAATCCAATCTAAAATTTCGGCTGTCCATCGATCGTCTGTCCTTCTGGCAGTATGTCCAGCCCATTGCCATTTCAGGGATTTAACTCTGATCATGATGTCTTCCACTCTTGTCATTTTTCGGATCCACGAGTTCCTCTTCCTATCTCTCCTGGTTACACCAAGCATGCACCTCTCCATGCTGCTTTGAGTTGTCTGCAGCCTTTGTATGTCTCATTTAGTTAAGGTCCACGTCTCTGCACCATACGTAAGCACTGGAAGGAACCATTGATCAAACACTTTTCTTTTAAGACATAATGGCATATTGCTCTTGAAAATTATGCTGTTTCTTCCAAAAGCTCTCCAGGCAAGTTTTGTACGCCGATTAATTTCTTCATCAATGTGACCCTCACTTGATATCAGCTGTCCAAGATAAACGTACGTGTCTGTTATCTCCAGTTTTTCTCCATCAATCGATAAATCTTCATTTCTTGTAAAAGCGTTGAACATCACTTTTGTCTTCTGAAAGTTCATTTTTAATCCCACTTCTTTACTCTTGTCAGCAAGTTCCTGGATCATACTCTGCAGCTCTGGTGGGGTAGTTGCAAAAATGACTACGTCATCAGCAAAACGAAGGTGGGTTAGATAATCTCCATTAATCTTTATCCCTTTGTTTTCCCAGTTCAGTGATTGAGAGACATTTTCCAATGTGGCATTAAAGAGCTTCGGAGATATGGTGTCACCTTGTCTCACTCCTTTCCCAATTTTTATGTGTGTTTTATTTTCAAACAGCCGAATCCTTGCACTTGCATTTTCATAGATGTTATTAATAATAATAATGTATGCATCTTCAACACCGCAGGATTTCAGAGCGATTGTAACTGCTGATGGTTTCACCGAATCAAAGGCTTTTTCATAATCGATAAAAGCCATGCACAATGGAAGTTCATATTCCCTCGCTCTTTCAATTAGTTCTCTCAGTACGTGGATATGATCTATTGTGCTGTAGCCATTCCTGAATCCAGCTTGTTCTCTCGTTTGAGCCATGTCTAGTGTCACTTTCAAGCGGTGTGAAAGAACTTTAGTGAAGATTTTATATAACACTGAGAGGAGGCTGATAGGTTTGTAGTTCCTGAGATCCTCAATGTCACCTTTTTTATGTAGCAGGATCATTGTAGCGTTTTTCCAATCCTCAGGAATCTTCCCTTCATTACGGCATCGAGTGTAAATTTGGGCGAGTACTGTTTCGATTTCTCCACTTGCTTCTTGTATGATGTCTACAGTAATTCCATCTTCTCCTGGAGCTTTCCCCCGCTTCATGTTCTTGATTGCATGTGCAACTTCTGCTGGGAGGACTGGAAGAACTCTGGTACTGGTACCTTTCATGATTTCTGGAGTACATGTATCATCCTTTTCATATAATTTGGAGTAGAAATCTTTCACTCTTGTCAAAATTTCGCCTCTATTTCTTGTTACAGAACCATCTTCTTTTCTCAGTGCCATAATCTGTTTTCTTCCCTTACTGAGATGTCCCTTTGCTATCTTTAGGCTTTGGTTGTTTTCAATTGTTTTCCTCACTAGCTCACAGTTGAATTTCCTTACATCTTCAGTGATACTTTTTCGTACTGTCTTGCATAGCTCTATATATTCCACTTTGGAAGTCACATCTTCTTTAGTTGTCCTCATCTCCCTTCTTTTTTGCATCAACATTTTGGTTTTACCTGATAATTTGTTCACATGCAACTTGTTCTTAAATCCAGCTAATTTTGTTGCTGTTTCCATCCATGATTATGCAGAAGTACATATGGATAGGATAGAAAAAGATACGAAAATTAGTGCTGGTGTATTTTTGGCTAGATTTTAGAGTTCGGCCTCCAATCGTCTGCTTCGCTATCGTGCGAATGGAATGCCGGGAGAAACGTTTCGCGATAGGTGGCGCTGCAGCTGCTTCGGCATTTTCTCCCGCGCTGTGTGTGTTACGTAATCGCTGTTTGCTGAGTGCGTCGTCCGTCTTCTGTTCGACCTGTTCTAAGCGATACGTGGCTTCTGTTTTTTCAGCGTGCGTTTTAGCTCTGTCAGTAGCCATGTGGAACTGGAGGCGTTTCTTCGACGAAGTTGGGAAGGATGAAGAAACATGCATTGCATGGTGTGAGCGGAAAGGATTGCTTCTAACCGAAAGATGTTCCGCAGGTCATCCAATGAGTTTGCGAGTGGATATGTGTCATCGTTTAGGACAATTCAGGTGTATTAGGAATCACGTTACAGGGAAAAGTGAGCAGTGTTCCCGTTTACTTGGGACGTGGTTTGAAGCTGCTTGTGTTCCTCTTGATAAGGTGATGACTCTTTTGTATTGTTTCGCCAAAGGATTGTCCTACGATGATGCAATTGAGGAATCTTCCCAGGGTGGGGTTTCCACATCCTCTGCGGCAGTCAGTGACTGTTATCAGTCTTGCAGGGAACTAGTCGCAGAGTTTATGGTAGCTTACGAACAAGACGGAGGATAGCTTGGAGGCCCTGGTGTCATCGTAGAAGTGGATGGGACGAAGATTGGGAAGCGGAAGTATAATCGTGGTCGTCTCGTTGAGGGCACCTGGATCCTTGGCATCTTTGAACGAGATTCGAAACGATTGAGGGTTGAGATCTGCCCGCAGAATTACCGCTCTGCTCACACATTCCTGCTGCTCAGCCAGAAACATGTTCAACCCGGAACTACTTGTACTGTCATGACGGATCAGTGCGCTGCTTACCGCAATCTCCCATCCTGTGGTTTCCAATATCTATCAGTAAACCATTCACTCAATTTCGTCGATCCGACTACTGGGGCGCATACGCAAGGTGTTGAGAGAAATTAGCGGCCCCTCAAACGACCACTATCTAATGGTATTCACAAAGACCACTTGGCCGACCACATTCTGGAATATTTATTCCGACGAAATTGTCGTCTTTCCTCTGTACACTGTTTTGAGGTGATGATTGCTATCATCAAACAGTTCTTTCCTAGTACGTAATGTTTTCCGCTTAAATATTCGTACTATATAGACAGGTTCTCAATGACGAGGAAACACTTCTTTTCCGTCGTTATAAATATTTAACAACACCTGAACTACTGACATTCCATAAAGGCCCTTGGCAGGGCCAGCAATATTACAAAAAAAAAAAAAAAAACCTTCCTTTCAAAAATACTCCCCCCCCTCCGCCGCCGCGTATTTCGCGTCCCTACTACTCTTCCCGCACAATACACACACCGATTACGTAATGTACGCAGCGAAGGAGCAAAAACACCGACGCAGCTGCAGCGCCACCTATCGCGAAATGTTTCTCCCGGCATTCCAGCAGCACTTTAGCTGAGTTTAAGCAGACGATTCGGGGCCGAAGATTAAAGTGCATCCCAATATTTTATACTGTGTATGCTTATAAACACTTCATCGATGATAACATTATCCAAGTGATAATAATAAACGTGTTCTCCATAAACAATATTGTATACTTCCTTCCTTTTTATTTTAACTGCTTCCCAAAATGTGCCAACGTTGTATGTAAATAAGTTCTAGAAGAATTTAATATTGTTCCATATTTCTGCTGAATGTACGCTGAAATTCTTTAACGAGGAACATTTAATTTTCTGCCAGTGTAATGTACCAATCGTCAATGTGAATACAGCATGTTAAAAAAAAATGTTCGCATTACAATTGTACAGATGCCAGGAAAGCAATTTCACGAAACCTAAAACTATTTACCCTATGGCACACTGGTATTTTTTTTCTGGATTCGAGGTTTAACGACCACCGTGAGCAACTCTTCGATGCGGTATAAGCAGTCGCCTGTCCCTAATTTAGGGCCACTGGTTCCAGGGAAGGGAGAGAGCCAGCGCCATAAGACAAACACAACAACCATGCCTCAAGGGATTTCGAACCCGGACGAATGATCAGAAGCCATCGCTTAGACCACTGCGCCACCGCGCACTGGTCTAAACGTTGTCTTCTGAACGTTCGTCCAAGTCGTAGGCGTAGCCAAGAAGGGGGGGGGGTCTTCGAGTCTGGACCCCCCGGTGGATTGAGTACGAATTTAAAGGGATATGTGTATATGTATATATGAGGCTTTCACCAGTGAACCAAATCCATGGACCAAACCCCCTTAAGAAATTTCTGCCGACGCCACTCGTCTAAGTGAATCCAGGTTCGTTATGAATGGTGCCCTTGTCTTACGGCATGGGCTCTTTCCCTTACCTGGAACCAATGGCCCTAAATTAGGGACGGGCGAGAGTCCTAATTGGGTTACTCACAGTGGTCGTTAAATTCACAAGCATATAAATAAATATACTACTGACCACCCAAAATGCAACACCAAGAAGGACACGAGATAGCAAAGCCAGATTTACTGAACACATAACAACAGATACAAAGATGAAACGATTGAGCTAACAGAACCGTGCGACTTGCGGAACACGCAGACATCAATAGTTCGTGTGGCCCCCATTGCTGGCAATAACGGCCGCTACACGCCGCGGCATCGAACGAAAGAGGCTTTGGATGTGGGCTTGGGGTATGTCGGTCCAGACTGCTTCCACACGTTGCCACATTTCATCAGGCGTAGCCGCGGGTGGTGCTTGCCGGGCCACTCGGTCGCCGATCAGCGACCAGACGTGTGCGATGGCGACATATCGGGAGAACAGACGGGCCACGGCAGCAGTGACACCTGGTGGGCCGTGAAGAATTGTTGCACGATGCGTGCCACGTGCGGGCGCGCATTGTCCTGTTGGAACGTGGCCGCTGGCAGGTCCTGCAGGTAAGGGAGGACTACAGGCTCCAAAACGTCGGAGATGGTGCGGTGGATGTTGAGTGTACCGGCGATGCGTACCAGAGGGGTGCGGGTGTCATATCCAATTGCGCCCCAAACCATAACGCCAGGCGTCGGAACGGTATGGCGATGCATAATGCAGACGTCATACAGTCTCTCGCCGCGGTGCCGCTACACGCCGATCCGACCATCGTGGTGTTGCAGGACGAAGCGGGGTTCGTTGGAGAAGACAATGTCGTGACATTCCGTAGTCAAGGTGCAGCGTTTAACGGCCCACTGCCGCCACACTCGCTGGTGGTGTAACGTCAATGGTAATCGGAGCAAAGGGCGCCGTGCGACAAGTCCCCGCTCTTGCAGACGACGTCGAACTGTACGTGCTGCCACAGGTTGTTGCGCAACTCACCCTAATTCTTGCGCTAACGTTCGTGACGTGGCGGTGCGAGCCGTCAATGCCCGCCACACAACATTCCAGTCTTCTCGTTCGGTGGTGTGCCGCGGCTGCGGTAATCGCTCACGTCGGTCCGCCCATCCCTCCTGCACCCATCGAATCCATACTCGCCTCACTGTGGCTGGATGTCGTCCCACACGGGCGCCGATGTCACGGTACGATAAACCGCTGTCGCGATAAGCAAGTATTCGTCCTCTGTCAAACTCCGAAACGTGCTGGAATGACTGCCGAATTCTGCGACGAGGCATCAGGAAGCTTCCCACTGACAGGTCCGGCAGCACAACACACTTCCACTACTTACACCCCGCCTTCTGTGCATCCTTCTTATAGTGCTTCTTGGTGGCGTGCCGGCCGCACATGATTTGCATATGCCCTGCAATGCTAATCGTTTTGTTTTGGTGAAAAAAATAATCTATTTTGTGTATATTGAATTGATGCTATTTTATTAAAAGCGTTGCTATACTTATGCTGGTATTGAAATTGATATGGAAATTATAGAAAATTTAAATTTGGGAGATGGGTGGATGCATTTCGAAACAAAAATATTTTCTAAGTATTAGAAAAGGCCATGAACATCCAAAAAAAAAATGCATCTAAAATTTACATTCCACAAGAAGTTATTGGAAAGTTTGCGTTGTTTGTGTTCACGCAGAGTTGAGTCATCTGAAAGTGCAAAAATAAGTGGATATTGTTGCATGTGTATGAAAATGTGTCACTATAAGTCATACGATAAAATGTACTCGTTCAATAACAACTTGTGGAGGCGGTGAAAGTCAATTTAAAAGGATGGGACAAAAATTGCAGTTATGAAATACCTTATAATACCAGGATTCGGATCGATAGCCTTAGTCAAGCTAAGGTGGGTACATGGGACCAAGTCATGGAAGACAACAGCACACAAAAATTTTCACACTGCACTAATTTTGGACTTTTTTTGAAAGGCTACTGCCTGTATTTATTATTTTTCTTTAAAAACTTAATAAGGTCATTTAGTGGACAATCAGATGGCATTTCCTTTTTGTTGTTTGCTAAAACACAGCAGTATAAAAACAGAATCTCAATTTCTTTTCTATTTCTCTTTGGCCACTGGCCTTATGAACAGCACAACTTTACATATTTCAACACAGTTGGTTTGAACACTAGGCATGCATCCAAAATTATACCATGATTCACATAGCTTACACACAAAAAAAAGATACTGGATTATTTTTAATTCCACAAGGTGGACAAGTTCTGTTCTTTTGAAACGTACTCTCTTCTCTCTCACCTAGTTAGCTCAATGACAAATTTACAATTTTACACTTATTGATTTAAATTTACAGCACCTAAACAATCTTAGCAAACTCTGCAATCTCCCAGACCAGCTTCGAAGACTTCAATTTAAATTTACAGTTATTTTAAGAGCCACAAATTATACTTTAACAAATCTACTATCAGCAAGTAAACAAACCAAGTAAATTATCCTCAAAACAGAATTTACACTGAGCACAAGCATTAATTAACATTACATAACCCATAGAACTATCCTGAATGAACCCACTTCACTTATAAAGAAACCTCACTAACTAATCTTAAAAATTATCACTATTCATAACATCACCATAATTCAGAAATTCAAACAATCTTCTTGCACTAGCTTGCTCATAAAAATCACCTCACTCTGCACTTCACATAATAGCTCAAGATACTTAATAACTCTATACTGTAAACAAAAGCTCAAAATACCAATTAACTAAATTTCCAAACTAAATATCAAGTTCACTAACACCAACAACCAGAATTTAGAATTTACATCCCTAGCACTACAGCAAATCATAAACAAATAAATTTAGATACTTTAAATCACCAAACAAACTTAAATTTAACACCTGCAGTGAATTACTGAGGTAGCGGTGAGGCAAATACTCTCAGTTCAGACACTACCCTGGGTTTTTGAGAACCAACACAGGAAGAAAATACCAGTCAGGCTGAAGGCGTGAAATTGGGTCGTGAATCCAATTTCAGCCTAGGCAAAGGAAAGGAAAAAATCCTCAAGTGCGACACATCATCATCAGGCACAGAATTTCCTCTAACATGATCTCGCCAATTATTGAAGCAACGCTCGACCGACCCTCGCTGGCAGTACATATCTCCGTGAGCAGCGAAACTACTGGGGGGTTTGAAGACAAGTTTTCCCCCAAAAACCACGTCCTCAAGGATCTCCCTTTTCGAACCAATGCATGATCCCACCTTGATCAACCACGCCTGCAAGAGCCTGTCGTACTTCAACCCTAAATACTCCAGGCACATCCGGCCCAGAACCAACACAACTATATCCCAGGAAAAATTCACTTATCTCTCTATATATCCCAAGAAATCCTAAATCACAATATCCACATATATCCCAGGAAAAATCACTTATCTCAATATCCACATATATCCCAGGAAAATTCACTTATCTCTCTCCACATATATCCCAGGAAAAATCCCTAGCAAGGAAATTCTTCTGCACCATGGCAATGCGCAGGTCCACTTCAGACAATAACACTGACCATTTACATAACCCACTAAATATTTTCACCTTATTGAAAATTAAAATTACATTTAGACTTTTAACCTTATAGTAAAAACAAGAAAATTTAGGCCAAAGAAAAGAACAATTAATACTGGAACTGGTGAGCAAAAGTGTGTCTTCTCAACCCATGATGTTCATTCTTTTTGTGAAATACTAAACTTGAGAACAAAAAATACTTTAACTTCTATTCTGCACATATCGCATCCTGGTGAAAATTCCCTACTCAGAGCCCTCTGCCCTAGGACAAGTTCCCTGCTTGCCCTAAGATCACCCCTTTCCAATGGGAGATTAACACTCATCTGGAGCATGTAAAATACTGGTCCTCAAATAACACACCTACCATCTTAATTTCGACACTCAACACTCCAAGAATGTAAACAGCACTTTAGGTATCCAATTTCATCACACTATAATATGTTCCCAAAATTCCAATATAAATCATCCCATAATTTATCTTCACTCATAAAAAAAATAACTCAATGCTGTAAAAGACTAGAGAGAAATGTTTACTATTATTTTATCACCCACGACATCACAATAACACTGCTTTTCAATTATCACATGCCCAACTAAACTATTATCGATGCACCAAAATTTACTGTGCCCAAACATTAAACTAAATTTTTCTGATACATCAAAATTTACTGGCCTGGGAAGTTGCTAAAATACCAGACCAGTGGCGGCCCGTCAGATGAGGCAAGTGAGGCGCCGCCTCACCTGAAATTCCACAGAATGAGAAGTGAAAGAAAAAGAAAAACTTCTGTCAGTAACAAAGATATAAGAACTTTGCAGGATAAATGAAACACTGAAATTTACATTGTGATTCATGAATTAGGTTAAAGAAAGGCTTTCGAGAAGAGGAATGAATCATTATTTTTGCAAAGCAGCTGCATGTTTTAAGCGCTTAGAGGCGACCGGCTGAATCGTCTCGATGAGAAGCCGGTTTTGGGAACTGGGGATCAGAGAAGAGCCCTACAGAGTGAACCCCCCACCCCCACGGTCCAAGGTCTACCTAAAGAGGTGCCGGACTTCCAGTAAGAGAAGGGAAATTTCTGAGGCGACCCTCCATTTCGCTTAAACTGGAATCGCATCTCTGCTGTTATTGGAGAACCCAAGGATTGTGTATCCAATGGGCGCTGGAAAATGAGCAGATGACCTTTGTGAAAAGTGGTTTCACAGGCGATGACGCCGTTCGCCTCTATATGCTTTGCAGTTTGCAGTACGATGATTTCTACGTAGCTTTAACTATTCGTCAGAGTGTATTTGAGTCTAACTTTTTGTAGTGTGTTTTCAATCCTCTCTTCTGCGGGTGTTTGCTAGTTCATAGTAATGTTGAGTTTTTCTTTTTCTTTTGTTATTGTTACTAAACAGCATATTTTGATTTTGATTTTGGTTGGAAAATATGAATGGGCCAACAAACGACGTGATTTGTGTTCTGGAAGAAATTCCTTTTAAACACTGGAAAGATTATGATAAAAGGGATGTTCTCATATCTGGAAGACCGACACCTATAATAAGTTCAATATCTAAAGATAAGAAGTGCGGCAAATCGTTTTTTAGGTCTTTCAATAAATCATGGTACGAGATTTTCCCCTGGCTTTCTGGTAGCTATTACAAGCAAACTCTCTTTTGCAGGCCATGTTTACTTTTTGAGCAATAAGAAAAATGTGTGGAATACAACGGGTTATTTTGATCTAAAAAACTTTTCTCGTAGTGCAAAATTGCACGAAAGCTCTAAAGAACATAGAACTAACCACGTAGGTCTAAAACGAATGGAAAAAAAACAAACACCATTTCTGATGTGCTCAAAGAAAATGCTGCTCTTCATAAAGTCAAGTTTAATGAAAAGGTCAGACTAAATAGGCTTTTTATGGAACATATAATCGATTTAGTTGTCGCTCTAGGCAAGCAAGAACTGCCTTTTCGAGGACATGATGAATCTATTTCCTCATTAAATAAAGGTAATTTCAAGGAAATGTTCCATTTGTTACTTCGTAGGAGCACCCCAGAATTAAAAGCACATTTTGAAGAAATACGAAGCTTATTTTCTGGACAATCTAAAACGATACAGAATGATTTAATGGAGTGTATTCATGAATATATAAACAAATGTGTTAAAAGCGAAATTAATGAGTCAGAATTTTTTTCAGTGCAAGTTGATGATACAACTGATATTACTCAAAAATCACAGTGTTCAATAATTGTCAGATACATATTGGACTCAAATTATGAAGTAGTTGAGCGCTTCCTTGGTTTTTATGATATCAGCACTGGCAGGACTGCTGTGGCACTGTATGATCTGCTAGCATCGGTTTTGGAGGAGTTTGATTTTAAATCAAAGTTAGTAGGCCAGTGTTATGATGGTTCAAGCGTTATGGCTGGAGAGTTGAGCGGTCTGCAGAAAAGAGTCAAGCTAGAAGCCCCGCAAGCTTTGTTTACCCACTGTTTCGCCCACCGCCTTAACCTTGTCCTACAACAGGGGTGCTAAAGTATTGTAAAATGTCGCATATATTTCGCAACTGTATCCAGCATGCCCTCATTTTTTCATAAGTCTGCCAAGAGAACCCACGTAACAGATTCAGTTGTTGGGAAACGGATTCCTCAAATAGCGGAAACACGTTGGGCATCACGTTCGCAAATTTTGCGTTTAATTGTGAGCGAATGGGGCAAACTAAAGAATGTGTTTGAAAACATAATGAATGACCCGGAATCAACGGCAGAATCAATCAACGGAGCCATAGGATATTTGAAAAATTTCACTGATTTTGAATTTGCTTTTTTATCACTGATTTTTGATGACATTTTTGGAATTACGGATGTACTGTTTGATGTTTTACAAAAAAAGACTTTAGATATCAGTTATTGCCAAAGACAAATTAAACAATGTTGCGAACGTATAAATAAGAAAAGGAATGTAACCATTTACTTGAAACATTTCAGTGAAGCAATTAGTTTGAGTGGAGGTCCTAAATGTCGCCAAAAGAAACATTTGACTGAAGAAAAAGTGGAAAACTATTACAAAATTTTGTTTTACGAAATCGTTAACAGCATAATAGCCCAAATAAATACCAGATTTGAAGATATGGGAAAGCTCGAGTTTCTGCAGCTAGTTGTCAGCTCAAAATACCATAGTTTTTCAGAGTCATTTCCATCCAGTGCCCTTAACACTCTCAAAAAATTTATCCAAACATTTTTACAGACACACAACGACTAAAAAACGAATTAGATTTTTATATAATGATCACAACTTCAGGGAACTCAGTTTTCAGAAAACCTTGAAAACAATGAAAGAAAACGAGCGGAAAGATGTGTTAGCAGAAGCCTACAAACTATTTTCTCTTGTATTGACACTGGCGTCAACAAGTTCTTCTGCTGAAAGGAGTTTTTTCTTGTCTGAAGAGAATTAAGACTTACCTCCGTAATACAACGGCACAAGATCGTTTGTCTTCACTCGCTAAAATTTCAATCGAGAAAGAATTGCTCTACCATCTAATGTCCACTCAACCATTTTATGATCTGATCATAGACAAATTTGCAGCCAAAAAGGATCGCAGAATTGAACTTATTTATAAAACATAAACTGAAAGCATTCTGTCCGAGACCAAAGCAAATTAATATCGTATTCCTCTGTTTTTAATTCCAGGTTTAAGTTATTTAATACTTTTTTTATATAGAAATGTGCTTCCTTAGCTTGACTTCTCCTGTACATAGTTATCACGAGCCTGGACTTCAGTTTGTGACCCGTGCTAAATGCACCTTCACTAATATGCCAATCGAACTGTGACTTTTATTCAAGCTCAAGAAACACTTCGTGAGAAAAAAAATTCTATTCAAATGATTTACTTTGAATTTTTTAAGAAGTGGATCTCCGACTGGCGTTGGGATGTGAGTGACGCATTGACTAGCTAAAGAAACCGCGCAAATTGCGTATTTTTGCTCAAGTGTATTACATAAAAGAATACTGGTGAAATATTTCTTTCTTTGTTGTAAAATTATCAAATAATTGTTTTCACAAAAATATTGTTGCAAAAGTATCGTATATAACACACACACACATATATAGAGAGGTATATGTACATTTTCCCTCTAAAGTTTTTGGATTTTTTCGTGAAGAAAGACTCCCCACGCCGTGTTTCATATATTTCTATAATTTTATTCCATTACTGTTGAATAATATTTGTATATAAGGGCTAAATGGCATGGGATGGAGCCCTAAGGGATGGGGTTTACAGCTGTTAATAACAAGGCGCCGCCTACCCTGGACCAATGGCTTAACAAGACTTCCGAATCTCAGCGGATTTTAATGATTCAGCCGACTCGAACCCAGGACTTCAAAGATATCCAATGTGTGATACTGCCTTTGACATGAAACTTTTTGAGGGGGGGGGGTCTGCACTTCTGCTGTATAACTGTGTATAAGTACATATAACATTTGGGGGGGGGGGGCGCTTCGACAAATATTTTCCTATTGGTACGTACGCACATCTTGAATATCAATACAAAATGAAGCTAATTTAATAAAATGAAGAAAATGCAATAAATTATAGTTATTTTAATAAAAATTTAATAAAGCAACTTCTTTGGCCGCTTTGCTTTACTTTCAATTCTATTATCAAGAAATTACATTGCTTTCCGAGTTATATAAAAATCAATGAATTTAAATAGGGAAATTATCTATAAAACATACTTAGAAAAAGCTAACTGTCTCGCCTAATAAGAGGGGTGCAAACCACGACCGCCCCCGGCTACGCCACTGATATATATATATATATATATATTCGTACAACGTTATACGAATTTATATATTTTTCAATAACATATGTTTTACTGTTTTACATTTACATCACGACCGTTCGCCTCACCAGCATTTTACACCACGAGCCGCCACTGTACCAGACATGACAACACAAAAAAAAGCATAAATGAAAACATTTTCAACTCCCCTCTCTTTTTTCTTTCTTTTTCTCTGAACTCACACCTGAGGAACCAATAAATCCTAATTTTGAAAGCTGAACGACAACACAGCCATAATCAGAGGCAAAAAAAAAACTTGCTCTTTTTCTTTTTGTTTCTTATGCTCAGCTTGAAGTTTAGGTACCCTGCGTGGGATGTTATATATCAATACAGAAAGATATGGACTAAAACATTACCTTCGAGCTGGCGTTCTTTCTTTTCCTTTTTTTTTTTTTTGCTGAATTCCTTACCCAAAAGACGAAAAGTTGTTGCACTTTTGGGCGACTTCTTCACGACGTTTGGAAACAGGAACGCAAAAATGGCGAATTCTTGCCTTGCAGAAAATCACTAATTTTAATTTTCTTTTTTACAGCTTACAGTCCTGGCACAACCACAGTCTCGTTAGTATTTCTTTCTTTTCTTCCTCCCAGTTCCCTTCCTTAAACGGTTAATAGCCGAGGTAACCATTTTCGAAACCTCGGGATGAGATGGAACCTTTATTTATTTATTTATTTTTTTCTTTCCTTCGGCCTTTGAAGCAGGCCTCCTTTTCGGAGTAGCAACCGAATGGGGACGCTGTAGAGGCTGGGCCCACTCTTTCCGGGATTTCCATAATTGAGAAGGCATGTCTTGCCTTCCTGGGCTAAGTTCTCTCCAGGGCGAAGTTTCCGGACGGCGGGAGGCTTCTTTATCGGCGTGCTACATCGTCAACCCCTCGAATGCAAATACGAATACCAGAGCCAGAGTGTCCCATTGTGGTGGACTGGTGGTCAGCAAAATGCTGCCATGGAAAAAAAAAGTTTTTTTTCTCTGTGGTTCTCTCCCGCCAAAAGGCGAGGAGAAAAAACTCCGCCGTCCCCTCTTTCTCTGACGGCCAGCAAGAAGACCAGAACAAAAGTGACTGAGCCAAGCGTCTCAAAGTGTCAAAGAGACTCTGTGATGTTGGAAAAAAATGCTGACCCCTGATTGGCTGAACTCTGCAAACAGCGGAATTTCTCTCCCACGCCTCGAGTGACCTCTGACCTTCACTCAGGCATCGTTGCAGCGTCCAACAAACACTCTCCACGAAAAAAAATGTTACTAGCACGTGCATCCTCTGGTCGGCTAGGGGAAGATGAACTTGACCTTCAACACGTAGGGGACCCAGCCTTTTTGACCCTGAGGTCTAAAAATAGATTCTGTTGCTGAATTCCTTACCCAAAAGACGAAAAGTTGTTGCACTTTTGGGCGACTTCTTCACGACGTTTGGAAACAGGAACGCAAAAATGGCGAATTCTTGCCTTGCAGAAAATCACTAATTTTAATTTTCTTTTTTCTCTCGTTCCGTGATGTTAAACTAAAATTAATTTTGATTCTCTGAGGTGCACACCTACTCGCCTTTTCCTATCGCGATAAAAGAACAGATAAATTAATTATTTTCAAAAGCCCAAAGTCAGTTAAATCAAATATTATTCTCTTCCTCTTTTACCAACATGAAATTTTGTTTTTCTGGTTGTGATTAAGACAAGCGAATTTTGCGCATGAATTCCCTGCCTTTCAACCAGGAATTTTCTTCTAACGTATGTCATGGGAGAAAATTTTTTTTGCATTAATTAATCTCCGATAAACCAACAAAAAGATTGATCAGGTCTCTCTGAAATTCACCAGAGGTTAAAATTTTCGCCATGACAGTTTGCATGTCCTCTCGCGGGCGACGCATGCTGCGAATTTCAGACCAATCGGATGATTCCTTCTTGCTGTTGCATTTTGGGTGGCCAGCAGGGTAAATAAATGAATAAATAATTTGTGGTTGTTCCCGAGGTTTTGCGATTTTAATAATGATGTGCCCCTGTTGTGTTCATATTATAGAAACAACTAATCGGCTGAGGTGGACCCGGGTTCTAGTCCCAGATGATGCATGAGTGGTATACTTGACCTATAGCGATGGGTCTCTCCTTTCCTTAGAGTCAGTAACCTCAGTTAAGGACAGGCGACTGTGTAGAGTTACTAATGATGGTTATTCACCCCAACCCCGCATTACAAAAATAGAAAAAAATTGAGGAACACGGAATTGTTTGGCCATTATTTCTGTTCACTGCGGTTCTTGTAGTTAGTTCCCTTGCAGATGTCCAAGCGAAAGAAACAAAGGGACAAAAACACGACTAGAGGTGTTTATGGAATCTCGGAAAATTCCCTCACGGAAATCTCTCCCACTTTTTTCAGTCAAGGACCGTGCGCAAATTGAATTTTACGCAAAATATCGAATGTGGGGGAGATTTCCGGGATCACCAATTCCATTTTCAAGCACTTCAAATCAAACGACAGCCTTACAAAGTAGCACAAATATGTGGGGCAATTTTCCGGGTTCGGCATTTCGATTTTTAACTCAGTGTATACACTGCTGTCCATTAAAATAGCAACACCTAGAAAGACAAAAGATAAGATAACCAAACTGAGTTTATTTATACCTTATAGTACAAGGATGAAGTGATTAAAATAACGTACAAAAATCAATACGGAGAGTAGCCACCATGGGCATGAATAACCGCTGCCAGACGGCTCGGCATAGAGTCGAAGAGACTTTGGATGTCACCTTGCGGTATCGCATTCCACGAGGCTTCAATTCTGTGCCAGAGTTCATCTACTATAGCCCTGAAGTCGCCGGTGGTCGTTGTCGGGTCACTCACTCCGCCACCAGGAACGAGACGTTTTCAGTAGGCGAAAGATCTGGTGATCGCGCCCGCGCAGGCCAAAGCAGTAGTGGAACATGCTGGGCATCAAGGAAATGTCGGACGTTGCCTGCGACGTGCGGTCGCGCATTGTCTTGTAGGTAGGTGGCAACCCAGAGGCCCTGTACATATGCAACAAGCACAGGCTATAACACCTCGGAGATGTTACGGTGGCTGTTCAAATTTCCATCTATGCGTACCAGACGCATGCGGGATGCATATCCAATGGCACCCCATACCATTACTCCAGGTGCTGGGCCAGTATGACGCTGCAAAATGCAAGACTCCAGGAGCCGGTCTCCACTGATACGGCCATCATGGTGCTGGATGCAAAAGCGGGATTCGTCTGAAAAGACGATGTCATGCCATTCCCACGTCCATCTGCTTCGTTCAGCGCACCATTGGTGCCTCAGACGCCTGTGCTGTAGAGTAAAAGGTAGGCGCAGCAATGGGCGCCGTGCAAACAGTCCGTGCCGCTGCAAACGACGTCGCACCGTATGTTAGGATACTTGTAGTCGTGCCACAGACCCTAACTCGTGAACTAGGGTCCGTGATGTGCTGGTTCGATCCCCAAGGGCCATGCGCACGACATATCTGTCATCTCGGGCGTTGGTTTGTGTCGATGCCATTGTGATCCTTCTCGTCGCTCCGTCGTACCCTCCTGGACCCATCGATTCCAAATTCGCATCACAGTGGTCAGGTTTCGCCCAACGCGAGTACCAGTTTTGCGACACGATAATCCACAGTCTCGGAACGCTACGATTCTGCCGCAATCAAATTCCAACACGTGCTGGGAAGCGTTCTGTCTTCTTACACGAAGAATTCTGAGACCTTCTGGGAGAAAAAACCGCAAGCAAACACAATTCCACTATGGAAAACCAGATCAGATCAGATCATATGTATAGAGGATTTTAGGAAGGGAGTGTCTGACCCAGGTCTTAGACAACCCTTAAAAATATAAATATACGATGTCATCGCTCTGTCCACGTTATTTTATAAACAACGAATAGCAACTGAAAAATTGTTCTACCGACACCGCCGGGGTCGAATCCCAGATTTCTCGATAACTAGCCGAGTGCGTTTGCTTTACGCTACGGTGCCAACAATTCACAGCGCTATTCGTGGTTTATCAGTCAGCATCTGACTGCACAAATCCATATTGATGGGCTCAGTAACTGATGTATCGCCATAGTGCTAGGCCATTCCTGGCCCAGCACTATGTTGCCGCTGCCGAACCGTCAATAAAATGGCCGGGTGGCCAACAGAAGGGCCAGCAGTTCAGGTCAACAGTTGGCACCCCATCAGTTGTCATATGCGACAACAGGGCCATCAGTTATCCATCACAGGCAGTAGCTGCCGCAAGTGGTCCTTCAGTGGCCCTGCAAGCACGTGCAAGAAATGATGGCTAGCCTAATGTGGTCCGCTAGTTTGCCGGTAGTGGCAGCTGGCAACCACGTGACGTAATTGATGGCTTGCCGAATCTTGTCTGCCAATTTCCCAGTAGTAGCCATAAAAAAAAAAAAAAAATTAAGGATAACCGCAGTTTCCCAAAGCTACAACTTTTTTTCCTTCCCTTACGAGTTATAAGTACTGCGCCGGGAAATTTTATCAACAGACCGAAAAAAACTCCCGTTTGGATCGGGGTGCATACGAACCAGGGCTGTCGACGTGGTAGTCCAGCTCTGTACCGACCTGACTAATTTGCGACGCACGAGCGTGTGCTTGAAGCTGTTTGTTTCGTGTAGAATTTGTAATCGAATGGTTCTCTTCCATTTTACAATATTGCGAAATTTTTTCATAAAAATCAGTTTCATATAATTCATAAATTTATTTTTTTAATGTAACGATAGGGTTTTTTTTTTACCTTAAGGGAACTTCACTAATTTTCAAGAAGTGTACCAACTTAAAGTCGCTTTTCAAAGTTTTCTACTGTCCTTGTCTTGAAAGGCGATTGTTGAAATAATATATATTTGCCCGGGTTCATGTCACATTCTGTTACATTTTTAACGTTGTGCCTTTCCTTTCCGTTGTCCGAAGCTACCTTTGTTTTAAAGAGGAAAGATATTTTATTTTACTTCTCGTTATTTTTAGAAGCTAATTCCTCCCAGTCTTGTGTATTCAAGCCATGGATGAGTACATTATATCCACATAGCGTTGCTTTTTTTTTTTTTTTTTTCAAATAATTAATAAATTTTGTACGCGTATAATTCTTTTTTTTTTTTTCCAACAAACTTTTTTTAATGTTTTCCCAGGACATTTGTTTCAAGCGGTTTCAAATTTTTTCTTGTATTTCATGATTGTAATCTAGTATTTCATGGCTTAATCTGATATCTTCGTCGACGTGGAATTTCATTAGGAAATTAATTCGCCTCTCTACATATGGATTATTTTTCTTAACATCCACTAAAATAACACGATGGCGATAGCTTCGTCTTCAACTAACTGGTACCATGAGGGACACAACAAGTGTTGCATCTGCGCATGCGCAGTCCCGTTGCTTCCACCTGCTGTTGGGGTTGCATTGGTTGCCAGCAACGGGCCACTAGTGGCACTTGCTTGGATGCCCACAACTCACGGCGATGCTGCAGGGCCATCAATGGCTCGCCAACTGATAGCGCTGTCACCAACGGACCGCTACCGGGCCGTAAAAGGCAGATTTCAGCCAGCAGTGACCCATCACTGCCAGCTGGTGGCCAGCAGTTTCCCAGCACTTGGGTTTTTGCTGGGAGGCTAGGAGAGATGGGCTAGAGTGCCCGATAGGAAAGTGACACGGAAGCGAGGTAGGAAGTGGGAGGAAGACGCCCTTATTTATTACCGGGGGCCCAGTGCCCGGGTCCGACGGCTTAACGTGCCCATCCGACGCACGGCGGGTATTTAGTGGTTCGAACGTTCGTACCTGCCCAGGATCAAACCTGAGGTTATCTTCATGGCAGTCACGAACGCTGACCACTAGGCCACCCGCGTCCCTATGGAAAACCAGCTCTCTAATCTCCCCTCTTATACTGCTTCTAGGTGGCGTTACTGGCGCAAATGATTTGCATCTGCGCTGCGCTGCTACCCATATATGCTTGCGCTACCATACGGTACTCATCATGCAAATTTCAGGTCTGTTGGATGCTTCCTTCTTGGTGTTGCTGTTTTAATGACCAGCACTGTAGATTTTCTTTCCTCCAAGGACAGGCTCCCAGCTTGTTTACATTCATTCAGAATTAGCGAGTTGCTTGTCACAAAAACACAAACAAGTTTGTTTGTTTTGTCCTAGCTCAACGCTGATTAATTTTGCTGCGGTCGGCGTGTTTTTCTTTTCATCTGTGTCACATGAAATGTTCCAGCCACAAGCGCCTGACCGAAGATCAAAAGATGCCGGCGAACTGCCACGCTTGTCTCTGGCGGTGGAAATGAAAGCACTCACGCGCTCTCTTGAGCCCAGTTCCTACCTTAAAAATTCAATAAACTCTTTGGTGTCATAACAAACGTCGTTGCTTTGTTTGTTAAATTCTAAAATCAAGTCGGGGGGAGGTAACAATTTCAAGAGCATTGGGCACAAAAGATTTCCGAACGTGTCTAATAACACTCCCAGTGACTCTAGACTTCTTATTTGCGTTTGAACATTATCAAACAATTTTTGAAATGTGCCGAAATAACTGGAATTCCGGAGAGGGGAAGGATCCAACAAGTTACTCATATGTGCATTTATTAATAAATCTTTTCGCCCAAATCGTCCCTGCAACAATTTTGTAGCGATGTCGTAATTTTCCGGTGTGAACGCAAATCCTTGGACATTGTTTATAGCCCTGCCGCCTAAGTGAGCTGTAAGGTAATTAAATTTATTTACTTTGTTCAAGGAATCGTTCTTATGAATTGCCGTTTCGAAGGAGTTCCAAAATGTAAGCCATTGACTCACATCCCCATAAAACTTGGAAATAGATAGCTTCGGCAGTTTTATAGTCGCAGTTTCCCTCACTCGTTGTTCTATTTTTGATTCATCTAGTTCAGGGTTCTGACCAATAGGCACAACGTCATTCACAACATTTAGATTTCAGATACGAATTCGTTTGGACGCTCTGTATTTCCACGTAGTTATTTTCTCACAATATTCCTTAGCAATTTCTAACTCAGACTCCAACTCACTTGGGTCTAATACCTTTTCCAGCTCGGAATCAATTAATTTTAGCTCTGTTGATTTTTCATTCAAATGTTCTAAAAGTTCTTCAAGATTATCTGCATCCACTTCGGTTAACAAGTTCCGCTTCCAATCGCCTAACAATTTTTGTAACGGAAGTTCTCATTACGCCGCGTTTCTGCTTCAATCTAGCTCTAATTTCTTTAGTCATCTTCGTTCAAAATAATACACTGCCGGACAATTGCTATGGACGGATGACAATAGCAACGATAGCAACCATAAAATGGAAGGCAGGAAAATATGGAAATTAACATAAGTGCGGGATATAGTAAGACGTGTTGTGCGCATGCAAATCTTGGATTGCCGAACTTGTTCGTGACGTCATAGCGCTGATAAGAGATATAAAGGATTTGACGCGTATTGACCGTTGTTGTTCAAACGCAAAGTTGAAAGGGAAAGAATCAATTGACGAACTTGCAATTTTTAGTATGTCTTCCCGACATCACCTAGATGATTTTACGCGTGGCCGTATTATTGGCAAGATTGAAGAAGGGCGAAAAATAACAGATGTTGCCAGGGAGTTCGACGTCAGCCACAGTGTTGTTTTAAGGCTTTGGAAATCATTTCAAACAAATGGAGAATGTAGCAAACGTCACGGAGGAGGTCGTATTCTCAGTACGACACCTGCAGAAGATCGGTACATAGTGCTATCAACAAAAAGACACCGGCGCAGCACAGCTAGTGAGGTAGCAAATCAGTTTATGGCTGCTACTGGCAAGCGGATCTCCCGAAAAACTGTCACCAGACGTTTGCATGAAGGAGGACTAAACGCCCGCCGTCCTGTTGTGTGCATCCCATTGTCCAGACGTCACCGTACCGCCCGTTTGCAATGGTGCCATCAACATCACAATTGGACTGATAACGACTGGTCTGCTGTCCTCTTCTCAAATGAGAGTAGATACAGTCTATCATCTGATTGTCGACGACAACTGATCTGGCGTGATAGTGGTACTACATATTGTCCAGCAAACATACAGAAAGGGACCGATATCCGACATGTAGTGTCATGGTATGGGCTGGCATCATGATCAATGGCCGTACGTCCCTCTATGTGCTTCCAACTGGGACTAGAACTGGCCAACGATGCATTAATGATGTTCTGCTACCTCATGTTCGCATGTTCCGTGGTGCTGTCGGTGATAGATTCATTTTCATGGACGACAACGCAACATGTCATCGAACAGTCGCTGTCCAGGAGTGTCTTGAGAGCGAGGATATTCAACCGCTCGTACGGCCAGCACGTTCTACAGATCAGAATCCCATTGAAAATGTGTGGGATGCTTTGCGGAGGAGTCTTGCTTGCTGGTCGCCAATGTCCTCCAACAAACAAGGACACCCTCATCCGTGCAGTGACAGAGGAATGGGATAAATTACCCCAACAGCTGCTTGATAATGTTGTGCAAAGCATGACACGACGTGTGGAATCTTGCACCGCCCTCCATGGTGGCCATATCCCGTGTTGACATCTTAAGCCGGAACGCCTGCGGACGGTAATCGCTATTTTTTACGTTTACGTATTCTGCACAAAATGGCCTGTTTGTCCCTTGAACACGTTCCAAAGCCTTTTGGATTTCAGAGCACAATAAATTGTCTTTCTTGTAATGTCCTGGCACTCTGACATTATTTTATTTCACTTGGCATCCAACCACATTTACTTTTTTATGCGCTATATAGCCGTTTATGATCCGTCCTTAGCAATTGTCCAGCAGTGTATATCAGAATGTCAACAAACGGAATCCTCACGGTTATACGTAATTATGTTGCTATGTATTCAAAAATCCCTCAACTCGAGTCCCGGTACGGATGCCATACGTTATTTGCCCATGCACAATTTAAAATTCAGTCCCGCACATACTAAAGAAAGAAGGCTTCTTACCTGTCATACTCAAATGAGCACCGGCTCGATAATACACTGCTGGCCATTAAAATGGCAACACCAAGAAGGAAGCATCCGAAAGACCTGAAATTTGCATGATGCGTACAGCATGGAAGTGTCAGCATATGATTAGCAGCGCAGCGCAGATGCAAATCATTTGCGCCAGTAACGCCACCTAGAAGCAGTATAAAAGGGGATATTGGAGAGCTAGTTTCTACAGTGGAATTGTGTTTGCTAGCGGCTTTTCCTCCCAGACGGTCTCAGGATGCCTCGTGTAGAAAGATGGAACGCTTCCCATCACGTGTCGGAATTTGATCGCAGCAGAATCGTAGCGTACCGAGACTGTGGATTATCGTGCTGCGAAACTGGTGCTTGCGTTGGGCGAAATCTGACCCCTGTGATGCGAATTTGGAATCGATGGGATCCAGGAGGGTACGACAGAGCGACGGAAAGGATCACAACGGCTCCGACACACCAAAACCCGAGAGGACAGACATATTGTGCGCATGGCCCTTGGGGATCGAACCAGCACATCACGGACCCTAGCTTACAAATTAGGGTCTGTGGCGCACGACTACAAGTATCCGGACATACGGCGCGACGTCGTTTGCAGCGGCCCGGCCTGTTTGCACGGTGCCCATTCCTGCGCCTACCTTTAACTCTACAGGACAGGCGTCTGAGGCACCAATGGTGCTCTGAACGAAGCAGATAGACGCGGGAATGGCATGACATCGTCTTTTTAGACGAATCCCGCTTTTGCATCCAGCACCATTATGGCCGTATCAGTGGAGATCGGCTCCTGGAGTCCTGCATTGTGCAGCGTCATACTGGCCCAGCACCTGGAGTAATGGTATGGGGTGCCATTGGATATGCATTCCGCATGCGTCTGGTACGCATAGATGGAAATTTGAACAGCCAGCGTTACATCTCGGAGGTGTTATAGCCTGTGATTGTTGCATATGTACAGGTCCTCCTGGGGGCCACCTACCAACAGGACAATGCGCGCATCCGACATTTCCTTGATGCCCAGCATGTTCCACTACTCCCTTGGCCTGCGCGGGTGCCATCACCAGATCTTTCGCTTATTTAAAACGTCTCGTCCCTGGTGGCGGAGTGAGTGGCCCCACAACGACCACTGGCGACTACAGAGCTACAGTAGATGAACTCTGGCACAGAATTGAAGCCTCATGGAATGCAATACCCCAAGATGACATCCAGAATCTCTTCGACCCTATGCCGAGCCGTCTGGCAGCGGTTATTCATGCCCACGGTGGCTACTCTCCGTACCGATTTTTGTACGTTCTATGCATCCGAATTACCTCAAATTTTAATCACTTCATCCTTGTACTATAAGGTATAAATAAACTCAGTTTGGTTATCTTATCTTTTGTCCTGCGGTGTATACACTGAGTTAAAAATCCAATTGTCGAACCCGGAAATTTCCCCCACATCTTAATACCACTTGTGAAATACCTGTAAATTGCAGTAAAAGTCGAAATGCCGACCCCCACCCCATCTGAATACTATTTGTTAAGTACCTGTATATTGCGGTAAAAATCGAAATACCGAACCCGGAAATTTCTCCCACATCTCAGTAGTACTTGTAAAACATCTGTAAATTGCGGTAAAAGTCGAAATGCCGAACCCGGAAATTTCCCCCACATCTCAATTCTGCTTGTGAAATATCTGGAAACTTCGGTGAAAGTCGAAATGCCAAGCTGGAAATTCCTTCCACATCTCTATACTACTTGTGAAATACCTGTAAATTACGGTAAAAGTCGAAATGCCGACCCTGAAAACTTCCCGCACATTTCAAAACTATTTGTTAAATACCTGTAAATTGCGATAAAAATCGTAATGCCGAGCCCGGGAATTTATCCCACATCGCAATACTTCTATCAAAACACCCGTAAATTGTGCTAAAAATGGAAATGCTGACACGAAAATTTCCCCCACATCTCAATACTGCTTGTAAAACATCTCTAAATCGCGGTAAAAGTCGAAATGCCGACCGGAAATTTCCTACCCCTTCCCTGCCAGGCTGCCACTTGTAAGACTGCCTGTTACTATATACTAAGTTAAAAGTGAAAACGCGAAACCCGGAAATTTCCCCCCACATGGCAATAATACTTGCAAAAATCTGTAAATTGCAGAAAAAATCGAAATGCCTAACCCGGAAATTTGCCCCACATATTTGTGCTACTTGTAAGGCTGTCGTTTGATATGAAGTGCTTGAAAATGGAATTGGTGAACCCGGAAATCTCCCCCACATTCGATATTTTGTGTAAAATTCAATTTGTGCACGGTCCCTGACTGAAAAAAAAAGGGGGGGGGGAGATTTCCGTAGGGGAATTTTCCTATGGGACAGTTTTCCAATCTGGGGAGATTTACCGGTTACCGTGTTTATGTGATGGAGCTTTATTTCATTTTATTTTGAAAAAGAAAGAAGATTACTCTTCTGCAACCGTTTCCCTTGGCGGAAGTAATAAAGGCTATGATATTCTGAAGTAAGCACACATTCACTGCCCATTAATTTGAAAAGTTAAGTGGAAAACTGGAGATCTCTCTCTCTCTCTCTCACACACACACACACACAAGAAAAAAGCCCTTCTGTATGATGAGCTGTAATTTAGTAATTTAGATAATAATGGAAACCCTAGGCTTTCATAACAAGTTAGTAAAATCATGCAATGCATTGATTATGATACGCTTTCCCACATACTAGAAATCATTACTCAAGTTATTACTCAAGTTATGAGGAAAATGGCTATGGAATAAATCTCACTCCTGTGCCCTGACCTTTGATCCCATTTCGATAATATTCAACAGAACTGGTTCAGTATACCTCCGAAATAACATGATAACGTTTTGTCGCAATCGAAGCAATTTTACATAAGTTATGATGCATAAGGGCTATGGAATAGATCCCGCTTCTGTGTCCTAACCTTTGACCCCATTTCGCCCATTTGCAACAGAGTTCGTCCCCAGGCAGGTCCCTACAATATACTAACATTTCATTCAAATCGAAACATTTTTACGTAAGTTATGATGCATAATGGCGATGGAAGTGATTCCGCTCCTGTGTCCTGACCTTTGACCCCCATTTCACCAATTTTAAATAGGGTTTGTCCCCAAGTGGTCGCCTACCACATACTAAAATTTGATCGAGATCGAACCTTTTTTACGTTAGTTATGACGCATAAAAGCAGTGGAATGGATCCCGCTCCTATGTCCTGACCTTTGACCCCATTTCATTCACTTTCAATAGGGTTCCTTCCCAGGTGATCCCCTACCACATACCGAAATTTCATCGAAATCGAACGCTTTTTTACGCGAGTTATTGTGCGGACGAACATACGCACAAAACGCGTGACGTAATGTGGCAGATGGGAATTGCGACCATCTGCTCCCAAGAGTGTGACGTCATAAAACTTTAATAGGATCCACACACAACGCGTGACGTAGTGAGACAGATGGCGTGACCGCGCGCCAACATCTAATGGCTCGACGCCATGACACTACACCAAAAACGTGGTAATTCGGGGTGGTTATTTAACCCACTAAACGAATTTTCCTAAAGTCGAGATCAAGCTAAATCGATTCCTAGTACCAGAAAACGGTAGGTTAATGATTTTCATCAAAATCCTTAGAGCCGTTTTCAAAATAAAATTTACATACATGCAAGAATTGCTCCTTTAAGGTGAACGTCAAGTAATTTTGCTTCCTCTACTTCGAATGGAAAAATTTCTGTACACATTTTCTTCCCAATTAATGCGTTCCCAAGGATGAAAATTTGAACATCGATTAAAATATGTTCATTTTATAACTTGCAATACTTAATATTTTCTAAAACATAATCATAATTATGCAATCCAATATTTGTTTCTCTACTGACGTCATCAAAGTACAGGTCGCGCCATGCTTTTTCTGGTTTCAACACCACCAAAGGAAAAGTTTTTAATTTTTAATAAAATTATGGTTATGTTTTAGAAAATATTAAGTATTCCAAGTTATAATATGAAGTTATTTTAATCGATGTTCAAATTTTCATCCTTGGGAACACATTAATTGTGAAGGAAATGTGTACAAAAGTTTTTCCATTGGAAGCATAGGAAGCAAAATTACTTGACGTCCACCTTAATAATATGGGATAAGGGCGATGGAATGGATCGCAATCCTATGTCCTGACCTTTGACCACATTTCGTCCATTTTCAATAGGGTTCGCCCCCAGGTGGTCCCCTATCACATACTGAAATTCAGCGAAATCCAACCATTTTTACGCACGTTATGACTGCCCGCACGGGGATAACCGGTTTTCCGGTTATTTGGGGAGCGGCGCCCTCACGGCCCGAGCTGACCTTGTGACTGGTCAACATCTGGTGTCATGCCACCGCTTGTTTTTTTTCGGTGCTGTTGGAGTTTGCAGGGACGGCTGTTCATCCAGCTGTTGGGGAGTCGCGCCCCCAACAACCCGAGCTGGTATTGTGCCTCGCTTTTTCGTTTTTATTTATTTTCTGCACTGGCCAGTTGCCCGTGTTGTACACTCTAACTAATCGCTACCACGCTATGTACTAACCCCCTGGTCTTGTGGTTTTGATACCCTCCACTACTAACTGTTTATATTAACCGCTCAGTTCGTAGGTTTGCTAAGATTCCGTTTAGGTTCCACTCCAGGGTTTTGTCTTCCTTGAATTACTTTTTCCCTTTTAGCTGGTTTGGGTGCTAGACCTACCTACATGTTTGCCGCGTGCGGAGACCCGTGAGGCGGAAATGGGATGTCTGACGGCTGAGGTCGCAGGAGACCGGAGAAGTGTCTCCTGTGTACCAACACTCTTCTTCGACCCCGGCTTCGCTGTAAACGGGAGGCTAGAGACTAACCCACCTCTAGTCAGAAGTCTTGTACCAAGTTGTGTACAGGGTTTTAGCGGCTTTATTGTCGTATAGCACGGCAATGTAAGCCCGGGGCTGTGGGATCGTGCCAAAGGCGTTGGTATGACGGAACTCTGGAGGCCGAAGTGTCCGCCGAGTGCGTGTGATCACAGCCAACGGACTATATCTGCAGCGTATAAGCTCCAGAACTGTGTCCAGCGTCATTTTCTTGGCTTGCAGACCTCCAGTTCTCCCTTGTAGTGCTCGGTGGTGGGTGGAGTAGTCTGCAGACGAATCCTCCTCCTTTTTTCCATGGGTAAAAACAAAAACAAAAACTCCAAACTCAAGTCACCTGAGAAAATGATAGTTGACAACGACTCCCCTTCGTCTTCTCAGCCTACCAAGTCCCATAACCTTAAACGGTCTTTAGATCATGACCTGGACCAAGAACGTGTAACCTCTTCTTCGGCAGCTGTACCAGTCGCTCTGAAGCGTCGTCTCCTCTCGATTGCTGTTAATATGCATGCTACACACTCAGTTGTAGAATCCATCGATCCGAATGAGAGACTGTCCACCAGATCTCCCTTTTTCATTTCTAAAGCTTTGGACGCTGCGGTTGGCTCCTTGAAGTCTGTGAGGAAGCTTCGCTCTGGGGACCTGCTTGTCCAAACTTGCAGTGTTTCTCAGAGTAACACTCTTCTGCACCTCACTAGTCTTCAAGGCATTCCTGTCAAAGTGACACCTCACCCGTTTCTTAACACCTCTCGGGGTGTTATTTCGGAGTTTGATCTCTTGGCATGCGGTGAGGACGACTTGGTGAGTGAACTAGCAGATCAGGGTGTTATTGCTGCACGTCGTAGGATGTTCCGGCGCGATGGTTCTTTGATTAAGTCTAAAAATGTAATCTTGACTTTTAACTCCCTGAAAGTTCCGACAGAAATCAAGGCTGGCTACTCGGTCTGTGGAGTTCGCCCGTACATTCCCAGTCCTCTGCGCTGTTTCAGGTGCCAGAGGTACGGGCATTCACAACGTTCATGTAACAGTTCCACTCGTTGCGCAAATTGTGGCTCCAGTGAACATGACGGGAAAGTTTGCACTTCTGCGGCCTGCTGTGTTAACTGTGGTGAGGCCCATGCAGCTTACTCCCGCAACTGAATGAAATGGAAGGACGAGATGGCGATCCAGCGCCTCGAGACCCTGGAAGGCCTCTCGTACCCTGCTGCCAAGGCCAAGTTGGGTAATCCCAACAACCGACAGCGTACTTTTGCCGCAGTAGTTCAGTCTCTGCCACAACCCGTGCAGCCCTTTGTCCTGCGCCCTGTAGCTATCGCCGGACTTGCCAAAAGATCTACAGCTGAACAAGCGACACAGGTGGATTTCTCCGAGCTCCAGCTTGTTCGACCAGCTGACTCTGCGCCTTCTCTTTTGAAGACGACCGACTCTTCCAGTTCCCAGCAGAAAGCTTGCACGTGTGGAAGAGCCGGCCCTAAATCCACAAAGGTGTGCAGTGTCCATCCAACCCATCCAACTGTCGCGATCCAACTGACCAACATTGCAAATGTCCCAGACTCAGCGAGGTCCCCACCCTCAACCAACATTATGGGGGAACATAAGGGGAGGAGAGTGACAGTTCGTTCCTCTCCTGTGACTCATCTTTTGTGTAGTTGTGTTCGTTTTCGTGATGTGTGTTTTCATTTTTTTTTTCATTCTCATTTGTTGATCGGGGACGCCGCTGCATTTCAGCGGCTCCTAAATGACGACTGCGATACTGCTGCCGTGTTTGTTTGTTTTTTGTTTTTTTTTAAACAAATTGACTTTCGTAAACGTATCTGGATTTTGGCCCTATCATCATTCTCATTCCTCAGTTTTACTTAATCAGCTAGTTTCTAACCATTGTACCATGTTTTAATACTGTTTGTTTCATTGCCTTTTTTGGCCCTTCCATCATTCTCATGGTTCAGTTTTACTTGGTCAGCCAGATTTTGGGATTTATGCCACGTTTTTTAATACTGTTTGTTTGTCTTGTGTCTGGCGCTTTTTGGCCAAACATGGCCCTTGCGCCATAAAAATCAATGAACCAACCAACCAACCGCACGTTATGACGCATAAGTGCAATGGAATGCATTCCGCTCTTATGTTCTGACCTTTGAACCCAATTCACCCATTTTGAATAGGGTTCGTCCCCAAGCGGTCCCCTACCACATAGTAAAATTTCATTGAAATCGAACCATATTTACTCAAGTTATGACGCATAAGTGCAATGGAATGGATCCCGATCTTACGTCGCGACCTATGACTCCATTTGTTCCATTTTCAATAGGGTACGCCCAGGTGGTCCCCTACCACATGCTAAAATTTCATCGAAATCGAACCATTTTTATGCCAGTTATCGTACGGACGGACGGACAGACGGACGGACAGAGCTGCAGCATATACGCTTCTTCAACCTACGGTTGGAAAGCGTAAAAAAGTGCTGATTGTCCATAAAAGCTACAACACAATACGCGACATTTTCATTTTCTCTCCTACATCTGAAAATCCGGCGTTAAATTTCACGATTTTGCAAAACAACAAATCAAAAGAAGTTTCGTAAAATCATTTGAAGCTTCGTCCAAAGTAAACAGAGTAAAATAAGAGAAAAAAAATTAGGAAGGTGGTGGGTCGATTTATGTGTCCTGTGTTGTAGAATGTGTCAGGAATAAGCAATCACAAAACCGACAATGCGTGTGTATTACCTTACACTTCACGAGCTACCACATTGAAATATTGTGGTGCATTATGTTTAATAGTTTCATAAAAAGCTCTGGAGCACTAAGTATTACGATTCACGGAATGATTCACACCCTGTCGAATTCAGTTGGGCCGCCCAGGAGTGCAGTGATCTAAGCGCTGGCTTCTGACCATTCATCCGCTATGGGTCCGGGTTCGAATCCCGATGACACATGGAGGGTGTTCTTGTCTTGCAGCACTCGCTCTCTCCCTTCCCAATGGTCCTAAATTAGGGACGGGCGACTGCCTATAGTCCATTAAGTTTTTTACAGTGATCGCTTAACCCCTAAACACACACACACACACACACACACACACACACACACACACAAAAAGATCATTCAGTTAGTTCGCACTTTCTTATCCAGGTGGAGTAAATGTATTTCTTATTCGGGACTCAGCAACACATCTAAAACTGGGGTTCGATTTTTTCCATCTTTTAATTCAATAGCTAAAAAAATAAATAAATAAATGCCCGTTGAACCTTTGAGAATCTCAACTGTATACAATATTTCCATTAGGTGGGAATGTACCTCTTCTTTGGCTCTGTGATTATTTATGTAAGTAGCATTCCAAAAATTCATTTCTTTTAAAATTTAAATACACCAGTGAGTCATTGTTCACGTGCTTTCGAATTTCTCTAGTGTCCAATGTTTCCGCTAGGTTGCGTAGATGTAGTTTTTGTTTCTTTTTTTTTAAAATGAGGAACTTTTGAAAGTCGGATTTGAAAATATCTAAATAATAAGAATGTACTAACAATGCTAATTAATAGTTCCGATACTTTCAAATGTTTGCAGCTGGCAACATTATCACTACGCAGTGTTAACATATTGTCGTTTGTCAGTGCAGCTTGAATTTTAAATCACGGGTTCGAAAAATTCCTTTTGCCCGATACGAAGAATTACTGGTGATACTAGTCCTTCTTCGGGCTCTTACTGTCAGATAGTGATCTTGCCTCCTGGTGGTTGTCCTCGGGCAACCACTCCTGGGTCGATCTGCAACATTTCCATGTCGTGCAAATCTTATAGGTAGCCGACTTACTACACTTCGCGAAACTGTAAAGATCTACATCGATCTACCGTACGATTTGAACCTGCCTGTAACATGCCAAGAACTCTATTTCTGTTGTCAATGCTTAAACATTTTCTGGACATCATTTCAGATTAATCCACTTCTACAGACCAAGCGGTTCTACGACTCATTTCCCACTTCTCGTTGGGTACTTTGATCGGAGCCCGCACGCCATGTGCTGTGTTGTCATAATGCTAATTTCCATTATTTTTTACCATCCTGGTGGTTGTCCTCGGGCGACATGCTGCTATCCTTCCCCAGTAGTCGCTAAATTTGCATATCACCACGTTTTCCCTTTGAAAGCCTCTGATCATTCATCCGAAAGGGGTCCGGGTTCTAGTCCCGGTAAGGCATGGATGTTGCGTTTGTCTTACGGTACCAGCTCGCACCCTTTTCTGGAACCAGTGACCCTAAATTAGGGACGGGCGACTGCTTGTAGCCCATTGAGTTGCTCACGGTGGTCGTTAAACCTCCAATAAAAAAAACAAAAAAACCCCGCAATATCCCTAACTTTTTGTGACAAGTGTATGTGTATGTACTAAGTGAAAGTCCGTCAATAAGACGGGGGAAATAAGACGTGTAGAGCATTTTTTTAATAACTAGGTATTCTTTTTGTTTGTCAGTACGCCTACAAATGTGGAAGTATGTTTCATGTACATTACAACAATAAAAAAAATATATACACTATCTACCACCAAGTAATTGGACACCCCTGCAATCGACGATATCTGCGGTCCTGATACACGTCATGGCCGCCGCCGTTAAATATCGTGTGGGAAACAACAACGGAACCAGTCACATGCAAGATGCCACGCAGTTCGGAGCTCTCTGATTTCGAGAAAAGTGTAATCGTCGGATATCACAGAAATGGCCGATCCATACATGACATATCCAGCGAGTTGAAGTACCCAAAATCGACAGTGGCCTACGTGATTGGCAAGTGGAAGATGAAAGGTGGCTGCCGGAATGTGCACCAACCCGGCAGACCCACAAAACTGGAAGTTAGAGACTGACGGGTGCTGGCCAGAGAAATTCGGAAGAACCGCGCCAAATCGATGGGCCACATCCGCGAGGAGTTTCCACAGGCATCCGGGAGTGTTCTTTCGATGAATACCATCCGTAAGGAAGCCCATATGCTCGGTTATCGTGTACGTGCTGCCGCCCACAAGCCTTTGATCACCAAGTCCAATAGCGCTGCTCGACTAATGTGGCGCAAAGAACGTCGACAGTGAACCGTTGAACAGTGGAAACAGATTCTCTGGAGCGACGAATCAAGGTTCACCCTCTACCGTTCGGATGGCAGGATCTGGGTTTGGCGTCTGCCTGGAGAACGCCTCCGGCCGGAATGTATTGTGCCAACTGTGAAGTTCGGCGGCGGTGGAATTATGCTATGGGGGTGTTTCTCCTGGTATGGCACGGGATCCTTGGTCGCAATTCCTGGTAGACTCAACGCCGAGACCTACTGCACCATTTTGGATGACCATGTGCTTCCTACGTTGTGACAGTTTTACGGGGTGGACCCATGTTACTTTCAGGATGACAATGCCACCTGTCATGTTGCGAGGTCCACCATGGCTTGGTATGGTGACAATGGGGTTAATCGAATGGACTGGCCTGCGCAGAGCCCGGACTTTAACCCTATTGAGCAGCTCTGAGACGAGTTGGAGCGTCGACTTAAGGGGTGCCCCCCACCGTCCGAAATCGGTGAAGGAACTGACCTGTCTTCTCCAAGCCGAGTGGAAGAAAATACCGCTAGCCGTCGTTCAACGCCTGGTTGAGAGTATGACCCGGAGGATCGCAGCTGTAATCGCCGCTCGTGGAGGCTCCACCAACTATTGAAGGTGAATAAACTTCGTTTCCCTTTGCTATCACAGGTGTCCAATTACTTGTTGGTAGATAGTGTATAAGGGTTGAGGCACGCATTCGACAATTAAAACAGACATGCACTCTTTCCACTGAGCCACCAAAGTGTGGAAAGTTCAGACAAACCAAATTAAACTAGGACAAGCCGCCAACAATGACCGATAACTCGGTACAGTTGGCAGCGAAGCTATTGCAAAATCTAAGCTCATTAAGGCGTCTATTATGACAAATTCTGAAACACGAACGCGTAAAATAGACTTCTAGAACAAAAGTACGAAACATTCTATAAAAGAAATGCCTAAAATTTATCATGAACTACTTTTTCTTCACACCTTCACGTTGGTCCTGATCAGGTTGCATGTAAACAAAGCGGAAAGACACACTCAGATCAGGAACCACGTTTTTCATTTTGTTTCGCAAAAGACAGATGCACACAAACTTCCTTTTATTATTATAGATTAAGCAAGTATTTTCTATTTCTTCGTTTTTCAATCCAAACTACATGTATTTTTTTAAAATTAATGTTAGTCAGCCGACTTCCGTGAAACGGCTCAAGTAAAAGGCTATCTAGTTTTAATTGAAACTCCTCAATGACACGGAATTTCGGGAGTCGGAAGGCGTCAAAACCTGATATTGAACGATGTGCTATCGCATGCCAAAATGCACAGTGGTCGGATGTGTCATATCGTAGGTAGCCCGAACAACTAATTGTCCCGAGTCTCGTATAGAGAGCGGACTTTTTCAATTGTTATCAAAATTGGTCAGTTTTTAATAGTCATTATTTCTATGCGACACGACCAATCACCATGATACCAACCCTATGTCACTCACTATGTCCTTCCATTTCTCTGTGACAAGTGTCGCCGCGATCGGCTGAAGATCTTTGGAGGAGATAAGTAACAAACGAGCCCTTCTTAAAACTCGGAAAACCCCCTAAAAATGCAAGTTTTTGGACGATTATTCCTCAATAACACAGAATTTCGGGAATCAGAAAGCGTCAAATCCTGACCATGGATGATGTCCAATCGCATGCAAAAAATTATGGTGATCTGATATGTCATCTGGTACCTATGCCCGAACAACTAATTGTCTCGTAAAGAGAGCTCCGCTCGGCCTTCGGCCAAGCTTCGCTCAAATTATTTGCGATATATTTATGCCATTTATAGTCAACATGAATAATATCGTAAAATCAAAGTCTCTGCGCCTCGACCAATTGTATAACAATACATAATGAAAACATCGCTTGGTACGCGCACTTCAGTTATCTAATAATTATTTTCTGCCTTCTTTGTCACTGGAATAATTCATTCAAAAGTATAAATTCCTTTGTTACCATCCCAGAAGGAGAGAAATGTTTGAAGCATTCAGTTTTGTTTTTTTTCTTTAGAATTGTTGCTTAAGAAAAACATTTTGCTACCCCGTCAACTGGGCAAACATACTCCTTTAAAACCGAGATTTCGTCTTGTGCCGAAATCACCATTTTTTCTCATCATGATTTGGTTTAATTTATTCTTTTCGACTTCAAGAACAACAGAGTGGTCAGTAAATAAGCTGATGTTTTTCTTTTTTCTCTGTGAATGTTAGTTTTAAAGAACACACACACACTATGTAAGCAGAAGCAGTGGCTTAGCCAGAAATTTTTTAAGGGGAGGGGGTCCATGGGTTTGATTCATTGGCAATCAGATCAGATGTAGAGGATTTTAGGAAGGGAGTGTCTGACCCCAGGTCTTGAACAACCCTTATAAATAGAAAGCTAGGAGATTTGGGCTAGAGTGCCTGATATGAAAGTGACACGGAAGCGAGGTAGAAAGGATAGGAAGGCGCCCTTATTTATTACCGGGGGACTAGTACCCGAGGTCCGACGGCTTAACGTGTATTTAGTGGTTCGAACGTTCGTACCTGCCCAGGATCGAACCTGAGGTCATCCCTGTGGCAGTCACGAACGCTGACCACTAGACCACCCGCGGCCCTGTTCATTGGCGAAAGCCTCGTATACACATATATATCACTTTAAATTCGTGCTCAGTCTCCCTGCAAGGGAGGGGTTCACCCCCTCCCCCTCTGTGGCTACGCCACTGGGCAGAAGTGTTGGTCCTAACAGATGCCACCTGTGTTCTCCGAACTTCCCTAGGAAAGTAGGTCACGTGACTTCCGCGAGACACCTGCATGTGCGGAGAAAGTTTTTCGCCTAACCCAAGACATTTCGCGTCGATGAGAGAAGAGCGCCATCTTGTCTTCACGCTGAGACACGGAGACGTTAGTAAATTTCAACATTTCATGAAACAAAACTTGGAATTCTGCGTTTCAGTACACCACAATTTGGGTGCGCCTTCAATGTTACGAACTAATTTTAAATCGATATTCTAATTTATTCCTTTGTTTTTTTAAAAATATGTCAATAAAATTCACAATTTTATTTTTCAAATTCTCAGGAAACATGTTCACCATCCGGGGTCAGCATTTTGTAACAGCTGAATTTTTATCGCTTACTGTTACAAAATAACTGGACAGTAAAGTGATCGCACAAAAATATTTTAACCAAATTTTGACGCGACGCATTTCTGCGCGTATAATAGCTATCAATAAAAACAAAGAAGTAGAATGAATCAGTAATGTATTAGGTGTACAAATAAGTTTTAAAGCGTTTCTTGTGTGACGTATATAGCTAATTTACATATCCGACATTTCCCCGCGTTGTTATGTGACCGTAACTGGTCCAGAACATAAAATGTGACACAGAAGTTTGTCCAACAGTCAATCGCACTTGCATATCGGTAGATGAAAGATGGCAAGCGATACTGCATTCATTCGACATTGCATTCGTTATGAATTTCATCAAGGAAAAAGTGCTGTAAAAGCATGTGCGTCGATCTGTTCTGTTCTGGGGGAGAATATTGTATCGAAAACCACGTGTAAGTTTTGGTTTAGACGGTTTTAAGCAGGTGATTTTGATGATAGCGATCGAGAATGTAGCGGCGCCCGCAGAAGGTTGCACATGAGGAACTGCAAGCATTGTTGGATGAAGATTCGTCTCAAACACAAAAAGAACTAGCTGAGCAACTGGAGGTAACTCAACAAACCATTTCCAATCGTTTACGCGCAATGGGAAAGATTCAGAAGGAAGGAAAATGGGTGCCACATGGCCTGAGCCAGAGGAACAAGAATGAGCGTGTCATGAAGTGTTTGAATCTGTTGAATAAACAACACAGAAAGTCTTTCTTGTGGAAAATCGTTACGGGTGATGAAAAGTGGATATGGTATGACAATTGCAAATGCAAAAAACGCTGAGTAGACCCCGGTGATGCAACGACTTCGTCACCGAAACCTAATATTCACTCCAAGAAAGTTATGCTGTGCATCTGGTGAGATATGAAGGGCGTGCTCTATTATAAACTATTGGAACAGGGTCAAACTGTTACTACTGATCGCTACAAGCAACAATTGCTGCGACTGAACCAGAAAATCAGTCGGAAACGTCCATTCACAAGCAAAGGATTTCGTCCCGTTAAATTACTGCATGACAACCAAGGGCGGATTGGCCCACCGGGACATTTTCCGGTGGGCCCCTTCCGTATAATTTGTCTCTTTCTTTCTTACTTTCTTAAAATGTTTTCAGTTTAGTTGTTTTAAGCACACAACTGAACCATAACACTTTTTTTATAAACGAAATACACATATAATTATAACAAGCGGGGTAAAAAATTTCTATTTTGAATTAGGGGGAAAAATCCCCTCACCAGGCAACTGCTAGAATCCCAACTACAATAGATGGGCCATGTGTGTTTGCGAACTTCTGGGTTCACTTAGTAGCTGAGGAACGAGAATGTATGTACCGTATGTTGCGGGAGAGCGGGGGTGTGTACAAGATATTCTATATATTCCCCAAGGAAGGGGTGGGGGTAGTTTATTTTACTCCCGTTGGCTGTAAGAGGCATTAGTGCTGTGCTCATAATAGCTGAGTTCGGGCTCAAATTTAAGAGCCCAAGCCCGCCCGAGCCCGAATTTTATATTGCAAAAAGAGCCCGGACCCGAACGAGCCCGAAAATTATGATTAATCTGTTTAGGCATTTAAAAAAATCTCCTCTTCCAAACTTCCACTCCTTCCTCCCCGTGCAATTAACCGATGTCTTTCTCAACTGCGGAGCGGAGAAGGGATGTCTATCTATTTCTATAGTTTCTTTGACCATTCATTTCATCCTGAAATGTTTCGAGGGGCCCGGCATCGCAGGAAAAATCCGGAGGTACAACAATCTACGTATGTTAACAGCATTGGGTGGGGGCTGAACAGGGCTAAAAAATTTTCACTACTTTGGTTAAAGTAGTGAAAATACTCACCAATGCTTGATAAAGTTGCAGAACAATTCTAGATAATGGGCATTATGGGATGTACTATCTCCCCTATATGACAACACAGAATTCGGAGTGAAAGCTAATAATATCAAGAACTTATTTTGAAATAACTGTAAGATTATTTGCGGGGGTGTTCATATACGATCCCTTTCCCCCGAAATGTACAGCCTACTTACGCAGCCTACGCTCCTTGTGATAACTGACAAATGGTGCAGATGAGGGCATTTACGGAGATATCATTTCAACATGAAGTTGCGAAATGTTTTGTTTACGTTATTTAGTAAGGTGTCTTTACAATATATAACCGCAGCATAAAAGCCAGTTTTGTAATTGAAACACATACGAATATATGATCACTAAATGAAGAATCTGTTCGCCACGATATTTAAAAATCTTTAAATTGCTGTGATTGTCCACAATAGAAAAATTACAAAAATTTCAGTACAAATAGAAAATTTTGCAGTGTAAAAGTTCTGTATTTTTTTTCATTTATTTAAATTTAAAAGTCATGTTATGCGAAAGGATTTTTGGTACTACTCCAACACAGTTTTCGTAGTAGCAGTTCTCTCTCTCTCAAATATATGTTGGAATTTCAGCCCACTTCGTTGAAAATTTAAGAACTGGAAGCTCAAAGGTATTAAAATCAAGATTATTTTACGATCTGTCAAACATGAAAAGGCTGTATAAGCAATTTAAAAAAAATAATAATGTTCTTACTTCAGTGTACTTAAGAGAAAATTTTAAACAAATATAAATATTGAGTGTGTCCAAAATTAGAAGCTTCTCCAGCGCAATTACATACATAACTAACTAAACTAGTGATTTAAACCTGGTTATTCGCTTTTTCCACGTCGATTAAGTGAGTTAGCCACGATATTTAAATATCTTGAAATTTCTAACTGTGATTGTCCACAACAGAAAAATTGCAGTACACTTTTTCTGCAATAAAATGTTGGCATGGGCCGATGAAAATTTTTCCGCTACACACATCTAGAGAACAACCGTGCAAACACTGAAAGTGCTAATGTGCAGGTCGTGCTGAAACACCTCGTGATTCCCCGGAGTGCTTTCCTTCCAATCTGATCAAGCCCCATTTTCATCCTAACCGTGTCCGTCCACCATAGGTCAGAATTCTTCCAATCCCCCGTTTATACACGGGTTTTTAGGCTTGCCCAGACAGCCGCATGCTGTTTATCTTATTAAGGATAACTGTGCACCTTTTCCTGAGGTCGGGGAGCCCGGAGAGCTTAGAGTCGATGATGAATCCATGGTATCTCAGCTCCCTCATTGAGCTGTTGTTATGACCCCTAAAACGATACGTGGGTGGAGTAACCATGTTCCCCTATTTTGCAATCGCGAAAATTGTCATCTTCTCTGGGGCGAAGCTGAGCCTTCACTCCGTGCTCCAATATCAAGCAGTGAAACAGCAGTGTGTACCTTCTTCTGAATCATGTGTCTACCTGGTGCCGACGCTATGAAAATAAAGTTATCCGCGTACGCTTGTGCATCCGGAGGGGGGAGGGAGGTCAAGTGTGGTGTCTGCAGGGCTTATAAAATGCGGTCGTCTGTGTTGAGTGAAAAGTTTTAGTTGACGAATAAAGAATTCAGTAGAGCAATTTAAATTCAGTCAGCAATTATTTCTACGTTAATATGCCTATTGTTGAATATGTAAAACTATCAGTTTCTTAATAAAGCTTATTTTAATTAACAGAAGTAATGCTTGATCGTGCGCCAGCATGGGACACCGGTTTCTTCGCGAAATATTTTTTTTTTAATTAACAGAAGTAATGCTTGACCGTGCGCCAGCATGGGACACCGGTTTCTTCGCGAAATAAATTGGACAGCGAATGCCGTGAGTCAAAACATCCGGACACAGTGCTCTTAACAAGGAACACGAGGCAAGAAGATGCCACAAACCCAGGAGAATGATCTCTCCAAACGCTGTGTAACGTATACTCTATATTCACTTTCCTTTTGATTTTACTATCTCTGGTTATTTTATTTTACTATGTAAATTATCTTCTTACTGAACGAAATATTATTTCACCCGCTGAATGAGATCTGGCAATGAGTGTAAGTCATGACGTGGTGGTAGCTAGTATATAGGCGCGTTCATCGAGACTTAGGAGCTGGTGTGTTGTTATGAGGAGAGCTTGTGGTCGTTAAGAGAGAGCGTGTACAATACGAGGAAAGATTATTCATTATTGTGTACAAGTGTTATGTGTGCCTTAGTTGACCAAGAGTCGTTCAAATAAAGAAGTTTTCAGTAAGTTCAGTCTTTCTCAATTCATAGTTTTTGTCAGACCTCTGTCTGGCTGTTAGGTTTATAATATTTATTGATTCCTATAAATAACCAGCGTTGAGACTTTGTTTAAGTTCGTAATTAACTAGTAACAACACCCTTTTGAATTCATTATTTTGAAGCTTAGTACAAGTATATCATTAGCTAGCTGGTAGGAAGAGAATCATTCATAATAATTAGCTTAGCGGAAAGTAAATAAAGCTAATTCATTATAGCTGGGTGAAAAGATAGGCAGTGTAACAATCACATCAGCCTCGGGAGCTGCCGCTTAACCACTTGCTGTCGTAGGTCAAAGGGCAAACAGGGGAATCCGTGTTTCCGCGGAGCTGTTAGAAAAGTTCTAAAACATTAAAGGATTCTTGCGTCATCTACTCCAGAGGGAGAAAACTGAGTTTGATTATTATAATACAATGGATAATCGTTTAAATTAGGTTAGCGATAAAATATTATTTGAGAGATGTAAATAAATTTTTAACAAAGCAAACTCTAAAACACGAAACCAAATGACAGCCCCTTCGGGGATATTGATTTTCAGTTGGCGAGAGAGATATTTGCCTAACTGTTGAACAAGCATGATATTTTTGAAGCCCTGGGTATCTGCAATAAGATTTCCAGTAGCGACCAAGTGCTACTACCTCATTGAAGCGAGGGGGGAAAGTGTCCTGAACATCATCATAACCACTGTAAAGTTCAAAATTTGGAAAGCCAGGAACAGTGCTGTGTATGGCAATGCAAATAATAGGGGTCAACAAAATTAAATCACGACAGTGTGGAAAATCAAACGTGAAATTAGGGATATGGTTAGTTTTGATTCGAGGCTACTTACAACAGAGGATTTTCGCAGTTAATGGTTATGCTGGCCGAGAATTGTTACAGTGTCAAGGGACAATTGTTATTTTCACTGGCACTAAAGGTATTTATGTGGAGGCATCATCATATGTAAATAGCATCATCATATGTAAATAGCATCATCTCTGTGTTTCATGTGTTTTGGTATGGCTCTCACATTGGCAGACATGGACTTTGTATTTTTAGCTAGCAGTGAGGGTAGCCGGCTATAAATATATTGTTTCTGGAATGTATGGTTTTTGTGGTCGTGTGGAAATGTGTTCATAGGTCGAGTGTGGTGAGAAATCGTAAAAATGAGTGATTTCTGTAAATAATTTCTGCCTTTTTCCCTCGGGTGCCTGCTTTGGTGGGCTTGGATATGTTCTTTTAAATATTCCTTTTCTATTGTTTGGCTTTCTTTCTTTGATTTCTGTGTGTAAAACGTAATTTTCTTTCCGCTGTAACTTAGTCCTTACGTCAGCAATTAGGTTAAAGTTAATGCAATATTAGAAGGTACCCATACACCTTACAAGAAAGAGGTCAAGTAGTACTTCCAAATACTTTTAGTGTGCTTGCATGGGTTGACTCACATATTATTTACTGGTTTACTAGATACAATATCAGTGATTTAACATCCAAACACAGCACGTCTATCATCAATACAATATCAGTGATATAACATCCAAACACAGCACGTCTATCATCAATCCTATTAACAACCGCTGCGTCGCTCCGGTGGCGCAGTAGTCTAAGCAATAGCCTCTGATCATTCGTCCAAAAGGGGTCCGGCTTCGAATCCCGGTAAGGCATGGATGGTTTTTTTTTTACTTATGGTACTGGCTCTCTCCCTTCCCTGGAAACAGTGACCCAAAATTAGGGACGGGTGACTGCTTATAGCCCATTGAGATGCTCACGGTGGTCCGGTGGCCGTTAAACCTCCAATCAAAAAAAAAGGCAACAACGTATGTGTGGCCGGATAAGAACTATAGATACGATGCCTTTTTATCTATCATTCTTATTCGGCCACACATACTTGTTCCGACCTCAGGGTGTTGCCAACATTATTCTCGTTTGAGGGAAAAGACATAACGTTAAGATTTGAAAATGTCTAAGAGAACGGACTCAAATTTACAGAGAAAAAGAAACTCGAAAGGAAAGTTAAAATATAATGTACGTTACATGTGGTGTGAATGTGTATTTCCGACTTGTTTTCGCGTCTTTGTTCCTTTCTGTTGTTCATTCCTTTTTTGAGAAATATTACTTCGTGAATTCCTTTCTCTGTGTTTGCGTTGTGTTAATCGGGCATATCCTATTTTCTGTCGACATGGTGGATTCATCTACTTTTCGAATTTCTTTGTCTCTTTCACTTTTAGTTTGAGTTTTCCTTTTTGTAATTGTTAAAATTCCTTTCCCTCGTGGCTTCCCAGTGTGTTGCGCTGACAGACTTATCTCGTTTCCGGTCTTTCCTCGCACTTCCGCTTGTTGGCGTCCAAGGTGACCGGATGCATCACCCCTTAATATTGATGACAAAGCCCGCTCCGTGGGTGCGCCAATGTGCCCAACTCACTCCGGCTTAGGGGTTCCAGGAATCAGTGACGTCAGTGGAACGCTCTTGGAGCTCAGGGTTTGGTCCAACGCTCCCTCTCCGCAGTGCAGACGTCCACTTGGTATCGTGAACCCGTTTTCTGATCAAGGTAGTTTATATTTCTTTGTTTAATCAACGAATAATTCTACAATACAGGCTGAAAATGCTATTGCTTGGATCAAAGCTTCCGCTGCCGGCAAATGGCAACATTAAAAACGACGAAGCAGGGCTGGCTGCAACATAAGGGCAAGCGTGGCGGTCGCCTCGGGCCCTACACTTTAGGAGAAAAGCACAAAACCACTTTTTGTAGAACTTTTTATAATTATTTTTTTTCGTAAATTTTGAAGCGCGTAACCCTTAAAAAAATCTTTATTAAGTTTTGTTTCCAATCCCCCCCCTTTTCGAACAGGTTATCTCCCTTCGCCATACAGATACTGATATTTTCAGATTTCAAATGATTATTGTAACCCCCTTAATGTTTTCCGCATTCATGATTGAAATTGCAAATTAAATTTCATCATTTTGCGGGCCCTACTTTAATATATTCAACAATTTGTGTATAAAGCAAATACTTAAATTTAACAAAGTAAAAAATCAGTCACTGCAACATGTATATGGAAAAAAAAACTATTTTTAAGAATTTATTTTAGAAGAGTCCTTGATATTTCCTACACAAAAATATTCTGAATGAAAAAACATTCGCTACGCAGGTATCTTTTTAAGCTTAAAGACAATACGTATTTCTAAGAGATGATCATTATGACTTTAGGACAGTTTTCGTGGGTGTTCTTTACGAACGGCATTTTTGACGTAACGATTTTATTAAAATATGAGATTTATTTTTTAGTGCCCGTAATGAAATTTTGCTCCGGGCCCCGCAATGAAATTTCACCCCGGGACCCGCAAAAGCTCCATCAGGCCCTGCGACGAAGCCAAAATAATAAGCATCAATTTATTTTTTAAATTTAAATTTAATGGAAACGCAAGATGAGGCAGAAACTTGGAACGCTTGTGAGATGGACAATGTAATGTGTCTATTCATACTTGTAATTTTGCTAATCCTAAAGAAGAAGAAGCCGTACGCTATTTTGCTGGATATTTAGCCTTTTGTCACACAAAAAATTATAAAAAATAAAGAATTGGGAACGTTTTCTATGTAACAGGGAGCTAAAATAAAGGCTGGATTGAGATTTTATCAAGAGGTGGGCTAATGATACCATACAACATTAGGATAGAAACTGTCAAACAGTTTGAATCATGTTTCTCAAAATTTCTCGGAGCTGGCATATATAAATCCGAAGCGGCCATAAGCAAACTTCAATCGAAATTGAAATTAAACTTTTCCGAAGTTGACGTGGGTGTCATTTAAAACCTATGCGAGAGCAAGAACATTTTTCGTATTAAATATACAGAATTAACGACGTCAACCAACAAAACTTAATGAAGAGAAAAAACCAGGCACATGTATTGAATTCCAGGGAGTTAAAACAATAAAGATGACACCGAATTTTCGGGTGTAATAAGCACGTCTTGTGAATCTGTCCTGTCGCAAATTAAATTTATCAAAGCTATTCAAAGTCGATGGAACCGGTATGGAAAACAATAGTATCTGACGGAAGAAAGAAGTTTTTTCAATCGGGTTTTTAATCCCTCAGATATTGCTGTAAACGAAATCGTGAGCGCCCTCTGGTTGCAGATTTGTGCGTTAAGAAAGACATGAATTTATATGAGAAACATTTCGCACCGGAAAAGCTCTCCAACACAGAAAGAATTTTTCAAATCGGACTCTTAGAAACAGAGATATCGACAAAAATAAGATGTGACTTTACGTCCCCTGGTGGGAAAACCATGCATAATTTTAGGAAGAAAGTATTCTCAAAAGGTTTTTCCATATGAGCGGTATCGGTCCAAGAAAAAAAAATTTAGTCGAGTTTTCAGGAGCCCAGATTTTGCTACAAATACATCAGAAGCAGAAATTAACACTTCTGCCCCCTGGTGGTGAAACCATTCTTTACCAAACATTAGAAATTATGTGAAAAATATTTTCCATCAGATCTAGTATGCGATACAGGAAGAATTTTTCAAATCGGAGTTTTAGGAGCAGAAATAACGCAGAAAACGCAATTTACCTTTGTGCACCCTAGCGGAGAGTCTATGATTTACTTGAAAATTTTGAATTTATTGGAAAAAACATTTCGCATCGGAAACACTATCCAACTGAGAAGGAATATTTCAAATCGGACTCCTAGAAGCAGAAATATTGACAAAAATAAGATATACATCTGCGCCCCCTGGCGTAGAAACGATGCATTATTTCAAGAAGAAAATGTTCCTAAAAGGTTTGTCGACATGGTTAGTATCGGTCAACAAACGACTTTTTTTTCAGTCGAGATTTCTAAAGAAGCTCATATTTTGCTGCAAATCCATCAGAAGCGCAAATCAAGACTTACGCCACCTGGTGACCAAACCATTTTTTACAAAAATTTGAAATTATGTGCAAAGGATTTCCCATCAGGAGTTGTATCCGGTGCAGAAAGAAATTTTCAAATCGGAGATTTAGAGATATAGGGAGGAAAGCAATTTACCTTTACGCCCCCTAGCGGAAAGTCTATGAATTACTTGAAAATTTTGAAATTATACGAAAAACATGTCACACTCTAAACACTATCCAATGAAGAAGGAATTTTTCAAATCGGACTCCTAGAAGTAGAGATATTGACGAAAATAAGATATATATCTACTCCCCCTGGCGTAGAAACCGTGCTATATTTTAAGAAGAAAATGTTTCTAAAAGGTTTGTCGACATGAGTAGCATCGGTCTACAAACGACGTTTATTTCTATCTAGATTTTAGAAGCTCATATTTTGCTGCAAATACATCAGAAGCGGAAATTAAGATTTACGCCCCCTGGTGCCCAAACCATTTTTTGTTTTACCAAAATTAGAAATTATGTGCAAATCATTTCCCATCAGGAGCTGTATCCGGTGCAGAAAGAATTTTTCAAATCGGAGATTTAGAAGCAGAGATATAGGGGGAACGCAATTTACCTCTACGTCCCCTAGCGGAAATTCTATGAACTACTCGAAAATTTTGAAATTATATGAAAAACATGTCACACTGAAAACACTATCCATCAAAGAAGAAATTTTTCAAATCGGACTCCTAGAAGTAGAGATATCGACAAAAATAAGGTATACATCTACGCCCCTGGCGAAGAAACTGTGGAATATTTTAAGAAGAAAATATTCCGAAAAGGTTTATCGATATGAGTGGCATCAGTCCACTAAAGAATTTTTTCAATCGATATTTTAGAAGCTCAGATTTTATGGCAAATACATCAGAAGCAAAAATTAACGCTTGCACCCCTGGTGGCCAAAGTATTCTTTACAAAAAATTTGAAATTATACGCAAAAGATTTTCCATCAGGAGGTGTATCCGCTGAAGAAATGTTTTTTCAAATCGGAGTTTTAGAAGAAGAGTTATCGGGGAAAATGTAATTTACTTTTACTCCCTCTAGCGGAAAATATATGCGTAATTTGAAAAAGTAACTATATCTAAAATACTTTTTGACATAAATGGAATCGAAAGATAAAATATTTTTTTCAATCGGATGTTTAGAAGCAAATATGTGGAATAAAACGTATTTTTGAATTCGACATCATTTGCATTTACGCCCTCTAGCAGCGAAATTGTACATCGTAAAAAAAAGAACGAAATGAAGGATCATCATTCGCATATTTCAAGCTTCCCAACGCAAAAAGAATTTTTCAAATTGGACTAATAGTTGCAGAGATATCGTGGGTACAGACGGACGGACAAACCGGTAACATAAGCACGATCATTTTTTACAAAAGACGTGCTAAAAAAGGAAACAATGGAGTGAAAGTTCCAAGTTTTAGTAATCGGTAATTTTTGTTTTAATTCTGTAATTCCTATTTTAAAAATTCCACTTATGTATTCTTAAAAGCTTCTAATTTGAACTAAAAATCACGCATTTCACCATTCTTTACCACCACGCCCGAAGACTGCTGGGGACCAACATACGTCACATGCCTCCGCGAGGAGAGACCACCCGCTGTTTGTTTACAATCTTTGATCTACCTCTTTCATTCTAACTACACTATCTACCTACAAGTAATTGGACACCTGTCATAGCAAAGTAAAACGAAGTTTATTCACCTTCAATAGTTGGTGGAGCCTCCACGAGCGGCGATTACAGCTGCGACCCTCCGGGGCATACTCTCAACCAGGCGTTGTACGACGGCTAGCGGTATTTTCTTCCACTCGGCTTGGAGAAGATAGGTCAGTTCCTTCACCGATTTCGGACGGTAAGGGCACCCCTTAAGTCGAAGCTCCAACTCGTCCCAGAGGTGCTTGTAGGGTTAAGGTCCGGGCTCTGCGCAGGCCAGTTCATTCGATTAACCCCACTGTCACCATACCAAGCCGTGGTGGACCTCACAAAATGACAGGTGGCATTGTCATCCTGAAAGTAACATGGGTCCACCCCGTAAAACTGCCACAACGTGGGAAGCGCATGGTCACCCAAAATGGTGCAGTAGGTCTCGGCGTTGAGTCTACCAGGAATTGCGACCAAGGATCCCGTGCCATACCAGGAGAAACACCCCCATAGCATAATTCCGCCACCGCCGAACTTCACAGTTGGCACAATACATTCCGGCCGGAGGCGATCTAGAGGAAGACGCCAATCCCAGACCCTGCCATCCGAATGGTAGAGGCTTAACCTTGATTCGTCGCTCCAGAGAACCTGTTTCCACTGTTCAACGGTCCACTGTCGACGTTTGTTGCACCACGTTAGCCGAGCAGCGCTATTGGATTTGGTGATCAAAGGCTTGTGGGCGGTAACACGTCCATGAAGACCAAGCAGATGGGCTTCCGTATGGATGGTATTCATCAAAAGAACACTCCCAGATGCCTGAGCAATCTCCTCGCGGATGTGGCTAATCGATTTGGTGCGGTTTTTCCGAATTTCTCTGGTCAGCACCCGTCGGTCTCTAACTTCCAGTTTTGTGGGTCTGCCGGGTCGGGGCACATTCCGACAGTCACCTCTCATTTTCCACTTGCCAATCACGTAGGCCACTGTCGATTTTGGGTACTTCAACTCGCTGGATATGTCACGTATGGATCGGCCATTTCTGTGATACCCGACGATTACACCTTTCTCGAAATCAGAGAGCTCCGAACTACGTGGCTTCTTGCATGCGACTGGTTGCGTTGTTGTTTCCCACACGATATTTAACGGCGGAGGCCGTGACGTGTATCAGAACCGCAGATATTGTCGATTGCAGGGGTGTCCAATTACTTGTTGGCAGGTAGTGTACCTTGGTATAGCATAACTTTTAAAAACTGCAAAAATGTAGTTTTTGCAGTTATAGTAATATTTGATGTTTTGTTATTAAGATATTAATTTTAATACGATGAAATAGTATTAGTGATCTGAATTTCTTGGTGTAGCATATACAAAGTTTCCAACTTTCGCACTTCAACCAGATGGCTTTTTCAAGGAAGGTAGACAGCTAACTGCAACCTGGATAATGGAACACTTCAACAATTTGAACGTGGTGACTTGACTAGACAATAAATGAATAGGCGCAAATGTGATCAGTCATTCGAAGAAACGAGGCCACGTTGGTTGGGCACGCGGTACTGTGGTAGAAAGCATAACATTATTTGAAGAATTGATTCCAAATGCGCGGCAACTCGAGAGAGACGCTATCATTGCAAGCCTCGCTGCTGGTCAAGATTTCCAAGGTTTCGCGAAAGTCAGTAGATTTGGGTGTGGAGTATGAAGCTAATTTCTTGATATCATTCCACATAGGATCAGCGAACTTGAACTTGACCTCTCTTGATATAGGGCAGTGGTTATTTTACCGTCTTTTGTATCCCTTTTATGATCGTTGATTCTAATTCCAAACGAACGTTTGGTTATTCCGCTATGCCTCCCCGGTGGCGCAGTGGTCTAAGCGATGGCCTCTGGTCATTCGTCCAAAAGGGGTTCGGGTTTGAATCCCGGCGAGGCATGGATGTTGTGTTTGTCTTACGGCACTGGCTCTCTCCCTTCCCTGGAACTAGTGGCCCTAAATTAGGGACGGGTGACTGCTTATAGCCCATTGAGTTGCTCACGGTGGTCGTTAAACCTCCACTCAAAAAAAATCCGATGTAACATCGATTGGAGCCGTTTGGATATTGTAGTGGGATGACATAAACACCTGCCTGATTGAGAAGAGGGAACTTGTCACTATTTCTCTTAAGCATCGTATATAAAGATGCCGGAGACTTATGCCGACACCGAAGCTTATCCTCCTAAGCGGGTTTTGGAATTCATAGGAAACTTTTGGTATGTAAGGAATAGAGCCCAGTAGCGAAGTTGCGGCATAAAAAGATTGACACGGCTGATTCTGGCTTTTTCGATTAAGTTATGCATCTGTTTCGACGTATATCCTGCCTCAGTCGCCAATTCGACGATGTTTTTTAGTTCCGATTCTCTGGAACGAACGTCGGAGGAGACGGCGAAGGCTCTTCGAGAACGGAACAAGGCCGTATTGTAATCATCAGGGCAGAATGAACTGCGGAGCATAAAAAAGAAAATGTTATGTTATGTTTATGATGTTTATATGTTACTAGCGGAGATACCCGACGTTGCCCGAGAAAGACATAAAGTTTGTTTTCTAGTAACAATGTAAATTGCACTATAAAAAACAAACCTACCATGATGGACAACGCTCAAGTCGGGCCTCACGCTGTTCGAAGGTCTTTGCCGCCCTAGATACAATGGCTCTTTCCCGCTGATCCATAAGTCTTCGATCACGTTGTTCGGTTGTCTCACTCTCTCGAAGTAATTTTACTTTCTTTGCTTTCGGCTGAACTAGTCCTATGGGTTTGCGTTTTATTTTGGAGGCATTTCACCACACTTGATGAAAATTTTATTATAAAAATCACAATTTATAATGGCCGTTCTGAGCCCTAAAAACTCGAAATAGCAAACATGCACAATAATGCACTGCCTGCACTCCGCATTCAGCTTTCTAGAGTGTAGATATACTACCTGATCACGCCCAACGTGAAAGAAAGTAGTTCACGCTAGTATACGAAATTTTCTTTAATACTCTCGAAAACTAAACTGATGCGGATCATTCTTTCATCGTTGGGAAGCTTTCTGGTGGACATAGGCTATTTCGTTTATTTATTATTATTTTTTTATTATTTTTTATTGTTTTTGGCTGTATTACCGAATAGCATCGCTTTCAAGTAGTTTCCTATTTCCCATGTGTCGTTCCACTTTGTTTACATACAACCTGATCACACCCAACGTGAAAGAAAGTAGTTCCCGATAATATACGGAATTTTTTTTACTAATCTCAAAAACTAAACCTATTCGGATAATTCTTTCACCGTTGGGAAGACTTTTGTTTTGTCATTTTAGAGATAACGCCCAACATACACTATATTGACAAAAGTCACCGGACACCTAGAAGAGATACACAACATAGCATTTATTATGACATGTTTTAGTACGGTGTCGTTCCACCTTTGGCCTTAATGCATGCACTGATCCTTCAAGACATGCTTTCGACAAGGTTTTGGAACACAGCGATAGTATACGCTTCCATTCAGTACATAATGTTGCCGCTAACCGTTGCTTAGTAGTAGGCCTTGGTTCCAAACTTCTTATTCTGCGCTTCTAATTCATCCCATAGGTGCTCTATGGGATTAAGATCAGGGCTCTGTTCTGGCCAAGTCCACACACGATACGGAATTATCGTCAAACCACGCCATAACAGTCCTTGCTTTATGGCTCGGTGCATTATCTGCTGATACCAACAAGGCTCGGTTTATCCTGCTGATACCAACAAGGCTCGGTTTATCCTGCTGATACCAACAAGGCTCGGTTTATCCTGCTGATACCAACAAGGCTCGGTTTATCCTGCTGATACCAACAAGGCTAGGTTCCATATTGCCACAGAGTTGGTAACACATAATTGTCCGGAATATCGAAGTAGACGTGCTGGTTGACATGTTTGCCCACGATAACCAATTTGCCTGGACCATACCACAAAAACACCCCCACACGAGTACACTGCCAGCTCCAAACTTGACCGTAGGAACAGTACACTGTGGTAAATAGCGTTCCCCCGGCTGCCGCCATACCCACACACGGCCATCAGAATGATGGATCATGCATCTGGATTCATCAGTCCATAGGACCCGTTTTCATTGATCTACGGTCCACGATAAATGTTCTTTACACCGTGCTAAACGACGAGTAGCATTCCGAGTGGAGATGAAAGGCTTATGAGCAGCCGCACGACCACGGTAACCCAGGGAATGAAGTTCTCTGCAAGTGGTACGTGTACATACCGAGGTTTCAGTATTTTTACTAACGTGTACACTGAGGTCTTGTGCAGTACTCCGTCAATTAGCTGTAACGACTCTCCTGAGGCTTCGACGTCCTCTATCACTGATTTTCTTTGTTCTGCCGGTACGTTTTGCTACTTCAGACACGCCATGTGTCTTCCACTTATTCAGTACATCTAAAACAGTTGGATTAGGTATGTTTAAACGCCTCTCAGTTTCTCTTATGGACAACTCACTAATACCGCGTGCGCCATATAAGAAAGGTCCCGCGACCAGACGTTGTTAGGTGGGTTAAAGTTGTTTGGCGGGTTTCCAGTTAAAACTGCTTTGTTCCACTTCTAACGCGGTCGTAAGTGTAAGTGAAGAGAGAACAAATGCAACGGAAATGATTTTAAGTACGGAACAGCGGATTTTTATTGTGGACCAGTGTTTCAGAAATAACTCATACAAGGTTTTAAATGAGTTCTTTACAGAAAAATTTTCACATTATGCAGCACCGGTGAAATCAGTGGTACAGAAGTTAGTGCGGAAATTTCGTGAAACCGGCACGGTGTGCCACAGAAAAAGAAGCAAACCCAAGACAATTCGTACTGAAGACAATATCAAGGATGTGTTCACAATGATGTTACAAATCTTTCGGAAGTCGATTCGCCAATTATCGTCTGCAAGGGGAATATCTGCCACGTCATGCCGACGCATATTTAAGGTGGATTTCCATTTTCAGCCGTACAAAGTTATGGCGCTCCTAGAACTTAAAACTCCTGATTATGCAAAACGGATGCAATTTTGTAAGTGGTTTCAGGAGACCATTGTCAGAGGTTAAATGGACCTAATACTTTATTACATGACAGATGAAGCATGGTTTCATCTGTCCGGGTATGTCAATGCGCAAAACAGCTGGATTTGGACCGACACGAATCCCAGACGGACAATAGAGACTCCTCTGTACGACCAAAAGATAGGCGTTTGGTGTGCTGTGTCTGCGAAGATGATAGTCAGCCCATTCTTTTTCACTGACACCATCAACTCGAAGTGCTATGTTCAGCAACTGTTCAACCCATTTGTAGCCGCACTTACAGAAGAAGAGCGAACATATGCTTTCTTTCAGCAGGATGGTAAAACGGCGCATACTGCGCGGAACAGTCCTTTTTTTTTATGGCTCCGTGCCAAATGCACATCATCAGCTTCGTGTGTTAAACGTCATCCTGGTACCCACTCGGCACATTACGTCGAGAAACGGAGGCCCAACGTTATGTGTAGGTCAAAACGGTACGAACTTTTGACTGTCCTGTAACACCTCCGGAAAAATCATGAGACATGATTGCATGTATAAATGATAAAATTTCCTTGTAAAATATTAAATAAATTCCTGTTTACATTCTGATTATGTAATGAAAAGTGATGTCTGTACACGAATTATTAAAATCAACTTCTTGTTTTCCTTGAAGTCTTATTTTAGTAGCTAAATAAATTACATTATTAGCACAAATGTTTCAAAATTATTATTTTACGGTGAATCATTTTTACTTAATAAATGCCACTCTTTATTTTTCTCGTCTCGCATTTTACTACTCACTAGTTCTCAAAGAAGGTGGGGAAATTCTTGCATAACTACAGCATGTCTTCAAGGAGCTACGTTTCAGATCACAAAAAGTAAGCAAGTCGTTTATTATTCTTGTGCTTTGTGAGAGAAATATCTTATAATTTATTCCATTTGTACCCTTTGCGGCAAATGTGGGGGAGGGAGGAAGGAAAATATATGAAAACAGGAAGCATAAAATAAAATATTACCCTAAATATGACTTGATTAACTGTAACAATAAAATAGTATAGTTAAAACACGTGCTGTAAATTCGTTCGTTTTGACCAAACTGGGTATCATAATTTAAAGTAAGATTTCTAGTCAGAAAAATTTTTAGACAGCTTTATTGTATATAAGATAGTACAACTATACTAGTTATCCGAATTTATTGGCGTAAATAAAATCAAGGTTTCCAAGCTTTCTCACATCAACCAGATGGCTTTCTCAAGGAAGGTAGACAGCAAACTTAAAATCAAGGTTTCCAAGCTTTCGCACATCAACCAGATGGCTTTCTCAAGGAAGGTAGACAGCAAACAGGCAGTTTGCTGTCTACCTTCCTTGGGAAAGCCAACTGTTTGATGTGCGAAAGCTTGGAAACCTTGATTTTATATACGCCAATAAATTCGGATAACTAGTATAGTTGTACTATCTTATATATAGTTGGTGTACAGTTCCTTGGGTTATTATTTAGCTTTATTGTAATAATAACCTATCGTTTTTCATACGATTTGAAGAAGTAAAAGCGATTGCCGTGTTGAAGTTTTTTATAATAATCATATTATTCCAAATACAATGATTCCAATTACGATAATACTCGTATGTACTACTACATTTTTAAATGCAAAGTACAAATCGTCCACCTCTATCTCCAAAACACAGAGTATTTTTTCAGATAATGAAATCATATGAAAATAAACCTCAGTGACTTTGTTAAGATCATGATTATGACTCCTAGATTTTAAATTGCTGTGCATACAGGTGTATATATTGTTTCATATGTGTAAATATTGTTTTCGGATTTAAGGGGGAAAACGGCAGGTTTTTTTTTCCCTTCCTTCAGGCAGAACTGAATAAATTTTCAAAATGAAGTTAAAATGATTTGGGATAAACAACGTAATTGTTTTATTTCTGCCTGTGAGTAAAGGAAACATTTTGCGTTCATTATGTTGAATTACAGTTTTCTCTTTTCTTTCTATAAAAGTTGAGGTCCTAGACATTTGTTTTCTCCATAACTTCATTGAGTCAAGCGTATATTTACATTCTTATGATTTATTCAATAAAAGCTACTTTATCTTTCAGCTGACTTCACTTGTTGAAAGAAACCCCCTTCCGTATCTAATCTGATAACGAATATGCTTTTTATTTATTTATTTATTCTTCTGTTGCTCATTTTTGTTTTACGTGCGTTTGAGTTTTAGTCACATTCTCGAGGCTGAAAAAGCTAATTCAGTTATTAATAAATGACGCATTTTCTCTTTATCCCATTATTTCCATTAATTTTTCGTTTAACATTACTGTTTACTTCTGTGGAGCAAATTACCTTTAGCCACCTCGGTGGGAGAGTGGTCTGAGGCTCTGGCTTCGACCATTTGGCAGAGATTTGCCCGGATTCGAGTCCCGAATGCGGCATGGGTGGTGTATTTGCTTGAGAGCGTTGCTTTGTCCCTCCCCTGGAACCACTGCCCTAAATTAGGGACATGTGACTGCTCATAGCTTCAGATTTGCTCATCAGTGTCTTTAAACTCCGATAATAAAAACAAAGTGAAATCCTTTCTGTATTTTGCAGTTGACTCTATAGTAACTGTTGTGGAAGTTTTATGCCGTCTAAAAACACAGAGGTGGAAAGGCTTAACAGGCTTGCCGGACCACTCAGCCTTTTCCTGGAAGAGGTACCACCTAAGGAAGATGTATTTCCACCCAACCAATTACTGGACGTGCGGGTAGCTGATGTGGATCTGGAATCACGGGTCTACACGTTCCAGTGGACAGCAGCAGGAGATGACTACAATCAGGGAGCAGGTATAAATTATGATCTCCAACTTTCCATCTGCATGACCACAGTTGTCTTGGATCTTGAAAACCTATGATGGTGCAGAAATTCGGTTTTCCTAAGCAACCTTATAATTTTCTTAATAAAAGAACATAAAAGCCTCAAAAATGGCTATTCGTAATACTGTTGTAAGAAGGTGTGTCTTAACAATAAACAAACTCACAGGGACCTAGTAATAAAATTAATGCGCGCGAAGTTTGATTAATTATCTACCACAGTAGACTCCACTGTGAAATAGAAAAGAAAAGTTCATCCATACTTGTTTCTTCATTTGAACGAGTATGATCTTAAATCATAAAATAATTTTGCCATCATGAAAACCATTTCGATAAGTAATGAGAAGTCATCGTCAGTAATCTCGCTTGTTGTAAAACAGGACGACTGACACAGGAATATAACCTGTATTGTTTTAATAATCTTCTAGCTCACTTTGGTAGATTCTTGGAAGATTTCCTAGCTGGAATAGTGGAAGCAAAAGTGCGTTATGATTCAGCTTCGTTATTTTCATCTGTTTGAGCTTACTGGAAGTCTCGTAGAAATAGATAAATCGATGATTCTTTAGAGGGCAAGTGTTATGGGCTTCAGTAGTTTCAGCTAAGTCCACATGCTCACCAACTGTGTGTCACCAATCCCTTTACATTACTGTATTTGCATGAACATCATGAGCGCCATGAAACGTAGATCTATTGCTGATCAGACAGGGAGGAGTGAAAGGTTATTGCTTGCAATTACCAAAATAGCTGATCCGTTTGGCATATACAGTAACGTCTTTTATAAATGTAAGCAGTAGCCAGGGGCATTCCCAGTAACATTCCCTGCTCACGTGCAAGAAATATGTCCGTCCACTTGTAACAAGATAAATTTAGAAATCGGCCCCAAATGAGGATTTCTCAATTAGGGTGAGCGGTGTGATTTACGTGGAAAACGTGTTTAATGAGAGTGGTAGATATACTGAACTGAAACACAAGGCAGGAGTTTACCACTCGGTTTCCCAGCAATGATATTGCCCATTGTGACTGCACAAGACAGCTCCGTGCTACATACTCGGTTCGTGGTGGAACCAAGACTGTCAGACTAACAGGAAAAAGAAAAAGTCAGTGAGATTTCGAAAATTCTGTTTCGACTTCGTGTACTGTGGGGCATCAGTAGATTTGTTTGTAGGGCTGGATTAAGGCCTTAGTAGGCCCCTAGGCTAAAGCATCTGAGTGGAGCCCCAAGGCTGGATGGGGGCCCCAAAGAACTTGTGATGGAGAATCATTAAGTCGATTAAGACATGAAATTGTAGCAATCCGCATGGAATAATAAATACATAGTGCATTTCTGAACTAATAAATTGTCTGCATTGTGTTTTCTACTGTTCTCACAAGAACAAGAGGCAAATTCCAAGATTTTATGTTAGATTTCTTAATGATTTAGCATTGTACACTTTTCTTGCTGCATCTTTTCAGTTACGCAATGTAAAACCCCCGAGGACTTTGACCGTTAACGCTTTCAAGTGCAAGTAGGGAGATATGGGTAGATAGTAGTGAGAAAGCTGAAACTTTCCCACCGACGCGGAACTTTTACCCTTTGTGAGTCTGTCTTGAAATCTGTTCGTCTTCTAGCTGCTGTTTGTGGTTGAGTGCAAATCATACGACACAAAACTAAAACTATCTTATAACCTTCTGTCTCTCTATAAATATATAACCTGTGACTCACTAAAGGTAAAGGTTCCACGTGGCGTAGCAACATGTCTCATGGGCCCTTGGTGGGCCCCCTAGGCTACAGCCCCGTTAGACCCCCTTAATCCGTCCCAACAGCTGCTCACAAGAAACAAAAATCTTTTTCTGCTTGTGAGTAGAACTTTCCCATTGATAATGGAGGTGATGTATTTTGTATGCTAATTTGTCAGTACAAAAATAGGTGCAACTGTTGTCAGCATAAAAAAGGTGCGACTATAGAGTACCACTGTGTGTACAATATATATCACATAAACGTAAAATTGTTCCGATAATCTTTTGAAATAAAAGGAAATGCTTTTGTGATTGCATTTTTCATTCGACAAATAAATGAAGAAAACGTATCGGAGCATATTTGCAATCTGATAATGCCATTTTACATATTGCCAATGTCTGCATGCGACTATTTCGAGACAGATTCATTCCAAAGAAAATTTGACTTCTGCACGTCCTATGATTTTCAGAAGATGGATGAAGTCATCACAAGGTTAACGCTGGAGCGACTTGATTCACGTCGCTGAGAATAGGAAAAAGTGACGGTTTTGCCTTTCTGCATGAACGTGAAACATTTTCAACAGCTTTTGAAAGTTTTATGTGACAAATATCACACTTTTCTCACGTATTATGTTAACAGAAGCATGCAACAGGTACACTACTATAAATTCTCTTCTACGCATAGAATTTATAGTAGCGTACCCGTGGTTCAACGTAGATAAAATATGCTTAGAAACGTTTTTTAAGTGGAAGTTCTCAAAAAATGAAGTGTACTTTATAGAATAAATTATTCATCAGAACCTACAGAATAAAGTGCCAAATTTAATTCGGGGAAACTCATTTATGTATCAAACATTTCAACATAATAAAACCTCATCTTGCAATATGTCTTCAAATAATTTTAACTTCTACCAGCTGCATTTTTCGTAGAGTTCGCTGCATTTCTGATGTAGATATGGAAGTTAAAGAGAACCACGTTTCTTATTAGAGATCATTGACATACTAATTATAAATCAGAACGATCGCTATAAATGTAGCTCTCTATTTTTCTCACTGACGTGGCACAGCGCAAAACTTCTGTACAAAGAAAGGCTGCAGGTAAGTGTATGTCATTGGCAGTCACTTTTTAAACTGGTATTATTCCATTTACCAATACGAAAAGCAACTGGTCTTGAATCCTATTTTCTTCGAGTTTCAGCTTTTGGCTGTATCTTTATTTATTTATTTTTCGTTATGCTGCGAAGTCAAGACACCACATACCAGACGATAAACGTGATACACCGGTGTGCAAAAATTAAGGACGAAGAGGAGACATCAGCATAACAGCGGAACGAGCAGGCAGAACGGACCGAAAGACCACTCAGGAGATAGACTAGGGTCCGGTACGGTAGGACATGCGCATATATGCAGCATGACGTAGGGGGGGGGAGTGTCGGAAGGGTATAAAGCACACGGGCTGTGTACGCTCAGCAATTCGGTGAAGGCTTTTGCACGATATACATCGGTTTGAACGTCGTCGAGTTGCTGCCACCGTGTGATATGGCCAACAGGCAATCCAGTAGACGACATCTGGATGACTTTACCCGAGGTCGCGTCATTGAGAAGTTGGAAGAAGGTCGAAGTGTGACTAGTGTGGCCGAGGAATTCGGGATCGCTCACGGCATCGTTTCACGAGCTTGGAGAGCATTTCAAACGACAGGAACAGCTGTCTGAGAGTTTAGCAGTGGTCGTCCACGAGCAACCACGGCGGTGGACGAGAGGTATATTGTCCTACAGGCGAGAAGAGACAGACGGCAGACAGAGGAAGAAATCGCAAGGCACATGCAACAGACAACTGGACGTCCGTTATCGCGTTTTACCGTGGCCAGGAGGCTGCACAAAGGTGGTCTATTTGCACGACGACCAGTACGGTGTGTGCCATTAAAGCCTGCTCATCGGAGACGGCGGTTTCTGTGGTGCCAGAAACACAAGAACTGGACACATCAGCAATGGGGTCGAGTTCTCTTTACGGATGAGAGCCGATTTAGTCTGACGAGCGATTCTGGACGTATACACATCTGGAGAGAGCAAGAAACACGCAATCACACCTCCAACATCATCGAAGGGGACCGGTTTGGAGGTGGCGGAGTTCTCGTTTGGGGCGGTATCATGCTTGGTAGCCATACTGACCTCCACATCTTCCAAGGAGGTTCAGTCACTGGTGTCCGCTATTGTACCGAGGTTCTCCTGCCTCACGTGCGTATGTTTAGAGGTGCTGTGGGTCCTGAGTTCCTCTTCATGGACGACAACGTTACACCTCATCGTACAGTGGCTGTCGCAGAGCTGTTGGAGAGTGAAGATTTTCAACGCATGGATTGGCCCGCAAAGTTCCCGGACCTAAATCCAATCGAACACGTGTGGGACCTTCTCAGGAGACGCTTGGCAGCACGTCACCAGCCGCCAGCAACGATTCCGCAGTTGCGATTGGTGCTACAAGGGGAATGGGCCGCGATGCCTCAACAGCTCCTTGACAATTTTGTCCTCAGCATGGACAGACGTTGTAAATCCTGCAACGTAGTCAGGGGTGATCATATCCCCTACTAAAAACTGGATTTTTCTTGGCAGCCGCCTGTCGCATGGACGTTTCTGTCTTTTGTCCAGTTGTGCTCAAAGCTACCTTTTCAATAAAGTGCCTTTGTATCCTTTGGATTCCTTGTTTGGACGGTTTTGCTCACTTGTCCCATATTCTTACATCTTGGGGATCTTATGGTATGATTTGAGTCAATGTGGAGCACTTCTGCATGACGTTACAATCGAAAATCCGTCTCGTCCTTAATTTATCCGTCTCGTCCTTAAAGTTATGGGCGGTATCATGCTTGGTAGCCGTACTGGCCTCCACATTTTCCAAGGAGGTTCAGTCACTGGTGTCCGCTATTGTACCGAGGTTCTCCTGCCTTACGTGCTTCTGTTTAGAGGTGCTGTGGGTCCTGAGTTCCTCTTCATAGACGACAACGCTACACCTCATTGTACAGTGGCTGTCGCAGAGCTGTTGGAGAGTGAAGATATTTAACGCATGGATTGGCCCGCAAGGTCCCCGGACCTAAATCCAATCGAATACGTGTGGGACCTTCTCAGGAGACGCTTGGCAGCACGTCACCAGCCGCCAGCAACGATTCCGCAGCTGCGATTGGCGCTACAAGAGGAATGGGCCGCGATGCCTCAACAGCTCCTTGACAACCTCGTCCTCAGCATGGACAGACGTTGTAAATCCTGCAACGTAGTCAGTCGGGGTGATCATATCCCCTACTAAAGACTGGATTTTTCTTGGCAGCCGCCTGTCACATGGACGTTTCTGTCTTTTGTCCAGTTGTGCTCGAAGCTACCTTTTCAACAAAGGGCCTTTATATCCTTTGGATTCCTTGTTTGGACGGTTTTGCTCACTTGTCCCATATTCTTACATCTTGGGGATCTTATGGTATGATTTGAGTCAATGCGGAGCACTTCTGCATGACGTTACAATCGAAAATCGTTCTCGTCCTTAATTTTTGCACGCCAGTGTATATAGAGATGTTGCGATATAATAATATATATATTGGTTTCAACAATAGCTGTAAGGAGTCAACAAAATAATCATATATTTTAGCATTTCGAAAAGTTTTTTAAGATCTTTTAATGAAAGTAGAATTTTGCATGTTAAAGCTCTTTTACCGGTAAATATATATATATTTGCAAGGCCCGGTGATACGTAACATACAGCCTCTCCTTGACAAATGTCGACCCCTACTTCTCATGATGCATCTTGTTCCCACTGATGGAGCTTAGACGGTCCTCACATAGAAGTATACTTCTACCACAGGAATTAAAAGAAATGCTATCTCACACTCACCACACCCCTTGTCAGCGTGGTGAGTTATTCCCCTCCCAATTACTTTACAACATACTCATTGGCCTTCGCCCTCATTCTTCGGCGACTGGAATTTATCTGGCCAAGGCAGCGGCCAGTGCGACATGAAGGCAGAGGATGCTAAGAATCACAGGAGGACCGAACTGGGCTGTCATCGGATGAATGATGACGAACTCGATCGACATAGGGTGATTCGAAAGTTTTGCCGTATTCGCATAAACGCATGTGCTGGGGCAGGTATGTCACGTGTTTAAACTAGTTCAAGTCGCACACTGCAGTCAGTCGAAAGGGATATAAAGTGGTAGTCGTTGCTCTGAAGAGCATTGCATGTCATCGTTTTGTCTGTGGTTGTGACGACTAAAAGATGAACAGCCACAACCGGCTAATTTAGGAACTTTATAAGTTTGAACTCAACCATAACGCTGCCCAAGCAACACGAAACATTTGCCATACGAAAGTGGAAGGTTCCGTGGACCACAGTACCGCAACCAGACGGTTCAAGATATTTCGCTCAGGTGAAAGAAACTTTGACGATCAACCAAGGTATGTAGTCCGCGAACCGTCGATTCGGAGGCCGTGCTCCAGGCCGTAGAGGCAAATCCGACAACCAGTACTCGGAGATAATCAGGAGAGCTGGGCATATCTCAGACCACCGTGGTCCGTCACCTTCAGGACTTCGGCAAGGTCTACAGGAGCTGCCGCATTGTCCCTAACGAAATGACGCCAGCTGAAGCAAACCACCGAGTGGAAGTGCGCACGAAACTCCTAGAAACCCACGCGATGTACGTTTCATCAAGAGAATGGTTACGTGCGTTGAAAAGTGGGTCTATTTCCATAATCCTAACACACAACGGCAGTGGTTGAGCTCGGGCCAGCTTCTTGAACCTGTTGCTAAACGTGGGCACTTCGAGCATGAGGTGATGCTCTGCTTCTGGTGGAATTTCGAGGGGATAATCCATTACGAATTTGTTCCAGACGGTCGGACCATCAACGCTAACCTCTACTCTGAACAGCTGGAGCGGATGTATGCTGTTTTGGAGGAGAAGTACCCGGCACTGCTGAACAGAAAGCGTGCTCTTCTACAGCAGGACAACGTTCGGCCTCATACCACGCGAACTATCTGGGCAAAACTCGAGGAACTTGAGGACATCGAACAGATGCCACAGTCAGCATATAGTCCGACGTGTTCCCGTCAGATTATTACTTGTTCTGGTCCATGGCCCACTTCCTTCGCGAACGGTACTTCAACAACCAGGAGGAGGTGGCAGCTGGGATGAAGGAGTTCTTCGCCTCGAATAACAGGAACTGGTACCGCCGCTGAATCGAAGAACTGTCAGACAGATGGCTAAAGACGGTACAACACGATGGCCTATACTTTGAATGCTAGTCAGTTTTTGTCGTAAAGGTACGTATGAAGACATAAAATGATCCAAATATTGCAAAACGTTCGACTCACCCTCTGTAGTTATTATTCACAAACTCTATCTTCTGGTTCAAGGCTTCGCTAACTGGAGGAGGAACTGCAGAGAATCAAGTGGGATATCGTCAGGCTAAGTGAAGTTTGAAGAAAAGCAAACGCTCTCATAGAACTGAAAAGTGAACATCCCTTTACTACAGCGACAGTTACCGGCAGAACTAGTTGTGTTGGATTTGTAATTAACAAGAAATCGAAGGGTAACGTTCTAGAAGTTGAAAGTTTCTCAGATAAAGCTGCACGACTCGTTATCCAACTCTCAAAAAGATAAGAGTCAGATAATTTAAGTCGAGGCTGACGAAAAAGACAGGCTACGGTGCGAAATAGTCACGTGCACAACTTAGTGCTGTCTGTCGCGAAGTCAATCGGTTGACCATCCATTACATCGTTGGTTCTCAGTTATTTGTATTGAGTGAGTGAGTGTTCCGTTTATTTTCATTTGGATATACGTATAGTTGTGTGAGGTAGGTATTTTTATATTTCTAAGATAAGGTTAATTCTTAGTAAACGCTTTATTTAGTTTTAGCAATAAGTTAGCGATAATTATAGGTTTAATGAGTAAATCTTAGTTAGTGAAGTATAAAGAAGTGAGTTATTTTGTGGTGTTGAATTATATTTTCAAGTAGACAAATAGAATAATTAATGTGTTGCCAATGCGGATTCACATAGAGCTTGAATATTCAGAAATCAGGGTAACCTTTCAGGAAATTAGCCTTTGTAATTTGTATAACATTTGTATCTCTTCAACAATCGTTAGCCCTTTCTTTACGGAATTAATGCTTGAATTGTTGCATTGTAATGTGTCTCTGAATTAAAAAGGACATTTTTAAATTTCGTAACTTAATGTCAACTGTGATATAGCATTTGTCTGATTGAATTTACTAAAGCTGTCTGAACAGTGTGGACAGATTATGTTAAAAAACTGCATGGTCAACTTTATTCTAACTGTCCAAAACATATGGAACTACTTTCGATTAAAAATTTCATATCTAGTTCTTCACTTGTATTAAAAGGTATAATTATTTTTACAGGAATTGCCAAAATTTGCCATGCCGCGGTGTTGCAGTGTTAGTGGCTGCAAGTCACATTATAAAAGTCAAAAGGAGACTGTTACAATTTTTGCCATACCAAAGTCAGAACCTCAGAGAAGCCAACGGCTTCGTAGTATTCCAACAGCTTTGAGTGGTTTGAAAAATCCAGTGGTATCTATAAAACATTTCGATGAGTCCTGTGTCATCGGAACTGATAAGTTGATTGTTGATGGTGAATGTAAAGAGTTTCCTAGGAAACTGCCAAAGTTGAAAGAAGGATCACTTCCAACAGTTTTTCCCAATTTGCCAAAGTACTTGAGTTGCATTCCAAGCTCTTCAAGGCGCCTTGCAGAAGTGGAAAGCGATAACCTCGAACAGGCCATCAAGGAAAGCCTTGTAGTGCATAAAAAGTATTTGGAAGAAAAGAGTATTAAAGGTATGGGTGATATAATGTCATATTTTGCAAAGAATAAAAACAATTTTCGACAAGAATAGGCTTTAATAAGTAATGAAACTTAAGTAATCATTTGTTTTATTGATCTTCATAGTGAGTCGCCTGTTGTGTTAGGCTCCATTGTGATAGCTACTGATCTCCGTTTCGAGGTTTATATTGACAAAACAAAAATCAACAAAAGTAAGTTATCAAAAAAAAATATTTTAAATTCCGTAACTGCTATCGAAGAACTCATGCAGTATGTTGAAGAACATTTGAAAGACCCTAATGTGCATAGTTACATTGAATCAGCCACAACTTTGTTAGAACTAGAATTGTCTAAATGTCCAGAATCAGCTCAACTAATATTTTTTATAGAGCAGTTAAAACTATCATTATTCCCAAAAAATAATACGAAATATTCTAATAGTACAATGGTTCTTGCAACATCACTATATATTTTTTCTTCTTCAGCATATAATATTTTATATAAATGCAATGCTTTGTATCTTCCACACCCCGGGAACTTGCAGAAACTAATTGGTCACTTTTCGCTAATTAGCTGTGATCTTCGTGGCAGTATGGTGTATTTGAAAAGTAAAATTCAGGGTCTGTGTGATCATGAGTTCATAGTAAATTTGTTACTTGATGAAATTTATATTGAACCACATCTGAATTTTAAAGGTGGCTCTCTTTTTGGAATGAACCAGTTAGACACTGCTAAACTTGCAAAAACTGCACAAGTTTTTATGATATCTTCAGTGTTGTCCAAGTATAAGGATCGTCAGTAGTGAAACAGCCGTCGTAGCACGATGTGTGATAGTGAAATCTAAAACTATATGATGTTTAAAACTTTAATGAGAGTTAAAACAGCACATAGGTGATACATAAAACATAAGATCTTTCCGGGTCGCCTGCGACTCCCATCATCAGATGAATGACCAATTGAGCGAGGAAACTTACAGGGTTATATAGTAAGACTAAGTGACGCAAGGACAAATAATTGCTCATGCGCAGGTCCAGTGAAAAAAGGAGATAGATTTTTTAGTGTACACATAGGAAACAATAAACAAAATTAAATTAAGTTAATATATCACGCTCAATGAGCATTTTCCAAGGGTAGGGAACATGGTACGGAAAATCATCATTACAAGCACTCTTTTTGTGTTTTAATATATACAGGCTTTCAGTAATTAAAGTCAAGAACCTGTTAGGTGGTGAAGCAAGGATAGTGACAGTGTCCCAATCAGGGCTATATCCACCTTTGTGAACAAGTCTGGCTAAAGATGTGTTTTGTGAATACATCTTTATATTATATTTATGTTCATCAAGCCGAGTGTAGCCAAGGTACGCACCGTGGATCCAATGTAAACTCGTTGTTCACTGTTCACATCCACAGGGTTCAACGGTACGCAATAAATACCATTTTTATTAGTGACGTCAATGGAGTCTCTGTCATTTTTAAGCAGTGCTAAAATGTTTGTTGTTTTCACACCAAAATTAAGTTTGTACTTACGACAAAAATTACGCAGGTATTGAGATGATACTTGGTATATAATCAATAGCGTCAATGTACCTGGTTTCCAAATGGTCACGTGAAAGGGTTGTGAAAGTAGTTCTGTGCAACTTCTTAAGTTCAGCATCAACGACACTTACGGGGTATCCAAATTGTACCACAATATTCTTAATAGTAGCAATTTTTTTGCGTCGAAGTTCTAAAGTTGAGCAGTGGGAATTAGATCTGCGTAACATAAATTGTGAAGAGGACAGTTTATAATTTTTAGGATGGGAAGAGTCAGCCGGTATCATACAAACTGAGGAAGTGGGTTTGCGGTACACAGTAGTTTGGATAGTATTGGAGTGAGGATCTCTAAGAATAATAAAGTCTAAAAAAGGTAGACAACAGTTCTCCTCAAGCTCAAGGGAGAATTTGATCGTAGGGTAGTGACTGGAAAGAACAGAAACAAAAGTATGGAGTTCATCCTGCGAGTGAGGCCAAAAGACAAGAATATCGTCTACATAACGGAGAAAACATAAAGGCTGCAGGTTTATAGTTGAGGAGGACAACAGTTTCTAACTCTTGTAGAATAAGTTCACCAAGGAAAGAGGACAGAGGGGAGCCCATTGGGGCACCTTGAGTTTGTTTAAAAATGATGTTATCGAACTTAAAATAGGAGCGGTTGGAGATTAATCTAAGGGCGGATAAAATGGCTTGAGATTCGGTAATAGATAATAAATTAGACAATTTGTCAAAAATAATGTTATGCGCTGACTCAATGGGAATGTTAGGATACATCGATACAACATCGAGGGATGCCATAATAAATGGCTTATCCCCCAGGGTTAATGAATTTAACTTTTGCAAAGCTGCAACAGAGCTAGATACCGAAAAACTGTTATTAATGAGGGGGGTAAGAAAATTGGCTAAGGCACGTTCTAAAGGTCGGGTCGGGCTAGCATATCCGGAAACAAGGGGTCGAAGAGGATGACCCTCTTTATGGAGTTTATATTTGCCAAATAGCTCGGTAACACGCGGCCCGACAGTGGGTTGAAGTTGAGATTTGATACAATCAGGTAAGGAACTATGGTTTTTTAGTTTGCTGATAGAACTTAATGTAGCCTTGGTAGGGTCCTTCCGAATTACAACATGAGGTATATCATCTAGTGCAATCTTCATCTTAGATTGGTAAGTGTCTCTATCAATAATAACAATTTGTGCAGTTTTATCTGCAGCCAGGAGAGATGGGTTAAGGTTATTTTTAAGAGCCTTAAGTTGTTTAATGTCCTCACTGAATTCCGAATTACAATGTTGTTTATTGATAGACCTAAAGGTTTGAATAGATCTAGAGACCTTAAGGCGAGTATAATCCCTTTCTTCTTCAGGTAGGAATCTGATAATATTTTCCGTCTGGGGAATGGTGCGAAATTTGTTAAGTTGCAGTACAGGGTAGGCATACTTAAGACCCCTCTGAAGAGCTTGTTTCTGAGATATATTCAGTTCGTAACTACTGAAATTAAGGTAGTTCACATGTTGACTTATATTAGGCTTATTAGCACAGTAAACACTACTGGAAACTTTATGTTGTAAGTCACGGTCCACAAGAGTACACAGTTTCTTAACATGAATTTCTTGAATTTTAGATACTTCATTTTCAATGGATGCTGTAGTTGTCACTAAAAGCTTATCCAATTGAATGGGGTGTGTCCATTGCCATAGTTGTTTATAAGCTCCATAAGTTCGACGGTGCAAATAATCAATGGTACCTCTTTTCAATCTAGTCTCAGTTGCTAAGCGTTTTCTTTCAGCATTAGGAATAATCAGACTGTCACGACTGGATCTTGGTGTGCAGTGTAACGAGAGAAATTTAGGGATAATACCAAGCTCCCTAGCATTTAACAGAAATCGCAGGTGTGTCTCCTCGATCGCCAGTTTTCGACGGAACCTACGGAAAGCCAAAACTGCTCGCTCCATAATCATTTATTCAAAATTAAAGGTGAAAAAAACATACCAGCGGCACAGGTAAAGCAAACCAGGTTTTCGTGCTGGATAAAATCATCAGTAGCGAAACAGCCGTCGTAGCACGATGTGTGATAGTGAAATCTAACACTATATGATGTTTAAAACTTTAATGAGAGTTAAAACAGCACATAGGTGATACATAAAACATAAGATCTTTCCGGGTCGCCTGCGACTCCCATCATCATATGAATGGCCAACGGAGCGAGGAAACTTACAGAGTTGTATAGTAAGACTAAGTGACGCAAGGACAAATAATTGCTCATGCGCAGGTCCAGTGAAAAAAGGAGATGGATTTTTTAGTGTACACATAGGAAACAATAAACAAAATTAAATTAAGTTAATATATCACGCTCAATGAGCATTTTCTAAGGGTAGGGAACATGGTACGGAAAATCATCATTACAAGCACTCTTTTTGTGTTTTAATATATACAGGCTTTCAGTAATTAAAGTCAAGAACCTGTTAGGTGGTGAAGCAAGGATAGTGACAGTGTCCCAATCAGGGCTATATGCACCTTTGTGAACAAGTCTGGCTAAAGATGTGTTTTGTGAACACATCTTTATATTATATTTATGTTCATCAAGTTGAGTAGCCAAGGTACGCACCGTGGATCCAATGTAAACTCGTTGTTCACTGTTCACGTTGTTTACGGTACGCAATAAATACCATTTTTATTAGTGATGTCAATGGAATCTCTGTCAATTTTAAGCAGCGCTAAAATGTTTGTTGTTTTCACACCAAAATTAAGTTTGTACTTACGACAAACATTACGCAGAATTGATGGCCAAGTATAAGGATGTTGTGAGCATGATCCCTGTGAGCAATCTCACATCTGAACAACTGAAAGATATGATAATGAGTGTAATAACAGAAGTTGAAAAACTTGGATTTCAAGTAATATGTCTGATATCCGATAATAACTTGTTAACCGCAAAGCATTTGAGTTATTCACTCCGCAGAAGATTTTGCAACCTAGTGTTCCACACCCTTTGAACGATACAAGATTGTTATTTTTTGTGTTTGACTCGGTACATGTTATTAAATGTATTCGAAATATATGGATTGGGAAAAAAGATGAAAAGTGTATTATTTTTCCAGATTTTGAAAATGATGGTAATATTTTAGAAGCCTGTTACAAGCATTTAGAACTGTTATATGATATGGAGAAAAATGCTCTTATTAAGTATGGTCATTTGCTTTCTAGTAAAGTTCTGTACCCTTCAAACATTCAAAAGCAGAATATAAAGCTGGCTTTGAGGGTGATCAATGAAAAACATATTGCAGCTTTAAAATGTATAAGTAGCCATTATCCAAAAGTATTTGTTGGTTATGAAGAAACTTGCAAATTTCTTGATATTTTCACCAAATGGTGGAAAATTGTTAATGTTCAGATTGCCTTTGAAGGCATCAGATTTAATGGTCCACACAGAGAACAACCATTGAGAACTGAAAATTCTCTACAAATAGAGTATTTGAGTAAAATGTCATTGTGGTTGAAAAAATGGAGAACTTCAGTTTCTGTCACAAATGCACTATCATCTCAAACATTCCAGTCACTCATAAAGTCTACAAATGAGGCTTTTATACAGCTTGTTCCATACTTATTGGAGAAGTATAAGATAGATTACCTTCTGCTTGGTAAGTTCCAAAATGATGATTTAGAAAGCAGATTTGGTTACTACAGGCAACTGAGTGGTTCTAATTACTATATTAGCTTTGTGCAGCTGCTGGAAAGTGAAAGAAACTTGCGTTTCAAAAATGCAGTGTTGTTATCTATAAAAGATACCAAAGTACTCTTACAGACCTTAATTCCATGTGAAGATCGTCATTCTCATTCTGTAAACTTGACTATGTTTAATGATGTTATTAATAGTGAATTTAATTTTGAAAAAGTACCAGCACGTATCATTCCAGTGCTTACTTACATAGCTGGATTCACCGTTCGAAAAGAGTTAAGGAAGCAAAAATGTGACTTTTGTTGTTCTTGGTTATTAACTGACAAAGCAGTTGATCTTGCTGAACAACCATATCAGCTAATAAAGGAACTTTTTGCCCACAGAATGTGTTGTTTTTACAGTTGCTGTGGCATGGTATACTTTACAAAATATTGTTAAAATGCGTGAAAACCAGTTCCTGAGTGCACAGCATTTAACTTTCTGTCTTATACAAAATCTGCTGCATACATTTAAACAGACAAAGTTATGATTTTAGATTTCCTTGTTCATTTTCTGTTGAATGTTTGTGTTTGAGTAGCTTGAAAACTAAATTGGAAAACATAACTCTCCTCAGCTGCAAAATACTCTTGAACAACTTAGTAAAAGCCAAAAATGATAACCGAAATGATTTGAAATCACGTGAAAGGAAAATTAAGAAGTTGAAAGGCTGAACGCTTAGTTTTGCGTGCCTCTCCTTAGTGCATAGTGTTCACAGAGTAAGTCCTGAGCTTATCAAATATTTTGTATGCATGTAAAGTGTATAGCCAGGTAGGTTAAAGCATTGAAATGTATTTTTCTTCTGTAGTAAATGAAGATAATATTTCTGAAAAGTTGTCTTTGAAGCTAGAAAGTAAAGATCTGTCATATTTGGTTTCATTTGAAACTTGTATACCAGGGATCAGTACTTCAGTTAGCGTCTCGTAACATTTCCGATCTTTTTCCAGCTTCATCACATATTATTCACATAGTGATGCTGAGTGGTGGTGGCATTATGTACTGGAGATTTGTATTTAATTTTTGATGGTGTCTTTTTTTTTTTTTTTTAAGTTGGAACTATTACTGTTTGTGAAGTGGTTGCCTGTCTTACACAATGCGCCTGTGATATACCTTTTTTGTATTCTCCTACCCCAAGATATGTATCTTAATTTGTCAAGCCATTTCACAGCAAAATGGACTAGAGGTCCTCATTTAATAGCAGTTGTGATTTCATCAGTCAAAATTCATTTGGAAATCTATGGACTATTTTCTTTCCGTGGAATATGATGCTGTATTCCTTCGCGTCATGGAATCTGGCTAGTCTCTCAACGACACCATACCCGTACGAGTTCCCTGTCACTTATTCGTAGATGAATCAATGTTAGCAGTAATATTGTAGCATTTTGTTTACGTTTCAATACTGTACTAAAAAAATCCAGGAAATTTCTCTTATTTTTTGTTCATACTTCATTGCCACAAAAATTTGATAAAAACACCTGTGAGAAGTGTTAGAGCTGAGTTTGGGTTCAATTTTAAGAGCCCGAACCCGAAAACTATGATTAACCTGTATAGGCATTAAAAAAGTCTCTTCCAGACTTCCACTCTTTCCTACCCGTGCAATTAACCGATGTCTTTCTCAACTGCGGAGTGAGGAAGGAATGTCTATCTATTTCTATAGTTTCTTTAAACATTCATTTCTTCCTGAAATGTTTCGGTAGGAAGTGGGTGGGAGGATATCAGGAAAAATCGGGAGGCACAACAATTTAAGCCGTACGTTGCTCAATAGAAGAATTCTCTTTAACAACTAGAAAGTGTAAAAAAAACCTCGTATGTTAAATCATATAAAATCCCATTTAAAGAAAACCCCAAGCGCGGGCTCGGCCCGTCTCAACACTGGTGTGTGTGTGTGTGTGCTAGTGCATAGCTTGACATTTATAGTAGGTATATTGAAAGTAAAAGTTTAATTTTACTATAATGAGCAAATTTGGCTTCTAGTAAAGAATGTTAGTAAAATGTATAAATTCCCTAGTGGGAGGAAAAACTAGTAACCAATTCTGCTTAATTCCTTTAGATTTCTTTAGAAATGTATGGGAAATAATTTTTTGTACTGTTGAAACATTGTGTAATCCAAAAAGTGATATCAAATATGTTTTATAAAAAAGTAAATCGCAGTAGGTATGAACATTACAAAAGTAGATTTTATGTTAAAGAAAATAATGGACGCAACTCATACATAAAATATTCAGATGGTAACACATACTAAAGCTGAGATAATTTTGATGTAGCTTGTGATGATTCAAACTATTTGAACCAGATGTCTTAATTTCTGCCATTAGTTAGCAAGAATTCTTTATTTTGCTGTGTGTATCTATAATTGGTGTTGAAGATGCTATCACTTGGAAAGTTGGGGGGAAAAATCTGAAGCTGAATACCGTTGCAGCTTGTGATGACTTCCTTCTTTCAAACTATTTGAAACAGACATTTGAGGTACATTTATGTAAAAAAATAGACCCATTTTTTTATTTTTAATAGTAGTTTTTACTTCGTTCCACTTGAAGATACAAGGCAAATTGATAGTCAATAGGTAAGTTGATACTCTTTCCAAATGTAGTATTTATGCTAATTTTTAAAACACAAACTAAAAATATAATTTCTGAATTGCAGCAAAGTGCTTTAATAATACAGGATGGATCAAAAAGTTAGTTACGCTGTTGAATAAAAAAGAAAAAAAAACAAAGAGATATACTCAGGGGATGTATGTTGGTTTCAAGGTACAACATTAATTCATTTTTCGACATAGTCGCCTAAGGACTGTAAACATTTATCGGAACGTGTGATTAACTTTTCCATAACTGTACAGAAAAAGTCCAGTTTGGTGCAACTAGTTAAGGACCGCACTTTTCACAGCCTCGTCGGTTGGGAATCGTTGTCCACTAAGGTCCTGTTTCATTTTACCGAACAAATGGTGGTCGCATGGGGATAAGTTGGGACTGTAAGGTGGATGTTGCCACACCTCTTGACTTGAATGACTGCAGCAATTCCCTTTGTTTTCCGTGCTGTGTAGCGTTGTCGTGCAGCAGAGTGACATCTTCGCTCTACTTACCCCGGCATATGTCCTTAATTGCCTTTCGCAAATTTCGTAGTGTTTGTCAATATGAGTCACTATTGATGGTCATCTCTTTTGACAGAAATTCTGTGTAAACAACACATTCATAGTCAAAGAAAACAGTCGCCATGACCTGAAAGTTGAACAGAGAAAGTTGAACTTTTCACGTCTTCCTTATTGGAGAGGTGACATGTTTCCATTCCATGGACGATCGTTTGATTTCAGTTACGTAACAGTAAATATGCAATTTCAGATTGCTTATTGCGGAAGAAAAGATATATTTCTTCCTCAATGTTTACATGAATAACTGGAAATTTGCAAAGCATCGACCTGACGCTAAACAGCTGAGCTACGATGAAGCAGGGCTTGCTTTGACTGGCGAAAATCTGATATTATTCGGATTAAATCACTCGGATGTTTGGGACTTCCTCATCCTGGATGGAGTAACGGTAGCATGCTCGAATGGAAATCGAGAGATACAGGTTCGCTTCCTGCTCCACGGCGATGAATTTTTCAAATTTCCTGGTATGAAAGAGTTAGTCAGTAGCATTAAATCTGCGATTTCAGATTGCTTATTGGCTCATAATGCAATTAAATTTCTGTGAATGGTGAGCAAGAATTCTTTTTACTGCTATAGTTTGAATTAAATTCTAGTATGGAAATAGCTTTTCGGTTTTTGGCTTGCCTAACAGTATTCAATTATAGTAATTGTAAATTTACAAATACAAATAAAAGAAAGAAAATTTTGTGACAAAGATGAATAATTTTATAAAAAAAAAAAAGTTCTTGCATTAATTTTTCACAAAACAACGAGAACATTTTTTGTGACAGTGTCCTTCATTCGACTTTTTTTTCAGTTACCAAGAAAATAGCTTGTGCCAGAATGTGTTGTCACATAATTTTAAAGTGTTGAAATATATACATATCTGTATATATTTAAGGATCCGAAATTTATTTTTTTAGCTTCCCCAAGTAGAAATAAGTAAAATAAACTCTAATGCACGGACAGATGATTTGTATTAAAAGGGATCGTAAGCATTTTTTAAGAAGGAATTATTTCCAAATTATGTACTGTTAGTGTACAGAAGCATTGTCCTAGAAATAACCCTTTCATTAAACAAAATATATGCAATAATATCCAAAAATTAATTTTTTCCAGAGCAAGAAAAAAAAATATCTTTTTTTTAATTTAGTAAGGAAGTTTTTAGCTAGAGATATGTATATGACGGAACACTTTTTCTTCGACCTCAATAGGATTTCACTTGACGTTTTCCGTTTGCTATTAATATTCTGTACGCTATTTATCAAACGAATTTGCTTTTCAGTGTTGCTAGAAAATCATGAAGGCAAAAAGAAAAAAAATGAACTTCACGGACAACGAAGAAAATATACTTAATTTCATTAAAACGAGCAACAAGACTTTCGAATATGTCTCTTGATACGACTTTGCTAAAGGAACGGCTAAGCGCGAAAATCCACACTACACGGAAAACGAAAAAAATTAATTCAGTAGTGTTAAACGACTAAGTTCAGTAGAACTCCCATTTTAATAAAGTTCCTTTTAAACGTTTTATTCTCTAATAGTTTGAAATTAATATGCAATGATTAGATGTGCCACCTTATATTCGCTGCGTGTTGGAAAAAATAGCTCTCTACTCGGTCACCGTTTGCGCTCGGCAGCCCAAGCAGAGGCAACAGCACTAAGTTGGTCACGTGATTTCATCGATTCCCTTCCGCACCGAAGCCTGTCTTTCTCGTCAGCCTCGATTCAAGTTTAGGCATTTAACACAAGTCATCGTAAGAAAAAAATTGAAGAGTTTTTAAATTCGTCTTCTAAATAACAAAGGCAAGTAGCACTTAAAGCTCATTGTGAGCCATTTCAATGCGAAAATTCGGCAGGTAAATTCGTTCATGGCAACAGAAACTAGGGTAAAATATTCTTGTAGAGTTTTAACTTTTGGGTTTTGATACCAATCATTTATCACTATATATTGCAATATAAATATATATAGTGGTGGCAAAAATTGTGAACACTTTTTGAAATTTTCATGTTTTGCAACTGCAGGCTTAACTGTTGTTTTGCACCAAATGCAGATGCTTATATGTCAATTTAAAGAAAATTTAATGCTGAATTCAATACAAAAAACAGAATGCAAATATTTGCAGTACAAAAAAGTTATGCTTAGTTTAGGCTAAAAGAGAAACACAAGTGGGATTCAGTTAAGAAGCGGATTGTAAGTGAAAACCCTACTGGCCAATCACAGTCCTTGTTCTGGGGGCTAATCAAATGACAGTAGCTGCAATACATCTTGTGAGAAGTTGAGGAAAGTCAGTTTTGCTGTTTGTAACAGTAGAAGAAAAACTGTTAGCGGTGTAAGTGAAGCGTAATTGTAGATTGTGTGAATATTTTTAGTATTTCTTTAAATTTAACGTGTAGATAGTAAGTACAGCAATGGCACCAAAGAAGAGAGTTGATTGGTCACCCACGAAAAGGACAAGGATTGTTTTATTACGTGAATCCGGTCTTTCTTATGATGAAATTACAAGGCAAGTAGACGGGTCACTGACAACATCTGGAGTACGAAAATGTTGTTTACGTTATCAGGAAAAAAAAAGTCACTGAAAAAGAAACCAGGAAAAGGCCGAAAAAAGTGCACAAAAGCTGCACAATGACAGAAGAATAAAAAGACAGTGTCTGAAGGACAAAAAAATATCATCTGAGGCTAACAGAGCTGAACTGTGGTCAACTGGTGTTTCTGTCAGTTTAAAAACGATAAGGAGCAAACTATCAGATATGGGACTAAGAGGTAGGATTCCGAGAAAAAAGCCATGTCTGAATCTACAGCAGCGCAAGAAACGACTACAATGGGCAAAAGAACACATTGGATCAGTGGAAGCAAGTAATTTGGAGTCACGAAAGTAAGATAGCCTTGTTTGGTAGTGATGGCCGAAAATATGTGAGACGTAGAGTAGGAGAAGAGCTACATCCTGACTGCATGGAGGCCAATGTAAAGCACCCAACAAGTGTTATGATTTGGGCATGTATGGCCAGTAACGTAGCCAGAAATTTTTAAAGGGCGGCGAGGGGTCCGTGGGCTTGGTTCATTATTAAAATCCCCATATATACCGCTTTAAATTCATACTAAATCTCCCCTCAAGGTGGCTTAGGGGGTCCGGACGCGAGGACCACCCCCTTGGCTACGCCTATGTGTATGGAAGCAAATGTGGTTGTCCGTCTTCATGTAATCGACGGCACGCTGAACGCAAAAAAATACATTGACACCATTTTGGAACAAAAACTGTTACCTTTCATCGGATATCTCTTTCCCAACAATGCGCCATTTCCTTTTTTAGCAGGATTCAGCTCCCTACCACACAGCAAAAATATGCAATCAGTGGTCCACATCAAAGTCCATTCCATTATTTACCTGGCCAGGAAACAGCCCTAACCTGAACGCGATGGAAAATTTGTGTCACCTTTGAAAAGCCTTGAACGAATGAGGCGTCCATCAAATAAATGGTAATTATTATAATTGAGACTATAATTGCTTCCTGAGATCACGTAATAACGAAGGTAGAACTTCAAACACTTGTTGGCTCAGTCAGATTTACAAGAACTTATACATGAAATTGCAACGTACCTTTAAGCTGTAACGAAAGTCGGACTTGGCCACTGACGGGATAATTTTGCTTTGTTCACAAAGTCAACAGTCTCAGCAATAATGGAATTACAAATGTCACACTATAAATTATTAATATAAGGATTACAAAATCACTCCATCTGCAAACAACGAAATCCCTAGTAGGCCATTCTGCGGTCGGCGGGACAATTTCTCACTATGCTGTACAACGAATATTCACAGAGTTGAAAGTACTAGTCAAAATCCAAGTCAAAGATAGCATCTCCAGATGAACAAAAAGTTAAAATATCTCTTAACCTGGAATTTAAAATGAAAGAACTTGGCAAACTTACAACACAGCAATTGAAAATTTAAAAAAATGTTCAAGGAAGTAATATTGGGTTGTCGGAAAAGTCATGACGTATTTTAGCCATGTTTTGCAAAGGTCATTTATTGATAGAAAGAACAAAGATCAATCAATGATATCATGCCCGTTTTGTTCGATAACATTTTGCCATCTTTCAGTGAGCTGCAGAATGCCTCGTTCATAGAAGTACCTGTCTTTCGTGGCGAAAAACTGCACAAGGTGCTGATTTACAGCCTCATCTGAATTGAACGTTATACCACGCAAGGACTGTTGAAGAGAGCGAAACAGGTGGAAGTCTGACGGCGCAAGGTCAGGCGAGTATGCTGGGTGGTGCAACACATCCCACCCAAGCTCCAATAATTTTTGGCGGGTAATCAAACTTGTGTGTGGTCTCGCGTTGTCCTGATGGAACACAACACCTTTACGACGAACAATCTCTGGACGTTTCTGGATGATGGATTCATTCAAAGTGTCCAATTGCCAACAGTACACATTCAAATTGATTGTTTGGTTCCGTGGTAGGAGCTCGAAAAACACGACACCTTTAAAATCCCACCACGCTGAGACCAAAACCTTCCGCTGATGAATGTCTGCTTTGGATGTCGTTTGAGGCGAAGCAGCAAGTCGGGACCAAGACCGTTTGCGCAGCACATTGTTGTACACAATCCACTTTACGTCACCAGTTATCAGTCGCTTCAGAAAAGGATATTTTTCCTCACGTTTAATGAGCATATCGCAGATGTTTATACGCGCCGTCAATTGAGCTTCTTTGAGTTCATGAGGAACCCACACATCGAGCTTGCTTACGTATCCCAGTTTCTTCAGGTGATCGTGAACGCTTAAATGATGGATGTGCAGTGTGTCTGCAATTTCTCGTGTCGCTTAACGTGGCTTTGACTCGATCAATGCCTTGATTTGGTCGTCATCAACCTCGGTGGACCTCCCGGACCGAGGAGCATCGTTGAGGTCTAAATCATCAGCAAGGAATTTTGCGAACCACCGCTGGCACTGACGTTCTTGTAGAGCATTATCACCGTACACTTTACGCAACTTTTTGCAAGCTTGACGCACGTTCTTCTCTTTACGGAACTAAAACAGTAAAATATGGCGAAAAATGCACAGTTTGGTCTTCCATCTTCAACTTGATGTCAAATCTCCGCAAATCAACCAAATCGCTCAATATTCCTTTTAGACTGCAGCAAGAACTAGCACCTGTTGAATGCCATAGCGATAACATAGCTGCGCATGCCTCTAGTACTTCCAAAACGGTAAAACCGCCCAACCGCCATCAGGTGCCAAAATACGTCATGACTTTTCCGACAACCCAACAGCGAAATAATGAACATAAAAACGTTAAAATATCACAATATAAGAAGGCACAAATCCTCATCTGGACTTCCTGGTTGTACTGTCCAATGCATTTAAGCAAATAACAGTTGCCATCATCAAGATCACAGAGTCATCCGCTGTTTCCGCACTCTACGAGGGTTAAGCCCGTGGAGGTAGGAATAAGGGGAGAAAGCACTCACTCTCCGTTGGCTTAATGCATGCAAGTAAAGCTAGCGAAACGTTACGCACGCCTGTGGCGTCACGGCAGCCATCTTAAGCCTGACATGAGCAGACTATGAGGATGTAGCAGACACGTGACTCTCAGCATGGCAACGAGCCTTAGCAACATAAGTGAAGGACAACCAGCTCCGTTCAAATGATGGCGTCTTACTAGAAACTTTAACTTCCGAGTACAAAATGCGGTATTCGGAAAAAATTAAGGAGATTGAAGGAAAAGATCCTTATGTGCTGAATGCAAGTATCTTCGAAGGTGATGCGAAAAGTTTTTCGGAAGGGCAAATAGTAAATATTTTCGATTACTTCGTCTTTGGTCGAAGTGCCTTTACCTCAGAACAGTTCGAGGCATATAAAAGTTTCGGAGCATATAACAATTTCTCGTCGTCGGTATTCTTTTACAGGGTAATTTAGTACGATCACAAATTCGTGAGTAATCAGTAATTTAAGGAGAAAAAAGGTACGCTGCCTTAACAAGTAAGGTTCTCTTCCCTCTCAGGTGCCGAGACCTTAGTAAAAAAAGATAGGTTTTCCTTTTTTTCAGGAATCGCTGATTTTTGATAAAACTCACCCTTGATAGGTTCTATGCCTTTTTGAGAGTTTAACTCTTCAACAAAAATGTCTTAAGAGCTCTGGAAAGCGATTATCAAGCCTTAAAAAAATGAGCAAACTTTTTTTTTCGTAAAATTGTGGTGAAGAAACAAAATAATTTTGCTGGGATATGTGCCCTATAATCTATTTATCCGTAAATAAATTTAGCAGCATAACACCGGCCTGTAAACAGACCTAGACACCAAAAAGGATTATATTTGGACAATAATTTTAGCAATTATTTGCATTTTTCCGCAAAAGTATGCTTCGCAGCTCAAGGTAAAAATTCAGGTGTACTCTAAATAAAATCAACGGTAGTTTGGGGAGGAAACATCATAAGAACAAAGTAGTAAACTAAAAAACCCCAACACCGACAGCCAAACAACCTTAAAAGTGAAAAGCCAAAAACTCGCAAAAAATAAAAGTGAGTCATGGGAACGGTGTGATCGAGATCTAAAACATACAGAAGAGCGAGAGATTTGATTCTCACTAAAAGTCAGGTTTGCTAACAAATTTACTTTTGGCCCTATCAAAAGTTTCCTCACCCCTAGATCAATCAGGAATCTTCTGAAAAGAAGTCCCTGAAAAAAAAAACACGTGCACATAATGCCGATTGGGGACCGATAAGCATTTATTTAAGAAATGTTTTGACTAAGAGACAAACTCAAAAGGTGTTCTATAACAAAATAGTCAGTAGCAATAAAACCTACGCAAAAAATAGCCAACACCTTTTAAATTCAACTTGAAAACTTTGAATCAACGAATGAAACGCCTGGCCCAATAAGTGCAAGCATTGCACTCTGATAGCGTTTGAATAAGTAAAAGATAGATTCTCTGCTTTACCAGAAATCACTGATTTCGGGGTAAAACTCTTCTCTGCCTTTGAAGAGTCTAACACTTGAATAAAAAGTGTTTCCTAAGCTCTGGGAAGCGATCTCCCTTCGTTTGACGTATAAGCGAATTTTTCGGTACTGCCTTTAGAGACAGCAGCTAGTAGCATGAAAAAGATTTACGGTCTCGATTTCCTCTATTACCGCAATTCATAATACCACAAATTCTAGGCATTTTGGCTTCAAAGTTTATAAACAGCGACCGCTAATGATTGCACTTTACACACTAAGTGCAGGACAGCCAGCTATGCTTGTCCCTCAGGAACTTACTGGGACTGTTGCCACTTCGTGGAAACTTCAAGATGACGTCACGTGCTACATCCTCATACCATAGCTGTAAATGCTCTGCGAGGAATGAAGTTGGCAATTTGCTTTTAATATTAATAAATTTGCGCTTCTTTATTATACTAATCGTTGATATACTGTTCTTAAGGATATTATTAGTTGATTTATCAATGTTTAAGGCGTTACGGCTGCTTCCAGGTATTTAGAATTTAGGAAACATTTCGCCTGGCTTCTGGGGGATCAGCGTAGTATAAGAGTTTTTTCTTATTCTGTAAGTTCAGGGACGTTTTACAAAGATCTGCTCTCTTAAAATGAAGAGAAAATGACAGTGCATGCAAATTAATGTTAAGCTGTAAAACCCCAATATTACTTTATATTAGATATATTATGATATTGCTTTTTCACTTGTGAGCAAGCATATGCCTTGAAAGATTACTTTTCCGGGGAAATTGCTTGTAACATACATCACATTGGTAAGGTTTTTCACCCTAATGAACAAGCATAGGCCTTAAAAGATAACTTTTCTGAGCAAATTGATTAGAGCACACATCACATTGATGAGGCTTTTCACCTGTGCGAAGGAGGATGGGCTGTGAAAGACTTTTCCGAGAAAATTGTTTGGAGCATACATCACATTGGGGAAGTCCCCCCCTCCCTGTGAATGAGCAAATTGCGTGGAACATACATCACATGTGTCAGGCTTTCCTCCGTGTGAATGAGTAAATACTTCGAAAGAACACTTTTTCGAGCAAATCGTTATGGTCATATCTAAATTGACTTCATCACATTGGTGAGTTGTTTAGAAACATTTACTTATTCCCCCTGTCTGAATAAGTAAATACTTCTAAAGATCACTTTTTCGAACAAATTATTTGGAGCATACATCACATTGGTTCCCCCCGTGTGAACGAGTAAATGCTTCGAATGTTCACTTTTTCGAATAAATCGTTTAGAACGGGTCTACGACATAACATCGCAGGTCAAACCATCGCACGACATATGATCGCCGACATAACATCGCAGGTCAAAACATCGCGGTACCATAACATCGCAGTACTAAAACATCGCAGGTCAAAACATCGCGGCACCATAACATCGCAGGTCACATAACATCGCAGGGCAAAACATCGCAGGGCAAAACATCGCGCCACCATAACGTCGCAGGGCAAAACATCGCGACACCATAACATCGCAAAGCAAAACATCGTGGTACCATAACATCGCAAGTCATGACATCGCAGGTCATAACATCGCAGTAATCCCTAAATAAATTGCTTTTGATGAATTGCAAAAAAAAGTATATTTAAAGGGGAGGGGGAATTCATAGAAATTGATGTCCTGATTAAATTTTGGTAGAAATCGGGGTTACCCGTACCGCTTTTTCAACAGTGCAAAGGCCCGGAGTCCAGGGCCACTGAATCAAAATTATCGTGAAATCTACAGTTTTCAATTTAAAACCACCAGATTTGGTATTCTATCTCATGGTGCTGTAACTTAGACGGTAGATGGTTTTTGGAAGTGGTCGAAGCCCGAGGTCGACGGGCCCCCATAGAATAGCTTCGCCAAATCTACAGTTTTCAATTTAGAACCACCAAATTTGGTATACTACCTCATGGTGCACTAAGTTAGACAGTAGACGGTTTTGGGAAAGATAAGGGGCCCTGGGTCAAGGGGCCTCATACCCAATATTCGTCAAATCTACAGTTTTCAATTTAAAACCACCAAATTTGGTATACCATCTCATGGTGCTCTGACTTAGACCGTAGACGGTTTTTGGAAGTGGTCGGAGCCCAGGGTTGAGGGGCCCCCGTCGAAATTTTTCGTAAAAGCTACAATTTTCAAGTTGGATCCACCAAATTTGGTGTACTATCTCATGGTGCTCTAACTTAGACCGTAGAGGGTTTGGGGAACGGGTGGGGGCCCCGGGGTCGAAAGGCCCACATAGAAAATTTTCGTCAAATCTACTTTTCAATTTAGAACCACAAAATTTGGTATACTATCTCATGGTGCTCTAACTTAGACCGTAGAGGGTTTTTGGAATGGTTGGGAGGCCTGGGGTTGAAGGTCCTTCATAGAACATTTTCGCCAAATCTGCAGTTTTCAATTTAGAATCACCAAATTTGGTGTACTACGTCATGGTGCTCTAACTTAGACGGTGACGGTGTTTGGCACGGGTTGAGGCCCGGTCCGGAGGGGGGCCCCTACAAAATTTTCGTAAAATCTACAGTTTTCAATATACAACAACCATATTTAGTATCCTATCTCATGGTGCTCTAACTTAGACAGTAGACGGTTTTGGAATGGGTCGGGGCCCGGGCTTCAGGGGGCCCCTACAACATTTTCGTAAAATCTACAGTTTTCAATTTAGAATCACCAAATTTTGTGTACTACCTCATGGTGCTCTGACTTAGAAGGTAGACGTTTTTTGAAAGGGGTCGGGGGTCCAGGGCTCCTCATTCAAAATTATCGTAAAATGTACAGTTTTCAATTTAAAGCCACCAGATTTGGTATACTATCTCATGGTGCTTTAACATAGACGGTAGACGGTTTTTGGAATGGGTGGGGGCCCGGGCTGTAGGGGCCCCTACAAAAATTTCGTAAAATCTACAGTTTTCAATTTAGAACCACTAAATTTGGTGTACCACCTCATGGTGCTCTAACTTAGACGGCAGACATTTTTTGGAACGGACCCCGGGCCCCTCATTCAAAATTATCGTAAAATATATAGTTTTCAATATACAACCACCATATTTTGTATTCTATCTCAAGGTGCTCTAACTTAGATGGTAGACGGTTTTTGGAACGGGTCAGATCCCGGGCTTTAGGGAGCCCCATAGAAAATTTTCGTAAATTCTAGTTTTCAATTTAGAACCACCGAAGTTGGTATACTACCTCATGGTGCTCTAACTTACACCGTAGACGGTGTTTGGAACGGATCGGGGCCCAGGGTCAAGGGGCCCCTTACAACATTTTCGTAAAATCTACAGTTTTCAATTTAGAACCACCGAATTTGGGATAATATTTTACGGTACTCTCAGACCGTAGATGGTTTTGGAACGGGTCGGGGCCCGCGATCAAGGGGTCCCAATGCAAAATTTTCGTTAAAAGTTCAATTTTTTACTCTTAAGATCTGCAGCACAATTCAGCACTCCAATACCCAACCTACGGTCTAAGTGTGAGACCGTAGATAACAATAAAGTGCAAAAATATCCGGTTAATGGTGTATTAAAATCAAAAATTAAGAAATGTTTATTTTCACCACCAACGGGCGGCTTATCAGGCAGAAATACAATGTAATGTAAATAAGAGTTCCAGATATTCAAAATTTAAAACGGTAAGAAAAAATGATCAATGCCAATGTCAAGTCGCATGCACGCGACATCACACAGGTGCATTGCATTTCAGTGTCGCAGTTTCTCAGAAGAACACGCCAGATGTACGGCAGTTCTATAGATGTCTCCTCGGAGATAAGTATTTTCATTCCTCTTCCTTTCTTTTTTTGTTTCATAAAATTAAATTGACTAAATAAAAAAATTAAAGATAAGTTTACTGGAAAATTACAGGAATATATTTTTCATTCATTAATTTTCACCCGCTGAACTTGGTGATTCCACAGATAGTAATATTTACCCGGGAAATACCACCCATCTAGAACAAATTACATTAATGATTTCTTTGCATCCCGTTCCATTAGTATGTCCATAAGAGCGTTTGGGGCCGTATGAAAAATACATAGTTGATTTGAACGTGAGCCGCTCCGGTGGAGCAGTGGTCTATGCGCTGGCTTCTGATTACTAGTCCGAGAAGGGTCCGGGTTCGAATCCCGTGAGTCATGGACGTTACGTTTGACTTCTGGCACTGGCTCTCCCTCTTCCTTGCTTGGAACCAGTGACCCAAAATTAGGAACTGCTGACTGCTTACAGCCCACTGAATTGATCACGATGGTCGTTAAATCTCCCAACTAAAAAAAAAAAAGATTGCCACGTGCCCATTGCTATCTGTTGTGGAACCGTGTGAAAAGTACGATTTTGACATCAACGTGTCCTATTCCATGTGGGCTGGCCACAAAATTTTAAGGGACCGTACAAAATCGCACTTTTGTTTCACCGTGTCCGCGCTTCGGTATATGGTTGAAGATACGTATATATAGTTGGGCCATTTCAGCACGTAGTATGGTTTATATAGAAAATAATGTTAAACTTTTACTCTGATACAACACATTAATCCCAAAGGCGATTTCTTGAAATTTTTAATCCGTTGTGCTCATATTCACAACGTTAACATAACATGTCAAGTTATTAATGTTGCACCTTTACTCTGTCACAAAACCTTAATTTCAAGACCTTAGGCCTAGCCTTTTTTTAGGAATTTTAGTTCTAAGTATTCATGAGGTTTCGATAACATGCCAAGGTTACGGTACTGCGTTTTTACACAGGCACAAAAATTAATAAACAGGCCTTAAGCCTTTTTATCAGTTTTCAATCAACTCCAACCGTGCTCATATGCATAACATTTTCACAGAAAGTCAAGTTTCTTGTGCTGCGCTTTTACTCGAGTACAAAACTTTAAATAGCCCCTACTAGGGCCGGATCACCGCACAGGCGCAGAAAGCGCGCGCTTGGGGCCTCGGAATCGAAGGGGCCTCAAAATACCCAAAAGAAAACTTAAATTTTATTTTTTTTATTTCCGTTGTTTTGTTAATTGATAAAAATATAAAAAAAATAACGATAATATAGACACATTATCACGTGTTCTGTGACGCTATTTTCATAGAGGGTACCAGTTTCATGCTGCGAAAGGAACCGCGTTCAGCGTCTTGTTATTCCTGGCCGCGACTGCCGTTTTTAGGTCCCGTGTTTTGTAAGTGAAATATCTGTTAGTAGAATCTAAGAACATTCAAAACATCGGGGAGGCCAAAACTCGAATGTTCACTATTCCGAGGAGCAATGTTACAAAGTCACACAGGATGTCCCGGTGTCTAAACAATTGCGTCCCCCGTTAGTTTTAGCTCTACGGAAAAGGAATGGCGCTTATCAACAACGAATACTTGAACTGTTCCCGTCTACTCTAATCAGTCCTTCACCAAAGCCCTAAATTTGATCCACAGTACAGAGCAAAGCCGGCTGGACCATAAGGGCAACTGGAGCTTTCGCCCCGGGCCCCATGCCTTCAAGGGGCTCCGCAGTTTAGGAAAAAATCATTTTTGGTAGAATTTTTAACAATTATTTATTTTATGTGTAAGTTTTGGGGTGCGAAGCCCTTAAAAAGTTCTTTTTCAAAAGGTTTTTTTTTCGTTTACAATCCCTCCATTTTCGAATAGGTTATCGTCCTTCGCCGTACAAATACTTAAATTTGGGGACTTTAAGTGATTATTGAAACTACGTTTCTATTTTCCGCATTGATAAATAGCAAATTGAATTTCATCATTTTGTGGCCCTTACTTTTATTTATGTATTTAACAATTTGCGTGCAAACCAGATACTTAAATTTAAAGAAATAAAAAGAACATCAAAGTTAATTTCGGGTTACATATAGAAGCCATTTATTCAGTGACTTTAAAAACATTACTGGAAATTAAAAAAAAAATCATATATGAGCACGTATAAAAGTTTAAAAAGTCGCTAATTTGTCACTTGCTCCACTTTGCATTAAAAATCAATCACTAAAACCTTGTATCAGGGGAAAAACAACTATTTGTACGAATTTATTTTAGAGGAATCCTTATTAATTCCTACACTAAAATATTCGCAATTTAAAAAATTTCGCTATGCAGGTATTTTTTTATCGTTTTGTAAGGAAGTTTTTATAAGAGTCATAATACAATCTCAACCCCATCTCCCCGGAAAGAAAATCGTAGATTTCAACACTTTTTACTCTATCTCTCTTTCTCTGTCTCCCTCCCTCCCTCTTCTCTTCCTCCCTCCCTCCCTCTTCTCTCCCTCCTTCCCTCTTCTCCCTCTCCCTCCCTCCCTCCTCTCTCTCCCTCCCTCTTATCTCTCTCTCTCTCTCCCTCTTATCTCTCTCTCTCCCTCTCTCCCTCCCTCTCTTTCTATCTCTGAACTTTCTTTATCACATACTACAGAGGTGAAGCACGTGTCGAGACGGAGAAGTTGCAACAATAAATTATTTCGGTGTAGCTTAATGGTAAAGCATTCGGCTCTTTAGTAGAGGGATGAGGATTGTTGTCACCGTCAAAATTTGTGAATTTCGCATCGTGTTTTCTTTGAGGATATTTTTCACGTAACGACTTTATTAAAATTTATTTCCTAGTGCCAACAATGAATTTTTGGTCCGGGCCCCGCAATAAAATTTCGCCGCAGGCCCTGTAAAAGCTCCCGCCATCCGGCTGTAGTTCAGAGGGAAGAGGTCGTGTGCAGAATACTTTCTTTTAATATCGGATCAAATATTCGACGTATTGCAGCTAGAATCAAATATTGATTATATCTATTACCGGCAAAGTAAGTCTGTTATTCTTGAGTAGAATTTTACATGTTTTAACAAACTTGATATAAAATTTCCCTATCAATCACAACCACACAACGGGCACGGAGAAGTGGCCACCGGCGAACTGGCTACACGGAGAACTGGACACATTGGAATTTTAGTGCCATAAAATTGTTCTGCATAAACAAATTTCGTGTGGCTATATTCCCCACTATTTGAGCAACTATTGTTCATAATTTATTTTTTTTAATATTTCATTTTCAGTAAGAAATTTAAACATTTCCATGATTTTCGGGCAAAAGACAAAGCGGAGAACTGGCCACCAGAGAACTGACCACCAGAGAAGTGGCCGCACAAAGAACTGGCCATAAAAAATGTAACGGGCCGTATAAAAATTGCGTTCTAGACTGCTCCGTGGCTACGTTTCCCGAGATATCTGACACACATAAAATGTCCATAATTTCGTATTTTCTTATTTACGATATTTTTCTAGGTCTATAGACCACAGCTAAACAAATTCTCTGCTGGTATGTGCAAACCCAGGAAACTTATCGTGGGCGGGGGAGGAATGTGGGGGTGCTTAAAACCTAAAATATGAAATATCAAAAATTTCCAGTTCGATCGGGAGATTTTCAGCGTTTACAAGCTGCAACTGAACAAATTTTCTGAGTGCTTGGGCCTACCCAGGAAACCTGTCAGGGAGGGGGAGGGGTTAATACGTAAAGTGTAATAAAATAAAAATAATTTCTCGTCCGTTCGAAAGATTTTCACCATTTACAACCAGAAATACTTTGTTTTATATTTTAGGTACTAATCCCCATCCCCCCGACAGGTTTCCTGAATCAGCACATGCCCTCAGAGAGTTTGTTGAGATGTAGGTTTTAAATGCTGAAAATATCCCGCCCGGATCAGAAGTTCTTTATATTTTATACTTTTGGTGTTAAACCTTTCCCCAACAGGAATCCTGAGGCAGCAGATGCCTTTAGATAATTTGTTGATTTGTAGGCTCTAATGCTGAAAATCTCCAGATCGGACCAGAAATTCTTTATGATGTTTTACACTTTTGGAATATTAGTCCCTCTCGACAGGTTTGCTGAGTAGGCACATGCCCTCAGATAGTGTGTCGAGTTGTAGCTGGTAAATACTGAAAATTTCCCGATCGGACCACATTTTGTGTATATTTTACACTTTTGGTACCCCCCCCCCCCCCCCCAACAGGTTTCCTGAGTCAGCACTCAGCACATGCCCTCATTTTTTGTGGCCAGTTCTCCGGTGGGAACTTCTCCGGCTGGCCAGTTCTCCTGTGGCCAGTTCTCCTACACCCCAATCACAATGGGCCTTGTAAACGCTTTGTTCCGACATATAAAAGTACTTTACCTGGGTTAATCACATGTTACCAAGAGTTCAATGGCGCATTCCGGATTTCTTTATGGGGTATCCCAAAATATTGAAGATGCAAATGAAAATACCCCGAAGAAAGTATCTCTCAAACTAATACGAACAAATGAAAATACATTCCACATCATCATCATTGTCAACCATTATCAATCCACTGCTGGACGAAGGTCTCCTCAAGTTTCTTCCACAACGGTCTGTCTTGTTCCAGTCTCCTCCATATTACTCCCGCATACTTTCTAATTTCATCCACCCATCTCCCATGTGGTCTTCTTCTGGGTCTTTTCCTGTCCCTTAGAATCCAATCTAAAATTTCAGCTGTCCATCGATGGTCTGTCCTTCTGGCAGCATGTCCAGCTCATTGCCATTTCAAGGATTTAACTCTGATCATGATGTCTTCCACTCTTGTCATTTTTCGGATCAACGACTTCCTCTTCTTATCTCACCTGGTTACACAAAGCATGCACCACTCCATGCCTCTTTGAGTTGTCTGCAGTCTCAGTATGTCTCTTTTAGTTAAGGTCCACGTCTCTGCACCATACGTAAGCACTTGAAGGATGCATTGATCAAACACTTTTCTTTTAAGACATAATAATGGCATAAAAGAAAAGTGTTTGTACGCCGATTAATTTCTTGTACGCCGATTAATTTCTTCATCAATGTGACCATCACTTGATATCTGCTGTCCAAGATAAACGTACGTATCTGTTATCTCCAGCTTTTCTCCATCAATCGATAAATCTTCATTTCTCGTAAAAGCATTGAACATCACTTTTGTCTTCTGAAAGTTCATTTTTAATCCCACTTCTTGACTCTTGTTAGCAAGTTCCTGGATTATGCAAAAATGACTCCGTCATCAGCAAAACGAAGGTGAGTTAGATAATCTCCATTAATCTTTATCCCTTTGTTTTCCCAGTTCAGTGATTGAAAGACATTTTTCCAATGTGGCATTAAAGAGCTTGGGAGATATGGTGTCACCTTGTCTCACTCCCTTTCCAATTTTTATGTGTGTTTTATTTTCAAACAGCCGAATCTTTGCACTTGCATTTTCATAGATGTTATTAATAACATTAATGTATGCATCTTCAATACCGCAGGATTTCAAAGCCATTGTAACTGCTGATGGTTTCACCGAATTAAAGGCCTTTTCATAATCGATAAAAGCCATGCACAATGGGAGTTCATATTCCCTCACTCTTTCAATTAGTTCTCTCAGTACGTGGATATGATCTATTGTGCTGAAGCCACTCCAGAATCCAGTTTGTTCTCTCGGTTGAGCCATGTCCAGTGTTACCTTCAAGCGTTGTGAAAGAACTTTAGTGAAGATTTTATAAACCACTGATAGGAGGCTGATAGGTCTGTAGTTCCTGAGATCCTCAATGTCACCTTTTTTATGTAGCTGGATCATTGTAGCGTTGTCCCAATCCTCAGGAATTTTCCCTTCATTAAGGCATCGAGTGAAAATTTGGGCGAATACTGTTTCGATTTCTCCACTTGCTTCTTGTATGATGTCTACAGTAATTCCATCTTCTCCTGGAGCTTCCCCGCTTCATGTGCTTGATTGCATGTGCAACTTCTGTTGGGAGGACTGGAAGAACTCTGGTACTGGTACCTTTCATGATGTCTGGAGTACATGTATCATCCCTTTCATATAATTTAGAGTAGAAATCTTTCATTCTTGTCAAAATATCGCCTCTATTTCTTGTTCCAGAACCATCTTCTTTTCTCAGTGCCATAATCTGTTTTCTTCCCTTACTGAGATGTCCCTTTGCTATCTTTAGGCTTTGGTTGTTTTCAATTGCTTTCCTCACTAGTTCGCAGTTGAATTTCCTTATGTCTTCACTGATACTTTTTCGTACTGTCTTGCATAGCTCTATATATTTCACTTTGGAAGTCACATCTTCTTTAGTTGTCCTCATCTCTCTTCTTTTTTGCATCAACATTTTGCTTTTTCCTGATAATTTGTTCACATGCAACTTATTCTTAGACCCAGCTAATTTTGTTGCTGTTTCCATAAGAGCTTTGGTTACATTTCTATTAACTTCAGAAATATCCACTTCTTCCGATGTTAGGCCTTCTAAAGCAGAGAATTTGTTCTTCAGTTCCAACTTGAAGGTATTATGGTGTTTTTTAAGGTTGGCTATGTCAATACATTTTGTTTGTCTTATGAGCTTGCCACGTTCGAGTTTAGTGTTGAGGTGCATCTTACATCTCACCAATCTATGGTCACTACATGTGTTGAACCTGTTTAGCACACTGCAGTCTTCTATGACGAATTTTTTGTTACACATAATAAAATCAATTTCACTTGTCGTCATATTTGGATGTCTCCATGTCCATTTCCTGTGTGGCTTTTTCTTGAAGAAGGAGTTCAAGATGAAAAACCCTTCTGCCTCTGCAAACTCTACAAGAGTATTTTCACGCTGGTTTGCGTTGCCGTGACCGAATTTACCTACTGAAGTTTCATTCTGTTGCCGTTGCCCTATTTTTGCATTGAAATCTCCCATAATTATCTTCAAGTGCTGCTTACCTTTATTATTTAGATGACGAATTTCCTCATAAAATTCTTCAATTTCTTCTTCAGGATGACTTGTGGTGGGTGCATAAGTTTGAATAATCTGAGCCTTGTATCTTCTCGAGAGTTGGATAACGAGTCGTGCAGCTCTGTCAGAGGAATTTTCAACTTCTACAACTTCTAACTTTATCCTTCAGTTTTTTGTTTATTATAAATCCAACACCACTAGTTCTGCCAGTATGTGTCCCACGATAGTGGAAGAGATGTCCACTTTTCAGTTCAACGAGATCTTCTCCTTTTTCCTTACCTCACTTAGCCCGACGATGTCCCACTTGATCCTTTGTAGTTCCTCCTCCAATTCAAGAAGCCTTGAATCAGAAGATAGGGAGCGTTCATTATACGTAGCCGGAGCTCATATTCAAAATGTTTTCATAAAAAATCAAGTAAATAATATTGCGCTTATTAAAAAATTCTAAAAAGATTTGTAGTGGTGGAAGCTCATTATGTTAATTAATGCTCATCGGCCAAACAAAACTGGCTTCCAGCGCTGATGAAAATTCCCCACAGCAGGAAGGAAAACTATTTGTAAGGTTCTTTTTGCCTGGAGACTGTCTATCAACGAAAAGTTGAAGACAGCCTGACGTTCTTGCTCTCCCAGCTTTACTATAAATCTGCTATTCAGGGGATGGGAAGTAAAAATAATGGCAAGACAATTCCAAGCATGAATTCACTCTCAGGCTTGTTGAAAAACTTAACAAAAATATTTAATCAAAAGTAATCGTTCCGGCCGCTATTTTTCCTTGACCGAGTTCCTACAAGTGCAGTTCCACGAAAAAATGATCAGAGTCTCTATTCATTAAAGAATACTCTTTCCTGCTAATACTCTTTACCCGTGCTTTTTCTATCACCGACGTGAAAGGTTTTAATCGTCGTAACCTTCCGTTCACCTCTCTTCCTTTGTTTCGGAAGCTATGCCTCGTGTTCTGTCCCGAACACGTGTCCTCTCAAATCGCTTTCTCCGTACGTCGTTACAGACCCACGTGTCTGCTTTCAACTACGATCGTTTTCCCCATGCACTAGCTGGCACGTTCTATCACCATTTTTCTTTCCCAGCGCTGTCCAACCGTTCCCAGCTTTCGCTGTCTGTGCTGCTCCCAGCACCCCTCAACCGTTCCCAGCTCTAACTCTCCGTCCACTGTGCTCGTTCCTCACTCCTATCCTGAAGTTTTTTCCCCGTGACTTCTCCTCGCCTGTGATTGGCTCCTTCCTCCCTTGCCTGAGGCGCTCCTCTTCTTCCTAATCGGAGCACGCGAAGAGCAGGCGACCCCCGCTTCTCGGTGCCCCTACCCTTTCCCCCTGACCTGTGCCTTCCGTCGCTGACCTTGGGCTATTCTCTCATTGACCTCTAACTATCTCCTTCGTTGACCTCTAGCTCCCGTGTGCCCTGCAGCTTGCATTTCCCCCTGGCCAGGAACAATAGCGGTGCCTCCGTGAATACAATCGTCATGACAAATAGGCAGAGGCGGCGGAAAGTGGAGTTCGTTGACCGGGCCCGAAATTTCAAATCGTGGTGCACCTCCTCCCTTCCCGCTTCTCGGAACAAACAGACGAAAAACAATGCCTAAGGAGCTTTTGGGAAGATTAGGATCACCCGACCACTGACCTAGAGGAACTTTCTAAGGCACGTCACAACAACCGCACATATGCCAAATAAAAAAAAATTACAAATAAAAATCTTGGTTGAAATTATTGACCGGGCCCGGGCCCTGGTGGCCCGGGCGGTTCCGCCGCCACTGCAAATAGGCACATCGGAATGTCGCCTGTCTGGTGCATTTCCACGTTTTACATCCGTTTCTAAATAATGCACATGGAAATAGTTGTTCTGAAATGTTCATATCTTGCAAGATCGATGGGATTTAATGTCCACCACACAATTTACATAGGGGCGTAATTTCTCGCCCCTACAAGACCTATGCCGGAAACTTGTCCTGAACTCAGGTCGCAGGCCTTATAGGAAGATGCAAGAATATTTCAATGTGATGTCATCAAACAAGTAGTAAAAAGATCTGGGAGGGATTTCCCATGAAGAAATATTCCGTGACCACACATTCTATAGAAGTTTGAACGACAAATTCGTCCAAAAGAAAAGAAATTTAAAAGTTCGCCGTGTCCAGGGTTTGTGGCATGTGGGGTTTTCTGCAAGAATTTCTAGTAAAATTAAATTCATACGGTAAATGAAAAAGAAAAGCATTTTAAAATCATTTTGTTTGGTTTTGATTGACAGGTTTGAACTACATTCTCATGTAAATTATTTTAAATTTTAATGATTTATTTTTTCATAATTACAACTTAAACAGACAAGGTTTTCTCTTCAAGTTTTATTCTTTTAATTAAAGACTTTCAATTTCAAAATTCACAATTTAAAAATACGGAAGTAATTGAATGCCTTCCCTCCCGGTGGCGCAATAATCTAAGCGATGGCTTCTGACCGTTTGTACGAGATGGGTCTGGGTTCGAGTGAGACATGGACGTTGTGTTTGTCTCTTAGGGCACAAGCTCTCTCCCTTCCCTGGAACCAGTGGCTCTATATTAGGGACGAGCGGCTGCTTACAATCCAATAAGTTACTGATGATGGTTGTTAAACCTCGAAAGAAATGAATAAAAATAATTGCATGATTTAATTCGTCGTTGCTAAGGTAGTTACATCTTATACATAACTCTTAAATTTAGGAGCTCCAAAATCTATTCTACCCTAAACTTACAATTTGTTCCGATTGCAATTCCATGTTTTCCCAGGGATTTTACGTACTTTACCAGTTCGAAATAGTCTCTTTCAGTTATTGTATATCATTATTTGCACGGAATTCTCAAAGATAAATAAATAAATAAATGAAATAAAATAAAAAAGTTCCTGCAGAAAATAAATTATTTCAGGGGAACAGCAAATAGGTACCCGGCAAATTCATACCCGGAAGATTGGTACCCGGCAAATTCGTACCCGGGAGATTGGTACCCTTCTGTTGCTACGACGTTCGACGTTTGTGGATCTTTTAAAGCTATGGTGTTCCGTGAAACAATAGAATCATAATAAGACTGATTCTATTTCCGAAAAGGGGCTATTATGGGATTTCTTTTTGTTCCGTTTCACACACGCGGAATTTTTCTGCCGAAGCAATAGAACCGTTCCACAGTACAATTTTTGGCAAGCTATTTTATTGCTAGAACGCCGGAAAAAATACCTGAAGGATGAGCTTCCCTATCGGTGGTTCTTTGTTCAACAGCACTTTGTTCCCACCCCATCACACAGGAGGGTTTGTTTTATTGCACTAGCGGACGATCGGCTGGTCGCTTGTGTGAATATCTTTCCTTTCAGCTACGTCTCTCTAAATCTTGACGGTATTTTCGCTATCCGGTTTGTAGCGAACCCCTCGGAAGCTGTGCGGCTTGGAAGCTCTTTTGGGGGCAGGAGAAATTGAAGAGGATTGTCAGCAAATTTGAATCGGCCGTGCTGATATTCATAAGGTTTGCATGACAAGTTAAAGCTTGTATAATTGCGTTCATATTCTTAAAGTTTACATAACAAATCTAGTTAATAATGTTGCTCCTTTACTCGACCACGAAACATTACCTGCCAGGCACTGGGCCTAGGCATTTCTAGCCATTTTGCATCAGCCGAGCTCAGATTCTGAACGTTTACATAACAAGTCAAGGTTACAGTATTGCACTTTTACTCAGGCACAAAACATTTATTAACAGACCCTAAGCCTAGGTCTTTTTTGCAATTTATAATCCACGAAGCTCATAGTAAAAAGATTTACGTTACAAATCAAGTAAACAATGTTTCTCCTTTACTTGGTCACAAAACATTAATTGCAAGGCCCTATGCCTAGGCCTTTCTAGGAATTTTCAATAAAATTTGGTAGAATAAAAACTGTTGAAAAAGCCTATAGGGGCTCTGAATTAATATTTAGTGCCTGAGTAAAAGCGCAATATTATTAACATGAGTTGATATGTAAACGTTGTGAATGTGACATCAGTAAAATAAAAACCGTTTAAAAGGCCTAGGCCTAGGGCCTATGTGTCTAAGTAAAAGCGCAATATTATTAACGTGAGTTGATACGTAAACTTTATGAATGTGACATAAACAGAATATGAACTGTTTAAAAGGACTAGGCCAAGGTAGTAGCGCACTCAGCAATTCTTGTTAGAGGGGGCTATATATATATATATATATAGCATATGTACACAATGTGTGTGTGTATATATATATATATGTATATGTATATATTGTACGCCTATAGTTTATATACGAGAGCTTTGAAGGACTATATACACTATCTACCAACACGTAATTGCACACCTGTGATAGCAAAGGAAAACGAAGTTTATTCATCTTCAATAGTTGGTGGAGGCTACACGAGCGGCAATTACAGCTGCGACCCTCCGGGACATACTCTCAACCAGGTGTTGTACGACGGCTAGCGGTATTTTCTTCCACTCGGCTTACAGAAGACAGGTCAGTTCCTTCACCGATTTCGGACGGTGAGGGCACCCCTTAAGTTGACGATCCAACTCGTCCCAGAGGTGCTCAATAGGGTTAAGGTCCGGGCTCTGGGCAGGCCAGTCCGTTCGATTAACCCCATTGTCACCATACGAAGCCATGGTGGACCTCGCAACATGACAGGTGGCATTGTCATCCTGAAAGTAACATGGGTCCACCCCTTAAAACTGCCACAACGTAAGAAGCGCATGGTCATCCAAAATGGTGCAGTAGGTCTCGGCGTTGAGTCTACCAGGAATTGCGTCCAAGGGTCCCGTGCCATACCAGGAGAAGCACCCCCATAGCATAATTCCACCGCCGCCGAACTTCACAGTTGGCACAATACATTCCGGCAGGAGGCGTTCTCCAGACAGACGCCAAACCCAGACCCTGCCATCCGAACGGTAGAGGGTGAACCTTGAATCGTCGCTCCAGAGAACCTGTTTCCACAGTTCAACGGTCCACTGTCGACGTTCTTTGCACCACGTTAGCCGAGCAGCGCTATTGGACTTGGTGATCAAAGGCTTGTGGGCGTCAGCACGTCCATGAAACCGAGCAGATGGGCTTCCTTACGGATGGTATTCATCGAATGAACACTCCCGGATGCCTGTGGAAACTCCTCGCGGATGTGGCCCATCGATTTGGTACGGTTCTTCTGAATTTCTCTGGCCATTACCCGTCGGTCTCTAACTCCACGGTTTTGTGGGTCTGTCGGGTCGGGCACATTCTGACAGTCACGTCTGATCTTCCAGTTGCCAATCACGTAGGCCACTGTCGATTTTGGGTACTTCAACTCGCTGGATATGCCACGTATGGGTCGGCCATTTCTGTGATACCCGACGATTACACCTTTCTCGAAATCAGAGAGCTCCGAACTGCGTGGCACCTTGCATGCGACTGGTTGCGTTGTTGTTTCCCACACGATATTTAACGGCGGCGGCCGTGACGTGTGTATCAGGACCGTAGATATCGTCGATTGCAGGGGTGTCCAATTACTTGTTGGTACATAGTGTATATACACAGTATATATATATACATATATATATATACACGTCACAACCGTATGTTTTGTTCTGACGTATGTCGCTCTTAATCTCTTTGGGAAGGAGACACTATGTAATTATTTGAACATGTAAAATAATATGTTTGCATGTTTAATTTGTGACATACGTCGCTCTTGATCTCTTTGGGGAGTAGCCCCGGTGCCGCAGTGGTCTAAGCGATGGCTTCTGATCATTCGCCCAACGGAGGGGTCTGGGTTCGAATCCCGGTAAGGCATGGATGTCGTGTTTGTCCTACGGCCATCCCGGTGGCGCAGTGATTTAAGCGATGGCTTCTGGTCATTCGCCCAACGGAGGGGTCTGTGTTAGAATCTCGGGCAACGCATGGTTGTTTGCGTTTGTCTTTCGGAGGTTTATTCGCTGAGTTCCTAGTTCACCTATGTACATGCCTGTCGTTGAAACACAGAATGCCTATACTGTATGTATCTGTCCACCAAGTTCAGTGTGTATGTCAATGTATCTTTGGAAAACTGCTACACATAATTCGGAAACTTGGAAAACTGCCACAAATTCGAAGTGCCCCTCGGAGGAACAGCAACTCGCGCCCGGCCCCTTAATGAAAAACATGTGGGAGTTTTCCTGTTTGGCGGTTTCTAGTGAACCAGATCTTACACGCCATTTTATGTAAGTAGGAATCTCCTATTATAATTTTATGCCACTATAATAACTCCTACACATTAACAAATCTAGTACGAAATGCAATTTGCGTATACATTCCCTTATACACTGAGTACTGTCCACTTTATTATGACCACCCCCTCAGTACTCCGTTCGGCTAACTTTTGCCTTTAACACTGCGTCGATTCTTCGTGGCATGGACTCCACGAGATGTTGATAGGTGGTTTGTGGAATCTGAGACCATGCTTGATGAATAGCACTTTCCAGGAGTGTGAGATTACAGGGTTGTGGATCCAGCTGGCTGATGGCTCGTTCAACTTCATCCCACAAATTCTCAATGGGGTTGAGATCTGGAGATTGAGGGGGCTACCTAAGCAAAGTAAATTCACCGGCATGTTCCTGAAACCAATCCTGTACAATACAAGCACTATGGCAGGACGCATTATCTTGTTAAAAGTAGCCATCGCCATTGGGATAAACCATCCACATGACATGATGCACTTGGTCCGCAACGATGTTTAGATATGATGTGCCAGTTAGACGTTGATCAACACGGATTAGAGGGCCCAAAGCATGCCAGGAAAACATTCTCCAAACCATAACGTTGCCTCCACCAGCTTGAAGGGTTGTAGCAATGGATTTGGGGTCCATGCTTTCGTGCGGTTTCCGCCAAATTCTCACTCGGCCATCGGCATGGTGCAACTGAAAACGTGATTCATCGGACCACATAATTTGTTTCCAATTATCGACTGTCTAATCCTGTGCGAACTGGAGACGTTTTCTCTTGTTAACTACAGACAGCAAAGGTGTTCGAACAGGGCTTCGGCTGCCATATCCCATCTGATGCAGTGTACGGCAAACAGTGCGTGCAGAGATCATTTGAGGGGATCCTTGATTAAGATGGTCTGTAATTTGTTGCACTGTTGCCCTTCTGTTGTCTGTTGCCTGTTACCAGTCTGGACACTCTCCGTTCCGCCCGAGCAGTCACTAGTCGATGACGTCCACACGTTGCACGTAGAGACCCAGTTTTTTGGCTGACAATCCAGTCTTTAAACACTTTATCAACAGCTGCTGTGGAACATTTCACGAATGCGGCGGTTTCGGTGATACTCGCTCCATGGATCCGAGCTCCTACAATCATCCCACGTTGAAAGTCCGTCAAATCGCATTTTTTACCCATCTCGTCACCCCAAAATCCCTGCTACTACTGTCGCAAGTCCTAAGCTTTCCCTTTTTATACTAGCTCCGCCCTCTGGCGGCAACAGTGTGCAGCCATAGCTCATTTGCTTAAAACGGTGAGGTGGTCATAATAAAGTGGAGACTCGGTGTCTAAGGTGTAGGAGTTTTATGCGGTGTGTTTTGCTAACTGTGGAAGAAAGAATAGGAGTTTTCCGCTAAGAGAACAGCTGTTAAACAACGACAATCACCAAAGAGGAAAGACCTTCCGTTAATGCAATTTGTATATGTCCCCGTAACGTCTCACTAACAGAAGTGTGCCAATCTCCCGGGTACGAGTTTTCTAAAATTCAATTTTAGGAAAATGCCGTGATTGCTTCAATTTGTGAAATAATTTACGAATTTGAAGAGGGGGAAATGTATCGGAATAGTTAGAAGAGGTGAAGATGATGCCAAATCCTGAAAATCAGGCATTAAAACTGAACAGGAGGGAACGAAACTGCATGGGTATGAGTTTGCTGGGCACCAATTTGCCGGGTACCAATCTCCCGGGATCCATTATTGGATTATTCAACATTGTGTGTAAATATATTTCTATTGTCTAGCATAGGCGCCGACTTCGTGGATTCGAGACAGTTTTTGAACCCCCAATGATTTTTTTGAGGGTTCCTTGAACCCCTAATATTTTTGCGCGTATTTCGCGGAAAAAATACACGTACGCATATGTGCATAAATTTTGGTTTTCGTTATCAATTCTTCAAGGTTTTTATTATTCATTCCCCGTTTACTATATATAAAAAGTGTGTATAGAAATTTACCCCTCGGACTGTTTATTGTGCCTCAAAAAAGAATTAGTGTTTGTTCGTGCTCATAAAATTTGACGCGACAGACAATATATCAAGTACCGTTGTTTAAGAGCATTTAAAACTGCCTCCTTTAGAAAATTCTCCGGTTTGCCTGGGTTCCCACAAAATACAAAAGTCTAGCTCTACAATCGGAGACGAGAACCTATTCGAGGTCATAGTGATAAAGGCGGAAATATGTTGTACAGTCAGTTAACCCGCCCTATCTTCGGGCAGTCAGGAAACAAGAAGGTTAGAAGAGAGAGAAGATTACAGCAGCAACCGCTGGTGAAGCCAAGTCTGATCATCTGGTTTCTCGGGTCCTCCGGGTGGGGAGGTTCAGTGGCGTGACGTCACTAACTGGAGACCAATTGCTGAAGACCTGTGCTAGAGCACAGGTTAATAGCGGCCGTCTCTTACGCTCAGCAGCATTCCCTGAAGACAGTAGCGGCTCGTCCATAAGAGCACAAGAGCACGTGAACCCCCTATAAAAAATAGAAAAAAAATTATAGGATATAAATAATACATCTTTATTGACGCAGTACTAAATGGCTTATCTTCAGTAAGCTTAAAAGAGCGGACAATGAAAAGCAGCGTAGAACGCGCAAAGTGAGGTTAAGTGTAATGACGCGCCTGTGGCTAGGAGCGGACTGAATGTGCCGCTCTCGATACTGGACACACGGGATATGCGACAGACGGGAGAACCCATTTGCTCGCGGTAGGGGGGCATGTCTTCAAGCGACTTAATAGAGAATACCGATGAGCTGCCTGTGACACAGCTCAGCTCAGCTCAGCTGAGTTGTTGCACGGCTGTAGTTGACGTCAGATGCTCCTAACCTTTGCGCGCGTGTTGCATTTGTGTTTTGGAGTTTCCAGTTTCGATTATTTTTTTTGGTGATAAAGTTTTAGCTAGTGAACTGTTGTTTTTATTTACTGTACAACAATGGAAAGTACCTGTAAGTACTCAGTTAGTAATTTAAAGAAAGTAGCGTTTGGCAATTTACCCATAGAAGTTAAAATAGCAATAAAAGAGAGTGGCAGGCCAACGCCCCGACTTAATATAAGTCAAACATCGACATCAAAATCTAGAACTTTTGAAAGAGAATTTAAAGAAGAGCTATACGAAAAAATTCCTTGGCTTTGTGGTTGTGAACAAACAAACAAAATATTTTGCTTTCCTCGTTTGCTATTTTCCCGTGAAAAGGGCGATCCTACTTGGGTGAAAAACGGCGTTTGTGACTTAGCTCATTTGACACAAAACATTAAAAACACGCAAGTTCTCATGGACACATAAGTGCTACATTGGATTTCAATTTGCTGGGAAAGGTTGACGTTCGTCAGCAGCTTGACAGTGCTTATCGACAAAATATTAAAAAGCACAATGAACAAGTGACTAAAAATAGGTATGTCCTTTCTAAGCTTATAGACTGTATTAAATTTTGCGGTGCATTTGAGTTGGCTCTTCGAGGTCATCGTGAGGATGACGATTCCTTAAATCCTGGCATATTTAAAGGGCTTGTAAACTTTTCTGCAGAACTTGACTCATCTTTGAAAGAACATTTGAGTACCGCTACTGTCTTTAAAGGTACCTCGAAAGAAATTCAAAATGAATTGTTAGATTGTATGCTTTTTGTATGTCAAGAAAACATAATAGAAGAAATAAAAACTGCACAGTATGTTTCCTTGATTACGGACGAAACATCAGACGTCTCGTCTGTATTTCAGTTAGTTATAGTTTTCCGCTATGTTTTAGCTAATGGCCAACCAGTTGAAAGATTTTGGAAATTTGATAACCCTGAAGGGCACGACGCAGAATCTATATAGCCAAATATATTTGTACCAGTTTAGATTATGTTGTGCAAAATCCAGAAAAACTCGTATCTCAAAGCTATGACGGTGCGAATGTAATGAGTGGGCACCATGCTGGCGTGCAGACCATAGTGCAACAAACCTATAAATATGCTTTTTTCGTTCACTGTTACGCTCATCAGTTGAACTTGATTGTAGCTCAAGCAACAAGCCAAAACCAAGATGTCAGAAAAAAAAATTCGGACTTAAGTGATATAACACATTTTTTTACGAATTCCCCTCAGAGAGTGTCTGTTTTGGACAAGATAGTTGGCAAACGAATACCTCGGGCGTCAGCTACAAGGTGGAATTTTAAGAGCAGAACTGTTAATACTGTTTTTGAGTACAGAGAGAAATTAATTGAATGTATGGAGGAAATCCAATCAACTTCTAAGCAACCAACCACCATAATTAAAGCTGGTGCTCCAGCTCGTCTCCTTAGAGATAATAAGCTCATATTTTGGCTTCTGTTTTTCACAAATTGATGCCACATGTGGATATTTTGTACAACCAATTACAGCTAACTTACACTGATGCTGTGAGAACTAAAGCCAATGTTGACCACTTCGTCAAAGCCATTGATAAGGAAAGAGGTAACATGGACAAAGTGATAGAGCTGGTTAATCAGTACCCAGAAAATGCACCTAAACGATCGAGGCGTGAAGAAGATTTTTACTTAAGTAGAACAGTGGCTGCCAAGGAAGCCTGTGACATTATTACAACGCAAGTAAAAACAAGATTTTCATTCACAACATATTGCTCAGCTGTATCTCTTTTTGAATCACAAAAGTTTGAAGAGTTTGAACAGAAATTCCCCGAGAAATTGCTTGAAGATACAGTAAATGTGTATTCATTTCTTGAAAAAAATCGCCTCAAGACAGAGTTTGAAATCATTTACAAAAGAACTGATTTCAGAAACATGCGTGGTGCTGTTAGTCTTTTACAGTTTTTTATTGGAAACAACTTATTGTCATCATTTTCTGAAAGTTATAAACTGTTATTAATTATTGCAACAATACCAATGACGACTACTGAAGCTGAAAGGTGTTTTTCAACCCTAAAACGGATAAAGACATTTTTGCGGTCTACGATGTGTCAAGAGAGGCTTACAGCTTTAGCCATGCTTGCAATCGAGAAGGAAATGATTTCTAACATCCATAATTTCAATGAAAGAGTTATTGATGTTTTTGTGTCAAGAAAAGATAGAAGGATGGACTTTGTTTACAAAAACTGTACTTAAAGAAAATATTTGTGTAAGCTACCATCCAAGTAAATTTGTGTAAGTAAATACTAGACCTTACCATCATATGCAGCAGCTTTGATTATTTTCCTTTTTCTGTGTGTTTAATAATCTAATCTAATAATTGAGAGCATGAGGCCTTATGACTAACTATCTAAATATTTAACACTTAAAACAAGCTTTCTGTTTTGCGTTTATTTTACTATAAAATTAAATGAAAATAATTGTTTCAGTAAAAAGAACAATTAGCATATTATAACAAATATGATCAATAAAGTAATCCTTTATTATCAAGTTGTGAAACAGTTAAAGTTCAGTAATATCTATAATAACATTTCGTTTCAAAATTAATACATTACATCAAGGTATAGCAGCGCCTAAATTATATGAATATTGTAAGTAACACACAAGTGTGTGACACAGTGTATCTCAAAAACTGCAAATTATTAATTGTGAACCTCCTGTGGATGTACTCACGAGCCGCCGCTGCCTGAAGATCAACAAGGCTCCCACAGCTTTAGCAAGGCCGTGATTGGTTAATACGCAATATGCACTTCCGCTCGACGAAGCATAATTTTGTTTAATTTTTTTAGGAAATATTAAACAGTATTTCTGTAACTTTTTACAAATTTTTAGTTATGTGCATGTATATTTCGGTCTCATTTTTTCCTGACTGTATACATGATGCACAAGGGCCTCTGAAACCTCTTCAAAGTAAACGATTTCCCCATAGTATAAGTACAGAAGCAGCTCAAGTTGAGCATCCTGGGTATACACAGCTGATACGAAGTAGAGCCGACGGAAAACGTAGGGCATGGGGCTGATGTCATGTCCTTTCCCTTCTAACCTATTATTTAAACTCAGAAATCAATTGAAGAAAAAAATTTGGAATTTTTAAAATTAGTAAGAAAAACCTTAAAATATATTTTACATGTTTTAGTTACTTTTATAAGACAACTGAGTTGAAAATTCATATAGTATCTGTGTATTGTATATAATAATGCCGCTCCTACAAAAGCAAAATAAATGAAATAAATAATTATCTAGAGAGAAAAAAATCTGTAATTAACTATAATTTGCTTCATTTTAGCATTTCAGGCATCTTATTGTGCCAGATAACCTCACTGAATGAAATTTAAATTAGACTTAAATACTCTGAAAAATGAATTGGTAATTCGATTAAAAATTTCCGGAACCCCCAATAATTTTTCAAGTCGGCGCCTGTGTTGTCTACTGTTATATAAGTGAAAAACATCCAGTAAGGATTGAATTAAAGTATCAAGTTTATGTGGTTGCAATTTCTTTAAGTCATGAAATACTGTTTTTCAGTTATTCTCAGCGAATGATAAGGACCTTTATTTTTCATTTATTAATTTCATTTTATTGACTGATCAATAGTTTGCTCCATGTATTGATTAATAAATGGTAAGATAATTGCAACACAACATTTATTTTGTGGTAAATTGTTCTTCCGACTTTTGACTTAAAATTTGTTTTTCCACAAAACGGAAAAATGCGCCTTGTCACTGGGTGACATGTGATCTGTAAGAATAGCTCACAATTCCCAAAGCCATCTGGATTTGGGCGGTGGAACTAATGAAGAAGCATTGGTATAGTTAAGTTTTCATTCCACCCCCCCCTTGTTCAGGAGGGAAGCAATCTTAGTATCTGCCCGTCGCATTGTGATTCCTTCACCACGAGACTACTTCCTTAAACGAGGACAATGGGTTTGGTCTTCAAAAGTAAACCGCAGCAAGTAAACATCTGGAGATGGAGGGTTGTTTTGATATTGTTCCACAGAACGGCGCACTGTGGACGAGGTAAAAGAGCGTAAAAACTCAGGGCTATTGGTACAAAGGCTGGTTCTTTTAGCGAAGCACATTTTGCTTCCCGAAGAGGGAGGCTGTGGCATATTTGCGGTGCCATCTCCCTTCGCAAGAGTAATCTAATCCCCTCCGATATCTAAGCGCACGAAGCAAGCGTGGGAAGGAATTAAATCTATGTTTATACCCCAGTAAATCCAACGAACATCACTGAAACACATTAAAACAGAAGGAATATTTGTTTTGAAATCATTAAGCAGAATGTTTCATATTCGAAGATCTAAAAGCTAAAATTATCAGTAAATACCCATATTTTTGACGCCTGAAAAAAAGGATTATCGAAAAATGACTTGTTCATAGAAATTTCAAGTTCTCTCCACAACGTATTGCATCATCCCAAGTCAGAAATAACTTTTAGTTCAACCCCAGTAGTTTCCAAACCTTGATTTGTTAAAAAAAAGCAATATTTTTTTTTCATTTGTAAGTTAAAGAATATTGGCTGCTTCCATTGCGATAATAATCCTCGAATTAAGAAAAATTGGGCTTTCTTGAAAGGGCAAAGAATTTTGTCCGTTCTGGTGTCGTAGTATTATTGACTGATATTAGAGTCAATATGAATTTCGTCAAAGCTTAAAACATAAAGCTTTACAGAGCGATTTAAACTTTCATAGCTTTTTTCCCCCATCAACAAAAGGACATCGTGTTGAATGCCTGGATTACGGGTAAATTTTGCGCTCCATCTTTTCAAAGTAATGGAATAATGTCCCCCCCCCCCCCGAAGTCATATATGATTTTCTAAAGAGAGCTCTTATTACGATGCATTTCGATACATCTTCAGGTGCCCATTTTATCCATTGCTTCCTTTTGTAAGATCATTTGGGCGTCGTAAATATATCATGGGCACCTTTACCAAATCTTTCCAACGTACTGTAGTTTCTCTTAATTTCTTTTAATTGCTTCTTGAGTTGGATAATTTGTTTTGACCAGAACCATGTAATGATGTATGTATTTCTGATTTGTGCAGAGATATTTAATAATCTCGCGTTTCTCATTCTTTAAAGCACCTAATACACTTTCAAGATCAGATATTTTTTCCCGCAGTCTTATTATTCTCCTTCATCTTTTCACATTTCAAACATACATGAAGTTGCGGAATTACTATCTTGTTTCGTCCTAAACCGAATCTACCCCGCCGCTGATACGGGAATTTTTTTAATTTAAAGTTTTAATTCGATCCAAAGAACTTTCTAAAATTCTTGGTATCCGGTAAACCGTCACACACGAAAACTGCCACACATCTTTCAGCAGCTTGGAAAACTGCCACATGCTTTTCATTAAGGGACCGAGCACAAATTGCTGTTCCTGCGAGGAACACTTTGAATGTGTGTCAGTTATCCCAGTTTGCGAATTATGTGTGGCAGTTTTTCAAAGTGCCTAATGACGGGAAGGAGTTCTTTTGTTTGTCGGAATTTTCATGCCGGTTCATAAGAGTTTACGGCAACTGCCCACAAAAGTTCAACGAGGGGGGGGGGGTATAAATAAAGATCGCCGTTTCTTGGCATATATATTTTTTTTGAGGGTAGAATTGGGAACTCTAAACAATCCAAACAATTTCGAGAAAACGTTCTACGTAAGGCAACGAGAATTGCATTTTAATTTGAAGAAACGCGGTAAACTGCCGAAAATTTTATATGGGGCCCCCTCACGCCCCCCCCCGTTCCAAAAACCCTCTACGGTCTAAGTTAGAGCACCATGAGATAGCATACCAAATTTGGTGGTTCTAAATTGAAAACTGTATATTTTACGAAAATTTTCTATGGGGGCCCCTCGACCCCGGGCTTCGACCACTTCCAAAAACTGTCTACGGTCTAAGTTAGAGCCCCATGAGGAAGTATGCCAAATTTGGTCGTTTTAAATTGAAAACTGTAGATTTTGTTATAAAGATGTTTTGGGTCACGGTACCAAATGTTATAAAGAGATTTGGGGTATTAAAAATAGACTTATGCTAAGGTTGCAATTTCTAAGTAAATACAGAAATTTGAAATTTTGGAGATGGGTGGATGCATTTCGAAACAAAACTGATATTTTGAATAAGGCCATGAAACAAAATAGAAGAATAAAATGCACCACTGAATTTGGTAACTCCCAAAAGTTACTATTGTATTGTTTGCGTTTGATGAGTAGATACACCTGAAAGTGGAAGAAAGGTAACTATTGTTTACATGTGTACCAAATTTGTAAACACTAAAAATTTATTGGTATACAATGTACACGTGTAATAACTTTTGGAGGCAAAGAAGTCAAATATAATGGTTAGGGCAAAATACTAATTTTAACACAATAACCTAAGATTACTTTCCTCACCTCAGTCACTGCTGAGGGGGATGCAGTTGAACCATGTGATGAAAATTCACACTGAAAATATCTAAAACTTCACTGCACTAAGGTTTAGGTTTTTGAAAGGCCACTTGGCCTATATTTATTTTAAAACTTAACAAGTTAAATTTTTAAGTCATAGATTTTATACCTGGCCACTGGGCCCAATAAAAATAAACGGCTGACAGGTTAGTTTCTTTCAAAGAACAATTAGCACCAGGCACACTACTGATAAAAATAATAAACACCAGAATTTCACAGCACCAACACTTGATTTAACATAGTGTGCAACTTAAGTATTTGAAGTGAAAATATCTCTCACTCTCTCTCGAAAAAAAAATTTATAAGCATGTGTGTACACTATGTTGTTCTAATTAACTTCTTCGAACCAACCTTCTCAGACCAGTCTCCTGAATTCACTTTTTACTTTTAAACTATCATAACAACTGCCAAAATTTTACGTATAATGGAAAGTTATTTTACTACAAGATTCTACACTTCCAGGAAAATTTATCTTAAAATCAACAACCTTGTCTTAAATCAACATTTCTAGCATTACCGGATACTCAACCCATTCTATACACCCTACAAAACCTAATACACTAGCTACCTTATTCAATTTACACAAAGTTATCATTAAATTGCTACACCGACAAGAGAATCTTACTTCACACCATCATCATGAAAATCCAACTTTTCAAAATTCCATACCGTAAGTTTTCCAATCAACTGGCACCCATGTAATAATTAACTCGGGCATAAGAGCCAAACAATCATCTCAACCAATGAGACCCACATCTCTAGAAAAACACTATTTTTCGGGGAGAACAACAAAGTTTGAGTCTGAAGGGGAGAATGGGTCGTGAATCCATTCCCAGCCTATACAGTGTAGTGGAGCAAAGTGCGACCTAACCCTTTACTGTTCCTTCACTCTGATTTTGGGACAACTTACACCACTCTTCTTGAAAGGAACCACCTCCTATGGGCCAACGAGCTTTCTCGGGCAGAAAACAAATCCCCCAATTTGTTTCGTGCACCCTTTCAGACCCGAGGCATGTCTACATAGGGTAAAGTATCCCACAAGAGTTCACTTGCCCCCAAAATATCTCAACATCTATTTTCCAGAAAGCTAACTCACCATCCTTATTTCCAGAAAATTCAATACATCACCTTTTTTCCCAGAAAATTACTTCATATCCTATTTTTCCCAGGAACACACTTCATGTCCTTATTTTCCCAAGAACACACTCATTTCCCAGAAAATCACTTATCTTTATTTCCCAGGAACACACTGTACTACTCATTTCCCAGAAAATCTCAATAACACCATACTAGACACACCATACTACACCTTACTTTATTTCCAGAAAACTATAAATCACCATATTTCCACAATCACCCTTTTCCTGAAAAATCATCACTTCTTGAAGAAACACAACAGCTATTCGGGTTCTTTTCTGTCACACTATACAGATACTCAATATCCGCTTGTATGCCCATTTTTATATTCCTTCCCCGTAAAAAAATCTGTTTTTCCAATCTACGGGCTGAAACTAGAAATTAGCCCTCACTACTACAAAATTCAAATTTCTAAAGAGTAATTTTGCACTTAAATTTACTAAAACACTAAACCATAATAATAACCATCCTACAAGAAAAATTTCCCACTACATGGCACCTACACTAAGCTCATAAATACAAATTCTATTTCACATATACAAAAATCACTGAGCACAAAATGAGTTAAATTTCACTTAAAAGAAATACTGGTCTGAGAAGTTGTTTGTTCCAAAATAACTTAATACTTATTATATCATCTATCACTACATGACCCAGAAAATCATTCACTTCCATTCTTTGTTTTGTTTTGTTTTTCAATTACCTATCCACAGGAGTTAAATCAGGTGGTTTCATTCCTTAAGCACACAAGAACACTAAAATACAAAAAAAACCTGAATGAAAACATTTACAACTCCCTTCTTTTTTCTTCTTTGCTTTTGCTATATATATATATATATATATATTTCTGACAGCTCCCATTTCAAAGCCCACTTGTTACATAATTTCAAAGAGACCACAACATAATATTAAAAAAAAATCAAGGAAAAATTTACCTTTAGGACTGGGGCAGCAACACTTCTGAGCAAGCACACTAACCGTTGATAAAAAAAGTTTCACAGCCTAATAATAGATAAAATAAATAAATAAAAAAAATCTCTCCCTGAGAGATCACCACTGTTCCGGTTGATTTTCACTTCACTTCCAAGGTGTTTTTTTCTTTTCCCTTTTTTTCTGCCACAGCGAGCCTGGCCAACGAAACAGGAAACGGGCATTTTTGAACCAGGCTGGTGGACCCCTTTGTGGTAATCAGTAGTGAGCCCAGCTTGACGATTCAGCAGTCGAAAGCGATGTCATTCACAAAGATGTCCATGACCTTTTTCCGGACCTTCCAGCGTCTGGTTGAAATGGCTTGAAAGGTCTCTTCCATGTTGAACAGAGAGGCGACAGCATTCAGGTTGCGCTGTCAGAAAATTATCCTGCGGAGGCCAATTCATGGTAGTTACTAATATTTTTTCTTTTTTTTATTCAGCTCATTACTGCCGTCGTCCACTAGGAGAGAAGGAGAGGGTTGAATCTGTGAGCATTTCCTCTCCAGTAATGAGATCCTTGAAAATAATCATTTCAGCAGACCAATTTTTAGAGTCACTACTGAATTTAGGAACACAGTTAACTGTCAGCTATTTTTTTTTGTTTTTGCCGACCAGGCCTAAGAAAGAATTTTCTTCACACAGGGCCAACAGACTCCGGTGCATTTCTTCAGATTTTCCCCTCCCCGTCAAAAGGCGAGGAGACAAATTTGCTTTCCCTACCAGCCAGCCAGAGCCAAGACAAAAGAGTGAGTGACGCTTCGCTCTCTTGAAGCCAGGGTGCTTGAAAATCCGTTGACCTCTAATTGGTCGAACTTCCCCTAGCAGCCAACGGTTTCGCTGGTCATTGGCCAAGAGGTTCGCGCCAAAATTGTTACTAAACCCATGGCCCCTTGACCCTCATCCGGGGAAGCAACCTCTGACCTTCGGGTAGGGGATTTCTGCCATTTCAAGCTAAAAATAGATTTGCCGTTGGCCTGCATGGGCATTTCTGCAACACTTTTTTCTGAAGCTTCCAAATCCCTTTGCCTAAAATGGCGGAGTGAAAGAAGATTTTATTTTCTCACAATTTTATAAAAATGCTTTCCCTTCATTCCGTGATTACTGTGTATAATTTTTATTTTAAACGGGTTGATGCTGTCTTCTTTTTCTCGCCCCCTTTCCCTTCTTTTTATATAATTTACTAAAGAGAAAAAAAAATGAATCAAGCCAAAAGACAAAAGAAGTTCAATGCTTATTATTTCCCTTTCTTTTAAAAAAATTTGTTTGCTTGGTCAGCGCTGTGAAGTAAATGAATATTGCCATTTATTCCCGTACCTCACTGCCTCTTCCAAACACAATTTTGAAACGTGGACTGTCGAGTATTTTCATTCCATGTTTTTTTTCTATCATTATAATTTTTCGTAAATACCAGCCAAGTGATCACGTTCCCCAAGATTTACGAACATGAAAATTCTCGACAGGACAATTTGACAAATATTGCGAATGGGCCCCCCTTGATCCCGGGCCCCCACCCGTTCCCAAAACCCTCTACCGTCTAAATTACAGCACCATGAGATATTATACCAAATTTGGTGGTTCTAAATTGAAAACTGTAGATTTTACGAATATTGCGTATTTGGGCCCCTTGACGTAGGACCCCTACCTTTCAAAGCAAAAACCGTCTGCTGCGGTCTAAGTTAGAGCACCATGAGGAAGTATATCAAATTTGGTGGTTCTAAATTGAAAGCTGTAGATGTTACGAAAATTTTCTATGGAGCCCCTCGACCCCAGGCTCCGACCACTTCCAAAACTGTCTATGGTCTAAGTTAGAGCACCACGAGGTAGTATACCAAATTTGAGTGTTCCAGCCCTCAACCCGGGCTGGAACACTTCCAAAAACCATCTACGGTCTACGTTAGAGCACCATGAGGTTGTATACCAAATTTGGTGGTTCTAAATTGAAAACTGAAGATTTTACGAACATTTTGTAGGGGCCCCCCTTCGGACCGGGCCTCCACCGGTGCCAACAACCGTCACCTTCTAAGTTAAAGCACCATGAGGTAGTACACCAAATTTGGTGGTTCTAAATTGTAAACTGTAGATTTTAGGAAAGTTTTCTATGGGGGCCCCTCGACCCCGGGCACCCACTCATTCCAAAAGCCCTCTACGTGCTAAGTTAGAGCACCATGAGATAGTATACCAAATTCGGTGGTTTTAAATTGAAAACTCTAGATTTGACGAATATTGCGTATGAGGGGGAGGGCTTGATCCCGGGGCCCCCACCCGTTCCTAAAATCCTCTACCGTCTAAATCAGAGCACCATGAGATATTATACCAAATTTGGTGGTTCTAAATTGAAAATTGTAGATTTTACGAATATTGCGTATTGGGGCCCCTTGATCCAGGGCTCCTACCTTTCAAAGCAAAAACCATCTACGGTCTAAGTTAGAGCACCACGAGGTAGTATACCAAATTTTGTGGCTCTTAATTAAAAACTAGATTTTACGAAAATATTGTATGGGTGGATTTTGGAAGTGTTCCAGCCCTCAACCCGGGCTGGAACACTTCCAAAAACCATCTACGGTCTAAGTTAGAGCACCGTGAGTTAGTATACCGAATTTGGTGGTTCTAAATTGAAAACTGTAGATCTTACGAAAATTTTGTTGGGGGCATCTCGACCCCAGGCTCCAACCATTTCCAAAAACTGTCTACCGTCTAAGTTAGAGCACCATGAGGTTGTATACCAAATTTGGTGGTTCTAAATTGAAAACTGTAGATTTTACGAAAATTTTGCAGGGGGCCCCCTTCGGACCGGGCCTCCACCTGTGCCAATAACCGTCACCTTCTAAGTTAGAGCACCATGAGGTAGTACACCAAATTTGGTGGTTCTAAATTGTAAACTGTGGATTTTAGGAAAGTTTTCTATGGGGGCCCCTCGAACCCGGTCCCCCACCCATTCCAAAAACCCTCTACGTGCTAAGTTAGAGCACCATGAGATAGTATACCAAATTTGGTGGTTTTAAATTGAAAACTGTAGATTTGACGAATATTGCGTATGAGGGGGGAGGGGGCTTGACCCCGGGGACCCCACCTGTTCCTAAAATCCTCTACCATCTAAATTAGAGCACCATGAGATATTATACCAAATTTGGTGGTTCTAAATTGAAAACTGTAGATTTTACGAATGTTGCGTATTGGGGCCCCTTGACCCAGGGCCCCCTATCTTTCAAAGCAAAAACCATCTACGGTCTAAGTTAGAGCACCATGAGGAAGTATACCAAATTTGGTGGTGCTAAATTGAAAACTGTAGTTGTTACGAAAATTTTCTATGGGGGACCCTCGACCCCGGGCTCAGACCACTGCCAAAAATTGTCTACGTTCTAAGTTAGAGCACCATGAGGTAGTGTACCAAATTTGGTGGTTCTTAATTGAAAACTGTAGATTTTGCGAAAATTTTCTATGGGGGGCCCTCGACCCCTGGCCCCTTACCCGTTCCAAAACCCCTCTACGTGCTAAGTTAGAGCACCATTAAATAGTATACCAAATTTGGTGGTTCTAAATTGAAAACTAGATTTTACGAAAATATTGTATGGGGCCCCCTCGCTGCGAACACTTCCCAAAACCGTCTACGGTCTAAGTTAGAGCACCGTGAGTTAGTATACCAAATTTGGTGGTTCTAAATTGATCACTGTAGATTTTACGAAAATTTTGTATGGGATGAGAGATTAATTAGTGCCCCCTCCTGAAATATTTTGATAAGTGCCACATACTAGTCTTTCGCAAATTAAATCAGTGTTTGAACGAATTTTTCCTACCAAAGATCAAATGTTTAGAAAAATACAAAAGAAAAAAAAAATGAAAAGAAAAAAAAGACGTTTAATTAATGCCCGATCCTGAAATGTTATGGCTCGCGATGTTATGGCTTGCGATGTTTTGTCACCGCGATGTTATTACTTGCGATGTTTTGTGTCCGCGATGTTATGACTTGCGATGTTTTGTCACCTTGATGTTTTGACCTGCGATGTTATGTCGGCGATGGTTTGACCTGCGATGCTTTGACGTGCTACGCATGCTAAACATACATCGCATTGGTGAAACTTTTCACCCGTCTAAATGAGTTAATGCTTCGAAAGATCACTTTTCCGAGCAAAGCGTTTGGAGCATAAATCACATTGGTGAAGCTTTCCCCCGTCTGAATGAGTAAATTGCTTGGAACATACATCACGGTACTAAGGCTTTTCACCTGTGCGCATAAGCATATGCTCCGAAAGATGACTTTTCCGAGTTTCTATTAGAATTTTTTCTTCTGTTAGCACAAGAAAATGTCATACTGTTCAGTGCCATTCTGTCAATCAAAATGGGAAATTAAGCTGGTCATATCTAAATTGACTTCATATACGCACTTTACTACTAAATGCTCTTCGGGAATTAAAAGATTTCATATTAAATATTTCTCCGTTGCGTACCTATGCAAAATAACTACAGGAGGTGGTAGCCCGGAATTGTGACATTCCTAAGCGCAACAACACACCATTTCTTAAAAAATAACTTAATTTCGAAAACCAAACTTCGCACGTACGTACTAAAAATAACAAATTTCGAAAATCAAACTTCTCACGTACGTAACCCAATGGCTCTAATCCACTAGCAGAGGTTCAAAGCTCTACGAGACTCGCCATTTTGCATTGCTGCCTTCTCTTATTAACCAACGGGCATGCGTATTTCACAAATTGCTCGGGCAATTTTGCACATTTTAGAACACCGTTTGTGGCTAACGCAAGATATATGATAAATAAAAAGTTCCCTGGTTTCAGAATTTTTATTGACCTTTCCCTTCATTTCTTATCTGCAGCGAAAGTCGTACCAAGGCGTCTTCCATCGATTTATTAATTAATAAAAAATACTTAAAGGGTCCAAAATGAAAATCTGAAACCAGGGAACTCTTTATTTATCATATATCTTACGTTAGCCACAAACGGTGTTCCAAAATGTGCAAAATTGCCCGAGCAATTTGTGAAATACGCTTGCCCGTTGGTTAATAAGAGAAGGCAGCAATATAAGATGGCGGGTCTCGTAGAGCCTTAAGATGGCGGGTCTCGTAGAGCCTTAAGATGGCTGGTCTCGTAGAGCCTTAAGATGACCGTCACATCGTCAGCGTAGTCTGCTAAGAAAGCTTCAAGTTTGTGACGCCATACTTTCTCCCCTTATGGTTATTCCATGTACCTCGATCTTAGCCATTATCTGTTTCGATTACGTTATCGTATTGTGATGTTGCCACTCTCTTCTGAGGAACCCAAAAGTCTTGTTATGTGTGGAAATTCCGGTTTAGTTGGATATGAAGTTTTTTTGTTGCCAGTTCCTTTTTTGTTGTTTATCTCCTTCTTCAATGAGAATCTTTCAGGGAATTGGTAAATCTATTCCACTACAGATGTTGTTGTTTTTTAAGTTTTTTCTGTGATTATTGCTTCAGCATAACGAACAGTTTTTTCAGTAAGTTGTTTGCAAACTAGTTCAATTTCTTCAAAAATTGGAATTGCATAATTTTTACACAATACTGTACTAGTGCTGTTTTGTCTTCTCTTTTTCCCAATTTTTTTGTTTGTAGTAAACGTTTTTGTAGTTTATCTTTTGTGCTTCATATGTATTTAATTCTATTGTTGTTATTGAATGATTTCATTGGAATGCTACATACACCAGCACTATCTAAAGGTTTTGTTTTTCTCTGTTATTCATGATTATGCTTTTATAATCTCTTACAGTGATTCCAATATCAAGTTGATGTTTTTTACATTCTTTTCTAATTACGCTTGTAATCCGTTTTATATATTGAAATTTACCACAATCTTTTTTGTCTCGTTTGATTTTATTAGTGGGATGTTTTTAAGCATATATTAATCTCTTGACATCTGAGGTGGTATATCCAAACTGGTTGTTTTAAATGTCCACTGCACTTCTTTTTTCTTAAAAGGGTTATTACTTTGAGTAATGAAATGCTCTATGTACTAAACTTCGGAATGCTGATAATTTATATGACCTAGGGTGGTATGAGTTTGCAGGAATGAGTATTGGTACATAAGTTGGTTTTCTATAAACACAGAAATTACAATATGATTGTGTTCTAATTATTGTAATGTCCAAGAAATTTATTTCATTATTATTCTCCAGTTCCATTGTAAAATAGATACTCGGGTATTTGTCACAAAACTCTTTTTCAGAATATCCAACTTCAAGATATCAACATGTCATCGACTTATCTTCCATAAAAAAACACCTTTGTCTTCATACTTGTTAAGAATATCTTCAATTTTCTGTAGTACTACTTCTGTGAATAAAGATGATAATGGGGAACCCATTGTTGCCCCAAACTTTTGCCCATAAATTTTATTATTGAACTGAAAGAAGCTATTATGATATACACTATCTACCAACAAGTAATTGGACACCTGTGATAGCAAAGGAAAGCGAAGTTTATTCACCTTCAATAGTTGGTGGAGCCTCCACGAGCGGCGTTTACAGCTGCGACCCTCGGGGGCATACCCACAACCAGGCGTTGTACGACGGCTAGCGGTATTTTCTTCCACTCGGCTTGGAAAAGACAGGTCAGTTCCTTTACCGATTTCGGACGGTGAGGGCACCCCTTAAGTCGACGCTCCAACTCGTCTCAGAGGTGCTCGATAGGGTTAAGGTCCGAGCTCTGCGCAGGCCAGTCCATTCGATGAACCACATTGTCACCATACCAAGCCATGGTGGACCTCGCAACATGACAGGTGGCATTGTCATCCAGAAAGTAACATGGGTCCACTCCGTAAAACTGCCACAACGTAGGAAGCGCATGGTCATCCAAAATGGTGCAGTAGGTCTCGGCGTTGAGTCTACCAGGAATTGCGACCAAGGGTCCCGTGCCATACCAGGAGAAACACCCCATAGCATAATTCCATCGCCACCGAACTTCACAGTTGGCACAATACATTCCGGCAGGCGTTCTCCAGGCAGACGCCAAACCCAGACCCTGCCATCCAAGGGGTAGAGGGTGAACCTTGATTCGTCGCTCCAGAGAACCTGTTTCCACTGTTCAACGGTCCACTGTCGACGTTCTTTGCACCCCGTTAGCCGAGCAGCGCTATTGGACTTGATGATCAAAGGTTTGTGGGCAGCAGCACGTCCCCATGATAACCGAGCAGATGGTATTCATCGAAAGAACACTCCCGGATGCCTGTTGAAACTCCTCGAGGATGTGGCGCATCGATTTGGCGCGGTTCTTCCGAATTTCTCTGGCCAGCACCCGTCAGTCTCTAACTACCAGTTTTGTGGGACTGCCGGGTCGGGGCACATTCCGACAGTCGCCTCTCATCTTCCACTTGCCAAATACGTAGGCCACTGTCGATTTTGGGTACTTCAACTCGCTGGATATGTCACGTATGGATCGGCCATTTCTGTGATACCCGACGATTACACCTTTCTCGAAATCAGAGAGCTCCGAACTGCGTGGCATCTTGCATGCGACTGGTTGCGTTGTTGCTTCCCACACGATATTTAACGGCGGCGGCCGTGACGTGTATCAGCACCGCAGATATCGTCGATTGCAGGGTGTCCAATTACTTATTGGTAGATAGTGTATATATATATATCATCATCATCATCATCATCATTGTCAACCATTATCAATCCACTGCTTGACGAAGGTCTCCCCAAGTTTCCTCCACAACGGTCTGTCTTGTGCCAGTCTCCTCCATGTCACCCCTGCATACTTTCGAATTTCATCCACCCATCTCCCATATGGTCTTCTTCTGGGTCTTTTCCTGTCCCTTGGAATCCAATCTAAAATTTCGGCTGTCCATCGATGATCTGTCCTTCTGGCAGTATGTCCAGCCCATTGCCATTTCAGGGATTTAACTCTGATCATGATGTCTTCCACTCTTGTCATTTTTCGGATCCACGAGTTCCTCTTCTTATCTCTCCTGGTTACACCAAGTATCCACCTCTCCATGCTTCTTTGAGTTGTCTGCAGCCTTTGTATGTCTGTTTTAGTTAAGGTCCACGTCTCTGCACCATACGTAAGCACTGGAAGGATGCATTGATCAAACACTTTTCTTTTAAGACATAATGGCATATTGCTCTTGAAAATTATGCTGTTTCTTCCAAAAGCTCTCCAGGCAAGTTTTGTACGCCGATTAATTTCTTCATCAATGTGACCCTCACTTGATATCTGCTGTCCAAGATAAACGTACGTGTCTGTTATCTCCAGCTTTTCTCCATCAATCGATAAATCTCATTTCTTGTAAAAGCATTGAACATCACTTCTGTCTTCTGAAAGTTCATTTTTAATCCCACTTCTTTACTCTTGTCAGCAAGTTCCTGGATCATACTCTGCAGCTCTGATGGGCTAGTTGCAAAAATGACTACGTCATCAGCAAAACGAAGGTGGGTTAGATAATCTCCATTAATCTTTATCCCCTTGTTTTCCCAGCTCAGTGACTGAAAAACACCCTCCAAAGTGGCATTAAAGAGCTTCGGAGATATGGTGTCACCTTGTCTCACTCCCTTTCCAATTTTTATGTGTGTTGTATTTATATATATATATATATATATATATATATATATATATATATAGAAGAAGAAATTGAAGAATTTTATGAGGAAATTCGTCATCTAAATAATAAAGGTAAGCAGCACTTGAAGATAATTATGGGAGATTTCAATGCAAAAATAGGGCACCGGCAACAGAATGAAACTTCAGTAGGTAAATTCGGTCACGGCAACAGAAACCAGCGTGGAAATACTCTCGTTGAGTTTGCAGAGGCAGAAGGATTTTTCATCTTGAATTACTTTTTCAAGAAAAAGCCACACAGGAAATGGACATGGAGACATCCAATTGGGACGACAAGTGAAATTGATTTTATTATGTGTAACAAAAAATTCGTCATCGAAGACTGCAGTGTGCTAAACAAGTTCAACACAGGTAGTGACCATAGATTGGTGAGATGTAAGATGCACCTCAACACTAAACTGGAACGTGGCAAGCTCATAAGACAAACAAAATGTATTGACATAACCAACCTTAAAAAACACCATAATACTTTCAAGTTGGAACTGAAGAACAGATTCTCTGCTTTAGAAGGCCTAACATCGGAAGAAGTGGATATTTCGGAAGTTAACAGAAAAGTAACCAAAGCTCTTATGGAAAGAGCAACAAAATTAGCTGGGTCTAAGAACAAGTTGCATGTAAACAAATTATCAGGAAAAACCAAAATGTTGATGCAAAAAAGAAGAGAGATGAGGACAACTAAAGAAGATGTGACTTCCAAAGTGGAATATATAGAGCTATGCAAGACAGCACGAAAAAGTATCACTGAAGACGTAAGGAAATTCAACTGTGAGCTAGTGAGGAAAGCAATTGAAAACAACCAAAGCCTAAAGATAGCAAAGGGACATCTCAGTAAGGGAAGAAAACAGATTATGGCTCTGAGAAAAGAAGATGGTTCTATAACAAGAAATAGAGGCGAAATTTTGACAAGAGTGAAAGATTTCTACTCCAAATTATATGAAAGGGATGATACATGTACTCCAGACATCATGAAAGGTACCAGAGTTCTTCCAGTCCTCCCAGCAGAAGTTGCTCATGCAATCAAGAACATGAAGCGGGGGAAAGCTCCAGGAGAAGATGGAATTACTATAGACATCATACAAGAAGCAAGTGGAGAAATTGAAACAGTACTCGCCCAAACTTTCACTCGGTGCCTTAATGAAGGGAAGATTCCTGAGGATTGGAACAATGCTACAATGATCCTGCTACATAAAAAAGGTGACATTGAGGATCTCAGGAACTACAGACCTATCAGCCTCCTATCAGTGGTTTATAAAATCTTCACTAAAGTTCTTTCACACCGCTTGAAGGTAACACTGGACATGGCTCAACCGAGAGAACAAGCTGGATATAGGAGTGGCTGCAGCACAATAGATCATATCCATGTACTGAGAGAACTGATTGAAAGAGCGAGGGAATATGAACTTCCATTGTGCATGGCTTTTATCGATTATGAAAAAGCCTTTGATTCGGTGAAACCATCAGCAGTTACCACGGCTCTGAAATCCTGCGGTATTGAAGATGCATACATTAATATTATTAATAACATCTATGAAAATGCAAGTGCAAAGATTCGGCTGTTTGAAAATACAACACACATAAAAATTGGAAAGGGAGTGAGACAAGGTGACACCATATCTCCGAAGCTCTTTAATGCCACATTGGAAAATGTCTTTCAATCACTGAACTGGGAAAACAAAGGGATAAAGATTAATGGAGATTATCTAACCCACCTTCGTTTTGCTGATGACGTAGTCATTTTTGCAACTACCCCATCAGAGCTGCAGAGTATGATCCAGGAACTTGCTGACAAGAGTAAAGAAGTGGGATTAAAAATGAACTTTCAGAAGACAAAAGTGATGTTCAATGCTTTTACAAGAAATGAAGATTTATCGATTGATGGAGAAAAACTGGAGATAACAGATACGTATGTTTATCTTGGACAGCAGATATCAAGTGAGGGTCACATTGATGAAGAAATTAATCGGCGTACAAAACTTGCCTGGAGAGCTTTTGGAAGAAACAGCATAATTTTCAAGAGCAATATGCCATTATGTCTTAAAAGAAAAGTGTTTGATCAATGCATCCTTCCAGTGCTTACGTATGGTGCAGAGACGTGGACCTTAACTAAAAGAGACATACAAAGGCTGCAGACAACTCAAAGAAGCATGGAGAGGTGCATGCTTGGTATAACCAGGAGAGATAAGAAGAGGAACTCGTGGATCCGAAAAATGACGAGAGTGGAAGACATCATGATCAGAGTTAAATCCCTGAAATGGCAATGGGCTGGACATACTGCCAGAAGGACAGACCATAGATGGACAGCCGAAATTTTAGATTGGATTCCAAGGGACAGGAAAAGACCCAGAAAAAGACCACATGGGAGATGGGTGGATGAAATTCGTAAATATGCGGGAGTGACATGGAGGAGACTGGCACAAGACAGACCGTTGTGGAGGAAACTTGGGGAGACCTTCGTCCAGCAGTGGATTGATAATGGTTGACAATGATGATGATGATATATATATATATATATGTTAATCATTATTGTCAACCATTATCTATCCACTGCTGGACGAAGGTCTCCCCAAGTTTCTTCCACAACGGTCTGTCTTGTGCCAGTCTCCTCCATGTTACTCCCGCATACTTTCCAATTTCATCCACCCATCTCCCATATGGTCTTCTTCTGGGTCTTTTCCTGAACCTCGGAATCCAGTCTAAAATTTCAGCTGTGCATCGATGGTCTGTCCTGGCAATATTTCAGCCCTTTGCCATTTCAGGAATTTTACACTGATGATGACGTCTTCCACTTTTGTCACTTTTCTGATCTACGAGTTCATCTTCTTATCTCTCCTTGTTACACCACGCATGCACCTCTCCATGCCTCTTTGAGTTGTCTGCAGCCTTTGTATGTCTCTTTTAGTTAAGGTCCACGTCTCTGCACCATACGTAAGCACTGGAAGGAACCATTGATCAAACACTTTTCTTTTAAGACATAATGGCATATTGCTCTTGAAAATTATGCTGTTTCTTCCAAAAGCTCTCCAGGCAAGTTTTGTACGCCGATTAATTTCTTCACCAATGTGACCCTCACTTGATATCTGCTGTCCAAGATAAATGTAGGTAATGGTTATCTCCAGCTTTTCCCCTTCAATCGATAAATCTTCATTTCTTGTAAAAGCATATAAATCACTTTTGTCTTCTGAAAGTTCATTTTTAATCTCACTTCTTTACTCTTGTCAGCAAGTTCCTGGATCATACTCTGCAGCTCTGATGGGGTAGTTGCAAAATTGACTACGTCATCAGCAAAACGAAGGTGAGTTAGATAATCTCCATTAACCTTTATCCCTTTGTTTTCCCAGTTCAGTGATTGAAAGACATTTTCCAATGTGGCATTAAAAAGTTTGGGAGATATAATGTCACCTTGTCTCACTCCCTTTCCAATTTTTATGGGTGCTGTACTCTCAAATAACCGAATCCTTGCGCTTGTATTTTCATAGATGTTATGAATAATATTAATGTATGCATCTTCAATACCGCAGGATTTCAGAGCCATTGTAACTGCTGATGGTTTCACTGAATCAAAGACCTTTTCATAATCGATAAAAGCTATGCATAATGGAAGTTCATATTCCCTTGCTCTTTCAATTAGTTTTCTTAGTACGTGGATATGATCTATAGTGCTGTAGCCACTCCTGAATCCACATTCTCTTGGTTGAGCCATGTCCATTGTCGCCTTCAAGCGGTGTGAAAGAACATTAGTGAATATATGTTAACAGAGTGTACTATTTCTTGAACTTCTATTTTTTGAAAAATATTGTTGTAAAATCTTTCAGCAATGATATCTATTGCTATTTGTTGGAGGATTAGAGTCAATTTTTATTTTATTTTATTGATTAAATCTAATGAACTGTGTATTGTATAATTATTTTTCATGAAGATAGGTGCAAGAATTTTACATAAGTATTTTTCTAGCTTAATCGGAGGAGCATTAGTCTTTGAAACTATAATACGATTCTTCAGGTTTGCGAGTCTTCAACTTTCCAAATACTTTAGCGATATCTTGTTGAATTGGTGGGTGTACAGAGTTTAACAATGAGGCTATGCAAATGTGAGTTTTTAATTCAGAATTTTTTCAATAATGTATTTGTTGGATCTCTTTTGATTTCTTTAGTGTTTAGCTGCTGTATTGCTGAAATCATTTTATCATTACAGTACAACCTCGAAAATTCGGACCTCCAAATTCCGGAAACCTCCAAAATTCGGACTTTTTCCGGATTTTTTTTTTTTTTTTTTTCTTAAATCTTCCGGACTGCCGAAGTCGCGAATTTAAAACAGGGTAAGATTATGCATATAAAGATATTTCAAAAACAAATATACTGATTATTTACTAAAAAGATGCGATGAAATTTTTACAGAAATTTATAGTTATGATGTCGCGATCCGTTAGACAAATCTATTTAAACGATAACTATGCTGTCCTGATGTTGGTTTAGGAGGGAAAGTGGGGGAGGACGGGAAAATGCTCGCGTAGGTCTTAAGGTTAGGAGGTTTGTTTGTGAAAGGTATGCCTGACTCAAATGCCTTTTGCATGGGGGATGGAATGGGGACATAAGCACACAGACCAGTAGCGTGACGTCCGAGGCTTCTGTGGATAGCGCGCCCAGGGTATCACTTTCGTTGGCTGCAGCTACATCATGCAGGAAGGTGCGAGCAACCAAAGAAAGGAACGTTGATTTTCACTGGGGTGAGGAGACCGGTTTGATGGGCACTTCCCTGAACAAAAGCTTAAGAACATGAACAATGCAGTTAATCTGGCATGCGTGTTTTATGGCTCTGTGCTCCTGAGTTTTGCTTTGATTTTAATTTTTTTTTTTATTGACTAACGATAGTGGAAGTTGAGGGCTTCGGCTGGAAATGTTTTCTCACTAATAAGCGCTGTAAGATCATCACCTGATGTTAACAATGGGTAATTAATTTAATACCTGGCTGAAGATAAAATCTTCACAAACGCAAAAGAAAAAAAGAAGGGAGAGCTTTCCCATTCATACATATAAACGCGGAGCTCAACGGGAAGGCTCAGTGCGCAGGAAATGAAAGTAGGTCAAACCACTTGAAAGAGAGAAAGCATCGAGTTTAGGACATTTGGGCACCCGGACATTTCGGCACAAATCTTGAGGGGCCGTACAAAAATTGCTGTTTTTTTTCGCTGTGAGGGCAATTGAATGGAGAAAACGTTTCCAGTAAGACAAACGACAATTGGGTGTCCAAGGGGGAAGAGTCCCCCCGCCGTTAATATAGCCAAATTTTTGATAAATTTAAAACACTAAAATAGACGAAACCTTTTTTTAAATATTTGACAGCCTTGAAGGAGGAAAGGATTTTTCTTAGCCCCCCCCCCCCCAGCACACATAAAATGTCCGTAATTTCGTATTTTCTTATTTACGATATTTTTCTATAAACTATAACTAAACAAATTATCTGTGAGTATAAGGAAACCCAGGACTCTTGTCGAGTGTGTGTGTGGAGGGGGGTGGGGGGGCTTAAAACCTAAAATATGAAATATAAAAAATTCTGGTCCAATCGGGAGATTTTCAGCCATTACAAGCTACAAGTCATCGAATTGTCTGAGGGCATCTGCTGCCTCAGGAAACTAGAAGGGGGGGGGGATACCAAAAGCGTAAAATATCAAGATTTCTCATTACTCTTCCGATCGGGAGATCTTCAGCATTTACAAGCTGCAACTCGACAAATTTTCCCAGCGCATGTGCACTCTCTGGAAACCTGTCGGTGGGGGGAGGGGGGGGGTTAATACCAAAATATGAAAAATTCCTCCTCCCATCGGGAGATTTTTGGCATTTACAAGCTACAACTCGACACATTATTTGAAGGCATGTGCCTACTCAGCAATCCTGTGTATGTGAGGGGGCGGGGGAGGGGGATACCCAAAGTGTAAAATATGAAGACTTTCTCGTCCGATCGGGAGATTTTCAGTATTTACAAGCTACAGCTCGACAAATTTTCTGTTCTGAGCGTATGTGCCTACGCAGCAAACCCGTCCGGGGGGCGGGGGTAATTTCAAAAGTGTAAAATATGAAGAATATCTCGTCTGATCGGCAGATTTTCGGCATTTACAACTGGACACATTATTTGAGGGCATGTGCCTACTCAGGAAACCTATCGGGCGAGGGGGGGGGGGGGGTTGTAGCTTGTAAATGCTGAAAATCTTCGGATCGGACGAGAAATTCTTCATATTTTACACTTTTAAAATTACCCTCCCCTCGCCCCCCGGACGGGATAATTTCGTCGTCCTGGATCGGGATTACATAGCTCATAACCATGAATATGGATTACATCTATTCATGATTACATAGCACCAAGGGCGCCCATGGGGGAGAGCCTCCCCCGCATGTAACATAGCCAAATTATTGATAAATTTAAAATACTAAAATAGACGAAACCTTTTTTTAAATGTTTGACAGCCTTGAAGGAGGTAAGGCATTTTCTTACCCCCTCCCCCCAAGTACTCATACGGGTGCCACTGCATAGCACATTTCTTAGGTTTCAACGGAACAAAACAATTACACCAGAACTCATACTATGTTCGGAAAAGGACGACAAGGAAGGATGTTTTTATAACGTCTCACTTTTACTTAGGCACTAAATATTTACATAACATGTCAAGTTATTAATATTTCTCTTTTACTTAATTAGACACTAAATTACTATGCCTCATTCGTAGGCCCTTTTGTCAGCCTTTATTTCTACCGATGCCATATTCATAACGTTTACGTATCAACTCAAGGTAATAATATTTCTCTTTTACTTAATTAGATACTAAATTACTATGCCTCATTCGTAGGCCCTTTTGTCAGATTTCATTTCTACCGATGCCATATTCATAACGTTTACGTATCAACTCAAGGTAATAATATTGCGCTTTCACTTAAGCACGAAATATTAATTCATAGGCTCTAGGCCTTTTTAACAGTTTTTGTTCTATCGATGTCACATTTATAACAATTACGTATCAACTCAAGTTAATAATATCCCGCTTTTACTTAAGCACTAAATATTATTTCATAGGCCCTAGGACTAGGCCTTTTTAACAGCTTTTGTTCTATCGATGTCACATTCATAACAATTACCTGTCAAATCAAGTTAATAATATTCCGCTTTTACTTAAGCACTAAATATTATTTCACAGGCCCTAGGCCTAGGCATTTTTAACAGTTTTTGTTCTATCGATGTCACATTCATAACAATTATGTATCAACTCAAGTTACTAATATTCTGCGTTTACTTTTTCACAAAAAATTTTCTCACAGGCCCTAGGCCCAGGCCTTATTAGCAGTTTTAGTTGTACCGATGTCACATTCATAACAATTACGTATTAAGTCAAGGTAATAATATTGCGTTTTTACTTAAGCACTAAATATTATTTCACAGGCCCTAGGCCTAGGCCTTTTTAACAGTTTTTGTTCTATCGATGTCACATTCATAACAATTACGTACCAACTCAAGTTAATAATATCCTGCCTTTACTTTTTCACTAAAAATTTTCTCACAGGGCCTAGGCCTTTTTAACAGTTTTTGTTCTATCCACGTCACATTCACAACAATTACGTATCAACTCAAGTTAATTATATTCTGCTTTTACTTAAGCACTAAATATCATTTCACAGGCCCTAGGCCTTGGCCTTTATTACAGTTTCTGTTCGAGCGATGTCACATTCATAACAATTACGTATCACCTCAAGTTAATAATATCCTGCCCTTACTTTTTCACTAAAAAATTTCTCACAGGGCCTAGGCCTTTTTAAGTTTTTGTTCTATTCATGTCACATTCATAACAATTACGTATCTACTCAAGTTGGATCAACGAAAACTCCCACACTTTCTCGTACTGCTCAGCAAAGGGCGGAAAGCTCGCACACCGAAAACCTCCTGAACACCTTCTCATGTAAGGGGATGTACACGAACTGCGTTTCATTCCGAGATCTTGTCAGAGTGTGGAAGTTTTCCTAGCTGACCATAACGAAATGTACCAGTTTTCCTGGGCATGGTGAATATATTACAAATATGTCGAAATAATGTCAGTAGACGATGACATCGCTCTGTTCACGTTCTTTTATAAACAACTCATAGCAACTGAAAAATTGTTGTTCGGACACCGCTCGACAGAGTGATGACATCGTCTATTTCCTAGGCATATATGGAAATGCGTATGTAAGATTATATTGACACAAGGTTTATGCAGAAGCTTTTCGATTCATTAAATCTTCAGCAATGATTTTAATATTTCGCATGTCATAACATGCAATACAAGGTAATCAACGGGGACTCAACCAGTTGATCTTGAGGTGTTGACAAGATACGTATGGCACAGGCCTTTTTAGAAGATTTTAAATGACAACCTACACTGGCGGAAAGTGAAAAAAGAACACCAAGAAGGAATTGGCGGACGATCATGAAATTTACATATGTTAATGGGGTTGAGTTTACGTAGGTGTGATGTTAATTTCGGGACCAACCGGTGAGCGCTTACGCCACATCACGGCATAATATGCAAATTATTGTCGGTGGTATTTAAGGAGTACTGCAAAGTGAATGTAATCAATCGTCGGCGTACGGACACGTGCGAAGACCCTGAAGAAGCTGCAATCCCTGGACATGGAAGACGTGTAGGATTTCAGCAGTTATCGGACTTTGAGCGAGGTCGTCTAGTCGGACATCGCGAGGACGGTTGGTCGTATCATCGTATTGCGGAGCGAATTGGACGGGAAGTATCGGTGGTGGTACGATGGTGGCGTAGATGATCCGAGGAACATCCCACACGAGAAGACGTGGAACCGGGAGTCACAGACGGACTGATGAGCGGACCGATCGACGCATAAGAAGAGCGGGGTTGTCAAGCAGAACATCCACTGCGACGCAAATCCCAGCTGCCGTTGCACCTGAGGTGACTGTGCGAACAATCCGCAACCGTCTACTGGATGCAGGACTACGTGCACGTGTGCCTCTGGCATGTGTACCACTGACTCCAACCCACCGTCAGGAACGGCTGCAGTGGTGTCGCCAACGTCTGCACTGGAGAACGCAATGGCGATCTGTCGTGTTCAGCGATGAAAGCAGATTCTGCTTGGGAGCCTCCGATGGACGTGTGCGTGTTCGCAGACGCACAGGGAAGCGTCTCCACCCTTTTTGCATCCGCCAGCGACACACATGGCCTACACCTGGTCTCTTGGTGTGTGGAGCGATCAGCTATCACCCACGTACACAACTAGTGTTTGTACCGGGTACGTTAAACAGCACCTCCTACATCAGCAACATCATTCAGCCCGTTGTTGTGCCATTTATAAGGTAGGTCCAACGTGGTGTTTTCCAGCAAGATAACGCACACCCACACACGGCACGTGCAACGTAAAATGCACTTCAGGGTGTGAGACAACTTCGATGGCCTGCACGTTCACCGGATTTGTCCCCCATTGAGCACGTGTTGGATTTTATGGGCCAACGACTTGTCCGGTCTCCACGGCCAGCCACGACCATCCCCGATTTACGCGTCCAGGTTGAGGATGCTTGGAACTCAATACCCCAAACTTACATCCAACATCTGTACGACAGACTCCATGCCAGAATTGCACAGTGTGACGCAGTTCATGGCGGTTCAACCTCGTACTAACCATGTTACATGGAAATGTTATTTTTCAGTTTACCAGCAAATACAGCTATATTTTGCCATAATGTTTTGATCACGTTATCCTCTGTATTCCGTTATTATGCTGTATAAATTTCGTTGGTATCAGACGTCTCCTTCTTGGTGTTCTTTTTTCACTTTTCGGCAGTGTATTTGCAATAAATTTTAGTTGAGATCGACTGTCTGTCTGTTTTCCCCGAAATCTCGTCTGTCAACGTTTACTTTCTAATCAAAGCTGACATCTGCTCCTACTGTTTTTATGGTCCCATTAAATGAAAGCTAAGACGTTTTCCCCTTCTCAGTATAATTGCTTTACTGTCCGTAGGGAAAAAAAGGGGCGGAAACTCCTCATCATCACCGCCGCTGACTGACCACAAGATCAAAGAATATTGGACTTCCGCTCCCCCTTCGGCAATGCCCCAGCAGTGCCGAAGGGGGAGTTTAGTTTATTTACACGAGACTGGGTCTGGTGTCGTGCGCGAAGCGACGGTGTGCCAAGCGACCCTCTGGAAATCGTGTGCAAAGCGACCCTGTTATATTTTATCGTGGGCGAAGCTACCCTGCTAATCGAATCATTTTACTTATATATATATACAACTCGTAGTGAAATTATTTATATCTAATTAATTAAGTACTTACATCTTCTGAATTTTGTAGCTTTAGTCCAACTTGGTAACATAGTTTAATGCTTTAAGGCATTTTTTAATTTCTTCAGAATTTCCAAATTCGACGTGTGATGCACTAACAACAATTAAAAGAATTAGGAGAACTTGGTCGAAAAAGGAAGAAGATGCATATACAAGTAGACGAACGCATTCGCAATATCATGGGGGAATTTGGAAATTTTAAAGTTCTTAAAAAATGCTTGAAAGCATTAAGCTGTGTTATCAAGTTGGACTAAGGGCAAAAGCTACAAAATTCAGATGTAGGTACTTAATTAATGATGTTAATAATTTGACTACGATTTGTATATATATAGTATATACATATAAAATGATATTACATACTTGTATTTAGTATAAAAAACTTGATGTAAGTAATTAATTAATTAGATGTAAATAAATAATTTGACTACGATTTCTATATATATTTATATATATACCATCGATGGACAGCCGAAATTTTAGATTGGATTCCAAGGGACAGGAAAAGACCCAGAAGAAGACCACATGGGAGATGGGTGGATGAAATTCGAAAGTATGCGGGAGTGACATGGAGGAGACCGGCACAAGACAGACCGTTGTGGAGGAAATTTGGGTAGACCTTCGTCCAGCAATGGATTGAAAATGGTTGACAATGATGATATAAGTAAAATGATTCGAATAGCAGGGTCGCTTCGTCCACGAACAAATATAACAGGGTCGCTTCGCGCATGATTTTCCACAGGGTCGCTTAGCGCACGGTCGCTTCCCGCACGTAATCGGGCGTCTGACATGAGGTAGACGTGGGTTTTGAGTTTCATTTAAGCAACCGAGTTTTGTAATGATTCTGAAATTGTCGCTAAATAGATATATTTCTTACTTATATATATATATATATATATACTATAAAGATACCTAAGCAAAAAAATAGAGATATAATTTTGACTCACACCTAGTACAACATAGAAAAGGTTATGTATCTACCTGTGTGAGTAAAAGGAGAAAAGAAAAAAAAAATAAAATAAAACAACTGAATGTAGAAGGTGTCGAGAATACTGAGCCTTGGCTTTATCAAGGACCAGCAAAAACTCTGCATTTTCTCACTTCCACAAAGACCTAGTTGGAAATGGGTTTCTGCAAGGCCATAGATGCAAGTAATATTCCCACCTAAAATAGTTTCAAATATATATATATATAAGTCATGTCCTCCGTAGAGTAGCATGACCTAGCACTAGTTAACAATTTCGCTTGCATCCATTAACCTTCATGGCCCGACCCATGCTCTTCATCTGTTACTATTAAACAGAGAGAAGAAGATTAAAGAGAACTCAAGCTGTGGGAGTGACATAATAAATAGAAATGATTTTCAGCTATAACGAAATTCCAAGTAGCAACCATAAAATGGAAGGCAGGAAAATGTGGAAATTAGCATAAATGCGGGATACAGTAAGACGTGTTGTGCGTATGCAAATTTTGGATTGCCGAACTTGTTCGTGACATCATAGCGCTGATAAGAGATATAAAGGATTTGACGCGTATTGACCGTTGTTGTTCAAACGCAAAGTTGAAAGGGAAAGAATCAATTGACGAACTTGCAATTTTCAGTATGTCTTCCCGACATCACCTAGATGATTTTACGCGTGGCCGTATTATTGGCAAGATTGAAGAAGGGCGAAAAATAACAGATGTTGCCAGGGAGTTCGACGTCAGCCACAGTGTTATTTCAAGGCTTTGGAAATCATTTCAAACAAATGGAGAGTGTAGCAAACGTCACGGGGGAGGTCGTGTTCGCAGTACGACACCTGCAGAAGATCGGTACATAGTGCTATCAACAAAAAGACACCGGCGCAGCACAGCTAGTGAGGTAGCAAATCAGTTTATGGCTGCTACTGGCAAGCGGATCTCCCGAAAAACTGTCACCAGACGTTTGCATGAAGGAGGACTATACGCCCGCCGTCCTGTTGTGTGCATCCCATTGTCCAGACGTCACCGTACCGCCCGTTTGCAATGGTGCCATCAACATCGCAATTGGACTGATAACGACTGGTCTGCTGTCCTCTTCTCAGATGAGAGTAGATACAGTCTATCGTCTGATTGTCGACGACAACTGACCTGGCGTGATAGTGGTACTGCATATTGTCCAGCAAGCATACAGGAAAGGGACCGATATCCGACATGTAGTGTCATGGTATGGGCTGGCATCATGATCAATGGCCGTACGTCCCTCTATGTGCTTCCAACTGGGACTATGACTGGCCAACGATACATTAATGATGTTCTGCTACCTCATGTTTGCATGTTCCGTCGTGCTGTCGGTGATAGATTCATTTTCATGGACGACAACGAAACATGTCATCGAACAGTCGCTGTCCAGGAGTGTCTTGAGAGCGAGGATATTCAACGCCTCGTATGGCCAGCACGTTCTCCAGATCTGAATCCCATTGAAAATGTTTGGGATGCTTTGGGGAGGAGTCTTGCTGGTCGCCAATGCCCTCCAATAAACAAGGACACCCTCATCCGTACACTGACAGAGGAATGTGATAAATTACCCCAACAGCTGCTTGATAATGTTGTGCAAAGCATGCCACGACGTGTGGAATCTTGCATCGCCCTCCATGGTGGCCATATCCCGTATTGACATTTTACGCCGGAACGCCTGCGGACGGTAATTGCATTTTTTTCACGTTTACTTATTCTGCACAAAATGGCCTGTTTGTCCCTTGAACACGTTCCAAAGCCTTCTGGATTTCAGAGCACAATAAATTGCCTTTCTTGTAATGTCCTGGCATTCTGACATTGTTTTATTTCACTTGGCATCCAACCACACTTACTTTATTATGCGCTATATAGCCGTTTATGATCCGTCCTTAGCAATTGTCCAGCAGTGTATATATATATATTGCATAAAGCAAACAAAATCGTTTTTGTTTGTTTTTTTCTTTTGAGAAGGAGATAAAGTATACCTCCGAACCGTTTCCTGTACTTCCAATAATGGGCACTGGAATGCCAAAAAAAAAAAAAAATGCTATTTTTCACGGCTTCCCTCAGAAGGTCAAACAGGTACTCCGCGGTTGAATAGAAATGTGCAAAGAAAATACGACATCATTGTAAAGAAAGCCACGTGTAAAAATACCTGTCTTCCCCTCTCCCTTAGGTTTTCTTTCTTTTCAGAATGACTGATTTTTTTGAATCAGGGTAAAAAGTCCTAGGAAAAAAAACTCCGAGACTGTTGAAAAACGCGGAAAAAAGATCCGGGAAAAAAGTCCGAGATGGGCATTTTGATTGTCATCATGGGCATGCTAATAAGTTGATCTGACATACTGTTTGAATTTTGGGGGTGAGGGTACATAGTTTCATTATTTACCTAGTGTGGTGCTGTTGCCGGAAAACCGCCACCCAGGAAAACTGCCATACGTGTTTCATTAAGGGGCCTGGCACAAATTGCTGTTCCTCCGAGAAACACTTTGAATGTGTGGCAGTTTTCCAGTGGGACATTTTTCTAAGTTTCCTAATTACGCGTTGCAGTTTTCCAAGGTGCCTAGCGGCAGGAAGGAGTTCGTTTGTTTCATGCCGGTACATACCAGTTTAGGGTAACTGGACTCAAAAGTTCAAGGGGAGGGGTGGGTATAAAGATCGCCGTTTCTTGGCTTATATAGAGAACTGAATTGGGAAGTCCAAACTAATTTCGAGAAAGCAATCTATGTAATCCAAGCAAGAATTTTACTTTACTTTGAAGAAAAAAATTGCCGTGACTTAGTACTTTTCTTAAAACTGCAGTGTTCGACGGAACAACGGAATTATGCTGTGTTCAGAAAAAGACGATAAGGTTGGATTTTTTACTAACGCTGTACATTTACTTAGGCCCAGAATATTTACATAACATGTCAAGTTTGTAATATTTTTCTTTTACTTAATTAATTCATAGGCCTTATACCTTGTACTTTTTTACAGCTTCTAATCCACCGCCTTCGTATTCATAATGTTTACGTATCGGTTGGTGGAAGACCGCCACACAGAAAAACTGCCACACGTCTTTCAGCAACTTGAAAAACCGCCACACATTCGAAAACCTCCACACAGGAAAAGTGCCACGTGTTTTTCATGGTAAACGTAAAAATACCCCAGGAAAAAATACCCATGAAAACTGAAAAGCGGTAAAAATACCCCCGAAAACTGAAAGGCGGTAAAAATACCCCCGTTACCCGTTTCCATCTATATTTGCCAGACGCCTAATTCCGGCACGGAGATTACATTCAAGGATGTCACTCTGTCGCCAACTATTGACCAGCTAGCATTCCCGGCTCCGGTTGCAGTGGTGTCTGGTCATGTCAACGTGGGATAGTGTCCGGTGGCGTTATGTTGTCTTCAGTCATGAGTCACGGTTTGCACTTGACGCCGATAACCAACGCATGCGTGTTTGAAGACGAGCCGACCAGCGCACGGATCCTGCTTTTACCATTGAGTGGCGCAGGGCTCGGACACCAGGAGTAACTATCTAAGGAACTGTATTCTACGATAGCCGGACTCCTTTTCTAGTCCTAGTCCTCCGTCGTACTACCCTCACGGCTCAACGGTACGTCGATGACATTCTATGTTGCCCTTCTTGTCGCAGCATCACCGAGCAATTTTTCAACAGGATAATCCCAGGCCACACACGGCACGGCTCTCTCAGGTCTGCCTCTGTAATACCAACACCATTCTAGGGCCACTCCGATCGCCTGACATATCCCCGATCAAACATGTTTGGGACATGATGGAACCCTACCTACGCCCATCCAAAAATGTCGGCGAACAGACACGCTATTTGGACACCATCTGGCATGCTATAACTCAGAACAGTATCCGTAAACTGTAAAGTATATGTCTATACCACGATGAGTTACTGCTTGTATCCGAGCGAGAGATGACGCTCTAACGTACTGACTTGTTCCACTCGTGTAGCTATTTTATCCAAATAAATGACCCAACTGCTGTGGAATTGCGATCATTTCCTACATGTACATTATACACTGACGGAAAAAAAAATCCCAACACCAAGAAGGGGTTGTGTTAGATAAACGACAGTTTGTAGGCGGTGAGAGTACATCTGTAAGATGACATCTATGCAAATTTCGCGCTCGGCGCATACGTGTGGCGCTAGTAGCGCCCCTCGGAACAAGCAAAGCAGGTTTGCTGTAAATACGCGCTGTAACGTTCGTGAGCGTTAGTTATCGTTGAGATTCGACGTAGTGTGTTGATGTTAGTCAAGAATGCCTTTAAGAAGACGAAGAAGCCATTATCAACAGCTCACGGAGTTTGAACGAGGTCGTGTAATAGGGCTACGAGAAGGTGGATTTTCTTTTCGCAATATTGCAGAACGACTTGGCAGGAATGTAGCCACTGTGCATGATTGTTGGCAGCGGTGGTCAAGGGAAGGTACTGCCTCAAGAAGACCGGGTTCCGGTCGGCCACGTGGCACTACTGAGAGGGAAGACCGCCGTGTACGGCGTATGGCCGTGGCGTATCGTACTGCGTCTGCGGCAGCAATTCGAGCTGCAGTTGCCACCACAGTGACATAACGAACTGTTACAAATCGGTTACTTGAAGGACAGCTTCGAGCCAGACGCCCTGTAGCGTGCATTCCACTTACTCCAGACCACTGCCGTTTGCGACGTCAGTGGTGTCAAGCTAGAGCTCATTGGAGGACGGAGTGGATATCTGTTGTGTTTTCTGATGAAAGCCGGTTCTGCCTGGGTGCCAGTGATCGCCGGGTGTTGGTTAGGAGGCCAGGTGAGCGCCTGCAACCGACCTGTCTGCGGCCGAGACACACACTGGACCTACACCTGGAGTTATGGTCTAGGGAGCAATTTCCTATGACAGCAGGAGCACTCTCGTGGTTATCCCACGCACCATGACGGCACAGTTGTACGTCGGTCTGGTGATTCAACCTGTTGTCTGCCATTCATGAACAGCATTCCCGGGGGTGTTTTCCAACAGGATAACGCTCGCCCGCATACCGCTACCGCTGTTGTAACCCAACATGCTCTACAGAGTGTCGACATGTTGCCGTGGCCTGCTAGATCACCAGATCTTTCTCTAATCGAGCACGTATGGGACATCATTGGACGACAACTCCAGCATCACCCGCAACCAGCATTAACCGTCCTTGTATTGACCGACCAAGTGCAACAGGCATGGAACTCCATCCCGCAAACTGACATCCAGCACCTGTACGACACAATGCATGTACGTTTGCATGCTTGCATTCAACATTCTGGCGGTTACACCGGTTATTAATGTACCAGCATTTCACATTTAAAATGGCTCTTCTCGCGCTTACATTAAGCTGTGATCTTGAAATCTTAATCGATTACATATGTTACCTATACAAATGTATTGCCGCCATTTCATTCCTCTACAACTATTTTTTCGTGGTGTTGGGATTTTTTTTTTCCGTCAGTGTATGTACATACCAATTTTCATCTCGATTGGATGACTGCTTCTTGGCGCTCCGCTCTTCTTTTTTTGGGGGGGGGGGGCAATAGTGTATCAGCTATTTTGGTTTAAGCTGGTTTAAGAGATTAAGGCTGAGGAAGAACTTCATTACCCTACTCCGAAGGGAAAAGGTAATATACAGCAAACACCCGTGATCATTAGGACAGTTTCTACAAGCACTCCTCATCACGGGTGTAGGTAAAAACACCCACGGAGAAAATACCCCTGAAAACTGAAAAGCGCAAAAAATGCCCCCGGAAAAAGTACCCCCGGAGGAAATACCCCCAGGGCAAACGGTTCACTGTAAACTGCCATACAGGAACACTGATGTGTGGCAGTGTTCCGGTGTGGCAATTTACTGGCATCCCTGCCACACATCTTTCAGCAACTTGGCTACAAAAGTTCAAAGGGGGGGGGGCTATAAAGATCGTCGTTTCTGGGCCTATATTGAGAACTGAATTGGGAATTCCAAACAAATTTCGAGAAAACGTTCCATGTAAGCCAAGCGAGAATTGTACTTTAATTTGAAGAAATAAATTGCCGAGGATCCGAGGTACACTAGGTTTGGGGGAGGGCTCTACCCCCAACTTCCGTAATTTTATATTCTGGACCTCTAGAGTCGGTCAGTATATCCTCGATGTTACCCCTGAATAGCTCTTAGAAACGGGGGAGGGGTTACCCCACCCTCCTGAAAATTCGTGGTCGTTTACAGAATCATTGTATAAAGCATGGTACTGTTTACAGCTCTACGTCCATTTTAACATTTTGTGGGAAAGTCCCCCTCCCCCCTCATGGACGTCGCGGACACTTCAAGGGGAACTTCCTGGATACACTGACAGACTCCAGCGGCCCATAATATGATATTACGGAAGTTCGGGGTAGAGCCCCCCCCCTCGACCAAGTGCACCTCGGATCCTCGGCAATTTATTTCTTCAAATTAAAGTACAATTCTCGCTTTTCGCTTGGCTTACATGGGACGTTTTCGCGAAATTCGTTTGGAGTTCCCAATTCAGTTCTCAATATAGGCCCAGAAACGGCAATCTTTATAGACCCCTCTCTCCCCTTTGAACTTTTGTAGCCAAGTTGCTGAAAGATGTGTGGCAGGGGTGCCGGTAAATTGCCACACCGGAACACTGCCACACATCAGTGTTCCTGTGTGGCAGTTTACTGTGAACCGTTTGTTCTGGGGGTATTTTTTCCGGGTGCATTTTTTTCCGCTTTTCAGTTTTGAGGGGTATTTTCTCCGGGGGTATTTTTTTCCGGAGGTATTTTTACCTACATCCGCTATATATGTACTTGTTTAGTTTTTTTATGTTGATTTATTTCTTGTTAGTAAAGTTTTAACATACGGAGAATCTACCTCCTATAACGTTATTCTGAAGATTGGTCTCGTAACAATGAAGTTATCATTCTCTTAACACAAACTCTTGTGATTCATGAAACGCCATAAAACGTGAACCGAGTGTAACACGATCATTCGTTTGATAAACGAATATGTTTGCGTATAAAACACAACAATTTCCATTTCTGCCTACATGGCCATCCAAAAGTAGCTTTGTCCAGCTTTAACAATGAAAAGTGCCTTAGCGCCGCTAAGCCGCGCTAAGGCCCTTCTACATCTCTGACGGGGTCCGGGCAAAAGCCCACCGGACATTTGCCCACCGGATACTTGCCCACCCGGACACTTGCCCACTATGGATGATTTGTAGATAATACGTAACTTCGAAGTACGTTTCCGATCAAGTGTAGGAAAACTGATCACATAAATATTTATGGATTGTATAAAAATTGCACTTTGTTTTAGAAATGTTAAAATGTAAGGGGCTTCATTTAACATTTCTAAAACAACATTTCATATACGCTTCTCCAGCCACATGATGAAGAATGGTATATGCTCAGCTTTCATCGTTTAAAAATACGTATATGATTAGAAAAAAAATAAAGAAAGACAAAAAGAAAGAAAAACACTGTGGCACAGTGGTCTAAGTGCTGGCTTCTGATCATTAGTCCGAGATGAGTCTGTGTTCGAATCCCGTGAGGCATGGATGCTGTGTTTGTCTTACGGCACTTGCTCTCTCCCTTCCCTGGAACCAGTGACCCTAAATTAGGGATGGGCAACTACTATATAACCCATTGAGTTGCTCACGGTGGTCATTAAACCTTAATAATAAAAAAATCAAATGAAGTGAATTGCATTGCGCTTTTACTTAGGCACTGAATATCAATTCATAGGCCCTAGGACTAGGCCTTTTAAACAATTTTTTATTCTACCAATGCAATATTCACAACGTTTACACATCAAATCAGCTTAATAATATTGCGCTCTTACTTTGGCACTAAATATTAATTCAATGGCTCTAGGCCTGAGCCTTTTAAACAGTTTTTGTTCTACCGATGTCATATTAGCAATGTTTACATATCAAGTCAAGTTAATAATACCAGCATAACTAGGAAGGATAAGAAGAGGAACTCTTGGATCAGGAAAATAACCAAGGTAGAAGACATCATGTCAAAGTAAAATCCCTGAAACGGCAATAGGCCGGACATACTGCTAGAAGAATGGGCCACTGAAGTATTAGACAGGATACCAAAAAACACGAAAAGACCCGGAAGAAGACCACGTGGGAGATGAAATTCGAAAGCATGCCGGAATGACGCGGAAAAAACTGGCTCAGAATGACACTTGTAGAGTCCTTCATCCAACAGTGGATTGATAGATTTGAAATTTAAAATTCACTTGAATTTAGATTTTAATAGTTTTATCTGTAACACGTTCACATGCTGTTTTACAAAACACAATAAGATTTATGATCTGACGAAAAAAATCATATGCAAAATCCCCCCCCTTCTTCAAAATATTGTTCCGACGCCGCTGATCGTAGGACGACCGGCGCTATAAGTTACGAACACGGCTATAACAGAACAGAGCCACTTTTCTGCTGCAGAAAAGAGTTTTCAATCGGTAATAATGATGATAAACACTACCTTACAGAATGCATTAGCAAAAGTGCAATATTAATAAATTAACAGCTCAGCCAACTGTGTGCTTTAGATGAAATAATTACTTCAAGTTCGCATATTAATATAAAATTATTGGTACAAAGAAGAAAATGTACTAAGACAATTCTACATTCATAGAAGTTGTTGCCTTTACTAGGCAAATTGTATTTAACACTGAAGTACACTAAAATGTAAGGCACTGATAGAGAAATTCGCTTATAAGTACGTCTGGAGAAAAAAATGCATTTGTTCACAAAGTGCACGAAATTTACATTAATTACGTCTGCACCCCATTTATAATATTAATGTTGTATTCAATATTTCGTCCATCGACCTATCTGTACCATAGTGAGGAAAGAAAGAGGAAGACGGTCTGCCAAAAGCACGTTCTACGTACAACTTCTTCATTTGGACAATACCCTGCCCAGGAAGAAAATATCTTGTGGCGTAGGTTCTAACTTAAGGCAGTTTTTGTGCGCAGGGGAGACAATATGTTGTGGTCAAACGGGATGGGCCAACCCACCGCTTTGACTATAATTCTGTCCCTGTGGACAATAAAACAGTTAGGGAGACAGGGTCTTAATGACACAATAAAAAGAGCGGCAGCTCTGGGCTATGATTGGAAAGAAGATCTTGACATATATTTATGACCACGGACCTTCCTTCGCTTTGATCTAACCTACCACACAAACCCTCGCGGCAACAAACAATGGCGTCTACGAACCCCTTCTCACTCGCAAACATCAGCTGTCGCTTTGTTATTTCACAAATAAAACGATTAGAAGATTCTCCTTTCTTTCAAAGATTTTCGACGATGTCTCTTGAGGAACCGTGATAACTTTCATGTAAACAAGTTATATTTTTTGCATTTTCAAATCAAGTAGGAAGGAAAGACACATAATATGAAGATACACATTTGAAAGGTGTGTTATAATGGCACTAATTATTTTGCCCTTTTTATTAAAAATCTGTATTTCATCTCATTTTCACTAACGGGTATGAAAAAACCCACGAAAATATTTTGGTTTTAAGAAATTTTCCCTTGATAAAATGGAAAACGTTAGTTGCTTTAGGATAAAGTGTTCAGTTTTTTCGGAAAGTTATCAAGATATGCACTTTTTTTTGTCAGATCATAAATCTTATTGTGTTTTGTAAAACAGCATGTTACATCTCATGTGAACGTGCTACAGATAAAACTATTAAAATCTGAATTAACATAAATCTCAAATTTTAAATCTATCAATCCACTGCTGGATGGGCTCCCAAAGCTTATTTCGCCAGTGTCTGCCTGAGTTAGTCTCCTCCCTGTCATTCCGGCATACTTTCAAATTTCATCCACCCATTTCCGAAGTGGTCTTATTTAGAGTCTTTTCCTGCCCCTTGGTCAATTCCAATAAAATATCTTAGTTGTTTAACAATGTTCAGCAGTTCATATAGAGCACCATATCCAGTCTACTGCCACTTGAGAATTCCTTAACGTTCTTCTTTAAAATGAAAAAACACAAAGGTGAGTTAACTTTTCAACTCTTTTGTGTGAAATCATTTTACAAAGTTGCACTTGAAGCGGCCCTCCCCGAACCCTGCAGGGGCTCCGCACTGCTTTGCTCTAGCAATGGACGCAGTTACCCACGGAACTTCTCGACACCATAATTAACTGCATGGATCATCACTGTCGGGCCTGTATTGCTGTTCGGGGTAATCACACTCCGTATTGAAGTGCTTTTTTCTATTTCACCTTGATACCTATACTTCTCTGTATTTTCATATTTGAATGGCTCATACAAAATTTAAATGCTTTGTATCACATGTTCTTACATTTTTGTTTTTGTTTTTTGTTTGTTTGTTGTTGCTGCATTTGGTCTGATAAGCTTACCACCAAATTTCATCCGAATCGGTTGCATACTTTTTGAGTTATCACGATTTTTCAATTTGTTGCTTAGTTTATGGAAACCAGTCTATATATATAATGAACGTTTTGAAAAATAATACTCTAATTATCTCGACCTGAGGTTGAGGCAGATCAGAGATTTACACACCACCACATATTTCTTTGATCACAACATTTTTCGTGAACGTTAGTTCATCATTGAGAATCTGACCTTGATATGGAGTGTCACAAACATACATGCGAAAATTCTCATGAGGCCGTGTTCAAAAACAGGTTCCTTCAGATAGACTACAACGTGATCCAGTAATTGCCCCTGTAATTCGTCGATTGTCGTTGCAAAAGCTAAAATGATTGGTAACTGATAACGGCGCCTTACGAATGGGAGGCTAGCTTCACTTGGCTACAAAATGATGCCAGGGATCATCGCTCGTTTGCTTTAGTTGCTGCCTGTGATGATCTCAGCATCGATGATGTTAGCATGAAGAGCTTTTACGACCAGTCATGAGCACACGACTCGTGTGCAATTCAAAAGTTCCTTCTTTGGAAGCAAATTTCGCAGTAAAATCACAAATGAGCCAGCTTTGATCTTCAAGACGAGTGGTGAAATTCCTGATGGGCATAGCTGATTGACAAACTCAACTGGAAATGAGATGGCACCTTCTGGATCTTCAGCAATCATGCTGTCGACACTTCGATGACTATTTTCATCACCACGGAGTCGCTTGAGAATTTCACAATTAAGCTCTGTTGTATATAGTTTCATTTTGGGTCGTCAGAATGACTTTCATTGCGATTAAACAAAATACGCTCTTTCCACGTATTAGCAACACACAGCAACCGAAAAATTTTATTCGGTCACCGCCGGGAAATAATTTTTCGGTTGCTGTGTGTTGCTAAAACGTGGAAAGAGCGATGTATTTGTTTATTCACTGACGCCACGTATTTGGAAGATTTTCACTTTCATTGTGATGTCAGCAATGTCTTAATCGGTTTGTGTGCGAATTTTATTGCCGAAGATTGAGGTGATAATGTGCTGATCTTCAACAAACTCATCAGGAAGCACGAGGAGGTCAATGTCTAGGTCATTAATCCCCGTTGCCCGATCACGGGACTCAATCATTGGAATCGTCTTGTCCGGCGGTTTCACGTTTGCAGCCGAACTGCGTCGCTTGATAAAATTTCACAGTGGAGAATTCTTGACACAATCTTCTAAAATATTTTGTAACGCTACCACGTGCAACGATGTTGGTTGTTTGGCGGAAATCTCCACCCAGCACGAAAGTTTTTCCCCAGAATGGATGTACATCATTCATCGCTTCTGGCAGCAACAAATCGATTATTCTCAATGAGTGTGACGGCAACATTGATTCCCCATCAATGATGATTATTAGCCAAGCTTTTCTCAACTTAGACGAATCATTTGATGGCACTTTCATGCTGGAGACAGAAGTTTTGACAGCTGAAATTGGAATTCTGAATCCACTATGCGACGTTCGACCTCCCTTCAGCAAATCGGCAACGATTCGAGTCGTCGCAAAAGCCAAAACGCTTGCCTTGCCCTCGTAAATAGATCATCATTGGGTTGTACATGTAAGTCTTGCCTGATACACCAGGACCGTCGATGAAGAAAAATCAGCCGCCCCGGTGGCGCAGTGGTCTAAGCGATGGCCTCTGATCATTCGTCCGAAAGGGGTCCGGGTTCGAATCCCGGTGAGGCATGGATGTTGTGTTTGTCTTACGTCACTGGCTCTCTCCCTTCCCTGGAACCAGTGACCCTAAATTAGGGACGGGCGACTGCTTATAGCCCATTGAGTTGCTCACGGTGGTCGTTAAACCTTCAATCAAAAAAAAAAAAAAAAAAAAAAGAAAAATCAAATTGCTGCTTTGTCGTAGTTCACAACAAAGATCATTTTACTGAAAAAGCGCTTAGCTTTTGCTGCTTCATCGTCCAAGTTGAAGATGTGATAACGACTGCTTCTGCAAGTCTAAAATTCGTGCACTTTGTGCCGTGAATTGGAAAACGATTCCGATTTCTTGAAGTGCTTTTCTTTCAGCAATATGACCATGAAAGTCTCGAATAAAGTCTTCAACAATGAACTCCGGAAACAGCTGAGTAGAGATGAAGTAGATCTTTTGGCGAAATTGAAGACGCGGATCACAGCGAATGTCTGTCGCAATTGTCGTGGCATGATGAATTTTGATGCTTCCTCTCAGCAGAGAACTCATCTAGTGTCGTCATCAAATAAGCCATGCGTGATTGCTGCTGTTTTGAAGCTTTCATGAAGAATTCCGGTGACGGTCTTCAAATCATTGAAGCTCATTGCACCTTGAACATACTGGAGCAGCAACCGCAAATTAAATCGTTCATAATTCTTAGGGCTAACACTGTACATTCGATACAAACTTGTCCCCTCCACGCTGCCTCTTTTTCAGGTACTGAACTTTTGATCGTAAACATAATGATATGGCAACTCCGAGTAGTAAAGATGTCTAAAAGCTTCATCAGTCGCGTTAAGCTGGAACCAATCTGACAGCTGTGTTTTTCTGCCGTCTGCTCACAGTGCTGCCTGACCTTCTTGGAAGTAAACTAATTGTTCATTTGGAAGATGAATAACAAGGCGATGAACTGCATGTGGCCGATCGTGCATGGGGTTCTCCAGAAATCTCCACATCGCTTTAGGCGCAGACACAAAGCTCGCATCGATATACTGGCTAATCTTGCATCGATATACTGGCTAATCTCGCATCGAGGTACTGGATAACCTCGTCATAAATCACATTAGCTTGCGCACCAACATCATGGAATTCAACTGCAGCTTTGTTGTAACCTTTGTAAATGTACTTAAAGATATATTTAATGGCTTTGATTGACTGTCATGATTCAGCATTCTCATGACAATTGAATTTTTTAGCCAAAACTTTGTTTTAAGGAAGGCACAACAAAGCAATTATTGGCGGTAAAATTTCGGATTTCAACTTGAACGCCTTTGCGACGTCTGTACAGCGGGTAGCCATTGACATCAGTGATCATGTGAGGTTTTAACTGCATGCTTCGAAACTTCTTTATGAACTCCTTGTTGGCCATGCAATGTGTTTTTGGATTCAAAGTGCCACATGGGTCATGAATCATTGTTCGAATGACGCTTTAGTGAAGTTTCGGCTCTACTTGACGATCAGGAATCTCAGCACAAACGTATCGAGCTACTTTTTCTACTGTGTCAATTTTCTAATCATCTCCAAAAAAAACGATCAAGATGTGTGCGTGAGGCAGTGTTCACTTTTGAAACTCGATTGTGTACACTAAAGCTTTCACATGTCCAAAAGCGCCATTCTTAGTGCTGTCTTCGAGGAGAGCTTTTAAGTTTTATGCTGAATACGGTGCTACTAAATATGGACGACCGGAAGGCGGATGCAAATTGAGAAAATGGCGGCAGATTTTTCTGAATCTCTGGCCAATTCGGATTGCATGCTATGGTCACAAATAGATCAGGTCTGCTAAATTTAGAGACAATGCCATGGCATCGTGATACCTTTCACTCATGTTGCGAGGCGAACCTTGAAATGAGGATGGGAAAATCAAGGCACACCCAACGTTCACTCCTCTTCAATCAGTAACGTCATTCAAATGAACCATTAAGTCTCGATATTGCTCGACTAGCAAACGGACTTGCTGACTGCGGATATATAGGTGATTAATTACGTTGTTTTACCTCAATCAAAAGATATTGTTTGTTTCTGCAATTAATATATGATTTCAACCATGATCCACTCAATCAACTGCAAAGTGTGGTATTCAAAAATTTATTTACAATAAAAGTCACAAGTAAAATTGTATTTAAAATTACAGAGAGTATCATAAAATACAATATATTACAAATACTAATTATACAACAATGTAGACATGTTAGTCTGTTTACATCAAAGTGAACAATTACTTTTTCACACCAATAGAAAATTGGAACATACAATCATTATATATATATATATATATATATTAATATATCAACAAATTTAAAAATTTTTAACAAATCTTATGTGCTGTAATGCTGACATGACCGTGTTTTTGTCACAATTGCATATCAAATTGTGCACCAAGACAGTTTTTTTTTAATAAAGATAGCAAGACAGCTTAGAACTGGCAAATTTGTACAAATACTGATTAAACAGAAAAAGAAGCAAACAGTCTGTAACAAATGCAAGCATCATTCCTGGTGGGTGCTGTTGAAAATTATCAGAGAGAGAGAGAGAGAGAGAGAGTTTGAAAAAAACAAAACAAAAAATGCATTTAAATACAGAAAGCCATGATTAACCTGAAACTTCTACATAAAAATAAACACCTTATTTTTATAGCATGCTTTAAATACCTTATACATCATGCAATTATAACATTTCAGCAACACATGTGCATTTATTACATATAACTTTTCCTGTTATGTTGTTTTGAATATCATGAAAACAAGATCTACATTGGACATCTATTTTAAGCACAATTTATATCTAATAGAAAATATTGTGCACATCAGAAGTAAATACAAATCAATTAAGAAGGATGGCTACTCGAGCAATTGACCTAGGTTCAAGTCCTTAATGAAACATTGGTACAGCAGGTTTGTTTTCTATGTTCCCATTCTAAAGTAAGCCAAGCTCTATGAGTATTATTTGAGTACTGGTCTTAAATGCAAAAATTATCACCTCTCCCCTTAAAAATAAGATTTAAAATCCTTTTTCATAGCTAACCTACTTTTTTTTTAATTGAGTGTTTAATGACAACCGTGAGCAATTCGATGGGCTATAAGCAGTCGCCCATCCCTAATTTAGGGTCACTGGTTCCAGGGTAGGGAGAGAGCCAGTGGCATAAGACAAACGCAACATACATGCCTTACTGGAATTCGAACACGGGACCATCTCGGAGCTAACCTACTTCCTAAGTTAAAATAATATAATTAGTTGCTAGAATCATATTGTACACTGAGTGGCCAATTTATTATGACCACCTGACAGTCTTAAGAAAATGAGCTATGGCTGCACACTGTTGCCGCCAGAGGGCGAGGCTAGTATAAAAAGGGAAAGCTCAGTGCTTGCGACAGTAGCAGAAGTGATTTTTGGGAGACCAGATGGGTAAAAAATGCGATTTGACGGACTTTCAACGTGGGATGATTGTACGAGCTAGGAGCCATGGAGCGAGTATCACCAAAACCGCCGCATTCGTGAAATGTTCCAGAGCAGCTGTTGTTAAAGTGTTTAAAGTCTGGACTGTCAGCCAAAAAACTGAGTCTCTACGTGCAACGTGTGGTCGTCATCGATTAGTGACTGCTCAGGTGGAACAGAGAGTGTCTAGACTGGTAACAGACAACAGAAGGGCAACAGTGCAGCAAATTACAGACCATCTTAATGAAGGATCTCCTCAAATGATCTCTGCATGCACTGTTCACCGTACACTGCACTGAATGGGATATGGCAAAGGGTAAAAGGGATATGGAAGCCGAAGGCCTGTTCGAACACCTTTGCTGTCTGCAGTTAACAAGAGAAAATGTCTCCAGTCCACACAGGAGCACAAGGATTGGACAGTCGATAATTGGAAACAAATTATGTGGTCCGATGAATCATGTTTTCAGTTGCATCATGCCGATGGCTGAGTGAGAATTTGGCGGAAACAGCACGAAAGCATGGACCCCAAATGCATTGCTACAACCCTTCAAGCTGGTGGAGGCAATGTTATGGTTTGGAGAATGTTTTCCTGGTATACTTTGGGCCCTTTAATTCGTGTTGATCAACGTCTGACTGGCACATCATATCTAAACATCGTTGCGGACTAAGTGCATCCTGTCATGTGGATGAATTATCCCAATGGCGATGGCTACTTTCAACAAGATAATGCGTCCTGCCATAGTGCTCCTATTGAACAGGATTGGTTTTAGGAACATGCCGGTGAGTTTACTTTGCTTAGGTGGCTCCCACAATCTCCAGATCTCAACCCCATTGAGAATTTGTGGGATGAAGTTGAACAAGCCATCAAACAGCTGGATCCACAACCCTGCAATCTCACACTCCTGGAAAGTGCTATTCATCAAGCATGGTCTCATATTCCACAAACCACCCATCAACATCTCGTGGAGTCCATGCCACGAAGAATCGACGCAGTATTAAAGGTGGCCCAACGAAGTACTGAGGGGGTGGTCATAATAAAGTGGCCACTCAGTGTATATTATAACGACTACATGCAGGTGAAGTCATATTCATTGCCTTACTTTCTAGTGCCAGTATAACCAGCAGCATAAAAAAACAAAACAAAAAAACATTCACACTGACAGCCTAACATTAAGACTCTTACAGAAGTCCTTGATTTTGAATCAGTATTTGGTACAATATTAGACTTGTAAAAATTAGGAGCACATGTTCCACCATTTACTTCTACATAAATAGTAAGTGCTACATTTGCTATGATTTATTTTAAGTATATATAACTATGTACATGTAATAGATACTATTACCAAGCATACCATTAAAGGAGCCATATGAGAAGCCATTCTGCATTAGAGTTTTGATGCAATTTTATATTTTCTGCTGACAAAAACTTTGAACAATGAAGTTGGCAGAAAGGAACAATGATGCAATGAAGTATTAGAGAGAGAGAGAGAGAGAGAGAGAGATGAGCTGATGAGGGCATAAAAGGACGCTTTTCTGATGAGCCTTCATAAAAAGGACGCTGGTGTAGAATTACAGTTATGATATATTTCTCCCCTCCCCCTTTTTATCACTAATGGTATGAACTATCTTTTTGATACAAAACAACAAATTATAAATGGATTATTTGGAAATAAAAATACATGATTTTTTAGGCAAAAATATTCAACAAAATTGCATGGTTAAAAAAAGTACACTTATTCTATTTGTTATAATAATTGGAAATTCTGCGTGTCCAGTTAACTTTAAAAATATCACTTTGATTACTAAGAGAATTCAGTGGTTGTTTGAGAATAAATGAAAAATGGAAATCAGTTACCTAATATTTTGAAGTTAAAATTTATGGGTTGAAGAATCAAATGCTACCAAAAGTACATCATTTACATGTAGCATCACAATCTGATATGTAACTGTCAAAATGAGAGAATTTAACTTATTTTTTATAACCAGGTAAAAATCTTTTTTGCAAAAAACAACAACAACACTGGCATCAACAATGAAATACACAAGCACAGGCAAACTGTTACACAGCACACTGAATTATTACAGAACAATTTAGGATTAAACATATAATTAGAATTCACTGATAACATCAAAAATCTAAGATTTAAAACAGCACGTAGAAACTTCACTTATGCTTGTAACACAACAGTCTAGTTGAGATACAGATACTGTAAAGTGATATGTATAATTTTAGAGAGTCTGGCTTCAAAACCATTTGAAGCACCAAAAAAAAAACTTTCGTTGTTGTTACAGTAAATCCAACTTGGAAAGCAAAATTATGACTGAGCACACATTTCTTAAATTGCATTGGGTTGTCGGAAAAGTCATGACGTATTTTAGCCATGTTTTGCAAAGGTCATTTATTGATAGAAAGAACAAAGATCAATCAATGATATAATGTCCATTTTGTTCGATAACCTTTTGCCATCTTTCAGTGAGCTACAGAATGCCTCGTTCATAGAAGGACCTGTCTTTCGTGGCGAAAAAGTGCATAAGGTGCTGATTTACAGCCTCATCTGAATTGAACGTTATACCACGCAAGGACTATTGAAGAGAGTGAAACAAGCAGAAGTCTAACGGCACAAGGTCAGGCGAGTATAAAATTAGTGGAGCTTGGGTGGGATGTGTTGCCACACATCCCACCCAAGCTCCAATAATTTTTGGCGGGTGATCAAACTTGTGTGTGGTCTCGCGTTGTCGTGATGCAACACACCTTTACGATGAACGAGCTCTGAACGTTTCTGGATGATGGATTCGTTCAAACTGTCTAATTGCCAACAGTACACATTCAAACTGATTGTTTGGTTCCATGGTAGGAGCTCGAAAAACACGACACCTTTAAAATCCCACTACACTGAGACTAGAATCTTCCGCTGATGAATGTCTGCTTTGGATGTCGTTTGAGGCGAAGCAGTACGTCGGGACCAAGACCATTTGCACAGCACATTGTTGTACACAATCCACTTTTCATCACCAGTTATCAGTCACTTCAAAAATGGATCATTTTCCTCATGTTTAATGAGCATATCGCAGATGTTTATACGCGCCGTCAATTGAGCTTCTTTGAGTTCATGAGGAACCCACACATCGAGTTTGCTTGCGTATCGGAGCTTCTTCAGGTGGTCGTGAACGCTTGAATGATGGATGTGCAATGTGTCTGCAATCTCTTGTGTCGTGTAATGTGGGTTTGACTTGATCAGTGCCTTGATTTGGTCGTCATTAACCTCGGTTGGCCTCCCGGACTGGGGAGCATCGTTGAGGTCTAAATCACAAGCACGGAATTTTGTGAACCACCGCTGGCACTGACGTTCTTGTAGAGCATTATCACCGTACACTTTTATGCAACTTTTCACAAGCTTGACGCGTGTTCTTCCCTTTACGGAAGTAAAACAGTAAAATATGGCGAAAATGCACAGTTTGGTCTTCCATCTTCAACTTGATGTCAAATCTCCGCAAATCAACCAAATCACTCGCTATTCCTTTTAGACTGCAGCTAGAACTGGCACCTGTCGAATGCCATAGCGATAACAGAGCTGCGCATGCCTCTAGTACTTCCAAAACCGCATAACCACCATCGAGTGTCAAAATACGTCATGACTTTTCCAACAACCTAATAGATAGACTATATATCATATTTTTTGGAATATGAGATGCACTTTTTTTTTTTCAAAAAAATTGGTATCCCCCTCCCCTAAGTCTTATATACTGTAGGTCATTACTACTGTCATGAATGTATATACATGTATGCTCCTATAGTTGTTAAATGAGTTTAAAATGTTATAACTTTATCTTTGGTATCTGATATTCTTCTGCACTTTTTCTACTATGTCATTATATCACGAATGCTTGTACATAAATACTATACTTTAATGTTTATCCATTGTTGACTGTGCATGTATGTTTTTTATGAGCCAAGCCTGCATCGTGCTAGACATGTGTATTTGTGCCAGTGTGCATACCCGTGCATTCACAAGTTAATGATATAACATACAGTTTAAGCACATACCTCATGTTGTACATAGTGATCTGAAACAGACTTAAAAGACTATCATAATTCTTTTCAAAGGCCAAGTGATAGGAAATGAAGGGACAGAACTGCATCTCAGATCGAAACATCATAACAGACACTTAAGACATCCACTAGAAAACTGAGGGTGCAAACACATTAGTGCAGGCTGTATTATTGCTGCTGAAAAATTTTTGGTTTGGAGAGAACTTTAGTAGACAAAACGCAATGATCTTATTCATTCACAGTAACATAAATACTGTGTAGCTGTGATTTTGAAATAAATTTTAGAAGAATCCATTCAAGAAACACGAAAAATTTCCTTGAACTTTAACTGGCAAGAACGTACCTTTATTTGCAGTTTATGAAGAATGGTGCTGCGACATCAGACTGATCATCTTGCTGAACTTGACGATCTTCTACCAGGGTCATGCAGAGATTAGCCTGTTCATTTCTTTGGTGATATTTTTTATTTCGAATGTTCTTGACAAAGCTTTTGATCGAAAAAAAAAAATAATAATCCCCTGTTTGCAGGAATTGCTTGTATGCTCACAGAATGCCACCAGACTTTGACCAGGCCCATCTAACTTGGACACATGAGGATGACAATCCAAAGCAAGATCAAAGGCCGTTGGCTTTACAAAGATGTGACATCACAGGCAAATCCTACAGTGCATGTATGCCATTGGCTGAATGACTGAGTGGCATTTCTGTTTTTTTCCATCAGTGGTATGACATATTGCTAATTTTGTAAATCACAAGCACTCATTGATTCATACACTACAGTGTTTCAACTCCTCATTTTTTTTTCTTAATAAGAATCTTTAAAATGCAATTTTATTTTATTTTTTTAATATTTTTCAAAAAATAAAGGTGCATCATATATTTCAAAAAATAAGGTATATATATATATAGCACTTTTAGTTCGTTTGCAATACTGTAGTGTGATAAACCATTCACACACACAACAAATTCATACAGCTCAGACTTAATTTGCCTTAATATAACATACCACTTGTTCAAGGAATTATTACCACTGGTTCAAGGAATTATTTATCTTATAAACTCCACTGACATTTGCAGATGCAAATATAGCACAATAACTGCACTGGATATTTGAAAATTCAGAGAAGAATAATACTCTGAAAAAGTCCTGAACTGGTCCAGTTTTAGTCATATCAATTGTTCTTTCCTCAAATATTATAATCCGTCCTTCTGTTGATAGTGTTTCAACCCATATGCACTTAGATGAGAAACATGGCTCAGGTCTGTACAACTCTACATAAGCTTGTTACACTTTTTACTGATCTACTAGTAGATCAAATAACACCATAAATCTCCAAAATGCCTAAATTGCTAAAAAAAGCAGTTTAGTACAAAATGACTAATCTGCTTATGGGGAATCCTTAAAATTTCATTAAAATATTCTAATTCATCTCAAGTCACATGTCAAAAGAGTTTCACTCTTATTAAGATAGAAAGGCACCCATAGTGCATGTTAGCAAAGCTGCACCAACAGTTCTAATTATTTATTAAAGTATGAAAATATTTTTAAGAACAATGATCACTTGATTTTATTTTTAAGATACTATTTCGATACTTTTAATGTACAACTACATTAAACTGCTGTTAGTTAGATCCATAAAATTTTCAGCGAAATCAATGGATCAGGGAGAGCTGAAAACTAATGGCAACTATTAAAAATCTGAATAGCAGTACAGCATAAAAAACACAATACCATCAGCCATACTGCTTCTTAAGAATATCTACAGGTTTCATTTTCATACACTGTTGCAAAATGATGATTACACACTTAACATATTTGCTTCATTACCCAAATGCACTATAAAAATGCAGTACTTAATTCAAGTGAGTAAAATTTGAAAACGGTAAATAAAATATACAAGATATTGCATGTATTACCTTGTTCCATGATAACAATCTCTTGTGCCACAAATCTAACCAATGACACGTCCTAAGTAGTTAAAATTTGAGACTCATTGTTACCTGGCTTGCAACTCTCTCGCCCATGCTTTACTACTATCATCTATAATTATTGTTAGATTTTTTCAATACCATTAATTTCCCTGTGATTGGTGGCATTTAAGTAGTTGTGCTTTCCATTTATAACTACAACAACAGAAGAACTTCACAGGCAGTGAGGCACCTGGGTACTGTGAAGTGTATGTCAAGCATACAATAAACAAGACTTTTTTTATGAAATAAATGTGTATTTTTGCACAGTTCATTATTACACAATCATCACTTCTTTTTACTCTTTCCTAGCTTCATTCTAACTGGGATGTTATATATATATATATATATATATATATATATATATATATATATATATATATATATATACATACATCCCAAGACAATTGTGTTGGTGCAGATGAAATATACAAGGTAAGAGTGCCACCCAAATCCTCATAAAATTGGAATAACCTACCCCCATAGACAAAATAGTTCCCTCCTCTGTGTTGACACATTTCTGCCAACAGGCGAGGATGCTGTGCATTCCATGGTGATAAAACTCCAGCATCTCATGGTGATAAAGCTCGGGAGTCTTAGAGGCAAACAAAGAGGCACTGGCACAGCTTGGCCATTTAGGAAGGTCTTATCTGCAGGGAAATGGTCCACATGTTGGAAAAAGTGCTAATCTGTGGGAGCACGATCTGAGGAATATAGAGGGTGCGGCAGAGTTCTGTTGTCTAACTGATGGATTTGTTGGGCAGACCTTCGGGAGACAAGTGTGAGTGTTGTTGTGCAACACAAGGATCCCATGCCTGCTGACTAAAAATAACTGCTTGGTATGGAATATTTTGAGCAACTGCTGCATTTTAGCACAATAGTGGTCTTCATTGATGGTCTCACCTGGTCAGAGAAACGAAGGATGAATCAAGCTAGCAGCACAACCACCGTATGAGAACCACCACTTTCTGTAGGTGTAGGGATGGCTTTGGGCTGTGTTCAGGTGGCTCTGTTGCATTCAGCAATAGTGCTAATTGCTTGCAATTGATGTAGATGACCCACTTTTCATCACAGGTATCATCTGAAGCAAGAATGCCTCCCATATGTGCCATGCAATAAGAGAAATGCATACCTCCAGAGGACATGCCTTATTAGCTGCTATCAATTCATGTGGCACACAGACATCCAGCTTTTTCACTTTCCCCAGGGCCACCAGGCACTGGAATACTGCTGAGTAATGCACATGGGCATTTGTTGCTGTCTCACAGATATTTTGCCATGGGTCAGCATCACTTTTGTTACAGTTACTGGTGGACAGCCATGAGGCACATTGGCAAGGGCTATGTCTCCTTGGAATTTTGTGAACCATCTGTGTATCATGTATTCATTTGCAGTACCCTGCCCAAATGCCACACAAATGCTCTGAAACACTATACCCATGGAATGTCCAAGTTTGAACTTGCACAGAAAAACTGCGCGCAGCTGGTCTGTTTCCATGGTCTACTTTGACGGAAGCCCATGCACTGGCAGTTGAACTTTGTCATGAAATTAGGCACACAATGGCGACACCAGATGTATGCTGACATTGTGACATATGATGCTGGATGACACTATTTCACTGGAGGAGTCAAATACATTCACCCACTGAAAGAAGACATTTCATTTGCACCAATCCAACAATAAAATCGTAGGCATATAATCACTGTACACAGAGTTAAGCATGCAATAATTTCAGAAACCAAGAAGAATACAACAGAAACTGGGGAAGGGATGTAACAGATAAAATACTGCATCACACTACATAGTTTGAAATAATCTACACCACAGTTCTCCATGGGTAATTACTTGGAAGTGGTAATTTTTGTTGCTACAAATATGCACTTAAACAGCAAATAGTTTTACTCATGAATTCCTACTTGACCACCTCAGTTAAACAAATTTTTTCAAGTGAGTACAGAACTGTTGTTTCTTTCCATAGAAGTCAGGTTTAATGCAGAATGCTTTAACACCTGTGATGTAACAATATGTGGGCAAGACATGAATAACATGGTCAGAGACAATGCTGCCTCAGACTATAGAGTTATTGAGTCACACACTTTTGCCCTAAAACTGAAATATATTTCATTGAAATGTAGCAAAAACTATGTGAAATGCTTGGATTTACATCATCCCTGATATTTTGTACAAAAGTTTATAATGAAACTGACAAATGCAGGAAAAAAGAACATTAAGTAATGGAAAATGCTACATTGTTTCAGGAAGCTTCAAATGCACTGAAAAAATGCCCATACAACCACTGCTCTCCACAAAACAGGTGTGAGTTCACTTCGCTTGGATGGTCTCTGGATCATGTGCAAGCTATATTACTTTTCTCGTTTGATGCCGTATGTTTAAAATCAAATCAAATCTGGTTGGATGACTTTGTTTATATAAGTTTACTTTTTGTGTTTCATTGCACATGTGCATAGCTTGAAAATAAATAAATAAATACAGGAAGGAAGCAGTAATGATAAGCTATGCAATTTTATGTTAATTTAGTTTTGGAACAAGATATTTGTAAGTGGTCTTTGCAAAACAGATAGACCGATAGTACTATATTTCATACTGTGCCCAAAAGACTTGCAAGAAGTATGGATGTTGTTGGCTTTGCTCCTGATTATGCACTGGAAGCAAATGAATCACCACAGCATTTATTTCAGAGAAATTATGAGCAACAGTTGTTTACAGAACTTACAGGTCTAATTACATTCACTTAGATAGACTATATTACAATTCTTCTCCATTATTTGTCTTATGTGGAAAATTTCTAATAGCCTACTGTTCTTTTGATTATGTAGTAGGTTATTTGATTTGCCCTTTTCTGCAGCAATTTTCCATTTTCAAGTGTTTCAAAAATTGGTAATTCAGGAGCATATTAACCTAAATTATTCCAAAATTTAGCCAATATTTTTCACCTTTTGTGTGTCTGTGTGTGTATACACTATTACTATTTTGGCAAAAATAATACATACGTATGAGAAAATTTGTTGACACACAGATAAGTTGCATGATGTCAGAATAAAATACTGTAGCAATCACTGTTCATACAAAGATGTAACATTGCACAAACAATTGGAAAAAAGGATATTTGTGTAATCACACTGAGTAATCTAATCTGTAATCTAAAGAAATTAACAGTAATTTGTTGACAGAGGCATTTTTACCTAGGTAAAAATACCAATTTTAAATATACTGAAAAGACGCTTTATTTATATGCAAAGAAAAGATAATATTTCAGGGAAGTTATAACAGATATTTAAACTGGAAGGAAATCCTCCACACTGAATTTTGTGGAAGATGTGTGGAGCTGGAGGGACTTAAAAACCAGTACTGCCCCACCTCCTCACTGTGTGGGACAAAAGCGTTCTAAATGGTAAGGTTATCAAACCAGCTGTAAAAGCAGTTGATATTCTTAGGTTAAGCAAGTCACCCTGCACGGACCCAAGCCCGAGCACTAACACTGTGTTGACAGCTGAATAGAATGATACTGGGGCTAAACTGTGTCATAAACAATCTCCTTGGGGTACCAGTCAAAATCCAATCATAATCAGCCTTCCACCTATTTGAGTTATGAATGGATGATGGCACTTTCTTACATGAATTCAAGGCTTATGAGAAACATTTCCAAAACAACAAATTCTATTAGGTACATAAAAAGTCACCACAAAATTACCAGGTAATGATCAAGGTTGGTTATGCAAATATATGGATATGGAAAGTATAGGGGGAAAAAAGTAAAATTAACCATAAAATTGAAAAAATAATCAACCTAAATGTGGTAGACATCAGAGAGACTAAGAACTGTATGTCAAGAGAATGTGTTCTAAGTGGCAGGTTTAGCATGATATATTCTGGTGTAAGGAAAGGTCAAGCATGAGACCGTGTAGCAATGGCATTTGATGATGAAATGAACTTGAAAGTAGTGGCAGTTTATGGAACACTAGAAGGCTCTAGTTCTGAAGTAGATGCTTTCTTATTTGAGAATTTAGGCTTGTTAGTTAAAACCAGTTATTGTTCTGTATTTCAAAGGAAGACTTGGAAATGACAGCTAGAAAACTGGAGCTATAATGGATATAGTTGGAGTGAACAGCGTGGGAAATGTGAATGGGAAAAGACAAATTTATGTTTTGGCAATGAACACTTAATCCAATTTTTTGACAGAAAAGCATTCAAAAATAATAAATATACTTGGTTGGAAGGGTGAGAAATACACTCAGTAGACAAAACATTAGAGATAAAGGTGATGGGTTGTTGACATGGGCATCTCATGCGCAGAGTAGAACAGAACCAAACCAAATGCAGGCGATAAATAGGCGGACAGCAGGGCTTCCTGTCCTGCTGTATCGTAATTTACAAACATGGTAAATGTGGTGATCTGAGTGACTTTGATTGTGAGCGCATTGTTGCCACAAGACAGATGGGTCATTCTGTCACCCAAGTGGTAAGAAACCTAGGATTCTCAAGGGCATACTGTGAGTATACCATCGACAGATGTACCAGTACCCAGAGAGCAAGCGGTGGCCAACCACATGCCATTGATGACCGGGGTCGATGTAGACTATCCAGGCTCGTACAGATAAAGTAGCCCTGTGAAGCTGTCACTAAAACGTGAAAGGCTTTTATCAGTATCTAAGCTGTTTTTATGAGGCTAAAGAGAAGGATTACAAAAAGGCTTATCAAAAGGCAAAGAGGTGTGTTAGAGATGCAAAAAGAAAGGGACCAGAAGACTAGTTTTATGGGGTTTATTTTGAAGATGTCCCAAATTTCTCTAAAAGTGACTTGGATCCTATTAATCACATGAGAATGAATGGAAATGCTGAGATTATTTGATAAATATGGGCAGCTCCTTATACCAGAGGAGTAGATTTTGAAGAGCTACTGAATGAAAAATAAACTGAGTAGATTTTGAAGGCCTGTTGAATGAAAATCAAAGAACAGGAGTGAAAGTACGAAAAGAGGACACTGATGCTAATTATGATGACTGTGGTAAAGACTACCACAGTGAAATTGATCCAAAACTGATTAAGCACAGAGGATATACAGATGTACATTTCTAATCATTAATGACTTCATGGTTTCCTCTAATTACTTTCAGTACCATAAATACTTAACGGGAATTATAGAGGATAAATTAAATGTACCTACCTTAATAACTTTATCCTCTATAATTCCCATTAAGTTTTTATGGTACAGATGTACATTGGTTACACAGAGCCATGGGAAAGTGGTTTGGTTCCTGAGAATATGCAAAATTCATTCATTATTGTATTACACCTGTATACCCAAAAGTGGGTGTTCAGGTTCATAATGCACCATACCATATGTAAGTACATAATATGATAAAATAAAAATTTAGCGATGATTACCTACAAACTTTCTCTCTCCCTCTAGTTTCATTGCAAGTTTCTGCTCCTGACAGATCACTTTGTCTATTCACTATTGGTCATCATATTAATACATCACCTATCAGTTTTATTCTAGGTCTCAAACACCTGTTATGGAAATCTTTCCTCTCCCACATGACACATATGCCCAATCCACCTAAATATGTTTTCATTAACTTCACTTTCAACAGAAGAAATACTCAACTCAGAACTCATATCTGCATTACTAATCCTGTCATGCCACTGAACATCTAGTTTCCCTACAACCTACATTCCTCTTGCCATTCTCATGTTAGCTGTATCTAACAGACAAACCAGACCTTACATTGTATCTAACTTTGACCGATAAGTTTAAATAGCTTAACATAAATAGCCAGCTTTGTTTTTTGGGACAACCTCCATCTAAATGAAAATAGTCTTATACACAGATGATATGAGACTTTTCCTGCTTTGTCAATTTTCTTGTCCAATTTCTTATCAACCTCCACAGTTTCATCAGTTACTACAATACAGAAAGTTTTAAAAATGTGATAACTATTCAAGCTTTTTCCTCTGAACTACACAAACGATTAATATTTTTGACAGTTTGACTTAAAGCCATAGATTTAGACTTTTCTAGATGTATATACACTCATCCCAAATTCTTTCCAACTCCTACTAAACTGATTAAGGTTATACTGTAAGCTACTGTCATTCCTTGACATTACACCAAACTGTTGATGTCAGATTGTGTACCTTAACATCTTGTTATGAAGTTACTTTTTTTAACAAACATATCCACATAATTTAGAAACATAAGTGGAGAAAACTAGTTAAGTTCAAAACACTTACCAGTTTTTATGCCAAGCATGAGCGATGCAAAATTTTTGGTCCAATCTCAGTAACTTGCCTTTCATGTAATAACTTTTTAATGCACTGAACAGCTTAGAGTCCCAATCAAAAGCCTTTTCAAAGTAAACTAATACTACATACAGACCTTTGTTCACTTCAGAAAACGTTTTAGAAAGCTACATGAGTTCAAACATATTAACCTGACAACCACTACAATTCCCTCAGCCATTCTGCACACAGCTGATTTTTCTCCACCTATGTAAGTTTTCTAGCCAATGTATGTATATAAACTTTTCAAGGAACACTATTTGTGCCAACATGTAAGAAAGGAAACACGAAAAGTTGTCTCCTAGTATTCTTTACAGGGTTTACTTGAGTATTTTGAATAATAAGCTTAGAAAGGCAGTGGAAATTATGCAGAATGAAGAACAATGTGGCTTTTGGAGGTGGCAAGGGATACTAAGATTTTCTGAGGAGTTGTTACATGGATGACCAGTGATCCACAGGTAATTCAGTACATAATTCTGACTGCTTTGAATATTCGACTGCATTACCACATATTTCTGAGGAATATTTTTTCCTTAAATTCTACATCTGAAATACTGGCAAATTAAGACCTACATCAAGCCTGGATGTAGAGGGTCATGATCATCCAATGAGGCAGATTGCTTCAACTAGCAAAAAATCTGAGTTTTCAGATTCCTAAGTTACAATTGCTTGGAACTTCATTGCCCTGGGTGGTGTAATGGTTAGCATATTTGAATGAAAATCAGGTTCGATTCCTACTCCAGGGCGATGCAATTTTTGTCTTCTGAGGAGTTGTTACATGGACGACCAGTGAACCACAAGCAATTCAGTACATAATTCTGATTGCTTTCAATATTCTATACCAAGATAATATATTTGTTTTTGCAATGCTTTCTGAAAAGTTTCATATGGTGAGTGAGGATTTATATATATGTTGTTCATTTGATTCTGAAAAGGCTTTTTGACCAAGTACCTAGGGACAAATTGTTGAGGTGAAAAAAAGTGCAGGCTACTGAAATCAATAATAAGCATTATAACTTATAAAAATAACTAGCTTAAAGAACTTGTTTTCTATAAAATACTGGGAAATAATTTTATATTAACTCTGTAGTGAAGCAGAAATGCAGACAGTCCTCATTTATGTTTGTGATTCATGCAGATAAATAACTGACAGAAATTCACTTAGTGTGAAAAATGTGCAATGAAGACCAATATTAATAAATCTAAATCAATGATTCTTTGCCAAACTCTAAAAGTTATTAATTTTGTATAACAAGAGAAGAGCCTAGAACAGGTAATCAATTTTAATTATTGAGGTTGGTTATTGTTGGAATAGTGGAAGGCTTCACGAGAAACTAGTCAACAGAACTAGAAATGTAGGGGAAGTCTTATCAGCTGTATAATAGCATTTTCACCATGAAAGAGGTTATCCAGAGAACTACACTTGCTGTTTCCAATCCAGTAATTATACATAACTTCTATTATGGCACCAAGAGTTTAATGCAAAATCAAGAGATCTGTTGAAAGTTAGAAGTGGCAGGCAGGCATGAGAGTGGTAAGAGGAACCTAGAGGGGAAAAAATAGGCAAATCCAGTGGCAAAACAGAATTATTAATGCAGACATTAGAACTGAGTTTGGTACCTCTTCAGTAGAAGAAAAGATTAATGAGTACATATTGAGATGGCATGGATATCTTGAGTTGAACAAAAAATGGAAAGTTTGCCAAAACAATTGTTGAATTCTGTGTCTACCAGGCTGCAGACAAAGAAGTAGACTAGGAAGTCCTAAGTGCATAAAAGCATAACATGGACAATATGTGGCTGCAAAATAAATATATAGCTATTATTTATAGAAGCAGAAATACTGTTCATCACATGTTTATACTATCATTGAAAAATATAAAATTCATTGATCATTGAAAAATAAAAATATATATATTATTTTTCTGATCATTGAAAAATATAAAAGAAAATGTAATAATAATTCACCTATAGACCTTCCACATGCATGGAGATACCTTTCAGAATCTGAAAACCAATGTATGATTCAACAAAAGTCAAATAAACCTTGAGTACTTGGCTTAGCCAACTGGTGGGATGAATATGTCAGCAAGGCTCCCACAGATGGCGCTATGCATGAACTGCACAATGAGGTATAGAGGTTCGTTCTTGATGCGCTGATGTTCAAGTATTGCCTATCATTCGGACACATCATATTACATCTGTGGTCATTGTGGAGGACTTAGCACCTCTGAACCCTTTGATCCACTGATGAAGGCATAATATATACCAAACATGTATGGATACTCATAGCAAGAGTGGAATTGAGATGGGTCCTGTGGTTTTTACCTTTGTTGGATTTTTACTACTCAGGAGATTTTAAGTTCTCATTTCATTTGAAGTTTGTTCTTTTATATTTGGTTTCACACCTTTTATTCACTTTTCCCTTCAATTCATCAATTTCAACTTCTGCTATGTTATATAGCTTATCAACTTATCATAATTGTTCTTGTATGGATGATATCGAACAGCAATCGAAATATGCCTACTTTTGAAATTGGGGTAAGTCCTTTGTATTTTGCTACTTGTTGATATTACTGGAAATCTATCGACCTCTGCTTAAGTACAAACACGTGATGAACAGTATTTCTGCTACTATAATTATTTAAAGAAGTAGACCTCGGAGATGGATTAAGTGAATGAGATCAGCCACTGAAGACTAAGGAAACAATATATTAGAGGCAGAAATTTGGGCTGTGGACAGAAATGCACGGAGGAAGTTCACTGCCAAAAAGAATTCATAGTTTTATTCTTTTTTTATGAGGTCTTTGTGCCAAAACCATGCTCATAAGCTGAGCAAGTACATAGATATGAGAAGGTAATGATAATAATACAAGAAAAGATAGCATTTGGACTCATAATGTATTTTTATCTTCAAGCATATAAATATTTCTTTGCACTGACTTTTCCAGGAAGATTTCTATATCAATTTAACATCACCATGGGTGCCACTAAAATTTTATACCAGGACTGAAAATCATCATCATCGGAGTGAGTTAAAAGGATCACACGAAGCCTGAAAATCAAAGTACATCACATCAAGGAGTCTGGCTTTATTAGCAAATGTTGGGCACAAGTATTATATATATATATATACACACACACACACACATATATATATATATATCATCATAATTGTCAACCATTATCAATCCACTGCTGGACGAAGGTCTCCCCAAGTTTCTTCCACAACGGTCTGTCTTGTGCCATATAATACCCCCCGCCCCCCAGACAAACACAGAAAATCTGTGATTTCAGAAAAATTGTGGTAACAAAATTAACACCAGTTATATATGTTTGAACTAATGATCACTTAAGCACTAACATACACACTAATTTCATCATATTTCTATTTTTTTTACTCGGAATTTGCAAATCTTGTGACATTGATAATTACTTAGAACTCAAACCCACTAAGAAATTCCAGAGTTGAAAAAAATTTATATCATTTGCAAAAATATTTTAAAACATCCATACCTGTTCAAAATACTTTCTTGGAGATTAAACTTTTCTTTTGTTGTTCTAGACATAACTGAAAGCAGATTATAATGAGGAACAATTTTTTCACAAACATTGATTCTGGGCTAAACAAAGCTTTCTGATCAGCCAAAGATGACTGTGCAATAACTGGCTTTGCTCCTGGTAAAGTCCGAATGAAATATTGGGCTAATACACTGCTGGACAATTGCTAAGGACGGATCATAAACCGTTATATAGCGCATAAAAAAGTAAGTGTGGTTGGATGCCAAGTGAAATAAAATAATGTCAGAATGCCAGGACATTACAAGAAAGACAATTTATTGTGCTCTGAAATCCAGAAGGCTTTGGAACGTGTTCAAGGGACAAATAGGCCATTTTGTGCAGAATACGTAAACGTGAAAAAAATGCAATTACCATCCGCAGGCGTTCCGGCGTAAGATCTCAATACGGGATATGGCCACCATGGAGGGCGATGCAAGATTCCACACGTCGTGTCATGCTTTGCACAACATTATCAAGCAGCTGTTGGGGTAATTTATCACATTCCTCTGTCAGTGCACGGATGAGGGTGTCCTTGTTTATTGGAGGCCATTGGCCACCAGCAAGACTCCTCCCCAAAGCATCCCACACATTTTCAATGGGATTCAGATCTGGAGAACGTGCTGGCCATACGAGGCATTGAATATCCTCGCTCTCAAGACACTCCTGGATAGCGGCTGTTCGATGACATGTTGCGTTGTCATCCATTAAAATGAATCTATCACCGACAGCACCACGGAACATGCGAACATGAGGTAGCAGAACATCATTAATGTATCGTTGGCCAGTCATAGTCCCAGTTGGAAGCACATAGAGGGACGTACGGCCATTGATCATGATGCCAGCCCATACCATGACACTACATGTCGGATATCGGTCCCTTTCCTGTATGTTTGCTGGACAATATGCAGTACCACTATCACGCCAGATCAGTTGTCATCGACAATCAGACGATAGACTGTATCTACTCTCATCTGAGAAGAGACAGCAGACCAGTCGTTATCAGTCCAATTGCGATGTTGATGGCACCATTGCAAAGGGGCGGTACGGTGACGTCTGGACAATGGGATGCACACAACAGGACGGCGGGCGTATAATCCTCCTTCATGCAAACGTCTGGCGACAGTTTTTCGGGAGATCCGCTTGCCAGTAGCAGCCATAAACTGATTTGCTACCTCACTAGCTGTGCTGCGCCGGTGTCTTTTTGTTGACAGCACTATGTACCGATCTTCTGCACGTGTCGTACTGCGAACACGACCTCCCCCGTGACGTTTGCTACACTCTCCATTTGTTTGAAATGATTTCCAAAGCCTTGAAACAACACTGTGGCTGACGTCGAACTCCCTGGCAACATCTGTTATTTTTCGCCCTTCTTCAATCTTGCCAATAATACGGCCACGCGTAAAATCATCTAGGTGATATCGGGAAGACATACTGAAAATTGCAAGTTCGTCAATTGATTCTTTCCCTTTCAACTTTGCGTTTGAACAACAACGGTCAATACGCGTCAAGTCCTTTATATCTCTTATCAGCGCTATGACGTTACGAACAAGTTCGGCAATCCAAAATTTGCATACGCACAATACGTCTTACTGTATCCCGCACTTATGCTAATTTCCATATTTTCCTGCCTTCCATTTTATGGTTGCTATCATTGCTATTGTCATCGGTCCTTAGCAATTGTCCGGCAGTGTAATGCTTTCACGTGTTCTGCATCACTAGAATGCTTAACTAAAGCCTTTTTTCCATTATTAGCATAATTTATTTTTCTTCCACATAAAATACAAAAGTATAACCCAGGCTGTTTAATTTTACAACACCACTCTTCATACTTACGTTAATTTTTTATTCAAAATGTCCAGACACTCCCATCGCCATTTATTTTTAACAGCACTGTCATCAAGTTCAGCAGTGTGATTATGCTCAATAAACAACAAAGAACTTATATTAAATCAGAACATTACGGAAATTCAAAGATTAAAGAAACTGCACAAAATAGACCTATGCTCTCCTGCATTTAGCCATCTGATTGTCGATGCAAATTGAATGATTTCATAAACACTTCTTACAAAATGAACACATAAAATGATCTTTACTCTAAATAGAAGGTACATCAATAATATTCCCATCCATCATCAATATGAGAGCTGAGATAATCTTATCCTATCCCTTCAACAGAGACTTCAACAACGCATGCACACAGTATATCGACTTGCATTCCGGGTGAAAGAGTGGGAACCCAATCGGTGGAAAAAAATTTGAAGTCTACAAGCATGCATATTACAGGCAAGGAGGATAACAGTTGTGTCAGGATTGAGATGCTAGTGGAAGGAACACCCAGCAACAAGTTTTGTGGGTTCTGCTAGTGGAAAACAGTGCTTGGTGCTCCCCCTCATACACATGTGATCAGGAAAGCACCTCCCCCACTCCCCACTTTCACCAAGGAAACCTTCCACCCACCCACTCCTGAGGACACCCACCCCATCTCCTCCTCACCAGAGAAGGAACTCACTCTTTCTGTCACAGCAAGAGACATGCCTACCACTGCATAAACCCCCCCCCCCACCATACACACACTTAGTTCATGCCCAAAAGTTATTATTATACATCTGCCGAGACTCAGCATTCAGTGATCACAGAAATGAGATTTTGCACAATTTTTGGCAAAAAGAAAAAAGGTGGGGGGGGGGGGAAGAGTTCAGATAATTAATTTGACAATCATAACAGGTTTCAAAATTTTTCAAAAGAATGGAACCCTTGCATCACATAAAAATTTAATTTAACACACCCAGAGTTTACTTTTTAGTAAAACTGTGGTTCCATGCCTTCAAACCACTAAGTATGACCATAAAAATATTTTACAGAAAGTTACAGAGAATCTATGTGAAAATATGCATTTTAAAATCTCAATACAGTGAAATCTCTAATTAATCACTGCTTGGACTGGAAAAAAATTACCATTGTTGGGAGGTGGTCATTTATCAAAGTTAGGCCTAAATTAATATTGTTTGTTTTGTTGCATTTGGACTGAGCAAATCCTGGAAGTCAATGCAGAAGTAGAAACAGATGTGGTCAGCAACTGAAGAGATGCAGAGATCAGAAAGCAGACTGCATACTGTTAATTAAGCCTGCAGAAAATTGAGCTTAGTTCAAAAGCTAAAATGTCCAGATTTAAAACAGTTAATACAATTGATTGTTTACAGCTGAACTTTTGAGCCAGCAAAATGAATAATAAAAATGAGTTTAGTAGTTTAAATGAAAGAGTTTTTTTCATTATTTCTACCTACGGCTCACTAGAATTGGATGACCACCACCTAAACTTTAACAATCAATCATGGTGTAGAGGATTTTTGGAAGGCAGCATCTGACCCCTGGTTTTAAACAGCCCTTAGAAATAGCAAGCTAAGAGATTAGAGTTAGGGTACCCACAGGAAAGGAAAACAGAACAATTTTAGAGACAGTGAAGTGTAACTGCACAATTACACAGCCATGCATGGGAAAGCAGGAACAGAATTCACAGGTGCAAAACTTATGGCACTGCCACAAACCTGCAATATTCTGAGCACCAGAACTCACCACAACCAGCCATGGTGGGGGACTGAGATATATATGCAAGCTGTAGCTTACCTCAAATAATTATTGTCACATGCCAAACTAAACTTGAACTCTTTTCTTTATGCTTAAGCATGCAGTTGTACACACCATAACACAAAACATACTGCCCAAGACACAATCACTATGGTAACATTATTTGTTCCCATTTTACTCACATGCCAAAGTATCAAAGGAGCTAAGTAAAATCCTAAGGGACCAGGTGCCAGCAAGACCTCCTTCTAGACTAGACTGAGTGGGTTGTCCGTTGATGGCTGCTAAGAGGTTCTGCTGTTTAAAGGTTATCACTCATATTAATCCTACTATGGGTGTTCTGCACCAAACAAAATTTGCCATTTTTTGGAGGTTTCCATTGCCTAGGTGTCCATTAATGGAGGTTTCACTGTAATACCCATTTTGTTTAGGAAGTTTGTCAATCAACTTTTTTATTGTTAATTAAGTACCAGTTGATTTACCTTAATTTGCAACATAGCAAAACTTAACATCTGATTATAAATTTCTCTTTTACTATTTTTTTAAACTTAAATATTACAATCTCAGTAATAACCAACTAATTTCCAAGTAATATGCAAATCTTTTAATGATGTTAAGTTATAAAAAGTTTTAAAACATATATTTCATATCAATTAGTATTTCACATATAAAGGTTTTTGCTTCCAAATTATTGTTGCTTCATCTTGTGAAGGGTGGGGAGCAGAATTATTAATTTTGAACAAATTTTTAAAATAGCGCTTGATTGTTTCATTTTATATACTGCTCACAAATCATTAAAGAACCACAGTTACAATACAAATCAATTTCCAAAATCAGTTAGCTAAAAAAGGAAAATGCATATACACAAGCAAAGAAAAAACTAGAAGATATGTGAATAAAACCACAATACTTCTGCAAGACAGCTGTAACACATATATACATTCTATTCTTGAGCAATAAAGAATACCAACAGTCACCAACTGGAATTAAGATTGGAAACTTAGTACAGAAATTAGTAGCCTTTTGACAAATACTGACAGTAACATGATCTACAATTTTCAAAGAAAGTAAACAGATGTGAGTATACATGTTACATTTTACCATAAGCTTTCAAACCAATTTCACACCCAAAAAGCTGAGGTTAAAATGCTATATTTGTTAGTTTTCGTATATCCAATTTGCTCATTAAACTTCATATCACCAAACGCAGCTTTATCTTGGGATCACACTGAACTCTTGCTAAACAAACAGTTTAAAAGGTATGTTCTGAAATTAAAGAACGAATTGAGTGTTATTACAGCAGAACAATGATCGAAAAATAACAGTAACATATGATAAACATTCAACTTTACACAGAGTCAGAAACTGACAAAAAAATTTCACACACAGTCAAATATTATATATTCTACCAATTTAAATTATTCAATTACCTGTCAGCCTGTAAAAGTTTAAATAACTCAGACACTAAGCAAAATGTAAGTTTTTCAGCAGTGGAACATTATTTACACGTTATCAAGTACAAAGTAGACAAATATCTTTTTTGATGCATAAAGCCTGTAAATATTAATTTTTGATCTGCTTTTCTTTCAATAAAAATATTTTCTACCATCTTTCACATGACACTGACTTAAATAACAAACATGCATGTGATCCATGACACAATCACCACTTCTGAACTTTACAAACCACTCATGACACATGCTTGCACTTACAGATTTCTTGCCATATGCCAAAGAAATTCACTCTTATGCTTCTGCAGAGGTTTTTCTGTGATTGAACATGAAAAATAGACAGCAAAGAATATCCACATTATCAGTGACCATGTCCTAGCTCAACTAACTGCACATGTGAGCTGTCCATCAACATGCATCATTCATTTCAAATCTATTCACTACAAGCAAGAAACCTTTGGTATATATGAGACATGGACATGCTATTTTTCTGATTGCTGACTAATCACAAGAAGAAATAACAAATTTCAGTAAAACTTTTACAGATTTTGAAGGCAACATTAAGCTGACCACAGAAATGGAGAAAAATAACACCATAGCATTCCTGGACTTAAAAATACCCAAAAAAGAATTTGAACTAAAATATGAGTGTACAGAAAGTGTTACTATGTTCCAGTGTGATAATAATCCCTTCTGACTCATAAAATCCATGGTCACAAAAAATTAACACCATAAGTAACTATATAAAAAGAGCATTTACACACTCAAGCCAAAAGCAAACAGGAAACACAATGGATAATGCTCGACATAAAGAGATTCAGTATCTCTGTATAATTATTATTATGCACGTCAAAGCGTGGACTTGTGATTATCACTATTATTGTTTTAAAATAAAACTAAGTAACAGCAGTTACTTACTATAAAGATACCTAAGCAAAAAAATACATATATAATTTTGACTCACACCTAGTACAACATAGAAAAGGTTATGTATCTACCTGTGTGAGTAAAAGGAGAAAAGAAAAAAATAAAATAAAACAACTGAATGTAGAAGGTGTCGAGAATACTGAGCCTTGGCTTTATACATCCTGAGGTCGTTACCATTCCTCCACTTGTATATACCACAAGTCGTTTAGTCCCAGATGTTCAGCAGCCATGCATTGCAAACAGTCCCATGGTGACCATTATAAAGTGATAAGCAACACAAAGGTAGTGGTCGGCCTCAATATCCATGCTATATATTGCATTATAAACCCAAAAACAGTAAAACAGAAACAGAAATCCATATTACCATGTATACCATGTCAGATTTAAAAGCTAACAATGAATGAATCTAAAAAACGAAATAAAACTTTAAGTGCTAGAAGAAATGATGAACTATTTACATAATGTATACACCACCACCTCACGTCCACTAGTGTCCTCGGACGCGTTTCGCACTAGTCTCTTCCTAGGCATTATCAACAGGAATGAAATGTATGTTGGTAATGTTTGGTACCTTTGGAAGTCATGAAGTACAATGCACATGGGTCAGGCTCTCTCTTATAGGGCGGTGCCATCTGGTGTCAGAGTCTGATTTTCTTGTATTTTTCATCGTCTTTTAATTTTATTTTTATGGTCTTCTTTTATTCTTTTTTCAGTGCTTACTAAATTTCTCAAGGCATATAAAAGTTCATATGTGAATTATTATTGCAATTTGATGATTTGGTCTTCTCAATCAAAATTGATTCAGAAATCTGCATTGCTTTCCAACTTTTTTGTTGATTTATCAATTTTATGTCTTCCCATAGTGGTGTGCATTGGTTTTTCATACAAAAATCGATAAGTGCAGTTTTATTTAATTTTTTGAACCAATTGCTGATGTGTTCCGACAGTCTTATCTTGATATTTCTTTTTGTGCTTCCTATGCATTGGCTGACGATCTTATTTTGGCTGTCCTCTATTGGTATTGAATAAACACCTGCTTTCTGTAACATTGATGTGTTTCCATGGTCCTAAGTTAATGTATCTTCGATATTTTTTATTTTTATACCGAAGCTGGAACATACCAGCAATTGGTTCAAAAAAGAAAAGAAAACCGCACTTATCGATTTTTGTATGAAAAACCAATGCACACCACTATGGGAAGACATAAAATTGATAAATCAACAAAAAAGTTGGAAAGCCATGCAGATCACTGAATCAATTTTAATTGAGGAGACCAAATCATCAAATTGCAATAATAATTTCCCATATGAACTTTCATATACCTGAAGAAATTTAGTGAGCACCGAAAAAAGAATAAAAGAAGACCATAAAAATTAAATTAAAAGACAACAAATACAAGAAAATCAGACTCTGACACCAGATGGCATTACCCTATAAGAGAGAACCTAACCCATGCGCAATGTACTTCATGACTTCCGGAGGTACTGAACTTTACCAACATACGTTTCATTCCCGTTGATAATGCCTAGGAAGAGACTAGTGCGAAACACGTCCGGGGACGCTGGTGGACGTGAGGTGGTGGTGTATACATTATGATTATGTAAATAGTTCATTCATCATTTCTTCTAGCATTTAAAGTTTCATTTAATTTTTTAGATTCGTTCATTGTTAGCTTTTAAACCTGACCGTGGTATACATGGTAATATGGATTTCTGTTCCTGTCTTTGGGTTTATGATGCAATATATGGCATGGATATTGAGGCCAACCACTACCTTTGTGTTGCTTATCACTTTATAATGGTCACCTTGGGACTATTTGCAATGCATGGCCGCTGAACATCTGGGACTAGACAACTTGTGGTATATACGAGTGGAGGAATGGTAACGACCTCAGGATGTATATATGTATGTAATTGCTCTTACCTAGTTTTATTTTAAAATAATAATAGTGATAGTTTTCTCCACAACCATAATCACAAGTCCACACTTTGATGTGCATAATAATAATTATACAGAGATACTGAATCTCTTTATATCGAGTATTTCAACCACACATAGCATGTGACTTCCCAATAAGGAAGATATACATGCAATATCTATACAATGGATAATAAGATACAACTAGAGTTCATGGATATAAATGCAAAAAAATATATACGAAAGATCATTTATGAAACTAAACATGAAAACCAAAAACTCAGGAGAAGGAATTATTGACAGCATATATAGAGCAGTTCATTGTCATATAAATAAATAGTAGTCAAATCTATGAAGAAGATATGCAAAACATATGGTTATGATTTTGGAGAAACTGTAAGAAATCAAAAAGATATAATTATTAAAAATAATGACAAAACCTCAATTCTGGAGGTGCATATCAGATATCAACATTACATAAACCAATAAAACAACAGAGAAACCATATATATATATATCTATATATATATAAAAATGTTAAGTTGGTTTGTGTACGCTTCAAAAACTCAAAAAGTTCTGCACCGATTGAGCTCAAATTTTGACACGATATACAACTCGCTTCAAAGATTGCTTTTATCTATTTTTCGCGTCAATAACATACCCGCGATCGCGAGAAAACAGCTTTTTCCTTTGACCATATATACTAATGGACTGCGCACTGGCAATAGCTGCATCAGAGCGCAATAAATGTATTCACGAATGAAAAGTCGTAATGGAATTCTAAAAAAGAAACTCCTAAAATTCATGATGAGCACAGCACGAGTTAACCATCTTTTTGCCCGAAGTCACGTGATTTCGTGGCTTGCGATGTTGGAGCCAGAAATTTTGATGCCATGCGCAGTCTATCAGTATATATGGTCGAAGGCTTTTTCATTGGTCAGCTGTGTACCAGCAAACGTGCCATCTGCCAGAAGCGAGGGGAACACTCTCCATACTAGGTGATCGTGTTGTTTTAATCTATTTTTCACGTCAGTAACATACCCGCGACCGCAAGAAAACAGCTTTTTCAACGGTCAGCTGTGTACCAGCAAACGCGCCATCTGCTGGAAGCGAGGGGAACACTCTCCATACTAGGTGATTGTGTCGTGATTGAGCTGCGCCGTTCGCCAAATCGTAAGTAGAGGTTATGTTTTGTCTCTTATCTCTCATGGTTTTCAACCTAGAGCTGTGAGAGCCATAAGAGGTTATAATCTTCTCCCTTCCTTCTGTTCCAGTGAAAACCGAAATAATGCCTCGCAAAAAAACGAATTTGGGTCACATACAAAAACATACAAAGCGCACATAAACGTAGAATATTGCAATTTGGTCAAATCGATTAAATACATCTGTAAGTATGTGAATAAAGGCAGCGATATGGCAGTTTTTGGTGTGCAACCAGAAAATAGTGACAGAAATGCAGTACGAGTTATCGATGAAATTGCACAATACCAGGCTGGAAGATACATAAGCAGCAATGAGGCTGCATGGCGAATTTTTTCATTTCCCATGCATGAACGCAATCCAGCTGTGGTTCACTTAGCAGTACATTTAGAGAATGGACAGCGTGTTTATTTCACAGATGCAAATGTGCAACAAAGAGCCCTTAATCCACCTGGTACAACTCTGACTGCTTTCTTCACCTTATGTCAGGAAGACGCTTTCGCCAGAACACTGATGTACACAGAAGTGCCCTCTTATTACACGTGGAATGTAACTAAAAAGCATTCGTATGACGCAGACGAGGGGAGCCAGTTGACGGTCAACCTGGCATTTTCAGAGAAAATACAATTGGTAGACTTTATACAGTGCATCCTAATCAAGATGAATGTTTTTCCTTCGCATGCTGTTGGTAAATGTGCCTGGTCCTAGATCTTTCCAGCAATTGAAAATTGTTGACGGCGTCACATATGCCACTTTCCGCAGTGCGTGTCAAGCTCTTAATTTATTAGAAAACGACCAACAGTGGGATATATGTATTAGTGACGCGTGCAACACTGCACATCCAAACCATATTCGAGCACTATTCGCAATTATATTGATCGCTTGCTTCCCTTCATCTCCCACAGAGTTATGGGGAAGATATCGATCGCATATGGCTGAGGATATTTTGCATAGAGTAAGCCTAGAAAATGCCAATATGACCATGGAATTTACAGAAGGCATTTACAACGAAACATTGATAAATATTGATGACAAGTGCTTAGCTATTGCAAATAAAGTTCTTAGTCAATTGGGAATGCCAGCACCCAACCGAACTACGACTGCTTCATTTGATGTGGATTTGCGCCGTGAACAGAGTTACAACACCGGTGATCTCCAGTCATATGTCCAATCAAACATTCCCAAATTAACGTGTGAACTGAAGGGCATTTATGATCGCATAATGCAAATGATAAATGACGGAGTTGGGGGGGCCTTCTTCTTGGATGCGCCAGGAGGAACTGGGAAAACATTCCTTATCAGATTGATTCTGGCAACGATTCGATCAAAAAATGACATAGCCTTAGCTCTCGCTTTGTCTGGAATAGCTGCGACATTGTTACCAAGTGGAAGGACTGCTCATTCAGCTCTGAAGTTGCCATTAAACATGCGAATCAGAGACTCCCACGTGCAATATTTCCAAAGCATCCGGTATGGGAAAAGTATTACAAAAATGTAAACTCATTGTTTGGGATGAATGCACGATGGCACATAAAAAATCGCTTGAAGCTCTTGATCGATCGTTGCGAGATTTGCGTGGAAACGTTCAACCATTCGGGAATGCATTGATATTGCTCGCAGGAGATTTTAGGCAAACATTGCCTATAATTTCTCGATCGACACCAGCGGACGAAATAAATGCTTGCCTGAAATATTCAACATTGTGGCGACACGTACGTACATTGCAGTTGACTACGAATATGCGTGTCCAGCTGCAGAACGATCAATCAGCCGAGGTATTCTCACGACAGTTACTGGACATTGGGAACGGACAACTGCCAGTCGATGAGACGTCAAGACTAATATCATTTCCTGATAATTTTTGTAATTTAGTAACATCGAAAGAAGAACTGATCGAAAAAGGATTTCCTAATATTCAAATTAATTATAAGAATCACGATTGTCTCAGTGAACGAGCTATCCTTGCCGCGAAGAATAAAGATGTCTATCAAATTAATAATGTTATTGAATCCAGCATTCAAAGTGAGGTAATTACATACAAGTCGATAGATACAGTTGTGGAAGCAGATGAAGTAGTTAATTATCCAACGGAATTTTTGAACTCACTTGATCTGCCAGGGATGCCACCACACATATTAAAATTGAAAATAGGTGTGCCAATTATCATGTTGCGGAATATTAATCAGCCAAAACTCTGCAACGGCACGCGACTCGCAGTTAAAAAACTGATGAAAAATGTAGTGGAAGCAACGATTTTAACGGGGCCTTTCGAAGGTGAAGATGTTCTCATCCCTCGAATTCCCATGATCTCGACCGATACACCATTTCAATTTAAAAGATTGCAATTCCCAATTCGATTGGCGTTCACAATCACAATCAATAAAGCTCAATCTTTAGAATTGTGTGGTTTAGATTTAGATGCGGATTGCTTCTCACATGGACAACTGTATGTTGCGTGTCCCCGTGTCTGCAAACCAGATAGCCTTTATATCTACGCAGAGAATGGAAAAACAAAAAATATTGTATACCTACAAGTATTGCAAAATTAAACTTCTATGAAACGTATGCTTTGTTTCTCATCCATGCAACCACAATGTGCCACAGCTACGCGGAGAGAGAGAGAGAGAGAGAGAGAGAGAGAGAGAGAGAGAGAGAGAGAGAGAGAGAGAGAGAGAGAGAGAGACAGAGACAGAGAGAGAGAGAGAGAGAGAGAGAGTTGTGTGTGAAGTACGAAAAAAGTCTAAAATTTGACTGCACCAACGTATAATAACTTGGAATAAAAACAAGAAGTCACAACATTAATTCAATATTGCCAGAATAATAATTATGAAGCTGATTTTATTAAATTGAAAACAATCGTTGTCTCCTGCATGTTACACTTTAATAACGAAAACTATATACAATTAAAATAAGTATATGTTTAAGACCTTTCAACACCACAACTGTGTCATCCTCAGGAACAATGCAACAGTGAGCACAGAAGTAAGAGACCTATATACTTTAATAAAACAAATAGCAGTTAATGCGCATGTGCAATAATGGCAAAGTCCAAATCAAGTTCAGAGAGTAAAAGCATAGTTGGTGGGCATGACCGGGCCCAAAAGTGTTCTCCAAGGAAGGGGGACAAACACGGGGGTTCATCGTTGCAACATCTTTTGCCACTGACGCATATGTGAATACTTTCGGAGAAAAGTGTTGATTGATGATTCCTGGGAGAATCCAGGACAATGGTACCATTCCAACATGGTAGGTAAGAACCATTTAAACAAAGTCACAATAAAGATGTAATGCCAGAATGCGTTCTAAGATTATATTGATGTTCGTTAATGCGGCGCCCCAAATTACGAATGGTAGAACCCATATAACATAAATCTGGCTCAGCAGTGTTAGTAGATTTTAGTGGAATCAAATTTATACCGTGATGGTTCACACATTCAACCAAACTTGAGTTTGTACTTATGACACATGTTCTTTAAGATATTAGATAAGGGTGGTATATATGGAATGGATCCCACAAGTTGATAGTCACATTTATCTGCAAGCAAACCTGTCTGTGGTCGACCAATGATTTCTTAACAATCAAGCATGTGACGAGGGTAACCAAAAGTCAAGGCAAACCGTTTAATCCTAGCTAACTCTTGGTTCCGGTAATGTTACCTTCTGTGTTCACTGCTGCATTGTTTCTGAGGATGACACCATTGTGGTGTTGAAAGGTCTTAAACATATACTTATTTTAAATGTATATAGTTTTTATCATTAAAGTGTATTGTGCAGTAGACAGCAATTGTTTTCAATTTAATAGGTTTTGGTGCACAAGATAATTTCTTCATAACCTGATTTTACTAATATTAAACATCTGATCTAGCATAAAAAAACAGGATGAAATCAGATATTCTGAAGCTATTCTGATTCCAAAAACATCAAAAATAATAATAGTTGCACATATTTTCCATATCCCTGAAAATTACTTATAAATAGGGAAAATGAAGCAGAACAAAATGAAAGATCAATAATATATATATATACTTTCAGAAGACAAAATGCTTTTATAAGAAATGAAATTTATTGATTGATGGGGAAAGCTGGAGATAACTGATACCTACACTTACCTTGGACAGCAGATATCAAGTGCAGGTTACAATGGTGAAGAAATTAATCAACATATAAAACCTGGTTGGAGAGCTTTTCGAAGAAACAGTATAATTTTTGAAGAGCAATATGCCATTATGCCTTAAAAGTGTTTAATCAATGCACATCCTTTGAGTGCTTACGAACGGAGTAGAGGCATGGACCTTAACCAAAAAAGATATACAAAGACTGCACAACTGAAAGAAGCATGGAGAGATGCATGCTTGGTGTAACCAGGAGAGATAAGAAGAGGAACTCATGGATCAGGAAAATGACAAGAGTGGAGGACATCATGATCAGAGTAAAATCCTTGAAATGGCAATGGGCTGGACATATTTCCAGAAGAACGGACCACCGGTGAATAACTGAAATTTTAGACTGGATTCCAAGGGACAGGAAAAGACCCAGAAGAAGACCACATGGGAGATGGGTGGATGAAATTCGAAAGCATGCAAGAGTGACATGAAAGAGATTGGTGCAACATAGACCGTTGTGGAAGAAACTTGGGGAGACCTTCATCCAGCAGTGGATTGATAATGGTTAACGGTGACATATACACACATATCATCATCATCAACAACAATTATCAATCCACTGCTGGATGAAGGTCTCCCCAAGTTTCTTCCACAACGGTCTATGTTGCACCAATCTCTTTCATGTCACTCTTGCATGCTTTCGAATTTCATCCACCCATCTCCCATGTGGTCTTCTTCTGGGTCTTTTCCTGTCTCTTGGAATCCAGTCTAAACATTTGGTTGTCCATTGGTGGTCTGTTCTTCTGGCGACATGCCCAGCCCATTGCCATTTCAGGGATTTTACTCTGATCATGATGTCTTCCACTTTTGTCACATTTTCCCTATAAATGAGTTCCTCTTCTTATCTCTCGTGGTTACACTAAGAAGGCATCTCTCCAGGCTTTTTTCAGTTGTCTGCAGTCTTTGTATGTCTTTTTTAGTTAAGGTCCACATCTTTGTTCTGTACGTAAGCGCTGGAAGGATGCATTGATTAAACATCTTTCTTTTAAGACATAATAGCATATTGCTCTTAAAAATTGTACTGTTTCTCCCAAAAGTTTACCAACCAAGTTTTATACGTCGATTAATTTCTCCATTAATGTGACCTTTGCTTGATATCTGCTGTCCAAGGTGAATGTAGGTGTCGGTTATCTCCAGCTTTTCCCCATCAATCGATAAATCTTCGTTTCTTGTAAAAGCATTATACATCAGTTTTGTCTTCTGAAAGTTCATTTTTAATCCCACTTCTTTTCTCTTGTGAGCAAGTTCCTGGATCATACTCTGCAGCTCTGAAGGGGCAGTTGCAAAAATGACTATATCATCAGAAAAACGTAGGTGAGTTAAACAATCTCCATTAATCTTTATCCCTTTGTTTTCCCAGTTCAATGATTGAAAGACATTTTGCAATGTGGCATAAAAGAGTTTGGGAGATATGGTGTCACCTTGTCTCACTCCCTTTCCAATTTTTATTGTTGCTGTATCTTCAAATAATCGAACTTTTGCACTTGCATTTTCATAGACTTATTAATAATGCTAATGTATGAATTTTCAATACTGCAGGATTTCAAAGCCATTGTAACTGCTGATGGTTTCACAGAATCAAAGGCCTTTTTATAATCGATAAAAGCCATACATAATGGGAGTTCATATTCCCCCCGTTCTTTCAATTAGGAGAAGGAATATGATCTACAGTACCATAGCCACTCCTGAATCCAGCTTGTTCTCTCGGTTGAGACATGTCTAGAGTTACCTTCAAGTGATGGGAAAGAACCTTAGTGAACATTTTATAAACCACTGATACGAGGCTGATGGTTTCTGAGATCCTCAACATCACCCTTTTTTTTTTTTTTTTGCGTAGCAAGATCATTGTAGCATTTTTTCAATACTCAAGAATCTTCCCTCCATTGAGACATCTAACAAAAACTTGGGAGAGTCTAGTTTCATTTTCTTCACTTGCTTCTTGTATGATGTCCATGGTAATTCCATCTTCTCCTAGAGTTTTTCCCCATTTCATGTTCTTAATTGCATGTGTTACTTCTGTCAGGAGGACTGGAGGGACTTTGGTACTGTTACCTTTTGTAATATCTGGAGTAGATGTATCATCTTTTTCTTACAGCTTTGGGTGGAAATCTTGCACTCTTGTCAAAATTTTGCCTCTATTTCTTCTTACAGTGTCATCTTCTTTTCTTAGTGCCATAATCTGTTTTCTTCCCTTACTGAGATGCCCCTCTGCTCTCTTTAGGCTTTGGTTATTTTGAATTGCTTTTCTCACTAGTTCACAATTGAATTTTCTTACGTCTTCACTTCAGTGATACTTTTTCATACTGTCTTGCATAGCTCTATATATTCCACTTTGGAAGTGACATCTTTATTTGTCCTCATCTCCCTTGTCTGTTGCATCAGTATTTTTGCTTTTCCTGATATTTTCTTCATATGCAACTTTTTCTTAGTACCACCTATTTTTGTTGCTGTTTCTATAAGAGCCTTGGTTAGTTTTCTGTTAACTTCAGATATATCTACTTCTTCTGCTGTTAGATCATCGAGAGTGGAGAATCTGTTCTTTAGTTACAATTTGAAGGAAATATGATGCTTTTTAAGGTTGGCCATGTGAATAAATTTTGTTTGTTTTATGAGCTAGCTACGTTTGAGTTTAGTGTTGAGGTGCATCTTACATCTCACCATTCTATTAGGTGTGCAACTTAATTTTTGGCCACTAACCGCAAGCGATCATAGAACGTTGGCAAATGCAAATAGCTGTGTGCAATAATGGCTGATTGCAGTGCCATCCAACAGCTTTCCAGGCAACCATAACCACTCACAGCTGCAGTAACAGAAGGGATGAAAGTTGACGGTGAAAGCAATGTTGTTCGAGAAGCAACATTTAAGGCACTGCTTCCTGTTTGCGTTTCAGCTGAAAAAAGTGCCGCGGAAGCCCAGCAAATGATCTGTTCTGCTTTGGGTGAGGCTGCTGTGGCCTAGAGTACGTGTAAGAAGTGGTTCCAGCGGTTTAAGCAGGGAAATTTCTATCTACGTGACGCAGAACGTCCGGAACAGCCACAGGAAGTTGATGATGAGGAACTGGAACAACTGTTGGACGCGAATCTCTGTCGCACATACTCAGAGCTCGCCCAGGAACTTGGAGTAACATGGCAAGCCATTGCAAAGCGCCTGCACAAGCTTGGACGGATTCATAAGGAGGGTCGTTGGGGGCTTCACCAACTCACAGCTGTGAACAAGTCTAGGCGCTGCGATGTTGCTGTGTCCTTGCTCTACAGAATCAAGAAGGATTTCCTCCACAAGATTTTGACCTGTGATGAGAAGTGGATCCTCTAGGATAATCCTAAGCGACGCAAATTGTGGGTTTATTCAGGTCAGCCTACCACCAGTACCGCCAAACCGAATATCCATGCCAGGAAGTTGTTGCTGTGAATATGGTGGGATCAACGCTGTGTCGTACACTATATTTGATCAAACCTGGTGAAACAGTCAATGCTGGGCGTTATTGTCAGCAACTCATTCGTGTGAGTGACGCAATGGAGGTGAAAAGGCCATACACTGGCAAGGGCAAACGGTTGGTCCTGTTGCTTCAGGATAATGCACGTCCTCATACCGCAAAAACGACTTTGAACACGATCATCGACCTGGGATGGGAGATTTTGTCCCACCCGGTGTATTCTCCAAACTTTGCCTTGTCAGATTATCACCTCTTTCGCTCCCTGCAATATCACCTGAGTGATATGCACTTTACTTCTGTCGAGGAGGTCCACACAAGTATTGATGACTTTATCAACATGAAACAGCCCTTTTTTTCCGCAGTGGCATTCGGCAGCTCCCTGGCCGATGGCTGAAATGTATCCAACATGACGGGGATTATTTCCCTGATTAGGTACGTATTCGATTTGCTATAATTAGTGCCTGTAGCTGAAAATTAAGTTGCACACCTAATATGATCACTCCCAGTGTTGAACCTGTTCAGCACATTGCAGTCTTCAATCATAAATTTCTTGTTACACATAATACAATCAATTTCATTTGTCAATCCATTGGGATGCTTCCATGTCCCTTTCCTAAGTGCCTTTTTCTTGAAAAACAAGTTTATAATGAAAAACCGTTCTGCCTCTGCAAACTCTGAGAGTATTTCCACGCTGGTTTCTGTTCCTGTGTCCTAATTTACCTACTGAAGTTTCATTCTGTTGCTGTTACCCTATGCTCGTATTGAAATCACCCATAATGATATTCCAGTGCTGCTTGCTTTTATTATTTAAATGCTGAATTTCTTCGTAAAATTCTTCCACTTCTTCTTCAGGATGACTTGTGGTGGACGTTTAAACTTAAATAATCTGAGTCTGGTATCTCTTTGAAAGTTGGATAATGAGTCGCGTAGCTCTGTTCGTGGAACTTCCGACTTCTAAAACACTGGCCTATAGTTTCTTGTTTATTATAAATCCAACACCACTAGTTGTGCCAGTATCTGTCCCGTGATAGTAGAAGATATGTCTACTTTTCAGTTCAATGAGATCTTCTCCTTTTCTTTTAACCTCACTAAGCCCAATGACGCCCCCACTTGATGCTTTGTAGTTCCCCCTCCAATTCAAAGAGCCATGAATCAGAAGATAGACAGCGTCCATTAAACGTAGCCAAGGTCAGCATCTGATGACAGTCTAGTCTGGTCCTCCGGTGATTCTCAGCACCCTCTGCCTTCATGTCGCACTGGCCGTCCATTAAACGTAGCCAAGGTCAGCATCTGATGACACTCTAGTCTGGTCCTCCGGTGATTCTCAGCACCCTCTGCCTTCATGTCGCACTGGCCGCTGCCTTGGTCAGGTACATTCCAGCTGTCAGAGACTGAGGGCCAAGATTTGAGTTGTGAAATCATCTTTTGGAGGGTTTGGTCATAACTCGCGATGCTGGCCAAGCGGGTTAGTGAGTGTGGGGTAGCATTTCCTCTAATCCCGGTGGTATAATTATACCGCTATGCGATGGTCGTCAGAACCCTTTTCGTGGGAACAGGATGCACCACAAGAAGGTGGGGTTGACATTTGTGAAGGAGAGGCTATGATATGTAATGCATTACCCCTGACTTTGCATATATAATATACCGGGTGATCCAAAAGTCTTGCACATTTTGAAAACATAATAACTCGCAGAGTTTTGAGAGTAGGGCAACACGGTTTGTGTAGAAATGATCAGAATGACATCGGGTTTTTTTATGAAATCACATATATTTTTACTCATTTTACTTACATTTTTAATCGCCAGATGGTGCCATATGCGAACAGGTCTGGTATAGTGGGTATAAAAGCAGCAGCTGGGAAGCAACCACAAGTCACAGCGGTCCGTGTCAGTATGCTGTCATTACCGGACAAAGCGCTCTTGGTGAAATTGTTCTATTGCAACACTGAATGTGCGAGTGCTGCGTTGAGAACCTACTGGTCACTGAAAGGTGATTGCAGTGGGAAAGGACCGATGGAAAGTGCTGCTCTGTGGCGAATGGTGAAAAAATTCGAGGAAACGGGATCTTTGGCAGCATGCCCATGAAGCGGTAGACCACGAACATGTGCTGCTGCAGCAGAGACGATTACGAAGGAAATGGATGTGATTGCAATGTCATCCGCACATAGCGCCTCCAGTGCTCGCCGTGTTTCTCAGCAAACAGGCATTCCATACCGAACTGTATGGCAAACACTACGACGGATTCTGAACAGATACCTGTGCAAACTGCAATGGCATTACGAACTGCAAGCTGGTGATTACGTACAGCGTCAAGAGTTCGCAGCATGGTTTTTTCAACAAATGGATGTTGACAAGAACTGGCTGATGTACGTTTTATGGACTGACGAGGCACACTTTTCCCTAAACGGAGCAGTTAACATGCACAACTGCCACATCAGGGCCACGGAACATCCCTGAGCAGTCGTTGAAGTGCCACTTCATCAGCTGAAAGTGACAGTGTGGTGTGGATTCACGGCTTCCTTCATTATATGTCCTTTTTTTTTTAAGAGGTTCGCGGCACCTCCTTCGAAACCGTTTTAGTGACAGGAGCACGTTATGCAAGCATGTTACGAACGTACGTTATCCCTAGCTTGCAAGAGCGGAATGCAGTGAATCTGTGCACATTTATGCAGAATGGAGCACCACCCCACATCACACGTTCTATTAAGCAACTACTGCAAAAGACGTTTGGCGCAAATCGTGTGTTGATCCGACACTTTCCGAAGGCCTGGCCTCCTCGGTCACCAGACCTGACACCCTGCAATTTCTGGCTCTGGGGTTACCTAAAATCACAAGTGTACAGATGTCGCCCCACTTCATTGGCCATGCTGAAAGATGCCATTCGACACCATGTGGCAGCTATACCACCGGACATGCTTTTCAATGCTGTCCATGGTGTTTTCTCTCATCTGCAGGCAGTGCTGGAACAGGACGGCCATCACATTGAACACCTGGTACAATGAGGTGTCTAACCTGGTACAATCAGGTGCCTATTTTTCTCAACACTTCCAACCTGTGGTTGCTGCGCCATCTGGCGATGGAAAATGTAAGTAAAATGAGTAAAAAGTTATGTGATTTCATAGGAAACCCGATGTCATTCTGATCATTTCTACGCAAACCGCGTTGCCCTACTATCAAAACTCTGCGAGTTATTACATTTTCAAAATGTGCAAGACTTTTGGATCACCCGGTATACATATATAGAAAAATTTTGAAGATCTTACAATAGATGGCACTAGAGGAGACATGACCTCACCATAAAACCACCAATGAGAGTAAGCCACCAAACACAACAGTGGAGCCACAGTTTGTAACCAATGAGGAAACGCCAACACAGAAGAAACATGACAATAGCCAACAAGGGAAGATGGCTGTTTTCTGTTTCTCAGGTTCCACAGTGAAATCCATTTATTTCTTTGAGAATGTGACTCCAAAGAGGTGCGAAACTTAAGTCCGGACTACATATTAACAACTACTCTTGGAATATAAGGAAACATTTTTATCTAGAACTTTGAAACACGCATCCTAGAACTGAAAGACAGCTAAGTTATTTTGAAAAAATCTGTTTCTTATTTACGAACTTTGAAGTTTTGCCAAATCATTTTTGAGCATCATTATTGACATTTTTAACAATTGTAAATACAGTTTTTTAACACTGTACATTAGATTTTATTGCCGTAAATAGATCTTTTATTAATTAACATTAAAAGGGACTAATAAATACATGGAAAGATGCCAGTTTTTTCTCATGTCCAAAAAAGTGCAAAAATGTGAAGAACATTAAAATTCCCTTAAAGTCATCAGTTTCCAAAGCAATTTAAAAAAAAAAAGCTAAAAGAAGGAATAGAAATTGAGAAAAATCAAAATTCCATCATTAATGACTGCAAAGGAATATTCCCTGCCTAACATCTGGCAGGATTTGATGAAAAATAACTGTAACCTTCAAGGTTAACCGTAACCGTGATAGTGAAGGGAATAAGTGACAACAAAAAGACAGCCTGAAGAAGGAGAAGAGTTTTTTCCGAAAATTTGCAATTTAAATAAAACAAATTCCTAGTAAAATTCCCATAATAGTTGTTTTTGATTAGTAATTGAATTAAGAAACTAGGAAGCCAATTCTCAACATGAGCTTTATTCAAAAAATAATTTTGTTTCATAGGAGTATTTAGAAGGCTAAACTGTTATGAATATACATAGGAACTATGCAATGTATTGCATATATTTTACTTTATCCAGCAGAAGCAAGAATATATTAAAACAGTTTGCAATTGAGAGGCACCTCATATCTCTCATGGGAAGGCACATCCTGCAGGTTAGAAATCCCTGTTTCACAGAATGAAAAAAGCTCTCTTGCTCTCCTCCACGCTGGAGGGTGCAAGTTTTCTTCTAGTTCCACAAAGATATATTAAATTTTCCATGTGATTTCAGAGTGGATTGTGCAAACTGACTAATGAAGCTTCTGGAAGGTCATGTGCAGCTCAGGAGGTCCAACAACTTACTGATTTTCGGAAACTTTGCCTTCCAACTTCCAAATTTTTTTTTATTTATTTAATTCTCTGAATCATGCCCTGTAAAGATAGAAGACTCTTTTTCTTCTAATCCAGACATGTGACTGTTTCTTCTAAGCCTGTCAAGTGACAGTTTCTTCTAAATATGTCAAGTGACTCTAGAATCTTCTGCTACTTCTGGGATTGGGAGTGCACACAGAAGGGAAAGAGGAATTAACTAATCCACATCAAAGATCATCAGATGATGACCACTGCTCTTGGAAAATAAGCCTCTTTGTGCTTACAAAGCTGTAAACAAGGCTTAAGCATTGAAGCACTCTGTGAAGGATACTACTGAATTTTACAGAGAAGGAATTTTGTTACACACAATATATTTAAGAATCTTCTTAGGCAACTGACTGCAAGAAACTCTGAATTTGGATTCCTTAAAACACCAGAACTTTAAAAATGTTCACACTAGAACTTTAAAAATGTTCACACTAGAACCTTAAAAATTTTCTGTATTGTAAAGTAAGACTGCATATTAACAAATAATAAGTTTTTAATACCAATATTATAAGTTAACAAAACAAAATTTACTGCCTCAGGTATGCCGACATCTTGAACTCAAAAATTCCTGTCTTGAGGAAAGGAAAATAAAAATACAACACAGGTTTAAGGAGAAAAAAAAAGTTATTTTTAAAATGCTAAGATACTAATCTTACAATTATTATTCCATAAGAGAAATGAAAAGGTCAATTAAACACCCCAAAAATGAAACTGAACAGCACTACATCCCACATTTTGCACTCACTCATTACGATGCTGTACCAGTTAATGAATTCATTAAAAATTATTAATGCTTAGCGTACTACTTTTTCTGAACATTAAATAGTACATTCTAACTTTTTTTAACTAATACATTAAAATTATTTCTACCAGTATATTTTCAGTATTCCACCACATGGCATACTTACAAGTTAATACACATATGCTTTACTATCATATTTATCCCAAATAGAATAATACAAGAGATTTTGTACTATATATAATATCATCATCATCATCATTGTCAACCATTATCAATCCACTGCTGGACGAAGGTCTCCCCAAGTTTCCTCCACAACGGTCTGTCTTGTGCCAGTCTCCTCCATGTCACCCCTGCATACTTTCGAATTTCATCCCCCATCTCCCATGTGGTCTTCTTCTGGGTCTTTTCCTGTCCCTTGGAATCCAATCTAAAATTTCGGCTGTCCATCGATGATCTGTCCTTCTGGCAGTATGTTCAGCCCATTGCCATTTCAGGGATTTAACTCTGATCATGATGTCTTCCACTCTTGTCATTTTTCGGATCCACGAGTTCCTCTTCTTATCTCTCCTGGTAACACGAAGCATGCACCTCTCCATGCTTCTTTGAGTTGTCTGCAGTCTTTGTATATCTCTTTTAGCTAAGGTCCACATCTCTGCACCATACGTAAGCACTGGAAGGATGCATTGATCAAACACTTTTCTTTTAAGACATAATGGCATATTGCTCTTGAAAATTATGCTGTTTCTTCCAAAAGCTCTCCAGGCAAGTTTTGTACGCCGATTAATTTCTTCATCAATGTGACCCTCACTTGATATCTGCTGTCCAAGATAAACGTACGTGTCTGTTATCTCCAGCTTTTCTCCATCAATCAATAAATCTTCATTTCTTGTAAAAGCATTGAACATCACTTTTGTCTTCTGAAAGTTCATTTTTAACCCCCACTTCTTTACTCTTGTCAGCAAGTTCCTGGATCATACTCTGCAGCTCTGATGGGATAGGTACAAAAATGACTACGTCATCAGCAAAACGAAGGTGGGTTAGATAATCTCCATTAATCTTTATCCCTTTGTTTTCCCAGCTCAGCGACTGAAAAACACCCTCCAATGTGGCATTAAAGAGCTTCGGAGATATGGTGTCACCTTGTCTCACTCCCTTTCCAATTTTTATGCGTGTTGTATTTTCAAACAGCCGAATCTTTGCACTTGCATTTTCATAGATGTTATTAATAATATTAATGTATGCATCTTCAATACCGCAGGTTTTCAGAGCCATTGTAACTGCTGATGGTTTCACCGAATCAAAGGCTTTTTCATAATCGATAAAAGCCATGCTCAATGGAAGTTCATATTCCCTCGCTCTTTCAATTAGTTCTCTCAGTACGTGGATATGATCTATTGTGCTGTAGCCACTCCTGAATCCAGCTTGTTCTCTCGGTTGAGCCATGTCCAGTGTTACCTTCAAGCGGTGTGAAAGAACTTTAGTGAAGATTTTATAAACTACTGATAGGAGGCTGATAGGTCTGTAGTTTCCGAGATCCTCAATGTCACCTTTCTTATGTAGCAGGATCATTGTAGCGGTGTTCCAATCCTCAGGAATCTTTCCTTCATTAAGGCATCGAGTGAAAATTTGGGCGAGTACTGTTTCAATTTCTCCACTTGATTCTTGTATGATGTCTACAGTAATTCCATCTTCTCCTGGAGCTTTTCCCCGCTTCATGTTCTTGATTGCATGTGCAACTTCTGCTGGAAGGACTGGAGGAACTCTGGTACTGGTCTCTTTCATGATGTCTGGAGTGCATGTATCATCCCTTTCATATAATTTAGAGTAGAAATCTTTCACTCTTGTCAAAATTTCGCCTCTATTTCTTGTTACAGAACCATCTTCTTTTCTCAGTGCCATAATCTGTTTTCTTCCCTTACTGAGATGCCCCTTTGCTATCTTTAGGCTTTGGTTGTTTTCAATTGCTTTCCTCACTAGTTCACAGTTGAATTTTCTTACGTCTTCAGTGATACTTTTTCGTACTGTCTTGCATAGCTCTATATATTCCACTTTGGAAGTCACATCTTCTTTAGTTGTCCTCATCTCTCTTCTTTTTTGCATCAACATTTTCGTTTTTACTTATAATTTGTTTACATGCAACTTGTTCTTAGACCCAGCTAATTTTGTTGCTGTTTCCATAAGAGCTTTGGTTACTTTTCTGTTAACTTCAGAGATGTCCACTTCTTCCGATGTTAGGCCTTCTAAAGCAGAGAACCTGTTCTTCAGTTCCAACTTGAAGGTATTATGGTGTTTTTTAAGGTTGGTTATGTCAATAGATTTTGTTTGTCTTATGAGCTTGCCACGTTCAAGTTTGGTGTTGAGGTGCATCTTACATCTCACCAATCTATGGTCACTACCTGTGTTGAACTTGTTTAGCACACTGCAGTCTTCTATGACGAATTTTTTGTTACACATAATAAAATCAATTTCACTTGTCGTCCCATTTGGATGTCTCCATGTCCATTTCCTGTGTGGCTTTTTCTTGAAGAAGGAGTTCAAGATGAAAAACCCTTCTGCCTCTGCAAACTCAACGAGAGTATTTCCACGCTGGTTTCTGTTGCCGTGACCGAATTTACCTACTGAAGTTTCATTCTGTTGCCGTTGCCCTATTTTTGCATTGAAATCTCCCATAATTATTTTCAAGTGCTGCTTACCTTTATTATTTAGATGACAAATTTCCTCATAAAATTCTTCAATTTCTTCTTCAGGATGACTTGTGGTGGGTGCATAAGTTTGAATAATCTGAGCCTGGTATCTTTTCGAGAGTTGGATAACAAGTCGTGCAGCTCTGTCAGAGGAACTTTCAACTTCTACAACTTTATCCTTCAGTTTCTTGTTTATTATAAATCCAACACCACTAGTTCTGCCAGTATCTGTCCCACGATAGTAGAAGAGATGTCCACTTTTCAGTTCGATGAGATCTTCTCCTTTTCTACTTACCTCACTTAGCCCCACGATGTCCCACTTGATCCTTTGTAGTTCCACTTCCAATTCAAGAAGCCTGGAATCAGAAGATAGGGAGCGTCCGTTGTACGTAGCCAAGGTCAGCATCAGATGGCAGCCTAGTCCGGTCCTCCGGGGATTCTTAGCACCCTCTGCCTTCATGTCGCACTGGCCGCTGCCTTGGCCAGGTACATTCCAGCTGCCGGAGACTGAGGGCCAAGATTTAAGTTGTGGAATCATTTTGGAGGGGTTTGGCCATAACTCACCACGCTGGCCAAGCGGGTTGGTGAGTGTGGGATAGAATTTCCTCTAATCCCGATGGTATAGTTATACCGCTATTGGCGGTCGTCAGAGCCCCTTTAGTGGGAACAGGATGTACCACGAGAAGGCGGGGTTCACATTTTTCAAGGAGAGGCTGTGATGTTACGCATCACCTGACTTATATATATAATATATATATATATATATATCATCATCATTGTCAACCATTATAAATCCACTGCTGGACGAAGGTCTCCCCAAGTTTCCTTTACAACGGTCTGTCTTGTGCAAGTCTCCTTAATGTTACTCCCGCATACTTTCGAATTTCATCCACCCATCTCCCATGTGGTCTTCTTCTGGGTCTTTTCCTGTCCCTTGGAATCCAATCTTAAATTTCGGCGGTCCATCGATGGTCTGCCCTTCTGGCAGTATGTCCAGCCCATTGCCATTTCAGGGATTTAACTCTGATCATGATGTCTTCCACTCTTGTCATTTTTCGGATCCACGAGTTCCCCTTCTTATCTCTCCTGGTTACACCAAGCATGCACCTCTTCATGCTTCTTTGAGTTGTCTGCAGCCTTTGTATGTCTCTTTTAGTTAAGGTCCACGTCTCTGCACCATACGTAAGCACTGGAAGGATGCATTGATCAAACACTTTTCTTTTAAGACATAATAGCATATGGCTCTTGAAAATTATGCTGTTTCTTCCAAAAGCTCTCCAGGCAAGTTTTGTACGCCGATTCATTTTTTTTTTTTTTTTTTTTTGATTGGAGGTTTAACGACCACCGTGAGCAACTCAATGGGCTATAAGCAGTCGCCCGTCCCTAATTTAGGGTCACTGGTTACAGGGAAGGGAGAGAGCCAGTGCCATAAGACAAACACAACATCCATGCCTGACCGGGATTCGAACCCGGACCCCTTTCGGACGAATGATCAGAGGCCATCGCTTAGACCACTGTGCCACCGGGGCGGCCCGATTCATTTCTTCATCAATGTGACCCTCACTTGATATCTGCTGTCCAAGATAAACGTACATGTCTGTTATCTCCATCAATCGATAAATCTTCATTTCTTGTAAAAGCATTGAACATCACTTTTGTCTTCTGAAAGTTCATTTTTAATCCCACTTCTTTACTCTTGTCAGCAAGTTCCTGCATCATACTCTGCAGCTCTGATGGGGTAGTTGCAAAAATGACTATGTCATCAGCAAAACAAAGGTGGGTTAGATAATCTCCATTAATCTTTATCCCTTTGTTTTCCCAGTTCAGTGATTGAAAGACATTTTCCAATGTGGCATTAAAGAGCTTCGGAGATATGGTGTCACCTTGTCTCACTCCCTTTCCAATTTTTATGTGTGTTGTATTTTCAAACAGTCGAATCTTTGTACTTGCATTTTCATAGATGTTATTAATAATATTAATATAAGCATTTCAATACCGCAGGATTTCAGAGCCATTGTAACTGCTGATGGTTTCACCGAATCAAAGGCTTTTTCATAATTGATAAAAGCCATGCACAACGGAAGTTCATATTCCCTCGCTCTTTCAATTAGTTCTCTCAGTACGTGGATATGATCTATTGTGCTGTAGCCACTACTGAATCCAGCTTGTTCTCTCGGTTGAGCCATGTCCAGTGTTACCTTCAAACAGTGTGAAAGAACTTTAGTGAAGATTTTATGACTGATAGGAGGCTGATAGGTCTGTAGTTCCTGAGATCCTCAATGTCACTTTTTTATGTAGCAGGATCATTGTAGTGTTGTTCCAATCCTCAGGAATCTTCCCTTCATTAAGGCATCAAGTGAAAATTTGGGCGAGTACTGTTTCGATTTTTCCACTTGCTTCTTGTATGATGTCTACAGTAATTCCATCTTCTCCTGGAGCTTTTTCCCGCTTCATGTTCTTGATTGCATGTGCAAATTCTGCTGGGAGGACTGGAAGAACTCTGGTACCTTTCATGATGTCTGGAGTACATGTATCATCCCTTTCATATAATTTGGAGTAGAAATCTTTCACTCTTGTCAAAATTTCACCTCTATTTCTTGTTATAGAACCATCTTCTTTTCTCAGTGCCATAATCTGTTTTCTTCCCTTACTGAGATGTCCCTTTGCTATCTTTAGGCTTCGGTTGTTTTCAATTGCTTTCCTCACTAGTTCACAGTTGAATTTCCTTACGTCTTCAGTGATACTTTTTCGTACTGTCTTGCATAGCTCTATATATTCCACTTTGGAAGTCACATCTTCTTTAGTTGTCCTCATCTCTCTTCTTTTTTGCATCAACATTCTGGTTTTTCCTGATAATTTGTTCACATGCAACTTGTTCTTAGACCCAGCTAATTTTGTTGCTGTTTCCATAAGAGCTTTGGTTATTTTTCTGTTAACTTCAGAAATATCCACTTCTTCCGATGTTAGGCCTTCTAAAGCGGAGAATCTGTTCTTCAGTTCCAACTTGAAGGTATTATGGTGTTTTTTAAGGTTGGTTATGTCAATACATTTTGTTCGTCTTATGAGCTTGCCACGTTCAAGTTTCGTGTTGAGATGCATTTTACGTCTCACCAATCTATGGTCACTACCTGTGTTGAACTTGTTTAGCACACTACAGTCTTCTATGACAAATTTTTTGTTACACATAATAAAATCAATTTCCCTTGTCATCCCGTTTGGATGTCACCATGTCCATTTCCTGTATGGCTTTTACTTGAAAAAGGAGTTCAAGATGAAAAACCCTTCTGCCTCTGCAAACTCTACGAGAGTATTTCCACGCTGGTTTCTGTTGCCGTGACCGAAATTACTTACTGAAGTTTCATTTTGTTGTCGTTGCCCTATTTTTGCATTGAAATCTCTCATAATTATCTTCAAGTGCTGCTTACCTTTATTATTTAGATGACGAATTTCCTCATAAAATTCTTCAATTTCTTCTTCAGGATGACTTGTGGTGGGTGCATAAGTTTGAATTATCTGAGCCTGGTATCTTCTCGAGAGTTGGATAACAAGTCGTGCAGCTCTGTCAGAGGAACTTTCAACTTCTACATCTTTATCCTTCAGTTTCTTGTTTATTATAAACCCAACACCACTAGTTCTGCTAGTATCTGTCCCACGATAGTAGAAGAGATGTCCACTTTTCAGTTTAATGAGATCTTCTCCTTTTCTCCTTACCTCACTTAGCCCGATGATGTCCCACTTGATCCTTTGTAGTTCCTCTTCCAATTCAAGAAGCCTTGAATCAGAAGATAGGGAGCGTCCATTATACGTAGCCAAGGTCAGCATCAGATGGCAGCCTAGTCCGGTCCTCCGGGGATTCTTAGCACCCTCTGCCTTCATGTCGCACTGGCCGCTGCCTTGGCCAGGTACATTCCAGCTGCCGGAGACTGAGGGCCAAGATTTTAGTTGCGGAGTCATTTTGGAGGGGTTTGGCCATAACTCAGCACGCTGGCCAAGCGGGTTGGTGATTGTGGGATAACATTTCCTCTAATCCCGATGGTATAGTTATACCACTATTGGCGGTCGTTAGAGCCCCTTTAGTGGGAACAGGATGTACCACGAGAAGGCGGGGTTGACATATATATATATATATACAAATACAAAAATCTCTCTTTCTTCTCAGTAAATTTGTGAAGCAGTTGATAGTCCTGAAAAAGTAACAACACTGGAGAGATTTATGAATTCTCACTAAGCAACAGATCCCTTAATTTTCACTGAATTAGTGTATTGAAAACCAGCAAATGAAAAAAATAATAAAAGTGGATGTATGATTAAGTGTGAGATGATACCTTATTAAAAGTAATCCAATACATGTCAATTAATACTTGAACCATGAAAATAATTCGTTCTGGTAATAAAAAATAAATGCTATTTCCAATTTATTCATGCTAACTGCTCACCTAAAGAACAAGCTCATTATAATACGTTTAGAAAAATGTATCCTCAGTACGAACAAAAAAAGTTTCATGTGCTTCTGTTCCTCAAAACTTTAAAAAACTCTTGTTGAAAGGATAACATTTCTACTCCAGTGCCTTTTGATCTACCATAAACCATTTCTTCTTTGGATTCTGTCATTCTACATGCCACTTAATAACAACAACCACTGAACAGAGTGAAGTCAGCTTATTATTACTGATTAGAAACATCTGTACTTATGCATTAGCCGGGCACCAGTAGAAATGCATCAGTAAATGTCACAATTGTTGATAGATGGAGCCACATGAATGGTTATTTCTTTTTAGAATTTAGCTGCAATGAACGACGTGATGAGTTTATTTTTGGTAAACACAATTTATGAACGAAATATATCGCAACATACAAGCATTATTAGTGGCCTGAAACCTACACATTAATTTTTGGGGGCCAAAAAGTTTTAATACAATTTAAAATGGAATCAAATGGGTCTGATGAAGCTAAATGATGTCTCCACGTGAACTCAGCTAAGTACAAATCGATATGCTGTCTAGCAGTTCTGCGATGACATTTGTTTCTCCATTTAACTAATCCCCACAATCTTTCTATTGTTTGAGTATGGGCTTCACTATCCTGGTCAACAAAGTTGTACTTATAATTGACTTTGAAATGTTCAAAACCTGCCTCTTCTAGCTTCTCAGTCTTATATGCCTTCCACAAATTCGAATAGATTGTAGAATCGTAATATTTGGTATTAAAACATCAACAACGTGCGCATATTTACGTGCAATTCATTAATGATATATTATTAAAACAACTAATAACTTACTCAAAAGATCATGGTCACTTTATTCCTTTAACACTTCTAGCACGTCCATCATCATCATGCAAATCTGCTGGTCTTCAAAGGTTGAAAATCCTTGCCGATGAGATTCATTCTTTTCGGGTATGAAACATCGTATTTTCCTTTTCCTTTTTTTTTTTTTTTTTTTTACTGGACAAAAACGCAGGTTTTGCTCTGCCATATGATACATAACCATAGCTCGTCATCTCCATAAAACCTCACAAAACATACACACCACACGACTCATTCATACATTCAGTTAAAAACACTATGTACATAATTACACTATTTACACTTCCAGGCAATTAAACCTTTGTCAACAGTGACTAAAAAATTGCTCCATCCGTTTCAAAACTCCATGCTAACCCTACTGCAAGTGTCAACCTCATTCAGCCTGTCATACACGAACCTCTAGCGCTTTCAACAGGCATCTGTTGTCTTCAAGAGGCAGCTGTGTCTCACCAGTACACCGCAGCTCAAGTGAGCAGAGCTATTGAGGTTTGGGCTCCAGTCGCAATCTCTGCATCTTTGTGTCTCTGGCGACATCTATTGTCATTGCTGTTCTCTTTTCTTTTTTCCCTTCTTAGCTGTTGTTCAATTTTTATTAAGGCCTTCCATTGTTCGTTTAAGTTGTTAGGGTCATTAATGTTGCATAATCTTGATCTGTTTTTTTCAATTAGCACTGACTCTGCAATTCTCAACTGCCTTTCGTTTTTACAGCTTTTAATAATTTTAATATCTTCAAACCTTGAACATTGTTGATTTTCCAGACAGTATTGGGTTAATGCAGTCTTAGCTTTTTTTTTATTCCAATTATTTATATGCTGGTTTAATCTATACTTTAATTTGTTCTTGGTGCTGTCTATATATGCCAAAGGTGGTTGCTGGTTTATAGGAATTTCGTATATTCCTGCTCTATCCAATTGGCTGATTTTTTCATTTTTTATTACTAAGTTTTTTATGGTAAGTACCTGATTTCCTACCTGTATGTCATATTTGCTACAAACTTTATTAATTTCAGCTGATACACCTTCAACATGTGGGATTGCCCCTACATATTTAAAAGTTTTTTTATCAATCATGGCCTTATTTGCTTGAGTTACTTCATAAATCCATTTCTTTTAATACCTGTTTAGGGTAACCAAAATCAAGTGCAATTTTTTCAATGTATTCAATTTCTTCTTTTTTATATTGTTCCATTGATGAGTGTGTTAAACTTCTTTTAATTAGTGTTTTAACACTATTTCTTTTATGTGTTAATGGGTGCTATGACTGAACAATACTTTAATTTGTTCTTGGTGCTGTCTATATATGCCAAAGGTGGTTGCTGGTTTATAGGAATTTCGTATATTCCTGCTCTATCCAATTGGCTGATTTTTTCATTTTCAATTAGCACTGACTCTGCAATTCTCAACTGCCTTTCGTTTTTACAGCTTTTAATAATTTTAATATCTTCAAACCTTGAACATTGTTGATTTTCCAGACAGTATTGGGTTAATGCAGTCTTAGCTTTTTTTTTATTCCAATTATTTATATGCTGGTTTAATCTATACTTTAATTTGTTCTTGGTGCTGTCTATATATGCCAAAGGTGGTTGCTGGTTTATAGGAATTTCGTATATTCCTGCTCTATCCAATTGGCTGATTTTTTCATATTTTATTACTAAGTTTTTTATGGTAAGTACCTGATTTCCTACCTGTATGTCATATTTGCTACAAACTTTATTAATTTCAGCTGATACACCTTCAACATGTGGGATTGCCCCTACATATTTAAAAAGTTTTTTTATCAATCATGGCCTTATTTGCTTGAGTTACTTCATAAATCCATTTCTTTTAATACCTGTTTAGGGTAACCAAAATCAAGTGCAATTTTTTCAATGTATTCAATTTCTTCTTTTTTATATTGTTCCATTGATGAGTGTGTTAAACTTCTTTTAATTAGTGTTTTAACACTATTTCTTTTATGTGTTAATGGGTGCTATGACTGAAAAGGTATTAATACAGGAATATATGATGATTTTCTATGCACTCTGTATTGCACATTATCATTTGTTTTAATTATCATAATATTCAAAAATGCCAATGTATTGTTATGTTCCTGTTTCACTGTCAATTCAATAGATGGATAAATATCATTATACTTTTTTGTCAAGTCTTCAAGCTCATCATTATTTAGCCTGGACAACAGAAAAATGTCATTGACATACCTGCAGTATATCAGTGGTGGATCTTCTAATTTACTTATTATTTTTGCCTCTATGTCACTCATTATAACTTCAGCAAATAAAGTTGACAATGGTGACCCCATAGGTCCACCATAATTTTGTTTGTACACTTTGTTATTAAACATAAAAACGTTATTTTCATATATGTACAATAAAATTTCTCTTAATTCCTCAATTTGAATTGCATTCATTGACCTTAACATATACACTTTTTCAATAATTATGTCAATTGCCTGAAGTACTGGTGTGCTAGGAAACATATCTCGAACATCCATACTAGCCATATGATATTCACTTAAGTCTTGTTTAATTACTTTAATTTTCTCAATGAATTCATATGTATTCCTCACACTGAACGCTGTCTTCATGAACAACGGTGCCAAATATTTGTAGATATTTTTTTCCAGCTTTATTAATGGGGAATTCCATTTTGATACTATCACTCTCATAGGTGTATCAGGTTTATGAGTTTTTATTTTTGCAAACATTTTTGGTATTCCAGTACCCATTGGTGGGTACACTTTCTTTATTTCTTCAGGCAAGGTGCTGTGATTTCTAATTCTAGCCAAGTAAATTACTTGAGATTCGGTTGGGTCTCTTAGAATGTTGCAATTCAGATCCTCTATTGCTCTATTCATTTTTTTATTATATTCAGTTGTGTTTAAAATCACAATTTTTCCTGTTTTATCAGCTTCACAAAATTTAATTGTTGGGTCATCTCTTAATTTTATCATTGTATAGAATTGTGTTGAAAGAATTTAATGAAAAAAGTAGTAAAAAGAAATATCATTTAGATAAAATTCAATATGAGAAATCACAGCACTTTGCCTGAAGAAATAAAGAAAGTGTACCCACCAATGGGTACTGGAATACCAAAAATGTTTGCAAAAATAAAAACTCATAAACCTGATACACCTATGAGAGTGATAGTATCAAAATGGAATTCCCCATTAATAAAGCTGGAAAAAAATATCTACAAATATTTGGCACTGTTGTTCATGAAGACAGCGTTCACTGTGAGGAATACATATGAATTCATCGAGAAAATTAAAGTAATTAAACAAGACTTAAGTGAATATCATATGGCTAGTATGGATGTTCGAGCTATGTTTCCTAGCACACTAGTACCTCAGGCAATTGACATAATTATTGAAAAATTATATATGTTAAGGGCAATGAATGCAATTCAAATTGAGGAATTAAGAGAAATTTTATTGTAAAAAACAAAACATTTTTATGTTTAATAACAAAGTGTACAAACAAAATTATGGTGGACCTATGGGGTCACCATTGTTAACTTTATTTGCTGAAATTATAATGAGCGACATAGAGGCAAAACTAATAAGTAAATTAGAAGATCCACCACTGATATACTGCAGGTATGTCGATGACATTTTTCTGTTGTCCAGGCTAAATAATGATGAGCTTGAAGACTTGACAAAAAAAGTATAATAATATTTATCCATCTATTGAATTGACAGTGAAACAGGAACATAACAATACATTGGCATTTTTGGATATTATGATAATTAAAACAAATGATAATATGCAATACAGAGTGCATAGAAAATCATCATATATTCCTGTATTAATACCTTTTCAGTCATCGCACCCATTAACACATAAAAGAAATAGTGTTAAAACACCAATTAAAAGAAGTTTAACATACTCATCAATGGAACAATATAAAAAAGAAGAAATTGAATACATTGAAAAAATTGCACTTGATTTTGGTTACCCTAAACAGGTATTAAAGAAATGGATTTATGAAGTAACTCAAGCAAATAAGGCCATGATTGATAAAAAAACTTTTAAATATGTTGGGGCAATCCCACATGTTGAAGGTTTATCAGCTGAAATTAATAAAGTTTGTAGCAAATATGACATACAGGTAGGGAATCAGGTACTTACCATAAAAAACTTAGTAATAAAAAATGAAAAAATCAGCCAATTGGTTAGAGCAGGAATATACGAAATTCCTATAAACCAGCAACCACCTTTGGCATATATAGGCAGCACCAAGAACAAATTAAAGTATAGATTAAACCAGCATATAAATAATTGGAATAAAAAGAAGCTAAGACTGCATTAACCCAATACTGACTGGAAAATCAACAATGTCCAAGGTTTGAAGATATTAAAATTATTAAGAGCTGTAAAAACGAAAGGCAGTCGAGAATTGCAGAATCAGTGCTATTGAAAAAAACAGATCAAGATTATGCAACATTAATGACCCTAACAACTTAAACGAACAATGGAAGGCCTTAATAAAAATTGAACAGCTAAGAGGGGAAAAAGAAAAGAGAACAGCAATGACAATAGATGGCGCCAGAGACACATTCAGAGATTGCGACTGGAGCCCGAACCTCAATAGCTCTGCTCACTTGAGCTGCGGTGGCTGGGTGAGACACAGCTGCCTCCTGAAGACGACAGATGCCTGTTGAAAGCGCTAGAGGTTCGTGTATGATGGGCTGAATGAGGTTGACACTTGCAGTAGGGTTAGCACGGAGTTTTGAAACGGATGGAGCAATTTTTTAGTCACTGTTGACAAAGGTTTAACTGCCTGGAAGTGTAAATAGTGTAATTATGTACATAGTGTTTTTAATTGAATGTATGAATGAGTCGTATGGTGTGTATGTTTTGTGAGGTTTTATGGAGATGACGAGCTATGGTTACGTATCAAACGGCAGAGCAAAGCCTGCGTTTTTTGTCCAGGAAAAAGGAAGCCGACTACTCTGAAACCAATTTCAAATGCGTAAGCCTACCTTAGATCTGCATGTTCTAATGCTGCACCGCCATTGAATACTTTCACTTCCAAAGTATAGCTTCATATTATGGCCCAATTTAGATTCTTTCACTTGGCAGAATTCCTTTATGTTGAAGAAATGACACAGCACTTCCTTCATCTCAAGGTAAATACCAAATTTTCATATTGTTCAACACCACAGAAACAGATAATCGCGTGACATGAGAATCACATTGTCAATAATCCAAATAATGAGACTTTATCTGCGGTACTGATGTAGCGCCATGTACAGCTTCGCATATAAATACGCTACCTCCAGAATTAAAAAAATCGCAATATTACTGCCATTTTTGAGATATATTTCCTTCATAAATTGTATTTACCAAAAATAAATTCATCACGACTTTCATTACAGCTAAATTCTAAAAAGAAATTACCATTCATGTGGCACCATCTATGGACAATTGTGACATTTACTGTTATATTTCTACTGACGTCCAGCTAATGCATAAGTACCAAAACATCTTAACCAGGATGATCCCAAACTCTGAAGCTATGGTTGAAAACAGCAGGTTTCACGTAACAATACAACAATAACTACAATACAGTTGTGAGAAACACACAGATTTATGTTTAGTAATAAAATTCTTCTTAACGAAAGTTTCTGCCTGTTCAATGGTCTTTATCACCAGCGATCAACTAAATCCGAGGACTGGTTGCGAGAACTACAATGTGAATTGGTGGTGTGGGAACTATTGCCAGACTTTAGTAGGGAAGGTCAAATAAATGGGTTTTGCTGAGGGAAATTTAAATTGCAGTTCTTGATATTGCCTCCTCGGGGTGCTCCATGGGAAACAATGGCACACAGAACAACAACAAGGGCGTCAGTGAATCTTGGAGAGGTACCAGCTAGTTCTGTGTGACACTGGCAAAAATACCCCAACTCATTGTAATTTGTTCCAGAATCCTTAGGTTGAATGACCAACTGGAACCGTCAGCTGTGGGCAAATCCCCTATACTGTTGTACTATCCTGATTAAAAAGACGCAAAGCAATACTATAATGGACTATAGCATGGAATATGGTGGACCTACCACACTTGAGAAGGATGGTCCACCACAGAAACAATACAGAAATGGAAAAAGGCGTATGAGAAAGAGATCTCAGCTGAGTGAGTGTAAGATTGGTGTATGAAATACTAGAGCTATAAATGGCAACATGAATGAGGTGATTGAAGAAATGAATAAGTATAGATTGGATGTGCTGTGTGTAAGTGAAACTAAAAAGGAGGAAATTGGGATAGAAGTGAATGGAACGGTGTGTGTGTGGCCTGGTGTATTGGATAATGTGAGAGGACAGGTTGGTGTAGGTGTGATTTTAAGTGAAAAGATAAAGAGCAACTTGATTCACTATAATTGCATAAGTGAGAGAATTCTTTGGATTTGTTTGAAAGTGAAACTTTAGAGAATAGTAATTGTTGTAGTCAGGGCAGGAGCTAGACCACTTGCCGCCCTGGTGTAGAAAACAATTTGCTGCCCCTTCCACAATTTTTCAGGAACGAAGATACGAATGAATGAGGAGGTTTCTGGCCACTAGGGTTGCCTTATATACACACAGTTGAGTCACATTATTGTGACCACCTCCTACTTTTGACGTCAACAGCGCGTCACCAATGAAAGAAGGCATGTGTCGTGAGCTGGCTTGGAGGATACATAAGGTGTGCTGTAGCCATTCTGAAAACATATCACTGTTGCTATCATGGATAAAAGGAGCGATTTATCAGATTTCCAAAAAGGAATAATTATTGGCTTTCGTGCCAAGGGTGGCAGTATTTCTGAAACAGTGCAGTTTGTGAACTGTTCACGTGCTGCTATGGTTAAAGTGTATCGTGATTGGAGAAATGGCACCATTGCGAATAAGCGATATGGAAACTACAGAGCACCTTGTGCTATTGATGTAAGAGGTGAACGTCGGCTTCAAAGGTGTGTGAGGGCTGATCGACACGCTACCGTGGAGCAATTCACTGGCCGAATGAACCAGGGGGCTACTGAAAGTGTGTCTAAAATGACAATTCAGCGAACTATGCTGTGTATGGGACTCCGATGCAGCCGGATGGTCACTGCACCTATGCTGACGTAGGTGCATCGGCAGAAAAGGTTTGCATTTGCATGATAGTATCAGAATTGGACCTCCGCTGATTGGCAAAGTATTGCCTTTTCCGATGAGTCATGTTTTCTGCTTCATCGAACGGAATGACATTGGCGAATAAGGTGAGAAATATTGGCGAACAAACACTCTTCAACCATTGCTGGAAGAACTCAAGCTGGTGGGGGCAGCGCTATGGTCTGGGGAATGTTTTCGTGGCATTCTCTGCGTCCACTCATACCTGTGGAAGGCACTATGAATTGAATTTGTTATGAATCCACCCTTGCAGGCCACGTACACTAATACATGCTGATTGTCTTCCCTGGGGCGGATGGAATCTTCCAGCAGGACAATGCGACATGTCACACAGCTAGAAATGCCCACGAATGGTAGGAAGAGCACGATGAAGACTTCAAAGTACTACCCTGGCCCCTTAATTCCCCAGACTTAAACCCAATTCAGCATCTGTGGGACCATGTTACTTAGAAAGAGGAGAGGTAGGTCCAATCGCCTTTGTTTCTGTGCTGACCAGCGGACTGTCTCCCTACGAGCTGGAGTGTGACGTCACAGTGGCCATGAACGATCTTTCGAGCATATGGAGTCATTTGGAGCTTGTGCCATAGTGTCGATTACTTGCTGCATTTCTTTGTCAATTTTAGACCTGCTTTGTCCTTTTCATTCATTTTTTTCTTCATTTGTTTTCTGTGTAACGTACAACTATCTTGAAAATGCCTGGATATGCTGTTGCCCTTTGTCGTAATCACAGTTCAAAGAAAAGGAAGTTAGATGTTAAATACCATGTTTTCCCATCAGATAGAGATGTATTGATGCAATGGGCAGCAAAATGCTGTCGAAAGGATGTATTTGACGCAAAGAAAGCTCGAATGTGTTCAGAATATTTTGATGTCTCGAACTACAAGCAGGATCTTAGAAATTAATTGCCGAACTTGATTTCCACAAAAAAAAAAAAAAAAAAAACTGAGAAAAGATGCAGTGCCTACAAAAAATATACCTTACCAGATGGAGGAGCAAACTTCTGTTTGAAGTGAACAGTTTAATCCGAAAAAATGCATTAGATCAAACTGAAAGTATATCTCCAATTAAATGTCAAATCACATCAAGTCACAATGAAAGTGATAGCATTCCTGACCAACATTTATCACTGTCAACATTATGAGAGAAGTGCAAATGTCTGAACAAAAATATAATGCAACTGAAGAGTGAAAATAATTCACTACGGGAAGAATTATCAAACGTAAGAAAAACAGTTGGTAATTGTAACACAATGCTCTTGCCTCGAGAAAAGAAGCCTGAAAATGGAAATTAATATTTTGAAACGCAAATGCTAGAATAGAAATTTGCTGAGCAACAGTGAAAGGTGGCTGTGCTATCATAAATTTATTTGGCCATTGTTTCACTGATGTGCAAATTCATTCTCTTGTGTCAAAAAAGAGACCAGCAAAATGGAATAAACAAGATATAAGTCAAGCACTTGTTTTGCATGCTGTTTCTCGAAAAGCACATCTTTTCATCAAAAATAAAATGCACATACCGCTTCAAAGCATTTCCTCTCTGAAACGGTGGTGTGGTAAATTTGTATTTTCTGGTGGTTTAATTAAGCCCATTTTAAAGGTTATGAAAATGAATGTTATAGACCTAACCGAATTCGACAGAGTTTCAGTTTTATCTTTTGATGAAATAAGCGTTGATTTCCGATATTGTTATGATGCTGCTGCAGATAAAATTTTAGGACTGCATAGTAACATTTTAGTAGTTATGTTGAGAGGTTTATGAAAAGCTTGGAAACAACCCACATATTATTCCTTTGATAAGCAGATGAATAAAAAGTTGTTAACTGACATGATTCGAGCCGTTGAGCAATCGAGTTATTTAGTGCATGGAGTGGTACCTGATCTTTGGGGGGGGGGGGGATATGAAGGCTTGCAGCTTGGAATAACCTCAATATTGTCTTCTTTTCCAAATCCAGTAGATGAAAATGAAAAAATATGGATGTTTGCCAATGTGCCTCATCTAATTAAACTTCTCTGAAATCATATATTAGATCGCGCAACACACTGTAGTGTGGAATCATTATTCGCCGAATATTTGACCTTTTGCTGGAACATAATAGCTCAGAATTAAAAGTGTTTCATAAAATTAAATGGATCCACACAAATATAAGAGACCCTGTGAGACAGAGAGTCAGTTTTAGCGGCCCAGATGCGATCTAACAACGTAAGCAAAGCTATAGAGTATTTTTTCCTGAAAGATAACAAATTGCTAATTTTATAAAATTGGTAAATGACCGATTCAACGTAATGAACTGTAGATTACCCATCTCCAAAGAGCCATTGCAGTGTGCTTTTGAAAAAAAAAAAAGAAAAAAAAAAGATATTCAGTAAAAAAGCATCGAACAGTATTCATATCATATTCCCGTTTTTGCCCAGTATATATTTTTACTCTATTTTGAAAAATAGTTGGATGTTCGTACAATTTTTACTTAAAAATTATTTACTTGAAACTGGCTCTGTTATTTTGATTGAAAATTCACAGAGCATAAGAAATTTTCTCCTTGTGGCCAGGGCAGCTTTTCAGGTGAAGTGCCTCTTCACCTATTTTACTCAAAATAATTTAAAAAATATTTTTTTATAATATATTCTTTTTTGCCTTTATTCAGTTCCAAAATACTCAAAATTTTGAATACATATTAATTCACATGGCGCGCTCAATACGGAAAACAAATCCTTATACGCAAAACAGTGAAAGTGAAGAGCCGAAATGAGAATGCTTGGAAGTCTGCAGTTTTCGCCAAGTTGTCATGGTAACCGTGACGTCACCCTCCCCAATCTGCTCACTCAAGCGAAGTGTTTCAGCTTTAGGCGCCTTACCTCTGCATCTTTCAGTTTTTGAGCGTAAAGTCGTGAGAGATCACGGTGGAGCGGGCGAACTACCAGGGTGCCTTGCAATCTGCTAGGGCTTTTCCCTTGTGGTGCTGTGGTACATTATTTTCTGAAAGGAATTTGTTCTTTTGTGCTTTGTAATTATTTGTTGAAAGCTTTAACTGATATTTTAGGTTTGTGTACAATTTAACTGATAGTGATAGTTTTTAGTATGCATCCTGTGGACGACATTGTTTGTAATTTATTTCAAACTCCATTTAATATGTGGAAAGATGAAGATAAAAGAGACATTTTGCTTCAAGGACGACCGACGGATTCACTGACAATTGTTGCCACGAACGAAATCAAGAAGAGCGGTAAATCTAACAATATTAGTTTTAAAAAATGTTGGTTTACTGAATATAAATGGATTTGCAGCACTTCTGTGTTAATTTTTTTTTTTTTTTTGGCCCTGCTTACTTTTTAGTAATAAACATTTGGCGTGGAATAAAGACGGATTCTCATATTTATTAAGCATAACATGGTCATTTCATAAACATCGTGATCCTAGCAAACACCTGAAATGCGGATTAATGTTTAGGAATTTTGAAAAAATTCAAAACACCATTGCCGATGCCCTGAGGAAGAATGCTAGGCTTTCGAAAACGCATTTTAACGAAAACGTTCGTTTAAATAGACTTTTCCTGCAGACAGTGATTGATGCAGTATTAGTCTATACTGTATTTGAGCAAACAAGAACTAGCATTCCATGGCCATGGCGAAAACATGGGCTTGATAAATCGTGGAAATTTCATTGAATTACTTTCATTGTTGATATGAAGAAGTTCTTTAGAAATTGAAAATCAATACGAAAGGATAAAAATCTATTCAAAATGAATTAATTGAATATATTTCTGAATATATAAATGATCACGTCAAAAATTAAATAATTTTTTATTGTTGATTCGGAAGGTGTATTGGTTGAGGGATTTTTGGGTTTCCATGATGTGAATGAAGATAGAACATCAGGAGCTTTATACAAAATGCTAGACAAAATTTTGGAACAGTCTGATTACCAACACAAATAAATAGGGTAATGTTACGATGGGGCAAGTATAATGTCTGGACACTTAAATGGGCTACAAAAAAAAAAAAAAAAGTCAAGGATAAAGCTTCTCAAGCTGTTTTTGTTCATTGCTTAGTTCATCGTTTGAATCTTGTATTACACCAGAGATTTTCTAAAATTTCTAAGTGTCAAATACTTTTTGCAAGCCTCAGTGGAATTGCTTCGTTTGTTCACCATTCTGCGAAGCGGTCTTATACACTTATATCAACAACCGCAAGATGCAGACCAACCATAACAGAAACTCGATGGTCCTCTACTTCGAAAGTAGTAAGTGTAGTTGTTGAAGATTGGGATAAATTGAAAGAAGTGTTCGGAAAAAATCAATTCATCTTGCCAAGGGGTTTTTGAATGATATGAACACTTTCGAATTTACATTTTTGGCTCCACCGATCTATTATTCGAACTTTTGAAGAAAAAATAACTAAACATAAACTACTGTGTAACTCAAATTAAAAAACAAAAACAAAAAAACCTAGTGGAATTTTGAGCCATAAAAGGAACGATGAGTTATTTGAAACACAGTTTGGAAAAGCTAGCAAAATCACAGAAATAAGCACGGGAATATGCTGCTCTTACACAGGAAACAATTTTTCAAAATTATAAACAATTGCATTTTGAAATTTTGGACCTCATTCTTATGGAAATGGATATAAGATTTCAAGACTGTAAGAAACTTCAATTTGTCTGACTTGCTGACACAACCAAATACGAATAATTTAATGCATGCTTTCCCTCTCGCGCTCTTCGAAATCTACATTTTTACGGAAACATATTTACTAAACACCAGCGCCTTAAAAATCAACTGAGTCTTGTATATGCCGATGAAAAATGAAGGAATATATTGACTCAAGAACTCCTTCGAGTGCTTCACGGAGACAAAGACATTTTTACAGAAGATTTAAATTGGTTTTCCTCAGTTTAACAATTCCATCTACAAGTGTGCCAGTGGAAAGAAGTTTTCTTAAAAGAATACAAACTTGCTCAAGAAACACTAGTTCCCAAGATAGACTTGCTTCTTTGGCAAATATTTCTATTCAGGAAGACATTTTATCGATGCTCACGAAGAAACAACCATCTAACCATCTTATGACGACATAATCGACAACTCTGCAGCTTTAAAAGGAAGAAAAATTGATTTAATATACAAAAAATAGGTAAGTCCTCATTAAGGGATTTTCATTGTAGACAGTACATATCTTTTCATACTGCTCTTGTACTTCTTCACCTATTTTTCCAACCACGAGCCGCCACTGCTTGTGGCTGCGTGTGCGTTACAGCACAGCCAAGAGAAGTGGGAAGATGACGCAGTTGAAATGGACCTGCCACTCTTCCTTCTTAGTACCTTGTGTGGGACCACCTCGATCGTGCTGTTCGCTGTATGGATCCTCCACCACGCTCCCTCCAGCAGCTGGCAGATGCACTGCAGTCAACATGGCTCCACATACCTGTGAACACCTTCCAGCACCTTAATGAGTCACTCCCAGCCCGTCTAGTTGCTGTCCGCGCTGCACACAGCAGTTACTCTGGATATTAGCTGGTGGTCACAATAATGTGACTCAATTGTGTATTTTGTCAAAGCTTCCAGGAAGTTCAGGCCTTATGGACAATGGCAGTGCTTCTTCTGTGGGTTCGAAAAGCCATATAAGCATAGCACAACCAATCCTTGAGGCGAGAAAGCTCCCCATTAGGGAATTTACATAATTGTAATAATTTAAACGATGGGAACATGTCATTAACCCTCTGAGAGTCTAATAGGTCAAAGGGACAGAGACAAAAGTATTCTTTCTGTGGAAATACTATTGAAAGTGTTAAGCAGTGAGCTGGCTTTCAAAACTCTTTCCACAGGATGAACATTTTTGTCTCTACCACTTTGAGGAACGCTCACAGCCGACCAGTTAACTCATCCATGGACGCTCAGAGGATTCAGAAAAGATTACAGTCACTGCACTTTCTAACTTAAAGCAATGGAATTTATTTTCCACATCAAAAGTAGGTCATTTTATAATCCACAGGTAAGCTAAAGGAATTTCATCTTTCTAGCTTTTAAGCTAGCAAAATTTTCCAAAACATTTTTCAAATCAATTTTCTCAAACATCTCCCTTTCAATGGATATTAGAGTTCAGTCAATAAGTCTTTGTTGCAGCATTGTTGATCTCAAATAGTTTTTGATCAGATTTAATTTCGAGAAGGACCTCTCTCCAGAAGCAACTGTCACAGGGAGCGTTAATAAAATCCGTAATGCTATTGTAATGTTTGGGAAAGTTCCCATCAGTGTATTCTTATAAATGTACTGCAAAACATCTTTTGGTGAAGTTTCGGTTTTTAGAGAACCCGTAATGATACTAAGTTCATCTGCAAGTTCCGTAGCTCTTATGTCCTTCGGGCAGTTTGCATCAGTTTCTGTCGGATAGCTTTATTTCAAGATAAACGCAATGTTTCAACAGTTGTTGTATACTCAGTTCCAATATTTTCTCAAAATCGTACAAAAAGCTGAACACTTCACTGTGATTTTGAAGCAAATCAAATCTTTCGTTGATTGATCTAACAGCTGTGTCAATGATAACATAAAAATATATATATATGCAGTAATTATCTTTAGGGTTGGTCATAGTTTCATCTTCGTGTTCATATTCGAACATTGTTTTCCCTTTTCTCCCGTGAAACTGTTGAGAAGGAAAGTGTGGCTTTACAACATTACATGAGGTGGCAATTTCAGATGCAGTATGTATCATGTGCTCAAATTTATCTCAGTAGTTTGCGAGACTTTTTAAGGAGGTCTTAATGTTGCGAACTGAAACAATATTACCTAATTGTTTACAAAATTAAATTTGAATTATTATTTTCACTTATTTATTTTTATTTTTTAGTATTTTATATCATTTTTTCTTCCCATCATCATCATTCTTTTCCTTCTTTCTACTTTTTATTCTCACTCCTTTCATAATTTTTGACAAAAAAATGCCACCCCGAGGAGTGCCACCCTGGTGCATCGCATCTCCTGCACACTAGCCGCGCTGGCCCTGGTTGTAGTGTATGCTCCTTGCGACTCTAAACCTTCTGATAGGAAGGAAGATTTCTGGAATGAGCTAAAAGCTGTTCTGAGCCAGTTTAGTGCTAAAGAGAAAGTTATAATAGCAGGAAATTTCAATGCCAGAGTAGGTGTCCAGAATGCAATTTCTGATAATGTTCTGGGTAAGTTTAATGATCCTTGTGTGAATGATAATGGTGAAAGATTAATTGAACTCTGCATTGAGAATGGTTTGTGTGTATGTAATATGTTTTTCAACCACAAGTATATCCACACATATACTTGGGAAAATCATACTCTTGGTCAAAAAGTGTTATAGATTTTGTTGTTTACAATTAGCATCTGAAACACTTAGTTGTGGAGTTGGCCCTAATCATTACTTGGTAGTGTAATGAGTGTAACTGAATGTTGGTTGGAGGAATAGGAAGAGGCCTAGGATGGAAAGAATAAAGGTTGAAATGCTCCCTGAAGATCATCAGCATTACTCTAAGTTACCTAGAGAATGACTCATATGAGAGGGATGTAGAAAAGAAGTGGGAATGTTTTAAGTACTGTGTGTCCACTACTGCTGAAGTGGACTGTGACACCACAATAGTGGATAACAAAAGAGGTGATGCTTGGTGAAATAGTGAGATTGAAGAAGCAGTAAAGAGAAAGAAGGGGGGAGCATATTTAGGGATGTTGCAAGGTAGAGTTTCTGTGGATGAATATCGCTGTGAGAAGCGTGAAGCAGCTAAGTTGGTTCCCCAGAGTAAGGCAAAAGATAGGAAGGAGCACGGGGAAAGGCATGAATTGGCTTTTGGAAAGATAGGAAAACTTTCTGGAAGTACACGAGACAGGAAAAATAGGGGAAACAAAGCTGTAAGTTGTGTGAAGAATAGGATTGGGGAAATGATACGAGAGCCCAGTGAGTTAAGTGAAAGATGGGGTGAATACTTCTGTGAGTTATCAGATAAAGAAAGCAAAGGTGATTCTGAGACAGAAACAGATGATGTTGCAGTGAAAGATGGAAACACAGGAGGGATCTCAAGAGAAGAGGTGTGTAAAGCTCTAAAATCTCTTCAGAATGCTAAGGCTCTGGGAGTTGATGGCATAACTGCTGAGATGTTGAAATATGGTGGTGACTCTGTAATTGGTTAACTGAAATTTGCCAGTTGTGCTGGGAGTTAGGAATGGTCCCCTGGGATTGGAAGGATGCTATCATTGTTCCCTTGTATACAGGGAAAGGTGATCAGACTGACTGCAAGAACTATCGTGGTATCAGCCTACTGAGTGTGCCAGGAAAAGTGTTTGGTAAGGCAATTATTGAAAAAGTACAAGGTTTTACATCAGAGAAAGTATGGGATGTTCAGAGTAGTTTTATGCCTGGTAAAGGCTGCACTAACAAAATTTTTCATTACGCATGATGATTGAAAGGAATCTGGCTGTTGGTAAGAAAGTTTTTGCTGCCTTCTTAGTTTTAGAAAAAGCTTACGACCGAGTAAATAAGATACTTTTGTGGAAGGTATTGAATAAACATGGTGCTACTGGGAATCTACTTAATAATGTAAAAGTAATGTATACTGGCAGTAGAGCTTGTGTACACGTGAATGGTGTTTTATCAAAATGATTTTCTGTTGGTGCAGCAGTCAGACATGGTTGTGTAATGTCACCATGGCTGTTTAACATATTTATGGATGCATGCATGCATGATGCCAAGATGGACAATACTGATTTATATCTGGGTAATATCCGTGTGTGCAGATTGCCGCATGCTGATGACACAGTCCTGTTGGCAGAGAGCAAAAATGAGCTGCACAGTATGTTGTCCTGGATGTACGAAGCTTGCATACTTCAAACTGAGTATAAATAAAGGAAAAACCAAAGTTATGGTTTTTGAGCGAAGAACTATTAGCACTGAATGTAATATAAGTGTAAATGGCACAGTGATTGACCAGGTGAATGAAGCATGTTTGACAGAGGGAACAAATTAGATGATGAAATAAGTAGGTGAGTGAATTCTTCATTGAAAGTCATAGCTGCTAAGTTATACTTATGGGGGAGGGGGTTGTGGCGAAACATACTCTGATCATGTGAAGAATGAAGATGTGTTGCAGATGTTTGAAGTGAGGCAAAATGTTCTTAGTAAGGTGGAGGCTAATATTCTTAGGTAGTTTGGCCATGTTGAAAGAATGAGTGATCAGATGCTTACTAAGAGAATTTATTCAGCCTAAGTGGCAGGAAAGAAAGGAAGACGAAGGCCAAGGAAATCATGGGAGGACCAGATTCAGGAATGTCTGCATGAGTAAAAGATAATGAGCATGAAGTACAAAAGGTCTTGTGTGCAGTGTGTGATGGATGTCAATGAAGCTTGAGTTGTGAACTGAGATTACTGTAGTTACAGACGCTTGATACAGCAACAGTGAGTTCTTTCTGTGAGGAGCTGACCTCTGAATATCTGAAAATAGCTAAGTGATATGTATGTAAGTCATAGCTGTTTTAGGAGGTTTTCACAGGAATGATGGGTTCTCAAGAAAGTCTTGAATGGCTGTATATGAAAGTGTAATTGTTCCCACTCTGAGGTGTAGCAGTGAAACCTGGGTACTACAGAAAAAACATAGGAGCAGTTTGTGTGCTGGGAAAATGCATTACTTACGAGGGGTTTGTGGTAAGACATGTTCTGATCATGTGAGGAATGAAGATGTGTTGCAGTTGTGTAATGTGAAGCAAAATGCTGTCAGCAAGGTGGGGACTAATATGCTTTGGTGGTTTGGCCATGTTGACAGAATGAGTGATGAGATGCTTACTAAGAATTTCTTTTTTTAGCCCAAGTGGCAGGAATGAAAGGCAGAGAAAGGCCAAGTAAGTCATGGGAGGATCAGATTCAGGAGCATCTGCATGACAAAAAGATTATGAGTATGAAGTATAGAAGGTCTTGTGTACATCGCGTGATGGATGTCAGTGAAGCACAAGTTGTGTGCCAAGATCACTGAAAATGGCGAAGTTTGATACGGCAACAGTAAGTAAATAATCAGAAACTTATCTGGTAGTTTGTATTTTTTTTGTGGAGTTAAACTCTGAATCTCAGAAAACAGCTTAGAAATATGTATGCATATATGTAGTTCTTGGTAAGAAAAATTTCAACACTTCCCTGAAAATGTAGAGATGCTTTGTTTATAAAAGGCACCTGTTTTTTGTTCTTTTTTCTTTTTCTTTCTTTTCAAAGGGGAACTGCAGAGGTGTCTTCAAGGGTAAGTGTCATGATAATGCTGTGTTTGGAAAACCCATTTACCACATCCTGTTTGTGTTCACCAAGCCTTAAGCTGATGCTGTACATACTTCCAATACGTACTCAAAGTCAAGAAGAGATTGAAATAGGAATAGCATAAACTCCAGAGATAAGACAGGATCTCCTGTCTTTTAGCAGGGACTTCATTGCAGGAGGATTAGATCTGACAGTGAGAGTGCAGCCCATAGTTCTGCAGAGTTTACAAATTTTATAACAAAAGGATCTACGGAAAGGGATAGAATGAATGAAGAGCGTGTTTTATTTCGGTATTGGAGTGAGCGTTGACAGATTTTTCACATGGGAATCATGGAGAATTTTGCCTTTGAACTCTGAGAGATCTAAATTGTTTCCACTACAACAACAAACATTATTGTCAACAAGATCAACTTCCAATGGGTTTGCCTCTGTTATAACTTTTAGCAAAAACTTTCATGCTACATGTTGAAGATGTTTTTGTCATTTGGCACTACAAAAAACCCGACCTAGAATCCCTGAAGAAAAAGATTTCCTTGAAGTTCCCATCAATAAAATTCATCAATGAAGAATCACAGCAAGGCATTCACTTCCTGGATGTCCATTTGACAAGACAGGAGAATCTTCTCAACAGATTTGTTTGCAGAAAACTCACTGCAATAACATAATCCAATTCTCATCTACTACCCCACTGCTCAAAAATTTGCTGCTTTAAAAATTTTGATGAAGCCCATCACTTCCCACCATCTAGTTTCAAGAAAATTCTTCATGATTTCAACATAAAACAATCTGTCAATTCTCACACCAGTATCTCTATGTTTTCAAGAAAGCACTGAAATTTTGTTTACCCAGAATTGCAACTCAGAGATCCCTCACAAAATCCCATTTATTTGGATCTCTGTACTAAATTCTGGCAATAGTTCCCACACCTGAAATTCACATTATAGTTCTGGCAACCAGTCCTTGGATTCAGTTGATTGTGAGTGGTCAATATCGTAGAATGGTCGAAAGCTACCGCTTAATGAACTTCATTACTGTATGTGACTCTGTGTGTTTTTCACTCAATTTCTATGTTTATTGTGATATTGTTGCATGAATCCTGAGTTTTCAAACAGTCCCATGATTAATTTCATGGCGGGTGATAAAGACCACAGTACGGTCGAAAACTTCCACTTAAAATAATTTTATTAATATATGCAACTCTGTGTGTTTCTCACTTAATTTTAATATGGTTGTTTCTGTAGCCATGCAAACTCTGTTCTTGGATGTAATGGAAACAGTGTTATGGAAATGACATCATCCTCCATTTCGTCAATTATGAAAGTACAAATGCTACTTGAAATGCAGCACAGCTCTCATTTACACTGACATTGCCCACTTCTTATCTTTTTTTATTAACTTTAGGTAAAGTTAAAGGTTCAAATTCTGATAATGATCTTTACATGCTCACTGTTACATATGCCACTAAGAGCTAAATACCGAGGCAAACTGCACAAATAATTTAACTTTACATTTACCTATGCAGCTCTGATCATCATGTGTAACACATTTCACCATATTAATCTCTAAGTTGCAAATTTCAAACGGTTAGAATATGTAAAAATACAGATAAAAGGCATACATTTTGAGGATTAGATGCTAAGTTACACTGGCGGAAAGTGAAAAAAGAACACCAAGAAGGAGACGTCTGATACCAACGAAATGTATACAGCATAATAACGGAATACAGAGGATAACGTGATCAAAACATTATGGCAAAATACAGCTGTATTTGCTGGTAAACTGAAAAATAACATTTCCATGTAACATGGTTAGTACGAGGTTGAACCGCCATGAACTGCGTCACACTGTGCAATTCTGTCATGGAGTCTGTCGTACAGATGTTGGATGTAAGTTTGGGGTATTGAGTTCCAAGCATCCTCAACCTGGACGCATAAATCGGGGATGGTCGTGGCTGGCCGTGGAGACCGGATAAGTCGTTGTCCCATAAAATCCCACACGTGCTCAATGGGGGACAAATCCGGTGAACGTGCAGGCCATGGAAGTTGTCTCACACCCTGAAGTGCATGTTGCGTTGCACGTGCCGTGTGTGGGCGTGCGTTATCTTGCTGGAAAACACTACGATGGACCGACCTTACAAATGACAGAACAACGGGCTGAATGATGTTGTTGATGTAGGAGGTGCTGTTTAACATACCCGGTACAAACACTAGTTGTGTACGGGAGTGATAGCTGACTGCTCCCCACAGGAGACCAGGTGTAGGCCCTGTGTGTCGCTGGTGGATGCAAGAAGGGTGGAGACGCTCCCCTGTGCATCTGCGAACACGCATACGACCATCAGAGACTCCCAAGCAGAATCTACTTTCATCGCTGAACACGACAGATCGCCATTGCGTTCTCCAGTGCAGATGTTGGCGACACTACTGCAGCCATTCCTGACGGTGGGCTGGAGTCAGAGGTACACATGCCAGAGGCACACGTGCACGTAGTCCTGCATCCAGTAGACGGTTGTGGAATTTTCGCAGTCACCTCAGGTGCAACGGCAACTCGGATTTGCGTCGCAGTGGATGTTCTGCTTGACAACGCTGCTCTTCTTATGCGTCGATCGGTCCGCTCATCAGTCCATCTGTGACTCCCAGTTCCACGTCTTCTCGTGTGGGAATGTTCCTCGGACCATCTACGCCACTATCGTACCACCACCAATACTTCCCGTCCAATTCGCTCCGCAATACGACGACACGACCACCCGGCCTCGCGTTGTCTGACTAGATGACCTCGCTCAAAGCCCGATAACTGCTGAAATCGTACACGTCTGCCATGTCCAGGCATTGCAGCTTCTTCAGGGTCTTCGCACGTGTCCGTACGCCGACGACTGATTACATTCATCTCGCCATACTTCTTAAATACCACCGACGATAATTTGCATATTATGCCATGCTGTGGCATAAACGCTCACCGGTTGGTTCCGAAATTAACATCACACCTACGTAAACTGGACCCCATTAACATATGTAAATTTCATGATCATCCGCCAATTCCTTCTTGGTGTTCTTTTTTCACTTTCTGCCAGTGTATACCCATGTCTCCACATAAAAGGCTTGTTCATCATCTGGATATTAAAGTTTTCTGCACATGCCATTCTTCTCTACCAAGCCACCTCAAGCTGCTGAGTGGTTTGAGGCGACAGCGTCGGCTCCTTCGTCCCAGTTAGAACCGGGTTCAAGTCTTGGATGAGGCACGTGTTGGTCGTGTGTTTGTCTGATGGCACTGGTTCTCTCCCTTCCCTGGAACCAGTGGCCCTAATATAGGGTTAAGGGACAGTGTATGACCCTTAGAGTTTATCATGGTGGTCATTAAACCCCAAAACAAAACAAAAAAAATCTTGTCTACAAATAAAAATGCTGCATTTGCTCAGTGGAATTTTAGAAGGATATTGTACTTCAATGTGTAATATGTATTAGAAACATATTGCTGTACAAAAGAATGAACAGGGAAGATAATCATTTCATTCTCTCCCCGAAAAAGGTATAATAAAGCATCATTGCATACCGATGCTTTTTGCACTGCTTGCAGGTGGCAAAAAAGTTTTTCCACATTTAGTGAGATGAAAAATTTTTGCATCCACATTTTTGGAAACGAGTTTGTGGATCGACTTTCACTAATTTTGCTATGTGATCTTTTTAAATAGCAAATATATACCATATGTTCAGAAGGCAAAGGGTATAGGTACAAAAATTGCTAACGGTTTGGCTGGCTTTCACAATGTAAGTCAAATAAGGCGATTGGACGTAGGGCACACTCAGCCCCTGTTCAGCCAGGAAAACCGAAAAGTCATGTGATATGACATTTTTTTTACTTTTTGTTTTTAAAATAGCACAATTTGTAGCATAATTTACCTCTACAAGTTACTTTATTTTGTAGTGTGCTACTGGTACAACTACATTTTTCTATTTCTAGCAATGCTTAGTACAATGCTACTGTAAAAACAACGTGGCACAGTAGCAGCACTACTTTCGATCAGCGACCGCTGTGTTTTATCTAAATTTCTGTTAATGCTATTCTGGAAATTCACATGCTGTTGCACTTAAAATTTTAAATAAAACTGTAAAACTCAATAAACTTTTTATCTGAAAAAAAAAAAAAAAAGTTACTGTGCATGATTTCAGTGTTACAAGCAGCAAATATAACTTCAAATGTTGCATAGTGATATCTCAATTTTTAATGGTGCAACTTTGGAAATTCAAATAAAACTGTAAAAATAAAAAAAAAATAAATAAAAATTGTTTTTAGGGATTATCAAATATGGCAAAATCTACTGCTGAATGAATTCAATTACATCAAGCTTACTTTGTGGCTTCTAAACTGATTAGACCACAAAAACCAAGCACACTTAAATCATCAAAACAAAGTTTTGAACATTATCAAGCTCATTTGAAATTGGCGAAAGAAATTGAAGAGACTTGGCGAAAGACATTCAACAGACTAACATCAACTATACCAATACTAAGTTTCTTATCAGGTGCTGTCGACTAGCTCTGATTCTACACCATGTCAAAATAAGCATATTAGCTTACAAGAAGAAACTAGTTTGCCATACTCAGACTATAATTGCATAAGAATGCCCATCAAAAATTTGAGCAAAGATTCTTGAAAACTGAGTTTGAGCATTGCTGTTCTGTTTTGTAAAAATTAAAATATTTTACATTTATTTGTTTTGATTTTTGCATTGCATGCAAGATGTTTCACATAACAGAATGTCTTACAGGGGTACTTGGCACTCACATTTTTTTTTAATTAAAAGGAGTAATCCTATTTTTGACGAAATTACAAAACATGTAGGATATAAAATGTTAGTTTGAACTTAACTATCTTAAAAACAAATTTTGTGTATGTTTGAATTCTGAAGTCAACCCCTCCTTCACAAACACAGTAAATCTTTACATTTTGACTTAAGACTAGTAAACAAAAGCTGACTTCTTATCTTTTAAAAATGTAAGTTCTATTGTTTAGATACATAATGGGTTTTTCATTAATTTCATTAATCCATGCAAGATCAATGATTTTCAGATAAGAGTTAAATTTCAACTTTTGTTGTATTGAGTTAACATAACAATCTACACTGCCTGACAGAGAAAATACCACACCATGAAGGAATGCTCGAAAACAGACCAAACTGCACACACAGATAGCCAAGTAGGTCCTGAACAAATGATTTAATTGTCACATACAGACTAGGCTCCAATGGCTGAATATGAAGGATGATCAATAAAAAGTGGCGCACGTTTTGGATGATACAGCATTGAATCCGATGTGGCATCGAGGCAATGAGAGTACAAATAGAGTTCTGGGATATCATGGGAAAAATGGTATCATCATTTTGTGAGGATGAAAGGGTACTCAACCGATGTCCAATCGTGTCCCACAGATGCTCGATGGGCGAGAGGTCGGGGATTCGGCTGGCCATGGAAACATCTGCACACCGTGTAAAGCATTCAGGCTGATCTGAGCATTATGCCGCTGAGCATTATCCTGTTGAAAAATGGCATTTGGGATGCCTTGCAGATATGGTAGTGTCACAGGCCACAACATCTAGTCAACATAGCGGCGTGCTATCAATGTTCCCGTAATGCGTACCAGCGGTGAGCAGTTATTGGCGCCGCTGATAGCACCTCACACCATGATTCCATGTTGCCGGGCTGGGTAGCACTCCACAATGGCAGAGGGATCCACCCATTGGCCATGTCGCCTCCAGACTCTCACATGGCGATCATCTGTGGTGAGACAGAACCGCGATTCATTGCTGAACATCACACTGTTCCATTTAGCACCCCACACAGCTCTTGAGCGACACCACGCCAAGCGGTGATGACAACAGCTCACTGTTAAGGGTAGCCTTCGCAACAGACAGCTGAACAGCAAACCAAACACAGCCAATCGGCATGACATTGTCTGCGTCGATATTGGAGCATCCAAGCCTTCCCGTAAACTCCACAAAATGTTGCCCATTGTGGCCTCTGGGTTTCGCTACGCCATGATGTCGGATGTGACAATTGGGGCACTTGGATGTCTGTCTCTGTGCTCCGGTCCCTCTACAACATTGCGTTTCTTCCGCAATATGACACAAGGATCATCTGGCGGTATGAAGGCCTATGATGACACCTCTCGTGAACTCATCCATTTGACGAAATTGCGTATGATGGTATCTTAACGGCATTAGCACCCCTTGTTCGCTCTCCAGACACAGTTACAACAGAACCACTAACTTCTCATAGTTGTGACAACGTCTCGACTGATGGCCTCATAGGCTGGTTGTCTGCTTATATCCCACTTGCTGTTCGTGAGATTGGCCAGCAAATGCAATCATTTGCATAACTTGTACGTGTGCACCCACCCTGCAATTTGCATGGCGCTGCATTCAAGTCTTCATGGTGTGGCATTTTCTCTGTCAGGCAGTGTATATCAATCAGTAAATCCTTTCACGATCATACATCACTCTCACCACAGCCTTCTGACTCTCAATGTAGCTTTTATATACCATTGACTCACTGTCACTGTTGCCAAAATCTATGAGGGAATTCCGGAAACTAACATGACATTCAGAATGAAAATCACATGATGAAGTAACAAAATTTACATAAGAGTAGAAACTGAAAAGAACAGTTTAAGTTAGAGATATATACTGAGGTGCAAAAAAAAAAAAAAAAAAATTGGGAAGGGCACTATAATTTCAATTACATGCCACCACACCCATCTGGTAAATATCATCCACAAACGATGTATATATATAGAGGCAGATATATCTGCAAGCTCAAGTGTAGCAGCATTTGCAGTTCAGATGACATCCTATCAGGATTTAAGCGACTTCGAACATGATATAATAGTCGGCCCCTGGGAGATAGGTCACTCCATCTCCCAGGGGCAGACTATTATATCATACACAAACTGAGGGAGAACACCCTGAGTGCAGGACCGCTGTGGGCACAGAAAAGCCCTATACAATCGGGGACAGCAGCACCAGGCATGCAACATTGTCACAAATCACAGCACAATTCAATGCTGGGGCGAGTAGTAGCATCAATGTTTGGATCGTGCAATGATCCCTGTGTTCTATAGGGTTCCGGAGCTGACTGCCCACTCGGTTGCCATTGCTGTCCCAATGACACGAGGCTGTGTGCCTCGCCTGGGCTTGGGAACACCACCATTGGACACAAGATGACTAGAAACATGTAGCCTGGTCCGACAAATCGTAGTATCAACTGTTTCAGGCAGATGGTTGATTATGGGTGTGGCGATAATCCCACAAGGCAATGGATTTCACATGCTTACAAGGGACAGTGCAGGCCGGCGGTGGCTCTGTTACGGTGTGGGGTGTTTTCAGCTAGCATGCATTAGGACTTCTCATACATCCACAGACCGCTCTGACCAGTGGGGGTCATGTTACCATCCTTGGGGATTATTTGCACCCGTTCATGTCATGCAACTACTCCAACAGGTGCAACCTCTTTCAACATGACAATGTGCCACTGCACACATCCACAGTAACCTGATTATGGCTGGAGGAACATTCCAAAGAGTTTGTCATCCTGACTTGGCCCCCTTGTTCACCGGATTTAAATGCCATCGAACACGTTTGGGATGCTGTTCAGCATGCCGTCAATGCCAGAAATCCTCCACCGATGAATATTATGGAATTGTGAGAAACTCTACAGGAAGCATGGTGGCTGTTATGCGATTGCAAGGAGGACCAACGCAGTATTAGAGAGGTATCCATTTTTTTAATTGGCACTTCAGTGTATGTTACAGCTGTGCTGTGCTTTAGTGGTGAGTTTTTCATTCCTTGTTTTTCATTTCTTCAAATTGCTACTCATCCCACAGAAAGTATCTAAGAGTTTTCTTTCTTATCCTTCTCTATTGTTTTGTCATTATAGTGTAGAATTTTGTGCAATAGAACTGCATAAAACTTCATACACTATTTATTTGGTACAAACAAATAATTAATTACAAAGTGAGAAATAAAATCTAGAAAGGTTCTAGAAATACAAAGGTTGATGTACAACAATTGTCATGTCACTACTACTTTGCGGTTGTAATAATGTTCTCTTAGTTTAATTCATGTACCACTAGCCCATATTAAACATCTGATGGATACATAACACTCTCACTGATTTTTATTTCCTTAATTCTGAACATGAGCAATGTATCAATGTTTATCCATCCAATGATATTGCTAATACTAGTCAATGCACATCTGTTTCATTTATAAGATCTTTTTCACTCTCCATTTATGTATTTTCCAGGTTAGACAGGAAGGCAACAAGCTAATGATATGGAACCTACTTACTTTTCCACATGATACATTTAGCTTTTAAGAATAAATCTATTAAACTACAGATGCTTTAGCAACATGAGCTTCAGTATCTTAACTGTTTGACTAAGCACAACCTTAATTACCACTCTTAATTATTGATCCTTTTCCTGACAGAAAGATCAACTATTGAAATATAGGGGAAACAAAGTTGTAAGTTGTGTGAAGAATGAGATAGGGGAAATGATATGGGAGCCCAATGAGTTAAGTGAAAGATGGGGTGAATATTTCTGTGAGTTAGTAGATCAGGAAAGCAAAGATGATTCTGAGACAAATGCAGATGATGTCACAGTGAGGGATGGAAGCACAGGAGGGATCTCAAGAGAAGAAGTGTGTAAAGCTCTAAAATCTCTTCAAAATGGTAAGGCTCCAGGAGTTGATGGCATAACTGCCAAGATGCTGAAATATGGTGGTGACTCTGTAATTGACTGGTTAACTGAAATTTGCCAGTTGTGCTGGGAGTTAGGAATGGTCCCTTGGGATTGGAAGGATACTATTATTGTTCCCTTGTATAAGGGAAAAGGTGATCAGACTGACTGCAAGAACTATTGTGGCATTAGCCTACTAAGTGTTCCAGGGAAAGTGGAACTAAGTGTTCCAGGGAAAGGTTGTTATTGAAAAAGTACGGGGTCTTACAACAGAGAAAGTGTGGGATGTTCAGAGTGGTGTTATGCCTGGTAAAGGCTGCACTAACCAGATTTTTGCATTACGCACGATGATTGAAAAGTATCTGGCTGTTGGTAAGAAAGTTTTTGCTTCCTTCATAGATTTAGAGAAAGCTTACAACTGAGTAAATAGGACGCTTTTGTGGAAGTTATTGAATGAATATGGTGTTACTGGGAATCTACTCAATAGTGTAAAAGCCATGTATGCTGGTAGTAGAGCTTGTATACGAGTGAATGGTGTTTTATCAAAATGGTTTTCTATTGGTGCAGGAGTTAGACAAGGTTGTGTAATGTCACCATGGCTGTTTAATATATTTATGGACGCGTGCATGCGTGATGCCAAAATAGATGATAGTGGTTTATGTCTTGGTAATATCCGTGTGTGCAGATTGCTGTATGCTGATGACACTGTCCTGTTGGCAGAGAGCAAAAGTGATTTGCAGAGTATATTGTCTCGGATATACGAAGTTTGCATGAAATTCAAACTCAGTATAAATAAGGGTAAACCAAAGTTATGGTGTTTGAGAGAGGAACTGGTAGCACTGAATGTAATGTAAGTATAAATGGCACTGTGATTAACCAACTGAGTGAGTTAGTGTATTTAGGAAGCATGTTTGACAGAGAGAACAAATTGGATGGTGAAATTAGTAGGTGAGTGAATTCTTCATTGAAAGTCATAGCTGCTCTGAGAAATTTTCACAGGAATGATGGGTTCTCTAGAGTCCTGCATGGCTGTGTATGAAAGTGTAATTGTTCCTACTCTGATGTATGGCAGTGAAACCTGGGCTGGATACTGCAGAAAAAACATAGGAGTCGTTTGTGTGCTGGAGAAATGCGTTACTTACGGGGGGGGGCAAGACACGGTCTGATTGTGTGAGGAATGAAGATGTGTTGCAGTTGTGTGATGTGAAGCAAAATGTTGTTAGCATGGTGGATACCAATATGCTTCGGTGGTTTGGCCATGTTGAAAGAATGAGCGATGAGATGCTACTAAGAAAATCTTTTAGCCCAAGTGGCAGGAAGGAAAGGCAAAGGAAGGCCAAGGAAGACATGAGTGGATCAGATTCAGGAGTGTCTGCATGAGAAAAAGATTATGAGTATGAAATATAAAAGATCTTGCGTATGGCGTGTAATGGATATCAGTGAAGCTCAAGTTGCATGTCAAGATCGCTGTAAATGGAGAAGTTTGATACGACAACAGTAAGTAAAAATATCTGGTAGTTTGTATTTCTTTTTGGGGCTAACCTCTGAATTTCAGAGAACAGCTTAGTGATATGTATGTATGTATGTCTTCACACATTTTCATACATTATTATCATAATCTTTCACACACTCTCAAATAATAAAAATTTAATGAAGTGATGTGTTGGCTTATGAGGAAGTCCATGGCCCACAAACATGTTTCTCTAAAAATTCAGATATTCTTCTGCGATTACAACTTTGTACATAGAAATATGACCAAGCTTAATTGTGTTGAATATGACACAGACTTTTTGGTAATACTTAATAGTTAGCATACTAAGAGAAATACTGCAAAGCAATATCAAACACGCAAAGAACAGAATCGAAAAGAAAACTCATGAGCCACATTATGACCACCTACACGAAAGTGGGCTTGGAACTACTTTCATCATGATAACCACTTGCACTTAGTGATGCCAACTCCAACAAACCGAGGAAAGTGCCGTCAGGTATTCCACATCATCTGGACAAAATTATGTCCCAGAATTCAGGGATGGAGTGTGGCACTGGCAAATACTGCATTCCACTGTATCACACAAATGTTTGATGGGATCCAATTTGGGGAAATTTAGTGAACAGGGGACCAAATGAATTGCTGATACATGATTCTTGAACCATTTCTGCATAGTGCAGACCTTCTGATACTTGGCATTGTCTTGCCGAGAGTCCAATGTCATCCGGATACGTGGTCATCATGTAGGGCAACACTTGGTCTGAAACAGAAAGTAGATAGGATCTGGTAGTGAATGTGTGGCCAACAGGGATAGAGGGGGCCTAGCGATGTCCATGAAAACAATCCCTATACTGTGATACCACCACTGCTACCACTTTGTTTCCATTGAACCATGCAACCTGGTTGTAGCTGTTTATCTGCGTGGTGTTGAATACGGACCCTGGTTATGATACCACCCAGTTTCCACCTAACCTATGCAATCCAGTTATAGCTGTTCATCTGTGTGGTGTTGAACATGAACACCACAATTCTATTTGAGTTGTCTTATATCCAATTGTAGTGCTCCTGTGCCAGAAAAGTAGATAGGATCTGGAAAATGACAGTCAGTCACCATGGTTATATGAATGGGCTCCAGAGTCCTTGGGACCATCTTCAAGAACATCCACTGGGGTGTGTGCTTGGAAACATTTCTCTGTGTGGCCTGGCTGTACTCTGTCATTAATTGAGGAATTTGCAGCCGTCTGCTGTTCTGGATAGGAAATGCTGAGATGCATTCACCTCAGCAGCAGCCAGTGGTGTTACCTCCTTTCTGGAGTGTTGGATGGATGTGTGTCCATCTTGCAGGGGTGATTGTGAGGTGACACAAGAAACCCCAAAACTCTCAGCTCAGTGCCAATATACATATAATGCATATTACGAATATTTATACACATATAAACTAGCTACACAACAAACAGGCCCTAGTGCTTGTGCAGTTAAACTTCATATCTTTTCTTGTACCCAATTTTCTTTCACTGTGCAAAATCCTCCAGGCACTGCATCTTTGAAATCAAATTTTTGCACTTCATATTATTTGTTCATTGAGCAGTCTATGTGGATCAGTTTTGCTTGAAGCCTACAGTGGATTCCACTCAATTTTTAAAAGTAGCTCATTGCATTAACCGAATCTAATATAATCAAATTATTTGATGTAGATGCAACTTTCAAAATAATGAAAAAAAAATCCTTCCTTTCAGCAGGCTTAAAAAAAGCCTTCCTTTCATCTTGAGAGCTTGTTTGATAACAAAAGACACACTCAAGGTGTCACAAATCGTCTACATTCACCATCCGCACAGACATGCAGTGTTTTTAATCAAACACTGTAATCCCCAAAGAAAATGGAAATTGAACTTTAGTTATCATTTCGTAGCATTTTTAGAAATGAAATGTCCGAAGCATCTCAAATTCTTCTAAAACTTAAAAACACGGATTTATGGGTTTGGAATGTGACAAAAACCCGGAATTTTGGGCTACACCCGAATTACAAACAGGTCTGATCTTGATAATATTCCTACCACAGCTTCAGTGGGGCAGCCCTGGAACAACCAATAATGCCTTCAGTTACTGAAATGATGGCCCCTACCTACCTTGCACTAATAATCATTTCCTGCTCAAACTCCAAAAAGTCCTTTCCTTACCCCCTTACCCAGCTGCACGGGATTTGTTACCATCAAACTGACATGTATTGCACATGCTGTCTATATATTCTGTGCTGGTCTGTGATGTCAATGCTGTGATTATGAATGCATCCATTCGTGAGAACAGTGGTGGTCATAATGATTTGGCTCACAAGCATACACAATGCTAAGATTAAATCTCAGTTCCATTTAAGCACATACCTACATCGGTTATGATTCCTGGAATTTTGGATGAGTTTGAACCACTTTCTTCTGTTGTAAGAGGTGCACAAGTGTAACTGTTGGATCGAACACTACATCCAGGTTCACTACTACTGCTGCTGCTACTATTACGTTTTTTGCTCAGCATTGATACACCCATTGTTGGCAACACTGATGAACGCAGGGCTTCTGGTAGAGAATCTTCATCCAGAATATCTGATGACACTGAAGGCAAATGGCTACCCATCTGAGATTGAGTTCGAGTATCAGCATAGTAATAGCAGCTTCCTGCAGAAGAAATTATGCTGCCAGAAGGACTACTAGTTAAGCTGCTACTGTAGCTTAAGTTGGTGCTATCCCCAGTGGAAAGTTGAGAACAATTCAAGGACGATGGGAAGGATTCATCATTTGTTGTGCTACTAATTTCATAAAATGGGTTATTAGTTTTGACATGTATGCTGCCCAGACCAGCATCTTCTGTATCACTTATGTCTACATCAGTTTGTGCTGATGATGATCTTGTGTTTGCAGCTTCACTTTCATCTAGCTTTGGAGGTTTGGGCATGCTGCTCATAAGGGACATTATTGTAGGCTGAAACTTCTTATCTAAGATGACACATCCATATTTTGGTTCACTGTTGACAAGCAATTTTCCTGTGCCCCTTGAAAATTTTCCAGAACTGGAGAACAAGCATTCTTCATTTCTATGAACTGAAGATTCTGATTCTGATTGTGATTCTTGTTTTTGATCACATGATGAACCAAATGTGTATGATTCCTCCCTATTCAGCTCTTCTAAAGCATAATTTTCCTTTTTAGTCAACGGAAATTCACTTACATTTTCAGAGTATGGCTCCAAAGCTGGGTCAGAAGATACTGACCTTGATCCAAATTTTGAATGCATCTTTCTTTCAGAATTAGTGACAACTGCAGTGTCTCTACAGGGCATCTCACTTTCTGATTCTCTTTCAGCAGGGCATATAATTACACTTTCAAAAGGAGTTCCACTCTTCATACTTGAAATGTCACTTTTGTTTTCAGCAAGTACATTCTGTTTCCTGTCCTGCCATGAAAGAACTTCATAGGTAGGATCTAAAAATAAATTTCCATTCTGGTGAGATACATCAGAATTCACATGTCTATTGAAATGATGGACATCATTTGCTCCTGATGCACTTTTACCTTGAGAAGTGTACAGATTATGAATTTCTTGACTAGTAGCTGACTTGAACATATTTGGGTGTCTGATAGGCAGATCCGAAACTGGCAATTTCATTGGATGCTCATTTATTGTGTCCATATTATTTAGAGGTGTATAAAGTGGATTGGGGTTGCCCTTTATGGTATGGGAGGAATTGTGGAAATTCAAATACCTAGTACTAATTTGAGGAGGGCTCTGTTCTGAAAAGCAAGTTTTTCTGGGAATGTTATTTCTGTGCTGTTGATAATGCTGATTTGACGCAACACTATCATTACTAGAGACATCTTTCTGCTGACTACCATTGTACTGGGCATAATTACTCTGATCACCAACAAAATGTGAATTTTGAGATTTTAAGTGATTCATTTGCAATGCTAGATACATACGCCTAGCTAATTCATCAATCATGGCAGAGCTTTCTGGGCTGATAGGATTCTCATAACCATTGTTTTTAGTGACTGGAAGATAGCTGTTTCCCTGACATAGCATGCTATATACTTCAGCTATCTTAGCTGCAAAACCTGGATTATTTTCTGGACATAACTGTGCTGGTTTGGGAGGCACAGTAGGCTTATTCAATGATTTTTTTTCATTAATTTCTTCATAGATCTCATAATCATCAGAGCTGCTATCATCAGAAGAAAAAGCAATATTATTAAAGCTGAGGGACCTTCCAGAAGGTGAGCAGAATGGTGGGGGGCAGTGTGGTTTCTTGTTTCCAAAAGAAGTCTCCAATGGTACGACATTTACAGAAACAGAAGGGTGCTGCTGTGCAGTGGTAATGTTATGCCGTGGAGGAGTGCTGTTTGGCGGATATTTAGCCATAGAACTTAAGTATGGATTGTTATATACTTGAGCGTAGTTGCTATTCTCTTTTGCCTTTGACTTTAGGGAAATAATTTTACTCTGATGAGTCTGATGCTGAAAATGGGAAGAAGAGTAATTCAAAAACTTAGGGTAGTGAAACACATCAGGGTCTTTTGGTAACAATTTGCTGTTTAGTTCTCTAGAGTCCTCAAGAAGCTTAGAACTTAGTTTGTTTTCTTTGACTTTACCAAGTTTGACACAGCTGTTATCTAAAACAGAAAAAAAAAATTACCATTTTTGTCAAAAAACAAGTATGAGTTAAAACAAAGTTTCACAATTTAAATCTGTTTTTCTCATACATATACAGTACATATGACAGTATAATTTGACTTTGCATCATGAAAGAAAAATAAGTTAATTGCACATAACTTATTTACAGTAACTTGCTCTAACTCTGATACACTGGACACATACATCATGATTATACTATTGTACATATTTATATTGATCACCAGTTGGGTATGTTTCAACCAACTCCATTGCAACAATAAGCACCATTCTGATGGGAAGTAAAAGGGTCACTCAAGGACAAAACATTAGAGATGCCAACTTAATAGTGTATACGTCCTCCTCTAGTGTGAATAACAGCCTGTACATGCTGAGGCATTGACTTCACCAGATGCCAAAGGGTTTCTGGAGATAATGCCAGCCATGCCTGTTGTGGAATTGTCCCCACACAACTCCGCCCGAGACAGCGGTTCAGGATGCATGGGTTTGATGTTCCACTCCACAGCATCCCATAGAGGATGCATGGATTTGCGGTTCATGATCAATGGGTTTGATGTTCCACTCCACAGCATCCCATAGAGGATGCATGGATTTGATGTTCCACTCCACAGCATCCCATAGAGGATGCATGGATTTGTGGTTCAGGATGCATGGATTTGATGTTCCACTCCACAGCATCCCATAGAGGATGCATGGATTTGCAGTTCAGGATGCATGGATTTGATGTTCCACTCCACAGCATCCCATAGAGGATGCATGGATTTGCAGTTCAGGATGCATGGGTTTGATGTTTCACTCCACAGCATCCCATAGAGGATGCATGGATTTGATGTTCCACTCCACAGCACTCCATAGAGGATGCATGGATTTGCAGTTCAGGATGCATGGGTTTGATGTTTCACTCTACAGCATCCCATAGAGGATGCATGGATTTGCGGTTCAGGATGCATGGATTTGATGTTCCACTCCACAGCATCCCATAGAGGATGCATGGATTTGCGGTTCAGGATGCATGGATTTGATGTTCCACTCCACAGCATCCCATAGAGCTTCCATAGGGTTTAAATCCAGGGGTACCATAGGGGCCACTGGATGGTTCCAAACTCAGATGGGTGTTCCTCAAGCCACGGATGGGTGGTCGCAGCCCGGAGAGGTGGCGCATTGTCCCGTTGAAACAGACATCAGCTGCAGGATGCACGAAGGCCATGAAAGTGTGTAGGTGATCAACCAACACATGCTGGTAGTCTTCAGGGGCTAAGAAACCTCTCTAGACACACTAAGGGATCTAATGTGTCCCATGAGAAGGCTCCCCAAACCACCACAGAGTTCCCACTGCCTTGAACAGAGCCAACCTGGCACGATGAAGCCATGACCTCGAGCTGCCGATGCCACACCGGCACCCTCCCGTCATCTCGGCACGGCTGAAAATGGGATTCGTCTGACAACACGATGTGGAGTCACTCTGCAGAAGTCCAGTTTTCATATTCTCAGCAGCAGGCAAGTAATAATGTCCGATGACGAGCAGTCAACAGTAGCACAGGAGTAGAGTGTCGGCTCGAATAGCCCAGGGCATGCAGGGTGCACCATAGTGCATGCTTGCTGACACTGCTTGGGCCTCCGTCATTTAACCTAGATGTGATTTGTGTCACCACTGCTAAGCAGTTTGTCTGTACGAGCCTGGATAATCTGCGATCATCAATGGCATGTGGTCAGCCACAGCTTGCTCTTTGTGCACTGGTACCATACCTGCCAACCTGAGAAAATTCAAATGTGTAAAATTGCGCGCGAATGACATTTCTAATGATTTTTTTTAAAACTATGCACGGACAACATTTATAATGTTTTTTTAACTATGCGCAAACAATATTTATAATGAATTTTGCTATGTATAAGTAAAAATAAATGCAAATATTTGTGCATTTGATAATTTATAGATGTTTATAATATAAACAAATTATACCATATTTTGATACCATACTCAACATTTTCCACGTCCGTAGTGGACCGACGATTTCCATAGCATACTCCATGTTTTATGTCGTCCGTAGCGGACCGATGATTATCATAGCATGGTCGATGTTTTCCGTCGTCCGAAGCGGACAGACGATTTCCATAACAAACTCGATGTTTTCCGTCGTCCGTAGTGGACCTACGACCATCATAGCATGCTCGATGTTTTCCGTCGTCCGTAGAGGACCGACTAAACTATTTCCATAGTAACTACGTAAAATCCACAGTAGTTGGAGTCTGAATCTTTCTTCCCACCGAATGATCTTTACTCAGTGTCAAGCATGCATAACAGTGTGCACGGAAAATTTACTGTGCCGAAGCCCCGACGATGCTGACGCACAATGGCACAAAATTCCCATTTTTGTTATATATTTTATTTATTGGGATATTTTTAACAAAAAATACAGAACATTTTAAAAATCCAAAAGAAAAGTTTTAACGGCCAGAAGACTATAAAAAAATGGAAAACTTCCGCAAATTCCAGAAGAGTTGGCAGGTATCATTTAACTGAAACATTAACAAAAATTTCGCAAAAAAGATTAAATTTTTTTTTAATAAACGGAAATGCGTAAAAAAAGGCGATCTATACGTAAAATCGTAAAGAACAGTTAAAATGTGTAGAAGTTGGCAGGTATGTGGTACATTTGTTAATAGCATACTCACAATACATTCTTAATGATACAGTTGCCCTCGGGAACCCTAGGGTTCTTACCACTTGGGTGATAGAATGACCCATCTTACGACAATAATGCGTCCATGAACAACGTCATTCAAATCACCAGGTTTACCTATGCTTGTCAATTGTGATATACTGTTGGGAAGCCCTGCTTTCCTCCTATTTCTCGCCTGCATTCGGTTTGGATCTGTTCCACTCCCCTTGGGTATGTCCATAACCCCTATCTCTAATGTTTTGTCTACTGAGTGCACAGTGTACCACAGTAAAATAAGTAACCTACTTTATGCTAAGAATATCAATGCTGCAAAATATAAAGTTTACACAAAGATATTAGGTTAAGTAAAAAAAAAAAAAAAAAAAAAGAAAAGAGGCTTCAGATCCAAAAATTTTCTCAAAAACCTAGAACTGCTTCACTTTACACTTTACATACAGCCTTTTATAGCTGGGAACCCCACCCAGTTTTTTTTTTTTTTTTTTTTATTGGAAGTTTAATGACCACCATGAGAAACTCAATGGGTAATAAGCAGTCACCCATCTCTAATTTAGGGCCACTGGTTCCAGGGAAGGGAGAGAGCCAGTGCCTTAAGACATCCATGCCTCACCGGAATTCGAACACAGACCCATCTCAGACAAATGGTCATAAGCCAGCGCTTAGACCACTGTGCCATGGGAGCAGCCCCAGCAGTTTTTCTTCACCACCCAGTTATAGTTGCTAAGATCACATAAATCTTATGAACTTCCTTTTTTAATTGAGCTTGTGAACTCTGCTCATTTATAAATTTTGTGTTGTTGTATTCTTTTACTCTGTTTTAACCATTTGAAATATAAATACATGATTTTGTTTCTGTTTTGCTTTGGGTTTAACAACCACTACGCACAACTCTACGGGTTGCAGTTGTTGCTCATTCCTAATTTAGGCCACTGGGGCCACATACAGGTACGGAACAGAGCCAACACCATCAGACAAACATACAACCCATGCCTCATCTGGGACAAATGGTCCGATACTATTTGGCCACTGAAGCAGGAAATGCGTGATTTTAACAAATGTTTTCTGTGAGATAGTTGTCTTTGAATTTAACAGAAGGCACCCCCCTCCAAATCCACCACAAGGCTAAAAAAAAAAATCTACCATGTAGCCCTTACAATTTCCTGGGGAAACATGTAGGACACGTTATATGCTGGAACACACACACACACACACACACACTATATTTACAATTGACATGTATTACATTAAAATTCCTGTTCATCAAAGCAACTTTCTTAATTTTGAAAAAAATGCAAAATATTGATGCATAATATCACAATCAAAGTAATTCTACTTAAAAATCTAAAAATAAAAAATAATAATAAATACATTTAAATCTTTCTTTAGAATAGACTGAATACAAATAGTGTTACCACACTGGTCTTCTTAGAAGGTCCCACCTCAACAGCACTTTCAGTCTGAATCTCCTTATAAAAGGTTCTCGACCTCTCACAGTTATCACACATCAAAAATGATTAAGCTGCTAGGCATCTAAAGAACCAAAAATGCTTTATATTTTGCAACATGCTTCACCTGATATTTATACATTGTCCAGCAACTTTGCCTTTTGTACCCTTGCGGTTGCCATTTGGACGAGATGATTACCCATATTTTTCTCCCAAGTCAGATCACTGTCCCTGTAGTGCCCAGTCTTCCCCTCATAAAAATTTTGTTGTTTTTCTTTTAAAAAGTCTTCTTTTTCCTGTATTAGGATCATCCTGGCTGCTTGCAGCTTCATAGCATTGTTGTTGCAGTTACAATATATTCTCTTTTTATTTTTCTGACAATGGCAGTTTGAATGGCAGCCTGCTAATCTGAATTGTTCTTCTTTTTTTTAATATTTAATATCTTCACAACTAGTCCCTGCTTTTTTATTTTTGCAATATTCTGTTAAAAAAGTAGTCTGTTCTCTGCAGTTCCAATTTATTTAGCAAACTACTTTGGGTTTAAACAGACTGTCATATCACCAGACTGTATATTTTACAAACTTGTAATAATGATCTAGTAATTTTCAAGATGCATAGGGAAACTTCCTATGAACTCTTCTGTTCTTTTTCTTTGTTGCTGTTATTCGTTTCAAATTATTACTTTTTTCTCTAAAGAATAAGTTTTGAACCACTCCATTTTGTGTGCATGATCAAATTAGTTTGCTGTGTCTATTATCAATTTCAATTCTGTTCATCTGACTTCTCAATTGAGGAATGTGTGAATGCTCTAGTGACTAGATTTTTAAGACAATTTTATAGGCACATGTATGGTTGGAATCAGCTGGAAGGTGCTAAGATTAATAAAAGAAAACCCTTTATTTTACCCCAAAAACATGGATATTATTTTAGGTATCATAAAAATTGGAAAAGATTTAAAAGAAATGTTTTCATCTGTTTATCCAAGTATAAAATTAAACCACGAATTTTACGGCACAGTTTTTTTAGATTCATTGATCAGTAAGAAGAAAATAAACCCACAGTTTAAAATATTCAGGAAAGATTCACGCATACCTGTTCTTATTCCAGCAGATTCCAACCATTCATGGGCATTTAAAATTTATAGTCTAAAACATCTAGTTACTGGATATTTCACATATTTCTCAGATGGAAAAGCCAGAGAAAAAAGACTGAAATGTATAACAGACACAATCATGCATAGATAAAGGAAATATTAAAAACTTATTGTTAAGGGAAAACAAAGGAAACCAAGAGGTTGAAAAAACATTTTTTAAGGAAAACCAAAGCAATAGAAAGAAAATAACAGAAAAAGGAAAGAAGTTTGTAGGAAGTTTTGCACATATCCCAAAGATTATTGGAATATTATAACAAGTCAAACAGAAGTCATCGCTCTTTCCACATTTATAAGTGAGTCACGGAAAAATTCTCATTGGTCACCACCGGGAATCAAACCCAGAGTCTTCCAGTTACGCGCTGGACATGCTTCCACTGCACCACAGCGGCCTCGAATTCCTCCAGACTTACATACGACTAACTTCCAAGCCACCTGGCAGGTTGCTTCTTGGAGCCCCGCACAATGCTGGGGATTCACCAAAGATGGTAAGCAGCAACTGAACAAATAACTAGAAGGCGAATGAATAACTAATACAGACATTTGATGTGGACTAAGAACATCAAAATTTTTTTCCGTGACTCACTTATAAACGTGGAATGATTTCTGTATGATGTTCCTAGTCCACATCAAATGTCTGCATTAATTATTAAGGTTGCTTCTTGGAACCCTGCACAATGCTCTGGGGATTCTCCAAAGGTGGTAAGCAGCAACTGAACAAATGACTAGAAGGCAAATGAACAATTTATACAGACATTTGACGTGGACTAGGAACATCAAAAAAAATTTCCGTGACTCACTTATAATCGTGGAAAGAGCGATGACTTCTGTTTGATGTTCCTAATCCACATCAAATGTCTGTATTAATTATTATAAAAAGTTTTTGAAACATACAATTTGGGAAGAGGACAATCTGTTCAGACCCAGAGAAACATACTATTGAAAACATAATGAGTCTCCAAGCATTTTGGATAAATATGGAGTCTGTGGAACACAGAAAAAAAAAAAAATAGAAAACAATAAGAGAGCACAAAAAATCCACAAAAAATCATGTAAAAGAAAGATTACAGCAATATATTTTCAGTTAGAGCAATAGACAAGAAAGCAATACATTATTGTAAAAATAAACAGCCCTGAAATTTGAAGATTTCTGGCATTTCAGGAAAACAGCAAATCAGATTAGCTGAGTCTGTCATTGTTAAAAAAGAAAAAAATGCAACTGCAACAACAGCAATGCCATACAACTCCCAGCAGCTTGGAAGCTCCAAATACAAGAACAAGACTTACAAAATAATAATAAAAAAAAAGAGTAAATGTTTGTGAGGAATGACAGAAGCATCACATGGATGGCAATCTAGCCTTGGCAGAGATGCCGACCATTACAGATTTCTCCCCAGGATTATGGAATTATGGATGACTAACCAAAAATTACGGATATTCATATTTTTGCTGTTATTAAGAATGCTTTGCTGGTTTTGTAATTAATTAGTGCAAAGCCACTAAACAAAGTTCATGATGCAGCTCATTGTTTTTTTTTATTTTTTTGAGGAAGAGGAATGCATTTTGCTTGTTTGGAAGTTAAGTGGAAAGAAAGCATGGTGAGCAGGGCTGGGATTACATCGGGTGGGTCAGTAGCCATGCGGGCATAGCATATGTCACCTGCTATCAGGCAAATGCCAGTCAACCTCATACTGCCCCAAGATGAGTGAGGAAGATAAGAACTTGGTGGGAGAGGGGGGCCATGACTTCAACTCTGGTTTTGTTGATATATCTTCACACCCTCTGCTCCACTGAAGCAGTGTAGAGGTAGCTTGAGAGACGAGGTCACCTGGGACAACAAAACTGGTTTTGGCATAGGGTACCATTTGTTACAGCTGGGAGCATGTTTTCTGTTGCATTTGCGGAAGAGTGATTGCACAGGGAGGGTTTTATATGCTGCAGAAATGTCTTTTAGTTTCATTTTTGGTGCTACACATTAGAAATCCTTGCTGTTTTTCCTGTTTTGTCCGCAGAAAGATCAAGCGGGGAGTGTTTTATATGCTGCAGAAAGGTCTTTTTGTCTTTTAGGTTTGACTTTGGTGCTGCACGTTAGAAATTCTTGCTGTGCAAAGTTTGCCATTTTGGTGGTTTCTTTTTTTTTTTTTTTTTTTTTTTTTTGATTGGAGGTTTAACGACCACCGTGAGCAACTCAATGGGCTATAAGCAGTCGCCCGTCCCTAATTTAGGGTCACTGGTTCCAGGGAAGGGAGAGAGCCAGTGCCTTAAGACAAACACAACATCCATGCCTGACCGGGATTCGAACCCGGACCCCTTACGGACGAATGATCAGAGGCCAGCGCCTTAGACCACTGCGCCACCGGGGCGGCATTTTTGGTGGTTTCTACTCCCTATTATGTTAAAATGGCACTTTAATTGTGATGTCCAAGGAGAAATAAGAAAACGACCTGCTGTTACTCAAAATTTTTGCATTGAGCATAAATTGGAATTTTCGTGCTTGGATGTGTTTGCTGTTTTCAAAAAGCATGCATTTTGTACAGTTTGCAACTGCAATTTTTCAGCTGTGCATGGTGGGCGTGACAATTGCTGACGGCATGAACTATGCAAAAATCACATATTACATAGTGAGATTAAAAAACAACTAAAACCGCTGACTTCATTTTTTGTGTCACATGATGTTGATCCAAATGTTACTTATTCACAAGGTTTTTAGTGGAACATAATGTGCACCTCTTTCAGCAGCAGACCACACTAGACCATTGTTTCAGCAGATGTTCCCAGACTCAAACCTGGTACATGCTGCTAGTGCTTTTAGAGTCAAGAATAGCACGAATTAGGTTTGAGTTTGACCATTCGCTTGGTTAATAACCGTAGCTTAGCGTTCGTTTATGTATGCATATTCTTTTAAATTAATTAATTTGTTAACTTAATGTTGGTAATTATAGGTAGGAAGAATAGGGGTTGTAGTGTTTTAATTATTTGGTTTTAATATGTAAATATCATATTATACTCGTATATATGATATATACACATTAAAACCAAATAATATACACTATATTGACAAAAGTCATCGGACACCCATTGAAAAGCAAATGAACGGATCTGCTGCATTGTTAAGATGCACTATACAGCTGCAAACAGTATAAAAACAAGCCTGCAGCTGACCGCGATCATATCGCACTGTGAGGTTGAGTGAAAATATAGCAGTGGGAGAAAACTGACTTTGAGAAAGGAAAGATTGTTGGGTGTTATATTAGTGGGTTGTCCATAAGATAAACCGAGAGGTGTTTAAACATACCCAAGTCAACTGTTTTGGATGTACTGAATAAGTGGAAGACACATGGTATGCCTGAAGCAGCAAAACATACCAGCAGACCAAAGAAAATCAGTGATAGAGGACGTCAAAGCTTCAGGAGAATCTTTACAGCTAGTCGACAGAGTACTGCACAAGACCTCAGTGTACAGGTGAATAAAAATGCTGGAACCTCAGTATGTACACGTACCATTCGCAGAGAATTTAATTTCATGAGTTACCATGGTCGTGCGGCTGCTCACAAGCCTTTCATATCCACTCAGAATGCTCCTTGTCGTTTAGCATGGTGTAAAGAACATTTATCGTGGACCGTAGATCAATGGAAACAGGTCCTATGGACTGATGAATCCAGATACACGATTTATCAGTCTGATGGCCGTGTGTGGTATGGTGGCAGCCGGGGAAACATTATTTACCACAGTGTACAGTTTCTATGGTCAAGTTTGGAGCTGGCAGTGTACTCATGTGAGGGCGTTTCTCGTGGTATGGCCCCGGCCCATTGGTTATCATGGACAAACCTGTTAACCAGCACGTCTACCTTGCTATTCTGGATAATTATGCCCTACCAACTCTGTGGCAATACTATGGAACCAAGCCTTGTTGGTACCAGCAGGATAATGTACCGAGCCATAAAGCAAGGATTGTTATGGCGTGGTTTGACGATAATTCCGTATCGTGTGTGGACTGGCCAGCACAGAACCCTGATCTTAATCCCATAGAGCACCTATGTGATGAATTAGAGCGGCGCATAAGAAGTTTGGAACCAAGGCCTACTACTAAGCAACAGTTAGCGGCAGCATTATGTACTGAATGGAAGTGCATACCTATTGCTGTGTTCTAAAACCTTGTCGAAAGCATGTCTCGAAGGGTCAGTGCAACAAGCATTATGGCCAAAGGTGGACTGACACCGTGCTAATGTATGTCAATAAATGCTATGTTGTGTTTCTCTTCTAGGTGTCCAGTGACTTTTGTCAATATAGTGTATATGGGGGTGGTCAGCTCAAAGGTAAAACATACTACAATTGTGTTAAAATTAGGTGAGTACATTTGACTGACCTGGAAAATAGTAAGTATACTGAATGCAGAATAAATTATCAACGTTTATTCACAATTAAATGTTTTATTAACATCGACTACAGTTTTGCAGAGCATTTGGCTCTGCATCATCAGGACAAATGGAGCGTAAACATTCAAACCATTGTGACATCATCACAGTTCTGATGGTCACAGATTTTGATTAGTTGTTTCCATGCACTTGAAAGAAATGGCGTAGACGTCATGTCGTTGACAAGTTGTGAATAATTCCGGTATGTGTGGAAAGCTTCTAATACATTAAGCTTGTTAGTCGAATCAGGTTTATCAATAAGCATAGTGTTTCCAAACAAAAATTTATTGTTAGTTTCGTGACAATGTTGGGCTGTTGATGACTTCTTTAGTTCATAGTTCTGTACGTAAGTCTTGTGTTCTATCACACGGAAACTTAAAGCCCTGCTGGTCTGTCCTATATGTATATGAAAGTCCACATTCACAAGGTATCTGATTAATTTCCCAGGAATTTATGTCTTGGACGTAGTCTTTGGATCCGTAAAAATTCATCTTGTTTATGGGCTTGAAAATAACTTTGAAATCAAAACTTTTGAGAATTTTTGAAATTCCGAAGCAAATCTAAGGAGCAAATGGGATAACTGCCCAATTTGTTCATACTGGGAGGTCTACTGGCGTGAGCAAGCAGACAGGCTTCGGTTTCTTAAATTTTTGGATCGCTTTTGTCTATCACGGAAGGCCTATATCCTCCGTGTACCGCAATTCGTTAAAGAAAATCAAGCTCTTTCTGTAAGCAGACATGCCAACCTTCAAAATCTAAAAAGCAGGAGATTTTTTACAGCTCATAAAATCACATGAGCACTATTTTTTATCGACATTTTTCAGATGCAGGAGCAATTTTCCAGAAGTAGTATTATTGGTACATAGCATTTTTAATATTTAAAAAGTTATTCTAAATACAGACTGTATGTTTATATACAAAATAAAAAGCATAGTGAAAATAGTTGTCAACCAGATACCATTAATAATTAATACAAGATATGTACTTAATATTTGATACATTATTTAATCATAATTAATCTTTATCCTTATTTAGTGAATGTACAGTAGCCAATTTAGCTCTCTTTAACAAAGATCTACAAAAGTTTTGTTCAAAGCATTTTTCTTTCATTCTGGACTTAACTGTCAGCAGTTTTGCCAGTGTTGGAATAGAGAGAGAGAGACAGAGGTATCTGTCAAAATAAATGTGGAAGTGTCAAGCTTTCTTCTTGGTTGAAGGTTTAACGACCACAGTGAGCACCTCAGTGGGCTATAAGCAGTCGCCCATCCCTAATTTAGGGCCAATGGTTCCAGGGAAGGGAGAGAGCCAGTGCCATAAGACAAATACGACATCATACTTGCCAACTTTGGAAAATGTGCATCAGTAAAACTTTTGCGCGAACGCCATTTACCACAAAACAAAACACAATTATATTAATAACTATGCAGTAAAAATCTCTGCATATGCCACAATAACTAAACTAGTACTATCTGTGCTTAAAATAACATTATAAAAAACCATAAAATAAAATCTCAATTTTGTTCAATGTTAGCCTTGCAAACCTGTGGTGTTTCAATACTAAACTAAAATTTTCCTGAAAAGCCTCCCGTTGGTAGTGAAAGCTAAACTATTTTAATTTGTGTTTTTAACACACCATTAACCACATATTTTTGCACATTATTGTTATCTACGGTCTCCAACTTAGACCGTAGGTTGGTTAGTTGGTGGTTTATGGCTTAAGGGACTCAAAGGACCAAAGAGCGCCTTAGACTATAGATAAGGGTATTGGAGTGCTGAATTGTGTTGCAGATCTTAACAGTAAAAAATGGAATTTTCACGAAAATTTAGTATGGAGCCCACTTGGACCCCGGGCACCGACCCCTTCCAAAAACCGTGTACCGTCTAAGTTAAAGTACCATGAGATAGTATACCAAATTTGGTAGTTCTAAATTGAAAACTGTAGATTTTACGAAACTTTTGTGTGGGGGTCCTTTGGCCCTGGGCCCCGACATCTTCCAAAAACTGCATAAGGTCTAAGTTAGGGTTTCATGAGATAGTATACCAAATTTGGTTGTTATAAATTGGAAACTGTAGATTTTACAAAAACTTTGCATGGATGGGGGGTGGGGGTGTGTGGTCTGATCGCCCGGGTACCGACCCCTTCCGAAAACAGTTTACAGTCTAAGTTAGAGTTTCATGAGATAGTATACCAAATTTCGTGGTTCTAAATTGAAAACTTTAGATTTTATGAAAATTTTGTGTGGGGGGCCCCTTGACCCCGACACCTTCCAAAAACCTTCTACGGATTAAGTCAGAGTACCATGAGAGAGTATATCGAATTTGGTGGTTCTAAATTGAAAGCTTTAGATTTTAAGAAAATTTTGTATGGGGACCTTGACCCCGGGCCCCGACCCCTTACAAAAAACACATATGGTCTAAGTTAGAGTTCAGTGAGATAGTATACTAAATTTATTGGTTCTAAATTAAAAACTGTAGATTTTACAAAAATTTTGTGTGGTGGCCTCATGACTCCGGGCCCTGACCCCTTCCAAAAGCCATCTACTGTCTACGTCAGAGTACCATGAGATAGTATACCAAATTTGGTAGTTCTTAATTCAAAATAGTTGATTTTACGAAAATTGTGTGTGTGTGTGAAGGGAGGGGGGGGGGAGTGTTCTTAGACCCCAGGCTCTGCCCCGTTCCAAATACCCTCTACAATCTAAGTTAGAGTTTCATGAGATAGTATACCAAATTTGGTGGTTCTAAATTGAAAACTGTAGATTTTACGAAAATTTTCTATGGGGGGGGGCTCTGACCCCTTCCAAAAACCGTCTACCGTCTAAGTTATCGTACCATGAGATATACACCAAATGTCATCATTCTAAATTGAAAACTCTAGATTTTACGAAAATTTGATAAGGGGGCCACTTGTCCCCGGGCTCTGACCGCTTCCAAAAAGCATCTACAGTGCAATTAAAGTACCATGCGATAGTATATCAAATTCGGTGGTTCGAAATTAAAAACTGTAGATTTTACGCAAATTTTGCATGGGGGCTCCTGTCCCCGGGCGCCTACCCCTTCCAATAGCCATCTACGGAATAAGTTAGAGTACCATGAGATAGTATACCAAATTTGGTGGTACTAAATTCAAAGCTGTACATTTTACGAAAATTTTGTATGGGGGCACCTTGACCCCGGGCCCCGACCCCTTACAAAAACCACATACGGTCTAAGTTAGAGTTCCATGAGATAGTATACCAAATTTCGTGGTTCTAAATTAAAAAACTGTAGATTTTACAAAAATATTGTATTGGGGCCCTTTGACCCCGGGCCCCGACCCCTTCCAATAGCCATCTACTCTCTAAGTTAGAGTACAATGAGATAGTGTACCAAATTTGGTGGTTCTAAATTCAAAACTGTAGATTTTATTACAACTTTGTGTGGGGGGCAACTTGATCCCGGGCCCCGACCCATTCCAATAGCCGTCTACTGTCTAAGTTAGAGTACAATGGGTTAGTATACCAAATTTGGTTGCTCTAAATTGAAAACTGTAGATTTTACAAAAATTTTGTATGGAGGCCACTTGACCCCGACCCCCTTCCAAAATCCCTCTACAGTTTAAGTTAGAATTTCATGAGATAGTATACCAAATTTTGTGGTTCTAAATTGAAAACCGTAGATTTTACGAAAATTTTGTATGGAGGCCACTTGACCCCGACCCCCTTCCAAAATCCCTCTACAGTTTAAGTTAGAATTTCATGAGATAGTATACCAAATTTTGTAGTTCTAAATTGAAAACCATAGATTTTAAGAAAATTGTGTATGCGGGGTGTGGGGCTCCGACCCCTTCCAAAAACCGTCTACGGTCTAAATGGGAGTACCATGAGGACATTTTCTGGACCATGTAGACATTATGACTGTGTCGACATTTTGGCTGTCAACATTATGACTGTGTCGACATTTTGGCTGTCGACATTATGACTGTGTCGACATTTTGACCCTGTCGACATTGTGACCGTCGACATTATGACCGCCACCACACAAGCAAATTTAATAGACAGAAATGTTTGCTCACCCCACGTACCTCGTAGATGAAGTATCGGTCCCTTACGTAGTGACGTCACTGTAAAGGACGGGTAGACCGTCGATACAACTGAAGCACTTGCGGGAGAAATGTTGTGAACAATTTTAAATTCAAATTCGTTTTGAATTTGAAAACTTACAGCCAAGATGGAATGTAAAAAAAAAAAAAAAAAAAACAGGGTCAACAATACACGCAGGAAAAACTGACATCCATGTGAATATTTATTTATTGTAAACCAAGATTTTAAAGAAAATAAGTATAATTTTTTTCAAATCTATTTAATCTAAACAGGATATTTACTGGCTTAAGGAAATGTGCAAGGATAGCAATCATAGCTTTTAAATTTAATTATATGCAACTGTAGCACTGTCTTCTTTAAATAAATTCGAGAGAAAGAAAAAACACCATAACATTATGTTAGTAGCACCTCATAAAGAAATCCCTTTATGCCGAACAAATCAAACTTCAGCAACATTAAAGGAACTCGCTTAATTAAAAAGCTGGAAATTAATTCTATTAAATGCTCCGTTGTTATTTGTAATTAATCGCTTAATAGAAAAGTTAAAATTATATATTTTCAAATTCTTTTCCTTTCTTTTCGTCATATTTTAATCGCTAAATTTTGAGAACTTTAAAAATCAGCACCTTATTTAATGCAAAGAAATGCTTCCCTCACTCACTTTGCCATGTTTCTTAAGTAACTAGTTTAACCGGCATTCTCTTCTTGGGTTGTAAGACATTTTTTCCTGAGGATTTGGAATTTAGTCCAATACTAAAGTGGAAAACAAACATCTCAAGTGGAAAATAAATTCATTTTGCTTTTTGTTGCTATTAGAAGAAAAAAAACCCCGAGTTTTTCCAGATTTTAACTATGGGTTATTTTTGCCCCGGGTTATTTACGTTGGGTTATTTTGATGCCGGCTTATTTTGACTGGGAGATTTTGACACGGGTTATTATTTCTGGGTTAATTTGACATGTAACCCACTTACATAATAAAATAAAAAAAATATTTTCCACAGTTTAAACAAAAAGAAAATAATAAGCTACTACAAGGAGGAGTTATCTACAGTGTAAACTGCAATTGTGGTAACATATATGTAGGAGAAACTGGAAGACAAGTCAGCACCCGAGTAGCAGAACACAAAGCCGCAATTAGGAACATTACAAGCAAAACAGGCCTTGATAAACATGTACGAAGTACTGGACATTCAATGGACTGGGAATCTTTAAAAATTCTTGCACACCAACAACACTACCTAAAAAGGAAACTTGAAGAAAGTCTACACATTGAGAGAAGAAGAGGTTCCACGATTAACGAACATAGCTGTATGACATTACCACTTGAGTGGCAGCATCTTCTATCTTAGTCAGTCCTGACGAAGGTTGGGGTACAACCCGAAAATTTGACAAGTGAAAACTTATATCCTAGTAATCCCCGTAATACACAATTTCACTACAATAATTCTTCACTAGGATTTGCCACGTCTTCATTAATTCGCAAGTATCTTATGTTAAAAAATAAAATTTCGATCAAAAATCGAAGGAACTTGAAATATTTTTAAATATCAGAATATTTAATATTAGTGTTAAACATGCCAAGCAGCCCCTAGAAGAATCACAAGGCAACTTCCTTTAATGACACACAGAATTCTTTTTTCCTCCACTTCCTAAAGTGTTCAAGGTAAATGGCATCCGGTGTTGAATTTTTTAAATTGCACATGAAGAAGCAGAGATATTGAGAAAAACAGATTAAGCATTGGTACCCCCTAGTGGCAAAATTGTGCACTATTTTGGGAAGAAAATATGCACAGAGTTTGCATAGTTAATAGTATCTGACCGAAGAAAATAGTTTTTCAATCGTGTTTTTAGTTCCGCAGATATTGCCGTAAACGGAAAGTTGAACTTACACCCTCTGGTGGCAGACTTCTGTATTAAGAAACAATTCAAATTATATGAGAAACATTTTGCAGCAGAAATGCTCGCCAACAAAGAAAGAAATTTTTAAATTGGACACTTAGAAGCAGAGATATTAACAAAAATAAGATATGCATCTATGCTCCATGCCATAAAAGCCATGCATTATTTTAAGAAGAAAGTATTCTCAAAACGTTTTTTGATGTGAGTGGTATCATTCTACAGAAGATTTTTTTCAATCAAGTTTCCATGAGCTCAGATTTTGTTGCAAAATACATCAGAAGCAGAAATAAACACTTATGCCCCCTGGTGGCCAAACCATTCTTTACCAAATATAAAAAATTATATGCAAAGCATTTTCCATCAGAAGCTGTATCCGGTGCAGAAAGAATGTTTTAAATTGGAGTTTTAGAAGCAGGATGTTGGGGGAAATGCAATTTACCTTTATGCCCCTCTAGCGGAAAGTCTATGAATTACTTGAAAATTTTGAAATTATATGAAATACATTTCGCGGTGGAAACTATCCAACAAAGAAAGATTTTTTTCAAATCGGTCTGTCATAAGCAGAGATATTGACAAAAATAAGATATACGTCTATGCCCCCTGGCGGAGAAACCATGCATTATTTTAAGAAATAAATATTCGAAAAAGGTTTACTGACGGTATTCGTCCACGAAAAAAAATTTTCAATCGAGATTTTAGAAGCTCGGATTTTGCTGCAAATGCGTTAGAAGTAGAAATCAACACCCCCCCCCACCCCACCCCACCCCCGGTGGCCAAACCGTTTCTTACCAAAAATGAGAAATTATATGCAAGAGATTTCCTATCAGGAGCTGTAACCGCTGGAGAAAGGATTTTTCAAATCGGAGTTTGACAAGCAGAGATATCGGGGAAAACGCAGTTTACTTTTACGCCCGTAGCGGAAAATTTATTCGTAACTTGAAAAAATTACTATACCTAAAGTAGTCTTCGATAAAAATGGAATCGAAAGATAAAAGAATTTTTTTAATTGGACGTTTAGAAGCACATAAGTTATATGGAATAAAATGCATATTAATTCGATATCATCTGCATTTACGCCCTCTAGCGGCAAAATTGTGCATTATGGATAAAAAAAAGAAAAAAGAAGAAATAAAGGATCATCCCATTGGCACGTTTCAAGCTTCCCAATGCAAAAAGAATTTTTCAAATCGGACTATTAGTTGCATAGATATGGTGTCAACATAAGCACAATCTTTCCGCATGCTTTTTAAAGTGTGGAAAAATTAATTTTCCGAATTTTTCAATTAAAAGATCTGAATTTTTCACAGATGTCATAACTCGGTCATATAAGCTTACCCTGTAAATTTCACTATAATCAAATGAAAACTTTTTGAATTTCGCATAAAATGTTTTATTGTGACCTACTGCCACTGCCAGCACCAACTGCAAATGTGATTAAAAATTTTAGTGGCTAGTTTTCACAACTTTTATCCGACTCACACAAAATTTGGTGAGAGAGTTCCTTTTAGCAATTTATTACGAGCATTAAATTTCAGCCAGTTTTGTCAAAATTTCGCGAAGATAGAAAATCATATTTTTTATCCCAGTAGCATGCAGGAGATGCTTATCAGTCAACGGCCCTGCCTACCCGTTTAGGTAAGGAAGTTTCTGTGACCCCCTTCCCCCCACACTTTCACTCCAGTTCACAGCTGCAGAAGAAATGTTTCTGATGCGACACTGGCTGCCAAATCTTTTAACAAAACTAGTTCAGTATAAAAAGAAATACAACAGTTCCAGGAGTAATTAAAAATTGCTTTTTTTTCCAGGAGTTTTACTGGGCCCTGGAAAATGAAAATTTAATTCCAGGAGTTTTCCAGGAAATCCAGGAGGCGCACGAACCCTGCTAACATTACACTGCATGCCAAAGACATAAATATCTGTTCATTTCATTCTGAGTAAATGAATCTAAGTGATTAGTCTGAATGTTGTAGTAAAACTGAAAACATAAAATAAAATTAAAATTAAAACACTGCTATGCTGGAAATTTCACTTCTGTCAACAAATGTTTGCCACTATAATTCAGGATATGTTTAACACTCTATTCATTTTGATTTAACTTGATTCCCCATTTCATTTGCACTTACCAAAGATTTTTCCCTGTTGCATATTTCTTTTGAATAAGATTGGCTGCAAAATAAATCAATAACAGAAACTTGAAATAGAATAACAAATAAATAAGTAAAAAATAAAAGGCATAACTAAATAAAAGAAACACAAAATAAAATACAGTACGCAGAGAATGAAAATAGGGGTTTGAAATAAAATAAATTATTAAAATCCTACAGACATCAGTTTCCAATTTCATGACATAAATTTCCACTCCTTTAAAATCCGCAACTATCTGAAGTCATAATTAAAAAAATTCTTGCCTATCCAGAACAATACACAATTTATTGTGTCCTAAAACTTCACAACTCACAACCCAATTTTGAACCATTTTTCAGATCTTCCACTTATCAACAACTGATTGATTGATTCTTGGCATTTGGTGGGGCAAGGGCCAAAAATTGCAAACGTATGCTTAAACTGAAGTAAATGATATATGTATATAAATCAGCAAGTCAAAATAAAATGATAAATATAAATGTGCCATATATAATGTTACTAATTGCCACAATAACAAAACTTAAGAAAATTAAAGTAGAATTAGTTATTATGTGCGCAACTTAATTCTTGGCCCCTAACCACAAGCGATCATAGAACATAGGCAAATGCAAATAGCTGTGTGCGATAATGGCTGATTGCAGCGCCATCCAACAGCTTTCCAGACAACTGTAACCGCTCACAGCTGTAGTGACAGAAGAGACGAAAGTTGACGGTGAAAGCAATGTCGTTCGAGAAGCAACATTTGAGGCACTGCCCCCTGTTCGCGTTTCAGCTGAAAAAAAGTGCCGTGGAAGCCCAGCAAATGATCTGTGCTGCTTTGGGTGAGGCTGCTGTGTCCTACAGTATGTGTAAGAAGTGGTTCCAGTGGTTTAAGCAGGGAAATTTCAATCTCCGTCATGCAAAACGTCCGGGACTGCCACAGAAAGTTGACGATGAGGAACTGGAACAACTGTTGGACGCGGATCCCTGTCGCATACAGTCAGAGCTCGTCCAGGAACTCGGAGTAACACGGCAAGCCATTGCAAAGCACCTGCACAAGCTAGGATGGATTCACAAGGAGGGCCGTTGGTTGCCCTACCAACCCCCACCAACTCACAGCTGTGAACAAGTCTAGGCCCTACGATGTTGGTGTGTCCTTTCTCTACAGATTCAAGAAGGATTTACTCCACAGGATTTTGACCTGTGATGAGAAGTGGATCCTCTAGTATAATCCTAAGTGGCACAAATCATGGGTTTATCCAGGTCAGCCTACCACCAGTGCCACCAAACCGAATATCCATGCCAGGAAGTTGTTGCTGTGCATATGGTGGGATCAGCGCCGTGTCGTACACTATGAGTTGCTCAAACTTGGTGAAATGGTCAATGCTGAGAATTATTGTCAGCAACTCATTCATGTGAGTGACGCAATGGAGGCGAAAAGGCCATATAACGACAAGGGCAGAAGGTCAGTCCTGTTGCTTCAGCATAACGTGTCCCACACCGCGAAAACGACTTTAAACATGATCACCGACCTGGGACAAAAGATTTTGTCCCACGCGGCGTATTCTCCAGACTTCGCCCCGTCAGATTATCACCTCTTTCACACCCTGCAACATCACCTGAGTGATACGCACTTTACTTCTGTCGAGGAGGTCCACACAAGTATTGATGACTTTATCAACTCGAAACAGCCCTCTTTTTTCTGCAGTAGCATTCGGCAGCTCCCTGATCGATGGCTCAAATGTATCCAACATGATGTGGATTATTTCCCTGATTAGGTAGGTATTCCATTTGCTATAATTTGCTGTCAACATGTCGTGCCTGTGGCCGAGAATTTAAGTTGCACACCTAATAAAATCACTGGAATTAGAAAGATAATACAAAATCATCGAAATTGAAAGGAATAATAATAATAAAAAAATCCCTAGAACTAAAAAATTGCGAAAAAATTACTGATTTTTGTGTGTGTGTGTGTGTGTGTGTGTGTGTGTGTGTGTGTGTGTGTGTGTGTGTGTGTTTACACGCTTGGCTATATAAGGCAAAGTGATAAACATTACTATACACTGAAACAAGCTAAAATAAGGCTAAGTGAGAACATGTGCAAATAAATCTGTGGAAAAAGTGAATCAAAATGCAACACAGACAATACTCATTAATAGCTTCAAAAAAAAAAAAAAGTCTCCCAATGAAAAGAAAGAACTTACAGAAGACAGATTATTTAAATTTTAATAAAGATTCCTGGTGTTATATCTAAATAAATGATTACATGAATGAAAATGATGCAAACAATGAAAAACTAAGTACCAAAGATGGGATCGAATTGTGTACAATGAGCATGCCATTTGACTCAAAAGAATGTTTCATAACAAAATGTAACAATCATCAGACATTTATTGGTACATGAAACCTTATAACTAAACGTTATGATAACTAGAAAAGAGTTCAACACAAAGAATGCAGTCCAATGCTAAAATTATTTCTGAAACAGGTTGCAAATAGAAACATACATTCAGTAATTACCAGAAAACTGAATTAGAGAAGCAAAAAATTCACATGAGATGCTACACAGCATATATATATATATATATATATATATATATATATATATATATATATATATATATATATATCATCATCATTGTCAACCATTATCAATCCACTGCTGGACGAAGGTCTCCCCAAGTTTCCTATACAAAGGTCTGTCTTGTGCCAGTCTCCTCCATGTCACTCCCGCATACTTTCGAATTTCATCCACCCATCTTCCATGTGGTCTTCTTCTGGGTCTTTTCCTGCCCCTTGGAATCCAATCTAAAATTTCGGCTGTCCATCGATGGTCTGTCCTTCTGGCAGTATATCCAGCCCATTGCCATTTCAGGGATTGAACTCTGATCATGATGTCTTCCACTCTTGTCATTTTCCGGATCCACGAGTTCCTCTTCTTATCTCTCCTGGTTACACCAAGCATGCACCTCTCCATGCTGCTTTGAGTTGTCTGCAGCCTTTGTATGTCTCTTTTAGTTAAGGTCCACGTCTCTGCACCATACGTAAGCACTGGAAGGATGCATTGATCAAACACTTTTCTTTTAAGACATAATGGCATATTGCTCTTGAAAATTATGCTGTTTCTTCCAAAAGCTCTCCAGGCAAGTTTTATACGTCGATTAATTTCTTCATCAATGTGACCATCACTTGATATCTGCTGTCCAAGATAAACATACGTATCTGTTATCTCCAGCTTTTCTCAATCAAACATTGCTATGTATTTTGCATAAGCTCCTCTGTACCAGTTTTTCTGGCACTTCAGTCTATATATACAGAAACAATGCAAAACTAAACTCCATTGGTCTACAATGGAGTTTGGTTTTGCAGTGTTTCAAACTCCATTGGTCTACATCCCTAAGTTCTTCTGGTTGACATTTGTTTGCTTTGATATTTTTTGTCTTGGCTTACTTCGGAGCTTGTTTGCTTCTGACCTTGAGGTTTGTTTTGTTTTGTCTTTAGTTTGTTCTTGGTTTTTATTTGTTTTATTTTTCCTCTTAATTTTCTTAAAATTTTTCTTTCTTATGGTTTTGCATTGTTTCTGTATTGAGGTTTGATCCTTCTTTCATGCAGCCTTTGGCGCATTAGAATTTCGAAGTTATTAATAACAAGGAACCGTACACCAATTACACTTAAAATAGCACTAGTGATCCAAATTTCTTGTCGTAAAATATAAATAAAAGTTTCCAAGCTTTCGCACATCAAGCCATCTGGTTGATGTGCGAAAGCTTGGAAACTTTTATTTATATTCTACGCCAAGAAATTTGGATCACTAGTGCTATTCAAAGTTATTTTTCATTAGGTGCTTCTTGTGTTTTTTTAGCTATATATATATATATATATATATATATATGTTTCTCCAGTTGGACTTTCAGAAATGGAGGTATGGGCATAAATGGAAAATAATATTTGTGCCTTCCTCTAGTCAGGCCCTGATTATCGCAGGGGCATGTACCCAGGGCCCCCAGTTTGAAGGGGGCCCACAAATTTGCAATTTTTATAAAAATGTTATGTTATAAATTTCTTTTTGTTGAAAGTTCCATTTGGATTGGATGAACTATCAAGAGGACTAATAAAATTTCTGAGACACCCATCTTAACCAATTCAGTGAGACATTTTAAACATTTCAGGCCGCCCTGGTCGCGCAGTGGTCTGAGCGATGGCTTCTGATCATTCGTCCGAAAGGGATCTGGGTTCGAATCCTAGTGAGGCTTGGATGTTGTGTTTGTTTTACGGCGCTGGCTCTCTCCCTTCCCTGGAACCAGTGACCCTAAATTAGGGACGGGCAACTGCTTACAGCCCATTAAGTTGCTCACGGTGGTCGTTAAACCTCCAAAATAAAAATAAAAACTTTTCAGATTGTGAGCTCTGCCTTCTATCTACTGCTACCATGTCCACTATCGTAAAATGCGACACGTTGATTGGCACAGTAACCTAAAGTCCATGGATGATGCTTTCAGTCTGCAGCTGCACAGATGGAAATAACTGCCGAGGAAAATGGCAACACTTGTTTATAGCAAGTGGTTCGACCATGAAGCTTTTCGACTTGGTTGTAGTGGGAAATCCTAAGTTCACAAGGCCAGGATACCATGCTGATGTCACAGATGATATGTGGCTACGATTGATAAACCAATATAATATCACTACGGGCAGAGCAGATGTACACATTGTGTTTTTTGAAGCAGTCAGAAAATTCGTGTAACTGATGCGGAAATAACGCAGATGCAAACATAAAAGACTGGTTTCTGTCTTGTTTCTCCGTGATCTTCATTTGACCAATGCGGAAATAAAGCAGATGCAACAAACAACTATTTGTGAGTTTGCATCTTGATCCATTTTTGTATCCCAACATTCCTATTATTCGCATTATTCACAGAACAGTCTGCTTAATTTAGGTCCCTTGATCATACAAGTAGTCAGTAATTACCAATGTATTGGTGGTACTTTGAAGTCAGTATTCTTCATGTAGGTTTATAGAAGTTTACATGCATGTTTTATTTTTCTGTAAACATATTAAGCACTAAGCATTTTACAGGAATCCTAAAATCATTTGAAAACATGCTCAGCCTCTTCTGATAATATACTTTCAAAACTGGTATGGCATTTTTGTTTTTCATTCTGTGTTAAAATTAATCAAATATCTTAAAGAATTCATAATGTTCCTTCAGATATCAGACTGGACACTTACGTTTCTAATTTTGTGTGCAGACAAAACAGTTTAAGTTGCTTAAATTAATATAGTAAGGTTTTCAGCATGGAATCTGTGCTGAAACATTCTTTAGGAAAAGTCACTCAGAATTGATTACCAAGAAAATGGAAAAAGAAACTGACATTACACATAGTACCACAGATGCAGTTGAAGATCTTTGGGAATATGAAATATGTTTCCAAAAATTCACAAAAGAATCTGATTTTGAAAGACACAAACAGTGAAAAATATTTTCACTATGGTGTGTGTTCCAAACAGTTGGTCCAGAAAGGGAGCTTTTCACGACACATGCTCCTTCATACAACTGAAAAACTTTACCAATGTGATTTATGCTCCAAACAATTTGCCCATAAAGGTGATCTTTTAAAACACATGCTCCTTCACACAGGTGAAAAACCTCACCAGTGTGATGTATGCTCCAAACAATTTGCCCATAAAAGTAATCTTCTGGAAAACTTCATTTAATGAAACCTCCATAATCAATTCCAATTAGTAGTTCTAATTCTGACTATTATATAGCTCTAATTATTCTACTATTCTTGTTTACATGCTATATTTCAAAGTAACTTGTATAAAAATCTAGCGGATAATGCTTACCCTGGCATTCCTTTCTAGCGACTGGAACATTTCATGCACGTGTTTTCCGGTCTTTGTTGATGTTATTGTCCTAAAGTCCGTTGTATGCGATGACTGGCTTTACTTCTCACACTTTTCGCTGGGTATACTCATTAGATCTTTGCCTTAGGATTCAAACACATCAATTTTTACCATTCTTCATACTCGAAATTTTCGCCCATACTCTGGGCATCTTCAGGAGCGTGGCGATTTTACCACCGATGTTCGTGGTTAACTTCACGCTAATGGAGTCCGATACTCCTTGTTGCCATTCGTCGGATGTACTTTCCTGGATATATTTCGTTATCAAGCCCGGCTGGCGCCATCTATGTTTCATTAAAACACTTTTTTTTTTTTTAATTTTTTTTCTCCTATCCTGGTTTTCTTGTCTTTTTTGCCGGTTTTCTTTTGTTGTTGTTTTTCTTGTCTTATTAGTTCTTTCCACAGGCCCAATAATGTGCTAGGGTCGTTCTGATTACATACCTTTGGCTTTATTTTTGTAGATTAATATTGCTTCTTCCTCCTCATTTGCTTTTCCGATTTTTTATTCTTTTAGCATTTTAATTTCATCGAATTTTGGGAATGTCCGGTTTTCCATGCAGAATTGCACTAAAGCAGTTTTGGCTTCTTTTTTTTAATCTGTTTTTCGCATTTCCAATGTACGATATTGGGGCGTGTGTGCAATTGGAATTTCGTAGGTTCCTGATTCTTCTAGCATTTTTTCCTCTGTTTTTTTGTTGACAGTCATACTTTTCACGGTGTGCACTGAGCTTCCTAGTTGTAAGTCACATTTAGCACAGTGCCTATTGATTTCTTTACTCACTCCTTCCAAGTATGGGAAAGCTCCAATGTATTTCAATTTTTTATTCCTCATCTTCCTTTGGTTGTGCACTACTTGGCCTTCTTTACTCTGAGTCATATGCTTTTTACTCTCATGTATCCATTTATTAATTAGCTTGCTCGGGTACCCATACTCTTGTGATAACTCAAGAGCTAGAGTTTATCTCGAAAATATCACAAGAGTATGGGTACCCGAGCAAGCTAATTAATAAATGGATACATGAGAGTAAAAAGCATGTGACTCAGAGTAAAGAAGGCCAAGTAGTGCACAACCAAAGGAAGATGAGGAATAAAAAATTGAAATACATTGGAGCTTTCCCATACTTGGAAGGAGTGAGTAAAGAAATCAATAGGCACTGTGCTAAATATGACTTACAACTAGGAAGCTCAGTGCACACCGTGAAAAGTATGACTGTCAACAAAAAAACAGAGGAAAAAATGCTAGAAGAATCAGGAACCTACGAAATTCCAATTGCACACACGCCCCAATATCGTACATTGGAAGTACGAAAAACAGATTAAAAAAAAAAGAAGCCAAAACTGCTTTAGTGCAATTCTGCATGGAAAACCGGACATTCCCAAAATTCGATGAAATTAAAATGCTAAAAAAGAATAAAAAATCGGAAAGGCAAATGAGGAGGGAAGAAGCAATATTAATCTACAAAAATAAAGCAAAGGTATGTAATCAGAACGACCCTAGCACATTATCGGGCCTGTGGAAAGAACTAATAAGACAAGAAAAACAACAACAAAAGAAAAACCGGCAAAAAAGACAAGGAAACCAGGATAGGAGAAGAAAATCAAAAAAAAAAAAAAAAAAGTGTTTTAATGAAACATAGATGGCGCCAGCCGGGCTTGATAACGAAATATATCCAGGAAAGTATATCCGACGAATGGCAACAAGGAGTATCGGACTCCATTAGCGCGAAGTTAACCACGAGCATCGGTTGTAAAGTCGCCACGCTCCTGAAGATGCCCAGAGTATGGGCGAAAATTTCGAGTATAAAGAACGGTAAAAATTGATGTGTTTGAATCCTAAGGCAAAGATCCAATGAGTATACCCAGCGAAAAGTGTGAGAAGTAAAGCCAGTCATCGCATACTTTAGGACAATAACATCAACAAAGACCGGAAAACATGTGCGTGAAATGTTCCCGTCGCTAGAAAGGAATGCCAAGGTAAGCATTATCCGCTAGATTTTTGTACAACCTCCATAATCTTTAGAGAAACTTTGAAATCGCTAATGTGAGTCCCGTTCCATGTTGCATCATCTGATGAAGACCTTATCGATTGCTTGAACATTGTTTTTCTATATCTTTTATCACACAGGTGCAACTGACTGAATCTGTGACGTCAGCTTGGTATCCTGGCCTTGTGAACTTAGCATCTCCCGGTTGTAGCGAAGCTCTCAATTTTACTTTTCTGTTAGTGTTAGTATGTGGTAATAATTTGAAGTGAGACAATTTTTTAAATTTTTGTAGTTTCTATCAGAATTTTAACTGATATCGTATTTGTTCAAAGTGTAATACTGTACATTTTAAGTGATGTCTCAACGGACGTATATGACCAGTTCTGCTAAAAGGAAATTAAAGACTGAAAAAGAAGAATCTGCCAAAAAAACTAGCAGGATTGCTGTTTCAGTACACTTTTACAGTCAGTCAGAAACAGGATATTTCCGAGTATAAAATGATTGTTTCTTATGCTACTCCAAAGTCCATCATTGAATTTATCTCAGGTTGCACCTCTTTATCAGTCCTTAATTGACTTCACGCAGTTCGTTAGAGACAATTTTTACCTTGAATGAAGATCTAGCCAGAAAAATTTGTGGGGAGAACAAAACATACACAGAAGTGTGGGAAAAAAAGTATACCTCGAAGCAAAGATCCCCATGCAATAGATAATGCTGCAGTGTAAATGAGTGCACATCAAGCATACATTTCAAATATTCATCATGTTGTATGTGATACCTTAATATTGCATCTTTCACAACGTAAAGTTCCTTATACAGATACAACAAATAAGTTTGCTTGCTTCATTTACTTAAAATCTACTTCTGTGCTGCAAAAAGATTCAGCGTTTTTACAAAACTGTTATTCATCAGATTTAGCAGATGGTTTTCCAGATGAGCTTTATTCATCTCTTGTACAAAGTGGAGATTCTATATTACAGATATTGCAAAAGCTGAAATTAGAAGAAACTTTTCCAAATGTTGAAACTGCACTAAGAATTTTTTTGACTTTACCAGTTTCAAACTGTTCTGGAGAGGAATCTTTTTCTTAATTAAAAAGGTTGAAATCTCCCATAAGCTCTATTCTCCTGGTCTCACAGAACAAATTAAGTTCTTTAGCTTTATTGTGCACTGAAAGAGAGATTACCAAGAAATTGGGTTTTAAGGACATTATTCATGATTCTGCTTGCATCAAGGCAAGGAAAAAAATAGCACTTAAAATTTTTCGTCACCTTCTTTAATAGTAAGTATGACAAATAAGTAAAAATCTTTTTAAAATACAGATTTTACAAATTCCACTATAATATTAAGATATGACACAAGGTGTACTTCTGAAATGCACAGATTGTTAAGATAGCTGCATTTAATTTGTAGAAAGAGCTTTCTCAAATATTATAAGAATACGCATCTTAGTTGCTGTGAAGCTTGAAATTGAAGGACACTGATCATCTCATTTTATTATCATCAGTAAAATATAGTATGCGAATGTTTTTTCACTGATATTCGTACCCATAGTGACAAAGTTTTTGTTAGTTGAAGGTACTTTCACATCATACCGATCTGTCACGAACACCAAGCTAAAAGTCACCAATTAAAAAAAAAAATACAATGGTTAACACCAAGGTGAAAGCCCTCAATTAAAAAATTGGTAAATATAATGTTTTAATTTTATAAGGTAAAAAACAAAGGAATACAAGAAGAAAAGTACTATAATAACTTTTTCAAACCACATTTCATCTTTTTCAAACTAACAGTTCAAAATAGTGTTGCCAGCGTTGGTGACTGGTCAGTGGTAATACGAAAGTACTAAGTTGAGTTATAAAGTATGCGATGCAACGGCATTAATTTGAAATTTATTGTATCATTAAGGAAGCTCTCACTGTAAAAATATTACAATGACATTTGTATTAAACATTCATATAATATAAACTTTTATTTTTTAACAAAATTTTTAAATTCATTAAGTTTTTATAAGTAATTGAACTCATCTGTGTGTGGAATTAAAAACTTATTTATTTTAAAATATATTGTAAAATTATAGATTGGAAATGACAGGGGTGTTAGTGCCCCTACCATGTTTCGGAGCAATTCTTGGAGCGGGAAAATATGCAATTTGGAGCAGAAACGTTGGGTTTTGGAGCGAGAAAATTTGCATTTTGGAGCAGCTAATGATAGTATTTTTAATTGTTTTAAGTCCATGCTGTGCTTTAAGTTATGTTTATATACTGAATTACCATTATTTTATGAATTATGAAAAAATGTTATACACTGGTAGAAAGTGAAAAAAGAACACCAAGAAGGATACGTCTGATACCAACGAAATTTATACAGCATAATAATGGAATACATAGGATAATGTGATCAAAACATTATGGCGAAATACAGCTGTATTTGCTGGTAAACTGAAAAATAACATTTCCATGTAACATGGTTAGTACGAGGTTGAACCACCATGAACTGCATCACAATTCTGGCATGGAGTCTGTCGTACAGATGTTGGATGTAAGTTTGGGGTATTGAATTCCAAGAATCCTCAACCTGGACGCGTAAATTGGGGATGGTCGCGGCTGGCCGTGGAGACTGGATAAATCATTGTCCCATAAAATCCCACATGTGCTCAATGGGGGACAAATCCGGTTACCTTGCAGGCCATGGAAGTTGTCTCACACCCTGAAGTGCATGTTGCATTGCACGTGCCGTGTGTGGGCATGCGTTATCTTGCTGGAAAACACCACGATGGACCGACCTTACAAATGGTACAACAACAGGCTGAATGATGTTGTTCATGTAGGAGGTGCTGTTTAACGTACCCGGTACAAACACTAGTTGTGTACGGGAGTGATAGCTGATCGCTCCCCACACCAGGAGACCAGGTGTAGGCCCTGTGTGTTGCTGGCGGATGCAAGAAGGGTGGAGATGCTCCCCTGTGTGTCTGCGAACACGCATACGGCCACCGGAGGCTCCCAAGCAGGATCTGCTTTCATTGCTGAACACGACAGATCGCCATTGCGTTCTCCAGTGCAGATGTTGGTGACACCACAGCAGCCATTCCTGACGGTGGGCTGGAGTCAGAGGTACACATGCCAGAGGCACATGTGCATGTAGTCCTGCGCAGCATCCAGTAAACGGTTGCGGATTGTTCGCACAGTCACCTCAGGTGCAACGGCAGCTCGGATTTGCGTCACAGTGGATGTTCTGCTTGACAACGCCGCTTTTTTAAGCGCCGATCGGTCCGCTCATCAGTCCGTCTGTGACTCCCAGTTCCACGTCTTCTCGTGTGGGAATGTTCCTCGGACCATCTATGCCACCATTGTACCACCACCGATACTTCCTGTCCAATTCGCTCCGCAATACGACGATACGACCACCCGGCCTTGTTGAGTCCGACTAGACGACCTCGCTCAAAGTCCGATAACTGCTGAAATCGTACACGTCTTCCATGTCCAGGCATTGCAGCTTCTTCAGGGTCTTCGCACGTGTCTGCATGCCGACGACTGATTACATTCACTTCGCCATACTCCTTAAATACCACTGACGATAATTTGCATATTATGCCGTGCTGTGGCGTAAGCGCTCACCGGTTGGTCCCGAAATTAACATCACACCTACGTAAACTTGACCCCATTAACATATGTAAATTTCATGATTGTTCGCCAATTCCTTCTTGGTGTTCTTTTTTCACTTTCCGCCAGTGTATTTCAGGTTTGTTGACATTTTACTGCTTCTTTTTTACGACTGCTAATTAGCATTTCTGTCGTTCCTGCAGTGAGATAAATGGGAAAACAATTATACTACCCACGATTTATTGAAAACTACATGACCTGCAATATTTTAAGCGTAACACACTAATATCGGGGATTTTTTTCTGAATGCATTTGTTTCACCGTGGAGGAGAATCCGTGAATCTGCGGAAGAATCTCACGTACGAATTAACCGCTGAATCGATTTCATACATAAGATTAAGCTAAAATATTGATAACCGGTTAATTTGAACTTTTGGTGCAAAACTGGCGCAGATTTCGTCAAAATCTTGATTTTTTAGCAGAATGGCGCAAGAACAACCTTTTGGGGCAAGCTGGCGCAGGTCTGGCAGCCCTGAAATGAAAAGAGGAAATGTTTATTTGGTATTTTTCTATTGGCTGGGCTGGGTGCATTTGCACTAACAAGTACCACCATTGGCGAGAATGAAAACTCACCAAAATGGCAACCCTACGAAAATGAATGCATAGATTTATAGATAAGCGTAATTTTGAAGAAGCATTGTTTTTTACGAAATGTTAGTTATATTTAAATTCTTAGTCATGAAAATTTGGGACTTACCGGCTTCAGAATAAGAAGCTGTTTTTTTTTTTTTGGGGGGGGGTCAAGAAAAGGGGATTTTGCCATTAAATATGAATAGTGAGAACAAATCACCAAAAAAAAGCTGTATTTTAACAATGGTATTGATGGCGATGCAACTTATCTTCATGTCACAGCAGAAGTTTTGATAGTGGAACATGGTTTGAGAACTGTCGATTGCTTTTAATAAACTAAACCTGAAAGTGTGATTTGTGGACCATATTTGGCGATTTATTGCTTGCAACTGCCAAACAGAAAAGTAGTACTTATTTTTTAATAAATACTGTACTATTATGCACATTAAGGAGTAAATCTGGATAACTTAATTCATGATATACTGTTATTTAAAACTGTCTTCACTTTTGTTTGCATATGGCTTTGAAACATTACCCTTAGAGTTTCAAACATATGTGTGTCTTTCTGTGACAGAGTAAAATCTTTGTTTCTTGTAAAAGCATTGTACATCACTTTTGTCTTCTGAAAGTTAATTTTTAATCCCACTTCTTTACTCTTGTCAGCAAGTTCTTGGATCATACTCTGCCGTTGTAAGGAGTAGTTGCAAATATGACTACGTCATCAGCAAAACGAAGGTGAGTTAGGTAATCTCCACTAATATTTATCCCTTTGTTTCCTAATTCAATGATTGAAAGATATTTTGCAATGAGGCATTAAAGAGCTTGGAAAATATGGTGTCACCTTGTCTCACTCCCTTTCCAATTTTTATTGTTGCTGTATCTTCAAATAGTCAAACTTTATTATAGAAGAAGCAAGTAGAGAACTTTTGCACTTGCATTTTCATACATGTTATTAATAATATTAATGTATGCATCTTCAATACCACAGGATTTCAAAGCCATTGTAACTGCTGATGGTTTCAAAGAATCAAAAGCCTTTTTGTAATCAATAAAAGCCATGCATAATGGGAGCTCACTTTCCCTTGTTCTGTCAATTAGTTCTCTCAGTACATGGATATGATCTACAGTGCTATTGCTATTCCTGAATCCAGCTTGTTCTGTCAGTTCAGCCATGTCCAGTGTTACCTTCAAGTGATGTGAACGAACCTTAATGAAGACTTCATAAACCACTGACAGGAGGCTGATGGGCCTGTAGTTCTTGAAATCTTCAATGACATCATTTTTTTTTTTTTTTTTTTAGCAGGATCATTGTACCATTATTCCAATCCTGAGGAATCTTCCCTTTATTGAGACATCAAGTGAAAACTTTGGCAAGTGTAGTTTCTATTTCTCCACCTGCTTCTTCTATAATGTCCACAGCAATTCTATCTTCTCCTGGAGCTCTTCCCTATTTCCTGTACTTAATTGCATGTGTAACTTCTGCTAGGAGGACTGGAGAGACTTTAGTACTGGTACCTTTTATAATGTCTGGAGTAGATGTATCATCCCTTTCATGTAGTTTTGAACAGAAATCTTTCACTCTAGTGAAAATTTTGCCTCTATTTCTTGTTTAAGTATCACCCTCTTTTCTCAATGCCATAATCTGTTTTCTTCCCTTACTGAGATGTCCCTTTGCTCTCTTCAGGCTTTGGTTATTTTCATTTGCTTTTCTCTCTAGTTCACAGTTGAATTTTCCTATGTCTTCAGTGCAGTGGCGGCTCCTGGTTGGAAAAATAGGTGAAGAGGTACAAGAGCAGTATGAAAATATATCTACTGTCTACAATGAAAATCCCTTAATGAGGACTTACTTATTTTTTTATATTAAATCAATTTTTCTTCCTTTTAAAGCTGCAGATTTGTTGATTTTGTAACCATAAGATGGTTAGATGGTTGTTTCTTTGTGAGCATCAATAAAATGTCTTCCTGAATTGAAATATTTTCCAAAGAAGCAAGTCTATCTTGGGAACTAGTGTTTCTTGAGCAAGTTTGTATTCTTTTAAAAAAACTTCTTTTCACTGGCACACTCGTAGATGGAATTGTTAAACTGAGAAAACCAATTTATAACCTTCTGTAAAAATGTCTTTGTCTCCGTGAAACACTCGAAGGAGTTATCGAGTCAATATATTCCTTAATTTTTCATCGGCATATACAAGACTCAGTTCATTTTTAAGGCACTGTGTTTAGTAAATATGTTTTCGTAAAAATGTAGATTTTCAAGAGCACGAGAGGGAAAGCATGCATTACATTATTCGAATTTGGTTGTGTCAGCAAGTCAGACAAATTGAAGTTTCTTACAGTCTTGAAATCTAATATCCATTTCCATAAGAATGTGGTCCAAAATTTTAAAATACAATTGTTTATAATTTTGAAAAATTGTTTCGTGTGTAAGAGCAGCATATTCCCGTGCTTATTTCTGTGATTTTGCTAGCTTTTCCAAACTGTGCTTCAAATAACTCATCGTTCTTTTTATGGCTCAAAATTTCACGAGGTTTTTTGTTTTTTTTTTAATTTGAGTTACACAGTAGTTTATGTTTAGTTATTTTTTTCTTCAAAAGTTCGAATAATAGATCGGTGGAGCCAAAAATGTAAATTTGAAAGTGTTAATATCATTCAAAAACCCCTTGGCAAGATGAATTGATTTTTTGTCTGATTATTCGCTATTCGTCAGAAATCCGAACACTTCCTTCAATTTATTCCAATCTTCAACAACTACACTTACTAATTTCGAAGTGGAGGACCATCAAGTTTCTGCTATGGTTGGTCTGCATCTTGCGGTTTTGCCGCCCCGGTGGCGCAGTGGTCTAAGCGATGGCCTCTGATCATTCGTCCGAACAGGGTCCAGGTTCGAATCCTGGTGAGGCATGGATGTTGTGTTTGTCTTACAGCACTGGCTCTCTCCCTTCCCTGGAACCAGTAACCCTAAATTAGGGACGGGCGACTGCTTATAGCCCATTGAGTTGCTCACAGTGGTCGTTAAACCTCCAATCAATCAATCAATCATCTTGCGGTTGTTGATATAAGTGTATAAGACCGCTTCGCAGAATGGTGAACAAACGAAGCAATTCCACTGAGGCTTGCAAAAAGTATTCAACACTTAGAAATTTTAGAAAAACTCTGGTGTAATACAAGATTCAAACGATGAACTAAGCATTGAACAAAAACAGCTTGAGAAGCTTCATCCTTGACTTTTTTTTTTTTTTGTAGCCCATTTAAGTGTCTAGACATTATACTTGCCCCATCGTAACATTGTCCTATTTATTTGTGTTGGTAATCAGACTGTTCCAAAATTTTGTCTAGCATTTTGTATAAAGCTCCTGATGTTCTATCTTCATTCACATCATGGAAACCCAAATATCCCTCAACCAATACACCTTCCGAATCAACAATAAAAAATTATTTAATTTTTGACGTGATCGTTTATATATTCAGAAATACATTCAATTAATTCATTTTGAATAGTTTTTTATCCTTTCGTATTGATTTTCAATTTCTAAAGAACTTCTTCATATCAACAATGAAAGTAATTCAATGAAATTTCCACGATTTATCGAGCCCATGCTTTTGTCATGGCCATGGAATGCTAGTTCTTCTTTGCTCAAATACAGTACAGACTAATACTGCATCAATCACTGTATGCAGGTAAAGTCTATTTAAACGAACGGTTTCGTTAAAATGCGTTTTCAAAAGCCTAGCATTTTCCCTCAGGGCATCGGCAATGGTGTTTTGAATTTTTTCAAAATTCCTTAACATTAATCCGCATTTCAGGTGTTCGCTAGAATCTCGATGTTTATGAAGTGACCGTGTTATGCTTAATAAATCTGAGAATCCGTCTTTATTCCACGCCGAATGTTTATTACTAAAAAGTAAGCAGGGCCAAAAAAAAAAAAAAACCACCCGCTCCACTGTGATCTCTCACGACTTTGCGCTCAAAAACTGAAAGATGCAGAGGTAAGGCGCATGCAGATGAAACACTTCACTTGAGCGAGCAGATTGGGGAGGGTGACGTCACGGTTACCATGACAACTCGGCCGAAAAATGCAGACTTCCAAGCATTCTCATTTCAGCTCTTCACTTGCGCTGTTTTGCGTGTAAGGATTTGTTTTCCGCATTGAGCGCGCCATGTGAATTAATATCTATTCAAAATTTTGAGTATTTTGAAACTGAATAAAGGCAAAAAAGAATATATTATAAAAAAATACTGAATAAAACTTTATTTTAAGTAAAATAGGTGAAGAGGCACTTCACCTACTTCACCTGAGAAGCCGCCACTGCTTCAGTGTGATTTTTCCGAATTGTCTTGCATTGATCGATACATTCCACTTTGAAAGTGACATCTTCATTTGTCCTCATCTTCCTTCTCTTTTGCTTCAGCATTTTTATTTTCTTGACATTTTCTTCATATGCAACTTCTTAGTACCACCTATTTTTTTAGCTGTTTCCATAAGAGCCTTGGTTAGTTTCCTGTTAACTTCAGAGATGTCCACTTCTTCCAATCTTAGACCTTCTAGAGCAGAGAATCAGTTCTTCAGTTCCAACTTGAAAGTATTATGAGGATTTTTAAGGTTAACCATGCCACTACATTTTTTTTTATTTACGACCTTACGACATTCCAGTTTAGTGTTGAGGTACATATTACTCCTCACCATTCTGTGGTCACTACCTGCATTTAACTTGTTTAGAATGCAATCTTTGATGACGAATTTTTTGTTACACATAATAAAATTAATTTCACTTGTTGTTCTATTGGGGTGTCTCCATGACCATTTCCTAAGTGGCTTTTTCTTTTAAAAGGAGGTCATGATGAAAAACCTTTCTGCCTCTACAAAGAGAGTATTTCCCTTTTCTGCCTCTACAAAGAGAGTATTTCCCTTTTCTGCCTCTGCATGAGAGTATTTCCATGCTGGTTTCTGTTGCCATGACCAAATTTACCTACCAAAGTTTCATTTTGATGCTGTTGACCTATTTCAGCATTGAAATCACCCATAATAATCTTCAAGTGCTGCTTGCCTTTATTATTTAGATGCCGAATTTCTTCGTAAAATTCTTAAACTTCTTCCGTAGGATGACTTGTGGTGGGCTCGTAAGCTTTAATAATCTGAGCCTGGTATCTTTTCGAGAGTTAAATAACAAGTCGTGCAGCTTTGTCTGAGGAACTTTCAACTTCTAGAACATTGTCCTTCTGTTTCTTCTTCACTATAAATCCTACACCATTAGTTCTGCCAGTATCTGTCCTATGGTAGTAGAAGAGATGTCCACTTTTCAGTTCAATGAGATGTTTTCCCTTTCTTCTTACTTCACTTAACCTGGTCCCACTTGATCCTTTGGAGTTCCTCATCCAATTCAAAGAGCATTGAATCGGAAAATCCTTTGCCTTCATGTTGCACTGGCCAGGTACATTCCAGCCGCTGGAGACTGGGTGCCAAGGTTTAAGGTATGAAATCATCTTTGGGGATGGGGGATGGGGGTGGCCATAACTCTCTCCATGCTGGCCACGCAAGTTGGTGAGTGTGGGATAGTATTTCCTCTAATCCTGATAGTATAGTTATATCGCTATTTGTGGGTCGACAGAGCCCTGTTTGTGAAAACGGGATGCACCGTGAGGAGGTGGGGTTTGCATTTGTCAGGAGGGGCTATACGTTTGCACACACACACACACACATATAGCTGTAAACATCCACCACAATCGAACAAAAGTAATTTAATAAATTTGGAAACCTAAACACGCATATGCAGCAGAGAAGAATTCTCAGAAAAACAACCAACACATCATGATGCTCTATTAAATCAGAGCCAAAAACAGGAGAGGAAAAAATTGCAATGCATACAAGAAGCAAAAACAAGCAAAAAATGCAAAAAAAAAAAAAAAAAAAAAAAAAAAATTGTAAATGCTGAGCTTTGGCTTTATCAAGGACCAGCAAAGCACAATATTTACTCATCTCTACAAAGACCTAGTTGAACATGGGTTTCTGCTATGTCATATATGCATTTAAAAGAACTAAGGACTCTCACAAAATTAAATACACCTTCTATTCCAAGAAAAGGTGAAAAAATCCTCACACAAAAACAATATCAAAAGACAAAATAAGAAAAAATAAAATAAAAATTAAACAATACATATATACATATATGACATACATGGCCAAACCCACAATGACTCTCCCTCAACAAAATCCAAGAAAACCTCATACAGAACCAATTTGCAAATTATTCAAAAATATCGAACAGTGCCAGGAGACACATGGAGATTTCATACAAATGAAACGTAATACGAATTCTAGGAAATTATTTAAAAAAATAAAATAAAAGTTGCAATATATACACAATATTGTAAAAATGCTTTGCTTGAAAATACAAACTCAACAAAATACCTTTTTCCAACACACAAAACCTGCAACAAGAAGCATGCTACCAGAACAAAGCCAACAAAAAAACAAATGCCAAAGAAAGAAATCTAAGCCTGGTATTATGCACATTGGTATACAATGTTACTTATTACTGTTTCACACATTGTATTGTTTCATTAACTAAACTACTTTCAACTCTTCATTTGCGAAACATCCTCAGTAGCGTACGATGTTTGCGTTTCTAAAGAGGTCGTTGTATCACTGGGTCACTGATCGTTCTCATTATCTGCTGTGTCCTTGTTGTGCATGCGTATTATGGTCGTGGGTTTGTTTGGACATCTTCTTCTTTTTTATTTTCTTCTCACGTTCCACCAAGAATTTCCAAGCATATGGCAGGTCGTAGGGGATGCTGTTATTACAATTTATATCATGAGTTTCCTCAATCAATACTGCCTCTGCCATTAGGATTTGTTGGTGTGTATTGTGTGTTGTTAAGATTTTCGCGTTTTCCCAATCTGGGATAACGTCATTCTCTCGGCAGTGTTGGATTAATACCGTTTTCACCTCTTTAATGTTCCAATTTTTGACATGTTCCATAAGATGAGTTTTGAATCGTCGTTTCGTGCTGCCTATGTATATTTTATCGGTACCAGAAGATGAGGATATCATCGACATAAACAAAGAAAGGTGACTTGATCACGCTAGTTACGTTAACTAAAACTTTTACAAAAAGTTCGTAAGTTGGAAGCTTTCGACCTTATCTTAGGTCTTCATCACGCCAATGGAGGACTAAGATTGTTGCCAGATTCTACATTTGAATTTTTCCTATTTTTGTTGCCAAAACTTAGAATTGATCTCCAGATCAACGGAATGTAGAGAGGAGATTCGGAGTTGCAAGTCATTGAGTTGAAAATAATTTCTATGCTTTCACGGTAACGGAGGGCAAAACGATTGTCAAACGAAGCAATTCGTTTTGCTTCGTTCCAGTGGGGAACTGCAGATGTGTCTTCCATTGTCAAAATAGACAAGGCAGTGTTGGGATTGCCTTTCGAAACATCTTTTCTATGTTCTAAAATTCTATGGCTAATGCTCCTGTATGTGCTTCCAATGTATAAGTTATCCCCAGTAGAAGAAGAGATAGGAATGCAGTAAACTCCTGGGAGGTTCAGGCTTTCAACTTTGTCCCTATCCCTTTGTAGAAGTTTCAAGATGTTTGGGGTAGATTTAATGGCAAGATGGTAACCAAAACTTCTAAAAAGAATCTGTAACTTATAAGCATAGGAAGGATGGTAAGGAACAGAACCACAGAATTTCAGGTCTTCTTTCTTGTGAGGAAGGAGGCATTCGATTTTCGAATGGTTTTCATATTTCTTTATGAGGGAGTTGACTGTAACAGCAGGGAAACCATGAGAGAGGGCTATTGTAGAAATTTTGCAGAGTTCTTCTTGAAGAGAGAGTTGGCTGTTGCAAATGATATGAGCCCTGTGGATGTAGGACTTCAATGCTGCAAGCTTGTAGAGATGCAGGGTGCAAGATTTGTAGGGAATGATGTTAGTGGCTGCAGAAGGTTTTCGATAGACGGAACGAGTAATGGAGAGATCAGCGTTTCTGCAGATAGATACATCCAGGAAATCAATTTTGTGATTTACTTCCTTAGATATAGTGAGCTTAATGGAAGGAAATTTTTCTGTAATGGAGTTGATCAGTATCTGTAGCTCAGACTCGGAATGTGGCCAGCTAATGAAAATGTCGTCTACATATCTTAACCATAGGGAAGGTTGAAAAGGGTGTAGAGGAATTATGGAAACTTCAATATGTTGCATGTAGATTTCAGCAAGCAGAGGGGAAAGAGGTGAGCCCATGGGGAGACCAGATTGTTGCCTATACACAATTTTGTTGAAAACAAAACAACTATGTTGATGAATAGTGTGGAAACAATCATAAAGATCTTTGATAAGAGGACCGGGGGTTTAAAATGAAGAATCAATTTCTTCATGAGGAGCATGTAGGAATCAAAATATGGTACAGAGGGAAACAAAGATTCTACATCAAGAGTATACAGATTATCACAAGGAGGAAAGGAATTAGGAAGGTTGTGGATGAAGTTTGAAGTAGAGACAACTGTATGAGGATGGTTGGCTGCCAGGGATTTGCATTTGAGGACCAATCTCTTTTCAAGGTTTACTGCTGGAGAAAAAGAATATTCCACTAAAGGTCTGATGGGGTTACCAGCTTTATGCAGTTTCACTTGCAGGAAGAGCCTGGGAGTTCTAAAGTAAGGAGGGGGTGATATATCACCAAGGAAGGATTGAAGAGTTTCTTTCTTAGCTAATCTGTCAACTGAGTTTTTGAGTGAGTTGGTGGTGTCTGACTGTAAAGGGATGCAGTTAGCAGATGTGCCAATCAAGTACTCTTCTTCTTGTTTAAAAGAATTCAGGTCATTTATTCAAGAAAATGACCTAGCCGTATGCAAAGCAGATAAAGTTGCTTTGCCCAGTCATCATTGGTAAAGAAACTCTAAACCAAAAAGTGCTTTCTTTTCTTACATCTGCTAACTGCATCCCTTTACAGTCAGACACCACCAACTCACTCAAAAACTCAGTTGACAGATTAGCTAAGAAAGAAACTCTTCAATCCTTCCTTGGTGATATATCACCCCCTCCTTACTTTAGAACTCCCAGGCTCTTCCTGCAAGTGAAACTGCATAAAGCTGGTAACCCCATCAGACCTTTAGTGGAATATTCTTTTTCTCCAGCAGTAAACCTTGAAAAGAGATTGGTCCTCAAATGCAAATCCCTGGCAGCCAACCATCCTCATACAGTTGTCTCTACTTCAAACTTCATCCACAACCTTCCTAATTCCTTTCCTCCTTGTGATAATCTGTATACTCTTGATGTAGAATCTTTGTTTCCCTCTGTACCATATTTTGATTCCTACATGCTCCTCATGAAGAAATTGATTCTTCATTTTAAACCCCGGTCCTCTTATCAAAGATCTTTATGATTGTTTCCACACTATTCATCAACATAGTTGTTTTGTTTTCAACAAAATTGTGTATAGGCAACAATCTGGTCTCCCCATGGGCTCACCTCTTTCCCCTCTGCTTGCTGAAATCTACATGCAACATATTGAAGTTTCCATAATTCCTCTACACCCTTTTCAACCTTCCCTATGGTTAAGATATGTAGACGACATTTTCATTAGCTGGCCACATTCCGAGTCTGAGCTACAGATACTGATCAACTCCATTACAGAAAAATTTCCTTCCATTAAGCTCACTATATCTAAGGAAGTAAATCACAAAATTGATTTCCTGGATGTATCTATCTGCAGAAACGCTGATCTCTCCATTACTCGTTCCGTCTATCGAAAACCTTCTGCAGCCACTAACATCATTCCCTACAAATCTTGCACCCTGCATCTCTACAAGCTTGCAGCATTGAAGTCCTACATCCACAGGGCTCATATCATTTGCAACAGCCAACTCTCTCTTCAAGAAGAACTCTGCAAAATTTCTACAATAGCCCTCTCTCATGGTTTCCCTGCTGTTACAGTCAACTCCCTCATAAAGAAATATGAAAACCATTCGAAAATCGAATGCCTCCTTCCTCACAAGAAAGAAGACCTGAAATTCTGTGGTTCTGTTCCTTACCATCCTTCCTATGCTTATAAGTTACAGATTCTTTTTAGAAGTTTTGGTTACCATCTTGCCATTAAATCTACCCCAAACATCTTGAAACTTCTACAAAGGGATAGGGACAAAGTTGAAAGCCTGAACCTCCCAGGAGTTTACTGCATTCCTATCTCTTCTTCTACTGGGGATAACTTATACATTGGAAGCACATACAGGAGCATTAGCCATAGAATTTTAGAACATAGAAAAGATGTTTCGAAAGGCAATCCCAACACTGCCTTGTCTATTTTGACAATGGAAGACACATCTGCAGTTCCCCACTGGAACGAAGCAAAACGAATTGCTTCGTTTGACAATCGTTTTGCCCTCCGTTACCGTGAAAGCATAGAAATTATTTTCAACTCAATGACTTGCAACTCCGAATCTCCTCTCTACATTCCGTTGATCTGGAGATCAATTCTAAGTTTTGGCAACAAAAATAGGAAAAATTCAAATGTAGAATCTGGCAACAATCTTAGTCCTCCATTGGCGTGATGAAGACCTAAGATAAGGTCGAAAGCTTCCAACTTACGAACTTTTTGTAAAAGTTTTAGTTAACGTAACTAGCGTGATCAAGTCACCTTTCTTTGTTAATATTGTTACGTGTTTTGCCCATAATCGTCATCATCGACATATCTTAGGTATATGAGGGGTACATCATTCATGTTGCTGAGGAGTTGGTTTTCCATATCTTGCAGTATGGCTTCAGCCAATAACCCTGAAATGGGTGAACCCATGGGTGCACCATAGTCCTGTTTGTATATATGTCGATGTTATCCTCATCTTCTGGCACCACAGTGAACCCGAACAACAAGAATTAAACAATATACCAACAGGACTATGGTGCACCCATGGGTTCACCCATTTCAGGGTTATTGGCTGAAGCCATACTGCAAGATATGGAAAACCAACTCCTCAGCAACATGAATGATGTACCCCTCATATACCTAAGATATGTCGATGATATCCTCATCTTCTGGGACCACAGTGAACCCGAACTACAAGACTTCCTGTGCAAATTCAACAATTTCCACCCAACCATCAAAGCAACAATAGAAAAAGAGGTTGATCAAAATATCAATTTCTTAGACATAACCATACATAACAGCAAACACAAGATTGAATATTCAGTGTACAGGAAACAGGCATACGTGCCGACAATCATACCATATGCATCTAACCACCCATGGAAATATAAAATATCAGCATTACAATTCTTTGTCAGAAGAGCTATATCCCACTCATCCAATACAGCTGCTGAACGGAGAGAGGTTAAGTGGATCCAGGACACTGCCACTGAATTTGGCTACAGTAAGAACTTGATAACATCAATTTATAATAAATATAACAACAACCAACAGCCAGTTGATAGGAAAAAGAAAGAAAAAGTGTACTGTGGGAAACTCCCATATATGCACCCAATCAGTAACATCCTTAAAAAAGAATGCAAGAAACTGAATTATGAAATTGCTGATACTGTTAAGGACATATCGAAATTTTTGACAACTGACTACAGCAACCAACCCACCCTAGAAGCTGCAGGCGTATACTCCATCCCTACAAGAAAGGCAAACAACAATTGCACCGATAAAATATACATAGGCAGCACGAAACGACGATTCAAAACTCGCCTTATGGAACAGGTCAAAAATTGGAACAGGAGAAAGGTGAAAACGGCATTAATCCAACACTGGCAAGAGAATGAATGATGTTATCCCAGATTGGGAAAACACGAAAATCTTAACAACACACAATACACACCAACAAATCCTAATGGCAGAGGCAGTATTGATTGAGAAAACTCGTGATATAAATTGTAATAACAACATCCCCTACGACCTGCCATATGCTTGGAAATTCTTGGTGGAACGTGAGAAGAAAATAAAAAAGATGTCCAAACAAACCCACGACCATAATATGCATGCGCAACAAGGACACAGCAGATAATGAGAACGATCAGTAACCCAGTGATACAATGACCTTTTTGGAAATGCAAACATTGTACGCTACTGAGGATGACTCGCAAATGAAGAGTTGAAACTAGTTTAGTTAATGAAACAATACAATGTGTGAAACAGTAATAAGTAACATTGTTACCAATGTGCATAATACCATGAAATTAGCCAAGTATTGATGTAGAGCATTTATTGAATATTTGACTCACAAACCACATGAAATGTAAGCCGTTTTAAATTAAAATCTACACCAGTATGTAGAATTAAAACTAAAAAAAACACTTAACAAATGTCAGCAATGACAAAAATTCAAAAAAAAAAAAAAAAAGAAAAAAAAAGACAACATAAATGATCAAAGAGAAATTTTAAAACAAAACAACTCATCAAGCAGACAAACATGTCCAAACTGCTCCAAGGAAGGGACGAAATGGCTGTTCAAACCTCCCACCTGCCGAGAAGCTCCGTTTGGTGCCGAGCACGGTGCCACATCAAGAGAGGACTGTAGATGACATTACATGCCTCAAATAATGGGAACCTCTCAATCAAAGCTCCCGAATGAAAAAAAAATAATCTGATTATCTGGAAAGAGCAAAAACTCAACAGAATACAAGAAAAATATCATCAAACACAGCCAAACTGTTTTTCACTTGCATTAAAACACCTAAAAATAAAATACAGTAATTATCCAGTTTATTACATTTTTCTTAATGCATACTGTTTTCATGTTTGCTATTCTAGAGTTTGAATAACAATTTTGAATTTTAAACTTTATTTTTGGAAATTTTTTGTTTAAATATTTTATTATTTTGATTTTTATAACGAAACTGTTTTATCCATACCACTAAAGGTTCCAAAAAGGTAAGCAAGCTTTCATTGGCCAGAATCCTTTTATTAACTGTGATGCAATTAAATTAGATCTGCTAACCTAACTTTATTTTTAAGGACAATTTTTTTTAAGGCTCCTCAAATAAAATTAACTGGCACTTGGTTCTCCAGAAAGCTATTTAGGAGAAGACTTATGTGGCTAAGGAAATAATGAACTGGTTACAAATTCTGGCTATCGTAAGTATCTGTGAAATAAGGACATTTTCTATTACTTCAGTGGATATATTAGGTTGGTGCGAATGAAATATCCAGCAAAGGACCAGCACACTTGGATGGCAAGAACGGAAAAGTAGGACAACTTACCTAGGCAAAATAATCCCCCTGGTCAACACATGTTTGCCATCTGTACGGCAAGGCCATGATTCCAGAATGAAAAGTCTTGTGGCTAGGACCCGAAGAAGTCATCAACTACACGTTGAACCTCGTTGTCTGTCGTGAACTCTTACCCGGACAGGAAGTGATCCAGGCGACGAAACAGATGATAGTCCTGTGGCTGGGATCTGAAGAAGTCATCAACTGCGCGTTGAACCTCGTTGTCTGTCGTGAACTGTTTCCCGGACAGGAAGTGATCCAGGCGACGAAACAGATGATAGTCCTGTGGCTGGGACCCGAAGAAGTCATCAACTGCACGTTGAACCTCGTTGTCTGTCGTGAACTGTTTCCCGGACAGGAAGTGATCCAAGGCGACAAAACAGATGACAGTCCTGTGGCTGGGACCCGAAGAAGTCATCAACTGCACGTTGAACCTCGTTGTCTGTCATGAACTGTTACCCGGACAGGAAGTGATCCAGGCGACGAAACAGATGATAGTCCTGTGGCTGGGACCCGAAGAAGTCATCAACTGCACGTTGAACCTCGTTGTCTGTCGTGAACTGTTTCCCGGACAGGAAGTGATCCAAGAGACAAAACAGATGATAGTCCTGTGGCTGGGACCCGAAGAAGTCATCAACTGCACGTTGAACCTCGTTGTCTGTCGTGAACTGTTTCCCTGGACAGGAAGTGATCCAGGCGACGAAACAGATGATAGTCCTGTGGCTGGGACCCGAAGAAGTCATCAACTGCACGTTGAACCTCGTTGTCTGTCGTGAACTGTTTCCCTGGACAGGAAGTGATCCAGGCGACGAAACAGATGATAGTCCTGTGGCTGAGACCCGAAGTAGTCATCAACTGCACGTTGAACCTCGTTGTCTGTCGTGAACTGTTACCCGGACAGGAAGTGATCCAGGCGACGAAACAGATGATAGTCCTGTGGCTGGGACCCGAAGAAGTCATCAACTGCATGTTGAACCTCGTTGTGTGTCGTGAACTGTTTCCCGGACAGGAAGTGATCCAGGCGACAAAACAGATGATAGTCCTGTGGCTGGGACCCGAAGAAGTCATCAACTGCACGTTGAACCTCGTTGTCTGTCGTGAACTGTTACCCGGAAAGGAAGTGATCCAGGCGACGAAACAGATGATAGTCCTGTGGCTGGGACCCGAAGAAGTCATCAACTGCACGTTGAACCTTGTTGTCTGTCATGGACTGCTACCCGGACAGGAAGTGATCCAGGCGACGAAACAGATGATAGTCCTGTGGCTGGGACCCGAAGAAGTCATCAACTGCACGTTGAACCTCGTTGTCTGTCGTGAACTGTTACCCGGAAAGGAAGTGATCCAGGCGACGAAACAGATGATAGTCCTGTGGATGGGACCCGAAGAAATCATCAACTGCACATTGAACCTCGTCGTCTGTCATGAACTGTTTCCCGGACAGCAAGTGATCCAGGCGACGCAACAGATGATAGTCCTGTGGCTAGGACCCGAAGAAGTCATCAACTGCACGTTGAACCTCGTTGTCTGTCGTGAACTGTTTCCCGGACAGGAAGTGATCCAGGCGACGAAACAGATGATAATCCTGTGGCTGGGACCCGAAGAAGTCATCAACTGCACGTTGAACCTCGTTGTCTGTCATGAACTGTTTCCCGGGCAGGAAGTGATCCAAGCGACCAAACAGATGATAGTCCTGTGGCTGGGACCCGAAGAAGTCATCAACTGCACGTTGAACCTCGTTGTCTGTTGTGAACTGTTTCCCGGACAGGAAGTGATCCAGGCGACGAAACAGGTGATAGTCCTGTGGCTGGAACCCGAAGAAGTCATCAACTGCACGTTGAACCTCGTTGTCTGTCGTGAACTGTTTCCCAGACAGGAAGTGATCCAGGCGACGAAACAGATGATAGTCCTGTGGCTGAGACCCGAAGTAGTCATCAACTGCACGTTGAACCTCGTTGTCTGTCGTGAACTGTTACCCGGACAGGAAGTGATCCAGGCGACGAAACAGATGATAGTCCTGTGGCTGGGACCCGAAGAAGTCATCAACTGCACGTTGAACCTCGTTGTGTGTCGTGAACTGTTTCCCGGACAGGAAGTGGTCCAGGCGACAAAACAGATGATAGTCCTGTGGCTGGGACCCGAAGAAGTCATCAACTGCACGTTGAACCTCGTTGTCTGTCGTGAACTGTTTCCCGGACAGAAAGTGATCCAGGCGACGAAACAGATGACAGTCCTGTGGCTGGGACCCAAAGAAGTCATCAACTGCACGTTGAACCTCGTTGTCTGTCATGAACTGTTTCCCGGACAGGAAGTGATCCAGGCGACGAAACAGATGATAGTCCTGTGGCTGGGACCCGAAGAAGTCATCAACTGCACGTTGAACCTTGTTGTCTGTCGTGAACTGTTACCCGGACAGGAAGTGATCCAGGCGACGAAACAGATGATAGTCCTGTGGCTGGGACCCGAAGAAGTCATCAACTGCACGCTGAACCTCGTCTGTCGTGAACTGTTACCCGGACAGGAAGTGATCCAGGCGACGAAACAGATGATAGTCCTGTGGCTGGGACCAGAAGAAGTCATCAACTGCACGTTGAACCTCGTCTGTCGTGAACTCTTACCCGGACAGGAAGTGATCCAGGCGACGAAACAGATGATAGTCCTGTGGCTGGGATCCGAAGAAGTCATCAACTGCGCGTTGAACCTCGTTGTCTGTCGTGAACTGTTTCCCGGACAGGAAGTGATCCAGGCGACGAAACAGATGATAGTCCTGTGGCTGGGACCCGAAGAAGTCATCAACTGCACGTTGAACCTCGTTGTCTGTCGTGTACTCTTACCCGGACAGGAAGTGATCCAGGCAACGAAACAGATGATAGTCCTGTGGCTGGGACCCGAAGAAGTCATCAACTGCACGTTGAACCTCGTTGTCTGTCGTGAACTGTTTCCCGGACAGGAAGTGATCCAAGCGACAAAACAGATGATAGTCATGTGGCTGGGAACCGAAGAAGTCATCAACTGCACGTTGAACCTCGTTGTCTGTCGTGAACTGTTACCCGGACAGGAAGTGATCCAGGCGACGAAACAGATGATAGTCCTGTGGCTGGGACCCGAAGAAGTCATCAACTGCACGTTGAACCTCGTTGTCTGTCGTGAACTGTTTCCCAGACAGGAAGTGATCCAAGCGACGAAACAGATGATAGTCATGTGGCTGGGAATCGAAGAAGTCATCAACTGCACGTTGAACCTCGTTGTGTGTCGTGAACTGTTTCCCGGACAAAAAGTGGTCCAGGCGACGAAACAGATGACAGTCCTGTGGCTGGGACCCGAAGAAGTCATCAACTGCACGGTGAACCTCGTTGTCTGTCGTGAACTGTTTCCCGGACAGGAAGTGATCCAGGCGACGCAACAGATGATAGTCCTGTGGCTGGGACCCGAAGAAGTCATCAACTGCACGTTGAACCTCATTGTGTGTCGTGAACTGTTTCCCGGACAGAAAGTGATCCAGGCGACGAAACAGATGATAGTCTTGTGGCTGGGACCCGAAGAAATCATGAACTGCACGTTGAACCTCGTGGTCTGTCGTGAACTGTTTCCCGGACAGGAAGTGATCCAGGCGACGAAACAGATGATAGTCATGTGGCTGGGAACCGAAGAAGTCATCAACTGCACGTTGAACCTCGTTGTCTGTCGTGAACTGTTTCCCCGGACAGGAAGTGATCCAAGCGACAAAACAGATGATAGTCTGTCAAAGACAAGTCCAGGAATAGGCAGGCTGAGGCAGTACTTCATAGCCCAAGGCACTTAGTGTCAGCATCATTCGTTGTGTGACATGAGGGCTGGCATTGTCCTGGAGCAACACCATGTCTGTTGACCAAAGCCAGTTGTTTCTGCAGCAATTTCTGGTGCATATGGTGTAATTCAGCACAATAACGTTCTGCAGTGATGGTTTGGCCTCTTGCCAAGAAACTTCGATGAATTATCTCATCTTTGGACCACCAGACAAGGAGCATCATCTTCTTGGTGTGTAGGGGTGGCTTAGGATGCCGTCCAGCAGGCTGTGCCTTGCTTAACCATTGTGCAGATCATTTTCGATTATTATCAAGGACCCACTTCTCATCGCAGGTGACGATTCCATGCAGTAGAGGTTCCTGTTTATTCCTGGCAGGCAGCGACGTGCTGACTTCCAAACGCTTAGTCTTGTTGGCAGTTGTCAACTCATGTAGCAGCCACATGTCCGGCTTTTCGACCTTACCCAGCGCAGCCAGACACCAAACAACTGTATTTTGGTGGACACCTATCTCTGCAGCTATCTCACGACACATTTTTTGGTGGTCTGCTTCAACCACACGTAACAGAACATAGTCAGAAACAGCAACAGGCCAGTGACCACGTGCTTCGTTTCGCAGGTCCGTATCTCCGCTTCGAAACTTCACAAACCATCGACAATGGTTCATACATTGGCTGTATTCTCCCCAAATGCTTTGTTAACGTTTTGAGCAGCAATTCCTGCATAATGGCCCAGTTTAAATTCATACAGGAAGATGACTCTCAAATCTAGCGTCCGCATGTTTTCTTTGCAAGCCACGTTAAGTCCAAACAAACCACGTCTGAACCTTGTTCATCACACACGTGCTAGCTATTATTGTAATTCTGTGACGTAATACCCGCAACACCTGTCGGTGGTTCCATTCTGCTGAGGTGGCGGCCTGTCTCCACTGCTCATTCGCGCCGGACGTTTCATTCACACCAACCCAATATTATTATTTGTCCAGTGTACATATTTAATAACTATAAAAGGAAAATTATTTCTTTCATCAAATAGGCTAATGGTAGGGTTTTCATTATTTAGTTGTATACTTAAATATAATAAATCAAGCTCCTGGTTATTTTGGTTAGTTTTACTTAATTTTAGGCAGCTAGGGTAAATATCTGAAAAATCATTCTCTATTATTTCTGAGTTATTAATACATAGAAAGTCATCAATATACCTGTATGTATACAAGTAGCTATCAGTGTTCAAGGATCTATATTAATAAACTCATAGTCCTATTGAATAGAAACATATTACAAACATTGGTGAAGTGGGAGCATCCCATAGGAATACCATTAATTTGCTTACAGAGATATTGATTATAGCGGGCAATTTTAGTGAGAGATGGGTTTGCCTCCTCGGGGGCACTCCATGGGAGCAATGGCACAAATAACAGCAACAAGGGCCTCTGTGAATCTTGGAGAGGTGCCGGCTAGTTCTGTGTGACATTGGTGAAAAGACCCCAACTCACTGGGTTTTGTTCCAGAATCCTAAGGTTGAATGACCGACTCGAACCATCAGCTGTGGGCTAATCCCCCACACTAATGTTCTTACCTGATTAAAAAGACACAAAGAAATATTAAAAATTACTCAAGTGTTGGATATGGTGGACCTACCATACTCGAGAAGGATAGTACACCACAGAATCGACCTGGAATTTCTAAACGGCGTGTGAGAAAGAGATCTCGGCTGAGTGAGTGTAAGATTGGTGTATGGAATAGTAGAGGTATAAACCGCAAGATGAATGAGGTGATTGAAGAGATGAATAAGTATGGACTGGATGTGCTGTGTGTAAGTGAAACAAAAAAAAAAAAAAAAAGGAAATTGGGATAGAAGTGAATGGAACGGTGAGTGTGTGGTCTGGAGTATTGGATAATATGAGAGGACAGGCTGGTGTAGGTGTGATTTTAAGTGAAAAGATGAAGAACAACTTGATTCACTATAGCTGCATAAGTGAGAAAATTCTTTGGATTCGTTTGAAAGTGAAACTTCAGAGAATTGTAATTGTTGTAGTGTAAGCTTCTTGTGACTCGGAACCTTCTGATAGGAAGGAAGATTTCTGGAATGAGCTAAAAGCTGTTTTGAGCCAGTTTGGTGCTAAAGAGAAGGTTATAATAGCAGGGGACTTCAATGCTAGAGAAGGTGTGCAGAATGCGACTTCTGACAATGTTCTGGGTAAGTTTAATGATCCTTGTGTGAATGATAATGGTGAAAGATTAATTGAACTCTGCATTGAGAATGGTTTGAGTGTATCTAATCGTTTTTCAACCACAAGTATATCCACACATATACATGGGAAAATTGTACTCTTGGTCAAAAGAGTGTGCTAGATTTTGTTGTGTATGATTAGCGTCTGAAACACTTATTTGTTAACACTCGTGTGATGAGAGGTGTGGATGTTGGTTCTGATCATTACTTGGTAGTGTCACAAGTGAAAGTCAATGTTGTTTGGAGGGAAAGGAATAGGAAGAGGCCTAGGATGGAAAGAATAAAGGTTGAAAGGCTCCCTGAATATCATCAGCTTTATTCTGACTTACTCAGAGAACGACTGAGGGACCTGAAATCTTGTGAGAGGAATGTAGAAAAGAAGTGGGAATATTTTAAAAACTGTGTTGTCACTGTTGCTCAAGAGGTCTGTGGCACCACAAAAGTGGGTTACAATAGAGGTGATGCTTGGTGGAATAGTGAGATTGAAAAGGCAGTAAAGAGAAAGAAGGAAGCCTATATGGGGATGCTGCAAGGTAGAGTTTCTGTGGATGAATATCGCTGTAAGAAGTGTGAAGCCGCTAAGCTGGTTCGCCAGAATAAGGCAAAAGATAGGAAGGAGAAGGTGGAAAGGCATGAATTGGCTTTTTGGTAAGATAGGAAGACTTTCTGGAAAAACATGAAAATCAAGAAAAATAGGGAAAACAAAGTTGTAAGCTGTGTAAAGAATAGGATTAGGGAAATGATATGGGAGCCCAATGAGTTAAGTAAAAGATGGGGTGAATACTTCTGTGAGTTATTAAATCAGGAAAGCAAAGGTGATTCAGAGGCAGAAGCAGATGATGTCACAATGAATGCTGGAAGCAGAGGATGGATCTCAAGAGACAAGGTGTGTAAATCTCTAAAATCTCTTCAGAATGGCAAGGCTCTGGGAGTTGATGGCAGAACTGTCGAGATGTTGAAATATGGTGGTGACCCTGTAAATGACTGGTTAACTGAAATTTGTCAGTTGTGCTGGGAGTTAGGAAGGGTCTCTTGGGATTGGAAGAATGCTATCATTGTTCCCTTTTATGAAGGAAAAGGTGATCAGACTGACTGCAAGGACTATCATGGTATTAGCCTACTGAGTGTGCCAGGGAAAGTGTTTGGTAAGGTTGTTATTGAAAAAGTATGGGATCTTACATCAGAGAAAGTGTGTGATGTTCAGAGTGGTTTTATGCCTGGTAAAGGCTGCAGTAACCAAATTTTTGCATTACTCATAATGATTGAAAAGTATCTGGCTGTTGGTAAGAAAGTTTTTGCTGCCTTCATAGATTTAGAGAAAGCTTATGACCGAGTAAATAGGTATTGAATGAATATGGTGTTACTGGGAATCTACTTAATAGTGTAAAAGCAATGTATGCTGGCAGTAGAGCTTATGTACGAGTAAATGGTGTTTTATCAAAATGGTTTTCTATTGGTGCAGGAGTCAGACAAGGCTGTGTAATGTCACCATGGCTGTTTAATATAATTATGGATGTGTGATGCCAAAATAGATAATACTGATTTATGTCTTGGTGATATCCGTGTGTGCAGATTGCTGTATGCTGATGACACTGTCCTGTTGGCAGAGAGCAAAAGTGAGTTACTGAGTATGTTGTCTCGGATGTACGAAGTTTGCATGAAACTCAAACTGAGTATAAATAAGGGAAAAACCAAAGTTATGGTTTTTGAGAGAAGAACTGGTAGTACTGAATGTAATATAAGTCTAAATGGCACTGTGATTGACTAGGTGAATGAGTTTGTGTATTTAGGAAGCATGTTTGACAGAGAGAACAAATTGGATGGTGAAATTAGTAGGCGAGTGAATTCTTCATTGAAAGTCATGGCTGCTTTGGGAGGGTTTCACAGGAATGATGGGTTCTCAAGAGAGTCCCGCATGGCGTATATGGAATTGTTCCTGCTCTGATGTACGGCAGTGAAACCTGGGTACTACCAAAAAAAACATAGAAGTTGTATGTGTGCTGGAGAAATGCATTACTTATAGAGGGTTTGTGGCAAGACACTTTCTGATTGTGTGAGGAATGAAGATGTGTTGCAGTTATGTAATCTGAAGCAAAATGTTGTTAGCAAGGTGGAGACTAATATGCTTCTGTGGTTTGGCCATGTTGAAAGAATGAGTGATGAGATGCTTACTAAGAAAATCTTTTAGCCCAAGTGGCAGGAAGGAAAGGTAGAGGGAGACCAAGGAAGTCATGGGAGGATCAGATTAAAGAGTGTCTGCATGAGAAAAAGATTATGAGTAGGAAGTATAGAAGATCTTGTGTACAGCGTGTGATGAATGTCAGTGAAGCCCGAGTTGTACATCAAGATCGCTGTAAATGGAGAAGTCTGATACGGCAACAGTAAGTAAAAATTATCTGGTAGTTTGTATTTCTTTGTGGAGCTAACCTCTGAATATAAGAGAACAGCATAGTGATATGTATGTATGATGAGATTGATTATAAAGTAAATAGTTATTACTTATACAGCAGTTAAGTAAAGTATTTGAGGTATTGGCTTTAACAATTTGGCTTATTTTAAATTCTTCAAACAGCACCTTAAGTGTGGAAATTTATATACATATATCGGTGATGCGTAACATCACAGCCTCTCCTTGACAAATGTCAACTTCGCCTTCTCGTGGTTCATCCTGTTCCCACTAAAGCGGCTCTGACGACAGCCAATAGCAGTATAACTATACCATCGGGATTAGAGGAAATGCTATCCCACACTCACCAACCCGCTTGGCCAGCGTGGTGAGTTATGGCCAAACACCTCCAAAATGACTCCACAACTTAAATCTTGGCCCTCAGTCTCCGGCAGCTGGAATGTACCTGGCCAAGGCAGCGGCCAGTGCGACATGAAGGCAGAGGGTGCTAAGAATCCCCGGAGGACCGGACTAGGCTGCCATCTGATGCTGACTTTGGCTACGTATAATGGACGCTCCCTATCTTCTGATTCAAGGCTTCTTGAAATGGAAGAGGAACTACAAAGGATCAAGTGGGACATCGTCGGGCTAAGTGAGGCAAGGAGAAAAGGAGAAGACCTCACTGAACTGAAAAGTGGACATCTCTTCTACTATCGTGGGACAGATACTGGCAGAACTAGTGGTGTTGGATTTATAATAAACAAGAAACTGAAGGATAAAGTTGTAGAAGTTGAAAGTTCCTCTGACAGAGCTGCACGACTCGTTATCCAACTCTCGAGAAGATACCAGGCTCAGATTATTCAAACTTATGCACCCACCACAAGTCATCCTGAAGAAGAAATTGAAGAATTTTATGAGGAAATTCATCATCTAAATAATAAAGGTAAGCAGCAATTGAAGATAATTATGGGAGATTTCAATGCAAAAATAGGGCAACGGCAACAGAATGAAACTTCAGTAGGTAAATTCGGTCACGGCAACAGAAAACAGCGTGGAAATAATCTCGTTGAGTTTGCAGAGGCAGAAGGGTTTTTCATCTTGAACTCCTTTTTCAAGGAAAAGCCACACAGGAAATGGACATGAAGACATCCAAACGGGACAAGTGAAATTGATTTTATTATGTGTAACAAAACACATAATAAAATCAATTTCAGAAGACTGCAGTGTGCTAAACAAGTTCAACACAGGTAGTGACCATAGATTGCTGAGATGTAAGATGCACCTCAACACTAAACTTGAACGTGGCAAGCTCGTAAGACAAACAAAATCTATTGACATAACCAACCTTAAAAAACACCATAATACCTTCAAGTTGGAACTGAAGAACAGATTCTCTGCTTTATAAGGCCTAACATCGGAAGAAGTGGATATTTCTGAAGTTAACAGAAAAGTAACCAAAGCTCTTATGGAAACAGCAACAAAATTAGCTGGGTCTAAGAACAAGTTGCATGTGAACAAATTATCAGGAAAAAACAAAATGTTAATGCAAAAAAGAAGAGAGATGAGGACAACTAAAGAAGATGTGACTTCCAACGTGGAATATATAGAGCTATGCAAGACAGTACGAAAAAGTATCACTGAAGACTTAAGGAAATTCAACTGTGAATTAGTAAAGAAAGCAATTGAAAACAACCAAAGCCTAAAGATAGCAAAGGGACATCTCAGTAAGGGAAGGAAACAGATTATGGCACTGAGAAAAGAAGATGGTTCTGTAACAAGAAATAGAGGCAAAATTTTGACAAGAGTGAAAGATTTCTACTCCAAATTATTTGAAAGGGATGTACATGTACTCCAAACATCATGAAAGGTACCAGTACCAGAGTTCCTCCAGTCCTCCCAGCAGAAGTTGCACATGCAATCAAGAACATGAAGTGGGGAAAAGCTCCAGGAGAAGATGGAATTACTGTAGACATCATACAAGAAGCAAATGGAGAAATCGAAACAGTACTCGCCCAAATTTTCACTCGATGCCTTAATGAAGGGAAGATTCCTGAGGATTGGAACAACGCTACAATGAGCCTGCTACATAAAAAAGTGACATTGAGGATCTTGAGAACTACAGACCTATCAGCCTCCTATCAGTGGTTTATAAAATCTTCACTAAAGTTCTTTCACACCGTTTGAAGGTAACACTGGACATGGCTCAACCAAGAGAACAAGCTGGATTCAGGAGTGGCTACAGCACAATAGATCATATCCACGTATTGAGAGAACTAATTGAAAGAGCTAGGGAATATGAACTTCCATTGTGCATGGCTTTTATCGATTATGAAAAAGCCTTTGATTCGGTGAAACCATCAGCAGTTACAATGGCTCTGAAATCCTGCGGTATCGAAGATGCATACATTAATATTATTAATAACATCTATGAAAATGCAAGTGCAAAGATTCGGCTGTTTGAAAATACAACACACATAAAAATTAGGAAAGGGAGTGAGACAAGGTGACACCATATCTCCGAAGCTCTTTAATGCCACATTGGAGGGTGTCTTTCAGTTGCTGAGCTGGGAAAACAAGGGGATAAAGATTAATGGAGATTATCTAACCCACCTTTGTTTTGCTGATGACGTAGTCATTTTTGCAACTACCCCATCAGAGCTGCAAAGTATGATCCAACAACTTGCTGACAAGAGTAAAGAAGTGGGATTAAAAATGAACTTTCAGAAGACAAAAGTGATGTTCAATGCTTTTACAAGAAATGAAGATTTATGGATTGATGGAGAAAAGCTGGAGATAACAGACACATACGTTTATCTTGGACAGCAGATATCAAGTGAGGGTCACATTGATGAAGAAATTAATCGTCGTACATAACTTGCCTGGAGAGCTTTTGGAAGAAACAGCATAATTTTCAAGAGCAATATGCCATTATGTCTTAAAAGAAAAGTGTTTGATCAATGCATCCTTCCAGTGCTTACGTATGGTGCAGAGACATGGACCTTAACTAAAAGAGACATACAAAGGCTGCAGACAACTCAAAGCAGCATGGAGAGGTGCATGCTTGGTGTAACCAGGAGAGATAAGAAGAGGAACTCGTGGATCTGAAAAATGACAAGAGTGGAAGACATCATGATCAGAGTTAAATCTTTGAAATGGCAATAGGCTGGACATACTGCCAGAAGGACAGACCATTGATGGATAGCCGAAATTTTAGATTGGATTCCAAGGGACAGGAAAAGACCCAGAAGAAGACCACATGGGAGATGGGTGGATGAAATTCGAAAGTATGCAGGAGTGACATGGAGGAGACTGGCACAAGACAGACCGTTGTGGAGGAAACTTGGGGAGACCTTCGTCCAGCAGTGGATTGATAATGGTTGACAATGATGATGATGATGATATATATATATCATCATTGTAAACCATTATGTAAACCACAAGACAGACCGTTGTGGAGGAAACTTGGGGAGACCTTCGTCCAGCAGTGGATTGATAATGGTTGACAATGATGATGATGATGATATATATATATCATCATTGTAAACCATTATCAATCCACTGCTGGATGAAGGTCTCCCCAAGTTTCCTCCACAACGGTCTGTCTTGTGCCAGTCTCCTCCATGTCACCCCTGCATACTTTCGAATTTCATCCACCCATCTCCCATGTGGTCTTCTTCTGGGTCTTTTCCTGTCCCTTGGAATCCAATCTAAAATTTCGGCTGTCCATCGATGATCTGTCCTTCTGGCAGTATGTCCAGCCCATTGCCATTTCAGGGATTTAACTCTGATCATGATGTCTTCCACTCTTGTCATTTTTCGGATCCACGAGTTCCTCTTCTTATCCCTCCTGGTTACACCAAGCATGCACCTCTCCATGCTTCTTTGAGTTGTCTGCAGCCTTTGTATGTCTCTTTTAGTTAAGGTCCACGTCTCTGCACCATACGTAAGCACTGGAAGGATGCATTGATCAAACACTTTTCTTTTAAGACATAATGGCATATTGCTCTTGAAAATTATGCTGTTACTTCCAAAAGCTCTCCAGGCAAGTTTTGTACGCCGATTAATTTCTTCATCAATGTGACCCTCACTTGATATCTGCTGTCCAAGATAAACGTACGTGTCTGTTATCTCCAGCTTTTCTCCATCAATCGATAAATCTTCATTTCTTGTAAAAGCATTGAACATCACTTTTGTCTTCTGAAAGTTCATTTTTAATCCCACTTCTTTACTCTTGTCAGCAAGTTCCTGGATCATACTCTGCAGCTCTGATGGGGTAGTTGCAAAAATGACTACGTCATCAGCAAAGCGAAGGTGGGTTAGATAATCTCCATTAATCATATATATATATATGTCAGGGTGACCCATCTCATGCTAAGAAAAATAAGTGGAAGTTATTTCAAACTCAAGTAAGTCTATTAGTGGGTATTGTCACCAATAGAGCAATTAATGGATCCATATCACAGCCATGAGCAAAATGCAGTTGCATGTTCTCCTTTAACAAACTTTTACCTATCTCCGAAAGAGGTGGAAGTTTTGGATTGCAAAACTAAATTCAGGTAAATAGTTTTCATAAGATAAGGGGTGTAGTTAACACATGACTGAGAACTCAACTTTATTTAAGTTGAATGTTTCATGAAGTTGGAGCCCCTTCCCCCTCCTTCATATATGCAGTGTAACTGTATTTTTAACCAAAATATATAATATTTATTGTCCTCTATGTTAAGGTAATATTTCAGAACAAAGCAGTTGTGTAGTTTCTATCCAAAAATTTTTTTTTCTTGTTTTCATTATTTTTTACAAGAATTTCGAACAGATCCTCCTTTGGAATTCTTATAACTGAAAACACTAGTCTAAGAAAACTTTTCAGGATAGCAAGTGCACAAATTTTGTTTCATGGTTTATAAGAATAATAACACAGACTCAGTAACATAATTTCAGTTGGTTTGCTGTTTTATTGTACAGAAGTAACTGATATCAAAATGTCCGATTTCTCCTGCTTTGAATTTAACAGATATTTCCAAACACAAAGTAATTACTGTAATTACAAGAATATGAGCAAGAAACATCAGAGTGGTAGTATTTAGAGCTATGAAACAAGACTTCATGAGTGTACTCAAGAAGATAATGTTTTATAGTATTATGTATGTATGTACATACATACATACATACATACATACATACATACATACATACATACATACATACATACATACATACATACATACATACATACATACATATCACTAAGCTGTTCTCTGATATTCAGAGTTAACTCCTCACAGAAAGAACTTACTGTTGCTGTATCAGATGTCTTCATTTACAGCAATCTCAGCACACAGCTTGAGCTTCATTAATACTCATCACACACCACACATAAGACCTTTTGTACTTCATACTCATTATCTTTTTCTCATGCAGACATTCCAGAATCTGGTCCTCCCATGATTTCCTTGGCCTTCCTCTACCTTTTTTTCCTGCCACTTGGGCTGAATAAATTCTCTTAGTAAGCATCTCATCACTCATTCTTTCAACATGGCCAAACCACCTAAGAATATTACTCTCCACCTTGCTAACAACATTTTTCTTCACATTACACAACTGCAACACATCTTTATTCCTCACATGACCAGAACATGTCTTCCCCAAACGCCTCGTTGTAAGTAATGCATCTCTCCAGCACACAAATGACTCCCATGTCTCTTCTGTAGTATCCAGGTTTCCACTGCCATACATCAGAGTAGGAACAATTACACTCTCATACACAGCCATTTGGGACTTTCTTGAGAACCCTTCATTCCCTTGAAATCTTCCTAAAGCAGCTATGACTTTCAATGAAGAATGCACTCGCCTACTAATTTCGCCATCTGATTTGTTTTCTCTGTCGAACATGCTTCCCAAATATACGAACTCATTTACCTGGTTATTAACTATGCCATTTAGACTTCCTTGCATTCAGTACTAATATTTTCTTGCTCTAAAACCTTAACTTTGGGTTTTCCCTTATTTATACTCTGTTTGAAATGCATACAAACTTTAGACATTCAAGCCAGCATACTCTGCAACTCACTTTCACTCTCTGCCAACAGGACTGTATCATCAGCTTATAGCAATCTACACACACAGACATTACCAAGACATAAACCAGTACTGTCCATTTTGACATCACGCATGCATGCATAATGTTTTATAGTAAAGGAGTGAAATTTGTTGTGAGATCCAAAAAAGGTCATAAAAGTGTGTGCAATAACAATCAATTTTGCAAGTTAAACACAATAACCAGATTTATGATCTGTCTAACATATGTCCTGACTTTCTTCAAAAACTTCCCAGATTTATACTACTTCCCAAAATAAAACAAACAAACTACAACATGCATTTTGATTTAAAAAAAAACACTTAAAATTATGGAGGTAATGAAAAAACTAAATGTTCATGCTGAAAGTACCCCAAAAACCATACAGATAGCAATATACTGTTAAATGTTATTACACAATAATTTATCACAAATAAGAATGCTGAAAAAATTTATCCCAAAGCACAAAAGAACTACCTGCTTTAAGACAGATGAATTTTTAGTCACTTGGTTACATTCTTCAGCTCTAAAAAGAAGAAAAATGAAGGATATAAATAAAATAATCACAAGTTTACACAGACACAGTAGGAAAAATTTATAATGAGTTTTCCTGAAAAATATTCAAGCGCTTCTATACAAAGATAATGTTTTCCAAATGATATGGCATGAGATTATAACAAAAGTTCACCATTTGATGGATACATAAATTTTATGATAATATAACTAAGGAAATGATACTTTGAATTCCTCATGAAAAATACAACTGTAGATATTAATGTAATGTTTACTCATGGTACACAAACATTGTGTGGTAATTACATTATGTACCTGAAATGTAAGATTCACTTAAAAAAAACTTTGAATTCCTGAAGAGTGCTTGGAATTTTCAAAACAGCTAACTATGGAAGAAAACTTTAAAGTAATTAACAAGAACTTTAAAACAAACAAAAATTCAAGGTGATATTATGGCTGAAATGACAGGAATAGACAGGTTTAGTAACCAAAGTTTGATCTGAAAATTAAGAATCAATATTTAGCAGCAATAAAAAGTGGTGAACATAATAAAATATAGACATCTTGAATTCTGCCCTTTTTTGCTTGCTTGTGTCATAGAGAAGTTGCTGGCTGCTGGAAGGTAAAGTTGTGTGGAGAGTCAACTAGCCAAAAGTGGAATCAAAAATTGTATATACCTCTATGAGAGATACTTATCTGTTACTTTCATTAAGTATTTCAATTATGTGGTATATAGGTTTTAATATTGTGACATAAGCTGTCATAAATTATTCTGTTCATCGTGTTTCTTTAAATCTTTGTTAGGGAAGCTCCACATATTTTGTTAGTTCTTATTGCTCATACGTTGTTATTGTTTTAAATAAAGAAAATACATTTACCTTGAGTCTTGCTTCTTGTTGTTCTTAGTTCTTTATGTACGTCACCAATTTGATGAATGCCATACATTTCTGTTGAAGGACATATCTTTCGTACGTATATTACTAATTCCATGAAGACATTAGAATATTTAAAAGGAACAGTGTTTCTCCTTTTGTCAACTACAAGGCAATAATGACCATTATTGCCTTGTAGTTGATAGTTAATCCGGATATTTTGATTTTAAAAACTAAGTCAGCCAACATCTCAAGCTGTGGTTAAGTATTTAAAAGTTACTTTTGCCACTCATGGTATTCCTGTTATCTTAGAAACTGACAATGGTCCACAGTATAACTCTGAGGCATTTCATAATTTCACAAGAGACTGGAAGATACAACATCTCACATCCAGACCTCATTATCCCAAGTCAAATGGTTTGGCAGAACGGTATGTGCAAATTGCTAAGTTAATGTTAAAGCGTACTGATCTAGAACAATCTGACTTGCATCTAGCACTACTGAATTGGAGGAATACTCCTCGTGGTGACCTACCTTCTCCAGCTCAACATCTATTTGGACGTCCTACATGAACAATGATCCTGTTACATCCTCTGGTACGTTTGCCTCGGGTGTCAACTTCTGCTCACCTCCAGTTCTCCAGAGAGAACCAATGTATAAATGCCACAACTGGTACTCATAACTAAGCACCATCATTGGTACAGGGTCAATCTATAAAACTTAAAACAGCACATCGCAACTATATTCCTGCTACTGTATCTGCGAAGCTTGATACTCCTCGCTCCTATTTAGTTACCACTCAGGATGGCACCACTCTTCGACGCAATGCAGAGTGTATTCGTCCAACAAAAGCTCTATTCACATCGGAAAAGCCTGTAGTTGAGTGCCCACCAGTTAAGTCTCCCCTGGAGAACTATCAAAACTATGATACACCTACGATTACTATACCCAATTCTAATCGGTTGCTCCTTCCTCAGAACTCTCCGACTAAAGATAAACATCATGTTACTATACCTGAATCACAATTACCATCTCGTTTTTCTCAGTGCATTGGCACACCTACTAAGTTGTCTAATTCTGTGACCACTCATTCAGGACGAAAAATTCATCCAGCTGATAAACTAAATCTTAAAAAAAAAAAAAAAAAAGAAAGATGTCATATATTGTTGTCATATTCTCCGGTATTCTTATATAGCTAATTTGTAGATGAATAAATGTGATTGGCAACACCCATCATCCCGGTGGTTGTTGTGATCTGTAATGGCTGTTTATCTTACTGAGTGATAACTAAGATGTTATTACACTTGCTGGGTTTTATTAGCACTGGAACTGTCACAATTTTATTAGCACTTGATGTCAACAACTATTGTTGGACACATCACGTATTGGTTACATCATGAACAAGAAAGATGACACCAAATTTTCGGTTGTAATGAGCATGTCATTTGAATCTGTTCCTAAGGCAAAATAAATTTATCAAAGCTATTCAAAGTCAATGGAACCAGTTAGGAAAACAATCAACCAGTTTCTACAATCGATAAAACTTCCAGAAATAGAAACAGCTATTTAGTTCCACCAGCGGCTAAAAAGTATGTTACAATAATTAACAAATGACGCACAAAAGGCTTCCCATAGCACATGGAAGGTATCAGAGACAAAGAGATTTTCAAATCGAACAGTTAAAAGAAAAAATATAGAAGGAAACCTGATATAATTCTACGCTTTCTAGCAGAAGAATTTTGCATAATGGGAAAATTGAAAACAGGCGAAAAATATTGTTCATGGAAAAAGCTAAGCTAAGGAAAAAAAAAGCTTTTCAAATACACCTCCCGGAAGCAGAGATAGAGAGAAAAAAAAGGTTTCAACCTTCATGCTCCCAATCTTTGCATTATTTAAAGAGGATAATGCTCCACATTTCTATTGTAGTGAATGGCAAACAGTAAAGAAGAAATTTCCCAATAGGGCTTTTAGAAGCGGCAATACAGCTGCAAACTGAAGTACACAAACACCACCTACTGACAACTATGAGCTACAAAATTTCTTATGCACTACAGTAGCCTTAAGCGTTCTACAAGGTAATTTGCATCTGGTGTTAAAATAACTTTTTAAATCGCATTGAGAAAAACAGGTTTAAGCATTTGTGCCGCCTAGTGGTGAAATTGTGTAATATTTTGGGAAGAAAATATGCACACAGAGTTTGCATAGTTAGTAGTATCTGACCAAAGAAAAGTTTTTCAATAGGACTTTTAGTCCCACAGATATTGTTGTAAACGGAAACATGAACTTCCGTCTTCTGGTGGCAGACTTGTGCATTAAGAAAAATTTGAAATTACATGTGAAACATTCTGCAACGGAAACACTCTCCAACAAGGGATGCATCTACTCCCCCTGAAGGAAAAACTATGCATTATTTTAAGAAGAAAGCATTCTTGAAAGATTTTCTAAGGTGAGCGGTATCGGTCCACGAAAGAATTTTTTCAATCGAGTTTTCAGGAGCTTAGATTTAGATTTTTGCTGCAAATACTTTAGAAGCAGAAATAAACTCTTACAGCCCCTGGTTTCTTTACCAAATATTAGAAATTACATGCAAAACATTTCCTATCAGGAGCTGTATCCAATACAGGAAGAATTTTACTAATCAGAGTTTAAGAAGCCGAGATATCGGGGAAAATGCAATTTTTCTTTATGTCCCCTAGCAGAAGGTCAATGAATTACTTGAAATTTTTGAAATTATGTGAAAAAACATTTTGCACTGGAAACACTATCCAACAAAGAAGAAACTTTTCAAATCGGACTCTTAGAAGCAGAGACATTGATGAAAATAAGATATACATCTACGGCCGCTGGCGGAGAAATGATGCATTATTTTATGAAGAAAATATTCTGAAAATGTTTATTGACATGAGTGGTATTGGTTCACGAAAGCATTTTTTCAATCAAGATTTTAGAAGCTCAGATTTTGCTGCAAATACATCAGAAGCAGAAATTAACACTTACCCCCCCCCCCCCCCAGGTGGCCAAAATATTTTTTACCAAAAATTAAAAATTATATGCAAAACATTTCCCATTAGAAGCTGTATCCAGTGCAGAAATAATTTTTCAAATCGGAGTTTTAGGAGCAGAGATTTCGGGTGAAACACAATGCACCTTTACGCCCCTTAGCGGAAAATCTATGAATAACTTGAAAAAGTGACTATACCTAAAATAGTCTTCCAACATAAATGAAATCGAAAGGCAAAAGAATTTTTTCAATTGGATTTTAGAAGCAAATATAAGGAGTAAAATGTATTTTGATTTCGACGTCATCTGCATTTACGCCCTCTAGTGGCAAAACTGTGCATTGTAAAAAAAAAAAAAAAAATGGAATGCAAGGATCATCATTTGGATATTTCAAGCTTCCCAATGTAAAAAGTATTTTTCAAATCGAACTAATATTTGCCCAGATATGGTATCCACAGACTGACAAACTGGTAAGATAAGCACAATCTTTTCTACAAACGGCATGCTAAAAAGTAATTGGTGGAATGTTTCAGTAGTTGACTTCTACCTTCCTCAGCTATGGAATGAAATATGCAGTATCAGCATCAGTTGTTGCAAGTGTTAGGGAAAAGGCAAATTTCAAAGCTTTCACAGTACCTAAGGCACTTCTGATTACTGAATGGAACAATACATGTTACATTTTGCCAATCAGGAATCTTGAACATATCACTGATAGTTAAAATTGAAAAGGAGGTGAAACGGCTGCCTTTCTTAATGTCAGCGACATGTTCCACCAATCACCAATTGATGCTGAAGTATGTATTACCAATGTAGTGGGTAACACCTGCGGAAATGTAGACAGGAATAGAGTAAACACTTTGTAAATCCAGGGGTTTATTGGGATCTCTGTCTTTAAGAATGAGATTGAGCAACTTCATGTGTGAAGGACAGGATGAAGAGCATAGTGCCAATGAACTGATAAGGGGTGGAAGGTTCAGGAAGTAAACTGTAATCCTATTATCAATTATGTGACTCAAAGTTCTTAATCAGTCTATGCTAAGGGCAGAAAGCCATGCAATTTGTGTATATTTAGATGTTCTTTTAGTAGAGCAGAAGAGCTATTGCATATAAGGTTAGCTTTGTGTTTGAAAGACTTAATAGCAGCCAATTTATATTTTTCAAAGGAACAAGAATGGTAAGAGGTGATACTATGGGTGTCAGTAGGTTTTTGTAAACAAGGAGGCCAAGTGAATAGCCTGAATTAAGGTTAATGTTAACATCCAGGAAGTTAATACCCTCGGCCTCTGTGTTTACAGGAAACCTACTGCTACACATAATATCACCCCTTATCATCCTTGTACCTTTGAAAAATATAAATTGGCTGCTATTAAGTCTTACATACACAGAGCTAACCTTACATGCAATAGCTCTTCTGCTTTACAAAAAGAACATTAGAAGATCATCAACATAGGCAAAGGAGGCTTTCCATCATCCTCAGTGCATAGTACTTTGCCTTTTCTACCTAGATCTATAGTTTCTTGTTGATAATTCATTCCCACCGGACTTGAGTCTTTTACAGAAATGCAAGCCTTTGTGATCATACAATGGGGTATTAGCAGCCAAATCTTCCAACCTAACTAGTTCAGCATTAAAAGGAATATATTAATTCCAGTTTTCTGGGGGTCATTAAAAATTATATTTTTTTAAAGATTTTTCCAGGAAATCCAGGAGGTGTATAAACCCTGGCAGTCAAGCTGAATCTGAGTAAAAGCACTGCACAGTATGGTGGAGTGAAAAGTCATGTTTTAAATTTAAAATGCCTATATGAGCAAAACTGGTCTACTGATGAGTTAAAAGGCTGTCTAAAATTTCAGCTTGATCAGACAATATTTAGTGGTGCCCCAACCACCGTGAACATTCAAGTGCTCATGATGAATTATGATTGCCAGCGCAGCTCATATGATGTGCTAGATAATCGACCACCCAACCAGCAGTCTGAACCTGCATCACTTTCGGTTAGATTTTTAGTTTCACTGTAGCTTCGGTTGAGGAGTCATACATGCTTCATGCATGGTTCAATCAATCATGTATTTGTTTAGAGTAAATTGCTTATTTTGTGCCTTGTGAGAATATTTTTTAATATTTTGAGTTCAGTTTTGAGCTGTTGACTCAATGCAACTGTGCTGACTGCTGTGCGTTTATGAATTACACAGTAACTAAGTCAAACTAGAAAGGACATTAAACGTCATGTTTCTGGAGCACCCTAAAAATTTAAATAAAATTTATAGACACTTTAAAAAACTTATGCTGATGTGATTCAAAATTGTTTGTTGATATGCCTAAATTTACTGGAAGCTTCTCAGAAAGAAACACAGCCAACTCTAGGACACATTTCGAACATTTTGATGGCAGAAGTCAAAATTCTATGGGCTAAGGCTCCGATTTCAATTGTATCTGGTCAACATATTTTACATATGATTAAAGAATTTCAGAAAAAGTGTGGAAATATAAAAAAAAAAATATGAAATCTAGAAACAGCAAAAATATGAAAAAAATTGAAGCTTTTTAGGTGTCTATGGAAAATAGGCTTTAAAAAAACTTATGCTGATGTGATTCAAAATTGTTTGTTGATATGCCTAAATTTACTGGAAGCTTCTCAGAAAGAAACACAGCCAACTCTAGGACACATTTCGAACATTTTGATGGCAGAAGTCAAAATTCTATGGGCTAAGGCTCCGATTTCAATTGTATCTGGTCAACATATTTTACATATGATTAAAGAATTTCAGAAAAAGTGTGGAAATATAAAAAAAATATGAAATCTAGAAACAGCAAAAATATGAAAAAAATTGAAGCTTTTTAGGTGTCTATGGAAAATAGGCTTTAAAAAACTTATGCTGATGTGATTCAAAATTGTTTGTTGATATGCCTAAATTTACTGGAAGCTTCTCAGAAAGAAACACAGCCAACTCTAGGACACATTTCGAACATTTTGATGGCAGAAGTCAAAATTCTATGGGCTAAGGCTCCGATTTCAATTGTATCTGGTCAACATATTTTACATATGATTAAAGAATTTCAGAAAAAGTGTGGAAATATAAAAAAAATATGAAATCTAGAAACAGCAAAAATATGAAAAAAATTGAAGCTTTTTAGGTGTCTATGGAAAATAGGCTGTTTGATATATCAGCAACAAGTGTTGTTACTACTTGTTGTGCAAGTAGTAACAACAAGTAATGAGATACCTATATAAGTAATGAGATACCTATTAAAGAACGACAAGTTTTGAATGATCAGAGACAGCAGAGAAAAATGGCTATTGGATCGTAGATCTTGAAGTATACAGAAAAAGCTGAAATGTGCAGTATACAGAAAATGTAAAGAAATTAAAATTCTTTTGACCATGCTATCAACTTCTCAATCAGAGCTAGCTTCAGATAATTCAAGTAGTGAAACATCAGAGGAAGAGGAGATTGGGGATGGAGAATGAGATGCTAAATCTGGTATTAAAAGTGTTCAGAGTAAAAAAAGTATCTTGTTTGGAAACAAATAATCCAAAGCAAAGGCGGACAATATTGCCAAGTCTAGCATACGCCAGTAATCAAACTGCTAGACCCTCTGTGTTTTCTGGAGAGATTGGAAATATGTTGTAATCTTGTGATCAGCTTCCTGTTGTACAATTCCAACAAAATGCCACCGAATTAACAGATATTGATTTTAAGAAACTAAGTACTAATCAAAAGTATTTGTTTGAAAATAGCATTTCCATATCAAACAGCAATCTGCCAGATAATGTAGCAATCAAACAATCTGGGAAATGGCACATTCGAGATGGTTGAAAATTGCTAACAGAAAGCCACTGTCGTATGTGGGAACTATGAATTTCTCCCAAAATCTGAAAGTATTGGTGAATTATATTTTAAAAGTTTATGTTCCAACATGGCTTGTGGAATAAAAGCCAAGTCCATATGTAAAGATGGACCATTACATTTGTGTGATTTGATCAAATGATCGCCATATTTGCCATTTGAGTTACGAACAATAGTTAACAGGTAATCCAAATCAATGGATATTTTGGACACACTGAAAATATTTTGATAGCTATATTTGGTGACGAACACTCACATATTAAGGAACTGCATTTAAGACGCATTTTGAAACCCAAAACTAATATCACTATGAAAGGACTTAGAAATTTTAAAATACCAAAAATTAATTTCGAAGATAGTGACTACGCTAATTTAATAAACTAGAATACGCTAATTTAAAAAACTGAAAAACCATCGCTGTTACTGAAGCATCAATTACAAATATATATATAAATATCTCTACTGATGATCTTAAACAAATGGTTGCTGATATGAATAATGTCCAAAAGCAAATACAAATTTTGAATTTCCCTTGCCATTCTCAGAGGCCATAGTATGTTGTGTGTAACTGGTTACTGAAGCAGCTCAGACATCATATGGATCAGAAGCAAGAGACGGTTTTATGAGATCCAGAATTGAGTTTCAACAATTATTATTGAAATTTGGGACCAAATCGGAGTTTCTCAAAAACTTAATATGAAATGTTTCACATAAAGCATGCATCCACCATCTTGTTCTAAGTTCTTCATTGTTTTGATTAAAACACATAGGCGAGTTATATTATAACAAAATTGAAAAATCTGATATTTTGGAAATTTCTTACTTACTACACTTGAGAGTGTTGGGGCACCGGAAGATATAATTTTATAAAGCCTAATTTTTGCAGGGTAAATAGAGGCACTGTATGGCCTTTATTGTGTATAGGACAATTAAAATTCCTCTGAAAATATTTTTTGCCAGTTTTCACTTCACCCTACTGCACAGGCTTTCAAATTTCATGAAAAAATATGAAAAAAAAAAAAAAAAAAAGGAAACTGAACCAGAATTATCCATTCACAGTTTGATTCTGAAACAAAAGAAGACTGAGTCTGCATTTTGTGCTGATCTTCTGGAGACTGCAAAGTGTGCCACAGCCTTCCAATCTTTAGTTGTTGCTGGTGAAGAAATGCAGTGCTTCCACCTTTGCATAAAATGACACGTCCTATGAATGGAAAGAATTTCACTCTCCTTTCTCGAAGAAAGTTTGAGCACATAAGTCCATCATGAACTACATGATGAGATTGTTTTTGACACTGTCAAAAGCATCATGTATAAGGAACTTGTCTCATTATGCAAATTCAAATCAAAAGCTCTACAAAGGTGTTTTGCAGTATCATCTACTAAGTATTCATCATCAGTGTTGTAAATTGTAGGAACACAAGTGGATACTCTTACATAACAATGAGTCCACACACAGTACTCTGAATCAATTTCTTGCTATACAACAGCTAACTGTGTCACCACACTCTCCATATTTCCTAGACTTGTGACTGCCACATTTTTACTACTCTCACCTTAAAACAGCACTTAAAGAACATGTTTATTGACATCCTAGACACTTAATAGCAACCGTACAAGAAAGTAACTTCCTACAGTGATTTCGGCAGTGATGCATACACACAAAGGATATTTCAGAGATGAAGAGAAGAACCATTGGGTTTTAGTCAATTTATTATTTTGTAATAAACACAGTATCATTCCTTTTGAGATAAACTCAACACTTCTTACGAAAAGTTTGTTACACCAATATCCAATGACGATGGAATACAAACTTCAATATTTAAATTAATTTTTACTTGTAATTTTTGAATTTACAAGTATCATCCATAGTTTCATGGGACAGAAGCACTCATCTTTTTTAGAAGGTTTCATGTAAAAATTCCACAAGATACACTGTTAAGGACATTTTGCACTCTTGAACATGATAATTGAAGATTAAAGCTTAGAAATTACTATTTCACACTTAATTGTTATGCTGAAAATTTGATACATATAATACAGTACACAGCAACAGAAAAGAAAAAAATATAAAAGAACATTAACTTTTAAAAACTACAATTCATTTTCAATTGTTCTGATAGTTTTGAACACTCTATGCTTTGCCTGGTATCTATATATATAAAGCAAAGAGGGAAAATGCGAGTGTGCCTGTCTGCAAATTGTTTGACCTAGAGATCTGAAAATTGGAATGCTGACAGGTCTTAAGGTCCGGATACCCAGAAAAGTCCAAAAACCAAAAAATCAAGATGGTGGCTTTGTAATATTGTCTGCTTGAATTTTTTAACACTTCTACACCTAGAAAAGTCTGAAAACCAAAGTATCTAAAAGGGTGGCTTAGTTTTACTGTTCAAAATGTTGATAGGCCTTAAGACCTAGAAAAGTCTGTACCCCCCTCCCCCACACACAATCAAAAGGGTGGTTTTGGAATAGTGTCTGCTTGAATTTTTCTACCACTTCTACACCTAGAAAAGTCTGAAAACCAAAAAATTCAAAAGGGTGGTTTAGCTTTACTCTTCAAAATGCTGATAGGTTTAAATATTATTATGCCAGAAACATTACAATGCTGTAAAAATTCCATAAAATTTTGATTTAAAATCACAGGACACCAAAGCCTGCTACTGTTTTACATCAAACCATATGCATTGACAAGTTATGACCCTGTTCTAAATCATAAAACAGTTACGAATCTTAAGTTACTTTTTTTTTCCTTTTATTACTTTTAACTTTCTTTAATGTTATGTTCAAATTTTTTTAAAAATTCATCATTCAGAGAACAGGCATGACTGCTAGTCTATGCATAGGAAACTGCCATGCCATTTAATTCCCCATGAGACACTACCATACCACTTACTGTAACAAACTGTCACGTCCAGACTGATAATTCCATTCTTTCACCTGGTCGGTGCTGTGCCTCCTAGGTTTTTCAGTATTTCTCTTAGTATTAATCTCAGGGGAAAAAAAGGACTTGAAATTGAGAAGAATTAGAATTACATCAAGAATGACTGCAGAGGTTTGTCACTGCTAACATCTAGCAAAGATATAGTGAAAAATAACCGTAACCATCATAGATAACAGTAACCGCAATGAGAAAAAAGTGACAACAAGTAACATCCTGAAGAAGAGTTTTCTTCAAAAATTTGCAATTAAAATTCAGAAACTTTCCATGTCATACCCATAAAGAATTATAAATGTTTAATTTAAAGAACTAGGAAGTCAACATTTCACAATGAGCATTATTTTCAGAAAAAAAAAAAAAGCAATGTATGTTTCCTAGTTTCATGTAAAAATATCGTGTATATATATTCTATTGACCATCTGGCATGTGACCAAGCCACAGGCATTAATTACCTCATGAGCCTAGGTGGTGCTCTAGCATCACCCACTTTTCTCTCAACCCTCCAAAAATGTCAAATACTTAGAGAACACATGCTAAGTGCATGATCTTAGATTTAAGGAAACTTGGACAACTCCATAAAATTCTTACTCTGTTTTTCACATTTATAAAATGTCAGTGGAATATTTAATTCTTTCCACAGTGACTGAATTGACTTAAACAACACTGTAATTTTTTGCTAATGAAAAAACAATAAATAGTGGAGTGGACACCACAGTGCTTTACAGCTCCTGAAGTTCAAAACGTGAAGCTAAGCTGGGCACTGATAATGCACCACAGCCGAAGGGCCCCTTACACTTATCAATTAGTGGCACACCTCCAGCGACCTGATCACCTTGGAAAAGATGCAAGTTGGTTACCCTACCCTTCATTAGCTATGAGCCATGTCAACAACAGCTAAAACTGCCTCAGGCAATGAAAAAAGAATAGACCTTTTATGCTCCATATTACATACAGGACAGGGATCAAGAGGCATTAAAATATATTCATTTTCTTTTAAAAATAAAAAAATAATGATTTTGTGGTTAAAAGTTGGTACTTATTTTCAAGTTACAAATTTTGAACTTGTAAACAGCTTCAAAACATGATAAATTCTGGAAAAATATATATCCATATATGTAAGAATGGATTTAATTTATACAAAAATCAAATTCTACTTGAAATTTCTATCAAGAACCACAACACCTGCTCCCTTACCCTTAACAGCACCACAAGATTTTAATTACTGGTGTTGTTGTTAATCTCCCATTTTGTTCTAATGTTCTTATGATCCTCAAATCAACTAATACCAGTTTTCTTAAGAGCTTTACTTTGCATATGTAGTTCAAGCATTGCTTATAACTAGCTCAAACAGCATTATGTGATAATATAATGTTATTAGTTATATAAATATTTTGCAATATTTATGATATACTTCTGTTTCGCACGTTTAAAGTTAGCGTTAAAAGCTTGATATTCGGACGTAAATCAATTATTACTACAAAATAATTTCTTGAACAAGGATTCCGTCTGATGTCATCCTGATGAGTTTCGACCATTTAGCCATGGTCATTCTCAAAGGTAGCTGTTACTGCTGTTGGTGACTGCATGCCATTGCTTTGTTGATGATCTGCCACGTCGCCTCCATTAAATACGAAATATAAAAAGTAGAACAAGAAAAGATTAGGAACCTTAGCATCGGTAGATGACACAACCACAAGCATGCACAATGAGAAACTAGGCAGTACCAACAGAGGCGACATGGCAGATTATCGACAAAGCAATGGCATACAGTCACCACCAGCAGTAACAGCTACCTTTGAGAATGACCCTGGCTAAGTGGTTGAAACGCGTCAGGATGTCGGATGGAATCTTTTTGCACTTGAATATTTTAATACATTTTCAAATCAAGTTCTATCCATCTGATTTTTGCAGTTCATTATATTTTAATCAAATCGTCCTTTTAATTCCAACATCATTCAACTTTTAAACTATTGTTTACATCTTGATTTCTTATTCGGATTTGTTGCAGCATTTTATTCGCATTCAGTTGAAACATTTTATTCTTATTTGTTTGCAACACTTTTTATTCAGATTCAGCACAGCAACAGTGGTCGAAATGAACCAGCATCAAGTTAATGCTAACTTCTTAAGGTAAGAAGATACTCTGTTCTTACAATTTAAGCTCTGTTCAAGAAATTATTTTATAGTAGTAATTGATTTATGTCCAAATGTCAAGCTTTTAAAGCTAACTTTAAACATGCGAAACAGAAGTATATCATAAATATTGCAAAATACTTATATAACTAATAACATTACTTTGCACCTGCCACTTCCGTAAAAGAAGGAAATTCACATATCACAATGCATACAGAACAGGGTTTGGAAAAACCCAGCCCACTTGGGTTTGTTTGGGGTTTTACTGGGCTTTTTCAGGTTTTATTAGGCTTTTTTGGGTTTTTCTAGTTGTTGTTTTATTTTTAATTTGCATAGTTGGAATTTACTTAAACAGTATTGGAAATTCCAATTGATCATATTTTATTAGTTCATATTTCTTTTTAAAACTAAGTGATACATAAAAATATTTCAGGTGAGGTGAGTGTGCACAAAAATTATGTTATGTGCATATTGTGTGCAATAGTCAAAAAAGTCACCAGGAAAAAGACACAGATAGTCTGTGATCCAGGTCTTTTTGGTTGTATAAAGAGGATTTGGAAATTTTCTAAACAGTCCCCAAAAGTCTGTGGAATTACAGGGAATCCACTGTTGTTATTTTTTTCTTTTTACTGTGTTAAATGTATCACTTGTTCACTTCTCTTTTTGCTTCAGCAAATTCACTTCAGTGTTTTTTTTCAAAATTTTTCATTTGTCATAGAATCATCAAATCACAACAAATCCACTGCAAGAGGCGGGTTGAATAAAAAGGCATGATTAAAAATTAAAGTGACAAAATATATAGTGGAAGAGAGGAAATTTTAAAAACCCAGTGCAAGGTTGATGATAAAGAATAAAATGGTGCATGGAAGAGGAAAATCTAAATCTTACTGATGAAACAAACATCAATCATTGCTTTTAAGTGTGGTCCCACTTTTAAACATTATGTTCGTGTGAAGCGGTAATATCAACACAGAATATTTATGAAAGAGATAAAAACTGGAAATTGAGCAATTATTAGTTTAATGCTATTAAAAAAACTGTTACAATGGCTGAAAATTTGCAAATACCCCAGTCACAGTCACAGGTGAAACAGCTGTTGTGAAGAAATTGTTGACAATGTCAGATCTCAGTGACCTCAAAAAAGGCATGATCATCAGTACGCATCTTGCAGGAGCTTCAAGTAACTAGAACAGCAGAAATAGTATGTGAAACATGAGGAACTGTATCAAAGAATATGACTACCTATTGAAAAAGACACTGTGTTGCCTCCAAACATGGAAATTTTGAGTGCCATACAAAGATGTCAGACAGCGATAGGTGAATATTGACACATATTGTACAATGGAAGCACAAGACCATGGCATTACAAATAGCAGCAGAGTTGAACACCAGATGGTCCTGTTTTCGTCATAATAGTTCATTGCGAACTCCATCTTGCTGGCATTTACGGCGATGTTGCAATTCACAAACTTCTGATAACCAACATCAATGCAACAAAAATGTGTAAGGTGGTGCAAAGCACATAAAAACTGGGATGCTAAAGACTGGCAATGTGTCATTTGTGGTCTGATGAACTGTGCTTCATATTGTTTACCACCACTTGTAGAATGTATACCTGGTGAAAACCTGCAGAAGCATAAAACCCCCAACTGTTTGGTTCCAACTGTGAAGCATGGAGGTGGATTCCTGATGCTGTGAGGTGCCATTTCATGGCATTCCTTATGGCCATTTGTTATTCTGCAGGGTTGTATCACCTATGCAATGTACAAATCCATTCTTGGGGACTACCTGCACCCAATGATGCTGATATTGTTCCCTAATAACTGTCCCTTGTTTCAAGCAGATGATGCACACATGAATTGTGGTTTGCAGAGCATGACAATGAGGTACAGTAGCTACTCTGGTCACCTCAATCTACAAACCTGGGAATATCTGGAGCAAATGGTCAGATCACTCTCCACGTCCAACCTCACTGGCACAGCTGGGACATACTTTACAGGAAGAATGGCCCCAAATATCATATGTGCATGACTTGTACAGGTCTATTCCAAGTCAAATTGCTTCTGTTCAGAAAGCCTGAGGTGAGTGTACAGCTTATTAATAAAAGTTCTCCACAAACAGTAAGTGTTGTATTTATTTTGATAAACCCCTGTATACATTATGTTTAAGTTTCATAAATTATCACTGCTGCTCATGATAATATCATTTGACAAAGCTCTATTTACACATGCTCTCTACAAACTCAACTCATTGTAATCTGTTTATTCAACTAAGAGAGAATGGAAAAAATCTGATTCAATTAATAGCAAAAAATATAAAGTCACACATGTACTTTTTATATGTGATGTATATATAAAGGGAGTGAGACAAGGTGACACCATATCTCCAAAGCTCTTTAATGCCACATTGGAGGGTGTCTTTCAGTCGCTGAGCTGGGAAAACAAGGGGATAAAGATTAATGGAGATTATCTAACCCACCTTCGTTTTGCTGATGACATAGTCATATTTGCAACTACCCCACCAGAGCTGCAGAGTATGATCCAGGAACTTGCTGACAAGAGTAAAGAAGTGGGATTAAAAATGAACTTTCAGAAGACAAAAGTGATGTTCAATGCTTTTTCAAGAAATGAAGATTTATGGATTGATGGAGAAAAGCTGGAGATAACAGACACATACGTTTATCTTGGACAGCAGATATCAAGTGAGGGTCACATTGATGAAGAAATTAATTGGCGTACAAAACTTGCCTGGAGAGCTTTTGGAAGAAACAGCATAATTTTCAAGAGCAATATGCCATTATGTCTTAAAAGAAAAGTGTTTGATCAATGCATCCTTCCAGTGCTTACGTATGGTGCAGAGACGAGAACCTTAACTAAAAGAGACATACAAAGGCTGCAGACAACTCAAAGCAGCATGGAGAGGTGCATGCTTGGTGTAACTAGGAGAGATAAGAAGAGGAACTCGTGGATCCGAAAAATGACAAGAGTGGAAGACATCATGATCAGAGTTAAATCCCTGAAATGGCAATGGGCTGGACATACTGCCAGAAGTACAGACCATCGATGAACAGCTGAAATTTTAGATTGGATTCCAAGGGATAGGAAAAAGACCCAGAAGAAGACCACATGGGAGACGGGTGGATGAAATTCGGAAGTATGAAGGAGTGACATGGAGGAGACTGGCACAAGACAGACCGTTGTGAAGGAAACTTGGGGAGACCTTCGTCCAGCAGTGGATTGATAATGGATGATGATGACGATATACCTTAAGTGAATACTAAATTTCTGTTTTAAATAATTACCTTTCGGCTGATACTTTTGACTCGTGCATCTTTTTCAAACTTCTAGCCTACAAATAAAAAAAAGTAAATTAATTACAATGCATAAATAAGAAGGTACACAAACATTATACATATATTTCTTAACAGTCCAAATGCACAAAAATGATTAAATAAATGTAAAATTCATGCCATAGCATTATAAAACAAGCTGTACTCAGAAAACCAATCAATAAGGGCTTACTACAATACATTTGCCTGCAAAATGATTGATGCATTTTGAAAAGTATTTTTGTTTGAAAGTAATCGTAATGTATGTAACTTCTTATTCACATTCTTTTTCAGTAATCTTCTGTTTTCATGTTTAGATCACATATACAAGGTGATTAACATATTTTTTCATGGAGGCAAATGAAATTTTTAGAAGTACTTATCTGTGTCTCTATGTCATGAATCACTGGCATTACATTGCTACACTTCTTCTTCTTCTTGGTTACTCAGTCCAAGGACTGGTTATTCAGTAGATGTACTCAGTCTCTCCATTGCTCTCTGTTCTCTGCCGTTCTCTTCAAGTCATAGCATATCCTAGTATTAGTGTCTTGGAATAACTGTGCCACAAAGCTATTCCTTGGCCATCCTCTTCCTCTCTTGCCTTGAATTTTCCCTTCCAAAACTTTCAGAATCAGGCCTCCATGGAGCAATGCGTGTACTATCCATAACATTCTTCTTCTCTTTAATATGTTGATCAGATTCCTGGATTTTCCCATTCTCTCCAGGACCTCTTCATTAGTCTTTCTATCAAGCCAACTTATTCTCTCCATTCTTCTATAGCTCCACATCTCAAATGCTACACTAGTTCTTTATAAACTTTAAATATCTTTTGTAAAGACAATTCCAAAACTGTTCTATGTATTCTTTAGGAATACAAATATGCACTCCTTTGCCATGAGCTGCCAAGATCAGTAAGTCTCTGCACGCTCATGGTGAGCATGAGTTTATGCAGCATGAAATTCACATTAGCATGTGACACTGATTAATTTTAGCTTGTGTTCATTTAATGTAAACATATCCATATAAGCAAATAAACAAGTTTGTTGCATGTATACTACTTAGGGGATAACCTGGAACCAACCTTCTTAAAACTTTTCAAATTTTTACAGGCCACTGTTGCTAGTAGGGTGTATACTGTATTCTACTAGCTAAATAAAAAGAACTAAAGAACTACTGGCCCGGAGTCCCTGAAGCAAATGTTGCATTAAGAGATGCCACCTTCTGCAAGTGACTCTCACTAACCAACATAACTTTTCCCCAGTACTTTTGTAATTTTCAGTAAACCAGCACATAGTGTCAAACGTCATCCAGTATCATAAATTTCAATGTCCATCACACTACTACAACATACAATATGTGTATGAAAAATAAAGGAAATTATGACAATTAAGACAACACAACAAATCCACTTACAGGTGAAAGTCAACAAAATACATGGACACCAAGCTTTCACCTGAAAATGAAGAAAAAAAAAAATTTTTGGATCTTTTCCTTATATTAAAGCAATTACTACTGAATTTAGTAAAATGAATAAAAAATACAACTGTCACTTTGGCCATTCTGTCTCAACTATCAAAGACATGCTTGTAAATATTAAGTATCAACCTAAACTTTTAGAAAAAGCAGGCACTTACAAAATGCCCATAAAACTATCTAACCTTTCCATCTCATACATAGGCAGCACCAAAAACAGATTAAACCAAACACTGAATCAACACATAAAAAAATTGGAACAAATAACAAAACAAAAAAAAAAAACGGCCATGCTTCTATATTGTATTAAAAATAAAAATTCTTCAAAATTTGAAGAAATAAAATTGATTTCAACCTATAAATCTAAAAAAAGAATTAAGATTTTCTGAATCTGCATCTATTGAAAAACTAAAGAAAAAGTTTGAAATATTAAGTTTGCAATATTCAAGGCCCAACAACCCTTCCAGAAGTTTGGAAAAAATGGGGGGGGAGATACAGTAAATAAAAAAATAATAACAGAAAATAATAATAATAAAAAATGGATGAACATAAATTAATAATACAAATAAAGAGAAACTACCAATAATCCATTAAATTTAAAATTAAATCAATTTCTGATCATTATCGAGCCCAATAGATGGTGCTCAAAGTGAGAATCTCTATTTTTTGAAGAACTAACAACAACGCATATGCACCTGAGCATCAATATCACCACTAAACTTGAAGGTGAAGACAAACACTCGCCATTAGCAACTCCTTGGTACGTGTGAGAACACATAAAAATGACGTTGACAACAATGTCCTGTGGTGCATCGAAAACTTGGGTTCTGTTATAATGCAAAGTCATATTCTTTTATGTACTAAGAGGGGTGGAAAGCCATGCATGGTTTTCCACCCCTCTAATCAAGAGTTTTGAATTACAAAATAGATCTAGTTTACTGCCTGACCCTTCCACAACTCACCAGTTTGTTGGCACTTTACCCTTTAGCCTGTCCTTCACTCATAAAGTTTGCTCTATTTTCAAGTCTTTTGGCTACAGGATTGCTGTCAAACCACCTCCACATCTTCTCAACCTCATCCTTAATGACAGAGATCTCAATAAACCCCTAGAGTTACAAGATGTCTACTCTATCCCTATCAACACTTCCACAGGCGTTACCCACTATATTGGTAGTACTCACCGCAGCATAAACCGGCGATTGACGGAACATATCACAGATGTTAAGAAAGGCAGCCCTTCCACCTTCCTTTCAATTTTAACCATCAGTGATACATCCACGATTCCCGATTGGCGGATCGCTCCGTTCAGCAATCGGCATGCCCTCAAGTACCACGAAACCATTGATATCTACCTTACCCCTAACACCTGCAATACTGACGCACTTTTTAACATCCTTATTATTTGGAAAACGATTTAGAAATCTGGCAACAACTGACGCTTTTACCACATGTCTCATTCCATGGCTGATGAAGGTAGAAGTCGCTACCGAAACGTCCCGCTTATAATTTTCAACATAACTTACGCATGTGATGGGGATTTCAAGAATTCTTTTGACGTATGTTATATCAAGTATGCTCCTGTGGTGTCAGTAGAAGAGGAAAGGAGCTTTTCAATGTTTAAAGTTTTGTTGGCAGACAATAGAAAATCATTCTCTTTTGAAAATCTGCACATGGTTTTAGTTGTGCATTGCAATTCTGGACTGCTGAAATAAAAACTTTGTTTTCCATGGCAAACTAAAAATATTCAAATAATTTTTTTCGTTTGTAATATTAAAACTTTCAATCTGCCACAGGAACTGTCAGCAAATGCAAGTTGTATTTTTGTCTTTTTCTTGTTTTCTTTTATAGGGCATATTTTTGTTAACAAAAAAACAAAAACAAAAAAAAAAGTTTGCATAGAAACTGTAAAAAGTTAAATTGTACTTTTAATATTTTTTTTTCTGTTTTGTCTTACAAGGCATGTTTTTGAGCAATAAATTTTTAGTTTGACACAGAAACTGTAAAACAATTAAGTTGTATTTACTGTCTATTTGTTTTTACATAGGTCCTGTGTTGGTTAGTAAAATTAAGAATTTCAGTTGACACAGCAACAGTCAACAGATTAAATTATGCTTTTTAGATTCATTTTGTTTTGTTTCATGCACCTCTCCTTCTGTTTTTAATTAATTAGTTTTGCAAGGAAATAAATGTGCATTTATTGGCACTTTTTGTTTTGTTTTAAAGGGGATTTTTTTTTTTTAGTTTTTGGGTCATAAATGCATTTTTATAAGGCATTTTCTAGCAATTTTTAGGTCATAAAAATCCTAGCCCTAGTCATCAGCATACAGCAATCTGCACACACGGATATCACCAAGACATAAACCCGTATTATCTATTTCGGCATCATGCATGCATGCATGCATCCATAAGTTTATTAAACAGCCATGGTGACATTATACAACCTTGTCTGACTCCTGCACCAATAGAAACCATTTTGATAAAACACCATTCACTCGTACACAAGCTCTACTACCAGCATACATGGCTTTTACACTAAGTAGATTCCCAGTTACACCATATTCATTCAATACCTTCCACAAAAGTATCCTATTTACTTGGTCATAAGCTTACTCTAAATCTATAAAGGCAGCAAAAACTTCCTTACCAACAGCCAGATACTTTTCAATCATCATGCATAATGCAAAAATTTGGTTAGTGCAACTTTTACCAGGCACAAAACCACTCTGAACATCTCACACTTTCTCTGATATAAGACCTCTTACTTTCTCAATAATGACTTTACCAAACACTTTCCCTGGCAACTCAGTAGGCTAATACCACGATAGTTCTTGCAGTCAATCTGATCACCTTTTCCCTTATACAAGGGAACAATCCTTCCAATCCTGAGAGACCATTCCTAACACCCAGTACAACTGGCAAATTTCAGTTAACCAGTTGTGATGTATATTCTAAATTAACTTTCATTTTTAGTTTCTTTTCCTATGTAAATTTTGAATTTGTTCTCCGTTATACTTCCCAACTTAACGTGACATCTTCTCCCTCTCACGAGAATACTGTTGGCAACACTCTTGAGGTTAGAGTGAACGTTACGCATGAATGGTTGGTTGGTTGGTTAGTAGATTTTAATGGCGCAAGGGCCATGGGTGGCCAAAGAGCGCCAAACAAAAGACATCAAAATAGAACAAAATCAGTAAAACACGAACACAAGGGTAAAAACAGGATGAAACGGTAAAAGTGAAAGATGGAAATGAAAGCGGTAAAACTAGATAAGATTAAAAAAGTCAATTTCTGTAAAAAATGTGAACACTGCCGTCAGATCGCAGTTCTCACCAAGGAGAGTCTGCAGCGTAGCTGCTCCTTCGTCTAACAAATGGGAATGAAAATAACGAAAACGATGATCACAAAAACGAACACAAGTACACAGAACATGAAGGACGGTGAGACGACATTGGCACGCCTCACACATCGGGGCACTGTCGCCACACAGCAAAAAGCGGTGAGTAAAACGACAGTGCCCAATGCGGAGACGTGCAAGAACAACTTCCTCACTACGGTTCTTCCGCAAACTAGACTTCCATAGTCCGATCTGTGGTTTGATAGAATGCAGCTTATTGCTGCTCTGCTGAGACCACAGGGACTGCCACTCGTCCAGGAGAAATGTCCGGATCAAAGGTCTAAAATCACGGAAAGACAGTGGCAGCCGAGCTGGCAACATGGAGGAAACAGACCTGGCAGAAAGATCTGCCAGCTCGTTACCCCGGATCCCAACATGGCCAGGAACCCAACAGAATCGGACCAGGAATCCAGCACCTTCCAAAGTTCCAAGAAGACGACGGACATCACGGATGACAGGAGAGTCCGTGTCCTCTGGAGAAGATAAAACTTGGATGACGGACTGGGAATCGAAGCAAATCAAAGCGCGACGATGAGATCTAGACTGTATGTGACACAAAGCGAGGTGTACCGCACGCATCTCTGCCGAAAAGACGGTGGATTCAGGCGGAAGCCTCTCAGCATGGGAGGCATCGCCACACACGAATGCGGATCCAACAACCTCACCGGATTTCGACCCGTCAGTAAATACAGGCACAAAATCCGGGAAGAGAGACAGTATCTCGGCAAAGAGCTGCTGGTACACCAGAGCAGGAGTGGAAGACTTTGGCCACACACAAAGGGAAAGGTCAGCCGTTGCTTGAACCGGCTGCCAAGGCGGTTCATTGTAGAACCGGGTCAAACCAATCCTTGACAAGTCTAGACCAGCATCGCGCACCAAGGTCGACAACCGAATCCCAAACGTCGGAACACAGGAAGGCCGGTGTGAGAATAGGCGGACACATTGTGGTTGGAAAATGGAGCCATGCAGTGGATGATCAGGAAGAGACTTCAACTTGGTGAAGAATTGAAGAGACAGCTGCTTACGTCGGATGCACAACGGCGGTTCATAGGCCTCGACATACAGGCTATGCACGGGAGAGGTACGGAAAGCACCAGTGCATAGCCGCAGAGCCTGGTGATGGACAGGATCCAGAGGCCGCAACACGGAAGGACGTGCCGAACCGTACGTTATGCAACCGAAGTCTAACTTTGACCGAATCAGAGAATGGTAAATGCGAAGCATTGAGCACCTGTCGGCCCCCCAAGATGTTCGAGAGAGGACCTTCAGGATACTCAAGGACTTCGTGCACTTCACCTTTAAAGACTGGATGTGAGGTCGGAAGGTGAGTGCTCGGTCAAATGTTAGCCCAAGGAACATGACTTCTGACACCACAGGGATGGTTGAACACCCCAGACGGAGGTTAGGGTCTGGGTGAAGACCCCGTTTGTGGCAAAAATGCACGCAAACGGTCTTCTGGGTCGAGAAGCCAAATCCATTGTGGGAGGCCCAGGTAGAGATCTTATTAATGGCTGACTGCAGCTGCCGCTCAATGGTGCGCATGTTGACAGATGCGCAAGAGATCTGCAGATCATCCACGTACATGGAGCCACGAACCGACGGAGGAAGTAGAGTGAAAATATGATTTACACGAAGGATGAACAATGTCACAGAAAGAATGGAGCCTTGAGGGACACCCTGCTCTTGTGGGTATAACGCAGAGAGGGTCGATCCGACGCGCACACGGAACATCCGGTTCTGGAGAAATCCGGCAATGAAGGTTGGCAAATTTCCCCGCAATCCGCAGTCACGCAGATCACGGAGAATGCCGTATCTCCAGGTTCGATCGTAAGCTTTTTCCATGTCGAAGAACACGGAGACCATGTGCTGACGCCGGACAAACGCCTCCCGGACAGATGTCTCAAGGCGAAGATGATGATCGGAGGTGGAACGGAATTTCCGAAAACCACTCTGATGAGGCGAAAGAAGGTGACGTGATTCCAAATAAAAAACGAAACGAAAATTGATGATGCGCTCTAGAACTTAGCAGAGGCAGCTCGTCATAGCAATTGGTCGGTAGTTCAACGGGTTAGCGGGATCTTTACCAGGTTTGAGAACAGGAACGACAATGGCAGTGCGCCAAGATCCGGGAAAGTCACGCTCGTGCCAGATCCTGTTAAACAGGACCAGCAGACATTCAAGAGAGGACGGAGAAAGGTGCTTCAGCATGTCATAATGGATGTTGTCCGGTCCGACAGATGTTCGGCCGGACCGATTCAGGGCAATCTTCAGTTCGACGGCAGTCAGCGGGCTGTTATAATCGGTAGCGGAAAATGGGCCAAAGGAAACCTTGGACCGTTCAAGCCGCGGCTGTACCTGCCGGAACGAAGCAGCGTAATTGCGGCTGCTGGACACCGAAGAAAATGCGGCGCCCAGACAGTCAGCAATACCCTGAGCGTCAGCAACCGTTCCTCCACCACTCTCAAGAATGGAGATTTCCCCAGAAGGGTACTTACCCCGAATCTTGCGGATCCTGTCCCAAACGATCTTAGAGCTGGTAGTGGTGTTAATCCCGGATACGTATCATATCCAAGATTCCCGTTGGCTACGACGACGTACCAAACGCGCGTAAGATTTGGCCCTCTTGAAAGCAAGTAGGTTTGCGTCGGTGGGGTACCGACGAAACCTACCCCAAGCCCGATGTTGGGCCTGACGAGCTGCTTTGCAAGTGGAATTCCACCAAGGTCGCGGACAACGGGGAAGTGTAGTCGAAGACTGAGGGATGGTAAAGGCTGCCGCGTGCACAATACAATCCGTTACCGCCGCAACAGCTGCATCGATCGTACCCGAGGTCACCATGACTGGAGTAATGATCGCTGAAGCCGTGAATGAGTCCCACTTGGCTCGATCGAAAACCCATCTAGCAGGGCGAGTAGGATGACGGTACCCGTCACCTGCTAGACGGAGAAAGATGGGAAAATGATCACTGCCAAGGGGATCATCAGACACGCTCCAGGACCAGTCAGGATATAACGATGGCGAACTCAAGGACAGATCAATGGCTGAGTACGAGCGGGTGGGTTCATGAAAATAAGTGACTGCCCCGGTGTTGTGGAGACAGAGGGACGTGTTGGAGAGAAGAGACTCAACAACACGGCCCCTGGAGTCACGAGTGGTAGAGCCCCACAACGGATTGTGTGCATTGAAATCTCCTAAGATGAAGAAAGGAGGCGGCAGCTGGTCGACTAAATCTTCCAGATCCGAAAGGCGCACTGCTGTATTTGGTGGCATGTAAATGGAACACACTGTGAACAGTGTGTTCACAGACAGTCTCACTGCCACTGCCTGCAAAGATGTCCGAAGGACAACTGCAGTGACAGGAATACCATGAGGAACAACAACGGCCACTCCTCCGCAGGCGATGACACCTTCCTCATGATCTTTGCGGAAAATGGAATATCTGCGCAGCGGAAAAGTGTCCGTTGTTCGAAGCTTAGTTTCCTGGAGGCAAACGCACACAGGTGTGTGCGAAGACAGTAAGCCTTTCAGATCATCAATTCTTGGTCGCAGACCTCGGCAATTCCACTGAACGAGCGTAGCCATAATGAAAAATAAAAGGAAAGGATGAAAAACGAAAATGACAGACGACTAGAATGTCTCCGAGTCGTCCATCAGCTCCTGACCATCTGCAATGTCCGGAGGCAACACAGGGCTGTGCTTACTCACACAGGGCCGCGCTACCGGGGATCTTTGTGGTGTTACCCCGCTCTGTTTCGAGGGGGACGATCCTGGTTTTACCTTTGCCGGCTTCTTCCTAGATGCGCCCTGGGACTGGTTCCCAGTGCTGGCAGAGGATGTTGTCTGCACAGAGGATGTTTTAGGCGTCGATGTTGATGGCGCCTTGGATTCAATGCGGCGAGACTTCAGAGCCTCCATTCCGGCAGCAACGATGTCCCCAAAATCATAAGGACACCGCGCTGGGAGGGACACATCAGTCTGCACCGCAACAGTAGCCTTCTGGACCACAACCGATGCATAGGAGCGCCGGCCTGTTGGTAGAGGAGCTATCCGCCGTCTGGCTTCAGGATAAGACAGATGTTCTGTCGTCTTCAGGCGTTGGATAGCCTGCTCCTCGATCCACTTTGGGCACTGCTTAGAAGAAGCCGGGTGAGAACCCTCGCAATTGACACAATGATCCGCCTCAGCGGAGCAGTCCGCCAAAGAGTGTTCAGGCGACCCACAGCGTCCACACTTCGCTACATTACGGCAAGACTGCTGGGAGTGACCGTAATGCTGGCACTTGAAACATCTCAAGGGGTTCGGAATGTATGGGCGAACATCGAGCCGCAAATACCCCGCCTTGATGGAAGTCGGCAGGGTAGGGGAGTCAAAAGTGAGCACGATGTTCCGGGAGGGAATAGACTTCCCATCCCGCCGGAAAAGAATGCGGCGAACCCCAGTGACATGTTGTTCCCCAAGTTCTTCCAGCAATTCCTCATCACTGCATTCCAGCAGGTCGCGGGAGTTGATAACACCGCGAGAGGAATTCAGGTAACCATGGGGAGATATTTGGACTGGAACGTCCAGCAGAATGGTCGCCTCCAGCAAGGTGGCACTGTGACGAGGATTGGAAGTCTCCACAAGAAGATCCCCTGACGGGAGCTTCTTGACACTCTTAGGTGAGCCCGCAACGGCCTGAAGAGCCTTATTAATCCAGAAAGGACTCTTCGAACCGAGGGATTGTGCTGGATCAACAGAATGAATAAGAAGAAACAGAGCGTTGCAGTTGGAACTGAGTAGTTTCTTAGTGGAGGAGGGCGACCCATCCTCCACACGGCGCTTCAAAGGAACAGCATGGGAAACACTTTTGTTTGCCATTAAGAAGAGAAAAGATTCATCCGCCGACCTCCCCACCCACTACCGAGCCCAACGAGGGAGAGCCGGAGGTCCGCAAGCCCAAGAGGACGCAGGACACGGCTCTAGGGATAGTCAGCGGATATAGCAAGTTGGTAGGGCAGACACACGCTCAGCGTGCACCCAGACTTTCCCGTGCCCGGAGAACACCCCTTTGGCATGCCCACCCTACCCCCAACTCACCCAGCCGAACAGAACGACAAGCCGCTAGAAGTCTGGACGCAACCCGGCCACAGACTTCCTGACCAGGAGTGGGTTAGCTCCCAGCCTCCCGTTTAGGGTGAAGCAGAGGGCAAAGAGGAGTGTTGGCCTCTGGAGACACTACAACCCGGCCCCCAAACACCTCAGCCTCCAGCATCCTCATTTCCACCTGTACGGGTCACCGCACACGGCAAACATGCAGGTAGGTCTAAGCTAACCAGCTCCGGAAAAACAGAAAATATAACAGAAAAGAGAAAAGACAGGGAAGTGAACGAGGAACAAAAACCCGGAGCTGGCGCCTCATCACAACCTCAGCAGCCTACAACTGAGGCGGGTACATGTCATTATATGAACTTAAGACGAAAAAAGCAAAACAATAAGAGAAAATCGGCTCGGGCCGTGGGGACGCCATCCCCCATCAGCTGGATGAACAGCTGTCCCTTCGGTGATGGTAGCGTTCAAGAGTAAACGAAAAGTACTCCGTCACAAGGTGAGCTCGGGCCGTGGGGGCGCCGCTCCCCAAATAACTGGAAAACCAGTTATCCCCGTGCGGGGTACGCATGAATGTATGAGATAAGAACAATAGATAAAAGGGCGAGATAACAGTTGCTGTTGTGGATATGTAGTGGATGTGTGTTTGTAGACGTTCAATTATTAGATAATGTAATCTGATATCGGCTGTCTTAAAATTGTGGAGTGCTACTGAAATTCGTGCTGGGACCAATAAAATAATTCCTGTAAGTTGACTTCTGTTTTATGATTCGTCTGGCTGTAATCATTCAATGAGGAACTATTGCATTGTATTCATATCTAATGATTTAGAAATAACGTAAGAACAACAATATTTCAGCACGAAAAGAAATTATGTTATATTGGCGCCTGAACCTAGCTTGGACAGGATTATAAAAGTCAACAAAAATGGCAAACATCACTCACAGATCCTCTGTCTCTTCTCTGACCACTATAGCCATAATGTTGTGCATAATAATTCTACAACAAATACTCCACGCACTCAGCATTATAGGGTACCACCTAATTCACCTGTAGCTCTGTACGAGGCCTGCGGTTCAGATTTATCGGATAGTGAATATGCAAGGTGCGAAAATCTTGTGCCGCGCACTTCAACTGCAGTATTTCAACAACAATTTGCCCCACCACCCCCGTAAGAAGGAGCAAAATCCTTGCACATTACGTACCCCATGCGGGTTCCATTGTATTCAGGGAAAACGGCGGGTCACTTAGGTTTCTTGAGGATCTCGAAGATCACTTCGATTTGTACAATGTTTCTGAAGATTGTCAAATACCTACTGCGGGCACATGCTTGCAAGACACTGCCAAGGTCTGGTACAGACAGTGGCGTTGGATGAATCAAGGGGGCACTTATCAGCAATTTAGAGCTGAATTTTTGGAAGTATTTCCCTTTGGCACAAATAAGGCCGGCCTTGCTCAACAACTGTTTTCCAGGCGACAGTGGGCATCAGATAGTCCCGTCCTGTTAGCTCTGGAAACCATTAGGCTTTATAAATTTTGGGATCCTGCTGCAGTCGAGTCTGATGTTATTGATACTTTACTACAGCAGCTGGACCTCTTCCTGCAGGATTTTTGAAAGTTCAACATCCTGTCTCCATTCACGAGTGCCTGAAACTAATCTGAGTTTTTGAGGAATGGCACAGCAAGGGGCTATCTTCACAAAACCCATTACCTCAGGTCCAAGAGTACCGCCAACCTAGGCAGATCCCAGAACCTCCTCTTCAAAGCCATAAGTATCAGCAGCCTAAACAGAACTTTCCTCAACAAGGACAATTTTTCAATCAGCCCAAACAGGCTGCTTATCAAGCTAGAATCGAAAATTCTTATCAGCAGTCTAGATACGTGCCCCCACATCGTGGGGCACCAGAGGTTCAACATCTTGACTTTTATGGGAACCAGAAGAACAACCAAGTTTCTCGTCCCCGGGATAACTATTACCCTATGGACCAATCATATCCAAAACAGTGTGCTGGGGGGCAAGGCAGGCCTAGTGATACTAATGCTCCTCTAGTGATACTAATCCTCTCCTGCACATTATTACAACTCAGCACGTTCTGGTGCTTTGGCAAATTTTCAAAGTCAACCAAGACATAGTAATCAAATTCCCTCCAATTTAAACTTCTACGGGAGGTAGATGGGTCGATTCTATCTCTTTGTATTCTGAAGACCTCAAATCTTTTTTTATCCATTCAAGCTCTGCAGTTGCCTGATATTCTTGTCACCTTGGGTAAAGTGGTGGTATCCACTAAAATCGACTCTGGGTCTGACATTTCTGCTTTAAATTTTTATTTCTGTACTTCAACTTTTCCCAAATGCTTGTGTCGAGCCCTCCCAGCAATGTCTGCGAGGTGCCGACAATTATACTTTTTCAATCTCTGGCTCAGTTCATTTACCTGTCAAAATTGGCAAGGTTCAACTTTTACACTCTTTCTTCTTGATCCAAGGAAGATTTACCCATTGATTGCCTTCTGGGGGTGGATTTTATTAAAATATTTAAACTTACACTTGATTTTGAGCATGGACTAATCTTAATGCCTGAAGTTAGTCCTCCCACCCCAGAAGAGCCTATTGATTTTTCTGCAATTCTTGCAAGCGAGAGATTGTTACCTGAGCACAAGAGTCAACTTGGTCAGGTTTTAAACAGCCGACCACGGTTATTTTCAGGGTTCACACAGGTGGTGTATCACACCATTGATATGAAGGGGACTAATCCCATAGCATGTAAGCATTATCCATGTCCGAGCGAGAAAAAAGCTGAGTTCTAGAAACAAATTCAGGACATGCTCCATTCGGGAATTATTAAGGAATCACTTAGTCCTTGGGCAGCACCTGCTTTTCTTGTTCCTAAGAAACAATCTGGAGAGTATCGTTTTGTGATAGACTATTGGAAACTGAATGCAGTGACTAAAGCTATCAATTACCCTTTACCCATAATGCGATATTCTCCAGGATTTATCATCAACAAACTGGTTATCAACTTTAGATTTGGCTAGCGGCTATTGGCAGGTTGCTGTCCACCCAAATTCAGTAGAGAAAACTGGATTCATTACCCTGTTTGGAGCATATGAGTTCCTGAAAATGCCCTTTGGATTGGCATATGCTCCTACAACCATTCAGTGCCTTATGGACTCAGTCTTACGTCCTGTGCTCGGACCTAATGTCCATGTCTATTTGGACGACATTATTATCTCTTCTGAGACTTTTGAAGAGCATCTGCCACTGTTGGACCAAGTTTTTGAACTTTTACATTATGCGGGTTTGACATTAAAGCCAGCCAAATGTCAAATTGGATGGGACGAACTGGTATATCTGGGATTAAAAATTACCCCCAATGGTCTTCTAATGGATGACTCAAAGGTCAAGCCAATTTCTGATTTTCCTAGGCCTAAGTCAGCAAAGGAGCTGTCTCGATTCTTGGGCATGACCGGGTGGTATCAACAGTTCGTTCTGGCGTATGCTACTCTATGCGAACCCTTATTTGCATTAAAACGAAAGTATAGACACTTTGTTTGGTCCACGGAGGCAGAAACTGCTTTTAATATATCTTAAACATGCTTTGGTTTCACCAACTGTGTTAGCCTTTCCTAACCATGCAGAAATGTTTGATATTTACACTGATGCATCAGGGTGTTGGTCTAGGTGCTGTATTATCTTAACGAGGGCAACTTATTGCATATGCCTCTCGAACTCTTAACAAAGCAGAACGTAATTACTCTGCTACTGAGCGAGAATGCTTAGCTATTTTGTTTGCAGTTACCAAATTTAAATGCTATCTCAATCACTTAACTGTCAATGTCATCACAGATCATTCGGAATTACAATATTTAAATACTGCTAAGAATCTTTCTCGAAGACTGTTAAAATGGACACTTAAACTTCAAGAGTTTAATGTACGGATTCAGTATCGCCCTGGCAAATCTAACCAACTGCCTGACGCACTGTCTCGGTGCCCGGTCAGTTCTGGTGGCCAGGTGGATACTGAACCTCCCTATTTCTAATCTCGGAAATCACTTCAAGGGAGCAGATAATTTCTGAGCTGCTGAATGATCCAGATTTTGGGGAAATATATACTTTCTTCATTTTTCAGGTAGAACCATTTAATGGTGGTTTTAACTGCTGTAACTTTTTACATGTTATATTTCCTTTGAGTGAAAAGCAATTTCTCAGTTGGAAGTTATTAATATTCGCTGCAAATATATATCGCGGTAATCGAATGTGATTCAAAGAAAAATCTTTCACGTACCTCTCGGTTGTAGGTGGTCGACGTTCAAATCTTTGCACTGTTGTTCTCATTAGGTTCTTGGGTGTAGGCTTTTTTCGAAGTCAGTGCACACGTTTTCTTGAGTAGGATATACTTTTTTAGTTGAACTACGGGAGGCACATGAAGACAAAGGAGATGTGAAAATTACGTTGGAAAACTTGAAAAACGTAATTTTCACATCTCCTTTGAAAAGAATAGCACAGTCAACTACAGAATCACGTCCATATTTCAAGATCTTAGCAGTTATGCCATCAACTCTGAGAGCATTATCATTTTGAAGAGATTTTAAAGCTTTACACATTTCTTCTCTTCAGATCCCCTCCTGTGCTTCCGTCGTGCCAAAATTAAAAAGAAATCTAGTAGGCTGACTTCATGTGACTTACTTTGGATGAGACATCAGATACTGTTCTACATTCCACTGAAGACAGTCTTAGTGAGAGATTTGTGGGCAACAGTGGCCCACAGAATAGCAAAAGAGCCTTTGTGAATCTTGGTGAAAATTATGAGGTTCAAGACAGTCTTAGTGAGAGATGGGTTTGTGGGCAACAGTGGCCCACAGAATAGCAAAAGAGCCTTTGTGAATCTTGGTGAAAAGATTATGAGGTTCAAGACAGTCTTAGTGAGAGATGGGTTTGTGGTCAACAGTGGCCCACAGAATAGCAAAAGAGCCTTTGTGAATCTTGGTGAAAATTATGAGGTTCAAGACAGTCTTAGTGAGAGATGGGTTTGTGGTCAACAGTGGCCCACAGAATAGCAAAAGAGCCTTTGTGAATCTTGGTGAAAATTATGAGGTTCAAGACAGTCTTAGTGAGAGATGGGTTTGTGGGCAACAGTGGCCCACAGAATAGCAAAAGAGCCTTTGTGAATCTTGGTGAAAATTATGAGGTTCAAGACAGTCTTAGTGAGAGATGGGTTTGTGGGCAACAGTGGCCCACAGAATAGCAAAAGAGCCTTTGTGAATCTTGGTGAAAATTATGAGGTTCAAGACAGTCTTAGTGAGAGATGGGTTTGTGGTCAACAGTGGCCCACAGAATAGCAAAAGAGCCTTTGTGAATCTTGGTGAAAATTATGAGGTTCAAGACAGTCTTAGTGAGAGATGGGTTTGTGGTCAACAGTGGCCCACAGAATAGCAAAAGAGCCTTTGTGAATCTTGGTGAAAATTATGAGGTTCAAGACAGTCTTAGTGAGAGATGGGTTTGTGGTCAACAGTGGCCCACAGAATAGCAAAAGAGCCTTTGTGAATCTTGGTGAAAATTATGAGGTTCAAGACAGTCTTAGTGAGAGATGGGTTTGTGGTCAACAGTGGCCCACAGAATAGCAAAAGAGCCTTTGTGAATCTTGGTGAAAATTATGAGGTTCAAGACAGTCTTAGTGAGAGATGGGTTTGTGGTCAACAGTGGCCCACAGAATAGCAAAAGAGCCTTTGTGAATCTTGGTGAAAATTATGAGGTTCAAGACAGTCTTAGTGAGAGATGGGTTTGTGGTCAACAGTGGCCCACAGAATAGCAAAAGAGCCTTTGTGAATCTTGGTGAAAATTATGAGGTTCAAGACAGTCTTAGTGAGAGATGGGTTTGTGGTCAACAGTGGCCCACAGAATAGCAAAAGAGCCTTTGTGAATCTTGGTGAAAATTATGAGGTTCAAGACAGTCTTAGTGAGAGATGGGTTTGTGGTCAACAGTGGCCCACAGAATAGCAAAAGAGCCTTTGTGAATCTTGGTGAAAATTATGAGGTTCAAGACAGTCTTAGTGAGAGATGGGTTTGTGGGCAACAGTGGCCCACAGAATAGCAAAAGAGCCTTTGTGAATCTTGGTGAAAATTATGAGGTTCAAGACAGTCTTAGTGAGAGATGGGTTTGTGGGCAACAGTGGCCCACAGAATAGCAAAAGAGCCTTTGTGAATCTTGGTGAAAATTATGAGGTTCAAGACAGTCTTAGTGAGAGATGGGTTTGTGGTCAACAGTGGCCCACAGAATAGCAAAAGAGCCTTTGTGAATCTTGGTGAAAATTATGAGGTTCAAGACAGTCTTAGTGAGAGATGGGTTTGTGGGCAACAGTGGCCCACAGAATAGCAAAAGAGCCTTTGTGAATCTTGGTGAAAATTATGAGGTTCAAGACAGTCTTAGTGAGAGATGGGTTTGTGGGCAACAGTGGCCCACAGAATAGCAAAAGAGCCTTTGTGAATCTTGGTGAAAATTATGAGGTTCAAGACAGTCTTAGTGAGAGATGGGTTTGTGGTCAACAGTGGCCCACAGAATAGCAAAAGAGCCTTTGTGAATCTTGGTGAAAATTATGAGGTTCAAGACAGTCTTAGTGAGAGATGGGTTTGTGGTCAACAGTGGCCCACAGAATAGCAAAAGAGCCTTTGTGAATCTTGGTGAAAATTATGAGGTTCAAGACAGTCTTAGTGAGAGATGGGTTTGTGGTCAACAGTGGCCCACAGAATAGCAAAAGAGCCTTTGTGAATCTTGGTGAAAATTATGAGGTTCAAGACAGTCTTAGTGAGAGATGGGTTTGTGGTCAACAGTGGCCCACAGAATAGCAAAAGAGCCTTTGTGAATCTTGGTGAAAATTATGAGGTTCAAGACAGTCTTAGTGAGAGATGGGTTTGTGGTCAACAGTGGCCCACAGAATAGCAAAAGAGCCTTTGTGAATCTTGGTGAAAATTATGAGGTTCAAGACAGTCTTAGTGAGAGATGGGTTTGTGGTCAACAGTGGCCCACAGAATAGCAAAAGAGCCTTTGTGAATCTTGGTGAAAATTATGAGGTTCAAGACAGTCTTAGTGAGAGATGGGTTTGTGGTCAACAGTGGCCCACAGAATAGCAAAAGAGCCTTTGTGAATCTTGGTGAAAATTATGAGGTTCAAGACAGTCTTAGTGAGAGATGGGTTTGTGGTCAACAGTGGCCCACAGAATAGCAAAAGAGCCTTTGTGAATCTTGGTGAAAATTATGAGGTTCAAGACAGTCTTAGTGAGAGATGGGTTTGTGGTCAACAGTGGCCCACAGAATAGCAAAGAGCCTTTGTGAATCTTGGTGAAAATTATGAGGTTCAAGACAGTCTTAGTGAGAGATGGGTTTGTGGTCAACAGTGGCCCACAGAATAGCAAAAGAGCCTTTGTGAATCTTGGTGAAAATTATGAGGTTCAAGACAGTCTTAGTGAGAGATGGGTTTGTGGTCAACAGTGGCCCACAGAATAGCAAAAGAGCCTTTGTGAATCTTGGTGAAAATTATGAGGTTCAAGACAGTCTTAGTGAGAGATGGGTTTGTGGTCAACAGTGGCCCACAGAATAGCAAAAGAGCCTTTGTGAATCTTGGTGAAAATTATGAGGTTCAAGACAGTCTTAGTGAGAGATGGGTTTGTGGTCAACAGTGGCCCACAGAATAGCAAAAGAGCCTTTGTGAATCTTGGTGAAAATTATGAGGTTCAAGACAGTCTTAGTGAGAGATGGGTTTGTGGTCAACAGTGGCCCACAGAATAGCAAAAGAGCCTTTGTGAATCTTGGTGAAAATTATGAGGTTCAAGACAGTCTTAGTGAGAGATGGGTTTGTGGTCAACAGTGGCCCACAGAATAGCAAAAGAGCCTTTGTGAATCTTGGTGAAAATTATGAGGTTCAAGACAGTCTTAGTGAGAGATGGGTTTGTGGTCAACAGTGGCCCACAGAATAGCAAAAGAGCCTTTGTGAATCTTGGTGAAAATTATGAGGTTCAAGACAGTCTTAGTGAGAGATGGGTTTGTGGTCAACAGTGGCCCACAGAATAGCAAAAGAGCCTTTGTGAATCTTGGTGAAAATTATGAGGTTCAAGACAGTCTTAGTGAGAGATGGGTTTGTGGGCAACAGTGGCCCACAGAATAGCAAAAGAGCCTTTGTGAATCTTGGTGAAAATTATGAGGTTCAAGACAGTCTTAGTGAGAGATGGGTTTGTGGGCAACAGTGGCCCACAGAATAGCAAAAGAGCCTTTGTGAATCTTGGTGAAAATTATGAGGTTCAAGACAGTCTTAGTGAGAGATGGGTTTGTGGTCAACAGTGGCCCACAGAATAGCAAAAGAGCCTTTGTGAATCTTGGTGAAAATTATGAGGTTCAAGACAGTCTTAGTGAGAGATGGGTTTGTGGGCAACAGTGGCCCACAGAATAGCAAAAGAGCCTTTGTGAATCTTGGTGAAAATTATGAGGTTCAAGACAGTCTTAGTGAGAGATGGGTTTGTGGGCAACAGTGGCCCACAGAATAGCAAAAGAGCCTTTGTGAATCTTGGTGAAAATTATGAGGTTCAAGACAGTCTTAGTGAGAGATGGGTTTGTGGTCAACAGTGGCCCACAGAATAGCAAAAGAGCCTTTGTGAATCTTGGTGAAAATTATGAGGTTCAAGACAGTCTTAGTGAGAGATGGGTTTGTGGTCAACAGTGGCCCACAGAATAGCAAAAGAGCCTTTGTGAATCTTGGTGAAAATTATGAGGTTCAAGACAGTCTTAGTGAGAGATGGGTTTGTGGGCAACAGTGGCCCACAGAATAGCAAAAGAGCCTTTGTGAATCTTGGTGAAAATTATGAGGTTCAAGACAGTCTTAGTGAGAGATGGGTTTGTGGGCAACAGTGGCCCACAGAATAGCAAAAGAGCCTTTGTGAATCTTGGTGAAAATTATGAGGTTCAAGACAGTCTTAGTGAGAGATGGGTTTGTGGTCAACAGTGGCCCACAGAATAGCAAAAGAGCCTTTGTGAATCTTGGTGAAAATTATGAGGTTCAAGACAGTCTTAGTGAGAGATGGGTTTGTGGGCAACAGTGGCCCACAGAATAGCAAAAGAGCCTTTGTGAATCTTGGTGAAAATTATGAGGTTCAAGACAGTCTTAGTGAGAGATGGGTTTGTGGGCAACAGTGGCCCACAGAATAGCAAAAGAGCCTTTGTGAATCTTGGTGAAAATTATGAGGTTCAAGACAGTCTTAGTGAGAGATGGGTTTGTGGTCAACAGTGGCCCACAGAATAGCAAAAGAGCCTTTGTGAATCTTGGTGAAAATTATGAGGTTCAAGACAGTCTTAGTGAGAGATGGGTTTGTGGTCAACAGTGGCCCACAGAATAGCAAAAGAGCCTTTGTGAATCTTGGTGAAAATTATGAGGTTCAAGACAGTCTTAGTGAGAGATGGGTTTGTGGTCAACAGTGGCCCACAGAATAGCAAAAGAGCCTTTGTGAATCTTGGTGAAAATTATGAGGTTCAAGACAGTCTTAGTGAGAGATGGGTTTGTGGTCAACAGTGGCCCACAGAATAGCAAAAGAGCCTTTGTGAATCTTGGTGAAAATTATGAGGTTCAAGACAGTCTTAGTGAGAGATGGGTTTGTGGTCAACAGTGGCCCACAGAATAGCAAAAGAGCCTTTGTGAATCTTGGTGAAAATTATGAGGTTCAAGACAGTCTTAGTGAGAGATGGGTTTGTGGTCAACAGTGGCCCACAGAATAGCAAAAGAGCCTTTGTGAATCTTGGTGAAAATTATGAGGTTCAAGACAGTCTTAGTGAGAGATGGGTTTGTGGTCAACAGTGGCCCACAGAATAGCAAAAGAGCCTTTGTGAATCTTGGTGAAAATTATGAGGTTCAAGACAGTCTTAGTGAGAGATGGGTTTGTGGTCAACAGTGGCCCACAGAATAGCAAAAGAGCCTTTGTGAATCTTGGTGAAAATTATGAGGTTCAAGACAGTCTTAGTGAGAGATGGGTTTGTGGTCAACAGTGGCCCACAGAATAGCAAAAGAGCCTTTGTGAATCTTGGTGAAAATTATGAGGTTCAAGACAGTCTTAGTGAGAGATGGGTTTGTGGTCAACAGTGGCCCACAGAATAGCAAAAGAGCCTTTGTGAATCTTGGTGAAAATTATGAGGTTCAAGACAGTCTTAGTGAGAGATGGGTTTGTGGTCAACAGTGGCCCACAGAATAGCAAAAGAGCCTTTGTGAATCTTGGTGAAAATTATGAGGTTCAAGACAGTCTTAGTGAGAGATGGGTTTGTGGTCAACAGTGGCCCACAGAATAGCAAAAGAGCCTTTGTGAATCTTGGTGAAAATTATGAGGTTCAAGACAGTCTTAGTGAGAGATGGGTTTGTGGTCAACAGTGGCCCACAGAATAGCAAAAGAGCCTTTGTGAATCTTGGTGAAAATTATGAGGTTCAAGACAGTCTTAGTGAGAGATGGGTTTGTGGTCAACAGTGGCCCACAGAATAGCAAAAGAGCCTTTGTGAATCTTGGTGAAAATTATGAGGTTCAAGACAGTCTTAGTGAGAGATGGGTTTGTGGTCAACAGTGGCCCACAGAATAGCAAAAGAGCCTTTGTGAATCTTGGTGAAAATTATGAGGTTCAAGACAGTCTTAGTGAGAGATGGGTTTGTGGTCAACAGTGGCCCACAGAATAGCAAAAGAGCCTTTGTGAATCTTGGTGAAAATTATGAGGTTCAAGACAGTCTTAGTGAGAGATGGGTTTGTGGTCAACAGTGGCCCACAGAATAGCAAAAGAGCCTTTGTGAATCTTGGTGAAAATTATGAGGTTCAAGACAGTCTTAGTGAGAGATGGGTTTGTGGTCAACAGTGGCCCACAGAATAGCAAAAGAGCCTTTGTGAATCTTGGTGAAAATTATGAGGTTCAAGACAGTCTTAGTGAGAGATGGGTTTGTGGTCAACAGTGGCCCACAGAATAGCAAAAGAGCCTTTGTGAATCTTGGTGAAAATTATGAGGTTCAAGACAGTCTTAGTGAGAGATGGGTTTGTGGTCAACAGTGGCCCACAGAATAGCAAAAGAGCCTTTGTGAATCTTGGTGAAAATTATGAGGTTCAAGACAGTCTTAGTGAGAGATGGGTTTGTGGTCAACAGTGGCCCACAGAATAGCAAAAGAGCCTTTGTGAATCTTGGTGAAAATTATGAGGTTCAAGACAGTCTTAGTGAGAGATGGGTTTGTGGTCAACAGTGGCCCACAGAATAGCAAAAGAGCCTTTGTGAATCTTGGTGAAAATTATGAGGTTCAAGACAGTCTTAGTGAGAGATGGGTTTGTGGTCAACAGTGGCCCACAGAATAGCAAAAGAGCCTTTGTGAATCTTGGTGAAAATTATGAGGTTCAAGACAGTCTTAGTGAGAGATGGGTTTGTGGTCAACAGTGGCCCACAGAATAGCAAAAGAGCCTTTGTGAATCTTGGTGAAAATTATGAGGTTCAAGACAGTCTTAGTGAGAGATGGGTTTGTGGTCAACAGTGGCCCACAGAATAGCAAAAGAGCCTTTGTGAATCTTGGTGAAAATTATGAGGTTCAAGACAGTCTTAGTGAGAGATGGGTTTGTGGTCAACAGTGGCCCACAGAATAGCAAAAGAGCCTTTGTGAATCTTGGTGAAAATTATGAGGTTCAAGACAGTCTTAGTGAGAGATGGGTTTGTGGTCAACAGTGGCCCACAGAATAGCAAAAGAGCCTTTGTGAATCTTGGTGAAAATTATGAGGTTCAAGACAGTCTTAGTGAGAGATGGGTTTGTGGTCAACAGTGGCCCACAGAATAGCAAAAGAGCCTTTGTGAATCTTGGTGAAAATTATGAGGTTCAAGACAGTCTTAGTGAGAGATGGGTTTGTGGTCAACAGTGGCCCACAGAATAGCAAAAGAGCCTTTGTGAATCTTGGTGAAAATTATGAGGTTCAAGACAGTCTTAGTGAGAGATGGGTTTGTGGTCAACAGTGGCCCACAGAATAGCAAAAGAGCCTTTGTGAATCTTGGTGAAAATTATGAGGTTCAAGACAGTCTTAGTGAGAGATGGGTTTGTGGTCAACAGTGGCCCACAGAATAGCAAAAGAGCCTTTGTGAATCTTGGTGAAAATTATGAGGTTCAAGACAGTCTTAGTGAGAGATGGGTTTGTGGTCAACAGTGGCCCACAGAATAGCAAAAGAGCCTTTGTGAATCTTGGTGAAAATTATGAGGTTCAAGACAGTCTTAGTGAGAGATGGGTTTGTGGTCAACAGTGGCCCACAGAATAGCAAAAGAGCCTTTGTGAATCTTGGTGAAAATTATGAGGTTCAAGACAGTCTTAGTGAGAGATGGGTTTGTGGTCAACAGTGGCCCACAGAATAGCAAAAGAGCCTTTGTGAATCTTGGTGAAAATTATGAGGTTCAAGACAGTCTTAGTGAGAGATGGGTTTGTGGTCAACAGTGGCCCACAGAATAGCAAAAGAGCCTTTGTGAATCTTGGTGAAAATTATGAGGTTCAAGACAGTCTTAGTGAGAGATGGGTTTGTGGTCAACAGTGGCCCACAGAATAGCAAAAGAGCCTTTGTGAATCTTGGTGAAAATTATGAGGTTCAAGACAGTCTTAGTGAGAGATGGGTTTGTGGTCAACAGTGGCCCACAGAATAGCAAAAGAGCCTTTGTGAATCTTGGTGAAAATTATGAGGTTCAAGACAGTCTTAGTGAGAGATGGGTTTGTGGTCAACAGTGGCCCACAGAATAGCAAAAGAGCCTTTGTGAATCTTGGTGAAAATTATGAGGTTCAAGACAGTCTTAGTGAGAGATGGGTTTGTGGTCAACAGTGGCCCACAGAATAGCAAAAGAGCCTTTGTGAATCTTGGTGAAAATTATGAGGTTCAAGACAGTCTTAGTGAGAGATGGGTTTGTGGTCAACAGTGGCCCACAGAATAGCAAAAGAGCCTTTGTGAATCTTGGTGAAAATTATGAGGTTCAAGACAGTCTTAGTGAGAGATGGGTTTGTGGTCAACAGTGGCCCACAGAATAGCAAAAGAGCCTTTGTGAATCTTGGTGAAAATTATGAGGTTCAAGACAGTCTTAGTGAGAGATGGGTTTGTGGTCAACAGTGGCCCACAGAATAGCAAAAAGAGCCTTTGTGAATCTTGGTGAAAATTATGAGGTTCAAGACAGTCTTAGTGAGAGATGGGTTTGTGGGCAACAGTGGCCCACAGAATAGCAAAAGAGCCTTTGTGAATCTTGGTGAAAATTATGAGGTTCAAGACAGTCTTAGTGAGAGATGGGTTTGTGGTCAACAGTGGCCCACAGAATAGCAAAAGAGCCTTTGTGAATCTTGGTGAAAATTATGAGGTTCAAGACAGTCTTAGTGAGAGATGGGTTTGTGGTCAACAGTGGCCCACAGAATAGCAAAAGAGCCTTTGTGAATCTTGGTGAAAATTATGAGGTTCAAGACAGTCTTAGTGAGAGATGGGTTTGTGGGCAACAGTGGCCCACAGAATAGCAAAAGAGCCTTTGTGAATCTTGGTGAAAATTATGAGGTTCAAGACAGTCTTAGTGAGAGATGGGTTTGTGGTCAACAGTGGCCCACAGAATAGCAAAAGAGCCTTTGTGAATCTTGGTGAAAATTATGAGGTTCAAGACAGTCTTAGTGAGAGATGGGTTTGTGGTCAACAGTGGCCCACAGAATAGCAAAAGAGCCTTTGTGAATCTTGGTGAAAATTATGAGGTTCAAGACAGTCTTAGTGAGAGATGGGTTTGTGGTCAACAGTGGCCCACAGAATAGCAAAAGAGCCTTTGTGAATCTTGGTGAAAATTATGAGGTTCAAGACAGTCTTAGTGAGAGATGGGTTTGTGGTCAACAGTGGCCCACAGAATAGCAAAAGAGCCTTTGTGAATCTTGGTGAAAATTATGAGGTTCAAGACAGTCTTAGTGAGAGATGGGTTTGTGGTCAACAGTGGCCCACAGAATAGCAAAAGAGCCTTTGTGAATCTTGGTGAAAATTATGAGGTTCAAGACAGTCTTAGTGAGAGATGGGTTTGTGGTCAACAGTGGCCCACAGAATAGCAAAAGAGCCTTTGTGAATCTTGGTGAAAATTATGAGGTTCAAGACAGTCTTAGTGAGAGATGGGTTTGTGGGCAACAGTGGCCCACAGAATAGCAAAAGAGCCTTTGTGAATCTTGGTGAAAATTATGAGGTTCAAGACAGTCTTAGTGAGAGATGGGTTTGTGGTCAACAGTGGCCCACAGAATAGCAAAAGAGCCTTTGTGAATCTTGGTGAAAATTATGAGGTTCAAGACAGTCTTAGTGAGAGATGGGTTTGTGGTCAACAGTGGCCCACAGAATAGCAAAAGAGCCTTTGTGAATCTTGGTGAAAATTATGAGGTTCAAGACAGTCTTAGTGAGAGATGGGTTTGTGGGCAACAGTGGCCCACAGAATAGCAAAAGAGCCTTTGTGAATCTTGGTGAAAATTATGAGGTTCAAGACAGTCTTAGTGAGAGATGGGTTTGTGGTCAACAGTGGCCCACAGAATAGCAAAAGAGCCTTTGTGAATCTTGGTGAAAATTATGAGGTTCAAGACAGTCTTAGTGAGAGATGGGTTTGTGGTCAACAGTGGCCCACAGAATAGCAAAAGAGCCTTTGTGAATCTTGGTGAAAATTATGAGGTTCAAGACAGTCTTAGTGAGAGATGGGTTTGTGGTCAACAGTGGCCCACAGAATAGCAAAAGAGCCTTTGTGAATCTTGGTGAAAATTATGAGGTTCAAGACAGTCTTAGTGAGAGATGGGTTTGTGGGCAACAGTGGCCCACAGAATAGCAAAAGAGCCTTTGTGAATCTTGGTGAAAATTATGAGGTTCAAGACAGTCTTAGTGAGAGATGGGTTTGTGGTCAACAGTGGCCCACAGAATAGCAAAAGAGCCTTTGTGAATCTTGGTGAAAATTATGAGGTTCAAGACAGTCTTAGTGAGAGATGGGTTTGTGGTCAACAGTGGCCCACAGAATAGCAAAAGAGCCTTTGTGAATCTTGGTGAAAATTATGAGGTTCAAGACAGTCTTAGTGAGAGATGGGTTTGTGGTCAACAGTGGCCCACAGAATAGCAAAAGAGCCTTTGTGAATCTTGGTGAAAATTATGAGGTTCAAGACAGTCTTAGTGAGAGATGGGTTTGTGGTCAACAGTGGCCCACAGAATAGCAAAAGAGCCTTTGTGAATCTTGGTGAAAATTATGAGGTTCAAGACAGTCTTAGTGAGAGATGGGTTTGTGGTCAACAGTGGCCCACAGAATAGCAAAAGAGCCTTTGTGAATCTTGGTGAAAATTATGAGGTTCAAGACAGTCTTAGTGAGAGATGGGTTTGTGGTCAACAGTGGCCCACAGAATAGCAAAAGAGCCTTTGTGAATCTTGGTGAAAATTATGAGGTTCAAGACAGTCTTAGTGAGAGATGGGTTTGTGGTCAACAGTGGCCCACAGAATAGCAAAAGAGCCTTTGTGAATCTTGGTGAAAATTATGAGGTTCAAGACAGTCTTAGTGAGAGATGGGTTTGTGGTCAACAGTGGCCCACAGAATAGCAAAAGAGCCTTTGTGAATCTTGGTGAAAATTATGAGGTTCAAGACAGTCTTAGTGAGAGATGGGTTTGTGGTCAACAGTGGCCCACAGAATAGCAAAAGAGCCTTTGTGAATCTTGGTGAAAATTATGAGGTTCAAGACAGTCTTAGTGAGAGATGGGTTTGTGGTCAACAGTGGCCCACAGAATAGCAAAAGAGCCTTTGTGAATCTTGGTGAAAATTATGAGGTTCAAGACAGTCTTAGTGAGAGATGGGTTTGTGGTCAACAGTGGCCCACAGAATAGCAAAAGAGCCTTTGTGAATCTTGGTGAAAATTATGAGGTTCAAGACAGTCTTAGTGAGAGATGGGTTTGTGGTCAACAGTGGCCCACAGAATAGCAAAAGAGCCTTTGTGAATCTTGGTGAAAATTATGAGGTTCAAGACAGTCTTAGTGAGAGATGGGTTTGTGGTCAACAGTGGCCCACAGAATAGCAAAAGAGCCTTTGTGAATCTTGGTGAAAATTATGAGGTTCAAGACAGTCTTAGTGAGAGATGGGTTTGTGGTCAACAGTGGCCCACAGAATAGCAAAAGAGCCTTTGTGAATCTTGGTGAAAATTATGAGGTTCAAGACAGTCTTAGTGAGAGATGGGTTTGTGGTCAACAGTGGCCCACAGAATAGCAAAAGAGCCTTTGTGAATCTTGGTGAAAATTATGAGGTTCAAGACAGTCTTAGTGAGAGATGGGTTTGTGGTCAACAGTGGCCCACAGAATAGCAAAAGAGCCTTTGTGAATCTTGGTGAAAATTATGAGGTTCAAGACAGTCTTAGTGAGAGATGGGTTTGTGGTCAACAGTGGCCCACAGAATAGCAAAAGAGCCTTTGTGAATCTTGGTGAAAATTATGAGGTTCAAGACAGTCTTAGTGAGAGATGGGTTTGTGGTCAACAGTGGCCCACAGAATAGCAAAAGAGCCTTTGTGAATCTTGGTGAAAATTATGAGGTTCAAGACAGTCTTAGTGAGAGATGGGTTTGTGGGCAACAGTGGCCCACAGAATAGCAAAAGAGCCTTTGTGAATCTTGGTGAAAATTATGAGGTTCAAGACAGTCTTAGTGAGAGATGGGTTTGTGGTCAACAGTGGCCCACAGAATAGCAAAAGAGCCTTTGTGAATCTTGGTGAAAATTATGAGGTTCAAGACAGTCTTAGTGAGAGATGGGTTTGTGGTCAACAGTGGCCCACAGAATAGCAAAAGAGCCTTTGTGAATCTTGGTGAAAATTATGAGGTTCAAGACAGTCTTAGTGAGAGATGGGTTTGTGGTCAACAGTGGCCCACAGAATAGCAAAAGAGCCTTTGTGAATCTTGGTGAAAATTATGAGGTTCAAGACAGTCTTAGTGAGAGATGGGTTTGTGGTCAACAGTGGCCCACAGAATAGCAAAAGAGCCTTTGTGAATCTTGGTGAAAATTATGAGGTTCAAGACAGTCTTAGTGAGAGATGGGTTTGTGGTCAACAGTGGCCCACAGAATAGCAAAAGAGCCTTTGTGAATCTTGGTGAAAATTATGAGGTTCAAGACAGTCTTAGTGAGAGATGGGTTTGTGGTCAACAGTGGCCCACAGAATAGCAAAAGAGCCTTTGTGAATCTTGGTGAAAATTATGAGGTTCAAGACAGTCTTAGTGAGAGATGGGTTTGTGGTCAACAGTGGCCCACAGAATAGCAAAAGAGCCTTTGTGAATCTTGGTGAAAATTATGAGGTTCAAGACAGTCTTAGTGAGAGATGGGTTTGTGGTCAACAGTGGCCCACAGAATAGCAAAAGAGCCTTTGTGAATCTTGGTGAAAATTATGAGGTTCAAGACAGTCTTAGTGAGAGATGGGTTTGTGGTCAACAGTGGCCCACAGAATAGCAAAAGAGCCTTTGTGAATCTTGGTGAAAATTATGAGGTTCAAGACAGTCTTAGTGAGAGATGGGTTTGTGGGCAACAGTGGCCCACAGAATAGCAAAAGAGCCTTTGTGAATCTTGGTGAAAATTATGAGGTTCAAGACAGTCTTAGTGAGAGATGGGTTTGTGGTCAACAGTGGCCCACAGAATAGCAAAAGAGCCTTTGTGAATCTTGGTGAAAATTATGAGGTTCAAGACAGTCTTAGTGAGAGATGGGTTTGTGGGCAACAGTGGCCCACAGAATAGCAAAAGAGCCTTTGTGAATCTTGGTGAAAATTATGAGGTTCAAGACAGTCTTAGTGAGAGATGGGTTTGTGGTCAACAGTGGCCCACAGAATAGCAAAAGAGCCTTTGTGAATCTTGGTGAAAATTATGAGGTTCAAGACAGTCTTAGTGAGAGATGGGTTTGTGGTCAACAGTGGCCCACAGAATAGCAAAAGAGCCTTTGTGAATCTTGGTGAAAATTATGAGGTTCAAGACAGTCTTAGTGAGAGATGGGTTTGTGGTCAACAGTGGCCCACAGAATAGCAAAAGAGCCTTTGTGAATCTTGGTGAAAATTATGAGGTTCAAGACAGTCTTAGTGAGAGATGGGTTTGTGGTCAACAGTGGCCCACAGAATAGCAAAAGAGCCTTTGTGAATCTTGGTGAAAATTATGAGGTTCAAGACAGTCTTAGTGAGAGATGGGTTTGTGGGCAACAGTGGCCCACAGAATAGCAAAAGAGCCTTTGTGAATCTTGGTGAAAATTATGAGGTTCAAGACAGTCTTAGTGAGAGATGGGTTTGTGGGCAACAGTGGCCCACAGAATAGCAAAAGAGCCTTTGTGAATCTTGGTGAAAATTATGAGGTTCAAGACAGTCTTAGTGAGAGATGGGTTTGTGGTCAACAGTGGCCCACAGAATAGCAAAAGAGCCTTTGTGAATCTTGGTGAAAATTATGAGGTTCAAGACAGTCTTAGTGAGAGATGGGTTTGTGGTCAACAGTGGCCCACAGAATAGCAAAAGAGCCTTTGTGAATCTTGGTGAAAATTATGAGGTTCAAGACAGTCTTAGTGAGAGATGGGTTTGTGGGCAACAGTGGCCCACAGAATAGCAAAAGAGCCTTTGTGAATCTTGGTGAAAATTATGAGGTTCAAGACAGTCTTAGTGAGAGATGGGTTTGTGGTCAACAGTGGCCCACAGAATAGCAAAAGAGCCTTTGTGAATCTTGGTGAAAATTATGAGGTTCAAGACAGTCTTAGTGAGAGATGGGTTTGTGGTCAACAGTGGCCCACAGAATAGCAAAAGAGCCTTTGTGAATCTTGGTGAAAATTATGAGGTTCAAGACAGTCTTAGTGAGAGATGGGTTTGTGGGCAACAGTGGCCCACAGAATAGCAAAAGAGCCTTTGTGAATCTTGGTGAAAATTATGAGGTTCAAGACAGTCTTAGTGAGAGATGGGTTTGTGGTCAACAGTGGCCCACAGAATAGCAAAAGAGCCTTTGTGAATCTTGGTGAAAATTATGAGGTTCAAGACAGTCTTAGTGAGAGATGGGTTTGTGGTCAACAGTGGCCCACAGAATAGCAAAAGAGCCTTTGTGAATCTTGGTGAAAATTATGAGGTTCAAGACAGTCTTAGTGAGAGATGGGTTTGTGGTCAACAGTGGCCCACAGAATAGCAAAAGAGCCTTTGTGAATCTTGGTGAAAATTATGAGGTTCAAGACAGTCTTAGTGAGAGATGGGTTTGTGGTCAACAGTGGCCCACAGAATAGCAAAAGAGCCTTTGTGAATCTTGGTGAAAATTATGAGGTTCAAGACAGTCTTAGTGAGAGATGGGTTTGTGGTCAACAGTGGCCCACAGAATAGCAAAAGAGCCTTTGTGAATCTTGGTGAAAATTATGAGGTTCAAGACAGTCTTAGTGAGAGATGGGTTTGTGGTCAACAGTGGCCCACAGAATAGCAAAAGAGCCTTTGTGAATCTTGGTGAAAATTATGAGGTTCAAGACAGTCTTAGTGAGAGATGGGTTTGTGGGCAACAGTGGCCCACAGAATAGCAAAAGAGCCTTTGTGAATCTTGGTGAAAATTATGAGGTTCAAGACAGTCTTAGTGAGAGATGGGTTTGTGGTCAACAGTGGCCCACAGAATAGCAAAAGAGCCTTTGTGAATCTTGGTGAAAATTATGAGGTTCAAGACAGTCTTAGTGAGAGATGGGTTTGTGGTCAACAGTGGCCCACAGAATAGCAAAAGAGCCTTTGTGAATCTTGGTGAAAATTATGAGGTTCAAGACAGTCTTAGTGAGAGATGGGTTTGTGGGCAACAGTGGCCCACAGAATAGCAAAAGAGCCTTTGTGAATCTTGGTGAAAATTATGAGGTTCAAGACAGTCTTAGTGAGAGATGGGTTTGTGGGCAACAGTGGCCCACAGAATAGCAAAAGAGCCTTTGTGAATCTTGGTGAAAATTATGAGGTTCAAGACAGTCTTAGTGAGAGATGGGTTTGTGGTCAACAGTGGCCCACAGAATAGCAAAAGAGCCTTTGTGAATCTTGGTGAAAATTATGAGGTTCAAGACAGTCTTAGTGAGAGATGGGTTTGTGGGCAACAGTGGCCCACAGAATAGCAAAAGAGCCTTTGTGAATCTTGGTGAAAATTATGAGGTTCAAGACAGTCTTAGTGAGAGATGGGTTTGTGGTCAACAGTGGCCCACAGAATAGCAAAAGAGCCTTTGTGAATCTTGGTGAAAATTATGAGGTTCAAGACAGTCTTAGTGAGAGATGGGTTTGTGGTCAACAGTGGCCCACAGAATAGCAAAAGAGCCTTTGTGAATCTTGGTGAAAATTATGAGGTTCAAGACAGTCTTAGTGAGAGATGGGTTTGTGGGCAACAGTGGCCCACAGAATAGCAAAAGAGCCTTTGTGAATCTTGGTGAAAATTATGAGGTTCAAGACAGTCTTAGTGAGAGATGGGTTTGTGGTCAACAGTGGCCCACAGAATAGCAAAAGAGCCTTTGTGAATCTTGGTGAAAATTATGAGGTTCAAGACAGTCTTAGTGAGAGATGGGTTTGTGGTCAACAGTGGCCCACAGAATAGCAAAAGAGCCTTTGTGAATCTTGGTGAAAATTATGAGGTTCAAGACAGTCTTAGTGAGAGATGGGTTTGTGGTCAACAGTGGCCCACAGAATAGCAAAAGAGCCTTTGTGAATCTTGGTGAAAATTATGAGGTTCAAGACAGTCTTAGTGAGAGATGGGTTTGTGGTCAACAGTGGCCCACAGAATAGCAAAAGAGCCTTTGTGAATCTTGGTGAAAATTATGAGGTTCAAGACAGTCTTAGTGAGAGATGGGTTTGTGGTCAACAGTGGCCCACAGAATAGCAAAAGAGCCTTTGTGAATCTTGGTGAAAATTATGAGGTTCAAGACAGTCTTAGTGAGAGATGGGTTTGTGGTCAACAGTGGCCCACAGAATAGCAAAAAGAGCCTTTGTGAATCTTGGTGAAAATTATGAGGTTCAAGACAGTCTTAGTGAGAGATGGGTTTGTGGTCAACAGTGGCCCACAGAATAGCAAAAGAGCCTTTGTGAATCTTGGTGAAAATTATGAGGTTCAAGACAGTCTTAGTGAGAGATGGGTTTGTGGTCAACAGTGGCCCACAGAATAGCAAAAGAGCCTTTGTGAATCTTGGTGAAAATTATGAGGTTCAAGACAGTCTTAGTGAGAGATGGGTTTGTGGGCAACAGTGGCCCACAGAATAGCAAAAGAGCCTTTGTGAATCTTGGTGAAAATTATGAGGTTCAAGACAGTCTTAGTGAGAGATGGGTTTGTGGTCAACAGTGGCCCACAGAATAGCAAAAGAGCCTTTGTGAATCTTGGTGAAAATTATGAGGTTCAAGACAGTCTTAGTGAGAGATGGGTTTGTGGTCAACAGTGGCCCACAGAATAGCAAAAGAGCCTTTGTGAATCTTGGTGAAAATTATGAGGTTCAAGACAGTCTTAGTGAGAGATGGGTTTGTGGGCAACAGTGGCCCACAGAATAGCAAAAGAGCCTTTGTGAATCTTGGTGAAAATTATGAGGTTCAAGACAGTCTTAGTGAGAGATGGGTTTGTGGTCAACAGTGGCCCACAGAATAGCAAAAGAGCCTTTGTGAATCTTGGTGAAAATTATGAGGTTCAAGACAGTCTTAGTGAGAGATGGGTTTGTGGTCAACAGTGGCCCACAGAATAGCAAAAGAGCCTTTGTGAATCTTGGTGAAAATTATGAGGTTCAAGACAGTCTTAGTGAGAGATGGGTTTGTGGGCAACAGTGGCCCACAGAATAGCAAAAGAGCCTTTGTGAATCTTGGTGAAAATTATGAGGTTCAAGACAGTCTTAGTGAGAGATGGGTTTGTGGTCAACAGTGGCCCACAGAATAGCAAAAGAGCCTTTGTGAATCTTGGTGAAAATTATGAGGTTCAAGACAGTCTTAGTGAGAGATGGGTTTGTGGTCAACAGTGGCCCACAGAATAGCAAAAGAGCCTTTGTGAATCTTGGTGAAAATTATGAGGTTCAAGACAGTCTTAGTGAGAGATGGGTTTGTGGGCAACAGTGGCCCACAGAATAGCAAAAGAGCCTTTGTGAATCTTGGTGAAAATTATGAGGTTCAAGACAGTCTTAGTGAGAGATGGGTTTGTGGTCAACAGTGGCCCACAGAATAGCAAAAGAGCCTTTGTGAATCTTGGTGAAAATTATGAGGTTCAAGACAGTCTTAGTGAGAGATGGGTTTGTGGTCAACAGTGGCCCACAGAATAGCAAAAGAGCCTTTGTGAATCTTGGTGAAAATTATGAGGTTCAAGACAGTCTTAGTGAGAGATGGGTTTGTGGGCAACAGTGGCCCACAGAATAGCAAAAGAGCCTTTGTGAATCTTGGTGAAAATTATGAGGTTCAAGACAGTCTTAGTGAGAGATGGGTTTGTGGTCAACAGTGGCCCACAGAATAGCAAAAGAGCCTTTGTGAATCTTGGTGAAAATTATGAGGTTCAAGACAGTCTTAGTGAGAGATGGGTTTGTGGTCAACAGTGGCCCACAGAATAGCAAAAGAGCCTTTGTGAATCTTGGTGAAAATTATGAGGTTCAAGACAGTCTTAGTGAGAGATGGGTTTGTGGTCAACAGTGGCCCACAGAATAGCAAAAGAGCCTTTGTGAATCTTGGTGAAAATTATGAGGTTCAAGACAGTCTTAGTGAGAGATGGGTTTGTGGTCAACAGTGGCCCACAGAATAGCAAAAAGAGCCTTTGTGAATCTTGGTGAAAAGATGAGGTTCAAGACAGTCTTAGTGAGAGATGGGTTTGTGGTCAACAGTGGCCCACAGAATAGCAAAAGAGCCTTTGTGAATCTTGGTGAAAATTATGAGGTTCAAGACAGTCTTAGTGAGAGATGGGTTTGTGGTCAACAGTGGCCCACAGAATAGCAAAGAGCCTTTGTGAATCTTGGTGAAAATTATGAGGTTCAAGACAGTCTTAGTGAGAGATGGGTTTGTGGGCAACAGTGGCCCACAGAATAGCAAAAGAGCCTTTGTGAATCTTGGTGAAAATTATGAGGTTCAAGACAGTCTTAGTGAGAGATGGGTTTGTGGTCAACAGTGGCCCACAGAATAGCAAAAGAGCCTTTGTGAATCTTGGTGAAAATTATGAGGTTCAAGACAGTCTTAGTGAGAGATGGGTTTGTGGTCAACAGTGGCCCACAGAATAAGAGAGAGCCTTTGTGAGAGGTTCAGACAGTCTTAGTGAGAGATGGGTTTGTGTGCTCACAGAATAGCAAAAGAGCCTTTGTGAATCTTGGTGAAAATTATGAGGTTCAAGACAGTCTTAGTGAGAGATGGGTTTGTGGTCAACAGTGGCCCACAGAATAGCAAAAGAGCCTTTGTGAATCTTGGTGAAAATTATGAGGTTCAAGACAGTCTTAGTGAGAGATGGGTTTGTGGTCAACAGTGGCCCACAGAATAGCAAAAGAGCCTTTGTGAATCTTGGTGAAAATTATGAGGTTCAAGACAGTCTTAGTGAGAGATGGGTTTGTGGTCAACAGTGGCCCACAGAATAGCAAAAGAGCCTTTGTGAATCTTGGTGAAAATTATGAGGTTCAAGACAGTCTTAGTGAGAGATGGGTTTGTGGGCAACAGTGGCCCACAGAATAGCAAAAAGAGCCTTTGTGAATCTTGGTGAAAATTATGAGGTTCAAGACAGTCTTAGTGAGATGGGTTTGTGGTCATGGGTTTGTGAATCTTGTGGTCAAACAGTGGCCCACAGAATAGCAAAAGAGCCTTTGTGAATCTTGGTGAAAATTATGAGGTTCAAGACAGTCTTAGTGAGAGATGGGTTTGTGGTCAACAGTGGCTCACAGAATAGCAAAAGAGCCTTTGTGAATCTTGGTGAAAATTATGAGGTTCAAGACAGTCTTAGTGAGAGATGGGTTTGTGGTCAACAGTGGCCCACAGAATAGCAAAAGAGCCTTTGTGAATCTTGGTGAAAATTATGAGGTTCAAGACAGTCTTAGTGAGAGATGGGTTTGTGGGCAACAGTGGCCCACAGAATAGCAAAAGAGCCTTTGTGAATCTTGGTGAAAATTATGAGGTTCAAGACAGTCTTAGTGAGAGATGGGTTTGTGGTCAACAGTGGCCCACAGAATAGCAAAAGAGCCTTTGTGAATCTTGGTGAAAATTATGAGGTTCAAGACAGTCTTAGTGAGAGATGGGTTTGTGGGCAACAGTGGCCCACAGAATAGCAAAAGAGCCTTTGTGAATCTTGGTGAAAATTATGAGGTTCAAGACAGTCTTAGTGAGAGATGGGTTTGTGGTCAACAGTGGCCCACAGAATAGCAAAAGAGCCTTTGTGAATCTTGGTGAAAATTATGAGGTTCAAGACAGTCTTAGTGAGAGATGGGTTTGTGGTCAACAGTGGCCCACAGAATAGCAAAAGAGCCTTTGTGAATCTTGGTGAAAATTATGAGGTTCAAGACAGTCTTAGTGAGAGATGGGTTTGTGGTCAACAGTGGCCCACAGAATAGCAAAAGAGCCTTTGTGAATCTTGGTGAAAATTATGAGGTTCAAGACAGTCTTAGTGAGAGATGGGCTTGTGGTCAACAGTGCACAATAGCAAAAGAGCCTTTGTGCAAGACAGTCTTAGCAACAGTGGCCCACAGAATAGCAAAAGAGCCTTTGTGAATCTTGGTGAAAATTATGAGGTTCAAGACAGTCTTAGTGAGAGATGGGTTTGTCAGGCAACAATACAGAATAGCAAAAGAGCCTTTGTGAATCTTGGTGAAAATTATGAGGTTCAAGACAGTCTTAGTGAGAGATGGGTTTGTGGTCAACAGTGGCCCACAGAATAGCAAAAGAGCCTTTGTGAATCTTGGTGAAAATTATGAGGTTCAAGACAGTCTTAGTGAGAGATGGGTTTGTGGTCAACAGTGGCCCACAGAATAGCAAAAGAGCCTTTGTGAATCTTGGTGAAAATTATGAGGTTCAAGACAGTCTTAGTGAGAGATGGGTTTGTGGGCAACAGTGGCCCACAGAATAGCAAAAGAGCCTCTTGGTGGTGAAAATTATGAGGTTCAAGACAGTCTTAGTGAGAGATGGGTTTGTGGTCAACAGTGGCCCACAGAATAGCAAAAGAGCCTTTGTGAATCTTGGTGAAAATTATGAGGTTCAAGACAGTCTTAGTGAGAGATGGGTTTGTGGTCAACAGTAGGCGCTCACAGAATAGCAAAAGAGCCTTTGTGAATCTTGGTGAAAATTATGAGGTTCAAGACAGTCTTAGTGAGAGATGGGTTTGTGGTCAACAGTGGCCCACAGAATAGCAAAAGAGCCTTTGTGAATCTTGGTGAAAATTATGAGGTTCAAGACAGTCTTAGTGAGAGATGGGTTTGTGGTCAACAGTGGCCCACAGAATAGCAAAAGAGCCTTTGTGAATCTTGGTGAAAATTATGCGTCTGTGGGGTACAGTCTTAGTGAGAGATGGGTTTGTGGGCAACAGTGGCTCACAGAATAGCAAAAGAGCCTTTGTGAATCTTGGTGAAAATTATGAGGTTCAAGACAGTCTTAGTGAGAGATGGGTTTGTGGGCAACAGTGGCCCACAGAATAGCAAAAGAGCCTTTGTGAATCTTGGTGAAAATTATGAGGTTCAAGACAGTCTTAGTGAGAGATGGGTTTGTGGGCAACAGTGGCCCACAGAATAGCAAAAGAGCCTTTGTGAATCTTGGTGAAAATTATGAGGTTCAAGACAGTCTTAGTGAGAGATGGGTTTGTGGTCAACAGTGGCCCACAGAATAGCAAAAGAGCCTTTGTGAATCTTGGTGAAAATTATGAGGTTCAAGACAGTCTTAGTGAGAGATGGGTTTGTGGTCAACAGTGGCCCACAGAATAGCAAAAGAGCCTTTGTGAATCTTGGTGAAAATTATGAGGTTCAAGACAGTCTTAGTGAGAGATGGGTTTGTGGGCAACAGTGGCCCACAGAATAGCAAAAGAGCCTTTGTGAATCTTGGTGAAAATTATGAGGTTCAAGACAGTCTTAGTGAGAGATGGGTTTGTGGTCAACAGTGGCCCACAGAATAGCAAAAGAGCCTTTGTGAATCTTGGTGAAAATTATGAGGTTCAAGACAGTCTTAGTGAGAGATGGGTTTGTGGTCAACAGTGGCCCACAGAATAGCAAAAGAGCCTTTGTGAATCTTGGTGAAAATTATGAGGTTCAAGACAGTCTTAGTAAGAGATGGGTTTGTGGGCAACAGTGGCCCACAGAATAGCAAAAGAGCCTTTGTGAATCTTGGTGAAAATTATGAGGTTCAAGACAGTCTTAGTGAGAGATGGGTTTGTGGTCAACAGTGGCCCACAGAATAGCAAAAGAGCCTTTGTGAATCTTGGTGAAAATTATGAGGTTCAAGACAGTCTTAGTGAGAGATGGGTTTGTGGGCAACAGTGGCCCACAGAATAGCAAAAGAGCCTTTGTGAATCTTGGTGAAAATTATGAGGTTCAAGACAGTCTTAGTGAGAGATGGGTTTGTGGGCAACAGTGGCCCACAGAATAGCAAAAGAGCCTTTGTGAATCTTGGTGAAAATTATGAGGTTCAAGACAGTCTTAGTGAGAGATGGGTTTGTGGGCAACAGTGGCCCACAGAATAGCAAAAGAGCCTTTGTGGATCTTGGTGAAAATTATGAGGTTCAAGACAGTCTTAGTGAGAGATGGGTTTGTGGGCAACAGTGGCCCACAGAATAGCAAAAGAGCCTTTGTGAATCTTGGTGAAAATTATGAGGTTCAAGACAGTCTTAGTGAGAGATGGGTTTGTGGTCAACAGTGGCCCACAGAATAGCAAAAGAGCCTTTGTGAATCTTGGTGAAAATTATGAGGTTCAAGACAGTCTTAGTGAGAGATGGGTTTGTGGTCAACAGTGGCCCACAGAATAGCAAAAGAGCCTTTGTGAATCTTGGTGAAAATTATGAAGTTCAAGACAGTCTTAGTGAGAGATGGGTTTGTGGTCAACAGTGGCCCACAGAATAGCAAAAGAGCCTTTGTGAATCTTGGTGAAAATTATGAGGTTCAAGACAGTCTTAGTGAGAGATGGGTTTGTGGTCAACAGTGGCCCACAGAATAGCAAAAGAGCCTTTGTGAATCTTGGTGAAAATTATGAAGTTCAAGACAGTCTTAGTGAGAGATGGGTTTGTGGTCAACAGTGGCCCACAGAATAGCAAAAGAGCCTTTGTGAATCTTGGTGAAAATTATGAGGTTCAAGACAGTCTTAGTGAGAGATGGGTTTGTGGTCAACAGTGGCCCACAGAATAGCAAAAGAGCCTTTGTGAATCTTGGTGAAAATTATGAGGTTCAAGACAGTCTTAGTGAGAGATGGGTTTGTGGTCAACAGTGGCCCACAGAATAGCAAAAGAGCCTTTGTGAATCTTGGTGAAAATTATGAAGGTTCAAGACAGTCTTAGTGAGAGATGGGTTTGTGGTCAACAGTGGCCCACAGAATAGCAAAAGAGCCTTTGTGAATCTTGGTGAAAATTATGAAGTTCAAGACAGTCTTAGTGAGAGATGGGTTTGTGGTCAACAGTGGCCCACAGAATAGCAAAAGAGCCTTTGTGAATCTTGGTGAAAATTATGAGGTTCAAGACAGTCTTAGTGAGAGATGGGTTTGTGGTCAACAGTGGCCCACAGAATAGCAAAAGAGCCTTTGTGAATCTTGGTGAAAATTATGAGGTTCAAGACAGTCTTAGTGAGAGATGGGTTTGTGGTCAACAGTGGCCCACAGAATAGCAAAAGAGCCTTTGTGAATCTTGGTGAAAATTATGAGGTTCAAGACAGTCTTAGTGAGAGATGGGTTTGTGGTCAACAGTGGCCCACAGAATAGCAAAAGAGCCTTTGTGAATCTTGGTGAAAATTATGAGGTTCAAGACAGTCTTAGTGAGAGATGGGTTTGTGGGCAACAGTGGCCCACAGAATAGCAAAAGAGCCTTTGTGAATCTTGGTGAAAATTATGAGGTTCAAGACAGTCTTAGTGAGAGATGGGTTTGTGGGCAACAGTGGCCCACAGAATAGCAAAAGAGCCTTTGTGAATCTTGGTGAAAATTATGAGGTTCAAGACAGTCTTAGTGAGAGATGGGTTTGTGGTCAACAGTGGCCCACAGAATAGCAAAAGAGCCTTTGTGAATCTTGGTGAAAATTATGAGGTTCAAGACAGTCTTAGTGAGAGATGGGTTTGTGGTCAACAGTGGCCCACAGAATAGCAAAAGAGCCTTTGTGAATCTTGGTGAAAATTATGAAGTTCAAGACAGTCTTAGTGAGAGATGGGTTTGTGGTCAACAGTGGCCCACAGAATAGCAAAAGAGCCTTTGTGAATCTTGGTGAAAATTATGAGGTTCAAGACAGTCTTAGTGAGAGATGGGTTTGTGGTCAACAGTGGCCCACAGAATAGCAAAAGAGCCTTTGTGAATCTTGGTGAAAATTATGAGGTTCAAGACAGTCTTAGTGAGAGATGGGTTTGTGGGCAACAGTGGCCCACAGAATAGCAAAAGAGCCTTTGTGAATCTTGGTGAAAATTATGAGGTTCAAGACAGTCTTAGTGAGAGATGGGTTTGTGGTCAACAGTGGCCCACAGAATAGCAAAAGAGCCTTTGTGAATCTTGGTGAAAATTATGAGGTTCAAGACAGTCTTAGTGAGAGATGGGTTTGTGGGCAACAGTGGCCCACAGAATAGCAAAAGAGCCTTTGTGAATCTTGGTGAAAATTATGAGGTTCAAGACAGTCTTAGTGCGAGATGGGTTTGTGGGCAACAGTGGCCCACAGAATAGCAAAAGAGCCTTTGTGAATCTTGGTGAAAATTATGAGGTTCAAGACAGTCTTAGTGAGAGATGGGTTTGTGGTCAACAGTGGCCCACAGAATAGCAAAAGAGCCTTTGTGAATCTTGGTGAAAATTATGAGGTTCAAGACAGTCTTAGTGAGAGATGGGTTTGTGGTCAAGAGTGGCCCACAGAATAGCAAAAGAGCCTTTGTGAATCTTGGTGAAAATTATGAGGTTCAAGACAGTCTTAGTGAGAGATGGGTTTGTGGGCAACAGTGGCCCACAGAATAGCAAAAGAGCTTTTCTTAGTGAATCTTGGTGAAAATTATGAGGTTCAAGACAGTCTTAGTGAGAGATGGGTTTGTGGGCAACAGTGGCCCACAGAATAGCAAAAGAGCCTTTGTGAATCTTGGTGAAAATTATGAGGTTCAAGACAGTCTTAGTGAGAGATGGGTTTGTGGTCAACAGTGGCCCACAGAATAGCAAAAGAGCCTTTGTGAATCTTGGTGAAAATTATGAGGTTCAAGACAGTCTTAGTGAGAGATGGGTTTGTGGGCAACAGTGGCCCACAGAATAGCAAAAGAGCCTTTGTGAATCTTGGTGAAAATTATGAGGTTCAAGACAGTCTTAGTGAGAGATGGGTTTGTGGGCAACAGTGGCCCACAGAATAGCAAAAGAGCCTTTGTGGATCTTGGTGAAAATTATGAGGTTCAAGACAGTCTTAGTGAGAGATGGGTTTGTGGGCAACAGTGGCCCACAGAATAGCAAAAGAGCCTTTGTGAATCTTGGTGAAAATTATGAGGTTCAAGACAGTCTTAGTGAGAGATGGGTTTGTGGTCAACAGTGGCCCACAGAATAGCAAAAGAGCCTTTGTGAATCTTGGTGAAAATTATGAGGTTCAAGACAGTCTTAGTGAGAGATGGGTTTGTGGGCAACAGTGGCCAACAGAATAGCAAAAGAGCCTTTGTGAATCTTGGTGAAAATTATGAGGTTCAAAACAGTCTTAGTGAGAGATGGGTTTGTGGTCAACAGTGGCCCACAGAATAGCAAAAGAGCCTTTGTGAATCTTGGTGAAAATTATGAGGTTCAAGACAGTCTTAGTGAGAGATGGGTTTGTGGTCAACAGTGGCCCACAGAATAGCAAAAGAGCCTTTGTGAATCTTGGTGAAAATTATGAGGTTCAAAACAGTCTTAGTGAGAGATGGGTTTGTGGGCAACAGTGGCTCACAGAATAGCAAAAGAGCCTTTGTGAATCTTGGTGAAAATTATGAGGTTCAAGACAGTCTTAGTGAGAGATGGGTTTGTGGGCAATAGTGGCTCACAGAATAGCAAAAGAGCCTTTGTGAATCTTGGTGAAAATTATGAGGTTCAAGACAGTCTTAGTGAGAGATGGGTTTGTGGTCAACAGTGGCCCACAGAATAGCAAAAGAGCCTTTGTGAATCTTGGTGAAAATTATGAGGTTCAAGACAGTCTTAGTGAGAGATGGGTTTGTGGTCAACAGTGGCCCACAGAATAGCAAAAGAGCCTTTATGAATCTTGGTGAAAATTATGAGGTTCAAGACAGTCTTAGTGAGAGATGGGTTTGTGGGCAACAGTGGCCCACAGAATAGCAAAAGAGCCTTTGTGAATCTTGGTGAAAATTATGAGGTTCAAAACAGTCTTAGTGAGAGATGGGTTTGTGGTCAACAGTGGCCCACAGAATAGCAAAAGAGCCTTTGTGAATCTTGGTGAAAATTATGAGGTTCAAGACAGTCTTAGTGAGAGATGGGTTTGTGGTCAACAGTGGCCCACAGAATAGCAAAAGAGCCTTTGTGAATCTTGGTGAAAATTATGAGGTTCAAGACAGTCTTAGTGAGAGATGGGTTTGTGGGCAACAGTGGCCCACAGAATAGCAAAAGAGCCTTTGTGAATCTTGGTGAAAATTATGAGGTTCAAGACAGTCTTAGTGAGAGATGGGTTTGTGGGCAACAGTGGCCCACAGAATAGCAAAAGAGCCTTTGTGAATCTTGGTGAAAATTATGAGGTTCAAAACAGTCTTAGTGAGAGATGGGTTTGTGGTCAACAGTGGCCCACAGAATAGCAAAAGAGCCTTTGTGAATCTTGGTGAAAATTATGAGGTTCAAGACAGTCTTAGTGAGAGATGGGTTTGTGGTCAACAGTGGCCCACAGAATAGCAAAAGAGCCTTTGTGAATCTTAGTGAAAATTATGAGGTTCAAGACAGTCTTAGTGAGAGATGGGTTTGTGGGCAACAGTGGCCCACAGAATAGCAAAAGAGCCTTTGTGAATCTTGGTGAAAATTATGAGGTTCAAGACAGTCTTAGTGAGAGATGGGTTTGTGGTCAACAGTGGCCCACAGAATAGCAAAAGAGCCTTTGTGAATCTTGGAGAGGTGCCAGCTAGTTCTGTGTGACATTGGACAAAAGACCCCAACTCATTGGGTTTTGTTCCAGAATCTTTAGATTGAATGACCAACTGGAACCGTCAGCTGTGGGCTAATTCCCTACACTGGTGTACTTACCTCATTAAAAAGACACTAAGAAATTATGCTCTGGACTCTAGTGTGTGATATGGTGGACCTACCACACTTCAGAAGGGTAGTCCTCCATGGAAAAGATATGGAAATGGCAAAAGGCCTTAGACAAAGAGATCGATCTCAGTTGAGTTAGTGTAAGATTGGTGTATGCAATACTAGAGTATAAAAGGCAAGATGAATGAGGTGATTGAAGAAATGAGTAAGTATAGATTTCATGTGCTGTGTATAAAGTGAAACCAAAAAGAAGGAAATTGGGGTAGAAGAAGTGAATGGCACGGTGAGTGTGTGGTCTGGAGTATTGGGTAATATGAGAGGACAGGCTGGTGTAGGTGTGATTTTAAGTGAAAAGATGAGGAACAATTTGATTCACCATGGCTGCATAAGTGAGATAATTCTTCGGATTTGTTTGAAAGTGAAACTTCAGAGAATAGTAATTGTTGTAGTGTGTGTTCCTTGTGACTTGGAACCTTCTTATAGGAAGGAAGATTTCTGGAATGAGATAAAAGCTGTTTTGAGCCAGTTTGGTGCTAAAGAGAAAATTATAATAGCAGTGTATTTCAATGCTAGAGTAGGTGTCCAGAATGCAATTTCTGTTATTGTTCTGGGTAAGTTTAATGATCCCTGTGTGAACGATAATGGTGAAAGATTAATTGATTCTACATTGAGAATGGTTTGTGTGTATTTAATATGTTTTTTAACCACAAGTATATCGATACATATACTTGGGAAAATCGTACTCTTGGTCAAAAGAGTGTTATAGATTTTGTTCTTTGCATTTAAAACACTTAGTTGTTGACACTCATGCAATGAGAGGTGCTGATGTTAGCTCTGATCATTACTTCGTAGTGTCACGAGTGAAACTGAATGTTGGTTGGAGGAAAAGGAATAAGAAGAGGCCTATGATATAGAAAGAATAAAGGTTGAAAGGCTCCCTGAAGATCATCAGTGTTACTCTAACTTACTCAGAGAGCGACTGAAGGAGCTGAAGTCATTTGAGAGGGATGTAGAAAAGAAGTGGGAATGTTTTAAGAGCTCTGTTGTCACTGCTAAGACAAAAAGAAATATTAAGAATGACTCAACTGTGGGATATGGTGGACCTACCACACTTGAGAAGGACGGTCCACCATGGAATCGACCTGGACTTTCTAAACGGCGTATGAGAAAGAGATCTCGGCTGAGTGAATGTAAGATTGGTGTATGGAATACTAGAGGTATAAATGGCAAGATGAGTGAGGTGATTGAAGAGATGAATAAGTATAGACTGGATGTGCTGTGTGTAAGTGAAACCCAAAACAAGGAAATTGGGGTAGAAGAAGTGAATGGCACGGTGAGTGTGTGGTCTGGAGTATTAGATAATATGAGGACAGACTGGTGTAGGTGTGATTTTAAGTGAAAAGATGAAGAACAACTTGATTCACTATAGTTGCATAAGTGAGAGAATTCTCTGGATTCGTTTGAAAGTGAAACAAATAAAGGTAACTTGATCACGCTAGTTACGTTAAATGAAAACTTTTACGAAAAGTTCGTAAGTTGGAAGCTTTCGACCTTATCTTAGGTCTTCATCACGCCAATGGAGGACTAAGATTGTTGCCAGATTCTACATTTGAATTTTTCCTATTTTTGTTGCAAATTCAAATGTAGAATCTGGCAACAATCTTAGTCCTCCATTGGCGTGATGAAGACCTAAGATAAGGTCGAAAGCTTCCAACTTACGAACTTTTCGTAAAAGTTTTCATTTAACGTAACTAGCGTGATCAAGTTACCTTTATTTGTTAATATTGTTACTTGTTTTGCCCATCATCGTCATGAAAGTGAAACTTCAGAGAATTGTAATTGTTGTAGTGTATGCTCCTTGTGACTTGGAACCTTCTGATAAGAAAGAAGATTTCTGGAATGAGCTAAAAGCTGTTTTGAGTCAGTTTGGTGCTAAAGAAAAAGTTATAATAGTAGGGGATTTCAATGCTACAATAGGTGTGAAGAATGCAATTTCTGACAATGTTCTGGGTAAGTTTAATGATCCTTGTGTGAATGATAATGTTGAAAGATTAATTGAACTCTGCATTGAGAATGATTTGTGTGTATCTAACACATTTTTCAACCACAAGTATAAACACACATATACTTGGGAAAATCGTACTCTTGGTCAAAAGAGTGTGATAGATTTTGTTGTTTACGATCAGCGTTTGAAACACTTAGTTGTTGACACCCGCGTGATGAGAGGTGCGGATGTTGGTTTTGATCATTACTTGGTAGTGTCACTAGTGAAACTTAATGTTGGTTGGAGGAAAAGGAATAGGAAGAGACCCAGGATAGAAAGAATAAAGGTTGATAAGCTCCTTGAAGATCATCAGCGGTATTCTAACTTACTCAGAGAACGACTGAAGGATCTGAAATCTTGTGAGAGGGATGTAGAAAAGAAGTGGGAATGTTTTAAGAACTGTGTTGTTACTGCTGCTAAAGAGGTCTGTGGCACCACAATAGTGGGTAACAATAGAGGTGATGCTTGGTGGAATAGTGAGATTGATGAGGCAGTGAAGAAAAAGAAGGAAGCCTATTTGGGGATGTTGCAAGGTAGAGTCTCTGTGGATGAATATCGCTGTAAGAAGCGTAAAGCTGCTAAGCTGGTTCGCCACAGTAAGGCAAAAGATAGGAAAGAGAAAGTGGAAAGGCATGAGCTGGCTTTTTGGAAAGATAGAAAGTCCTTCTGGAAGTACACGAGACTCAGGAAAAATAGGGGAAACAAAGTTGTAAGTTGTGTGAAGAATGAAATTGGGGAAATGATATGGGAGCCCAATGAGTTAAGTGACAGATGGGTCGAATACTTCTGTGAGTTATTAGATCAGGAGAGCAAAAATGATTCTGAGACAGATGCAGATGATGTCACAATGAGGGATTAAAGCACAGGAGGGATCTCAAGAGAAGAAGTGTGTAAAGCTCTAAAATCTCTTCAGAATGGTAAGGCTCTTGGAGTTGATGACATAACTGCAGAGATGTTGAAGTATGGTGGTGACTCTATAATTGACTGGTTAACTGAAATTTGCCAGTTGTGCTGGGAGTTAGGAATGGTCCCTCGGGATTGGAAGGATGCTATCATTGTTCCCTTGTATAAGGGAAAAATGATCAGACTGAATGCAAGAACTATCGTGGTATTAGTCTACTGAGTGTGCTAGGGAAAGGGTTTGGTAAGGTTGTTATTGAAAAAGTACGGGGTCTTACATCAGAGAAAGTGTGGGATGTTAAGAGTGGTTTTATGCCTGGTAAAGGCTGCACTAACCAGATTTTTGCATTATGCATGATGATTGAAAAGTATCTGGCTGTTGGGAAGAAAGTTTTTACTGCCTTCATAGATTTAGAGAAAGCTTATGACAGAGTCAATAGGACACTTTTGTGGAAGGTATTGAATGAATATGGTGTTACTGGGAATCTACTTAATAGTGTAAAAGCCATGTATGCTGGTAGTAGAGCTTGTGTACGAGTGAATGGTGTTTTATCAAAATGGTTTTCCATTGGTGCAGGAGTTAGAGACAAGGTTGTGTAATGTCACCATGGCTGTTTAATATATTTATGGATGCATGCATGCGTGAGGTCAAAATAGATAATAGTTGTTTATGTCTTGGTGATATCAGTGTGTGCAGATTGCTGTATGCTGATGACACTGTCCTGTTGGCAGAGAGCAAAAATGAGTTCCAGAGTATGTTGCCTCGGATGCACGAAGTTTGCATGAAATTCAAACTGAGTATAAATAAGGGAAAAACCAAAGTTTTGGTGATTGAGAGAGGAATGGGTAGCACTGAATGTAATGTAAGTATAAATGGCACTGTGATTGACCAGGTCAGTGAGTTTGTGTATTTAGGAAGCATGTTTGACAGAGAGAACAAGTTGGATGGTGAAATCAGTAGGCGAGTGAATTCTTCTTTGAAAGTCATAGCTGCTCTGGGAGGTTTTCACAGGAATGATGGGTTCTCTAGAGAGACCCGCATGGCTGTGTATGAAACAGTAATTGTTCCTACTCTGATGTATGGCAGTGAAACCTGGGTACTGCAGAAGAAACATAGGAGTCGTTTGTGTGCTGGAGAAATGCGCTACTTACGTGGGGTTTGTGGCAAGGCACGATCTGATTGTGTGAGGAATGAAGATGTATTGCAGTTGTGTGATGTAAAGCAAAATGTTGTTAGCAAGGTGGAGACCAATATGCTTCGGTGGTTTGGCCATGTTGAAAGAATGAGTGATGAAATGCTTACTAAGAAAATATTTTCAGCCCAAGTGGCAGGAAGGAAAGGCAGAGGAAGGCCAAGGAAGACATGGGTGGATCAGATTCAGGAGTGTCTGCATGAGAAAAAGATTATGAGTATGAAGTATAAAAGATCTTGTGTATGGCGTATAATGGATATCAGTGAAGCACGAGTTGTATGTCAAGATTGCTGTAAATGGAGAAGTTTGATATGACAACAATAAGTAAAAATATCTGGAAGTTTGTATTTCTTTTTGGAGCTAACCTCTGAATCTCAGAGAACAGCTTAGTGATATGCAAGGGAGAGTTTCTGTGGATGAGTATCGCTGTGAGAAGCATGAAGCAGCTAAACTGGTTTGCCAAAGTAAGGCAAAAGATAGGAAGGAGAAGGTGAAAAGGCATGAATTGGCTTTTTGTAAAGATAGGAAAACTTTCTGGAAGCACATGAGTCTCAGGAAAAATAGGGCAAACAAAGTTGTAAGTTGTGTGAAGAATAGGATTAGGAAAACGAAATGGGAGCCCAATGAGTTAAGTGAAATTTATGGTGATTACTTCTGTGAGTTATTAGATCAAGAAAGCAAAGGTGATTCTGAGGCAGAAGCAGATGATGTCACAGTGAAAGAAGGAAGCACAGGAGGGATCTCAAGAGAAGAGGTGTGTAAAGCTCTAAAATCTCTTCAGAATGGTAAGGCTCTTGAAGTTGGTGGAATAAATGCTGAAATATGATGGTGACTCTGTAATTGACTGGTTAACTGAAATTTGCAAGTTGTGCTGGGAGTTAGGAATGGTCCCTCGGGATTGGAAGGATGATATCATTGTTCCCTTGTATAAGGGAAAAGGTGATCAGACTGAATGCAAGATCTATCGTGATATTAGCCTACTGAATGTGCTCGAGAAAATGTTTGGTAAGGTGATTATTGAGAAAGTACGAGGTCTTATACCTGAGAAAGTGTAGGATGTTCAGAGTGGTTTTATGTAAGGTAAAGGCTGCACTAATCAAATTTTAGCGTTATGCATGATGATTAAAAAATATCTGGCTGTTGGAAAGAAAGTTTTTGCTGCCTTCTTAGTTATAGAGAAAGCTTACAACTGATTAAAAAGGATACTTTTGTGGAAGGTATTGAATAAATATGGTGCTACTGGGAATCTACTTAATAGTGTAAAACCCATGTATGCTAGTAGTAGAGCTTGTGTACAAGTGAATGGTGTTTTATCAAAATGGTTTTCTATTGATGCAGGAGTCAGACAAGGATGTGTAATGTCACCATGACTGTTTAATATATTTATGGATGCGTGCATGCGTGATGCCAAGATGGACAATACTGGTTTATGTCTTGGTAATATCTGTGAGTGCAGATTGCTGTATGCTGATGATACAGTCCTGTTGGCAGAGAGCGAAAATGAGCTGCAGTGTAGGTTGTCCTGGATGTACGAAGTTTGCATGAAATTCAAACTGAGTATAAATAAGGGAAAAACCAAAGTTATGGTTTTTGAGAGAGGAACTGTTAGCACTGAATGTAATGTAAGTGAGAATGACACAGTGATTGATCAGGTGAATGAGTTTGTGTATTTAGGAAGCATGTTTGACAGAGAGAACAAATTAGATGGTGAAATTAGTAGGCAAGTGAATTCTTCATTGAAAGTGATAGCTGCTTTGGGAGGCTTTTACAGGAATGATGAGCTTTCAAGAGAGTCCCGCATGGCTGTGCATGATAATGTAGTTGTTCCTACTCTGATGTATGGCAGTGAAACTTGGGTACTACAGAAGAGACATAGGAGTTGTTTCTGTGCTGGAGAAATGCGTTACTTACGGGGGTTTGTGGCAAGACAAGTCCTGATCGTGTGATGAATGAAGACGTGTTGCACTTGTGTAACGTGAAGAAAAACATTGTTAGCAAGGTACAGACTAATTATTCTTTGGTGATTTGGCCATGTTGAAGGAATGAGTGATGAGATGCATACCAAGAAAAGTGTTTCAGCTCAAATGGCAGAAAGGAAAGGCAGAGGAAGGCCAAGGAAGTCATGGGAGGATCAGATTTAGGCATGTTTACATGAGAAAAAGATTATGAGTATGAAGTATAGAAGGTCTTGTGTACATCGTGTGATGGATGTCAGTGAAGCCCGAGTTGTGTGTCAAGATCGCTGTAAATGGAGAAGTTTGATACAGCAACAGTAAGTAAATAATCAGTTAGAAATTTATCTGGTAGTTTGTATTTCTTTGTGGAGCTAACCTCTGAATCTCAGAGAACAGCTCAGTGATGTGTGTGTAAAAAGATTTCTTTATTTCACTGATGTGAATGGTGATCATTCCACTAAAGTCTACTTGAGTTCAAGTAATGTTAAACTTATATTGAATGATTTTAACTGTGGCAAAAAACTTATTGCTGAAATGTACACTGGTGCAGCAGTAATGGCTGGTCAAATTAGTGGCTAAATAAACAGGTACAAAAACTGTATCTTTATACTACATTTGTTCATGGTTATAGTCATGCACTGAATTTAACTCTTCAGCAATCAGCTTTAAACATCAAGGAGTGCCAAATTTTTTTCCAAACTCTTTCAGGTCTTGCAACATTTTTTTTGAAGTCACCAAAAATGAACATTCACTCTTCAAGGCTTAGAAAAAGTTATCAAGGGTAGCACCTATGAGATTGAATTTTTCTTCAAGACTAGTGACCACTATAAAGGAATTTATGAGCTGCTAATTTTATTTTTTTGTCATGTATATTACAACTCTGCAGACTGGGCCAACGATACGGTTTTGAAAGACCAAGAATTCACATCTTTTATTAAGAGGTTCGAAACTTGGTTCATGGTGAATTTATTTTTGGCAATATTTTCCCTTTTCGATATTCGTTTCAACATTCTACAGACAGAAGGTGCAGATATTGCGCACTGTGCAAAAAAAGTTGATGAACTCGCTAAACAACTGCAAAAAATCCAGGAAAACAACTTCGGAAAAAAATTTCAAGATGCAAATAGATCAAAAGAGTATGGTGAACACGCAGAAAAAAATAAAAATAAAATCAGAAAGTGTGAAGTTGAACAGCCAGGAGATTCACATTATAAAGCTCTGTTCAGTGAAATTTTGGACATTATTTTGACTCAAATAAAAGACCAATTTCAGGGCCTCAGAAAATTGGATTTCTTCTCTTTACTGAACTGTGATATGTATGATGAACACAACAAACATTTTCCCAATTGTGCAGTGAAGTGTTTGGAGAACAATTACAGTTCCTTTTTTTATATTGTTTGGTTGAAGACTGAGTTAGGTGCTTTGTATCATTAAAAGTTAGGTGCTTTGTATCATAGTTAAAGTTAGGTGCTTTCTATCAAAGTTAGGTGCTTTGTATCATATAAATACTGGCAAAGTTAATTCCAACTATCTTTGCAATGATGGCTACAGTGGAAAGGACGTTTTCTGCAATGAAAAGGATCAAAACATACTGCCGCAGTACTGAAGGCCAACAAAGAATGTCTTCCCTAGCTTTAATGTCAATCGAAAAAACTTTGCTCGGACAACTAAGAAAAAGCATCATAATTTTATGATGATATGACTGAAAAATTCACTGAAAAAGATAGACAGGTAAACTTTGCTTAAGTAAAAAAAAACAAAAAAAAAAAACAGCCAATCAATTTTTAGGATGTATTATAGTTTTTTGGTATTCAAGTGTTTTTTAATTTTAATTTCTTGTTGCTTTTATTTGCATTTGATTATTAGTATATTCAGTTTTTAATCCTGCATTATAATCTTCCATGTATATATTGCAATTTTGTATTATACATTATTTCCCACTCCTCTCCCACTAATGAGAGCAAGCCTAGATTTGTAGGTCAGGATTCGCTACTGCTCATCTATGCTAAAAACAGATAAATTGATATGCAAGGAACAGGAACATGAAAACTGGATCCTTAAGGACTGGAAAAGGTTTGTCTGGTGTGACTAATCACACTTTCAGTTAATGCACGAGGATGGACAGACAAGAATATGCTATCAGAAGGTCTAATCAGTGGATTCCAGGTGCCTAGTGTTAACTGTACAAGCTGGTGGAGGCAGTGTCTATAGTCAGTTTTTCTATGCTAAAAACAGATAAATTGTTCTGCACGGAACAGGAACATGAAAACTGGATCCTTAAGGACTGGAAAAGGTTTGTCTGGTGTGACTAATCACACTTTCAGTTAATGCACGAAGATGGACAGACAAGAATATGCTATCAGAAGGTCTAATCAGTGGATTCCAGGTGCCTAGTGTTAACTGTACAAGCTGGTGGAGGCAGTGTCTATAGTCAGTTTTTCTATGCTAAAAACAGATAAATTGATCTGCAGGGAACAAGAACATGAAAACTGGAAAAGGTTTGTCTGGTGTGACTAATCACACTTTCAGTTAATGCACGAGGATGGACAGACAAGAATATGCTATCAGAAGGTCTAATCAGTGGATTCCAGGTGCCTAGTGTTAACTGTACAAGCTGGTGGAGGCAGTGTCTATAGTCAGTTTTTCTATGCTAAAAACAGATAATTTGTTCTGCAGGGAGCAGGAACATGAAAACTGAATCCTTAAGGACTGGAAAAGGTTTGTCTGGTGTGACTAATCACACTTTCAGTTAATGCACGAGGATGGACAGACAAGAATATACTATCAGAAGGTCTAATCAGTGGATTCCAGGTGCCTAGTGTTAACTGTACAAGCTGGTGGAGGCAGTGTCCATAGTCAGTTTTTCTATGCTAAAAACAGATAAATTGTTCTGCACGGAACAGGAACATGAAAACTGGATCCTTAAGGACTGAAAAAGGTTTGTCTGGTGTGACTAATCACACTTTCAGTTAATGCACGAAGATGGACAGACAAGAATATGCTATCGGAAGGTCTAATCAGTGGATTCCAGGTGCCTAGTGTTAACTGTACAAGCTGGTGGAGGCAGTGTCTATAGTCAGTTTTTTCTATGCTAAAAACAGATAAATTGATCTGCAGGGAACAAGAACATGAAAACTGGAAAAGGTTTGTCTGGTGTGACTAATCACACTTTCAGTTAATGCACGAGGATGGACAGACAAGAATATGCTATCAGAAGGTCTAATCAGTGGATTCCAGGTGCCTAGTGTTAACTGTACAAGCTGGTGGAGGCAGTGTCTATAGTCAGTTTTTCTATGCTGAAAACAGCTAAATAGATCTGCAGGGAACAGAAACATGAAAACTGGAAAAGGTTTGTCTGGTGTGACTAATCACACTTTCAGTTAATGCACGAGGATGGACAGACAAGAATATGCTATCAGAAGGTCTAATCAGTGGATTCCAGGTGCCTAGTGTTAACTGTACAAGCTGGTGGAGGCAGTGTCTATTGTCAGTTTTTCTATGCTAAAAACAGATAATTTGTTCTGCAGGGAGCAGGAACATGAAAACTGAATCCTTAAGGACTGGAAAAGGTTTGTCTGGTGTGACTAATCACACTTTCAGTTAATGCACAGACAAGAATATGCTATCAGAAGGTCTAATCAGTGGATTCCAGGTGCCTAGTGTTAACTGTACAAACTGGTGGAGGCAGTGTCTATAGTCAGTTTTTCTATGCTAAAAACAGCTAAATTGATCTGCAGGGAACAGAAACATGAAAACTGGATCCTTAAGGACTGGAAAAGGTTTGTCTGGTGTGACTAATCACACTTTCAGTTAATGCACGAAGATGGACAGACAAGAATATGCTATCAGAAGGTCTAATCAGTGGATTCCAGGTGCCTAGTGTTAACTGTACAAGCTGGTGGAGGCAGTGTCTATTGTCAGTTTTTCTATGCTAAAAACAGATAATTTGTTCTGCAGGGAGCAGGAACATGAAAACTGAATCCTTAAGGACTGGAAAAAGTTTGTCTGGTGTGACTAATCACACTTTCAGTTAATGCACAGACAAGAATATGCTATCAGAAGGTCTAATCAGTGGATTCCAGGTGCCTAGTGTTAACTGTACAAGCTGGTGGAGGCAGTGTCTATAGTCAGTTTTTCTATGCTAAAAACAGCTAAATTGATCTGCAGGGAACAGAAACATGAAAACTGGATCCTTAAGGACTTGAAAAGGTTTGTCTGGTGTGACTAATCACACTTTCAGTTAATGCACGAAGATGGACAGACAAGAATATGCTATCAGAAGGTCTAATCAGTGGATTCCAGGTGCCTAGTGTTAACTGTACAAGCTGGTGGAGGCAGTGTCTATTGTCAGTTTTTCTATGCTAAAAACAGATAATTTGTTCTGCAGGGAGCAGGAACATGAAAACTGAATCCTTAAGGACTGGAAAAGGTTTGTCTGGTGTGACTAATCACACTTTCAGTTAATGCACAGACAAGAATATGCTATCAGAAGGTCTAATCAGTGGATTCCAGGTGCCTAGTGTTAACTGTACAAGCTGGTGGAGGCAGTGTCTATAGTCAGTTTTTCTATGCTAAAAACAGCTAAATTGATCTGCAGGGAACAGAAACATGAAAACTGGATCCTTAAGGACTGGAAAAGGTTTGTCTGGTGTGACCAATCACACTTTCAGTTAATGCACGAAGATGGACAGACAAGAATATGCTATCAGAAGGTCTAATCAGTGGATTCCAGGTGCCTAGTGTTAACTGTACAAGCTGGTGGAGGCAGTGTCTATAGTCAGTTTTTCTATGCTAAAAACAGATAAATTGATCTGCAGGGAATAAGAACATGAAAACTGGAAAAGGTTTGTCTGGTGCGACTAATCACACTTTCAGTTAATGCACGAGGATGGACAGACAAGAATATGCTATCAGAAGGTCTAATCATTGGATTCCAGGTGCCTAGTGTTAACTGTACAAGCTGGTAGGGGCAGTGTCTATAGTCAGTTTTTCTATGCTAAGAACAGATAAATTGTTCTGCACGGAACAGGAACATGAAAACTGGATCCTTAAGGACTGAAAAAGGTTTGTCTGGTGTGACTAATCACACTTTCAGTTAATGCACGAAGATGGACAGACAAGAATATGCTATCGGAAGGTCTAATCAGTGGATTCCAGGTGCCTAGTGTTAACTGTACAAGCTGGTGGAGGCAGTGGATTCCAGGTGCCTAGTGTTAACTGTACAAGCTGGTGGAGGCAGTGTCTATAGTCAGTTTTTCTATGCTAAAAACAGATAAATTGATCTGCAGGGAACAAGAACATGAAAACTGGAAAAGGTTTGTCTGGTGTGACTAATCACACTTTCAGTTAATGCACGAGGATGGACAGACAAGAATATGCTATCAGAAGGTCTAATCAGTGGATTCCAGGTGCCTAGTGTTAACTGTACAAGCTGGTGGAGGCAGTGTCTATAGTCAGTTTTTCTATGCTAAAAACAGATAAATTGATCTGCAGGGAACAAGAACATGAAAACTGGAAAAGGTTTGTCTGGTGTGACTAATCACACTTTCAGTTAATGCACGAGGATGGACAGACAAGAATATGCTATCAGAAGGTCTAATCAGTGGATTCCAGGTGCCTAGTGTTAACTGTACAAGCTGGTGGAGGCAGTGTCTATTGTCAGTTTTTCTATGCTAAAAACAGATAATTTGTTCTGCAGGGAGCAGGAACATGAAAACTGGATCCTTAAGGACTGGAAAAGGTTTGTCTGGTGTGACTAATCACACTTTCAGTTAATGCACAGACAAGAATATGCTATCAGAAGGTCTAATCAGTGGATTCCAGGTGCCTAGTGTTAACTGTACAAGCTGGTGGAGGCAGTGTCTATAGTCAGTTTTTCTATGCTAAAAACAGCTAAATTGATCTGCAGGGAACAGAAACATGAAAACTGGATCCTTAAGGACTGGAAAAGGTTTGTCTGGTGTGACTAATCACACTTTCAGTTAATGCACGAAGATGGACAGACAAGAATATGCTATCAGAAGGTCTAATCAGTGGATTCCAGGTGCCTAGTGTTAACTGTACAAGCTGGTGGAGGCAGTGTCTATTGTCAGTTTTTCTATGCTAAAAACAGATAATTTGTTCTGCAGGGAGCAGGAACATGAAAACTGAATCCTTAAGGACTGGAAAAGGTTTGTCTGGTGTGACTAATCACACTTTCAGTTAATGCACAGACAAGAATATGCTATCAGAAGGTCTAATCAGTGGATTCCAGGTGCCTAGTGTTAACTGTACAAGCTGGTGGAGGCAGTGTCTATAGTCAGTTTTTCTATGCTAAGAACAGATAAATTGTTCTGCAGGGAACAGGAACATGAAAACTGGATCCTTAAGGACTGGAAAAGGTTTGTCTGGTGTGACTAATCACACTTTCAGTTAATGCACGAGGATGGACAGACAAGAATATGCTATCAGAAGGTCTAATCAGTGGATTCCAGGTGCCTAGTGTTAACTGTACAAGCTGGTGGAGGCAGTGTCTATAGTCAGTTTTTCTATGCTAAAAACAGATAAATTGTTCTGCAGGGAACAAGAACATGAAAACTGGAAAAGGTTTGTCTGGTATGACTAATCACACTTTCAGTTAATGCATGAGGATGGACAGACAAGAATATGCCATTAGAAGGTCTAATCAGCAGATTCCAGGTGCCTATTGTTAACTGTACAAGCTGGGGAGGCAGTGTCTATAGTCAGTTTTTGTGGTGGGCATTAAGTTTCTTAATACCTCTGAAACAGTATTTGGATGTCACAAGGTATCTCAATTGACAACACTGTAGACCAGGCACACCTGTACATGGTGTTTCCTAATGAAGAGGGCAACCTCCAGCAGGATAATGTGCCATGTCTCAAATAATCACACAATGGTTCCTGGGGCACAGCAATGACTTCAAAGTGCTAAAATGGCATCCACTGTCTCCAGTTATTAACCCAACTGAACAACTGTGGGATGAGATTGAGAGAGCCATTCGAAGCAGAGATCCTCCTCCAATGAACATTTCACAATTGCCTGGATGAATATACCTGAAGAATAATATCATCACCTTGTTGAATACATGTCACACCAAATCTAAGCTGTTTTGAAGGTCAGGTGCAATCCAACATGTTATTAGGTAGTTGTTCCCAGTGTCGGCTCGTGGCAACTGAAACAGGTGGGGCCAGTAGCCGAAGTCAAACAATGAAAAAAAAAAAAATGTCATTATTAGGCCAACTATTCAGACCCCCACCCTACCCCCAAGATTCCTTTACTCTGCCTCTGTTTACCCCCTTGACTCACAATAATGCCCAAATCAGGCAGGAATGTGTCAACTATTGTATTGCACACGGAAAAAATTTCCTCAGAATAGAATGCATAATTATTAACAGAAAAATGTTAAAACTCCTTACATAAAATTTTTACCTTAAAACATATGAGCATTAATTTATGTTAGTTGTGCTTTGTGTTTCTTCAGATTTCTCAACTGAGGAATAATCACAGGATTCACAGGATAAAAAAATGTAGTGAAAAAAATAATAACCCTAAATATATGCAGGGAGGGAATGTTTCATGAATTTCGTCCCATATAGAATGAGTACAATACTACCATTTGCATTATTTGAAAGGTTTAACCTTTTCTTTTAAAGAACTTGTGAAACCTAAAAACATATATGTACTCATGTGCAAATTATACTTACAGGTTTTCTCATTTATTTATTTATTTTTAACATAGAAAATTCTTTTTTTTTTTTTTTTTTGATTGGAGGTTTAACGACCACCGTGAGCAACTCAATGGGCTATAAGCAGTCGCCCGTCCCTAATTTAGGGTCACTGGTTCCAGGGAAGGGAGAGAGCCAGTGCCGTAAGACAAACACAACATCCATGCCTCACCGGGATTCGAACCCAGACCCCTGACGGGCGAATGATCAGAGGCCAGCGCCTTAGACCACTGCGCCACCGGGGCGGCCATAGAAAATTCTCTCAGTTAAAACTGAAATTAGTTCTGCAAAGCGCTTTGTAAACTTCATACTCTTGGAAACTCAAATTCTTGGGCTGATAAGCACTGAGTTTTTTAAGTGAAGCTTTTCGACTCAAATTCTTGGGCTGATGAGCACTGTGTTTTTTTAAGTGAAGCTCAAACTAAAAATTCTTGGGGTGATAAGCACTGAGTTTTTAAGTGAAGCTTTTCTTCCAGATTTAAAGCAAAGAACAGAGATTTTAACAAAATATCTACTCCATTCACTGTAATCGACAAGTAAAAAAGTCACGACACAAAGGAACAACACATCACCGAGAGAGACACACACAGAAAAAACAACTAACTGAACTTTGAGCTTGGTCGGGGTAAGCTTCTCTGTCAACCCACGGTATTAAGGAAATGGATACTCTCCTGGCCAATCAAATTAGCGCGGGGCCAGATCTACAGCTCTTTTTGCACACGCGTTAAGGCAGTGTTGTATGTAGGTCATCATACTGAATGAGACTGGGAGGAAATCGTCTCCTCTTCACTTGCGTAGTGATGTTACTGGGGCCTGTTGAAGCTGGCCCCAATAACCTCACACTCCGAACATGATCTCTTTCCTCAGGAAATAGTTTTTCGTTTTTGAAGGAAACTTTTCCCTTAGGTAATGGTTTTTGAAGGGAAAGGTTTATTACCATGTAGTTAAGAGAGAGAATAAGAATCAGGGAAAAAAATATTTTTAAAAATATAAATTTTTAGGTGGGGCCCGGCCCCTTTGGCCCCTAACAACGAACCGCCCCTGGTTGTTCCTAATAATTTGCTATTTCAGTGTATTTTCTGATTTATGCCAGTAAATGTGTGTGTAACATTAATCTTACAAGTCACTTATCATAAAGGATTATTTGAAAAACTTCAGATGATTAGCAAAATAATCCATGTTACACTTGGTCTGGAACTAAACAATAAAATAAAAAAAAATAATTCTCTCTCCCATTAAGCAACAAGAAAACTTCCTTCTACAAGAAGGACTGGTCCAGAGTATAAACTGCAATTGTGAGAACACCTATGCATGAGAAACTGGGAGACAATTTCAAACCCATGAAGTAGAACATAAAGCAGCTATAAGGAATGTTTCCAACAAAACAGGCCTTGACAGTCACATTCAAAGCACCAGCAATTCAATTAACTGAGACTCCATAAAAATGCTTTCACATCAACAGCACTTTATGAAAAGGAAGTTGGGAAAAAATTCTAAATATTGGAAGAAGAAGAGGTGTCCCAATCAACAAACAGAAAGGCTGGGAATTACCACATGAGTGGCAGCACCAACTCTTTTGAGACAGTCATGATGACAGGTTGGTGTGCAACCCAAAAATTTGACAATGTAAATAAGTGTCATCCTAGTAATACCTGTATAATCAAGTTATATTTTTTAAATAAAAGAACAAAAGGCCTTGAGTGAGATGCGTGATGGATGTCAGTGAAGCTCGAGTGCTGTGCTGAAATTACTGTAAATGAAGATGTTTGATATATCAACAGTAAGTAAAATCTAGTTCCATCAGTTTTAAACTTTAATCTGGCAAATGAGCTTTTTTGAGGGGCTAATTTCTGAATTGTGGGGAACAGCTTAGTGATATGTGTGCATGCACATAACAAATGGTTTATTGTTTGATTTTTAAGAGCACAACAGCATTAAGATGAGAAATTTTTCATATATAAAAGGGGGGCCTACAAACAGCTGTGAGTAAGATGACAGAGATTATTATTTCCAACAAGTGAAGAGGTGTGACCATTTTTACTGTGTTACCAGCAACCAGCATCTATTATCCTATTAAGGCCCCCTCCCCCTATCATTAAAGTTGAGAGTTTTCTTTTGTCCGCAGGATTTTATGTTTTTTGGGGGACATGAGGTAAGGGGTATTTATAAGCACAAATTGCTGTATTTATATTTCTGGAAACTTTATTTGTCAATAAAAAAAGAATAAAATATAACCACATATTTTTGACACCACAACTGTCATGATCATTTTCCAATCAAAGTTCAAGAATTTAAAAGTGTTGTTCTGTCTATTACAGCAACTTGGAGTTCTTTACCTCCCTGTCACGGAGATATTTCATGACACCAGGGCCAGATTAAGGCTTTAGTGGGCCCCTAGGCTAAGACATTTGAATGGGCTACCAAGGGTAAGACATCTGACTGGGCCCCCAAAGAACTTATAATGGAAAATCATTATTGAAGTCCATTAAAATATAAAACTGTAGTAATGTGCTTGTGATAATTAATACGTACTGCATTCTTCAAATTAGTAAAGTACCTGTAGAGTGTTCATAAAAATTCACTGTATTTTCCACTGTTCTCAAAAGAACATGAGTTAAAAACTTAAGATTCCTGGATTTTGTCTTGGAATTTTTGATAATTTAGCATTGTATATTTTTCTTGGTGCATCTTTTTTGTTATGAAATGTGAAGTCACAGTGGATTTTGCCCATTAATGATTTCAAGTGCAAGCAAGGAAGTGTGGGTGGATGGTAGTGAAAAAACTGAAACTGTGCCGCTGCACACAGCAACCTGACACATTTGCCCTTAGTGAGTCATTGCCTTGAAATCTGTTTGTCTTCTAGTCATTGTTCATACAAGACAAAACTAAAACTATTTTCATTCTCTCCATACATAAATATACAATTATAAGCTGTGTATTATTTGCGCTGTAGCGGCATGCCTACTGGGCCCTTGGTAATGGTGGGCCCTAGGCTATAGCCCCGTTAGACCCCTCCCCTTAAACCAGCCCTGTTCAAGATTCTGAAACTGTCTAAGTCATGCACATCACCTTTAGTCCAAGCATTTATTTCCAGTAAAAGCAAAAGACATGGCCAATAGCAAAAGTCTGTTTGTTTTTTCTCAGCCACATAGTCGCAAATAATCAGAAAACCAAGAATCCTGAAAGTGATGGACTATAGTTTTAGATTGTTTTTTAAATATTTTTAGTGAAGGAGTGGTTCTGCATTTTTTTCAATTACTTTCATTTTTTCATCATAATTTCTGGCAGAAAATGATACATTCAGCACTCATAACTAAACAAGTACATTTACTCATTATATTAATATTCAAAGGATCCAAAGTACTGGGTGATCCAAAAGTCTTGCACATTTTGAAAACATAATAACTCATGGAGTTTTGAGAGTAGGGCAATGCAGTTTGTGTAGAAATGATCAGAATGACTGAGTTTTTTATGAAATCACATAACTTTTTACTCATTTTACTTACATTTTTCATTGCCAGATGGCGCCATAGGCGAACAGGTCTGGGATAGTGGGTATAAAAGCAGCAGCTGAGAAGCAACCACAAGTCACAGCAGTCCGTGTCAGTATGCTGTCATTACCGGACAAAGCGCTCTTGGTGAAATTGTTTTATTGCAAAGCTGAATGTGCGAGTGCTGCGTTGAGAGCCTACCGGTCACTGAAAGGTGATCGCAGTAGGAAAGGACTGATGGAAAGTGCTGCGCTGCGGCGAATGGTGAAAAAATTCGAAGAAACAGGATCTTTGGTAGCACGGCCACAAAGCGGTAGACCACGAACATGTGCTGCTGTAGCAGAGACGATTACGTAGAAAATAGATGTGATTGCAATGTCATCTGCACATGGCAACTCCAGTGCTTGCCATGTTTCTCAGCAAACAGGCATTCCATACGGTACTGTATGGCGAACATTACGACAGATTCTGCACAGATACCCGTACAAACTGCAACAGCATCACGAATTACAAGCTGGCGATTATGTGCAGTGTCAGGAGTTTGCAGCATTGTTTTTTTAGAATTCGAAATGTTTTTATTTAGAATTCAAAAAATTCAACTTACTTCCTGTGTTTGTGGATTGATTTCTCTAGTAGGGAACTGAAAAGTTCTTTTGTTTTTCCTAGGGGATGGAGACATATCTCTAACAAACTGAGATAACGATGATGTTGATGAAGTTTCTTCTTGATTATTATCAGAACGGTGAATGCCACTGATCACAGAGAAAGGTTCATTTGCTAAAATATCAAAGAAATATTTCAGAACACAACAAAATTTACCACTTAACATATATATGCTGAACTAAAACATAAAACTGACTCACAAATAAAAACATACAATTAAATTGAAACTCAAAATCAGCAACTGATTTTTAAAGATTAAAAATAATACTGACTGGCTATGGAAGGAAATCATTAGCACAGAACTTTAAATTTAATAGCCATTACTTTTATTCTTTGAAAATAAGAAAAAGTGTTAAGTAAAGTTATCAATCAAAGCAGAAGCCATGTTTAACAGGGAGGAAAAAATAAAGTAAACCTCACATTCAAAATAACTACAAATATAGCCCTAAACAACAGGATAAGAATTTCGCAGAATCTTTTATTTGGCTTTACTCAGAGACAAACTAAATCACTCAATCCGATGAACTAACTCTTGAATATCAAAAAGCCAGCAGAAATTATCAGAGTTCTTCATTGGTATGTAAACATTCCAACCTCTTTGTTGCCGTCCAGGGTCTACTTTGAAAGCTTTCACATGTTGGTTTTGCTGGTGAAAATGTATAAAATGTTTATATGTAAACATTATTATGTAGGATAACATATTCGTGATTTGGAAGATAGCCAACCATTTAAAGGTGAGTGGTGTTTCTATTCAATTTGGCTTACATTGATGTGTAAAACAGAGCACAGAAATTATGCCTTTCACAATATGTACCTACATACACTGAAGTGCCAAAAAAACTGGTACAGACGAGCTTATGCAAAATACATAGCAACGTCACCTATGCGCGTACTCGGTTGCGTCTGCCAGTGCGTATATAAAGCGATATACAACCTTGCCAGCTGTCAAAGCTGTTTTCGGCATAAGAATGACAAGTAATAACGATTTAAGCGATTTTCAAAGACCATTGCAAGGGTGTACTGTGACTACAAGAATTCCGGCAAAACCTCCAACCTACGATACCAGTGTGGCCGTAAAAAGACATTGGGTGAGCGTGACCATCGTCGGCTGTCAAGAATTGTTTCACGCAATAGGCATGAAACACTCTCGCAGGTATCATCGGAATTCAATGCTGGAGCCTCAACAAGCATCAGCGTCCGGACTGTGCAACGTACCCGGTACGATAAGGGCTTTGGGAGCCAACGCCCAACTCGAGTCCCCTTGCTGGGTGCATGACACAGAGCTATGCACCTCGCTTGGGCACGGCAACACCGCCACTGGACACTTGATGACTGGAAACAAGTAGCCTGGTCTGACGAGTTGCGTTTCCAACTTTATCGGGCAGATGGAAGGATTCGTATGTGGCACAAACCCTATAAGCCATGGATCCCGCCTGTCAACAGGGAACTGTACAGGCTGGGGGGGGGGGGTCCGTAATGGTATGGGATGTGTTTAGCTAGACTTTACTGGGACACCTGGTACATCTGTAAATGTCTGTGACTGGCCAACGCTATGTGTGCATCTTTTCTGACGAGGAACACCTGTTCATGTCCTGCATTCATGCTGATGGGTTGGGCCTGTTCCAACAGGACAATGCACCTCCACAGAAGTGTCAGGATGCCCCATTATGTTTAGAGGAGCATTCACCTGAGTTTGGGGTGTTGCCATCCCACCCAAGTCTCCAGATCTGAACGTCATAGAACACATTTGGGATGCCATGCAACGCACTATTGAACACAGGAATCATAGACCTCGGAATACACCCGAATTGTGGAACGGTCTGCAGGAAGTATGGTGTGCATTGCCTACAGCATATTTCCAGAAGCTAGTGGAGTCCATGCCCCGTCGTATTTCTGCAGTGCCGCGCTTCCGTGGGGGACCTACCAAGTATTAGACTGGTGTACCAGTTTTTCTGGCACTTCAGTGTATATCTGAGGCTTTTAACATATAATCTTTATCTTTTATGTTGGAGTGCAAGACTGACTTAAGATCTCACCGGATATAAGCTGAACAATAAAAACTTCAGACAGAAGTTGATTGTTGAATAAATAATATTCAGAAAGTAAAATTTGTGAGATATGTTGACATCGTCAAATTGAGCAACTACTTGAATTTCAATTGCAAAATTGAATACAAATAACTGTGCAGTTTGAAAAATTTTAATTAGAGCAATGTTTTTACTAAACCAGATCTATGTAGTTTTTGAAGACGAGGAACCTCCTGAACAAAATTTTGCACAGTGGAAGAAAAAGAAGTAAATATGTCCCTTTGTTGAAGAATAAGTGATTGTAATATAGCTATTCGTGTAACTGCTGAAGATGCCTGGGTTACTCTGAAAACTTTTATGACAGATCTATGGGAAAAATGTATTAACATTTTTCTCAAAATTTCCAAGAAACTATGGGAGAAAATATGTTAGATGTCCATCTTGCAGACATGTTGTTTTCACTGGAAACAAACACTGATCATAACTTTAGAAGTTAGACCAGATGATTAACTTACTTGGGAATTTGCAAGGGCAAACTTAGTTGATGAATATGACAGGAAGAAAGAAAAAAAGAAACAAACAAACAAAACAAACTCACACACATCAAACACTGTAAATGCATGCAGGCAACAAACAAACACATAGCATAGGAATGATAAGTATTGTATGCTCTTTCCTTGAAAGATACAGTACAGTTCATCTGAGTTAGTGCTGTGACTGATAACAGGTTGCCTTCAAGTTCTGAAATGTACAGCACATTTTCAAGTGTTACCTTGTGACCTTCATTCTGAAGCATTTTGACATTTAGCACTCCTTTACCAATTCCTGCTGTGAGTAGCCTCACACCATTTACTACCGCAACCAAGTTTTCAGAACTTTCTGTTAATTGTGTGAAAAAATCAACATTTTTACTCGTGTGACTTGCTGCACCATTCCAAGTTTTGTACATTTTCTGATGCTTTCAAGATGTAATATTCCTATCTATTTCAGGATTTTTGGGAATTGTGTAAACACCTTTATGAACACTGAGAACTTTTGTTTGTTGATAATTAGCATTTGTATCCTGCATTTCCCTTGTGGAAGTGGTTGGTCTTAATGATGCATTATTTATTTCTAAACTATCTTGGAGATCCTGTGATGCTTTTGAGCTACTCAGAAGTATGCCTTATTGCTGTTCAACCGTCTGATGTGTACAAACATTTAGTTTGTGTTTTTGGTGATTACGGGGGTCATATCAAAAGTCCTGCACACTGTATGTTTTTGGGAAAAGTGTGAAGTAACGAAAAAAACTTGTCTTATTGCCATTCATTTGTACTTCCTCCACTGCTAATGACAGCTTGCCAGCAGTAATGCAGGTCCTGGATGGCCTGTAGTACGCCATCTTTGTTCAGCTGTCATATTATTCAGGTCACATACAATGACAGTTTGTCCAAAGGTTCGTAGTGGATGCCACGAAAGCGATTTTTTAACTTTGGGAAAAGATCAAAGTCAGGTGGACTGAGATCAGGGCTGTATGATGAATGGGATAAAGTTTCCCAGCCATATTTCGACAAAAGTCCCTGTACCGACGCAGCACCATGACATGATGCATTGTCAAGCAGCAAGATCACTCCCGCTTTCAACAAGTTGGGACGATTTTGACAAATTTTTAGTCTCAACTTTGTCTTCAGAAAGACACGATAATGTTGTGCATCAACATTTTGCCCTACCATCACTCAATCAGAGACCACAACATCCTGGGCATTGTATGCAAAAATAATCATTTGCTTCACTTTGAATTGTTGCCGACGACACTTTGAGGGGTGTGGGGAACTTGGACGCCTCCATTCTGCTGATTGTGACTTCAGTTCTGGCTCAAAATCACGTGTCCAAGTCTCATCAATTGTGACAGTTCTGTTCAGGAAGATGTTGCTCTCCCTCTTGAACCTGTGGAGGTGATCCTGTGCGATGCTCATTCTGGCTGCCTTCTGCTCAGTGGTAAGTTGATGGGGCACCCAGCGTGCAGTGATTTTTCTTTCTCCCAGTGAATCGGTCAAAATCCGGTAAACAGACATGGTGGACAAATTTGCCTGATGAGCAATCTCCTCGACTGTCAAACGGCGATTCTCTTTGAGAAGCACTGCAACAATGGTGACAGATGCTTTGTCTGTCGCCATTTGAGGTCAGCCTGAGTGGTGATTATCTTCAATGCTGCTTCAGCCCTCCTGGAAGTACGATGCCCAGCAATAAATTGTTTTTCTATCAAGAGTTCCTTCCCCACAAACTTCTTGCAAGGCAGTGTGGATCTTCGTCGGAGGTTTCCTCACAGTTTTTATTTTCATGTACAAGGGCTGGTCTAAAGCCATGACTCGACCTGAGGAGCTGCATACTCCCATTTCCAAACCCTCCGACGTCTACACAGCAAATGATAGCGAATTGTTCTGACACCACTGCTTTGCTGAGAGTCTGGCCTTGACGTGACACAATCATTTTCCCGATTGCATCATCTGCTTCTGTTTTAGATTAACAAGTGCACAACTTTTGTTATGACCCTCGTATTTTGCTTCTTTGAAGAATGTTGTTCCCCATTTTTATTCTTAAGGCACCAGCATTCATCTTTGTTATGACTGGATTTATGACAATATGTGCAATATTTCTTCATTACATTACTTGAGCTATTACTACTGTTGTTGGGACAGTTCTTCTTGGAAGAGTGTCCTTTAAATGCATATGTATTTTGTGGGGATTGTGATGTGTGAGATTTTCTCACATACTCATCTATTAGCTTGCTACTAACATACTCTAGGAGGGTAAGCTCATCTTCTGATTTACTTTCAAGTGAGGCCATGAGTATCAAATATGATCCAGGAAGACTACATAAAAGAACTGCACTCAGGTGTGAATCCTTGATAGGTTCACCAATACAGTTCAGTTTTTCTGCCAATTCCATTACCCCTTTAATGTGCTTGTGCAGTGTTATTACCCCACTGAACTTCATAGAATACAGCTTCCTTAACAGAAACAACTTAGTAGAAAGATTTTGCCTCTCATGAATTGATTTTAATTTGTTTCATGTGTGTTGTGCAGTGTTTTGATGTAGCACATGAATTATCTGTAAGTCACCAATGTGTAAGCAAATGAGGGCTTTTGCCAACTTATTTTTCTTCACTCATTCTTGGTCTGGATTTTCTGGTTTTATTCCAAACACTATTTCATCTAGACCATCTCTGATTAACAGCTGACTGAGCTTAAATTTCCATATTGCAAAGTTGTTATGGTTTAGTTTTTCTACTTGTACACTTTCACAATAGAATGCCATCTTGAACTTTATATTTAGCACTTTACTTTTCCTTGAAAAGTTTCTTTCCTTTGAACTACTAGATTGTGAATCACTTTGATATATCAATATTATTTTCAATACAATATTTCCTGCATATTAGTCTTATAATCATTGAAAGGCATAAGATTAATTAGATTCAATTGTTTTGTTCCATTATGTTTTAGCTTCAGAATATATATGAAGAAACATCGTATGACAGTACAATAAATTTCAAAAATTTTACCTGGGAAGGTGATGAAGAATTTTATTCCATAAGACAACAAGACCACACACACACACATTTGCACACTGATTATAATCTAATGAAGTTAATAAAACCAAACTGCGAATTCATGACATTGAGTCATTAAAAGATCATCTTGGATGTTTCAATCTGAAGTAAACGTTTTAGTCTTTCTAATACCTGTAAAAAGTTTTACATACATGGCACGAAACTGAATAAACATTTTACACCTTGTACTACAAAAGTTTTCCTTTTGCACTATGCGTATTCAAGTTTTTTAGCGACACACCAGCAACTCAATCAAAGACAACCTTTTCGGAACTCTACACACAATTCTCTGATTACTGTTAGTGCAAACACTAATGCTCAGTCAAAAAGAAAACAGACTTGACTTGAAAAAATTGTTTAGGGTAATAAAAAAAATATCTTGTGATGTCAATGTTCAACAAATACCCACTAAAATACCCATTTTGCAAAAATAAAATACCTAGGTATTTTACACCACTGGTCCTGGCCATGTGGATTAAGATTAATATATGTATTCTGTGTCACAAACCAACTTGTGTGCCTGACATGTGATTTGTGAATGAATGCTTCATTAATTTCTGTTGTTTTTTAAACTTCCCAAGAATGAGAAGTAGTATAAAACCAACAAAAAAAATAAAATAAAAAAACAACTGAAAAGTCTGGAGCAATTGCCTTGAGTCTCGAAATACATAATAATTTTTACGTGAAAGGTGGTGGGATAAATAAACAGCACAAATGATGAACAATTCCAGTGATGAATATAAGAACTGACTGGCTAAATAATAAAACAGAAATATGAAAAATTAAGAAGTACCCGATTGTATGTAGTGGCATATTCAGACGTGCCAAGCTTCAAAATCTAAAAATCAGGAGTTTTTTTACAGCTCATAAAATCACATGAGCGCTATTTTTTATCGACATTTTTTAGATGCAGGAGCAATTTTCAAGTAGTAGTATTATTGGTACATAGCCTTTTTAATGTTTAAAAAGTTATTCTAAATGCAGACTGTATGTTTATATGCAAAATAAAAAGCATAGTGAAAATAGTTGTCAACCAGATACAATTAATAGCATTTTTTTTCGCCCTCGAATTTCTGTTTTTGAAAATTTTTCCTCCATTTTCAGACTGAAATACAAATATTTACGGAATAAAATGATATATAACAACAATACTGGACAGAGGCAACATCACAGGAAAAAGAAATTACAATTACAAAAAAATCTTTATTTCGTTTACTTCCATCTTTGAAAGACGAAATACTGTCTCAATGCGTATTTTTACGGATTGGTAAAATTCTTCGATGAGTAGTTTTACACGCCGAGGAAAATTCACGATGCATATTTTTTACGCCCCGAGAAAAAATTCCGGACGCGTACTTTTATGCGGGGAGAAAAATTCGAGATGCGTATTTTTACGCGTTGATAAAATTTTGATGCGTACTAGACGCGTTATTAGATTACGCATTTTGGAGAACTCTGGTCGGCACGTCACTTGAGCACTCCCATGGAGAGAGAGAGAGAGAGAGAGAGAGAGAGAGAGAGCTACAGCACGACGCTAAGCCATCGTTATCTTGATGGCTCCGCATGAAGCCGGCGAGTCAAAGATGACATCATCGTGAAACACGGTGCTTGTAAGGTCCGATAGAAAATCTAAATGGATGGTTCAGGGGATTGAAATATTTCAATTGAGCAATTGAAATAAAAAATCCGTAAAAAAAGACTTCTACCCATAAATCAGCAAAATTAAGCAGAAATCCGTAAAAGTTAGCAAGTATGCAACATCCCATGCCCCACTGCGATTTGAACCAGGACCCATCTCGGACAATTTGTCGAAAGCCGGCACTCACTTTCACAACTTTATTATGCAGCAAAGACAATAACAGCTAATATGTAAAGAAGAAACAAATTGCCAAAGACATGGTATAAAATAAAACATTAAAAACTGCAAAAGTGGCGTAATGCAAAAGGAAAAATCTCTCGCAAAAAGTAAGTGAAAGGAATGAGGGAAAAAAAAAATCACAAACTAAGTGTACACAAAATGCCACAATAGAAAATAAAACAAAGCTGACAATAACAGATTCACAATTAGAGATGAACAAAGGAGCACATTAATCTTCTACAAAATGCGATGAAGAAGGGAAAAAGAGACAAGCATGGTGCAAAACAAGAAATAAAAATCTCCACAGTAAAGCAAGACTGAAAAGCACTGCTCAAAACTCTGAAGAAAACATAAACAGAGCTCACAGCTAAGAGTGGGGAGACGTGAAACAATAAGTAGGTCACAGCTGGCGCGCAAATGTTTTTGTAACCAACATAAAATAGAACGCTGCGCCACCGGGGTCGGCTTTCTATTTGCAGATATGAGGAGAGGAAAAGAACGATACTGATGACTGTAGATGCAGTCTTGCATCAACGCAGAAAGAAAAAGATTTCACAAGCGATTCGAAATCTTTTTCTTCTGCGTCGATCCAAGGCGTCGGCGAAAATCGGGAGAATTTGACATTTATCCGGAGGGCAGGAGGAATGGCTGAAAATCGGGAGTCTCCCGCCTAAATCCGGAGAGTTGGCATGTCTGCATATTATACCAAAAAAAGTACATAAGAACATAATCAGCATCATCTCCCACAAAAACTCGTAATTGTTTCCACAGTAGTAACAAAAACATCCATTAAGATATTTCAAAAAAATGATATAACAAGTCAGAGCTACATTAAAAATCTCTCTGTGTGTGTGGAAGGAGGAGAGGTCCAGATACAGTGAAACTCCGATTTTATGCTTTTCAGCAGACCAGATAAAAAGTTGTATAATGGGGGAAAACGTAAAACCAAGGTCAAGGTAAAACAAAGTTTACAGGCATATATAAAGTGTACAAAAACATACAATGCAATGTACACTAGTAGTACTATACTAGTACACAGTATGTATTGTAAACACATTTATATTAAACCAAAAAAAAAAAAAGCAGTATAACTACAGACACACTTACATTATGGGATGTTGGTTTGAAAAAAATCAGTAATTTCCATTTACTTTCTATTTTTAGTGTTTAATCAAGCAAAGCTTTCTGAATAATTGAAAGGCTTTGCAAGTGCTTTTCTTGGAAATCGTGACAAAGGAAAATTTTTTTTAACAAGTTTTAATTCATTTAATGCTGTGATGAAAAAAGGCATAGGTTCCGAAATTTCGGCTACATTGTTGTTGTCATTACCTTCTTCCAACAAACAATCCATTGCATCAGAGATTGTTAGAACCTCCAAAGTTAGCAAATTTTCAACACTTGGAGAATACTCTTCAAAATCGATTGCAAGTTCATTGATGTAGTCATCCTCTGGCTTAATCGGAAAGTCAAATCCTTTTGGATCATCCTCTGCATCTATGGGAAATTTATGTGATGTTCGAAAACTGCATCTCCCCAAAAGAATGAGAAATGCAAGTGCTTGTCATGATATTTCATGAAGAAGATATGAAATGTATCACTTCCAATACATTGATTTTATGCTTCTATGCATCTTCAAGGTTTCTGGAATCAAGTTCAGCCAGTGCATTTCTCACAAACTGATCCTGGCAAAACATTTGATGAAGTGGATAATCTCCAAATTGCACAGCTGAAGTTTGCTTGTGCAGTTTCGAGAGAAAAACTGTATGCGCACATTTTGAAGTTTCAAATCAACACGGGCCAAACACTGATCAACAAACAAGATGTTTTACTATTGCAATTTCATTTTCTTATCTAGATTGTGCAAAAATCTTGAAATGTAGTTTGTATCATCCTGGTCTTTTTATTTGCTTCATAGCTTGTAGGGAAAATCTTCACATTTTTGAAACAATGTGGTTTCAGAGAATTGCTGATCACCAGAGGTGTTAATTCTTTACTCCTGTTGGCATTGCAGCATAATAAGACATGTAATTGCATTTTTGACATATTTCCACCTTGGCATGATTCTCCTTTCACAATGTACATTTTATCAGGCAGAAGTTTAAAAAAAAAAAAGGCCAGTCTCATTGGTGCTGAAAATGTCTTTCGGAGCATAGTTTGTGACTAAAGCAGGTAAGGTCTTTATCTTCCATTCATGAATTTGTAACCTGACCAACACTTGTAGATTCAGCACAAAGTGATAGGTACATAAAATTGTGGTGTTTTTTGAGTCGTTCAATCAATCTATTAGAAGCTGTGAAGTCGTTTACACCAAGCCAAGCAGCAATTTTTAAGGCATTTTCTTTCAATATTGATCCATTTAGTGGTACATTTGTGGCTCGAGCTTGCCTGGACCATGATGTTAAAAATTCAAAATCCCTCTTTTATCATCACAATGACCAAATCTTTTCAAAGTAATTTTGATTGATTCTTTCTGTTTTAAATTTGTTTTCACTGTTGAAACTAGACATCCAAGAGACTTGGATGTCTATTTAAAGTTTGTGTAACTTTTCCATGAAATTTGCTAGCTTTTTGTATAATGGAGGGTTTTTCAGCTAAAGAAGACATTTTGCGCTGCTTTCTCCCCATCTTCACTCTCATGTCTAAAAAGTCAATATTTAAACAGCAAACTGACTGAATTGTTTTCAGAACCTCGCACTGTTCTTGCCATGCTGAGATGCAGACATGTTCAATATGGGGATTTACAGCACTAGCTGAGGCACCCCAGCGAAGTTTCTAAGATAAGACGCATACAGTCTGAGTAATGCAGCACTGTCCCAACTGGTTGTTACATAGCGTTATTATAAATACACCAGACTGTGAATACTCAAGAGATGCATATAGCGTATTAAATCCGTTTATTTTTGTGATGTAGTAAGCACAAAGATTCACTAAGCTTTCGCACTCCGCTGGGAAGCTTTTTCAAGGCAGTGGTAGACATAAAAATGCAGGGAATTGGAACATGTAAGGAACAAAGATGATTTTTTTAAAATAAAACGGGTGACATCAAGGGCATATTGCATGAATTTTTATCACGCAACTATACGGTGTGTTACTATGTGTTTCCATCTTTTAATAACACATGCCAAACCATTGGTAGTTCAGTAGAAATCATATCATTGCATGCTAGTTTGCTGGATAGGATTTCGACTGTTTCCCTGATAGCAGTCTATTTAAAGTTCGTGTAAGGGGCAATTCTTCTAATACTATTCCATACAGGAGCGGCCGATGAATACATTACTTCTCTGGTGAGGGCTGTATTCTGCATGCCTTGGTTGACATTTCGCACGTGTTCTTTACATCCAGTGTCCAAGAATTGCTTTGTCATTCTGATATATATCTTTTCCATGTTGTCAGGATATACCAACGGTATGGCTACACACCTGCCTTTTCTTTCTCACACCGTCTCTCCTTGCAACTTGATATTATACGTGATAATGGGGTCGGAGACTTAATTGCTATTAATATGTTGTATTTATGTAATAAGTAATATCTTTAACCAATATGTAAAGCTTGGGACATATGCAATAGATCCTGCGTATCCCATAGTCTTACTAAGTGATTTTGTTATTGCTGACATTATACAATTTCTTACAGTTCTATGTATTCTGTCTATGTCACCCTTCTTATATCCAACCTTTAGACCTTTGCTATAAATATTATCAGTTTCCTTATTATTTAAGTAGTCAGGTTTGCATGCATTTAACGCTCTATAAAACCATGCTCTAAATGCATAAACCAGAAAGTTTGTACTCTTTTGGGCAGTGCAAATCAGGACGGACAAGGTTCAGTACTGCTGTAGGTTTATAATAAACGTCAAAATCAAAGCTGAATGTTCTATTTCTTCTGAGTGCGACATCAAAATAATTCAACATCCCATCCACTTCAAGCTGATTGGTGAACTTTATCGTATTGTGTAGTTTGTTTATGTTGTGAATGAAACCATTTACTTCATCTACTCGATTTTTCCCATATGAAGAATATGTCGTCAGCATAGTGGATCCACACTTGGAGTTTCTTTATATAATTTAGAAAGAAGAGATCTTCTAGCGGTCTAAGTACTGCTTCCGCAAGGACTGAAGGTAGAGGTGAACCCATCAGTGCTCCTTTTGTTTGCTTGTAGATGCCTCTATCCAACTTGAAATAGTTGTGGTTAGTAACCAGATTTAAGGGGCGATAATTTTCTTTGTTTGGGTCGGTGTGAATTCATGGGAAGTGACAATTATTTCCCCAAGGTTTGCAACAGCCTCTGGTATAGATATAGACAGATATAAAGACACTATTGGAAGAGAAACTACAAAGGATCAAGTGGGACATCGTTGGGCTAAGTGAGGTAAGGAGAAAAGGAGAAGATCTCATTGAACTGAAAAGTGGACATCTCGTCTACTATCGTGGGACAGATACTGGCAGAACTAGTGGTGTTGGATTTATAATAAACAAGAAACTGAAGGATAAAGTTGTAGAAGTTGAAAGTTCCTCTGACAGAGCTGCACGACTCGTTATCCAACTCTCGAGAAGATACCAGGCTCAGATTATTCAAACTTATGCACCCACCACAAGTCATCCTGAAAAAGAAATTGAAGAATTTTATGAGGAAATTCGTGATCTAAATAATAAAGGTAAGCAGCACTTGAAGATAATTATGGGAGATTTCAATGCAAAAATAGGGCAACGGCAACAGAATGAAACTTCAGTAGGTAAATTCGGTCACGGCAACAGAAACCAGCGTGGAAATACTCTCGTAGAGTTTACAGAGGCAGAAGGGTTTTTCATCTTGAACTCCTTTTTCAAGAAAAAGCCACACAGGAAATGGATATGGAGACATCCAAATGGGACGACAAGTGAAATTGATTTTATTATGTGTAACAAAAAATTCGTCATAGAAGACTGCAGTGTGCTAAACAAGTTCAACACAGGCAGTGACCATAGATTGGTGAGATGTAAGATGCACCTCAACACTAAACTCGAACGTAGCAAGCTCATAAGACAAACAAAATGTATTGACATAACCAACCTTAAAAAACACCAAAATACCTTCAAATTGGAACTGAAGAACAGATTCTCTGCTTTAGAAGGCCTAACATCGGAAGAAGTGGATATTTCTGAAGTTAACAGAAAAGTAACCAAAGCTCTTATGGAAACAGCAACAAAATTAGCAGGGTCTAAGAACAAATTGTATGTCAACAAATTATCAGGAAAAACCAAAACGTTGACGCAAAAAAGAAGAGAGATGAGGACAACTAAAAAAGATGTGACTTCCAAAGTGTAATATATAGAGCTATGCAAGACAGTACGAAAAAGTATCACTGAAGACGTAAGGAAATTCAACTGTGAACTAGTAAGGAAGGCAATTGAAAACAACAAAAGCCTAAAGATAGCAAAGGGACATCTCAGTAAGGGAAGAAAACAGATTATGGCACTGAGAAAAGAAGATGGTTTTGTAACAAGAAATAGAGGCAGAAATTTTGACAAGAGTGAAAGATTTCTACTCCAAATTATATGAAAGGGATGATACATGTACTCCAGACATCATGAAAGGTACCAGTACCAGAGTTCTTCCAGTCCTTCCAGCAGAAGTTGCACATGCAATCAAGAACATGAAGCGGGGAAAAGCTCCAGGAGAAGATGGAATTACTGTAGACATCATACAAGAAGCAAGTGGAGAAATCGAAACGGCTCTCGCCCAAATTTTCACTCGATGCCTTAATGAAGGGAAAATTCCTGAGGATTGGAACAACGCTACAATGATCTTGATACATAAAAAAGGTGACATTGAGGATCTCAGGAACTACAGACCTATCAGCCTCCTATCAGTGGTTTATAAAATCTTCACTAAAGTTCTTTCACACCGCTTGAAGGTAACACTGGACATGGCTCAACCGAGAGAACAAGCTGGATTCAGGAGTGGCTACAGCACAATAGATCATATCCACGTACTGAGAGAACTAATTGAAAGAGCGAGAGAATATGAACTTCCATTGTGCATGGCTTTTATCGATTATGAAAAAGCCTTTGATTCGGTGAAACCATCAGCAGTTGCAATGGCTCTGAAATCCTGCGGTATTGAAGATGCATACATTAATATTATTAGTAACATCTATGAAAATGCAAGTGCAAAGATTTGGCTGTTTGAAAATACAACACACATAAAAATTGGAAAAGGAGTGAGACAAGGTGACACCATATCTCCGAAGCTCTTTAATGCCACATTGGAAAATGTGTTTCAATCACTGAACTGGGAAAACAAAGGGATAAAGATTAATGGAGATTATCTAATCTACCTTCGTTTTGCTGATGACATAGTCATTTTTGCAACTACCCCATCAGAGCTACAGAGTATGATCCAGGAACTTGCTGACAAGAGTAAAGAAGTGGGATTAAAAATGAACTTTCAGAAGACAAAAGTGATGTTCAATGCTTTTACAAGAAATGAAGATTTATCGATTGATGGAGAAAAGCTGGAGATAACAGACACATACATTTATCTTGGACAGCAGATATCAAGTGAGGGTCACATTGGTGAAGAAATTAATCGGCGTACAAAACTTGCCTGGAGAGCTTTTGGAAGAAACAGCATAATTTTCAAGAGCAATATGCCATTATGTCTTAAAAGAAAAGTGTTTGATCAATGCATCCTTCCAGTGCTTACGTATGGTGCAGAGACGTGGACCTTAGCTAAAAGAGACATACAAAGGCTGCAGACAACTCAAAGCAGCATGGAGTGGTGCATGCTTGGTGTAACCAGGAGAGATAAGAAGAGGAACACGTGGATCAGAAAAATGACAAGAGTGGAAGACATCATGATCAGAGTTAAATCCCTGAAATGGCAATGGGCTGGACATACTGCCAGAAGAACAGACCATCGATGGACAGCCGAAATTTTAGATTGGATTCCAAGAGACAGGAAAAGACCCAGAAGAAGACCACATGGGAGATGGGTGGATGAAATTCGAAAGTATGCGGGAGTGACATGGAGGAGACTGGCACAAGACAGACCGTTGTGGAGGAAACTTGGGGAGACCTTTGTCCAGCAGTGGATTGATAATGGTTGACGATGATGATGAAAGACACTATGTCAAAACTTCCCATTACATCACTATCAAATATATTCAACCTTCTTGCGCACTTCACAAATTCTTTTGCTGACTTGATTATACAGTATAATCAGAGTTTTTTAAACATTCAGAGAAGAATTTGGCTAGTGATTTTTCTAATATGCACATAGCTGATTTGTTCTTTGCTACAATAGGTCTAAGAGCAGATACAGGTTTATGATTCTTTAGTTGTCCAAACAGTGGTGGAATTGTAGGGCACGGAGAAAGCTTCGATGGCATTCTAATAGTTACTGGTAGGTCTTTGTTCTTGGCTAGAGCTAATACATAGAACTGTAAGAAATCATATAATGTTAGCAAAAACCAAATCACCTAGTAAGACAATGAGATACACAGGATCCATCACATATGTCCTAGGCTTTACATATTGGTTAAAGAATTTATTACGTAAATACAACATATTAATAACAATGAAGTCTCTGACCCCGTTATCACATATAATATCAAGTTGCAAGGAGAGACAGTGTGAGAAAGAAAAGGCGGGTGTGTATGCTATATCATTGGCATATCCTGACAACACAGAAAAGATATATCAGAATGACAAAGCAATCCTTGGACACTAGATGTAAAAAACACATGCAAAATGTCAATTAGGACATGCAAAATACAGCCCTTTGCCAGAGAAGTCATGTATTCATCGGCCGCTCCTGTATGGAATAGTATTAGAAGAATTGCCCCTTACACAAACTTTAAAGAGACTGCTATCAGGGAAACAGTCGAAATCCTATCCAGCAAATTAGCGTGAAATGATATGGTTTCTGCTGAACTACCAATGGTTTCGCATGCATTATTAAAAGTAGAAACACATTGCGACACATTGTATAACTGCGTGATAAAAATTCATGCAATATGCTCATGATGTCATCCCTGTTATTTTCGAAAATCATCTTCGTTCCTTACGTGTTCCAATTCCCTGCATTTTTATGTTTACCACTGCCTTGAAAAAGCCTCCCAGTAGAGTGCGAAAGCTTGGCTTATCTTTGTGCTTACTACACCACAAAAATAAACAGATTTAATACACTACATGCGTCTCTTGAGTATTGGTTGTCATGTGCTTTCGAAAAACTCTGTGGAGAGAGAACCGGTTAAAGGTAGCCTGGTCATCAGATTCTGCTACAGAATTCGGCAGGAGGGGAAAGAACTGGTTTAAAGCAATCTTACAGGTATTGAAATTAAGAAAGACACAAAATTAGAAGAAAATCAGGTTTGGCACCAAGAATTTCAAACGACGTTCAATGCGAGAAATCATGTTTTAGGAAAAACATATAACACAGGGAAAATAAAAAGTGAAAATCCTTCAAATACATGGCATCAGTGAATAAACAAAGACATCGCTTTTACCACATTTGGCAACGCACAGCAACCAAAAAATCGTTATTCCCCGGCGACGGCCAAATAACAATTTTTCGGTTGCTGTGCATTGCTAAACATGGAAAGAGTGATGTCTTTGTTTATACAGGGAAAATATATGAGAATTATCAGGACCAGAAAAATATCGCCTGAAATGGGAAAACGTAAAATGCGGGAACTTAAAATTGGGGTTTCAATGTATTTGTGTTAAAAGGCACATTTTAGTTCCATAACCTATGTTGTAATTTTATTATGTTTTGCATGTTGGAGCCTCTATTCTGAACTTCTGACTGATTTTTTGTCTAGACTGTCTTTTATTGATATCAACAAAAATAATAACACTTCGCATTTGATAAAGCAATGAGTGAACAAGCTGATCTTACTAACATTAATATTTCAATATATCATGTACACTCAGGAACAATTTGTGTTGCTTTTTTCTTCTTCTTTTGAAACTGTTTGATTGCTAATATCAATTTAAAGAGCTCACATGTGGCTAATCAACGTTCATGAACGAGATTTTGAAAAAGCACTTTAACTTTCCTTATTAGTTTTGTGAAAAAATATTTGATCAACATTGTAATGGCAAGTTCGTGTTTTTTGGAGCTTCTGAAAATTTCTGCCATCAAAATAAAATATTTCTTTTTGGACACTTGATACTTAATGTTTCAATCACTGTAAAACTTGCACTGAGCTAAAAAGTGTAGTGAATAACTCACCGAAAGTTAGCAGATAAATACTGAAGCATCAAATATCCAAATGGAAATATTAATGCATAATGCATCATTCTTTAGTAATTCTATCATATTTTATTGATAAATTCTTACACATATTTTTAGTCTGCATAGCTGTTTTAAACACCTAACAAATGTAGAACAGTAATGTTAAACTACTTAGGTTTTATACTATACTATAGCTATTTGCAGCATTATATCATCATCATCATCATCATCATCAACCATTATCAATCCACTGCTGAACGAAGGTCTCCCCAAGTTTCCTCCACAACGGTCTGTCTTGTGCCAGTCTCCTCCATGTCACCCCTGCATACTTTCGAATTTCATCCACCCATCTCCCATGTGGTCTTCTTCTGGGTCTTTTCCTGTCCCTTGGAATCCAATCTAAAATTTCGGCTGTCCATCTATGATCTGTCCTTCTGGCAGTATGTCCAGCCCATTGCCATTTCAGGGATTTAACTCTGATCATGATGTCTTCCACTCTTGTCATTTTTCGGATCCACGAGTTCCTCTTCTTATCTCTCCTGGTTACACCAAGCATGCACCTCTCCATGCTTCTTTGAGTTGTCTGCAGCCTTTGTATGTCTCTTTTAGTTAAGGTCCACGTCTCTGCACCATACGTAAGCACTGGAAGGATGCATTGATCAAACACTTTTCTTTTAAGACATAATGGCATATTGCTCTTGAAAATTATGCTGTTTCTTCCAAAAGCTCTCCAGGCAAGTTTTGTACGCCGATTAATTTCTTCATCAATGTGACCCTCACTTGATATCTGCTGTCCAAGATAAACGTACGTGTCTGTTATCTCCAGCTTTTCTCCATCAATCGATAAATCTTCATTTCTTGTAAAAGCATTGAACATCACTTTGTCTTCTGAAAGTTCATTTTTAATCCCACTTCTTTACTCTTGTCAGCAAGTTCCTGGATCATACTCTGCAGCTCTGATGGGCTAGTTGCAAAAATGACTACGTCATCAGCAAAACGAAGGTGGGTTAGATAATCTCCATTAATCTTTATCCCCTTGTTTTCCCAGCTCAGCGACTGAAAAACACCCTCCAATGTCGCATTAAAGAGCTTCGGAGATATGGTGTCACCTTGTCTCACTCCCTTTCCAATTTTTATGCGTGTTGTATTTTCAAACAGCCTAATCTTTGCACTTGCATTTTCATAGATGTTATTAATAATATTAATGTATGCATCTTCAATACCGCAGGTTTTCAGAGACATTGTAACTGCTGATGGTTTCACCGAATCAAAGGCTTTTTCATAATCGATAAAAGCCATGCACAATGGAAGTTCATATTCCCTCGCTCTTTCAATTAGTTCTCTCAGCACATGGATATGATCTATTGTGCTGTAGCCACTCCTGAATCCAGCTTGTTCTCTCGGTTGAGCCATGTCCAGTGTTATCTTCAAGCGGTGTGAAAGAACTTTAGTGAAGATTTTATAAACTACTGATAGGAGGCTGATAGGTCTGTAGTTTCCGAGATCCTCAATGTCACCTTTCTTATGTAGCAGGATCATTGTAGCGGTGTTCCAATCCTCAGGAATCTTTCCTTCATTTAGGCATCGAGTGAAAATTTGGGCGAATACTGTTTCGATTTCTCCACTTGCTTCTTGTATGATGTCTACAGTAATTCCATCTTCTCCTGGAGCTTTTCCCCGCTTCATGTTCTTTATTGCATGTGCAACTTCTGCTGGAAGGACTGGAGGAACTCTGGTACTGGTATCTTTCATGATGTCTGGAGTGCATGTATCATCCCTTTCATATAATTTGGAGTAGAAATCTTTCACTCTTGTCAAAATTTTGCCTCTATTTCTTGTTACAGAACCATCTTCTTTTCTCAGTGCCATAATCTGTTTTCTTCCCTTACTGAGATGTCCCTCTGCTATCTTTAGGCTTTGGTTGTTTTCAATTGCTTTCCTCACTAGTTCACAGTTGAATTTTCTTACGTCTTCAGTGATACTTTTCGTACTGTCTTGCATAGCTCTATATATTCCACTTTGGAAGTCACATCTTCTTTAGTTGTCCTCATCTCTCTTCTTTTTTGCATCAACATTTTCGTTTTTCCTGATAATTTATTTACATGCAACTTGTTCTTAGACCCAGCTAATTTTGTTGCTGTTTCCATAAGAGCTTTGGTTACTTTTCTGTTAACTTCAGAGAGATCCACTTCTTCCGATGTTAGGCCTTCTAAAGCAGAGAACCTGTTCTTCAGTTCCAACTTGAAGGTATTATGGTGTTTTATAAGGTTGGTTATGTCAATAGATTTTGTTTGTCTTATGAGCTTGCCACGTTCAAGTTTAGTGTTGAGGTGCATCTTACATCTCACCAATCTATGGTCACTACCTGTGTTGAACTTGTTTAGCACACTGCAGTCTTCTATGGCCAATTTTTTGTTACACATAATAAAATCAATTTCACTTGTCGTCCCATTTGGATGTCTCCATGTCCATTTCCTGTGTGGCTTTTTCTTGAAGAAGGAGTTCAAGATGAAAAACCCTTCTGCCTCTGCAAACTCAACGAGTATTTCCACGCTGGTTTCTGTTGCCGTGACCGAATTTACCTACTGAAGTTTCATTCTGTTGCCGTTGCCCTATTTTTGCATTGAAATCTCCCATAATTATTTTCAAGTGCTGCTTACCTTTATTATTTAGATGACAAATTTCCTCATAAAATTCTTCAATTTCTTCTTCAGGATGACTTGTGGTGGGTGCATAAGTTTGAATAATCTGAGCCTGGTATCTTTTCGAGAGTTGGATAACAAGCCTTGCAGCTCTGTCAGAGGAACTTTCAACTTCTACAACTTTATCCTTCAGTTTCTTGTTTATTATAAATCCAACACCACTAGTTCTGCCAGTATCTGTCCCACGATAGTAGAAGAGATGTCCACTTTTCAGTTCGATGAGATCTTCTCCTTTTCTCCTTACCTCACTTAGCCCCACGATGTCCCACTTGATCCTTTGTAGTTCCTCTTCCAATTCAAGAAGCCTTGAATCAGAAGATAGGGAGCGTCCATTGTACGTTGCCAAGGTCAGCATCAGATGGCAGCCTAGTCCGGTCCTCCGAGGATTCTTAGCACCCTCTGCCTTCATGTCGCACTGGCCGCTGCCTTGGCCAGGTACATTCCAGCTGCCGGAGACTGAGGGCCAAGATTTAAGTTGTGGAGTCATTTTGGAGGGGTTTGGCCATAACTCACCACGCTGGCCAAGCGGGTTGGTGAGTGTGGGATAGAATTTCCTCTAATCCCGATGGTATAGTTATACCGCTATTGGCGGTCGTCAGAGCCCCTTTAGTAGGAACAGGATGCACCACGAGAAGGCGGGGTTGACATTTGTCAAGGAGAGGCTGTGATGTTTCGGAAAAGCAGCTAGAAACACCACTTTTTTGGAAAAGTAGCGACTTTCACTACTTTTCAGCTACTCTTTTTTTTATCTTTAGGTTTAAATTAAAAGTAAAAATTCTAACTGTGATACTCGTGCATGTACATTCTTACATATGGCACCGAGAGCAAAACACCAAGGCAAATTACACAAATAATTTATCTTTGAATTTGCCTCTTAGCTGTAGTTACCATATGTACATACATACATATGTATGTACATATGGTAACTACAGCTAAGAGGCAATATGTGACACATTTTAATATATTAATACAGAAACTGGAGATTTCTGCGGGTCAAAATATGAAAAAATACTGATAGAAAGATGTATCTTTTGGACATTACATAGTTAGTTGTTCATTGTTCCTTTGGGAGGAGAGGTTTTTAAAACGACAAGCACGTGCAACTCCAAGGGCTATAAATAGTCGCCTGTCCCTAATTTGGGCTCACTGGTTTCAATGAAGGAAGTGAAGCAGTATTGTAAAGCAAACAAACAGCCCATGCCTCTTGCGGAATTGAACAGGGCACATCTCGGACGAATCAATGGTCAGAATTCAGCACATTGTCACCGGGGCAGTTTATTCATCATCTGGCTTTTATATTTTTGTATACATACACATGCATCCTTATCTACAACACTGCGCCAGTGGCCTGAGGCACAAGTTTTGTACCATTCGTCTGAAAAATGGCCAGGGCTCATGTCAATCATGAGGAATGGGTGGGTAATGTGTTTGCTTGTGGCTCTCGCACCTCCCTGGAACAAGTGGTTCTAAGTAGAAAAGGGCAACTGCATTTAGCCCTTAGATTTGCCCATGGTGGTTGTTAAACTCCAAAACAAACAAAAAAAGAAAATGCTGTGTTTTCTCAATGGATTTTAAGAAGGATGCTGTACTTCAAAGTGCAATGTATATTAGATGCATATTTCTGAACAAAATGAAAAGATAATCACTTCTTTCTCACCTTGCGAGCGGCATATTAAAGCGTCACTACACAGCGATGCTTTATTAAAACAGCTTGTAGGTGGAAGAACAATTTTCTCCACATTCATTGACAGGGAATATTTACCTCCACATTTCCACAAATGTGAATCTGGCTATGGTACAACACTTTTGTTATGTGATATTTTTAAATAGTAAATACACTACTGTTTGTCAAAATTTAAACACCATAAAGGACTACTGGTATTACCTTAAAACTTACAGGATATGTACAACAGGTTGGGACATGCAAATGATTGAAACATTGGTGAAAATGCACATGCAGTTTCAGAGCAGCACCCTCTGAACTGCCATCTAGAGTATAAAGAGCTGTAATCGGTGAAGAGCCGACACTGAGTCATCTTATGTCAGTATGCCCCGTCCGCGAAGAAGGTCACACGACAAACATCTAATGGACTTCAAGCAAGAAAGGATTGTTGGGATGAGAGAAGCTTGATTTTCCTAATGCAAAACTGCCACTTGTACAGGACAAAATGGTAGTACAGTGATGCAAGCATGGCGTCAGTGGACAGATGAGGCTCAGACACACAGAAATCTGGGAAATGCACAACAAAATCGCCCAACTACAAGGGATGAGAGACACCACTGCCACACAGTAATGACCAATTGCACAGCAGCATCCACAATGTCAGTGCAGCACTCTCACAGGTCAGGCTTTGTCCTCCAGTACAGTTCGACGTCATCTGTTTAACAGAGGACTGGTCGCTAGTAGCCCATTGCTGTGCATTCCTTTGACCCTCAAACACATACGCCTTGGACAGAAACGGGGTCTCGAAAACAGACATTGGCATGTTGATTGGCAACAGGTCGTATTTTCTGACAAGTCACGATTTAACTTAATGCACCCTGATGGTCACATTTGTGTTCAAAGGCATCGCGGTGAATACAACACGTGGCCCAGAATCTTCAAGACCTCTTCCATGCACGACAGACACTGCTTCATTCCTGGCAGTGTTTAAGCTATCGCTCGCATTTCAGCCAAATCGCGACAAAGGCGGTAATTTTGCGACAAAAAGTCCCCACTGAATAGCCAAAAAGCGAATGTTCCCCGTCATTTGCCCAGCCGACCTGGTTTCGTTTCGTTCCGTCATCCCGCCCACCCCTGCTTCGCTCCGCCGACCTGGTTTTCTTCCATGTCATACTTTTTTCTGCAACCCCGACTTTGAGTTATTTTTCATCTTCATTTTTTGTTCCCTCATAGCTGCTTCGCCCCACCTACCTGGTTTCCTTCCCCGTCATCCCACCCTCGCATTGTTTTTCATCCCCGTCATCGCTGCTTTGCCCTAGTATCCTTTCCCATCATTTTTTCTTTCCATCAGCTGTCGCACACCATGTTGTCATTTTTCCCATTCCCGTTGTCTTTTCTCCTATTGCAGAAAAGCACCGGTGAGCCTCGAGCACACGTTCCGGTTCGGGTTGATCGGTGGGTCGTCGGTTGTGGCTTTGCTCAGTCCTAGTCTTTGTATATATCTTCGCAAACCGCATGCATCAGCAAATGCAAGTATTTTTACATACCTGCATTGTTGATGCATACACTACAATTAGAAGTGTGAAAGCCTATTTGTTAATGAATGAAATACGGGATTACACCATTATACAATACAAATTTGGAAGATGTGAATCCGTTTATTGGTGTAAATATGACATGGATGTTAAGTAAGATAATATCTGAAAACTTGGAAATATATCTACTCGGGCGCTGTCCGGGAGACACGGGTTCGATTCCCACTCCAGGACGACTAAATTTTCGTTTTCAGATATTATCTGACTTAACATCTATGCTATATTTACACCAATAAACGGATTCACATCTTCCAAATTTGTATAGCCTATTTGTTGTTATTCTTCCAATTTAACAACCTTTAAGCTAATGCATTGTGCTTGTATTTTTATACGTAAATATAGCAAAACATAGAACCATACTTTTCGACTAATCTGCATAGTTTTTTGCTACAACTTTTGCTGCCAAAATAGCCAAATTGCTACAAGAGAAAAAATTCCCAGCTTAAACACTGATCCCTGGCCTACATGCTCGTTGGATGTGTTTCCAATCGAACATGTCTGGGACATGGTAGCTAAGCGACTGGCACACCGAGCACCTCCTCCAGTCACCACGAATGAACTCTGGTTATGCATAGCAGCAGCCTTGCAGGCTATTTTCCAGGACAATATAAAACACCTCTTCCATTCAATACCACGTGTGTGGAGGCTGTTATTGTTGCTCAATGTGCCTTCGCACAATACTGAGTTTTGAAGTGAAAAATCTTGCGTAGCTCTACAAATATAATCAGTTATCCCTGTAACACGAGGAATCTGTGATATAAAACTTCATTTGAATAGTGCAATTCTCTTTCTTGGTGTTGCAATTTTCACAAACAGTAGTGTATATATGCTCAGCAGTCGAAATGATATAAGGATAACAAGAAAAATGACACTGAAGTTTCGGTTGTAGCGAGCATGTCGTTTCGTTCTTGTCAGATGCGAATAAAATATTTCTGAGAAATTCAAAGTGAATGGTAAGAATAAAAAATTAACCAGATTTCAACAATCAATAAAACATCAAGAAATAGGAACAGCTACTTACTCCTACTAGCTGATGAAAAGTATGTTACAAAAATTGACAAATTGCACACAAAAAGTTTCTCATAGCACAAGGAAGATATCAGAGAGAAAGGGAATTTCAAACCAAACAGTTAGAAAAAGAAATATAGAGGGAAAAACACAATATAAATCTACTCCCCCTAATGCAATAATTTTGCATAATTATAAAGTTGATAATATGCAAAAAATATTCTTCACACCAAACGCTACATTAAGGAAAAAGACTTTTCAAATACAACTCCTGGAAGCAGAGATGGCAAGAAAAATGTTTTGACATTTACGCCCTCTAACAGGAAAGCTGTACATTATTTAAAGAGGATCATGTTCCCCATCTTTATTGTACCGAATGTCATACAGTTACAGAGAAAAGAAATTTTTCAATAGGGCTCTTAGAAGTGGATATACAGCAAGAAACAGAAAGAAGCACACAAACACCACCTAACGACCGAACTGTGAACTACAAAAAACTGCAGATGCGCAGGCTAAGTGCTTCATAAGGTAAATGGTATACAACGTTGAGAATGTTTTAAATCGGACATTTAGAAGCAGAGATTTGGAGGAAACAAATCTAACATTTGCACTCCTAATGGGAAAATTGTGCATGATTTTGAGCAAGAAATATGCACAAAATGCTTTCATATTAAGTAGTATCTGACTGAAAAAGAATTTTTTCGGTCGGGTTTTTAGACGCACATATATTGCTGCAATATCTGAACTTATGCCCTATCGTGACACATTTGTTCATTAAGAAAATTTTTAAATTATATGCAAAACATTTTGCACCAGAAAACGCTCTTCGACAATGAAAGCAGTTTTCAAATCAGACTCTTAGAAGCAGAGATATGGTCAAAAATAAGTTATATATGTGTGCTTCCTGGCAGATATATCTACTCTCAGAGTTTGAAATGGAAATTTCAGAGTGCCAGTATGTTCATATTTAGCTAAAAATCTTACGGAAAAAATACCTTTACCAAAAATTCTCTAAAGCTGAAAAGTAAAAGAAAAAATATCCCCAGAAGAAAAACTCAGTTGCTTTAAAATGAAATTGACAATTAATTACGTGGAATGTTAGAGCGCCGTAAGTCAGAATTGATGGCATTCAATTAGAGTTGGTTGGTTTGAGGACCCCAGTGAGAACTACTTATGCTACACCAAGGACTGGGGTTATACTGGTTAATAACATGGAGTCTCTACCCCATGACCAATGGATTAACAAAACTTCCAAACCTCAGATAATCATTAGTGATTTAGCTGGACTTGAACCCAGAGGGACTTTCATGAAGTAGAAAGTCAGGCAATTAGAACCTCCACAATCAGAATGAATATTCAGTCTTAAATTAATACCAATCTCACCGCCCTCCAAATTCATACACCACTGCCTGACTCTTTACGGTTCCCACATAGCTATTTCTCAAGGGCATGAGGCACATAAGGTTTCTATGTTTAAGAATGCACGCTCGTAACTCAAAGAAAAAAAAACATTTCTGCAGTTCCCACTACTAAAATTAGTCCCGGTATGTAAATTCCAGGTAAAACAAAGCACCAGTATGAAATACTAGGAAAAAAGAAGTGCCAGTATGCCATTCCGATGTACACCGGCCCATTTCGAGCACTGTCTATGCCCCCTCGCACACTTTTAAGCAGAAGGTATTATCAAAAGGTTTCCCATGGTGCGTGCAATCTGACCACAAAAAAAAAAAAAAAAAAAAAAAATAATAATAATAAATAAATTGAGTTTTCAGAAGTGCAGGTATTGCTGCAAAAATACATCAGAACCAGAAACAAACCCTTACACCACCTAGTGGCAAAACTGTTCTTTACCAAAAATTAGAAATTATATGCAGAACATTTTTCTCCATGAGCTTTATCTGATGTAAAAAGAAATTTTCAAATCGGACTTTTAAACGCAGAGACATCTGGGAAATTGCGATTCAACAACTTCAAGCCCCCTAGTGATAAAACTATGCATCACTTGAAAAAAAATGCCTAAAATACTTTTTGTAATAAATGGTACTGAATGGAAGAAAATTTTTCTATCGGATATTTAGAAGCAATTATATGGATTAAAACATTTTTTGAGTTCGATACATCAGCATTTGCACCATCTAGCTGCAAAGAGTTATGCATGGTAAAAAACCCAGAAAACAAGAATCATCGTTCTCACATTTCGAGCTTCCAATGCAAACAAAGAATTTTTCAAATCGGACTGATAAATGTAAAGATATGGTGTCCACAGAGAGACAGATGGATGGACAAACAAAGTTGTACTATAAAGCACATTCTTTTCCTTTCTTTCCTTCTTCATCTTCTTTTTTTTTTTTTTTTTTTTTTGGAAAAGACGTGCTAAAAATGGTTAATTATTTTGCTGGCTTGACAATATCAGGCATATAATTATAGGGGTAGAACACACTCAGCCCCTGTTCCAACCAATAGCGCTTCAGAAAATTTGGAAATATCACGTGATTTGAGGAATTATTTTTCGCTGTTTTTTAAAAGCAGTGCAATTTGTAGCATAATTTCCACTACAAGCTACTGGATTTTGTAGCATGATACTGCTACAATTTTTTTATTTGTAGCCATGCTACATACAACGCTACTCTAAAAGTAGTGAGCTACTTGTAGCACGCTACTCTAAAAGTAGTGAGCTACTTGTAGCACGCTACTTCTGATCACTGATATTGAACTTGTATTTTCAATAAAATATGAACACAGTGATGGAAAGTTGTAAAATCATTTTCGGAACAGCAAAATGCGCCTTTGGAGCAGGCAAAACACATTTTTGGGGCAGCAAAATGCGTTTCTAGAGCAGGTGAAATACATTTTTGGAGCAGAAAAATGTGTTTTGGAACAGATAAAATACATTTTTGGTGTAAGAAAACACTTTTTCAGAGAAGGTAAAATATTAGTAGATAGAACCAACTTTTAAGCAAAAAATGTTTTGGAAGTAGATGCACCCTACTCAAATTTAAAACATCCTGCATTGAAATACACACAAACATATGCAAAGATTTTAGTTTTCAAATAGATCAAAAAATTTGTAACCATAGAAGGATTCTATTATTAATCATTTATTTTACATAAAATGTTTAATTTTTTGCTGCTTTTCTCAATATTTAATTGCTCACTTCTATTTTTTTTTCTAATTTTTTAAGATAGTTAGCAATGTTTGTTTTACTTATTTTAATAGTACCTATCCACTTTCTATTGCACTCATGTTTTTTTTTTTTTTTTTGATGCCACATTCAATGTTCATCTCAGCGCTGTTTAACATTTTATGAGAGGAATCCAACTGCTGCAAAAGTTCAGCTTCTTCCCGTTTCAAATCACCTTGTGAACATTCAATTTTTCTTCTCTTTTTCGCTTATTTTGCTGCATTTTACTAGCACTAATCTGCTCTTGAAATTTTTTCCAGGATTCTTAACAAGCTGTCAGAAGTTTTTTTGTTACAATAATTTTACTTATGTCTCCATTTAGTATCTTGACATGATCTTTGTGCTTCTTGCTCTATGGATGACGCCTACAATCATTGTGACCACCATGTGCTAGGCTAAAATCACAGCCACATGGCTTATAAAATGTGATTCGGCAAAACTTTTGATGCTTCATAAAAAGGCCATTCTTTACTATATTTTTCACAATAGACTTGATTATAAGTTTTATCTGACTTCGTTCTTTTTGTTGTCATAGCTATTTCACTGCTACATTTCATTTTGTTTTAATCTAAATTAACCCTTTCCACTCGAATAACTTTTTACCCATACACACCCCGCACTCTTTTTTCTTTTTCTTTGAAGTAGAGGCCACAACTTAGCAGTGAAAGCTCAGCTTTGGCTCGCCAGCCCCAACATATGACCTATAGAGGCAGGTGACACCCAACACGTGCGATATTTGGAGAAAAGAAATGTCTCGCAAGTGTCGCCATATGAGCTATAGAGGCGTCATGGGCGTGGCGGATGACACCCGACCTATACGGCAAAAAATTAATGTCTCGCAAGCACCGACATGCGAGCTATAGAGGTGTCATAGGCGTGGCGGATGACACCTACACACGAGCTGTTCGGCGAAAAAGAAATTCCTCGTGAGAGCCGAAATGCGAGCTATACAGGCGTCATAGGCATAGTGGATAACATGCAAGCTATAGAGGTGTCATCGTCATGGCGGGTGACACCCGACGACGCTTCTTTTTCTCTATTTGGTGAAAAAGAAATGTCTTGCGAGCCCCGAAATGCAAGCTATGAGGTGTCATCGGCATGGCTGGTCTATTCAGCGATTTCGTAATGTCGGGTGTCACCCGACAGTCGAGTGGAAAGGGTTAAAACGTTTGCACCAAAATTTTCACAAAAACAAAGCCACACGTAATCAATGTAGAAAAAGGCGCTGAGCTGAGCTTCCTCTCGGCTTTTGTGCAAGGCACTCTCAAATGGCTGTAAGGGGAATCATGTGACAAAACTCTGTCTCCAATGGCTGGGGAAGTCAGAACATCAAAGGCGTATAAGGGACTATCTGTAAAGTGCGTTTTTTCGACCAAAAGACGGTAAAAAATAGAAAATTGTGTGCACGGATCTTGCGTGGGCTTTCCCATAGTTTTTTGGGTGACTTCCGTAAAATCGTAAGATGCAATGAAAATCCGTACAAGCTACGGAAAATCCATAAAAGTTGACATCTCTGAATATGTATGAATTGTTTAAAAACAGAACCATGGTATCCTGTGACAGGAGATCCATTTTCAGTCGTCCTCCGCGTCAACGAAATAGCTGATGACTGACCTTTCGCTATATTTTCGTAATTGCGCACTTCGCCCGGAACGAAATAACCATGCCATCCCAGAGAGCAGGAATCGACATAAAAACAACCTCAATTGCACAACACTCCGAAAGATTGCCAAACCATTTGCAAACAATCTTCATCAGGATTTCATAGTGTACAGCATCGTTTATCTTACATACCACGTGATTACAACAAAACTCCTCCTCCATAAGCCCCACCTACATCGCGAAACCTATTCGTCACTTATGCTGAAAAAACAACAAATTAGAAGGTAGGTGAAAAACATTCCGAAATGTTAGGATTGGTGGCATGTGTTGATTAAGCATCATTATACGTTTAACCAAATTACGCCTAGACCTTAAAAAAGCGTCATTCAGTTCACCAGTTTAAAATGGCATTTTCTGCCATGAAAACATTTTCACTCGACAGATTTTGCTGGGGATTGCCGTTTTGCTGCAGTTGGATGCAAATATTAAAGTTTTTTGTGTAGCAGTATGGTGAAAAATAATAAAATTGGCGCAGTTCGACGCAAACTTTCTATCACTGATGAACATTTTGTATCTTTTTTGCAATTTAGAATGACAAGCATATACATGATAAAAAGAGAAAAGGAGGAAATTACCATTTGGTGAGACATCTTGCTTTTTCTCTTGTTTCAAAATCCTGTCCACTATTATTTGCTTGGAATTTTCCTGTGGCAGAGTCTGAGTTTTGTGCATGTATGGCTTATTTACAGATATGGTAGGAGCAGAATACTTCAAGCTCGTATTACTCTGACATCTTTCACTAGGTTTCTGATCACAGCCAGAAGTTTTATTACTATGTAAGAGCTCTTCTTTCACAGGGGCTTCTTTTCCTTTTTCTTCGGGCTTTTTGTAACTAGTCTGGCCACCAAAATGAAATTCTGGAGGTGGAAGAAAGAAATCTACTCTTTGGAGTATTTGCTTCTCTCTTGCCCTCTGAATTTGGTGAAGTGCTGCTTTTTCCATCCACTCCATTTACCAAATACATTTCTTTATCTTGAGCACCAGAACTACTAGAATCTTTTTTAAAAACACCATCATCTACATTAACAACTTTGCTAGGATCATAAGAAACTGTTCTTCCAACAGACTCCTTTTTCTTAATATTACCACTCATCAGTTCTTCTATAGTTACTGGTGGTTGCAAGAGTGTTGGTGAAACACCAGTCACAGTTGCTCGCCGACGTATTCGGCTTCTTGATCTCCCTGTGAAGGAAATTCCTTTCTTTCTCATTGGCTGGCAAGGTACCATTTACAGCTATGCTGTTCATCTCACTTCTAGCAATACAGAAAAAAGGTATTATTTGTGATAACAATGCACATGAAAAATTTAATTATAAGAAAAAAAGAGTATTTCTGATCCAACAAAATGAAAAAACTTTTAGTACACAAATATACAACATACAGTACTCACTACATTTGCATACAGTTTTGTTTCTTAATGTGACAAATAATGTTCTGAGCTCATTACTTAAACAGATAAATCAGCTTTACACATATTACAAAAATCCAGAATGAAGATATGAAATCTACAGAAAAAAAAAAAAAAAGAAAGAAAAGAAAGGAAGAGGAAGAAAAAAAAAAGAAATTCATTAAACAAAGTTCATCACTTTCAGTCAGATGTTTTGAAAAAAATCCTTATCACTATGTTTTGGAGATGGACATAAGCAATGTTGCACTGTTCACCTACTGTCACTCATGACATACAGGAAATATGGTGTTTTTATTCATTAGTTGATGTTAGTATCCATGATAGTATTCTTTATCAATCTATTAATTTGCAACTGAGGAAAACAAGAATGCTACCCAAAACAAAACAAGAATGCTTACTTTCCCAAAAAAAAATCTGAATTCTACAACTAACTGAATGAATTAAATTTGGTAGCTAGTTGCAGACCAAAGGGAACACCTAAAAGATGGACTGATAAGTGTAAAAGTGGTATTAGTGATTTGTCAGATGCAAGAAAGTCTTGCAATGGAATAAATGGGATGGAGAAAGTTTGTAGGTAATTAGCATTAATTTTTGTTTTTAAGATTTCTGTTCTCATAGTCAATATTAATATATGGTGCATCACCAGGCTAAACATCCACTTTTGTCTTTTGTGAATATGCCTGTGATATATGACATAAGAAAAACAAAGAAAGGGTAAAGTAAAGAAAGAAAGAATCAATGAATGAGATCCAATCACTTTCTCCTGTGTGTGTGTGTGTGTGTGTGTGTGAGAGAGAGAGAGAGAGAGAGAGAGAGAGAGAGAGAGAGAGAGAGAGAGAGAGAGAGAGAGAGAGAGAGAGAGAGAGAGAGAGAGAGACTAAACTATACACTGTCTAATACATAGGTCACATAATTTAGGGATGTAGCCCTTTTAAATAATTTACTTCACAATTACTTATTTTTTTTACAAGTGGTTTTTATGCTGATGTGCCCTTTTTCTTGAATAAGGCACCAGCTAGCCTTAGTACTTTGACAGCCCTAGGCAAAAAGATTGACTTGGCAGCTTTTAGTAACATTTTGACTGAAAACTGTGCATGGTTTTAATGTTAAAATATAATTTTTCAATCAGATTTTGGTAATACGTTTTTCTTCTCATAATGACAGGATACTAAAATTTAGAAAACTGCATATAAGTTATTGAATATATGTACTGTTTATCTTTTTGGTGATTTTACAGTATTTTTTAAAAGATAATACAGATTAAAAATTGAATGATGGTAAAAAAAAATCATGGTCTGATTAAAATATATGGGCCCTTAGAAATGGTGGCCCTAGGCAGCCAGAACCTTGCTTGTCTATGCCAAGGGCCAGCTTGTATGGCACTATGTAACAACAGCAAGACATACAAACCTATTTAAATTCATAACCTCTTTCATACATTTATTTCTCATTTCAGTTATGCATGATCCATAATCAGAACTTTTATAATAATAAGCTGAGGGCAACTGCTCTTTTATTTAATCAGATCATCTGTGAACTTAAGTAATAACGGCACAAGATGAAAATGTAATATTAATATGATTGTACCAATTATCACAGTTGTCCTAGTGTCTTATGCTACCCCTTTGAAAACAATGTTCTACAAGTACATATATCCTTCCAATCCACACTTCTGATTTTCATTTAACATTTGAACTCGTACACTTTATAAAGAGGCAAAGTTGTCCACAGGAGCAGTCATCAGTCTCTAATTCAGATTGCCTTGTCACAGGGAGTACCACTTTACTATTATGATAGCACTGAAGATTATGATTTATGATTATTGATTTGCAGATTGATCACTAATTGTAGTGCTCTCCATTTAAAGTGGAGAACACATAATTAGTGCACATTTTGCCATATGCCCAAGAAAATTAACAGACCACTATTCTCATTACCCAATAAAAGAACTAAAGAAAGGACTATCTGTATTGCCTCTGCTCATATTTGTTCATCTTCTATCCTGTCTTACTTTGTCTCAATTGAAGTTGCGTTTGCCCTTCTGTTTCTTGTGGAAAAGTAAGAACATATTTTTTAATCATCTATCATGCTTTTCTCTGTCCTTGTTCAGTTGCAGACGTTTTTTTCTTCTGTTTCCCATGATCTCACAGTTCTCTACCTAAAAGTAGGCTGTTTATCTCTCTCTTGTTTTTCATGATTCACCTGCAACTACTGGCTCACCATTTCTATATAGCCTAAATTACTCTTGGAGAAACAGAAGATAAATTTAGTTAGCTTTTATTTCTCCAAGTTTCTACTTTGGCATTTTGTTTGAATTACGAATCTCAGAGAGAAGTACAGTGAAATGAAATCAGAGCTCTAAATTCTTATACTTTGCATTTTTCTGAACACCCTGTAAAAAGAATTCAATTCAATTCATTTATTTTGCTAAACTAAGAACTAGTGTTACATAAATATATATTGAAACAACGTACAGCAAGGAAGCAGGGCAAAAAGGCACGCCAGGCCTGACAAGGTCTCATGGTCCCTAGGCTAGTTTTACATTGAGGTCGGTAGTTGTAGTTACAAACAAAAGAGTTTTGTAGTAACAAAAAAAAAAAATAAATAAAAAAAAAGGTGATGGTATATGAGAAGATAATAAACATTACAGATAATACCATTGAAAAGACAAAAGACAATTTACATCACAATATAAAAGTCATAGTATTAGTCATAGTTTCCATCCACTGTAACCATTAATTTGAGGAGCTGCAATTAATTATGAAGATTTTTTTAAAAAGGTTAAAATTATTTAAACAAGTTAGTTCCGTTGGTAATGAGTTCCAGTAGTGTGGGCCAATGTAATTTATACTTTGCTTCATAGTCTCCGTTTTTGGATAAATAGGCCGAATATGTGATTTAGTGCGTGTGTCATGTGTGTGTATCTGGGGTATAACTTGTATGATGTTGGTGTGTAAATTATTTTTAATGTGTCTGAACATAATTTTCCCGATGTTGAAGTAATATAATTGGTTAATCGTAAGAATGTTGTATTTGTTTGGGAAAACTATTGTGTTATTATATAGTGTTAGTTGTGTATTTCTATCAAATTTTAGATCTATTAATCTTATATATTTTTAATAATCTAAAGCAACTTATGGGAATTTACTAGGAAAATTTTTTTCATTTATAGCTAATTTTCGGAGAAAACTCTTCTCCTTCTTCAGGCTCTCTTGTTGTTGTCACTTTTTGCTTGTCACTATCATGGTTACGGTTTACCTTGACGGTTACGGTTAACCTTGACGGTTTAGGTTATTTTTCAACAAATCCTGCCAGATGTTAGGCAGGGAAAATCCTTTGCAGTCATTGATGATGGAATTTTGATTTTTCTCAATCTCTATTCCTTCTTTCAGTTTTCTTTTTTGGAAATTGCTTTGGAAACTGATTACTTTAAGGGAATTCCAATCCATGCTGTGCCCAGTTTCTCTAACATGCCTATCTAATCCAGTCTTGTTGGAGCAATTTTTTATAGCTGCTTTATGCTCAGCTATACGAGTTTCTAGTCTGCGACCTGTTTCACCTATGTAAGATAGTCCACAACTACAATTTACTTCATAAACTACTCCTTGCATTTTTAAAATATCTTCTTCTCTTTGAACTATTTTAGGGAAAAATTTTTTAACTTTGTTCTCTAAACTTGGAGCTAGCCTAATATTGTATTTTTTACTAATTCTCTTTAAAGCCTCAAATAAACCTTTGTGATAAGAAATTTTTCTAGTGAATTTTACTTCTTGCTTTTGTGGGTTCTTCTTACCACTAAAATTCAGAAGCTTCTCAATTTCTTCTTTAGGATAGTTATTTTCTGCAAGTATGACTTTAAGCTCTTCTTTATGGGCTTCTTTTTTATCTGCAGTAGAAACTATTTTATTAATTTTTTCTAAAAACTGACTTGCTACATTTTTCTTAATAGAAACTGGATGATACGAATTGAAATCCAGTAGTCTTTTAGTATTCATTGGTTTTTTATACCAACTAGTGAGGAATTTTTCATCTTCATAATAGATAGTAATATCTAAGAAGTTTATTCTTCTTTCTTTTTGAAGTTCAATAGTGAACTTAAGGGAATCATCTAATTCATTGAATGAGTCTAGAATTCTTTCTGGAACAATTTTTGAGCTATCTATTATAAATAAGATGTCATCCATGTATCTGCTATATAAGCAGAAGTATGTGGGTTGTACTAGTATCTTTTCTTCTAGTTTTCCCACATAATAGTTAGCTAAGAGTGGGGAGAGTGGGGAGCCCATAGCTAGCCCCGATTTTTGAATGAAAACAGTTTTCCCAAATTGAAAGTAGTTGTTCTGCAAAGAGAAAGTAAGCATTTCAAAAATTCCTACTAATATGTTTTTTCCTTGTTGTGAAAAACTATTAGGTCTGCCAAGTCTTCCGCTATAAAGTCTATAAGTTGATCTATATTAATGTGAGTATACATAGACACTATATCTAAACTACCCATAATAGGAGAATCTAATTTAGGAAGAAGTTCTAGTTTTTCTTTTAGCTGCATTGAGTTTTTAATCAAGTTAGGTGGCTCTTTTAAAAGATTCTGAAGGTGTGACTTTAAAAAATAGTTTAGATTTGAAAGAATAGAGTTTTTTGAGTCTATTATTGGTCTAATTGGTTGGTGTTCTTTATGCAGTTTGACTATTCCATATATTTGAGGTAATCTGAACTGTAATTTTGAGAATTGTTTATAGTTTTCTGGCAGCTGGTTTTCTTTTTTTGAAGTGAAATAAGCTTAGAGACTTTTTTAATCAAATCTGGTAGTGGGTTTTCTTTTACTTCTTCATATATAGGTTTTTTTAGTTCTTCTTCCATCTTTTCTAGATAATCTTTCTTATCCATAATAGTAACCAACTTACTTTTGTCTGTTTTCACAGCAACTATACTTTCATTTTTTCTGAAATCTTTAAGAGCTTTTAATTGACTATTATCAAAATTTTTTTGAGGTTTCCTTACTTGCTTCTGGAATTTTGTAAGGCTATTGTAGTAATCTTTTCTGAGGAGGTCTGCTTTAATTTGGTCCTCTTTTTCTAAAGTGCTGCAGATGCTTTCCAATTCAATTACCAATTTTTCTGGATTTATTTTTTCTTTGGATAGATTGAAATTACTTCCTTTATTTATCACTTGTAATAATTCTTGGCTAACTCCAGTAGCAGTGTTGTCCTTCACATGACTAAGAACTGCAGGTTTTTTGTTTTTACTTGAATAGTTTTTCTTCAAAAATTTTTCTTCTTTAAGGTTCAGCTTTTTAACAAATTTCTTATTTTTGTTTCTTACTCCAATTTTTAGCCAGTCATCCAATTCTGCTTTTACTGTATCCCTTAAGATTCCAGAAATTTTCTTTTCATTTTCTACTTTTACTTTTTTATAATAAGCAACATTTTTATATTTTGCTTCAATACTTCTTTTTAACGTTTTTTGCTCTATTTTTCTTATGAAGTTGGCTGAAAGTAAATCTTTAAATGGTTTTCTAAGTCTAAATGAATTTGGAATAAAGTTATTTACCTTGCAATTTTTCAGGAACTTGATTTGAGCTATGGATCTTTCCATCTTCAATGTAGCATGTTGAACTTTCTTTATTGTTTGCCAAGTATCTGACCCATACTCTGTTCTAATTCTTTGAATAAAGCTCATATTGAGAAATGGCTTCCTAGTTTAATTGAATTAATAATCTAAAGCAACTTATGGGAATTTACTAGGAAAATTTTTTTCATTTATAGCTAATTTTCGGAGAAAACTCTTCTCCTTCTTCAGGCTCTCTTGTTGTTGTCACTTTTTGCTTGTCACTATCATGGTTACGGTTTACCTTGACGGTTACGGTTAACCTTGACGGTTTAGGTTATTTTTCAACAAATCCTGCCAAATGTTAGGCAGGGAAAATCCTTTGCAGTCATTGATGATGGAATTTTGATTTTTCTCAATCTCTATTCCTTCTTTCAGTTTTCTTTTTGGAAATTGCTTTGGAAACTGATTACTTTAAGGGAATTCCAATCCATGCTGTGCCCAGTTTCTCTAACATGCCTATCTAATCCAGTCTTGTTGGAGCAATTTTTTATAGCTGCTTTATGCTCAGCTATACGAGTTTCTAGTCTGCGACCTGTTTCACCTATGTAAGATAGTCCACAACTACAATTTACTTCATAAACTACTCCTTGCATTTTTAAAATATCTTCTTCTCTTTGAACTATTTTAGGGAAAAATTTTTTAACTTTGTTCTCTAAACTTGGAGCTAGCCTAATATTGTATTTTTTACTAATTCTCTTTAAAGCCTCAAATAAACCTTTGTGATAAGAAATTTTTCTAGTGAATTTTACTTCTTGCTTTTGTGGGTTCTTCTTACCATTAAAATTCAGAAGCTTCTCAATTTCTTCTTTAGGATAGTTATTTTCTGCAAGTATGACTTTAAGCTCTTCTTTATGGGCTTCTTTTTTATCTGCAGTAGAAACTATTTTATTAATTTTTCTAAAAACTGACTTGCTACATTTTTCTTAATAGAAACTGGATGATACGAATTGAAATCCAGTAGTCTTTTAGTATTCATTGGTTTTTTATACCAACTAGTGAGGAATTTTTCATCTTCATAATAGATAGTAATATCTAAGAAGTTTATTCTTCTTTCTTTTTGAAGTTCAATAGTGAACTTAAGGGAATCATCTAATTCATTGAATGAGTCTAGAATTCTTTCTGGAACAATTTCTGAGCTATCTATTATAAATAAGATGTCATCCATGTATCTGCTATATAAGCAGAAGTATGTGGGTTGTACTAGTATCTTTTCTTCTAGTTTTCCCACATAATAGTTAGCTAAGAGTGGGGAGAGTGGGGAGCCCATAGCTAGCCCCGATTTTTGAATGAAAACAAGTTTTCCCAAATTGAAAGTAGTTGTTCTGCAAAGAGAAAGTAAGCATTTCAAAAATTCCTACTAATATGTTTTTTTCCTTGTTGTGAAAAACTATTAGGTCTGCCAAGTCTTCCGCTATAAAGTCTATAAGTTGATCTATATTAATGTGAGTATACATAGACACTATATCTAAACTACCCATAATAGGAGAATCTAATTTAGGAAGAAGTTCTAGTTTTTCTTTTAGCTGCATTGAGTTTTTAATCAAGTTAGGTGGCTCTTTTAAAAGATTCTGAAGGTGTGACTTTAAAAAATAGTTTAGATTTGAAAGAATAGAGTTTTTGAGTCTATTATTGGTCTAATTGGTTGGTGTTCTTTATGCAGTTTGACTATTCCATATATTTGAGGTAATCTGAACTGTAATTTTGAGAATTGTTTATAGTTTTCTGGCAGCTGGTTTTTCTTTTTTTGAAGTGAAATAAGCTTAGAGACTTTTTAATCAAATCTGGTAGTGGGTTTTCTTTTACTTCTTCATATATAGGTTTTTTTAGTTCTTCTTCCATCTTTTCTAGATAATCTTTCTTATCCATAATAGTAACCAACTTACTTTTGTCTGTTTTCACAGCAACTATACTTTCATTTTTTCTGAAATCTTTAAGAGCTTTTAATTGACTATTATCAAAATTTTTTTGAGGTTTCCTTACTTGCTTCTGGAATTTTGTAAGGCTATTGTAGTAATCTTTTCTGAGGAGGTCTGCTTTAATTTGGTCCTCTTTTTCTAAAGTGCTGCAGATGCTTTCCAATTCAATTACCAATTTTTCTGGATTTATTTTTTCTTTTGGATAGATTGAAATTACTTCCTTTATTTATCACTTGTAATAATTCTTGGCTAACTCCAGTAGCAGTGTTGTCCTTCACATGACTAAGAACTGCAGGTTTTTTGTTTTTACTTGAATAGTTTTTCTTCAAAAATTTTTTCTTCTTTAAGGTTCAGCTTTTTAACAAATTTTTATTTTTGTTTCTTACTCCAATTTTTAGCCAGTCATCCAATTCTGAGGCTTTTACTGTATCCCTTAAGATTCCAGTAAATTTTCTTTTCATTTTCTACTTTTACTTTTTTATAATAAGCAACATTTTTATATTTTGCTTCAATACTTCTTTTAACGTTTTTTGCTCTATTTTTCTTATGAAGTTGGCTGAAAGTAAATCTTTAAATGGTTTTCTAAGTCTAAATGAATTTGGAATAAAGTTATTTACCTTGCAATTTTTCAGGAACTTGATTTGAGCTATGGATCTTTCCATCTTCAATGTAGCATGTTGAACTTTCTTTATTGTTTGCCAAGTATCTGACCCATACTCTGTTCTAATTCTTTGAATAAAGCTCATATTGAGAAATGGCTTCCTAGTTTAATTGAATTAATAATCTAAAGCAACTTATGGGAATTTACTAGGAAAATTTTTTCATTTATAGCTAATTTTCGGAGAAAACTCTTCTCCTTCTTCAGGCTCTCTTGTTGTTGTCACTTTTTGCTTGTCACTATCATGGTTACGGTTTACCTTGACGGTTACGGTTAACCTTGACGGTTTAGGTTATTTTTCAACAAATCCTGCCAAATGTTAGGCAGGGAAAATCCTTTGCAGTCATTGATGATGGAATTTTGATTTTTCTCAATCTCTATTCCTTCTTTCAGTTTTCTTTTTTGGAAATTGCTTTGGAAACTGATTACTTTAAGGGAATTCCAATCCATGCTGTGCCCAGTTTCTCTAACATGCCTATCTAATCCAGTCTTGTTGAGCAATTTTTTATAGCTGCTTTATGCTCAGCTATACGAGCTTTCTAGTCAAGGTAAACCTGTTTCACCTATGTAAGATAGTCCACAACTACAATTTACTTCATAAACTACTCCTTGCATTTTTAAAATATCTTCTTCTCTTTGAACTATTTTAGGGAAAAAATTTTTTAACTTTGTTCTCTAAACTTGGAGCTAGCCTAATATTGTATTTTTTACTAATTCTCTTTAAAGCCTCAAATAAACCTTTGTGATAAGAAATTTTTCTAGTGAATTTTACTTCTTGCTTTTGTGGGTTCTTCTTACCATTAAAATTCAGAAGCTTCTCAATTTCTTCTTTAGGATAGTTATTTTCTGCAAGTATGACTTTAAGCTCTTTCTTTATGGGCTTCTTTTTATCTGCAGTTGAAACTATTTTATTAATTTTTTCTAAAACTGACTTGCTACATTTTTCTTAATAGAAACTGGATGATACGAATTGAAATCCAGTAGTCTTTTAGTATTCATTGGTTTTTTATACCAACTAGTGAGGAATTTTTCATCTTCATAATAGATAGTAATATCTAAGAAGTTTATTCTTCTTCTTTTTGAAGTTCAATAGTGAACTTAAGGAATCATCTAATTCATTGAATGAGTCTAGAATTCTTTCTGGAACAATTTCTGAGCTATCTATTATAAATAAGATGTCATCCATGTATCTGCTATATAAGCAGAAGTATGTGGGTTGTACTAGTATCTTTTCTTCTAGTTTTCCCACATAATAGTTAGCTAAGAGTGGGGAGAGTGGGGAGCCCATAGCTAGCCCCGATTTTTGAATGAAAAAGTTTTCCCAAATTGAAAGTAGTTGTTCTGCAAAGAGAAAGTAAGCATTTCAAAAATTCCTACTAATATGTTTTTTTCCTTGTTGTGAAAAACTATTAGGTCTGCCAAGTCTTCCGCTATAAAGTCTATAAGTTGATCTATATTAATGTGAGTATACATAGACACTATATCTAAACTACCCATAATAGGAGAATCTAATTTAGGAAGAAGTTCTAGTTTTTCTTTTAGCTGCATTGAGTTTTTAATCAAGTTAGGTGGCTCTTTTAAAAAGATTCTGAAGGTGTGACTTTAAAAAAATAGTTTAGATTTGAAAGAATAGAGTTTTTTGCAGAGTCTATTATTGGTCTAATTGGTTGGTGTTCTTTATGCAGTTTGACTATTCCATATATTCTCCTCAGAAAAGATTACTACAATAGCCTTACAAAATTCCAGAAGCAAGTAAGGAAACCTCAAAAAAATTTTGATAATAGTCAATTAAAAGCTCTTAAAGATTTCAGAAAAAATGAAAGTATAGTTGCTGTGAAAACAGACAAAAGTAAGTTGATTACTATTATGGATAAGAAAGATTATCTAGAAAAGATGGAAGAAGAACTAAAAAACCTATGTATGAAGAAGTAAAAGAAAACCCACTACCAGATTTGATTAAAAAAGTCTCTAAGCTTATTTCACTTCAAAAAAGAAAAACCAGCTGCCAGAAAACTATAAACAATTCTCAAAATTACAGTTCAGATTACCTCAAATATATGGAATAGTCAAACTGCATAAAGAACACCAACCAATTAGACCAATAATAGACTCAAAAAACTCTATTCTTTCAAATCTAAACTATTTTTTAAAGTCACACCTTCAGAATCTTTTAAAAGAGCCACCTAACTTGATTAAAAACTCAATGCAGCTAAAAGAAAAACTAGAACTTCTTCCTAAATTAGATTCTCCTATTATGGGTAGTTTAGATATAGTGTCTATGTATACTCACATTAATATAGATCAACTTATAGACTTTATAGCGGAAGACTTGGCAGACCTAATAGTTTTTCACAACAAGGAAAAAAACATATTAGTAGGAATTTTTGAAATGCTTACTTTCTCTTTGCAGAACAACTACTTTCAATTTGGGAAAACTTTTTCATTCAAAAATCGGGGCTAGCTATGGGCTCCCCACTCTCCCCACTCTTAGCTAACTATTATGTGGGAAAACTAGAAGAAAAGATACTAGTACAACCCACATACTTCTGCTTATATAGCAGATACATGGATGACATCTTATTTATAATAGATAGCTCAGAAATTGTTCCAGAAAGAATTCTAGACTCATTCAATGAATTAGATGATTCCCTTAAGTTCACTATTGAACTTCAAAAAGAAAGAAGAATAAACTTCTTAGATATTACTATCTATTATGAAGATGAAAAATTCCTCACTAGTTGGTATAAAAAACCAATGAATACTAAAAGACTACTGGATTTCAATTCGTATCATCCAGTTTCTATTAAGAAAAATGTAGCAAGTCAGTTTTTAGAAAAAATTAATAAAATAGTTTCAACTGCAGATAAAAAAGAAGCCCATAAAGAAGAGCTTAAAGTCATACTTGCAGAAAATAACTATCCTAAAGAAGAAATTGAGAAGCTTCTGAATTTTAATGGTAAGAAGAACCCACAAAAGCAAGAAGTAAAATTCACTAGAAAAATTTCTTATCACAAAGGTTTATTTGAGGCTTTAAAGAGAATTAGTAAAAAATACAATATTAGGCTAGCTCCAAGTTTAGAGAACAAAGTTAAAAAATTTTTCCCTAAAATAGTTCAAAGAGAAGAAGATATTTTAAAAATGCAAGGAGTAGTTTATGAAGTAAATTGTAGTTGTGGACTATCTTACATAGGTGAAACAGGTCGCAGACTAGAAACTCGTATAGCTGAGCATAAAGCAGCTATAAAAAATTGCTCCAACAAGACTGGATTAGATAGGCATGTTAGAGAAACTGGGCACAGCATGGATTGGAATTCCCTTAAAGTAATCAGTTTCCAAAGCAATTTCCAAAAAGAAAACTGAAAGAAGGAATAGAGATTGAGAAAAATCAAAATTCCATCATCAATGACTGCAAAGGATTTTCCCTGCCTAACATCTGGCAGGATTTGTTGAAAAATAACCTAAACCGTCAAGGTTAACCGTAACCGTCAAGGTAAACCGTAACCATGATAGTGACAAGCAAAAAGTGACAACAACAAGAGAGCCTGAAGAAGGAGAAGAGTTTTCTCCGAAAATTAGCTATAAATGAAAAAAATTTTCCTAGTAAATTCCCATAAGTTGCTTTAGATTATTAATTCAATTAAACTAGGAAGCCATTTCTCAATATGAGCTTTATTCAAAGACTTATATATTTGTTCTGAAGAATTTGAAGTTTATTGAAATTATATTTAGTCGTATGTCTTCATGATAAGATAGCAGTTCCTTACTGGAAAGGCTATAGTTCAACAAAATGTTAATGAATACAGCATGGAACAGTATTCCACACATCTGTTGTGAGGCATAATATTCTGTCTTATATAACCAGATCACAGCAACTTTTCTTTTTAATAACAGCTGAAGTCACAAGAATACAGCAGTCACACAAACAGACTTTTTAATTCTGAAAAAAAAAAAAAAAAAACAATGTTTCACCTCATTAAATCTCCACTCACTCTACATCAGTGATTGGAAAGCTACTTTTTAAAAGTAGCTAGCTACTGCTACAACTACATTCTTGAAAAATTAAGGGGCTTGCTAAAGTTACAACAACTTTTTCTGAATAGTTGCTGTCACTACTTTTTCTACATTTAGTCTTAAGTTAAAACCGCAAATTCTGAAGATGATCTTTATATGTATATTCTCACATATATAGCATTCAAAACTAAATTACCAAGGTAAATTACACAAGTAACTTACCTTTGTATTTACCTCAACTCTGATCATCATATCTAATACATTTCATAATAACACATTCAGTGGCTTATATTCCATGCTACCTGACATGCCCAGGGAATTAAAATAAAAACACTACCAATAAATATCTACAAATTCATTTTATTTGACAAAGAGAATAAAATATTTTGCTATTAACTGTCGTTAACAGACCTCTTTCACAGTTATCTCGTACACGCTGTCTTCATAGGTTGAATGCCCTCTTGATAGCATATATTCTTCAAGAAATCTGGAAAAGTCACGTGATTTGAATTTTTTTGTTTTTTTTTTACTTTTTTTAAAAAAGTAGCTCGATTTGTAGCGTAATTTTCCACTAGAAGCTATTTTATTTTGCAGTGTGATACTGCTACAAATACATTTTTCTATATGTAGTGATGCTACACATCGCACTAGTGTAAATTTCCAATCACTGCTCTGACACAAAACAAGCCAAAAAGAGGTTGTTGTGGAAATCGTGAAAGACATATTTTTCACAAATACATGAAACAAGTACAGAATTATTTTAAGGTGTTAAATAGAATTGTCATTGATTAGCTCACTGTTTAACATTACATTACTCAGGGTTCGTACACTTTTGGGGAGAAAAAATTCAAGGACTTTCCAGGCCTTTTCCAGGACATATACAAAAAATTCCAGGATGATTATTACGCTTTACAGTATCATGTTCAAATTACTTTTTAAAAGTAATTTCAGTTTTAAGTAATAAAAATGATGAAAGATGCAAATGGATAAGTGTGCTTTATGCAAATGAATCAAGTTTATCAAGCACAAGATCATAAAGAACGGATTCTGTTCTTATGCCCTGACCTTTGAATTCAATTTGGACCATTCTCCTCCCTGATAACATACCAAAACTTTGTTGCAATCAAACAGATTTTATGTGAGTTAACATTCCTAAGCTTGGAGAACGAATACTGCTCTTATGTCTTGGCTTTTGAATTTAATTTCGCCCATTTTCAAAAATAGGGTACGTTCCCAGGTTGTACCCAACGGCATACAAAAATTTCGCCGAAATCCAACTGCTTTCGTGCGAATTATCGTACGGACAAACCCAAAGCATAAACGTTTCTGCAACCTATAGTTCGAAAGGGTTAGTAATTTCGAAAATAAAAACATAACGAACAGTGCAAAAACTGGCTCATAAATAGAATATTTGAAACTACAGTATGCACACTCAATTATTAGGGATGGTAGAGGGGAAGGGAATAGAACTGTCCAAAATTAGCATATTTTCGTTGCGCTAGGCGCTTAAGTACTGCTGAATTCCGTCAGACCTAACCTACCCCCAATGGTCAAATGATTGAAATGTGCTGATGTTCATGGAATGAAATGGCTGATCAGCTATGATGACCGCATAAAAGTTCGGAAGAAGGGGGTGGGGAGGTAAGTTTATGCAACATTTTACATCACTCCAGTATTTATCTTGTCATCATCAACAATCGCAATGCAACTACCGCTTACGATTGCGGATATCGGCAACCGAAAATCTGCCATATCACTAAGTGATACAACACACAGGTATCCAGTTACAATGTATTGTAATTGAAAGAAAAAAGGATGTGGAAAAAAGAAACTTTCAGAAATTAAGATCATCGTCAAGCCATGGCCGTTTCAAAAATCTGTTTTCCTTTATAATGTTAAAAGCATGTTTTTGCCTTTTTACCTGTAGTGTATAATAAAAATACTGTTGATTTTTTTTATGGAATCAGATATCCGTATGTCTAATTGTCTTGTCTGAGTTCACACGTTAGCTACTGTGTAAAGTAGACCTATTTTTTCAGATTAAAAATATGTAGTTTTGTATATATTCACAGTATAAGTCATTCCTTATTCCCACAGAACTGAATTCAGCAGATGCAAAATGGAGAACATCAAGACTCGCCCAACACCATGTTTCTGATTGTCTGCTGTTTATATTCAAGAAATGCAAATATGGATCAATGGTGAATGCAGCAACTATGATTTTTATTTATTACCAAGAAAAAAAAAAAAAAAAAAAAGCCGTGAAAGCTGCAAAGCTGAAACGGATATTTCTTCCCCTTCATGCACAGAAACATTCCGCTTAAGATCAAACAGCAGGAGCACGTCTCCACGCACACCCTTTGGAATGTCCTGATGGAACGGCTTCTTTTCATTTGGCACATCACCATAAATCATCACCTGCAGCTCACTGAACTGTCAAGTTGCACCCTTCCTCCTTCACCCTAACTATAGAAGAAAATGGTAAAAAAAAAAAAAATAAAAAAAAAAAAGCTCCCCGATTTTCGCCAAAATGACCAAATTTACGTCATGATGTTGCAATTCACAAAAATACGTTTATCTGCTGAATTTCGCCTAAACCCATAGAAAACTTTTTAATTATAGATGATTTTTTTTTATTAAAACAGTAACTCAGACGTCTGAACAAAAATGTTTGTTTGTAATTCAAATAGAGTCCATATCATCACAGAAAAAAATTTAAGAATCACTCTGTTTAAATAAACCATGGCATCTAAAAAAAATAATTCACTTGCTTTTCCCTTAATTTAGAATTACTGTTTCTTTTTTTTCAATCCGATTACGCAACGGAAGATGTTTTTTTTTTTTTTTTTTTTTTTGCATCTGCTAAAAGTTTCTAACGGAATTTGGCGAAATTTGCACTAGAACTTTATTGTGATGTATCTTAACCACTGTAAAAATTTAACTGTGTTATTTTCAAAATTCGGGAAAATGGATTTCTGAAAATTTTCTCCTAGTCCCATTGAGCAGTGGAAGTGATAAACAGGTGTTTGCTTTCTTCCCAACTAACTTTCTTCGGCTTTGGATCAGCGCTTCAAGCTGTCAATCAACAGTTGCTATTGTAACAACACCCTTTCTGCTGGAGGCTCACTCTGTCCAAAAACAGGGCTTGGGAGATAAGGGCTGGTCCTTAGCTCTCCACCCCTGAAACACGCAGCGAAGTTGATGACGTAGCTGCGCTGGCTCTTCGGAAGCCAAGAGCCACGAGGAGCTGTGCTCTAACGGACCACCATAGGAAAGGCACCTTCAGTTAATGTTATTACCGTATTTAACAGAATACAATGTGTCATCTATTGCAATGCTCACTAAAATATTAGACTCTGCCTTTTTCGGAAATAAAAGTTAAAGATTTTGAGTCTTAAAATCGGAAAACATTGATGTAATAGTATAAATGCGATAATTTTAAACGAACAATTTCTGTCATGCATGCGTTTTCTTTAAAAAAGTATTTTGCTTAATATACTAACCCTATTTTTCTGATGTCGAAAACTCAGCGTATCTTTCCTTCTTTTTTTTTTTTTTTTTTTTTAGTAATTCCCTAGAATTAGTCGTTTAAAAACTTTTTCTCTCTCAAGTTGTTTAAAACCTGTAAGACACGGAAAGCTACTGAGTTCTTCAAACTCTGCAAAAGTAGTTCAAACACTCTGTTAGTGTATAAAATCAAAATTATTTATTTACATTTTATATCCATCATGGTTTCTGAAGTTCACTGCGTTTAAAAAGGGGTGAACAAAATTTACTTCATGAAGTGAAGATATGTTCCTTATTGCACGAACTGGAAACTGTTTTCTTCATTGCACCAAACGTGAAACTTTTTTTCTTCATTGCACCAAATGTGAAACTTTTTTTTTCATTGCACAAACAGGAAAAAAAAAATTACGTTTTTTTCACTGCGTTTGAGTCAATCAATTTTTTCATTTTCTGCAGAGCTTCCCTGCGCGGCACTAATAGTGAATTTCTGTTCAGAAAACGAATTCGAAGAAATGTTCGGATTCTTCAAAACAGACGAATAGCATCTTTGTTGACAGATGGGAAACGTTTTTCTAGCTCATTTATGAGTTCCTGAATAACACCTTTTCCTTTTCTAAATGTCCTGCCATGAACTGCGCAGAAAATCTGTTCAAACTGTTTCACAGTATTATTTCAAGAACATGATGGTACTGTCAAACTGCCAACAGATATTAGTTTTACCCAATTATCTTGAACAGAATTAGTATCGGGGCAGTTTTTAGAAATAGTTCCTAAAGAAGGATCTTTATCGTGAACGCGATATGCTATGTAGGCCATGGCTTCCTGCTCAGGAAATGGATTCTCTTGACTGCTCGTTCGAAGTCAATTTCCCAAGCAATTGGAGATGCGTCTTCAAAAAATTCAAAGTTCATATCCTCACAGCTGTTTTCGGTCAAAGTCATTGTCACCAGATCCTCTACTTCTTCATTTCTGAAAGCATTTTCCAGCAGTTCAGATGTTAAATAAACACCCAGGCTCTTAGGAGTTTCTGCTTGGGATTCAGTCGTATTAACTTTTTCGTTAAAAACGTTAATAAAAATCAACACTCAGTGTACAACTTAAATAAAACACAACGTGAAACAAATACTATAAACCAAGAAAAGACGTGGGCGTACAAAACCAATAACAGAGGGAAATTGCGTCCTGTAGGCAGGTTGACAAACGAACTCGGAGAGCAGGCCAGCGCGATGACATAGAAACAAGTGACCTACCCATTTTCCACTCTCCCTTCCAGACACGGGTCGGCATTCAGTCTCTCAAAGGGACGGACTAGCCCTTCCTCTGTAAAGCCCTGTTCCAAAGAGGCATTCATACTTGTGCATAATAAAAATTTCCAATGCTAACTTTTTAAGTTTTAAACCGATTCAATTGGAATTTTGGGAGTAAGCTTCTGTAATCCAATTACAGTGAAGGTAAAAATTTCAGCCACTTTCATGAAAAATTCGCAAAGATAGTTTTCTTATTTTTTATCATAAGTAGCGGAAGTCTCTTGAGGGGAGGGCTGGCAATGCACATAAACAAGGACCAGATGAATGTGTTGTTCAGGCATACTCCTCACTGGTGGATGCCGGGAGTTGTTGGATGGACATGAAGCTCCCCTTCCTAACAGAGCAACCAAAAATCATCCAATTTTATTGCACTGGAAATAGTGCTTCCCCCCCCCCAGCCAAATTAGGATTTGGTACACATCTGAAACATTCTTTGAGAACAGAGGAGAGGAACTTTAAAAAATGAAGGGGTAACAGTAACACGATTTCCTAAAAGGGCATTTTTTTAAGCACTAATTTCAAATTTCAAGGCTTTTCAAGACAGCAATAAAAAAACACCGTTTTTCCAGGATATTCCAGGCCTTGAAAACGTAATCATGATTTTCCAGGACTTTCCAGGTTTTCAAGCACGTGTGCGCTTACTGTGGAGTGTGAATCGAACGTGCAGCTCCCAATTTCCACTCAATTACTAAAAAAATGCCAAGAGTATGCAACAGATTGCTTTGACTAGTGTTAAATCTGCAGTTTTTCATATTCTTAATCATTAGATACTTGGAATTCATTGTTTGGGTGGTGTAACAGAAATGTAATTAAAAACAAAATCAGGAGATGTAGGTTCGATTCCTGCTGCAGGTGATGTAATTTTCATGCTAGGCAATGGCAGTTTTGTTTGTGGCCGTAATAATCGAGAGGTTGTTAAATCGTAATAATCCAGAGGTAGAGAAAAAGAGAAGAATTACCATTTGGTGAGACATCCTGCAAAGTTTTCTTAAAAAAACAACCCCCAAAAATGCTATCTTCAACAGGAGATGAAAATGGCTTTAGGCTCAAATTAAAAATGTTTGCTGCACACATTAACTAATTTAGAATTTGTAAACATACAATGTAATACAGTTCTGCAACTAACTAGGGAAGATGAATAAAAATATTTTTTGATTCATCTTCCATTCTAGCATCTTCAATAAACTTTTTTTCCATAGTGATAAAAAATACATAACTGAAAATCAATAATGAATGCTGAACGAGCATCCAACCATCCATGTCCTCATGAAACACATAAAGAACATACACAACCAATTTCTTAAGACTAAACCTCTGCCATGAGAAGATAAAATAAAAGTGCCATTGCAATTAACTTTGAGATCATATTCATGTCAAATTCCATGAAAAATCTGGAAAATACCACAACAATAATAACCAGCAGACCATGAATTCAAACACACAAAAAACACTCTCTCTGCACACACACACACACACACACACACACACACACACACACACACACACACACACACACACACACACACACACACACACACACGTCTGTATCAAGCAATCATAAATGAGCTACAATAGCAGTTAAAATAACAATGTAACATACAGGATGTGCAGAAAATAGAAGAACATGCTTAAGTTACATAAAAGTTATATTTTGCATGGAAGTTTTGAACTGTGTCTTTAGTTCTTCTACAGCCAGAGTTTGGATAGAAACTAATCCAAACTTCGAAAGCTTCCATGCAAAACAAAACTTCTTGGTAACTTAAGTGTGTTTGTTCTCTATTTTCTTCATATCCTTTATTTCAGTTACAAGCTGCTGACCAATTCTCTCAATATAAAATACATAACTCAGCAATGCACACATAAAATTTACAGAATTATGCACTTATAACTGATTATCAGTGGCAATGGCTGTCCAAATTCAACAAGAAAAAAATACCTCTGTTCATTGGTGTTTGTGCATACATCTCTGATATCTATAGTTGACTTGCCCTTATTCCACTTATATAATTTCCGAAAAGCTGTTTTCTTTGATGGGATACGATAGGGCCATAATGTTACCACCTACATAAAAATAAAAAAAGCATTAATTTTGCAGAAGATATATATATATATATCTTTTTATCATCTTTGTAAACAGTACAAATAAAAAAAGAAACATCTTGCAGCAGCGAGTTAAAAAAACCCACCTACACCTGAAATGCTTGGACATGACCCTTGAGTCATTCTTGCACAATGTAAGCCTTATGACATGAGGCACTGCCCTGCTGAAAGAATCTAATGGCATTCGGACACATGGTCACCATGAAGGGAAACTGGATTCGAAACGATGTCTTGGCAGGATCTGGTGATGAGGGTATGTTCAACATGGATAAGAAGACACAGCAATGTCTATGAAAACAATCCCCATACCATGATATCACCAGTGCTGACATGTTCCTGTCCAACCATGCAGTCTGGTTGCAACTGTTAACCTGCACAGCATCAAACATGGACCCATCCATCAGCATGTTGGGACTGGACTATTCAGACCATGTGACTTTTTTCCAATCATCCAATGTTCAGTTATGGTGCTCCTGTGCCCACTGCAGGCAAAGCTAGAATAACAGTCAATCAATGTGAACAGACATTTTTAGTCATTGCAGTTGAGCTAAAGAAGTAGCATTTGAATATAGTGGGCATGTACAGAATAATTTTATGGTAACCTTTTTAGGCATAAACCATAACATATTAGACAAACAGGCCACATACTCCTTAAGCACATCTTCAAGGAGTCTGTACTCAGAAACTTTTCTCTGCATACCCTGGTTGTATGTACTCTGCTGTTAGCTGAAGGAACATGAGCCATTTGTTGTCTAGGACAGTACTTGCCACCCAGCCTCCATTTCAAGTGTCAATCAGTGGTGGTCTCACCTTTCAGTACATTGTGTGTGGATATGTGTCTGTTTTTGGACTATTCCCACCACACCTTCACTATAGTGGCCCTTCCAACAGCAAACATGCCCATGATTGGCTGAGGTGCTGGCCTCTGTCTTTCTAAGACCAACAGTGATCTCATATTAAAACTTTTAACAAGTTCTACCCCATTGTACAGGCTTTGCACTACCAAATTGATGCCCCTGCTAACAGCAGAGTACATACCTATATGTATGTACTATTAAAACTTTTAACAAGTTCTACCCCATTGTACAGGCTTTGCACTACCAAATTGATGCCCCTGCTAACAGCAGAGTACATACATACATATATGTGTGTGTGTGTGTGTGTGTGTGTGTGTGTGTGTGTGTGTGTGTGTGTGTGTGTGTGTGTGTGTGTGTGTGTGTGTGTGTGTGTGTGTGTGTATACTGGTGAGATGTAAGATGCACCTCAACACTAAACTCGAACGTGGCAAGCTCATAAGACAAACAAAATGTATTGACATAACCAACCTTAAAAAATACCATAATACCTTCAAGTTGGAACTGAAGAACAGATTCTCTGCTTTAGAAGGCCTAACATTGGAAGAAGTGGATATTTCTGAAGTTAACAGAAAAGTAACCAAAGCTCTTATGGAAACAGCAACAAAATTAGCTGGGTCTAAAAACAAGTTGCATGTGAACAAATTTTCAGGAAAAACCAAAATGTTGATGCAAAAAAGAAGAGAGATGAGGACAACTAAAGAAGATGTGACTTCCAAAGTGGAATATATAGAGCTATGCAAGACAGTACGAAAAAGTATCACTGAAGATGTAAGGAAATTCAACTGTGAACTAGTGAGGAAAGCAATTGAAATCAACCAAAGCCTAAAGATAGCAAAGGGGCATCTCAGTAAGGGAAGAAAACAGATTATGGCACTAAGAAAAAAGATGGTTCTGTAACAAGAAATAGAGGCGAAATTTTGACAAGAGTGAAAGATTTCTACTCCAAATTATATGAAAGGGATGATACATGTACTCCAGACATCATGAAAGGTACCAGTACCAGAGTTCTTCCAGTCCTCCCAGCAGAAGTTGTACATGCAATCAAGAACATGAAGTGGGAAAAAGCTCCAGGAGAAGATGGAATTACTGTAGACATCATACAAGAAGCAAGTGGAGAAATCGAAACAGTACTCGCCCAAATTTTCACTCGATGCCTTAATGAAGGGAACACTCCTGAGGATTGGAACAACACTACAATGATCCTGCTACATAAAACAGGTGACATTGAGGATCTCAGGAACAACAGACCTATCAGCCTCCTATCAGTCATAAAATCTTCACTAAAGTTCTTTCACACCGTTTGAAGGTAACACTGGACATGGCTCAACCGAGAGAACAAGCTGGATTCAGGAGTGGCTACAGCACAATAGAACATATCCACGTACTGAGAGAACTAATTGAAAGAGCGAGGGAATATGAACTTCCGTTGTGCATGGCTTTTATCGATTATGAAAAAGCCTTTGATTTGGTGAAACCATCAGCAGTTACAATGGCTCTGAAATCCTGCGGTATGCATTAATAGATGCATACATTAATATTATTAATAACATCTATGAAAATGCAAGTACAAAGATTCGGCTGTTTGAAAATACAACACACATAAAAATTGGAAAGGGAGTGAGACAAGGTGACACCATATCTCTGAAGCTCTTTAATGCCACATTGGAAAATGTCTTTCAATCACTGAACTGGGAAAACAAGGGGATAAAGATTAATGGAGATTATCTAACTCACCTGCGTTTTGCTGATGACTTAGTCAGTTTTGCAACTACCCTATCAGAGCTGCAAAGTATGATCCAGGAACTTGCTGACAAGAGTAAAGAAATGGGATTAAAAATGAACTTTCAGAAGACAAAAGTGATGTTCAATGCTTTTACAAGAAATGAAGATTTATCGATTGATGGAGAAAAGCTGGAGATAACAGACACGTACGTTTATCTTGGACACCAGATATCAAGTGAGGGTCACATTGATGAAGAAATTAATCGGCGTACAAAACTTGCCTCGAGAGCTTTTGGAAGAAACAGCATAATTTTCAAGAGCAATATGCCATTATGTTTTAAAAGAAAAGTGTTTGATCAATGCATCCTTCCAGTGCTTACGTATGGTGCAGAGACGTGGACCTTAGCTAAAAGAAACATACAAAGGCTGCAGACAACTCAAAGCAGCATGGAGAGGTGCATGCTTGGTGTAACCAGGAGAGATAAGAAGAGGAACACGTGGATCCGAAAAATGACAAGAGTGGAAGACATCATGATCAGAGTTAAATCCCTGAAATGGCAATGGGCTGGACATACTGCCAGAAGAACAGACCATCGATGGACAGCCGAAATTTTAGATTGGATTCCAAGGGACAGGAAAAGACCCAGAAGAAGACCTCATGGGAGATGGGTGGATGAAATTCGAAAGTATGTGGGAGTGACATGGAGGAGACTGGCACAAGACAGACCGTTGTGCAGGAAGCTTGGGGAGACCTTCGTCCAGCAGTGGATTGATAATGGTTGACAATGATGATGATGATATATACATATTCTGCCTAATCTGCGACGCCACTGCTATATGCTGCGGGATGAACTGGTGGACATAATGATCTGTCCATGAATGTATTTTTTTATTTCAGTAATTTGGAAAGCAATTATCATGAATACTGGTTGACATAATGATCTGTCCCATGAATGTATTTTTTTTATTTCAGTAATTTGGAAAGCAATTATCTTCAAAATTTTGATAGATTTAGCTTTGGTCTATAAGCTGCATTTAAAGTTTTTCATTATTTTTCTGTAACTTTGTTCAGTGCAATTTTGCAACAGAAAAGAGGGGGGATACACTGCAAAAATGACAAGAAGCCTGTAATGTCAAGAAAAGAAAAATATAGAAAGACATTGTGCTCATTTCCTCCAAACGCAACAGAGTTTTCATCACCTGCAGCTGCAATTTTGGTTCAATTACAGTTGGTTTTAAGCTAAGTGGGGTATTTCCACTTATGGAGGTAGGGGTGGTGATAATGACCTAGCCCATGAGTGTACTCTAACCTATAGACAGTTACCAGTTAATCAATAAAAAAAGAGTAAATAGATTTCCAGGAGTTTTCATTCAACCATTTATTATCATTTCATGCCTGTGTACCTGCATGGCATTCGGGCATGTCTTTGGTACATAATGCATTATTAAAAATAACAATTGTAATACTTAATTCTTCTTAGTAATGAATATTCCTATTTCTTCCTGCCTACCACAAGATTTTCTGCCTTTAACATATTACTTCCTTGTTTTGTTTTCACACTTCTGATTCATCTTGTGTGTGTTCTAGGTCTACCTCCTTGTCTGCAGCCCGATAACACAAAATTATAAAAACCTTCTTTTCAACACATGTTTATACTGCCTCAATATATTATGATTAATGTTTTCTACTACATAAGAAATATCCAGGATAGTTCTAATGCCTGCATTCCTAATTCAGTTTTGCCACTGGATCTACCCCTCCCCCTTCCCCCAATATTCCTAAAGACACTCCAGTCTGCAGCTTCTAACCTCCTACAGAGTTCTTTGCACGCAGCTCTCATAGTCACAAAAAAGGGCAAGTCTAAGCATTGCATTGTTCTCTGGCTGATCTTCTTCTTGGTGAAAATAATCTTATTTAGCTGATAAATGAACACCCCTCCCCTCTTTTCTAGCTCTTTATCAAGTTTTTTACAGTCTCATCAATAATGACCTCAGATAATCAAAATCTATTAACTGTTCCCTTCACCCTCACCCTGTACTACAAAATCTATAATTTTTGGAGTTTGACTAAGAACCACTGATTAAGATTCATCAACACTGACCTTCGCCACAAATTTTTCATATCTGCTCAGTTGATAACATAGTGCTGTAACATGTACACACTCTCAGAAATCAGAATGCAAATCTCCTAATATTAAAGTCATCTACTTCAATACCTGGAACGAAGTTACTTCCGTGGCCATCTATCCATATAGACCACAAATCAAAATTATTACAATCTACATCCATGTATCAATCCATAGTTAATTTCAAACCATTACCCAATATTCCCTTCCATTCTGTTGGTGCACAGACTTGATTTTAAAGGCTTGCCTTATACTCCATAACTTTTTACCATGCTTAACATTTCTTACCTAAGCACTCAGTCAAAAGCCTTTTCAAAATCAAAGAGCACCATATATAAAACCTCTTTCACCTCATGAAACATTTCAGAAAGCTATCTGAGTGTAAATACAGCACATTACTCTAGCATCCCCCACTCTCCTAAAAACAGTCTTTCACTCAGCCGATTTTTCACCACCTTTCTAAGCTTCAATTCATATTAGCAGTTCTTATTCCGACTTAGAAATCGATCGGAAAAGGCTACTATTCATTTTTATGTGCATTATTTCAAAAACTTGGAAATATTCTAGTTGGATAATGCTTACCTAGGCATTCCGTTTCTAGTGATGATTCACTTTTCTCACACGTTTCGGGTCTTCGTTGAAGCTATTGTCCTATTGTCCGTTGTATGTGCAGCAACCATTCCCATCCAACACACTGCTTACTTTGGGTAGATTCAGTAGATCTTCACTTTAGGATTCAATAACATCAATTCTTTACCGTTATTAATGCTCTAAATTTTTCGCCCAGTCTTTGCAGGAGCGTGACGACTTTCCCACCGATGTTCGTGGTTTATTTCTCGTCAATGGAGTCCGATACCCCTCGTTGCCATTCGTTGGATACGCTGTGTTAGATACTTTTCTTAATCAAACCTAGCCGACGCCATCTATGTTCCACTAACTCTACCTTTTTTTTTTTTTTTTATGACATTTTTCCCCCTTTCTTCAAATAGTTGTTGATGTCATCTTTCTGTATTCTTCTTCTTTTCATTTCCTATCCCTGTTCCCTTGTATTTTTTGTCGGTTTTTCTTTTGTTGTTATTTTTCTAGCCTTACTAGCTCTTTCCAAAGGCTAGATAATGTATTAATGTCATTCTGGTTACACACCTTGTTTTACTTTTATAAATTAGGATCGATTCCTATATTCTCATTTGTCTCTCTGATTTTTTATTCCTTTTTAGCATTTTAATTTCTTCGAATTTTGGGAATGTTTGGAGGTCAATACAGAATTGCACTAATGCAGTTTTTGCTTCTTTTTTTGCCAGTTAGATATGTGTTGTTTTAGCCTTTTTTTAAACCTATTTTTAGTACTCCCTATGAACGATATTGGGGGTATGTGTGCAATGGGAATTTCGTAAGACCCTGATTCCTCTAATATTTTGCTCTCAGTTTTTTTGTTAATAGTCAGATTTTTCAAGGTGTTCACTGAACTTCCTAGTTGTAAGTCAAATTTGGCACATTGCCTATTAATTTCTTTACTGACACCTTCCAAGTAAGGGAATGCACCTATATATTTTAATTTATTTTTTCTCACCTTTCTTTGATTGTAAACTTCTTGGTCTTCATTTTTCCTAGCCATATGTTTTATACTCTCATATATCCATTTTTAATAAGCTTATTAGGGTAACCATAATCTTGTGATATTTTCAAGATAAAATCAAGCTTTTGATTCTTTAGCCTATTATTAGAAGTGTGCGTATATGCTCTTCAAATCAAGTTTACTATGCTATTTTTTTTTTATGGATAACAGGATGGTGCGAGGAGTATGGAATGAGTACCGGAATGTACGTTGCTTTCCTGAAAACAGTGTATTCAAACTTATTTTTTAAAGTAGAATGTCTAAATATGACAGACTATTATTCACTTCAAATTCAAGCGTCAGTTCAATGGTGTTGCAGATTACGTTGAATTGATGAGCTAGATCTTGTAGCTCGGTATTGTTGAGTTTTGAAATAATGATGATGTCATCAACATACCAAGCATATAGTAGTGGTTTTTCAGGTAGAGTTTGAATAATTTTTCTTTCGATGTACGCCATTATCACTTCTGCGTATAAAGCCAATAAAGGGGATCCCATAGGGCCGCCCTGAGTTTGTTTAAAAATACTTCCCTCAAATTGGAAGATATTGTTTTCTTTAATGAAGTATAATGTATCCTTTAATTCTTTCAGTTGTGTCATATTTAGCTCTTTATTTATATTTAATTGTTGCATGATCAACTCGATGGCTAGCTCGACAGGAGTATTAGTGGAATTAACTTTTTTACGGGTTTTATAGAGGTTATTATTCAAAAAAGTTGGTGGTCAAATTTTCGAACTAAAGCCTAGTTCGTCATATGGACTACATCACTGAAGTAGTTGCTGCCACTCAGTTGGAAGAGTCCAACCGCAATTATCGTTAATTGTGGTGGTACTTCTTCTTGCTATTTCAATCCCTTCTTCTAGTTTCCTCTTTACTAAGTTTGACTGTGGGCGATTATTCTTACTGAGTCCCAATTTATTTGTTACTAATGTTCCTAATAACTGCTTGGTGTTCTTTCATTCGGACTTTAATACTTCTCCGTGTTTCTCCTATATAGCTGAGTCCGCAGTTACAGTCGATGCAATATATTATTCCTTCTTGCCTTTGGACGTCCACTTCCTTCTGCTTTAAAGCTAGCAGGAATTTCTTTAATTTGTTATTTAGATTTGGAGCAAGCATGATATTATATTTTGCTCCGATCCTCTTCAGTTTTTCGAAAAGTCCCTTGTGGTACGTAATTTTGCTAGTGAATTTGAAGTGGTTTATTTCCTGCTTCTTTTTTGGCACTTGTCTGAATAATTTCTCAACATAAGGGCTTTCATTTTCGACCCCCCCCCCCCCATCAAGATGAAATGCAAACCTTTTTTGGGAGAATATTTAAGAACACAGGACACATGTTGGGAGCATCGGTGGGAAAAAAATTACAGTTAAGGGAGAAATCTTTGCTACGTCTGATTTCCGTTTTCGAATATTTCCTCCTATTTGTATTTCAAGGTGAAATACAAATATTTATGAAATAAAATATTTAACAACAATTCTAGGCAGTGGAAACATCGCGGTAAAAATAAAATTAGGATTACGGGGGAAATCTTCAATGCGTCTAACTTCCGTTTTCCAAAGTTTTGAAAGACAAAATTTCCGTTTTCGAAAATTTCAGGTGGAAAGCATCCTTCACCAGTACCAATTGCCCAAAAATTTCTGTACACTTATGCATCGATATCAAGAATAACGCAAATTAAGACGGAAAAGGAGCCATTCTAGAAGCCATGCCTGAAGATTACAGGGGAATTTTTGATCTGACAAATTTCTGTTTTTGGAAATTTTTTTCCTCCAGTTTCAAACTGAATTTCAAATATTTATGGAATAAAATGATATATAACAACAATACTGGGCAGAGGTAACATCGCAGGAAAACGAAATCACGATAAAGAAAAAATCTTTATTTCGTTTACTTCCATTTTTGAAAGACGAAATACTGTCCCGATGCGTATCTTTACACATTGGTAAAACTCTTCAGAGTGTATTTTACGCGTTTCTCAATGCGCATTTTTACGTGTCAAGAAAAATTCCTGATATGTATTTTTATGCGTTGGTAAAATTTCGATGCGTTAACACACTTTTTGATGCATACTAGATGTGTAATTACGCATTTTGGCGAACTCTGGTTAGTGCAACATGCTAAAGGATGATATGCCATAAGCCAAGAAGTTATATTGATGCTAGATTTTACAATGAATCGATTCAAAGGACAACCAACGTGTAAAGCGATGAACAAATAATCATACAATTCTTCAGTTGCAATTACGGAATTTCAGGCAAGCCGTGGCTCCACTCTACTTCAGGTTGAGAGGGGCGGAGGGGTGCTCACAAAGGTCCAATGATCACTGTGGGAGGATCCTGCTCATTGTTCAAGGTCGCTTCTATAACTTGCTTGCATGACGATGGTGCGGGCGAGAAGGGGAAGTCAGCAACGTGAGCACGCGTGATTGATACACAGTTTTACATGTTAAATGCATCTTGAAGATGAATTAAGAAACTGAGCGGGGGAGAGGGAACAATTCTTGCAAACCACTAAGAATCACGAACAAAAATAGTCATTCAGATTAAAAAGAATCATAATAAAATGCAGTTGGAAATACATGTAGTCGCATTTTGGCCCCTAATGTCAAATCGCTGGTCGCCAAATGCAAAAATGCAGTCGCATTTCACTCGTGGCCCTCGTTAATTTCGAACCCTGGCCTCTTCCAGGCATAAAACCACTCTGAACATCCCACACTTTCTCTGATGTAAGACCCCAAACTTTTTCAATAACGACCTTACCAAACACTTTCCCTAGCACACTTAATAGGCTAATACCACAATAGTTCTTGCAGTCAGTCTGATCACCTTTTCCCTTATACAAGGGAGCAATGATAGCATCCCTCCAATCCCGAGGGACCATTCCTTACTCCCAGCACAACTGGCAAATTTCAGTTAACCAATCAATTACAGAGTCACCACCATATTTCAACATCTTGGCAGTTATGCCAACTCCCGGAGCCTTACCATTCTGAAGAGATTTTAGAGTTTTACACACTTCTTCTCTTGAGATACCTCCTGTGCAAATCCTTCACTGTGCCATCATCTGCATCTGTCTCAGAATCATCTTTGCTTTCCTGATCTAATAACTCACAGAAATATTCACCCCATCTTTCACTTAACTCATTGGGCTCCCATATCATTCCCCCAACCCTATTATTCACACAACTTAACACTTTGTTTCCCCTATTTTTCCTGAGTTTCATGTACTTACAGAAATACTTCCTATCTTTTGAAGAAGCCAATTCATGCCTTCCCACCTTCTCCTTCCTATCTTTTGCCTTACTCTGGCAAACCAGTTTAGCGGCTTCATGCTTCTTACCACAATATTGATCCACAGAAACTCTACCTTGCAACATCCCCAAATAGGCTTCCTTCTTTCTCTCTACTGCCTCTTCAATCTCATGCACTTTTAAAATAAAAATCAGAAATCACTGTTCAGGTTTTTTAGAATTTTACTTTCAATTTAGAGTCAGTAGTCAATAACGTATGATTTTAATGTAAGTGCAGTCATCTCAGCCATGTTCATAAATGAACAACCCTTTTAATAGATGAAGTACCTGAACTAAAAACTATTTGTTTAAAAAATAAATAAATAACAACTCACCATGTTTCGACAGAAGTACAAATAACCACATCATAGAAGAAAATAACCATTACAGAAAGATAAATTTATAGAAGGTAAAAATACATTCTCAATGGCTGTTAGGTGTTCTTTTTCCTGCACTTCCTTAAAACAAAATCGCAGATTAAGGAGGATGTCTAGTGATTTTGCTTCCTATACTTCAAATGGGCAAACTTCTGTACACATTTTCTTCATATTTAATGCATTCCCAAGGATGAAAATTTGAACATCGAAATAACTTCATATTATAACTTGGAATACTTAATATTTTCTAAAACATAGCCATAATTAAGCAATCCAACATTTGTCTACTGACGTCATCAATGTACAGGTCACACCATCTTTTTTATGGTCTCGACACCACCAAAGGAAAAGTTATTGATTTTTAATATATATATGGTTACATTTTAGAAAATATTAAGTATTCCAAGTTATAATATATGAAGTTATTTCAATCTATGTTCAAATTTTTAGCCTTGGGAACGCATTAATTATGAAGAAAATGTGTACAGAAGTTTGCCGATTGGAAGTATAGGAAGCAAATTCACTAGACGTCCACTTTAACAAATCATAGTTCATATTTCTTAGAGCTTCACTTTCAATTGAGAGTATAGCAACACTGGTGAGATATTCTTTTGTCATCGTGGAACGCAGGTAGTTTTTTTACTCTCTTTAAGGCACTGAATAACCATTCACCACTGCTGTTTGAAATTGGGATAGTAAAAATATTTTTAACATTGTTTCAACGTTTGGAAAAGTAGCTGCTAAACCATTACACACCAATTTCTACAGTTCTTTCGGCGACATCAGACCGAAATTTTCATAAATGCATTTGCCAGTAATTCATCTCTCGATGAAATGCAAGTTTACGTGGGTAAAATGTTCACACTATTAGTAACAAACGTTACGCAAACTTCTGTTCTTCACGTTATTAAGGACTTTAATTGTTGAGAGGGAGCTCAATTATACAGTCATCCTAAAATATTGTTTTACAAATAAAAACTGAATAATAGATATTTCAAGAGTTCTGCATGTTCAAAGTTCCTACCTCGCAGGACAACACACCAACAAGGTAGGAACTTTGAACATGCAGAACTCTTGAAATATCTATTATTCAGTTTTTATTTGTAAAACAATATTTTAGTATGACAGTATAATTGAGCTCCTCTCAACAATTAAAGTCCTTAATAATGTGAAGAACAGAAGTTTGCGTAACGTTTGTTACTAATAGTGTGACCAAATTTTCATATTTTGCAAAAACTGTCTACCTTCATCTGCAAAAATATTTTTTTCAATGTCAAGGGTGGTCAAGGGCATACATATCAGACAACTTCTGAATGCTTTCATTTAGCATTTGCTCATCTGTCATATCTATAAAAAGACAAAATAAGTTCAAGACTTCTGTGTATGCATTTTCTTTTTCTGTCAAGCATGTATATCATGAGTTTGTTGCACATTACATTGAATGTTTCAACAAGTTTTTGTTTACCTCCAGGAACGACTTCTGTGTCTTGATTATCTTTATCAAAAAATGTTTTCCTTTTTCGTTTCCGTTGACTTCCTTTTGCCTGTTCATCATCATGATCAATTACATTTTCTGTCAATAAGATTGTCTTCCCTTCAATAGATGAGTTGCCACTTCTCATTTGAGAAATGAAATCCTTAAAATCCTGCTGAGAGGACAAAAGAGTTAAAGCCATCAGTAAATTTACATCTTTTGCTTGAAGTGATTTACTAACTAAATGCATCTACTGAACCTGGACCCATCTCAGACGGACTCAATTCTAGAGAGTGATCAGTACAACGTTCTGATATTTTTCAAATTGTTTCGCCCATGATTTTGCTTCCAATGTGTTTATACGTTTTTCCTAATCTGCTTCAGCTATATCAAGGAAAGTTTTTTTACTTAATTATATCCAGTTTTTAAAGCTAAAACCGCATCAGCCCTAATTGACCATCGAGTACCAGACATCTTTCTCACTGTAAGAATTTTAGAACTATTTTTTAGGTTTGTTTTAAGAATATTCCACCTATATGTAGATGTTGCAAAATACACATATACATTTTGGAAAATCGATACTCCTTAGTTTAATCTTTCTTTCCAGGATAAGTGTGAGAATTGGGGGCCACATCTGATTCGAGGGCCTGTCGCATGCGGAATAGTGTGTGCACTGGTAAATCGGCCCATGATAACATGCATTATTTATTTACATACAATACAAAAATAATTCAGAGGATTGCCTACAAAAAAGTTTGCTTTGAACACCACATTTTTTTTTCAGAACTAAACAATGTGTAAGTAACCTAAAAGAAGCTAACACATGAACCTTCAAAGATTTTGTTTCTTTGTTTGTTTGGGGGTTTAACTGCCACCATGAGCAATTCAATGGGCCATAAGCAGTCGCCCATCCCTAATTTAGAGCTACTGGTTACAGAAAAGGAAAAGAGCCAGTGCTGTAAGACAAACGCAACATGCATGCCCCACTGGAATTTGAACCTGGACCCATCTCAGACAGATGGTCAGAAGCCAACTCTTAGAACACTGCATCACCAGGGTGGCAACCCTCTCAAAGATATATGTATAATAATGCACATACCTGACCAAGAACATTTGGGTGCCTGGGTCTTTTCTTAAGAGTAACATGAACTTCTAAAGGGTGTTCTCTCATTGCACAAATAATGTTTTTCACCTGCCATCCAATCTGAAAAATAAAGGAAGAAAAAAAAAAGGAAAAAAAAATTGAAGCACCATTAAACTACTAAGTAGATTCTTAGAGCTCTGTATATTATTATAAATATTTAATTTCACTTAATTCTTATTCAGTTCTTTTTTTATACATACCCCTTACATTCCAGTCGATTGAAACCAATTACCCTGATGTTAACGGAAGATCTAATGTTATATAGAGCTTCATGCCATAGTTAATTAATTCTGTAGCTCCTAACAGAATCTGTTACTTCAACTTTTTGGGTTACTGTTCACTCCTAATTTGCTCTCTCTTGCTCTCTCTCTCTCTCTCTCTCTCTCTCTCTCTCTCTCTCTGCACACGCACACACACACATTCAATTATATTTACCCCCCAAAAAAACAAAAAAATGCTATATATTTAAACGTGAGTTGAAAAGGAATAATGGCATTATGTTCCAAGATAGATTAATAAAACAGACTCATGTTTAAATATATAGTATATAGTATTTTTTTAATATATAGTATATAGCATTTTACCCAAATACATATTTGTGGTAAATATAACTGAATTGAAATCTAATAACATCAAACATTTTTTGTGGTAATTTAATGGAACACCAACAACCTTGCATGGTAGGTCATGGATACAGCAAACAGTAAATTAAATAAGTTCCAAAACAAAAGAAAGCAACTACTGACTGAAGAAATCCAATTAGATTTCTTAATAACATGTAAAGACCTTTAACTGATACCAGAATTAATTAAAATAAAAAATAAGTGCATAATCGACAGGGGAAAAGGGTATTTAAAATATGTGAAGAAAAAAGATTGATTCATATCATGAAGAAAAAGGGGGAAAATCTTCAAGTTACGCTAAGGATGTACGTTCATGCTACTGGGATAACTGAATACTAACCTTATAAATGAAAACAACCAGATTATTGAAAAGTTGGAATCAAAGCTTCAGATATTTTACGAACACATAGAAAATCATGGTGAGAGAATAATGAAACATAATCTCCAGAAATTTAATAAATTGCTTATTAAAGCAAAATCAAACAATGAAAAAAAGATAATCCATTCCCAGTCTATATAAATCAATCCAGTATGGATTTAACATTTATTCAAAAGAAAATTCTAGAGGGGGAAAAATTTGCTTTTCCCCAATCTCTAGGAACAATGGAAAACTTCTTCCAAAATTAGAAGATTTTATTAAAAAACTGCCTACCAAAGAACAAGATTTCAAATCTATAGAAATATTATGAAAGAAACAGATAAAAAAAGCACTAACCAGAACGACAGAAGTTGCTATGAAAGAAAAGAACTGTTAGAATTGAGAAATAACCCAAATATCCCAATTGTAGAAGTAGATAAATCAAACCATTTGATTATTTTAGATAACTGCAAATATAATGAAAAAATGAAAGAAGCAATTCAAAACTGTACAAATAATAGATAAAGATCCAACAACAAAAATTACTAACAAAGTTATCAAACATTGGAAACCGCAGACACCAAACTAATGAAATAAAGAAAGTTTTTCCACCAAATGGAACTTCCATTCCAACAGCATTTGGAGAAATAAAGACAAAAAAAAAAAAAAAAAAAAAAGAAAAGAAAATCCTCTATGAATAATTGTGGCAGAGAGTTCAGCACCTCTCATTAATTTAGAAAGAAAAATACTTATAAATTTCTTGCCCCTTATTTTATGAAAAATGAATTTAATCTTAAAAATTCAGAAGAAGCAATTGAGAAATTGAAAAGAAACAAGACATAACTGCTTTCAACACATATAAGTTTGGATGTAGTTCAACTCCAAATACACCGTCATAACTGCAATAGAATTAATTGAACAAAAATTAACCTAAACTAAAAAATTCTCCACAATAGAAATCCAAGAACTAAGAGAAATTTTGATGTATTAATATACGAGGGTTGTCCAGAAAGCAAAGAACGTTTGACCTTGTTGAACAAAGCAGGTCCCCACCCCCCACCCATTGTTGCAGTGGCGTCGAATACCCAGGCCTGCTAGCTCAGTCAGAGCCAAGCAGCGATGTAGTGCGGCCATTCGTTTTTAAGTTAGAAGCCGTTGAAATGTGTGACAAAATCAAAAATCCTGCGAAGAGTGAAGTAAGGAGTGTGATACACTTTTTGAACATCAAAAGGGTTCACCCTATCGACATTCACAGACAAATAACGGAAGTCTATGGAGAAGAGGTTATAAATACAGCATCTGTGCGAAAATGGTGCATTATGTGCCATACAGAACAAACCGCGTGGCATGTTGTCCAGCAGCATTGTTCTCCTTCACGATAATGTGTGCCCTCACTCCTCTGTAGCAACTCAATGACTTCTTCAACGTTTTGGCTGGGAAGTTTTCGATCATCCGGTATACAGCCCTGAACCAGAGCCTAGTAACTTTCTTCTTTTTCCTAAACTGAAAGAGCTTTTAGGTGGTAGTCACATTCACAATGATGATGAGCTGAAAGACACTGTCACTGCATGGTTACACAACTTAGCGGCAGTGGAGTATAACGAGAGCATTGAAAAATTGGTACCACACTTTGATAAGTGTTTCAATTTGTATGGTGATTATGTCAAAAAGTAGGTGAAGTCTTCCTGTAAGTGTCACATAAATATTTGTTCTTTACTACTTATTGTTTTTTTTATACCAAAATGTTCTTTACTTTCTGGATGACCCTCGTATATATATATAAACAATTATTTTCAATATAATATCATTCACAAACAAAAAACAGCAGCCCCAATGGGATCACCCTTATTCTCATTATTTAGAGAAATCATCATGCAAGAAGTTGAAGAAAAAGTTATCAAGCAATTTGAAAAGAAACCTTTGTCATATATGAGGCATGTAAATGATATTTTTCTTATTGCGAAGTACTCACAAGAAGAAATAACAAATTTCAGTAGACTTTCACAGTTTTTGAAAGCAATATCAAACTGACCATAGAAAAGGAAAAAAAAAAAAAAAAAAAAAAAACACCATGACATTTCTTGACATAAAAATAACTAAGGGGAAGTATGGCCTAGAACAGTGCTAGCCAATTTATGATAGGCCGAGAGCCACCGTATAATAATAAAGGTTAACATCAGAGGGCCAGACTTATAAACTTTTTTATAACTGTTTTCTGGAATTCGGTATTAAAAACACAGAAGTTATCAATTGATTATAACCTTTTTCAGATATTATTGATTACACTTCTTTATTCATAATTTGTACATACATACATATCCCTCAGCTGTTCTCTGAGATTCAGAGGTTATCTCCAAAAAGAAATACAAACTACCAGATTTTTTTACTTACTGTTGTCATATCAAACTCCTCCATTTACAGCGATCTTGACATACAACTTGCGCTTCATTGATATCCATTACACCCAGTACACAAGATCTTTCATACTTCATACTCATAATCTTTTTTTCATGCAGACACTCCTGAATCTGATCCACCCATGTCTTCCTTGGCCTTCTTCTGCCTTTCCTTCCTGCCACTTGAGCTAAAAAGATTTTCTTAGTAAACATCATATCACTCATTCTTACAACATGGCCAAACCACCTAAGCATATTAGTCTCCACCTTGCTAACAATATGTTGCTTCACATCACACAACTGCAACACATCTTCATTCCTCACACAATCAGACCATGTCTTGCCACAAACCCCCCATAAGTAACGCATTTCTCCAGCACACAAACGACTCCTATGTTTCTTCTGCAGTACTCAGGTTTCACTGCCATACATCAGAGTAGGAACAATTACACTTTCAAACACAGCCATGCGGGACTCTCTAGAGAACCCATCATTCCTGTGAAAACCTCCCAAAGCAGCTATGACTTTCAAAGAAGAATTCACTCGCCTACTGATTTCACCATCCAATTTGTTCTCTCTGTCAAACATGCTTCCTAAATACACAAACTCACTCACCTGGTCAATCACAGTGCCATTTATACTTACATTACATTCAGTGCTACCAGTTCCTCTCTCAAACAACATAACTTTGTTTTTTCCTTTTATACTCAGTTTGAATTTCATGCAAACTTCGTACATCCGGGACAACATACCTTGCAAATCACTTTTGCTCTCTGCCAACAGGACAGTGTCATCAGCATACAGCAATCTGCACACACGGATATCACCAAGACATAAACCACTATTATCTATTTTTGTATCATGCATGCACGCATCCATAAATATATTAAACAGCCATGGTGACATTACACAACCTTGTCTGACTCCTGCACCAATAGAAAACCATTTTGATAAAACAGCATTCACTCGTACACAAGCTCTACTACCAGCATACATGGCTTTTACACTATCAAGTAAAATCCCAGTAACACCATATTCATTCAATACCTTCCACAAAAGTGTCCTATTTATTCGGTCGTAAGCTTTCTCTAAATCTATGAAGGCAGCAAAAACTTTCTTACCATCAGCCAGATACTTTTCAATCCTCGTGCATAATGCAAAAATTTGGTTAGTGCAGCCTTTACCAGGCATAAAACCACTCTGAACATCCCACACTTTCTCTGATGTAAGAACCCGCACTTTTTCAATAACAACCTTACCGAACACTTTCCCTGGCTCACTTCATAGGCTAATACCATGATAGTTCTTGCATTCAGTCTGATCACCTTTTCCCTTATACAAGGGAACAATGATAATATCTTTCCAATCCCGAGGGTCCATTCCTAACTCCCAGCACAACTGGCAAATTTCAGTTAGCCAGTCAATTACATAGTCACCACCATATTTCAACATCTTGGCAGTTATGCCATCAACTCCCGGAGCCTTGCCATTTTGAAGAGATTTTAGAGTTTTACACACTTCTTCTCTTGAGATTCCTCCTGTGCTTCCATCCCTTACTGTGACATCATCTGCGTCTGTCTCAGAATCGTCTTTGCTTTCCTGATCTAATAACTAACAGAAGTATTAACCCCATCTTTCACTTAACTCATCGGGCTCCCATATCATTTCCCTGATCTTATTCTTCACACAATTTACAACTTTGTTTCCCCTATTTTTCCTGAGTCTCGTGTATTTCCAGAAAGACTTCCTATCTTTCGAAAAAGCCAATTCATGCCTTTCCACCTTCTCCTACCTATCTTTTGCCTTACTCTGGCAAGCCAGCTTAGCAGCTTCACGCTTCTTACAGCGATATTCATCCACAAAAACTCTACCTCCTCAAATAGGTTTCCTTCTTTCTGTTTACTGACTCTTCAATCTCACTATTCTAAGCATCACCTCTATTGTTACCCACTATTGTGGTGCCACAGAGCTCTTTAGTAGCAGTGACAACACAGTTCTTAAAACATTCCCACTTCTTTTCTACATACCTCTCACCAGACTTCTGCTCCTTCAGTCGTTCTCTGAGTAAGTCAGAATAACGCCGATGATCTTCAAGGAGCCTATCAGCCTTTATTCTTTCTACCCTGGGCCTCTTCCCATTCCTCCATCCAACATTAAGTTTCACTCATGACACTACCAAGTAATGATCAGAACCAACATCCACAACCTCTAATCACACAGGTGTCAACAACTAAGTGTTTCAGACACTGATCATAGACAACAAAATCTATCACACTCTTTTGACCAAGAGTACGATTTTCCTAAGTATATGTGTGGATATACTTGTGGTTGAAAAATGTATTAAGATACATACAAACCATTCTCAATACAGAGTTCAATTAATCTTTCACCATTATCACTCACACAAAGATCATTAAACTTGCCCAGAACATTGTCAGAAATTGTATTCTACACACCTACTCTAGCATTGAAATCCCCTGTTATTATAACTTTTTCTTTAGCACCAAACTGGCTCAAAACAGCTTTTAGCTCATTCCAGAAATCTTCCTTCTTATGAGAAGGTTCCGAGTCACAAGGAGCATACACTACAACAATTACAATTCTCTGAAGTTTCACTTTCAAACAAATCTAGAGAATTCTCTCACACAACTATAGTGAATCAAGTTGTTCATCTTTTCACTTAAAATCACACCTGCACCAGCCTGTCCTCTCACATTGTCCAATACTCCAGACTACACACTCACCGTGCCATTCACTTCTTCTACCCCAATTTCCTTCTTTTTGCTTTCACTTACACACAGGACATCCCATCTATACTTATTCTTCTCCTCAATCACCTCATTTATCTTGCCATTTATATTTCTAGTATTCCATACACCAATCTTACATTCACTCAGACGAGATCTCTTTTTCATACGCCATTTCAAAAGTCCAGGTCAATTCCGTGGTGGACCATCCTTCTGAAGTGTGGTAGGTCCACCATATTCCACACTCTAGTCCGGGCATTGATTTCTTTTTAATCAGGTAAATACATCAGTGTGGGGATTAGCCCATAGCTGACGGTTCCAGTTGGTCATTCAACCTAAGGATTCTGGAACAAAACCCAGTGAGTTGGGGTCTTTTTGCCAATGCCACACAGAACTAGCTGGCACCTCTCCAAAATTCACAGAGGCCCTAGTTGCTGTTGTGTGTGCCATTGTTACCACGGAGCGCCCCGAGGAGGCAAATCCATCACTCACAGCATAATAAGACAATATGTTTTTTAAATGATTTTACATGTTATTTTAATGCGAACTTATGTAATTTTATTCATAATATGAACAGAGCTGCTTGTCAAAACTTCTTAACAGAGATTTGAAGTCCACTTCCATTTCTGATGTAGCAATCCTGAAAGTATCTGACAATGGTGAATCAGTTAATCTGTTTCTGGATTTGGATTTGACAATCTTCATGATAGAAAAAGTTGTCTCACAAATGTACGTACTACCAACTATATAGGATAGTTCAAGAGCCAATTTTCTCAAAAGTGGGTACCGTTCTTGTGGAAGTAATTTCCGCAAATCAGATCCAGTTGTTTCTGTTCTGATGAGAGATGGATTACATTGAAGTTCACAAAACTCTAATTGCAGTTCTGCTGGCTGACACTCCACTGTGCATTTGAATGGGATATTAAAAAGCTCCATTTGTGGACGAAATATTTCAAAATCAACTGTTCAATAATTAAATTCTGAAATCAGCTGTTCAGTGTGATCTGCATACTTTATGAAGTTAACATTTATTTTTCTGAAAACTGCTTACAGTGAGGAAAATGAACCAGATTATTCTTTTGCAAAGTCAGTTTAAATAGATTTGGTTTCTTTTTGAAACCTATCATTTGAAAAACTGACTGCTTTTCCCTTTCTAGCTGTAAATTCAGGACATTTAAATGCTGAGTAATGTCTGCATGAAATGCCAAGTCGAAGAGGGTATGTTGTTTCATATGAAGGCAAATTTTTCATCTCTCAATTAAAAAATCTGATTACACAGTTTCCTTGACTAAGCCACCTCACTTCAGCATGTAACAGAAGATTGCCATAGGTAGAATCCACTTCTGAAAAAGTAAAGAACTTTTGATGTGTAAGAGAGCTGTTTCCTCCTCTGATCAATTTTTTTATTTTTGGTCACAGTAGCCATAGTGTCAACTAGTTTGATGGACTTTGCACACAGGGCTCCTTGGTGAACTATGCAATGTAATGTAGGCATGTCAGTTTTATTTTCCTTCATCAGTCCAACAAAATCAGTTTTAGTGCCAATCATAGCCCTACCACCATCAGTACATACAGCAGACAACTTTTCGAATCCACCATATTTCTCCATTGCATTTCGAACAGCAGAAAATATGTCTTCTACTTTAGTTGTAGCACACAAAGAGCAAACTTTCAATAAATCTTCTTGAATAGAAGTCTTTTCGGACCACTTTAACAAAAATTAGAAGCTAATTATTATCCGTGATGTCTGTACTTTCATCAAGTACCAATGAAAAGTATACACAAAAAAAAAAAAAAAAGAATTCAAGTTGGAAGACAAACAATATGTACAGATGAATAAAACAAAATTGCAAAAGTTAATTACTGAAATAGGAGTACTGCAGGGCTCAATTCGGGGACCATTACTTTTTTTAATTTATATTAATGACATTTTTAACATTGAACGTAATAAGGATTTAATTTTATTTACCGATAATGCCACAGTTATGATTACAGGTACAGATACAAATGATGCAAAAATAAAATGTAATGAATTTATTGAAAAATTGATGGAATGGCTAGATACAAATTTTCTGTGTTTGAATATTGAAAAAGCTAAAATTATGATTTTTGAAAAGGGAGATAGACAAATTGTTGAGCTACCATCTATTTTTGCAGAAAATTGTACCCTTGAAATAGTTAATAATATTCAGTATTTGGGAATAATAATTGAGGATAATTTAAAATGGAATATTAACATACGAAGTACTGTAAATAAAATTTCAGGGGTATTGGACTTAATTAAGAGAATTTCAAATAATTTAACAATTAAAAATGCTATATTACAGTTTGATTTATCCATGTTTGACTTATTGTTTATTAGTATGGGGTCAAACTACTAAGACTAATTTATATACTTGTAAATTAAAATCGTTACAAAATAGGATGGTCACAATTTTAAATAATTTTAAGAGAATAAATTTGACAGGGGGTACGGATGAATATCCATGGATATTTAGATAGAGAAATTATGGCAATATAGATTATTAGGATTTATGTATAAATAGGGATGTAAGGTCAGGTGATGCGTAACATCACAGCCTCTCCTTGACAAATGTCAACCCCGCCTTCTCGTTGTGCATCCTGTTCCCACTAAAGGGGCTCTGACGACCGCCAATAGCGGTATAACTATACCATCGGGATTAGAGAAAATTCTATCCCACACTCACCAACCCGCTTGGCCAGCGTGGTGAGTTATGGCCAAACCCCTCCAAAATGATTCCACAACTTAAATCTTGGCCCTCAGTCTCCGGCAGCTGGAATGTACCTGGCCAAGGCAGCGGCCAGTGCGACATGAAGGCAGAGGGTGCTAAGAATCCCCGGAGGACCGGACTAGGCTGCCATCTGATGCTGACCTTGGCTACGTACAATGGACGCTCCCTATCTTCTGATTCAAGGCTTCTTGAATTGGAAGAGGAACTACAAAAGATCAAGTGGGACATAGTGGGGCTAAGTGAGGTAAGGAGAAAAGGAGAAGATCTCATTGAACTGAAAAGTGGACATCTCTTCTACTATCGTGGGACAGATACTGGCAGAACTAGTGGTGTTGGATTTATAATAAACAAGAAACTGAAGGATAAAGTTGTAGAAGTTGAAAGTTCCTCTGACAGAGCTGCACGACTTGTTATCCAACTCTCGAAAAGATACCAGGCTCAGATTATTCAAACTTATGCACCCACCACAAGTCATCCTGAAGAAGAAATTGAAGAATTTTATGAGGAAATTTGTCATCTAAATAATAAAGGTAAGCAACACTTGAAAATAATTATGGGAGATTTCAATGCAAAAATAGGGCAACGGCAACAGAATGAAACTTCAGTAGGTAAATTCGGTCACGGCAACAGAAACCAGCGTGGAAATACTCTCGTTGAGTTTGCAGAGGCAGAAGGGTTTTTCATCTTGAACTCCTTTTTCAAGAAAAAGCCACACAGGAAATGGACATGGAGACATCCAAATGGGACGACAAGTGAAATTGATTTTATTATGTGTAACAAAAAAATTCGTCATAGAAGACTGCAGTGTGCTAAACAAGTTCAACACAGGTAGTGACCATAGATTGGTGAGATGTAAGATGCACCTCAACACTAAACTTGAACGTGGCAAGCTCATAAGACAAACCAAATGTATTGACATAACCAACATTAAAAAACACCATAATACCTTCAAGTTGGAACTGAAGAACAGATTCTCTGCTTTAGAAGGCCTAACATCAGAAGAAGTGGACATCTCTGAAGTTAACAGAAAAGTAACCAAAGCTCTTATGGAAACAGCAACAAAATTAGCTGGGTCTAAAAACAAGTTGCATGTAAATAAATTATCAGGAAAACGAAAATGTTGATGCAAAAAAGAAGAGAGATGAGGACAACTAAAGAAGATGTGACTTCCAAAGTGGAATATATAGAGCTATGCAAGACAGTAAGAAAAAGTATCACTGAAGACGTAAGAAAATTCAACTGTGAACTAGTGAGGAAAGCAATTGAAAACAACCAAAGCCTAAAGATAGCAAAGGGACATCTCAGTAAGGGAAGAAAACAGATTATGGCACTGAGAAAAGAAGATGGTTCTGTAACAAGAAATAGAGGCGAAATTTTGACAAGAGTGAAAGATTTCTACTCCAAATTATATGAAAGGGATGATACATGCACTCCAGACATCATGAAAGATACCCGTACCAGAGTTCCTCCAGTCCTTCCAGCAGAAGTTGCACATGCAATCAAGAACATGAAGCGGGGAAAAGCTCCAGGAGAAGATGGAATTACTGTAGACATCATACAAGAAGCAAGTGGAGAAATCGAAACAGTACTCGCCCAAATTTTCACTCGTTGCCTTAATGAAGGAAAGATTCCTGAGGATTGGAACACCGCTACAATGATCCTGCTACATAAGAAAGGTGACATTGAGGATCTTGGAAACTAGACCTATCAGCCTCCTATCAGTAGTTTATAAAATCTTCACTAAAGTTCTTTCACACCGCTTGAAGGTAACACTGGACATGGCTCAACCGAGAGAACAAGCTGGATTTAGGAGTGGCTACAGCACAATAGATCATATCCACGTGCTGAGAGAACTAATTGAAAGAGCGAGGGAATATGAACTTCCATTGTGCATGGCTTTTATCGATTATGAAAAAGCCTTTGATTCGGTGAAACCATCAGCAGTTACAATGGCTCTGAAAACCTGCGGTATTGAAGATGCATACATTAATATTATTAATAACATCTATGAAAATGCAAGTGCAAAGATTAGGCTGTTTGAAAATACAACACACGTAAAAATTGGAAAGGGAGTGAGACAAGGTGACACCATATCTCCGAAGCTCTTTAATGCCACATTGGAGGGTGTTTTTCAGTCGCTGAGCTGGGAAAACAAGGGGATAAAGATTAATGGAGATTATCTAACCCACCTTCGTTTTGCTGATGACGTAGTCATTTTTGCAACTACCCCATCAGAGCTGCAGAGTATGATTCAGGAACTTGCTGACAAGAGTAAAGAAGTGGGATTAAAAATGAACTTTCAGAAGACAAAAGTGATGTTCAATGCTTTTACAAGAAATGAAGATTTATCGATTGATGGAGAAAAGCTGGAGATAACAGACACGTACGTTTATCTTGGACAGCAGATATCAAGTGAGGGTCACATTGATGAAGAAATTAATCGGCGTACAAAACTTGCCTGGAGAGCTTTTGGAAGAAACAGCATAATTTTCAAGAGCAATATGCCAGTATGTCTTAAAAGAAAAGTGTTTGATCAATGCATCCTTCCAGTGCTTACGTATGGTGCAGAGACGTGGACCTTAACTAAAAGAGACATACAAAGGCTGCAGACAACTCAAAGTAGCATGGAGAGGTGCATACTTGGTGTAACCAGGAGAGATAAGAAGAGGAACTCGTGGATCCGAAAAATGACAGGAGTGGAAGACATCATGATCAGAGTTAAATCCCTGAAATGGCAATGGGCTGGACATACTGCCAGAAGGACAGATCATCGATGGACAGCCGAAATTTTAGATTGGATTCCAAGGGACAGGAAAAGACCCAGAAGAAGACCACATGGGAGATGGGTGGATGAAATTCGAAAGTATGCAGGGGTGACATGGAGGAGACTGGCACAAGACAGACCATTGTGGAGGAAACTTGGGGAGACCTTCGTCCAGCAGTGGATTGATAATGGTTGACAATGATGATGATGATGATGTATAAATGAATAAAGAAAGAATAAAGGAGAATAGGTATCAACATTTACTTCAGCTGAAAATTGTGGGTCATGACTATCAAACTAGAAACAGAAATACATTTTTGTTATCAATGCCTAACACTTTAACCCAACAAAAATTTATTGATCACCAGGGATTGGTGACATGGAATAATCTACCTTGTCAACTAAAACATATCAATAATTATAATTATTTTTGAAAACAACTAAAAAATATTTACTAACAAACTAAAATATAAAAATAGTAGAAAATTATTAATCAGACCATATGTGTGCAAATTTTATATGTGCAGGACATTTGGCTTGACTACCCACTTTAGGGGAATTGGGATTCACTCAAGCTATATATATGTATATATAGCCTTTTACCCAATTTTCTGTTCTGTGGTTACCCTGCACATAAGTATATATATTATATATGTTTTCTTCTTAATATTATGTGTTATAAAATTAAAATTGAAATGTAATATGGCCACATGTAACCTCATAACAAAAAATAAATGAAATGCATATATCTTCAGTATAAACAAATAATCGGACTCCCATTTTGTTTTAAATGCACAAATTTCACTTTCTACTTTCCTAAATTTTGAAACATCTTTGTTACAAACACACACACAAAAAAAAAACTACAAAAAATTTAGTACGTGCTCACGGTTGAACATCTTGCAGTGAGTCACGCAGGAGAAAGTGGAAAAAATTCTTGGTGAGTATAATTTTTGCGCAGTGTACAACTGCGCATCTTAAAATAATGGTTTTATAAAAGAGTGGTAGGCAATGCACGTAACTAACCAACAAGTTAAGTAGATGGTAGTTGAGAACACGCTAAGTTATGTATAATAGTTGTTAAGGCAAATATATTTCAGCCATTAGCTCAGAGTTGCAATTTTTGGGAAATAAAATAAATTTTATTTTTCAAAAATTGCAACTCTGGGCTCCCCATTTATGTTTCATAACATCTGGAAATCTCTCATTGCATCATGTCACCCGAAGTTACCATTACAAGACTTACCTTTCCAATCTGGCAATGAAACAAATCGTAGTCGCACTGATGAAGGCCATAGTAATGGCTGAAATATATTTGCCTTAAGAACTATTATAATTATACATAACTTAGCATGTTCTCAACTACCATTTACTTAACTTGTAATGGTTTTACCAGAGAACTTGAATAGCACCCTCTATGTGACATCACAACATCAACACCAGCTGAAGAGAAGGTGGGGATGGGATGAAATGCTCCCACAAGACCAAAATCGCCTGTGCGTTCTTAATCAGTGAAAAAGGAGAGTAACAAAAAGGAAGCTTTAATTAGGAATTAATACTTCTGGTAATAATTGAGGAATGCAAGTAAACTGCATGAAGTTCTAAATCTTATTTTGACCAAATGTAACAGAGATTGAGCAGTCATGTTCACTATGCAAGCAACAGTAGCAATGCCAGCAATTTGAATGATCAAATTTATTGAATAAAATAAGAGTAATACGCAGGCTGTAATAAATAGACTGGCGGGCTGGATCTGGCCTGTGGGCCACCTTTTGGCCACCACTGGCCAAGAATATCAGGTCTACAGAAAACTTGGCAATGTTCCAGAACTGATACTTTACAACTCATACCATCCATGGTCACAAAATATTAACTCTATATGGAACTATGTGAAAAGAGCATTTACACACTCAAGTCGACGACAAGCAAGAGAACAAGAAATAAGATGGATGATGGATACAACTAAAGTTTATGGATATGATAAAAAAAATTATAAAGATCATTTATGAAACTAAAAATAAAAATTCAAGAAAAATAATTACTAATAAAAATAGTGTGGTTCATTACCATATAACCAAATAATTGTCAAACCCATTAAAAATAAATATGCAAAAAAATCAGCTATGATTTTGGACAAGTGTAAGGACACAAAAAGGTGTACTTATTAAAAATAAGGACAAAATCTCAATTCTGGACAACACAGGGGTATATCAAATACTAACATTTCACACAATTCATAAAACAACATGGAAATCATATATAGGAAGTACTAAAAACAGCCTTAGATATAGTAGACTACAGTAACATATAAAAAAATGGAAATAAAAAACAAGAAATCACAGCATTAATTCAACACTGCCAGAATAATATGTAATTATGAACCTGATTTTATCAATATTAAACATCTAACACAGTATCAAAAACAAGATGAAATCAGATATTCTGAAGCTATTCTCATTAAAAAAAAAAATCCAAAAAATTTGTAATAATAATAATAACAGTTGCATAAACTTTCCATATCCCTGAAAATTACTTATAAATAAAGAAAAAGAAACAGAAAAGAACCTATAAAAATAATAATAAAAAAAAGTGTTATTGAAGATCTCACAATAGATGGCACCACAGGAGACATGACTTCACCATGCAACCACCAATGAGAATAGGCCACCAAGCAAAAGAAACATCATAGTCAGTAGACCAATGATGAGACACTAACACAGTGGTGACAAGACAGCCCAGCAAGGAAAGATTTTTCATGTCTGTACTTCACCAAATCTTTGAGAATGAGATCGCAATGAGTGCAGAAACTTCAGTTAGATAATTATTAAAACCTTAAGGAGCTGTTCATTGGACTATGGGTACATATACTTTAATATCAAGAACTCAAATGGTACTGAAACATCAACTGAGGCAGATAAGTGTTACTTGAAATAATTTTTTACAGTTTTTATGAACTTTTTAACTTTTAAAGGAACATCACTTTGTAAATAAATTTTTTAGCAATTATATATGGAACTATGGTAAAACAGTAATTTTTAACTTGGTACATAAGTTATGAAAGTATATGTTCCATATAAAACCATGAACATTTGTATCATGTGGCTAAAATATTAATAATTTCCTATTAGTAATATGTACTAGCTCATACTGTTACGCATGTTGTATTTATTTATATACCATAGGGACAACCTTTAATTGTCGCTGACCTAAAATCACTAACACTCATGAAAAAAAAAACACAGAAAAAATCAACTTAAATCTAAAAACTTGTGAAGATAAAAAGTTAAAACTTACATTACATCAAGTGCAGATTGTTGAAAAAGGTATAGCCAGGCATACAGTGTCATTAAGTTGAGTTGTTACTACTTAGTCTGCCATAGTGCGAGGGTGAAACGAGTTTGCAATAACTTTAATCCATATGTAAAAAAAGGGTACTAATGAAGTTGCTCATATGAAATATTGAAGACCAGAATACCGAAATGGACAGTAAAACCATATTAATCCTCAATAGATATCTCAGTCAGCAGGATATATCTTGAACTTAGAAATAAAATGAAATGCAATGATCAACGTCAAACGAACAACCAAAATTTAAACATACAAATGAGAATTAAAAGGTAATTAAATTATTTTTTTTCTGTGGTTTTTTATCATGAGCGTTAGTGATTTTAGGCCAGCGACAGTTAAAGGTTGACCAGATGGTATATAAATAAATACAACATGTGAGCAAGTACATGTTACTAATAGCAAATTATTAATTGGTACATAAGGTTTTATTGATGGTTATAAATATTGTAACAATTAGCATTATGAATAATAAATAAGCAAAATATTACCAACCTAGTTTCTTATGTCTAAAAAGAGTTAAAAATGTGAAGAATGTTGAAAAAGGAATAATGACATTATGTCCCAAGACAGAAATAACATCAGTGAGGCTATGTAACACAAATGATAAAGAGTGTGTTTACAAAAACAATTTATTGGGCAATTTCTGAGCACAACAAAGTGTCACTGCAATATAAACGAAATGGTGAATTTAGAGAATGGTTACACCTTTGGATTTCAGCACCTGGTAACATCCCCTCTGAGTTTAAGAATGCTGACAACTACGAGGCACACTTGCAATGGCATTATTGATGAGTCTGGAGCAGCTCATCCCATATTACAGACAACGTTACAGAAGTCTGCCAGTGTACTGGGGTATAGAACGTGGTCATCCAGACATCACTGTACAGTGTCCCCCAATAAGATAAAGGACAGGAGACTTCAGAGGATGCTGTAACGATTCAATCCCATGATTTTCCAGTTCCTAAAACACATTCTAGGCATGGTGACTGGTGGCATTGCCATCAAGAAAATTGAATGCATGCCCAATAGTAGCATAAAACAGTATCACAATGGGCACAATGTCATCATTTCGATACACTGAGGCATTCATGTTGCCTTAACAAACATATTAAGAAATTCAGCCATTAAAACACACTCCTGTCCTGACTAGAACCAACTGCCTCTGGCAAGGGTGGATGGACTGCACACAGTGTGGTTGCATTTGTGTGTCAGATCTCATCATCGAGTATCAGGATAAAGAGAGAAATGGGATTCGTCTGTGAAAAGTACATGGAGCCACTCTATATTCCATGACAGGTACTGTTGGACCAAGGTACATCTTTGATGATGGTGAGCTGATGTCAATGCTATACATCTCAGTGGCCTGTTTGATCTGAGTCTGTACTGATGAAGATGGTTACGTACCATTTGAGCACAAACTGTGACACATGAAACAGCTCAAAGCGATTCTCGGAGTTGGCTACTGGTGATACTAGGTCTTTTCTGATAACTTACTGTCAGGTAGTGCCTCCAAGTGGTTATCCTTGGGCAACCATTCCTAGGTTGATCTGCAACATTTCCATGCCATAGCAATCTTGTGGGTAGCTGACTAGTAACACTTTGCAAAATTCCTAAAGCAGCAGCCACATTGATCTCCTGTACACCTACCTGCCTGTAACATGTCAGCAGCCCTACTTCTGTTGTCAATGCTTAAACTTCAACTGGACATAATATCAGGTTAATCCCACACTGAAGGCAATACATTCAGCAAACTTCTAGACCAAGAGGTGAAACCACTCATAGCACATGGAGCTTGCACACCATGTGCTGTGTTGTCATGATGCTAATTTACATATGACATAGCTACTCACATTGATAATTCACAGCCCAACAACAAAAAAAAAATTATGGTGCCTCGAAAGTTAGACCTATTCTTGGGTATATTTGCGGCGTGGATTCCAAAAATGGCATCAGTTTTGCCCTATCAGCTCTAGTTTTGGAGATAGGACATACCGGCCCTATATGCTAATATGCAGGAATATTGTTATTTTTTGTACGTAAAGTCAGTGTATATTGTTATTTTATGAATATAAAGCCAGTGTCTGTCAGTATAATTGGGAGTTTGTGAACAACTATACAACCAGATAATCTAATGTGATCTAATTCTGTTTGCAGATTGAGCAGATGCCATGGCTTCCCCACAAAGAAGTTGCTGAATCATTCAGATGTCTTTTGCTACATTTGTGGTGAGTACACCTTTAAAGAAAGTAGGAAACCTATTTCTGAGTTTGTGAAGAGGGCATATCTTGGATATTTTGGTGTTCAGCTTGGAGACCAAGATAAGTCGTGAGCTCCCCATATTGTATGCAAAACTTGCACAGAGCATCTAAGGCAGTGGACAAATGGAAAAAGGAGCTCTCTGAAATTTAAAATACCAATGGTCTGGAGAGAATCTCAAAACCACCATGATGACTATTATTTTTGTCTTGTCAACATCAAGGGCATCAATCGAAACAATCGAAGAAATTCGACATATCCTGACCTTGATTTAGCAAGACTACCACATCCACACTCAAATGAGGTACCCATTCCATCTTTCATCCACCTACAAGAGCTGTCAGATGATGAGGAATCAAGCAAGTCTGATCTCATTCAAGATAACAGCAGTGGGAAAAGTGACAGTGATCAACCTTTTAACCAACATGAACTGAGTGACCTCATCAGGGATCTGAACCTCTCAAAGAGTCTTCAGGGTGCTGCCTCCAGGTTGAATGAAAATAATTTACTTCAATCTGTAACCAACATTATGTTTTACCACAGCAGAGAAAAGGATTTGCTGCCCTTTTTCTCTAAGGACAACAACCTAGTGTTCTGCAATGACGTCAGTGGCCTTCTCAGGAAAATGGGTCTATCATCATGCATGACAAATGAATGGCATGTCAGTGGCCTTCTCAGGAAAATGGGTCTAACATCATGCATGCCAAATGAATGGCATGTCAGTGGCCTTCTCAGAAAAATGGGTCTAACATCATGCATGACAAATGAATGGCGCCTTTTCATTGATAGCTCCAAGCGGAGTTTAAAATGTGTTCTTTTACACAATGGCAACAGATATGGCTCAATTCCAATTGGTCACTCAGCCAGTATGACAGAGATGTACGAAACAATCTCTCTAGTCTTGGAAAACCTGAAGTATCAAGAACATCAATGGATGATTTGTGTAGACCTAAAGATGGTGAACTTTCTCCTTGGTCAGCAAAGTGGCTACACAAAAATATCCGTGCTTTATGTCTTTGGGACAGCAGAGCCAAACACGACCACTGGATAAGAAAAGTGTGGCCTTTCAGAAAAGATATGGTAGTTGGAGAACAAAATGTCATAAAGGAACCCTTTGGTAAGCAGAGATAAAATCATCCTTCCACCTTTACATATCAAGCTGGGCCTAATGAAACAATTTGTAAAGACGTTGAACACAGTAGGTTTGTGCTTGGGCTATTTATCACGTACATTCCCTGGACTGAGCACGGAAAAACTGAAAACAGGGATTTTCGATGGTCCCCAGATAAGGCAGCTTATAAACGATCCATATTTCATAGATTCAATGGACAACATTGAGTCTTGTGCCTGGACTTCATTTGTTCTGGTTGTCAAAAACTTTCTTGGCAAACATAAGGCAGACAACTACTCTGAATTAGTTGAGGACATGCTCTCTAATTTTAATAAGCTCGGCTGTAATATGAGCATCACGGTCCATTACCTACACAGCCACATAGATCGCTTCCCAGAAAACCTTGGTGATTTAAGCGAAGAGCAAGGTGAAAGATTTCACCAGGACATAAAAACTATGGAAGACAGATACCAGGGTAGGTGGGATACCCACATGATGGCAGATTACTGCTGGAACCTTCAGTGAGACTGTCCTCATAGATCTCACTCTAGAAAGTACTATAAAAGACATTTTTTCTATGTTGAATGACTGATCAGTTTATATGCTCTTGTGATGAAATATACAGATTTAGTAATATGTGCATGTTTCAATAGTATGTATATAATATCAATATTTGTCAAGATCATGTCAAAAAGAGCAGATCATGCAGTGTAGGATCCCGAAATTTGACAGGTGACCGGTGGAATCAGCATATAAAGTGGGTATAACTAGAGCTGATAGGGCAAAACTGATGCCATTTTTGGAATCAGCGTCCCAAATATATCCAAGAATAGGTTTAACTTTTAAAGCACCAAAATGTGTGTTGGGCAGCGTAATCAATCTACAGTAGTTGCTGAAATTGCATATTCCCACATTTTCCCTTCGAAGTCGCAATATCCCTAACCTTTTGTGTGACCAGTAGTGTGTGTACACACACATAAATGCGTGCATATCAGGAACTTGAGTTCCTAGACTTAAGCATTAAGCTCAACAGAGGTAACCCATCTATTAGCCTCTTTGATAAAAGAGTTAATTTTCCTTTCAAAGTAATTAAATATCTACACTGGAATAATAACATATCAACCAAAGTAATTGAGAATGTACTAATTTCTCAGGTCCTAAGAATTTCAAGAATTTGCAGCAACAATTTGGACTTCAATTACCACATTAATATACAATTAGATAGTTTTCTAGAGAACGAAATTCCTTCTTCTTTCATCAAAAGAACTTCTTCTTTCATCGAAAGAAAAATTATTCTGAATAATAGAGTAAGGTTGGCAGATCTGCTTTAATTTTCTACACAGTTAATAATATGATTCTGACCAATCAAAGCCGTAAGGAAGTTGGCTAGAGGATGCCTATTAACTACTAAAAGGAACCTTAGAGCTATGGATATGAAGGTCCTATTAAAACAAAAAATTAAATAATATAGACAAAATCACAAAAAAAAAGCTTAAAAATCTGTTTATAAAAGAAAATAAAAACAAATAAAAAAGAAAACTAGTTATTCACTCACTAGAATAGCTATACTAAAAATAGTAAAACTAACATTAAAATTAATAAGATTCTGAATAATCTATAGAAGCTCACTAAGGTGATTTAATACATGCAAAGATTATTAAATACACCACTTGTGTATTTTATAATATTTCTCATGTATTCTGGAGAGTTAATTCTGCTCTTTCTGATCATACAGGTCCAGAGTCTTAAGTATATATATTTTTTTCTCTGGTTAAAATCTCCGCGAGTTGGTTTCTTTCAGTGTGAGGAGGCCATCAGCCCCACCCACACTGCCCCCAGCGACTAGCGAGTGGCAGAGGTGTTTGGACGTTTGGGGAAAAGGTCAGCCATGTTTCCTCTTGTGTGGAGAAAGTTTAGTTGCATAAGAGGTAAGCTCTCTTCATTGTCTTTGGGTTTTAGGTTTTATAAGTTCAATGTTTGTACTTCTTGTACTTTTTTTCTCTGTTGTTTTTTGCTTTTTAGCATTTAGGCACTGGCTAGTCTGTTAACATTTTTGTGGGTTTTAACTCTTTCTTTTCTTGGTAACTTTGCGCGTCTCTTAGGAAACTTAGGCCCAGCAGCTGGCTAAGCATAGTTCCTTTACTTTGCGCTGTATTTTCAAAGTAGTTAAGTTCTTAATAACTACTTAATTATGCACTTAAAGCACTGCTGAAATACTTTGTACATATTGCAACTAATTGTTTATGTCATATAACTTTCACAAAGCTTTTCTTTAGTTAATTATTGTCTTTAATTTATTCTCGTTTTTGTGTTGTCAGAAGTTGTGGAGTGGGGGTTTTAGAATCAAGTTTTCTTTCAAAAATCTGAGTTTTAAAAAATTAATATTTCCTTTTTTAATTGCAATGTAAAAATTTGGAATTCTTTTACATTGCTATTCAGGTTTATATTCTCTCTCAGGCGAACTTGGCATTTCGTTATAGCTGAAAATTATTTCTAATTATTATGTCACTCTCACAACTTGAGTTCTCTTTAATCTTCTTCTCTTTGTTTAATAGTAACAGATGAAGAGCATGGGTCGGGCCATGAAAGTTATGGATGCAAGCTAAATTGTTAACTAGAGCTAGGTCATACAACTCTGCGGAGGTCATGACATATATATATTTTTTAAAACAATTTATGGTGGGCTTATTACTTGCATCTATGGCTTTGCAGAAACCCATTTCCAACTAGGTCTTTGTGGAAGTGAGAAAATGCAGAGTTTTTGCTGGTCCTTGATAAAGCCAAGGCTCAGTATTCTCGACACTTTCTACATTCAATTGTTTTATTTTATTTTTTATCTTTTCTCCTTTTACTCACACCGGTAGATACATAACCTTTTCTATGTTGTACTTGGTATGAGTCAAAAATATATATTTTTTTTTTGCTTAGGTCTCTTCTTAATAGAATGTGAATTCTGAATTTTCATAACTGCTGTGTTGCGCGTTTTGATCTTCAGGTTATTTTGCAACTTTCGTTTTAAATTCTAAAGTTTTTCCTTAGTTTTCAGCTTTGCTCTTCATAGGAGAAGATCTCATTGAACTGAAAAGTGGACATCTCTTCTACTATCGTGGGACAGATACTGGCAGAACTAGTGGTGTTGGATTTATAATAAACAAGAAACTGAAGGATAAAGTTGTAGAAGTTAAAAGTTCCTCTGACAGAGCTGCACGACTCGTTATCCAACTCTCGAGAAGATACCAGGCTCAGATTATTCAAACTTATGCACCCACCACAAGTCATGCTGAAGAAGAAATTGAAGAATTTTATGAGGAAATTCGTGATCTAAATAATAAAGGTAAGCAGCACTTGAAGATAATTATGGGAGATTTCAATGCAAAAATAGGGCAACGGCAACAGAATGAAACTTCAGTAGGTAAATTCGGTCACGGCAACAGAAACCAGCGTGGAAATACGCTCGTAGAGTTTGCAGAGGCAGAAGGGTTTTTCATCTTGAACTCCTTTTTCAAGAAAAAGCCTCACAGGAAATGGACATGGAGACATCCAAATGGGACGACAAGTGAAATTGATTTTATTATGTGTAACAAAAAATTCGTCATAGAAGACTGCAGTGTGCTAAACAAGTTCAACACAGGCAGTGACCATAGATTGGTAAGATGTAAGATGCACCTCAACACTAAACTCGAACGTAGCAAGCTCATAAGACAAACAAAATGTATTGACATCACCAACCTTAAAAAACACCATAATACTTTCAAGTTGGAACTGAAGAACAGATTCTCTGCTTTAGAAGGCCTAACATCGGAAGAAGTGGATATTTCGGAAGTTAACAGAAAAGTAACCAAAGCTCTTATGGAAACAGCAACAAAATTAGCTGGGTCTAAGAACAAATTGCATGTGAACAAATTATCAGGAAAAACCAAAATGTTGATGCAAAAAAGAAGAGTGATGAGGACAACTAAAGAAGATCTGACTTCCAAAGTGGAATATATAGAGCTATGCAAGACAGTACGAAAAAGTATCACTGAAGACGTAAGGAAATTCAACTGTGAACTAGTAAGTAAAGCAATTGAAAACAACCAAAGCCTAAAGATAGCAAAGGGACATCTCAGTAAGGGGGAAAAAACAGATTATGGCACTGAGAAAAGAAGATGGTTCTGTAACAAGAAATAGAGGCGAAATTTTGACAAGATTGAAAGATTTCTACTCCAAATTATATGAAAGGGATGGTACATGTACTCCAGACATCATGAAAGGTACCAGTACCAGAGTTCTTCCAGTCCTTCCAGCAGAAGTTGCACATGCAATCAAGAACATGAAGCGGGGAAAAGCTCCAGGAGAAGATGGAATTACTATAGACATCATACAAGAAGCAAGTGGAGAAATCGAAACAGTACTCGCCCAAATTTTCACTCGATGCCTTAATGAAGGGAAAATTTCTGAGGATTGGAACAACGCTACAATGATCTTGCTACATAAAAAAGGTGACATTGAGGATCTCAGGAACTACAGACCTATCAGCCTCCTATCAGTGGTTTATAAAATCTTCACTAAAGTTCTTTCACACCGCTTGAAGGTGACACTGGACATGGCTCAACCGAGAGAACAAGCTGGATTCAGGAGTGGCTACAACACAATAGATCATATCCACGTACTGAGAGAACTAATTGAAAGAGCGAGGGAATATGAGCTTCCATTGTGCAAGGCTATTATCGATTATGAAAAAGCCTTTGATTCGGTGAAACCATCAGCAGTTGCAATGGCTCTGAAGTCCTGCGGTATTGAAGATGCATACATTAATATTATTAATAACATCTATGAAAATGCAAGTGCAAAGATTTGGCTGTTTGAAAATACAACACACATAAAAATTGGAAAAGGAGTGAGACAAGGTGACACCATGTCTCCGAAGCTCTTTAATGCCACATTGGAAAATGTCTTTCAATCACTGAACTGGGAAAATAAAGGGATAAAGATTAATGGAGATTATCTAACCCACCTTCGTTTTGCTGATGACATAGTCATTTTTGCAACTACCCCATCAGAGCTACAGAGTATGATCCAGGAACTTGCTGACAAGAGTAAAGAAGTGGGATTAAAAATGAACTTTCAGAAGACAAAAGTGATGTACAATGCTTTTACAAGAAATGAAGATTTATCGATTGATGGAGAAAAGCTGGAGATAACAGACACGTACGTTTATCTTGGACAGCAGATATCAAGTGAGGGTCACATTGGTGAAGAAATTAATCGGCGTACAACACTTGCCTGGAGAGCTTTTGGAAGAAACAGCATAATTTTCAAGAGCAATATGCCACTATGTCTTAAAAGAAAAGTGTTTGATCAATGCATCCTTCCAGTGCTTACGTATGGTGCAGAGACCTGGACCTTAGCTAAAAGAGACATACAAAGGCTGCAGACAACTCAAAGTAGCATGGAGAGGTGCATAATTGGTGTAACCAGGAGAGATAAGAAGAGGAACTCGTGGATCCGAAAAATGACAAGAGTGGAAGACATCATGATCAGAGTTAAATCCCTGATATGGCAATGGGCTGGACATACTGCCAGAAGAACAGACCATCGATGGACAGCCGAAATTTTAGATTGGATTACAAGGGACAGGAAAAGACCCAGAAGAAGACCACATGGAAGATGGGTGGATGAAATTCGAAAGTATGCGGGAGTGACATGGAGGAGACTGGCACAAGACAGACCGTTGTGGAGGAAACTTGGGGAGACCTTCGTCCAGCAGTGGATTGATAATTGTTGACAATGATGATGATGATGATATGAACTAAACTAATAAATGAATACAAGAATGTAATCCTACTGATTTCAATTCTGCACAAAGCTGCTAGAATTAGACACAGTTTATATATTTTAAAATTCTGGCCTTATTGTGTATCTGAGATGGGTAAGTTGCTTGAAGATTCAGAATGTTTAATAAATAAATATATATATATATATATATATATATATCATCATCATCATCATTGTCAACCATTATCAATCCACTGCTGGACGAAGGTCTCCCCAAGTTTCCTCCACAACGGTCTGTCTTGTGCCAGTCTCCTCCATGTCACCCCTGCATACTTTCGAATTTCATCCACCCATCTCCCATGTGGTCTTCTTCTGGGTCTTTTCCTGTCCCTTGGAATCCAATCTAAAATTTCGGCTGTCCATCGATGATCTGTCCTTCTGGCAGTATGTCCAGCCCATTGCCATTTCAGGGATTTAACTCTGATCATGATGTCTTCCACTCTTGTCATTTTTCGGATCCACGAGTTCCTCTTCTTATCTCTCCTGGTTACACCAAGTATGCACCTTTCCATGCTACTTTGAGTTGTCTGCAGCCTTTGTATGTCTCTTTTAGTTAAGGTCCACGTCTCTGCACCATACGTAAGCACTGGAAGGATGCATTGATCAAACACTTTTCTTTTTAAGACATAATGGCATATTGCTCTTGAAAATTATGCTGTTTCTTCCAAAAGCTCTCCAGGCAAGTTTTGTACGCCGATTAATTTCTTCATCAATGTGACCCTCACTTGATCTCTGCTGTCCAAGATAAACGTACGTATCTGTTATCTCCAGCTTTTCTCCATCAATCGATAAATCTTCATTTCTTGTAAAAGCATTGAACATCACTTTTGTCTTCTGAAAGTTCATTTTTAATCCCACTTCTTTACTCTTGTCAGCAAGTTCCTGGATCATACTCTGCAGCTCTGATGGGCTAGTTGCAAAAATGACTACGTCATCAGCAAAACGAAGGTGGGTTAGATAATCTCCATTAATCTTTATCCCTTTGTTTTCCCAGCTCAGTGACTGAAAAACACCCTCCAATGTGGCATTAAAGAGCTTCGGAGATATGGTGTCATCTTGTCTCACTCCCTTTCCAATTTTTATGGGTGTTGTATTTTCAAACAGCCTAATCTTTGCACTTGCATTTTCATAGATGTTATTAATAATATTAATGTATCAATCTTCAATACCGCAGGTTTTCAGAGCCATTGTAACTGCTGATGGTTTCACCGAATCAAAGGCTTTTTCATAATCGATAAAAGCCATGCACAATGGAAGTTCATATTCCCTCGCTCTTTCAATTAGTTCTCTCAGCACATGGATATGATCTATTGTGCTGTAGCCACTTCTGAATCCAGCTTGTTCTCTCGGTTGAGCCATGTCCAGTGTTACCTTCAAGCGGTGTGAAAGAACTTTAGTGAAGATTTTATAAACTACTGATAGGAGGCTGATAGGTCTGTAGTTTCCGAGATCCTCAATGTCACCTTTCTTATGTAGCAGGATCATTGTAGCGGTGTTCCAATCCTCAGGAATCTTTCCTTCATTAAGGCATCGAGTGAAAATTTGGGCGAGTACTGTTTCGATTTCTCCACTTGCTTCTTGTATGATGTCTACAGTAATTCCATCTTCTCCTGGAGCTTTTCCCCGCTTCATGTTCTTGATTGCATGTGCAACTTCTGCTGGAAGGACTGGAGGAACTCTGGTACGGGTATCTTTCATGATGTCTGGAGTGCATGTATCATCCCTTTCATATAATTTGGAGTAGAAATCTTTCACTCTTGTCAAAATTTCGCCTCTATTTCTTGTTACAGAACCATCTTCTTTTCTCAGTGCCATAATCTGTTTTCTTCCCTTACTGAGATGTCCCTTTGCTATCTTTAGGCTTTGGTTGTTTTCAGTTGCTTTCCTCACTAGTTCACAGTTGAATTTTCTTACGTCTTCAGTGATACTTTTTCGTATTGTATTGCATAGCTCTATATATTCCACTTTGGAAGTCACATCTTCTTTAGTCGTCGTCATCTCTCTTCTTTTTTGCATCAACATTTTCGTTTTTCTTGATAATTTATTTACATGCAACTTGTTCTTAGACCCAGCTAATTTTGTTGCTGTTTCCATAAGAGCTTTGGTTACTTTTCTGTTAACTTCAGAGATGTCCACTTCTTCCGATGTTAGGCCTTCTAAAGCAGAGAACCTGTTCTTCAGTTGTAACTTGAAGGTATTATGGTGTTTTTTAAGGTTGGTTATGTCAATAGATTTTGTTTGTCTTATGAGCTTGCCACGTTCAAGTTTAGTGTTGAGGTGCATCTTACATCTCACCAATCTATGGTCACTACCTGTGTTGAACTTGTTTAGCACACTGCAGTCTTCTATGACAAATTTTTTGTTACACATAATAAAATCAATTTCACTTGTCGTCCCATTTGGATGTCTCCATGTCCATTTCCTGTGTGGCTTTTTCTTGAAGAAGGATTTCAAGATGAAAAACCCTTCTGCCTCTGCAAACTCAACGAGAGTATTTCCACGTTGGTTTCTGTTGCCGTGACCGAATTTACCTACTGAAGTTTCATTATGTTGCCGTTGCCCTATTTTTGCATTGAAATCTCCCATAATTATTTTCAAGTGCTGCTTACCTTTATTATTTAGATGACAAATTTCCTCATAAAATTCTTCAATTTCTTCTTCAGGATGACTTGAGGTGGGTGCATAAGTTTGAATAATCTGAGCCTGGTATCTTCTCGATAGTTGGATAACGAGTCGTGCAGCTCTGTCAGAGGAACTTTCAACTTCTACCACTTTATCCTTCAGTTTCTTGTTTATTATAAATCCAACACCACTAGTTCTGCCAGTATCTGTCCCACGATAGTAGAAGAGATGTCCACTTTTCAGTTCGATGAGATCTTCTCCTTTTCTCCTTACCTCACTTAGCCCCACGATGTCCCACTTGATCCTTTGTAGTTCCTCTTCCAATTCAAGAAGCCTTGAATCAGAAGATAGGGAGCGTCCATTGTACGTTGCCAAGGTCAGCATCAGATGGCAGCCTAGTCCGGTCCTCCGGGGATTCTTAGCACCCTCTGCCTTCATGTCGCACTGGCCGCTGCCTTGGCCAGGTACATTCCAGCTGCCGGAGACTGAGGGCCAAGATTTAAGTTGTGGAGTCATTTTGGAGGGGTTTGGCCATAACTCACCACGCTGGCCAAGCGGGTTGGTGAGTGTGGGATAGAATTTCCTCTGATCCCGATGGTATAGTTATACCGCTATTAGCGGTCATATATATATATATATATATTCTATTAAGAAGAGACCGAAGCAAAAATATTTTTTTGACTCATACCAAGTACAACATAGAAAAAGTTATGTATCTACCGGTGTGAGTAAAAAGAGAAAAAAATAAAAAATAAAATAAAACAACTGAATGTAGAAAGTGTCGAGAATACTGAGCCTTGGCTTTATCAAGGACCAGCAAAAACTCTGTATTTTCTCACTTTCACAAAGACCTAGTTGGAAATGGGTTTCTGCAAAGCCATAATGCAAGTAATAAGCCCACCAAAAAAATTTTTTTAAAATATATATATTTTTAAAATTATATATGTATATATGTCATGACCTCAGCAGAGTTGTATGACCTAGCTTTAGTTAACAATTTAGCTTGCATCCATAACTTTCCTGGCCCGACCCATGCTCTTCATCTGTTACTATTTACCAGAAAGAAGAAGATTATAGAAAACTCAAGTTGTGAGAGTGACATAATAATTAGAAATAATGTTCAGCAATAACGAAATGCCAAGTTCGCCTGAGAGAGAATTTAAACCTGAATAGCAATGCAAAAGTATTCCAAATTCTTACATTGCAATTAAAAAGGGAAATATTAATTATTTAAAACTCAGATTCTTGAAAGAAAACTTGATTCTAAAACCCCCTACTCCACAACTTCTGACAACACAAAAACGAGTATAAATTAAAGACAATAATTAACTAAAGAAATGCTTTGTGAATGTTATATGACATAAACAATTAGTTGCAATATGTACAAAGTATTTCAGAAGTGCTTTAAGTGCATAATTAAGTAGTTATTAAGAACTTAACTACTTTGAAAACACAGCGCAAAGTACAAGAACTATGAATGGCCAGCTGCTTGGCCTAAGTTTCCTAAAAAACGCGCAAAGTTACCAAGAAAAGAAAGAGTTAAAATCCGCAAAAAAGTTAACAGACTTGCCAGTGCCTAAATGCTAAAAAGCAAAAAAAAAAAAAAAAAAAAAACAGAGAAAAAAGTACAAGAAGTACAAACATTGAACTTGGAAAACCTAAAACCCAAAGACAATGAAGAGAGCTTACCTCTTATGCAACTGAACTTTCTCCACACAAGAGGAAACATGGCCGACCTTTTCCCCAAACTTCCAAACTCCTCTGCCACTCCCTAGTCACTGGGGGGCAGTGTGGGTGGGGCTGAAGGCCTCCAAACACTGAAAGAATCCAACTCGCGGAGATTTTAACTAGAGAAAAAAATATATATACTTAAGACTGTGGACCTGTATGATCAGAGAGAGCAGAATTAACTCTCCAGAATACATGAGAAATATTGAAATATTATAAAATACACAAGTAGTATATTTAATAATCTTTGCATGTATTTAATCACCTTAGTGAGCTTCTATAGATTATTCAGAATCCTATTAATTTTAATGTTAGTTTTACTATTTTTAGTATAGCTATTCTAGTGAGTGAATAACTAGTTTTCTTTTTTTATTTGTTTTTATTTTCTTTTATAAACAGATTTTTAAGCTTTTTTTGTGATTTTGTCTATATTATTTAATTTTTTTATTTTAATAGGACCTTCATATCCATAGCACTAAGGTTCCTTTTAGTAGTTAATAGACATCCTCTAGCCAACTTCCAAACGGCTTTCATTGGTCAGAATCATATTATTAACTGTGTAGAAAATTAAATCAGATCTGCCAACCTTACTCTATTATTCAGAATAATTTTTCTTAAAGTTATTTTCATGAAAGAAGAAGGGATTTCGTTCTCTAGAAAACTGTCTAATAGTATATTAATGTGGTAATTGAAGTCCAAATTGTTGCTGCAAATTCTTGAAATTCTTAGTACCTGAGAAATTAGTACATTCTCAATTACTTTGGTTGATATGTTATTATTCCAGTGTAGATATTTAATTACTTTGAAAGGAAAATTAACTCTTTTATCAAAGAGGCTAATAGATGGGTTACCTCTGTTAAGCTTAATGCTTAAGTCTAGGAACTCAAGTTCCTGATTACTGTGGTTGGTTTTACATAAGTTAAGAGAGCTAGGATAGATATTATCAAAATCACTCTCTATAACCTCTGAATTATTGATACACAGCAGATCATCAATATATCTAAATGTGTAAAGGTAGTTATCGGAGCAGGTGGAGTGATTTTTAATGAAATTATATTCCTTAAAGAACAGGAATAGATTAGCAATACTCGTGAAGGTTGACGTTCCCATGGGTATACCGTTCACTTGCTTATAGAGAGTATTATTATATAAGATATGGTTATTTTTTATGCAGCAATTGTGATAAGAGTTCCAGGCTCCTACATTAACAAATTGGTTAAGTTTAAATTCTGCATACAGCTCTTTAAAGGTAGTGATTATATCTGATAGAGGCAGATTAGTATATAGGTTCTCAAAATCATAACTATTAATATCTAAGGGACTTACTTTGAGTATAGTGGAAATTACTTCTGCATTATTATTAATTATCCAAAAGTCTCTGTACATCAAATTAGTACAGTTACTAATGTGTTTCAAAACCTTCTTTAAGATATCTTCAAAAGCAAGATCTATTTTCTTTTTATGACTCCTTACTCCACTAGCTATGAACCTGAACATCACTGGATCTTTATGAAACTTAACCATTGCAAAAAGAAATGGAAATTGAGGCTCATATCTTCTTATTTGTGGAATTTTAAGTTTCTTGAAGAATGCCTTAAAACGATTTTCTAACTGCTTGGCAGAATAACTTACGGGCTCGTAGGTTACTCTATTATTGAGTTCCATAGTTGACAATTCAAAATAGAACTTCTTACAGATAATTGCAAAATTATTGCTAGCTTTATCCGTAGTGGTAAAAATAAATAGGTCTTGTAGTTTGGAGAGTGACCTTTTAGCATCTCCAGAGAAAAAGAGATTTCTATCGAAACAAAAGTCCAGACCTGCCAACTCACAAGTGAAGCTATTGATTACATTATATTTCCATTCTGCAAAGGCCTCAATAGGCTAATTGTATGTTAAACTGGTTTTTACAATGTACCTATTAACATCTTGAGTGAAGCTCTCAAGAATCCTCTCTTTGGAAATTGGGAAGGAAGGTCTAAATTTAGAACCATACTCTAATAAATTCCTAAGCTTGTCATTTTCAACAAAACTCAAGTTTCCAGTGATACTATGGTTGTAATTCTTATCATAGTGAACTGTTTCTTTATGTTCATCACAAGAACATGTAGTAACTACAGGAATGTAACTCGAAGAATTAAGTTTGTAGTTTTTAACAATTGACCCTAAGGTCTTAACATATTTAAAACTTACAATAGACTGGTGCCTGTGGATGGGTAAAAAAATTGCATTATTGTAGAACAGCTTCCTAACATTGAGATGATCATAGGTTTTATTTAGAAACCTGATGGTTACATAATTACTGGAAAATTCTTTAAGAGAAATTTTATCTTTAAGAATATGCTTAAGAATGTCTAGAACCAAAGCAAAAACATGCTTATCAACATGGTTGGCAGTTTCTTTCCAGAATTTGAAAAAACTTTTAAGGACAGAGTGCTTGAAGGACTTAAGTATTTTGTAAGTATTTTTAACAAAATTAGTACCAGTTTTAAAGCTTTCCAGAGTTATTTGCAAGTTAGCAAAATCAACCTTGCTTGATGTGCGAAAAAACCTCTGTCCTCTATTACCTCTGGTGCAGCTCTTGTTATTAACAAGAAGGAAGAGTAACTTGTACAAAAACTAGCGGATAATGCTTACCTTGGCATTCCTTTCTAGCGACGGGAACATTTCACGCACATGTTTTCCGGTCCTTTGTTGATGTTATTGTCCTAAAGTCCGTTGTATGCGATGACTGGCTTTACTTCTCACACTTTTCGCTGGGTATACTCATTGGATCTTTGCCTTAGGATTCAAACATCAATTTTTACCGTTCTTTATACTCGAAATTTTCGCCCATACTCTGGGCATCTTCAGGAGCGTGGCGACTTTACCACTGATGTTCGTGGTTAACTTCGCGCTAATGGAGTCCGATACTCCTTGTTGCCATTCGTCGGAAAAACTTTCCTGGATATATTTCGTTATCAAGCCCGGCTGGCGCCATCTATGTTTCGTTAAGAACACTTTTTTTTTTTTTTTTTTTAAATTTTCTTCTCCTATCCTGGTTTTCTTGTCTTTTTTTGCCTGTTTTTCTTTTGTTGTTGTTTTTCTTGTCTTATTAGTTCTTTCCACAGGCCCGATAATGTGCTAGGGTCGTTCTGGCTACATACCCTTGCTTTATTTTTGTAGATTAATATTGCTTCTTCCCTCCTCATTTGCCTTTCCGATTTTTTATTCTTTTTTAGCATTTTAATTTCATCGAACTTTGGGAATGTCCGGTTTTCCAAGCAGAATTGCACTAAAGCAGTTTTGGCTTCTTTTCTTTGCCAGTTAGATATGTGTTGTTTAAGTCTTTTTAATCTGTTTTTCGTACTTCCAATATACGATATTGGGGGTATGTGTGCTATTGGAATTTCGTAGGTTCCTGATTCTTCTAGCTTTTTTTCCTCTGTTTTTTTGTTGACAGTCATACTTTTCCCGGTGTGCACTGAGCTTCCTAGTTGTAAGTCATATTTAGCACAGTGCCTATTGATTTCTTTACTCACTCCTTCCAAGTATGGGAAAGCTCCAATGTATTTCAATTTTTTATTTCTTATCTTCCTTTGGTTGTGCACTTCTTGGCCTTCTTTACTCTGAGTCATATGCTTTTCACTCTCATGTATCCATTTATTAATTAGCTTGCTCGGGTACCCATACTCTTGTGATATTTTCGAGATAAACTCTAGCTCTTGATTTTTTAGCCTGTTGTTAGATGTGTGTGTGTACGCTCGCCGTATCAAGTTTACTATGCTGTTTTTTTATGTATCACTGGATGGTGCGATGAGTATGGTATCAGTACAGGTATGTAAGTTGCTTTTCTGAACACAGAGTATTCAAAACTATTTTTGTTTTTCTTTAGTTGAATGTCCAGGAAGGATAGGCAATTATCCTCTTCAAACTCACAGATTTTGCTAAACTGCTGTGCTAGATCTTGTAGCTCGGCTTTGTTAAGTTTAGACATTATAATAATGTCGTCTACATATCGAGCATAAAGTATTGGTTTTTCAGGTAAATTTTGAATAATTTCTTTTTCGAGATATGCCATAATCACTTCTGCGTATAATGCCGATAATGGGGATCCCATAGGGCCACCTTGCGTTCGCTTAAATATATTTCCTTCAAAATGGAAGGAAATATCAAGGTAAACAACATCTTCCATTTTGAAGGAAATATATTTAAACAAACGCAAGGTGGCCCTATGGGATCCCCATTATCGGCATTATACGCACAAGTGATTATGGCATACCTCGAAAAAGAAATTATTCAAAATTTACCTGAAAAACCAATACTTTATGCTCGATATGTAGACGACATTATTATAATGTCTAAACTTAACAAAGCCGAGCTACAAGATCTAGCACAGCAGTTTAGCAAAATCTGTAACACCATAGAGCTAACTATTGAGTTTGAAGAGGATAATTGCCTATCCTTCCTGGACATTCAACTAAAGAAAAACAAAATTAGTTTTGAATACTCTGTGTTCAGAAAAGCAACTTACATACCTGTACTGATACCATACTCGTCGCACCATCCAGTGATACATAAAAAAAACAGCATAGTAAACTTGATACGGCGAGCGTACACACACACATCTAACAACAGGCTAAAAAATCAAGAGCTAGAGTTTATCTCGAAAATATTACAAGAGTATGGGTACCCGAGCAAGCTAATTAATAAATGGATACATGAGAGTGAAAAGCATATGACTCAGAGTAAAGAAGGCCAAGAAGTGCACAACCAAAGGAAGATAAGAAATAAAAAAATTGAAATACATTGGAGCTTTCCCATACTTGGAAGGAGTGAGTAAAGAAATCAATAGGCACTGTGCTAAATATGACTTACAACTAGGAAGCTCAGTGCACACCGTGAAAAGTATGACTGTCAACAAAAAAACAGAGGAAAAAAAGCTAGAAGAATCAGGAACCTACGAAATTCCAATAGCACACATACCCCCAATATCGTACATTGGAAGTACAAAAAACAGATTAAAAAAGACTTAAACAACACATATCTAACTGGCAAAAAAAGAAGCCAAAACTGCTTTAGTGCAATTCTGCTTGGAAAACCGGACATTCCCAAAGTTCGATGAAATTAAAATGCTAAAAAAGAATAAAAATCGGAAATGCAAATGAGGAGGGAAGAAGCAATATTAATCTACAAAAATAAAGCAAGGGTATGTATGTAACCAGAATGACCCTAGCACATTATCGGGCCTGTGGAAAGAACTAATAAGACAAGAAAAACAACAACAAAAGAAAAACAGGCAAAAATAGACAAGAAAACCAGGATAGGAGAAGAAAATTTAAAAAAAAAAAAAAAAAAAAAAAGTGTTCTTAACGAAACATAGATGGCGCCAGCCGGGCTTGATAACGAAATATATCCAGGAAAGTTTTTCCGACGAATGGCAACAAGGAGTATCGGACTCCATTAGCGCGAAGTTAACCACGAACATCGGTGGTAAAGTCGCCACGCTCCTGAAGATGCCCAGAGTATGGGCGAAAATTTCGAGTATAAAGAACGGTAAAAATTGATGTTTGAATCCTAAGGCAAAGATCCAATGAGTATACCCAGCGAAAAGTGTGAGAAGTAAAGCCAGTCATCGCATACAACGGACTTTAGGACAATAACATCAACAAAGGACCGGAAAACACGTGCGTGAAATGTTCCCGTCGCTAGAAAGGAATGCCAAGGTAAGCATTATCCGCTAGTTTTTTGTAGAAGTTACTTTGAAATATCGCACGTAAAAGAGAATAGTACAATAATTAGAGCTATATAATAGTCAGAATTAGAACTACTAAGTAGAATTAAGAAAGAAGAGTTCACGTATAGAAAATTTATGCTGATTATGCTTATTGTCAGAAAGAGTGGAATTAAGACCATAGGGATAAAGAGACTGACGCTGCAAAATTTCAAGGGATTCAGTTTCAAGCCGAGCATAGAGGTCAGGGATAATATGCAGTACCTCTATTTTCACTTTGTCAAAACCATGAGTATGGAAATGCTCTAATTCAAAGGTAGAGTACTGGTTAGCATTTGTGGAGGGGTTCACTCCAGAAGTAGAGAACTTATTAACTAGAGACCTGTGACCATTTATCCTAAGATGAAGAGGATTTTTGCTTTGGCCAATATAGCTAAGGTTGCAGACAGTACAGGTGAGCTTATAGATGGTATTGTAGGCTTTGCAAAACTTGTTGGAGCAATTATCCGCAACAGAAGAATACAGGTTAGGATCTGCAGATTTACATGTCAAACAACGTTTGTCATTTCATAACTTTAGATTACCTTTGCCAGCGAGTTCATACACTATGGGAAAGGGTGCTAGCCTAACCGAGCGGGAGGACTTAAAATATCTGAGCTGACCTCCAATCCTTTCATCGTCCTTAGAACTCCACTTGGGCCAAAACATACAAATTCTGAGCAAACCAACTAGGAAAAAACTTTTAGAAATAAGCAGTCCAAGAAAATACCAAAACTCGAGTATAAACTACACTCCAAAAAGGCAGCAGCCAAAACACACTAAAATAAAAATAAAAAATAAAAATAAGAGTGAATTGTAAATAAATAAAAAATGAAAAAAATAAATAGTAATAAAAAATAATAAAACAATAATAAAACATAATAAAATAATAAAACATTTCAACTAGAATTTGCGCATAAGCTGCTAAATAGTAAATTGAAATTAGTTACTGAAGAGCAAAGCTGAAAACAAAGGAAAAACTTTTGAATTTAAAACGAAAGTTGCAAAATAACCTGAAGATCAAAACGCGCAACACAGCAGTTATAAAAATTCAGAATTCACATTCTATTAAGAAGAGACCGAAGCAAAAATATTTTTTTGACTCATACCAAGTACAACATAGAAAAAGTTATGTATCTACCGGTGTGAGTAAAAAGAGAAAAAAATAAAAAATAAAATAAAACAACTGAATGTAGAAAGTGTCGAGAATACTGAGCCTTGGCTTTATCAAGGACCAGCAAAAACTCTGCATTTTCTCACTTCCACAAAGACCTAGTTGGAAATGAGTTTCTGCAAAGCCATATATGCAAGTAATAAGCCCACCAAAAATGTTTTTAAAAAATATATTTTTTTTAAATTATATATATATATGTCATGACCTCAGCAGAGTTGTATGACCTAGCTTTAGTTAACAATTTAGCTTGCATCCATAACTTTCCTGGCCCGACGCATGCTCTTCATCTGTTACTATTTAACAGAAAGAAGAAGATTATAGAAAACTCAAGTTGTGAGAGTGACATAATAATTAGAAATAATGTTCAGCAATAACGAAATGCCAAGTTCGCCTGAGAGAGAATTTAAACCTGAATAGCAATGCAAAAGTATTCCAAATTCTTACATTGCAATTAAAAAAGGAAATATTAATTATTTAAAACTCAGATTCTTGAAAGAAAACTTGATTCTAAAACCCCTACTCCACAACTTCTGACAACACAAAAACGAGTATAAATTAAAGACAATAATTAACTAAAGAAATGCTTTGTGAAGGTTATATGAAATAAACAATTAGTTGCAATATGTACAAAGTATTTCAGAAGTGCTTTAAGTGCATAATTAAGTAGTTATTAAGAACTTAACTACTTTGAAAACACAGCGCAAAGTACAAGAACTATGAATGGCCAGCTGCTTGGCCTAAGTTTCCTAAAAATCGTGCAAAGTTACCAAGAAAAGAAAGAGTTAAAATCCGCAAAAAAGTTAACAGACTTGCCAGTGCCTAAATGCTAAAAAGCAAAAAAAAAAAAAAAAAAACAGAGAAAAAAAGTACAAGAAGTACAAACATTGAACTTGGAAAACCTAAAACCCAAAGACAATGAAGAGAGCTTACCTCTTATGCAACAGAACTTTCTCCACACAAGAGGAAACATGGCCGACCTTTTCCCCAAACTTCCAAACTCCTCTGCCACTCCCTAGTCGCTGGGGGCAGTGTGGGTGGGGCTGAAGGCCTCCACACACTGAAAGAATCCAACTCGCGGAGATTTTAACCAGAGAAAAAAATATATATACTTAAGACTGTGGACCTGTATGATCAGAAAGAGCAGAATTAACTCTCCAGAATACATGAGAAATATTATAAAATACACAAGTAGTGTATTTAATAATCTTTGCATGTATTTAATCACCTTAGTGAGCTTCTATAATTGCAATGTAAGAATTTGGAATACTTTTGCATTGCTATTCAGGTTTAAATTCTCTCTCAGGCGAACTTGGCATTTCGTTATTGCTGAACATTATTTCTAATTATTATGTCACTCTCACAACTTGAGTTTTCTATAATCTTCTTCTTTCTGTTAAATAGTAACAGATGAAGAGCATGGGTCGGGCCAGGAAAGTTATGGATGCAAGCTAAATTGTTAACTAAAGCTAGGTCACACAACTCTGCTGAGGTCATGACATATATATATAATTTAAAAAAAATATATATTTTTAAAAAAAAATTTTGGTGGGCTTATTACTTGCATATATGGCTTTGCAGAAACCCATTTCCAACTAGGTCTTTGTGGAAGTGAGAAAATGCAGAGTTTTGCTGGTCCTTGATAAAGCCAAGGCTCAGTATTCTCGACACTTTCTACATTCAGTTGTTTTATTTTATTTTTTCTTTTTTTCTCTTTTTACTCACACCGGTAGATACATGACTTTTTCTATGTTGTACTTGGTATGAGTCAAAAAAATATTTTTTGCTCGGTCTCTTCTTAATAGAATGTGAATTCTGAATTTTCATAACTGCTGCGTTGTGCGTTTTGATCTTCAGGTTATTTTGCAACTTTCGTTTTAAATTCAAAAGTTTTTTCTTTGTTTTCAGCTTTGCTCTTCAAAGCAAAGCTGAAAACAAAGAAAAAACTTTTGAATTTAAAATATATATATATATATACTTAAGAGCATATATATATATATATACTTAAGAGCAAAACTGAAGACTAAGGAAAAAATTTTAGAATTTAACACGAAGGGTGCAAAATAACCTGAAAATCAAAACGCGCAACGCAGCAGTTTTGAAAATTCAGAATTCACATTCTATAAAGAAGAGACCTAAGCAAAAAAATACATATATAATTTTGACTCACACCTAGTACAACATAGAAAAGGTTATGTATCTACCTGTGTGAGTAAAAGGAGAAAAAGATAAAAAAATAAAATAAAACAACTGAATGTAGAAGGTGTCGAGAATACTGAGCCTTGGCTTTATCAAGGACCAGCAAAAACTCTGCATTTTCTCACTTCTACAAAGACCTAGTTGGAAATGGGTTTCTGCAAGGCCATAGATGCAAGTAACATTCCCACCTAAAATAGTTTAAAAAATATATATATAAGTCATGTCCTCCGTAGAGTAGCATGACCTAGCACTAGTTAACAATTTCGCTTGCATCCATTAACCTTCATGGCCCGACCCATGCTCTTCATCTGTTACTATTAAACAGAGAGAAGAAGATTAAAGAGAACTCAAGCTGTGAGAGTGACATAATAAATAGAAATGATTTTCAGCTATAACGAAATTCCAAGTTCGTTTGAGAGAGAATTTAAACCTGAAAAACAATGCAAAAGAAATCCAAATTTTACATTGCAATTAAAAAAGGAAATGTTAATTTATAACGAACAGATTTTTGAAAGAAAACTTGAGTCTAAAACCCCCTACTCTACAACTTATGACAGCACGAAAACGAGAATAAGTTAAAGATAATAATTAACTAAAGAAAACTTTGTGAAAGTTATATACCTTAAACAGTTAGTTGCAATATGTACAAAGTATTTCAGCAGTGCTTTAAGTGCATAATTAATTAGTTATTAAGAACTTTACTACTTTGAAAAAACAGCGCATAGACAGCGCATAGAAAAGGAACAAGCTTAGCCATCTTCTGTAACTAATTAATTATGCACTTAAAGCACTGCTGAAATACTTTGTACATATTGCAACTAACTGTTTAAGGTATATAACTTTCACAAAGTTTTCTTTAGTTAATTATTATCTTTAACTTATTCTCGTTTTCGTGCTGTCATAAGTTGTAGAGTAGGGGTTTTAGACTCAAGTTTTCTTTCAAAAATCTGTTCGTTATAAATTAACATTTCCTTTTAATTGCAATGTAAAATTTGGATTTCTTTTGCATTGTTTTTCAGGTTTAAATTCTCTCTCAAACGAACTTGGAATTTCGTTATAGCTGAAAATCATTTCTATTTATTATGTCACTCTCACAGCTTGAGTTCTCTTTAATCTTCTTCTCTCTGTTTAATAGTAACAGATGAAGAGCATGGGTCGGGCCATGAAGGTTAATGGATGCAAGCGAAATTGTTAACTAGTGCTAGGTCATGCTACTCTACGGAGGACATGACTTATATATATATTTTTTAAACTATTTTAGGTGGGAATGTTACTTGCATCTATGGCCTTGCAGAAACCCATTTCCAACTAGGTCTTTGTAGAAGTGAGAAAATGCAGAGTTTTTGCTGGTCCTTGATAAAGCCAAGGCTCAGTATTCTCGACACCTTCTACATTCAGTTGTTTTATTTTATTTTTTTATCTTTTCTCCTTTTACTCACACAGGTAGATACATAACCTTTTCTATGTTGTACTAGGTGTGAGTCAAAATTATATATGTATTTTTTTGCTTAGGTCTCTTTCTTTATAGAATATATATATATATATATATATATACTTAAGAGCAAAACTGAAGACTAAGGAAAAACTTTAGAATTTAAAACGAAAGTTGCAAAATAACCTGAAGATCAAAACGCGCAACGCAGCAGTTTTGAAAATTCAGAATTCACATTCTATTAAGAAGATACCTAAGCAAAAAAATACATATATAATTTTGACTCACACCAAGTACAACATAGAAAAGGTTATGTATCTACCTGTGTGAGTAAAAGGAGAAAAGATAAAAAAATAAAATAAAACGACTGAATGTAGAAGGTGTCGAGAATACTGAGCCTTGGCTTTATCAAGGACCAGCAAAAACTCTGCATTTTCTCACTTCTACAAAGACCTAGTTGGAAATGGGTTTCTGCAAGGCCATAGATGCAAGTAACATTCCCACCTAAAATAGTTTAAAAATATATATATATATGTCATGTCCTCCGCAGAGTAGCATGACCTAGCACTAGTTAACAATTTCGCTTGCATCCATTAACCTTCATGGCCCGACCCATGCTCTTCATCTGTTACTATTAAACAGAGAGAAGAAGATTAAAGAGAACTCAAGCTGTGAGAGTGACATAATAAATAGAAATGATTTTCAGCTATAACGAAATTCCAAGTTCGTTTGAGAGAGAATTTAAACCTGAAAAACAATGCAAAAGAAATCCAAATTTTACATTGCAATTAAAAAAGGAAATGTTAATTTATAACGAACAGATTTTTGAAAGAAAACTTGAGTCTAAAACCCCCTACTCTACAACTTATGACAGCACGAAAACGAGAATAAGTTAAAGATAATAATTAACTAAAGAAAACTTTGTGAAAGTTATATACCTTAAACAGTTAGTTGCAATATGTACAAAGTATTTCAGCAGTGCTTTAAGTGCATAATTAATTAGTTATTAAGAACTTTACTACTTTGAAAAAAACAGCGCATAGACAGCGCATAGAAAAGGAACAAGCTTAGCCATCTTCTGTAACTAATTAATTATGCACTTAAGCACTGCTGAAATACTTTGTACATATTGCAACTAACTGTTTAAGGTATATAACTTTTCACAAGTTTTCTTTAGTTAATTATTATCTTTAACTTATTCGTTTCATGCTGTCATAAGTTGTAGAGTAGTTAGACTCAAGTTTTCTTTCAAAAATCTGTTCGTTATAAATTAACATTTCCTTTTTAATTGCAATGTAAAATTTGGATTTCTTTTGCATTGTTTTTCAGGTTTAAATTCTCTCTCAACGAACTTGGAATTTCGTTATAGCTGAAAATCATTTCTATTTATTATGTCACTCTCACAGCTTGAGTTCTCTTTAATCTTCTTCTCTCTGTTTAATAGTAACAGATGAAGAGCATGGGTCGGGCCATGATTAATGGATGCAAGGAAATTGTTAACTAGTGCTAGGTCATGCTACTCTACGGAGGACATGACTTATATATATATTTTTTAAACTATTTTAGGTGGGAATGTTACTTGCATCTATGGCCTTCAGAAACCCCATTTCCAACTGGGTCTTTGTAGAGTGAGAAAATGCAGAGTTTTTGCTGTCCTTGATAAAGCCAAGGCTCAGTATTCTCGACACCTTCTACATTCAGTTGTTTTATTTTTTTTTTATCTTTTTCTCCTTTTACTCACACAGGTAGATACATAACCTTTTCTATGTTGTACTAGGTGTGAGTCAAAATTATATATGTATTTTTTTGCTTAGGTCTCTTCTTTATAGAATATATATATATATATATATATACTTAAGAGCAAAACTGAAGACTAAGGAAAAACTTTAGAATTTAAAACGAAAGTTGCAAAATAACCTGAAGATCAAAACGCGCAACGCAGCAGTTTTGAAAATTCAGAATTCACATTCTATTAAGAAGATACCTAAGCAAAAAAATACATATATAATTTTGACTCACACCAAGTACAACATAGAAAAGGTTATGTATCTACCTGTGTGAGTAAAAGGAGAAAAGATAAAAAAATAAAATAAAACGACTGAATGTAGAAGGTGTCGAGAATACTGAGCCTTGGCTTTATCAAGGACCAGCAAAAACTCTGCATTTTCTCACTTCCACAAAGACCTAGTTGGAAATGGGTTTCTGCAAGGCCATAGATGCAAGTAACATTCCCACCTAAAATAGTTTTAAAAAATATATATATATGTCATGTCCTCCGCAGAGTTGCATGACCTAGCACTAGTTAACAATTTCGCTTGCATCCATTAACCTTCCTGGCCCGACCCATGCTCTTCATCTGTTACTATTAAACAGAGAGAAGAAGATTAAAGAGAACTCAAGCTGTGAGAGTGACATAATAATTAGAAATAATTTTCAGCTATAACGAAATGCCAAGTTCGTTTGAGAGAGAATTTAAACCTGAAAATCAATGCAAAAGAAATCCAAATTTTTACATTGCAATTAAAAAGGAAATATTAATTTTTAAAAAACAGATTTTTGAAAGAAAACTTGAGTCTAAAACCCCCTACTCTACAACTTATGACAGCACGAAAACGAGAATAAGTTAAAGACAATAATTAACTAAAGAAAACTTTGTGAAAGTTATATGCCTTAAACAGTTAGTTGCAATATGTACAAAGTATTTCAGCAGTGCTTTAAGTGCATAATTAATTAGTTATTAAGAACTTAACTACTTTGAAAATACAGCGCATAGAAAAGGAACAAGCTTAGCCAACTTCTGTTCCTAGGTACCCCAAAAGACGCGCAAAGTTACAAAAGAAAAGAAAGAGTTAAAACCCGCAAAAATGTTAACAGACAAGCCAGTGCCTAAAAGCTGAAAAGCTAAAAATCAACAGAGAAAAAGTACATGAAGTACAAACATTGAACTTATAAAACCTAGAACCCAAAAACAAGGAAGAGAGCTTACCTCTTGTGTGACAAAAGCTTTCTCCTCACAAGAGTAAAACATGGCTGACCTCTTCCGCCACTCCCTAGTCGCTGGGGGCAGAGAGGGTGGGGCTGATGGCCTCCTCAAACAGAAAGAAGCCAACTCGCGGAGATTTTAACCAGAGAAAAAAATATATAAACTTAAGACTGTGGATCTGTATGATCAGAAAGAGCAGAATTAACTCTCCAGAATACATGAGAAATATTATAAAATACACGAGTAGTGTACTTAATAATCTTTGCATCGAATATCGCTAATCTATTCCTGTTCTTTAAGGAATATAAATTCATTAAAAATCACCCCACCTGCTCAGATAACTACCTTTACACTTTTAGATATATTGATGATCTGCTGTGTATCAATAATTCAGAGGTTATAGAGAGTGATTTTGATAATATCTATCCTAGCTCTCTTAACTTATGTAAAACCAACCACAGTAATCAGGAACTTGAGTTCCTAGACTTAAGCATTAAGCTCAACAGAGGTAACCCATCTATTAGCCTCTTTGATAAAAGAGTTAATTTTCCTTTCAAAGTAATTAAATATCTACACTGGAATAATAACATTTCAACCAAAGTAATTGAGAATGTACTAATTTCTCAGGTCCTAAGAATTTCAAGAATTTGCAGCAACAATTTGGACTTCAATTACCACATTAATATACTATTAGATAGTTTTCTAGAGAACGAAATTCCTTCTTCTTTCATCAAAAGAACTTTAAGAAAAATTATAAAAAAATAGAATATATATATATATATATATATATACTTAAGAGCAAAACTGAAGACTAAGGAAAAACTTTAGAATTTAAAACGAAAGTTGCAAAATAACCTGAAGATCAAAACGCGCAACGCAGCAGTTTTGAAAATTCAGAATTCACATTCTATTAAGAAGATACCTAAGCAAAAAAATACATATATAATTTTGACTCACACCAAGTACAACATAGAAAAGGTTATGTATCTACCTGTGTGAGTAAAAGGAGAAAAGATAAAAAAATAAAATAAAACGACTGAATGTAGAAGGTGTCGAGAATACTGAGCCTTGGCTTTATCAAGGACCAGCAAAAACTCTGCATTTTCTCACTTCCACAAAGACCTAGTTGGAAATGGGTTTCTGCAAGGCCATAGATGCAAGTAACATTCCCACCTAAAATAGTTTTAAAAAATATATATATATGTCATGTCCTCCGCAGAGTTGCATGACCTAGCACTAGTTAACAATTTCGCTTGCATCCATTAACCTTCCTGGCCCGACCCATGCTCTTCATCTGTTACTATTAAACAGAGAGAAGAAGATTAAAGAGAACTCAAGCTGTGAGAGTGACATAATAATTAGAAATAATTTTCAGCTATAACGAAATGCCAAGTTCGTTTGAGAGAGAATTTAAACCTGAAAATCAATGCAAAAGAAATCCAAATTTTTACATTGCAATTAAAAAAGGAAATATTAATTTTTAAAAAACAGATTTTTGAAAGAAAACTTGAGTCTAAAACCCCTACTCTACAACTTATGACAGCACGAAAACGAGAATAAGTTAAAGACAATAATTAACTAAAGAAAACTTTGTGAAAGTTATATGCCTTAAACAGTTAGTTGCAATATGTACAAAGTATTTCAGCAGTGCTTTAAGTGCATAATTAATTAGTTATTAAGAACTTAACTACTTTGAAAATACAGCGCATAGAAAAGGAACAAGCTTAGCCAACTTCTGTTCCTAGGTACCCCAAAAGACGCGCAAAGTTACAAAGAAAAGAAAGAGTTAAAACCCGCAAAAATGTTAACAGACAAGCCAGTGCCTAAAAGCTGAAAAGCTAAAAATCAACAGAGAAAAAGTACATGAAGTACAAACATTGAACTTATAAAACCTAGAACCCAAAAACAAGGAAGAGAGCTTACCTCTTGTGTGACAAAAGCTTTCTCCTCACAAGAGTAAAACATGGCTGACCTCTTCCGCCACTCCCTAGTCGCTGGGGGGCAGAGAGGGTGGGGCTGATGGCCTCCTCAAACAGAAAGAAGCCAACTCGCGGAGATTTTAACCAGAGAAAAAAATATATAAACTTAAGACTGTGGATCTGTATGATCAGAAAGAGCAGAATTAACTCTCCAGAATACATGAGAAATATTATAAAATACACGAGTAGTGTACTTAATAATCTTTGCATCGAATATCGCTAATCTATTCCTGTTCTTTAAGGAATATAAATTCATTAAAAATCACCCCACCTGCTCAGATAACTACCTTTACACTTTTAGATATATTGATGATCTGCTGTGTATCAATAATTCAGAGGTTATAGAGAGTGATTTTGATAATATCTATCCTAGCTCTCTTAACTTATGTAAAACCAACCACAGTAATCAGGAACTTGAGTTCCTAGACTTAAGCATTAAGCTCAACAGAGGTAACCCATCTATTAGCCTCTTTGATAAAAGAGTTAATTTTCCTTTCAAAGTAATTAAATATCTACACTGGAATAATAACATTTCAACCAAAGTAATTGAGAATGTACTAATTTCTCAGGTCCTAAGAATTTCAAGAATTTGCAGCAACAATTTGGACTTCAATTACCACATTAATATACTATTAGATAGTTTTCTAGAGAACGAAATTCCTTCTTCTTTCATCAAAAGAACTTTAAGAAAAATTATTCTGAATAATAGAGTAAGGTTGGCAGATCTGCTTTAATTTTCTACACAGTTAATAATATGATTCTGACCAATCAAAGCCGTAAGGAAGTTGGCTAGAGGATGCCTATTAACTACCTAAAGGAACTTTAGTGCTATGGATATGAAGGTCCTATTAAAACAAAAAAATTAAATAATATAAACAAAATCACAAAAAAAGCTTAAAAATCTGGTTATAAAAGAAAATAAAAACAAATAAAAAAGAAAACTAGTTATTCATCACTAGGATAGCTATACTAAAAATAGTAAAACCAACATTAAAATTAATAAGATTCTGATTAATCTATAGAAGCTCACTAAGGTGATTTAATACATGCAAAGATTATTAAGTACACTACTCGTGTATTTTATAATATTTCTCATGTATTCTGGAGAGTTAATTCTGCTCTTTCTGATCATACAGATCCACAGTCTTAAGTTTATATATTTTTTTCTCTGGTTAAAATCTCCGCGAGTTGGCTTCTTTCTGTTTGAGGAGGCCATCAGCCCCACCCTCTCTGCCCCCAGCGACTAGGGAGTGGCGGAAGAGGTCAGCCATGTTTTACTCTTGTGAGGAGAAAGCTTTTGTCACACAAGAGGTAAGCTCTCTTCCTTGTTTTTGGGTTCTAGGTTTTATAAGTTCAATGTTTGTACTTCATGTACTTTTTCTCTGTTGATTTTTAGCTTTTCAGCTTTTAGGCACTGGCTTGTCTGTTAACATTTTTGCGGGTTTTAACTCTTTCTTTTCTTTGTAACTTTGCGCGTCTTTTGGGGTACCTAGGAACAGAAGTTGGCTAAGCTTGTTCCTTTTCTATGCGCTGTATTTTCAAAGTAGTTAAGTTCTTAATAACTAATTAATTATGCACTTAAAGCACTGCTGAAATACTTTGTACATATTGCAACTAACTGTTTAAGGCATATAACTTTCACAAAGTTTTCTTTAGTTAATTATTGTCTTTAACTTATTCTCGTTTTCGTGCTGTCATAAGTTGTAGAGTAGGGGTTTTAGACTCAAGTTTTCTTTCAAAAATCTGTTTTTTAAAAATTAATATTTCCTTTTTTAATTGCAATGTAAAAATTTGGATTTCTTTTGCATTGATTTTCAGGTTTAAATTCTCTCTCAAACGAACTTGGCATTTCGTTATAGCTGAAAATTATTTCTAATTATTATGTCACTCTCACAGCTTGAGTTCTCTTTAATCTTCTTCTCTCTGTTTAATAGTAACAGATGAAGAGCATGGGTCGGGCCAGGAAGGTTAATGGATGCAAGCGAAATTGTTAACTAGTGCTAGGTCATGCAACTCTGCGGAGGACATGACATATATATATTTTTTAAAACTATTTTAGGTGGGAATGTTACTTGCATCTATGGCCTTGCAGAAACCCATTTCCAACTAGGTCTTTGTGGAAGTGAGAAAATGCAGAGTTTTTGCTGGTCCTTGATAAAGCCAAGGCTCAGTATTCTCGACACCTTCTACATTCAGTCGTTTTATTTTATTTTTTTATCTTTTCTCCTTTTACTCACACAGGTAGATACATAACCTTTTCTATGTTGTACTAGGTGTGAGTCAAAATTATATATGTATTTTTTTGCTTAGGTCTCTTCTTTATAGAATATATATATATATATGGGATGCAAGGTCAGGTGATGCGTAACATCACAGCCTCTCCTTGACAAATGTCAACCCCGCCTTCTCGTGGTGCATCCTGTTCCCACTAAAGGGGCTCTGACGACCGCCAATAGCGGTATAACTATACCATCGGGATTAGAGGAAATTCTATCCCACACTCACCAACCCGCTTGGCCAGCGTGGTGAGTTATGGCCAAACCCCTCCAAAATGATTCCACAACTTAAATCTTGGCCCTCAGTCTCCGGCAGCTGGAATGTACCTGGCCAAGGCAGCGGCCAGTGCGACATGAAGGCAGAGGGTGCTAAGAATCCCCGGAGGACCGGACTAGGCTGCCATCTGATGCTGACCTTGGCTACGTACAATGGACGCTCCCTATCTTCTGATTCAAGGCTTCTTGAATTGGAAGAGGAACTACAAAGGATCAAGTGGGACATCGTGGGGCTAAGTGAGGTAAGGAGAAAAGGAGAAGATCTCATTGAACTGAAAAGTGGACATCTCTTCTACTATCGTGGGACAGATACTGGCAGAACTAGTGGTGTTGGATTTATAATAAACAAGAAACTGAAGGATAAAGTTGTAGAAGTTGAAAGTTCCTCTGACAGAGCTGCACGACTTGTTATCCAACTCTCGAAAAGATACCAGGCTCAGATTATTCAAACTTATGCACCCACCACAAGTCATCCTGAAGAAGAAATTGAAGAATTTTATGAGGAAATTTGTCATCTAAATAATAAAGGTAAGCAGCACTTGAAAATAATTATGGGAGATTTCAATGCAAAAATAGGGCAACGGCAACAGAATGAAACTTCAGTAGGTAAATTCGGTCACGGCAACAGAAACCAGCGTGGAAATACTCTCGTTGAGTTTGCAGAGGCAGAAGGGTTTTTCATCTTGAACTCCTTCTTCAAGAAAAAGCCACACAGGAAATGGACATGGAGACATCCAAATGGGACAACAAGTGAAATTGATTTTATTATGTGTAACAAAAAATTCGTCATGGAAGACTGCAGTGTGCTAAACAAGTTCAACACAGGTAGTGACCATAGATTGGTGAGATGTAAGATGCACCTCAACACTAAACTTGAACGTGGCAAGCTCATAAGACAAACAAAATCTATTGACATAACCAACCTTAAAAAACACCATAATACCTTCAAGTTGGAACTGAAGAACAGGTTCTCTGCTTTAGAAGGCCTAACATCGGAAGAAGTGGACATCTCTGAAGTTAACAGAAAAGTAACCAAAGCTCTTATGGAAACAGCAACAAAATTAGCTGGGTCTAAGAACAAGTTGCATGTAAATAAATTATCAGGAAAAACGAAAATGTTGATGCAAAAAAGAAGAGAGATGAGGACAACTAAAGAAGATGTGACTTCCAAAGTGGAATATATAGAGCTATGCAAGACAGTACGAAAAAGTATCACTGAAGACGTAAGAAAATTCAACTGTGAACTAGTGAGGAAAGCAATTGAAAACAACCAAAGCCTAAAGATAGCAAAGGGACATCTCAGTAAGGGAAGAAAACAGATTATGGCACTGAGAAAAGAAGATGGTTCTGTAACAAGAAATAGAGGCGAAATTTTGACAAGAGTGAAAGATTTCTACTCCAAATTATATGAAAGGGATGATACATGCACTCCAGACATCATGAAAGATACCAGTACCAGAGTTCCTCCAGTCCTTCCAGCAGAAGTTGCACATGCAATCAAGAACATGAAGCGGGGGAAAGCTCCAGGAGAAGATGGAATTACTGTAGACATCATACAAGAAGCAAGTGGAGAAATCGAAACAGTACTCGCCCAAATTTTCACTCGATGCCTTAATGAAGGAAAGATTCCTGAGGATTGGAACACCGCTACAATGATCCTGCTACATAAGAAAGGTGACATTGAGGATCTCGGAAACTACAGACCTATCAGCCTCCTATCAGTAGTTTATAAAATCTTCACTAAAGTTCTTTCACACCGCTTGAAGGTAACACTGGACATGGCTCAACCGAGAGAACAAGCTGGATTCAGGAGTGGCTACAGCACAATAGATCATATCCACGTACTGAGAGAACTAATTGAAAGAGCGAGGGAATATGAACTTCCATTGTGCATGGCTTTTATCGATTATGAAAAAGCCTTTGATTCGGTGAAACCATCAGCAGTTACAATGGCTCTGAAAACCTGCGGTATTGAAGATGCATACATTAATATCATTAATAACATCTATGAAAATGCAAGTGCAAAGATTAGGCTGTTTGAAAATACAACACACGTAAAAATTGGAAAGGGAGTGAGACAAGGTGACACCATATCTCCGAAGCTCTTTAATGCCACATTGGAGGGTGTTTTTCAGTCGTTGAGCTGGGAAAACAAGGGGATAAAGATTAATGGAGATTATCTAACCCACCTTCGTTTTGCTGATGACGTAGTCATTTTTGCAACTACCCCATCAGAGCTGCAGAGTATGATCCAGGAACTTGCTGACAAGAGTAAAGAAGTGGGATTAAAAATGAACTTTCAGAAGACAAAAGTGATGTTCAATGCTTTTACAAGAAATGAAGATTTATCGATTGATGGAGAAAAGCTGGAGATAACAGACACGTACGTTTATCTTGGACAGCAGATATCTAGTGAGGGTCACATTGATGAAGAAATTAATCGGCGTACAAAACTTGCCTGGAGAGCTTTTGGAAGAAACAGCATAATTTTCAAGAGCAATATGCCATTATGTCTTAAAAGAAAAGTGTTTGATCAATGCATCCTTCCAGTGCTTACGTATGGTGCAGAGACGTGGACCTTAACTAAAAGAGACATACAAAGGCTGCAGACAACTCAAAGTAGCATGGAGAGGTGCATACTTGGTGTAACCAGGAGAGATAAGAAGAGGAACTCGTGGATCCGAAAAATGACAAGAGTGGAAGACATCATGATCAGAGTTAAATCCCTGAAATGGCAATGGGCTGGACATACTGCCAGAAGGACAGATCATCGATGGACAGCCGAAATTTTAGATTGGATTCCAAGGGACAGGAAAAGACCCAGAAGAAGACCACATGGGAGATGGGTGGATGAAATTCGAAAGTATGCAGGGGTGACATGGAGGAGACTGGCACAAGACAGACTGTTGTGGAGGAAACTTGGGGAGACCTTCGTCCAGCAGTGGATTGATAATGGTTGACAATGATGATGATGATGATGACTTAAGAGCAAAACTGAAGACTAAGGAAAAACTTTAGAATTTAAAACGAAAGTTGCAAAATAACCTGAAGATCAAAACGCGCAACGCAGCAGTTTTGAAAATTCAGAATTCACATTCTATTAAGAAGATACCTAAGCAAAAAAATACATATATAATTTTGACTCACACCAAGTACAACATAGAAAAGGTTATGTATCTACCTGTGTGAGTAAAAGGAGAAAAGATAAAAAAATAAAATAAAACGACTGAATGTAGAAGGTGTCGAGAATACTGAGCCTTGGCTTTATCAAGGACCAGCAAAAACTCTGCATTTTCTCACTTCCACAAAGACCTAGTTGGAAATGGGTTTCTGCAAGGCCATAGATGCAAGTAACATTCCCACCTAAAATAGTTTTAAAAAATATATATATATGTCATGTCCTCCGCAGAGTTGCATGACCTAGCACTAGTTAACAATTTCGCTTGCATCCATTAACCTTCCTGGCCCGACCCATGCTCTTCATCTGTTACTATTAAACAGAGAGAAGAAGATTAAAGAGAACTCAAGCTGTGAGAGTGACATAATAATTAGAAATAATTTTCAGCTATAACGAAATGCCAAGTTCGTTTGAGAGAGAATTTAAACCTGAAAATCAATGCAAAAGAAATCCAAATTTTTACATTGCAATTAAAAAAGGAAATATTAATTTTTAAAAAACAGATTTTTGAAAGAAAACTTGAGTCTAAAACCCCCTACTCTACAACTTATGACAGCACGAAAACGAGAATAAGTTAAAGACAATAATTAACTAAAGAAAACTTTGTGAAAGTTATATGCCTTAAACAGTTAGTTGCAATATGTACAAAGTATTTCAGCAGTGCTTTAAGTGCATAATTAATTAGTTATTAAGAACTTAACTACTTTGAAAATACAGCGCATAGAAAAGGAACAAGCTTAGCCAACTTCTGTTCCTAGGTACCCCAAAAGACGCGCAAAGTTACAAAGAAAAGAAAGAGTTAAAACCCGCAAAAATGTTAACAGACAAGCCAGTGCCTAAAAGCTGAAAAGCTAAAAATCAACAGAGAAAAAGTACATGAAGTACAAACATTGAACTTATAAAACCTAGAACCCAAAAACAAGGAAGAGAGCTTACCTCTTGTGTGACAAAAGCTTTCTCCTCACAAGAGTAAAACATGGCTGACCTCTTCCGCCACTCCCTAGTCGCTGGGGGCAGAGAGGGTGGGGCTGATGGCCTCCTCAAACAGAAAGAAGCCAACTCGCGGAGATTTTAACCAGAGAAAAAAATATATAAACTTAAGACTGTGGATCTGTATGATCAGAAAGAGCAGAATTAACTCTCCAGAATACATGAGAAATATTATAAAATACACGAGTAGTGTACTTAATAATCTTTGCATCGAATATCGCTAATCTATTCCTGTTCTTTAAGGAATATAAATTCATTAAAAATCACCCCACCTGCTCAGATAACTACCTTTACACTTTTAGATATATTGATGATCTGCTGTGTATCAATAATTCAGAGGTTATAGAGAGTGATTTTGATAATATCTATCCTAGCTCTCTTAACTTATGTAAAACCAACCACAGTAATCAGGAACTTGAGTTCCTAGACTTAAGCATTAAGCTCAACAGAGGTAACCCATCTATTAGCCTCTTTGATAAAAGAGTTAATTTTCCTTTCAAAGTAATTAAATATCTACACTGGAATAATACTATTTCAACCAAAGTAATTGAGAATGTACTAATTTCTCAGGTCCTAAGAATTTCAAGAATTTGCAGCAACAATTTGGACTTCAATTACCACATTAATATACTATTAGATAGTTTTCTAGAGAACGAAATTCCTTCTTCTTTCATCAAAAGAACTTTAAGAAAAATTATTCTGAATAATAGAGTAAGGTTGGCAGATCTGCTTTAATTTTCTACACAGTTAATAATATGATTCTGACCAATCAAAGCCGTAAGGAAGTTGGCTAGAGGATGCCTATTAACTACCTAAAGGAACTTTAGTGCTATGGATATGAAGGTCCTATTAAAACAAAAAAATTAAATAATATAAACAAAATCACAAAAAAAAAGCTTAAAAATCTGGTTATAAAAGAAAATAAAAACAAATAAAAAAGAAAACTAGTTATTCATCACTAGGATAGCTATACTAAAAATAGTAAAACCAACATTAAAATTAATAAGATTCTGATTAATCTATAGAAGCTCACTAAGGTGATTTAATACATGCAAAGATTATTAAGTACACTACTCGTGTATTTTATAATATTTCTCATGTATTCTGGAGAGTTAATTCTGCTCTTTCTGATCATACAGATCCACAGTCTTAAGTTTATATATTTTTTTCTCTGGTTAAAATCTCCGCGAGTTGGCTTCTTTCTGTTTGAGGAGGCCATCAGCCCCACCCTCTCTGCCCCCCAGCGACTAGGGAGTGGCGGAAGAGGTCAGCCATGTTTTACTCTTGTGAGGAGAAAGCTTTTGTCACACAAGAGGTAAGCTCTCTTCCTTGTTTTTGGGTTCTAGGTTTTATAAGTTCAATGTTTGTACTTCATGTACTTTTTCTCTGTTGATTTTTAGCTTTTCAGCTTTTAGGCACTGGCTTGTCTGTTAACATTTTTGCGGGTTTTAACTCTTTCTTTTCTTTGTAACTTTGCGCGTCTTTTGGGGTACCTAGGAACAGAAGTTGGCTAAGCTTGTTCCTTTTCTATGCGCTGTATTTTCAAAGTAGTTAAGTTCTTAATAACTAATTAATTATGCACTTAAAGCACTGCTGAAATACTTTGTACATATTGCAACTAACTGTTTAAGGCATATAACTTTCACAAAGTTTTCTTTAGTTAATTATTGTCTTTAACTTATTCTCGTTTTCGTGCTGTCATAAGTTGTAGAGTAGGGGGTTTTAGACTCAAGTTTTCTTTCAAAAATCTGTTTTTTAAAAATTAATATTTCCTTTTTTAATTGCAATGTAAAAATTTGGATTTCTTTTGCATTGATTTTCAGGTTTAAATTCTCTCTCAAACGAACTTGGCATTTCGTTATAGCTGAAAATTATTTCTAATTATTATGTCACTCTCACAGCTTGAGTTCTCTTTAATCTTCTTCTCTCTGTTTAATAGTAACAGATGAAGAGCATGGGTCGGGCCAGGAAGGTTAATGGATGCAAGCGAAATTGTTAACTAGTGCTAGGTCATGCAACTCTGCGGAGGACATGACATATATATATTTTTTAAAACTATTTTAGGTGGGAATGTTACTTGCATCTATGGCCTTGCAGAAACCCATTTCCAACTAGGTCTTTGTGGAAGTGAGAAAATGCAGAGTTTTTGCTGGTCCTTGATAAAGCCAAGGCTCAGTATTCTCGACACCTTCTACATTCAGTCGTTTTATTTTATTTTTTTATCTTTTCTCCTTTTACTCACACAGGTAGATACATAACCTTTTCTATGTTGTACTTGGTGTGAGTCAAAATTATATATGTATTTTTTTGCTTAGGTATCTTCTTAATAGAATATATATATATATATATGCCAAGGCAATATGCCATTATGCAATATGCCATTATGTCTTAAAAGAAAAGTGTTTGATCAATGCATCCTTCCAGTGCTTACGTATGGTGCAGAGACGTGGACCTTAACTAAAAGAGACATACAAAGGCTGCAGACAACTCAAAGAAGCATGGAGAGGTGCATGCTTGGTGTAACCAGGAGGGATAAGAAGAGGAACTCGTGGATCCGAAAAATGACAAGAGTGGAAGACATCATGATCAGAGTTAAATCCCTGAAATGGCAATGGGCTGGACATACTGCCAGAAGGACAGATCATCGATGGACAGCCGAAATTTTAGATTGGATTCCAAGGGACAGGAAAAGACCCAGAAGAAGACCACATGGGAGATGGGTGGATGAAATTCGAAAGTATGCAGGGGTGACATGGAGGAGACTGGCACAAGACAGACCGTTGTGGAGGAAACTTGGGGAGACCTTCGTCCAGCAGTGGATTGATAATGGTTGACAATGATGATGATGATGATGATGCCAAGGCAGCGGCCAGTGCGACATGAAGGCAGAGGGTGCTAAGAATCCCCGGAGGACCGGACTAGGCTGCCATCTGATTCTGACCTTGGCTACGTATAACGGACGCTCCCTATCTTCTGATTCAAGGCTTCTTGAATTGGAAGAGGAACTACAAAGGATCAAGTGGGACATCGTCGGGCTAAGTGAGGTAAGGAGAAAAGGAGAAGATCTCATTGAACTGAAAAGTGGACATCTCTTCTACTATCGTGGGACAGATACTGGCAGAACTAGTGGTGTTGGATTTATAATAAACAAGAAACTGAAGGATAAAGTTGTAGAAGTTGAAAGTTCCTCTGACAGAGCTGCACGACTCGTTATCCAACTCTCGAGAAGATACCAGGCTCAGATTATTCAAACTTATGCACCCACCACAAGTCATGCTGAAGAAGAAATTGAAGAATTTTATGAGGAAATTCGTGATCTAAATAATAAAGGTAAGCAGCACTTGAAGATAATTATGGGAGATTTCAATGCAAAAATAGGGCAACGGCAACAGAATGAAACTTCAGTAGGTAAATTCGGTCACGGCAACAGAAACCAGCGTGGAAATACTCTCGTAGAGTTTGCAGAGGCAGAAGGGTTTTTCATCTTGAACTCCTTTTTCAAGAAAAAGCCACACAGGAAATGGACATGGAGACATCCAAATGGGACGACAAGTGAAATTGATTTTATTATGTGTAACAAAAAATTCGTCATAGAAGACTGCAGTGTGCTAAACAAGTTCAACACAGGCAGTGACCATAGATTGGTGAGATGTAAGATGCACCTCAACACTAAACTCGAACGTAGCAAGCTCATAAGACAAACAAAATGTATTGACATAACCAACCTTAAAAAACACCATAATACCTTCAAATTGGAACTGAAGAACAGATTCTCTGCTTTAGGAGGCCTAACATCGGAAGAAGTGGATATTTCTGAAGTTAACAGAAAAGTAACCAAAGCTCTTATGGAAACAGCAACAAAATTAGCTGGGTCTAAGAACAAATTGCATGTGAACAAATTATCAGTAAAAACCAAAATGTTGATGCAAAAAAGAAGAGTGATGAGGACAACTAAAGAAGATGTGACTTTCAAAGTGGAATACATAGAGCTATGCAAGACAGTACGAAAAAGTATCACTGAAGACGTAAGGAAATTCAACTGTGAACTAGTAAGGAAAGCAATTGAAAACAACCTAAGCCTAAAGATAGCAAAGGGACATCTCAGTAAGGGGAAAAAACAGATTATGGCACTGAGAAAAGAAGATGGTTCTGTAACAAGAAATAGAGGTGAAATTTTGACAAGAGTGAAAGATTTCTACTCCAAATTATATGAAAGGGATGATACATGCACTCCAGACATCATGAAAGGTACCAGTACCAGAGTTCTTCCAGTCCTTCCAGCAGAAGTTGCACATGCAATCAAGAACATGAAGCGGGGAAAAGCTCCAGGAGAAGATGGAATTACTGTAGACATCATACAAGAAGCAAGTGGAGAAATCGAAACAGTACTCGCCCAAATTTTCACTCGATGCCTTAATGAAGGGAAAATTCCTGAGGATTGGAACAATGCTACAATGATCTTGCTACATAAAAAAGGTGACATTGAGGATCTCGGGAACTACAGACCTATCAGCCTCCTATCAGTGGTTTATAAAATCTTCACTAAAGTTCTTTCACACCGCTTGAAGGTGACACTGGACATGGCTCAACCGAGAGAACAAGCTGGATTCAGGAGTGGCTACAGCACAATAGATCATATCCACGTACTGAGAGAACTAATTGAAAGAGCGAGGGAATATGAGCTTCCATTGTGCATGGCTTTTATCGATTATGAAAAAGCCTTTGATTCGGTGAAACCATCAGCAGTTGCAATGGCTCTGAAATCCTGCGGTATTGAAGATGCATACATTAATATTATTAATAACATCTATGAAAATGCAAATGCAAAGATTCGGCTGTTTGAAAATACAACACACATAAAAATTGGAAAAGGAGTGAGACAAAGTGACACCATATCTCCGAAGCTCTTTAATGCCACATTGGAAAATGTCTTTCAATCACTGAACTGGGAAAACAAAGGGATAAAGATTAATGGAGATTATCTAACCCACCTTCGTTTTGCTGATGACATAGTCATTTTTGCAACTACCCCATCAGAGCTACAGAGTATGATCCAGGAACTTGCTGACAAGAGTAAAGAAGTGGGATTAAAAATGAACTTTCAGAAGACAAAGTGATGTACAATGCTTTTACAAGAAATGAAGATTTATCGATTGATGGAGAAAAGCTGGAGATAACAGACACGTACGTTTATCTTGGACAGCAGATATCAAGTGAGGGTCACATTCGTGAAGAAATTAATCGGCGTACAAAACTTGCCTGGAGAGCTTTTGGAAGAAACAGCATAATTTTCAAGAGCAATATGCCATTATGTCTTAAAAGAAAAGTGTTTGATCAATGCATCCTTCCAGTGCTTACGTATGGTGCAGAGACGTGGACCTTAGCTAAAAGAGACATACAAAGGCTGCAGACAACTCAAAGTAGCATGGAGAGGTGCATACTTGGTGTAACCAGGAGAGATAAGAAGAGGAACACGTGGATCCGAAAAATGACAAGAGTGGAAGACATCATGATCAGAGTTAAATCCCTGAAATGGCAATGGGCTGGACATACTGCCAGAAGAACAGACCATCGATGGACAGCCGAAATTTTAGATTGGATTCCAAGGGACAGGAAAAGACCCAGAAGAAGACCACATGGAAGATGGGTGGATGAAATTCGAAAGTATGCAGGAGTGACATGGAGGAGACTGGCACAAGACAGACCGTTGTGGAGGAAACTTGGGGAGACCTTCGTCCAGCAGTGGATGGATAATGGTTGACAATGATGATGATGATGATATATATATATTATATATATCATCATTATCATCACCATTGTCAACCATTATTGATCCACTGCTGGATGAAGATCCCCCCAAGTTTTTTCCACAATTGTCTGTCTTGAGCCTGTCTCCTCCATGCCACTCCGGCATGCCTTCGAATTTCATCCATCCATCTCCTATGGGGTCTTTCTTCTTCTGGGTCTTTTTCTGTCCCTTGGAATCCAGTCTAAAATTTTAGTTGTCCATTGGTGGTCTGTTCTTCTGGCAACATGTCCAGCTCATTGCCATTTCAGTAATTTCACTCTGGTCATTTTCCTTATCCACAAGTTCCTCTTCTTATCTTTCCTGGTTACACCAAGCATGCATCTCTCCATGTTATTTTGAGTTGTCTGCAGTCTTCGTATATATATTTTTAGTTAAGGTCCATGTCTCTGCTTCATACATAAGCACTGGCAGGATGCATTGATTAAACACTTTCCTTTTAAGACAATGGCATACTTCTCTTAAAAATTGTACTGTTTCTTCCAAAAGCTCTCCATCCAAGTTTTATACAGTGATTAATTTCTTCATCAATGTGACCCTCACTTGATATCTGCTGCCCAAGATAAATGTAGGTATCGGTTGTTTTAAGCTTTTCTCCATCAATCAATAAATATTTTCTTTTAAAAGCATTGTACATCACTTTTGTCTTCTGAAAGTTTGTTTATAATCCCACTTCTTTACTCTTGTCAGCAAGTTCTTAGATCATACTCTGCAGCTCCGAAGGAGTAGTTGCAAAAATGACTATGTCATCAGCAAAACGAAGGTGAGTTAAATAATCTACATTAATCTTTATCCCTTTGTTTTCCCAGGTCAATGATTGAAAGACATTTTGCAATGTGGCATTAAAGAGTTTGGGAGACATGGTGTCACCTTGTCTCGCTCCCTTTCCAATTTTTATTAGTGCTGTATCCTCAAATATCCGAACCTTTGCACTTGCATTTTCATAGATGTTATTAATAATGTTAATGTATGCATCTTTAATACCACAGGATTTCAAAGCCATTGCAACTTGCTGATGGTTCCACAAAATTGAAGGCCTTTTCATAATCAATAAAAGCCATGCATAATGGAAGTTCATATTCTCTTGTTCTTTCAATTAGTTCTCTCAGTACATGGATATGATCCACAGTACCCGCTGTTCAAAATTCGACATTGTTGTCCTCGCGACAGAGAGCCTCAAATGCCTGTAATCATACTACGCACATACACTGTGCGTGTTGGATTTGGATTAAACTGGTTCTGGCTGGTCGGTCACATGATGCTCTTCAGGGAATGACGCAATTCACTGATATTTGGCAAATATTGAAAAAGTTCCGGAACTTTTTGAATGCAGTAGTATACACACAGGTATATTGTAACTCCTAAACATTAGTTGTATATTTTTCAATTCAGAGGGAATTTCGATTCAATTACAAAATAACTTTGCTGTGCCTATTTTGATGTACAGATACTGATTTCATATATGAATTTGTCAGGGTTGGTCATTTATTTTTGCCGGGACAGTGGTAAAAACCAGGCAAAAATGGAAAAAACTGGCAAAATTGGAAAAAATGTCTTTAAATAAAAAAACAGATGAAAAACTTATGAAATAAAAGAGAAGGAATTCATGTTACCTGTTTTAATAATTTTTACCTCACTGAGGATGTACAAAAAATGCTATACTTGTTTTTGTTTTTTTTGAAGAATGCCAAAACAAAACAGTTTTGTTGCTGTTTCCACACCAAGTCTGTTTCGAATATATGAATGAATAAACGCAAAGTTCGAAAAAGTCCTTTCAATTGCAGCTGAACTCGCAGGACAAATTTGAAGGTGAGCTACAAAACCACAAAAGTCCTTTTGATATGTCACAGGCACCTGATACACTGTTCCACCATTTTTCAGCAGTCAGTGAAATTATCACATTTTCTGAAAAGTACATTAGAGGGAATGGCCTATCTTTTAAATCAAATTTTAAAGCATAAAGCAGAAACCAGTTTCAATGAATCCAGACAGAAGGAGATCCAGCCATTTTCTTGCAATTTCTTTCTGCTCATTGCTGAGATATTCACCTCTATATTTTGGATGTAGTAAGTATGAAGCCAAGTGGCATGGTTGAATAGCTTTCTTAAACATTTTCTCAATTATAGCATGGTGAGGATGTAAGACATCATTTCTTAGCAGGGACACCATAAGCTACAAGCATCAGCTATTGTAGCAGAATCACTTTGTAAAATATTTAAAGCATCTGCTACAGGTTTAAATTGCAGAAGCAGATCTTTGACTTGATGACAAAGATTAAAATCTCGTATATTATGTACTATGTTTTGGTCCATTATGTCATTGTGATAATTAGAAATTGTTGTGTAGGCACTGTGGTTGCATACAAACGATTCCAGACAACTAACCTGACTATTCCACCGAGTGTTGCATGGTAACTGAGGTCTTACAGAATCAGCACACTCTTTAAGCCAAGCTCCTGGAGCATGATGGTTTTGAAAATATTTCTGGATTTCAACAACATGCTTCAACACATTTGAAGGAATTATATCTTCCCCCAAAAGGTTTAGATGATGAGCTGAACAGCCGTATCCAACCAGTGCACTTTTTTGTGCTATTCATGTTCTCATCTTTTCCATATTTTTGGCATTATCTGTAACAATACTTTTTGTTTTACACTGGTACACATTTTCCACTTTAGCAATGATTCCATTGACCTTTTCAACTAAATATTCAGCTGTCTTTTTGGTTGTCCCTGAATTTTCAACATCCACAACACATGAAGATTTTCCAACTTGAGCACATGCAGCTGTTACAGGCTCATTGTGAATGTTGCTCCAGCCATCAAAACAGCCATCAATTACCAGTTTCAATGAATCCAGACAGAAGGAGATCTGTAGGGCATCCTAAGTTTAGCAGTAAAAAAAATATATTCTTGAATATTTGTTTAGATGAGCATTTTTCAAACTATTTAGTATTTACAAACCAAACGTAACAACAATTACTGAAAATGTATTTTTTTTTTTTTTTTTTTTTTGCACAGGTGGCAAAAACGTATTTTTGCCAGGACGGTTTTTACCGTGGTTTTTTCCACTGTGGCAAAAACATGCCAACCCTGAATTTTTGTCAGCACTATAGTTCGATTTCATACTGATTTTTGCTTTGCATGTAAAGAAATGAACAAAAAAAACTTCCTAGTATTCACTATTATTATTGCACTTCCTATATAAACCCTAGGTTCATTGTGGTCAGATGGATTGGAAACGGAAATTTTGTATGCTCCAGCTCTCTTTGATAATAGCTTTTTAACATACTGTTGTCCAGTCAGATTTTTACACTAAATTTCTTTAATGTGTTATGAACAGAGTATGCCACATGCTATATCTAAATCTAATCTATATTGCAGCTACTGCATATATTCTGCAGCTATATTATTGCAGCTACTGCATATATTCTGCATCAATAGTGACGGTTATTGATAATGTAAAACGATCATGTTTCACTAATGATTCAAATTCATGCTGTCAGTAAAAGTTGGTATGTTGATGAATCAGCTCTTGGAAGAGAGGAGACATTGGACTTAATTTAGCTTTTAGGTATCGCCAGAGAACTCAGTTAATACACGACACTTTGCTTCTAAATACAGGAGAAGAAAGAGAAAACAAAACATATGGCCTAATGTTAAATTCTGTCACTTCAAAATGCTAGTAACAACTTTCAAATAAAAAATAATTAAACAACAGCATGTTTTTAAATATACAGTACAAATGATTTGAAAGTTTTTTTAAAGTCTGGGAAATTATACCAAGAGCTCACCACTGTTTGATAATTGACCTGCACAATTTCATCACCTTCTTCAATCTTTCCACATCTATATGCTGGACTCTGGAATGAAATATTTCAACATAATGCTGTGCTTTTAGTTTTCAAGAAACTGAATTAATAAAACATTTTAATATTTTGTAAGCCTGCAACACAGAATATTGTGACCAAAAATATTAATAATGAAATGAAAAAGTTTTTTTTGTGAAAATATTTAAGTAACAGCCTCTCTAAAATACACACACTGGGTATATGTCTAAGTTACATAAAGATTGCAATGTGCAATCAGTTTGCATACTTCTGGACAGGACCTTATATTACAGATACCAGATGTGCAGTCAGTATTTTGCTGACAGATTGTCTGTGAAAAAGATCTGATATAATTGTACATCCCATGAAATCATGATGAGAAAACTTTTTAAGCTAATTCACTTCAGCTTTAATTATTATCAGCTTTTCACAGAATTCACATTTTTCCCACTTCTAAATAGTGTAATATAATTATAGTTCCTGATACAATGCTATTAATTAAAAATGTAAATAAACATGTGAAACAGAAAACAATAATTTTTAAATAAACAGAAATGTGGTTCTTATATCTTTCTTCATCTCCGTCTACAGTTCTGTCACGATCCTCTTCAGATTCTGAATCATCTCCTTCCTCTGCAAAGACAAAAGCCGATGCTGTTCGACACAAGACTCCCTCGACTGCTGCTGCCAATAAGATCAAGGTGTCCTCTTCTCCAGTTTCTCGCCATCACCATTGGCAACGCTCCTCGCCTGACTCACTCTCCGTTGCTCCGGAGGTCTCTCTTCTCTTGCCAGATGCCCTTCCTGATCTTTCATTTGCGGAGTTTTCCAGCCTCTTTTCCACAGAATTTGAGCCTGAGGAAATCTCCGAGTTGCCTCGTGTCTATCAGCTCCTTGTCTCTCTGCCTCACAGCCATGCAACACAGGCCTTCTTGCTCCATCGCTCGTTGGCCAATGAAGATTTCCCCACTCTGAGTGTGAGTGTGCTACTGAAAAGTCTGGAAGCCCGACTCCTTCGCTCTGCGAGACTTTCCCACAGCTTTGTGCCTTCGTGAATAATTACAGTCGCCATTGTCTGTCGGCGCATCTCCTCCCCAAGTCCATTTATTATTTTATTATCAGAGACAGAATAAGGGTTCTGCTCTGGTCACATTGTATGTTTACTTTCCTTGACATTATACATTTGTCATACTCTGTGTAGTACGCTTTATCTGCACCGTATGACCTCCTCGTAGTGTTATTATGTTGCATTTTATTTGCACTGTATCGTCCTTGGTCATTCTTCTTTTATGTCTTACCCGATGTTTTTCCGGATGTGCATGTATTCCCTACACTTTTGTTTTTCCAGATATGTATATATCTTTTGGTGTATATAAAAAGATTGATCTATATCTTTCTTTGAATCTTGAAAATCATTCAAAATACATTGGTGTGGGGGATGAGCCCATAATTGATGGTTTCAGTTAGTCATTCTACCCACAGGTTCTAGAACAAAACTCAGTGAGTTAGAGTCTTTCAGTTAAAGTTACACAGAGAGAACTAGCTGGTACTTCAACAACGTTTGTACTGCCATCTTATGTGTGTGTGTGTGTGCGTGTGCGTGTGTGCGTGTGCGTGTGTGTGTGTGTGTGCGTGTGTGAGTGCGTGTGTGTGCGTGTGTGTGTGTGTGCGTGCGAGCTTCTCAGATTCATAGAGACCCATGTTGCCATCATATGTGCCACTGTTGCTCAGCAGAGTGCCCCTTGGAGGCAAGCAAGCCCATCTCCCACTAAGACTGCCTGCCAAGGTGTGGGATGGACAGAGTGATTTTATGATTAAAAAGGGCTACATCAACCATATTTTTACATTAGGTAATATTATTGAAAAGTGTCTGGTAATGTTCTAACACAAGCAACTTTGAAATCTACCAAGAGCTGAAACTAAATCTCTCAGCATAGATCACAAGCTGAGACGGCAGCTTTCTTCACCGATGACCATCGACTTTGGGAGCCCTAAGGGGACTGTAAACAAATTGCAAATGTAACAGTCACCTAGGATGAGGGCGGGTTTCATAGGTGTGGTCTAGAAATTTAAATCTGACTTGCCACATTCACACAAAAGCAGCCTTTTTCTTAACAGCTAAGTAACCTATTTGAGCAGAAACAGTTTCTTTCCTCAGATACACCTCACTTATGAGATACCATACAGAATTATGTTCCATCCATTGTCCGTCTGTCTGTCCAAAATATCTAAAAAAAAAAAAAAAAAGATCCATAATGGGGAGCAACAGATTTGCACAGGAATGATTTAATTTCATTCCAGTATGCCTCATGTATGAGAAACGATAGAAAACTACTTTTCCATCCATCCCTAAGAGCACAAAAGCATCTACCTCCTAAAGGAAACAACCCATTTGGACGGGATTTCCATTCTGGGATGTCTCAGCTCTGAGATACCATTCCGAATAATGTTCCAAACATCCATCTGTCCAAAATATTTCAAAAGCTTATCTCTTCTGTGGAGCAACAGATTTGCACAGGAATGATTTAATTTTACTCCAGTATGCTCCATGTATGAAATACGATATAGAACTACTTTTCATCCACCTGATCGTCCAACCATACATCCTTAAGAGTATAAAAGCATCTATCTCCTCCAGAAAACAACCCATTTTCATGGGAATGGTATCTTTCCTCTATAGGATGCTTCAGCTCTGAGATAACATACAGATTAACATTTCATCTGGCGTCTGCCCAAAATAACTCAAAAGCATCACTTTCCACCTCGGTGCAACTGATCTGTATAGCAATACCTTATTTATGTGATCCACTCCAGTAAGCCTCATTTATGTGATCCAATCCAGTAAGCCTCATTTATGTATATGATAGAGAATTACTTTTCATCTGCCTAATTGTCTGTCTGTTCTTAACAGCAAAGAAAGATCTGCAGTGGTATGCAAAAGTATTGCATCACCTGCAAAAACCAGGAATTTTTAATAACTCTTTGTTTTTAACAAACTAATTTTCATAGTTATTTCATTTGTTTATATATTATTAGATGCAAAATTTAATGGGGATTTCAAAATGTTTTAGTTTTCCCTGTAGCTACTTTTATTCTTAAGACACATTACAAAAATCATGACCAAGTTGAAATTATTATGAAAAGAATCATTTATCCAATACTTAGGTTTACAGCAATAAATTGTTTTTGTAATTTATAAAGAATGAAATAACATTTACAGGGCTTTTAGTACTTTAACCTCATTAAAAAAGGGACTTTAGGACCAAAATTTAAAAAAAAGGGACTTTTTAGTGACCAAAATTTTCAAAAAAAGGGACTTTTTAGGGACCAACATTTTCTGCACATTAGAGAAAACAATTGGGAAACTCAGAAAAAAAAAACATTATTATTAAAACCCCAACTAATTATTTGCCAGTTAAGAGTGCATCTGAAATGCATGTCAAATACAAAATTGATTAAATTATGAAATGAAATAAAACAATAAATATTGTCATAATAAAAAAGTTCTTTATACTAGGTACTATTATAATGTTGAATTGTTATGGTAATGAAACTCACATAAATGCTATACACAGAGGTGCCAACTTTTTCAGCTGTCTATCAGTAATCGTAAGCAGAGACACAGCGTTCACGCAACGCAATATAATGCCAGAACTTATAGTTTTCTTAAAGATACAAAAATAGTGCACACTAAAAGAAAAACTGTAATCAGAAGATATATCACTTTCCCCCTGTCCACACTTTTATTAATAGATATACAAATTGGTAAGATGCAAACTGCATCCAGCTGATTTCTTTAGTATGTATTAAGAACACCCACCTGGGAAAAGGATGATACAATGAACTCAAATGTCAGAAACTTGTTTTTGCTGTGACACATCTACTGCCCCTGCATGCTTGAACAGTTTCCCTTTTAGTGGAAACTTTAATATGTATTCACAGGCCACTTTGTAAAAATTCCTGACATCAGAATAAAATCTTTGCAAATGTACACCTGTAAAAGTACTTGCTTTTATGTAAGCTCTTCTTCCAGCCACAATTACAAAATCAATCATCTTTTTGTAAAATCAACATTTGCAATTGATGCTGATCCATCTAGAAAAGCTGAAGGTTTAAAATACTGCACCAATAAATGGCAGGTGCTTCTTGTTGCAAAACTACATTAATAGAGGTAAAGATGGGGTGCAAAAAAATTGATGTGTACGGCTTACGATTAAGTCTTTATTTTCATAAGATCTCACACCTAAAAGTACAATTTGTTGGATTTCTGTTAATTTTCATTATTATGAACTAAATAAGTTGACCCTATAGTATAAAACATTTCAGATAAACTCCTGGATGGGGAATGGCTTACATTTTTATTTCAATAAACTTTTGTTTGGTAACAAATAATAGGAATATTGTTTACAAAATACTGGTATTAGATTACAGATTAGTATAAATTGCCTAACTTAATGAAAGGAGGCAAAAATATAACAATTTTAGATAATGCACAATAAGTAACAATAAAACTTATGGCAATGTTTAAAATTTACTAATAAAGTGAACATTTTTACAAAGTGTAAATCAGAAAAGAGCAAGCCAATATCTGTGTAAAAGAACAATTCAGTTATAGAGAGCTGTAAAGGACATTAGCGGTGCTAACAAAGATAAACATTAAAACAGAGTAAATGCTGCACAGACGTTAAGTACACTGTAGATTAACATATTCTGCAAATCTAAACATAACATAAAAGTTTGTTTTGGTTTTAATCTTTTGTGTCTTAATGTTTAGGTTGTTTATTGAAGTATGATGATATTTTTGAAGATTTCTTTTCAATCACTTTCATTTATCCTTAAAGCCTTAACACCATAAAACATCCGTTGTGCAAGGCTCAATTCTTCATAGTTCTTCTGTTTAACTGCTGAGCTTCATCATCTTAGTAGCGTCATCAAACAATTTATCAGCACAATTTTTCTTTTTTGCTTCCTCTTTATTCTTTTCCATAAGGTCTTTGGATAGTTTTTCCAAATCATGTGCTTTTTCAGCCCTCCGCTTCAGTGCTACCTTTTCTGCTTCTTCTTTCTCTGTATCTTTCCTAAGTCTCTCTTTAATAATCTTGTCTTGTTCTAAGAAAGTCTTATAACTATGGTAGGTATTTCTGGCCAGGACCAAAAGTTCACTAGTAATGGGTACCAAAGGAACTTTGAGTATCTCTTCATTCCAGAAAACTGTTTAGCCTAGTGTTGATTCTGTGTTCATTCATTGCTGCTTTATCACTTGTTAGCACCAGACCTGATGTCGAAAACCCTCTTTCAACTGAAGCACTAGCATGTGATAATGCCACAACAGCTTTAACCACTTTAGCTACTGTTGGGTATTTTGGCACATTAAGGGTGCTTTCCAATGCAAAAAAAAAAAAAAAATGATGCCAATATTCTTCAAAGAAACTTTCTCTTCCGGTAAGTTCTTCTCAAACTTGAGGATTTTCCACTCGTCTACAAGTTGGGAAATATCCACATCCAAAGTTAAGGATTTCCATGGAGAGATATTTTGAGACTCACTGGAAGGCAATTTAAAATTATTAATCTTTATGCATCTTGTGTCTTTCAGAATATTACCTTCCTTATCTAAATTCAGTTGTCACTGCTGCTAAAAAGGTCTGTCGCACCACAATAGTGGGTAACAATAGAGGTGATGCTTGGTGGAATAGAGAGATTGAAGAGGCAATAAAGAGAAAGAAGGAAGCCTATTTGGGGATGTTGCAAGGTAGAGTCCCCGTGGATGAATATCGCTGTAAGAAGCATGAAGCTGCTAAGCTGGTTCACCAGAGTAAGGCAAAATATAGGAAGGAGAAGGTGGAAAGGCATGAACTGGCTTTTTGGAAAGATAGGAAGTCTTTCTGGAAGCACATGAGACTAAGGAAAAATAGGGGAAACAAAGTTGTAAGTTGTGTGAAGAATGAGATCGGGGAAATTATATGGGAGCCCAATGAATTAAGTGAAAGATGGGGTGAATACTTCTGTGAGTTATTAGATCAGCAAAGCAAAGATGAGTCTGAGACAGATGCAGATGATGTCACAAAGAGGGATGGGAGCACAGGAGATATCTCAAGAGAAGAAGTGTGTAAAGCTCTAAAATCTCTTCAGAATGGTAAGGCTCCAGGAGTTGATGGCATAACTGCCGAGATGTTGAAATATGGTGGTGACTCTGTAATTGACTGGTTAACTGAAATTTACCAGTTGTGCTGGGAGTTAGGAATGGTCTCTTGGGATTGGAAGGATGTTATTATTGTTCCCTTGTATAAGGGAAAAGGTGATCAGACTGAATGCAAGAACTATCGTGGTATTAGCCTACTAAGTGTGCCAGGGAAAGTGTTTGGTAAGGTTGTTATTGAAAAAGTACAGGTCTTACATCAGAGAAAGTGTGGGATGTTCAGAGTGGTTTTATGCCTGGGAAAGGCTGCACTAACCAGATTTTTGCATTACGCACGAGGATTGAAAAGTATCTGGCTGTTGGTAAGAAAGTTTTTGCTGCCTTCATAGATTTAGAGAAAGCTTACGACCGAGTAAATAGGACACTTTTGTGGAAAGTATTGAATGAATATGGTGTTACTGGGAATCTACTTAATTGTGTAAAAGCCATGTATGCTGGTAGTAGAGTTTGTGTACGAGTGAATGGTGTTTTATCAAAATGGTTTTCTATTGGTGCAGGAGTTAGACAAGGTTGTGTAATGTCACCATGGCTATTTAATATATTTATGCATGCGTGATGCCAAAATAGATGATAGTGGTTTATGTCTTGGTGATATCCGTGTGTGCAGATTGCTGTATGCTGATGACACTGTCCTGTTGGCAGAGAGCAAAAGTGATTTGCAGAGTATGTTGTCTCGGATGTACGAAGTTTGCATGAAATTCAAACTGAGTATAAATAAGGGAAAACCCAAAGTTATGGTTTTTGAGAGAGGAACTGGTAGCACTGAATGTAATGTAAGTCTAAATGGCACTGTGATTGACCAGGTGAGTGAGTTTGTGTATTTGGGAAGCATGTTTAACAGAGAGAACAAATTGGATGGTGAAATTAGTGGGCAAGTGAATTCTTCATTGAAAGTCATAGCTGCTCTGGGAGGTTTTCACAGGAATGATGGGTTCTCTAGAGAGTCCCACATGGCTGTGTATGAAACTGTAATTGTTCCTACTCTGGTGTGGCAGTGAAACCTGGGCACTGAAGAAGAAACATAGGAGTCGTTTGTGTGTTGGAGAAATGCGTTACTTACGGGGGTTTGTAGCAAGACACGGTCTGATTGTGTGAGGAATGAAGATGTATTGCAGTTGTGTGATGTGAAGCAAAATGTTGTTAGCAAGGTGGAGACCAATATGCTTCTGTGGTTTGGCCATGTTGAAAGAATGAGTGATGAGATGCTTTCTAAGAAAATCTTTTAGCCCAAGTGACAGGAAGGAAAGACAGAGGAAGGCCAAGGAAGACATGGGTGGATCAGATTCAGGAGTGTCTGCATGAGAAAAAGATTATGTGTATGAAGTGTAAAAGATCTTGTGTATGGCATGTAATGGATATCAGCGAAGCGCAAGTTGCATGTCAAGATCGCTGTAAATGGAGAAGTTAGATACGACAACAGTAAGTAAAAATATCTGGTAGTTTGAATTTCTTTTTGGAGCTAACCTCTGAATCTCAGAGAACAGCTTAGTGGTATGTATGTATGTATGTATGTATCTAACATAGTGTTTCTGGACGCTATGAAGGAAAAATTGAGCATCCTTGTCTTTTAGAGTTTTCAGCTCTTTTGAGAGCTCTTCGTTGAAATAAATGTCTTTCAATGGAAGCAAACTTCCAGAATCTTCTGAAAAATTTTCAGCATCCTCCGGTTTGTAAACTTTACTTCTAAGCTTAAGCAAAAGCTTCTTTCCTTGGTCATACAAGCACTGAATCATAGGTCCTTCAAGTTGGAAATACTTTGAATAAACAGTGAAAAACTTCACACTTTCAATGACAAACATTATCTGTGCCTTCATAATAGGTTCCTTGATTAATTTTACAATTCCTTTGTATTTTCTTGTATCAATTTCTTTAGCTGCATGCAGAGGGACATGCTTCAGAAAATATCTAACAAGAGCATCCCATTGCTCCAAATGATGTTCACAGGCTGGACCTATTGCTAACCAGCGAGAAGGCACATGTTTGATAAAACAATGATTGGCAACACCAACCTTACACTGAATCTCTACGTAATTTTCCCACCTTGTTGGCCAACCATCAAAATAATGAAGAACAGATATAATTAAATCAGAAACTTCATGTCCCAGCTCTTCAAGTCCTTTCAAAAATGCATTGCTGCAAGTGCCAATGTCCACCAAACCTTTACTTCTAATTTCTAGAACATTTTCATTCATCAATCTAATTACCTTCTTATTGACCCATCACAGCTAATTATGAGTAAGTTTCTTAAAGGTAAGTTGGCATTATCTAAAGCTGATAATATCTTTTTATGCAAATCCTCTCCCTTTGCTCACCCAAGAAAAAATGTTCGAAGTTGCCTTTCAACAACAACTTTACATTCAGCCTGCGACCAATACCTCACAGCAATCTGCAGCTCTGTTTTACTGCTTTTATTTGTTGTTTTATCAAAACAGATTGAATAGAATGAATTTTGAGCTTCTTCCCCAAAATGTGGTCCATGGCTTCTGTTATAAGATACATCATTTTACGAGGTGATAAAGAAATTTCATCAGGGACTAACGACCCAAACATTGTTTTAAATACTTCAGTTATGTCACTATTTGAATTTAGTGAATGGTGTGAAAGGACTGATTTCAAAGTTCAAAGCAGCTCAGCTTTCATTGCCTTTTCCTTATCATCAAAACATGGCAATTTTAGCTGAAAAGATGATTTAGGTTGTTCAGGAACCAAATTGCTTGTGGAATGAGTAATGGTAGAACTGGTTGAGGGTTCCTGCTGAATATTCACATCACATCTCTGAATTCTCATCTGGAGGGGTGGTAACTTTGTTTTGCAATTAGACACATGGTTTTCCATTCGTGCATGTTGGACCACTCGGCAGTGTCCATGATCCACATTAATCATACTGTCACAAACAACACAAAATAGTTGATGTTCTCCAGCTTTTTCGTGCCCATGAACCAACACAATATCCATTTTGGTCAGTGTTCTTTAACCATCCATCTTTCACTTTACACTAACCCATTTCTATTAGGGGTTTTCAAATTATTTTTAATTATTTCTCCTTATGAAAGTATATTGCATTAAAACCTGTGAACAAAGTAAGTTTAGTTAACACAGAAATACAATTAAAATATAACTAGTGCTGCAACAACATTATCTGTTGTACTAAGACAATGAGAAACACAAGTGATATTATAATATATTCAAATGTCACCTCAGTTTACTTCATTGGGGGCAATAATAAATTTAAATAAAATGGGACCAAAATTCATTATATTCAAACATGAATATGCTCAAACAGTACATGTTCAGATGTTAGATGAATTGTAGGAAAGGTAAATTAATAACTGTTAAGCATTTTCAACTTCTGTAGAAGTTTATAGTAATTTTCATCAGTTTCCTAGTACTTTCTGCCAAGAAAAAGGGACTTAGGGACCAAAATGTCAAAAAAAAAAGGACTTTTAGGGACCAACTTTAAGAAAGGGGACTTTTAGGGACCAAAAATAAAATTGCCATCATAAAAGTCTTCTAGATGATGGTAGCATCTTGTTTTCTAATATCCAGATGTATTTCTGGGCATTTACCATACCATCAACAATATGGAGGTTCCCAACGGCATGTGCACACATGCAGCTCCAAACCATGACCTTTACTGGATGCTTAACAGTTGTCGCTAAGCAACTTGAATGGAATTCTTTATGCTTGAACCTCCTTACAAAGGCACTACTCTGATTCTCATTAAGGCAAAATTCTAATTCATCACTGAAAAGAACATTTTCCCATTACTTGGTTGCCCATGAGATATGCTGTTTTGCCCACAGAAGTTTGCAATGTCCTTGATTTGCAGTTAACAGTGGTTTATGCCTGCCTTTGCAGCCACGTAAGTCATAGTGAAACAGCCTTCTTCTAACAGCAACATCAATCATTTCAGACCATCTCTGAAGCAATTCAGGTAAATTGAGCTTCCTGTCTGCCAAGATTAGCTTTCTGAGCACTCGGTCCTGCCTGGTTGTAGTGGAACTGGGCCTTCCACTGTAATGCATATTTTTAATATCAGCAGTGTCTCTTACTTTCTTCAGTAGCTTAATAACTGTCGATTGATTACAGCCCACTTTTTCAGCAATTTGCCTTGAAGAATATCCATCTTCATGCCGAACAACTATTTTTACTCTGTCCGCTGTGGACAATTCCGCAGTTTTAACCGTTAGTGAGAATGTACACAAATTATACCCTAATAACAACAAGAAGCGACCACTACAATGCTCTAGTAGTTCTGCGTCAACCCTTATATAGGCTGGAGTAGGATTAGTATAGCATTAGGAAGCAGCCAATCAAGAAAAAGAATGTATGTGATTGGCTGTAACAACTGATATGCAGCTAACATGAATTTCAATGTGCTTGTCAAACCTCATATCTTAAGAATAGAAGTAGCTACAGGAAAAAAACTAAAGACATTTTTGAAATCATTAAATTTCACATCCAATGACATATAAACGATGAAATAACTATGAAAATTAGCTATCTAAAAAAGGGTTAAACTTAAAAATTAACAGTTTTTGCAGGTGATACAATACTTTTGCACATCACTGAATCTCCACTGTGGAACAACTGGTTTGAACAAGAATGTCTCTTTCTACTCTGGGACATTTCAAATCTGAGATACCATACAGCTATATGTTCCATCCACCATCTGTCTATAAATTTGAAAAGCTTCCATTCCCACCATGGAGCAACTGATTTGCATGGAAATTACCTTTTTCACTCCAGTATGCCTCCTGTATAACATATGAGTGACTTTCCATCTGTCTGATCGCCAGCCTGCCCATTCCTAGTAGCATAAAAGCATATAATTCCTCTGTGATAGAACTGATTTCGCATCGGTCTTCACCACAGAGCAACCGATTTGCACAGAAACTGTCTCCACTTTGCTATGAATAAGTTCTGAGCTAGGATAGATAATTATGTTCTATCTGTTTGTCCTTCCAATTTCCCTTCTTGAACTTTGACAGCCAAAATCTTTTTCCTTTAAAGGTATTGCATTAAAATGGCCTCCTTGCAAGCCATGGTGGCACCTTTGCCCAACTGTTTGGCTGCACCTAATTCTCTCACTGTAGCTGCTTCCTGGGGTATCTTTGGGAATGAAAATATTATTCTCTTATCTTAGTCTCATGTGATGACAGTAAAATACTGTTATGAATATGAGGAAGTGTAATTAATTCCATTATGGCTATAATGGAATTAATTACACTTCCAATGCAGATACAATTACACTTTAGAGGTAGAGACAATGTTAATCATTGGTTACAAAATTTAGCACTTCGTGGTTTCCACTTTGCGAAAATAAAGGAAACCAAAGAGATACTTCTTTGAGGCACTTGTATATGTGGGAGGGATGCACAACAAGGTTGTGAGATTTGTGTAGGTAGGTATACAAGGAGTAGCACTTGACCCTACACTTGGAGAACTGATTAGGTGTCAAACTAGGGAAGTAATGGAAAAGTCATGGGATTATATCAAGGGCAAAAAAAAGTGGTAGAACAGAGCCACAGAACAAATGAAAGGAAATGTAGTGTCTGGACACAAAATGGGATCACTGACTGCAAGATTTCCAAATGCAGGGGGATGAATGTGCTTTTAATGATCTCGCATCATGTTAAATACTTCAAAAGCAATTACAATGAGAGCTGAGTAATGACAGGCCCATAAGATAAGATAAAAGCAAAAAGTGAATGTCGGAGAAGCAGCAGTCTTAGCGTGGAAAGACCTGGTAGTGGGGGATTTGCAAAGAGAAAAGCTTCTGGTGAGAAGTCTGCCAGTGAGTCAGGAGTTTGTAGGACCAAGTGGTTAATGTTACTGAGAGGAAAGAAGGCTGGAGATACCTCCTCTGCTGCATGATTGCACGTAAGCCACTGGAGAGATAATGAACAATTCTCTCAGAAGGAAACCTTCCTGATGTCAGTCAACTGCAGACACAGGCAGCAACCTTAAAGCAGCTCCATGTGAATGCAAGGAAAGTCACCGACTTCTCACCTGTTATGTAAGGAAAATCACAGTTCTCAGCCATTATTGTTTTCTACTGGCTGACCGAAGCCAATTTACTCAGAAACTGCCATGCATAAGAAAATAGTACTTACAGGGAGATGTTGTATTCTGATGATCTTAATCCATAACGGAAGCATAAACATGTGCATGTGGGGAACTGATTGGTTGATTTATTCACTGAGGGGAGGATGTGGAATCAAACCCCACCCAACTTTAAACAAAAGCACACACACCTCTGCACACTTTCACTGGCATCTATATGTTCAGGGCATATTAAAGATCAGCTTCCAGATGCACATATTCTGATTGGGCAGGTATGCTGAATGATGTCTTGCACATGTCCACACATGTGGATACTAAGATCAACTGATGCCCTAGACTTGGTGGATGAATTTGTCCACGTGTCCTAACTTCCACAGGTAACTCTGTGATTACATCACTGGTCATCCGCATCTCAGCCACATGGGGATGCTTTGAAGTTGCCACTTTTATCTGCAATAGAATAACTTCAGGGACGTTGCTTTCCAAGAAAATTAATCACTATTTCTCTATTGGCTAATGTGCAATCATGCAGCAGAGGATGGTATCTCCAGCCTTCTTTCACAGTAACATCAACTGCTTGGTCCTGCAAATCTACCTGCTACCAAGTCTTTTCTCACCAAGACTGCTCCTTCTCCAACATTCACTTTTTGCCTTTTCCTTGTTGTACAGGCCTGTCATAACTCAGCTGTCATTGTAATTGTTTTCAAAGCATTTAACATCCTACCAGATCATTAAGAGCAAGAACACATCGCCCGTGTTTGGAATCTTGCAGTCGCTGAACCCAATTTGTGTCCAGACACATAAATTTGCAGTTTCATTTGTTCCATGGCTTTGTTCTAGCACTTTTTTGCCCTTGATGTAATCCCATAACTTTTCAGTTTCTGTCCTAGTTTGACACTTTATTGGTGCTCCAAACATTGCTCCTTTCATACCTACACTAATCTTCCAGTGAGCTTCATGCCTGTGAGGAATCTCACAACCTTGCTGTGCATCCCCTCCCACAAGTGCCTCAAAGAAGTCTCTCCTTCTTGGTTTCCTTTACCTTCACAAAGGGGATGCCGAAGCCACTAACTGCTAATTTTTTTAACCAACATTATTAACACTGTCCCTGCCTCTCACTAATAGAATTAATTATGCTACTTCATATTCATAACAATATAGTATTCTTATCACACGAGACTTTGATATGAGTGCAATATTTTCATTCCCAAGGACACTACAGGAAACTACTACAGTGAGAGAGTTAGGTGTAGCCAAGCTGTCGGACAAAGGTGCCAACATGGCTCATAATGAGGCTGTTTTAGTTCAGTACCTTTAAAGGAAGAAGATTTTAGCTGTCAAAGTTCAACAAGATTTTAGCTGTTAAAATTCAACAAGATATTACAATGCCATGTGGGGAAAAAAAACACTTGCTAATGTAGAACACACTACTGAAGCAATAAATATGAATAAAATAATTCTACAAGGAATAGCAAATCAGTTTTTGATTCAGGATAAAATAAGTTCACCTGAGGACACTGAAACAACATGGGGCTCACACGTTATGCGCATTAAAAAAGCAAGTCAGTTATGAAAGGCAGACCAGCCAGGAATGTTTATCTGAAGGTGAAGGGTTGGAAGGACAAACAGACAGATGGACAAACAAATTGCGTTCACATCAACATATAATATCAGCAGCGACACCAGAAACATACTTCCGTGTGAGCAGTTTCATTCCATTTATCGATTCTTTCTTGTCCCAGCTGGATTTACGCATCCTAACACACAAAGAAATTTTAAAAGAATTCCAGTGCATTCTACCCACCGATCCTTCAGTTTTGCAACCTTCACAGCTTGAAGCATTCACAGAGCTCACTCAATTTTATGCTAACGACTTGGATGGTTGCCAGGAAACCTTAAATTCTGAGCTAACATTGTGGTATAAAAGGATAACGAGAGCAAGACACGACAAAGTTAGCCCCCAGAAAACTGCTACAGGAGCTCTGGCTATTTTCAATCAAAATATTATGCCTAATATATTAAAAAAAAAAAAAAACCGGAACAATAAAGAAGAAAAAAACCTCTTTGATGCAATATTGTATAGCAAATAATACTGAACCTGACTGGACAAATGCAAAAATACTCACCTCACATTGAACCCATAGTCAGATATTAACCTCCGAGGTACTTGTTATTGAAAAAACTAGGAAATACAATTGCAATAATAATAATACCCCTATTGAATTGCCTTATCCATGGAGGTACCTAATTGAGCAAGAAAACAAACAGTAACTTAAAAGAAAATATAAACCAAAGTCTCAAAAAATAATGTCCCTTAATAGCAATTTTGGATATCTGCGACAACAGATGGCGCCCACATACGTCTACGAATTTCGGGATACCTACCCGATTGGATATATTCAAAAACACCTGACCAGCAGCGCAATAAAAGTTGCGCAAATAAGAACAGTATATTTGATGCAACACAGCATCGACGTGGCATAATCCGGTTGAGAAAGCGACGTGAATCCGGCTTTATAACAACGAGCGATCAACCTGTAACTACCCACTGAAGATGACTATGATATAAAATAGTTGAAACTAGTCTGGGCATACTACCTGCAGAAGTACCTGGCTCTTCTATTGAATTGTTCGATTCACTTGTTCTATTTCATCTTTTCAAGGTCGTACAGCACTTCTTTTAAAATCCATCATTCAATGATTCATTACCACTTCGTGCTTTCCTTCTTCACAATATTTTACATTGTTTGTTCATGGAATCTCCTTTGCTTCATGCTATCCGCAGCGACAACTAGTTACGTATTTTTACTACAATTCGACTTTTTACTTCAGTTCTTGCTTTTATGTCAATTCATAGTTTTACTTCAGTTCATGATTTTACTGCAATGCAAGTTTTTACCGTGATTCAAGATTTCACTCCAGTTCTTGTTCTTAAATTACGTCATTCATCAGACAGACAACCCTTCCGAATAAAAGATTGAATATCCTGGTTCTACAACAATAACCCAAAGTGAATACACAGTTAAGAAGAAATCAGGTGAGTGCATTTTAATAACATTAAGTCCATGACTGAGGTTGCAATGTATCACTATATGCATTTTATCCACCCGTGGGTAATCAATTTCCTAATGAATAATGTGCGAAACAGTACTCCGTCCGTCACAATTGTATTAGTGACAGACACTATAGAATAACTCTCCAGGAACTGCTGTTGACAAGACTTTATCGATTTTGTTTTCCAATAAATACAAACAATAAACACACACTCCTCCAGAGTATACCGATACATTTTCACACATACGCAAACAGCCACTAGCATGAGCACTCACTATCACCAACTGTATTGTGTAGACACGCTCAGTGAAATGGCATAACAAAGCAGTAGAGAGGCACATTTGTCTGGCTGGCAGACTGCTCCTCAGTGGTGCTACACTTAGGAATGTGTCTACTACAAAGGAGCACTCCGGCTGGCTGGCAGACAGCGCCGGGTTAAATGTTGTCTGGATACAAATGGTGGCCATTTCGAGAACATGTTGCGATGTCATCACATTTTGAACGAAATGATGCAAGTCCACTTCAGATTTCGTTGCAATATCTTCATTGGTGTTAATATTATTAAAGAAATGCCGGGTTCGGTAGCGAGTGGAACACCCTGTATATACATATATACACACGGTCGAGTCACATTGTGACCACCAGCAAATATCCAGAGTAACCACAGTGTGCAATGCGTACAGCAGCTTGAGTGATTCAATAAAGTGCTAGAAGGTGTTTCGCAGGCATGTGGAGCAATGATGACTTCAGTGCATCTGACAGCAGTGGGAGGATGCATGGTGGAGGATCCATACAGCAAACAACACGATCCAGGTGGTCCCACAGATGCTCAATTAGGTTTAAGTCTGGGGAATTAGGGGGCCAGGGAAGTACTTTGAAGTCTTCATCATGCTCTTCCAACCACTCTTGGACATTTCTAGCAGTGTGGCACGCCACATTGCGTGGCTGGAAGATCCCATCCGCCCCAGGGAAAACAATCAGCCTGTATGGGTGTATGCGGTCTACAAGGATGGATTCATAACAAATTCAGTCCATAGTGTCTTCCACAGGTATGAGTGGACCCAGGGAATGCCACGAAAACATTCCCCAGACCATAACGCTACCCCCACCAGCTTGTGTTCTGCCAGCAATGGTTGAAGAGTGTTTGTTCTCCAATGTTTCTCGCCTTATACGCTAACGTTGGTCCATCCATTCAATGAAGCAGAAAATGTGACTCATCGGAGAAGGCAATACTTAGCCAATCAGCGAAGGTCCAATTCTGATACTGCCATACAAATAATGTAAGCCTTTTGTACCGATGCACATTCATTAGCACAGGTCCAGTGACCATCCATCTGCATAGGAGTGCCATAAGCTGCAGGGTTCGCTGAACTGTTGTTTTAGACACACCTCCGGTAACCCCCTAGTTCATTCAGTTTGTAAGTTACTCCACTGTAGCGTGTCAGTCGGCCCACATGCACTTTCGAAGCCGACGTTCACTTCTCACATCAATGGCACGTGGTGCTCTGCAGCTTCCATGTCGCTTATTCGCAATGGGGCCATTTCTCCAATCAGGATGGGCCGTGGGTGGCCCAGTGGGCAATGTTTGTGACTGCCACGGAAAGGGCCTCAGGTTCGATCCCAGGCAGGTATGAACGCTCGATCCACTTAATATCCGCTGTGCATTGAATAGGCACGTTAAGCCATCGAACCCTGGGTACTGGCCCCCGGTAATAAATAAGGGTGTCTCCCCCCTCCCCTTCTACCTCACTTCCGTGTCACTTTCCTATCGGGCACTCTAGCCCAAATCTCCTAGCTTCCTATTTCTAAGAGTTGTTTAAGACCTGGGGTCAGACACTCCCTTCCTAAAATCCTCTACATATGATCTGATCTGATCTCCAATCAGGATGCACTTTAACCACAGCAGCACGCGAACAGTTCACAAACTGCGCTGTTTCAGAAATACTGCCACCCTTGGCCCGAAAGCCGATAATCATCCCTTTTTGCAAATCTGATAATTTGCTCCTTTTATCTATGACAGCAACGAGTAATATGTTTTCAGATTGTTTACAGCACACCTTATATACCCTCCAAGCCAGCTCATGACACGTGACTTCTTTCATTGGCTATGCACTGTTGACGTTAAAAGTAGGAGGTGGTCACAATAACGTGACTGGACTGTATACACACTGGTGTGCAAAAATTAAGGACAAAGAGGAGAATTAGCATAATAGCGGAACAAGCAGGCAGAACGGACCGAAAGACCACTCAGGAGATAGACTAGGGTCTGATACGGTCGGTCATGCGCATATATGCAGCATGACGTGGGGAGGGTGAGAGTGTCGGAAGGGTATAAAGCACACGGGCGGTGTACGTTCAGCAATTCAGTGAAAGCTATTGCACGGTGTACATCGGTTTGAACGACGTCGAGTTGCTGCCACCGTGTGATATGGCAAACAGGCAATCCAGTAGATGACATCTGGATGACTTTAGCCGAGGTCGTGTCATTGGGAAGTTGGAAGAAGGTCGAAGTGTGACTACTGTGGCCGAGGAGTTCGGGAACGCTCACAGCATCATTTCACAAGCTTGGAGAGCATTTCAAATGACAGGAACAGCTGTCCGAGAGTTTAGCAGTGGTCATCCACGAGCAACCACGGTGGCGGACGACCGGTATATTGTCCTACAGGCGAGAAGAGACAGACGGCAGACAGCGGGAGAAATCGCAAGGCACATGCAACAGACAACTGGACGTCCGTTATCGCATTTTACCATGGCCAAGAGGCTGCACATAGGTGGTCTATTTGCACGACGACCAGTACGGTGTGTGCCATTAACGCCTGCTCATCGAAGACAGCGGTTTCTGTGGTGCCAGGAACACAAGAACTGGACACATCAGGAATGGGGTCGAGTTCTCTTTATGGATGAAAGCTGATTTAGTCTGATGAGCGATTCTGGATGTATACACATCTGGAGAGAGCAGGAAACATGCAATCACACCTCCAACATCATCGAAAGGGACCGGTTTGGAGGTGGCGGAGTTTTCGTTTGGGGCGGTATCATTCTTGGTAGCCGTACTGATCTCCACATCTTCCAAGGAGGTTCAGGCACTGGTGTCCGCTATTGTACCGAGGTTCTCCTGCCTCACGTGCATCTGTTTGGAGGTGCTATGGGTCCTGAGTTCCTCTTCTTGGACGACAACGCTACACGTCATCGTACAGTGGCCGTCGCAGATTTGTTGGAGAGTGAAGATATTCAACGCATGGATTGGCCCGCAAGGTTCCCGGACCTAAATCCAATTGAACACGTGTGGGATCTTCTCGGGTGACGCTTGGCAGCATGTCATCGGCCGCCAGCAACGATTCCGCACCTGCGATTGGCGCTACAAGAGGAATGTGCCGCGAAGCCTCAACAGCTCCTTGACAACCTCATCCTTAGCATGGACAGACGTTGTAAATCCTGCAACACAGTCAGGGGTAATCATATCCCCTACTAAAGACTGGATTTTTCTTGGCAGCCGCCTGTCACATGGACATTTCTGTCTTCTGTTCAGTTGTGCTCAAAGCTACCTTTTCAATAAAGTGCCTTTGTATCCTTTGGATTCCTTGTTTGGACGGTTTTGCTCACTTGTCCCATATTCTTACATCTTAGGGATCTTATGGCATGATTTGAGTCGATGTGGAGCACTTCTGCATGACGTTACATTAAAAAAACCGTCTTGTCTTTAATTTTTTCACGCTAGTGTATATAATTCTGTTTCATGACATCACTGGGGAAAAAACAACCTGAAGAATGACCCCCACCCCCTGAAAAAATTCTGGGTATGCCACTGGTGGAAGCAGTCTGTTCTCATGCTGATTGGTTGCTCCACAGTGGAAAATTACATGCTTTTGAGTTACTTTGGATGGATGAACAGATGGAACATTATTCTACGTGTTATCTCAGAGCTGAGACATCCTAGCGAGGAAAAAGACCATTCCTGTGCAAATAGGTTGTTTTCTGGAGGAGATAGATACTTTTATACTTTTAGAGACAGATGATTAGATGGACAGAAATTAGTTATCCATCGTATCTCCATGGTTCAATCACAAAATTCCAGGACTTTTCCAGTAAATTTCCAGGACTTTCGGATTTTTTTCCAAGACATATGATCTGAACGCTCTTACTTAAAATATAGTGAAACCATAGGTCAGTTCAACCTGTAACCTACAACAAACAACTTCCTACACGCCTGGGTAAACTTAAAACAGAATGTTAAAAAACGATGTCTTCTGCAGCTAATCAAAAACTTAGAATCACAGATAAATACTGAAATAGCAAACCTGTCACTGAAAATGTGACCAAGTTTAATATTTACTAAACTTTTATATACAGTATGCTACACTGATTTTGAGAAAAATTTATATTTCTACTTTGGCTTTAAGTTCAAATATTGAAGCAAATTACAAAATTAAAAAAACAACTATAAAATTCAAAAATACATAGGTATGTGGCATTACTCTTGAAATGTTTTCATATACCACACAACCAATACATAAAATATTATTTATATTTAATTATTTTGAAATAATGCTTACATTGGAAATTTAAGGGTAAGGAAAGGTGAAATATTTGGAACTTTTTTCAAAGGACCAAAGGGTTTGTTATTTCTAAAACACATAATCATGGGAGCAAGTATTTGTAGGAATTTTCAACATGATATTTATGCTGTAGCTCAGTTTTTAATTTGTACTCGCCAGCAAAGAAAGCATGCACAAAAATTTTAAACATGAAATGAAAGAGAAAACGGGAAAACCTTAAATCCAAGGGCTGGGTAAAACTGCATTCATTAATTAGTGATCCAGTTAATTTAACTAATCATGATTAGAAAACTAATTATAGAAGATGCAAAGTGATTACTTAGCTCAGAAAATGCTAAGAGACAACTAGATTTACGTTTCTGATATTAGAAAGCAATATGATTTTATGGCAAATTTTTATATAAAGTATTCATTACAAAATACCCCCCCACACACACACACACACAAAATCAGCTGTTTACTTCCACTAATGGCTAAAATATATGTTACAAAAATCAACAAATGGCACAAAAAACGTTTCCCATAGCAGAAGGAAGGTAGGTATTAGAGACAAAAAGATTTTCAAATCGATCAGTTACAAGGAGAGATATAGAAGGAAACGTGACATAACTATGCGTTTCAGCAGAAAAATTTTGCGTAATGGAAACAGGAGAAAGGCATTCTTCATAGCAAAAGCTATGCTAAGGAAAAAGAACTTTTCAAATACATCTCCCAGAAGCAGAGATAGCAAGAAAAACGTTTGACCTTTACAACCCTAGGGGGAAAGTTGTACATTATTTGAAAAGGATCTTCTTATTGTAGCAAAAACCTTAATCACTCTTTATCTTTATTGTAGCGAATGGCATACAGTAAAAAAGAAATTTCTCAATAGGGTTTTTACGGGCAGAGATAGCCTGCAAACAAAGTACACAAATAACACCTAGCGGCAGAATTGTGAACCACAAACCTCCTCAAACACAAACCTAAAGTGTTCCATAAGGTAACCCAGCAAAAACACAAGTGCTGGGAAACTGCTGGCCACCAGCTGGCAGTGATGGGTCATTGCTGGCTGAAATCTGCCGCTCACGGCCCGGTAGTGGTCCGTTGGTGGCAGCGCTATCAGTTGGCGAGCCATTGATGGCCCTGCAGCATCGCCGTGTATTGTGGACCTCCAAGCAAGTGCCACTAGTGGCCCGTTGCTGGCAACCAATGCAACCCCCAACAGCAGGTGGAAGCATCGGGACTGTGCATGCGCAGAAGCAACACTTGCTGTGTCTCTCATGGTACCAGTTAGTTGAAGACGACGCTATCGCCATCGTGTTAATTTAGTGAATGTTAAGAAAAAAATCCATATTTGGAGAGGCGAATTAATTTCCTAATGAATTTTTACGTCGACGAAGATATCAGATTAAGCCGTGAAATACTAGATTACAGCCATGAAATACACCTACTCCATTCCCATGAATAACAATTCATGGAATGGAGTGGATGAATAACAAGAAAAAATTTGAAACCGCTTGAAACACATATCCTGGAAAACCATTAAAATAGCGTTTGTTGGGAAAAAAAAAAAGAATTATACGCGTACAAAATTTATTAATTATTTGAAAGAAAAAAAAAGCAACGCTATGTGGTGTACTCATCCATGGGTTGAATACACAAGACTGGGAGGAATTCGCTTCTAAAAATAACGAGAAGTAAAATAAAATATCTTTTACTCTTTAAAACAAATGTAGCTTCGGACAACGGATAGGAAAGACACAACGTTAAAAATGTAACAGAATGTGACATGAACCCGGGTAAATATATATTTATTCAACAATCTCTTTTCAAGACGGCAAGGACAGTACAAAACTTTGGAAAGCGACTCTAAGTATGTACACGCCTTGAAAATAAGTGAAGTTCCCTTAACCTAAAAAAAAAAAAAGAACTATCGTTACGTTGAAAAAATTAATTTATGAATTATATGAAACTGACTTTTATGAGAAATACCTCGCAATATTATAAAATGAAAGAGGGAAGCATTCGATTACAAATTGCATACCAAACAGATAGCTTCCAGCACGTATGCGAGCGTTGTGAATTAGTCCGGTCGGTAGCGAGCGCAGCTTCCACATAAACGGCCCGGGATCGAATCTAGTCAGATGCAAACGGCGCTTTTCCGGTCTGTCGAGAAAATTTCCCCAGCGCAGTGCTTTAATTCACAAGCTTCGTAAGGGTAGGAAAAAAAATTGTCGCGTTAGGAAACTGCGCTTATCCTTGCTTTTTTTTCTTTTTTTTTTTTTATTATTATTATGGCTAATACTGGGAAATTGGCGGACAAGATTCGGCAAGCCATAAGTTACGTCACGTGGTTGCTGGCTGCCACTAACGGCCCACTAGCGGACCACATTAGGCTAGCCATCATTTCTGGCACGTGCTTGCTGGGCCACTGAAGGGCCACTTGTGGCAGCTACTGCCTGTGATGGACCACTGATGGCCCTGTTGTGGCATATGACAACTGATGGGGTGCCAACTGTTGGCCAGCTGGTGGCCTGAACTGCTGGCCCTTCTGTTGGTCGCCCGGACATTTTATTGACGGTTCGGCAGCGGCAACATAGTGCTGGGCCATTGCTGGCAGTGCTGGCTGCCAGCAATGGCCCACTGTTGGCCCAGCTAGACTGTTTTTGCTGGGAAATGGTATCTGATGTTAAAAGAGTTTCTAAAATCGGACATATAGAAGTACAGATATCAAGAAAAATAGATTAAATATTTGCACCCCCTAGCGGCGAAATTGTACATTATTTTGTGAAGAAAATACAAATAAGGAGTTTTCATAGTTAGGTATCTGATCGAAAGAGAATATTTTTCAGTCGGGTTTTTAGTCCGCAGATATTGCTGTAAAAGGAAATGTGAGCTTATGCCCTCTCTAGTGGCACACTTGTGCGTTAAGAAATATTTGAAATTTTATGAGAAACATTTTGCACCGAAAATGTTCTCCAATAAAGAAAGAATTTTTCAAATCTGACTCCTAGAAACAGAAATATGGACAAAAATAAGGTATACGTGTACGCCCCTGGTGGAAAAATTGTGCAAAATTATTTTAAGCAGGAAGTATTCTCAAAAAGTTTTCCGAGTTCAGTGGTATCGGTTCACGGAAGAATTTTTTCAATCAAGTTTCCCGCTCAGATTTTGTTGCAAATACATCAGAAGCCAAAATAAACATGTTTGCCCCCTGGTGGCCAAACCATTCTTTACCAGAAATGAGAATTTGTATGCAAAACATTTCAACCTCAAGAGCTGTATCTGACTCAGGAAGAATTTTTCCAATAGGACTTTTAGAAGCGGAGATATTGGGAAAATCACGATTTACCTTTACGCCCTAGCGGAAAATTCATGCATTATTTGAAAAAGGAACTATTATTATTATTTGACAGTCTTTGCTATAAATGTCATTGAAAGGAAATATAATTTTTTCAATTGGATATTTAGAAGCAAATATATGAAATGAAATGCATTTTAAATTCGATACGATCTCCATTTGCGCCCTATAGCAGTGAAGTTGTGCATCGAAAAAAACAAAAAAAAAAACAGAATTAACGGGTCATCATTCTCACATTTTAAGCTTCTTAATACAAAAAGAATTTTACAAATCAAACTAATAATTGCGGAGATATGGTCTTCCCAGTGGGACAGGCAAAGTGATAACATAAGCATGATGAAAAAGATGCTAATAACACAGCTTCAGTCCTCCTAAACAAGAAAACCGATAGCCCCCCCCCCCCCAACACACACACATTTTGCAGGGGTGGGGAGGGAAATTTGTCAGACGTAAGTTATGTCAGTAGAAAAATCCTTAACTACAGAACATCGTGCAAGGACAAAAAGGCAAGAATGGATAAAATTCCAGGACATGTAACAGAATTTTAGGACATTTCCAGGACAAAATGGAATTCCAGGATGTGTTGAACCATGGATTTGACATATACATATCTATATCAAAGTTGATATTCACGTGTATCAATATTAAAACTGATGTTTATACAAGCACATCGATATACGCAACACAAATTAGTTAATGAACATCATGAGCATATATAGACTAAGACTAGGAGCAGTTGCCTGTCTCTAATTTTGGGGACACTGGTTCCAGAGAAATGAAAGGGCCAGTGATATGAGACAAACATACTACCCATGCCTCTGACCACTCAAACATCAGGCAACTCGAGCTAATTACTTTTGAAAGATATTGAAGTGTCTCTAAACTAAGAACAAACTTAAGGTGAACCACATCAAAAACAGAACTTGAAATTTTCTTATCAAGCTGCTGTAGTCCAATAGTCAAAAAAAAAAAAAAAAAAAAAAAAGTGGAAACCATGGTAAAGTTTAACTGTATTTCTAAACAAACTACATCTCTCTCTCTCTCTCTCTCTCTCTCTCTCGCACACACACAATGAGCAAACGTTTACCAGATTTATTCCTACACTGTGCAGCAGTAGTCCCACTGGTATTTTCAAATACTTTGGCAAAAAACATCAGCTACATACACTGCACTAGGGAAAACTTTTTGAAGAATATTCTTCCTTAATTTCCATAACTGCACTAGTGCTTAGACCCAAAAGTTATAGTATAAAAGCAACGAATCACATTACTAAGCACTTTACTGATATGCCCACATAACCTACACACACACACACACACACACACACACACACACACACACACACACACACACACACACAATCATCAACCATTATCAATCCTCTGCTGGGTGAAGGTTTCTCCAAGTATTTTTCACAATCTATCTTCAAACTGTCTCTTCCAAGTCACTCCAAATCTTCTGCTGGGTGAAGGTCTCTCCAAGTATTTTCCACAACTTTCTGTTCTCAGACTGTCTCTTCCAAGTCACTCCAGCATGCTTTCGAATCTCATCCAGCCCTTCCCCACATTGTCTTCTTCTAAGTCTTTTCCTGTCCCTTGGTATCCAATCTAGAATTTCAGTTATTCAAGAGTGGTTAGGTCTAGCAATATGCCCAGTCCATTGCCACTTGAAGGTTTTCATTTTGATCACTGTGTGTGTTTTCTGTTTACATACCCCCCCCCCCCCCTACCACCCATAGAAACAGCAGAAAGATAGTGACAAAAATCAGGAAATGAGCAATAAAGCAGAAAGAGAAGAACAATATCTTGGCTACAAAAGGAAAGCATCAGCTGCTCCCTCAGGAGTGAAAGAAAGAAGAAAATATGGTCTAAAACTATGAATATCAACTTTGTCTTCTTTTTCCTTTACATGATGCTATTATTAAGTGTAGACTGTAGACTTGGGTGGGGAAGTAGAAAAAAAGTATTAGTCTTATTCCATTTCTTTCCTCATTTTTAAGCATGGTGGTTTCAATCCCCCTTTCCCTTTTGTTTCATGATGCCACAGTCAAGCATATTATATTGCACATGTTGGTGTAACTTCCATACATACAAACATACATATCACTAAGCTGTTCTCTGAGATTCAGAGGTTAGCTCCAAAAAGAAATACAAACTTCCAGATATTTTTACTTATTGTTGTCGTATCAAACTTCTCCATTTAGAGCAATCTTGACATACAACTCGTGCTTCACTGATATCCATTACACGCCATACACAAGATCTTTTATACTTCATACTCATAATCTTTTTCTCATGCAGACACTCCTGAATCTGATCCACCCATGTCTTCCTTGGCCTTTCTCTGCCTTTCCTTCCAGCCACTTGGGTGGAAAAGATTTTCTTAGTAAGCATTTCATCACTCATTCTTTCAAAATGGCCAAACCACCGAAGCATATTGGTCTCCACCTTGCTAACAACATTTTGCTTCACATCACACAACTGCAATACATCTTCATTTCTCACACAATCATATCGTGTCTTGCCACAAACCCCACGTAAGTAAGGTATTTCTCCAGCACACAAATGACTCCTATGTTTCTTCTGCAGTACCCAGGTTTCACTACCATACACCAGAGTAGGAACAATTACACTTTCAAACACAGCCATGCGGGACTCTCTAGAGAACCCATCATTCCTGTGAAAACCTCCCAAAGCAGCTATGACTTTCAAAGAAGAATTCACTCGCCTACTGATTTCACCATCCAATTTGTTCTCTCTGTCACACAAGCTTCCTAAATACACAAACTCACTCACCTGGTCAATCACAGTGCCATTTATACTTACATTACATTCAGTGCTACCAGTTCCTCTCTCAAACACCATAACTTTGGTTTTTCCCTTATTTATACTCAGTTTGAATTTCATGCAAACTTCGTGCATCCAAGTCAACATACTCTGCAACTCACTTTTGCTCTCTGCCAACAGGACAGTGTTATCAGCATACAGCAATCTGCACACACGGATATTACCAAGACATAAACCACTATTATCTATTTTGGCATCACGCATGCATGCGTCCATAAATATATTAAACAGCCATGGTGACATTACACATCCTTGTCTAACTCCTGCACCAATGGAAAACCATTTTGATAAAACACCATTCACTCGTACACAAGCTCTACTACCAGCATACATGGCTTTTACACTATTAAGTAGATTCCCAGTAACACCATATTCATTCAATACCTTCCACAAAAGTGTCCTATTCACTCGGTCGTAAGCTTTCTCTAAATCTATGAAGGCAGTAAAAACTTTCTTCCCAACAGCCAGATACTTTTCAATCATCATGCGTAATGCAAAAATTTGGTTAATGCAGCCTTTACCAGGCATAATACCACTCTGAACATCCCACACTTTCAATGATGTAAGACCCTGTACTTTTTCAATAACAACCTTACCAAACCCTTTCCCTAGCACACTCAGTAGGCTAATACCACGATAGTTCTTGCATTCAGTCTGATCACCTTTTCCTTTATACAAGGGAACAATAATAGCATCCTTCCAATCCCGAGGGACCTTTCCTAACTCCCAGCACAACTGGCAAATTTCAGTTAGCCAGTCAATTATAGAGCCACCATTATATTTCAACATCTCTGCAGTTATACCATCAACTCCTGGAGCCTTACCATTCTGAAGAGATTTTAGAGCTTTACACACTTCTTCTCTTGAGATCTCTCCTGTGCTTTCATCCCTCATTGTGACATCATCTGCATCTGTCTCAGAATCATTTTTGCTCTCCTGATCTAATAACTCACAGAAGTATTCACCCCATCTGTCACTTAACTCATTGGGCTCCCATATCATTTCCCCAATCTCATTCTTCACACAACTTACAACTTTGTTTCCCCTATTCTTCCTGAGTCTCATGTACTTCCAGAACGACTGTCTATCTTTCCAAAAACCAGTTCATGCCTTTCCACTTTCTCCTTCCTATCTTTTGCCTTACTGTGGTGAACCAGCTTAGCAGCTTCATGCTTCTTACAGCGATATTCATCCACAGAGACTCTACCTTGCAACATCCCCAAATAGGCTTCCTTCTTTTTCTTTACTGCCTCTTCAATCTCACTATTCCACCAAGCATCACCTCTATTGTTACCCACTAATGTGGTGCCACAGACCTCTTTAGCAGCAGTGACAACACAGTTCTTAAAACATTCCCACTTCTTTTCTACATCCCTCTCACTTCCAATGGAACAAAAACTGTGTGACTGAATAAAAAAATCACAGATCCTACCTACATGGATTCTTCCACCTTATCGAAGAATTATTACTTCTGATGGAGAGTCCTGACATCCATAAATCTGCAGTAGATGGGTACATTTTAGACAAACTTTTCATATATGCATAAAGGAAAGACTCCCATGTGAATCAGGGTCACAATGCTGACCTTTTTTCCCTTGAGGCACACATGTAATCTCATTGTTAATAAACTGTGAAGCATCGTCACTGCACATTATTGGGGATTTTTTTCCTTTTTTTTTTTTTTTTTTTTTTTTTGAACCAATTATTATCAATGAAGGGGATGATGAGATTTGCCTGGTTTTCAGAATATTTTATCTTCTTTGAGAAATGGACAGGAACTACTATTTGTTGTCCCTAAACATCAGGCACTTTGGTCGTGAGGGGTCTTCTTTCCTCTTTGAGTCAGGGGTGTCGGAGTCTCAGCCTTGTCATAATAATTAACAGAATAACACAGTTAACTATTCTTCCCATTGCACAGTCAGGTTGCACTGTCAGCAACAGTGACCAAACATCTTTCATCTGTCCAGCTCACAAACTTTTTCTGACACACCAAAGTCTTCATGCACTTTGCTTTGTGCAGATAAGCACAAACTTTATCCTCTTCCTAAGCTAATCGTATGGTTCTCTCTGACACTTTGCTTCTCTGAGAGTGAGAGAACAGCATACGTGGTTGTAGGGGGGGGGGTAACTTATTCATGTCTCTGAGAGAGACTGGTGGGCATTGAAGAGCTCAATCTGGGAAATACAGGGTGATCATAAAGTCACGCAACCCAGAATTTTTTTGTTTTATGAGGTTAATTAACAATTGTTAAAAAAAATAAACATCATCAAATATAGGTTACAATCTTACCTTTATAACAACAAAAGAAGGAGAACCTCATTATAACATATGTTCAAAGTGGGCTCCGTGTTCGTGAATGCATGCTCTTTTTGCCAAGTATGATGACACCTTGTGAAGCACCTACACACTGATGTTTTCAATCGCTGTTGTGATGATCATTTTAAGTTAATCCAGGGTGTGAGGATTATTGTGATACACAACATCTTTGAGATACCCCCAAAGAAAGAAGTCGAGCAGCGATAAATCTGGGGATGTGGGAGGCCACAGGTCTTTGGAGATGAGGCGTACACTGAAAAAATCACGCAAAAAAAATTGACGGTACTAACCGATGTGTGGCATTTGGCATTGTCTTGATGGAGCCAACAATGTTGTTCGCTGACATCAAGGAGTGCCACAAACTGTGTGATATTGTCTTGGTAGATGGAACTATCCACAGTCGTTTCGAAAAAATCAATCCCACTATGCGACGGTGCGATATAGCACACCTAACTCTAAGTTTTTTCAAATGCAAACCTTTTTCAAGAAAAACATGTGGATTTTCACATGACCAAATCCTATTGTTCTGACTATTGACATAACCTCCGAGGTGAAGCCAGGACTCGTCACTGAAGAAAATAGTATCCAGATTTTGTACTCCATGTTGTTCAAGGAATGAGATGAACCATCGGCAGAAGTGTATTCATTTGTCTGCATCTGGGGCCTTGAGTTCATGCACTGCACGAATGCAATATGGACAAAAATGTAACAATCTCACAGCTTTATGAGCACTACCGATGAGATTGATCATTGCACGGCGAGTTTCCAGAGGCTTTTTCGTGGCGACCACTGCAGTGCTCGCTTTAGCTCATCCACTTGATGGTCACTCAAAATGGAGGGTCTTCCGAAGCGTTTTTTTATCCACAACAGATCCAGTGTCCCAAAAACGCTGCACTAATCGCGATATTGTGAAACATATTAGGGACTGCTGTACCCGAAAATTTCTTGCGAACGTCCTCAGCAACACATCTGTATGAACGATGTGCAAAATAACTTTCCAGAATGAAAATTCGCTGCGTCTGGGAAAAAGACATTTCATCTCCACAATGAACGAAACTACACTACAAACAACCTGCACACATCACAGTGACTTCGACTTCACTGATACTTCCTAACAGTATGGTAGTGGCATCTAGTGGCAGAAGGAATTATTATAACAATTTAGCAACAATTTATGAAAATTCAAACTTTGGGTTGCGCAAGTTTACGATCATCCTGTACCTTTTGGCATGCAGCAAATAGGAATTATATGTTGTTGCACCTGAAGGATACTAATAAGTTTTCCTTGAGACTCAGAACAACAACAACAAAAATTACTGGAATCCTACTATTTTAAGCTACCCTCTGGGGCAACTGACTGCACAAAATTCTAACCCTGGACTCTTACTCAGAATTTTAGTATCACCGGTGAACATTAAGTCAAAAGGTCAGCACCAAAAAAATTTACATTACTAGAATTCTAGTAATTAATGACTTCATGGCTTCCTCTTATTACGTTCAGTATTATAAATATTTAACGGGAATTATCGAGGATAAATTTATTAGGTACATTAACTCTCAAATTTTTTATCTAAACACTAGATCTTCGTCAGGAGTTCTTGCTTCCTTCTACTTCCACAGGTCTGGTGACCAAGCCTGATGGATTTTCCATCCAGCATGGTCATTGATGTTGCCACCTTGTGTCTTGTAAATTTCCAGGGATTCCTCTAATTTCCGGATAATTGCATGGGATTGATGTTTGATCACTTTTAAGGAGTTCCAGTCCATTTTGTGACCAGTTTCTTGTATGTGCCTGTCTAATCCTGTTTTATTTGAGCTGTTTCTTATTGCTGCTTTGTGTTCTTTAATTCTGGTGGTTAAGCTTCTTCCTGTTTCTCCTATATATGGTAATCCACGAGAACAAACTATTTTATAAATGACTCCTTCCTGGAGTAAAGTATTTTCTTCTTTTTGTTTTAGGGATGGTAAGTATTTTTTAATTTTGTTATTCAAACCTGGAGCTAACCTAATTTTATATTTAGTGCTGATTTTTTTCAGTTTTTCAAACAGTCCCTTGTGGTAAGTGACTTTTCTTGTGAATAAATATTAAATTTTCTCCTTATTTTTGTCAGAAGTGCCTGTTCTGTTCCTAGTAGGATTTTCGTCCAGTAGTTCACGAATTTCTTTTGAAGGGTAATCATTTTCTAATAAGATTGATTTTAACTTATTTTATGTTTTTTCTGAGCTTCTGAAGTTGAATTCAGCTTTTCAACTTTCTCTTTAAATTGTAAAGCTACATCGATATTTTCCAGGTATAGGAACAACTTTCCAGTAGTACTATTATTGGTCCACTAAAAGTTCTGGAGAAAAAAAAAAAAAAAAACAGAGCAAAAAGCAACACCCCTCCCCTACTGAAATTCGTTTTCAGGTATGTCAATTCCGCAAGATAATGAAAATGTAAAATGGCCCGCATGTTGTTTTTTATGCATAAAATAGCAGCCAACTGTCTTTTTTTTCTTCTTTAGGTACTACACGAAACCGAAGATGACAAAAAGCATCATACTGACATCGCCTTTCGTTACCAGGCGAGGCCAACTGTAACTACTCCCTTTTGTCGCTAAGTGGAAATACATTCTAAGCAGAAACGTGACTTATGCACTAAAAAATTGAAATTATATGAAAACCATTTATCATCAGATACATTGTCTGACAACGAAAGAATTTTTCAAATCAGACTATTAGAAGTAGAGGTAACGAGAAAAAAAATGTACATCTACGCCCCTGGCAGAAAATCTATGCATTATTTTAAACAGAAAATATGCACAAAATGTTTTTCACCGAGAGCGGTATCAGACACAAAAAGTTTCCAATTGTGTTTTCAGAAGTACAAACACTGCTGCAAATTCATTGAAAAAAAAATTTCACACTTATGCCCCCTAGTGACAAAAGGGTTCTTCACCATAATTAGGAATTACATGCAGAACATTTCCCACCATTCAAATCAGATTTTTAGAAGCAGAAATTTCAGTGAAATTGTGTTTTACCTTTATCTTTACACTACCTGATGGAAATACTATATATATACATATATACACTGAAGAGCAATTGAATTAGAGATACCTGTCTAGTAACGTGTAGCACCACCTTTCGCCCTGATGACGGCGGTGATTCGTCTCGGCATGGACTCGACAAGACACCGGAAGCATTGGGAAGCCATACGGATTCACGACCCCTGAACAACCTCCCACAGTTCACGAAGACTTGATGGAGGGGGTCAGAGCCTCGAACATCTCTCTCGGTGGCATCCCAGATGTGCTTGATGGGATTGAGGTCAGGTGACCTAGCTGGCCAAGGAAGCGAGGTCACATCGGTGAAGTGTTCATCCAGCCATTCGGATAGAATTCGGGAGCGATGGCACGATGCATTGTCTTATTGCAGGATGAGGTCTCCAGTGGGATGTTGAAGACGCACAAACGGGAGCAAATGGTCGTCCAGGATATCCCGGTAACGTTGACCTGTGAGGGACGATGTCACACGTACCAGGGGTCCCATTTCAGTCCAGGTAAACAGTCCCCAGATGAGAATGCCACCCCCACCAGCTAGAAGAGTACCATGCTGACAAGAAGGATCCATCGCTTCATGTGGTTTGCGCCGTACTCGTATCCTGCCATTCGCATGTACCAACGTGAATCTCGACTCATCAGTCCAGGCAACATTTTTCCACATGTCTAGGGTCCAGTGGCGATGTTCCCGCGCCCATGCTAATCTTTGCACCCTGTGATGTGCGGTCAGCAGCGGTACCGTCGTGGGACGATGGCATCTGTACCCCATAGCAAGGAGATGGTTCTGGATGGTGTGGCTGCTTACACGTTTTTGTGCACCAGCGTTAAATTGCCAAGTGATTTCTTGCACTGTGGCCCGTCTCTCCGCTGTTACAATGCGAGCTAGCCGATGATGACCCCGCTCATCCACACGCTGTTGTCCACAGCAGTTGGCCCTTGCAGGGATTGTTTTACCGGATTCGATGTACTCATGGTGCACCCGTGACACAGTGGCTCATGAAAATTCAAGTGCCTACACGACTTCCGATATGGAGTGACCCATTCGTCAGGCCCAGACAATTTGCCCACGATCAAATGTGCTTGGCTCCTTCGTCTTACCCATACTGCATCCGACTCTTACTGATTCCTGTCGCATCACTCCTTTTATTGTCGGATCGCTGCATACGCCATGTCGTTTCCATTTACAGGGCCGCCCACAGCGCCATTTTTGCATAACACCAGTTGTCTCTAATTCAATTGCCCTTCAGTGTACATACGCATTATTCGAAAAAGAAAAACTCCCCATGTCTTTATAATAAATGGTAGTGAAGGAAACAAAAATAAATTTCCATCAGACATTTAGAAGCAAAGATATGGAATAAAATGTTTTGAATTCCATAGCATCTGCATTTATGCTCTCTAGCGGATGAAGTATGCATCGGAAAAGGACCAGAAGGCAAGGATCATTGTTCATACATTCCTGGATTCCCAATGTAGAAAGAATTGTTTAAATCAGACTAATAGCTGCAGAGATATGGTGCTCATAGATAATATAAAGCGATATATAATATAGATAAGTGATAATACAAAGTGACAGATAATATAAGTGCCCATTCTTTTTGTACAGAAGACAAGCTAATATGGAAAAAAAATTGAAGTTAAGGTTTTCAAGTAAGAAACCATTAGTACTGAATTCAAGTTCAGTCTAAATGATATTGTATCAGATCAGGTGAATGAGTTTGAGTATCTAGGTAGCATGTGTGACAGAGAAAACAGATTAGGAAAATCACAGCTGCTTTAGGAAGATTTCAAAGGAGTGATAAGTTCTTGAAAGGCTGTGTATGGTAGTGAAGCCTGGGCACTGCAGAAAAAACAAAGTTGCTTGTGTACTGGAGAGATGTGTTACTTACTAGTGGCAAGATGTATTCTGATCATGTGAGGAATGAAAATATGTTGCAGAAGTGTAATGTGAAGCAAAATGTTTGTAGGGCACAGATAAATATTTTGAGGTAGTTTTGACCATGTGCTGAAAGAATTACACTTGCAAATACAGCCTGCTGTAGCATGGGGCATCCTTAAATAAGTTAAAATAACAAGACAAGAAAAGAAAAGAAAAAAATACTTACCATGCTAGGTAAAAGTTGTACTTTCTAATAATGCAGATTGTGGCTTACTGACATGGTGCCAAATCCCAACGTACAATAGACTATTCATTAATATCTATACCACATATGATAGAGGTGGTTGAAAATAACAATGTAGTTGAATCGTTAATGGAATATACGAAGTAGAAAAATTACGGAATAGGCATTACAGTTGAAACACAAAGAGATTAAAAGGGATTATGACGATGAAATGCAATAAAATGCTATTCAATGAAAAAGAAGTTTGTTGTTCTATATAGGGGATACACTGTGATGAAAAGCTTAAGGAAGAAAAGGCTGCAATTGAAAATTAAAAGGATTAAACTGATGCAATGAAATGAAATGAAATTTTTGAAAAGGAGATTGTATTGTAGTATAAATTACGAAAAGAAATGAGAAGAAAACATTTAATGCAAGTAATGCGAGGTAGATTATAAGGTAGAGATATATGAAAAAAAGTATTCCTGAGTGGTACAGACCAAGCAGATATACTTACATCCAGACACATTTCCACCACCTAATTCATGGCTATCCTCAGTGGCAACTGATGCTATTGCTATATCTTATGATATTGAGTTACTCGAAAAAAACTCATATCTTATTGCACACCATGTAATTATAATGTATTATTTGTCATATGTGGGAAGTTATGGTAAGAACCTTATCAACTTCTTTAGACATTTCACATTTTCCCGGTGTGTGACTGTCCCAGGGGTCTTCTCAGTAAGTTTGGGGAACATTATCTCTCTATGTATCCTTATCTTCGTTATTAACCATACTAATTATCTTGCCTTTGAAGTTCAAAGTTTTAAGTACATTACAGCTGCATTATTAAAATCGATTTTGTTATGAGTTAAAAAAATTTAAAATCTATTTTTACAGCTAAAACCACCTATGTACAATATTGCTTACATATTACTTCTAAACTGTTACTATACAACAAACCCCCAATAAGTACATCTGGCACTTGAAGCTTTTCATATGCTAAGGCATACATCTGCAGATGTCAATCAAAAACTCATGCCGTCGTCGTACACAAGCAGATGTACACTTAAAGATGGTTCACTACGGGGCTCTCCCCATGTGCTGAAAAACAGATGGCATCTTACGCCATGCGTAAAAACTGCTTTTAACATGTTCTTGTGCTGCCATCTATGAGACTGGTAGGTATTCAAACACTTTTTTTTTCTTACGCTCATTATGTTTTGCCTTCCTTTTGATCAGTCCTTTAAACCTCTGGCATACTATACGGTTAATAGATATTACATGCAATATTTTTCTGTTTCTCAATTGTAACTGCCTCTGAGTACACCTTAGTTCCCATTCATTACGATGATTGTTGATTATTGTGATATCTTCAAACTGAAGAACAGTTTTTTTTTTTTGTTTTAAGCAGTAAGGCTGTCTTTTTTTCTTTTTTTTTTTCCTGATTTTTTATATGTTGATTAAGATGCTTTTTTAATCTATTTTTTGTGCTTCCAAAATAAAACTTTTTTTTTTTTTTTTGAGAAGTATCTTGATCTAGTCCAACAGGAATCCTGTATACTCCTGCTTAATCTAATATCGGTGTTTTTTGCTTAGTATTATTCATCCAGGTGGCCAAAGTTGTAACAGATTGTCCCAAACATTTTTTATATTTCTTAACCACATTATTTATTTTTTGGTTAGTGTCTCCTAAATAAGGAAACAAACCAACATATTTGCATATCTTTTTTATCAAGTTCTTTATTTTTTCTTGTGAGTGGATCATTTATATCTTTTAATGAGGCTATTGGTCAACCTATTAGGATAACAGTATGCTCTTGATGTCTTTTTGATCCAGAGAATTTCTTCTCAAAATTTTTTAATACATGCATGTGTGAAAGCTCTTTTTATTAGATTATATAGAGCATTGATTTCATGTGCTTTAGGATGGAAAGAGTCAAATGGTATCAAGATGGGAACATATGTTGGCTTTTTATATATATTTTATTTAAATTGATTGCCCGCTTTTACAATTTGTGCATGAATAAAGAAATAGAGTTATTTTATTCATTTTCCAAAGTCAATTTTATAGTTGGATATATATCTGTATACTTTTCAGCTAATACTTTGAATTCTTCTTCCTGCATCTTAGAGATAATAAAGATATCATCAACGTATCGACAATATAGTAGTGGTTTTTCATTTAATTTTTCAACAACTCTATCTTCGATGTCTGCAAGGATTATAGCGCTTGACCCAATTATAGCTCCCTTATAGCGCTTTGGCCCAATTTCCATCCGGACGGATGCAGGTTGGAGGTCACCAGTACCACAGATAAATCAATAAAAGGAAGAAATATTCTTCATAATACATGGAAAATTCACTAAATATTCAAGCAAAGCAAACAGAATTTGCTTGTACCACTTACTGGTCATCCATGTAACGCTTCTCAGAAAACTTGAAATTTTTAATCGTCCTGGAGCGGGAATCGAACTCTGCATCTCCCAATTACATTACAGTGTCCTGGGTGGTGTAATGGTTAGCATGCTCGACCGGTAATCAGGAGATGCTGGATTCAATTCCTCCTCCAGGACGATTGAATTTTTCAAGTTTTCTCAGAAGTGTTACATGGATGACCAGTAAGTGGTACAAGCAAATTCAGTTTGCTTTGAATATTCTGTCGATTTTCCATGTATTATGAAGAATATTTCTTCCTTCATTAATTTTGGAAACATTCTGATACAGCCATGAAGGCAGAACTGATCTTGACCATCCCACCACAATATGAATCACTGATAGCAAAAGAAAAATAAACAGTCTGATTTTTTTTATTTTTTTTTTTTGAAGCATGTAGGTCTTTACATGCTGAAGTAAACAACACAAGTGAAAAAGGAAAAGTTATTCTCTCTAGCTCATTTATTTTTATTGTTAATTCAAACAAATGACATCCAATAAGTTAAAAAAAAAAAAAAAAAAAAAAACAAGACCAGCTCACAAAGCATTTAAAACAGTACACACTTTCATATGTATTCATGAATGTGTGAAAAGGACTAATGTTTCAAGTAAAGTCAGATACTCTGATTTTTCTGTTTGTAAAAACTTCTTGCCAGTCTTGACACATGATTTTTCTGGATATATTTCTTGTACAAAGAACAAAACAGAAGGACACATTCATTATATTTTGTCTAAAAAAAAATTCTCTCATATGATTTTTCCCCCTATAACTGCTTTCATACACTCATGCTAACAACATTTAAGACAGCAATACAAAATCTAAGTGAAAAAGCCACAAATTTCTGTTTTTTTCATTCAGATTTTTTACTTGCCTAAATGCATGTCAGGAAAAGCAATGTACATATTTACACAAACAAAAAGTTGATTAGTGACAATGCATGAAAAGAGCGACAAATGCAATTCTTTTATGTGGAGCAACTCACATCTTAAATCGCATCACCCTTTCTGTAGTAGCACATTATAAAATGGACAAATCCAACTGACCTCATCAAAGCTATTTTCAAGCGTAATTATTATTTTTTTCAAAGATTAGAGAAAAACTTCCTCATGAGGAGTCATAGGTGATAAGCAGACAATATAGTCTGGTATCTGATATTACAATTCTTTTGTTACACTATGTGACAATGACATAAATGAAGAAAGGTACCAGCAAGCAATGTGATCTTGAACTTTACATGTTACATTACTTTTTCTATTTTAAATTTCCTCACCATATGAGAATCTGAAGTTCTATGTCCTTCCTGATTGGAAATGCATTATCCTCAGCAGCATAATGTCTAGCACAGAGGCACAAAACTAGGAGATGATCGTTCATGCCCAAATGTTACATGTTAAGATGATGCAAGATTTCAAGGGTCAGGAAAGATTATTAAAACTGGGGATTTACTAGAAAATGGCAATGACAAATACATTGCTTCAGATTAGAGTCTCACAAGAAATCCAAAGATGAATCTTTGAGTATTATGATGCTTATACCATGGGAAATGATGTAAATCAAATAAATTAATAAAAAGCTGCCTGTGCATGATAATATGTTTGACAAATTGCTTTCTTCAGTCCCCACAATTTCCATACTATTTTACATAATGAAGCATGATCTAAATTATGTTCAGGATTAGTCAATATATAAAAAAGTGTATCATTAATTTATGAACATGCATTAAAGACATACAAAATGCATAACTGAGGAATGATACACATTGGTTCAATATCATATCCTTACAGTCATGCAATTAAAAACCTGCTAAAGTTATAACATACTTGAAATTTCACATCTTCAATTATATGAATTCCAGTGTAAGATGAATTTATGTGTATGCCCTGTAAAAGAAAGAAAAACATTAGTTATATTTCACATAAATAGAACAGCTGTTTTCTAATTAGAGCAGTATCAAATTAAAAAAATATACACCAAAGAGCCAAAACATTATGACCATATGCCTAATATGATGGTCCTCAATGTGCTGCCAAAACAGCTCTTACCTAGTGAGGCATGGATGCTACAAGATTTCTAAAGGTGTCTTGTGGTATCTGTTACCAACATGTTACCAGCATATCCTTTTACTCTTATAAGTTATGTGGCTGAGCTGCCACAGACCGAATTTGCTGTTCCAATACGCACCACAGATGCTCAACTGGATTGATGTCTGGGGAATTCGGAGGCCACGACAATTCCTGAAAGTTTTCATGTTTTGCAAGCCATTCTGAAACAATCCTGGCAGATTGGCATGGCACATTATCCTGCTGAAAGAAGGCACTACTAAAAGGGAATACAGCTGCCATGAAAGGATCTACCTGATCTACAGTGATGTTTAGGTAGGTGGAAGATGTCATAGTTTCCTACACATGAATGACTGGACCCAGGGTTTCCTAGCAGAACATTGGCCGAAGCATTATACTTCCTCCACCGGCTTGTTTTCATCTTATGGTTCATCTTGGTGCCAACACTTTCCCAGATAAACAATGCACACGTACCTGGCAGTCAAGGGCGCCCATAAGGGGGCAGAGGGGGCGCTCGAGCACCTCCCCCTGATCCCGACCCCCTAGCCGTTGGTATAGCCAAATTTTTGATAAATTTAAAACACTAAAATAGACGAAACTTTTTAAAGCATTTTTAAAAATAATAAGATATTAATGATTGATTGTATCAATTATTTTTGTTGTATTTTAGTATCTTGTACATTTACTAAAATGTTTGACAGCCTTGAAGGAGGTGAGGATTTTTCTTAGCCCCCCCATAAAAGTACTCATATGGGCACCACTGCTGGCAGTCCACATGGTGTAACAAGAAACGAGATTCACCATGCCAAGATTTGCCTTCCAATGCAGCATCCCAACCAGAGAAAGGTTGTAGAAAAGTCCAATCTCACCTGCATTACAAATGTCTCATGATACATGTTCCTCCAGCAGTGTCGGCAGTATCTCAAATCAAAGTATTACTTTCAAACCCACAGCAGCATTTTTGCTGTATAACTTCTTGTAAACCAGCCTACGTCTTTCTTTAAATCGAGTCATCTATTCATTTGATGCTGAAATTTTTTCAATATTCAATCTCGAGGCTATCTTCCTGTTTTTGCCCACAGGATCTTGCCAACAACAAGAATATTTAAGGAAACATTTCTTGGTACCAAGTGAAATGAACACTTTCTAGCTTACTGTGAAAGTTGATTCTCTTTTCGTTTTCCTTTTTTTTTTTCTTTTGTGAATTACCATACTTGTAAATTTGCTCTTGAATTTCCTCTTCATGACTATTTTAAGTGCAAGGTAGATGGTGCTAATGCAAGGCATTCAGAAATGTTATTTCATTCTTCAGATGTATTTTTCTCTGTTTCTACAATTTTTAATCTTTCATGAAGACTTGTTTCACTGAGTGAGACATAGTATAAGAAAATACACAAAAATGAGTAACAGGAATAACAATGTGAAAGGAAAATATAAACTTATTCCCAAACTCAACAAGATGCAGCTGTAGGATAACACTCAGCCAGTCAAAATGAGATAAACCAGAACAACAAAAAGTGACACCTTTTCTCAAGAAATTAACAATAATGCATACACCATCTGTCACCACTTGAACGTAACTTCAGTGGAGCCTAACGTAAACACGGCATTTTTACTGAGTGGGAACAGCTATCCCCTCCAACTTCGCACTATATATTCCTCATTCCAAAAAGACTTGCTGTAGGTCATGTGACACAACAGGATACTGCTACTGCTTATTCCAAAAACCCTGTGCACCGTTTGATTATAAATTACCTCAAAAGTGATCATGTTAAATTTTAAAAACTTCATAAATTTTTTTAATAACTTTTCAGAAATGATATTATCATCGCAGGAAAATTTGCAGTCAAGACTAAGATTTTAAATGACTGATGTGATAAAGCGACGGTTCAAAGAAAGACAGAAGAGAGAAAACAACATTTTATATGGGACTCATTCAAACAAAATAAATAATACATCCAGGAAAACAACAGTTATGAGAATGGCGAATAGAGGTTTCATTTTACATAAAAAAGTAACAGCAAAATATATTTCAGAAGTCATAAGCTAAACATATAAAAAAGTACTGTGAAAAAATCAGATATGTAGTGCATACCTTACATATCACTAAGCTGTTCTCTGAGATTCAGAGGTTAGGTCCTCAAAGAAAGCTCATCTGACAGATTAAAGTTTCAAACTGATGGTGCTAGATTTTACTTACTGTTGATATGTCAAACATCTCCACTTACAGTGATCTCAGCACACAACTCGAGCTTCACTCACATTCATCACATCTCACATAAGACCTTTTGTACTTCATACTAATTATTTTTTCTCATGCAGGCATTCCTGAATCTGATCCTCCCATGATTTCTTTAGCCTTCCTCTACATTTCTTTCTTACGACTTCTATCATCATTCATTCTTTCAACATGGCCAAACCATCTCAGAATATTTGTCAGTACCTTACTAAAAAAATTTGCTTCACATTACACATCTGGAACACATCTTCATTCCGTTCATCATCAGGACATGTCTTTCCACAACCCCCTTGTACGTAATGCATTGCTCTAGCACACAAAATATTCCTACGTCTTTTTGACAGTACCCAGGTTTCAGTGCCGTACATCAGAGTTGGAACAATTAGTTTCATACACAGCCATTCAGGACTTCCATGAGAATCCATCCTGTGAAATCCTCCTAAGGCAACTATGGCTTTCAAAGAAGAATTCACTCACCTACTAATATCACCGTCTAATCTGTTTTCTCTGTCAAACATACAACAGCAGTTCCATAAAAACTGAGAGTAAAATCACACAAAATGAAGAAATATAGGTACAGCAAAATATATGTTATTCTTTCTCAAAGTATCTTCTTTTGGTCCCATCGTTCAGTCCACTTTTCAAAGCATGTGGAGAAGGCATTTTGTGGAAGCTGCTTTAGCGACCCCTGTACAGCATGAATAATGTCAGCATCTGTGTTAAATGCTGCGCCATGGAACCTTCATTGTTGGAAACAACCAGAAATTGCACAGGGCGAGGTCAGGACTGTAGGCAGGCTGTGGCATGATTTCAATACTGCATTTCATAAGAAACTATTGAACACAAGCAGCCAGATGTGGGTGGGTGTTATCATGGTGTAGGATCCACTTGCCCACCAGTTCCGGTCTCTTAATCGATATAAGCCGTTGCAGAGGCTTCAAGACTGAAATGTAATACTCAGCATTGACAGTGATTTGTGGAGGAACGGCGTGCTGGTAGACTACACCTTTATGATCAAAGAAAATTGTCATCACCTTCCCAGCTGATTTGGGGGACTTTTTTCGGAGGAGGCGAGCCTGTGTGTTTCCAGATACTCGTTACGTGCTTTGTGAGGGGGTCGAAATAGTGGGCTTGTGTTTTATCGACAGTTATTACCGTGTTTAGAAAGTTTGGATCCTTTTGAATCATTTGTTTCCACTCATGACACACCTGAACTCTGGCTAACAATTGTTCTCTCGTCAGGTGATGAGGTACCCATCTGGAACACACATGATGCAGCAGTAATTTGTCGCATAGAATGTGGAATGCTGATGTTTTTGAAATATTAGTTGATGCTGCAATGTCTTCACATGTCATTCGTCGGTCTTCTTGCAGGATTGCCCATCCAGTGTTAACAATACATTCCGTAACAACACTTTCAGGTCGACCAAGCCTGGGAGCAAGTTCTGCCAACAAAAGCCTTGTTTTGAAATCATGGTGCCATCTAAAAATCGTTGACTCACCCAAACATTTATCTTTGTCAGCTTTTTTCATTAAATCAACTGTTTCTGCAGCCATTTTACCCAAACGATAGCAAAATTTCATCGCACAACACATTTCACTTCTTAACTCTGAATCACTCACCTCCATGCTATATGGTGAAATGCAGACATATCTTAAACAACTGTGCAATAACAAAACCGGAATCATCTGCCGCAGCTAGTAACTGTTGCCATAGATACTTCCTTAATTCAGTTAGTCATTTACGTAGTTATTTTTTCCCTTCGCACTGTTGCCAACTCAAAAAAATTACTCTCAGTTTTTATGGAACAGCCTTTGTACATACATACACACATATCACTAAGCTATTCTCTTAGATTAGAAGTTAGCTCCACAGAGAAAGACACAAAGAAAGATAAATGTTTAACTGATTATTATTTACTTACTGTTGCCGTATCAAACATCTCCATTTGCAGCGATATTGGCACACAGCTTGAGCTTTCTCAAACATGCTTCCTACATATATAAATTCATTCACTTGGTTTATCTCTGTACCATTTAGATTGCTCTTGGATTCAGTACTAACATTTTTTCGCTTAAAAACCATAACTCTGGTTTCTCCTTTATTTTCTCAGTTTGAATTTTATACACACTTTGTACATCTAGAACAACATACTCTGCACCTCACTTTTGCTCTTCACCAACTGGACTGTCATCAGCATACAGCCATCTGTACAAATAGATATCAACAAGACATAAACCGGTATTGTGTGTTATGGCATCATGCATGCATGCATCCATAAATACAGTAGATTCTGGTTAATTGGGTCACATCTGGGCTAGAATGCTTTGATGAATGCATCAGGGCTAGAATGTTTTAAGCAGCTGCCCCAACTATGCAAAGCTTTACCCCAAAGAACTCATTTGGGATGTTCTTCAAGAATTATATACATACATATCGCTAAGCTGTTCTCTGATATTAAGAGGTATCAGAAAACAACTTAGCAATATGTATCACAGAAAGAATGTACTGTTGCTGTATCAGACATCTCCATTTACAGCGATCTCACAACACAGTTCAAGCTTCATTAATATCCATCGCACGCCACACACAAGACCTTTTGTACTCAAACTTATTATCTTTTTCTCATGCAGACATTTCTGAATCTGGTCCTCCCATGATTTCATTAGCCTTCCTCTTCCTTTCTTTCCTGCCACATGGGCTGAATACATTCTCTTAGTAAGCACCTCGTCACTCATTCTTTCAACATGGCCATACCACCTAATATTAGTCTTCACCTTACTAACAAGAATTGTCTCAAATAAATAGCTGTCCTGATTAACCAATGGCCCAATTAATCAGAATCCACTGTATATTAAACAGCCATGGGGACATTACATAACCTTGTCTGACTCCTGCACCAATAGAAAACCGTTTCAATAAAACTTCGTTCATTCGTATGCATGCTCTACTACCAGCATACATAGCGGATTCCAAGTGATACCATAATTATGAAAGACCTTCCACAGAAGAATTCTGTTTTCTCAGTCATACCCTTTCCCTAAATCCATAAAACAATAAAGGCAGTAAAAACTTTCTTACCAACAGACAGGTGCTTTTCAATCATGAAACATAATTTTAAAATTTGGCTAGTGAAGCCCTTACCAGACATAAAACCACTTGGTACATTCCACACCTTCTAAGATCTCTTTCCTATTGATAATAACCTCACCCAAAGCCCCACCACTTTGAAGAGATTTTAGGTTTGCAAACCTCTTTCCTTGATATTCCTGCTCTGCTTCCTTCTCTCACTGATGGCATCATTTGCTTCTGCCTCAAAATTACATTTGCTTTGGCAGAATGGGCATTTCACGCAATATGATGAATATAATAATGAAGAAAAATATTTCATGCATCATTTATTACGTATTTACATTACATTTGCTACTAGTGTGAACAAGGCTGATGTTTCAGCTGAAAGATTTTACTAACCTAATGTAAATATGTAATAAATCATGAGTGAAATATTTGTCTTCATTATTGTAACACATTTGCTATCATGTTCTAATAACTCACAGAAGTATTCACACTATCTTCCACTTAATTCAATAAGTTCCCATATCAATTCTCTGACCCTATTCTTCACACAACTTAGAAATATTGTTACACCACTCACAACAACATAGTTTGAAGCAACTGATACTAAGCAGATGTAGCATAGGAATCCAAATAACTTCCTGGATGTAAGCTAGGTGAAGCAATCCTGCTACATTGCAGCATAGACAACCATTTCTCATCCATGAACAGATGAAGGTCAGTATATCTCCAATGTTGCAGTTCATAGAAATGAATAGGAAGCAAATTCCTGGAAGAATGAATTCTTCATAAATACATGAAAAACACAGAACTTTGTTGTCCTGGATGGTGTAATGGTATCGTGCTCAAGTGTAAATTGGGAAACGAGGGATTCAATTGAATTCCCATTTCAAGGTGAAGTAATTTTCAAGTTTTATGAAGGATGGCTACATGGGAAATCGACACGCAGACAAAGTTACTGGTGAAGAGTGTTACATAAAGATTAGAGGCAGTCATAAAAGCCATAGGGTTCAGGACTCAGTATTAAATCTTCTGTAGACATGGACATGTCTGGATACAAATAGTAAAGCAGTGTGTGTGTGTGTGTGTGTATATATATATATATATATATGCAGGTCATCCAAAAGTTACACAACTCGCAATTTGAAACTGCACTAGAGCAGAAAATTGATTGTACAGATAATATTTATGTATGTAGTGGCAACAGTAGAATGTGCAGGTCAAGGTCAGCCTGCACTGATCACTTGATCTGATTCGCATCTGATGCCATTAGCTCTTAGGTAATGGCCAAGCACACATGAATTTTACCGAAGCTCAGCACACTCTCACTGTGGAAAGTTATCTTGAATATCAGTCATTCTCTAAATGCCAGGATGAATTTAGAGGTCATTTACCAGAATCTGAATTGCTGAATAAGTCCACAATATGTTGTTTGGTCTCCCGTTTTTGAGAAACAGTATTTTTAACAACATCGAAATGTTGTTTATTAATGTGGCTATAAGATTAACTTAAAGTTATTGCAGCGTATCTCTAAATGACAGGATGAATTTAGAGGTCATTTACCAGAATCTGAATTGCTGAATAAGTCCACAATATGTTGTTTGGTCTCCCGTTTTCGAGAAACAGCATTTTTAACAACATCGAAATGTTGTTTATTAATGTGGCTATAAGATTAACTTAAAATTATTGCAGCGTATAAATTCTGCCACTTATTATACTGTTTCACACATTATTGTTAAGAAGCACCAAAGCTGTACCACATCATCAAAAAGTTGTAACAGTAAACGATAGCTATAATAATGAGCAATAGTTGAAAAAGTAATTAACTCACAGTGATGTTTACTTGATCAAGTATACATCATTGTTATGAGTGACATCTAATATGAATTTAGTATATATTAGATGTCACTCGTAACAACGATGTATACCTGATCAAGTAAACAACACAGTGAGTTAATTACTTCTTTCAACTATTGCTTATTATTATAGCTATCATTACTGTTACAACCTTTTGATGATGTGGTACGGCTTTGGTGCTTCTTAAAAATAATGTGTGAAAAACAGTATAATACATGGCAGACTTTATATTTTGCAAGAACTTTCAGTTAATTCGAGAAACAGGTTAGGTGGATGACCAACAATGTCCGGGCTATCTGTCAGTTTCAACGAGAGTCTTTGGAAACTGTCCATCAGTCATTCATGCATTCACCACAAGTCAATTCGAAAAGTGTCTCAACAAACCAGAATGGGGGTGTTCACACAGCAACAAAGAAGCTAAACCTGTGTTCCTATCGGATTAATGTTGTGCATGAGCTACAAGAACCGGATAAAGAGGTTCCAATATTGCCGATGGTTTCTGCATTTTGTCCACAATGGTTTTCATACTCTGGATTATGTTTCCTTTTCTGATGAAGCATGGTTTCATCTAAGTGGGTACATAAACAGAATAACAGGCTCTGGAGTTTTGAAAACTCACACCTTTTTCATGAGAGCCCATTACATTCCCACAAAGTTTGTGCCTGGTGTGCTGTTTCATGGAAGAGTGGATCAAAAAAATTTTCATTTTTTTCATGGAAACAGTGACAGCTGATCATCACCAAAACATCATTCAGCAATTCATGTCGTTGTAAGATGTTGGTGAATGCAACTGCTGACAGCAGCAAGACAGTGCAACAGAACACACAGCAAATGACACTGTATTTGTGTCGCGTGAATTCTTTGGTAACTGCATTATTTCTCATGGACTGTGGCTTCCTATATCACCTGAACTGTCTCCTCCAAACTTTTATCTCTGGTGTCATCTCAAAGAAAATGTGTACTCTTGTACACTCATCAAACTAAGACAGAACACTGATGGACCATGTCTCCAGCATCAGTGCAGCAACCATCCAAAAGGTTGCAACAAACATGAAGAAAGGTGATGAGGCCTGCATATCTGCAGATGGAGGATATTTCCAGAGTCTACTGTGAGGTAATTGTTTCTTACAGTGCATGCCATGTACATACTTAGCTTTTTGTTAGCTCTATGCCATAACACACAGCTTTGTTAAGTACAGTTTATTAATGGGATGCATAACTTTTGGATCACCCATATATATATACGTATGGCAACAGAAACCAGCGTGGAAATACTCTCGTTGAGTTTGCAGAGGCAGAAGGGTTTTTCATCTTGAACTCCTTCTTCAAGAAAAAGCCACACAGGAAATGGACATGGAGACATCCAAATGGGACGACAAGTGAAATTGATTTTATTATGTGTAACAAAAAATTCGTCATAGAAGACTGCAGTGTGCTAAACAAGTTCAACACAGGTAGAGACCATAGATTGGTGAGATGTACGATGCACCTCAACACTAAACTTGAACGTGGCAAGCTCATAAGACAAACAAAATCTATTGACATAACCAACCTTAAAAAACACCATAATACCTTCAAATTGGAACTGAAGAACAGGTTCTCTGCTTTAGAAGGCCTAACATCGGAAGAGGTGGACATCTCTGAAGTTAACAGAAAAGTAACCAAAGCTCTTATGGAAACAGCAACAAAATTAGCTGGGTCTAAGAACAAGTTGCATGTAAACAAATTATCAGGAAAAACGAAAATGTTGATGCAAAAAAGAAGAGAGATGAGGACAACTAAAGAAGATGTGACTTCCAAAGTGGAATATATAGAGCTATGCAAGACAGTAAGAAAAAGTATCACTGAAAACGTAAGAAAATTCAACTGTGAACTAGTGAGGAAAGCAATTGAAAACAACCAAAGCCTAAAGATAGCAAAGGGACATCTCAGTAAGGGAAGAAAACAGATTATGGTACTGAGAAAAGAAGATGGTTCTGTAACAAGAAATAGAGGCGAAATTTTGACAAGAGTGAAATATTTCTACTCCAAATTATATGAAAGGGATGATACATGCACTCCAGACATCATGAAAGATACCAGTACCAGAGTTCCTCCAGTCCTTCCAGCAGAAGTTGCACATGCAATCAAGAACATGAAGTGGGGAAAAGCTCCAGGAGAAGATGGAATTACTGTAGACATCATACAAGAAGCAAGTGGAGAAATCGAAACAGTACTCGCCCAAATGTTCACTCGATGCCTTAATGAAGGAAAGATTCCTGAGGATTGGAACACCGCTACAATGATCCTGCTACATAAGAAAGGTGACATTGAGGATCTCGGAAACTACAGACCTATCAGTAGTTTATAAAATCTTTACTAAAGTTCTTTCACACCGCTTGAAGGTAACACTGGACATGGCTCAACCGAGAGAACAAGCTGGATTCAGGAGTGGCTACAGCAAAATAGATCATATCGACGTACTGAGAGAACTAATTGAAAGAGCGAGGGAATATGAACTTCCATTGTGCATGGCTTTTATCGATTATGAAAAAGCCTTTGATTCGGTGAAACCATCAGCAGTTACAATGGCTCTGAAAACCTGCGGTATTGAAGATGCATACATTAATATTATTAATAACATCTATGAAAATGCAAGTGCAAAGATTAGGCTGTTTGAAAATACAACACACGTAAAAATTGGAAAGGGAGTGAGACAAGGTGACACCATATCTCCGAAGCTCTTTAATGCCACATTGGAGGGTGTTTTTCAGTCGCTGAGCTGGGAAAACAAGGGGATAAAGATTAATGGAGATTATCTAACATACCTTCGTTTTGCTGATGACGTAGTCATTTTTGCAACTACCCCATCAGAGCTGCAGAGTATGATCCAGGAACTTGCTGACAAGAGTAAAGAAGTGGGATTAAAAATGAACTTTCAGAAGACAAAAGTGATGTTCAATGCTTTTACAAGAAATGAAGATTTATCGATTGATGGAGAAAAGCTGGAGATAACAGACACGTACGTTTATCTTGGACAGCAGATATCAAGTGAGGGTCACATTGATGAAGAAATTAATCGGCGTACAAAACTTGCCTGGAGAGCTTTTGGAAGAAACAGCATAATTTTCAAGAGCAATATGCCATTATGTCTTAAAAGAAAAGTGTTTGATCAATGCATCCTTCCAGTGCTTACGTATGGTGCAGAGACGTGGACCTTAACTAAAAGAGACATACAAAGGCTGCAGACAACTCAAAGTAGCATGGAGAGGTGCATACTTGGTGTAACCAGGAGAGACAAGAAGAGGAACTCGTGGATCCGAAAAATGACAAGAGTGGAAGACATCATGATCAGAGTTAAATCCCTGAAATGGCAATGGGCTGGACATACTGCCAGAAGGACAGATCATCGATGGACAGCCGAAATTTTAGATTGGATTCCAAGGGACAGGAAAAGACCCAGAAGAAGACCACATGGGAGATGGGTGAATGAAATTCGAAAGTATGCAGGGGTGACATGGAGGAGACTGGCACAAGACAGACCGTTGTGGAGGAAACTTGGGGAGACCTTCGTCCAGCAGTGGATTGATAATGGTTGACAATGATGATGATGATGATATGTATATATATATATTTATATATATATATCACTTAACTTAAAAAAACTGTAACTTAAAAAAACTGTAACTTGCAAACAAATGTATCTGTGGTTGAACTTATTACTATACATAAGTATATATATATATATATATATTCTTAGTCTTCAGTTTTGCTCTTAAGTATATATATATATATACTAAAGAGCAAAACTGAAAACTAAGGAAAAACTTTAGAATTTAAAACGAAAGTTGCAAAATATGAGTCAAAAATATATATGTATTTTTTTGCTTAGGTCTCTTCTTAATAGAATATATATATATATATGGCTTCTTGAATTGGAAGAGGAACTACAAAGGATCAAGTGGGACGTCGTCAGGCTAAGTGAGGTAAGGAGAAAAGGAGAAGATCTCATTGAACTGAAAAGTGGACATCTCTTCTACTATCGTGGGACAGATACTGGCAGAACTAGTGGTGTTGGATTTATAATAAACAAGAAACTGAAGGATAAAGTTGTAGAAGTTGAAAGTTCCTCTGACAGAACTGCACGACTCGTTATCCAACTCTCGAGAAGATACCAGGCTCAGATTATTCAAACTTATGCACCCACCACAAGTCATGCTGAAGAAGAAATTGAAGAATTTTATGAGGAAATTCGTGATCTAAATAATAAAGGTAAGCAGCACTTGAAGATAATTATGGGAGATTTCAATGCAAAAATAGGGCAACGGCAACAGAATGAAACTTCAGTAGGTAAATTCGGTCACGGCAACAGAAACCAGCGTGGAAATGCTCTCGTAGAGTTTGCAGAGGCAGAAGGGTTTTTCATCTTGAACTCCTTTTTCAAGAAAAAGCCACACAGGAAATGGACATGGAGACATCCAAATGGGACGACAAGTGAAATTGATTTTATTATGTGTAACAAAAAATTCGTCATAGAAGACTGCAGTGTGCTAAACAAGTTCAACACAGGCAGTGACCATAGATTGGTGAGATGTAAGATGCACCTCAACACTAAACTCGAAATTAGCAAGCTCATAAGACAAACAAAATGTATTGACATAACCAACCTTAAAAAACACCATAATACCTTCAAATTGGAACTGAAGAACAGATTCTGTGCTTTAGAAGGCCTAACATCGGAAGAAGTGGATATTTCTGAAGTTAACAGAAAAGTAACCAAAGCTCTTATGGAAACAGCAACAAAATTAGCTGGGTCTAAGAACAAATTGCATGTGAACAAATTATCAGGAAAAACCAAAATGTTGATGCAAAAAAGAAGAGTGATGAGGACAACTAAAGAAGATGTGACTTCCAAAGTGGAATATATAGAGCTATGCAAGACAGTACGAAAAAGTATCACTGAAGACGTAAGGAAATTCAACTGTGAACTAGTAAGGAAAGCAATTGAAAACAACCAAAGCCTAAAGATAGCAAAGGGACATCTCAGTAAGGGGAAAAAACAGATTATGGCACTGAGAAAAGAAGATGGTTCTGTAACAAGAAATAGAGGCGAAATTTTGACAAGAGTGAAAGATTTCTACTCCAAATTATATGAAAGGGATGATACATGTACTCCAGACATCATGAAAGGTACCAGTACCAGAGTTCTTCCAGTCCTTCCAGCAGAAGTTGCACATGCAATCAAGAACATGAAGCGGGGAAAAGCTCCAGGAGAAGATGGAATTACTGAAGACATCATACAAGAAGCTAGTGGAGAAATCGAAACAGTACTCGCCCAAATTTTCACTCGATGCCTTAATGAAGGGAAAATTCCTGAGGATTGGAACAACGCTACAATGATCTTGCTACATAAAAAAGGTGACATTGAGGATCTCAGGAACTACAGACCTATCAGCCTCCTATCAGTGGTTTATAAAATCTTCACTAAAGTTCTTTCACACCGCTTGAAGGTGACACTGGACATGGCTCAACCGAGAGAACAAGCTGGATTCAGGAGTGGCTACAGCACAATAGATCATATCCACGTACTGAGAGAACTAATTAAAAGAGCGAAGGAATATGAGCTTCCATTGTGCATGGCTTTTATCGATTATGAAAAAGCCTTTGATACGGGGAAACAATCAGCAGTTGCAATGGCTCTGAAATCCTGCGGTATTGAAGATGCATACATTAATATTATTAATAACATCTATGAAAATGCAAGTGCAAAGATTCGGCTGTTTGAAAATACAACACACATAAAAATTGGAAAAGGAGTGAGACAAGGTGACACCATATCTCCGAAGCTCTTTAATGCCACATTGGAAAATGTCTTTCAATCACTGAACTGGGAAAACAAAGGGATAAAGATTAATGGAGATTATCTAACCCACCTTCGCTTTGCTGATGACATAGTCATTTTTGCAACTACCCCATCAGAGCTGCAGAGTATGATCCAGGAACTTGCTGACAAGAGTAAAGAAGTGGGATTAAAAATTAACACTCAGAAGACAAAAGTGATGTACAATGCTTTTACAAGAAATGAAGATTTATCGATTGATGGAGAAAAGCTGGAGATAACAGACACGTACGTTTATCTTGGACAGCAGATATCAAGTGAGGGTCACATTGGTGAAGAAATTAATCGGCGTACAAAACTTGCCTGGAGAGCTTTTGGAAGAAACAGCATAATTTTCAAGAGCAATATGCCATTATGTCTTAAAAGAAAAGTGTTTGAACAATGCATCCTTCCAGTGCTTACGTATGATGCAGAGACGTGGACCTTAGCTAAAAGAGACATACAAAGGCTGCAGACAACTCAAAGTAGCATGGAGAGGTGCATGCTTGGTGTAACCAGGAGAGATAAGAAGAGGAACACGTGGATCCGGAAAATGACAAGAGTGGAAGACATCATGATCAGAGTTAAATCCCTGAAATGGCAATGGGCTGGACATACTGCCAGAAGAACAGACCATCAATGGACAGCCGAAATTTTAGATTGGATTCCAAGGGACAGGAAAAGACCCAGAAGAAGACCACATGGAAGATGGGTGGATGAAATTCGAAAGTATGCAGGGGTGACATGGAGGAGACTGGCACAAGACAGACCGTTGTGGAGGAAACTTGGGGAGACCTTCGTCCAGCAGTGGATTGATAATGGTTGACAATGATGATGATGATGATACGTATATATATATATTTATATATATATCACTTAACTTAAAAAAACTGTAACTTCCAAACAAATGTATCTGTGGTTGAACTCAATACTATACATAAGTATATCATCATCATCATCATTGTCAACCATTATCAATCCACTGCTGGACGAAGGTCTCCCCAAGTTTCCTCCACAACGGTCTGTCTTGTGCCAGTCTCCTCCATGTCACTCCCGCATATTTACGAATTTCATCCACCCATCTCCCATGTGGTCTTTTTCTGGGTCTTTTCCTGTCCCTTGGAATCCAATCTAAAATTTCGGCTGTCCATCTATGGTCTGTCCTTCTGGCAGTATGTCCAGCCCATTGCCATTTCAGGGATTTAACTCTGATCATGATGTCTTCCACTCTCGTCATTTTTCGGATCCACGAGTTCCTCTTCTTATCTCTCCTGGTTATACCAAGCATGCACCCATATATATATATATGGCTTCTTGAATTGGAAGAGGAACTACATGATATATATATATATATATATATATATATATATATATATATATATATATATATCATCATCATCATCATCATTGTCAACCATTATCAATCCACTGCTAGACGAAGGTCTCCCCAAGTTTCCTCCACAACGGTCTGTCTTGTGCCAGTCTCCTCCATGTCACCCCTGCATACTTTCGAATTTCATCCACAATGATGATGATGATGATGATATATATATATATATATATATATATATATATATATGGGATGTAAGGTCAGGTGATGCGTAACATCACAGCCTCTCCTTGACAAATGTCAACCCCGCCTTCTCGTGGTGCATCCTGTTCTGACTAAAGGGGCTCTGACGACCGCCAATAGCGGTATAACTATACCATCGGGATTAGAGGAAATTCTATCCCACACTCACCAACCCGCTTGGCCAGCGTGGTGAGTTATGGCCAAACCCCTCCAAAATGATTCCACAACTTAAATCTTGGCCCTCAGTCTCCGGCAGCTGGAATGTACCTGGCCAAGGCAGCGGCCAGTGCGACATGAAGGCAGAGGGTGCTAAGAATCCCCGGAGGACCGGACTAGGCTGCCATCTGATGCTGACCTTGGCTACGTACAATGGACGCTCCCTATCTTCTGATTCAAGGCTTCTTGAATTGGAAGAGGAACTACAAAGGATCAAGTGGGACATCGTGGGGCTAAGTGAGGCAAGGAGAAAAGGAGAAGATCTCATTGAACTGAAAAGTGGACATCTCTTCTACTATCGTGGGACAGATACTGGCAGAACTAGTGGTGTTGGATTTATAATAAACAAGAAACTGAAGGATAAAGTTGTAGAAGTTGAAAGTTCCTCTGACAGAGCTGCACGACTTGTTATCCAACTCTCGAAAAGATACCAGGCTCAGATTATTCAAACTTGTGCACCCACCACAAGTCATCCTGAAGAAGAAATTGAAGAATTTTATGAGGAAATTTGTCATCTAAATAATAAAGGTAAGCAGCACTTGAAAATAATTATGGGAGATTTCAATGCAAAAATAGGGCAACGGCAACAGAATGAAACTTCAGTAGGTAAATTCGGTCACGGCAACAGAAACCAGCGTGGAAATACTCTCGTTGAGTTTGCAGAGGCAGAAGGGTTTTTCATCTTGAACTCCTTCTTCAAGAAAAAGCCACACAGGAAATGGACATGGAGACATCCAAATGGGACGACAAGTGAAATTGATTTTATTATGTGTAACAAAAAATTCGTCATAGAAGACTGCAGTGTGCTAAACAAGTTCAACACAGGTAGTGACCATAGATTGGTGAGATGTAAGATGCACCTCAACACTAAACTTGAACGTGGCAAGCTCATAAGACAAACCAAATCTATTGACATAACCAACCTTAAAAAACACCATAATACCTTCAAGTTGGAACTGAAGAACAGGTTCTCTGCTTTAGAAGGCTTAACATCGGAAGAAGTGGACATCTCTGAAGTTAACAGAAAAGTAACCAAAGCTCTTATGGAAACAGCAACAAAATTAGCTGGGTCTAAAAACAAGTTGCATGTAAATAAATTATCAGGAAAAACGAAAATGTTGATGCAAAAAGAAGAGAGATGAGAACAACTAAAGAAGATGTGACTTCCAAAGTGGAATATATAGAGCTATGCAAGACAGTAAGAAAAAGTATCACTGAAGACGTAAGAAAATTCAACTGTGAACTAGTGAGGAAAGCAATTGAAAACAACCAAAGCCTAAAGATAGCAAAGGGACATCTCAGTAAGGGAAGAAAACAGATTATGGCACTGAGAAAAGAAGATGGTTCTGTAACAAGAAATAGAGGCGAAATTTTGACAAGAGTGAAAGATTTCTACTCCAAATTATATGAAAGGGATGATACATGCACTCCAGACATCATGAAAGATACCAGTACCAGAGTTCCTCCAGTCCTTCCAGCAGAAGTTGCACATGCAATCAAGAACATGAAGCGGGGAAAAGCTCCAGGAGAAGATGGAATTACTGTAGACATCATACAAGAAGCAAGTGGAGAAATCGAAACAGTACTCGCCCAAATTTTCACTCGTTGCCTTAATGAAGGAAAGATTCCTGAGGATTGGAACACCGCTACAATGATCCTGCTACATAAGAAAGGTGACATTGAGGATCTCAGAAACTACAGACCTATCAGCCTCCTATCAGTAGTTTATAAAATCTTCACTAAAGTTCTTTCACACCGCTTGAAGGTAACACTGGACATGGCTCAACCGAGAGAACAAGCTGGATTCAGGAGTGGCTACAGCACAATAGATCATATCCACGTGCTGAGAGAACTAATTGAAAGAGCGAGGGAATATGAACTTCCATTGTGCATGGCTTTTATAGATTATGAAAAAGCCTTTGATTCGGTGAAACCATCAGCAGTTACAATGGCTCTGAAAACCTGCGGTATTGAAGATGCATACATTAATATTATTAATAACATCTATGAAAATGCAAGTGCAAAGATTAGGCTGTTTGAAAATACAACACACGTAAAAATTGGAAAGGGAGTGAGACAAGGTGACACCATATCTCCGAAGCTCTTTAATGCCACATTGGAGGGTGTTTTTCAGTCGCTGAGCTGGGAAAACAAGGGGATAAAGATTAATGGAGATTATCTAACCCACCTTCGTTTTGCTGATGACGTAGTCATTTTTGCAACTACCCCATCAGAGCTGCAGAGTATGATCCAGGAACTTGCTGACAACAGTAAAGAAGTGGGATTAAAAATGAACTTTCAGAAGACAAAAGTGATGTTCAATGCTTTTACAAGAAATGAAGATTTATCGATTGATGGAGAAAAGCTGGAGATAACAGACACGTACGTTTATCTTGGACAGCAGATATCAAGTGAGGGTCACATTGATGAAGAAATTAATCGGCGTACAAAACTTGCCTGGAGAGCTTTTGGAAGAAACAGCATAATTTTCAAGAGCAATATGCCAGTATGTCTTAAAAGAAAAGTGTTTGATCAATGCATCCTTCCAGTGCTGACGTATGGTGCAGAGACGTGGACCTTAACTAAAAGAGACATACAAAGGCTGCAGACAACTCAAAGAAGCATGGAGAGGTGCATACTTGGTGTAACCAGGAGAGATAAGAAGAGGAACTCGTGGATCCGAAAAATGACAGGAGTGGAAGACATCATGATCAGAGTTAAATCCCTGAAATGGCAATGGGCTGGACATACTGCCAGAAGGACAGATCATCGATGGACAGCCGAAATTTTACAGATTGGATTCCAAGGGACAGGAAAAGACCCAGAAGAAGACCACATGGGAGATGGGTGGATGAAATTCGAAAGTATGCAGGGTATATATCATCATCATCATCACCATTGTCAACCATTATCAATCCACTGCTGGACGAAGGTCTCCCCAAGTTTCCTCCACAACGGTCTGTCTTGTGCCAGTCTCCTCCATGTCACTCCTGCATACTTTCGAATTTCATCCACCCATCTCCCATGTGGTCTTCTTCTGGGTCTTTTCCTGTCCCTTGGAATCCAATCTAAAATTTCGGGTGTCCATCGATGATCTGTCCTTCTCGCAGTATGTCCAGCCCATTGCCATTTCAGGGATTTAACTCTGATCATGATGTCTTCCACTCTTGTCATTTTTCGGATCCACGAGTTCCTCTTCTTATCTCTCCTGATTACACCAAGTATACACCACTCCATGCTTTTTTGAGTTGTCTGCAGCCTTTGTATGTCTCTTTTAGCTAAGGTCCACATCTCTGCACCATACGTAAGCATTGGAAGGATGCATTGATCAAACACTTTTCTTTTAAGACATAATGGCATATTGCTCTTGAAAATTATGCTGTTTCTTCCAAAAGCTCTCCAGGCAAGTTTTGTACGCCGATTAATTTCTTCATCAATGTGACCCTCACTTGATATCTGCTGTCCAAGATAAACGTACGTGTCTGTTATCTCCAGCTTTTCTCCATCAATCGATAAATCTTCATTTCTTGTAAAAGCATTGAACATCACTTTTGTCTTCTGAAAGTTCATTTTTAATCCCACTTCTTTACTCTTGTCAGCAAGTTCCTGGATCATACTCTGAAGCTCTGATGGGGTAGTTGCAAAAATGACTACGTCATCAGCAAAACGAAGGTGGGTTAGATAATCTCCATTAATCTTTATCCCCTTGTTTTCCCAGCTCAGCGACTGAAAAACACCCTCCAATGTGGCATTAAAGAGCTTCGGAGACATGGTGTCACCTTGTCTCACTCCCTTTCCAATTTTTACGTGTGTTGTATTTTCAAACAGCCTAATCTTTGCACTTGCATTTTCATAGATGTTATTAATAATATTAATGTATGCATCTTCAATACCGCAGGTTTTCAGAGCCATTGTAACTGCTGATGGTTTCACCGAATCAAAGGCTTTTTCATAATCGATAAAAGCCATGCACAATGGAAGTTCATATTCCCTCGCTCTTTCAATTAGTTCCCTCAGCACGTGGATATGATCTATTGTGCTGTAGCCACTCCTGAATCCAGCTTGTTCTCTCGGTTGAGCCATGTCCAGTGTTACCTTCAAGCAGTGTGAAAGAACTTTAGTGAAGATTTTATAAACTACTGACAGGAGGCTGATAGGTCTGTAGTTTCCAAGATCCTCAATGTCACCTTTCTTATGTAGCAGGATCATTGTAGCGGTGTTCCAATCCTCAGGAATCTTTCCTTCATTAAGGCATCGAGTGAAAATTTGGGCGAGTACTGTTTCGATTTCTCCACTTGCTTCTTGTATGATGTCTACAGTAATTCCATCTTCTCCTGGAGCTTTTCCCCGCTTCATGTTCTTGATTGCATGTGCAACTTCTGCTGGAAGGACTGGAGGAACTCTGGTAGTGGTATCTTTCATGATGTCTGGAGTGCATGTATCATCCCTTTCATATAATTTGGAGTAGAAATCTTTCACTCTTGTCAAAATTTCGCCTCTATTTCTTGTTACAGAACCATTTTCTTTTCTCAGTGCCATAATCTGTTTTCTTCCCTTACTGAGATGTCCCTTTGCTATCTTTAGGCTTTGGTTGTTTTCAATTGCTTTCCTCACTAGTTCACAGTTGAATTTCCTTACGTCTTCAGTGATACTTTTTCTTACTGTCTTGCATAGCTCTATATATTCCACTTTGGAAGTCACATCTTCTTTAGTTGTCCTCATCTCTCTTCCTTTTTGCATCAACATTTTCGTTTTTCCTGATAATTTATTTACATGCAACTTGTTCTTAGACCCAGCTAATTTTGTTGCTGTTTCCATAAGAGCTTTGGTTACTTTTCTGTTAACTTCAGAGATGTCCACTTCTTCTGGTGTTAGGCCTTCTAAAGCAGAGAACCTGTTCTTCAGTTCCAACTTGAAGGTATTACGGTGTTTTTTAAGGTTGGTTATGTCAATAGATTTTGTTTGTCTTATGAGCTTGCCACGTTCAAGTTTAGTGTTGAGGTGCATCTTACATCTCACCAATCTATGGTCACTACCTGTGTTGAACTTGTTTAGCACACTGCAGTCTTCTATGACGAATTTTTTGTTACACATAATAAAATCAATTTCACTTGTCGTCCCATTTGGATGTCTCCATGTCCATTTCCTGTGTGGCTTTTTCTTGAAGAAGGAGTTCAAGATGAAAAACCCTTCTGCCTCTGCAAACTCAACGAGAGTATTTCCATGCTGGTTTCTGTTGCTGTGACCGAATTTACCTACTGAAGTTTCATTCTGTTGCCGTTGCCCTATTTTTGCATTGAAATCTCCCATAATTATTTTCAAGTGCTGCTTACCTTTATTATTTAGATGACAAATTTCCTCATAAAATTCTTCAATTTCTTCTTCAGGATGACTTGTGGTGGGTGCATAAGTTTGAATAATCTGAGCGTGGTATCTTTTCGAGAGTTGGACAACAAGTCGTGCAGCTCTGTCAGAGGAACTTTCAACTTCTACAACTTTATCCTTCAGTTTCTTGTTTATTATAAATCCAACACCACTAGTTCTGCCAGTATCTGTCCCACGATAGTAGAAGAGATGTCCACTTTTCAGTTCGATGAGATCTTCTCCTTTTCTCCTTACCTCACTTAGCCCCATGATGTCCCACTTGATCCTTTGTAGTTCCTCTTCCAATTCAAGAAGCCTTGAATCAGAAGATAGGGAGCGTCCATTGTACGTAGCCAAGGTCAGCATCAGATGGCAGCCTAGTCCGGTCCTCCGGGGATTCTTAGCACCCTCTGCCTTCATGTCGCACTGGCCGCTGCCTTGGCCAGGTACATTCCAGCTGCCGGAGACTGAGGGCCAAGATTTAAGTTGTGGAATCATTTTGGAGGGGTTTGGCCATAACTCACCACGCTGGCCAAGCGGGTTGGTGAGTGTGGGATAGCATTTCCTCTAATCCCGATGGTATAGTTATACCGCTATTGGCGGTCGTCAGTTCCGGGACTTTTGGATTTTTTTCTAGGACATACGATCCAAACACTCTTACTTAAAATATAGTGAAACCATAGGTCTGGTCAACCTGTAGCCTACAACAAACAACTTCCTACACGCTTGGGCAAACTTAAAACAGAATGTTAAAAATGATGTCTGCTGCAGCTAATCAGAAACTTAGAATCACAGATAAATACTGAAATACCAAAACTGTCACTGAAAACGTGACCAGGTTTAATATCTACTAAACTTTTATATATATACTACACTGATGAGAAAAATTTATTTTTCTACTTTGGCTTCAGTTCAATTATTGAAGTAAATTACAGAATGAAAAAACTCCATAAAACTCAAAAATACATAAGTCTGTAGCATTACTTTTGAAATACTTTCTTATACCACACAATCAATACATAAAATACTATTTACACTGCTGGAGACCCAAAATGCAACACCAAGAAGGGCACGAGATAGCAAAGCCAGATTTACTGGACACATAACAACAGATACAAAAATGAAACGATTGAGCTTACAGGCTCGTGTGACTTGTGGAACATGCAGACATCAATAGTTCGTGTGGCCCCCATGGCTGGTAATATGCTACACGCCGCAGCATCGAACGAAAGAGGCTTTGGATGTGGGCTTGGGGTATGTCAGTCCAGGCTGCTTCCACACGTTGCCACAGTTCATCAGGCGTAGCCGCGGGTGGTGCTTGCCGGGCCACTCGGTTGCCGATCAGCGACCAGATGTGTTCGATGGGCGACATATCAGGAGAACAGGCAGGCCACGGCAGCAGTGACACCTGGTGGGCCGTGAAGAATTGTTGCACGATGCGTGCCACGTGCAGGCGCACATTATCCTGTTGAAACGTGGCCGCTGGCAGGTCCTGCAGGTAAGGGAGGACTACCGTCAATGCTCGTCGCACAAGATGCCGGTCCTCTCGTTCGGTGGTGTGCCGCGGCAGCGGCAATCGCTCACGTCGGTCCGTCCGTCCCTCCTGCACCCACCGAATTCATACTCGCCTCACTGTGTCTGGATGTTGTCCCACACGGGCGACGATGTCTCGGTACGATAAATCACTGTCACGATAAGCCATTATTCGTCCTCTATCGAACTCCGAAACGTGCTGGAATGACTGCCATATTCTGTGACGAAGCATCAGAAAACTTCCCACGCACAGGTCTGGCAGCACAACACACTTCCACTACTTACACCCCCACCCCCTTCTGTGCACCCTTTTTATAGTGCTTCTCGGTGGCGTGCCGGGCGCACATGATTTGCATATGCCCTGCAATGCTAATCGTTTGCATGTCCTCTCGTGTGCAACCCATGCTGCGAATTTCAGGCCAATCGGATGCTTCCTTCTTGGTGTTGCATTTTGGGTGGCCAGCAGTGTATATTTAATTATTTTGAAATAATGCTTACATTGGAAATTTAAGGGTAAGCAAAGGTGAAATATTTGGAACTTTTTCAAAGGACCAAAGGGATTGTTATTTCTTAAACACATAATCATGGGAGCAAGTATTTATGTTACATTTTATTTAGGGAAAGAATTGTCAACATAATATTGATGCTGTACTACGTTTTAAATTTGTACTTGCCAGCAACAAAGTATGCACAAAAATTTCCAATGTGAAATGAAAGAGAATAATGGGAAAACCTTAAACCCAAGGGCGGTGCACAATTGCATTCATTGTAATCAAGTCAATCAAACTGGGCATGATTAGAAAACTAATTATAAAAGATGCAAAGTGATTAGTCTGCTAAAAAAATACTAATAAACAATTAGATTTGAGTTTCTGATATTAGAAAGCAATCTGATCTTATGGCAATTTTTTATATAAAGCATTCATTAACAAATTTCAGTAAAGGTCAAAATAACCCACAAAAAAAATCAGCTACTTATTTCCATTAGTAGCTAAAAAGTACATTACAAAAATTAACACATGGCACAAAAAATGTTTCTCGTAGCAGAAGGAAGGTATCAGAGACAAAGATTTTCAAATTGAACGAAGAGATATAGAAGGAAGAGATTCAAAGAAGAGATATAGAAGGAAACATGATATAACTCCATGCCTTTCAAGCAGAAAAAATTTGCATAATGGAAAAGTTGAAAACAGGAAAAAAGTATTCTTAACAGCAAAAGCTATGCTAAGGAAAAAGAACTTTTCAAATATGTCTCCCAGAAGCAAAGATAGCAAGAAAAACGTTTTGACCTTTACAACCCCTAGGGGGAAAGTTGTACATTATTTGAAGAGGATCTTCTTATTAAAGCAAAAAATCTTGTTCACTCTCCATCTTTATTACAGCGAATGGCATACAGTAAAAAAAGAAATTTCTCAATACGGTTTTTAGAGGCAGAGATAGGCTGCAAACGGAAGTACACAAACACCACCTAGGCAGAATTGTGAGCCACAAACCTCCTCAAATACAAACCTAAAGTGTTCCATACGGTAAATAGTATCTGGTGTTGAAAGAATTGTTTTAATCAGACATTTAGAAGTACAGATATTGAGAAAAATAGATTAAATATTTGCGCCCCCTAGTGGCGAAATTGTGCATTTTTTGGGAAGAAAATACACACAAGGAGTTTTCATAGTTAGTAGTATCTGATCGAAACAGAATATTTTTCAGTCGGATTTTTAGTCCCGAAGATATTGCTGTAAACGGAAACATGAACTCACACCCTCTAATTGCGTACTTGTGCGTTAATATTTGAAATTATATGAGAAACAGTTCGCGCTGAAAATGTTCTCCAACAAAGAAAGAATTTTTCAAATTAGACTCCTAGAAACAGAGATACGGACAAAAATAAGATATATGTGTATGCCCCTGGTGGCAAAATTATGCACTATTTTAGGCAGGAGGAATTCTCAAAAGGTTTCCGAGGTGAGCGGTACTGGTCCACGGAAGAATTTCTTCAATCGAGTTTCCAGCTCAGATTTTGTTGCAAATACATCAGAAGCAAAAATAATCACTTACACCCTCTGGTGACCAAACCATTCTTCATCAAAAATGAGAAATTATATGCAAAACATTTTCCCTCAAGAGCTGTATTCGACGCAGGAAGATTTTTTTTCAAATCGGACTTTTAGAAGCGAAGATATAGGGGAAATAGCAATTTACCTTTAACCTTTACGCCCCCTAGCGGAAAATGTATGCATTATTTGAAAAAGGGACTAACTAAAACAGTCCAAAGTTGTGCATCGAAAAAAAAAAACCGGAACGCATGGATCATCATTCTCACATTTTGAGCTTCCCAATACAAAAAGAATTTTACAAATCAAACTAGAGACATGGTCTCCCCGACAAAGTGATAACAATAAGAACAACGCAAAAGGTATTAATACCGCAGCTTCAATTCACCTCGCACTTTGCACAGTGTGAGGAGGAAAATTTGTCAGACATAAGTTATGTCAGTAGAAAAATCCTCAACTACAAAACATTGCACAGGGACAAAAGGCAGGAACTGATAAAAAAAATTCCAGGACATGTAACAGAATTTTAGGACTTTTCCAGGATTTCCAGGATGCATACGAACCATGTAACCACCCTTGGCCCGGATGACAGCTGCAAGATGGCGTGGCATGGACACAATGAGACCCTGGAAGGTTGCCCAAGGCACACATGCACATTCGGACTGCAGCAAAACATGGAGGTCCCAAAGATAACATAGTTGTGGGTTAGCATATCGAACCTGTCAATGCAAATAGTCCCACAAGTGCTCTTTGGGATTGAGGTCAGGCGATTCTGCCGGCCAAGGGAGAATAGAGACATCGCTGGAACCAGTTATGCACCCCCTTAACGATGTGGCAGGGTGAATAGTCTTGTCGGTAGACACCATTACCACCAGGGTAAACATCCAACATGAAGGGATGCATGCGGTCAGCAAGGTTGGACAGGTAGCCATTGGCATTCAGGTACCCATCCAGTGGTACCAGTGGTCCCAGGTCATACCAGGAAAACATCCCCGAGATATACACACTGCCACCACTGGCCTGTACTTGACTGACATGCATGTCTGGGTGTTGGTTCTCGTGTGTCTGAAGCAGTATCCGCCATCTCCCGTCGCTTCCATAGAGTAGAAACCTCGATTCGCCGAAAAAGGCAACCTTTTTCACTCTTCCATTGTCCAATGACGATAGTCCCATGTGAACTGCAGGCAGCGTTGCCGATGGACCTGGGTTAACATGGGCACCTTGACGCAGCGTCGACTCTGGAGAACCATGCATAACAGGGTTCACTCTACTGTTATCTGGGACACTCGCCTGGATGCCCCAGTGTTCATTTATGTGGTCAATTGCTGCATTGTTGCACGTTGATCGTCTTCCTCCAGAGACTCCAACCTTCCCAAAAAAATTATAGTAAAGGCTAAAAACATCAGTAGTTTCTTGTTCTTTTCAGAAGTTAATGCTACAAAAATCAGTAGTTTTTTTGCTTTTTTCTGTAGTAATGAATAAAATGGTATTATGTGCTCTGTAACAAACACAATGTCAGGGCTGAGCACAACCACATAGCTCCAAAATAGTTGAAAAAGTGACAATTTTTCTGAAAAAAGTAACGAAAAAGTCGAAAAAAATTTCTAAAAAAAGTAACGAAAAAGTCGAAAAAAATTTCTAAAAAAAGTAACCAAAAAAATGACTAAAATTTTACAAAATATAGCCAAAAAAGTAACTCACCCCCATAATAATTGCTTACCTATCAAGCAGAGGTCATTATGGGTAACAGACACCTTGGAATAGTTAATAAGCAATTTTACTGTTTCCTTTTTATTTACACATTCTGAAAAGAAAAATGCCCCCCCCCAACTTATCACTTCCTGTTCTCATAAAGTGGTGCAGGCTGAAGAATTTAAATTTTTTTCAAGACCATCAGGGTGGAAAGTGGAGCATTATCCAGCATATTAATTTTTTCCTGACTGAGAACAGGCAACCTGCAAAGATTATGCGAAAGAAAATTTTATAATTTAGGCCTGATCTATATTATTTATATTAATGTAGTGGAAAATTTGACATCCTGTACTGTTGTGAAATACAATTTTTATAAAGTTTAATTTTTCCCCTTTTTGGCCAAAAAGTCATTTATAAAAGATTTCCTTTTTTCAACATGACGTTGAAGCATATCAACTGCGCTTTTGTGTTTAAGTTCTTCACTTCTGACAGATTTCACTCCTTCTGGCATTGCCTGTGCTAGATGTCCCTATTTCGGGGGTGCACACAGAATTTCCTCAAGGGGGGTCCAACAACAAAAAATGCATGGGACAAATGAAACTAGAAATTGGGCGCGCGCGCGCACACACACACACACACACACACACACACACACACACACACACACACACATATGGATTATATATGTATATATATATATACGTGTGTGTGTGTGTGGATTCTTTTGTTAGCATAAATCAGCACTGATGTGTTCACAGGTTAAAAAACCTTACTCTTTTGAATAAGTCTGCTAAATTAAATGTGCTCTCATGTCCTAAACGGATGGAAATCAACAGATACAAATATCAAGCACAGGTGCAGACCTTTTAAACAGAAAATAGTGTGTTTACACCCAGGCCTTTATCTTGTGTATCCCCCTCCCCTCATAGGAGGAATGCCCATTAGTACCTCATATGTAACTGAGGCCCGAGCCATGGAGAAATTTCCTGGAAAAGATTATGGGAACAGGAGAGACTGGGAGAGTGATGGATTCCTGGTTCCTCAAACACCCTGGGGTTTCACTAATTCCCTGCTTCAATGCTTGCCATCGTCAGCCATCCAAAACAGATGCAGCATTCCTAAGGCAAAAGAGCACTCTGATTTCTGTGATTGATACAATCACACCACAGCCAGCCCATTTCTATAAACACATGCACAGAAAGATTTTTTATTTTTTTTATTTTGCCGTAGTCGGAATAAGGTATTTTAAAATTCGGGGGGTATGGGGGGGTCCTGACCCAATGGACCCACCCCGTGTGTGCACCCCTGACCTCATCCATACTGTTACTTCTCAAAGCCTTTTTACGCTTTCCAACTGTAGGTTGAAGAAGCGTATATGCTCCAGCTTCGTCCGTCTGTCCGCACGATAAGTGGCGTAAAAATGGTTCGATTTCGATGAAATTTTACTATGTGGTAGGGGATCACCTGGGGACGAACTCTATTGAAAATGGGATAAATGGGATCAAAGGTCACGGCGTAGGAGCGGGATCCTTCCATTGCCCTTATGCGTCATAACTTGCGTAAATATGGTTCGATTTCAATGAAAGTTTACTATGTGGTAGGGGACCACCTGGAGACGAACCCTATTCAAAATGGGTGAAGTGGGATCAAAGGTTAGGATATAAGAGCGGGATGCATTCCATTGCCCTTATGCGTCATAACGTGCGTAAAAATGGTTTGATTTTGATGAAATTTCAGTATGTGGTAGGGGACCATCTGGGGACGAACCCTGTTGAATGTGGACGAAATGGGATCAAAGGTCAGGACATAGGAATGCGATCCATTCCATCGCTCTTATCCCATATTATTAAGGTGGACGTCAAGTAATTTTGCTTCCTATACTTCCAATGGAAAAACTTTTGTGCACATTTTCTTCACAATTAATGTGTTCCCAAGGATGAAAATTTAAACATCGATTAAAATAACTTTAATACTTGGAATACTTAATATTTTCTAAAACATAACCATAATTACGTTAAAAATCAATAACTTTTCCTTTGGTGGTGTTGAAACCAGAAAAAGGATGGCGCGACCTGTACTTTGATGACGTCAGTAGACAAACAAATGTTGGATTGCATAATTATGTTTATGTTTTAGAAAATATTAAGTATTTCAAGTTATAAAATGAAGCTATTTTAATTGATGTTCAAATTTTCATCCTTGTGAACGCATTAATTGTCCAGAAAAAAGATGGCACGACCTGTATTTTCATGACGTCAGCAGACAAAAAAATGTTGGATTGCATAATTATGGTTATGTTTTAGAAAATATTAAGTATTCCAAGTTATAAAATGAAGATATGTTAATCGATGTTCAAAGTTTCATCCTTGGGAACGCATTAATTGGGAAGAAAATGTGTACAGAAATTTTTCCATTCGAAGTACAGGAAGCAAAATTACTTGACGTTCACCTTAAAGGAGCAATTCTTGTATGTACGTAAATTTTATTTTGAAAACGGCTCCGAGGATTTTGATGAAAGTCGTTAACCTACAGTTTTCTGATACTAGAAATCGATTTAGCTTGATCTCGACTTTAAGAAAATTTGTTTAGTGGGTTAAATAACCACCTCGAATAACCAAGTTTGTAGTGTGGTGTCATGGCGTCGCCCCATTAGATGTTGGCGCGCAGTCATGCCATCTATCTCATTACGTCACGCGTTGTTTGTGGATCCTATTAAAGTTTTATGACGTCACACCTTGCTAGCAGATGGTCGTGATTCCCATCTGCCTCATTACGTCACGCGTTGTGTGCGTATGTTTGTCCGCATGATAACTTGCGTAAAAATCGTTCGATTTCGATGAAATTTTAGTATGTGGTAGGGGAACACCTGGGAAGGAACCCTATTGAAAGTGAACGAAATGGGGTCAAAGATCAGGACATAAGAGCGGGATCCATTCCACTGCTCTTATGCGTCATAACTAATGTAAAAAAGGTTCGATTTCGATTAAATTTTAGTATGTGGTAGGAGACCACCTGAGGACAAACCCTATTGAAAATTGGCAAAATGGGGGTCAAAGGTCAGGACATAGGAGCGGAATCACTTCCATCGCCATTATGAGTCGTAACTTACGTAAAAATGTTTCGATTTGGATGAAATGTTGGTATATTGTAGGGACCTTCCTGGGGACGAATCCTATTGAAAATGAGCAAAATGGGGTGAAAGGTTAAGATACAGGAACGGGATCTATTCCATAGCGCTTATGCATCATAACTTAACGTAAAATTGCTTCGATTGCGACAAAACTTTATCATGTTATTTCAGATATATACTGAACCAGTTCTGTTGAATATCATCCAAATGGATCAAAGGTCAGGGCACAGGGGTGAGATTTATTCCACAGCCATTTTCCTCATAACTTGAGTAATAGCTTGAGTAATGATTTCTAGTATATTGGAAAGTGTATCATAATCAATGCATTGCATGATTTTACTAACTTGTTAAGCCTTTCATTTGCTTCATGAAATAGTGTGTCAGAAGCTTTTCTCTTTGTTGCTTCTTGTTGCTTTTGGGCTTTTAGGCTCTCTTCCATCTTTTCAATAGCCTCTTGGTCTTCAGAGAATTTTTGAGTTAATTCCATTTCTTTAGCTCTTTTTCCTCTTCTTCCTTCTTCTTTTGGTGTTTTTCATCTTCATCCCTTTTTGTCTCCTCCAAGTATGACTTGTAGCTTTTTGCGGAACTATGAGCCAAGGCAAGCAGCTCTTTAGTAAGGGGAACAAACTCAGGTTTGCCATTATAAATTTTTAGAGCATTACTCAAGGTGAGTCTTGCATTTAATGTACGAACACTCATTGAAGCCCTGTCATCACTCAGTATTCTTCCTGAAAGTGAAAAACCCCTTTCTACATCAGCACTTCAATGTGATATAGCTAAACAAGCTTTTAGTAATCTTGTTACAGTCGGGTATTTTGGACTCCCAGAAGCACTGTCACGAAGGTTGAAAAAATGTTACCAGTAGTGGTCAATACAGATTCCTTTTCCTCCCTCACAAATATCAGATTCATTCTCATTCACAGGAACCCCAGGTTCTTCTTCCAGTTGCAGTACTTTCCATTCAAGTAGTTGGTCAATACAAACTGGATAGCATGGAAATGCTTGGCCTAATTTCACGATGTCACTACAGCTACGTTCTGACTTCCTTTCTTCACACTTGAGACATCAAAAATATTGCAAAAGCTGATGTGAATCTCCTAGTCCAGTTTGCTTAATTATATGTCTACAAGCACTAACAAAATGTTTCTGCACTTGTCTGCAAAAAACAATTTGGTCTTTTTCTGGAAGTTTGGCTAATTCTTTCTCCACATCATCACTGCATATGATCTCTGTAATCGGGGTTAGGTTTTGGGAATCTTCAAGTAGGCTAAAATCCACATTGTTGCTTGCCATTGCTTTAGGGGTGCATATCCGCCCAAAGAGGGTATAGACAAGTGACTTCAGCGAATCATACATTACATGAATCAAAGGTTCACTTCTCTGGAAAAGTTTTGCAAACTTTGTAAATATGTGGACACTACTGGGTAACAAAAAAAAAAAATTGAGCCTTCGTTGTTTGATCTTTCAAATAACTTACCCTACTATCTTTTTGTAACTCTTTGTATTCATTTAATTGAGCGGTTCTTTGGCACATGTTTTAGGAAATACTGCACAATGGCACCCCACTGTTCTAATAGTCTCTAAGCAGCAGCCTCCAGGGTCAACCATCTTGATGGGACATGTTTGATAAAGTGGTGGGTTAGAAGTCTTAAACCTTTTTGGATTTTCTCAAAATCTTCCAACCTCAATGGCCACCCATTGAAGAAATAATACACTGATATTATCAGTTCCAAAACATTTTCACCCAGATCCTGAAGTCCTTTGTGAAATGCACTGTGTTTAACATGAAGGTTGCATAACTGTTTTATTAACATTAGGACCATAGCAGCTGAGGGCAATCAGATTTTGGTGGGTGGGGGTGGGGGCAGCTGAGCATTATCCAGTGCAGCACATAAGTTACTGTGTATAACTATTCCTGTCGCTTAACCTATAAAGAAAGTTTCCAAGTGTTGAGAAACCACTTCATTTTTTGAGACTGACCAGAAGCAAATTTGGGTTTGTAATTCCTTTTTTCCAGCACTATTCGTTGTTTCATCAAAACTCAAAACATAGAAAGATGGTTTAAAACTCAGGCTTCACGTGACAATAACACGTAAACATATAAAACGAGCGAAACACACAGAGTCACGTACGGTAAAAGGTTTGTTTAGCGGTAGCTTTCGGTCATCCTATGACCTTGATCACCCGTGATCGACTGGCTGCCAGAACTATAATTTGAAGTTGGGGTGTTGGAAATGTTGCCAGATTTTAGAAGAGAAATCCAAATAAATGGGATTTGGTGAGGGGTCTCTGAATTGCAGTTTTTGGTGAACAAAATTTCAATGCTCTCTTGGAAATGCAGAGATGCCTTGTTGATGAAAGAGGAAACTTTTTTGGTTTCTTTCCAAATGGGAACTGCAGAGGTGTCTTCAAGGGTTAGTGCAGATAAAGCTGTCTTTGGAAGACCATTGGAAACATCTTTTTTGTGTTCACCAAGTCTTGTTTTGATACTTCGGTATGTGCTTCCAATATACACTGAGATACCAGAGGAAGTTGAAATGGGAATAGCATAAACTCCAGGGGTGTCCAAGGGTGAGACAGGATCCCTGTCTTTAAGCAGGCACATTACTGCAGAAGGGTTTAGTTTTATTGTGAGAGTGTAGCCCATAGCTTTGAAAAGTTAACACATCTTATAAGAGAAGGATCCATGGAAAGGGATGGAACCAATGAATAGTGGTTTTTCCATTATTATTGGTGAGAGCGCAGACAGATTTTTCAAGTGGAATTTTGGAGGAATATTTGAATTGTAGGTGGGAATTAATGGACTTTGGTAATTTTCTTTATGGTGTCAATTTCTTCATTGAAGGAAGATTTTGGAATCAGGACTGGGAATGTTTCTGTAATCGCTGCATACACGTGGCAAAACTCTTTTGTCACCTATCGTTTCTGTTGAACTGCAAGTCTTCAATGGTCTTTCCTCAAGTTTTTCAAGTATGTAAACCTATTTTTTCCGGACCGAGGAGCATCGTTCAGGTCAAAATCACCAGCACGGAATTTTGCGAACCACCGCTGGCACTGCCATTCTTGTAGAGCATTATCACTGTACACTTTACGCAACTTTTCACAAGGCTTGACGTGTGTTCTTTCCTTTACGGAAGGAAAACAGTAAAATATGGCGAAAATGCACAGTTTGGTCTTCCATCTTCAACTTGATGTCAAATCTCTGCAAATCAACCAAATCACTCACTATTCCTTTTAGAATGCAGCTAGAACTGGCACCTGTTGAATGCCATAGCGATAACAGAACTGCGCATGCCTCTAGTACTTCCAAAACTACCCAACCGCCATCGGATGCCACAATACGTCATGACTTTTCCGACAACCCAATTCATATTTCAATCACCAATATATTCACACATATACTATGGAAAATCGTACTCTTGGTCAAAAGAGTGTGATAGATTTTGTTGTTTACAATCAGCATCTGAAATACTTAGTTTTAGACACTCATGTGATGAGAGGTGCGGATGTTGGCTCTGATCATTACTTGGTAGTGTCACGAGTGAAACTGAATGTTGGTTGGAGGAAAACGAATAGGAAGAGGCCCAGGCTGGAAAGAATAAAGGTTGAAAGGCGCCCTGAAAATCACCAGCATTTTTCTAACGTACTCAGAGAACGGCTGAAGTTTTTCTTGTGAGAGGGATGTAGAAAAGAAGTGGGAATGTTTTAAGAACTGTGTGATCACTGCTGCTGAAGAGATCTGTGGCATTACAATAGTGGGTAACAATAGAGGTGATGCTTGGTGAAATAGTGAGATTGAAGAGGCAGTAAAGAGAAAGAAGGAAGCCTATTTGGGGATGTTGCAAGGTAGAGTCTCTGTGGATGAATATTGCTGTAAGAAGCGTTAAGCCGCTAAGCTGGTTCGCCAGAGTAAGGCAAAAGATAGGAAGGTGAAGGTGGAAAGGCATGAATTGGCTTTTTGGAAAGATAGGAAGTCTTTCTGAAAGTACATGAGACTCAGGAAAAATAGGGGAAACAAAGTGTTAAGTTGTGTGAAGAATAGGGTTGGGGAAATGATATGGGAGCCCAATGAGTTAAGTGAACGATGGGGTGAATACTTCTGTGAGTTATGAGATCAGGAAAGCAAAGATGATTCTGAGACAAATGCAGATGATGGCACAGTGAAGGAGGATGAGAGCACAGGAGGGATCTCAAGAGAAGAAGTGTGTAAAGATCTAAAATCTCTTCAGAATGGTAAGGCTCCAGGAGTTGATGGCATAACTGCCGAGATGTTGAAATATGGTGGTGACTCTGTAATTAATTGGCAAACTGAAATTTGCCAGTTGTGCTGGGAGTTAGGAATGGTCCCTCGGGATTGGAAGGATGCTATCATTGTTCCCTTGTATAAGGGAAAAGGTGATCAGACTGACTGCAAGAACTATCATGTATTAGCCTATTAAGCGTGCCAGGGAAAGTATTTGGCAAGGTCGTTATTGAAAAAGTAAGGGATCTTACATCAGAGAAAGTGTGGGATGTTCAGAGTGGTTTTATGCCTGGTAAAGGCTGCACTAACCAGATTTTTGCATTACGCACGAGGATTGAAAAGTATCTGGCTGTTGGTAATAAAGTTTTTGCTGCCTTCATAGATTTAGAGAAAGCTTATGACCAAGTAAATAGGACACTTTTGTGGAAGGTATTGAATGAATAAGGTGTTACTGGGAATCTACTTAATAGTGTAAAACCCATGTATGCTGTCAGTAGAGCCTGTGTACGAGTGAATGGTGTTTTATCAAAATGGTTTTTTATTGGTGCAGGATTCAGGCAAGGTTGTGTAATGTCTCTATGGCTGTTTAATATATTTATAGATGCGTGCATGCGTGATGCCAAACTAGATAACACTGGTTTATGTCTTGGTGATATCCGTGTGTGCAGATTGCTGTATGCTGATGACACTGTCCTGTTGGCAGAGAGCAAAAATGAGTTGCAGAGTATGTTGACTCGGATGCACGAAGTTTGCATGAAATTCAAACTGAGTATAAATAAGGGAAAAACCAACGTTATGGTTTTTGAGAGAGGAACTGGTAGCACTGAATGTAATGTAAGTTTAAATGGCACTGTGATTGACCAGGTGAGTGAGTTTGTGTATTTAGGAAGCATGTTTGACAGAGAGAACAAATTGGATGGTGAAATTAGTAGACGAGTGAATTCTTCATTGAAAGTCATGGCTGCTCTGGGAGGTTTACACAGGAATGATGGGTTCTCAAGAGAGTCCCGTATAGCTGTGTATGAGAGTGTAATTGTTCCTACTTTAATGTATGGCAGTGAAACCTGGGTACTGCAGAAGAAACATGGGGGTTGTTTGTGTGCTGGAGAAATGCCTTACTTATGGGGGGTTTGTGGCAAAACACGTTCTGATTATGTGAGGAATGAAGATGTGTTGCAATTGTGTGATGTGAAGAAAAATGTTGTTAGCAAGGTGGAGACTAATATGTTTTGGTGGTTTGGCCATGTTGAAAGAATGAGTGATGAGATGCATACTAAGAAAATCTTTTTAGCTCAAGTGGCAGGAAGGAAAGGCAGAGGAAGGCCAAGGAAGTAATGGGAGGATCAGATTCAGGAGTGTCTGCATGAGAAACAAATTATGAGTATGAAGTATAGAAGATCTTGTATATGGCGTGTAATGGATGTCAGCGAAGCCCGAGTTGTATGTCAAGATCGCTGTAAGTGGAGAAATTAGATACGGCAACGGTAAGTAAAAACTATCTGTTAGTTTGTATTTCTTTTGGAGCTAACCTCTGAATCTCACAGAACAGCTTAGTGATATGTATGTAATTTGTGAAATGACATTTCCCAGGCATGAAAATGGGCAGTGATAGAAAAAGCTGAACTTCCACACGTGCGCCGAGAGGAGGAGGGGGGGGCAACAAAGTGCTGAATCTTGCATTTCACTCTCTAATACATATAACCATGACATTTAGGTATTGGTCACATTTGGTCACATGCCTGCCAACTAAGTAGATTTAATGTATGTATTTTGTTTCAAGAAAATTAAATATATAGTACAATATAATGTAATGGGGAAAATTGCTGATGAGGTCATATGCATAGAAAATCACTCAGCTTAGTACAAAACGATGTTTTTAATCAAATGAGGAAATTCATCAAATGTCTTTATAAGATAACAACGTTGTATGGAAATGAAATCTTGAAGGTTTGAAAAACTTCAGACATGTTTGTTGATAAGAAATAAAAGTTTGATGAAGAATAAATGTTCATTCTTGATTTGACACAAAACTATTAATGAAGAAATATGATAAATGCTTGCAAAAACGTTAGGCATTTTGTAGATAAACAATAAAAGTCATTCACATCTAATGAAATTTCATTTTCTTAAGTTGTTTCTGTCTAACAATTTGTTCTAACCTTTTATGAATTAGCCAGCTACAGTTTTCTTTCTCTTGAACCAATTCATTTGATTTTAATTTGCTGCGTAAGTTATTAGAGATATTTAGCTCCTTTCATCTTCCTTTTATTTCTTCTTCCTTATCTTGTAATTCTTTCTTATATTCTGAATATGATTTCATATTTTGGCATAAATCTCTATTTACAGAGTCATGCAAATAATCGTTTTTCTTAAAAAATTCCTTATCCTGATTCAGTAGCTTATATTTCATGGTTTGAACAGATGAAAATGTTTCAATTTTCGTGTTGATGGATTCTTTATCAAGTACATCCCCTATCATACTAAAGGAATTTTCCACTTGAGAGCCAGGAAAATAACTCAATAATGCCTTCATTATTTCTGAGAGGGTACTGAATTTGTTTAACTTAAAAAGTGCATGTTTTGGGATTCACTGAAATTTAATTATGTAAATATTAAACTGGAGCCCATCACTGCATCCAAAGTATAAAATTACTGACATTTAACAACACAGTGTAGAGGGAACGTCGCGCGAGCGGGGATTACGATTGCCGGCGAAATCTTCGCTCTGTCCGATTTCAGTTTTCGGACATTTTCTCTCTGTTTTTCAAGCTAAAATACAAATATTTATGCATTAAAATGAAATTTAATAACAATACTGGGCAGAAGAAACATCGCAAGAAAAATAAATTAGGATTGTGGTGGGGGGAGGGGAATCTTTACTCCGTTTTCGAAAGTTTTGAAAGATGAAATACCGTCCCCAGATGGAAAAGAGCCCTCCCTTCCCATCAAAAAACAGCTTCTTTTCAGTTTTACATCGAGCTCGAAATGACACAAATGATGACAGAAAAAGCAAGCGGAATTCCGCGAATCCACGAAATAATATCATGTACGAGTAAGAAGTAACTAAGAAATGGAAAAACACGAATTTTATGGAAAATGAAAGTGAAAAATCGATACTGCGTTGCTCACTCTGCCGTGGAACAATTTTACAGGACACAGAAACGGCGCGGATTCCGCCACGGACGGATTAAATACCGATCTACAAATTTAATTTTGTTTAATAAAAGGGTAAGGGGCGAAAACGATTGCTCTCTATTGATTAGTTTTGAAGAGGTATGTATTAGAAATAGGGTAATATGCATTTCATTAAAAAAATTTCTTAAAAAAAAACAAAAAAAAAACGAAGTTGCTCCTTTTTACTATTACCGAAGATATTAAAAACGAGGAATATGACAAGAAATCATCAAAAATAAAAATATAATCAGGCAGAGAGAGAAGGAAGGGGGGGCGGAGCTTGGTCGAAAAAATTTAATATGAGGAAACGGAAAACGACGTGACATTCTCAACACCCAAGAAACACTCCCGAAAATATTTAGCAAGTGTTAGAATCTTGAAAACACAAAAATAAACTTTACACAGATGTTTAATAACATTATTTCACTGAGATTTTCGATTTCCGTTGCATGCTCGGCGTTTTCCGTCGTCCATAGTGGACCTACGATTTCCATAGCACACTCGATACTTTCCGTCGTCCGTAGCGGACCGACGACTTCCGTCGATGATTTCCATAGTAACTACATAAAATTCCTAGTACTTGGAGTCGCTGAATCGTTCTTCCCACCGCATGGACTTACTCAGCGTCAAGCGCAAGAATGAGCACGGAGAATTTACTATACCAAAGTCCCGACGATGACGACGGGGAAACAGAGGTTTTGGTGCCCAATGGCGCAAAACGGCGCAAGACTTTTGTTTTGGCACACTTTGGCGCAGAATTTCCATCCCTGGAAGAGGTGACGTCATTCCCAGCCGTAACCATCCCGTTGTTCGAAGTCATTACGATTTTGCTTTCCACAAGAGGGAGGCATACCCCCCCCCACCTAAAAATTTTATTGCATTTTTGGAATGATATCGGTAACACCAAAAACGGAACAGAAAAAAGCGGATTTCCGCATTTTTGCGAAAGTCTTTCATGCCTGATTTCCTTTTATTTTTATTTATTTTATTTTTTTTTTTTTTTGATGAATGAACTTCGTAAAGTACTCAATTGTAACATCCCATTGCTCTAGATCTCTTTTACATGTTTCTGTTATTGTTAGCCACCTCGAAGTTACATGTTTCATAGATGGATGTTTAGGCAGTGACAGTTTGATTGGATTTGGGAAAGGTCCTCACAACTGGATGACCAGTCTTTGAAGTAATAGTACATTTCAATGACTAAATTGCTGATATCCAGTCCAACATTTTCTAGGCCTTTCTGGAGGTTGTTATGAACAGTGTGAATCGTACATGAGCCTAAGTCTAAGAGCTGCTTATCATGCATGGATTTTATATCATTCATGAGACGGTGAACTTTTTTATTTACATTTGGCCCATCTGAACCAATCATGAGCAATGACTATCTGGGTAGCTGAGCACTGTCGATAGCTAAGTTGGTTGGTTGGTTGGTTGGTGTGTGCGTGCGTGCATGTGTGTGATCGATGAGAACTTCACCTGTTGCCTTGCCCAAGAAAAATGTCTCCAGGTTAATTGACCCTACCTGATTACTGGAATTCAACCAATATCTAACCATTAATTGGATTTATTTTTTCCTAGCGTTATTTGTGGCTTCATTATACTGGATTGTGTAGCAAGGTGTGACAGCAGTACATCTTCAACAATCTTTTCCTTAAAATATGGTCCAAGACTATCTGTTATCGAGTATTTCATTTTCCCTGAAGACATACAAAATTCTCAGGAACTGCTCCAGGAAACATAGCTTGAAATGTATCCATAATTCCATCAGATGGAGAAGCCGAAAAGTCAGAAGTTAAAGCCTTCAAAGTCCAAATTATATTTGCTCTACTTGCAGAGTCTCTTTCACTGTACAATGCTATTGTACCGGATGCAGAATAAGATGAAGGCAATGCCACACAGGAAAGAGGTGGAGTCTGCAGGAATGACAGCCGCTGATGAGGTTCTTCTAGCTTAATTTGAGCATTTTCCTTGCACTTATTAGTTGCAACATGCTGAGACAAACCTTGGATTCCTTTGATTACGCTCATTTTCGTGTCACAAGCAATGCAAATTCCTTCAGTGTCACTTCACCCATTTGGAATAAAGAATACCATTCTCATCAATTTTTAGAAGCCACTCCTTAAAATTGCACTTCCCTGTTAAAGTCAAAGCAAACAAGTAAACCTGCAGTACTAAAACTACTATTTCAGAAGTCAACAATAATCGACTCTGCTAAAAATCTGAAAGAAAACAGGCCATTGTTAGACAAGAAATCGACCATTGCACAATGACAAGTATCTATATATTCTAAAATAGACAATATGTGGATCAGCTTGTCTATTTTTTAATTCTATTCTAAAATCCAATGCAAACACAAGCACAAATACTGCACACACAAAGATCGCAAAAAATTTAAATACTTCCCCACGCAGACCACTCCAAGTTGCATCTAAAACACACACACACATTTAGAATGAAAAATAAATGAAAAAAAAAGATCCAATAAAAGTCAGTGATCCCTGCTGTAAGAGATAATGCTGCAACAGTCTTGGTTATCAGCAGGCAGAAGCATATTCTAGACCTTCAGATGTGCTTCGTAGGGACTTGACAGTAAAATAAAATTACTAAAATAATTTATCGGAACTTTTGCAGTATATCTTAACTACTGCATTTTTTACAACTGATATCCTTTAGTGTAACCCGTAATAGTGGACTATTTTAATGCTTCATCAATGACATATGATTTTGAGTATATTTTGACACTTGGAGTGTTCCTGCATCTGATATATTTTTCCCTTCAGTGAATATAGTGTTAGATATTACTGATATAATCTTGTGCAGAGCAACATCGGCGCATGGATCTGAGGGACAACTCTAGACATAACGTGTATAGAGTTCAAAAACTCCCATGAGATGAGTACAAGACAATTATCCTTTCACACATTTTAAAAACCGGTCTTTTGTGGACATGATGTATGTTCATGACAGACTTTTTGTCACAATAAAATTACAGTTGAATCTAGGTTTGAAATAAATTAAATTAGAACAACTAATGAGAATAAAAAACGAGGAAGAAAAATGACTTTAACTTAATTTTTGTAAAAAGGGGTGACTTTTAGTGACTTTGTCAAAAAGAGTGACTTTTAGTTGAAAAAGTGACCTGTTATGAGTTATAATTCTCACTAAGAAAAGAAGATGGTACAATAACAAGAAATAGAGGCAAAATTTTGACAACAGTGAAAGATTTCTACTCAAAACTATATGAAAGGGATGATACATCTACTCTAGACATTACAAAAAGTACCAGTACCAAAGTCCTTCCAGTCCTCTTGGCAGAAGTTACACGTGCAATTGAGGACATGAAACAGGGAAGAGCTCCAGGAGAAGGTGGATTTATCGTGGACATCATACAAGAAGCAAGTGGAGAAATTGAAACTAGACTCGCCCAAGTTTTCACTAGATATCTCAATGAAGGGAAGATTCCTGAGGATTGGAAAAATGCTACAATGATCCTGCTACATAAAAAGGGTGACATTGAGGATTTCAGGAACTACAGGCCAATCAGCCTCCTTTCAGTGGTTTATAAAATCTTCACTAAGGTTCTTTCACATTTCTTGAAGGCAGTGGCGCATCCACGTTTAAAAAAATTGGGGGGGGGGGGTCCGATCACACATACACACATTATATATTTATATATATGAGGATCCCCAACTCTGAAAATCTGGGGGGCCCTGCCCACCGACCCCACCTCCAGTGGTTACGCTTATGCTTGAAGGTAACACTGGACATGGCTCAACCAAGAGAACATGCTGGATTCAGGAGTGGCTACAGCACTATAAGGTCATATCTATGTGCTGAGAGAACTAATTGAAAGAACGAGGAAATATGAACTCCCATTATGTATGGCTTTTATTGATTATGAGAAGGCCTTTGATTCTGTGAAACCATCAGCAGTTACAATGGCTTTGAAATCCTGCAGTATTGAAGATGCACACTTTAGTATTAGTTACACATGTTGAAGATGCACACTTTAGTATTAGTTACACATGTTGAAGATGCACACTTTAGTATTAGTTACACATGTTGAAGATGCACACTTTAGTATTAATGCATTTAGTAACATCTATAAAATGCAAGTGCAAAGGTTTGGTTATTTGAGGATGCAGCACCAATAAAAATTGGAAAGGGAGTAAGACAAGGTGACACTATATCTCCCAAACTCTTTAATGCCACATTGCAAAATGTCTTTCAATCAATAAACTGGGAAAACAAAGGGAGAAAGATTAATGGAGATTATTTAACTTACCTTCCTTTTGCTGATGACATAGTCATTTTTGCAACTGCCCCTTCAGAACTGCAGAGTATGATTCAGGAACTTGCTGACAAGAGTAAAGAAGTGGGATTAAAAATGAACTTTCAGAAGACAAAAGTGATGTACAATGCTTTTACAAGAAATGAAGATTTACCAATTGATGGGGAAAAGCTGAAGATAACCGATACCTACATTTACCTTGGGCCGCAGATATCAAGTGAGGGTCACATGGATGAAGAAATTAATTGGAATATAAAATATGATTGGAGAGCTTTTGGAAGAAACAGTACAATTTTTAAGAGCAATATGCCATTATGTCTTTAAAAATAAGTGTTTAATCAATACATCCTTCCAGTGCTTACATACAGAGCACAGACGTTGACCTTTACTAAAAGAGACATACAAAGACTGCAGACAACTGAAAGATGTATGGAGAGATGCATGCTTGGTATAACCAGAAAAGATAAGAAGAGGAACTTCAGGATAAGGAAAATGACAAGAATGGAAGACATCATGATCAGAGTAAAATTCCTGAAATGGCAATGGGCTGGACATATTGCTAGGAGAATGATCCACCAATGGACAACCGAAATTTTAGATTGGATTCCAAGGATCAGGAAAAGATCCAAAAGTAGACTAGGTGGGAGATGTTTGGATGAAATTCAAAAGCATGCAGGAGTAACATGGAGACTGGCTCAAGGCTAACTGTTGTGGGAGAAACTTGGGGAGACCTTCATCCAGCAAAGAATTGGTAATGATTGACAATGATGATAATATGAGTGTGTGTATGTACTGAGAAAACTAACTGGAAGAGGAATGAATATGAACTTCCACTATATGTGACTTTTATTGACTACCATATTAAACACATTTTTTATTTCCTTTGAGCCAATGGGTGTTTTTTAGAGAGTTTTGCATGCCAATTCCAAATCTGTTTTTAAATATTTTTTTTTTTTTTAGCATGTACTATGCCCGAGCAAATTGGTGTATAAGATATGGCAGGCTATGATGTGACTGCGTGATAGCTATTGCATCAGCTTTCACTGTGAGTGGGTGAAAGATGAGATGCAATACCTACTGAATGGCTGCAGATGATGCAAACATTAGTGCATATATGCAGTAGTGATTGCATCACCTTTCTGCAATGCCACCTTGCATGGCACACAGAGTTCATCAGTCACAATATTTATGCATGTTGTATTACTTGTCACTGAAAGATACCTCGTAAATGCATCAATTCTCCTGACCTATTTTGTTACATCTGTGGAGAATTTACTCCACAGAAGAAGCAAAGACTGTTTAATTAAGAAAGCATATAGACTTTACTTCAGTTGTAAAGTGGATGACTAAGGTAAAAGATGGGCACCAGATGCATGTTGCAGAAGCTAGGTGCTGTATGTCATTTGCTACTGAATGGTTTGGAAAGAGCAAATGGACCACATTACAGATTGATACTTTTGTCTTTAAAATGTTTCTGAATTTTCAGCAAAAAATAAGGAAAGCATTGTGTACCAAATCTTCCACCAGCTTTGTGACCAGAGCCTTATTTGGCTGATTTATCAGTGCCAAAACACCCAACAGCTATGGAGAATCAGAGCAGTGAGGGAGAGCAAGGTGAAACACCTTGTCCGAGATCAAGATTTTATAGCTCAACAATACTGGGATCAACAACTTTATTCAAGAAGAGCTGAACGATCTTGTAAGAGACAATGTTTGGAAAGCTCATGCAGAACTTTTAGCATCATGATTCCAAGGACGGAATCTTCTTGCCAAAGGAGCTAAAGTTACATTTTTCAGAAAACACCAAAGTGAGTATGTAATTTTTTTCTGAAAGTGGGGACTGGTCTTTTTGCAATGACATAGATTGATAAGTTAAGTCCTCTGGATTTGAACACAGACCAGCTGAATGGAAACTTTTATTGAATTATCAAAGGTCAATCTGAAAACTGTCCTTCTCAATGGTACTGAATGTGCTATTGGTACAGACTTACATCAATCTATAGCAATAGCACATTCAGTTACTATGAAAGGAATGTATAATATGAAACTTGTGCATGGCAAAAAATTAATTATGATGCTTACGAACGGAACATCTCTGCTAACCTTAAAAAGGTAGCAATTTTGCTTGGATCACAAAGCAGATACACTAAATACTGTGTCGTTCTATGTGAACACACATATATTCCATTTTTAATTATTCAAAAAGAGTTTTTATTCAAATAATGTCATAACTCCACCATGAATCCTGTGTGAAGATAGATTCATTAAAACTATTCAATCAAACTTTAATAAATATCAAAGCGTAAAAATCAATTTTCATGCAAATATGACCAAAAGTGCTGTACCAAAGCATGGCACCAGAGCAGAGTTTTAACGCCACTGAATATTGCACATATTTAACTTTTTCTACAAATCCCATCAGTGCAGAAAGCTTCATAAAATTAAATAAATAAATCAGTATGGCCATCATCTCAATGTTTAGAAAGCCCTGATCTAGTTCAAGTTACTCACCAAGTCATCGTCAGCTTTTCTCTTGACTTTGGCAACTTCAAGTGATGCTGGCTGAATTATGAGAGAATCATTAAACTCTTGAACGATTTTATCACTTTGGGAAGCCAAATTTGAACACTGAAAATTAAAAATAATGCATAAGTTACATAAAACAAAAATTTTACAGACTTCAAAAATACTGAGCATAAGTATTTAAATGTATTTGTAGAAATTAGATTTTTCAAACTAAATTTTACACAATGTTTTTAATTGTATAAAATTTAGTTCGAAAAGTGTAATTTCTACAAACACTTAGTATTAACATCAACTATCTTTAACAACTGTAATATTAACAGCATGGCCTGCTTTTTTTTTTTTTTTTTTTTTGACAATGCATAATTTCTCACTTATGGGCAAATATGAATACATATTTGTAGATAAATGTATTTAGCAAATAAATTTCTAATAATTTCCTGCATTAAATTCTAGCGAAACAACCCACATGTCACTTCAAAAAAAAAAAAAAAAAAACTCTTCCCTTCAACTCCATTCACTCAGGAGAGTAGTTTGAAGGCAATACATTTGGGGGATTAGCTTGTAACTGTTTTGTATTTTGAATTATAAATATAGCCCCAGTACTTAATAAATACCCCTTGTACAAACTGTGTAGTAATAGAGGAAGAGGCTACAGTCAGTAACAGATTTTAATTTTTTAAGTGTGATTATGGATACAGGAATGTTTGGTATGGAAATAGATAACAAAAACAGTAAAGCAACATGTTCAGCTGTATAAAAACAGTTTTGATCAATTAGGAGTCTGGCCAGAGAAAGAAAACTATCGTTATACAGTGCAGCATTTAGACTTTATACGGTAGCAGTTAGTGCTCTATGAAAATAGTAAAGCCTGTTCAGGAAGTAGAAGCTGTTGACATGAAAGTAGTAAGAGGAATATTATGGGCAAACAATTGCATAGATGCCAACCTCTAAAAGTAGTTTTCAGCAACAAACATGTTCATTTTTCAGTAATTTTCAGTAACAATTTTTTTTTTCAGTAATTTTCAGTAATCCAGTCTACAGCTGCAAATTTGGGTATTTAACACTGCAACAAATTTTAATCTGTCAGAACTATTAACAAAATAATAATAATAATAATAATACAATAAAAAATAATTTGCTAGTGGGAAAATTTAAAATACTGTCTACCAGAAAAATATAATAAATTACCTCCAGACATGAAGAAAAATTATTCCTTGGAATGTTGCCAAATTATTATGATAAACTGGCTGTAGTTGCCATTTTGGCCTTCCTTAGTTCAATTTGCGAAAACTTCTTCTGATAGCATAGTTCACTGTGTGCCATGCCATTTATTTTTTCTACTAATAAAGAAGACAGCATATGACTACTCAAATTATCATGGTTTTTTTTTCACAATACTGAAAATTCTTTCTGTACTTGCATTGCTATGAGGGACTATTAAAATCATTTTCATAATTCTGCTTAATGATTCATACTTTAACTGGCCACTTTCATTTTTCATTAAAGAAATTCTGTGCCACACTTCATTCATTCTCCCAGAAGTAACAGCACAGTTAAAATTTTCAAACTGGTAGTGAGCAAATTCAGATTCCACCTTGTCAGATTCTTCTGGTTTCAAAACTGGAAACAGGGAATACATATATTGGACTGATGCAAAAGAAACACTTTGCCTTAATGCTACATCTGCAATTTCAGCATGACTCAGAAATTCATCATTAAGTGGAAATTTTCTTAAAATGTAATTGCAGCCTGCCTTGTAAAATTCCCCTACCTCAGAATAAAAAGTAGCCACTGTGTCTTCACTCAGATCTGCAGTTGTGCCTATATAAGATCTCGCTTTTGACCCAATTACGAGATCACAGTTTTCTTTTTGATTTCTCCTTCTTTCAAAATTTCCACTTGCAAGAGATGTTGCTGTCACATCAAATGCCGATGGCTTGATAAATCGTACAAGCAATTCAGATAACAGACTATGAAGTTTTCTTTTTAATACATGCACAAGCGGAGCTTCCTGCTGCAAGAACACGTTAACAGATGTAAACAAAGGAAGAGTAGCAGATAAAAAAAGACAATAAAGTTTAGATGAAGGATTTCCAATCATACTTGCAAGGTTCTTATACTGTGAATTAGCTTCTTCATTGTCACTGCAATAATGTTCTAGAGCCTCTCACTGTTCTAAAATTCTGTCAATGGATTCCAAAAGTGATAACCAGCGAGTATAGACATGCTTTAGAATTTTGTGTGGTTTAGTACCACAAACAGCTTGACTCAGTTTTAGATTGTGTTTCCTCTTTGAACCTTTCTCCAAAAAAAAAAAAAAAGTACAACTGTATCAGAAACTGCTCAACATTAAATCCTTTCAGTTGAGTAGCAGATTTCTGTGCAGCTAAATTTACTAAATGGCATGAACATCGCTGCACTATGATTGCAGGCTGAACCTTCTTTATGTGAGAAACAACACCTTTTACTTGACCTATCATAGTGTTAGCATTGTCACAGGAAAATGACACACAGTTGCTCCATGAGATATTTTTTTAACAAACTCATTGTTCAAAACGTTTAATATTCCTTCACCTGTATTATTACTTGTACAAAAAACTAGCGGATAATGCTTACCTTGGCATTCCTTTCTAGCGACGAGAACATTTCACGCACGTGTTTTCCGGTCCTTTGTTGATGTTATTGTCCTAAAGTCCGTTGTATGCGATGACTGGCTTTACTTCTCACACTTTTCGCTGGGTATACTCATTGGATCTTTGCCTTAGGATTCAAACATCAATTTTTACCGTTCTTTATACTCGAAATTTTCGCCCATACTCTGGGCATCTTCAGGAGCGTGGCGACTTTACCACCATGTTCGTGGTTAACTTCGCGCTAATGGAGTCCGATACTCCTTGTTGCCATTCGTCGGAAAAACTTTCCTAGATATACACTGCCGGACAATTGCTAAGGACGGATGACAATAGCAATGATAGCAACCATAAAATGGAAGGCAGGAAAATGTGGAAATTAGCATAAGTGCGGGATACAGTAAGACGTGTTGTGCGTATGCAAATTTTGGATTGTCGAACTTGTTCGTGACGTCATAGCGCTGATAAGAGATATAAAGGATTTGACGCGTATTGACCGTTGTTGTTCAAACGCAAAGTTGAAAGGGAAAGAATCAATTGATGAACTTGCAATTTTCAGTATGTCTTCCCGACATCACCTAGATGATTTTACGCGTGGCTGTATTATTGGCAAGATTGGAGAAGGGCGAAAAATAACAGATGTTGCCAGGGAGTTCGACGTCAGCCACAGTGTTGTTTCAAGGCTTTGGAAATCATTTCAAACAAATGGAGAATGCAGCAAACGTCACGGGGGAGGTCGTGTTCGCAGTACGACACCTGCAGAAGATCGGTACATAGTGCTATCAACAAAAAGACACCGGCGCAGCACAGCTAGTGAGGTAGCAAATCAGTTTATGGCTGCTACTGGCAAGCGGATCTCTCGAAAAACTGTCGCCAGACATTTGCATGAAGGAGGACTATAAGCCCACTGTCCTGTTGTGTGCATCCCATTGTCCAGACGTCACCGTACCGCCCGTTTGCAATGGAGCCATCAACATCGCAATTGGACTGATAACGACTGGTCTGCTGTCCTCTTCTCAGATGAGAGTAGATACAGTCTATCGTCTGATTGTCGACGACAACTGATCCGGCGTGATAGTGGTACTGCATATTGTCCAGCAAACATACAGGAAAGGGACCGATATCCGACATGTAGTGTCATGGTATGGGCTGGCATCATGATCAATGGCCGTACGTCCCTCTATGTGCTTCCAACTGGGACTATGACTGGCCAACGATACATTAATGATGTTCTGCTACCTCATGTTCGCATGTTCCGTGGTGCTGTCGGTGATAGATTAATTTTCATGGACGACAACGCAACATGTCATCGAACAGTCGCTGTCCAGGAGTGTCTTGAGAGCGAGGATATTCAACGCCTCGTATGGCCAGCACGTTCTCCAGATCTGAATCCCATTGAAAATGTGTGGGATGCTTTGGGGAGGAGTCTTGCTGGTCGCCAATGCCCTCCAATAAACAAGGACACCCTCATCTGTGCACTGACAGAGGAATGGGATAAATTACCCCAACAGCTGCTTGATAATGTTGTGCAAAGCATGACACGACGTGTGGAATCTTGCATCGCCCTCCATGGTGGCTATATCCCGTATTGACATCTTACGCCGGAACGCCTGCAGACGGTAATTGCATTTTTCATGTTTACGTATTCTGCACAAAATGGCCTGTTTGTCCCTTGAACAAGTTCCAAAGCCTTCTGGATTTCAGAGCACAATAAATTGTCTTTCTTGTAATCTCCTGGCATTCTGACATTATTTTATTTCACTTGGCATCCAACTACACTTACTTTTTATGCGCTATATAGCCGTTTATGATCCGTCCTTAGCAATTGTCCAGCAGTGTATTTCGTTATCAAGCCCGGCTGGCGCCATCTATGTTTCGTTAAGAACACTTTTTTTCTTTTCCCGTATTTTTTTTTTTTTTTTTTAATTTTCTTCTCCTATCCTGGTTTTCTTGTCTTATTAGTTCTTTCCACAGGCCCGATAATGTGCTAGGGTCGTTCTGGTTACATACCCTTGCTTTATTTTTGTAGATTAATATTGCTTCTTCCCTCCTCATTTGCCTTTCCGATTTTTTATTCTTTTTTAGCATTTTAATTTCATCGAACTTTGGGAATGTCCGGTTTTCCAAGCAGAATTGCACTAAAGCAGTTTTGGCTTCTTTTTTTGCCAGTTAGATATGTGTTGTTTTAGTCTTTTTTTAATCTGTTTTTCGTACTTCCAATGTACGATATTGGGAGTATGTGTGCTATTGGAATTTCGTAGGTTCCTGATTCTTCTAGCTTTTTTTCCTCTGTTTTTTTGTTGACAGTCATACTTTTCACAGTGTGCACTGAGCTTCCCAGTTGTAAGTCATATTTAGCACAGTGCCTATTGATTTCTTTACTCACTCCTTCCAGGTATGGGAAAGCTCCAATGTATTTCAATTTTTTATTTCTTATCTTCCTTTGGTTGTGCACTTCTTGGCCTTCTTTACTCTGAGTCATATGCTTTTTACTCTCATGTATCCATTTATTAATTAGCTTGCTCGGGTACCCATACTCTTGTGATATTTTCGAGATAAACTCTAGCTCTTGATTTTTTAGCCTGTTGTTAGATGTGTGTGTGTACGCTCGCCGTATCAAGTTTACTATGCTGTTTTTTTTATGTATCACTGGATGGTGCGACGAGTATGGCATCAGTACCGGTATGTAAGTTGCTTTTCTGAACACAGAGTATTCAAAACTATTTTTGTTTTTCTTTAGTTGAATGTCCAGGAAGGATAGGGAATTATCCTCTTCAAACTCAATAGTTAGCTCTATGGTGTTACAGATTTTGCTAAACTGCTGTGCTAGATCTTGTAGCTCGGCTTTGTTAAGTTTAGACATTATAATAATGTCGTCTACATATCGAGCATAAAGTATTAGTTTTTCAGGTAAATTTTGAATAATTTCTTTTTCGAGGTATGCCATAATCACTTCTGCGTATAATGCCGATAATGGGGATCCCATAGGGCCACCTTGCGTTTGTTTAAATATATTTCCTTCAAAATGGAAGATGTTGTTTTCCTTGATGAAATATAAGGTATTCTTTAGCTCTTTCAGTTGTGACAAGTTTAGTTCTTTGTTGATGCTTAGTTGTTGCATAATCAACTCGATGGCTAGCTCGACAGGAGTGTTTGGGTATAACGCCTTAACATCCATGGAGGCCATAGTTATTTGCTCTAGGTCTTGATTGAAAGAGCTAAAGAATACCTTATATTTCATCAAGGAAAACAACATCTTCCATTTTGAAGGAAATATATTTAAACAAACGCAAGGTGGCCCTATGGGATCCCCATTATCGGCATTATACGCAGAAGTGATTATGGCATACCTCGAAAAAGAAATTATTCAAAATTTACCTGAAAAATCAATACTTTATGCTCGATATGTAGACGACATTATTATAATGTCTAAACTTAACAAAGCCGAGCTACAAGATCTAGCACAGCAGTTTAGCAAAATCTGTAACACCATAGAGCTAACTATTGAGTTTGAAGAGGATAATTGCCTATCCTTCCTGGACATTCAACTAAAGAAAAACAAAAATAGTTTTGAATACTCTGTGTTCAGAAAAGCAACTTACATACCGGTACTGATACCATACTCGTCGCACCATCCAGTGATACATAAAAAACAGCATAGTAAACTTGATACGGCGAGCGTACACACACACATCTAACAACAGGCTAAAAAATCAAGAGCTAGAGTTTATCTCGAAAATATTACAAGAGTATGGGTACCCGAGCAAGCTAATTAATAAATGGATACATGAGAGTAAAAAGCATATGACTCAGAGTAAAGAAGGCCAAGAAGTGCACAACCAAAGGAAGATAAGAAATAAAAAATTGAAATACATTGGAGCTTTCCCATACCTGGAAGGAGTGAGTAAAGAAATCAATAGGCACTGTGCTAAATATGACTTACAACTAGGAAGCTCAGTGCACACTGTGAAAAGTATGACTGTCAACAAAAAAACAGAGGAAAAAAGCTAGAAGAATCAGGAACCTACGAAATTCCAATAGCACACATACCCCCAATATCGTACATTGGAAGTACAAAAAACAGATTAAAAAAAGACTTAAACAACACATATCTAACTGGCAAAAAAAAGAAGCCAAAACTGCTTTAGTGCAATTCTGCTTGGAAAACCGGACATTCCCAAAGTTCGATGAAATTAAAATGCTAAAAAGAATAAAAAATCGGAAAGGCAAATGAGGAGGGAAGAAGCAATATTAATCTACAAAAATAAAGCAAGGGTATGTAACCAGAACGACCCTAGCACATTATCGGAAGGAACTAATAAGACAAGAAAAACAACAACAAAAGAAAAACAGGCAAAAAAAGACAAGAAAACCAGGATAGGAGAAGAAAATTAAAAAAAAAAAAAAAAAAAAAAGAAGTAAAAAAAAAAAAATACGGGAAAAAAAAAGTGTTCTTAACGAAACATAGATGGCGCCAGCCGGGCTTGATAACGAAATATATCCAGGAAAGTTTTTCCGACGAATGGCAACAAGGAGTATCGGACTCCATTAGCGCGAAGTTAACCACGAACATCGGTGGTAAAGTCGCCACGCTCCTGAAGATGCCCAGAGTATGGGCGAAAATTTCGAGTATAAAGAACGGTAAAAATTGATGTTTGAATCCTAAGGCAAAGATCCAATGAGTATACCCAGCGAAAAGTGTGAGAAGTAAAGCCAGTCATCGCATACAACGGACTTTAGGACAATAACATCAACAAAGGACCGGAAAACACGTGCGTGAAATGTTCCCGTCGCTAGAAAGGAATGCCAAGGTAAGCATTATCCGCTAGTTTTTTGTACAAGTTACTTTGAAATATCGCACGTAAAAGAGAATAGTACAATAATTAGAGTTATATAATAGCCAGAATTAGAACTACTAAGTGGAACTGTATTATTACTTGATTCAACCAATGATAACAAAACAATTGAATTTTCCCCTATTTTTTCGTCAAAATATGTTATTGTAATGGGATACAGTTTATTTGCTTGAGCATCAATACTTCCGTCCGTAGATAGAGAAAAATAATTTTTTTTAACTTCAGATACGATGTTACTTGTAGAAACACTGGCCATGTGCTGAATTAGTGCAGTAGCCTTGGTTCTTCCACACGAATATTTTTTTGCGATCACTGAATCGGGAAACATGGCTTGAAATAACGGTTTTTCAAGCCTTCAGTTTTTGGAAATTTATCCAACATTTTCAAGCTGAACTGACTTCAGTTTTCGGAAATTTATCAAACATTTTCAAGCTGAAATACAAATATTTATAGAATAAAATTATATCTAACAATACTGGGTAGAGGAAACATCGCGAGAAAAAAAAATTTACGATTATACCAGATAAATCTTACCTCCGTCTACTTTCCGTTTTCGAAGGATGAAATTCCATCCTCCGACGGAGAAAACGACCCCCCTCCCCGCCGCCGCCGCCGCCACCAATCCTCCCAAACTTTAAGTTCAGTTATGCATCGATTTCGTACATGGTCCAAATGATAACAAAAAAAGACAGGAATTCCTCGAATCAGCGTGAGAATCTCGTCGCCGAAGATTACGGGGAAATTTTCAGGCGGCCTAACTTCCGTTTTCGGAAATCGTTGCCTACAATTTCAAGCTGAAATTATGCAATGAAATTATATTTAACAGTACTGAACAGAAGCAACATCGCGAGAGAAAAAAAAATATGATTACGGGGAAAATCTGCACTTCGTTTAACTTCCGTTTCCAAACGTTTAAAAAGGCAAAACAACGTCCCCAGACGGAATACGACCCCCCCCCCCCAACTAATATCCCGAAAATTTCTTCACTGTTGCACCGATCTCGGAAAAAAAAAAAAAAAAAAAACTTCACTTTTGCGCCATCTCGAAAATGACAAAAAAAAAAAAAAAAAAAAAAAAATCAAGTGGCGATTTTCCGTACTTCCATAACAGCAACCAAAAATCCGTACTAGTTGGCATCTATGCAATTGTATTCAGTGGTGGTATAAGAGAATGCAGAATTAGTACCGCAAAAATGGGCTGGCTACTTCTCTAGTAGAAGAAAAAGTTAACAAAGCAATACTGAAGTTGCTAGGAGACGAGTGTCACATGGAAGATGAAAGATAACCTAGTCAAATGTTACATAGGACAATGTGGCTGGAAGGTGTAAAATCAACTATTAACAAAGTGTTAGAATCAAAATTCATGCAGTTCACAGATATATATAGCTGGACAAGGTTTGCTGAAAAGTAACATTAACTTTTTCCATTCTTTAGTGGCATGTGTCAGCAACTTTTCTGAACACCATGTTGGTATGCAAATGAAATGATGATAATGATGATGAAAACTTTTCCGCAACATTACATTCTCAGATTTCAAAGAAAATTTTATTCATGGAAGTAAGCAGAGCTTGCCAGAGCTTTGGAATTTAGAAAGACTTACAGTGCACATGCAAACAATTTGTTTCTTGGGTACTATAAAATAATTAGCATTATTATTATCATACACAGTCGAGTCACATTATTGTGATCATATCCTACTTTTGATGTCAAGGCACGTGTCGTGAGCTGGCTTGGAAGGTATATAAGGTGTGCTGAAGGCATTCTGAAAACATATCACTCGTTGCTGTCATGGATAAAAGGAGTGATTTATCAGATTTACAAAAAGGATTGATTATTGGCTTTTGGACCATGGCAGTACTTCTGAAACAGCACAGTTTGTGAACTGTCCGCGTGCTGCTGTGGTTAGAGTGTATCATGATTGGAGAAATGACACCATTGTGAATAAGCAATGTGGAAACTGAGGAGAACCACGTGCCATTGATGTGAGAGGTGAACGTCGGCTGCGAAGGTGCGTGAGAGTCGATCGACACACTACAGTGGAGCAACTCACTGGCTGAATGAACCAGGGGGCTACCAAAAGTGTGTCTAAAATGACAATTCAGTGAACCCTGCTACATATGGGGCTCTGATGCAGACGGATGGTCACTGCACCTATGCTAACGAAGGTGGATCAGCAGAAAAGGCTTACATTTGCACGGCAGTATTGGAATTGGACCTCCACTGATTGGCAAAAGGTTTGTCATCTCCAATGAGTCACGTTTTCTGCTTCATTGAACGGATGGACGTTGGCATATAAGGCGAGAAACATCGAAGAATAAACACTCTTCAACCATTGCTGGAAGAACACAAGCTGGTGGGGCAGCGTTATGGTCTGGGGAATATTTTCGTGGCATTCTCTGGGTCCACTCATACCTGTGGAAGGCACTATGGACCGAATTCTTTATGAAACCATCCTTTGAGACCACGTATACCCATACATGCTGATTGTCTTTCCTGGGGGAGATGGGATCTTCCACCATGACAATGCAACATGTCACACAGCTAGAAATGTCCAAAAGTGGTTGGAAGAGCACGATGAAGACTTCAAAGTACTTCCCTGGTCCCCTAATTCCCCAGACTTAAACCCAATTGAGCATCTGTGGGATCACCTCGATAGTGTTGTTCACTCTATGGATCCTCCACCACGCACCTTCCAGCAGCTGTCAGATGCACTGCAATCAGCATGGCTCCACATACCTGTGAACACTTTCCAGCACCTTACTGAGTCACTCTGAGCCCATCTAAGCAGCACCTTACTGAGTCACTCTGCACTGCCATCGGCAGTTACTCTGGATATTAGCTGGTGGTCACAATAATGTGACTCAACTGTGTATATCAGGGCACTTAAATTCTGAAAAATTGATCAGACTGTCCATTTTTTATGCAACATTTGTTATTTGTTTTATTTCTGTACTTAATGTTTGGTGTAGAGCTTGTAGTATAGCATATTCCCACATCCTCCTCCCGAAATTTATATTTCAGACTAGTATAAACAAATACTAATACAAACTTCAAGCAAATGGAAAAAAGCAGCAAACTTACACATTCTTTGATCACTTCATGGGGCATCTCTGCAAACTGATCTCTTTGTGCTGTTGATGCCAATTCCACACTTAATTTTAATACAGATTTACGAACATCTACATATTTTTCTTGACCCACAAATGGATATCTGCAAGAAAAAGAAAAGCACATGCAACATAGATGTAGTGAAAACAGTCTTAAATGATAGTGAAATTATAACAAGTAAAAAAAAAATATTTTACACATCTATTACTAAGAGCAATGTTCCTACAACAAAAAAACTGAAACCACAGCATTGTCAATAGTTTATTTCTTCTCAAAAATATATTATACTGTATCTGTTATGAAATAATATATCAGCTTTGAACATATTAAACGCATTGTACTTCTGAAGTTTTGAGAGGCTTGGTAACTGCTGATGAAATAAGACACAAAATCAGACAGTTACAGAAGTCAAATACCAAACTGTAGGATTCGCTAGCCCCCTAGGTCACAAAAATAGTTGTAAATATGTATGTATATATTGATTCCCTGCATGGAATTTCTTTGTGCCATTTTCGGGCAGAGTGGATGAAATCAGCATGCTTAAGGCTGTTGCTGTCAGATACACATGATTAGCCACATTACAGTCGGCTTAGTATATAAGTATTTGAAGTGTATTGTACCTGTCTTGTGTGACAATGGGATAATCTCGAGGACACGCCAATGAGTGAAACACAAGCTTAAGGGTATGACAGGTAGCCCCACATTGCTGAGATCAGTGGTGTAGGAACGCTTTTGATTTAGGGGGTACAAGCCCATGAACCTTAACCCCGGATTAAGCCATCTATGGATGACCCCTCTAAATTTATTTTTTGGGGGGAGGGGGGCATACTAGTGTTTTTATGAAATGCATAAACTGATCAGAATTTCATTTGTACAAATGAAAATTTTTCTTATCATCATCATATTATTATATTAATATTAATTGTTACCATTATTATTGTTATTATTAGCTGATAAAAATTTCACATTAATTTATCAGAAAAATGTGTGGCATAGCAGCTTTTTTATGTGTTCCTCTTGTTGATTTGTGTGCATTATTTTTTTCACTACAACTTTGAGCAGGGACAAGTGAACATTATTATTAGTTAATTTCTGCCTGTAGGGTTTGGAAAAAGGGGATTTTTCAGAAATTTTTTATATATCTGTACAAAAACTAATTAAAGTTCTTATCGTTTTTGCCTATATCAATTAAGTAAGATAAAAACTGCTCTAGCCGCAAGATAGTACTGTTGAAGTATTATGAAGTTTATATTAAAAACTTTGAGTGATACATAAGGTTTACAATTGATTTGAAAAACATATTGGTCTGGTGCAAAGTTAAGTGATGGTGGAGATGTCAAGAGATTTGAGTTCTATGAGCGGCATATGAAATCAGTAATGCACTCATTGTATAGCTACAGATCTTAAAACTCAGAAAATAATTAGTGCCAGAGCTAAGCTACAGCAAACAGCGGGCTGCTCGACTGGACCCCTGAAATTTTTTAAAAACCACAAAAAAGATGACATGATACAGCCACCAAGATCAGGCACATACTTGGGCCACCGTGATACCAAGAGAATTCCCAGTGGGCTGCACTTCTCTGGGCAGACAGACCTCATGCTTGTAAACTTAAGAAAGAAAACAAAAAAGGATATATTTCAATATTCTTGTAGAAGAAAACCAAGTTATACTAAAACTGTCAAAATTTGTTTACCACTCTGCCAGCTTCAGAAAAAAAAAAAAAAAAAAATAGAGCCAACACTGTTTTTGATACACTCCTATCCCTTTTCTCAACTTTCAAATCTAAGCCTTGTTCCTTCCAAATTTAAATTTCATCCCTCTACCCAGTCCACTTTTGCCAATTTCTTTTGCAGTTTAAAAACCTGAATCAATACAATTTAATCAAATATGCTATCAATAGTCTTGGACAGAAACTCAAAATTCATTGTGTAAGTCAACATGGGTGCCAAGTTAAATGATGGCAATTAGGTGGGCTTCGGCCCGTGGGGCCCAAGCCCACCTAATTTGCCATGTTTTATTACAATTACTACTATATTACGATTGATTATACTAGAATTTTTTAGAGAAATTACTTTATGAAAATATTTAATCTTGTGTTATGGAAAACATAAGTATAGAATATATATTTCAAGTAACACTAAACGAGTTTCAAATACCTATTTTATCCTTTTTGAGTTCAAATATAATTATTTACATATAATTTACAACACTTAGATGATTCGAAGCAACATGAGCCATTATCGGTTCTTCTCATTTGAAACCCAACCTCTTTTTCTGAGTTCCCAAACGAAGCCTAAAAAAATTTCTTATTGCCACTCATGATGCTTCTTTTTGTGTATCCTCTTGCAGCATTGTGAGAAATACTTGCAATACTCCTTTCTAATCGCTCCCTTGGGCAAGATAGCAGCCAGGCAGTCTGATGTCTCGTCTGGCAGTGAATGAGGTGGGGCCTGGGGGTCAATCCAGTCCCAATGTTGGGATTCACACATGGGAATTGAAGAGAATGAAGAGTCATTTGGAAACACCGAGTTCTGGTGAGTGCAGGTGCGGACAGTTCGCGGCTCGTGGCTCGCAGGTTTGTAATGATTTATATTTTCCAGATATATAATTTCCGTATATTCACAAGTGAAGAATCGGTTGAAGGTAATTTGTGTTTGGGCTAAAATTGCATTGGTGTAGTGTGGGTTTCTTAAGGTGATTGTCAATCATGTTAAGATTATAAGATTGATCATGGATAAATTTGTAATCAAGCGGCCACTGATGGACAACACAGAGTTCCGACACCATAGATTTAATTTCGGTTCGGAAACCAGCTATTACTGATTTATCAAGTTCGTCTTCAAATAATTCCGGAGTTTGTGATTCTATAATATCAAGTGAATGCAAGAGTGCTGGTAGAACTTTTCAAAATTCATGGCAGGGCAAACATCAGTGGATTTTTTATGATAAAAACAGAAAGGTGGTATTTTGTAAAGTATGCAAGGAAGCTCATTATAAAAATCTATTAAATTTTTCCACCAAAGCAGATCCTTACTTCATTTCTTCTTTCTTCCAATTGGAAACATGCTTTAAGAAAATTCTGTCTTCATAAAACCTCTCAGTGTTGCAAAGAAACGCGTTCCAAAGTTGCGGCAATGCAGAGTGGAGTGAATGTTGCATCCAGTTTGAATTTTTCAAAGTTGTGAGACCTCCAAAATTCCTGTATCCCTTTATATAAATTATTTTCATCATTGTCATACTCATCAAAGCAGGGACTGGCAATCCGGGGACATAAAGACACAACAAGTAATTTTCACCAGCTTCTGAAACTCCGATGTGAAGATTCTCCAGAACTTAAGCGATATATTGAAAGAGAATCCTATAAGTGGGTGTCACACGACATGGAAAATGAAATGCTTGAAATCATGGCAATGAAACTGCTTACTTTGTTGGCTAACGGAATCCAAGAAACAGGTTATTTTGGCCTTCTTATGGATGAAACTACTGATGTGGCAATGATAGAACAAGTGTCAATATGTTTGCATGTCATTTCTAAAGAACTTGAGATGCAAGAGCACTTCATTGGGTTCTAGGAAATGTCAGCAACAGATGCAATCAGTCTCTTCAATATTGTGAGCAACATTTTATTAAGACTAATACTAGATATCCAGAATTGTCATGGACAGTGCTATGATGGGACTTCGAATTTAAGCGGGAAATACAGGGGGGTTCAGGCAAGGATTTTACAAGTCAATGAAAAAGCAAGGTATTTGCATTGTTTTATGCACTCATTAAATTTAGTGGTGCAAGACAGGGTGAGGCACATTACAACTTGCATATAAATATAACTAAAGATTTGATCAACATTATAAGGGAGTCTCCGAAAGGGTTGAACTGGTTTAATGCTATAGGAGACACCAACACACATGATTCAGAACAAAATTTAAGACCCTTTTGTCCAACACGATTCACTGTCAGGGCCTTTAGTTTAAAATCCCTGATAGACAACTATCAAGATGTCCTTTCGTTTATTTCAGAATTTTCTGAAAACGATAAAAGTGATGCTGCTACTAAAGCCTCCGGTTACTTATCACTACTAGAGTCATTTGAACATTTTGCTTATTTAAATATGCTGTCACATATTTTAACCCCCCTGGATGCAACAAATGTAAAACTACAAAGTGTAAACCTTGACTTTCATAAAGCAAATTGTCTCATTCAGGATTTGATACAAACATTCCAAGCCATTCGTGATCATTTTGAAATGTTCTGGGAGAAAACTACAAGAAGAGTGTGTGAGCTTGAACTGTCAAAACCAAGAGTCCCCAAACAAAAGAAGCTGCCTTGCAGCCTAGATGATCATAAACACACACGGCATGAATTTACTGATGTGAAAAAGTATTTTGAGTGCAAATTCTACGAATTTATAGATTGTGTGAATGTATCCCTTAAAGAATATTTCCAGGAGAGTGAAACTTTAGACACAGTGGAAAATTCTATCGGAAAAGTAGATGATATTAGGTGTGTTTTCAATGATGACATTCACGATTATGATATCTTACAGTCGCAGTGGAATATGGTGTGTGACAATGCTGCAATGTTGTGTATAGAATTAAGAACTTTTGGTGATGTAGTAAAATTTCTGAAGTCGAATGTTATTTGTAACATTGTGCCTGAATTCATGAACTCTGAAAATGACAATTTCCACAGCCAAAAGATCTTTTTTTCACTTTGAAAAGACTAAAGACATTTTTACATTCCACAATGTTCCAGAAACAACTTAATCACATTGCTGTTTTTAGTGTACATAAGAACAGTGCTGAAAAGTTGGATTTAGAAGAAGTTTGCAATTAATTTATAGGGAGAAGTACAATCAGGAAAAACACATTTGCAACACGCCATGCTAAATAAATAAAGGTGATTGGTGAATCCACGCTCTATTTTATTTTAGAAAGACATCAAGTCTTAAAAGTTTAAAAAATGTTTACATAATTATAATAAACTTTCAAGAATTTATGTTAATTATGCTAAACAACACCTTTGTGTCAATTTAACTCTACAATGCATGAATTTTGTTTTCAAAAAACTTATTTTCAAAGTATTATTTGGTATCTATATTCTTGTATTTTTTTTTAATTAGTATAAATATATTTTTACACAAATAAGTAATTTTATTTTTTTCATTTCTTTTTACATGAAAAATAATTGTAGGGTTAAAGTATGCATTCTAGGGTTAATTACTAATTGTATATATTTTAGGTGATTGTTATTACAAACATTTCAGAATCTTTGTGTTAGATCTCCAATTTGTTATTTTTTAAGAAGCTTTCTATATTATATACTATCCATAGTCATATTGATATAGGTATGAAAGTAAATACAGTATCAGGATCTGTGTAAAAGAGGGTTAATGAGATTTTTTTTTTTTTTTATAAAATTATAACTCAAGTCTTTGAAAGCCCACCCAATATTTTTCAAAAGTTGGCACATCTGTTCATCAAAGCATTGAAGTGATGTCATCTACAGTAAAATTTTTGGGTTGTGGCTTTTTATATGCATATGCTGTATTTTTTTTTCTTTCCTAACGAGATCTGCATCTGATTTACTACTTTTTGGGCCTTCCAGTTACACAAATTCTTTAACTGCAGTTCTGGAAAGTGTGTTTCAAAGCAAAAATATTTTTTTCATTTGAAAGGAATTAAATAAAAGAAAATTGCACTCTTTAATTTCTCTCACTTTATAAATTTGCTCTAAAACTGCTGCAATTCTGAACATTTTCAGTTTTTTAAGATTTTTTTTTAGTAATTATTTTATTAATGAGAAATAAATCTTGAACAAGAAATCATTTTTTGGCACATTTGGATTTCTGTTCTCACTAAAGGTGAAGAAACTACTACAAATTCTGAGTTCTGTTATTGCAATAAAATTTGTAAGTATCTAATAAAGTTTTTGACAGTCTCTTTCAGAGAATGTACCTTGTTTGTTGCTTCTGAGCAGCAGAAGTAATTTTGTTCTTACATTAAATTCTACTAAGGACCTACAGTCCAAGAAAAGGGGGAAAATGTATTTAATTATTGTATCAATACAAAAAAAACAAAAAAACTGTAATGATTCGTAGGCCTGTGTCCAAAAAATGCTTAAATGGTAAACATTGATGCTGCTACACCATTTTTTCAGAAATGTAATACCTCAATAATATTTCCCCAAAAAGAGTCACACAAAATAGCTTTCAGGGCCATTTATGAATCGCCAGTCCACTACTGATCAAGATGCATGGAATTTTAAGAGAAATAAGACACTGATCAAAAATGTTATCAAGCCTGTTGTTTAAAGTTATTAACAACTTCACACTTTAAGTTGGTGAATTTTGTTTTATGCAATCACTGGTGTGCTCTAAAATGAAAGCCTGTTGTTATTACCAACAAATTTATTAATAAATATAGTTAGTGAATTTTGTTTTACACGATTACTGGCGTGCTCTGAAATGAAAACCTGTTGTGACTGAGAGAGTAAGAGCACAATAATTTATCATACAGATATTTTATCTTACTAGGAGAGTTCAAAGCGATATCTCACTCATCTATAGAGAGTAAACTTACTGTTAGCCTTAGGCACAAGCAAATATTTCTCTAAATTTTGATATTCCTGTTCCTGGACAGATATCTTACCCCCCAAAAAACCAACATTATTTTCAGTCACTTCTCATCATTAAAACATGCCTTCTTTGGGTTATTGAAAGTAAAAAGAATCTACAATAGTTCTTTTCACCATTATCAGGTAAGAACAAGAGCTTTATACCAGCTTCAAATTGAACTCAAAACTCAACAACAGTTAGTCCAGACTAGATGGTGGTCTTCTAAGAAGTTGGTTAAGTAAGCTACATGCGAACACTGCAAATGTGTAGAAGAAAACATAAGTCATAAATGAAAGAAGGAAGAAGGCAAATACTAATGTCAGGGTGGTGGTGGGGGACAATGTCCAATCACCAATGAGTAGAGAAAAAAGCAAGAATTCCCGAGGGACTCGGACACCGAAAAACAAAGGAGCTACGGCTCTTCTGTCAAAGTTGAGCAAAAGGCGAAGAAGGGTACCAATGAAAGAAATCGCCATCCAGTTTGACTTTCCCATTCAACCCATCATCAATGTCAGTAGCTGTAAGTGTTATAATGCCAGCACCTTTCTTCTGCTCAAGTCAGCAGTCGTTTTCCTGCCAGACTAATTTGCTAAGTTGTCCAGATGGTTGGCTTGTTTTCAGTGGATGAAATTCCTCTGACTACGAGCTTCAGATTTAAAAAAAATGACCCGTGATATTTAAAAAAAAAAAAAAAAAAAAAAAAGACTGTGAATAAGAAAAACAAATTAGCAGCATATATTTTAAAATTCACTCTTTATGAATGATTTGTTTGTGTTTACTCTGATCTGGGGAGTACAGTAGATATGAATGTATCCCTGTAACACCCACCCCCCTTCCTACACCACTGGCTGAGATAACTCTGAAATCTGTTTAAGTGAGCAGTGGAAATTTTCTGAAGTTTTAAGAGAAAAGACACACTTTTGAAATGGAAGAGAAACAGGCAGGACCTTAGTTTTGGAGAGAGAGGTCAGGTCTTGTTATTGGCATCAAAGACGATTTGTTTCAAGAGGGCAACTAGTATTGCATCAGGTAGCAGTGATGCCAGTGTATGGAAAACACAAAGTTCGGGTCTAGTGTCAATAGCACAGATGGGATCAAGCATTTCCCAAGCTACATAGTTTTAGTGAAATAAACTATCTTTGTCATTGTTAAAAAAAGGCCTGAATTCTGATTTTGTGATGGCTCTCATGGGATCGTGGCTATGTTGAGTAAGAGCTAGAAAAAAGGAGTTAGGGTCGTTACATCAAATATTATGAATGAAACAAACCTCCATAATCTTTACAGAATGTGTGTGTGTGTGTGTGTGCGCGCATGTGAAGAACTGTCAACAGAACAGCAGCAGAATGCATCTGCCTTTATTTATATTTATCTTATGGAAAAATAATCCGTCTTTGTGTTGTTTCATTTTGTGTCAAATTTTCCAGCAATGTATGGATATGAAGTTGAATTCTCATGATAAATGCCAACTGAATCAGTCTCTTTTTATGGTATAAAAATTAAAAGCAGTTTGATCGGACTGGAGACCATACAAAAGAAAGAGAAGAGTGGGAAGATCAAAGGGAAGATGGATGGCTGATATAAACAAAACTGCAGGAAAACTGTGGAATAAACAAGCCCAAGCAGGAACATTTGGAAATAGACGAGGGAAACCTATAGCCTCAATTGGCTATGAAAAGGGTTGAAAGAAGAAACAGAGATAGCAAAAAGAATAGTTAGAAGGGGTAAAACAAGATGGTAGACAGTGTGGAATATTGCCCAGGAGTCATAGTTGGGTAGGCCAAACACTTGAGATAATTTTATCTAGCCAGTTGGATCCAAGAATATGTATCAACGGAATTTCACGTATGTTCAACACCTGATGAGCCAGAAATTTGTTTGACAATAACTAAGTAAAAAAAAATAGTTGATTCGTGAAATTTGCATATTGTATTTAGAGAAGAAAATGTTTTCAAACAAAAAATTATTACTACCAAAATATACTCTAAGTATTGTTCCTGTTTTCTGCAAGTAAATGTGGATATTTTTGTAATTTTAGAGATTCCTACAAGATGTTTATTGACAAAAAATATTGAAAACGATCTGCATTAAAATATTCAAACATACTTTTATTCAGTTATAAACGAAAGTATGTCCTGTTAAGGTAATTTCTTAGAAGTGACACCCTGCAGCTGAAACTAAAAGCAAACAATGAAATGAAAAGAAAATAAGTCCAGTGACAACCAGGGCTGCAGCTAGGGAGGGGTTTTGAGGGTTTAAACCCTCCCCAAAATGTTTAAAATGTCTCAAAAATAAAATAATCGTTTTATGAGTTAATTTTTGTAACTAACATAGCATATAAGTCAGAATTTGAAAAATGGGAAGTATTAAATAGAAGAATTCCATGCACAAATAAATTGCGACAGAAAGAAAATGCAACATATGTATAACATACAGTGAAAATTAATTTCCAATCCCCCCGCCCCCCGAAAATTCTTTCTGGCTACGGCCCTGGTGACAATGTAAGATAAATGTATTAAATCTAGAATCTCTTATCAACTTAACAACTGCTTATGCATTAATTCCTATCAGCACTTCTTTAAAAATTTAATTCCACTGATAAAAATTCTACAACATCTGCAATATTATAACTACACACTTTTTATACCTACAAAAAAATAGCACCTTTTCAATTATGCAAAAATAAATAGCTAAAATTAAAATTCCAATTTTACATAAGTCATACTTTTCTTTGTGAACCGCACCAAAGGGTTTCCAGAAAAAAGCATGGGATGTACACTGAGGAGCAATTGAATTAGAGATACCTGTCTAGTAACGTGTAGAACCACCTTTCACCCTGATGACAGCAGCGATTCGTCTCTGCATGGACTCGACAAGACACCGGAAGCGTTGGGAAGCCATACGGATCCACGATCCCTGAACAAGCTCCCACAGTTCACGAAGATTTGATGGAGGGGGTCAGAGCCTCGAACATCTCTCTCGATGGCATCCCAGATGTGCTCGATGGGATTGAGGTCAGGTGACCTAGCTGGCCAAGGAGGCGAGGTCACGTCGATGGAGTGTCCATCGAACCATTCGGATACAATTCGGGAGCGATGGCATGGAGCATTGTCTTGTTGCAGGATGAGGTCCCCAGTGGGATGTTGAAGACGCACAATCAGGAGCAAATGGTCGTCCAAGATATCCTGGTAACGTTGACCTTGGAGGGACGATGTCACATGTACCCGGGGTCCCACCCATTTCAGTTCACGTAAACAGTCCCCAGATGAGAATGCCACCCCCACCAGCTTGAAGAGTACCCTGCTGGCAAGAAGGATCCATCACTTCATGTGGTTTGCGCCGTACTCGTATCCTGCCATCCGCATGTACCAACGTGAATCTCGACTCATCAGTCCAGGCAACATTTTTCCACATGTCTAGGGTCCAGTGGCGATGTTCCCGCGCCCATGCTAATCTTTGCACCCTGTTATGTGCAGTCAGCAGCGGTACCCTCGTGGGATGATGGCTTCTGTATCCCATAGAGAGGAGATGGTTCTGGATGGCGTGGCTGCTTACACGTTTTTCTGCGCCAGCGTTAAATTGCCAAGTGATTTCTTGCACTGTGGCCCGTCGCCGTTACAATGCAAGCTAGCCAACGATGACCCCGCTCATCCACACGCTGTTGTCCACGGCAGTTGGCCCTTGCAGGGATGGTTTCAAAGAAATATGGTCCAAACAGATGTCGACTTTTCATTGCAGCCCATATCATGACATGCGGAGGATGATGTTCAAATTCTTCGACATAATGTGAGTTTTCCTTGGACCAGAACACAACGTTCCGTGATCGACAGCTGCGGTATATCGCACATTCATCACTGAAAATTACCTTTCCACGTTTTGGGATTGTGGCAAATGTCTGAAGCATCATTGCACATGCATCCAGTCTGCAGTTTAAATCGATGTCTGATAATTCCTGAACAAACATCGGGCGATATGCGTGCAAATTCAGGGCATTCTTCATGTGCTTATGCAGTGTCGATCGTGGTATTCCAAGCTCCGCTGATCGTTTGCGGAGCGACTTTGTCGGTGACCTGCTAACTGATTCCTCGACCGCTTGACACTGTTGCACTCTGGTTAATGGTCTTCCCGTTCGTGGTTTATCCTTGATGTTGCCTGCTTCGAAGAGTCTATGTTCTCACCACAGAAGAGTCTGTTTTGGAGGGGCCTCTTTGTCGAATCATTGTTGGAAATCGGCACACGTGTCACGCATTGTCTTCCCTGTGTATGGACGTTTGTGTACCCAGACACTGACAACAATCTGCTGTTCCAGGGTGTATTAGCTGGTATCACACATGGTTCTGGTACCTAATCTGTAAATAAACACAATACAGACCATAACTCAACATATACATCATACAACAGATACATAGCTCACTTACATTTCTTATTACAGGGGGGGCAACAAGACATTGTGCACACCCTGAACCACCAAATTTGGTACACTATCTCATAGTACCCTAACTTAGACCGTAGATGGTTTTGGGAAAGGGTCAGAGCCCAGGGTTAAGGGGCCCCCACACAAAATTTCTGTAAAATCTAGTTTTCAATTTAGAACTACCAAATTTAGTATACTATCTCATGGTACTCTAACTTAGACTGCAGGTGGTTTTTAGATGGGGTCAGAGCCCAGGGTCAAGAGGTCTCCACACAAAATTTTCGTAAAAAGTTCCATTTTTTACTTTTAAGAACTGCAACGCAATTCAGCACTCCAATACCCGATCTATAGTTAAGTTAGAGATCGTAGATAACAATAAAGTGCAAAAATATCTGTCTAATGTTGTATTAAAAACACAATGAATAAACGGTAGCTTTCACCACCAACGGGTGGCTTCATCAGGCAGAAATACAATGTAATGTAAATAAAGAGTTCCAGATATTCAAGATACAAAATGGTAAACAAATGGATGATCAAGTCCAATGTCAAGCAGCATGCACGTGACATGACATAGATACACTGCATTTCAGTGCTGCAGGATTCTCAGAAGCGCACGCCACATGTACGGCAGTTCTTACTGTACGGCAGCTCCTTGAAGGTAAGTATTTCCATTTCTCTTCCTTTCTTTTTTTGTTTTGTAAAAGTAAATTAACTAAATCAAAATTATTTTTTTATTTTTTTTATTTTTCACATTTGCAGCCATCCCAGCTATTTTTTTATTATTATTATTTTTTTTTTTGCCAGAAATTTTACTGCATCAGCCAGTCATTGGCAGTGGCTGGCATTAATTTGGTGGAACCCTACTTTTCACACGGACAACTCTACATCGCCTGGCAGTCCTAAAAATTTCTACATTTTTGGTCCTAATGGAAAAACCAAAAAGACTGTCTACCAAAAAGCAATAACCTAAATGAATTAAAATAAATTTACTGGAAAATTACTGAAATATCTCTGGAATATCTCTTTCATTGATTAACTTTCACCCGCTGAACTTGGTGATTCCACAAACAGTAATTTACGCGGGAAATACCGGGGACCCCTGCTAGTGCTACCTAAATAAGAATGTACTCTAATCACTTTCCCTTTTCTTAAGAAACAAAACATGACTTTTCGTAAGTCAAGAGTGCCGAATATTATTACATACAAAACATTGTAAGCTTCAAAGAAGCCTAAAATTTATAATTACTAGTGCTTTAAAGTGATAAAGTAATGCAATATTTTTGAGTTTTAATAAAACCATTTTACTAAAAGCAAAAATGCAGACAGGAAAAAAAAAAACATTTTTAATTACCTGTCTAACCATGAAATCAAAGACTTGACTAGATTAAGAATATCTGACACAGCAGAAAGTGTTTCTGTGGAAACTCGTTCCTTTTTTCCACAATAAGCAGAACTTTGAGCTAAATGTTTCAAATTGTTGAAAAGGCTCTGTGACTTGCAGCCAAGTTTTAGTGACAAAGACTGAAGAGTTTCAGATGTCAAATTGTAATGCTGAAACAAAAAAAAGACTTAAAATGACCAACACTCCAGCACAATATTTTGATGTGATATGACAATAACACAGTAACTGCAAAAACAAATAGAATTTTGTCACACAATGAAGGTTTTGCATAGACTGAATTTTAATGAAAAGCATCATAGTATAATGGGAATATTTATAGGGGTATAAGACACACATTAAAACATGCTTAAGTTACATAAAAAGGATATGATTATGTGCTTATGTCCAAATTTATCATGGTATAAAGATACCCTGGAAGGATAAGCATTGCTTTGAATATGCACCCATGTATTTCTGAGGAAATATTTCTTCCTCAAATTATATACCCAAAGATGCGAAAAAAGGTTCACAAAAGTTGAATACATCTCCACTTCATAATTTAATATTCAATTTTACTTATTGGAATTACAATTTCTTCAAATGCCAATACTCATATCATATGTCTATCTAGTACATTTTTTTCTTTAATCATAAAATGAAATGTAACAATTATCCCCACTGCAACTTTTTAACAGGTAAAGCTGAAATACTATTAGAAAGCACCAATCACTCACCCTAAAGTTCATGGTAATTTCCATCGACAACACACTTCCAGCACGTCAATTATCGTAATGTTGCTGGCCTTCAAAGGTTTACAAACATCTTGCTTACGATTCCTACTTCCGGGTGTGAAACATCGTATTTTTTTTTTTTTTAAGCCATATGAGATGTAACTATAAGCTTGTCAATTCCATAAAAAACCACACAAGCATACTACTCATTCATACAATTCAATTAAAGACTATGTACATATTTACATAACCTTACATTCCTAGGTGGTTAAACCTTTGTCAACTGTAAGTACCAAACTGCTCCTTCTGTTTCAAAACCCCTGCCACTCCCAATGCAAGTGTTACACTCATTCAGCCCCTCACACACAATCCACTAGCGCTTTAAACAGACTACTGTCGTGATCAGGAGGCAGGTGTGTCCTCACCCGCCCACCACAGCTCAAGTGAGCAGAGCCATCGAGGCATGGGCCCCAGTCGCAATCTCTGAATCATTGTGTCTCTGGCGCCATCTATTGTCATTGCTGCTCTTTTTTCCCTTTTTCTTTCTAAGCTGTTGTTAAATTTTTATTAGGGCTTTCCATTGTTCGTTTAAGTTACTAGGCTCATTAATGTTGCATAATCTTGATCTGTTTTTTTCAATTAACACTGATTCTGCAATTCTTAACTGCCTTTCGTTTTTACAGCTCTTAATAATTTTAATATCCTCAAACCTTGGACGTGCTGGAAGTGTGTTGTCGAGGGAAATTACCATGATCTTTAGGGTGAGTGATTGGTGCTTTCTAATAGTATTTCATTTATGAATTGCACGTAAACTATGCGCACTTTGCAGGGGTTTAATACCTTAAAAGTGCAAATATAATAAAAGGTAAAGCTGAGATCGTTTTTGAATCAAAGATGATACTTATTAAAATGCCAGTAAAGGAAATGATAACCGGACCATGGTTTCAGCCACTAGGGCTCTCGTCAGCAATTATATCATGTATGTTGTTCCGAACTTGATCAGCTTTTGAATCTTTTATCACAGAGTTGTGGTCTTGTGCTGCCATCTCCTGGCTGGAATTTGTTGAATTTTTGGAAGACTTTAATTGGTTGTTAATGGATCATTCCATACTATTTCAACAAATTACCTTTAAATTGGTTGCTGACCATTTTTTTTTAATTTTTTACACAGTTGTTTATACATACATCTTTAAAGAGTTCAAAACTAATATTATAAAAAAAAAAAGTTCCTGACCGTTTGGCGGAGAGGTCCCTAGATGGCGCTTGGAACACCTCCATTTTTGGATGACGACATCTCAATTGCTGAGACCATCAATACGCATTCGTATAGTCAGATGCTGACTGATATACCACGCATTGCGCTGAGAATTGTTGGCGCTGTAGCGTAAATTCGAACGCACTCGACTAGTTATCGAGAGTTCTGGGGTTCGATCCCAGCAGTGCCGGAATACAATTTTTCAGTCGCTATGCGTTGTTTAAAAAATAACGTGGAAAGAGTGATTACATGTCCATTTACGTTATCTCCACGTATTTGATATATATTAAATATTATCCATTTTTGGAGTTGCAAGCATTTATGCAAAATACTGTAACTTTTCCCCTAATTTAAAAATTCAAAAGCCACTTTACTCAGAATAAAATGCTGATTATTTTAGTGTATCCTTTTTTTATTATCTGAGATTTTTTTGGAAATTTTATTGGTGGTCAAAGTTGACTATTGAAATTTGCTTTTTTCCAATTTCCGAGCCAAATTTTCACCGGGAAGGGGTCAAAACACTCAAACCAATTTTATTGTGCAAGAACCATGGTAACACTAGACTGTATCTCAGGTGAAAAATTTGGAGTGTTTTGAGCCCTTCCAAGATTTTTTCATTGATGAAAATGGGAAATTTTGAAATTTTTAGTTTTTCCAGTAGCTACTATATCTCCAATGGGGTACACAGTAAAAATCTGAATATACCACAGAGACTTTTATTTGGTAACAACATCATACCAAAATTTGATCACTTTGTTTTGCCTAATAATGAAAATGTTTGAGCTTAAATTTGTGAAAAAATCCATGTTTTTCCACTCGTTTTGAAGGACATTACCTTTTTACAATTTACCTTTTTTATCACAATTTATTAAATAACTGTAGATTTATAACTGCTAAAGCTGCTGAGTTATTGGAACGAAAATGTTGTCACAACCTGCACAATCTTGAAAGTCAGTGCAAGAACAAACTGCATTCTGTGTCAGTTGGTTCCAGACAGTGGTATAGTGTACACATGTGATGAAGTGAAGTTAAAGATGATGTGTTCTGTGGGAGTTAAAGTGAATGACGATTTTCATAAGACTTCTTATGGGCCTATGTCATAAGAAGTCTTATGACAATCTATGTCTGATGAATTAATTGAGGATTTTCTGGATTGACTACTTTCTCTGAACAAACACCATTTCATTTCTAAAGCACAGTCTCATTACATAAAACACAAAAAGGATAGTTTAGAAAGTAAATAAATTTCAAAGACATGGAGATAATGCAAACAGACGATGACATCGCTCTGTCCATGTTATTATATAAATAACACATAACAACTGAAAAATTGTTCATCTGACACTGCTGGGATTGAACCCCAGAACTCGCGATAACTAGCAGAGTGCGTTTGCTCACTTGGCTAGTTATCGAGAGTTCTGGAGTTTGATCCCAGTGGTTATGGTGAACAATTTTTCACTTGCTATGTGTTGTTTATACAATAACGTGGACAGAGCGATATCATCGTATGTTTAGAAAGTAGTGAATGCATATTTATAGGGAATTTTTCTGAGAACTTCTCATTTGTTATTCAAGTTGAGATCCAAAGTTTTCATTGGATAAATGACCAAGCAACTTTACATCCCTTTGTAATGTACTACAAAGAACCAGTCAATCAATCTCTGATATCAAAACGTTTTTGTGTAATCAGCGACTGCATGAAACATACCACCACAACAGTATATGCTTTTCAAAAAGCTCTGCTGGTCGAGATCAAAAGCATGACATCTTTTGTACAGAAAATCATATACTTTTCAGAAGGAGCTGCTGGACAGTACAAGAACAGAAAAAAATTTGCAAACTTGTGTTACCATAAGAAAGACTGATCTTGATACAAAGTGGAATTTTTTGGGGACATCTCATGGAAAAGGGCCATGTGATGGAATAGGCAGGACAGTCAAACAATTAGTGTCCAAGGTAGGCTTGCAAAGAGTAGTAGGGAATCACACCCTGAAACCTCGTGAGATGTTTACTTTTTGCGTAGAAAACATAAAGGATATTGTCCTCATGTATGTTAGTGAAAGTGATATTGCGTCAAATTCCAAACTTCTGGAAGAGTGATTTGCTAATGCTGAGATGATACCTAACACAAGATAGAAGCATCGATTTGTACCTGTAGACTGCAACTGGATGAAGTGCTTTATCACATCAGCTTCAGAGGACTTTGAGGAACTGAATATCACCAAACTTTCAACAGATCTTTCTCTTGAACTTAAAGAAAGGGATTGCATTGCATGCATTTATGATTCCCGTTGGTGGCTGGCACAAGTGATTGAGGTCCAGCAGTCAGAGTAGGAATGCAAAGTCCGTCCACTTCTTCTATCCACTGGGGCCATCGACATCATTTGAAAAGCCTAAAAAAGACACTGTTGGGATGTCATATGAAAATGTTCTGCGTGCTGTTACTCCTGCTGAGTTGTCAACTGCCACTGGAAGAACATGGTACATTACATTGAAACAGGGTTGAGCAATGAACTTAATGAACTGTCCTGTCGAGAATTTTCAAGTTCGTGAATCTCGGGGAAACTGATCACTTCGCTGAAATTTACGGGAGGGGGGGGGGATAAGTAAATAAATAGAATGAAAATTCTCTCCAGTCCACGGCTTTAATTTTCATTCTGGGGAATGATGGAAATGGCCAGTCTGTCATTGTTCAGTGCCCTAACCAGACAAACAAAAATTTCATTTGAAAAAAATAAAATAAAAAAATAAAGTAACAAAGAAATAAACGATTTTGGAATTATTTACTTTTCTCTCTCGTAAGATAGATAGAAAAAGGTGAGCAAAAGTCACCATCTCTTTCTTTTCAGAAACCAAATTAGTATACTTTTTTTTAAACACGGAACAAGAGAAATTATTCTCGTAAATTGAGCAGAAAGAAAATCTTGCGTTTTCTTCTCAAGTTCGCCATTTTTTTCTCTCAGCGTTTGTTAAAACTCAGTGAAAGTGAAGCATTTCTGCTTGCTTGAGACCCAGGGAACCGGAGATAGGCTATTCTGGGAACAAGGTCACCTCGACATGCAGAAGGCAACGATTTTTCCTGCCTAAGAGGTCAAGAGGTTACGAGTTTGCGTGGGAGAAAAGGTTGGTTGCAGCGAGGTGAAATGTCAACGGTTTTGGTGCAAAGCAGTAGCCAATCATCACTGGCAGAGTTTAAGTTGCTATCAAAATTTTTGAGCCAATGGATGAAGGCCAGGGGTCAGTGGGTTTTGAGGAACCTTGGTTCACGGAGAAAAGAAGCTCTCTTCTCTTTTGGCAGGCCAGCATGTAACAAGAACAACGAGAAGGCTCCATTGGGGGCCCAGCCAGCTCTTCTTGAGCTTGGCGTGCTGGGTGAAATTAAGAATTAGTTCTGTTCTGATTTATTGAAAGAAAAAGGCGTGAGTGGACACTGTGCCCCCACACATGGCCGAATGTTTTGAATGAAAAAAAGAAAAACTGAAGCAGGTGAAAAATTTTCTTGCTCTCAGTTTGCTGGCTATCTGCCAGTGATGACCAGCCATGTTTTGTGCCTGGACCATCCTATGAAATCCAAGATGGAGGGAGGCTGATTCCGCTTGACCCAGGAGGCAGTGTGGAGGACCCTTATGGAAACTTTTGTTCCAACCATCAGAAAGAAAAGCCCTCCCGGAAACCAGGGAAATTCCTGCAGGTGGCCTTTCACCTAGGAACCCGATATTTTGTTTTCCCGTCCATCCAGTCAAGCAGAGGAGCGTCATACCCAGCGGAGGGGAAAAAAGGGGGGACGACTGCTGCTAGAGGAAGAGGACTTTTTTTTTTTTTTTTTTTTTTTTGGTCTTTCAAGCGAAGTCATCAAAAAGGTAATGTGCTAATTTATGCTTTGTAAGTCAGGTCAATGTTGGCTTTGGTTATGTATGACCTGAGCTCAAAAATCAGGAAGAAAAACAGGGAGGAAAGGCTCAATTTTTATTTTTTTTTATCTTGTTCGGCAGTTAGGCGAATTTCTGTGTACCCAAGCGTGTTGCATTCAGCTCTTGAGGTGAAATTGTTGTTGTTTTGGGTCATTTTTGAAGTGGTGCTGAAATTCTTAATATTTAGGTATTTGCATAACAGTAGTCCAACAGCGGACATAACAGGGTTCTACTGTAGTAACTTAAAATAACCAGTCTGCTAAAAAAGAACCACGTTTAAAGCTTAATTCGTGTATTAGTCAATATAAACAACACTTGCCGTTTTTACACGATATTATAAAAGTCGATGATGCTGACTACAAAACTTTAATCAAAAGGTTGTAATACATTAGTACTTTCGAGTCTACTATAGACCCATCTTCAGATTTGAATTAATCGAAAACTGAGATTACATATGGTTATATCAAGAACAATGCCAGATTACAACTTAAAACTTGAGAAGTAAAATACATGTGACGTAGTCAATCAAAAAGCCTGTGCACGAGAGTCAACGTCTTGTGGGAGGGGGCACTGTTTGTTCAAAATAAGGTTCTTCCAAACTCCCGGAATGTAATTAGGTAAATCATCGTTGCAACAAGAGTCAAAGTTCTTAAGTATAAATAAACTTTCTGTAAATGACAAATTTGATAGTCAGCATCATCGATTTTTATAATATCGTGTAAAAATGGCAAGTGTTGTTTATATTTATTAAAAAAGAACCATTTTACAAAAACAAAATTTTGATAATCATGATAAAGTGTGGTTAAGATAGTTACTTTATGTTGTCGTTTTTTTTTTTTTTTTTTTGCCAAGTGGCATGCTTGTTTTCTGCTATGATGAGTCTCTGCTGTAGTTTGCTCAGTGCGAGTTAAAATTCAGGATGAGAGTACTGTAAATAATTTGTACAAGCCGTGTTTGTTGCTGTGTTAAGAGTTAAATCTGTAATCTTGTAGAGAAGAAAGGGAATGTAATTTTGCTTGTGTTGGAGCATTATTAGTATACAGTATCTTAATTGTGTTATAATCTATCAGGAAAGAGCAACTCCTCAAACCAGTAATTCGTAGTATTATTGAAATTTAACTCTGTGTGCTTGGTAATTTTTAATATTGTATAAATTGCACGTGGTAGTAGTAAACATAAAGTAAGTGACATATAACATTTTTTGTCCTTAGAGGTAATAGTGATTTTGGAGTTTGGTTAATAATGGGATTAAAATATTTCTGTAATATTTGATAGAAGTGTGGGGGCTGGTGCTAATATGAGCCAGTGGGTTTGAAAATTTGATTTGCATAAGGGGGAGGATAACAACGAAGGTATGCAAGCAGATTAGAGTTGTCTGAAAGTGAGGCCTATTCATTACCTATGTACAGTGAGATTTCTTCGCAAGGGGTATGATTTCTGGAAATAGAGAGTGTTTCGAGAGGTGATAGTGATTTCTGGAAATAGAGATATGCATTTTCTGGAAAGTGAGATTTATGTGGATTTTTTCTAGAGATAATGTGAGCTTTCAGATAGTTTTTCTCTGGGAGCTGTGTGCCTGGAGTGAGAATTTTTTTTTTTTTTTGGGGGGGGGGGGTCAAGAGAGCTCTTGCAGGAGGTTTTTTTCCTTACGTGGACATACTTCGGGTATTGAAAGGGTGCTTATGAGGACGAATTGGCGAATTCGTCTTCGGCCCCGAGTAAAACCATAAAACCATCGGCCAGTAAGGAGCAGCTCCTGTCAAGTTGTGTTTGAGTGTTGTTCCAAAGACAGTGAGCGAGGAAAGAAATTACAGGGTAATAGGTCACACATATTGACTTCCCATTTTGTTGCATAGGCTTGATTGGCTTCACGACCCAATTTCTCGCCTTTAGCCTGATTGATATTTTCTTCGAGATGTAAATTTTATTTTCGAAGAAAAGTAAGTCTGATAACCGAGATGTTTTGCCTACCCGTTAGTTCAGTGGCTTACTACATGAGTTGGTAAAATTACAAAAAGCTTACCATGGTGCAACTTTGAAATTTTAGATTAATTTGTTTATAAATTGCTGGTCAGAATTAGTTGTGTAATTTTAAATTGTTATGAACAGTAGGAGTGCAGATAAATATGAATTTAAGTCCAGGAGTGTTAGGGAACTAGTGTTTACCTTTTTATTTGCATTATAAAGTATTATGTATTCAGAGCAAGCTTTTGTTAAAAAGGATAATTGAATTTCTTGATGATGGTGTGAATTTTGACTCTTTTGTCAATGTTGCAAGTTAGTGATAACTTTTGAGTTAATAGAGTAAGATATTAAGTGCAGTATGTCAGGTATGGTGTCTAGAAGGTATTTAGTATCAGTCAATGTTAGTGTTCAGTGCTATGAAGTTTTAAGGCCAATTTTCCTGTTAGTGTAGGAGTGTTTGTTGGTGTGACTTTTGGTTATTTACAAATTTTTGCTCAGTTATTGTAATATATAAAATTAATGTGTTAAGAAATCTGGTTTGAGGGGGTTGTTCAAGAAAGTGAATGAAATCTGCATTGTTCACACTTTGAGCCATAAACTAATAACTGAGAGAGAAGACATTTCCCTTAAGCAACATAAGATACAAGGTAAACAGTGTTGTATAATTTGTGAATTTCAAATATGGCCTGCTATGGTAATCTCAAATTTGGGAGTAACTTCTTGTTAAGCAAGATCATTTTGTGAAGTAAAATCTCACACTTATTTAGTAAATATTGTATTTTTATTTGTGGATGAAGTTCTGTTTCTTGTGAAGCGATTAAGCTAAAGGTGTCATCTGACTGTTTCTTTAGGCCAGGGGCCAAAGTTAGCAATTGTGGAGATCTGCTAAATCGTAGCAGCAAAATTTTGCCGACATTGTGTTGTCTTGATGAGTCTCCGACTCCTTAAAACATTTTGTTGTGTTTTTGTTATTGTGGTTAAGTTTTACAAATAAATGCAGCCCAAGTGGCCTTTCAAAAAACCCAAACCTTGTGCAGTGAAGAATTAGATGACTCAGTTGGATTTCATCTCAGGGTCACATGCTAATCCACCTTAGCTTGTCTAAGGCTGGAGACATCCCTGGAATTTTGTTTTATTTAATTAATGCATTTTGTTCTAACCACTGAAATTGATCATCACAGCCTCTTAAAGGTATTACACATGTACATTGTATACCATCTATTTTTTAGTGTTCACAAATTTGGTACACATGTAAACAATAAATACTTATTTTACACTTGCAGGTGTCTCAACACATCGGAAATTCAAACAACGCAAATCTTCAATAATAACTTTTGGAATTTTCGAACATCAGTGTTGCATTTTATTTATATTTTCATTTATCATGGCCTTAAAATAAATTGAATTTACTTTTTGTTTCAAAATGCATCCACCCATCTCCCAAATTTTAATGTTCACCTAAATTCAACATTTACCTTAATTTTGTTATTTGCATAAATCTAAATAGTAATTACTCACATTAGCAAACCTAGCCAAAACAGAACTGTTACATCACAAGATCAAGAAATCAATCTCCCGGGGGGGGGGGAAGGGACCTCACTAAAAAGATTATCATTTTGGTAAAAGAAAAACATTTTGAAAATTACCAACCAGATGTGTCACTTTCAAGTGGCTCATTATTCATAACTATAAAATTTGTGTAAATTAGTTTTTAAAATGTAAGTCTAGGCAAATTATTTTTTTCATTAATTGTGTGGAGAATCATAAGCAACAAGTCATGTAAGTAATCATCTAGTCTCTGTTTCTTATTAAATATTTTCTTGTAATTGCAATGCTAATGTTTATGTAATTGAAACCTTCAACATTTAACACCCCCTTCCTCCCCTTAAACTGGTACATTAGTCTTTACTTTTGCGCTATATTTCCTCCAGTATATATTTTTCTTACATTACTCTTTATTTATGCATTTTTATTCATTTTCTATCTTTCAATTAGATATTGAAAGATAGTTAAAATTGTCCTTCAAAACAAATAGAAAACCATGGATTTTTTCACAACTTTAATCTCAAATATGTTTGTTATTAGGCAAAACCAAGTGATCAAATTTTGGTATGATGTTGTTACCAAATAGAAGTCTCTGTCGTATAAAATTCAGATTTTTACTGTGTACCCCTCTGGAGATACAGTTACTGAAAAAACTAAAAATTTCCCATTTTCATCAGTGAAAAATCTTGGAAGGGCTCAAAACACTCCAGTTTTCTCACCCTAGATACAATCAATCTACTGTTACCATCGTTCTTGCACAATAAAATTGGTTTGAGTATTTTGACCCCTTCCCGGTGAAAATTTGGCTCGGAAATTGAAAAAATGCAAATTTCAATAGTGAACTTTGACCACCAATAAAATTCCCAGAACACCTCAGATAATAAAAAAAGGGTAAATCAAAATAATCAGCACTTTATTCTGAATAATATGGCTTTTGAATTTTTGAATTAGCTAAATTAGGGAAATAGTCTAGCATTTTGCATAAATACTTGCAACTTCAAAAATGGAGATGTTCCAAGCGCCATCTAGGAACCTCCCCATAAACGGTTAGGATTTTTTTTTTTTTTATATAAAATTGGTTTTGAACTCTCTAAAGATGTATAAACAACTGTGCAAAAAAATAAAAATAAATGGTGCAGCAACCACCCCTTGTTTAAATGGCATGGAATGACACTAAATTAATGTGAAAATGATGTGAGGAAATTATCCTATATTTTGTTAATTTTGAGGGATTTGTCCTTGTTGCAAGCTTGATCATTTGATATATTCATGGATGCAACTTGTGCAATGTGAAATGACTTTTGCCTCTTCCTAAACAAGAGTAAATAATTCATTAATAATAATTTGTTTCCAACTTGTGCAATGTGAAATGACTTTTGCCTCTTCTTAAACAAGAGTAAATCCTTCATTAATAACTGTTTTAACTAGATCTGAAATTTTTTGAGAATATTTAACATTTTGTTTGTGCTCTTTAATGCGGGTTGATAAAGCTCTTTTGGTCAATCCTATGTATTTTTTCTTATTGCAACCACCTGGTGAGTAAAGAGGTATAAAGTAAACTCCATTTTTGTTCTCAGACTTTGATAGGTCTTTATTGCTCCTGAGTTGGTGTGTGTTTGATGCTCCTTGTCTGATGCTTATTTTGATATTTTCTTTTTTGAGCTTTTTTAATCCAACTGGTAATACCTGGTAAATACTGAATACAACCTGAATATTTATATTTACTTTTCATAATGTCAGAACAGAATCGAGAGCATTTAGAGTTTAGTAATAATGTTGGGGCTGTAACCATTACATAAAGCAATTTCTTTTAATTTTTGAATTTCAAGAAGTTTCAGATTTGAGTTGCTTATGATATTATTAGCTTGGTTTACATAAGATCAAAAAGATGCCTCTTTGAAAGACCAAGCTGAGTAAGATTTTGCAGGAATAATATTAGGGGACCAATTGTGCTTTCTAAATACTGTGGTATTGATATCTTGATTGTTCTTAGTAATCAGTATATCCAGATAAGCTAAGGTTTCTTTATTCTCTATTTCAATACTGAATTTTAGATTTTTGTGTAATGTGTTACTGGGAATCTACTTAATAGTGTAAAAGCCATGTATGCTGGCAGTCGAGCCTGTGTACAAGTGAATGGTGTTTTATCAAAATGGTTTTCTATTGGTGCAGGATTCAGGCAAGGTTGTGTAATGTCTCCATGGCTGTTTAATATATTTATAGATGCGTGCATGTGTGATGCCAAACTAGATAATACTGGTTTATGTCTTGGTGATATCCGTGTGTGCAGATTGCTATATGCTGATGACACTGACCTGTTGGCAGAGAGCAAAAGTGAGTTGCAGAGTATGATGTCCCGGATGTACGAAGTTTGCATGAAATTCAAACTGAGTATAAATAAGGGAAAAACCAAAGTTATGGTTGTGGAGACTAATATGCTTTGGTGGTTTGGCCATGTTGAAAGAATGAATGATGAGATGGTTACTAAGAAAATCTTTCTAGCTCAAGTGGCAGGAAGGAAAGGCAGAGGAAGGCCAAGGAATTCATGGGAGGATCAGATTAAGAAGTGTCTGCATGAGAAACAAATTATGAGTATGAAGTACAGAAGATCTTGTGTACGGCATGTAATGGATATCAGTGAAGCCCAAGTTGTATGTCAAGATTGCTGTAAATGGAGAAGTTTGATATGGCAACAGTAAGTAAAAACTATATGGTAGTTTGTGTTTCTTTTTGGAGCTGACCTCTGAATCTCAGAGAACAGCTTAGTGATATGTATGTATGTAATGTGTAACTTGTTCAACATCTGGTGTAATTCAAGCATACTAAGGTTATCTTGAGAAAGCCAAAAAACAAGGATATCATCAAAATATTGAATCCACAAAATTGGTTTCACATGTAGGTTGTCAGTAAATTTATTTTCCAGGGGTCTAAGAAAGAATTCAGCAAGAGTTCCTGAGAGTGAAGATCCCATGGGTGCACCTTCGGATTGACTAAAAAATTTACCATTAAAAAGGAAATAGTTAAATTTTGTAACAAGGTTTAATGCTGTGTGGATCCAAACTATGTTATTTTGTTTGAATTTTTTTGTGAGAGAGTTTGGAGAATATTTTGAATGGCTTCTTGAGTATCAACAGATGGATATAGAGAGTCTATATCAAAGCTGCACATAAAGAAATGTTCTTGCATATTTAGACTCGTGATAGCTTGCACAGCTTGAAGCGCAGAATTGATTTTAAAGATGGATGGAGGTAAAAAAAATTTTTTTTTAATTGTTTTAGAGATTTTTCCAAGACAGCAGTGGCACAGTTTTTCTTGCTAAAAATTCCTCTAATAGGATAACCTTATTTATGTAATTTTACTTGGTCAAACAAATATGGAGCAGAGAAATTGCTTGGAAGGCAATTATTAAAGATATCTGGAAGGTATTTAGTTTTGAGTAAAATTTTGACTTTTTCATGTATTTTCTGTGTAGAATCCTTGCCAAGTACATCAGCATCAACCTTTTCTATGAAATTTTGCATTTTATATAGATAATCAGATTTATTCAGAATTACAATTTGGCCTGTTTTATCAGAAGTGGTAACTGTGATATTAGGGTTAGTTTTTATACCCATTACTAGCTGTGAAGCCCGTTGAGATAAGAAAAAAAAAGGGGTTCTAGAAATCACTTACTGCTGTTCAAGCGTTTATTAACGACGTAGGAAATTATCTTTTCAGAATCTGGAAGTAGTTTTCCTTGTTCTGGCGCATGGACTACTTTAACTGTGACATCAAACCGTCGAACTCTTGACAATGCAACATAAAGTTGTCCATAGCTAAACACTGGTTCAGGAAGGTAGATACCTACTTTCTCCAGAGTTTGATCTTGAGACTTTTAAAATTTAACTATTTCCCCTTGAGACTTAGTAATGGTCATAGCAAAGGTGAGTTTTACAGGACATTGTCATCGTCTTAATGTGAATGGGAGGTCTATATCAGTAGGTGCAAGGTCAATTCGCAGAATAAAAACAGTTTTACCACATGCTGAGCCTGTGAGTACTTCTGCAATGATCAAATTGGGTTTTAGTTCTTTAATTCCATTGCATGAACCAATATTTTGTTCCACTGAATAAACCTTGTTGTGTATTGAGGTTTCTCAGGAGCATGATAATAGCTCCAATCTTCAACTTCAGTCTGTGAAGTGGCATTCCTGATGGAGTTTTCTCATTTAAAAACTTTATAGGATAATACTGTTCAGTATTTTTTTTTTTTTGCCATCAGCATCAGTTGAATCAATCAGAACTTAAGTATGTGCTTGCTGTCCCCTCTAAGAGATCATGAACATTCTCATTTAATTTGTCAACATCAGAGGTTTTGGGACACAGAATGGGTTTCTTTGCAAATGTTTTAAAATCAGAAATTTTCAAGTTCTCACCAAATATTTTTTGGCTTTATCACCATTATATAAAATATGTGCAGGTATCTCTATCATTTCCTCTGGTAGGCCCTCAGCTGTTTCATGGGCACCATCACCAAGTCGTAAAAGCCATTCACTGAATGATGAATCAACAGATCGAACATTTCTTTTGAGTCTTAAAATCTCAAACTTCTCCCATAATTGGTTGAATTTAATGCTGGCTTCGAGTATTTTGGTTCTGTCACCATGTTTGACAACAGGGAGAGGTTGTCTAAAGTCTCCTTCAAGTAAAATGACTTTGCCACCAAAAAGTTTCTGATTTCTCATAATATCTTTCAGTATTTGGTCAACTGCAAGTAAAGCAGTACCGGAGGCCATTGTAGCTTCGTCCCAATGATGGCTTTCAGAGATCCAATGATTTCAGCGTTGATGGAATTAATCTTTATTTGACGTAGACGTTTCATTTAAAGGTGGCACTAACTTAAATTGGTTAATGTTTTGCCACCTTCTAACAGATTAGCAGCGATTCCTGTGGATACAACAGGCAAAGTTATGTTTCCTTCTCCACGGATAGTGCTGAAGATGGTTTTATACAAGTAAGTTTTTCCTGCGTCCCCTGGGCCATCAAGGAAAAAACATCTATGAGGAAGATCATCTTTAGTGGTTATTGACATAATACTGTCATACACTGCTTTTTGCTTGGCATTTAAATTATTTTCCATTTCTGTTGCTTTTGTCATTCTGCAGCACTGTCGAAATAAACATGAGGATTTTGAGGAATGTTACTTGATGGAATTGGAAGATTATATTTATTGCATGAGCTGCTGTTAACTTTGAGTGTTGTTAATCTCTTGAAGGGTCAAATTCAAGCAATGTTCACAACCCTCAGTATATCCAATGTTCTGTCTGTGTGCAAAATCTCCCCAAAGATGGGATTTTTATATTTTTCAAACAATTCTTGTGCATTGGGTGGTGAAACAAAGATAAGAATGTATGCAAATAAATCTCGTAGTTGTCAAGGCATGCTGCAAAACTGATGCTTCATCTAAGGATTTCTCCCATATTTCATCATTCTTAATTAAACCTTTCTGCAATGCAGCTTCTTGGAAGGTATCATATGGAATTCCATTGACTGTTCTTAGATCTGTAAAGCTTTTCGCTCCAGACACATGAAGTAGCAGTAGTCTCAAACAATATCTTTCTGGATCAGAGACAAGGTTGACTGAATACATTCTTCCAATCACATTATCTCCACCACATTTTCATTGGACCCATAGTCTTTCTTTCTGATTGAACACATAATGTCTTGGCATGTCACTATATGAAATGGATCACGCATCTTCATTGTCCTCATTTAGTTTGAACCATGATGTCAGCATTGTATCTCTTTGAGCATTATGAACAACTGCATTTTGATCATTGTTTAAACGCTCCTGATTAGAGGTAATGTTCTGTTCTTCAAGAAGGTGAACAGGTGATCTAACTATCATATGAGATTGCTGCTGCATATCATAACCAAGTATTCGCCACATTGCCTCAGGTGCGCTAACGTATCGGGAATCAACACAACTTTTTACTTCATCGTATTTGGTGTTGTGCTCTGTTATATGCACGTTTGCACAGTTATGACCTTTGTATATGTACTTGAAAAGGTATTTCACGCTTTTCACACCTCAACATTAATGTGGAAATTGTACTTTAACAAACGTTATCAATAATTTTACCACATACAGTTGTGCAGTGGCGTATCTTTGTATCAATAATTTTACAACATACAGTTGTGTAGTGGGGTATCTTGGGTCCGAGACCTGGGCTATCTCCCCCCTCCCCCAGTATTGTTTTCTTTTTCTTGTAAATTGCGAAGTGTTTTAATTATTAAGTAATAGAAGTAACTTTTTTTTTCTAAATTTTAGGTACATGCCATAGCTAACATGATACCAAATAATTATGAAGATCAGGATTTGAACACTTTTTTGTACATGAACTCCATTGTTCTTCTGAATACTTTATTTGCACATGAACTCCATTCTTCTTTCCTTTTATGTGAACTTGAGTGTTACGTTTTCATAAAATGTTTCTTCTGAGTACTTTTCCATATTTAAAAAGAATATTTTTCTCTATTGACAAAACAGCAAAGTTTTTTGAATGTGCATGTCCATGTGCGGCTCAAAGATATGTCTTGATTCCTTTTTAATGCTGAAAAACTTTCGGCAGTTGCAATTGTTGATGGAAAGTTTAATGAGGTCTGCTAATTTTTGCACCTCACTAAACATTATGTCCAATTTATTCAACTTTGTGTAACACGTAATGTCTCTTACTGATTTGTTTTTGTATTTATCAAGGGAATAAAACACTTTCAGTTCATCTTTTAGTTGAGCTGTATCAAAATTTGAAGCATAGAGTTCTTTAAGAGTTGACAGTAGATGTTTAGGGAAGCTTCATAGAGTTTCATATAGTTGACAGTAGATGTTCAGGGAAGCTTTTACAAAATTTATCAAAACAGCTCGAATCCAACAAAGCCATGAATTTAAGATATAATATTGGGTTGTCGGAAAAGTCACGACGTATTTTGGCACCCAATGGCGGTTGGGCGGTTTTGGAAGTACTAGAGGCATGCGCAGCTCTGTTATCATTATGGCATTCGACAGGTGCCAGTTCTAGCTGCAGTCTAAAAGGAATAGTCAGTTATTTGGTTGATTTGCGGAGATTTGACATCAAGTTGAAGATGGAAGACCAAACTGTGCATTTTTGCCATATTTTACTGTTTCACTTCTGTTAAGGGAAGAACGCGCGTAAAGCTTGTAAAAAGTTGCGTAAAGTGTACGGTAATAATGCTCTACAAAAACGTCAGTGCCAGCGGAGGTTCGCAAAATTTCGTGCTGGTGATTTTGACCTCAACAATGATCCTCAGTCCGGGAGGCCAACCGAGGTTGATGACGACCAAATCAAGGCATTGATAGAGTCAAACCCACATTACACGGCACGAGAGATTGCAGACACATTGAACATCCATCATTTAAGCATTCACGACCACCGGAAAAAGTTTGGATATGTAAGCAAGCTCGATGTGTGGGTTCCTCATGAACAAAAAGAAGCTCAATTGACAGCGTGTATAAACATCTGCGAAATGCTCATTAAACGTGAGGAAAATGATCCCTTTTGAAGCGACTGATAACTGCTGACAAAAAGTAGATTGTGTACAACAATGTGCTGTGCAAACGGTCTTGGTCCCGACGTGCTGCTTCACCTCAAAGGACATCCAAAGCAAACATTCATCAACGGAAGGTTCTGGTCTCAGTGTGGTGGGATTTTAAAGGTGTCGTGTTTTTCGAGCTCCTACCATGGAACCAAACAATCAATTTGAATGTGTACTGTCGACAATTGAACAGTTTGAATGAATCCATCATCCAGAAACGTCCAGGGCTCGTTCATCATAAAGGTGTTGTGTTCCATCACAACAACGCAAGACCACACACAAGTTTGGTCATTCGCCAAAAATTATTGGAGCTTGGGTGGGATGTGTTGCCACACCCAGCATACTCGCCTGACCTTGCGCCGTCAGACTTCCACTTGTTTCGCTCTCTTCAACAGTCCTTGCGTGGTATAACGTTCAATTCAGATGAGGCAGTAAATCAGCACTTTGTACAGTTCTTCGCCACGAAAGAAAGGTTATCGATCAAAACGAGCATTATATCATCGATTGATCTTGTTCTTTCTATCAATAAATGACCTTTGCAAAACATGGCTAAAATACGACATGACTTTTCCGACAACCCAATATCTTTGATTTTAATTCATTGACACTTCACAAAAACTGAAGCAACTCTCGCGAAACACTCTTATGGGCGGGAGTATGCGAGTGACTGTGATAGTCTATCTTCTTTTTCCGGAGCGAACCGTTCCCCAAAGCAATGGGCCAATCCCCTCTACCAGCTGATTCATGTTGTCATGAAAATGCTAGCAGGCGATTGTAAGGAAGGTTTTCGCTTCAGAACTGCGAAAACTCAGGAAGAGCTGCTTGCATTCTTTTGGTTTTCGCTCGCCAGACTGAGTCAAAGAAGCGAATCCGCACACGTTTTTTTTCGCAGCGAAAGCATCGACATATTTTAATACCGTTGATAATTGATTTTTATTTGTGTATATTTAATTCAGTTTTATTTGTGCATTCTCTGGGCTTTGCAGCTAGCCTAGAATATATGCCACTGAAGTTGTGGTTGCACCATTCTTTCTAAGGTGATATAAAGCATACCCGCCTTTGTTAGCTACCGTTTCATTTTGGAAAGACTTCGTAAATTGCTTGGTACATTTGCCATCTTCCATACAAGGTGGATTGTGATTATTTCACCACACTGGCCATGAACCATGTGTTTCGGAACAGTTGCATGTAAACCTGGTAAATGCTCTTTATCTGGAAGTTTTGCCAATACAATTTGGTCAATTTTCTCAGGCAATGTTGGTGTGTCCTCTTCTTTCAAAATCAAGAACATATGTGCATGGGGAAGCCCTCTTTTTTGGAATTCGATTACATGAACTTTGGCCACTAGAACTCCAAAAATATGCCTTTTGGTTATATCGTCCATTAATTCCTTCAACTTTAGTTGGAAGACTCTAGCAACTAAATCTGGACGGTTTTTGACAGATTGACCGTTCAAGTTTTCAGTAATTTCTTCCCATTTCGGGTTGCAAGTCATAGTAAGGAAAAGATCAGGCTTGCCATACTTTCTGACTATCGCCATTGTATCCTGATAATTTTGCATCATATTTTGTGGACTACCTTGAAATGACGATGGCAAAATAAGAGCTTTTCCAGGAAGAAACTCATCATATCCAGCATTCTGAATTTGGTTCATCACACCTTTATACTTTTTGACACTTAACTGAGACTGATTTTGTTGTATGTAATTCAGTGTATTAGTTTCCATTTTTGCATGCGCATCAACAATGTATTGCTGCATAAGCTTTCCTGTGCTTAATAATGGATTAAATTTGTCACGGATCGTAAGACAATGTTGATAGTACTGTATTTGTGCAACCCTTGACTGTGGCTTTGTACACTTAGTAGACGTTTGTCTATGTTGCAATGGAATGTCAATTGACAGTGTGACGTAACGCATCTCTGACATCATGTGAGAATGATATGGATGAGATGACATCACACCAGCAGCTGTGTTCTTTGTTGCTATGACAACAAAAGTGATATATGTGTGCTCTGTGAGCGTATAGGTGATGATGTCACGCACGAAAAGCTAAGCGTGACGTCACAAACATTTGTTTTTCGATTGCTGCTATGACGACTTAAAAAGTGATCCACGTCATCACAACTTAGCGTTTTATATATTAAGACTGTTTTAACATCTTGCATAGAGGACTTGAACTGTAACTGTTTAATTTTTTTAATGCATCCGATTATAATAGAAATCTCGTTTTTTAAATCAAAAGAGGCTTCACCATTTCAACATCTGTGACAAAATCCTTGATGTTAGGAATATAAGGTAAAATAAACTTCAGACCAAGTTTCAAGATGCTTTCTTCATAGCTGCTAAAATTGTAGTTAGATAAATTGACAAATTATGGCATTTCCAAGATAACATGGATGAAATATGTTTTCCTTGTTTCCCTGTGAGCCATTTTTGTTTTCTATTCAAGGAAAAGTTTTCAATTCGCACAACTGAGGAGCAATAAAGACCCATCAAAGTCTGAGAACAAAAATGGAGTTTACTTTATACCTCTTTACTCACCAGGTGGTTACACTAAGAAAAAATAAATAGGAATGACCAAAAGAGCTTTATCAACCCACATTAAAGAGCATAAACAAAATGTTAAATATAACTTCAGATCTAGTTAAAACAGTTATTAATGAAGGATGTACACCTGTTTGGGAAGAGGCAAATGTCATTTCACACTACACAGGTTAGAAATGATCTCTTATCCACAAATCTATCGAAATTTCAACCAATTGTCAAGCTTGCAACAAGGACCCATCCCTCAAAATCAACAATATATGGGATAATTTTCTTACATCATTGTCACATTATATTACCAACCAATTAAAGTCTTCTAAAAATTCAACAGATTCCATCCAGGAGATGGTAGCACAAGACCACAACCCTCTGATAAAAGATTCAAAAGCTGATCAAGAACGGAACAACGTATATGATTTGATGGCTGACGAGAGCCCTAGTGGCTGAAACCATGGTCCCATTATTGTTTCCTTTATTAGCATTTTATTGTATCATCTTTGATTCAAAAACGATCTAAGTATAATGAAATGCCAATAGCAATTCTTGCTCTGATTTATTATATAAGGTAAGCTGCTTTACCAGTTTTACTGATTCATAAGGAGGGCAGCAGTAGAATAAAATTTAAACACATTAGAATTAAAAATAAAAGAAATACAAAAAACCTATGAACTTTCATGATTATTAAGTGAGGATCACTTAATAAACAGTGTGTTTCGTTTAGTATTTCTCCACTGGGATTTTCTGTTCTGGGCACAGCTTTTGTGCACTGCTAATTGGTTGTTAATGCTATGGTGAGAGCTTTTGATGCAAAACTTTTCACCAGATGTGATGTGCGGATTGGAATTAAATAAACTCCACTAGTGTCTCATTGTACAATTGCACGGTGACATCCAAACGTTACTTCATGGGAGGAAGTAAATCTCCTTCCCTCCAATTGGCGTTGTCCTCTATAATATGATCCAAATCATCAATCAGATTCCAAATCGGTAATGTTATCAATGAAGTCCATCATATTGACTATTCGCTACCTATGTTAAGACATGTACATGCTTAGAGCTTTAGTTGCTCAGGCAGAAATAAAAATAAAATGGTTTGTATTGATTTTTCGCAACCTACGTATATATATATGCATGTGTTCATTCTTACATCTTTAGTAACCAAAAATAAAACGATCACTCGGATAAAAATGAAACATCTGTATTGACTTTCTGTGACCTATCATGTGTTAACACGTGCTCATTCTTAGAGTTTCAGTTACCAGAAATGCGAATAAAAATTAATCTTGAGATTTCCATAATTTCCAAAGTGCCTTAAGAAGCAGAATTAAAGTGGTATGTTTGCATTTCTCAGAAACATTATTGATAAAGATTTTTTTCAACCTGAATGCCTTCTTACAAATATGTTGATGTACATTTCTTTTCATCCCGAGTGCCTTCTTACAATTCGGGCATGTGTAGTTCACGAGAGTCATTTCAAATTATATTTGTGAATACTCAAAACTTACTGCTTTTATCTGGAAACAAGATCTTGATAACTTACCACTTTATCTTACCGTGATGATTACCCAGAGGTACACGTGTTGAAAATGATACAGGATATATTAGCAATTTGCAAACAATTGGATAATATTAGCCATCTGTATCGTATTCCAGAGACAGCGCCAATTGGAGGGAATGAATTTACTTTATCCAATGAGGTAACATTTGGATGGCACATTATTGTACAATGATATACTAGTGTAAACTCCAGGAAGATTGAGGTAAGTTATTTTTTTCTGTTACCCATTATTAATTTGATAATAAAATAGTGGAATGTGATGGCTTGACCATAACCAAACTGCTTGAAAATCTGTTTGAACTTGTAGGTACTAGATATAAAATGCATTGTAAGGGATGATTCCAAAGATTCAAATATTTTTAAATCTGATTTTGTTGGAACCTTTTGGATTTTTCATTTAGATTCATAATAAGTGATCCGGTTCAATTTTTAAGGCCTTTTGGCTTCTTTATTTTTTTGAGACTTGCACTCATTTTGATACACATACATACATATCACTAAGCTGTTCTATGAGATTCAGAGGCTGCCTCCACAAAGAAAGATAATCCACCAAATAAACGCTTAACTAATTATTTACATATTGTTACCATATCAAATGTCTCCATTTACAGGGATCTTGACATACAACTCTGGCTTCACTGACATCCATCACACGACGTACACAAGACCTTCTGTGCTTCACACTCATAATCTTTTTCTCATGCAGACACTCCTGAATCTGGTTCTCCCATGATTTCCTTGGCCTTCCTCTACTTTTTTTCCCTGCCACTTGGGCTGAAAAACTTTTCTTAGTAAGCATTTAATCACTCATTCTTTCAACATGGCCAAACCACCTAAGAATATCAGTCTCCACCTTACTGACAACATTTTGCCTCACATTAAACTCCAACACATCTTCATTCCTCAGATGATCAGAGAGTGTTTTGCCAGAAACCCCCTGTAAGTACTGCATTTATCCCGCACACAAACAACTTCTATGTCTCTTCTGCAGTACCCAGGCTTCACAGCCATACATCAGAGTAGGAACAATTACAATTTCATACATAGCCATTCGGGACACTCTTGAGAACCCATCATTCCTGTGAAATCCTCTTAAAGCAGCTATGACTTTCAATGAAGAATTCACTCACCTACAAATTTCACCATCTAATTTGTTCTCTCTGTCAAACATGCTTCCTAAATACACAAATATGTTCACCTAGTCAATCACTGTGCCATTTAGACTTACCTTGCATTCAGTACTAACAGTTCCTCACTCAAAAACCATAACTTTGGATTTTCCCTTATTTATACTCAGTTTGAATTTCATACAAACTTCATACATCTGGGGCAACATACTCTGCAACTCACCTTTGCTCTCTGCCAACAGGACTGTGTCCCATCAGCAAACAGCAGTCTACACACATGGATATTACCGAGACATAAACCAGTATTGTCCATTTTGGCATCAAGCATGTACGCATCCATAAATATATTAAACAGCCATGGTGACATTATACACAACCTCGTCTGACTCCTGTACCAAATAGAAAACCATTTTGATACAACACCATTCACTCATACACAAGCTCTGCTGCCAGCATACATGGCTTTTACACTATTAAGTAGTAATACATATTTATTCAGTATCTTCCACAGAAGTACCCTATTTACTCAGTCATAAGCTTTCTCTAAATCTACAAAGGCAACAAAAACTTCCTTACCAACTGACAGATACTTTTCAATCATTATGCGTAATGTTAAAATTTGGTTAGTGCAGCTTAATGTTAAATTTGGTTATGTTAAAATTTGGCCAGGCATAAAACCACTCTGAACATCCCACACTTTCTCTGATGTGAAATCTCGTGCCTTATCAATAACGACTTTTCCAAACACTTTCCTTGGAGCACTTAGCAAGCTAATACCACAATAGTTTTTGCATTTAGTCTGATCACCTTTTTTCTCTTATACAAGGGAACAATGACAGCCTCTCTCCAGTCCTGAGGGACCATTTCTAATTCCCAGCACAACTGGCAAATTTCAGTTAACCAGTCAATAACAGAGTCACCACCATATTTTAATATCTCAGCAGTTTTTCCATCAACTCCAGGAGCCTTACCATTCTGAAGAGATTTTAGAGCTTTACACACCTCTTCTCTTGAGATACCTCCTGTGCTTCCATCCTTCACTGTGACATCATCTGCTTTTACCTCAAAATCACCTTTGCTTTCTTGATCTAATACATCACAGAAGTACTCACCCCATCTTTAACTTTACTCATTGGGCTCCCATATCATTTCCCCGATCCTATTCTTCACACAACTTACAACTTTGTTTCCACTATTTTTCCTGAGTCTCATGTACTTCCAAAAGGTATTCCCATCTTTCCAAAAAGCCAATTCGTGCCTTTCCATTTTCTCCATCCTATCTTTTGCCTTACTCTGGAGGAACAGCTTAGCTGCTTCATGCTTCTTACAGCGATATTCATCCACAAAAACCCTACCTTGCAACATCCCCAAATAGGCTTCCCTCTTTCTCTTGACTGCTTCTTCAATCTCATTATTCCTCTAACATTACCCACTATTGCTGTACCACAGACCTCTTCAGTGTCAGTGACAACACAGTTCTTAAAACATGTCCACTTCTTTTCTATATCCCTCTCACATGACTTCAACTCATTCAGTCGTTTTCTGAGTAAATTACAGTAACGCTGATGGTCATCAGGGAGCCTTTCAATCATTATACTTTTTATCATGGGCCTCTTCCTATTCCTTTTTCTCCAACCAACATTCAGTTGCACTCGTGATACTAACAAGTAATGATCAGAGCCAACATTTGCACCTCTCATCACAGGAGTGTCAACAACAATTAAGCATCTCAGATGCTGATCGTAGAGAAAAAAATCTATTACTAGAGTAGGATTTTCCCAAGTATATGTGTGGATATACTTGTGGTTGAAAAATGTATTAGACACACACAAACCATTCTCGATGCAGAGTTAAATTAATCTTTCAAATTTCTGAACCGAAATCAAAACCTTCAACAAAACCAAGTTGGAAATCTACACAATTCTGCAGATACATCTCATACCATCTATCTTATGTCTATAAGTTCAAACTTTAAAAATTTTGTTAATCATCTTGCCCACTGGTAAGAAAAAATTTGAAATCTGGTAGCCAGCATCCAAATACTCTTAACCACAAGGTAAACCTTGTGCATTCATATGTGAGGTGAGATAATGGGACGAGGAATATATATGTCTAAAATTTGGAAGCATTAGTATAAGAATGTCACTGAAAATTACTGTGCAAAAGTTAATATTTAACCTTAAACCTTTAGCTTACCTATCCCTACAAAAAAAATTCCCAATTCTCACCTCAGTGCTTAGACACACGCAAAAAAAAAAAAAAAAAAAAAAAAAAAAAAATTTGAATTTGTGGCACTTACTGTTGGAAAGGTATTTAATGAAACCTAAGTTTCATATGTACAATAAAATACTTTGAAAAGTTCAAATTAATTTATATAAACTTATTATATGATTTGAAACTATTTTTATATACAATGCTAAAGAAAATAACCTCATGCCAATGGAACAGACTTTACATGTTCCTACTTAGAAGGTGCTTGTCCTTTATATCTAGTTGTTTTGTCTTTTTGTTTTACAAGGAAAATGCCAGTGGTCAGTAGATGTTTCAGAGGGAAATGTCTGATTCCTTTAGTGCTATCATCATGGAATCATCAAATCTTGATTTCTTCGTTTAGAAACTTTTTTTTTTGTGTGTGTGTGTTATTGTGATTCATTTGAATGAATCCCTTTTACAGGAATAAGGTAGGTAAAACAGGTAACACAGGAATTACAGACATAAGCCAGCTGAGAATGGGGAACCCTTGGTCTCTTGACAGCATTCATTCTCTAAGTTCATTTATGCCAAATCCTTGCCCCAAACCTTGAACTCATGCCATTCCCTACAATGTTTGTCTACCATCATCTGCAGCATCTCACAATTTTCTGCATTAGTTCATAAAAATGATGAGCAAATATTTTTTTGCAATTTATCATTACCAAAGCCTCTTAGCTGGCTTGATGGCCAAGTGGTCATAGGCACAGGTTCTGGCTAATCATCCAAGTTGAGCCTGGGTTTGAGTCCCAGATTATGAATGGGTAGTGTGTTTTTCCTATGGCATTGCCTCTCACCTTTCCCTGGAAACAGTGGCCTTAGGCTAGGGAAGGGAGACTGCTTATCACCTTATATGATTAAGTTGGTCGCCAAGCCTGTAGCTACAGAAGGGGCAAAGGGAGGGGATGCCCTTCCAGAATGGTCATACTAGGAGTGAAAATTCATGTTTTGAGGGGCATAAAAGTGAAAATGCACAACATGTGAATAAATTTGCTGAAAACTGTAACTAGAGATGAAGAGCTAATTAGTAACCTGTGCTCAGTTACAGAAAGTCCCTCTGAGAGTTTAGCCATCAAAAGAATTTTTCCAAGCCCATCCTCAAAGTGTTATTTTATTGTTATTACATGTTATTATATAATCCTAATTCATTCTGTGCTGTTGGTTTATTTTTTCTGTGTTTCTGCAAAGTGCTGAGCTGTCCGAGTTCGTATAACTTTTGTGTTTTAATGGACTTTTGGGTTCATCTAGTTTTCACATTTTAGTAAAATTATGCCAAGAATCTGAAGTGTGATTTTTAAATGATCATATTACTTTCCAGTAACAGAGGTATGAGAAAGTTAAAACTGCATACTATTTGAGTAGAAGTATTGAACTTTTTAAATTGAAGGGACATAATTTCAACCTGAACCATCACCCTCCCAGATAAGAAAGGCTTGATTTTATATCTGGGATATAATAGCAAGATAAAAAATATATATCTCTATAAGGATATAAAGCAAGATATAACTCTATATCTTTTATATCCTTGCTGGTTTCTAAATCCCAGAATTAAAAAAAAACAAAACTTTTAAATTCTTATCTTTTGGCCATGAAAGATGTCAAATAAAAAAGGTAAAGTAATTATTTCCTTGTAATTCATGAATCATGATAATATTGTACCCCATTTGATCTCTCTCTCTCTCTCTCTCTCTCTCTCTCTCAGTCTACTTTTTTAAACTTCAAATGGTTTCCCATCAATGCTATGTAACTTAATGTTCAATAGCTACCATAGAGTCCAGTTTTCTCTGTAAATTTGCTTTCCATCACACCTAGTGCAATTTTTAAATTACCGACTGAAGTTATTGTTCTATGCGTATGAATCTGTACTTGACTGAGAATAATGTTTTCTCTCTTAGAATAAAGCTTGTTCAAAAATGAAAAAAAAATCAAGAAGAAATTAATTGTAACAATAAAGTGAAAAGATTTCAGATTTTTCAGAATCACCCTTGTAAATATAATATGCTGCATTGTTAGAAAATATGATGCAGCATCATATTTCTAATTAGAAATATGATGCTGCATCATATTTTCTAAATTAGAATACATTCTATGTGAAGTACTATATGCTTCCAATTTTTCACAGGTGGAGCTGATATAGTAACCTTGCTAACACCCCACCTTATTTGGTGGAGGCGTTAAAATCTTAACTATTTCAGTTCGAAAAGTTTTTGAAACATCCTTTCATTCTCTGAGTCTTTTTGATAATGCACATAAAATTTGCACATTTTTTTTAAACTGGACACTTAAATTTTGCTGATGAAAAATCCTATGCATTGAGACAAGGATTATAATTCAAGGTGGCTTTCATCTTGTCATTGAACCATTTTCATTTCCTAGCATAACTGCAGCTCTAAATGTGCCTACTTCAATCAGCTACTTTTAACTTATCAACAGTAAATTTTTGCTTTTAAAAATTCTCTTTCTGTGGCCTTCATGTACCCATTTCTAGCAAATTCTTTTAATGAAACAATGATTAGGAATGACTCCTTAACTTCATCATTGTGTTTTATGTATTTTAATTTAAACCACACAGGGTCATTCAATGCAAAATCAACAAATGGGGGTTACCTCACAGTCATGGATTTTGCTGCAACTTTATCATGGACAGTATACTGTATATACAGAAAAGACAAAATCAAAAATTTCAATTTTTTTTCAATGAATAGGGGGGATTTCCCCCTCTAAATCTTCATTCAAGGTCATATTTTTGAAAAAAGTGGTGCTCATTGTTTTATTAATAAAATTGCTTGTATTTCTCCTAAACAAATCATTCAGGTGTCATTTTAAAAGTAAGATGGCCATCTTTCAAAAAAAGTTTTTTTTTTTTTTTTTTTTTTTTTAAATCAAAAATTTATCTTTGACTTGCAAATGACACCAGCCATAAGGTTTGGCCTATTTGAAGAGTTAGAAATACTTTGTTCTTCACAATTAATTTCAAGTTCATACTCCAAAATTTTCTTGGCTTTTTGGGTTGCCAAACTTCAAAAAATTTTAAATTACTGATTTTTTAGTAAGGATGGGCTTTTGGTTTATTGATCTTACAAAATTTTAATCGTAATGAAGTAAGTGGTTCATGTGTTTCTAATAGTTTGCTGAACTGATAGTTACAGAAGGCCTCTGGATATTCATTATTTAAACATCTCCAATATAATCTTCTTAGTTGCTTAATAATATTATGCTTTTTGTTACATATTCGCGTAATTCGCAAGATTTGTGAATTAATCAAATTATGGAAAACACTTCTTGAAAGGTTGGAGGTCCAATTGACTGTATATTTTTGCTTTAAAATTAAACAGCTCTTTTTTATCATAAATATCTAGTTCTGGTTGACCTCTCTTGAACTCTATCCGCAAATCAAGAAAATTAATCTTGTTTATATCTGTATTTGTCTTAAGTAAACTTAGACACCTAGGATAGATATCTTCAGGTCTAAAGTCTACAATATTGGTTTTAAAATAGATCAAATCATCAACATAGCGAAAGCATCTGACTTCCAAATGGTGGTATTTTTCTTTGTAAGCATGTAGGTGCAAGTTGCCAATAAACTTGAAAAATTGGTGCCCTCGGCCGTCGGGTGCATCCTCCCCTGAAGATTGGCACCCGGTGGCTGACCTTGTATTAATTATGGTTGTCACATAGGTAGAAAGACATGCTGGGAAAACTGATTACCAGAAATTGCTTAATAGAGTTAAATAACGTGTTAGAAGACAGGGTGTTTTACCTGAACTGGCAAAAAGAGAAGGTAGAGCTCTTGACTTAGCAATAAAGGAGGCAGTCTGCTCCTTTTATGATGACAATGAAATCAGTCATATGTAAGCAGGAAAAGAACAATATGTATCTGTGCAAACAGATACATGTAAGAAAGAATTTAAGCAAAAGCACCTTCTTTTAGGAAACCTGAAAGATCTATATGCTCAGTTTAAAAACAGCTACCTGCCTGCAAAATCAGCTTTACTAAGTTTGCAGACTTTAGACCAAAATGGTGCATCTTAGCTGGGGTAAGTGGCACTCACAGTGTGTGTGTGTGTGTGTGTGTGTGTGTGTGTGTGTGTGTGTGTGTGCATATAATCAAAATGTAAAGCTCATGTTGTCAGCAGTAAATATAAAAAACTTGTACATTACATCCCTATTAAAAATGATAGTCTATTATTCCATTGATGGTGAAAAATGCATGCTTGGAGACTGTACTAAATGCCCAGGAACTCAGCTGTGAATGAAATGTTGACAGAAACAGAGAAGCTTGAGACATCCAGTGACATTATATATAAGCAATTGGTTACAACTGATAGATGCACAATGTTGACTATAACACAATGTACTGATGAATTTCAAGGTAATTTCTATGACAAACTTAATGCACTTAAAAGTCACCATTATCTTGCAAAGCAACAATCCAGTTATTTAAAACATGTCAAGAGCACACTTCAACCTGGAATGTGCATACTTTTGGCCTGAGTGTGAATTAACGGGGGAAGGGGGGGGTTTCCAGGCTCGTAAAATTGCGTCCGTGGCTGATGACAGCAATATTTTTCCCTGCCGGGGAAAATTGTTTTCCCCTCTCTTGCCTCTAGGCACTAAAATGACAATTTACTCTTGTTATGCCTGTTGCTCACGATCAAATTTTCTGTCAAATTTATTGAACAACTAATCTGTCGATTTCTATTTGAAGCGCATCGACTGCTAGCAAACATCAAGTGACACTGCAGGTATTAACATACCTTGCGCACCAAACAGCATATGCGGGAACTGCGTGCTGTATTTTTATATTGGTGGATTTATTAAAATAAATCCTTTTTGTTTACTAATGCACGGGAACTGTGTGCTGTATTTTTTTCAAAGGATTTATTAAAAATAAATCCTTTGTGTTTACTAATTAATAGTAATGCCCTGCTTTCTCAAAGAAACAAAGTACTAAAAACTAGACTCTTTAGCAAGTGTTCTGCCAGGATTCACAGCAGCAAAAAAACAAAATTGTGGCTACAGCTGGGTCAACTATTATATTTTTTGATATGAGTGAATATGCATAAGGTGTTAGTCTGCAGTTAGATGTTACAATGAAACCAGATCTCTTGAGGTTTTTAGATAAAATAAGCATTATCCTCTAGAATATTGTACAAGTTACTTTGAAATATTGCATGTAAAAGAGAAATAGTAGAATGATTAGAGCTATTTAATAGTCAGAATTAGAAATACTAATAGGAATTAAAACTGATCATTAAAACAATTTCCACAATTTTCAATTTTCAAATCTTCATATTATTGTAAGACAATACATGGTAAAAATGTCTAAAATCTCATATGAAAACCATGAAGTATAGAAGGAATCCCTGAAATTCCATGATATTGTTTTTTGCTGGGTTCCCTATTGCCATGTTTTATTCAAGTGCATATGCACCAAGACTATCATCTGCAGTTAGGTATTACAATAAAACCAGGCTCTTCAGCATCTTCAAATGTCTTTTGGTGTATATGGGTTACAAACATCACCATCAGAATTGCACACAAATGAAACAATTTTCATAAAATGAAGAAGGATAAAAGTTTTTTAGAAGTCTTATATGAAAACCAGAAAGTACTGCTCAGTATAATTTGGAACCTTATAGAAATCCTTTTGAAATTCCATGGATACATTTTGACTCCAAACTGACCCATCTTCAACAACATGTAATCACACTGTGAATGTGCCTTTCTTGCCCATCAAGTGCCTGCTTTACAGATTCCTATTGAGAAAGGCACAGTCACAGTGTAATTGCAACCTGCTGGAGGTGGCTTAGTTTGGAGTTGAAAATTTCTTTAAAACCAAATTTTACTGTTCTGAATTAGTGAAGCCATAGGAAATCCTACTGATGCTATTAACATTCATCATTAAGTTCAGTTCTGGAGTACTGTACTCAATGACATCATGTGCGATGTTCTGAGTGATTTTATGCCTGGTAAAGGCTACACTAAGCAAATTTTTGTATTACACATGATGATTGAAAAGTATGTGGCTGTTGGTAAGAAAGTTTTTGCTGCCTTCATAGATTTAAAGAAGGCTTACAACTGAGTAAATAGGACCCTTTTGTGGAAGGCATTGAATAAATATGGAGTTACTTGGAATCTACTTAATAGTGTAAAAGCCATCTATGCTTGGCAGTAAAGCTTGTGTACGGGTGAAAGGTGTTTTATCAAAATGGTTTCCTATTGGTGCAGGAGTTAGGCAAGGTTGTGTAATGTCACCATGGCTGTTTAATAAACTTATAGATGCATGCATTGCATGCGTGATGCCAAGATGGACAATACTGGTTTATGTCTTGGTAATATCCGTGTGTGCAGATTGCTGTATGCTGATGACAGTCCTGTAGGCAGAGAGCAAAAGTGAGTTGCACAGTATGTTGTCCCAGATGTACGAAGTTTGCATGAAATTCAAACTGAGTATAAATAAGGAAAATGCCAAAATTATGGTTTTTGAGCGAGGAGCTGTTAGTACTAAATGTGATATGTCTAAATTGCACAGTGACTGACCAGGTGAAAAGTTTGTGTATTTAGGAAGCATGTTTGACAGAGAGAACAAATTGGATGGTGAAATTAGCAGACGAGTGAATTCTTCATTGAAAGTCATGGCTGCTTTGGGAGGTTTGCACGGGAATGGTGGGTTTTCTAGAGAGTCCTGCATGGCTGTTTATGAAAGTGTAATTGTTCCTACTCTGATGTATGGCAGTGAAACCTGGGTACTACATTAAAAAACCATAACAATCATTTGTGTGCTGGAGAATTGCATTACTTATGGGGGAAGGGGGGGGCAAGACAAGTTCTGACTGTGTGAGGAATGAAGATGTGTTGCAGTTGTGTAATGTGAAGCAAAATGTTGTTAGCAAGGTGGAAACTAATCTTCTTAGGTGGTTTGGACATGTTGAAAGAAGGAGTGATGAGATGCTTACTAAGAACTTTTTAGTGCAAGTGGCAGGAAGGAAAGGCACAGGAAGGCCAAGGAAGTCATGGGAGGTTCAGATTCAGGAATGTCTGCATGAGAAAAAGATAATGAGTACAAAGTGTAGAAGGTCTTGTGTAAGTCGATTGATGGATGTCAGTGAAGCCCAAGTTGTGTGTCAAGATCACTGTAAATGGAGAAGTTTGATAGGGCAACAGTAAGTAAATAGTCAATTAAAAATTTATCTGGTAGTTTGTATTTCTTTTAGGAGCTAACCTCTGAATCTTAGAAAGCAGCTTAGGGATATGTATGTATGAATATACTTCATGCATGATGTTTCCACTGAGTTTAACACCCTGCATAGTATAATTTAAAATCTTACAGAACTCACTTTGAGATTTCCATCTAATACCTTTGGCAGCAAAGGACATGGTACAAGGAGTTATCATTAAGTTCATACTGTTATATGGAATGAATATCCTTTTCTTTTAATGTCTGCAGTTCTCTTTTTGTTTTGTTTTTTGTTTTGTATTTTTTTAAGAGTAGATCAACACCATACTTTCCATTTCTGTTAGCTTCCAATCAGGAATTACACACCTAATTAGAAGCTAACAATGAAAATACAAGTAACTGCAAGCAACGCATCAGCAAAAAAACAAAAAAAACAAAAAAGGGAATTCATATTTCAAAATGTGCCACTAACATAAGGATATACTCTGCATATTATTATTTGTTTTGCAAATAAATGCTGCTGCTGCTGAAATATTAATTCAGTTTGTAATTTTATTTGATCCTTACAACAAATAATTAAAATCAAGTGAAGGACTTACTTTGATTTAATGTATGTAACAAATCATTTGGAAATTGTAAAAAAAGGAAAGTTCATTTTACAACAGCTTTACTAAAGTTTTATCAGTAAATAATTGTATGGAATATTAAAGCTGCAGATTTCCTACACAGTGACTAAAAGTAGTACAACAGAATACATAAAAGTCATAAATTTAGTATTTTTCACATACAACCATTTATGGTGAACATTATACACCCAAAATGCAACACCACGTAGGAAGCATCCGATTGGCCTGAAATTTGCAGCATGCATCACCCGCGAGAGGACAAGCAATGCGTCACCCACGAGAGGACATGCAAACGATTAGCATTGCAGGGCATAGGCAGATCATGTGCGCCTGGCATGCCACAGAGAAGCACTATAAGAAGGGTGCACAGAAGGCGGAGCGTAAGTAGTGGAAGTGTGTTGTGCTGCCGGACCTGTGCGTGGGAAGCTTCCTGATGCCTCGTCGCAGAATACGGCAGACATTCCAGCACGTTTCGGAGTTTGACAGAGGACGAATAGTGGCTTATCGCGACAACGGTTTATCGTACCGAGACATTGCCGCCCGTGTGGGATGACATCCAGCCACAGTGAGGCGAGTATGGATTCGGTGGGTGCAGGAGGGACGGACCGACAGACGTGAGCGATTGCCGCAGCCACGGCACACCACCGAACGAGAGGACCAGCATGTTGTGCGGCGGGCATTGACGGCTTGCACCACCACATCGCGAATGTTAGCGCAGGAATTAGGGTGTGTTGCGGAACAACATGTGTCACCACGTACCGTTCAATGTCGTCTGAAGAAGCGGGGACTTGTCCCACGGCGGCCATTGCTCCGATTACCACTGACGTTACACCACCTGCGAGTGTGGCGGCAATGGGACGTTGAACGCTGCACCTGGACTACGGAATGGCCCAACATTGTCTTCTCCGACAAATTCCGCTTCTGCCTGCAACACCACGATGGTCGGATCCACGTGTGGTGGCACCGCGGCAAGAGGCTGTATGACGCCTACATTATGCATCACCATACCAGTCCGTCACCTGGCGTTATGGTTTGGGGCGCAATTGGATATGACACCCGCACCCGTGTGGTACGCATCGCCGTTACACTCAACAGCCAACGCTACATCTCCGACGTTTTGGAGGCTGTAGTCCTCCCTTACATGCAGGACCTGCCAGTGGCCACGTTTCAACAGGACAATGCGTGCCCGCACATGGCACGCATCGTGCAACAATTCTTCACGGCCCACCAGGTGTCACTGCTGCCGTGACCCACTTGTTCTCCTGACATGTCGCCCATCGAACACGTCTGGTCGCTGATCGGCAACCGAGTGGCCCGGCAAGCACCACCCGCGGCTATGCCTGATGAACTGTGGCAATGTGTGGAAGCAGCCTGGGCCGACATACCCCAAGCCAACATCCAAAGCCTCTTTCGTTCGATGCCGCGGTGTGTAGCGGCCGTTATTGCCAGCCATGGGGGCCACACGAACTATTGATATCTGCATGTTCCGCAAGTCGCACGGGCCTGTAAGCTCAATCGTTTCATCTTTGTATCTGTTGTTATGTGTCCAGTAAATCTGGCTTTGCTATCTCGTGTCCTTCTTGGTGTTGCCTTTTGGGTGGCCAGCAGTGTATGATAGAAATAAGAAAATTGCAATTCATGTTGATATAAAATTTCTCAATAAGAAATAAATTCTTGTTTAAAAATGCCTGATTACCCAAAACATCTTTTCCAAAAATGATGTTTGCAAATATATGCCTGACTTTTTATGAGCAAACAAAAGTTACCATGAAAACATGTTTTAATCTAGTTTAAAAAATAAAGGAAAGGGGAACAATCAATAAAACTAGATAATATTAACGAAGTGGAAATTCATTAAAGCACTTCAAATGTCAAATATTTCAAGCACTTTCAACTACAACCAGGCATAATCACTGATGTCATACTGCTGCAAGTGAATAACGAAAAATATGGCACAAAAAATATCAGAAACTAATTTTAGTAACTAAATTTTAGTTTGGACAAGATTATTTAGTACACTTTCACTAAAACTGTAAGCAAAAATGTTCAGTACTGAAACCATGAACTTAGTATGGTTTTCAGTGATAGTTTTTCATATTATATTATGGCATATGATTGATTACTGGTCTAAATGTGGCTTAGTCATTTTTGAAAGGTTAAAACTTGGGCTCAACAAGAATTTTTTTCTACATAAAAAAAATGCCCAATTTGCAAGGGAAATGATTTTGGATTAATTATGGCTAACTTGGTTTTGCAAATTTTGTAAGAGCCTAACCAAGCCTAGAATCATTACAGCAATGCCAAAAAACATTTGAATTTACAGACTATCTTTGCTGCCAAAAATGAACTTAGACAGTACCTCCAACACTTGACTAATCAGCTGGAATCTAATCTAAACTATAAATTTGTGGTAATTAAAAAATTAAACATAATAAATGATCTCTCTCTCTCTCTTCTTTTCTTACACGTAAACAATAACATAAACAGCCACAATTACACTTCAACATGGGTTTTTTTTATATGTTTTAGAACAATCAATACAAACTTACCAACTGCCTCAAAAGTTCTACAGCTTCCAGAACAAGTTCTTGGTGACCAATTTTGTTAATATTTAAATTATTTAAGTCATCTCTGCATAATGTCAGTAGATGGCATCCATTGATATTGTTGTTTATAAAGAACTGTGTATATGGCTGAATTTCGTCATCAAGACCTGCAGAGAAAAAACATTATAAATAGAGAACTATAAATCCTTTGAAAAAATAACTTTCAAATTACATGAAATGTTACTGAAACACATCAATTTTATGGCATAGCTGTCATACATATGGATTAACTGTCATACATATAGTAACTCTTCAAAACACTTGAAAATTATATCTTCCTAGAGTTACACAAAATTCATACATCTCCCAATTCCATCTGAGTAGTATGTAGAATATTCAAATGGAAACTAAAAGGTGAAGGTTCAATTTTCACTTCTCAGCACTGAGTAACTGCCACCAACTAATTAAGAAATGTGTACATTTCACATTAAACAAATGCATGTATAGCAAATAACTTATGGGGTGATTTTTTTTTCAGTGTTTCATAATACAAGTGTCAGATGCCAATTATCGATATACATAGCATATCAATCAACAGCATAATTCTATTTTGCAATCAGCTTACACATTTGGAATGCTGCCACCTACCAACTATGGTTTTAGTTACTGCAGTGTTAGAATTAGAAATAAATATCCTACTGGCCCAGCAGACCACTAGAATTTGCAAACCATTGATCCACCAACATGCCCACTGGTCCGTAAAAATAATGAAAAAAACACTTAAGACATTTACAATATATGTAGAAAATAAGGTATCATTTCAATGTTCTTGATCTGAAAGACTACAGCCTTGTGACGATAATATATATATTAAAATAATACAACGTAGTATGTCACAAATATTTATTTTAAGCCTACCATGGTTTCGCTGGTCGGCTTGAAAACTTCATCACCAGCGGACCCCTGGTCAATACCCAGCAAAACTTCATCACCAGCGGACAAATGGTCAATACCCAGCGAAACCATGGTCGGCTTGAAAAATGAATATTTTTACATACTACGTTGTATTATCTTAATACATGTATCATTTCAATGTACTTATCTCCAATATTTGTTTTTAAAACATGTAATTTGAAAGTGCAACTGACAGGATAAAGAATGCTTCTAAAATAAGATTCCGATGGATTGGTGATATAGCAAAGTAAGACTGCATTCCCAATCTGTTTGTTAAATAAGAAGGGAATGAGAAGATTCCACGGGTACAAAAATTTACATACAGAAAGGCAGAGTCCCAGTCTTTGTCTTGTAGCAGCCTTTTTTTAATGTTTTATTGTTTAGCTTCGAATGGTGGGGATGGAGGTAACAAAAGATTCCTGTTGCTGTTACAAGACAAAGACTGGGACTCTGCCTTTCTGTATTTGTTGTTTCTTCCACTCTTTACAAATCATGAGGGATAAAAAAATAGCTGTTATCCAATAGCATTTCATGAACCAATTACTAGTTAGAAATATTACTAGTTAGAAATAAATAATGCCGCCTAAAAAAAACTGTACAGCATGGTAAAAGAAATAGAAATTTATTTTTTAACTTGTGACAAGTTAGAGAAAAAAAAAATGTGAACACTGTACTGTGTGTGGATAGTAAATGTAAAAACAAAATATAATATCAGTTTTCAAAGATAACTAATATTTTCCATCCTAAATAAATGGGAAAAGCTCAAGTTCATTTCAGTGAAATGCAAATTTTCTTAATGACAACAAAATGCATTCAAATGAGAATGCACACAAGTGAACTAATATAATATCATTGTTTTTCACTGTACAAAATCATGGATGCCTTTTAGGTCTTCATAAGCTATATTAGGCTTAAATACTACTCCCAAGATTGATTGTTTCAGGATAAGAAATCCACTACACTAAATTGATAACTTTGGTGTTTTTCAACCTAGGTATAGATGGAGGATGGCAAATGATTGCAAGATACATAAAGTCATATTCATTATTTCCCCTTTTTGAGCACAAAATTTATGTTCATAAAGCAAATTCCGACACTACATTGGCCTCCCTTACATTGGAGGAAATTTCTGCCAAACCTCTACGGACTCACACCAAACAAATTACCCCATTTGTTAAGCATTTTTTATTGTGTCATCAGGAAAGTTTAGAAATTTTTCTCAGCCCCAAAAACTGCAATTCTGACTCTTGTTTTACTAATCCATTAATACAAAAATCAATTTTAAATGAAAAGTAACAAATACGACTTTACAGATCTGTGAACCACAACGCACAATTTCGCTGCTAGGGCATCATGTTTAATCGGTTTTCCTCAATGTGTCTGCTTCTAAATGTGCGATTGAAAAAATTATTTCAACACCAGATGCCATTTACCTTGCGGAATGCTTTAGTTTTGTACATTGCTGGCTACCCAAAATGCAACAAACACCAAGGAGGAAGCATCCGATTGGCCTGAAATTTGCAGCATGCGTCGCTCGCGAGAGAACATGCAAACGATTAGCATTGCAGGGCATATGCAAATCATATGTGCCCGGCACCCCACCGAGAAGCACTATAAGAAGGGTGCACAGAAGGCGGGGTTTAAGTAGTGGAAGTGTGTTATGCTGCCGGACCTGTGCGTGGGAAGCTTCTTGATGCCTCGTCACAGAATACGGCAGTCATTTAAGCACGTTTCGGAGTTCGACAGAGGACAAATAGTGGCTTATGGCGACAGCGGTTTATCATACCGAGACATCGGAGCCCATGTGGGACGACATCCAGCCACAGTGAGGCGAGTATGGATTCGATGGGTGCAGGAGGGACGGACGGACCGAAGTGAGCGATTGCTGCAGCCACGGCACACCACCGAATGAGAGGACCGGCATGTTGAGCGGCAGGCATTGACGGCTCGCACCGCCACATCACAAACATTAGCGCAGGAATTAGGTTGTGTTGCGCAACAACCTGTGTCAGCACGTACCGTTCGACGTCGTCTGCAGGAGCGGGGACTTGTCGCATGGCGCCCATTGCTCCGATTACCATTGATGTTACACCATCGGCGAGTGCGGCGACGGTGGGCTGTTCCGCACCTGGACTACGGAATGGCACGACATTGTCTTCTCCTATGAATCCCACTTCTGCCTGCAACACCATGATGGTCGGATCCACGTGTGGCGGCACCGCGGTGAGAGACTGTATGACGCCTGCATAATGCATCGCCATACCGGTCCGTCGCCTGGCGTTATGGTTTGGGGCGCAATTGGATATGACACCCGCACCCGTGTGGTACGCATCGCCGTTACACTCAACAGCCAACGCTAGATCTCCGACGTTTTGGAGCCTGTAGTCCTTTCTTACCTGCAGGACCTGCAAGCGGCCACGTTTCAACAGAATAATGCGCGCCCGCACGTGGCACGCATCGTGCAAGAATTCTTCACGGCTCACCTGTTATCCCGATATGTCGCCCATCGAACACGTCTGGTCGCTGATCGGCAACCCGCGGCTATGCCTGATGAACTGTGGCAACGTGTGAAAGCAGCCTGGACCGACATACCCCAAGCCCGCATCCAAAGCCTCTTTCGTTCGATGCCGCGGCGTGTAGCGGCTGTTATTGCCAGCCATGGGGGTCACACAAACTATTGATGTCTGCGTGTTCTGCAAGTCCTATGGGCCTGTAAGCTCAATCGTTTCAGCTTTGTATCTGTTGTTATGTGTCCAGGAAATCTGGTTTTGCTATCTCGTGTCCTTCTTGGAGTTGCATTTTGGGTGGCCAGCAGTGTATTTGAGGAGTTTTGTAGTTCACAGTTCTATGTACACCTAGTGAAACAGCTGTACCTCTAATGCAGCGCCACCACAAGCTTACGCGAGGCCCTGTGCGAACTCTCCCCGCGAGGCCCTCTGGCTAACTAATAAACCTGGCTAAAATGGTATTTTACACACGTACACAATAGAAAATTTTTATTTTCTGATGAGGTGATGATAAGCTTTTCCCTCATTTATTTGTTATAGAAGGAACTGATATTTTTCTTAAACTTGTAACTGTAATTATTATTAAGCTCAACCGTCGTTCTCATTTGCAAAAAAAAAAAAAAGGACTATGCAGTATGAATTTTTTAAATGTTTTACTATAGCTGTGTATTTTAAAAATGAAACCTATGCAGAACAAAAGAAAAATGTTTTAAATAGGTACATCCATTTTCTAGTGAACTGTAACACATTAAAAAAATGTCCTTTAAAAGTTAGAGAAACAGTCAATTGTATTTCATAAAATCCTGGTATGTAAAAGGAAAACTTCAGGTTTTACTTGTCCTGGAAAGGCCTTTCTCGCTTTTTGTCTGTCCAGCAAAATTTTCAATAATATCATCATAATTTAGTTTTGATGCCACATTGCATTCTATTGATAATTGTAGCAAGTGCAGTTAACCTTTCTTGAGACATGCTTGTCCTCAGATATGATTTGATTAATTTCAGCTCGAGAGAAACTTCTTTCCACACTCGCGACAGTTATCGGCACAGTTAATGTTATTCTGTACGCGATAGCTACGTTAGGAAAGGGATTTTGCAGTATTGGCGTCGTCCGGAACTAGTTCTCTGACTATTTTAAATTTTGTGAATAGCTCCTGTCCACATATATCGTGGGAATTTGCTGAACGAAGGGTCAAATCCAGATTGTTGCAATATTTCATTAGATCTTCATCATTCATTTGTTTCATTTTTGGTAAAGAATACAAAAATCCAAACTTGTCATTGAACTCTTTACATTGTTCAAAACGAGATTTCAGAGACTGTAAAGCAGTGTCTATAATAGGATAAAAATACTCTATTTTGAAGACTTCCTCTGCAGATTTTGTATTTCTCAAGGGCTCATCATCTACTTCGTAATCAAAGATTCTTCTTTTTTTAGCCACTGTATGCTCAGAAAATTTTGGTTCGACACCTAACTGTTCACAAATTTCACGTGCGGCCAGAATTGCTGAACTGAAGCCTTCATTTTGAAATTGGTTCAAAAATTTAATAACCCCTGAAGCATATTTTCTGTCATGTCAAGCTGCATGCTCTCTGATTAAAGTGGTTTTCTCACACTGTTTACAGAAAAGAGTATATCATAATACCATATAACAATAACCAATAAGAATTCATAACTCTGAAGTTCATGTATACTGCCAATGAGCGAGCTTCACATTTGATTTTAGGATCATTTACTGCACCCGCAACTTCAAGAAGTGTGTCCCTTACTTCTTTTGCTTGGTATCTAAAGCAAATGATGAATTGCTGGCCACATGAACTGAAGCTGAAGGTAATAAAAATTTATCAAAGGCACCTTCCTGACTTCAAAAAAACATTCCTCTTCTTTCCCTTTTCTTTGATTTTTGATAACCTGATTCGAATTTACGGAACTTATCTCGTTCTCCACACATCTCAACTCAACTCACTTAACGCAAACTCTATTCTTAAAAAGTTAATTAGTTACATTCGAAGTAGAGAAGTGAACCTGGTTAAAACAAGCCCGAAGAGCAACTGAAGAAAGTTAATAGATCGCCAAACACAGCGGCCAGTTGACTTGACACACACACAACTGTTTTTGCTTCGGAAAAACCACAAAAAGTGGATCCCAAATAGGCGGTAAAACTCAAAGAATATTGCGACATGATGTCCACTCACACCCGGCAATCACAGAGTTTCCAGCAGCGAGTAGAAAATATATTGCTGTCAGCGCTGCAATGTGTGTTGGACTTATCAAGGTAACACCATCTGGCCCCGTCCACCAGTTGTTGTTTTTACGCTGCACACCCTTAATAATGGTGGACCTGCTCTAAGCTTCTAAAAAATATGTTCCCCATATTTTTTTTAGAAGCAGAGATATCTGCTTCTAAAAATCTGATTGAGAAATCTCTTTCTTACTGTACACCATTCGTTACAATAAATATGGAGAACGTTATCCTCTTTGAATAATACACAGCTTTCCCTCTAGGAGGCATAAAGGCCAAAACCTTTTTCTCAGTACCTGCTTTTTCATGAACAATATTTTTTGCTTATTTTTCATCTTTTCCATCATTCAAAATTCTCTCAGTAGAAGGCATAGAGCTTTGCAAATATGTCTCGCTTGGAAGCAGAGGTAGCGAATGGCATACAGTTATATCATATTTCCTTCTATAATTCTTCTCTTAACTATTCGATTTGAAATTTTTTTTGTCTCCAGGGGTTGATTCAGGTTTTTAAAAACGATATTCATTTTTGTGAAATTCTGCCTATTTTAAAGAAATTTACTTATTTTTGTGAAATTTTATATGTTTTTGTGTTCAGAACAATTTTACTGAAAATTAAAAAAACCCCTCAAAAGTACATGAAGGTTTAAAGTGCTATGGATCCATAGGTAGAATCATCATTATCTTATAAGAACTTGCAAAATGTCATTGCCCAGATACAAGGGTTATCAAAATGATTTGTCTGGGCATGTAAATAAGAAATCCAGTTGTCTGGCCATGTATGTCAAACAAAACAAACAAACAAAAGCTTTGAACACCAACTGCTCTGTTTTGCTTTCACAGCCAAATTTTTAGTTGCTAGTGTGAGTAAGTAGCTATTTCTTACTTCATAGGTCAATCTGCAAAATATTTTCAACTGAAAAGGTATCTTTATTCATTCTAGTGAACGCATTAATTGTGAAGAAAGCTTAAATTGGTATCCAACAGTGGCGACACCAGCCACTCAGAACTGGGTGGGCTATTAGGGAGGCTAGGCATGATAGGCGGCTTAGCCTCCCTAATAGCCCCAAATTTTTTGCCAAATTTTTGGCAGAAATTTTAGCAGAAAATTCCATTCATGTGCATTTTACCTGACTCTGATAATGTTATCCTTAATAAAAAAAAAGTTTCCAGGTGAATACTGTACAATAGTATTTATTCAGTGTATGTAGTATGGGAACGATATATGTATATCAAGATACTAATTCTTCGCAATTTTAGTTTAGTTAGGTAGATTTTTTGTTGTTGTTGTCATTTTTTTTTTTTTGGCTCTCATAAGGCTGTTTATCAAATGTAGTTTGTAACCTGAAAAGGAATATCTATATATTTCTCTCTCTTATCTTTTTAAACTATAATTACAAAAATGGTATGTTTCTACTACTATGTTAGAAATTCACTAAGAGGACTTCCTCCCATTTCCTAGAATTACAAACATTCAATTTAACAAAAAACTCATTTTATATAACAAAATTTTGGTGAATTCGAGAAATTCATGTACGTGTATCAAAGTTCCCTAAAATCTTAGATGGTTGCACCAGCCCCGCTGCTTAAATATTGGACGGGGGAGCTAAATGATGGGCTCAAAGAAAAGCTGGGTGGGCTGAGGCCTCTACCCCCCCCTCCTCCTCTAGCCCACCAGTAACATTGCGCTTGATATCCAATAACTTTATCTTCCTTTTTGAAAATTTTTGTGATACACTGACACATTCGGTTTCACATTTGCTATGGGATTCGGTTTTACAAATGCTCTCAAATTACAAAATTGATATCCAGTTTTTTCACAGTTACAAAAAAAATCAGTTTTTTTTTTTTGTATCAAGAGCCTTTGAAATTTTGCCAATGAATAACACTAATCTGCATAAAGAAATAACACTAAAACATGAGATTTTTTTAAAAAATCATTAAAGATTCACTTAGAACTAGAGTTTAAAACGATATCGCTTACAAAAACAACTTTGCACCATGGGTGGCGGAAAGTGAAATTCGTTGACCGGGCCTGAAATTTCGAATCGTAGTGCACCCGTTCCCCTTCCTTTTTCCCGGAACAAACAGAAGAAAAACAATGCCTAAGGAGCTTTGTTGAGGATTAGGACCACCAGAACACTTACCTAGAGGAACTTTGCCAAACGAAAACAAAAAAATAATAAAAATAAAAATTTTAGCTAAAATTATTGATCGGGCTCGGGCCCTAATGGTTCCGCCATCATTGCTTTGCACCAATGGCAGTGCTAGAATTAGAAATAAATCTTCTACTGGCCCAGCAGAACACTGGTACACCAAAATGCCCACAGGTAGGTAAAAAAATAAAAAACTTTAAAGACATTTACAATATATGTATGTAGAAAATAATGCATCATTTCAATGAAATTATCTCAAATATTTGTTCTTAAAGCTATCATTAGTTTGCAGCCTAAAAAGAAAACTATACAGCAAGGTAAAAGAAACAGAAATCCATTTTTTAACTAGTGACAAATTAGAAAAAAACAAAACTTCCTGGCCATCTGGGCCAGTAAAATCAATAGTTCAGTGGTCCGACGGAAGTTTTACTGGCCAATGGCCAGCGGACCACTGGGTAATTCGGACACTCAACGGTCATTTGCAATGGAACCTTAGTAACCCCTGGTGAAGATGTTTGTTCTATCATGAAAGAAATACGGGAAACTTGAAACTTGGTCATTCTGGGTGGTGTAGTGGTTAGCATACCTAGGCGTTTTCTGGGAGACGCGGGTTCGAGCCCCGCTCCAGGACGATGAAAATTTTCAAGTTTTCGGATATTATCTGACTTACCATCCTTGTCACATTTACGCCAAAAATCGGATTGTCATCTTCAAAAAGAAAAATGTTTGTTCTATGCTTCTCACTTACTTCTGTCACTCTCTCTCTTGTAATGAGTTTGTTTTATGCTTTTCATTCACTCTGTAGACCAAAGAGCACATAAAACAGACTCTTGATTCTTGCCAGAAAAGCTCATCGGTTAACCAACCAACTGAAATCTGGGATGAAAACTTAATTTAGTTATAGGATTGAACTTTTAAATGGTAAATGTTATTAATAAAACCCTTAGAAATGTCCCATCTTCCTTGCACTTATTCTCCAATGCTTTGGCTTCTACAAAGCCATAACACCATAAATGGTAAGTATGTATTTTTGAAGCAAGACTACCATGTACCATGGATTGGCTTAAGAATGCTAGAAACCTAATACAATAACCATTTTTCTCATGATTTGGAACAGCATGTTCAAAGATAGTAATGTTAATACTAGAGTTAAGCAGCATTTAAGCTGTTGCTCACATTTTCGCCAAATAATGATAAAGACATTAATTTTGCAACAAGAAGTCCCCACTGAATTTCCAAAGAGCGATTGTTACCCATCATTTTTTCTTTTGTCATTCTGCCCACCCCTGTGTTGTTTTCCTTTCAGTCATCGCTGCTTCTCCCTGCCGACTTGGTATCCTTCCCAGTCTTTTTTCCTTTCCGTATCGCTGCCACGCGCTACTTCTCCCTGTTGTCGCTTTTCTATCCCTGTTGGGGGGGGGGGGGGGGTTCTATTGCAGAAAAGCACTAATGAGCCTCAAGATCACCTTTCATGAAGGCTTTGCTGCAGTGGATAAGGAAAGGGGTGCTTCGTTTGTTTCTTTGTCGGTTCACCACCGCAGCAGCAACTGGAGGAGCTTGCACATGCCATTTCGGTTAGGGTCGACCAGTCGTTTGGTTGGTGTGTTGTCGGTTGTGGCTTCGCTAAGTCCTCAACTTTGCATATATTTTCATGAACTGCATGCATCAGCAAATGTATTTTTATTAAAATTAGAAGTGTATATAAAAGCGTATTTGTTTTTATTTTGAATCATATTTAAAGAACAAAATTTTATTTAGCCAATGCATTGTGCTTGTATTTTCATTCATAAATGTAGCAAAAAATAGAACTGTAAATTTGGCAAATCTGCATAGCACTTTGCTACAACTTTTGCTGACAAAATAGCCAAATTGCTACAAGAGAAAAAACTGCAGCTTAAACACTGGAGTTAAGATAGGCTCTCACATGCATATACTGGATATAACATTAACTTTTCTAAACAGTTCAGTTCCAATCACAAGAAATTATGGTGAATTACATCTTTCAAGTGGAATATCACATGCTTATTTGTAACATTTTAAAGTAAATGCCAATGGATAAAATGAGCTTCTGGAAAAACATTGAAAGGTTAAGTCCAAATACTAATGGTAATCATATCATTTGGACCTTTTAATTGATAGTTACATAATATCACCTGAAGAGTTTATGATTTTGGAGTCTCTTTTAGTTTTTGGACACTAGTGTGGAGAAAATAACAATTCTCTTTAAAAATTAGCATGCCTAAAAATATACACATAACTACACAATAACCACTTTGCAACTCCTGCCACTGAATCTGAATGGGGGAAATTCTACAACTGCCACTGGGTATAAAATTTCTGTAAAAACCAATCAGAACTTGATCAACTGTGAAAGTACCTTCCCATAAACAAAACACAGAAATGTCCATTATTTTGCCTACTCCTTGATGACGTAAGTGCAAGGTGGTGGGATCTTAATTTATTTTTGCAGTTGTTTATCAATCCATGTTCAGCCTTTGTGCTACAGGGTTATTACACTGAAATTTGGGAGTACTGCATACAAAAAAGATACAGCCATAATAAAGGAGAAATAGATCAACAGTTAAAAAGTAACTAAGTTTTCTATTGAACAGTAACTTTCTTTGTTTAAACTCTATTCCCATAATCATGTGATTGTTACTGAGATGTTTTCTTTACTTGGAAGGATTTGTTTTTTGACCTTGAAGTATTGTTCTGCTGTAGTTCGAAATTTTCTTCAATAACCCCTATAACAGCCCATCCTGCAAACAAAATTCCAACAAAGGCAAAGTTTGTTCCAACTGATTTTCCTCATAAGTAAATAAGAAACCAAAACTTATAAAGCAGTAAATGATGGAATTTTCTGACCCATTTAAAGGCGTTTCATATGAACATTTTTAAGGTGTGTGTATGAAGCGGATTTCAGTTATGTACGCATTTATCATCGGGAAAAAAAAAATTGTGTCACAAAACTGACAGTATTGAAAAAAAGAAACGACTGCAATATGGGCATGATTTTAAATTCAGGAAAACTCTTTCTCAAAGTTTTACTGTTTGTTAAGATTATTGCCTATCTTTTATTTTAATTAATTCAAAACCCATAATATACTTTTTAGGGAGTAATTTAAAAAATGCGGTAAACTACAATTACAACAAAATCACTTAAATTACAATAACAATGTTCAAAATTCACTATTAAATCATCGTTCAAACATCAGAAAGAATGGTGGTATGCAATTTCCTCAAATGAAAAGTTGCTGTCATATCTTGACGGCAAGTGGAGTGTTTACTTCCACTGAAATGTCAAACAATCATCTGGAATATAGCAACAACCTGCATAACATCAAATACAGAGCCCTACCTCGAAGCCAGTCAGCTACGTGTTCCGGTGACCACTCGGCGACGTTCACGTAAGCCATTTCTTGGTCATTTTTTAATTCCAAGGCGTTTTCTTGCACTCAAAACACTAGCTGAAGTGCCTCCATCATTCCAACGGTGGTATGGCAAGTGGCCGAATCACATAAAAGAGGAAGACGCAGATCAGCGTTGAAGACTCCCCTATTCACCGAGGGAGAATAGGGTGCACTGAGCAAGATCGGTTTCCCTCACTTTCCCACAGACAGCGTTCTCGTCGGCAGAGTAAAGACGCTGTTTACACTCACGTCAGCACATACAAACATCGATGAATAGCAGCATTCCGCCAAATAACACTTCTGCTGTGTTTTTAAATCCACTAAAACAACGTCAGTTGCACACGAAAACTGACGTTCAAATTTCATGAAGTTGCGATGTGTCATTCATTTTTCCGAGCAGCCGCGTATTATATCCGATGAGGCCTAAATACCGTGGGGAAAAAGTGTGCAGATTTCATAAGAAAGCGTCCTGGTGCCTGTACTTAACGAGTCTGATCATTTGGCTCTTTCCTCCCAAGCGTGAGAGTTGTGCGAGACACTTGCAGACCCTGGGAGCACAAACCTGTTTACAGAACACAGAGGTTCCTCCGGAAGTCTCCGGTCATCACGTGTGGGGAACATACTGAACTACTGAGGTGAACGGTTGAGCAATTCTGAATGGAAAGTTGAGGACTGGGGAGGCTGGCCCCTAGAATGAGTAACGCACAGTCCGTGACGTCTGTCTTTTTCTTTTCTTTTCATTTCTTCCCTTCTTATTTTTCCCCTTCCCCTCTTCCTGTGAGCTATTGTCAAATTACAGACTGATGGGACACAAACACAAGATGGTTCTATATACCTTCTTTGGGCCTTTTTTTTTTTTTAAGTCGTTGGGGGAAAAAAACGTATACCAGCCAGGTGACAAACGAAATATGCAACTGTTGAAATAATTTACCGGTGTCGCTCAGTTGGTGTTCTCCATGCCAAGATTTTTTGTTTAAAAAATTATATGTGTATGTATTACATTAACGCACCGAAGATTTTATTTATGTAGGTAACCCAAAATATTGAAGATGCAAAAAAAAAAAAAAACACCGGGGTAAAATATCTCTCACGATAATAGAAAGCGATAAAAAAATACCGCTGCCATATTAAAGTACGTTTTTAATGATTCGTAAAATATATATACTAATTCCGGTTAACTACGACACATCGGTGCTAGAACACTTTGGCCCAATGCAGGGCCGGATTAAGGCCTTAGTGGGCCCCTAGGCTAAGGCATTTGAGTGAGCCCCAAGGCTAAGGAATTTGAGTGGGCCCTCAAAGAATTATGACGGCGAATCATTATGAAATTCGTTAAAACACGAAACTGTAGCAATATGCTTCTAATAATAACTAGCGATTTTTCAGTCTACTAAATTATCTGCAGAGTTTTCATAATAAGTCACTGTATTTTATGTTGTTCTCATAAGAACATGAGTTCAAAGCTTAAGATTCCTAAATTTTGTCTTGAATATTTTTAATCGTTTACCACCGTATATTTTTCTTGGTGCATCTTTTTTGTTATGCAACGTGAAGCACAGCGGACTTAAACCATTAACAGTTCCAAGTGCAAATCTGGAGTTGTGGGTAGATGGTAGTGAAAAAGCTGAAATTGTTTCGCTAACCCCGCTATACATAGCGACATGAAACCTTTACCCTTTGTGAGTCATTGCCTTGAAATCTGTTCGTCTACCAGCACCTGTTTCTGACCAACTGGAAATCATGCGAGACAAAAGTAAAACTATTTTACAAAACTGTCATTCTCTCTCTCGGTTGCCCAGGCATGTCTCCTGGGCCCTTGGTCATGGTGGACCCCAAGGTTATAGCCCCTATAGACCCTTCCCCCCCCCTTAATCCGGCCCTGGCCCAATGAAGCACCACCCCAATTATGCAAAGCTGCATCCCAAAGAGCTGATTTGGGATGTTCTTCAAGACAGTGGCGATACAGAGCAATGTTCAGAACTGGGGAGGGGGCAGAAATTTTGCCAAAAAAATCCGGTGTCTTCCCACTACACCTTTTCCCTTTATGCCGTTTCCCGCTGTGCATTATATTGAGGTCTAGCGGTTGTAAAATGGGAAGACGAAATTTCAGTCGGAGAGGAAGACCCACTTCGCGTTTCCCGCTATGCCTTATATTGCGGCCATAAAAAGGGGAAAGCTTTGCCTGCTGGAAAGAAGTATACCTTGGGGGGGGGGATTACCTGGTTTCTTTGAGAGCAGTTAGCGGCGTGGAAATCTGCGTTACAATGGATCCCGCTCATGCACTCTGATTATTAATCCGATTTCAGCCATTTTCAACACATTCCTTTGATATGGACCATTTTTTCCCTTCGAGTTTTTAAGTAACACTTGGCCCTAATGGGGTTCCTAAGAACAGACTAAAATTTCGATGGAAGTGAAGGTTATTGTATGCGTATTCTCATGCGTAAGTTTGGAAAAACGTATCTGAAACCAGATAAAAATTTCCATAAGAAAATGACAAATTTCCGGAAAAAGCGCGTAATCAAAAGACATATTTGAGAGCTATCCAAGCATTGGTTTTTCTTAGTTTTCAAAATATTTTGACATAGACAACGTGCGCTCAAAAAGTTTCTATATTGGCGACAACATGGCGCTACTGCCGTTCGTGGAGAAATATTTCCACTATGTGCTGTTATATTCGAATCTATAAATCAGCGTTTCAATCAAGAAACTGATTGGACAACCTTCTATGCTGAAATCTTTCTGGATTGATTATTTTGTTTTCATTTTTATTTTTTAGGTAACAGTAATTGGTTATTTCTCTGTATTGCAGCAAATAATAAGCTGTAGTGGAACTAGCTGAGTTCCGGGACTTATTGGATCAGAGTACATTAACTCTTATACTAGGTATTAACATATTATCTAACATCGGAACATAATATCTCATAATACATTATCATATGTAGTTACAATGCTTCTGCATATATAAATATTTTATTTTGGTTGCTTGTAACAACTAAAATGAATTGATTTTCCGAACGAGCAGTGTTACGAAATTTGTATTCACTCTAGCAGTATTACGAAAGCACTAATGTGAAGAATGAAAACGTGTCTGAGGACAATTAGACAGCAGTTGCCCTCCTCTCCCTTTAGTTTAAATCAGTCGATCGATTACAGCAGGTGCTGTTTCACCGTACAGATATGAGGTACATCCCCCAAAACCAGTGGCGGCTCGTGCCTAGTTGATAAGGCGGGGGCTGCATCCGAATTTTATGGATATCTTTCTCAAAGATAATTTTTTTTGCGTCTGTTCGTGCTTTGGTAAGGGTTATTTATTGCTGTGTTGTGTACACATACAGCCAAATTTTTTGTGTGATACAGTTGAAATGAATAAAAAATATTATATGCTTAGAGCTTAATTTCACAGATACACTTCAGCTTTTTCCCTCCCGATACTTACATTAACAGAGATGATTAATTAAAAGTTTAACAAGCAAAAGATATCCAGTTTGCACTTATACACTTATTTTCCAAATGCAAGTAAATCACTTTGATGTTTTCTTTCACCGGTTGCCTGCTGGTTTATTTTCCATTATATATATAAAACATTATTAGCTGACCCCCACCGGTGATTATTTATGCTACACTGAGGGGTAAACGGCCCGGGCCAAACTTCAGAGAATGGGAGTTAGGTTTATTTATAACGAGGAGTCATTACCCCGGTACCGCCGGCTTAACATCACTTCCGAACCACGACGGGTCTTCAGCGGCAACGAGACTCGAACCCTTCAAGTCGGGAGGCGAGCATGCTGCCACTGAGCTACCTCGGCCCAGCGCACTCCGTATTGGAATACTGGCAGTTATGTAACTTTCCACTGCTCAAGGAATATCAAGAATACATTTTGTAACAAAAACACATGGTTTGCGTAATTTACTGATATTTAGCGGAAGCCGCGGAAAATTTGCAGTGCAAGCGGGAAATGTCAATAATGTCAAATTTAACAGTTTCTGACTTCCTTCAAGTGCTTTAAGAATTTTTAAACGGTTCTTAATTTTAATTAAAGTAATAAAAAATTTACTTCCTAGCGTTAAAATTGAGAAATGACTTGCAGTGATAGGGAGATCAAAATATTTTTTTAAATTGATTAATAAATATGATACAAAGGAATTTTACCGTAATTAAAACTTCAGTACTGCTTAAATTAGTAAATTTATGTTTTATGAAGTGCATGTTAGATGTTAACGAACTTTTAAAGCAGGGAAGACTGTTTAGAAACGTAAGTTTAAAGATACGAGTATGCAGGACTTTCATCACTCCTTAGGGGAGGGGGGGGGGCTCAAGAACTACTTGAAATGTTACCGTATCAAACAAACTGTTATTGTGCTTCAGGATCAATCATACCGATAATTTTGGCTTTACCTAAAATACCTGTTCCAATGTGACTTAAAAATTTTCTAATTTCCTTTATGAAATATGTTGCAAATTTAATTGTACCTAAACATTACGATTTTTAAATGTTATCGGTCACAAAAGAATGTTTCTAAATTTTGGAAAAAAAAAGTTATTCTGTTTGAGATATAAGATATTAAAAATATTTTATAGTGATCAACACCAAACAGGGCACCACATAGGATCAAAAAATACACACAAAATAAAAATGTTAGCAGTTTTTAGCAAAGCGTGCAAATTTTTTTAGCAGTGATAACATACATACCTGTCACTTGTAAATAAATTCCATGCGCCGATCTCGACGAGTAGCAAACATATCAATGACTTGTTCGTTGAATTTCTTGGTACTAGCAATAATGTTTTTTTCTATTGACAACATTGCAAGTGCTGTCAGTCGATCTTGTCCCATACTGTTCCTTAAAAAATTCTTGATTCTCTTGAGGGACGAGAAACAACGTTCTGGCTCTGATGTGGTCATTGGGATAGTAACTAAGATGCGAAGAAGTTTCACAGTTTCCGAAAAGGATGTTTCCAAATTATTTTTCAGCATGAACTGTAACAGCTGAGTCGCACTTGTAATATTGTGGAAATCGCTTCGGTTATACAACACGCTGAGCTCCGAATACAGCTTTTCCTTTTCTAGCACTCCAAAACGTTTTACTGCAATGTCCATCTCATGGTTTGGAAACTGCTTAGCGTAACTGGCAAAATTTTCAGGTAAAAAAAGTTTGGCAGCTTCAAGATGATCTGTGAAATGAAACCGTTCAGTGGCTTGAGTGGTAATTAGATCACATACTTCTTTTGCGGCAACTATTCTAATATTGTTGTTCTGCTCGACCCGTCTCTTTTTTGGAGGGGGAGGCTGATCCGGAGTTTCGTCCTCAGAACAGTCTGTATTGTCAGTCGGCATATGAGCCCTTATGTTCTGCACAGCCTTAATGAAAGCTGAAACAAGCACAATGTTTTGTCTTCACTGCATCCGTTTGACGATTCTGCAATTGGTGGTATAATATGTCTACGTGAGGCATAAGATTATGAAAAAATGTCAACCAGAATTTAAATTCGGGATCTTTCAATAGCCGTTCAAGCCCACTTGCAGCATTTATTGTAACTACTGGAGATGTACTACTTTCCTTGAGTGATCGAAAACATTCCAATAGATTGACTTGTTGTTCGAAAACAGAGTTCACATTACGAATATTAAAATTCCAACTGGTCGTCACCGAGTGTGGAATTTTCTTTCCAACTACGGTGTTAAGAGCTGCTAATCTTTGTGGTGAACGTGAAAAAAATGTAGGTATTCCAGATAAGTTTGAAAAAAAAATCCTGGTTTTAGTGTTTTGTGATGCGGCTTTCTCCATCACTAAATTTAGCTGATGAGCATAGCAATGAATATAAAAAGCATTAGGATATATCTGTCTCACCCTGGACAGGACACCTGAAGTTGCACCGCTCATCACAGCTGCACCGTCATAGCTCTGTGCTATTAATTTCTGAGATTCATTGGGAATTATTTCTTCCAACACTTTTAGAAGACATCCTGAAATGGAAGCAGCATCCTGCCCAGAAGGATTATAAAAGCTCCAGAAACGCTCGACAGCGCAACCTTCTAACTCATATCGGAATACAATTGCTATTTGTGTTATTTCCGATACATCTGTGGTTTCATCTGCCATAATGGACAAAAACTGTGCAGAATCAATTTCCTGTTTTATTTGTTGGCGTGAAATTTCTAACATACAATCCAAGAGCTCATTTTGGATTGTTTTTTATGTGCCCTTGAAGACTGTTGAATTCTCCAAATGTTCCCTGACTGTTGGGTCTAACTGACTAGCAAAATCGAGTAAACCTCGAAATATTCCGGAATTAGAGGATTCCGATGTTTCATCATGCACCCTTAGTGCAAGCTCGTGATTTCCACAAAATTTGATGCAATCAATAATTTTTGAAAACACTGACCTGTTTTTCTCGACTTCCTTATTGTGGCGTTCAGTGCTCAATTTGTACGCACTATCCATTTGCGTAGCAATATTGACACTCCCCAACATCGCGAAATCCACTGAACTTTCTATGTGCTTCGTAGAATTTTCATGCTTTTTCATTTTTTCACGGAGTTTTTTTAAGTCGTTCACACCTGTTTTGGTCCACACAGAGTCCCCACCATACAACAGACATGGAAAGCAAAACAGGGAGTTTGAGACTTCGCATCCACAAATCCAGTCATTTTCCATGTACATCTTAGTGTTAAAATTACGCTGATAACTTTTATTTCGGCTATGTGCTATCTGCGTTATTTTCAAATCAGGCATCGGTCTACCAAAGTTTTTCAAGTCTAATTTTTCTTGAAATGTCAAATTGCTGAACTGAATCCGCTTCAGATATTCCACAGTTTGCGCCATACTAACTACAGAATTTGATGACACGCAAGGTACAATAACGTTTCGAACTGAACTCTCGAACAGCAAAAGCAAACTGACCGCTAATGCGAATGTCAAATAATCAACATTTCTTCTCCGGAGAAACACGGAAAGGAATATATTGGAGTGACCCCCTTCCCTTCTCTTTCATGTTCCCAAAGCTTAAGACGAATCGCAGAACGGGTTCTGAGCGGGAAATTTCTCTATTCACCACTCTCGCCCTATGCGCCCTACCCGTCCAGCTTACCCCTAGGCGATCGTCACCACGAGGACTGTTTTTACGGCAGCAAGTGAAAACGGATTTAGTACTAAGGGCTGCAAGAACTGCAGTCTCCGATGAAAAACAAAAAATGCATTCGAGTGACCTCCCGCTCTCCCCCCCCCAACCCCACCCACACACACACACACACCGTTCAGTCTTCCAAAGCTTTTGGGGAACGGGAATTGCAGTGGGGGTTCAGAGAGGGACGCTTCCCTTCATTAGATTTTCTGATCCCTGCACAAGTTATCTCCACCCCTAGGCGATCGACATCACGAGCCACGAAGTCTGTTTTAACGGCAGCCAATGAAAAGATATTTCGAAGCGAGGGCTGCAGAGATACCAGTCCCTGTGAAGTTGTATCCCTACCTTGTAAGTTTAACACACAGATGTTACATACGGGAATTTCAGCCCCTCGTCCCGCTCTTTAGATAAAGAGCTGCGAATTTTACAGTCTCGCGCATTGCGTATATTGCAGTTGTACAATGTACACGGAAACTAAATAAGGTTAGGCCGTCAGGGAACTATGAACGGCAGGAAGGAGAAAAAAAAATTATAACATGTGTTTCGTAATATCTGGGGAGCTGCAGCCCCGCAGCCCCGCAGCCCCCAGCAGGAGCCGCCCCTGCCCAAAACATTTCCTTCACTCTACACAAAATGTCAGCCATAGAACTGTAAAAGATCTATTCGTTTTGCAATGAACTTTAATTTTTTTATGATTAATTAAATGCAATTTGAAATTTTACATTTTATTTAAAAATTACAAAAAATTGTAAACACAGAAGTTTTACGCTTGTACATGCTAGTGAAAATTTGCCAAAAAAATGAAAATAATTTTTTGAACTTTATAAATGAAATTTATTTTCCATAATTTTGATACGCAAAATTAACCGAAGAAATTAACCGAAGAAACAAATTCAACATTTCTTTTTTTTTTTTTTAATGTTGGATTTTTTTTTATATATACAGTATATGAACTGAAGAGCAATTGAATTAGAGACAGCTGGCGTTATGCAAATGTGGCGCTGTGGGCGGCCCTGTAAACGGAAACGAAATGACGTATGCAGCGATCCGACAATATAAGGAGTGATGCGACGGGAATCAGTAAGAGTCGGACGCAATATGGGTAAGACGAAGGATCTAAGCGCATTTGATCGTGGGCAGATTGTCGGGACCCGACGAATGGGTCACTCCATCTCGGAAGTCGTGCAGGCACTGGGATTTTCACGAGCCACTGTGTCACGGGTGCACCGTGAGTACATCGAATCCGGTAAAACCATCCCTCCAAGGACCAACTGCTGTGGACAACAGCGTGTGGATGAGCGGGATCATCGTCGGCTAGCTCACATTGTAACAGCGGATAGACGGGCCACAGTGCAAGAAATCACTCGGCAATTTAACGCTGGTGCAGAAAAACGTGTAAGCAGCCACACCATCCAGAACCATCTCCTCGCTATGGGGTACAGAAGCCATCGTCCCTCGAGGGTACCTCTGTTGACCGCACTTCACAGGGTGCAAAGAATGGCATGGGCGCGGGAACATCGCCACTGGACCCTAGACATGTGGAAAAATGTTGCCTGGACTGATGAGTCGAGATTCACGTTGGTACATGCGGATGGCAGGATACGAGTACGGCGCAAACCACATGAAGCGATGGATCCTTCTTGTCAGCAGGGCACTCTTCAAGCTGGTGAGGGTGGCATTTTCGTCTGGGGACTGTTTACGTGGACTGACATGGGACCCCTGGTACATGTGACATCGTCCCTCACAGGTCAACGTTACCGGGATATCCTGGACGACCATTTGCTCCCGTTTGTGCGTCTTCAACATCCCACTGGGGACCTCATCCTGCAACAAGACAATGCACCGTCCCATCTCTCCCGAATTTTATCCGAATGGTTGGATGAACACTCCCCCGACGTGACCTCGCTTCCTTGGCCGGCTAGTTCACCTGACCTCAATCCCATCGAGCACATCTGGAATGCTATCGAGAGAGATGTTCGAGGCTCTGACCCCCCTTCATCAAATCTTCGTGAACTGTGGGAGCTTGTTCAGGGGTCGTGGATCCGTATGGCTTCCCAACGCTTCCGGTGTCTTGTCGAGTCCATGCCGAGACGAATTGCCGCTGTCATCAGGGCGAAAGGTGGTGCTACACGTTACTAGACAGGTATCTCTAATTCAATTGCTCTTCAGTGTATGTCCCCTGTAACATTTTATACGGATACTTTATAAAAAATGAATAGAGAAGTGCATTTTCCGGCTTTTAAAGTCAATGCCCTTCCCAATTTTTTAGTGTATTAACAAATAAAGAGCTTCACAATATCTAAGTAAATAAATCCTTTACAGGTTTTAAGTGCAAAAGCGTTAGAAAATGAGTTTATTTTATATTTCTTGTGCATTGAATTTCAGAAAAAGAATCGCAACACATTTTGTTAATCTTTTGGCTCGGCGAAAACAGTTATTTGAGTCCTGGTTAACCAGTCAGAGGATGTATACAATCCAACAGGCAGAAAGATGTACTTTTGATATAGTTCGTAAACTACGTATGAGCACATGAATTGCTGCTGTTAGGGCAAATTTCCACCTTTTCTAAGAATGGACAACCGAAATTTTGGAATGGATTCCAAATGATAGGATAATACCCAGAAGAAGACAAGGAGATGGGTGAATGAAATTCGAAACTATGCGGGAGTGACATGAAGAAGATTGGCTAAAGACAGACCGTTGTGGAAGATACTTGGGGAGACCTGTATCCAGTAGTGGATTGATAATGGTTGACAATGATCGTTGGCCTGCAGACAGATGTCAAACACAAGTCGTACTATTGATATACACTGAAGAGCAATTGAATTAGAGATACATACCTGTCTAGTAACGTGTAGCACCACCTTTCGTCCTGATGGCGGCGGCGATTCGTCTCGACATGGACTCGACAAGACACCGATGGGAAGCCATACGGATCCACGACCCCTGAACAAGCTCCCACAGTTCACGAAGATTTGATGGAAGGGGGTCAGAGCCTCGAACATCTCTCTCGATGGCATCCCAGATGTGGTCGATGGGATTGAGGTCAGGTGACCTAGCTGGCCAAGGAAGCGAGGTCACGTCGATGGGATGTTCGTCCAACCATTCGGATAAAATTCGGGAGAGATGGGACGGTGCATTGCCTTGTTGCAGGATGAGGTCCCTAGTGGGATGTTGAAGACGCACAAACGGGAGCAAATGGTCGTCCAGGATATCCTGGTAACGTTGATCTGTACGATGTCACACGTACCAGGGGTCCCATGTCAGTCCACGTAAACAGTCCCCAGACGAAAATGCCACCCCCACCAGCTTGAAGAGTACCCTGCTGGCAAGAAGGATCAATCGTTTCATGTGGTTTGCGCCGTACTCGTATCCTGCCATCCGCATGTACCAACGTGAATCTCGACTCATCAGTCCAGGCAACATTTTTCCACATGTCTAGGGTCCAGTGGCGATGTTCCCGCGCCCATGCTAATCTTTGTACCCTGTGAAGTGCGGTCAGCAGCGGTACCCTCGTTGGACGATGGCTTCTGTACCCCATAGCGAGGAGATGGTTCTGGATGGTGTGGCTGCTTACACGTTTTTCTGCACCAGCGTTAAATTGCCGAGTGATTTCTGGCACTGTGGCCCGTCTATCCGCTGTTACAATGCGAGCTAGCCGACGATGATCCCGCTCATCCACACGCTGTTGTCCACGGCAGTTGGCCCTTGCAGGGATGGTTTTACCGGATTCGATGTACTCACGGTGCACCCGTGACACAGTGGCTCGTGAAAATCCCAGTGCCTGCACGACTTCCGAGATGGAGTAACCCATTCGTCGGGTCCCGACAATCTGCCCACTATCAAATGCGCTTAAATCTTTCGTCTTACCCATAGTGCGTCCGACTCTTACTGATTCCCGTCGGATCACTACTTATATTGCCGGATCGCTGCATACGTTATGTCGTTTCCGTTTACAGGGCCACCCACAGCGCCACATTTGCATAACGACAGCTGTCTCTAATTCAATTGCTCTTCAGTGTAGTACTTATGAGCACATAAATCGCTGCTGTCAGGGCAAATTTCCACCTTTCCGTTCAAACAATCGAATTATCCGGCCGGGTAATTTCATATATATATATACACTGCTGGCCAACCAAAATGCAACACCAAGAAGGAAGCATCCGATTGGCTTGAAATTCGCAGCTTGCGTCTCCCACGAGAGGACATACAAACGATTAGCATTGCAGGACATATGTAAATCATGTGCGCCCGGCATGCCACCGAGAAGCACTATAAGAAGGGTGCACAGAAGGCGCGGTGTAAGTAGTGGAAGTGTGTTGTGCTGCCGGTCCTGTGCGTGGGCAGCTTCCTGATGCCTCGTCGCAGAATACGGCAGTCATTCGAGTACGTTTCGAAGTTCGACAGAGAACGAATAGTGGCTCATCGCGACAGCGGTTTATCGTGCCGAGACATTGGCCCCCGTGTGGGACGACATCCAGCCACAGTGAGGCGAGTAGGAATTCGGTGGGTGCAAGAGGGACGGACGGACCGACGTGAGCGATTGCCGCAGCCGCGGCACACCACCGAACGAGGGGACCTGCATCTTGTGCGGTGGGCATTGACGGCTCGCACCGCCCCATCACGAACGTTAACGCAGGAATTAGGGTGTGCTGCGCAACAACCTGTGTCAGCACGTACCGTTCGAAGTCGTCTGGAGGAGCGGGGACTTGTCGCACGGCTCCCATTGCTCCGATCCCCATTATCGTTACACCACCGGCGAGAGCGGCGGAAGTAGGCCGTTGAACGCCGCACCTGGACTACGGAATGGCACGACATTGTCTTCTCCGACAAATCCCGCTTCTGCCTGCAACACTACGATGGTCGGATCCGCGTGTGGCGGCACCGCGGCGAGAGACTGTATGACGCCTACATTATGCATTGCCATACCGGTCTGTCGCCTGGCGTTATGCTTTGGGACGCAATTGGATATTACACCCGCACCCCTCTGGTACGCATCGCCGGTGCACTTAATAGCCACCGCTACATCTCCGACGTGTTGGAGCCTGCAGTCCTCCTTTACCTGCAGGACCTGCCTGCGGCCACGTTTCAACAGGATAATGCGCGCCCGCACATGGCACGCATCGTGCAACAATTCTTTACGGCCCACCAGGTGTCACTGCTGCCGTGGTCCGCCTGTTCTCCCGAAGTGTCGCCCATCGAACACGTCTGGTCGCTGATCGGTAACCGAGTGGCCCGGCAAGCACAACCCGTGGCTACGCCTGATGAACTGTGGTAACGTGTGGAAGCAGCCTGGACCGACATACCCCAAGCCCACATCCAAAGCCTCTTTCGTTCGATGCCGCGGCATGTAGCGGCCGTTATTGCCAGCCATGGGGGCAGCACGAACTATTGATGTCTGCGTGTTTCGCAAGTCGCACGGGCCTGTAAGCTCAATCATTTCATCTTTGTATCTGTTGTTATGTGTCCAGTATATCTGGTTTTGCTATCTCGTGTACTTCTTAGTGTTGCATTTTGGGTGGCCAGCAGTGTATGTATATCACCATCATCATCATTGTCAACTATTATCAATCCACTGCTGGACGAAGTTCTCCCCAAGTTTCCTCCACAACGGTCTGCCTTTTGCCATTCTCCTCCATGTCACCCCTGCATACTTTCGAATTGCATCCACCCATCTCCCATGTGGTGTTTTTCTGGGTCTTTTCCTGTCCCTTGGAATCCAATCTAAAATTTCGGTTGTCCATCGATGGTATGTCCTTCTGGCAGTATGCCCAGCCCGTTGCTATTTCAGGGATTTAACTCTGATCATGATGTCTTCCACTCTTGTCATTTTTCGGAACCACGAGTTCCTTTTCTTATCTCTCCTGGTTACACCAAGCATGCACCTCTCCACGCTGCTTTGAGTTGTCTGCAGCCTTTGTATGTTTCTTTTAGCTAAGGTCCACGTCTCTGCACCATACGTAAGCACTGGAAGGATGCATTGATCAAACACTTTTCTTTTAAGACATAATGGCATATTGCTCTTGAAAATTATGCTGTTTCTTCCAAAAGCTTTCCAGGCAAAATTTGTACGCCAATTAATTTCTTCATCAATGTGACCCTCACTTGATATCTGGTGTCCAAAATAAACGTACGTGTCTGTTATCTCCAGCTTTTCTCCATCAATCGATAAATCTTCATTTCTTGTAAAAGCATTGAACATCACTTTTGTCTTCTGAAAGTTCATTTTTAATCCCACTTCTTAACTCTTGTCAGCAAGTTCCTGGATCATGCTCTGCAGCTCTGATGGGGTAGGTGCAAAAATGACTACGTCATCAGTAAAACGAAGGTGGGTTAGATAATCTCCATTAATCTTTATCCCTTTGTTTTCCCAGTTCAGTGATTGAAAGACATTTTCCAATATGGCATTAAAGAGCTTCGGAGATATGGTGTCACCTTGTCTCACTCCCTTTCCAATTTCTATGTGTGTTGTATTTTCAAACAGCCGAATCTTTGCACTTGCCTTTTCATAGATGTTATTAATAATATTAATGTATGCATCTTCAATACCGCAGGATTTCAGAGCCATTGTAACTGCTGATGGTTTCACTGAATCAAAGGCTTTTTCATAATCGATAAAAGCCATGCACAATGGAAGTTCATATTCCCTCGCTCTTTCAATTAGTTCTCTCAGTACGTGGATATGATCTATAGTGCTGTAGCCACTCATGAATCCAGGTCTGTAGTTCCTGAGATCCTCAATGTCACCCTTTTTATGTAGCAGGATCATGGAAGCGTTGTTCCAATCCTCAAGAATCTTCCCTTCATTAAGGCATCGAGTGAAAATTTGGGCGAGTACTGTTTCGATTTCTCCACTTGCTTCTTGTATGATGTCTACAGTAATTCCATCTTCTCCTGGAGCTTTTCCCCGCTTCATGTTCTTGATTGCATGTGCAACTTCTGCTGGGAGGACTGGAAGAACTCTGGTACTTGGTACCTTTCATGATGTCTGGAGTACATGCATCATCCCTTTCATATAATTTGGAGTAGAAATCTTTCACTCTTTTCAAAATTTCGCTTCTATTTCTTGTTACAGAACCATCTTCTTTTTTCAGTGCCATAATCTGTGTTCTTCCCTTACTGAGATGTCCCTTTGCTATCTTTAGGCTTTGGTTGTTTTTAATTACTTTCCTCACTAGTTCACAGTTGAATTTCCTTACGTCTTCAGTGATACCTTTTCGTACTGTCTTGCATAGCTCTATATATTCCACTTTGGAAGTCGCATCTTCTTTAGTTGTCCTGATCTCTCTTCTTTTTTGCATCAACATTTTCGTTTTTCCTGATAATTTATTTACATGCAACTTGTTCTTAGACCCAGCTAATTTTGTTGCTGTTACCATAAGAGCTTTGGTTACTTTTCTGTTAACTTCAGAAATATCTACTTCTTCCGATGTTAGGCCCTCTAAAGCAGAGAATCGGTTCTTCAGTTCCAACTTGAAGGTATTTTTGTGTTTTTTAAGGTTGGTTATGTCAATACATTTTGTTTGTCTTATGGGCTTGCCACGTTCGAGTTTAGCGTTTATAATGAATTCAGCTTTTTCTACTAAGCTTCTTGTAATGGTTGTTGTTTTGTTAATTATAACATGAATAAACTTTCCTGCTAGTAGTGTAGTAATAATAATAAAAAAGCTTTTAACTGCTAGTAATGTTGTAGTAGTAATTAAGATGAATAAAGTCTTAATGCTGGTTGTTAATAATAACAACTAATGAAATAAACCTAACAGCCAGACAGAGATCTGACAAAACTATGAACTGAGGAAAACGTACTTACTAGAACAATTTTTTATTAGAGAAACTCTTGATATAATCCAACATACATTTCACCGGACACACAGCTACTCAATAAAACGTAGCTCCTTGCACATGAACGAAGCTCTACTCACATAAACGAAGCTCTCCTTACGCATATAACGAAGATGTCTTTACACATTAAAAAAACTCTCCCTTCGCACATCAACAAAAAGCTCTCTCAGGTATCGTTGAACGCGCCTATTTATACTGGCTACCACCACGTCATGACTTACACTCATTGCCAGATCTCATTCAGCGGGAGAAATAACATCTCGTTCAGTAAGAAGATAATTTACATAGGAAAATAAAATAACCAGAGATAGTAAAAATCAAAAGGAAAGTAAATCTAGAGTATACGTTACACGTTCAGGTGCATCTTACATCTCACCAATCTATGGTCACTACCTGTGTTGAACTTGTTTAGCACACTTCAGTCTTCTATAACAAATGTTTTGTTACACATAATAAAATCAATTTCACTTGTCGTCCCATTTGGATGACTCCATGTCCATTTCCTGTGTGGCTTTTTCTTGAAAAAGGAGTTCAAGATGAAAAACCCTTCTGCCTCTGCAAACTCAACGAGAGTATTTCCGCACTGGTTTCTGTTGCCGTGACCGAATTTACCTACTGAAGTTTCATTCTGTTGCCGTTGCTCTATTTTTGCATTGAAATCTCCCATAATGATCTTCAAGTGCTGCTTACCTTTATTATTTAGATGACGAATTTCCTCGTAAAATTCTTCAATTACTTCTTCAGGATGACTTGTGGTGGGTGCATAAGTTTGAATAATCTGAGCCTGGTATCTTCTCGAGAGTTGGATAACGAGTCGTGCAGCTCTGTCACAGGAACTTTCAACTTCTACAACTTTATTATTCAGTTTCTTGTTTATTATAAATCCAACAGCACTAGTTCTGCCAGTATCTGTCCCACGATAGTAGAAGAGATGTCCACTTTTCAGTTCAATGAGATCTCCTTTTCTCCTTACCTCACTTAGCCCGACGATGTCACACTTGATCTTTTGTAGTTCCTCTTCCAATTCAAGAAGCCTTGAATCAGAAGATAGGGAGCGTCCGTTATACGTAGCCAAGGTCAGCATCAGATGGCAGCCTAGTCCGGTCGTCCGGGGATTCCTAGCACCCTCAGCCTTCATGTCGCACTGGCCGCTGCCTCGGCCAAGTACATTCCAGCTGCCGGAGACAGGGCCAAGATTTAAGTTGCGTATCATCATCATCATCATTGTCAACCATTATCAATCCACTGCTGGACGAAGGTCTCCCCAAGTTTCCTCCACAACGGTCTGTCTTGTGCCAGTCTCCTCCATGTCACCCCTGCACACTTTCGAATTTCATCCACCCATCTCCCATGTGGTCTTCTTCTGGGTCTTTTCCTGTACGTTGGAATCCAATCTAAAATTTCGGCTGTCCATCGATGGTCTGTCCTTCTGGCAGTATGTCCAGCCCATTGCTATTTCAGGGATTTAACTCTGATCATGATGTCTTCCACTCTTGTCATTTTTCCGATCCACGAGTTCCTCTTCTTATCTCTCCTGGTTACACCAAGCATGCACCTCTCCATGCTGCCTTGAGTTGTCTGCAGCCTTTGTATGTCTCTTTTAGTTAAGGTCCACGTCTCTGCACCATACGTAAGCACTGGAAGGATGCATTGATCAAACACTTTTCTTTTAAGACATAATGGCATATTGCTCTTGAAAATTATGCTGTTTCTTCCAAAAGCTCTCCAGGCAAGTTTTGTACGCCGATTAATTTCTTCATCAATGTGACCCTCACTTGATATCTGCTGTCCAAGATAAACGTATGTGTCTGTTATCTCCAGCTTTTCTCCATCAATCGATAAATCTTCATTTCTTGTAAAAGCATTGAACATCACTTTTGTCTTCTGAAAGTTCATTTTTAATCCCACTTCTTTACTCTTGTCAGCAAGTTCCTGGATCATACTCTGCAGCTCTGATGGGCTAGTTGCAAAAATGACTACGTCATCAGCAAAACGAAGGTGGGTTAGATAATCTCCATTAATCTTTATCCCCTTGTTTTCCCAGCTCAGCGACTGAAAAACACCCTCCAATGTGGCATTAAAGAGCTTCGGAGATATGGTGTCACCTTGTCTCACTCCCTTTCCAATTTTTATGTGTGTTGTATTTTCAAACAGCCTAATCTTTGCACTTGCATTTTCATAGATGTTATTAATAATATTAATGTATGCATCTTCAATACCGCAGGTTTTCAGAGCCATTGTAACTGCTGATGGTTTCACCGAATCAAAGGCTTTTTCATAATCGATAAAAGCCATGCACAATGGAAGTTCATATTCCCTCGCTCTTTCAATTAGTTCCCTCAGCACATGGATATGATCTATTGTGCTGTAGCCACTCCTGAATCCAGCTTGTTCTCTCGGTTGAGCCATGTCCAGTGTTACCTTCAAGCGGTGTGAAAGAACTTTAGTGAAGATTTTATAAACTACTGATAGGAGGCTGATAGGTCAGTAGTTTCCGAGATCCTCAATGTCACCTTTCTTATGTAGCAGGATCATTGTAGCGGTGTTCCAATCCTCAGGAATCTTTCCTTCATTAAGGCATCGAGTAAAAATTTGGGCGAGTACTGTTTCGATTTCTCCACTTGCTTCTTGTATGATGTCTACAGTAATTCCATCTTCTCCTGGAGCTTTTCCCCGCTTCATGTTCTTGATTGCATGTGCAACTTCTGCTGGAAGGACTGGAGGAACTCTGGTACTGGTATCTCTCATGATGTCTGGAGTGCATGTATCATCCCTTTCATATAATTTGGAGTAGAAATCTTTCACTCTTGTCAAAATTTCGCCTCTATTTCTTGTTCCAGAACCATCTTCTTTTCTCAGTGCCATAATCTGTTTTCTTCCCTTACTGAGATGTCCCTTTGCTATCTTTAAGCTTTGGTTGTTTTCAATTGCTTTTCTCACTAGTTCACAGTTGAATTTTCTTAAGTCTTCAGTGATACTTTTTCGTACTGTCTTGCATAGCTCTATATATTCCACTTTGGAAGTCACATCTTCTTTAGTTGTCCTCATCTCTCTTCTTTTTTGCATCAACATTTTCGTTTTTCCTGATAATTTATTTACATGCAACTTGTTCTTAGACCCAGCTAATTTTGTTGCTGTTTCCATAAGAGCTTTGGTTACTTTTCTGTTAACTTCAGAGATGTCCACTTCTTCCGATGTTAGGCCTTCTGAAGCAGAGAACCTGTTCTTCAGTTCCAACTTGAAGGTATTATGGTGTTTTTTAAGGTTGGTTATGTCAATAGATTTTGTTTGTCTTATGAGCTTGCCACGTTCAAGTTTAGTGTTGAGGTGCATCTTACATCTCACCAATCTATGGTCACTACCTGTGTTGAACTTGTTTAGCACACTGCAGTCTTCTATGACAAATTTTTTGTTACACATAATAAAATCAATTTCACTTGTCGTCCCATTTGGATGTATCCATGTCCATTTCCTGTGTGGCTTTTTCTTGAAGAAGGAGTTCAAAATGAAAAACCCTTCTGCCTCTGCAAACTCAACGAGAGTATTTCCACGCTGGTTTCTGTTGCCGTGACCGAATTTACCTACTGAAGTTTCATTCTGTTGCCGTTGCCCTATTTTTGCATTGAAATCTCCCATAATTATTTTCAAGTGCTGCTTACCTTTATTATTTAGATGACAAATTTCCTCATAAAATTCTTCAATTTCTTCTTCTGGATGACTTGTGGTGGGTGCATAAGTTTGAATAATCTGAGCCTGGTATCTTCTCGATAGTTGTACACTGCTGGACAATTGCTAAGGACGGATCATAAACGGCTATATAGCGCATAAAAAAGTAAGTGTGGTTGGACGCCAAGTGAAATAAAATAATGTCAGAATGCCAGGACATTACAAGAAAGACAATTTATTGTGCTCTGAAATCCAGAAGGCTTTGGAACGTGTTCAAGGGACAAACAGGACATTTTGTGCAGAATACGTAAACGTGAAAAAAATGCAATTACCGTCCGCAGGTGTTCCGGCGTAAGATGTCAATACGGGATATGGCCACCATGGAGAGCGATGCAAGATTCCACACGTCGTGTCATGCTTTGCACAACATTATCAAGCAGCTGTTGGGGTAATTTATCACATTCCTCTGTCAGTGCACGGATGAGGGTGTCCTCGTTTATTGGCGGGCATTGGTGACCAGCAAGACTCCTCCCCAAAGCATCCCACACATTTTCAATGGGATTCAGATCTGGAGAACGTGCTGGCCATACGAGGCGTTGAATATCCTCGCTCTCAAGACACTCCTGGACAGCGACTGTTCGATGACATGTTGCGTTGTCGTCCATGAAAATGAATCTATCACCGACAGCACCACGGAACATGCGAACATGAGGTAGTAGAACATCATTAATGTATCGTTGGCCAGTCATAGTCCCAGTTGGAAGCACATAGAGGGACGTACGGCCATTGATCATGATGCCAGCCCATACCATGACACTACATGTCGGATATCGGTCCCTTTCCTGTATGTTTGCTGGACAATATGCAGTACCATTATCACGCCAGATCAGTTGTCTTCGACAATCAGACAATAGACTGAATCTACTCTCATCTGAGAAGAAGACAGCAGACCAGTCATTATCAGTCCAATTGCGATGTTGATGGCACCATAGCAAACGGGCGGTACGGTGACGTCTGGACAATGGGATGCCCACAACAGGACGGTGGGCGTATAGTCCTCCTTCATGCAAACGTCTGGCGACAGTTTTTCGGGAGATCCGCTTGCCAGTAGCAGCCATAAACTGATTTGCTACCTCACTAGCTGTGCTGCGCCGGTGTCTTTTTGTTGATAGCACTATGTACCGATCTTCTGCAGTTGTCGTACTGCAAACACGACCTCCCCGTGACGTTTGCTACACTCTCCATTTGTTTGAAATGATTTCCAAAGCCTTGAAACAACACTGTGGCTGACGTCGAACTCCCTGGCAACATCTGTTATTTTTCGCCCTTCTTCAATCTTGCCAATAATACGGCCACGAGTAAAATCATCTAGGTGATGTCGGGAAGACATACTGAAACTTGCAAGTTCGTCAATTGATTCTTTCCTTTTCGACTTTGCGTTTGAACAACAACGGTCAATACGCGTCAAATCCTTTATATCTCTTATCAGCGCTATGACGTCACTAACAAGTTCGGTAATCCAAAATTTGCATACGCACAACACGTCGTACTGTATCCCGCACTTATACTAATTTCCACATTTTCCTGCCTTCCATTTTATGGTTGCTATCGTTGCTATTGTCATCCGTCCTTAGCAATTGTCCGGCAGTGTATAACGAGTCGTGCAGCTCTGTCAGAGGAACTTTCAACTTCTACCACTTTATCCTTCAGTTTCTTGTTTATTATAAATCCAACACCACTAGTTCTGCCAGTATCTGTCCCACGATAGTAGAAGAGATGTCCACTTTTCAGTTCCATGAGATCTTCTCCTTTTCTCCTTACCTCACTTAGCCCCACGATGTCCCACTTGATCCGTATATATATATATATATATATATATATATATTATTAAGAAGAGACAGAAGCAAAAACAATTTTTTGAACTCAATATCATCATCATCATCATTGTCAATCATTATCAATCCACTGCTGGACGAAGGTCTCCCCAAGTTTCCCCCACAACGGTCTGTCTTGTGCCAGTCTCCTCCATGTCACTCCCGCATACTTTCGAATTTCATCCACCCATCTCCCATGTGGTCTTCTTCTGGGTCTTTTCCTGTCCCTTGGAATCCAATCTAAAATTTCGACTGTCCATCGATGGTCTGTCCTTCTGGCAGTATGCCCAGCCCGTTGCCATTTCAGGGATTTAACTCTGATCATGATGTCTTCCACTCGTCATTTTTCGGATCCACGAGTTCCTCTTCTTATCTCTCCTGGTTACACCAAGCATACACCACTCCATGCTTCTTTGAGTTGTCTGCAGCCTTTGTATTTCTCTGTTAGTTAAGGTCCACGTCTCTGCACCATGCGTAAGCACGGCAAGGATGCATTGATCAAACACTTTTCTTTTAAGACATAATGGCATATTGCTCTTGAAAATTATGCTGTTTCTTCCAAAAGCTTTCCAGGCAAAATTTGTACGCCAATTAATTTCTTCATCAATGTGACCCTCACTTGATATCTGGTGTCCAAAATAAACGTACGTGTCTGTTATCTCCAGCTTTTCTCCATCAATCGATAAATCTTCATTTCTTGTAAAAGCATTGAACATCACTTTTGTCTTCTGAAAGTTCATTTTTAATCCCACTTCTTAACTCTTGTCAGCAAGTTCCTGGATCATGCTCTGCAGCTCTGATGGGGTAGGTGCAAAAATGACTACGTCATCAGTAAAACGAAGGTGGGTTAGATAATCTCCATTAATCTTTATCCCTTTGTTTTCCCAGTTCAGTGATTGAAAGACATTTTCCAATATGGCATTAAAGAGCTTCGGAGATATGGTGTCACCTTGTCTCACTCCCTTTTCAATTTCTATGTGTGTTGTATTTTCAAACAGCCGAATCTTTGCACTTGCCTTTTCATAGATGTTATTAATAATATTAATGTATGCATCTTCAATACCGCAGGATTTCAGAGCCATTGTAACTGCTGATGGTTTCACTGAATCAAAGGCTTTTTCATAATCGATAAAAGCCATGCACAATGGAAGTTCATATTCCCTCGCTCTTTCAATTAGTTCTCTCAGTACGTGGATATGATCTATAGTGCTGTAGCCACTCATGAATCCAGGTCTGTAGTTCCTGAGATCCTCAATGTCACCCTTTTTATGTAGCAGGATCATGGAAGCGTTGTTCCAATCCTCAAGAATCTTCCCTTCATTAAGGCATCGAGTGAAAATTTGGGCGAGTACTGTTTCGATTTCTCCACTTGCTTCTTGTATGATGTCTACAGTAATTCCATCTTCTCCTGGAGCTTTTCCCCGCTTCATGTTCTTGATTGCATGTGCAACTTCTGCTGGGAGGACTGGAAGAACTCTGGTACTTGGTACCTTTCATGATGTCTGGAGTACATGCATCATCCCTTTCATATAATTTGGAGTAGAAATCTTTCACTCTTTTCAAAATTTCGCTTCTATTTCTTGTTACAGAACCATCTTCTTTTTTCAGTGCCATAATCTGTGTTCTTCCCTTACTGAGATGTCCCTTTGCTATCTTTAGGCTTTGGTTGTTTTTAATTACTTTCCTCACTAGTTCACAGTTGAATTTCCTTACGTCTTCAGTGATACCTTTTCGTACTGTCTTGCATAGCTCTATATATTCCACTTTGGAAGTCGCATCTTCTTTAGTTGTCCTGATCTCTCTTCTTTTTTGCATCAACATTTTCGTTTTTCCTGATAATTTATTTACATGCAACTTGTTCTTAGACCCAGCTAATTTTGTTGCTGTTACCATAAGAGCTTTGGTTACTTTTCTGTTAACTTCAGAAATATCTACTTCTTCCGATGTTAGGCCCTCTAAAGCAGAGAATCGGTTCTTCAGTTCCAACTTGAAGGTATTTTGGTGTTTTTTAAGGTTGGTTATGTCAATACATTTTGTTTGTCTTATGGGCTTGCCACGTTCGAGTTTAGCGTTTATAATGAATTCAGCTTTTTCTACTAAGCTTCTTGTCATGGTTGTTGTTTTGTTAATTATAACATGAATAAACTTTCCTGCTAGTAGTGTAGTAATAATAATAAAAAAGCTTTTAACTGCTAGTAATGTTGTAGTAGTAATTAAGATGAATAAAGTCTTAATGCTGGTTGTTAATAATAACAACTAATGAAATAAACCTAACAGCCAGACAGAGATCTGACAAAACTATGAACTGAGGAAAACGTACTTACTAGAACAATTTTTTATTAGAGAAACTCTTGATATAATCCAACATACATTTCACCGGACACACAGCTACTCAATAAAACGTAGCTCCTTGCACATGAACGAAGCTCTACTCACATAAACGAAGCTCTCCTTACGCATATAACGAAGATGTCTTTACACATTAAAAAAAACTCTCCCTTCGCACATCAACAAAAAGCTCTCTCAGGTATCGTTGAACGCGCCTATTTATACTGGCTACCACCACGTCATGACTTACACTCATTGCCAGATCTCATTCAGCGGGAGAAATAACATCTCGTTCAGTAAGAAGATAATTTACATAGGAAAATAAAATAACCAAGATAGTAAAAATCAAAAGGAAAGTAAATCTAGAGTATACGTTACACGTTCAGGTGCATCTTACATCTCACCAATCTATGGTCACTACCTGTGTTGAACTTGTTTAGCACACTTCAGTCTTCTATAACAAATGTTTTGTTACACATAATAAAATCAATTTCACTTGTCGTCCCATTTGGATGACTCCATGTCCATTTCCTGTGTGGCTTTTTCTTGAAAAAGGAGTTCAAGATGAAAAACCCTTCTGCCTCTGCAAACTCAACGAGAGTATTTCCGCACTGGTTTCTGTTGCCGTGACCGAATTTACCTACTGAAGTTTCATTCTGTTGCCGTTGCTCTATTTTTGCATTGAAATCTCCCATAATGATCTTCAAGTGCTGCTTACCTTTATTATTTAGATGACGAATTTCCTCGTAAAATTCTTCAATTACTTCTTCAGGATGACTTGTGGTGGGTGCATAAGTTTGAATAATCTGAGCCTGGTATCTTCTCGAGAGTTGGATAACGAGTCGTGCAGCTCTGTCACAGGAACTTTCAACTTCTACAACTTTATTATTCAGTTTCTTGTTTATTATAAATCCAACAGCACTAGTTCTGCCAGTATCTGTCCCACGATAGTAGAAGAGATGTCCACTTTTCAGTTCAATGAGATCTCCTTTTCTCCTTACCTCACTTAGCCCGACGATGTCACACTTGATCTTTTGTAGTTCCTCTTCCAATTCAAGAAGCCTTGAATCAGAAGATAGGGAGCGTCCGTTATACGTAGCCAAGGTCAGCATCAGATGGCAGCCTAGTCCGGTCGTCCGGGGATTCCTAGCACCCTCAGCCTTCATGTCGCACTGGCCGCTGCCTCGGCCAAGTACATTCCAGCTGCCGGAGACAGGGCCAAGATTTAAGTTGCGTATCATCATCATCATCATTGTCAACCATTATCAATCCACTGCTGGAAGAAGGTCTCCCCAAGTTTCCCCCACAACGGTCTGTCTTGTGCCAGTCTCCTCCATGTCACTCCCGCATACTTTCGAATTTCATCCACCCATCTCCCATGTGGTCTTCTTCTGGGTCTTTTCCTGTCCCTTGGAATCCAATCTAAAATTTCGACTGTCCATCGATGGTCTGTCCTTCTGGCAGTATGCCCAGCCCGTTGCCATTTCAGGGATTTAACTCTGATCATGATGTCTTCCACTCGTCATTTTTCGGATCCACGAGTTCCTCTTCTTATCTCTCCTGGTTACACCAAGCATACACCACTCCATGCTTCTTTGAGTTGTCTGCAGCCTTTGTATTTCTCTGTTAGTTAAGGTCCACGTCTCTGCACCATGCGTAAGCACGGCAAGGATGCATTGATCAAACACTTTTCTTTTAAGACATAATGGCATATTGCTCTTGAAAATTATGCTGTTTCTTCCAAAAGCTCTCTAGGCAAGTTTTGTACGCCGATTAATTTCTTCATCAATGTGACCCTCACTTGATATCTGCTGTCCAAGATAAACGTACGTGTCTGTTATCTCCAGCTTTTCTCCATCAATCGATAAATCTTCATTTCTTGTAAAAGCATTGAACATCACTTTTGTCTTCTGAAAGTTCATTTTTAATCCCACTTCTTTACTCTTGTCAGCAAGTTCCTGGATCATAATCTGCAGCTCTGATGGGGTAGTTGTAAAAATGACTACATCATCAGCAAAACGAAGGTGGGTTAGATAATCTCCATTAATCTTTATCCCTTTGTTTTCCCACTTCAGTGATTGAAAGACATTTTCTAATGTGGCATTATATATATATATTCTGCTTTGTTTGTTGGTGTATATATATATATATATATATATATATTTTTTTTTTTTTTTTTTTTTTTGACATTGATGATGATGATATATATAGATATATACAAAGTGATTGCACACAACACCGTCTTAGCACGATTTGTTAAAAGATGAAAAATATGTTCAAATTAAAACTGTAAGTACTTTCAAGGTGACGTTCACCTCATCTTCAGATGTATCAGACACGCTAACATAATATCTTATATTCACTGCCCACTCACTACTGTGCATGGAAATTATTTATATTACAGCTTTTAGTGACCAGGGTTGCAAAGATTACAACCCTTACGAACTGTCTGGAACTTAACACGTTTCGTAACAAACTGTTGTTTCATGTGGTATAATGTGTTTAATTTGGAATAATTTGTTCTCACAGCTTACCTCCTTCATCATGATTTGCATAAGTTGTTTACAAAAATCCTGTTTTTGTCATGTGTCTCTGGAGTAACGTTCTCATGGTGCACATTGACAAGATGTTATGTTGGCGTGTCTGATACTTCTGAAGATCAGGTGAACGTCACCTTGAAAGTATTTACGGTTTTAATTTATACATATTTTTCATCTTTTAATAAATCGTGCTAAGACGGTATTGTATGTTATCATTTTAATCCTTTGCACGGACTTTTTCGTCTCATATACACTGCTGGACAATTGCTAAGGACGGATCGTAAACGGCTATATAGCGCATAAAAAAGTAAGTGTATTTGGATGCCAAGTGAAATAAAATAATGTCAGAATGCCAGGACATTACAAGAAAGACAATTTATTGTTCTCTGAAATCCAGAAGGCTTTGGAACGTGTTCAAGGGACAAACAGGCCATTTTGCGCAGAATACGTAAACGTGAAAAAAATGCAATTACCGTCCGCAGGCGTTCCGGCGTAAGATGTCAATACGGGATATGGCCACCATGGAGGGCGATGCAAGATTCCACACGTCGTGTCATGCTTTGCACAACATTATCAAGCAGCTGTTGGGGTAATTTATCCCATTCCTCTGTCAGTGCACGGATGAGGGTTTCCTTGTTCATTGGAGGGCATTGGTGACCGGCAAGACACCTTCCCAAAGCATCCCACACATTTTCAATGGGATTCAGATCTGGAGAACGTGCTGGCCATACGAGGCGTTGAATATCCTCGCTCTCAAGACAATCCTGGACAGCAACTATTCGATGACATGTTGCGTTGTTGTCCATGAAAATGAATCTATCACCGACAGCACCACGGAACATGCAAACATGAGGTAGCAGAACATCATTAATGTATCTTTGGCCAGTCATAGTCCCAGTTGGAAGCACATAGAGGGACGTACGGCCGTTGATCATGATGCCAGCCCATACCGTGACACTACATGTCGGATATCGGTCCCTTTCCTGTATGTTTGCTGGACAATATACAGTACCACTATAACGCCAGATCAGTTGTCGTCGACAATCAGACAATAGACTGTATCTACTCTCATCTGAGAAGAGGACAGCAGACCAGTCGTTATCAGTCCAACTGCGATGTTGATGGCACCATTGCAAACGGGCGGTACGGTGACGTCTGGACAATGGGATGCACGCAACAGGACGGCGGGCGTATAGTCCTCCTTCATGCAAACGTCTGGCGACAGTTTTTCGGGAGACCCGCTTGCCAGTAGCAGTCATAAACTGATTTGCTACCTCACTAGCTGCGCTGCGCCGGTGTCTTTTTGTTGATAGCACTATGTACCGATCTTCTGCAGGTGTCGTACTGCGAACACGACCTCCCCCGTGACGTTTGCTACACTCTCCATTTGTTTGAAATGATTTCCAAAGCCTTGAAACAACACTGTGGCTGACGTCGAACTCCCTGGCAACATCTGTTATTTTTCGCCCTTCTTCAATCTTGCAAATAATACGGCCACGCGTAAAATCATCTAGGTGATGTCGGGAAGACATACTGAAACTTGCAAGTTCGTCAATTGATTATTTCCCTTTCAACTTTGCGTTCGAACAACAACGGTCAATACGCGTCAAATCCTTTATATCTCTTATCAGCGCTATGACGTCACGAACAAGTTCGGCAATCCAAAATTTGCATACGCCCAACACGTCTTACTGTATCCCGCACATATGCTAATTTCCACATTTTCCTGCCTTCCATTTTATGGTTGCTATCGTTGCTATTGTTATCCGTCCTTAGCAATTGTCCGGCAGTGTATATATATATATACAGTCGAACCCGCTTAAAGGATAATCCCGCTCAAAAGAATAAAATTTCTGTGTCCCAAACCGCAACCTTTGTACATAATGATAAAACATCATTTAATAGAATTAGAATATTGGATTAATCCCGATTATAGAATAAGAATATTTTATTAATCCCGGTTATTGGAATACATTTTTGAATTTTTGCTCTTCCAAAGTTACAAAGGAGAAAACCAGTTTCTTTATTCAAGGCATCTTCCTTGAAATTTGTGTTGTGATTGTTCACAGACAAAGACACTCGTACAAAGCTTGCTGGGCTGAGAACGAGCCCCTCCCAATTGTAAACAATGGTCATTGGTCAGGTTAAAGTGGTCATTTCCCCTCAGACTTTTCACGTCGATCTCAAAGCACCCTACTGAATAAACAAAGACATCGCTCTTTCCACGTTTTACAAACACACAGCATCCGAAAAATTGTTATCCGGCCACTGCTGGGGAATCGAATCCCAGATCTCTAGATATCTAGCCGAGCGTAACACGCTCGGAATGCAATTTCAACAGAAAGCATAAAAATCATGGAATGCAATTTCAACAGCGGAGAAGTCCACAGAAAGCATAAAATTATGGAATGCAATTTCAACAGAAAGCATAAAATTATGGAATGCAATTTCAACAGAAAGCATAAAAATCGTGGAATGCAATTTCAACAGAAAGCATAAAAAATTGTTTTCTTAAGTGTAAATTTTTGGTAGATGCGACTCTTGAAGAAGTGAATTTACCTCTCCTCGATTCCGCACCTGAAGGAATGATGGAAGATGACTTTTCTAATTTCGAAAACTTTGATAATGATTTAGAGGTGTTTGGAGAGATATCTGATAGTGAAATCCTGCAGAATGAGATTATAGAAGATGATAATGATGATGATCATATGGATATTGAAGTACCTTCTCAAACGGAAATGCATGCATTTTAAGGCGCTTTTTGGAAAATAAGAAAAATGTGGACTTCTTCGCGTATTAGAAACTGGAAAATCAGGTAACAAATTTATTAAATTCCGAAAAAAGTAATGTAAAATAACTGATTATTTTGCCAAGCCATGAATATTACACCCACAGTACTGTAAATATATATTGTAATGTACAGTTAAAGCTCCTTATTCGCGGTTCCCTTATTTCGCGTTTTCACTATTCGCGGGTTTAAAAATTGTGACCAAGTTCCTGTATTCGCGACTAAACATTTCTTTATTCGCGGATCCAGTAGGTATATTAAAAGGATTCGGTGTCCTGTATTAACGCATCGACATCTTTTGAGTACTGCTGGCACGCGCCGAGGCGGCTTTTACAAAGAGTGTAACCGAATGGACTAATATCAAAGTAAAACAAACCTTATTGCCACTATGCCAAAAGTACGTTGTCAAATGCCGCAGCCGCCGTTCGTCCTCGGCAAATACATCATCTACCAACTTTACCTCCAACACACTAACAACACCCCACTCACCGAACCCCCCAGCAAGCACCCAACTGGTCCATCACTTCAAGAACAGAGTCACCGCCCGACTGCAAGCAGACTACACAGAAGCTCACAGGACGGCGACCCTCAGCGAGTTCTGGAAGCGATGGAACCCCCACAGAAACTGGTTTACTGTCACCAGCAACAACAAGATCTGCCTCGATTGACGCGCCCTTACCACTGGAAAGAACCACCAACAGCCACCACTCTTGGTCGCACCCACCTGGTGCCACCGCAGCAAAGAACACAGGTGAAAACTTTTCCATACTGCTTCCCCCTCCCCCTGCAACCTACAACCTCAAGTGCTCAAATGAACTGTACCACAACTACCACGGCTTAGAACGAGAGAAAGTGCAAATGGATCACCATTTAATCTGTTATAAAAAAAAAAAAAAACTTCTGAACTCTACTCTCACGCAAAAGACTCTAGCAGCTCGAAAGAGCAAAACTTTTGTACACATGCATCACCATTTCATGTTATAAAGAAACTTCTCCTGAACTCCCTACTCTCACGCAAAAGACTCTAGTAGCTCGAAAGAGCAAAACTTTTGTACATATGCATCACCATTTGTAAATACTCACCTACTCATCTTCTGTCTCATCTCCTCTGACGAGCCATGCGCCGTCGCCCTGTAAAACTTCACTGTATCATATCTCAGTAAATAAAGTCTATTTTGAAAAGTTCCGCTATGTCCTTTGATAAGAGCCGCCTTCGCCACGGTCGGTGTTTTATTGCTTCAACTTGTCAGTCGTTGCAATAATTTTGATTGAATAACACGTGTCTCTTCTGCTTTGTTCCCAATTTATAATGTCGAGTAAAAGGAAAGAAAAATTAGTTCCGACGCGGAAAAAAATAGTGTTGCCGCTTAAAGTAAAAATAGAAATGCCTGATCGTTTATGACTTGGTGAGTCGTTTGCATCCATATCACACTCTTTCAATGTAAATGAATCAACTGTACGATCCATCAAGAAATCCGAAGACAAAATAAGGAATTCTATAGCTTCAACCTCACTATCACCAAAAATTGTTCGTGATCCAGCAATTGAAAAAATGGAAGCTGCGTTATCATTATGGATTGAAGATCGTAACCAGAAAAGAGTGCCCCTAAATGGTCTTATGATCCGCGAGAAGGCAAAGCGTCTTTACGCACATTTTAAAGAACCTGGTGATGAACGTACAGATGGAGGATTTCAAGCATCAGAAGGTTGGTTCAATAAATTCAAGGTGCGACAATCATTGCATAGCATTAAAATTGTTGGAGAAGCTGCATCTGCAGACACCGCCGCAGCAGAAAGATATCCAAAAGAATTTTCAAACTTAATTGCTCATGGTGAATACAAACCGGAACAAGTGTTTAATGCAGATGAAACTACCTTGTTTTGGAAAAGAATGCCAAACAAAACTTTCATATCCAAAAGTGAGAAGTCCGCCCCTGGTTTCAAAGCAGCAAAAGATAGAGTTACACTGCTGCTGTGTTCTAACGCATCTGGAGATTGTGTTATAAAGCCACTAATGCTTTACAGATCGTTAAATCCTCGTACTTTAAAAAATCAAAACAAGGACAACCTGCCAGTGTTTTGGCGTGCAAATAAGAAAGCGTGGGTTACAAGTGCTATTTTTTGCGACTGGTTCCGGAATTGTTTTGTTCCTGAAGTTGAGACTTATTTGAAAAAAATAATTTAGACTTTAAGGCTGTTCTAGTTTTGGACAATGCTCCAGGTCACCCTCGTGAGCTTGAAACTATGCATCCAAATATAAAGGTGATATTTTTACCTCCTAACACGACGGCTTTACTCCAACCCATGGACCAAGGAATAATATAGGCGTTCCAGCTCTATTACATTAGACGAACCTTCAAAATCATACTGGACACCTGATATGAATGTTCTGATATGAATGTGATGCAATGCTGGAAAAATTTTCACATAGCAAAATGCATTGTTAACATAAAAGAATCGTTGGAAGAACTGGAACCATACACATTGAAATCATGTTGGAAAAAACTATGGCCTGTTCTGACTGTCGGAAATAATGAAGAATCCGTGCAAATTCAAACTTTAACTGCAAACATTGCTCAAGTTGCGAATGGAATAGGACGAGATGGCTTTGAACAGATAGAATCAAGTGACATTCAAGAGTTGCTTGAATCGCAAGATGAAGATTTGACCGAAACCGACTTGGAGGAAATGTTAAATCCGCATTCCATTGAAGAAGAGGCTTCAACGAGCACTGAAAAGGTGACCTTTAACTTGAAAAACCTGAGTGAAGGTTTACGGATGGCAAATGAGCTTTGTGATTTCTTCATGAAAATTGATCCATCTTTGGAAAGAAGTCTTATTTTTAAAAGGCAAATTGTTAATGCCACAGCTCAATATCAATCTGAATTGAAAGACCTTTTAAAAGCGGCAAAACAAGAAAGAATTACTAAGTTCTTTAAACCCTTGCCTAAGATTGACAATAATAATTAATAGATATTGTTAAAAACTCCCAATAAATTGATTTTATTTTGATTTCTTTTTTATTTTGGAACCTTGGAACGTATCCCTTATTCATCTAAGTACATACAAATTATACAAATTATCATTCCATATTCACGGTTTCTGTATTCGCGGCATATTTACGGAACATATACCCCGCGAATAAGGAGCTTTTACTGTACTGTATTTTATCAAATTGTACGCTATGATATGTACAGTACTGCACTGTATTGTATAAAATTTTAAGTCACTATAAAGCAAGATTTAACTTAGTTTTTATCTGTTCTTTAAACATTTTTTTCCTCACTACGTATTTACGTATTTATACGTACTGTACTTGAGTTTGTATGGAAATGCATACGGATGTGAATTTATTTGGAGAGATCCCAGATAATGGAATATCCCGCTTATTGGAATATTTTCTTATGACAAATAGGCTATTCCATTCAGCGGGTTCGACTGTATATAAACACTGAAGTGAAAGAAAAACTGGTACAGACGAGCTTATGCAAAATACAGTACATAGCAACGTCACCTATGCGCGTACTCGGTTGCGTCCGCCAGCGCGTATATAAAGCGATAGACATCCTTGCCAGCTGTCAAAGCTGTTTTCGGCATGAGAATGACAAGTAATAACGGCCGCCCCGGTGGCGCAGTGGTCTAAGGCGCTGGCCTCTGATCATTTCGTCCGTAAGGGGTCCGGGTTCGAATCCCGGTGAGGCATGGATGTTGTGTTTGTCTTACGGCACTGGCTCTCTCCCTTCCCTGGAACCAGTGACCCTAAATTAGGGACGGGCGACTGCTTATAGCCCATTGAGTTGCTCACGGTGGTCGTTAAACCTCCAATCAAAAAAAAAAAAAGAAAAAAAGTAATAACGATTTAAATTATTTTCAACGCGGTGTCATAGTTGGCGCTCGTGAGATGGGCCATAGTATTTCGGAGGTAGATACGAAGCTCGGATTTTCACGGACGACCATTGCAGGGGTGTACCGTGGCTACAAGAATTCCGGCAAAACCTCCAACCTATGATACCAGTGTGGCCGTAAAAAGACATTGGGTGAACGTGACCATCGTCGGCTGTCAAGAATCATACCACGCGATATAGGCGTGCAACACTCTCGTAGGTATCATCGGAATTGAATGCTGGAGCCTCAACAAGCATCAGCGTCCGGACTAAGCAACGTACCCTGCACGATATGGGCTTTGGGGGCCGACGCCCAACTCGAGTCCCCTTGGTGCGTGCACTACACAGGGCTGTGTGCCTCCCTCGGGCACGGCAACACCGCCACTGGACACTTGATGACTGGAAACAAGTAGCCTGGTCTGACGAGTCGCGTTCCCAACTGTATCGGGCAGATGGAAGGATTCGTGTGTGGCGCAAACCCCATGAAGCCATGGATCCCGCCTGTCAACAGGGAACTGTACCGGCTGGTGGAGGGTCCGTAATGGTATGGGGTGTGTTTAAATGGACTTCACTGAGACACCTGGTATGTCTACAAACGTTTGTGACCGGCCAATGCTATGTGCGCATCCTTTCTGACGAGGTACACCCGTTCATTTCATGCATTCATGCTGATGGGTTGGGCCTGTTCCAACAGTACAATGCACCTCCACACAAGTGTCGGGATGCCGCATTATGGTTAGAGGAGCATTCATCTGAGTTTGTGGTGTTGCCATTCCCGCCCAAGTCCCCAGATACGCCGATTAATTTCTTCATCAATGTGACCCTCACTTGATATCTGCTGTCCAAGGTAAATGTAGGTATTGGTGACCTCCAGCTTTTCCCCATCAATCGATAAATCTTCATTTCTTGTAAAAGCATTGTACATAACTTTTGTCTTCTGAAAATTCATTTTTAATCCCATTTCTTGACTCTTGTCAGCAAGTTCCTATATCATACCCGGCAGCTCTGATGGGGTAGGCGCAAAAATGGCTATGTCATCACTAAAACGAAGGTGAGTTAGATAATCTCCATTAACCTTTATCCCTTTGTTTTCCCAGTTCAGTGATTGAAAGACATTTTCCAATGTGGCATCAAAGAGTTTGGGAAATAGGATGTCACCTTGTCTTACTCCCTTTTCAATTTTTATTGGTGCTGTATCCTCAAATAACTGAACCTTTGCACTTGCATTTTCATAGATGTTATTAATAATGTTAAAGTATGCATCTTCAATACCGCAGGATTTCAAAGCTATTGTAATTGCTGATGGTTTCACCGAATCAAAGGCCTTTTCATAATCGATAAGGCCATGCACAACGGAAGTTCATATTCCCTCGCTCTATCAATTAGTTCTCTCAGTACGTGGATATGATTTATAGTGCTGTAGCCACTCCTGAATCCAGCTTGTTTTCTCGGTTGAGCGATGTCCAGTGTCACCTTCAAGCGGTGTGAAAGAACTTTAGCGAAGATTTTATAAACCACTGATAGGAGTCTGATAGGTGCACGTGTACAAGTTATGCGAATGATTGCATTTGCAGGCCAATCGTAAGAACGGCGCGCGGGATATTAAGCAGATAACCAGCCGGTGAGGCCATCAGTCGAGACGTCGTCCCGGCCGCGAGAAGTGAATGATTCTGCTGTAACCGTGTCTTGAGAACAAACAAGGGGTGTCGATACCGTTAAGACGCGGTCGTACGTGATTTCGTCAAACGGATGAGTTCATGAGAGGTGTCATCGTAGGCCTTCGTACCGTCAGATGGTCCTTGTGTCGTATTGCGGAAGAAACGCAAATTGATTCCACAACCGTCGGTCGCATTTGGAGACAGTGGTCCCAAGAAGGATCTGTGCAACATCGTAGAGGGACCGGAGCACGGAGACGGACGTCCAAGTGCACCGATCGTCCCATCTGCCGTTGCGGACCCACAGGCCTCAATGGGCGACATTCTGCGGAGTGTACGGGGAGGCTTGGATGCTCCGATATCGACGCGGACAGTGTCGCGCCGATTGGCTGCGTCTGGTTTGCTGTCCAGCCGTCCGTTGTGAAGGCAACCCTTAACAGCGAGCCATCGTCGTCACCGCTTGACGCGGTGTGCCGAATGGAACAGTGTGGTGTGGTGTGAGCCATCGTCGTCACCAGAGCCGCGTGGGGGCCGAATGGAACAGTGTGGTGTTCAGCGACGAATCACGGTTCTGTCTCAGCACGGGTGATCGCCGTGTGAGAGTCTAAAGGCGACGTGGCCAACGGGCGGATTTCTCCGCCATTATGGAGCGCCACACGGCCTGTCAACGTGAAATCATGGCGTGGGGTGTTATCAACGCCAACAGCCGCTCACCGCTGGTACTCATTACGGGCACATTGACCACACGCAGCTATGTTGACAAGGTGCTGGGTACCGTGGCCCTACCGTATCTTCAGGGCATCCCAAACGCCGTTTTTCAACAGGATAACGCCCTGCCGCATACCACTCGGTTCAGCCTGATTGCTTTACACTGTGTGCGGATGCTTCCGTGGCCAGCACGATCCCCCGACCTCTCGCCCATCGAGCATCTGTGGGACACAATTGGACGTCGGTTGAGTACCTCCCACCCCTGCAAAATGAAGATGAACTGTGGACTCAGGTCAACACCACATGGTCCACGATACCCCAGGATTCTATTCAGACCCTCATTGCCTCGATACCACGTCATATTCAACGCTGCATCGCCCAAAATGTGGGCCACACTCCACATTGATCATCCTGTATATTCGGCCACTAGAGCGTCTGTATGTGACAATTAAATTATTTGTTCACGACCTACTTGGCTATCTCTGTGTGTGCAGTTTGGTCTATTTTTCCAGCATTCCTTCATGGTGTGGCATTTTCTCTCTTCAGCAAGTGTACATACAGTATGTATGTATATATATATATATATATATATATATATATAGGTTTCTGCAAAGTCATAGATGCAAGTAATAAGCCCACCAAAAAAAAAATATATATATATATATATGTCATGACCTCCGCAGAGTTGTATGACCAAGCTTTAGTTAACAATTTAGCTTGCATCCATAACTTTCCTGGCCCGACCCATGCTCTTCATCTGTTACTAATAAACAGAAAGAAGATGATTATAGAAAACTCAAGTTGTAAGAGTGACATAACACAATCTTAATTATATTTCCACAATCTTAATTATATTTTTTTCTCTAGTTAAAATCTCCGCGAGTAGAATTTTTCAGTGTGTGGATGCCTACAGCCCCACCCACACTGCCCCCCAGCGACTAGGGAGTGGCAGGGGTGTTTGGAAGTTTGGGTTAAAAGGTCGGCCATGTTTCCTCAAGTGTGGAGGAAGTTAAGTTGCATAAGAGGTAAGCTCTCTTCATTGTCTTTGGGTTTCAGGTTTTCCAAGTTCAATGTTTGAACTTCTTGAACATTTTTTCTTTTTGCTTTAAGCATTTAGGCACTAGCAAGTCTATTAATTTTTTTGCGGATTTTAACTCTTTCTTTTCTTGGTAACTTTGCGCGTTTTTTAGGGAACTAAGGCCAAGCAGCCGGCCGTTTCATTGTTCTTGTAGTCTGCGCTGTGTTTTCAGTGTAGTTAAGGTCTTAATAACTACTTATTTATGCACTTAAAGCACTTCTGAAATACTTTGTACATATTGCAACTAATTGTTTATGTCACATAACCTTCACAAAGCATTTCTTTAGTTTATTATTGTCTTTATTTTATTCTCGTTTTTGTGTTGGCAGAAGTTGTGGAGTAGGGGGTTTTTATAATCCAGTTTTCTTACAAGAATCTGTGCTTTAGAAAAAATTAATATTTCCTTTTTTATTGCAATGTTTAGAATTTGTAACACTTTTATATTGCTATTCAGGTTTAAATTCTCTCTCAGGTGTACTTGGCAATTTGTTATTGCTGAACATTATTTCTGATTCTTTATGTCACTCTTACAACTTGAGTTTTCTATAATCATCTTCTTTCTGTTTATTAGTAACAGATGAAGAGCATGGGTCGGGCCAGGAAAGTTATGGATGCAAGCTAAATTGTTAACTAAAGCTTGGTCATAAAACTCTGCGGAGGTCATGACATATATATATATATATTTTTTTTTTTTTTTTTTTTTTTTTTGGTGGGCTTATTACTTGCATCTATGACTTTGCAGAAACCCATTTCCAATTAGGTCTTTGTGGAAGTGAGAAAATGCAGAGTTTTTGCTGGTCCTTGATAAAGCCAAGGCTCAGTATTCTCGACACTTTCTACATTCAGTTGTTCTATTTTTTTCTCTTTTTACTCACACCGGTCAATACATAACCTTTTCTATGTTGTACTTGTATGAGTCAAACAATTTTTTTGCTTCAGTCTCTTCTTAATAGAATGTGAATTCTGAATTTTCATAACTGCTGCGTTGCGCGTTTTGATCTTCAGGTTATTTTGCAACTTTCGTTTTAAATTCTAAAGTTTTTCTTATGTTTTAGGCTTTGCTCTTTAATATATATATACACTGGCGGAAAGTTAAAAAAGAACACCAAGAAGGAGACGTCAGCATAATAACGGAATACAGAGGATAACGTGATAAAAACATTATGGCAAAATACAGCTGTATTTGCTGGTAAACTGAAAAATAACATTTCCATGTAACGTGGTTAGTACGAGGTTGAACTGCCATGAACTGCGTCACACTGTGCGATTCTGGCATGGAGTCTGTCGTACAGATGTTGGATGTAACCTGGACGCGTAAATCGGGGATGGTCGTGTAAATCGGGTATGGTCGTGGCTGGCCGTGGAAACCAGATACGTCGTTGTCCCATAAAATCCCACACGTGCTCAATGGGGGACAAATCCGGTGAACGTGCAGGCCATGGAAGTTGACTCACACCCTGAAGTGCATGTTGCGTTGCACGTTGCCGTGTGTGGGCGTGCGTTATCTTGCTGGAAAACACCACGTTGGACCGACCTTACAAATGGCACAACAACGGGCTGAATGATGTTGTTGATGTAAGAGGTGCTGTTTAACGTGCCCAGTACAAACACTAGTTGTGTACGGGAGTGATAGCTGATCGTTCTCCACACCAGGAGACTAGGTGTAGGCCCTGTGTGTCGCTGGCGGATGCAAGAAGGGTGGAGACACTCCCCTGTGCGTCTGCGAACACGCATACGGCCATCGGAGGCTCCCAAGCAGAATCTGCTTTCATCGCTGAACACGACAGATCGCCATTGCGTTCTCCAGTGTAGACGTTGGCGACACCACTGTAGCCGTTCCTGACGGTGGGCTGGAGTCAGAGGTACACATGCCAGAGGCACACGTTCACGTAGTCCTGCATCCTGTAGACGGTTGCGGATTGTTCGCACAGTCACCTCAGGTGCAATTTCAGCTGGGATTTGCGTCGCAGTGGATGTTCTGCTTGACAACGCTGCTCTTCTTATGCGTCGATCGGTCCGCTCATCAGTCCGTCTGTGACTCCCGATTCCACGTCTTCTCGTGTGGGAATGTTCCTCGGACCATCTACGCCACCATCGTCACACCACCGATACTTCCCGTCCAATTCGCTCCGCAATACGACGATACGACCACCCGGCCTCGCGGAGTCCGACAAGACGACCTTGCTCAAAGTCCGATAACTGCTGAAATCGTACACGTCTTCCATGTCCAGGCATTGCAGCTTCTTCAGGGTCTTCGCACGTGTCCGTACGCCGGCGACTGATTACATTCACTTCGCCGTACTCCTTAAGTACCACCGACGATAATTTGCATATTACGCCGTGCTGTGGCGTAAGCGCTCACCGGTTGGTCCCGAAATTAACATCACACCTACGTAAACTCGACCCATTAACATATGTAAATTTCATGATCGTCCGCCAATTCCTTCTTGGTGTTCTTTATTCACTTTCCGCCATTGTATATGTCCCATTGATGAAGAAATTTATCGGTGTATAAAACTTGCCTGGAGAGCTTTTGGAAGAAACGGTATAATTTTCAAGAGCAATATGCCATCATGTCTTAAAAGAAAAGTGTTTGATCAATGTGTCCTTCCAGTGCTTACGTATGGTGCAGAGACGTGGACCTTAACTAAAAGAGACATACAAAGAGTGCAGACAACTCAAAGCAGCATGGAGAGGTGCATGCTTGGTGTAACCAGGAGAGATAAGAAGAGGAACTCGTGGATCAGAAAAATGACAAGAGTGAAAGACATCATGATCAGAAAAATGACAAGAGTGAAAGACATCATGATCAGAGTAAAATCCCTGAAATGGCAATGGGCTGGACATATTGCCAGAAGGACAGACCATCGATGGACAGCTGAAATTTTAGACTGGATTCCAAGGGACAAGAAAAGGCCCAGAAGAAGACCACATGGGAGATGGGTGGATGAAATTCGAAAGTATGCGTGAGTAACATGGAGGAGACTGGCACAAGACAGGCCGTTGTGGAAGAAACTTGGGGAGACCTTCGTCCAGCAGTGGATTGATAATGGTTGGCAATTATTATTATGATGATGATATATATATATATATATTCAATGCAAAAATAGGGCAACGGCAACAGAATGAAACTTCAGTAGGTAAATTCGGTCATGGCAACAGAAACCAGCGTGGAAATACTCTCGTAGAGTTTGCAGAGGCAGAAGGGTTTTTCATCTTGAACTCCTTTTTCAAGAAAAGGCCACACAGGAAATGGACATGGAGACATCCAAATGGGACGACAAGTGAAATTGATTTTATTATGTGTAACAAAAAATTCGTCATAGAAGACTGCAGTGTGCTAAACAAGTTCAACACAGGCAGTGACCACAGATTGGTGAGATGTAAGATGCACCTCAACACTAAACTCGAACGTAGCAAGCTCATAAGACAAACAAAATGTATTGACATAACCAACCTTAAAAAACACCATAATACCTTCAAATTGGAACTGAAGAACAGACTCTCTGCTTTAGAAGGCCTAACATCGGAAGAAGTGGATATTTCTGAAGTTAACAGAAAAGTAACCAAAGCTCTTATGGAAACAGCAACAAAATTAGCTGGGTCTAAGAACAAATTGCATATAAACAAATTATCAGGAAAAACCAAAATGTTGATGCAAAAAAGAAGAGTGATGAGGACAACTAAAGAAGATGTGACTTCCAAAGTGGAATATATAGAGCTATGCAAGACAGTACGAAAAAGTATCACTGAAGACGTAAGGAAATTCAACTGTGAACTAGTAAGGAAAGCAATTGAAAACAACCAAAGCCTAAAGGTAGCAAAGGGACATCTCAGTAAGGGGAAAAAACAGATTATGGCACTGAGAAAAAAAGATGGTTCTGTAACATGAAATAGAGGCGAAATTTTGACAAGAGTGAAAGATTTCTACTCCAAATTATATGAAAGGGATGATACATGTACCCCAGACATCATGAAAGGTACCAGTACCAGAGTTCTTCCAGTCCTTCCAGCAGAAGTTGCACATGCAATCAAGAACATGAAGCGGGGAAAAGCTCCAGGAGAAGATGGAATTACTGTAGTCATCATACAAGAAGCAAGTGGAGAAATCGAAACAGTACTCGCCCAAATTTTCACTCGATGCCTTAATGAAGGGAAAATTCCTGAGGATTGGAACAACGCTACAATGATATTGCTACATAAAAAAGGTGACATTGAGGATCGGAACAACGCTACAATGATATTGCTACATAAAAAAGGTGACATTGAGGATCTCAGGAACTACAGAATTATCAGCCTCCTATCAGTGGTTTATAAAATCTTCACTAAAGTTCTTTCACACCGCTTGCAGGTGACACTGGACATGGCTCAACCGAGAGAACAAGCTGGATTCAGGAGTGGCTACAGCACAATAGATCATATCCACGTACTGAGATAACTAATTGAAAGAGCGAGGGAATATGAACTTCCATTGTGCATGGCTTTTATCGATTATGAAAAAGCCTTTGATTCGGTGAAACCATCAGCAGTTGCAATGGCTCTGAAATCCTGCGGTATTGAAGATGCATACATTAATATTATTAATAACATCTATGAAAATGCAAGTGCAAAGATTCGGCTGTTTGAAAATGCAACACACGTAAAAATTGGAAAAGGAGTGAGACAAGGTGACACCATATCTCCGAAGCTCTTTAATGCCACATTGGAAAATGTCTTTCAATCACTGAACTGGGAAAACAAAGGGATAAAGATTAATGGAGATTATCTAACCCACCTTCGTTTTGCTGATGACATAGTCATTTTTGCAACTACCCCATCAGAGCTACAGAGTATGATCCAGGAACTTGCTGACAAGAGTAAAGAAGTGGGATTAAAAATGAACTTTCAGAAGACAAAAGTGATGTACAATGCTTTTACAAGAAATGAAGATTTATCGATTGATGGAGAAAAGCTGGAGATAACAGACACGTACGTTTATCTTGGACAGCAGATATCAAGTGAGGGTCACATTGGTGAAGAAATTAATCGGCGTACAAAACATGCCTGGAGAGCTTTTGGAAGAACCAGCATAATTTTCAAGAGCAATATGCCATTATGTCTTAAAAGAAAAGTGTTTGATCAATGCATCGTTCCAGTGCTTACGTATGGTGCAGAGGTGTGGACCTTAACTAAAAGAGACATACAAAGGCTGCAGACAACTCAAAGGGGCATCCTGAAATGGCAATGGGCTGGACATACTGCCAGAAGAACAGACCATCGATGGACAGCCGAAATTTTAGATTGGATTCCAAGGGACAGGAAAAGACCCAGAAGAAGACCACATGGAAGATGGGTGGATGAAATTTGAAAGTATGCGGTAGTGACATGGAGGAGACTGGCACAAGACAGACCGTTGTGGGGGAAACTTGGGGAGACCTTCGTCCAGCAGTGGATTCATAATGGTTGACAATGATGATGATGATGATGATATATATACACAGGGCTGGACTGGCTAGTGGTTGGGCCCACAGGCTGTGGTATAGTTTTGGCCCCAAATGCTCAATGCCCCCCCCCCCCGCATTTTCAGCATATTGCACACAAATTATTGGTAAGTAATATAAAATCGAGGAAAATTGTTGTATTATATTATTTATTGAGTAAATGACAAAAAGATAAGCACATATATTACACAAGCGTTACATTGGCTTGTCTTGCAATGATTGACCTTGGCTTTGGCACTAAATTTAATTTGATCAAAATTCATTCATTGATCGTTACTGATGCACTTACGCAGTCTATCATTACAACATACGCATTTTAGACAATTCGCGTGAACTAGCAGCAATATCGCCAATTACCTTATCATAATCGAAATTAAAATCTCTTTCAACATAAAACAAAACAAAATCCTCTAAAAGTTCTTTGACTCAATGAAGAACGCAAACGATTTTTTATGATTTTCCGAACTGAAAAAACTTTCTGACAGGAAAACTGTGTAAACTATAACGTAAGCGCAAACTTGTAAGCAAAATAGAGTGTAGTATAAAATGATCTGTGACCATTTAACTCGTGCAGTAATTCCAAAGCACAAAATAGATTGTTTGCATTTTGCCTTTTCTTCACACCTAAACGATTAAGTCAAGATATCATCGATTTCATCTATTGCAAATGTCTTAGGCTTTTCTTCAATGTCACTCCGATCGTCAGTGAATTCGAAGTCTCTGTCAGAATCTGATGTTTTCTGAACTGCATTGTAGCCTTCATAATGAATCGCAAATTGAATCGATTCTCTGAACAACTCAGCGCGATTGGTTCCCGTAAGTTGAGCCAATTTTCGAAGCATATGATCCTCACGAGACATTTCGGCACTCTGAAGGTTCTTGAAATTTCTTGGGTCCAATTGTGTAATGTTCTTCATAACTTCTTCATTGAAGATAAAAAGCTCTTTTATTTGCTGTACTGCTGTATTAATGATCACAAAGTAAACATCCCTTTCGAATTTCTTGGATGGTGATGTGATGTGTCAATTTGTCTCGCCTCATGAGCAGCTAAATTTTCCTGCTCTTTGCTTTGCAATCGGGATTCGCTTCAATGGTAAGCTAGGTTCAGTTTCGATGTAGACTCCCTTCTCAGCTAAACGTTCATTCAAATGAGCCACAGAATCAGTGGCGATGTTGTGCAGTACTTCAAAGTTGTCTCTTTTTGCACGGATTTGCCCATATCATTTGGCTTGCTGCTAGGTAACTGAGTACACTTATTTGGAGATACTTGGAAGCAGAAGTCGAAACATTGAATAAATCACGGTAAATGAAGTCAACCGTAGTTATACGTCAATTCGTCGACTTAGACAATTCGTCGACTTAGACAATTCGTCACCTGCGTCAATTCGTCGACTACGACAATTTGTCGCGCATCAATTCGTTGCGGACACATTCGTCGACTACGACAATTTGTCGCGCGTCAATTCGTTGCGGACACATTCGTCGACTACGTCAATTCGTCGAGGACAAATTCGTTGCGTTTACAAATTTTGGTTACATACAAAACGTATGCACGAAAACATACGATTTCCACCGTCTTCCGCCGTGACCATATTTATAAGGTTTGGACACTCAGACAGGTTAGGAATATTACTCCTTTCCTTTGGCACTAAAAATTAATTAATATGCCTATGCCTAACGCCTAAGCTTGGGCCTTTTTAACAGTTTTTGTTCCATCGTGTTCATATTTATAGTCTACACACCAAGACAAGTTAGCATTATTGCGATTTTGCTTCGGCGTTAAATATTAATGCCTAGGCTTAGGCCTTTTTAACAGTTTTTCTTCCATAGTTTTCATATTCATAAGGTTTAGACACTAAATCAAGTTAGTATTATTGCGCTTCTACTTAGGCAATAAATATTAATACTTTGGCCTAGGCCTGGGCCTTTTTAACAGTTTTTATTACATCGTGCTCATATTCATAAAGTTAACACACCAAGTCAAGTTAGTATTGTTGCGATTTTGCTTAGGCATTAAATTTTAATGCTTTGGCCTAGGCCTTTTTAACATTTTTCTTCCATAGTTTTCATATTCATAAGGTTTAGACACCAAGTGAAGTTAGTATTATTGCGCTTTTACTTAGGCATTAAATATTAATACCTAGGCCTTTTTGACAGTTTTTCTTCCATTTTTTCTTCCATTTAAACACCAAGCAAATTTAGTATTATTGCGTTTTTACTTAGGCATTAAATATTAATATCTTGGCCTAGGCCTAGGTGTTTTTAAAAGTTTTTCTTCCGTAGTTTTCATATTCATATGGTTTAGACACTAAGTCAAGTTAATATTATTGCGAATCGCATAGATGAAAGCATACGATTTCGGATGTCTTTCCATCCGTCTCTCTGCCCTGCAAGAACTGTACTTAAACTTTGAAATGTTGATATGCTCATTTTCTTTTTCTCATGGACAGAAAGGACTCTGTAAAATTCCAGATTACTTTTTCTGTCTTTTTCCAGTCAGTTTCTCTGAGTGTCCGTCCACAGAAAATATATTTATGTTTTTACGGGATAGGAAAGACACTCGACACTGACTGATAGATACAAGCATGAGTACGAGTTTATCGCTGTCTATCAACACGTCCATCCATCTATCCGTCCGTCCGCAGAAACCGTATCTCCCCTTCTTACGATCAAGTCGAAGCAATTATTTATGTGATTTACTGAGAGAGATTGGCAAGATTATTGATGTCTTTCTTCCGCTTCCGCCTGTCCGCCCGCCTGCAGAAATAATACTTCCGCTTAGAAATGTTGATCAGAAAAAATCCTTCTCTTCCGCAAAGGAAGAAACATCAGCGCAAAATTTCACAAATCTCTTCTTCTATTCGTAAAACCATCCATTCTTCACTTTGTCTGTCTGTCCGCCCTTCCGCAGAAATTCAATCTGTGTTTCTGACAGTCAGATCAAAGAAATTCGTTTCGTGGCTTATAGTGAAAAGCATGAGCATGATATTACCAATGTCTGTTCATCCGTCAGTGAAAACGGCATCACTGCTTCTAATTATCGGATTGGAGAAATTCTTTCTCTGAGCTATAGGGGAAAATTTAAGCGCAAGATATCACAGATCAATCTTTTCTTCCATCCATTCCTCAGTTGATCTGTCTGTCAGTCCGTCTGTCAGCAGAAATTCCATCTCTGCTTATGACGGCCAGAACAAAGAAATTCGTTTTGTGACTTATAAGGAAAGGTATGCTATTACCAATCAGTATCTGTCCTTTCTTTTCTTGGTCTGTTTGTCCGTCAGTAAAAACAACATCTCAGTTTCTAATTATCGGATTGAAGAAATTCTTTCTTTGCGCTATAAGGAAAAACTTGAGCGTGAGATATCACAAATCTCTGGTTCCATCCATCGGTTCCACATTTTGTCTATCTGTCGGTCCGTCCGTCCGCAGAAATTCAGACTCTGCTTCTGACGGCCCGAGAGAAGAAATTCGTTTTGTGATTCATAGAGAAAGGCATAAGCATGGTATCGCCAACGTCTGTTCTCCCTATACTTACTTGTTAGTCTGTGTGTTTGTCAGAAGGAACGATATCTCTGCTTCTAATAATAGGACTGAAGAAATTCCCAGTTCGATGGAGACTACATGTGCACCAGATTTTCGGCAGTAATAAAATACTGGTGAATGTTATGTATAGAATAAAAAAAACAATGCGCCAGTTTTCAACATGCCTGTCGTTTCGCCTTTCCGTCGGTCGAGATATCTGTGTAAAAACCCAGTGTATATTCGTGTTGAGTCAGGATAAGCTGTATATCGGATTACTCCCCCTCCCCCCCCCTCTCTCTCTCTCTCTCTCACACACACACACACATTTTGTAATGGAAATGTTTAGGAAAACTTCCTTTCCGTGAAGGTATACCAAATGAAACGTAATCCCTAATGCATAAAAGAAATCCCGCGTAAGAATGAAATAATATTAAATACTTGTATGCGGGGTTCTCATGCAAACATGTCAACATTTGCGTGTCATCGGTGATGTAGAAGAGGCTTAGTGCGCCTTAGCGGGGCTAAGGCACTTTTCGTGGTTACATGGTAAGAGAATCTGGGCGAAGGAACTTTTTAAATGATTATGTATCTAAAAATAGGGAAAACTGTGTTCGGTATGCAAATATACTCGTATCTTAACCAAATGTTCATACTACAGTGGTACACTGGTTTTAGGCGCAGGCTTCTGATCATTCTTCCGAGCTAAGACTGAGTCCTAACCTCGGATGAGTCATGAGTGGTATGCACGGCCAAAAATGCTGAATCCATCTCCTCCCTGTAACAAGTGATCCGAAATTAGGGACCGGCGACTGCTCATTGCCATACGAGTTGCCAATGGTAATTGTTAAAACCAGAAACAAGTTAGTAAAATCATGCAATGCATTGATTAGTATCCACTTTCCAACATACCAGAAATCATTACTCAAGTTATGAGGATAATGGCTGCGGAATAAATCTCACTCCTGTGCTCTGACCTTTGACCCCATTCGATGATATCAAACAGAATTGGTTCAGTGTACCTCCGGAAGAATATACCAAAGTTTTGTCGCAATAGAATCATTTTTAGTCAAGTTATGAGACTAATAGCTGTGAAATAAATCTCGCTCCTGTGCCCTGACCTTTAACCCCATTTCGATGATATTCCACAAAAACAGTTCAGTATACCTCCAGAATAACATGATAAAGTTTTGTCGCAATCGAAGCATTTTTACGTAAGTTATGACGCATAGGACGATGGAATGGATCCCGCTCCTATGTTCTGAACTTTGACTCCATTTCGTCCATTTTCAATAGAGTTCCTCTCGAGGTTGTCTCCTAATACGTACTAAAATTTCATCGAAATCGAACCATTTTTACGCGAGTTATCGTGCGGACGGACAAAGCCGGAGCATATACGCTTCTTCAACCTACGATTGGAAAGCGTAAACAAACAAAAAATACTGTGTAGACTGATCTACACAGTTCATTAACGCAACAGGGTGCCTCACAAATCATAAGATTCTGTCACAAAGAGGATGTGAACTCGTTTGTCTAGACAGTCAAAATAAATTTGTAGGAGATGGCTGCTCCGTGGGGTTAAGATTGCAATTCTCAGAGATAAAGCTGTAGTGATGGACATTTGTATTAAACAACTTGTCACTGGCATCGGCTCCAATAAAAGTAATAGTCTAAGCTCACTCTAACACCTTACCGGCAACACAAAAATCTTCCACATGTGCCATATAACCTTAGTAAAAATGACCCATCAGTCATATTGAATTTCTTACTCTGTTATTTCGCAGATATTCCCAATGCATACCGTATATACTCGTGTATAGGTCGACTTTTTTTAATGAAATACTTAGGTCGAAATTAGGGGGTCGAACTATACACGGAATATATTTCTGATATTTTGAAAATCCAAAATTTTGTTGCCTTATGGAAATGCGCATACTTAGCTCTTTGCGCCATCAGTTCATTTGCAGTTGTATATTTAGTCATTTTCCTGGTGTTACTGGCACAGAAGAAAATTATTGCTAAGAATTTTCTTGATTTTATATGTACGAGTTTTTTTTTATTCACTAAGAGAAAAACTCATTTCGCGAAAGATGTCTCAAAGTCCGTTTTAGATCTGTTGATGTAGCCTTGACTTCCCCGCTAGTAAATCACCCAGAGGAAAGAGGTGAACGCGTCAGCCAGTAGTTTAAGTTGTACCGTGCCGTGACCTACGACCGTGCTCAATTCTCGACGGGAGGATGAAGAGAAAAAGGCAGACTTTTGCAAAAGGAGACCGCTGCCCCTGCTTAGCGACGGCGAAGAGAGGTGCGACAAGCTACAAAACAGCGGTAACTTGATCAATGCATCCCGAAAAGGAAAGAATTTAAACTTCGCCGATCGCTCAGAATAATAACACTGCCAATGATAGCAAATAAATGCATTAGTTTAACAACCTACTTACGTTTGTTATCTAATTGAGTGTGCCCCGGCTCTAAAAATCAAAGAAACAGTAACCTTTTCTGAAGACAAAGAACGAGCAAAATAGGATTGCATCTTTACTGAATGGGGCGATGTTTGGTTTTGTCACTAAAACCGATTGTTTGTCACAAACACGGTGGAGAGGGGGATGAAACTCGGGAGTAGATAAACGACCTCTCTGTCAATCACACACTCGTAATACTCAGCAGTTGGCCGACAACTGCTACGCTGCCCACGGTAGTGGGAGAAAATTTTATAGAACAAATTTTCTTCAATTTTTTAAATAGTTGTGTGCAAATTTTACAGTGTCCGCAACACATCAAAATAAAGATTCATTTTATATTTTGAAGAAATCCATTGAAAACTTCAACAGTTACACATTTATTTTTTACGGTATGCATATTCTTTATGGGATAAAAAACTATCAAGTTGACATCAAGACCTATTTATGCTTTCCAAATCAAGACCATATATAAAAACTTCCTGAAACATATTTATGTTTCAGGAAGTTTTTTTGCTTTTTTTTTTAATAACGATGTGCCTGCCTTACGACGTTTGGTAAATGCATCACGATTCGTTTGCTGCGGCAACAAATGCTTTACTCTCCTGAATGAAGTAACTGCAGAAAACTCGCTTGCAAAAAGCGGGAGAAAGGGGAGTGAGGGGACTATGTGCAAAAGTGGGTTCATATATTGTTAAAATGTGTAACCTTCCCATGAAAACTCTCTAACCAGGGTGGTGAGCCCTATCATCTTCCCGGAATTGTGCCTCAATTCCACCCACATTTTGCGGGAAACTGCCGCAAGCAACATTGCGAGAGCCAGCTACAACAATAAATAGTAGGTTCACATTTCCTCATGCGGGTACATCCTCGGAAAATATATATATATTTTTTTATTTATACACAAGATAGGTTGGTATACAAAAACTGCAGATATATATTCACATGAACATCGGGGGGTCGACTTATACACGGGATATACAAAAACTGCAGATATATATTCACATGAACATCGGGGGGTCGACTTATACACGGGATATACAAAAACTGCAAATATTCAGATAAAAATCGGGGGTCGACCTATACACGAGATCGACCTATACACGAGTATATACGGTATTTAAAATCGTATATAACGACACTGAGCCGTATTTAAATAAAACTTCTATAATCTTAGCTTAGGTCTCTCACGTTACATTCTTCCTATTATTTTTAATTTCTTAGATTACACAGTTCAAAGCGGTTTTAATATAAATTGATATTGCTAATTAGTACCGAAAATTAAAAAATAATAATTAATAATAAAAAAACACCGAATCAAATTTTGAGGGTATTTTTTTAGTCCGTTCACCGCTAAGACACTTTTTTTTATTTAGAACTATATCACTGCTCGTCATGCCGTCAAATTTCATTATATAGGTATAGTATGTAAAGAAAATGTATACTCTATTTGCCTGACGAATAATGATTATTTCAAACAATTTTTTATGGTCGCTTCTTTAGGTTTGTCAGTGTTTTAATTTAGGAAAGAATAAAAGGATAAGAAAGCTAGTAAAATTCTGCCATAAAGAATTTTTATTACATATACAAATTCTGGGTAAACTTGTGTTTGTTTATTTCGGTGATCTTCTGTAGATATCGAATAAAATGGCAAAAGCTTTTATATTCATTCAGATACACCGCGAAAGGACTGACGCCTTCGAACCTATGGTGATATGCTTATGGAATTTATCTTCAGCTCTTGTGATTAGATGCATTTCAGGCATTTTTTAAGAACTGGTTAGCGCTGACTAGTGCAATAAAGAAAGCTTGCTTCGGTCGTCTAATGAGAGTAACTGTTTAAATTGTTAGGCAAAATATGTGCTTGGGGATTATTTGTAGCATTTCTTGTTGCAAATAATGTTTTGGGTTACTTGTCAAGCAAAATTAGACCTGAGCTTTTTCACTTCTTATGAATCCTCGAGGATGCAAGACAGCTTTTCTTTAGAATGTATAAAAGAATGTCCACGGAAAAAATTACCACTTCTCAAAGATAAGAATAATACCCACCGAAAAAATGCCCACTTCTCGAAAATATATCGACTGATATCTCCTACGTCTGTTAAAAACATGTTTTTTTTTATTTCATTAAGAAAGAACTTAATTTCAACTAAGCAGCCGATAAAGTTGGTCAGATCGGGGTTCGGACAACTGGTCACAAAAGTTTCAGAGTCGTATAAAAATTGCAGTTTGTTGGCCCTATAATGAGAATTGAATTGGGAACTCCAAATAAATTTCGAGAAAACGTTCTATGTAAGTCAAGATGAGAATCGTACTTTAATTTTGGGGAACTAAATTGCAATGACTTAGTACATTTTTTTAAAACTACGGTGTTCAACGAAACAACGGAATTGAAGCATGAGTCATGCTATGTTCGGAAAAAGGACGATAAGGAGAGATTTTTTTAATAACGCTGCTCTTTTATTTAGGCACTAAATATTTACATAACATGCCAAGTTATTAATATTCTTCTTTTACTTAGGCATAATATATTAATCACTAGGCCTTATGCCTAGGTCCTTTTAACAGTTGTTTTTCTTCCGATGTCATATTCATAACGTTTATATACCAGGTAAAGTTAATGTATTATGCTTTGGCACCAAACACTAATTGCCTAGGCCTTTTTAATAGCTTTAATCTATCACACTAAATATTCATGACGTTTACATAACATGTCAAGTTTTTAATATTGCTCTTTTACTTAGGCATAAAATATTAATTACTAGGGCCTAAGACATCGGTAGAATAAAAGCTGTTAAAAGAGACTATGAATTCATATTTAGTGCCTAAGTAAAAGTGCAATATTACTAACTTTACTTATGTAAACGTTATAAATATGACATCGGTAAAATAAAAGTGTCAAAAAGCCTAGGCCTAAGGCGTAGTAATTAATACACTGGTGTGCAAAAATTAAGAACAAAGAGGAAAAATTAGCATAACAGCGGAAAGAGTAGGCAGAACGGACCGAAAGACCACTCAGGAGATAGACTAGGGTCCAGTGCGGTAGGGCATGCGCATATATGCAGCATGACGTAGGGGAGTGTCGGAAAGGTATAAAGCACACGGGCGGTGTACCCTCCGCAATTCGACCCCACGTACAGGCCCCCGGTAATAAATAAGGGCGTCTTCCTCCCTCTTTCTACTTCGCTTCCGTGTCACTTTCCTATCGGGCACTCTAGCCCAAATCTCCTAGCTTCCTATTTCTATGAGTTGTTTAAGACCTTGGGTCAGACACTCCCTTCCTAAAATCCTCTACATATGATCATTGATCATTGCTCAGCAGTTCGGTGAAAGCTATTGCACGGTGTACATCGGTTTGAACGACGTCGAGTTGCTGCCACCGTGTGATATGGCCAACAGGCAATCCAGTCGACAACATCTGGAGGACTTTACCCGAGGTCGCGTATTTGGGAAGTTGGAAGAAGGTCGAAGTGTGACTAGTATGGCCGAGGAGTTCAGGATCGCTCACACCATGATTTCACGAGCTTGGAGAGCATTTCAAACGACAGGAACAGCCGTCCGAGAGTTTAGCAGTGGTCGTCCACGAGCAACCACGGAGGCGGACGACCGGTATATTGTCCTACAGGCGAGAAGAGACAGACTGTAGGCAGCGGGAGTAATCGCAAGGAACGTGCAACAGACAACTGGACGTCCGTTATCGCGATTTACCGTGGACAGGAGGCTGCACAAAGGTGGTCTATTTGCACGACGACCAGTACGGTGTGTGCCATTAAAGCCTGCTCATCGGAGACGGCGGTTTCTGTGGTTCCAGGAACACAAGAACTGGACACATCAGCAATGGGGTCGAGTTCTCTTTACGGATGAGAGCCAATTTAGTCTGACGAGTGATTCTGGACGTATACACATCTGGAGAGAGCAGGGAACACGCAATCACACCTCCAACATTATCGAAAGGGACCGGTTTGGAGGTGGCGGAGTTCTCGTTTGGGGCGGTATCATGCTTGGTAGCCGTACTGACCTCCACATCTTCCAAAGAGGTTCAGTCACTGGTGTCCGCTATTTTACCGAGGTTCTCCTGCTTCACGTGCGTCTGTTTAGAGGTGCTGTGGGTCCTTAGTTCCTCTTCATGGACGACAACGCTACACCTCATCGTACAGTGGCTGTCGCAGAGCTGTTGGAGAATGAAGATATTCAGCACATGAATTGGCCAGCAAGGTCTCCGGACCTAAATCCAATCGAACACATGTGGGACCTTCTCGGGAGACGCTTGGTAGCACGTCACCAACCGCCAGAAACGATTCCGCAGCTGCGATTGGTGCTACAAGAGGAATGGGCCGCGATGCCTCAACAGCTCCTTGACAACCTCGTCCTCAGCATGGACAGACGTTGTAAATCCTGTAACGCAGTCAAGGGTGATCATATTCCCTACTAAAGACTGGATTTTTCTTGGCAGCCGCCTGTCACATTTACGTTTCTGTCTTGTGTCCAGTTGTGCTCGAAGCTACCTTTTCAATAAAGTGCCTTTGTATCCTTTGGATTCCTTGTTTGGGCGGTTTTGCTCACTTGTCCCATATTCTTACATCTTGGGGATCTTATGGTATGATTTGAGTCGATGTGGAGCATTTCTGCACGACGTTACATTCGAAAAGCCGTCTCGTCCTTAATTTTTGCACGCCATTGTATTTAATGACTACGTAAAAGCGCAAATCATTAATTTGACTTGTTACGTAAACTTCATGAATATGAGATCAGTGGAATAAACGAGAATGGTGAGGGAGCAGAAATGGCAGGAGAACGGTGAGTGAGCAGAAATAAAATTGTAATCTATAGAGGCTACCTATCTGGAAGTTGACAAGGTAATATCAAAAGTGCGATTTTTGTGCAACCCGCTAACAGTTTTCTGGTGACTCTACATGAAAGTGGACACAAAGGCGGAAAATTCCATTTTTATACGACCCCTTAAACTTTTTTGACCAGTTATCGGTGTGGCAAGTGGTCTTAAACTCGGTCAGAACATTGGTTTGCCTAAGTAAGTAATAAAAAGTAATAAGTAGGAGACAGTATATCAGTCATCGAATATTTAAAAAGGACCCAGGCTGCAGGCTCCATTGTAGTAATTTTGTAATTTTCCCATTTGGGGCACTGAAAGTCGTGAGTTTATGAATTAACATTTTCAAAGTATCTTTCTGAGCACAGACTTTTATTACTTAGGTGCACCTTGACACCGGTACTTAGCATATGCCATATATATGTGACTTCTTGTTATTTAGCCATGTGTTTAAGACTCATGAGTTTGGGGCTTAGATAAATCAGCCACTCCCTAATTCCCGGTGAGAAGAAGGCTGGAGATGCTTTCCCTTAAGCGTAGTTATTCTTCTTGGGAAAGCCAAGCACCTGTTGATTCTAACAATGAACGTCGTCCGCTATATTGGAAACAAATTCCGATGGCCTTATAATGCGAGCAGAGGAAGTGTTCTGATTAGTTTTGAAAGGCATCTTTTTTTTCTGTGTGCATTTTTTTCCTATTTTCGAGAAGTGGGCATTCTTTCTGTGGGAATTTTTTCTGTGGGTGTTTTTTCTGTGCGCATTTTTTTTCCGTGGTCATTCTTTACTCAAGCTCTGTTATAAATGGATGTATTAGAACTGGCCACAAAACATTTAGACCGTATAAAAATTGTGTTTTAGACCGCTTTGTGGCCACGTCCCTTATAGAGGTTGGTTATTTGAATCACATAAAGTTTCCGTAATTTCGTATTTTCTTAATTGTGATATTTAATGAAATTCTTTATAAAAAAAAATGTTCGTAATCTGGAACTCAACAAAAGAATTTCACGGTTTGAAACTACAAACTACAGTTCGACAAATTCTCTTCGGGCATGGGCATGTGCAAACTCAGGAAACCTGTCGGGGAGGGGGAGGGGGGAGCTTAATACGAGAAATATAAAATAAAAAAAAATTCTGGTCCGATGGGAAGATTTTCAGCGTTTGCCAACTACAACTCTGCAAATTATATGAGGGCTCGTACAAACGTACGAAACCTATCGGGGCGGAGGGATTAAGACCGAAAATGTAAAACATAATGAACTTGTATCCTAATCGGGAGATTTTCAGCGTTTACATACACTACAATTCAACAAATTATCTGCGGGCATATGCTGAGGCAGGAAACCTGTCGGAGGGGAGGGGGAGTTAATAATACAAATAAACTATAAAGGATTTCCGGTCCGATTGGAAGATTTTTTAGCGTTTACAAACTACAGCTCAACAAATTCTCTGCGGGCATGTCCGAATGAATGAAACCTGTCTGGAGGGGGGAGGCTTAAGACGGAGAAAAAAATGCAAAGAATTTGTAGCCCAATGGAGAGATTTTTGGTGTTTACAAAATACTACCCAACAAATTATCTGACGGCACGTGCGAACGCAGAAAACCTGTCGGATACTAAGCCCCCCTCTCCCCACACACACACCAGCACATGTCCGCAAAGAATTTGTTGAGCTGTAGTTAGTAAACGCTGAAAACCTCCGGATCGGACACGGTGGAACAAAAACAGTTAAAAAAGGCCAAGGTATTAATATTTAATGCCTAAGTAAAAGCGCAATAATACTAACTTGACACGGTGTCTAAACTTTATGAATATGAACACGATGGAATAAAAATTATTAATATTTAATGCCTAAGTAAAAGCGAATGATACTAACTTGACATGGTGTCTAAACCTTATAAATATGAACACGATGGAATAAAAACTGTTAAAAAGGCCTAGGCATTAATGTTTAATGCCTAAGTAAAAGCGTTATAATACTAACTTGGCATGTTGTCTAAATCTTATAGATATGAGCACGATGGAACAAAAACTGTAAAAAAGGCCCAAGCTTAGGCGTTAGGCATAAACATATTAATTTATTTTTAGTGCCAAAGAAAAAGCGTAATATTTCTAACTTGTCTGAGTGTCCAAACCTTATAAATATGATCACCGCGGAAAACGTTTGAAATCGTACGTTTTCCGTTTTCCTGCATGCGTTTTGTATGTAACAAAAATTTGTAAACGCGACGAATTGTTGTGGTCGACGAATTGACGCGCGACGAACTAACGCAGGCGACGAATTGATGTAGTTGACGAATTGTCGTAGTGAGACGAATTGACGTTCGACGAATCGTCGTGGTCGACGAATTGACGCGCGACGAACTAACGCAGGCGACGAATTGACGTGACACCGGCAACCGTGATGTTCTCAAACTTGCACCAGTTTTCGAGCAATGTCTTTGCTGTAAATATCACATCAGATGCAAAATCGCTACTATTTGCAATTGTGAAGAGGCAGAGTAGCAGAGTAAAGAACTTGTTGCAATCTTCAAATGCAACATTCAAGTCATCGAAGACTCTTTTCAATGCTCTGTCCTTGCTCCACCAACGTGTCGAATTAACCTTCTGAAGCTGGCGCAACAGTTGATGTCCTTCATTTGACTCCTTATTAACTTTGGTCCAAACTAGCATGCTCTTGTGCGATTCTGAGATGAAAACCGCTGTACTCAGCAAGAGACCAAGAAAATACTTAACTCTTTTACAACTTTCTGTCGAATTTGTAAGGACCAAGTTCAGCGCATGAGCGCAACAATGAACGTACGTATATCAATGAATCATTATCCTTCTTAAGATGCGCTTGGAGCCCGTTGTATTGGCCACTCATATTTGCAGCTCCATCAAACGAACATCTAACGATTTGCTTCATGTTGATTTGAAACTTCTTAAGTTCTGCCTTTATCTGAAGGTACAGTGCCTCGCCTGTTATTCTATGTGCAACAGCCAGCATCAACAATCTCACAAAGACTACCATTTAGCACATTTCTAATGCCATTTAGCACATATTTAGCTGATTTAGAACTGAAACATCTTGTGTGGAATCCATTTCTGTGCTGAAAATACTTGCTTGCTGAATTTCACTAGCAATGTCAAGTTGTATTTGAAGGGCAAAATATTTTATTATTTTGTTGATGAACAACTTTGACAGGAATGTAATAAAGCCACCTCTTCCTTGTGATTTAGAATGCCTTTCCTTACGCCCTTTGCTTTTTTGAATGGCCATATCTACACATGTGTCTTCAACATTTTGTCGTATTTAGGAACCAGCATAACTACACTCACGGACAAAGAAATTTGCGCACCTAGAAGAAAACATGATACAACAACGAAATTTTGCAAATAGCTCGAGTGCGTGCTGATATGCAAATGATCTACGTTTGGTGCGAGTGTGCATGACCGCACACCCTGTGGTGGCGCTGCAAGCACGGACCGACAGTCTTATAAACCGGCGTGTAGTCGATGCCCCGTAAAAGCGAAAAGCACTGGCCGACGCAAGCAGGAGTACAGAGTGACAAGAATGCTGGGTAAACGCCGGAGACGTCGATTTACGCACATTACGGACTTTGAAAGAAGCCGGGTCATCGGGCTGAGAACCGCAGCATGGTCGGCGCCCCGTATAGCCCGCCACGTGGATCGTTCTGACCATACCGTCCGACTGTGTTGGGAGCAGTGGATACGTGACGACACTGCCACACGGCGGAGCAGCTCCGGACGGATCAGGAAGACCGCCGGTAGAGAAGATCGACGGATCGTGCGCCAGGCACGAACGGATCCCACAGGGACCCGGTCCACTATACAGGAAGATGTAGCGGCTCCTGTGTGCCCACGAACCATTTCCCGAAGCCTCGCGAAAGCGAATCTGCGATCCCAGCGCCCCTTACATGTGCTGCCATTAACACCAGAATATCGCCTGCTCCGTGTGCAGTAGTGCCAGGCCAGAGCGACGTAGAACGCCACATACTGGCAACTTATGGTGTTTAGCGATGAGTGTCGCTTTGTTTTGGAGACAGATGATCATCGTGTCCGGGTGTGGAGGTCCCCGGGTCAACAGCACAATCCCAACTTTGCTATCGAGCTCCACACCTAGCCCCATACAGGCATTATTGTCTGGGGAGCCATACCCTACGATAGCTGATCAGCTCTACTAGTGGTACGTGGATCATTGACGAGCCAGCGGTATGTGGATGAGATCCTACGACCCCATGTGCTCCCATTCCTGGCTGGGATTCCATGTGTGCTATACTAGCAGGACAATGCCCGCCCGCACACGGCTCGCGTTGCCCAGGACTGCCTACGTCATGTTCAGACACTTCTATGCCCTTCCCGCTCCCCGGACATGTCCCCTATCGAGCATGTGTGGGACCAGTTGAAACGCCGGCCGCCGCTGTGCCACACTATCCGGGATTTGGAGCACACCGTCCAACACGTGTGGGCCAGTCTACCAAAGGACAACATCAGGCGTTTGTTCGCCTCCACGCCGAACCGTATTGCAGCATGTATCGCCACACGAGGAGGTGGGACGCGCTATTGAAGATGGCCGGACTGCGTGCCATAGATACCTCTGTAATTGTCCTGCAGCTCTGTTTTTGCCATCATGTGTAACATTGATCTGTATCATTACGTACGTAAAATTTCAGTTCAATCCGATGCTTCCTTCTTGGTGCGCAAATTTCATTGTCCGTGAGTGTAGTTCTAAGAATTTGCGGTGGTTGATGCATCTGTTGTTGAGATCTGCAGCAACTTCAATGGATCCTCTGTAAGCTAGTATTTGCGTGCCGATGAACAAGATTATGTCAATTAACCTGTGAATCACCTGCCTCCTGCTTTCGATGTCATTTCGACGTTTTGTTGCCATATCCTTGTTGATCAGAGTTTCAATATTAATACTTTTGCAGATCTGCAGATAGGCTTTCACAGCATTGTCATGGGCAACGGAATGTTAATACATTTCAATCTGTTTATAGTGATGTTAAATTTCAACTTTAACTTCATGGACGAATGGGCTTTCTCTGTCTGAGGCAAATAGCATGCATATACTGCAGTATATTTCCTTTGTTTCAAGGCAGTATGACAACCGTTTACGAGGAACTGTAGAGCTGAGCGTATTTGTACGTTTTGCTTGATTTAAATGGAAGTTGTGTATCGATATCACTTGGCTGAACTGGATGGTGCTTCATAAATTCTCCGTAATTGATGCATGTAATCCGGGCGGAACAAATATCCAAAGTTCAGTATACACTGCTTCAATGTCGTCGCTTTCTTATTGTGATCAATAAGTTCGTCCGCTGATTTCTGACGTGTTGACTTCTCTTCATTTGATTCTTCAATGGGATCTTCAGCAGATTCTACAACTCCACCCTGATATTCAACAGGATGTGACCAAATCATGAGTTAACATGATGAAAAACTGTGGTCAAATGAATTAACTATTTTAAGTTTATTTTGTACAGTTTTAAAGTTTAGTTTTTAAATTTATTTTCTACCTATTTTAAATGTTTCTAAGAAATTTAATTCTCAAACATCATTGAGAGAAAAATAAACCTGCGCTCTGAAGCAATGGCAGATCGCACAGGCGCAGGAAGCGCGCGTTTGGGGCCTCAGAACCACAGGGGCCTCAAAAACTAAATTGTATTATGTATTTTATTTTCAATGTTTTGTTAACTGATAAAAATATAAAATAATAAGGACAATAAGGCAAATTCTGCTGTGTTCTGTAATGCTATTTTCATAGAGAGTAACAGTTTCACGCTACTAAAGGAACTGCATTCAGCATCTGTCACCTCAAGGGTTCAGGATTTGTAAGTGAAATATCACTTACAAATCCTGTCAGAACATTAAAAACATCGGGGAGCCAAAATTCGAATGCCCGTTATTCCCAGGAACAATGTTTCAAGGTCGTGCAGGATGTCCCCCGTGTCTAAACAATTGCGTCCCCCAGTCCCCCTAATAGATTTAGCCATTAAGTAACGAAATATATTTTCAAAATCAATAATAATCTGGTAGAATACACCTAAATCAAAACAGTAAATCGCGGAAATCCGTTTTAATGGTGTACGATACAAACTACAGCGTAAAAGCAAGATTTCGCCTGTCACGCCTGGCTTCGTCAGACAATAAAAACTAAATGTAAACACTAATTGGAAATACAAACTGTTCCGAAACTTTCGAAATAAAAAGTGCGGTAACTTGCAAGAAAACTGTTCCGAAAATTTTGGAGCTGTTTCACCCGTGAGTGGCGAAAGCTTGCTTTACACTGTAGTTTGTATCATTGACCATTAAAACGGATTTTCACGATTTACTGTTATTGAAATATTCCTTAATTTTTGATTTTAGCTGTAAGAAAAAGGAATGGGGTTGGCCAACAATGAATCCTTGAACTGTTCCCGTCTAATCTAACAAGTTCTTCAGCAGAGACCTAAATTTGATACACGGTACAGAGGGAAGAGGTCGTGTGTACAATATACACTGCTGGCCACCCAAAATGCAACACCAAGAAGGAAGCATCCGATTGGCCTGAAATTCGCAGCATGCGTGGCCCGCGAGAGGACATGCAAACGATTAGCATGGCAGGGCATATGCAAATCGTGTGTGCCCGGCACGCCACCTAGAAGCACTATACGAAGGGTGCTCAGAAGGCGAAGTGTAAGTAGTGGAAGTGTGTTGTGCTGCCGGACCTGTGCGCGGGAAGCTTCCTGATGCCTCGTCGCAGAATACGGCAGCCATTCCAGCACGTTTCGGAGTTCGACCGAGGTCGAACAGTGGCTTATCACGACAGCGGTTTATCGTACCACGACATCGGCGCCCGTGTGGGACGACATCCAGCCACAGTGAGGCGAGTATGAATTCGGTGGGTGCAGGAGGGACGAACGGACCCTCGATTGCCGCAGCCGCGGCACACCACCGAACGAGAGGACCGGCCCCAGGTAGCACAGACTTGCAATTTAACGTAGGCCCAACACTGAGCCACCGTCTTCTGTTCCTAAAAGACGTTAGCTCAGTATTGGACCTACGTTAAATTGCAAGGCAGTGCTACCTGGGGCATGTTGTGTGGCGGGCATTGACGGCTCGCAATGCCACATCACGAACGTTAGCGCAGCAACCTGTGTCACCACGTACCGTTCGACGTCGTATGCAGGAGCGGGGACTTGTCGCACAGTGCCCATTGCTCCGATTACCACTGATGTTACCCCACCGGCGAGTGCGCCGGCAGTGGGCCGTTGAACGCAGCACCTGGACTACGGAATGGCACGACATTGTCTTCTCCGACGAATCCCGCTTCTGCCTGCAACACCACGATGGTTGGATCCGCGTGTGGCGGCGAGAGACTGTATGACGCCTACATTATGCATCGCTATACCAGTCCGTTGCCTGGCGTTATGGTTTGGGGCGCAACTGCATATGACACCCGCACCCTATTGGTACGCATCGCCGGTACAATCAACAGCCACTGCTACATCTCCGACGTTTTGGAGCCTGTAGTCCTCCCTTACTTGCAGGACCTTCCAGTGGCCACGTTTCAACAGGACAATGCGCGCCCGCACGTGGCACGCATCGTGCGACAATTCTTCACGGCCCACCAGGTGTCACTGCTGCCGTGGCACGCCTGTTCTCCCGATATGTCGCCCATCGAACACGTCTGGCCGCTGCGCGGCAACCGAGTGGCCCGGCAAGCACCACCCGCGCCTAGGCCTGATGAACTGTGGCAACGCGTGGAAGCATCCTGGATCGACATACCCCAAGCCCGCATCCAAAGCCTCTTTCGTTCGATGTCGCGGCGTGTAGCGGCCGTTATTGCCAGCCATGGGGGTCACACGAACTATTGATGTCTGCGTGTTCCGCAAGTCGTACGGGCCTGTAAGCTCAATCGTTTCAGCTTTGTATCTGTTGTTATGTGTCCAGTAAATCTGGCTTTGCTGTCTCGTGTCCTTCTTGGTGTTGCATTTTGGGTGGCCAGCAGTGTATTTCTTTTAATATCAGATCAAATGTTGGATCTATTGCGACTAGAATCAAATATTGATTTATACTCTTGCTTGTTACCGGCAAAGAAAGTCTGTTTTTCTTGAATAGAATTTTATATGTTTTAACAAACTCGATGATACAAAATTTCTCTATCAAGCACAGCGGGTCTGTTAAACGCTTTGTTCCGACATATAAAAGTACCTACGTGGGTCAGTCACATGATAGCAAGATTTCAGGGGCGCATTCCGGATTTGTTTATGGGGTGGCATAAAATATTGAAGATGCAAATAAAAATGCCCCAAAGAAAATATCTCCCAAACTAATGGGAGCCGCTAAAAATATCTTCGACGTATTAAAGATCATTTCCAATTACTGTAAAATATATATTTAAAAACTATAACAAATACAGTATATTAAAAAATAAACAGCCAATAACAAAGTTATACCTCATATGGGTGGGCCCGGATTTCTGGGCCACACCTCTGAGTGCGCCATTGCAAGAGCTTACCCTTCCAAATCTTCGTCTAATTCCCGATCATGGGAGTCTCATAGACGTTCTAGAATCTCTATACATGAAACAAAATGGGAAAATGTGGGTGCTTCCGTAGGCGAATTGTTCGACCACTCCTAAATGGCCTAGAGATCTGAAAATTGGCATGCTGATAAGTCTTAAGGTCCGGATACCTAGAAAAGTCCGAAAACCAAAAAATCAGAATGGTAGCTTTGGAATGCTGTCCGCTTTAATTTTTCTACTACTTCTATAACTAGAAAATTCTGAAAACTAAAAAATTCAAAAGTGAGGCTTAGCTTTACTGTTCAAAATGCTGATAGGTTTAAAAGATAATTATACCAGAAACGTTGAAAGCAGGGCTTGATTTACGAAGAAATAAATGTGTAGCAACATTTGCTATACAAATTAAGTTTTGTGTAGCAATGAGAAACTTTTTATTAGCACTAAGAAATTACTCTATGATAGAAGTTCAGTATCTGCTCGAAAACAAATTAGAAAGAAATTTTAAATACATTTATATACCTTGTTTAACGTTGCTCCTCTTCAACGTCAGAAATTTTTCGTTTACCATATGGCTGTGTGTTGGGCATATGTGGTTTGGGAAAAAAAAATTACAGCCTCATCAGGTGAAAATGTGTCCATAGATGGCCCTTCAACAGATATGCGCATTAAAATTTTCCAAAGAAGATTCCCTACTCTTCATGCAACTCTCGTAGGAAAAACCCCTCTCTGCAATGGCGTTAGACACTGGCAAAACTACAAGTATTTCAAAAAGATGAGAAATATTAGAGTCGATATTTCTTTTGGTTTTTAAAATGAAGAACCACAAGTCTTCTCATGATGAAGTTGCCATGTTCTGGAGCTAGGCCCTTCACTGCATCACTTGTCATGTCTAGAAATCTATGACTGATTCTCTCCTTCGGTTCTTTGAGGTTCACCTATTAACAGAAAAACTTGTCATAGAACAACTTCTGTCTGCCGAAACACTTTAAAAAGAGGAAGAATTCATCTTTGGGGGAAAAATAATATTGGCAAGAGGGCTTCAGCAACCACCATAAAAGTTTGAAAAGTTCACTGTGGGTCAGCGTAACGGGAGTTTAAAATGAAATGTATTGCAATGTATGCGATGCAAAGTTTTATCTGCGGTGCGATTCAGGTCGATTTGATTCTCAGTTTGCGATGCGATACCGCTTAAATCGAGCCCTGGTAGAAATTCTGCAAAAATTCCATGAAATTTTAATTTAAAATTAAGTGGCGCCAAAACTGGCTCCGTTTTACGTCAAAGACGTCATGACCCTGTTCTAATTCGTGAAGCAGTTACGAATCTTAAATTACTTTGTTTTCCCTTAATTACTTTTCTCGTTCTTTAATTTTTTCAAAAATGATTTTATAGATTCACCGTTCCGAGAACGGGCATGACTAATAGTATGTGAGGGTTGTCCAAAAGTAACGAGATTGATTTTACAATGGGGCGGAAGTGTAATGCAGTAAACATACTCACACTTACATACTTTCGAAGTATTCTCTCTCTAGCTGAATGCACCGGTCCCCCTTTCTATCCACTTCCGGAAGATATGTTCGAAGCTCTTCCTGGATACCCATTGCAGCATTGTTCAGTTCAGTATTTGATGCAAACCTACTCCCATGAAGTTGTTTCTTTATTTCAGGGAATATGTGGAAGTCACACGGCCCCAAGTCCGGTGAATACGGAGGGTGCGCTATCATTTCGATGCCCAGATCTTGGATAATGGATAAGCAAAGCACGATACGCATGGGCATTATCTGAATGCAAAATCCAATTAGTTTGTGCATATTCTGGGCGTTTTAAGGAATTTTTTTCTTTTGTGGACCTTTGAGAACTTCAAAATAATAGGCACTGGGGAGTTTTCCCTTGCGGAACAACATGGTCATACACAATTCCCTTTTTATCGAAGAATGCCAGGTGCATCAAATCCCTTTTTATCGAAGAATGCCAGGTGCATGGGATTCCTTTTTATCGAAGAATGCCAGATGCATGAAATTCCTTTTTATCGAAGAATGCCAGGTGCATGGAATCCCTTTTTATCGAAGAATGCCAGGTGCATGGAATCCCTTTTTATCGAGAATGCCAGGTGCATGAAATCCCTTTTTATCGAAGAATGCCAGGTGCATGAAATCCCTTTTTATCGAAGAATGCCAGGTGCATGAAATCCCTTTTTATCGAAGAATGCCAGGTGCATGGAATCCCTTTTTATCGAAGAATGCCCTGCACATGCTTGAACCTTTGCTTTCTTGGATCGGGGACTCTGTGGGTGTTTCAATTGGGTGCTCTGTTGTTTTGTTTCTGGATCGAAGTGATGAAAAAATGCGTCATCACATGTGACGACTCGATCCAAAAAGTGTGGCCCACGTCGTAACCCGCATTTCCATTGGCAACAAATGATAACACACTTTGCCTTGTGTTCATCCGTGAGCAAGTGGGGAATCCACTTTCCCGCGACTTTTCGGTACCTCAACCGGTTTCTCACAATGTCATCAACGGAACCAACAGACATCTGCATCACATTAGAAACCTCCTCAATGGGCCATTTGGCGGTCTTCACGCGGTGTTGTCTTGGCATGCTCCTCACCTCTACGATAATGACATTAACCTCCGTAGTCGCAGGCCTACCGGAACGTGGTGCATCTTCCAGACACTGTTCAGCATTTGCAAATTTCTTGTACCGCTCGAAAGCTTTTGCACGGACGGGCACTTTCTTATAGGCTGTTTAAATTATCTCGTGCCTTTCTGTGGCGGTTTTATTCAAATGCACGCAAAATTTTACAGCTGCTCTTTGCTCTGATTTTAAATTCATACTGGGTTACAGAAGCAGATCTAAACTCTACGCCGTCTGTTACAGGAATGAACTAGCGGAGCATTGTAACGACGCGTCGTCACATGACTGATCTTGCGGGTGTTCCGACACTGGCAGCTGTATTTTTCTGCGTGGGTTTGTTTTGGTGCTATGACATCAGTCTCGTTACTTTTTGAACGACCTTTGATATATATACATATATATACATCGAGTGAAAACTGAATTATAACCTCCCCAATCAAAAGTGAATGCGGCCTGTTCACATAAATGCAACACCCAGCAATGTTGCATTTATGTGATTTCCGAGAGTGCGTTATTAGTAGACCGTAGTAACATATATAATGTGTGAGTGGAGAATAGGTAGGAAAATACGGAGAAACGCGATGGGTAAACGCAAGGGTTTATCGGACTTTGGGAATCAGCATATTGGGGAAGATCGGAAGCGGGTGCCTCGATTTTCCAAACGGCTGAACTGGTGGGTTGTTCGGGATCCGCCGTAGTTAAAGTGCATTAGGACTGGCGTGAAATTGGTCAAACAACAACCCGGAGGCAAAACTGCTCAGGACAGCGAAAGGTTGGTGCGAGAGGTGAGCACCGTGTCCGACGCGTCGCACGCTTGCATGTATGGGCTATAACAGCAGACGACCCCGACGACATTGGGGGGGGGGGTCGAAGGTTTAACGACCACAGTGAGCAACTCAGTGGGCTATAAGCAGTCGCCCGTCCGTAATTTAGGGCCACTGGTTCCAGGGAAGGGAGAGCGCCAGCGCCGTAAGACAAGCACAACATCCATGCCTCACCGTGATTCGAACCCGGACCCCTTTCGGACGAATGATCAGAGGCCATCACTTAGACCACTGAGCCACCTCGGCGGCCGACATTCTTTCCAAACCACGGTTCATAGGTGCAAAAGACTCGCCTGGTGCAAAGCACATGCCCGTTGGACGTCGGATGACTGAAAAAAAGTGTGTTGGTGTGACGAGTCACGTTTTTACTTCCACTCCGTGGATGGTCGTTGACGTATTTGGCGCACACAGAATGAGGCACTCGATCCATCTTGCAAGGCCTCTACAGTGCAAGCCGGTGGAGGCGGTTGTGTAGTGTGGGGCGTGTTTTTCTGGAAGGAACTTGGATCCCTGGGGCATGTGTTACAACGTATGATTGGTGCCCAGTATTGTGAATTGCTTGCTGACTCTGTACACTCAGCAATGTTGCATTTATTCCCGAATGGCGACGGCGTCTTCCTAGCTGACAATGCGCCCAACCACAGGTACAATGTTTTGCAGGAATAAAAACAAGAAAGATGACACCAAATTTTTGGGTGTAATAGCACTTCTTTGAATCCGTTCTGACGCAAATTAAATTTATCAAAGCTGTTCAAAGTCAATGGAACCGGTATGGAAAACAATAGTATCTGACGGGAGAAAGAAGTTCTGTAATCGGGGTTTTAATCCCTCAGATATTGCTGTAAACGGAATCGTAAGCTTACGCCCTCTTGTTGCAGACTTGTACGTTCAGAAAAACATGAATTTATATGAGAAATATTTCGCAGCGGAAACGCTCTCCAACACAGAAATAATTTTTCAAATCGGACTCTTAGAAACAGAGATATCGACAAAAATAAGATGTGACTTTGTCCCCTGGTGGGAAAACCATGCATTATTTTAGGAAGAAAGTAATCTCAAAATGTTTTTCAATATGAGCGGTATCGGTCCAAGAAAAAAAAAGTTGCCGAGTTTTCAGGAGCCCAGATTTTGCTACAAATCATCAGAAGCAGAAATTAACACGTTAGCCACCTGGTGGCCAAACCATTCTTTACCAAACATTAGAAATTATATGAAAAACATTTTCCATCAGGTGCTGTATGCGATACAGGAAGAATTTTTGAAATCGGAGTTTTAGAAGCAGAAATAACGCAGAGAACGCAATTTACCTTTGTGCCCCCTAGCGGAAAGTATGATTTGCTTGAAAATTTTGAATTTATATGAAAAACATTTCGCGTCGAAAACACTATCCAACAAAGGAATTTTTCAAATCGGACTCCTAGAAGTAGAGATATTGACAAAAATAACATCGAAAGATGAATATCTAGGCACCTTGGCGTAGAAACCATGCATTATTTTAAGAAGAAAATGTTCCCAAAAGGTTTGTCGACATGAGTAGTATCGGTCTACAAACCAGTTTTTTTTTTGTTTTTGTTTCAATTGAGATTTCAGAAGCTCATATTTGGCTGCAAATACATCAGAAGCGGAAATTAAAGTCTTATGCCACCTGGTGGCCAAACCATTTTTAACAAAAATTAGAAATTATGTGCAAAGGATTTCCCATCAGGAGCTGTTTCCGGTGTAGAAAGAATTTTTCAAACCGGAGATTTAGAAGCAGAAATATAGGGGAAAGCAATTTACCTTTACGTCCCCTAGCGGAAAGTCTATGAATTACTTGAAAATTTTGAAATTATATAAAAAAACATGTCACACTGAAAAGACTATCCAACAAAGAAGGAATTTTTCAAATCAAACTAGAAGTAGAGATATTGACAAAAATGAGATATACATCTACGCCCCCTGGCGGAGAAACCATGGAATATTTAAAGAAGAAAATATTCCGAAAAGGTTTATTGACGTAACTGGCATCGGTCCACGAAATAATTTTTTTAATCGAGCTTATAAAAGCTTAGATTTTATGGCAAATACATCAGAAGCAAAAATTAACACTTACGCCCCCTGGTGGCCAAAGTATTCTTTACCAAAAATTTAAAATTATATACAAAAGATTTTCCACCAGGAACTGTATCCGCTGAAGAAAAAAATTTCAAATCGGAATTTTAGAAGAAGAGTTATCGGGGAAAACGTAATTTACTTTTACGCCCCGTAGCAGAAAATCTATGCGTAAGTTGAAAAAGTAACTATATCTAAAATACTCTTCGACATAAATAAAACCAAAATATGAAAGAATTTTTTCAATCGGATGTTCAGAAGCAAATATGTGGAATAAAACGTATTTTTGAATTCGACATCATCTGCATTTACGCCCTCTAGCGGCGAAATTGTACATCGTAAAAAAAAACGAAATCAAGGATCATCATTCGCATATTTCAAGCTTCCCAATGCAAAACGAATTTTTCAAATCGGACTAATAGTTGCAGAGATATCGTGTTTACAGACGGACGGACGGACAAACTGATAACATAAGCACGATCTTTTTTTACGCTTTCCAACCGTAGGTTGAAGAAGCATATATGCTCCCGCTTTGTCCGTCTGTCTGTCTGTCCGCACGAAAACTCGTGTAAAAATGGTTCGATTTCGATGAAATTTTAGCATGTGGTAGGGGACCACGTGGGGACGAACCATTTTGAAAATGGGACAAATGGGGTCAAAGGTCACGACATAGGAGCGAGATCCATTCCATTGTCTTATGCGTCATAACTTGCGTAAATATGGTTCGATTTCAATAAAATTTTACTATGTGGTAGGGGACTACCTGGGGACAAATCCTGTTGAAAATGGGTGAAGTGGGGTCAAAGGTCAGAACATAGGAGCTGGATCCATTCCATCGTCCTTATGCGTCATAACTTGCGTAAATATGGTTCGATTTCGATGAAAGTTTAGTATGTCGTAGAGGACTACCTGGGAACAACCCTATTGGAAATGGGTGAAGTGGGATCAAAGGTCAGGACATAAGAGAGGGATGCATTCCATCACATCTTATTAAAGGAGCAATTCTTGTATATATGTAAATTTTATTTTGAAAACGGCTCCAAGGATTTTTATGAAAGTGGTTAACCTACCGCTTTCTGGTAGTAGAAATCGATTTAGCTTAATCTCGACTTTGGAAAAAATCTTTTAGTGGGTTAAATAACCACCCCGAGTTACCACGTTTTTACTGTCATGGCGTCGTCCTATTAATGTTTCCCATTCTTAGAAATCTTATGACGTCACACTCTCGCAATCGACTCCGATTGAGATGTTGGCGCGTGGTCACGCCATCTGCCTCATTACGTCACGCGTTGTTTGTGGATCCTATTAAAGTTTTAGACGTCACACTCTCGCGACCATCTGCCTCATTACGTCACGCGTTGTGTGCGTATGTCCGTCCGCACGATAACTCGCGTAAAAATCGTTCGATTTCGATGAAATTTTAGTATGTGGTAGGGGAACACCTGGGAAGGAACCCTATTGAAAGTGAACGAAATGGGGTCAAAGGTCAGGACATAGGAGCGGGATTCATTCCACTCGTGCGTCATAACTAACGTAAAAAAGTTTCGATTTCGATGAAATTTGAGTATGTGGTAGGGGACCACCTGGGTACAAACCCTATTAAAAATGGGGGAAATTGGGTCAAAGGTCAGAACATAGGAGCGCAATCACTTCCATCGCCATTATGCGTCATAACTTACGTAAAAATGCTTCGATTTGGATGAAATGTTAGTATATTGTAGGGGCCTGCTTGGGGACGAATCCTATTGGAAATGGGCGAAATGAAGTCAAAGGTTATGACACAGGAGCGGGATCTATTTCATAGTCCTTATGCATCATAACTTACGTAAAAATGCTCCGATTGCGACAAAACTTTATCATGTTATTTTGGAGGTATACCGAACCGGTTCTGTTGAATATCATCGAAATGGGATCAAAGGTGAGGGCACAGGACCGAGATTTATTCCACAGCCATTATCCTCATAACTTGAGCGATAACTTGAGTAAGTATTTCTTATATGTTGGATAGCGTATCATAATCAATGCATTGCATGATTTTACTAACTTGTTTACGCTTTCCAACCGTAGGTTGAAGCGTATATACTCCAGCTTTGTCCGTCCGTCTGTCTGTCTGTCAGCACGATAACTCCCGTAAAAATGGTTCGATTTCGATGAAGTGGTAGGGGACCACCTGGGGACGAACCCTATTGAAAATGGGTGAAGTGGGGTCAAAGGTCATGACATAGACTCGGGATCCATTCCATTGCCCTTATGCGTCATAACTTGCGTAAATATGGTTCGATTTCGATGAAATTTTAGTATGTGGTAGGGGACCACCTGGGGATGAATCCTATTGAAAATGGGTGAAATGGGGTCAAAGGTCAGGACACATGAGCGGGTTCCATTATATTGCCCTTATGCGTCATAACTAGCGTAAATGTGGTTCGATTTCGATTAAATTTTAGTATGTCGTAAGGTTACCACCTGGGAATGAACCCTGTTGAAAATGGGTAAAGTGGGGTCAAAGGTCAGGACATAGGAGCAGGATGCATTCCATTGCCTTTATGCGTCATAACGACCGTACAAATGGTCCGATTTCGATGAAATTTTAATATGTGGTAGGGGACCACCTGGGGACGAACCCTATTGAAAATGGACGAAATGGGGTCAAAGGTCAGGACATAGGATCGGGATCCATCCGATCGCCCTTATCCCATACTATTAAAGGAGCAATTCTTGTATGTATGTAAATTTTATTTTGAAAACGGCTCTAAGGATTTTGATTAAAATCGTTAACCTACCGTTTTCTGGTACTAGAAATCGATTTAGCTTGATCTCGACTTTAGGAAAATTCGTTTAGTGGGTTAAATAACCACCCCGAATTACCACGTTTTTAGTGTCATGGCGTCATCCCATTAATGTTACCCATGCTTAATTATGACGTCACATTCTCGCGATTGAGATGTTGGCGCGCGGTCACGCCATCTGTCTCATTACGTCACGCGTTGTGTGTGGATCCTATTAAAGTTTTATGACGTCACAATCTTGCGAGCAGATGGTCGCGATTCCCTTCTGCCTCATTACGTCACGCGTTATGTGCGCATGTCCGTCCACACGATAACTCGCGTAAAAATTGTTAGATTTCGATGAAATTTTAATATGTGGTAGGGAAACACCTGGGAAGGAACCCTATTGAAAGTGAACGAAATGGGGTCAAAGGTCAGGACATAGGAGGGGGATCCATTCCACTGCTCTTATGCGTCATATCTAACGTAAAAAAGGTTCGATTTCGATGAAATATTATTATCTGGTAGGGGACCACCTGGGTACAAACCCTATTGAAAATAGGCGAAATGGGGTCAAAGGTTGGGACACACAGGAACGGGATCTATTCCATAGCCCTTATGCATCATAACTTACGTAAAAATGCTTCGATTGCGACAAAACTTTATCATGTTATTTCGGAGGTATACTGAACCGCTTCTGTTGAATATAATCGAAATGGGATCAAAGGTCAGGGCACAGGACCGGGATTTATTCCACAGCCATTATCCTCATAACTTCAGTAATGATTTCTGGTATGTTGGAAAGCGTATCATAATCAATGCAATGCATGATTTTTCTAACTTGTTTACAAAAGACGTGCTAAAATTGGGAAGATTCAATAGCCTGATTCAATTCTAATGCAACGCAGATTATTATCACACACTGTGTGTGACAGATTTATAAGTATAATAATAAGTTGGATGGAAAGCGAAGCGAAATTTTTTTAAGTTTTTAAGTTCAAGAAACTTTGTACTATTCAATAATTGCATATCATACTCCCGATATCCGCCACACGGTATAATTCACTTTAATCTTAAGATTTGTTAACAAAGAGATACAAAAGAATTTTTTTTTTAAATCGAGAATCATGTTTCCTCATATTTAGAAAAGATTGTATTGGAACCATTAAAGGATCTATATATCTATTGGGGATGTAAGGTTAGGTGATGCGTAACATCACAGACTCTCCTTGACTAATGTCAACCCCGCCTTCTCGTGGTACATCCTGTTCCCACTAAAGGGGCTCTGACGACCGCCAATAGCGGTATAACTATACCATCGGGATTAGAAGAAATTCTATCCCACACTCACCAACCCGCTTGGCCAGCGTGGTGAGTTATGGCCAAACCCCTCCAAAATGATTCCACAACTTAAATCTTGGCCCTCAGTCTTCGGCAGCTGGAATGTGCCTGGCCAAGGCAGCGGCCAGTGCGACATGAAGGCAGAGAGTGCTAAGAATCCCCGGAGGACCGAACTAATCTGCCATCTGATACTGACCTTGGCTACGTATAATGGACGCTCCCTATCTTCTGATTCAAGGCTTCTTGAATTGGAAGAGGAACTACAAAGGATCAAGTGGGACATCGTCGGGCTAAGTGAGGTAAGGAGAAAAGGAGAAGATCTCATTGAACTGAAAAGTGGACATCTCTTCTATTATCGTGGGACAGATACTGGCAGAACTAGTGGTGTTGGATTTATAATAAACAAGAAACTGAAGGATAAAGTTGTAGAAGTTGAAAGTTCCTCTGACAGAGCTGCACGACTCGTTATCCAACTCTCGAGAAGATACCAGGCTCAGATTATTCAAACTTATGCACCCACCACAAGTCATCCTGAAGAAGAAATTGAAGAATTTTATGAGGAAATTCGTCATCTAAATAATAAAGGTAAGCAGCACTTGAAGATAATTATGAGAGATTTCAATGCAAAAATAGGGCAACGACAACAGAATGAAACTTCAGTAGGTAAATTCGGTCACGGCAACAGAAACCAGCGTGGAAATTCACTCTCGTAGAGTTTGCAGAGGTAGAAGGGTTTTTCATCTTGAACTCCTTTTTCAAGAAAAAGCCACACAGGAAATGGAAATGGAGACATCCAAATGGGACGACAAGTGAAATTGATTTTATTATGTGTAACAAAAAATTCGTCATAGAAGACTGCAGTGTGCTAAACAAGTTCAACACAGGTAGTGACCATAGATTGGTGAGATGTAAGATGTACCTCAACACTAAACTCGAACGTGACACGCTCATAAGAATAACAAAATGTATTGACATAACCAACCTTAAAAAACACCATAATACCTTCAACTTGGAACTGAAGAACAGATTCTCTGCTTTAGAAGGTCTAACATCGGAAGAAGTGGATATTTCTGAAGTTAACAGAAAAGTAACCAAAGCTCTTATGGAAACAGCAACAAAATTAGCTGGGTCTAAGAACAAGTTGCATGTGAACAAACTATCGGGAAAAACCAAAATGTTGATGCAAAAAAGAAGAGAGATGAGGACAGCTAAAAAAGATGTGACTTCCAAAGTGGAATATATAGAGCTATGCAAGACAGTACGAAAAAGTATCACTGAAGACGTAAGGAAATTCAACTGTGAACTAGTAAGGAAAGCAATTGAAAACAACCAAAGCCTAAAGATAGCAAAGGGACATCTCAGTAAGGGAAGAACACAGATTATGGCACTGAGAAAAAAGATGATTCTGTAACAAGAAATAGAGGCGAAATTTTGACAAGAGTGAAAGATTTCTACTCCAAATTATATGAAAGGGATGATACATGTACTCCAGACATCATGAAAGGTACCAGAGTTCTTCCAGTCCTCCCAGCAGAAGTTGCACATGCAATCAAGAACATGAAGCGGGGGAAAGCTCCAGGAGAAGATGGAATTACTGTAGACATCATACAAGAAGCAAGTGGAGAAATTGAAACAGTACACGCCCAAATTTTCACTCGATGCCTTAATGAAGGGAAGATTCCTGAGGATTGGAACAATGATACAATGATCCTGCTACATTAAAAAAGGTGACATTGAGGATCTCAGGAACTACAGACCTATCAGCCTCCTATCAGTGGTTTATAAAATCTTCACTAAAGTTCTTTCACACCGCTTGAAGGTGACACTTGACATGGCTCAACCGAGAGAACAAGCTGGATTCAGGAGTGGCTACAGCACAATAGATCATATCCATGTACTGAGAGAACTAATTGAAAGAGCGAGGGAATATGAACTTCCATTGTGCATGGCTTTTATCGATTATGAAAAAGCCTTTGATTCGGTGAAACCATCAGCAGTTGCAATGGCTCTGAAATCCTGCGGTATTGAAGTTGCGTACATTAATATTATTAATAACATCTATGAAAATGCAAGTGCAAAGATTCGGCTGTTTGAAAATACAACACACGTAAAAATTGGAAAAGGAGTGAGACAAGGTGACACCATATCTCCGAAGCTCTTTAATGCCACATTGGAAAATGTCTTTCAATCACTGAACTGGGAAAACAAAGGGATAAAGATTAATGGAGATTATCTAACCCACCTTCGTTTTGCTGATGACGTAGTCATTTTTGCAACTACCCCATCAGAGCTGCAGAGTATGATCCAGGAACTTGCTGACAAGAGTAAAGAAGTGGGATTAAAAATGAACTTTCAGAAGACAAAAGTGATGTACAATGCTTTTACAAGAAATGAAGATTTATCGATTGATGGAGAAAAGCTGGAGATAACAGACACGTACGTTTATCTTGGACAGCAGATATCAAGTGAGGGTCAGATTGGTGAAGAAATTAATCGGCGTACAAAACTTGCCTGGAGAGCTTTTGGAAGAAACAGCATAATTTTCAAGAGCAATATGCCATTATGTCTTAAAAGAAAAGTGTTTGATCAATGCATCCTTCCAGTGCTTACGTATGGTGCAGAGGCGTGGACCTTAACTAAAAGAGATATACAAAGACTGCAGATAACTCAAAGCAGCATGGAGAGGTGCATGCTTGGTGTAACCAGGAGAGATAAGAAGAGGAACACGTGGATCCGGAAAATGACAGGAGTGGAAGACATCATGATCAGAGTTAAATCCCTGAAATGGCAATGGGCTGGACATACTGCCAGAAGAACAGACCGTCGATGGACAGCCGAAATTTTAGATTGGATTCCAAGGGACTGGAAAAGACCCAGAAGAAGACCACATGGAAGATGGGTGGATGAAATTCGAAAGTATGTAGGAGTGACATGGAGGAGACTGGCACAAGACAGACCGTTTTGGAGGAAACTTGGGGAGACCTTCGTCCAGCAGTGGATTGATAATGGTTGACAATGATGATGATGATGATGATGATATCTATTGACATCAAAAACTGTAGAGACCAAACATACGATAATGCAACAAACCTGTAGGATAAATACAGTGAATTATAAGCGACGTTAAAAAACTTATTGAAAGACTAACCTATGGACCATGTGCTAGTTTTTTTGTTGTTGTTTTTTAACAAGCCTTGCATTATTTTAACTTTATTCAGAATTTATACGTATATTTATCTTTGTCAACTCGACGATGGAATATTCTCATGAATAGTTTGCCGGACACTCAATCCAAACATTAGGTGACACCATGTGGGCATCAAGAGCTGACAGCAGTTTCAGCTTTAAGAAGGAATTGCAGGAACATCAAGGAAGCATTAATTCAAATTAGTACGAAGGGAATTAAAAACAATGGGCAAACTAGGGACAGAAACGTTATCAGAATATTTTGATGAATATGAAATAGCTTTATAAACAGTTTTATGGGAGCAAGTGCTACAACGAATTAACAGTACACGAAAATCGTAACAAGATGCACAATCCAATTTTATGCAAGAAACAACTCTTCTTAAATCTCCTTCTGAAATCATTATTTATGTCAGAAGCAACTTCTAAGATATTGAGAACGATGCAAATTTACCAACAGCAAAGACAGCAGAATGAAGGCAAGGAAAAAAATGAAAAAAAATTTTTTTTTAACAATAACTTTATGTAATGATAGCGGTGAACGCTCATTTTTCGTACTTAAACGGGTTAATTATTATTTACGTAATTCAGTTGCATTTGTCATTCGGCACTTACGAGTGAGTATATTTATCGAAAACGATGGTGTTCAATCATTAGATTATGAACCAATTATTGACAAATTCGCAAAACTAAAATCGAGAAAAGTTCGACTTTAATATGACTGTCATGAATACATGCATACAAAATAACTAAGATATTTCATTTATTTTTGTTCAAAACAAGAACCGATTCCGCTCATTTCTTACTATTAATAATATTGAATGAACCGCTCATTACTTACTATTTAATAATACTGAATGGAATGTGCAGTGTGATTTTTTCTATTGCACGAATATGTGATTTTTTATGATTTTTTATGTATGCCTTTTTTGTTTAATAGAAAACAATAAACGCTTAATTTTTAAATTCATGCATTTTGCTATAACATCCTTAAAAAAACTTATAAATTTTTTGAGGGGCCTCAAAATCAGTTTGCGCTTGGGGCCTCCAAAACTCTTAATCCGCCACTGATCTGAAGCACGTATTAAAAGGATACCAATGTCAGGAAGTAGTTCTTGAAATAGCGAACTTGTCCAAGACTTTCCTATAACGGCGGTGTGTGAGAAAGTAAAAACCACGTATTATTTGAGTAGAACTCGAAGGGACGTAATTTCGACCTTGAAGGGGCGTAATTTCAAGTCTCGCCCTGCCAAATAAGAGAGGCTTGCTACGGTCCTGGTTACATTGAACATAACACAACAGAAAATGTAGATGTTTCAAATTAACACACCTGACAAAAAATTACAGAATGCTGATTGAAACATGTACATAGGTATGAAATTGATGAACATAACGAGTTGTATAAAAAATAGGCCGCCCCGGTGGCGCAGTGGTCTAAGGCGTTGGCCTCTGATCATTCGTCCGTAAGGGGTCCGGGTTCGAATCCCGGTCTGGCATGGATGTTGTGTTTGTCTTACGGCACTGGCTCTCTCCCTTCCCTGGAACCAGTGACCCCAAATTAGGGACGGGCGACCGCTTATAGCCCATTGAGTTGCTCACGGTGGTCGTTAAACCTCCAATGAAAAAAAAAATAGAGAGGGAAACTGTTGGATTATGATTGTGGATGTCTGAGGTGTATGTTTAAACCATCTGTAGAATTCTGTATTTCCTTTTACAGGTACAACCATGGGTCGTAAAGGTGACGTTACTGAGTGGCAAAAGGGGGTAGTGGCGTATCTTTGGTCCGAGACCTGGGCTATCTCACCCACCCGCCCACCCCCTACGACACACACACAGTACTGCCGCCCCGGTGGCGCAGTGGTCTAAGGCGCTGGCCTCTGATCATTCGTCCGTAAGGGGTCCGGGTTCGAATCCCGGTCAGGCATGGATGTTGTGTTTGTCTTACGGCACTGGCTCTCTCCCTTCCCTGGAACCAGTGACCCTAAATTAGGGACGGGCGACTGCTTATAGCCCATTGAGTTGCTCACGGTGGTCGTTAAACCTCCAATCAAAAAAAAAAAAAAAAAACACACAGTACTGTTTTTTTTTAAATGGCGAAGTTTAATTTTTAATTGTTATGTAATAGAAGTAACTTTTTTCTAAATTTTATGTACATGCTATTGCTGACATGATACCAAATAATTATGAGGATTAGGATTTGAACACTTATTTGTACATGAACTCCATTTTTCTTCTGAATACTTTATTTTTACATGAACTCCATTCTTCTTCTGAATACTTTATTTGTACATGAACTCCATTCTTCTTCTGACGTGTGTTTACAGTGCTCCGTGATTTCGAGCTCGTTTGGTGGTTTCTACAGTATTTCAAGTTCTGAAAAGCAGTGTGACTTACCTTTAAAGGTTCGTGTCTTCGTTCTATCAACTTCCCAGTTGGTGAGTAGAACCCATTTTGTTCTATTTGGTTTTATTTACCTTCTAACCGAGCTGGTTCGACGTCCTCTGGGCGCCGCCATTTGCATTGATGACGACACCCGGAGTGCGGGATCGGAGTCCAATCAGCAGACCCGATGACCTGCAATCCACTGCTTTCCCTTCCAATTGTGACGCTGCTGCCCAACCTTCTCCTTGTGGCGGTACGGCTCTACCCTTTCTTCCTGGCGGTGCTCCGTCACCCTCAACGAGTGGAATATCCAGAATCGACTCTGGTCGTCAACCTTTGCCTTCCCCAGTGCCTCAGCGTTTACTGGCTGATCCTGTTCTTGACCACGTCTTGGCTCCTGGTGCTGCTGGAGCCCCTCCCACTTTAACAACCCTGAAGAAGCCATCTGTGTCGTACTCGGCGGTTGCTGCCTCGAACCCAATACAACGACCCACTAAAGTATTATATCCTGGTGCTGCGGCGCTCCAATCATGCATTCAGCGACATGGATACAACCTTGTACTTTAACTCCCGTCTGATTCCCCAGCGGCGGACTCCTTTATATCTACACTTGATAGGGGTGTTTGTTTTGAATCCCTGAATACTGTTAAAATGAAGGAATATGCCACAAAGGTTAAGCAGATGTTCTCCGCCTCTGCCATTTCACATATGTTCCGGCGTAGCAGGACCATAATCGTGTATTTCACCAAGGCAGAATATGCGCATTCGGTGCTTACTACAGGACTCACCGTCGGTCACCACCATATATTTCTGGAGCCAGTAGCGCAACGCCCAATTAATGTCTCCTTCTATACGGTACCCCCAGAGGTATCTAATACAATGCTGTTCGCAGTCCTCTCCACTGTAGGACAAGTTGTAGGAGACATCAAAACCTATTCGGCTGCGCCGAAAGACAAGGATGACAGGGACATTTGCAGCGCGCCGTGTTGCTCGGGTCCTTTTTTCTTCACAGGATAATATTGCACAAATCCCAACACAACTTACTATAAAGTGTGCTGAACACACCCGCCGAATTGACTTCCTGACGGAGTTCCATTGCAGTGCTTGCAATACCTTTGGACATTTTTACAAAAACTGCCAAAGCTTTACCACATCCTTTCCGACAGAACGTCCAGATGGATCCCCAATATCATCAAGACCTGAGGTTCCACTAGATCTTACTACAGAAACAACCTCTGCACAGTTGCCTCCTGCTGTTGAGTCAGACACTCCACCTCCACTGACGGCGGCGAATTATCCCTCGCTACCCGAGGTGGCCCCTCAAGCACCTGAAGTTCCGTTGAAACCTGGTTTCATCAGCGCACTTTCAGACACGGAAATCTCATTCACAGATATTTACCCTCCTGAAGCGGACTTGGATACAATCTACCAAAGTGCGGAGCAAGACCACAGTGGAGGATCTGACACTGAGCCTCGGTCACGTTCGGAGAAGCGTGCGGCGCCTCGGTCTCCTCGCACTTCTGTCAAATGCAGACGTCACCCGGATGGAGGACCCATCCGACCCTCCAATCAAACACGCTCTGCTCATAGTAGCACGCGTGAAACAGTCTCAGACGACGATTCGCTGGTTGATTCTGATGATATTCCCAATTATGAGATTTTTGCTGGCCATCTTGAGACAGCGTGTGTTAAAAGCTCTCCCCTCTCACACAAAGAGTTGTATGAATTAGTCACGACCAAGAAGAAACCTCATAATCGCACTCGGTATGTTCATCATCATCATCATTGTCAACCATTATCAATCCACTGCTGGACGAAGGTCTCCCCAAGTTTCCTCCACAACGGTCTGTCTTGTGCCAGTCTCCTCCATGTCACTCCCGCATATTTACGAATTTCAACCACCCATCTCCCATGTGGTCTTTTTCTGGGTCTTTTCCTGTCCCTTGGAATCCAATCTAAAATTTCGGCTGTCCATCTATGGTCTGTCCTTCTGGCAGTATGTCCAGCCCATTGCCATTTCAGGGATTTAACTCTGATCATGATGTCTTCCACTCTCGTCATTTTTCGGATCCACAAGTTCCTCTTCTTATCTCTCCTGGTTATACCAAGCATGCACCTCTCCATGCTGCTTTGAGTTGTCTGCAGCCTTCGTATGTCTCTTTTAGTTAAGGTCCACGTCTCTGCACCATACGTAAGCACTGGAAGGATGCATTGATCAAACACTTTTCTTTTAAGACATAATGGCATATTGCTCTTGAAAATTATGCTGTTTCTTCCAAAAGCTCTCCAGGCAAGTTTTGTACGCCGATTAATTTCTTCATCAATGTGACCCTCACTTGATATCTGCTGTCCAAGATAAACATACGTATCTGTTATCTCCAGTTTTTCTCCATCAATCGATAAATCTTCATTTCTTGTAAAAGCATTGAACATCACTTTTGTCTTCTGAAAGTTCATTTTTAATCCCACTTCTTTACTCTTGTCAGCAAGTTCCTGGATCATACTCTGAAGCTCTGATGGGGTAGTTGCAAAAATGACTACGTCATCAGCAAAACGAAGGTGGGTTAGATAATCTCCATTAATCTTTATCCCTTTGTTTTCCCAGTTCAGTGATTGAAAGACATTTTCCAATGTGGCATTAAAGAGCTTCGGAGATATGGTGTCACCTTGTCTCACTCCCTTTCCAATTTTTATGTGTGTTGTATTTTCAAACAGCCGAATCTTTGCACTTGCATTTTCATAGATGTTATTAATAATATTAATGTATGCATCTTCAATACCGCAGGATTTCAGAGCCGTGGTAACTGCTGATGGTTTCACCGAATCAAAGGCTTTTTCATAATTGATAAAAGCCATGCACAATGGAAGTTCATATTCCCTCGCTCTTTCAATTAGTTCTCTCAGTACGTGTATATGATCTATTGTGCTGTAGCCACTCCTGAATCCAGCTTGTTCTCTCGGTTGAGCCATGTCCAATGTTACCTTCAAGCGGTGTGAAAGAACTTTAGTGAAGATTTTATAAACCACTGATAGGAGGCTGATAGGTCTGTAGTTCCTGAGATCCTCAATGTCACCTTTTTTATGTAGCAGGATCATTGTAGCATTGTTCCACTCCTCAGGAATCTTCCCTTCATTAAGGCATCGAGTGAAAATTTGGGCGAGTATTGTTTCAATTTCTCCACTTGCTTCTTGTATGATGTCTATAGTAATTCCATCTTCTCCTGGAGCTTTCCCCCGCTTCATGTTCTTGATTGCATGAGCAACTTCTGCTGGGAGGACTGGAAGAACTATGGTACCTTTCATGATGTCTGGAGTACATGTATCATCCCTTTCATATAATTTGGAGTAGAAATCTTTCACTCTTGTCAAAATTTCGCCTCTATTTCTTGTTATAGAACCATCTTCTTTTCTCAGAGCCATAATCTGTTTTCTTCCCTTACTGAGATGTCCCTTTGCTATCTTTAGGCTTTGCTTGTTTTCAATTGCTTTCCTCACTAGCTCACAGTTGAATTTCCTTACGTCTTCAGTGATACTTTTTCGTGCTGTCTTGCATAGCTCTATATATTCCACTTTGGAAGTCACATCTTCTTTAGTTGTCCTCATCTCTCTTCTTTTTTGCATCAACATTTTGGTTTTTCCTGATAATTTGTTTACATGCAACTTGTTCTTAGACCCAGCTAATTTTGTTGCTGTTTCCATAAGAGCTTTGGTTACTTTTCTGTTAACTTCCGAAATATCCACTTCTTCCGATGTTAGGCCTTCTAAAGCAGAGAATCTGTTCTTCAGTTCCAACTTGAAAGTATTATGGTGTTTTTTAAGGTTGGTTATGTCAATACATTTTGTTTGTCTTATGAGCTTGCCACGTTCCAGTTTAGTGTTGAGGTGCATCTTACATCTCACCAATCTATGGTCACTACCTGTGTTGAACTTGTTCAGCACACTGCAGTCTTCGATGATGAATTTTTTGTTACACATAATAAAATCAATTTCACTTGTCGTCCCAATTGGATGTCTCCATGTCCATTTCCTGTGTGGCTTTTTCTTGAAAAAGGAATTCAAGATGAAAAATCCTTCTGCCTCTGCAAACTCAACGAGAGTATTTCCACGCTGGTTTCTGTTGCCGTGACCGAATTTACCTACTGAAGTTTCATTCTGTTGCCGGTGCCCTATTTTTGCATTGAAATCTCCCATAATTATCTTCAAGTGCTGCTTACCTTTATTATTTAGATGACGAATTTCCTCATAAAATTCTTCAATTTCTTCTTCAGGATGACTTGTGGTGGGTGCATAAGTTTGAATAATCTGAGCCTGGTATCTTCTCGAGAGTTGGATAACGAGTCGTGCAGCTCTGTCAGAGGAACTTTCAACTTCTACAACTTTATCCTTCAGTTTCTTGTTTATTATAAATCCAACACCACTAGTTCTGCCAGTATCTGTCCCACGATAATAGAAGAGATGTCCACTTTTCAGTTCAATGAGATCTTCTCCTTTTCTCCTTACCTCACTTAGCCCGACGATGTCCCACTTGATCCTTTGTAGTTCCTCTTCCAATTCAAGAAGCCTTGAATCAGAAGATAGGGAGCGTCCGTTGTAGGTAGCCAAGGTCAGCATCAAATGGCAGCCTTGTCCGGTCCTCCGGGGATTCTTAGCACCCTCTGCCTTCATGTCGCACTGGCCGCTGCCTTGGCCAGGTACATTCCAGCTGCCGGAGACTGAGGGCCAAGATTTAAGTTGTAGAGTCATTTTGGAGGTGTTTGGCCATAACTCACCACGCTGGCCAAGCGGGTTGGTGAGTGTGGGATAGCATTTCCTCTGATCCCGATGGTATAGTTATACCGCTATTTGCGGTCGTCAGAGCCCCTTTAGTGGGAACAGGATGCACCACGAGAAGGCGGGGTTGACATTTGTCAAGGAGAGGCTGTGATGTTACGCATCACCTGACCTTACATCTCGGTATGTTAAAGACCACTATTCCATTCTTCAGCCACTCCTTGCACAACTAGACCTGATATCTACCATATTTACAGCCAAACCTGCTTCTCCCGGTCTATCTACTCCTTTCATTTGTCACCTTCGTCGACGGATTACGTCTATTCGCAACGCTGCCACCAAAGCTGCGAACCCACCTGAAGGATTGGAGACTTCAAGTTGATTTCTTTGAATTGCCGCGGGTTCTCCTCGGCCCCGGCTAACTCTCTTGTCTATGAGGACCTCTCCGATGCTTCTGCGGACTTTCTCCTGTTACAGGAAACACATTGCTCTTCCACTACTGCATTCCATACCTGGAGGTATTGGCCCTATGTGTTTCATCATGCATATTGCCTAACAAGAACTGGTGGATTGGCGATTGGAATCCACCAACGATTGTCAAACATCCTCATCACACCGATTGTTACTAATTTACACGGTGACCAGTTACAGTGTTTAACCTTCTCTCACACTAATGTTCAATATCATATTTTTCATATAAATATATACCATCTGCTGATTCATTAATTGCCCCGTTATTTCAAGCTTTACGTTCTGCTTTTACACTGATTCCTCCTGAGGACCCTTGCGTCCTCAGAGGAGATTTTAACTGCACCCTATGGCCTTCCTTAGATCGTTGCTCTATTCGCGGCGAGTACCGCACCCGAACAGTTGATGAATTAACGCAGTTTCTGTCGGATTACCATTTTGTAGATGCATTCCGACAACTATATCCATCGCGTATATCATACACCTGGTGTGCTTCTCCAGGGAGAGGAGCCATTGCAGCCAGATTGGTTCGAATTTATATTTCTTCTTCGTTAATCCCAGTTATTACAGCTGCTTCACATTTACCTACAGCTTCTTCAGATCACAGTGCGGTTTTGTTGTCACTCTGCCCTTCCTCTCCGCCTTCCTCCACACGACGCTCCTGGACTTTTGATGACTCCTTACTTCAACGAGAAGACTTTTGCGCTGCTGTCAATTCTTTCTTGACAGCTAAGCGAACTCTTCTCGGTAGTACTCCGAGTGCCATACGTTTTTGGCTGGATGTCAAGAAGGATTTAATTCTATTGGTCTGGCGCCTTGCTCATGCGATTATCAATGACAGGAAGATGAAGATTGATAATCTCCGACGCTTATTAACATCTCTCCCCATGACGGATCCACTGTACGCAGAGTTGGAAGACGACCTTCGTGCTCAACTTCTGCCTCTCGCACAGCAAGCCATACATCGCCTGAAACTGCTGCACCTGTCAACATCATCAGTTTCATATGAGGTCTTGTCTCGCTTGGAATCGACTCGTAATGAATTACAGTCCCTTCGATGTCTTCGTCTCCCTGATGGGACCGTTTCTTCCTATGCCTCCACAATTTGTTCTGAGGTTTACTTTTTCTTTGAGGGTAAATACCGAGCGGTGGCGCAATCCTCCGATTCCTATAATTCTTCTCTTCTACGTTCTCTTCCTCAGGTCCCCTCACATCTAATTTCCTCCCTTCTAGCTGACTTCTCCTCTGTGGAAGTGGGGGAAGCTTTTGCCTCCCTTAACTCTCACGCTTCTCCAGGACCTGATGGCCTAACATATTCTTTCTATCGCACTTTCCTCCCGTCCCTTCTACCTTTTCTTTCTGCCTGTTTCTCGTCTGCTGTATCCACCTCTGCGCTTCCGCCGGAATTTACCAACGCGCATATCGTTCTCCTTCCAAAAAAAGGCGACCCTTTGGACATTGGAAATTGGTGCCCAATCTCTATCCTAAATTTCGACTACAATTCCTCACGAAACTTCTATCACGCCGTCTTAACCCCATACTTCCTTTTCTTCTCTCACCCGACCAGTCATACACTGTGCCTGGTCGGTCTATTAACAACAACATCTCCTTTCTTCTAAATCTTGTTTCTCTTGCTAAAATTTGCTCCGAAACACTAGCACTACTTAACCTCGATCAGAAATCCGCTTTTGACAACATCTCTCACCACTATCTCTCTGCTGTTCTCCTCCGCTTTGGTTTCCCCTCTTCCTTCGTTACTTTACTCCTTAGCCTCTACCGTGGCGCCCATTTCCATGTCCGAACAACCTCCTTCTTGACTGCTCCAATTCCTTTTAATCGTGGAATCCGACAGGGCTGTCCTCTTTCAGGACAGCTTTTTGCCTTGGCGTTTGAGCCTTTTCTTTTGGAGGCTCAACGTTCGCTGCTATCTTTTCTGCCACCTCAACTCCCGAGTACTCGCCATCATCGTTTTGTCTTCTCCGCCTACGCTGACGATGCAACGTTTTGCCTTAGGAATGATGCTCAATTTTCCAGCCTTCTTACAGCCTATCAACGTTATGCAGACATATCGGGAGCAACACTTAATGCTTCCAAGAGTACTGGCCTTTGGTGTGGGTCGTGGGTGGGCCGCGCCGTTGCTCCGTGGGGTGCGGTTTGGTCCTCCACGGTCCAGAAGATATTGGGAGCCTATGCTGGTTAGACAAACCAAGCTGCTTCAACCTCTTGGGATGTACTCCTTTCTCGGTTGCGACGTACTGCTGCTTTTTGGAAGTTCTGTCGCACCTTCACCTCATATTTTCAGCGCGCTAACATTGCGCAACGGTATCTTCTTTCTCTCTGCTTTTTTTCGTGGTCGTTCACAACGCTGCGGAAATCTCAACTAGCGACACTCAACAACCTGCACATTTCCATCATATGGCCAGCAAAACATTGGATTGCCGCGGAAACTTTGTTCCTACCTGAAAACCATGGTGGAATTATGATGCTTGACGTCCGACTGTTCTACAGGGCGAATCGAGTAGTCTCCTTCCTCCGCATTCTTCTTGCTCCCTCACCCTCACTTCACTCTACTCTGAATGTACTCACTTCCACCCTTGATCCATCCTTCTCTTTTCTTCTTTTCCTTAGGATGGATTCCTCCACTTTTTCCTCCTCCCACTTTCCTGCTCTCCTTTCTGAGTCGTTGGTGCTTTTTCGTTTTCTCCCCCTTATACGAGCCTTACCTACTACAACACTTGATCTCCTGGCCGAACCCCTTTTCTATTCCACCCTCATCCATCCACCTGATCAATCATTCTTTCTTTTACTTCCGTGGGTGCGCTCCGGCATCCTTACGGTTCAATCTCTCGTTAACACTGACCTCTCTTGCAAACCTCTCACATCTCTTTTCCCCAGCTCCACTGCTTCTCTTGAGGCTGACTACGCTCTTCTTCGCTCTTCACTTCACTCTCTGTTTCCTTCATTAGTCTCTGCTCATGGCCTTCTCTCCGTTTTTGGGCCGAGTCTTTTGGTTCCTTTTTCCTCCCTTCTCGGGACTCATTCGCTCTCGCTACCTCTTTTTCTACAGCTGCCCTCTATCGCTTTCTTCGAGCCCCCCTGACTTCTCCCCATCCTATTGCTAGCGCACCTCCCTCTCTTTCCTTTCCCATCTGGTCAGCCTCAATCACCCCTCTTTCTTCTCCGTCAGAACGTAACACACACTGGCGCTTTCTACACCAACGGTTACCTGTCCCTCTTTCTCTTTCTAGGATGTCTTTACTCTCCTCCCCTCTCTGTTATTTCTGCGGGTAGGAAGGAGATGTTCAGCATGTATATTGCTATTGCGCCATAATTATGCCGTTGTTGTACTATGTTTTTCGCTTAGCTAACCATATCTGTGGACACGATCTTCCGTTTCTTGCCTATGCGTGGCTCCTATTGACGAAACACCCGCCAACATTTTTATCTCCACTATGTTCTTATATTTTTGTTTTGGCTAAGGACGTCATTTACGTTTTTCATAATTCACAGAGACTTCCCACTGCTCCGCCCTGCATTCTTGCTGCAGGAGGGGGGGCAATGTGTTCAATGTTCTGTAATCGCATTCGTGCTCGTCTGCGTCTTGAATACACCTCGGCGTGTACTAAGCGTACCCTCCCCCTTTTCCATCGGACGTGGGCCAATAACAAACACTGGTTCCATATCGATGGCACCTCTGTTATTCTTGACGTTTAGTTACAGTACTTAAACTTCTTACACCGTTTTGTCTTGTTCTATGCACTTTTATACAGTTCTTACTAGAACCGATACAGGTCTCTAGCTTTCTTTCTTTTTGGTGAACCTACTCCTCTGTCGTGCGACAGTCTTACTAATTCTGCTTATACTTTGGAAGTTTCTCTTTTTGAGTTTGTTCGAACAGGCCGCTTTTACTACCTGCACACTACTTGCATATGTATCATTCTTTCACATGTTTTATTTGTGCTTACTTTGCGAAGCATTATCTTTATCCTACTCATCGGTTGAATGTACCATCTCTGTTCTTAGTGGATCTTTTTTCCACGCTGTATAATGTTGTATTTTGATAAATCCATAGAGCATTTCACTTGAACATCTTGTTAATCGCTATTTTCACTATTATACTATTCTAGATTAAGTAATGTTGTAATTATATTTTGTATATAAGGAGCACAATGTTTATATCATGTGTAAATGGACTCTTTTAAATTAAGTGCAACATTCTCGTACCCGCATTTTGATTGTTTTCTTGCAATTTTTATACCCCACATTTTGTGCTTTTTTTTTATCCATGTCCGAAATACTGTCTGTTCACTATTTATGTTTATTGTATACCACTGATAATCTATCATACCCAATTCGATATCGCACTTTTTTTCATCTTTAGTACGCCTCAAAAGTTTATTATGTGCGTATGTACGTTTCCGCACCCTTCTCATGTTTTATCTGTTATTTTCCCACCTAATTAGTATATTGTCCCTCATGATATTGTCCTGTACCATACACATCTACCTGTAAAGATATCCCTGTGTAACCTTATGTTTTTATCATTTCTTGTGTTTTTGTTTTTGAGGAACGTTATTCCTCTCATTGTAGATTTTCATCGTCATTTCACCTTTATTCACTGTTATATTTTTTCGCCTGTCAAACTGGCAGATCGTTACGCAACTTTCACTCCAAGACTCTAATTCTGGAAAAACACTGTGCTATACTCATACCTTTTTTCGTCGAAATGTTTTCCTTTGTATCTGTTGTTTGATTGTTCTATATGACGCATGTTCTCTTTGTTGCACTTATTTAAGCATTATGTTTGACCTGCATCATGTGATTGCACTCTATGTCATAAATTTTATGACTTTTTTACGTATATACTCTGTGCACACCACTGAAAGTTCAGTGTTTATTTCGACATAAAGCATTTGTTATCATCAGCCTACCTACAAAACTTCGTCATACGGCAGTCTTCGTTTCCTGCTGTTTCTTATCATGTTGTTTTTGTTTCTCTGTATTTATACAGCATGTATCCCTGCATGTCTTTGTCTTCTGTCTAGATTTTGTTCTGTGCATTTCCTCCATGTATCACCACATTGATTTCATCATTTTGTGTTTCGTTCAATGGAATGATATTTCCTTTCATTGTATATATTACATCGTCATGTTAACCGTTGATGTTTATGCTTTCGAATGTCAGGTCGACAGACTGCCATATATTTTATTTTACCAATAAATTTGTTGAACACATGAACTCCATTCTTCTTCTGAATACTTTATTTGTACATGAACTCCATTCTTCTTTCCGTTTGTGTGAACTTGAGTGTTACGTTTTCACAAAAATGTTTCTTCCGAGTACTTTTTCATATTTTAAAAGAATGTTTTTCTCTATTGACAAATCAGCCAAATTGAGCGAATGTACATGTCCTTGTGTGGCTCTAAGATATATCTTGATTCTCTTTAATACAGAGAAACTTCTTTCGGCAGTTGCAGTTATTAGGAATGCTAATTTGCACACCTCAATAAACACTATGTCCAATTTATTCAACTTTATGTAACAAGTAATGTCTTACTAATTTGTTTTGTATTCATCAAGTGAATAAAACAATTTCGGTTCATTGTTCAGTCGAGCAGCATCAAAATTTGAAGCATGTTTTTTTAAGTTCTGACAGTAGATGTTCAGGGGAGCTTTCACAAAATTTATCAAAACATCCAACAAAGCCACGAATTTAAGATATAGTATCACTGATTTTAATTCATTGACACTTCACGCAAACTGAAACAACTCTCGCGAAACACGCGCTGTTACCCTGGAAGCATGCGAGTGACAAATAGTCTAAGGCTTCCCTTTTTTTGAGCAAACCGTTGCGCAAAACAATGTTCCATTCAATCCATTCACCTATATACGTGCACTCATGTTGTCATGGAAACGCTAGCAGGCGATTGCATCGAAGCTCTTCGCATCAGAACAGCGAAGACTCTCGAAGGCATGCTTGCGTTATGCAGTTGGTCATCTCTCGCCAGACTGATTCTCATAGTTGAAAGAAGCGAATCTGCTCGTGGTTTTTTTCGCACCGAAAGCATCGACATATCTTAATGCAGTTGATAATTGACTTTTATTTGTGTATATTTAATTGACTTTTATTTGTGTATATTTAATTGACTTTTATTTGTGCATTCTCTAGGCTTTGCAGCTAGTCTACTTAGCCTAGAATATACGCCACTGAAAGGGGGCCATTACTTTTGGCTAAGAACATGCCCATTCCTTGCAAAAGATGGTGAAGTTTGTTTGACTGTCCGAGTCAACAGTCAGTAACGTCCATTTCCAGTTTATGAAGTATGGAAAATATCACTGTAGGTAGAGCAACTGTGGTAGAAGCTCTATGATTACAAATCGGGATCGCATGCGTTTGGGATGATTTGCAACTGCTGCACGTTTCCAGATTCGTCAAGAACTGCTTCTACAGTACAACGGTGGACCCAGTAAACCAGTCTCAGGATGAACGCTACGGAGAGAACTGTATGGCTTGGCCATTTTCAGTGGTGTTGCTCGGATACGTCCAAAGTTAACAACTGTTCAGAAGAAAATTCGCCATGGTTGGCCAAAACAGCATCGTCACTGGACCACTGAACAGTGGAGACGAAGACAGATTCTACTTGTATTCCAATGATGTTAGTTTCAGGGTCATTACGGAAGGTTGGAGAAGTATTTAACCCAGAATGTGTCCAAAGAGGTGTGCAAACATGAGGTGGAAGTGTTATGTTTTGGGGGCTGTATTTCAAGTACTGGAGTTGGATCATTCGTTGAGGAGTCCATTCGCATGGAATCTATGGATTATGAGCCACTTTTAAATGATGCATTATTGCCATTTGTCTAATTTTTGGAACAAGAAAGACACATAGTGGATCTTGTGTTTCAAGATGATAACTCTCGTGTCCGTCGAGCTACTATTGTGCTCGATTGGTTTGAAGAACATGAGAGAGACGTTCCACACCTCAATTGGCTTCCAAATTCACTTGATCTAAATGTAATTGAAAAAAATCTGGGACTTATTAACAAGGGCCTCGAAGAAGAAAAAATAATACTCTGCAAATTTGGCAGAATTAAGTTATCTTTTGAGCTTGGAGGGGAATAAACTTGATACGCATGTGATGTGATACTGAGTCGTGCTGGTAGCATTCCAACCAAAATTAAAGCTGTAATTAAAGCAGGTGGGGATGTAACTTCATATTACGGAATAAAGTTTATATTCGGTAATTTTTTGCCCTGTGTGTTTATTTCAATCTTCAAAATTCACAGTCAATAAAGCTGCTGGTTTCATTAAATTGTACCGGCACAAAAGTATAGATTTTATTGTTTTTTAAATAAATCGTATGATGTCTATACGAGTTGCTTCATTATGATGGCATTCTTCTTTCTTGTTTTATCCATTCTTCTTTCTTGTTTTATGAATTCTGTGATGGCACAACATTGTTATACGTAGTTTTTTTTTCCATCTGGTGCAGAACATCTTTCTCAGCTGACAACAATGCTATGCCTCAAAGTGGTTTTTAGCTTTGGTCATTTCGCAGATGTTGTATTCGAGACAGTTACGATGAGCAGCTCGTAAAAATGTTTGCCAAAATATTTTTCAAATGTATACAATTCAGTGACCTCATCTTTAACTGAATGATTTCAAACAAATCTTTGTGGGTATATTTCTCTTATCGAAAACTGTTAATGTTTTATATAACTTTCTTATTTCAGTGGATCTAATAATGACATTAACTGAAAATGATGGAAACAACCAAATCAGTCCTAGATTTTTAAATCTTGCTGTCGAAAATTTCACTGTAAGTGATTTTTCCGTAGTTTTTGGAATCTTCCTTTTGACATAATCTTTTGCTTGGATGACCATCTTCCCTATCATGGTAAATCAGTCTCTCAGTCCAGGTCGATTGTTTTGACTTCTAAGAATTTGAATTTGTCTCCCTGTTTCTTGTACTTTTTCTAGATGTTGGTGATGATTGTAGAATACTGAGAAAATCATCAGTGTGGCAAAAGAAAAAAAAATGTTAAAAAACAGCAACAGAAAAGATGTTTGCCTGTTCGTGAGAAACCCATTACAGCCTTGGAATACCATCAGATTTTCATTGTCCCAGTTTGCTTTCTTCTAATATACTTTCGAAGAATTCAATAAAGTCAGGTCAATGTTACTTAACAGTGCGAAAAAGACCAGACGAAAAATTCCAACTTGTTGGAATGTTATTTGTCATGTTTCTTCGGCGTGAATTCACTTAGCATACAAGCACTTTTGGAGAGCTTGTTGAAAAATGAACCCTGGACTGTTCAGCCTGAAAGAAAGTTCTTTATCATTTGATGCAGGATGCTGACTAGCACAAGATTAAATTTAATTTGTGGTTAAGGAAAGAAAAACAATGCATTTGGAAAAAGATCTTGTACAGAGATCAAAATCCCTCTATGAGGCTTGTCATTGCAGCTGCTCCGTCACAGATCTGGGCAACTAGCTTTTCTTTTAATTTAAATTCGTTGGCAGTTGCAATGTCGTGTTCAGCAACATTCTTGCATAATGACCGAGTCAGACCTATTAGCCCTTACACCAGTAAAAGAAACAACATTCCGCAAAGTCTCCATTTTCACGATGGACATATCGAAGAGTGTTCAAAAGTTGAAATAATTCCATTATGTCCGATCGTCTAATAGCAACATAACAAATGTTGAAACACTTATTTCGGCTTCTATTTTTGCTAAAACTACATCACTGATAGCACGAATCAACATATTTTGGATTCTGTTTGAAGTACTATGAACTTTTTAAAAGTTTCAACTTAGTTATAATATTTAACGTTTGTATCGTAAGTTGTTAATAAGTTCAATTCATTTAAATAATTTCTACTTCACTGGTGTCCAAAATGAGCGTGACAAACACAAAATCATGAATAACGCAAAATCCACACGGCAGAATTTAATGACAACGGCACGAACATACATATGTTAATAACGCAGCAATACATAACAGAAAAGGAATGCCATCGCCGCATGAGGAGGAAGCATGCGCATGGCAGCATTGCAGTCCAAAAGTGATGCAGCGAGTGGTGTGGATTTCGAGGGGCTAGTAGGGAATGTGATTACCCCGAACAGAGATACATCTACAACTGCCCCTCATGCTTTTTACAAGGCTGTGAATGAGAGTTTGGCTCAACAAGTGCTACTCCACCAAGGCTTGTCGGAGGTCCCTGGAGGGTTCTGGAAGGGAGTTGTGGCTCGTGGGCGTCCTTGTCCCGGCATTCTAGTGATTGTTCCGGTTTCCTGAACTCCCTCCGGAGACCACTTGCCTCGACACATTCAGTCATCTTGCTATCTCAGCTTGCGATTGCCTTGCTTCAAATGTACTGGTCGCTCTCCACCGTAAAGAGTCTTCAAAGCGATGGTGCCGAGCCATTCTTCCACTAACAGTCCAACTCAAGCTTCAATTGCCGCACCCTGCTGAGAACAACGTTTAGCAAGGTCACGTGCCTGCCAGCTGGATGACGTACGGCATTGCGTATTTGACGTACGTCATTTGCGTATTTTAATAGGAGCTACCACAATGTTGCTTGGATATGTCGACTTAACGTTTCTCCTTTGGGTACGTCGACTTAACGTCTCTGAAAAATCTTTACAATAGGTAATCATGTTTCGGACATATTCTCGAATTTGTATTTGTCACGTCAATTTTGGATTCTATATTTGTTTCTTTATATTTGCACATCACTGGGCATTAAGCGGAATATCTATTCGAAATGATCCAAATATCCTTAAATGAGATAAAGCAGAAACGTGTGACTGAGATTCTCATGTTTCTGGACAGCCTGCTGTAAGTTGTTTAAATTATTGTATCCACTGTTGGACTGAGCAGCATTCTATTCGTTGGCAAACAATAGTCATGACTAACAAAAGTTTCTCAAGTTTTGAACTTCCTGCTACCAAGTGGGATTTCATTTACAGTGACGCTTGAAAATTCCTCGTATACTTTGCCGTCTGATTATGTTTAGTGCAATTAGCTTTGAAATTTAAGGATAGGGTCTGCCAGTTCTAATAACATAATTTTTTTCACTGAAACCTTTACGCCGAAAAGGCGCTTGTATAGCAATACACTGACGCAGCCATTATTGTAAGAATTTAATTAAAATGAGCGCTCACGCAAATTTGAGGAATTCTGAATGAGTCATCATAATGATTGGAGTTTCTGAGATAAATAAATCAAATTTTCCGAATGTCAAGCTAACTACAAAACGATTTTTTTTTTCGTATGAACACACATCAGAAAATGGCATTATTGGATATAACAAGAAATGCAATAATGAAACGTAACACTTTAAATTTCTTGCAAAAGAAATGCCAAGAAATGGCATTTCTTTTGCAGGAATTTATTACTCTCGTCAACGGCTGTAGAGAAGTCCAGTTGAACAGAACGCTCCTTGCTTCCTCACGCGACGGAATCGGAACTCAGGTAGAAGTTAGGTGTCGGAGCTCAAGCGCACCCCATCAGGATTGCTGGAGTGTTTTTTCACACGCATGCGCGTTTGTGAAAAGTTGTGTATGAACGTTTGTGAAGCCGCATGCCCTCTGAGAGTGTGAAACATGCCGAGAGCTCGACACGAGGAAACAAAACTATGCAAGCAATTTTTAAGTACTGCTTCAATTTTGAGAGCAAAGGTTGTAAAAACATAAATACACAGATAAATGTATAAGTATAGATGTACAGATAAATGTAAAAGAATCCGGTGGTCTTTCCTATTGTTAAAAGAAGCTGGGAATACCTTGCATCAGGGCGTTAGGAAATGGAAGTTTTTGAAATCCATCAAGACAAAATAAAAGTTATGAAAAATAGAAGAAAAAAATAAGGCATTATTTTCTAATGTAAGTCGCATTTAAAATAAATAAATAAATAAATAAATAAATAAATAAACCCCTCTAAATAAGCCACTGTCTTGCCATACCCTCAAAGAAGGTATAACGTAATTTGTCTTTCTGCTGTAACTTAGTCCTTACGTCAGTAATTACGTTATGTGTGCTAAAGTCAATGTAATATTAGCAGGTACCCATACGCATTACAAGAAAGAGGTCAATTGTAGTACGTACAAATACGTTTATTTTGCTTGCATGGTTCGTACTCCACACTTACATCCGGTTTATTGGCGTACTCAAACGCAGTATCAGTGATTTAACATTTAATCGCTGTATAACAGCACATCTGTCATCAACAACATCAATCCCCTTAAACAAATGATCATATGTAGAGGATTTTAGGAAGGGAGTGTCTGACCCCAGGTCTTAAACAACCCTTAGAAATAGGAAGCTAGGAGATTTGGGCTAGAGTGCCCGATAGGAAAGTGACACAGAAGCGAAGTAGAAAGGGGGAGGAAGACGCCCTTATTTATTACCGGGGCGCCAGTACTCAGGGTCCGACGGCTTAACGTGCCCATCCGACGCACGGCGGATATTTAGTGGATCGAGCGTTCGTACCTGCTGGGATCGAACCTGAGGTTTTTTCCGCAGCAGTCACAAACGTTGCCCGCTAGGCCACCCGTGGCCCCAATCCCCTTAAACAACCGCTGCATTGCCTTTTTATCTATCGTTCTGATCCGGCCACACGTACGTCACTTGTTCCGACCTCAGAGTGTTGCCAGCATTGAGGAAAAAGACATAACGTTAAGGTTTGAAAATGTCTAAGAGAACGAACTCAAATTTACATAGCAAAAGAAACTCAAAAGGAAAGTTAAAATAGAATATACGTTACATCATCTCGCCCTTAATTTATTTTTTAAGCCAAAAACTATCTAATTTTGGAGAGGTCTCCCTTTAGCACAAACTGCGCATTCATTCAACTAATTCAGATAAGAACTTACATGTCACAGTCGCATGAAGAACCCTGTCGATGATAAGTTAGCGGTTGATCTTAACTACGTGAAATGAAAAATTATTCCTTCAACATTAGTCAAGTAGGATTATCATATTGTGAAGACATCATTATGTATAGTATAATACAGGGCAAAACGCATTAACTATATCACTAAAAATATCCCTTTGAAGGATCACTTCTCAACAAAAAGGCACGTAATCATGGCATCAAAGAAGTGCTACCATCACCAAAAATATCCCTTTGAAGAATCAGATCTCAACAATAAGGCACGTAATCATGGCATAAAATCAGTGCTATCATCACCAAAAATATCACTTTGAAGAATCACATCTCAACAATAAGGCACGTAATCATGGCATCAAATAAATGCTATCTATAGAACTCATCACAGTAAAACAACGCAGCACTGAACACTTGTAACGGGGTAAATTTTATCGTTGCATCATGCGAACATTTATTTTCACCACAAAACCCATCAAAGCATAAATACGTTAAGAGACAATTTCGGAGATTACACATGCAAGCACTTTAAGTAGAAAAAAACAAACTGCGCTATGCAGAAAAAAGCCACTTGTAAGCAATAACACTTGTCATTCCTGAGAGGTTTTCAGGGAAGACAAAATTAAACATTTCGTTACTGAACTTAAACATGTGAACTTAGAACGTAAACAATAGGTTTTTGATTAAAAAAAAAAAACACTGCGCTTTGCAGGGGGAAAACAAACATAACAAGTGTTATATACAACAGAGAGGCTAATCATGGAACAAATAACAACGTTTGCTAACACTTGGCGGCCAGGGCCGACTTGTGACTCTCCCGTGTATTTGCACATCAATTCGTAATGGTGGAATAGGGAAAACCCTAGGCCTACTCTGGGAGAAAACTTGATACATGTCAACAAATAGCAATTGTAGACACTATACGTGTTTCGGAAAATCAATATTTCATAGCAATTTGACAATTATCAGGTGTACTTGCTTTTGGCTTAGGTGTAACGAAATTTTGCGTCAAAATAACATATCATAACAATTTGCCATTGGCTTAAAAAAAAATTGCTCTAACTCCCACAGGAAGACACATAGAGCATGAAAAAAAGCAAGGTAATCTTTGAGAGATAAGATGTAGAAGTGCCAGGAACCTATCCATGACCACTGTGAGACAACAATCTTGATAACTTCCTTGATTGAAGAAAAAGTCCAGGAGGAATGATTTGAACAGTATATTGATCAATACAAATTTTGGGGTGGCACCAGACCAAAGAATTATTAATGTACGCGTGTACAAAAAAAAAAAAAAAAAAAAAAAAAAGACCATTTAATACAGGTTAGTAGTTGCGACAGAAAAACATCTTACACGGGATTTTTTTTTTGTGGCTGCCGAGGATACAACAAGGCGTTTGTCACTCCCCGTTTAACTTGTCGAGAGCTCACCTGGTCAGGACTGGATCCAAGCTGGCACTCAGGAAGCAACGGCTGGACAGGTGCCGGGTAGAAACACGGGCTCAGGGCTGATTGCGAAGAGTGACGCCGATGACCTGCAGTGGACGACCGAAACACAGGATCTGGTGCTGCGGGAACTGCTGGCCGTTCGGCTGGCCTTGGATCCAGGGTGAAGACATGTGGGGGAAGACTTGTCGATGAAGGCTGCGGTGACGTCCTTCTAGATCGCAGCTGTCAGGGACGAAATCCAGGAGGATGCAAATGCTTTTCGCGGCAAGTCGGTGACTCACCTGAAGAAAGACGACGTTTCGGGTGTGTTGAATAAGAAACTGGCAAAGGTAGAGATGAAGACTGAAGACATGGTCGCACGGAAGAAGCACAAGAGGCAGTTTTACGAGACACTGCAAGAGGCTGACTTCCACTCAACTCACTAGCAATGCTGGTATTTTCAGGAATCGACTGGCCTGTATTTACTGTCGAAACAGGGCAAGAGAAAGCAAAAGATGAATGAGATGGTGCCAGGCGTTTGACAACCTTAATGGAACTTCTAGAGTCTGTTGAACGAGATATTTCGTGGACTAGGCGTTTAACCGCTACCACAGATGACGAAAACGCCGGTAGCAGGTGTTTAATGACAGAAACAGAAATTATAGTATCAGACGATGAAGATATCTCATGAAAGGGTCATTTACCCCTGTTGCACCAAAATGAAAATGAATTGGTGGAAACGAAACTTCAATAATGTTTGGACCATATATTGAATGTGATGAAGATAAAGAGCCACGTCTTACTCGAATTGAGGAATGAGAAGAACTTGAAGATTTAGCTACAGGTGAAGACACATTGAGGCTCTGAAATGCTGGAAAATTAGGGGAGAATCAAAAACTGTCCTTGTAAAAAGAACAATATCAGCATGGAATGAAGGTTGAGACATTAGCGTTGCAGAGACAGAAAAAGTTAAAGGTCTGGATATTTCTTCAGACGAAGCAAAATACGGAGTTAGATTAATACCTTCCTCAGTGGCATGAAGTTGTGATTGATGAAGTGCACATGCTTTCGGGGCAATAATTGCATTTATATCTCTTGTGAAATATTTTATACATTGCTGCACATGAGCGCATACACTTTCACCATTTTCTTTCTTCAAAACCACGTTATTATTAAATAATTTAAGAACTTCGGTGGACGCTTCGTATAAGGGAGCAAATTTTCTAAGGTATGAGCTACCGAGGATTGGAAGTGAGTTTCAAGTAGGGCCAAATCCCCAACCTCCAAATCAGGTTCCCTACGTTTCTTGTTATAGTTCCCAGCTTGTGCTGCCTGAGCATTCATCATTGCGGCCTGGGCCTTAGCTGCCAAAATACGTACAGAGTCAGGAGTTGGTCGTTGATTGTTTTCATCAATAATGTTAATTAGATTTTCGAAAGGGGTACGTATCTTACGACACAAGAATATTTCAGCCGTAGTAAGCTTAGTGCTTCCATGCACCGACGAGCGAAGAGCGTAACAAAAGAGATCCAAATGCTCTTCCCAACGCTCGTGGTTATCATTGACATAAGTAGCAATAATTTTAATTAAGTACAGTTAACCCTCTCGGCGGGATTTGACTGAGCATGATAGGGAGAGATGAATTTATATTTGATTTGTAGCCTCGCACACATTCTATTAAAAATATCAGAACTAAACTGAGCAATATTATCAGATGTTAAATAATTAGGGGCCCCAAATCTAGCAAATACATTACAAATTAGAATATCACAAATTGAGTCTGCAGTAGCAGATTTAAGGGGGAATACTTCAACCCACTTAGAGAACGTATCAGTAATCCAGTAATCACTAAAATGTAACGCTATTTAGTCTTATGGGACATAGGGTATGGTCATAGTAAATATACAGATAAGACGTCTAGAACATACACTGAAGAACAATTGAATTAGAGATACCTGTCTAGTAACGCGTAGCACCACCTTTCGCCCTGATGACGGCGGCGATTCGTCTTGGCATGGACTCGACAAGACACCGGAAGCGTTGGGAAGTCATACGGATCCACGACCCCTGAACAAGCTCCCACAGTTCACGAAGATTTTATGAAGTGGGGTCAGAGCCTCGAATATCTCTCTCGATGGCATCCCAAATGTGCTCGATGGGATTGAGGTCAGGTGACCTAGCTGGCCAAGGAAGCGAGGTCACGTCGGGGGAGTGTTCATCCAACCATTCGGATACAATTCGGGAGCGATGGCACGGTGCATTGCCTTGTTGCAGGATGAGGTCCTCAGTGGGATTTTTAAGACGCACAAACGGGAGCAAACAGTCGTCCAGAATATTCCGGTAACGTTGACCTGTGAGGGACGACGTCACACGTAACAGGGGTCCCATTTTAGTCCACGTAAACAGTCCCCAGACGAAAGTGCCACCCCCACCAGCATGAAGAGTACCCTGCTGACAAGAAGGATCCATCGCTTCATGCGGTTTGCGCCGTACTCGTATCGAGCTATCCGCATGTACCAACTAGAATCACGACTGATCAGTCCAGGCAACATTTTTTCCACATGTCTAGGGTCCAGTGGCTATGTTCCCGCGCCCATGCTAATCTTTGCACCCTATGATGTGCGGTCAGCAGCGGTACCCTCGTGGGACGATGGATTTTGTACCCCATAGCGAATAGATGGTTCTGAATGGTGTGGCTGCTTACACGTTTTTCTGCACCAGGGTTAAATTGCCGAGTGATTTCTTGCACTGTGGCCCGTCTGTCCGCTGTTACAATGCGAGCTAGCCGGCGATGACCCCGCTCATCCACACGCTGTTGTCCACGGCAGTTGGCCCTTGCAGGAATGGTTTTACCGGATTCGATGTACTCACGGTGCACCCGTGACACAGTGGCTCGTGAAAATCCCAGTGCCTGCACGACTTCCGAGATGGAGTGACCCATTCGTCGGGCCCCGACAATTTGCCCACGATCAAATGTGCTTATATTCTTCGTCTTACCCATACTGCGTCCGACTCTTACTGATTCCCGTCGCATCACTCCTTATATTGTCGGATCGCTGCATACGTCATGTAGTTTCCGTTCACAAGGCCGCCCACAGCGCCACATTTGCATAACGCCAGCTGTTTCTTATTCAATTGCTCTTCAGTGTGTTTGCTAGTGCTAGAAATAAGATGACCGGCCAGTCTGTTATTATTATAATTATATCTTTTTTTTTTTTTTTTTTTTATTGGAGGTTTAACGACCACCGTGAGCAACTCAATGGGCTATAAGCAGCCGCCCGTCCCTAATTTAGGGTCACTGGTTCCAGGGAAGGGAGAGAGCCAGTGCCGTAAGACAAACACAACATCCATGCCTGACCGGGATTGGAACCGGGACCCCTTACGGACGAATGATCAGCGGCCAGCGCCTTAGACCACTGCGCCACCGGGGCGGCAATTATATCTTTGACAATAGTCACATGATTGAAAGTATGCGAGGGTACTTTGATACATGCCCGGTCACTAGGCTACGTCTCGAAGCTTAGCACGAGTTTTTCGTATGCCTAATCTGCCTGAGAGGAAAAACCTTTAGTATAGTAGAGAAGACCATCAACAATTTCAAAATTTTTAGACCTATCCGCTAAAGGGGTGTCATTTGAACCAGGAGCTCCTGATAACAAATAGTTATAAATTTCACCAAAATCAGGATCATTGGGTAGTTCTGCAATAATCTGCTCACGAGAAGTGATTTCAGATAGTAGGAAGAGAGAAACAGGCTCTTCAGTGAGCTCCGCAGGAACCTCACTGCCCAAGCAACGAGACAAGGCGTCGGGCAGTATGTTTACCAGGCTGATAAGAAATTTTTATATTGTACTCCTAGAGTTTATTTTTTTTTTTTGATTGGAGGTTTAACGACCACCGTGAGCAACTCAATGGGCTATAAACAGTCGCCCGTCCCTAATTTAGGGTCACTGGTTCCAGGGAAGGGATAGAGCCAGTGCCGTAAGACAAACACAACATCCATGCCTCACCGGGATTCGAACCCGGACCCCTTTCGGACGAATGATCAGAGGCCATCGCTTAGACCACTGCGCCACTGGGGCGGCTCTCTTGGAGTTGGAGAGATCATTTAATGAGTCTGTGAGAAAGATTTTTAGCAGTATGTAAATACTGTAAGGCAGAATGATCTGTAATTACATTTACCTGAATTTGGTTTAGGTAACGGCGAAATTTCTTTAAGGCAAATAATATCGCAAGACACTCTCTTTCGGTGGCAGAGTAGTTGCGTTCTGCCTTAGATAATGTACCAGAAGAGTGCGCTATTGGATAGCCATTCTGAAATAAAACTGCCCCAAGACTAACTGCTGAAGAGTCTGGGAAAATATCAAAGGATTTAGCGTGATTAGGAAACGCTAAGACTGAAGGTAAAATTAAAGCAGCTTTCAATGTAACAAATGCATTTTCAGTCTCTGGCGTCGAAATAAATTTCTTATATTTACGTTTCAAGGCATACAAAGGTTCACATAAGGTTGCATACCCAGGAACAAATTGTTGGTACCAACCAGTCATACCAAGAAAACGAAACAACACTTTTGCTGTTTTAGGCCTTTGAAACTCTGATATGGACCGAATCTTGCTGTCATCAGTTATGAGACCATTAGTAGAGATCTTTAGACCAAGATAAATTAATTCGTCCCGGGAAAATGGACATTTGGCAGGTTTCAAGGTGAGCCCAGCAGAATGCAACAATTCAAAAACAGTATCGAGAAGATGTAAATGTTCCTCAAAAGTATCAGAGGAAATAATGATATCATCTAGATAGACATGAACATTAGGACCAAACACAGGTTTTAAAATAGTATTCATAAGACACTGAAAGGTTGCTGGTGCATAGGCAAGACCAAATGGCATTCGAAGGAATTCATAGACCTCAAAAGGTGTAAAAACCTAGTTTTATCAACAGAGTCCGGATGTACAGCTACTTACCAATAGCCACTGGCGAGATCCAAAGTAGAAAGCCATTTAGGTGAAGATAATTTTTGTAAAATGTCACTAATTACCGGAAGAGGGTAATTTATGCTTGTCGTGACATTATTCAATTTGCGATAATCATTTTTTTTAGAAACTGAGAAAGCGGGAGCCGACCAGGCACTAGTAGACTCTTTAATAATTCCAGCTTGTAACATCTGGTTAATTTGCCTGTGCATCTCGGCCTTACGATGTGACGCACATGGGTAAGGTTTTGTAGCTATAGGTTAAGCTCCAACGGTCTCAGTGGTATGAGAGACTACTTGAGTGAATCCTGGTTGTTCTGAGAACAAACTAGGTCCTTTGTGCAACAATTGTGACAATAATTTCTGCTCTGGTGAAAGTCTTTCACTGATGAGAGTGGTTGTGAGATCAGGATCTCGAGGAATCTCAACAACTGGCTCCTGCATAGAAATAACTTTATGCTCAAAGTTAAGTGTTAAATGAAAGAACTTGGTGTAATCTAAGCCACCGCCCCGGTGGCGTAATGGTCTAAGCGATGGCCTATGATCATTCGCCCAAAAGGGGTCCGGGTTCGAATCCCGTAAGGCATGGATGTTGTGTTTGTCCCACAGCACTGGCTCTCTCCCTTCCCTGGAGCCAGTGACCCTAAATTAGGGACGGGCGACTGCTTATAGCCCATTGAGTTGCTCACGGTGGTCGTTAAACCTCTAATAAAAAAAAAAAAAAAATCTAAGCCCAACAGGTAGTCAAGAGCTAAATCATTTAACAATACAAATGAGCTTAGCTGACCCTACCTGAATAGGTAGGGCCACAGAACCTGCTAAGGAAAAACAGCATTGTTGGCCCCCTGCAGTCTTTGCGAGGTGGGTTCAACAGAAATATCAGGAAAAGAAACAGAGTAAAAATGTGCATTCAACGCAGAAATGTCCGATCCAGAATCAATCTTTGCTTGCACAATGAAGTGATCCAAAGTAAGTAACACATCAGGTAAAAGGGGAGATTCAATAGTTAAGAAAATCGAATGTAGGTCATTTTTAGCCGGCATGGGAGGTAGCGGAAACCTTGCTCCTACCTCCGGCTGTAGTTAAAATGATCCTGGTTCCTGGAATTTGCAACAGCGTGACGAAAGTCTTGTTGAAATCTTGAATTTACAGCATTGTAGTGATGCTGCTGATTTCCGACAATGAATGTGCCATCAGTGCGCTTACGGTTGCCTGAATGGTCACGAGAAGCATAATGATTTTGGAATTGCTGATACCTGGGGAATTATTCTCCCGAGGATATTGCCTATTCATAGGAGTTGATTCCCTATGATAGGTTTGTTATTGAGCTGGTTCACGACGGTGAGAAGGAATATACCTTTGCTGAGGCGGTTCCGGTTGACTGTACCAGCTGGTGCTCAGAAAATCTATTTGGACTCTGTCCTAAAGCAGAAGTTTGAGCAGCAAAACCATGGCGTTCCTCATAAATTCGTATCATCCTAAGGCCCTTCTGAATTGTCCTGGGTTTACGAACCTCTAGAAAATCTTGTAAAAATGGATTGAGCTTCTGCAAGAGGGTGTCCAGCATGTCTGCATCAGAGGCATTTGGATCCCACAACCGATACAGCCTAGCTGTTTCCAGGGCGAAAGAAACAGGGCTATCGTTTGCACGATGCCGCCTGGAAAACATCTTCTGAGTAATGCCCGCTTTATTAAGGCCGTAAGGAAAAACCTCGAGAAAGTCGGCTCGAAATTGAGCATAAGAGGTTTCCTGTTTTATTGTACGCAATTGCCGGTACCAAGTTTTAGCTGCATCTTTCATGCAGGTTCCGGCAATCTGAATTTGGCAATCTTCCGGGATACTGTAGTGGTCGAAATGGTCCTCAATATCTTCCAGGAATTTTAGAGAACCACTCGTACCATTGAAAATAACTTAGCCGGCCTGAGGTACATAGTGGGAAAAAATTTTACTCCGCCGGGTCGTAGAGGTTGGTGTATAAGTTTGCTCCCGTCTGAGCTCCCTATGCATATCTGGAGTGACATTGGCATTCAAATTTGGGATTGAACTGCCGGGTACATGGTATACAAGCTCATTGAAGTCATCAAGTGAAAGATTGGAGCCACAGGCTTCATAAAGCTGCTGACGTCTGATTTTGTTCATAGATGCCGGCAAGGCCATACTACATGCCTGCTCGAATGTGGTATTATATTGCACTTCTTACTGCGTCATAATGATAGTTTGCTACCAAAAAAAGGGTGTGGCCATAGGAAAGTTCGGGCGCCAATATAACGTAATTTGTCTTGTAGCTGTAACTTAGTCCTTACGTCAGTAATTACGTTATGTGTGCTAAAGTCAATGTAATATTAACAGGTACAATATTAACCATATTACATGTAATATTAACCATACACATTACAAGAAAGAGGTCAATTGTAATACGTACAAATACGTTTATTTTGCTTACATGGTTCGTACTCCGATACTCAATACAGTATCAGTGATTTAACATTCAATCGTAGTATAACAGTACGTCTATCATGAATAACATCAATCCCTTTAAACAACCACTGCATTGCCTTTTTATCTATCGTTCTTATCCGGTCACACATACGTCACTTGTTCCGACCTCCGTGTTGCCAACATCATTCTCGTTTGAAGGAAAAGACATAACGTTAAGGTTTGAAAATGTCTTAGAGAACGAACTCAAATTTACATAGAAAAAAAAACTCAAAAGGAAAGTTAAAGTAAAAATACGTTACAAAGGCCACCGTCTCACTATGTATATGGTTGTCAGTTTTTTTGTTCGACAACGACCTCCCCACCTCTCTTCTTTCTGTTAGTCCCTCCCTTTATTTCTTGATCTCCAGAATTTTCTCGTAGTTCTTTTTATTTCGTTCAACAAACTGTATCTTGGTCTAACTCTGTTCTGGTATTCCAGTTCAGGGTTCCAAAGAGTTCTCCTACAGGATCATCTCCAGCTTGTCTTTGAGTTAAGTGACCTGCCCATTTCCACTTCTTTACTTTTATTTGCATTTGTGCATAACCTGTTTTAATGTGTTTTACGGCTTTAAGGAAAGATTCATATCTTATCCAGGTGTTTCTTATTCTCTCCTTCAAAGTTATACCTGGTATTATTCCTTCGATGATTCTTTGTGTAACTTTAAATTTTCCGGATGGTTTTTCATTTACTGCCTATGTCTTTCCAGGATTTCCAGGATATATTTAGATTCTAAACATTACTGTTTCAAACATTCCTTTTGATTCGTTTGTTGTAACCACAATCTCAGTTTTATGCATATTTTTCGATTTCTCTGATGACATTTTTTTCTTTAAAGCCGTAAAATCGGATGAAGAAACTGCTGCTTTTCAGACGTTGAGAAAAAACAAAACAAAAAAAAAGCTTAAAATTCCTTTAGTATTCTGAATTTGAGACAGTAATCAAAAGATGTGCTCACTACTTCCGAGAATTCGCTGGCGTCGTTCTTATTATCAAACTATCAAACTGTAGCCCTTGGTATCTATATAAAAGTGGTTTTACTAAGGAACGTTATTTCGCTAGAATAAACAATTTAGAACCTAGACTGTATGGTAAAAACGTGATTGTTTTATTCAGCAAACACAAAGGGAGAGAGATAGAGCGAGATAGAGAGAGACTGAGACTGAAAGTCCTTCGCCGCCCCAGTGGCGCAGTGGTCTAAGGGATGGCTTCTGATCATTAGTCCGAAAGGGGTCCGGGTTCGAATCCCGGTAAGGCATGGATCTCTCCCTTCCCCGGAACCAGTAGCCCTAAATTAGGGACGGGCGACTGCTTATAGCCCATTGAGTAACTCACGGTGGTCGTTAAACCTTAAATAAAAAAGAAAGAAAGAAAAAAGTCCTCCTGCGAATATAATAGTTATCAGCTTTTGTTTGTTTTGCAGCTGAATCGAAACATTAGACTCGTTTAATAATAAATAAAAACACAGCCCTGTAAACAAGTTATTTTTTTATTCATAATTGCAGTTGGTCCAGCACAATTACTGTACAAAAGGGCAAGCCAGATGTCTCCATTACGAACGTGATGGGAAAGTTAAGACCTCGATGTGTCGTCACCCACATTGCCCAAAGCACGAAAGGAATTTTCTTTCCCTGCTCAGGCCAGTTGCTGTACTATTCGCGTTTTTCTTCTTTCCTTGCTTTCTTTTCTTTCTTTCCTTTTTTTTTTTTCATATGACTTTTTTTTCCTGGAACCAGTTCATTCTTTGCAAAGAGTGTGCATATGTTGCCCATGTTGAAGTCCTGAAAATCGTATAAATATTCATTAGTTAGTGCTCGTTACATGATTCTTCGTCCCAGTGGTCATAAATTGCTTAATCCATAGTGTATGTCTTTCTTTTACACGATAAAGAACCAGTGGTCGCTGAAAAGCACACAAACTGGTCGTCATATTTAGAAATACCTTCTTGTTATTTACGTGTACACTGAAGAGCAATTGAATTAGAGACAGCTGGCGTTATGCAAATGTGGCGCTGTGGGCGGCCCTGTAAACGGAAACGACATGACGTATGCAGCGATCCGACAATATAAGGAGTGATGCGACGGGAATCAGTAAAAGTCGGACGCAGTATGGGTACGACGAAGGATCTAAGCGCATTTGATCGTGGGCAAATTGTCGGGGCCCGACGAATGGGTCACTCCATCTCGGAAGTCGTGCAGGCACTGGGATTTTCACGAGATACTGTGTCACGGGTGCACCGTGAGTACATCGAATCCGGTAAAACCATCCCTGCGAGGGCCAACTGCCGTGGACAACAGCGTGTGGATGAGCGGGGTCATCGCCGGCTAGCTCGCATTGTAACAGCGGATGGACGGGCCACAGTGCAAGAAATCACTCGGCAATTTAACGCTGGTGCAGAAAAACGTGTAAGCAGCCACACCATTCAGAACCATCTCCTCGCTATGGGGTACAGAAGCCATCGTCCCACGAGGATACCGCTGCTGACCGCACATCACAGGGTGCAAAGATTAGCATGGGCGCGGGAACATCGCCACTGGACCCTAGACATGTGGGAAAATGTTGCCTAGACTGATGAGTAGAGATTCACGTTGGTACATGCGGATGGCAGGATACGAGTACGGCGCAAACCACATGAAGCGATGGATCCTTCTTGCCAGCAGGGTACTCTTCAAGCTGGTGGGGGTGGCATTCTCGTCTGGGGACTGTTTATGTGGACTGAAATGGAACCCCTGGTATGTGTGACGTCGTCCCTCACAGGTCAACATTATCGGGATATCCTGGACGACCATTTGTTCCCGTTTGTGCGTCTTCAACATCCCACTGGGGACCTCATCCTGCAACAAGACAATGCACCGTGCCATCGCTCCCGAATTGTATCCGAATAGTTGGATGGACACTCCACCGACGTGACCTTGCTTTCTTAGCAAGCTAAGTCACCTGACCTCAATCGCATCGAGCACATTTGGGATGCCATCGAGAGAGGCTCTGACCCCCTTCATAAAATCTTCGTGAACTGTGGGTGCTTGTTCAGGGGTCGTGGATCCGTATGGCTTCCCAACGCTTCCGGTGTCTTGTCGAGTCCATGCCGAGACGAATCGCCGCCGTCATCTGGGCGAAAGGTGGTGCTATACGTTACTAGACAGGTATCTCTAATTAAATTGCTCTTCAGTGTATATTGAGAATATCTGCAGCCCTTATTTACGTGTATATGGAGACAGTGGCGTAGCCAGAGGGGAGGGGTTGAACCCCTCCCTTGAGGGGAGACTGAGCTCGAATTTAAAGCGATATGTACGTGTATACGAGGCTTTCAGCAATGAACCAAACCCATGAACCGCCCCCCTTAAGAAATTTCTCGCTACGTCACTGTGTGGAGAATATCTTAAATTTATTACTTGCTTTCGAAGCAGCGCGAGGAGAAGCAGAGGCGTAACTAGGCATGTATGCGCCCGGGACAAACCACAAAATATTGCGTCTCCATGTGTCTTCGTGCAGCATATATTACGCATATATATATATATATATGTATATATGCATATATTACGCATAGATATATATATATATATATATATGGGCGCATTACTAATTTAGTAGTTATATATATGCATTGCTAATTTAGTAGTTACATATTACTAATTTAATGTAATAATTATACATGTGTATAACTATTAAAATAGTAATATACAACTATTACATTAAAGTAATAATATACAAATATATATTAAATTAGTACTATATATATACATATATAGTAATGCCGTGTAGTGTATACTTTTACACACATACACGAGCATGTATTGATCGACAAAACAAAGCTAACGTCATGCTCCAATACTATTTCTATGCGGGAGGCACAATCATCTGCTTTGGGGTTCAGATCTTCGGTACCGCATCAATCGGGCCGAATGTAGCTGGCAATCGTGGCTCGCAGGCACATTAATGATCGAATAAGTCCCAGAGACACTTCAACAATATGAGCGATACACTTATCTTATCCATCCAATTGAAAAAAAGGAGACATCCTTATCCATCCAACTAAAGTAAAACCCCTGACTCCATTGTTGTCGACAAAAACCGTGCTTCTTCAGTTGAACGGGCTAGAGAACCGCGCCTTCATTTCTGAATGTGAAAAGTTAGCATCCACTGAACTTTTTGAAGAAGAAATTCGAATTTTAAGTGCACATGAAACTGCTGTAAAATTTTAAATTCCAGTTTTAATTGCAAGAAGTGATTTTTGCGCTCTCTCTTGAACTGCGCCCGCGGCGCCGCCCCTTCTGCCCCACCCTAGTTACGCCTCTGAGGAGAAAGCATACACGTATATCTCCGGTATGTCTCCGAAGTGAAGAAATTAGAACTTATAAAAAGGTCACCAGTAGTGTACCAAAACAACTCGAGGCTCCCCCACAAAACAAAATCTTCCGAGGCCCTTTTGTGAAAATCTGTTAGCTTTCAATAACTAATTTATTTTAATTTCATACTATTAATTAGGTTTTATAGGCGTTTTAATAATAAAAATTTTTTGAAACATACAGGTTGCAAAACTAAAATTACTGCACTTTATTGCGTGTAACAGAAAAAATCACGTGGCGATTAAAATGATTGCCCTTATTTTATACCAATAGAAAGTGCTGCAAAACAATTACGCCAAAGTTAATGATGTCATGCAAATTTTATTATTTTAGAAAACTAAGGGCAGCCTCTTTAAAATTCCTCATGAACCCACACAAAGCACGTAACTGCCGTGTGTCAATGTCTAATGACCGTTTCTGATTTACACGAAACTGTAGAAATAAGTAAGCAAATAAATAAGTAACAATTAAGAACTGCAGCACAAACCAATAAAACTATTGATGCATAATTTTGGGGGTGTTTAAATCAATTAGCCAAGAGGTGGGGACGAAAACTCCGCTTATACGTAGTTAGATGTAAATAAAATAAAGTACAACGGCCGTTCCATAAAAACTGAGAGTAAAATCCCACAAAATGAAGAAATATACGTACAGCAAAATATATACTGTATTATTCTTTCTCAAAGCATCTTCTCTCGGATGATATGCAACGGTCCCATCGTTCAGTCCACTTTTCAAAGCACGTGGCCAAGGCATTTTGTGGAAGCTGCTTTAGCGACCCCTGTACAGCTTGAATAATGTCAGCATCAGTGTTGAATGTTGAGCCCCGGAACTTCTCCTTTATTGTTGGAAACAACCAGAAATTTTACGGGGCGAGGTCGGAACTGTAGGCAGACTGTGGCATGATTTTAATACTGCACTTCGTAACAAACTGTTGAACACAAGCAGCCCCATGTGGGTTATCATAGTGTATGGTCCACTTGCCCACTAGTTCCGGTCGCTTAATCGATATGTGCCGTCCCAGACGCTTCAAGACTGAAATACACACTACACAGTCGAGTCACATTATTGTGACCACCTCCTACCTTTGACGTCAACAGCGCGTAGCCAATAAAAGAAGACACGTGTCGTTAGCTGGCGTGGAGGGTATATAAAATGTGCTGTAGGCATTCTGAAAACATAGGGCCGCTTGGTGGCCTAGTGGTCAGCGTTCGTGACTGCCATGGAGATAACCTCAGATTCGATCCTTGGCAGGTACGAACGTTCGAACCACTAAATACTCGCCGTGCGTCGGATGGGCACGTCAAGTCGTCGGACCCCGGGTATTGGCCCCCGGTAATAAATAAGGGCGTCTTACTTCCCCTTTCTACCTCGCTTCCGTGTCACTTTCCTATCGTGCACTCTAGCCCAAATCCCCTAGCTTTCTATTTCTAAGGGTTGTTTAAGACCTGGGGTCAGACACTCCCTTCCTAAAACCCTCTACATATGATCTGATCTGATCTGAAAACATATTGCCGCGGGTGGCCTAGTGGGCAACGTTCGTGACTGCCACGGAAAGGACCTCAGGTTCGATCCCAAGCAGGTACGAACGCTCGATCCACCAAATATCCGCCGTGCATCGGATGGGCACGTTAAGTCGTCGGACCCCGGGTGCTGGCCCCCCGGTAATAAATAAGGGAGTCTTCCTCCCCCTTTCTACTTCGCTTCCGTGTCCCTTTCCTATCGGGCACTCTAGCCCAAATCTCCTAGCTTCCTATTTCTAAGGGCTGTTTAAGACCTGGGGTCAGACACTACCTTTCTAAAATCCTTTACATAGGATCTGATCTGAAAACATACCACTCGCCCTGTTAAGGGTATAAAATGAGTGATTTATCAGATTTGAAAAAAGGGGTGATTATCTGCTTTTGGGCCAAGGGTGGCAGTACTTCTGAAACAGCGCAGTTTGTGAACTGTTCGCGTGCTTTTGTGGTTAAAGTATATCGTGATTGGAGAAATCGCACCATTGCGAATAAGCGATGTGGAAACTGCGGAGCACCATGTGCCATTGATGTGAGAGGTGAGCGTCTGTTTGGAAGGTGCCTGATGGCCGATAGACACGCTACAGTGGAGCCACTCACTGGCCGAATGAACCAGGGGGCTACCGGAAGTGTGCCTAAAACGACAATTCAGCGAACCCTGCTGCGTATGGGGCTCCGATGCAGACGGATGGTCACTGCACCTATGCTAACGAATTTGCATCGGCAGAGAAGGCCTATATTTGCACGGCAGTATTGGAATTGGACCTCCGCTGATTGGGAAAGGATTGCCTTCTCCGATGAGTCACGTTTTCTGCTTCATCGAACGGATGGGCGTTGGCGTATAAGGCGAGAAACATTGGAGAACAAACACTCTTCAACCATTGCTGGAAGAACACAAGTTGGTGGGGCAGCGTTATAGCCTGAGGAATGTTTTCGTAGCATTCTCTGGGTCCACTCATTCCTGTGAAAGGCACTATGGACCGAATTCGTTATGAATCCATCCTTTGAGACCACGTATACCCATACATGCTGATTGTCTTCCCTGGGGTGGATGAGATCGTATGCGACGTGTCACACAGCTAGAAATGTCCAAGAGTGGTTGGAAGAGCACGATAAAGACTTCAAAGTACTTCCCTGGCCCCCTATTTCCCCACACTTAAACCCAATTGAGCATCTGTGGGACAACCTCGATCGTGCTGTTCGCTCTATGGATCCTCCACCACGCACCCTCCAACAGCTATCGGATGCACTACAGTCAGCATAGCTACACATACCTGTGAACCCCTTCCAGCACCTTATTGAGTTACTCCCAGTCGGTCTAGCTGCTTTCCGCGCTGCACACGGTGATTACTGTGGATATTAGATGGTGGTCACAATAATGTGACTCGACCGTGTATAATACTCAGCGGTGACAGAAGTTTGTATAGAAACGGCATTCTGGTAGACTACACCTTTATGATCAAAGAAAATTATCATCATCACCTTCGCAGCTGATTTGGTTTAGCGGACTTTTCTCGGAGGAGGCGAGCCTGTGTGTTTCCAGACACTCGTTGCACGGTTCGTGATTGGGTCGAAATAGTGGACCCATAGTGATGAGAGAACAACTGTTAGCCAGAGTTGAGGTGTTTCATCGGCAGTTTTTACTGTGTTCAGAAAGTTTGGATCCTTTGCAATAATTTGCTTCCACTCATGACACACCTGAACTCTGGCTAACAATTGTTCTCTCGTCCGGTGATGAGATACCCATTTGGAATTCACACTACGCAGCAGTAATTTGTCGCGTAGAATGCGGAATGCCGACGTTTTTGTAATATTAATTGACGCCGCTGTGTCTTCACACGTCATTCGTCGATCTTCTTGCAGGATTGCCCAAATAGTGTTAACAATACGCTCCGTAACAACACTTTCAGGTTGACTAGGCCTAGGAGCAAGTTCTTCCGACAAACGCCCTTTTTTTGAAATCATGGTGCTATCTCAAAATCGTTGACTCACCCAAACCTTTATCTTTGTAAGCTTTTTTCATTAAATCAACTGTTTCTGGAACCGTTTTACCCAAACGATAGCAGAATTTTATAGTAGAACGCATTTAACTTCTTAACTCTGAATGACTCACCTCCATAGCTGTATGGCGAAATGCAGACGTACCATAAACAACTGCGCAATAACAAAACTAGAATAATAACTGTTGACATAGATACTTTCTTAATTCAGTTAGTCGTCTGCGTGGTTATTTTCCTCCTTCGCACTGTTACCAACTCAAGACAAATAACTTTCAGTTTTTATGGAACGGCCTTTGTATATGCTGGCATTAATTGGACAACTTATGTGTTTGTATATAAGGGAAGATTAATTGCAAAGTTAACTGCGGGCATGGAGAATCAGGAAGAATATTAGTGGTTCAGAAAAAAGAAAAAAAAAAGATATAGATAGGCAGAGTCTCCCGTTGAGCTAGACCACTTGAAGGGAGAGATTTCGAAGAGCACACGCATAAGACAGCGGAGTCAGGAGGAAAGGAAGAGGGGGGGGCTAAACGCCCTTTTGCACTCTATAAGGTTCCGAGCGAGTGCCGACACTCTGCCCAGAAGTTCTCTCTTTGGTGAACCGCGAGAGGAACCAGGAAACGCAGCGCGGATGATGTAAACGGCATCCTTTCGAAAGGACATTATTCCGTCCTGACTCCCTCATCTCCTCATACCCAAGTAAAAATACTTGGGTATGAGGAGATGAGGGAGTCAGGACGGAATATACAGATATTTCGCTTGAAATGGTCGAGCACCCAAAATACGAAAATCGGCAAAGGCATGCTAATGGGTTACATGTGTCAGTAAAAAGCCTTTTGCCATAAATTTGGCACGTGTAAAAATATCGGGCACACCTAAAACACGGGCAAGAAAAGCAGAGTAGTCCCGATTTAGTAATGGAAGAGAAAAAGTCCTTCCTAAAGAGAAGCCGTGTGGCTTGGGGCTCGGAGGCTGCTGAATTCGAATAGCTGAGCGGTCTTTGTACTGGCGAAGTACTGGGGAGATCTGAAATATCGGATCAAGACCGGAAAAGTTCTACGGTTTGAGCTCAAATGAACCAGGACATACTTAGCTAAAGAAAAGGGATGTCAGCGTACCTCTGCGTAGAATGACAGAAAGTATCGCCTCTTTGCGACAAAGTAAGGGTTGAGAGCTAATCTTCTGTATACCAGCGTAGGTATACGATTACTGGATCCCCAAGGCTAAATCCTGCCAGAATGACGAAGAATCGAAAGCGAAACCTGAGACGGAGTTGACAGAAGAACGAATAGTGCGCTACGGCAGGACCTGGATCACCAGCTACGACAATCTGCGTCTAAAGAACAGAGAGAGAGAGAGAGAGAGAGGGAGACTCCTCCTCCCCTCCTCCATCGGCGAAAAGGAGGAGACGACAGCCTTGCTTAGAGTGAGGATCGAAAATTCGATGACTGCACTCACCTCAGTGAAACAGCTACGTCCATAGTGTGTGTGCTTCCTCTTGTAAAAACAAGTCACCCATCGTTGTGTCTTCTGCTGCGTGTATGTGTGTGTTCACAGTGAGAGCTAGGCGCTGACTGGGCCGCCGTACTCTTTTTTTTTTTTTTTTTCTAAGCAGTGGCCCGTCCCTAATTTAGGGTCACTGATTCCAGGGAAGGGAGAGAGCCAGTGCCGTAAGACAAACACAACATCCATGCCTCACCGGGATTCGAACCCGGACCCCTTCCGGACGAATGATCAGAGTTAATCGCTTAGACCACTGCGCCACCGGGGCGGCCGGCCGTACTCTGGGCCGGTAGGCCCCATAGTAATTGAAAAAGATATTCGTATATATATATTGGGCTTCACCATGCTTATGAAAGAAAATTATGCTATGCTAAAAAGACACAATTTGTTTACCTAAAAAGACGCCTTTGAAAAAAAAAAAGACCTAGTTGCCAAATGGTCTGTAAGCTAAACACTTTTTTATGCAATCCCCACCCCTGACTTTCTAAGTTAAACTCCGTCCATTTTGACTTATTTTCTGTGTCGCACCCGGCATTCGCTAATTGCAGTTGAATAGCCCTGAAATAAAACAAGTGTTTTCCGCTGGTGCATATTCCTGGATGTTCTGCAGGCGCACTTATTCTGACAGCGGTATTCGAGGAGTAATAGTAATCACATCAAACAGGCATGCTGCTTTTCAAACTCACATGACAAAATAAAACTTTGTTCGCTGGCGTTACCACGCAAGTAAATTAAGCAATGCCGCGAGGCGCGAGGTGAAAACTAGGAAGTGTTTTTTCCTACTACGACATTGGAAGATTGTCAGGGATCATCAGGCAATTAGAAATAACATTTATTTTAACATTTCTGTGTGGCTTTATTTATTAATTCTTTAAAGATTTTTCCATTGATTTACTGAGTATGTATATTCGAACTACCAGTTCGGATAACTGGTCACACGGGAAACTGAACACATGCAATTTGAAAGCCATGAAGTTGCTCAGTATAAAAAAAAATTAGGGTTGTTATATTTCTCCCTACATGAGTAATTGTGCATAAAAATATCTTTTTCCTACCTTATAATATTTACGACATTTTTGTGATTTTCAAAGCTAACAACTGGCCACAAATGCATTAGAGGGCTGCAGAAAAGTTTTATTAACCCGTTACTTCCACAAAGTATGGACTTTGGATGATGAGTTGCTCTCTGATCCTCAATACCGTCACCATATTCAACTGCTCATCAATCAAGAACTTACTCAACTTCCGCATTTCGCTATTGGTTACAGACAAAATCGCAACTCATTCTGTTCACTAAACAGTACTCATTTGAAAAACGTACTCAACAGTTGATGAACATTGACACCCTTCGGAATATTCTTTCAGTTATCGACATTTCATCCCCGATGTTTCCTGTATACAAGGCAGAGTTGCACGCCTTCCTGGAACCGCTTGCGCGTCAAGCTCTTCTCAGGCTCAAGATGGCTCCGGTTAGCACTAACTTATCCGAGATGATGCCCACTTCGCCAGCCTCTTGTCTCTTTACAACACCTATGCTGCTACTTCCTGCGCTTGCCTGAACGTATCAAAAAGCACAGGACTTTGGTGTGGTGCGTGGAAATCAGAGACTGATTCTCCTTGGGGGGCTCAATGCTCTGTAGATGCGTAAAAACTTATTGTAGTATTTATTGGAAAATCTATCTTTGTTCCGCCGCTACCTGGAGGCCTCTTGATAGGCGTTTCTCTCACACCGCAGTGTACCTGTCACGCTTTTAATTTTGCTCATCTTACAGAGACCGAGCCATCATCGCTAATACTTATATCCTTCCATTGGTTCCGCATGCATGGCTAGCTCGTCCACCCACTACCTACATGCAAGCAGCCACAACCTCTGCTATGCTCAGAGTACTCTGGTCTTCAACGCACTGGATTGCTTCACCTGTTCTGACTCCTGCGCTCGGCGGCCTTAATTTGATCAGTGTCGAACATCGCTATCAAGTCTCTCGTATCATCAATTTCCTGTGGTCAGTTTTCAGGGCTCCGTCATCCGTTTCTAGACTCCTTTTAGATGTACTAACTTCTCACTGCAATCCTCATCTCACCTCCCATCTTTTCTTCAAGATGGATTATCTTCCCTCTCCCCCTCTCCGGTTTCCCCCGTTTACCAAGAAGCCTTCCGCTTTCTCCGCGCTCTTCCTCTCTCTCTCTCTCTCCAATCCCCGCTTACTACGCTTGATCTTCTTTCTGAGCCTCTCTTCTTCTCTTCCTGTCTTTATCCTTCCGCCTCGGCTGACATTGACACCCTTCGGAATATTCCCCGCCTGGCTGCACGCTGGTGTGGCCTCTGTCTCGCAACTCGTTCATCCTTTTCTCTCCTGGAAGTCTGTTTCTGAACTTTTTCCCTCCCTGCCGATCTCTCCGGAACTCTCTGATAACCTTCTCGCTCTCCAAACAGCTCTCGCCACTTTGTACCCTTCCCTTGTGGGACCCACGGGCCTTCTTTCCGTATCTTCCGCTGCTTTACCTCTCCTTTTCTTCCTCCCTGTTTCCGGTAACCTTCTTCCGCTTCATGCCCTTTCCACTCGCTCTCTTTACCGCTCTCTTCGCTTTGCCTCTGTCACTCCCTGTCCTATCACTTCTGTTGAAGAGGGGCAGAAAAGACAGAGACGAGATCGGAGGGGGAGACAAGATCAGGAAAAAGCAAAAGTGCAGCAAGCAGGGAGTCATAGACCAAACGGGCGGAGGGGGACGAGAGAATAGCAGGGGAGAGACCAGAGAAAGGGCGCCAGGATAGAACCGAGTTAGTGAGGTCTTGTACGGTTACTACACCGGTTCGAAACCAGGAGGGGAATGAAAAGCAGGGGAGATGGGGGTGAACAAGAGAGTTGAAAAAGAGAGGCTTAGAAAGAAGCTCTAGAGTTGAAGAGGGTGGGGAGCGAATGAGGAGGGAGCGAATGTGAGTGAGGGCTTCAGAATATGCAGGCGAGAGTTTGGAGGGTGGAAAGAACAGCAATCCATGAGAACCAAAGAAAGAAAGGAAAAATGTGGGTTACGCATGGAGGCAAGAACGTCACGTACCTGAACTGCAGAAGCCACCGGAGCCGTGAAAAGGTTAATGAAGTTGATCACTCGGCTTGCTTTGTAGCACAGCTGGACATCAGGTAGGCCAGCACCACCATAGGAGGGGGAGCACAGAGCTTGGTGACGTTAATCCAGTGATGACACGCCCACATTACTCGAGTAAGGCAGTGTGTAACCTCCTGGAGACACAAAAGCGGGGTCGTAGATGCAATCCAAGAATGCTTGCAGATGGACAGAAGGTATGTCCTGGTGAGATTTGCAATCTGGTAGTAGGACGTACAGAACTGCGCACGACACCAGTACGCAGCTGTGCGGAGGGGACGAGGATGGAGTTCCGTGCAAGTTACACCGGATGTATCTTGTGGTGCGCCTAAGTGCACACACAGGAAGCGTTGGGTAGTGGATGACCATGTGGCCCCCCATGGAGCATCCATGCGATTGGACCACGCCCGCACCACAATCCGGTGCTCTTAGCCGTATTCAGTTCAGCTGCAGAACATGAAGCATATGCGGAGAACAAGTTTCGAATGCAGACGGTAATGTCATCTGCACAGGCAGAGTAAATGACTGAGTGATGCCATGTGCTGGCAACTGGTGGTGAAAGTTATGCCAGGAGAGATGTTTGCAGAGAGCGTAGAAAGGGCTTGACGGCAATCGCAAACAGTTGACCAGATAGGAGGTAGCTCTGACGAACTCCCCGCTTGAAGGGAACAGGTGCTGTGAGAAAAGATGCCGTCTTGACATGGAAAACGGCGTCCCGGTAGAGGAAGAGAAGAACGGAGACAAAATGTGGAGGAAAGCCAAAGTGCAGCAAGGTTTGTGTTAAATAGGCGTGTGAAATATTATCGAAAACGGAACGGAGGTCTAAGGAAAGGAGAGCAAGAGGTTCAGAATGAGTCTTGGCAAGATGAATGACATCGCGAAGAAGTTGAACATTGGAGGAAAGAGAACGGCCAGGAACAGTATAGGTTTGAGAGTCAGCAAGGATGTGAGGAAGGACAGAGTTTAGTCGACGGGAAAGAAGCTTAGTAAAGAGTTTATAATTCTGATTGAGAAGAGAAATCGGGCGCCAATTTCCCAAGTCAAGAGGGTCACCCTTCTTGGGAAATAGGACCACATGCGCGTCTGTGAAACTCCTCGGCAGCGGGAGAGCAGTTAAATGCAGCAGAAAACGCGGAGAGGAGAAAAGGCAACAGAAGAGGCAAGATCGCACGATAAGACGGAAAAGAGAGGCCGTCCGGACCCGGAGCGGCGTGGAGGTTAAGGGAAGAGAAGGTGTCGGACACCTCCGTGGATGTGGGTGAGGGAGACAGGGTGTGAGCAAGATGAGACGGAACTTGAGGCTGGTTGTTGAGAAGATGGGAGAGAGCAGAATGAGAAGGGAGAGGACTTTCACTTAACTTGGGGGTATAGAACTGTCGAACTTGAGAGCAAATCGCTGCCGAATCAGATGTGATTTCGCCAGAGGGGAGCCGAAGATGACGAAGCGAGGTAGAAGACTTGTGTGCAGATTCCATTGATGTTAGAAAATCATAGGTGTATTCCTCTGGATTGAGATGTTTAATATGCAGACGTAAAAGTGCCTGCTGCGCTAGAAGTTTCAGCAAAGCCTGGAGCTCCACCTGATATGCTGGAAACAGCGGATCCGACAACCCAATCAGTGCGAGCATCTGCCTGGCGTGATCGAGGCGCATCTGACTGGAAGTCATCATGGTGAAGGCAAGTTGCTTGATATGTAAGAGGAGCTGATGCTTGATTTGAAACTAATACGTCAAGGCACAGGGTGCAGAATGCAACCCTGCGCGACGAGCAGCAAGGAAAGAACGGACAGAGGCACAAAAGTCCGGATCGGTGAGGAGATTGGAATCAAACGTCGACTGACGTACCGTCCGAGGGAGTGACGCCGCAGCAAACACTGTGAGGGTGACCGTTCAGTGGTCTGAGGAAGCAGTAGGTTGATGTCGCAACTCGGTAATAGACGCAAAAAGTGGTGTGGAAACGCAGACCCGATCTAGGCGTGCAGTCGATGGAAGCTGACTCCCAGACGAGCGTCACGTGTGTGAGGTCTCTTGTGGATGTAGGCGCCTATAAGCATCGGTGAGGGAGAAATTAGCAACATGGTCATGGAGTAGTGCGACGAGATCCGTACGACGCTCTCGTGACGAAGGAGAGAGATCCAGTGCTGTGTCAAGGGTACAATTGAAGTCTCCGTCCAAGAGCACACGATCCGAAGGCGAGACTTCAGAGAGAGCTTGAAGGAGTTTGGTGAACAAGATGGATAAATGAATAGAGGTGCACGGAATATACACGTTAAAGATGTAAAATCGAGCTCCGCCAACTGTGAAGAAGACTTGCTGGAGTAAATCCCGGCATAAGTTCCGCACTGATAGTGCAGTGAGGGTGAATCGGAACTGTTGATGTATTCCAATAGCAAGCCCACCATGAGATGAATAGCGAAATGCATGATGGAACACATAATCGCCAGAACGCCAGCGATTAAACAGAGTAGAGGAATGGCAGTTTGCTTCTCGCAATAGCAGCAGATCGGTCCCGACGGGCGAGAGGTCTTCCATTACAAGAGCATTCGCTAGGGTGCTAGGGAACCCTCTGCAATTAAGGGTCATGGCCTTGAATGTACTGGTCAATCGTTGACCGGAGGGGTCGCGGATCACCTTTCAGGAGTTGTTTCAATCGGTTTACGCAGCCAAGGGTCCATGACTGGTGCACGGGGTAATGTACAAACCCACGAAGGTACTTAGCAATGCATCCGGCTTGCAGGAGCAGCGCGGAAAGAATGTCTTCGTGCTCTCGGAGGTAGTCATACGTAGACTCCAGGTTCGTGGTGTGGGTGCAAAACTGATAGCAATCTCCAAGATTGAGAGGTTCCGACGGAGCATCACATTTGGAAAGTACACTAGGAAATACCTCAAACGGAGGCGGAGATCCATCATCATCAGTGTCCCTTTCAATTTCGATGGCGGTGGAGAGGGAAAAAGATCTCCAGAAGATTGGGTAGCATGGAACGGTCGCCCATCCGCAGGGAGATGCTTCTTCTTCTTCTTCTTACGACGGGTACCGGTACGAGTACCAGAAATGCGTTTTCCAGGGAGCGACAATGCTCGGGAAGTAGACGCAGAGTCAGAGGAGGGATCGGCGCCGCCGTCACACTCGGAGACACCAACAATGAAGACTGATGGGAAACCAGCGGCGAGGTCTCCCGATGTTTTTTTTTTTTTTTTTTTTTTTTTTTTAATTGGAGGTTTTACGACCACCGTGAGCAACTCAATGGGCTATAAGCAGTCGCCCGTCCCTAATTTAGGGTCACTGGTTCCAGGGAAGGGAGAGAGCCAGTGCCGTAAGACAAACACAACATCCATGCCTCACCGGGATTCGAACCCGGACCCCTTTCGGACGAATAATCAGAGGCCATCGCTTAGACCACTGCGCCACCGGGGCGGCTCTCCCGATGTTGCCACGTGATAAAAGAAATAGGTGAGGCGAGCACTGAAGTGTGGGAGGTGAGGTCAGCATCAAAAGACGCTCGTTGATGAGAGGCTTTAGATATACTTTTCGAAAAACTCGGCCCAGGGGCAGTTGGCACACTAGAAGACGGTGCAGTTCGAGAGCGAGATGTTGCAGGAGGCTGCTTAGAGGCGGGAGGCGCTCTAGAAGCCGTGGGAGCTGGATACTAGTTGTTGTGGCAACGAGCACACTAATGTCTAAGTTTGCAATTAGCACAGTGTTCTGATGTCAGCATGTCAATCCTGTAGGAGAACTGCCCACATCGGACAGTCAGGATCCGTGGTAACTTACAGAGATGCTCCTCTGATGGAAAAATGAGTCGAACACTCCCGCGAAAACTACGAACATTCTTATTTGCAGGATTCTTGGGCGCAGCTGAATGTGTGATAACAGGACCAACAATCTACATATCATCGCATCCGAGATTTCGAGAGGGGGGGGGTGCTAGGAGACCTGCACAGGGCGCCTGGCGATCGGTTCAGCTTCGACGTGATGATCTCCCAGGTCAAGACCAAAGTTTAGAAGCATATCTGCATGATCTTTGGATGTGAAATAAACAATCAACAATCACCGTCCGCGCCCGGCGGGTGAGGTGAATAATGGCTCCTGCGGGAAGAAAAGCAAGGAGCGTATCACAATAGACCTTCAACGGTGTATTCGGAAGAGCATCTAGGCACACTTCCAACTCGCGGGTGGAGTGAAGTTCATGCGCAGCCGGTGAGGAGTGCGAAACGTCCAATTGAAGTGAGTCACTATGCATCTGGACATGGGCATACGCAAGGGGGAGACGATTGCGTCGGTACGGACGCACCTGAGGTAACGCTAGAATAAGAGCGGGAAGGCATTCCTCCACTGGACGGCAGGGTTGAAGCGCTGGATGAAGAAGCTGACACAACGCTGTACAAGGCTCCCGAAGGCAGAGAAGCAACGCCCTTAGAGATATTCATTACGTCATCGGCAGCATCATAAGTGAGCGACGTAGCATCACCACCAAGAAGGGTGGAGCCAGAGAGTCGAAGAGGAAGAGCAATAGGCATCAGGAGGAGGACGATATTCCTCATCATTCAGGACGGACGCTGATTGGTTAGCTCCGTCAGAGATAAGGGTCGACGTAGAAGGAGAAGCTGTGACGAGAGTGGGAACGCCGCTCTTATCAGCAGTCGCCATCGCCGATGGCGAGGCCTAACTTAGTAAAAACGACCAACTGGTCGAGAAAATAAAATGCTGCTAGCTAACTGAAAAGAGTACTCACCGACTCGGAAGATGTCTTAAATGAAAGATACAACCTTCGTCTTGAAGGCACGCGCAAAATTATAACGACAGAGCACACAAAACACACTCAGTAGACGGCTAAACACGGAGCACAAACAGACACGCCTTACGTCCCATAAAGCAAGGACTGTTACGGCGTCGTTTGACGATAAATCCGTATTGTGCGTGGACTGGCCAGCACAGAGCCCTTATCTTAATCCATAAGAGAACTATGAGATAAATTAGAGCGCCGCATAAGTAGTTTGCAACCAAGGCCTACGCCGCCTCTGTGGCGCAATGGTCTAAGTGATGGCCTCTGATTATTCGTCCGAAAGGGATCCGGGTTCAAATCCCGTCAGGCATGGATGTTGAGTTTGTCTTACGGCACTGGCTCTCTCCCTTCCCTGGAACCAGGGACCCTAAATTAGGGACGGGTGACTGCTTTTAGCCCATTGAGTTGCTCACGGTGGTCGTTAAGCCTCCAATTAAAAAAAATGAAGGCCTACTACTAAGCAACAGTTAGTGGCAGCATTATGTACTGAATGGAAGCGCATACTTATCGCTGTGTTACAAAACCTTGTCGAAAGCATGTCTCGAAAAGTTAGTGCATGCATTAAGGCCAAAGGTGGACAGATACCGTGCTAGTGTATGTCAATAAATGCTATGTTGTGTTTCTTTTCTAGGTGTCCGGTGACTTTTGTCAATGTAGTGTATATACTTTTATGCATTGGTTTCAGATGGAAGAACTTCCCCTCAGGAGTGATATGCTAAATTGATAACAACGGGCTCTTACTGACAGCAGCATGAATGACGGTCGGGTGGGGGTGGGAGTTCAAGTCACATTTGCTGATCTCAGTAAAACTTTTCATTGCTGAACATGATGCGTTATTTGCTTAACGTTAAAAACAAAAAGCAAGGGTAATAATCAGTCAGGACATTGTTGATTATTAATATAACAGATTTAAACATCAAATCTGTTATATTCACTTACCATAAGTTCTGACTAACAGGGGCGGATCCAGGATTTTCGTGAGGTGGGGGCGCAAGTTTTGGGAATAACCGGGGAACTTTCTGATATTTTTCCTCAGAATGTGTGAAAAAATGTTCTTAGTATGTCTATAAATTCTTCCAACTAATTAAGGAAAGTAATATACTTTTAAGTAATACTTTCTTTCGCGAAAAATTATTCAATTTGTTATTAAAACATAACAAATCGAAGCTTTTCCTTGGTCCTGAAGGGAGGGCGCCCCTGCTGATTAATGCCCATGTAAACTGCTGATCATATCCATTTTCAATGAGTTTAACTCCCTGGTAACACTCTGCATGAAAATACTCTATTTGGATTTCACCGAAATCGTAAAGAAATTATCGGAACCATTTTGAAGAACTGGAAGGAAACAAGTCTTTCTCCTTCGTTCGAAATATTGATTCGGTTTAAATCGTTTTCAACAGGCTAAGTCCAGGGTCGGCCTGGCCCACCGGGATACCGGGACATATCCTTGTACGCCCTCCCTAGAAGTTTCCCTCAGCGTCCTCCGGCAAGAAAAAGCGTCAGACGAGCGAACATTCGCCAAGAATGGCGTCATTGAAGTGATGGTGAACGATGAGTCATGCCGCATGTGTCTCGAAAAGACATGTTCTTCCCAGTAACTTCTAAGACAAGGTTTCCGAATTTTACTGCGTTTTTGGAACGTCTTTTATGAAAAAAGATCGTGCTCAGTTTTCAGTTTGTCCGTCCGTCCGTCTGTAGACACGTCTGCAATAATCAGTCTGATTTGAAATATTCTTTTTGCATTGAGAAGCTTGAAATATACATGAATGATGATCCTTCATTTCGTTTTTTCTTTACGATGTACAATTTCGATGCTAGAGAGCGTAAATTCAGATGATGTCGAATTCAAATATACGTTTTATTCCACATATTTGTTTCTAAACATCAGATTGAAAAAATTATTTTATTTTTCGATTCCATTTATGTCGAAGAGTATTTTAGGAACAGTTACTTTTTCAAATTACACATAGATTTTCCTCTAGGGGACGTAAAAGTAAATTACGTTTTAACCGATATCTCTTCTTCTAAAATTCCGATTTGAAAAATGATTTCTTTAGTGGATACAGCTCCTGATGGAAAATCTGTTACATATAATTTCTGATTTTATAATACCTTGGCCACCAGGGGGTGTAAGTGTTAATTTTTGCTCCTGATGTATTTGCCATAAAATCTGAGCTTCTAAAATATCGATTGAAAAAATTATTTCGTGGACCTATACCACTCACGTCGATAAACCTTTTCGGAATATTTTCTTCTTAAAATATTCCATGGTTTCTCCGCCAGAGGGCGTAGATGCATATCTTATTTTTGTCAATATCTCTACTTCTAGGAGTCCGATTTGAAAAATTCCTTCTTTGTTGGATAGTGTTTCCAGTGTGACATGTTTTCATATAATTTCGAAATTTTCAAGTGAATCATAGACTTTTCGCTAGGAGGCGTAAAGGTAAATTGCGTTTCCCCCTGTATCTCTGCTTCTAAATCTCCGATTTGAAAAATTCTTTCTGCACCGTATACAGCTCCTGATGGGAAATATTTCGCACATAATTATTAATTTTTGTAAAAAATGGTTTGGCCACCAGGGGGCGTAAGTCTTAATTTCCGCTTCTGATGTATTTGCAGCAAAATATGAGCTTCTAAAATCTCGATTGAAAAAAGTCGTTTGTAGACTGATACTACTCATGTCGGCAAACCTTTTAGGAACATTTTCTTCTTAAAATAATGCATGGCTTCTACGCCAAGGGGCGTAGTTGTATATCTTATTTTTGTCAATATCTCTACTTCTAGGAGTTCGATTTGAAAAACTCCTTCTTTGTTGGATAGTGTTTCCCATGCGAAATGTTTTTCATATAAATTCAAAATTTTCAAGTAAATCATAGACTTTCTGCTAAGATTTAGGTAAATTGCGTTTTCTGCGTTATTTCTGCTTCTAAAACTTCGATTTGAGAAATTCTTCCTGTATCGCATACAACACCTGATGGAAAATATTTTTCATATAATTTCTAATGTTTGGTAAAGAATGGTTTGGCCACCAGGGGGCATAAGTGTTAATTTCTGCTTCTGATGTATTTGCAGCAAAATCTGGGCTCCTGAAAACTCGACTAAATTTTTTTTTTCTTGGAACGATACCGCTCATATTGAAAAACCTTTTGAGAATACCTTCTTCCTAAAATAATGCATGGTTTTCTCACCAGGGGGCATAAAGTCACATCTTATTTTTGTCGATATCTGTTTCTAAGAGTCCGATTTGAAAAATTGTTTCTGTGTTGGAGAGCGTTTCCGGTGCGAAATATTTCTCATATAAATTCATATTTTTCTTAACACACAAGTCTGTAACCAGAGGGCGTAAGCTCACGATTCAGTGAGCTTACGCTTTCTTAGAAACCCAATTGAAAAACTTCTTTCTTCTGTCAGATACTGTTGTTTTCCATACCGGTTCCATTGACTTTGAATAGCTTTGATTAATTTAATTTGCGTCAGAACGGATTCAAAAGACGTGCTTATTACACCCGAAAATTCGGTATCATCTTTCTTGTTAATTTATGTTATATGTACCTACCAATATGGTTTCATGAAAAAATTAAATTGTCATTAATATTTTGCGTCAATTGTAAAGTATTAATGTGTTATTGAGGTTTAATTTGAAAGAAACATTATTTTGAGTTTGAGTAATTTTCTTTTTCGCCCCCTGTGCATGCGTTTCTTTTTTACGATTTGTGTCTCAGTTGCAACTTGCAAAATTTGAATTTCATTGTTACTGTTGTTTAAAATTCAAATATTTTCAAGTTATCTAACGATTTCTTTCAGAACGTCTTCTTGTGAACAATGGACGATAAAAAGAGAATAAAGTGCGATCATGAGTACAGGAAAGAGAAGAAGGGCAAACAACTACATGATTCCGCAAAAGAGTTCTCAAAACTTACCCGATTTTACCCCAAACAAAAATCTACAAGTCATACTGGTCAGGCAGAGAGTTTAAGTTCACATGAAGTTTCACTTCCAGTATCAGATTCAGTGGATTATTTTGACATTGAAAGACAATCCACTAGCCAAGAAAACTTCTCTGAATCAACATCTGTTGATCGAATTCTCGTACTAGAAAGTGCAGTAACAAATGAAGTTAGAGAAGGCTCAATCAATCCAAATGCGGAGTCAACGGACTTTTCTAGAAAACCTGGTTGGATGAATTGCTTGCGTATTTGGCTTACCATCCTGTTCAGCCCCGTGAGAAGGATATGCGTTTCCATGATAGGAAACCGTTGTTTAATGTAGAAAAAAGTGACAAAAATATTTTCAAAAGACAGTGGTTGACTTTTAACGAGAAGACCCAACAGTTGTTCTGTTTTTTGTGTATCGCATTTAGCGATAACAAATCTGTTTTCTGCTCCGGCTTCAACGACTAGAAGCATGTTCACCAAAAAGTAGAGGAACACGAAACATCCAAAAGCCACATGGAATCCGCACAGTCATTTATGGCAGTGAAATGCCAGAAAACTGCTCGCGATTTATTGTTAAATAACCAGCTTGAGAAAAGAAAACAGCAAGTACTAGAAAGGAGACGGATAATTGAAATAGTAGTAAATGTGATTAAGTTAATAGGCAAACAAGGGCTTCCTTACCAAAACTCTGTGAAATCGGCATACACACTTGATAATGAAAATATAAATCACGGAAATTTTCTTGAGTTAATTCTTTTATTAAAGAAATATGTTCCAACACTTGAAAACACCCCAACAACGTTATTGAATAGAGTGTAAATATTCATGCACAGCAAGAGAAAAGAAAGAGAGAAAATGAGAAAGCAGTAGGAAGAGGCACTTTGGTGACATTCTTGAGTAAGAATACTGTAATAAAAATTATCAACATTATCTTAGATGAGATGAAGAGACATATTGCTGAGGAAATGAGAAAGGTTGTTAAGTTTTCAGTTATGATGTACACTACGGTAGATATTTCCTGCAATGACCAATGCGCATTTGTATTTCAGTACGTTATAGATCATGAAGTTGTTAAAAGACTCCTTGCATTGAAGTGTGTGTTTTTCAGCATCTGGACAGGATTTAAAGATGTGTTGGGTGAACTTTAAATTCCTATAGAGCACTGTGTGGCGAATTCCTTTGATGGTGCCGTAAACATGAGTGGAAAATACAATGAATTAGCATCTAAGCTATCAGTAGATGTTCCTAATCATATTATATGATTATATGATTAGGAACATCTACTGATAGCTTAGATGCTAATCCATTGTATTTTCCACTCATGTTTACGGCACCATCAAAGGAATTCGCCACACAGTACTCTATAGGAATTTGAAGTTCACCCAACACATCTTTAAATCCTGTCCAGATGCTGAAAAACACACACTTCAATGCAAGGAGTCTTTCAACAATTTCATGATCTATAACGTACTGAAATACAAATGCACATTGGTCATTGCAGGAAATATCTACCGTAGTGTCCATCATAACTGAAAACTTCATATTCATACTTAGCCAGTGCCGTTCAAGTACTATATCTTTCTTTAATTTACTTCAAGAGGCACAAGCGTTTTCGAAGGAATCCTTAAAACGATTGCAACTGTTCCTGGAACAAAAGCCTTATTGCCGCCCCGGTGGCGCAGTGGTCTAAGCGATGACCTCTGATCATTCGTCCGAACGGGGTCCGGGTTCGAATCCCGTGAGACATGGATGTTTTGTTTGTCTTACGGCACTGGCTCTCTCCCTTCTCTGGAACCAGTGACCCTAAATTAGGGACGGGCGACTGCTTATAGCCCATTGAGTTGCTCACGGTGGTCGTTAAAACTCCAATAAAAAAAAAAAAAAAAAAAAGAGCCTTATTTTAACTTAGAAGCTGTTGGAGATACAAGATGGCGAAGCAGAAGTGACAACACAGTAAAAAGCTTTGGAAGGATTGATGACTGGGGTTGAAGTTCAACTATCCGAAACTCAATTACCTAAAGCTGTGTATTTAGAATTGGTTGTCGTATTGTTCAAAATTCCTAATTCTGAAGACTTGAATTCCAAAGTCAGGAATGGTGCATCGGCCATTTTAGAGAAGTTTTTATCATTTGAAACAATTTGGGTAGCGTTGAAGTTTCTCCAAATCTTCAAAGTAACAACTCCCCTATCAAATTACTTACAGACAAAGAACCTTCATTATGTTCAAGCATGGAGGTTAATAGAGTGTTCTTCGTCAAAGTTAAAATGTGTTCGAGAATAGTTTGCCACCACTTTGAATGCCGCAAATATATTTGTAACAAAAATGTCTACTATGCTAGAAAAAAGGGCCGAGATTGTCAGCTCTCTTGAAAATATTGTAATAGAAACTGAAATAAAGAAGAAAAGACTATGAAAACTATAAAAAAATGCCAGGAGGGGCTGCAAGATATTAAAATATTGCTTCAACTCCTGAAGATACTGTTCGTATTTCAGTGTTCTATTATGTAGTAGACAAGATAATTCAAACAATGGACAACAGATTTATCCACCATAAGTCCTTGTACTTGGATCTTTCATGGTTTCATCCTAAACGATTTGCCGAGTACGAGTCACTACCAGGGAATGCCTTAGACAGAATCTGTGAAATTATTCCTTCAGTTGATAAGGGGAAGCTAAAAGAAGAATTACTCTCATTTGCGGGGATGTGGCCTCAGATTAGTAATCGACCTACTGTTCAAGATTACGCTAGGATATATGAGTTAGAAAAAGTTTGAGTAAGACTGATGATGACGATGATGATGGCGAAGAATCTGTTAAATGTACTGATGTGAAGGAATGTAACTCTTGTATTAAGTGCGTTTTTAAAGTGTTGATAGAGTATAATATGTACTCTCTCCAATATACAGAATTATTTAAAGTTTACAAACACTTGCTTACAATACTTTTTACTCAAGTCTCACTCGAGAGAGTGTTTTTGAAACTTAAAATAATTAAAACGTGCATGATTAACTAATGAACATTTAGAAGCTTTTGTCATAATTGCCACCGAGAAGGATATTCTTAACTCAGTCGACAGCGAAGTTATCATAAACATGTTGTGTTAAGGCAGCTCTGAAATGAGGCGGCTTTTTTCTTTTTAAAATGAGGCCCATAATCTAGCAGTAGTATTCTACCAGTCATCTTTGTGTCTTCCTCAGTCATCATTGTGTATTGAAATGTACCCGCAAATTATATGCATAACAACAATAAATTTCAGATTTATTTGTAATGTATACCTGCAAATTATATTCGTAAAAACAATGAATTTCACTCAATTCTGTTCCTTTTTAAGCGTCTGAGGGGGCTTCAGGCCACCTGTTATAATGAATAAACTCTTTTAACTAAGCTAGTAATGTTTTATAATGAATAAAGCTTTCAACTAAGCTAAGTATAATGCTTCTGCTACTGAATTATATGCTTGTACTAAGCTTCAAATAGTGAATTCAAATGGTTGTTGTTACTAGTTAATTAAGATCATGAATAAAGTCACCTGCTAGTAGTGTAGTAATAGTAATGAACAAACTTATAACTGGTAGTAATGTTGTAGCAGTAATTAAGATGAATAAAGTCTTATGCTGGTTGTTACTAGTAATATTAATTGAAATAAACCTAACAGCCAGACAGAGGTCTGACAGTACTATGAACTGAGAAAGACGTACTTACGTAAAACCTTTTATTATGAACTTCTACTGGTATCATCACACACAGCTACTCAAATAACACGTAGCTCCTTGCACATGAACGGAGCTCTATACTCATAAACCAACACTCTCCGTACAACAACAAACGCTCTCCGTACAACAACAAACGCTCTCCTTACAACAACAAACGCTCTCCTTACAACAACGAACGCTCTCCTCACAACAACAAACGCTCTCCCTAGGTATAGTTGAACGCGCCTATTTATACTGGCTACCACCACGTCATGACTTACACTCATTGCCAGATCTCATTCAGCGGGTGAAATAATATCTCGTTCAGTAAGAAGATAATTTACATAGTAAAATAAAATAACCAGAGATAGTAAAATCAAAAGGAAAGTGAATATAGAGTATACGTTACACTGTGAGTGCGGCAGTGTGGCTAAGGCCAAAATGGGTGGGTCTAGGTTGGTTGGTTTGGGAGAGGTCTGGCGCCCTCTAAATAGTTGGTCCACCGGCCTCCAAGGTGACCCAGGCCGGCCCTGGCTAAATCCCGTGGATTTCCGCCACAGAATATAAATTTCGCATCCCGGTGAAACAGTGTAAAACAGAAGAAGAAAAATTTTGCGCTGAAACTGCCGAATGTCTGTTATGGTGCTTTTCACCAGAACGTCGAATTGGACAAAGGCGGCTGCATGCAATGGCGCCGAACGCGTGAGAGCAATGGGGCAAGCTGACCACACACACATATATATATATATATATATATATATATATGTGGGTCAGCTTGCCCCTATGTATATAATAGGCCAGGGGCGGATTGGCCCACCGGGACACCGGGGCATTTCCCGGTGGACCGCTCCAGAAATGGACCACTATTTCTGGTATCCTCTTTTTCTGGATTGTCTGGAATGAACGAATAATTATTTTGGTACTTATGAATAACAATCGTTAACTTTACTTGAGCTTTATGTTATCTTTCTAAAATGTTATTGTCTTTTAAAAATCCGTTTCCTTCTATCTGTGGATATGCTGGGCGTTTGCTATAAAATAACAAAACAAAATTCTTTCTACTTCAGTGAAAAATTTGCCGCCGGACCAAACACGCTATTATATGTAAATTTAGCAAACTACAGTTAAGCCTTGATCGTTGGACTTGGAGTCAAAGGGACATTGGAAGGACCCAAGGTAAATAGATAGAACAGGTAGGTCCATAAGCTGATCGAGCGGTATTGGCTACTTGGTACCACACCCCTGTGACGTCAAAGGTGCACAGAATCCAAAGGATCGAAGTTTTCTGCTTAGAGTTTTATAAACTTTTGAGAACACTTTGAGATTAAAACAGTCAAGTCTTCTTATGACAAACTCTTAATTTAAATATTTCAGAATATGTTCCACGGCATTAATGGGCAGTATCTTCAAATACATGGCAACAAACTGTATTTTGATTTACAAAAGAAATCTAAATATATTGAAAAACTAAATGTTCAACAATCAGAATTTGCGCTTAGAAACTTTTTAAAGTCAAAAATAAAATCGCAAAAAAATTAAGTATTTAAGTAGACAGTATAAAAGATGCAATTCTGCCATTTATTATAAACCATGCAAATACTTTTGCCACTTTTTTTAAACTAAAGTTTAAGAGTTGTAAACGCTATGATAGTTGATAAGTTTTGTGTTTGATTTTCAGGTATGTACATGAAATTTATAGCTCTTTTCAAACTTTTAGCTGGGCGTTGGGTGTTGAACATTAAAAAAAAACATTTCATTCTGTGAACGCGTTATTAAAAAAAGAAAAAAAAAGAATATCAAGTACAAGAGTGTTATCTACTGATAGCTGGAAATAATGAAAAACAAGAGTTTTACATTCCGAATAAAAAATAAATTCTAATGTTTATGTTAAGATGCTGTATGATATTATTTGTAACATTTAGCAACTGAGTACATATTCCTTCATTCTCAGTAAAAAAAATGACACATTAATGTAACAGAAATGCAAAGTACATACCTTTTTGAGCTTGAAATACTTCTCAGTATGAGTTTGTTTTACTTTTATTGAGAACTTTTTGCCCACTGTTTATTTTTGTTATTTGTTTTTATATTTCTCACTTTCGTCATACAAGTATTAAGAAATTTAATTCTAATAAAAATCCTCAATTTTGCGTAAAGATGTACGATTTTTTCATCTACTTCTGGAAACACTTTTTTGAGTTCCAAAGACAAATGATTAACTATACCGTGATATTTTACAAGTTGTACTCCGTGGATTTAAAAAAAAAACAGTTCCGAATTTTTGTACAGTTTCCATCCAAGAGCTTGCAGGATAGGTAAGCCCACCTCTACTGATATGCTGGATCCAGTTATTAAGTTCCAGAGACTCCGGATTATCACATTTTAGTTGCGGATTCCCAGAACGAAATGCCAAATAACCAGCTATGTATTGGAGAGCATCTTCTTCTGTTTCTGAACTCAATGATGAAGCAGGATGATTGTGTTTTAATACGCTGGAAATTTTTTGTTTCACAAATTGATGATTTGTTGACAAAAATCCATTTTCAATTTTCTCAGCTTCTGATTCATCGGATGATGGTAGTAGTAATCCACGTAAGTATATGGAAGTCAAACATTTATTCCCTCATCCCGTACGGTTGGAATCACACGACGGTTCTGGAAGCTGCCCGCTCAATAACAGTAATCTTAACCTGTATTTGAATTCGCACGGAATAGGATGTTCATATCCACGTCCCATACCTCGAATTTGTGAAAATAATTTTTCAAGACAGTCCTGGTTGAGACGGCAGGTTAGTGTTTATTTAATTCCTACATTTTGTAAAAAAGCATATAAATTTTTTAAAGATACGATAGAAACAATGAAGCCCTGCTGGAATGGCAAAATATTTTTTTCCCAAGATGCGCACTTCCTCCACAGTTTCTTTCATTCTGTTCAATACTGCAACCTGTTCATATGTATGTTGTCCATACCCCCTTTTTAATAAGTTATCGTCAGAAGGGCAACGTGAATTCAGCACGTCAAACGCGTTATTCACCAATTCAATGAAATCTGCTGTTGGACTTTCATTAGGAAATAAATATCTTATAGCTTTCGCAACATGCAAGGAAAATGTCTGTGCAGCAAACGCAACCTTCATTATTTCTGCCTTTTTAACTAAAAGATGTTTTTCTGAAAACTTGTGACAAATTTTCAGTTCGCCTTTATCTTTTTCAACAAGCTGAAAAAGAACTTTGCTAGTGATTACTTCACCAGTTGGAAGTTTAATGCCTCTGTTCAAAAAATGATTCCTTAGCAGCTTCAGCAAATGTGGAACATCAGCAAACATAAAAATATTCCTGGAGTTATCCCAAGGATTAGGAAAGCTAGTTCTGTTAATGCGTATTTCTAATTCCTTCCACAAAGCCTGATTTCCGCCTCCTAAATACGAAGTTAAACCAACCACTTGGAGTCCGATCTTTTCAATTTCCAAGCATGATCGTATGAAATTTTCGCATCAATACTCATCTCATCCATCACTATAATGCAAATTTTGTCAAACATGGAGCAAGTTTTTGCATATTGGGCCAGTAGTACGAAAACATCCCGTAAGAGTCCTGGGGAAATTTTCATTCCAGACACCCAACGCTTCAAAGTGGTCACACCAGGTAGTGGAATGTTTATCTGATTTCTAATAAAACTGTAAGCTCGTTTTGACAAGCCTCGTAATGATAAAGCTGTCACTATATCAGAAATTGACCATATGACATTTTGTTTCCTTGAAAGGGAAGAAATAAGAGCTTTTGAAAAAAATTCTACTCAAAATTTCTTTTGCTTTTTCACCTTTTTCTTCAGCAATAATAGACAATCTGGCTTTTTTTCTTCAGCAATGCATTTTCAGATCGTAAATTTCTAGTTTTCAAATAATTTATTTTAACTTTGCTTTGCCAATACTGAAGTTTCGATCGTAACTCAGAATTTACTTTGTTGAGCTCTTCTATATAATTTTTTAAGGATGAAATTTCCTTTTCCTGGGCTTCTATTTCGGCTTCCAAGCTAAATAATGTACCAGAATCACGTTCAGTTATCTCGTCAGCAGGTTGAACTTGCAAATCTGGACTCAATCTTACCTTCTTCGATGTATAATTCTGCGTTACTTCCGACAAAAACTGCTGAGATTTTCTTTTTCAGCACGTTTTGATCTTTCTTGATTTGTGCTTGAAGTACAACTGCCAAATATATTAACGTGAGGAATCGCACCTTTTTTCAGTCGACGGCGAGAACTGCATCCTATTAATTCGCTTTTTAAATCTCTCTCAAAATCCTCATCATCAAAATGGGCAGAGCATATTTTGGCGTTGTGAATGTTAAATGCGTCTTTTCGTCGACATGAGTTAATCCAGGCTTTTCTCAAACTGCCCTTTGGGATTCGATGAAAAGGTAAATTGGAATATATAGATCTTTCGCTGTTGGCACAACACGCAACAGCGCATCCAGGCATATCTGTTAATACACAACGAACAAAAAGCTGCTTTTAACAAATATATTAATAAAAAATATTTCTCAACTGACCATTAACTCACAGCAAAACGTTTATCACTTGCAAAATACTGGACAAAAGTTGCTGAAACTTTGCATAAATAACAGAAAGAACGTGCACTACAGATAGGTTGGGAGTATGAAATTTGACCCACTGCTAACCGTTTGCACCTTTGACGTCACAAAACTCACCCCGCCTGAGGCTTTAGAACTGCTGACTTCGAAAATCTGCTCTTGGACCTACCGTCTATATTCTACTTACCTTGGGAAGGACCTACCCTCCTTTTGTAATCTTGAAGGAGGCACTATACTCGGGGCAAAGCTAACCTGACTACACTATTAAAGTTGTGAAACCGATTCACTTACATGAAATCTCTTGTTTATGGAGTGCTGTGTGTCAGCAGGGACCCTATCCCCCTAAAGGTTACTAAAGGCGAGACAAAGAAAAAAACTTCCTGCGTTCAATCACGATGTACCCCTCCACCCGCACATCTTCTCAACCTTGTGGACCACGAGACAAACGATTTCTGAATGAGTATTTTAAAACAGCAACCAAGAAGAAAGGAGTAAGCTCATTACAATTACCACGAAGCCATTATCTCCGCCTCCGGCTAAACATTTTACCCTCCCAGTCTTAGTAAATATCCTCTTGTTAACGTATAGCCTACTTGAAGCAAAACAGAAGTAACAATGACGCCGCTAGAATGCTAATATTTGTATTTTTTAGAAACGCGACCGAAACTGGAATCTTCATTTTTATTAGCACGTCTTTTGTAAAAAAAGATCGTGCTTCTGTTATCGGTTTGTCCGTCCGTCCGTCCGTCTGTACCCACGGTATCTCTGCAACTATTAGTCCGATTTGAAAAATTCTTTTTGCATTCGGAAGCTTGAAATATGCGAATGATGATCCTCATTTTGTTTGTTTTTTTACGATGCACAATTTTGCCGCTAGAGGGCGTAAATGCAGATGATGTCGAACTCAAAATTACGTTTTAATCCACATATTTGCTTCTAAACATCCGATTGAAAAAATTCTTTTATCTTTCAATTCCATTTATGTCGAAGAGTGTATTAGATATAGTTTTATTTCCAAATTACGCATAGATTTTCCGCTAGGGGGCGTAAAAGTAAATTACATTTTCACCGATAACTCTTCTCCTAAAACTCCGATTTGAAAAATATTTTTTTCAGCGGATACATCTCTTAATGGAAAATAGTTTGCATATAATTTCGAATTTTTGGTAAAGAATACTTTGGCCACCAGGGGGCGTAAGTGTTAATTTTTGCTTTTGATGCATTTGCCACAAAATCTGAGCTTCTAAAATATCGCTTGAAAAAATTCTTTCTTGGACTGATGTCACTCACATCGATAAACCTTTTCGGAATATTTTCTTCCTAAAATATCCCACAGTTTCTCCGCCAGGGGGCGTAGATATATATCTTATTTTTGTCAATATCTCTACTTCTAAGAGTCCGATTTGAAAAATTCCTTCTTTGTTGGATAGTGTTTTCCGTGTGACATGTTTTTCATATAATTTCAAAATTTTCAAGTAATTCATAGACTTTCCGCTAGGGGGCGTAAAGGTAAATTGCGTTTCACCCTATATCTCTGCTTCGAAATCTCCGATTTGAAAAATTCTTGCTGCACCGGATACAGCTCCTGATGGGAAATCGTTTGCACATAATTTCTAATTTTTGTAAAAAAAAATGGTTTGGCCACCAGGGGGCGTAAACCTTAATTTCCGCTTCTGATGTATTTGCAGCAAAATATGAGCTTCTAAATTCTCGATTGAAAAAAACGTCGTTTGTAGACCGAACTACTCGTGTCGACAAACCTTTTAGAAACATTTTGTTCTTGGTGGTGCATGGTTTCTGCGCCAAGGGGCGTAGATGTATATCTTATTTTTGTCAATATCTCAACTTCTAGGAGTCCGATTTAAAAAATTCCTTCTTTGTTGGATAGTGTTTCTAGTGTGACATATTTTTCCTAAAAATTCAAAATTTTCAAGTAATTCATATACTTTCTGCTATGGGCGTAAAGGTAAATTGCGTTTCCCACTATTTCTCTGCTTCTAAACCTCCGATTTGAAAAATTCCTTCTGCACTGGATACAGCTCCTGATGGGAAATCCTTTGCACATAATTTCTAATTTTTTGTAAAAAAATGGTATGGCCACCAGGTGGCGTAAGTCTTAATTTCCACTTCTGATGTATTTGCAGCAAAATATGAGCTTCTAAAACCTCGATTGAAAAAAAAGTCTTTTGTTGACCGATGCTATTCATATTGACAAACCTTTTAGGAACACTTTCTTCTTGAAATAATGCATGGTTTCTACGCCAATGAGCGTAGACGTATATCTTATTTTTGTCAATATCTGTACTTCTAAAAGTCCAATTTGAAAAATTCCCTCGTTGTTGGATAGTGTTTCCGATGCGAAATGTTTTTCCTACAAATTCAAAATTTTCACGTAAATCATTTAAGGCTTTCCGCTAGGGCGCATAAAGGTAAATTGCGTTTTCTGCTCCTAAAACTCCGATTTGAAAATTTCTTCCTGTATCGCACACAAGACCTGATGGAAAAATTTTTTCACATAATTTCTAATGTTTTGTAAAGAATGGTTTGGCCACCACGGGTCATAAGTGTTAATTTCTGCTTCTGATGTATTTGTAGCAAAATCTGGGCCCCTGAAAACTCGACTAAATTTTTTTTTTCTAGGACCGATACCGCTCATATGGATAAACCTTTTGAGAATACTTTCTTCCCAAAATAATGCATGGTTTTCCCACCAGGGGCCGTAAAGTCACATCTTATTTTTGTCGATAACTCTGTTTCTAAGAGTTCGTAAGCTCAAGATTCCGTTTACAGCAATATCTGAGGGATTAAAGACCCGATTGAAAAACTTCTTTCTTTCGTCAGATACTGTTGTTTTCCATACCGGTTCCATTGCCTTTGAATAGCTTTGATGAATTTAATTTGCGTCAGAAAGGATTCAAAAGACGTGCTTATTACACCCGAAAATTCGGTGTCATCTTTCTTGTTTTAATGTGCGTACGTCCGACATTTAGAGCATCTATATATACATGTGCTTTCTTAGGTCTCAGTTCAAGCTGTAACACGGTTTTTAAACTGGAACTATATTATGCAGTGGAAGTACACACTACGTAACTTAAACTCCAGAGTTAGACTCCTTGCCCCGAGTATAATGCACGTTTTGATGGAAAATCATCCCCATACCCTTACCCACGTACAGACATACAGCACAAAGCGATTCTCTAGCAGAGATGTTCTGAAATCCCTGTCCCACCCACATTTATCTTAAAAGAAACAACGATTTACCGGTACTGGTTTATGGATCAAAATTTCTAAGAGTTCGTTAGCTCATCAGTCAAAAAAATGCTTACACTTAAAAAGGCAGCTATTCAAGGAGGTGCTACAAACACAGTTCCGCAGTAGAAGATCAATAACCAAATAAATATAATTATCTGGTACAACATCCATAGGCGTAGCCAAGGGGAGGGGGATCCTCGGGCCTGGACCACCCCCTTGAGGGAAATTTAGTACGAATTTGAAGCAATGTATGTATATATTAAAAAAAGTTTTTCCTGAGTAATTTTTTTTGCTTACTTTTTGTTACTTTTAAAGATTTTAGGCTTATTCCCACTTGAAGTATATTTTCCGGGAGGCTTTCACCGATGAACGAAATCCATGCCCCCAGCCTTAAGAAATTTCTGGCTATGACACTGACACACCCGTTTTGAGTATGGTTTGATATGTTAATATTTAATGATGAGTGGATTTTTAGAATTATTTCACCTTTAAATTGTTGTTAAAATCTGTCCACGATTGAATTTGTTTTACAGTGCACATTTCAGCTGTTTCCTAATATCCAGAATTTCATACAGAATTTTTTTCATGAGGGAATTTATGCGGTGTTACCCTGTGAGTACGTGTGTTTCTGTAATGGGCCACAAGACTATAAAATTTCCGGCTTAGTTTTGTCGACCCAGTCCGCTCCTGTAATAAGCATCCCCCCCCCCCCACGGAATCCTTAAGCCACAGGAGTTTTTCGGCGCTGAAAGGATTAGAACATACCTTTTATCCGCAATGTGAAATAAACAGCTAACACATCTGGCTTTGCTGTACACTCACTAAGGCCAAACAGTTGAAATGAAACTGGAACACTTCGTGACACAGACTTTTGTGGCACGAAATCTTCCTACGATAAGTCTTCGGAAAATTCATATATTTTATTCGTAATAACCATTCAGTAAGTGCTACTTGTAATCCTATATTTCAGAATACTGGAATAATTCCTTTCCCTTCACTTTGGTGAAATATTAATTGAAATATTGTAACGTACCAGGAGATGTGACGTACCTGCCAGAAGGACGCACACGACATAAAGGCAGATAATAGTCAGAACAAACGTCCGCGTAGCTCAATTGGTAGAGCAACTTATTCCGGAATGAGGGGACCCGGGTTCGAATCCTGGCGCGGATAAAAATGACGGAGAAATTCACTTCGTTATAATGGCGCCCGAACTATCCGGATGACCCGACCGTTAAAAACTCGCAATAGTGTGATGTTCTTTCCACACCGCGAGATAAGAAAAATCAGAGAATCTCTTCTCCAGCGCTTCGAAAAAAAAATAAATAAATAAATAAGGGGGAGATGATGTAACGTACCAGGAGATGTGACGTACCTGCCAGAAGGACGCACACGACATAAAGTCAGATAGGAATCAGGATAAAACGTCCGCGTAGCTCAATTGGTAGAGTGACTTGTTCCGGAATGAGGGGATTCGGGTTCGAATCCTGGCGTGGACAGAAATAACGGAGAAATTTACTTCGTTATAATATCTTTAATAGCACAAACCCTTTCTGTTGTAGCACAACAGCTTCGATCGCAAAAGCTTTCCAAAATGCTAATATACTAATAACACCAAATAAAAAGTTCTATGAATTGCATTGTACCGTTCAGGTAAGCATTTTCGTTATTTATATCTATCTATCTATCTATTTAATCATGATGAAGTGGCATGGCTGAGACTGGCTACTGACCGAGAGTCGTGGAAGAGACTTGGAGAGACTTTCATCCAGCAGTAGATTGATGATGATGATGTAAATTTGGAAGCTTATGCATCCATACAGAACTGGTCTGGTACGATTCGTCCAACGACGATTGGTCCAATTCCGATTCGGCCAATGCCGATTGGTCCAAAGGGACGATTCGTTCAATGGACAATTGGTCCAAAGGCACGATTCGTCCAATGGTTCGATTGGTCCAATGCCGATTCGTCTAATGGGACGATTGGTCCAATGCCGATTGGTCCAATTCCATCCTATCTGTCCGAAGTGCTACTCGTGCTATAAAAGTCTCATCTGTTCTGATTCTATCTCCGATGTTATACGAAAGTACCGGTAGTCCAAAGAATGTAAAATAATGTTACATTTCATGCGTAATATTGTGGTTACAGATTTTTTTTTTTTTTTTTTTTTTGGAATCGCGTTTTCTTGTTATACTGTCTTTGCTGCCGTATGAAGTTACTGATGTACGAGCCGTTCTATCAACTTCAATGTTACTCTTTTGCATGAAATAATATAAAATACTAGTGTTCCGTTTCTGTTTGTAGAATGCAGTGGGGTTTTCCGCCAACTGCTCAATGGAAACAACTGTTCGGAGTTTGGACAGAGGCCTTTTCAACAGTTTGTATTCCAGCGATGTCATATTCATAAAGTTTACATATTAAATCAAGTTAATAATATTGCGCTTTTACTTAAACACGAAATATTAATTCATAGGCCATTTTAACGGTTTATATTCTACCGATGTCATATTCATAACGTTTACATATTAAATCAAGTTAATAATATTGCGCTTTCACTTAAGCACGAAATATTAATTCATAGGCCTGCGGCCTAGGTACCTTGCAAAGACCTCAGAAATGATACGATGAATGCCTTTTATAAAGTTTTATAAAATGTTTACAAACACCAAATATCTAGGTTGTAACTTAAAATCTTCTAAAAAGGCCCGCGACCTAGGTGCCTGGTAGATAGCTGAGAAATGATTCGTTGAGTGCCTTTTATAAGGTTTTATAAAATGTTTACAAATACCAAATACCTAGGTTGTGACTTAAAATCTTTAAAAAGGCCTGCGGCCTAGGTGCCTTGTAAAGACCTGAGAAATGATACGATGAGTGCCTTTTATTAGGTTTTATGAAATGTTTACAAATACCAAATATCTAGGTTGTAACTCAAAATCTTCTAAAAAGGCCCGGGGCCTAGGTGCTTCGCAAAGACCTGAGAAATGATAGGATGAGCGCCTTTTATTAGGTTTTATAACATATTTACAAATACTAAATATCTAGGTTGTAAATTAAAATCTTCAAAAAATGCCCGCGGCCTAGGTGCTTTGCAAACAGCTGTGAAATGCTCCATTGGGTGCCTTTTACCAGGTTTATGTAAAATGTTTACAATTACCAAATATACGGAAATTATCTTTCTAAAGGATATAAAGAGGAGAATAATTTAAATTATTATTCCTTTCTGGAAAATAAAAAAGTTTACCGTTGGTAAGATGATACCATTGGACGAATCGGCGTGGACCAATCGTACCATTGGACGAATCGGCATTGGACCAATCGTCGTTGGACGAATCGTCCGGGACCGATACAGAACATTGGAGTTAGGTGCTACTGGCTGCATATCAACTCTGCTTCTCCATCTGTACAGAATTTGAATACACAGGAATAGACGGCGACACAAAGTCGAAATTTCTTTCCCATCTCAATTTCAGCTTGGGTTGAGTGGAAGTAAATGCGCGTGTGTTTTACTTAAAGTGGTGATATCGTTCAAAGTTCGAGTTGATTCAGATACGATAAAAATCACTGATGTCGATAGACAAATTGCAATGGGTATAAAAATTAAGCATGAATAAAGGTAATCGATATCGTCATTGACCCTGTCCTCCAAGCCAATTGACATTTGTCTGTCTCTGTTATCCCTTCCCCTTATTATTATTAGTATTATATTTTATTTTATTTTTATGTTTTATATATTTATTGGGATGTAAGGTCAGGTGATGCGTAACATCACAGCCTCTCCTTGACAAATGTCAACCCCGCCTTCTCGTGGTGCATCCTGTTCCCACTAAAGGGGCTCTGACTACCGCCAATAGCGATATAACTATACCATCGGAATTAGAGGAAATGCTATCCCACACTCACCAACCCGCTTGGCCAGCGTGGTGAGTTATGGCCTGAGAGGATATCTGACAAAGGTCTAGGAGAGAGGATATCTGACAAAGCTCCTAGACCTTTGTCAGATATCCTCTCAGCAGACCAACGCGCATCACCTTCTACGCTCACTGAAGCCGGAGTCTATGCTATTCCTTTGGATTATCCTGACGCATCCGTTAAGTCCTACATCGGGATGACAAAAAGATCCTTCCAGATCCGTTTTTCTGAACACCAAAGGGACGTTAAGGCCGGAAAGCTTACGACGGCACTAGCCCGTGATGTTTCATCTGAAAGGGCAGTTCCCAGATGGGGAGATTTTAAGAAACTAGCACCGTACATCAGCGCAAGAGCTACTGCGCTTCGCGAAACCATCGAGATCATCACGCGACGGAATGTGTGTAACAAAGATGTAACCACGAGTCTTCCTTTCATATGGCACCGGCTCCTGGAAGTTACACGTGACCACCCGGCCCTGGGATCAAACAACCCGTGACATCGTGCAAGTGTTTTACTTATTTTGAATTTAATTATATTCTCAGAAATACATTTGTTCCAGTTGCTTCTGCGATCTTTAACTACTAAATGCCTGATGAAGCTACCCGGAGGTAGTGAAAGCTAGCATCTTTTGTTTCCCTTATTTTCTACGCCTAATAAACGGAGTTCACTTTTTATTTTTATTGTCTTTCACATTAATTGGGCGTACAGAAACCCGTTTCTTCATCGATCGTATATATATTTGTGTTCGATATGTTGACATTAAAGAAACTATCATTCGCGAAGATTTCTTATGTTTTATTTCTGTAACTGATGTGACTGCCGTAGGTTTGGCTACAACTTTCATGTCCACATTAACACAGCTTGGTGTAGATTTGAACAACATGGTTGGACAAGGCTATGATGGGGCTGCCGTAATGAGTGGCAAGCGCAGAGGTGTGCGTACATTAGTATCGGAAAAGTACCCAAAACCCCAATTTGCGCAAGAGTATCCAAAAACCCATGCTTTGACTTAGTTATTGCACACTCTTGTGAATTATCCATCATTAGACATTGTATTGGCACCATGAAAACAGTAGTAAACTATTTTCGTATGTCATTGCAAAGAAGCAATATTCTAGAGAAAATTGTCAAACAAAACGAAGACCTATCTCATAAGACAGTCCTAGGTCTGTTGGAAACCAGATGGACTGAAAAGAATGACTCAGTATCTCGTTTTGCTGAACTGTATTCTGTGATAGTGCAAGCTCTGCATGAACTTCAAGATTCCGGAGCTAAAGAAACAGATCAGGCTTATCAATTAATATGCAGCATAACTAGTGCAGAATTTGTAGTTGCCTTGCTAACTTTAAAGAAGTTATTTTCTTATAATGCAAATCTTTGTAAAAATCTTCAAAAAGTAAATTTAGATATAGTACAATGTTGCGAAAATGTTGATTTAATCATTAATGTTGTACAAAAAATGTGTAGTAGCAGTGAAGAGTCGTTCAATGAAATATACCTGTTAGCATACGCATGCTGCACAATGTTGGAAGTCAAATGATCAAACCAAGAATAGTTCGACGACAACCAAAGCGTGAAAATGCCCCAGCAAGCGATGCAAATGAATACTATTGTCGGAATTTATTTTCACCTTTTCTTGATCACTTCTTAAGTGAACTGAAGGATCGTTTTTCAGAACATAACAAAGTAATAGCTAGACTGCAACTGCTACTTCCTCTCAAATATAAAAATGCAAAGTCAGAAATATTTCAGCAAGCTTGCGAAATTTATGATGGAAACTTCGGAAGATTTAAAGCAGAATTTGAAATGTGGCAGTGTAAATGGAATTCGCTGTCTGAAGATGATGGTAAACCAGAAACATTGGTAAAGACCCTCACAGATTGTGACGATATGTTTTTCCCAGTTATAAAAAGACTTTTGAAGATTCTTGCTGCCTTGCCCTATTCTACTGCAACCACAGAAAGATGCTTTTCAACGTTAAGACGCCTTAAAAGCTTGCTCAGGAATTCAATGGTTGCTTAACGTTTAACAGGTTTAGCACTGATGAGTGTTCATTGTGGTGTGCCTTTAAATGCTGAGGATGTTGTCACTAAATTTTCTTTGAAAAACAGGAATAAGAATTTTGTTATTTAAAGCAGAATTGGACATGTTGCAGTGTAAACGAAATTTTCTGAATTCAGAGTAGTACACTGATTGCCACTGGTGGAAATGGGAATTTTTCGCTGCCGGAACGCAACGTACAACTTGTAGTGTTGTGGCCAAAACCCGTCAAAATGACGTCGCAACATTTTGTCTATTTCTGGCTCCATAGTCAGAATTCGTCAAAAAAGCTTAACGCAGTTTTAACGGGTTTTGGCGACAACATTACAACGGTACAAGTGATGCATTAAAAATTTAATATTCGCAAACCCATTTGCTGTACACATAAAACCATATAAGGAAATTTCGTTATTAAACTTTAAAAATGAAATAGTCACATTTAGCTAAAGTCAGAGCTGTTTTCTTTATTCAGAAGTACGTTTCTTATTAGAAAGACCACGCGAATGTGTGCCGGTGCAATTAAAGGTATCACCCTTTCTGGAGGTGTCCTCAAATAACAAACATCGGAGAAAGAACGTCAGCTCGTATTTGAGGCAGAGATATGTAAGTAACTACTGTATATGGGGTGGCAAAGTAAAGAAATTCGGCTTTGTCTGAAATATACATTTATTTAGCTGCAATACTATTATAACTTCGATTTGAAAAAAAGTCATGTCCTAAAATAATCTCCAAAGTCATGAAAGAAATACGGGATTACGCCATATAATACAAATTTTGAAGATGACAATCCGATTTTTGGCGTAAATGTGACAAGGATGGTAAGTCAGATAATATTTGAAAACTTGAAAATTTTCATCGTCCTGGAGCGGGACATTAGCATACCTAGGCGTTTTCTGGGAGACGCGGGTTCGAGTCCCGCTCCAGGACGATGAAAATTTTCAAGTTTTCAAATATTATCTGACTTACCATCCTTGTCACATTTACGCCAAAAATCGGATTGTCATCTTCAAAATTTGTATTATATGGCGTAATCCCGTATTTCTTTCATGATTTATCTGCTTCTCCGGGCAATCACGGGATAGGATTATTAACCTCCAGATTCGCTAAACATGAATGCCGGTTGCTTCGACTAGCGAATCCTGTGATGGTTAAATTTAAATTGATCGGAAACTTGAAACTTGGTCGTTCTGGGTGGTGTAGTGGTTAGCATACCTAGGCGTTTTCTGGGAGACGCGGGTTCGAGTCCCGCTCCAGGACGATGAAAATTTTCAAGTTTTCAAATATTATCTGACTTACCATCCTTGTCACATTTACGCCAAAAATCGGATTGTCATCTTCAAAATTTGTATTATATGGCGTAATTCCGTATTTCTTTCATGATTTATCTGCTTCTCCGGGCAATCACGGGATAGGATTATTAACCTCCAGATTCGCTAAACATGAATGCCGGTTGCTTCGACTAGCGAATCCTGTGATGGTTAAATTTAAATTGATCGGAAACTTGAAACTTGGTCGTTCTGGGTGGTGTAGTGGTTAGCATACCTAGGCGTTTTCTGGGAGACGCGGGTTCGAGTCCCGCTCCAGGACGATGAAAGTTTTCAAATATTATCTGACTTACCATCCTTGTCACATTTACGCCAAAAATCGGATTGTCATCTTCAAAATTTATATTATATGGCGTAATCCCGTATTTCTTTCATGATTTATCTGCTTCTCCGGGCAATCACGGGATAGGATTATTAACCTCCAGATTCGCTAAACATGAATGCCGGTTGCTTCGACTAGCGAATCCTGTGATGGTTAAATTTAAATTGATCGGAAACTTGAAACTTGGTCGTTCTGGGTGGTGTAGTGGTTAGCATACCTAGGCGTTTTCTGGGAGACGCGGGTTCGAGTCCCGCTCCAGGACGATGAAAATTTTCAAGTTTTCAAATATTATCTGACTTACCATCCTTGTCACATTTACGCCAAAAATCGGATTGTCATCTTCAAAATTTGTAATCTCCAAAGTTTTTGTTTCAACAAGTATTATTGCATCTTTTCTTCACGTTCTCTGCAAGCCAAAAAATCTGCATTTCTCCTTCCGTCACTCAACTATTTCCGTACGTACGGCTCGGGATTGAAGATCTTTGAAGAAGGTCCGTTTATTTTTATGAACATGAGGTTGCTGACGTGTCTAACATTTAAAGCGTTTCTTAAATCAGTTATTATCAAATTCATGGTGCTAAAACATCTTTCACACTCAGCTGTTGATATAGCAACCGCAGCGACAGATTTTAATAAAACTTTTAAATGATGTGAAACTTTTTTGGTTTCCTTGAAATGTCTGAACTCTTCAATGATTTTCCTTTCTTCTTCCAATCCGAATATTCGGCATAAACTTAGAACCTCTCCTTCTCCATATAAAATATCTATTGAGTTGCCGGAAAAGTCATGACGTATTTTGGCACCCGATGGCGGTTGGGCGGTTTTGGAAGTACTAGAGGCATGCGCAGCTCTGTTATCGCCATGACATTCGACAGGTGGCAGTTTTAGCTGCAGTCTAAAAGGAATAATAGTGAGCGATTTGGTTCATTTGCGGAGATTTGACATCAAGTTGAAGATGGAAGACCAAACTGTGCGTTTTCGCCATATTTTACTGTTTTACTTCCGTAAAGGGAAGAACGCGCGTCAAGCTTGTGAAAAGTTGCGTAAAGTGTACGGTGATAATGCTCTACAAGAACGTCAGTGCCAGCGGTGGTTCGCAAAATTCCGTGCTGGTGATTTTGACCTCAACGATGCTCCTCGCTCCGTGAGGCCAACCGAGATTGATGACGACCAAATCAAGGCATTGATCGAGTCAAACCCACGTTACACGACACGAGAGATTGCAGACACATTGCACATCCATCATTCAAGCGTTCACGACCACCTGAATAAGGTGGGATACGTAAGCAAGCTCGATGTGTGAGTTCCTCGTGAACTCAAAGAAGCTTAATTGACGGCGCTTATAAACATCTGCGATATGCTCATTAAACGTGAGGAAAACGATCATCCTTTTTTGAAGCGACTGATAACTGGTGACGAAAAGTGGATTGTGTACAATAATGTGCTGCGCAAACGGTCTTGGTCCCGACGCGCTGCTTCGCCTCAAACGACATCCAAAGCAGACATTCATCAGCGGAAGGTTCTGGCCTCAGTGTGGTGGGATTTTAAAGGTGTCGTGATTTTAGAGCTCACTACCACGGAACCAAACAATCAGTTCGAATGTGTACTGTCGGCAATTGGACAGTTTGAACGAATCCATCATCTAGAAACGTCCAGAGCTCGTTCATTGTAAAGGTGTTGTGTTCCATCACGACAACGCGAGACCACACCCAAGTTTGATCACCCGCCTAAAATTATTGGAGCTTGGGTGGGATGTGTTGCCACACCCAGCATACTCGCCTGACCTTGCGCCGTCATACTTCCACTTGTTTCGCTCTCTTCAACAGTCCTTGCGTGGTATAACGTTCAATTCAGATAAGGCTGTAAATCAGCACCTTGTACATTTTTTTGCCACGAAAGACATGTCATTCGATGAACGAGGCATTCTGCAGCTCACTGACAGATGGCAAAAGGTCGTCGAACAAAACGGGCATTATGTCATTGATTGATCTTTGTTCTTTCTATCAATAAATGACCTTTGCAAAACATGGCTAAAATACGTCATGACTTTTCCGACAACCCAATATGTTGGTCGGCCAAAAAGACGAATACAAAACCTGAAGTTGTTTTACAATGTCCTCGCTGCTGAATAATCTGGCAGATAAATTGTTGGCAACACTCCGAAAAAACTGAACACGGTTTATTTTCCCGTCAGATTTATATCCCCTTGAATGTAAGTCCACCCCTTTGAACACCATATTTTTTATGGCATCTAATGCTACTAAATAAAACTCGTCAAAATCACCATCAGCTAAATCTTGGAAAACTTTCACTGAAAGGGAAATATACGAATGTGCTTCTGGTAACGATACAGAATTTCCTTGAAGATGCAGTGACAATGAACTAAGTTCCTTTAAGGCGGTTTTCATTAGTGCCAAATTTTCCATGAAGTATGTGCTCGTAAGTCTTTTCAGTAAGCTAGAAAACATGCTTCTTTCTTTACTATCCCGTGAAGCATCAGCAGATGCAACTTTAAAATGCAAAGCCAAGGCTGGAAACATATTCCAGACAGCAGATACTGTTCGCTCACTAGATGCGACCCATCTTGTTCCAAGAACTCTCCCAACTGAAGAAAACAGAACTGCAATTTCTTCAGCACAGTGATGCACCTCGCGGACGTTCTTTGGTGAAGCGTGATACAAAGAGTATAATTTATCGCAAAACGATTTAAAACTCTGTATGCCGTAAACCTCTTTAATTACGTCCCCGACAGCAAGTTCTAACTTATGATTTGCACAGTGCCATATAATAAGTTCGGGAATTTTTTTTTTTAAGCTGTTGAGCCACACCAAGATATGGAACCTGCGAAGTTTGCAGCTCCGTCGGAAGTGAAAGATATCAAATTATTTTTAATTAGCTCTATTGGAAAGTACTTCACCAAGCAGTTCATAATCGATTCAGTTATTGCAGTTGCTTTCAAATCGTGAAATTCAACCAAGTCAAAAAATAGAGTTTGGGCATTTATATCATCCGGATCTATGGACATTCTTATGCAGATTATGAGTACTGAGAGTCGGCTTACAGTTGTACACTCATCAACCAAGATACCGAATTTTATATTTTGGGAGACGATTTCTTCACAGAGCTTTTTACACATGTCATTTCCTCCCCATCTCAGTGCCGTTTTTCTTTTGAAGATCAATCAAACCAGGAAAATCGGCAAAAGGTCTATTGTTCTTCGCAATGAAATATGCGGTATTGAATATTTTGTACGTATTGTCCCCTTTATTTTTATTTATTTTTTCAACAATATTTTCAAAGACGCCTGCAGAACGTTTTGCGTTCATTTTAGAAGCTTCTTTATGAGCGTGACTTTCTCTGTGCTCCTTTATTTTTTTCCTTAGAGCCGTATTTTGCTTCTTCTTATCGTCAGCCATAGATCTAACTTTGCAATCTATCCACTCCTTAGAAAGCCTTTCACCAGTTAACAATTCTGAAACGTTCATATTCCCGGCGGTTTTACAGACGGCACATCCTAAACACCCGTTTTTTAAAACAAGCCAAGAGTACTCTTTCAAAAAATACTTACTTTGATCCTCAGTCCAACACTCGGGTTTACCATTTGTTGAGCTTTGCCGAGATTCAGATTCTTCTAATGAACTTCTTGATGCAGTGATTTCCTTTGACTGTTGTATTTTCGGCGATTTTCTTGGTGGTACTTTACACGGAGTCCGAGCTTGAAGGGGGCTGGGGGGGTCAAAATTCCCGAGTTCTGTTTTTTTTCTTTTGATTCATCTTTTTTCCCAAAGAAATCTGTTAGTGTTCTTTTCATTATTTTCAGTTGTTTTCTTTTCTCACACAAGAACAAATTAAAACTTACAACAACGACTACAATATCAGTCAAAAAGTCACGTCCTAACACGACAGGAGCAGGAGTTGAACTGACAGCATGTGTAGAGTGTAGTAATTAAGCTCGTTACCAGGTTACAGGGACTGCGAAGTCATTTTATGCCAATAGAGGAGAGAGGTTGCAAGGTCATCGAGCAATCAGCTGTTGTCATGACCTTCGCTCTCACGCAAACAGTTCGCACTCATCGTGGAATTGAGGGGTGTTGCAGTCGTCACCATGGCGGGAAATCGCGATGGAAAGACGCCAGACGGCGAAGAGAAAAATTTTTGAGAACTACAGCTACAACTCCGGTAGTACCTACACAAATAACGAGTAACCTTTATTAGAGGAAAATAAAAAAATTTGAGACGACGAACAATTAATACAAGATGGTGCCATTAATTGAAATGTATAATGCATTACGAAATATTTTATGAAAATTAGATGCTCCCTTTCTTTTGGTGTCGATAACGGAACGCCGGAACGCAGGGTTTTGCTTCCGGAACGCAGGGTTTTGCTTCCGGAACGCTGGGTTTCGCTCCCGGATCGGCGTTCCGGTGCGTTCCGGCCCAACTCCACCACTGCGATTACAGTCAAGTATGTATTAGTCTCATGTATAAAAAAAATCCGACCATTCCGGGTCCCAGTTATTGTAAACAATTACCTATATTTGGTTGAAAAGTTTCATACACACATACAAGAAATAAATAAGTAAATAAGTAAATGAAATACGAAAACTTATGCAGAATTACCGATTTCATCATACTAATTCCCTGTTTACTTAGCCATATCTGCGACCTAATTCGTAAGTACATATTTCATTTACATTTTGGACATTAACTTATGTTATTAACATTTCTTCTTTCAAAGATCATTTTTAACCGAAAAGATATGAGTAAAATGCAAAAAACGGGTTTGTATCTAAATGAAAAAAAGACGAAAGAAAAACATGAGAAAATAAAAAAATCCTAATATGAGAGCATTCTCTTCCAAGGTGGGAGGGGAATACCAATGCACCTTATGAAATTGTAACACCTAAAGCAAATTGCCAAATTAAACTGAGTGGACAGAATGATGAGATACCAACCTGGTAACGGGTGGGCCTACCTTTCGCCCGGGTAAGAACAATCAGATGGCTGGGCATTGTGCTCACCAGGTTGATGATGATGACGTAAATTTGAAAGTATATATGCACCCATGCGAAAAAGCATTCCACAGGTATCTGCTCCCGTACTTACTGCACCGCTGTCCAAAATTCCGTTGTATTTCTAAATGGAGTATCCAAAGCTCGAACGGATCTTCCCTAAGATTTTCTACAGGGTTCATGTCCGGTGAGCGGGAAGGCAATTCCAAGGCGGGAACGTCTGCGGAAAGCAGTTCTAATCATGTTCTAATCACCACAGCTCTCAGGGAAGGCGCTGATGATCATGAATGCAACCACAGCTCTGAGAGGAAGCATAATGACCCTGAACAGATGCAGATGGTCTTCAAGGATGGACACGTAGCTTGAACCGTTCAGAGATACCTCTAGACGTACGGGAGGTACCAAAGTGTGCCAGGTGAACATGCCCCTCGCCATAACCGAGCCTCTGCCAGCCTGAACATTTCCATGTTGACACTCCAAGTCCACCACTTCGTGCGGTTTCCGTCAGATCCGCACCACCACGTCTGCGTGAAATAACTGGAAACGGAACTCATCGGACCAGGAGACTCGTATCCAATCATCCAAGGTCCAGTGCCGATGTTCTTTCGCCCAGTTAATGCGTACATTGTAGTGATGTAGCGTTAGCAACGGGACTCTGGTGGGTCTGCTGCTCCCATAACCATAACCTATCGTGGCTGATGATCACCTGGCAGTCTTGGTGGAGACATTTCTAACACCTCACTCCTTAAAGTTTGCGGTGATTTGTACCACTATCACTCTCCGGTTGGTCGCAACTATGCGAGACAAACGTTGACGGCCGCGTTCACCCACCTCCTTTCTCCGTCCACAGAGCTGTACACGATGCGATGTTATTCTGGAAATGTAGTATTTCCTACCCGCTCTCGATATGGTCGAAGGGGAATACTACAATTCCTGTACTTTCTCCGCGATACAGTGTTCCATGCATCTGGTACATACTGTCACATGTGCCAGCTGCATGGGTCTCTTTCAGACTCTCTTAACTCACAACATGTCCACAGAGCTGTCCACGATGCGATGTTATTCTGGAAATGTAGTGTTCCCTACCCGCTCTTGATACGGTCGAAGGGGAATACTGCAATTCCTGTACCAACTCCGCGATACAGTGACCCATGCATCTGGCACATGTGCCGAACGTCGGATTCGTTTAGTAGCGAGAAGGGTGAGAACGTCGTGTCACCCAGGAACCAGGTATTCCATGAACTCTGTTTTCTCAGTGTATATAATTTCATGGCGAACCGTGTTGCATTGAGAAAATGCCTCACAAAAATGTGGAAAATACAAGTGAATCAGTGTAGGTAAATGTTCCAAAACTGAATAAAGTTGTAATTGATTCAACACTACTTGATGCCAGAACTATAAATTACATAAGCTCGGCTCTAGCCTTACGGAATTAAGCCGAAAATAGTATTTATACCTCATGTCTTACAGGATTCCAAAGAGTCCATCAACATGTCCCAATAAAGATCATGATTTTAACAACTCTGCCCCTTAATTACAGTACGCGAGATGAAGATTGGGATAAATCAGAAAATAGATACAATAGAGCGTCGGAAATCCGAACTGATTGGGACCACCGGTATTTCGGATTTTCGATGTGTTCGGATTATCAAACATGTAAAAAAATACAAATACGCTAGCATTTCTACATTATATTATCCAAATATATGTACCAAAAATAAGCAACTGTACACAAAAAAAAAAAAAAAAAAAAAAAACATAAGACAAAGATTTTCCCATTATTATGCAATACGAAACAAGTTTGCCACTTTTACTACAAATTGTTTTACTAAATTTTTAAGCATAAAGTAGAAATTCCAAAACTTACCAATCATTAGAAGCTGGTTCCGATTGCCAATGGGTGTACTTTATGCTGAGTGCAGGAGGAATAACTTTCCTCACGGCTCACAGTGGACTGAGGGATGAAACAAGAGGTGGTGCGGTTGCGTGCTTTTTGCGGACGTGCCAGTTGCGGAAAAACCGAAATTGAATAAATTGGAAGGGTTTTCGTCGTGCCGATGCCAGATGCGGGCAATTCACACTGGCGGTTTAAAAATTGCAGGAAAATAATTCCTTATGTCATTTTAATGCTACAAATATCAAATAATTTTACGAAACTAAAAAAAAAAATTCAAATTTAGTCAAAATTTGTTACAAAACTTAAAGCTTTTAAGCACCTTTTTAAGTCCTTGTTTTTTTTCAAATGCTGAAATAATATTTTCAGTTCTTTCAAAAATTTTTACATACATTTTCTTCCGTTTTGTTACTGGTTCTCCTAAATCTTTATTTTCAAAAAATGTCATTATGAATTGCTCTGCCCGCATCTGCCACTGTCCACCAGTGGCATGTCCGCAAAAGGCACGAAACCGGCGGTACTGCAGTGGTAATGGGCCATAAAATCTTAGCCCCGCAGGGAACAAGTGACTGGGAAAGTTTTCGCCTTTTGTTTCTGAGTATCAGAAGTCACCTCCACCTTCGACACGTAGCCTCCAAAATGCTTACACCCCCGAAATTAGGCGATTCCACTATCATCAAGTGCCAAGTTAAAATGAATGGACTAAAACTTTCCACCACTACAAAAATAAATAAAGAAAAAAGTGGAGTGGAGCTTGTTCGGATTTTAGACGTTCTACTGTATTTAAGACATGCCAAGAATAAGAGATAGCCAATTAGCAATCTCTTAATCATGGCATGTAATTACGGTATTCGGGATGAAGATAGGGATAAATCAGAAACCAGATATTTAAAACATGCTATGATTAAGAGATAGCCAATTAGCTATTTCTGATCGAGATGAAGATTGTGAAATTAATAAATCAGAAACCAGATATGTAAAACATGCCATCATTAAGAGATAGGCAATTAACTATCTCTTAATTATGCCATGTAATTACGATGCTCGAGATGTAGACAGGGATAAATCAGAAACCAGATATTTAAAGCATGTCATGATTGTCTTTTATTTTGTCTTTATTATGTCTTTATTTTCTCCGTCACAGTGTATTGATTGTCTTTTATTTTGTCTTCATAATGTCTTTTATTTTCTCCGTCACAGTGTATTGCTTTGTCTGCAAATTGTTTTCCATACAGATTCTCCATTTACTAGTACTGGGTTCCATGACCAGAAGCATCGTAGAAAAGTCCTTTAAGAACATAAAAATTTCCTAGATCACGGAAACTGCTTGCGAAATAATTGCATCAGTCAAAACGCTGCAGGTCGAATCGAAACAAATTCACAAATTCAGTTGCATAAAGAGCAATATGTTCTCAAACGACGACCAGTTGACACGATAAAAAAAAAGAAAACTATTTAGGCAATTTAGAGCTGCTAAGCCAGTATGATACATATATTCCTTTGTGAATACAAACAGAAATACAAAAAATCTGGGAAACGGAAACCTTCACATCTATTCCCAACGGTTCGGGAAGAGTGCATTGAAATTGTGGGTAAACAAGAAAGATGACACCGAATTTTCGGTTGAAATCAGCACATCTTCCAATCCTTTAAACTGCAAATACAATTTTTCAAAGTTTTTCACTGTCAACGGAACCGGTTAGAAAAAAAAAAATCAACGGATTTCTCTACAATCGATAAAATATCCAGGTGTGTAAACAGATACTTACTTCCACCAGGGGCATATTACCAAAATTAGGAAATGGTGCATAAAAAGTTTGACATAGCAGAAGGAAGATATCAAAAACGAATAGGTTTTCAAATTGAATTGTTAAAAGAAGAAATATAAGAGGAAACATGATATAACTACGCCCTCAAGCGTAAGAATTTTGCATAATGGAAAAGTTGAAAATATGCGAAACTAATCGTCATGACAAAAGCTATGCTAAGAAAAAAAAAATCTTCAAATGGGTCTCCCGAAATAAGAGATAGCAAGGAAAAGGTTTTGACCTTTACGCCCCCTAGCGGGAAAGCTGTGCATCATTCAAAGAGGATAATGTTCCCCATCTTGATTGTAGTGAATCGCATACAGTAAAAAAATGAAAACTTCGATAGAGTTTTTAGAAGCGGAGATACAGCTGCAAACAGAAGTGCACAAACACCACCTAGCGAACAGAACTGTGAGCTACAGTTCACAGTGCTGTCTCTAGGTGGTGTTTGTTAGTACAAGCCTAAAGTTTCCAACTCCGCAAGTACAAGCCTAAAGTATTCCAGATGGTAAATGGTATCCGGTGTTAAAAGAATTTTTGAATCGGACATTTAGAAGCAAAGATATCGAGAAAAACAGTTTATATATTTGCGCCCTAGCGGGAAAATTGTGCATAATTTGGGAAAGGAAATACATACGAAATGTTTTCACAACTAGTAGTATCTGGCACAAAAAGATTTTTTCAGTTGGGCTTTTAGTCCCGCAGATACTGCCGCAAATGGAAACGTGAGAACTAACGCACGGTAGTGGCACACTTGCTCGTTAAGAAAAAAATGAAATTATCTAGAATATTTCGCTTCTTAAACAGCACTCCGATAAGGAATTTTTTTCCAAATTGGACTCTTAGAAGCACAGATATTGACAAAAGTAAGACATATATTTGTACCCCTGGCGGGAAAAATATGCACTATTTTACGCCGAAGGTGTTCTCAAAAGGTTTTCTGAGCTGAGCGGTAGCGTTCCATGAAGAAATGTTCTCAATCGAGTTTTCAGAAGTGCATATTTTGCAGCAAATACATCTGAAAGAGTGGCCAGACTATTTTATACAAAAAGTTAGAAATTATATATCGAATATTTCTCACCAAAAGCTGTATCCTATGCAGAAAGAATTTTTGAAATCGGACGTTTAGAAGCAAAGATATCGGGGAAACCGAAATTTACCTTTACGCCCCCTAGCGGAAAAGTTATGCACTACTTGAAAAAAAACTGCGCCCAAAATAGTCTTCGTTATAAATGGTATCGAAGAGGAGAAATAATTTTTTGATTTGGATATTTAGAAGCAATGATATGGGATAAAATATATTTTGAATTCGCTAGCATTTTCATTTACGCTCTCTAGCGGCAAAGACGTGCATCAGAAAAATCCGGAAAGCAAGGGTGATCGTTCTCACATTTCTGGCTTCCCAAAGTAAAAAGAGTTTTTTCAAATCGGACTAAGAGTTGCTGAGATATGGTATCCACAGACGGATGGACAGACAGATAGACAGACAGGGACAAAGCGGTACTATAAGAGTCTACTTTTTTTTTACAAAAGACGTGCTGAGAAAGAAAAGGAGTGATGCCAAATATATTATTTGATATAGTTTCTCTCTGTTTTTTTTTTTTTTTTTGCCCTGTTTCTATTGAACGTAATATTTCTAACAGCGATGTGACTCCCACCAAATTGGCGAAAATTATCCGTGTATACTAACAACAAAATCTCAGTTGCCATATTTTTTGTGATAAGTTTTATTTATTTTCTCTAGTCGAAATGGATAGGTGAATACATTTTTATTAAGAATCATGTTCGGTAACGAATAAATTGCAAACGAAACAAAATAAAACTAATTTCTTTAGAGAAATGCTTGCATTAAATTGATTTTTCATTTACAAGTGGAGCGAAATTTTCGCTTTCTACCTTATGTAAAATTTTATTCATCAAAAATCATTGAAGTTACTCCATTTGGCACATTTTATTTGAACTTTTTTTTTCTTTTTCGGCTGCATTTTTTTAATTTCGAAAACAGACTTTCACTTAGACTTAGTAGTGACCTACACTTATTTACTTAAAGAACAACGCTTATTCAGAGATGTAAGTATTAACAGAAAACTAGCGTCTTTTTCATATTAACACGCAAACGCTCTGTTTAAGTCGTAGGCTTTTAAAAATTTGAAACATTTGTCGTTCGGGAAATGTACGAAGATCATAAATTTTCAAAACGAAATTCTCTACAGTAAATTGAAGTCATTGCATCAAAATGAAAACTGAATGTGCTTTCAACCTATAATTATTAAAGAGAATATCTGTGTGTGTGTGTACACAATAATTTATCTTTAGAAGGAAGTGATACACACAGAACTGGAAGACAGCCCCTCTCTCCCACATCTCAGCTTACCACAAGACGCTACGGCTTTCGGCGTCGCACATGCGAATATTAAACACGATTTCTAGATAGAAGTATTATTGCACTGAGTGGTTGCGAACCGTCTGTGCATTCATATGTTAATTACTGCGGCAGATTTGCATTACTTTTCGGTTGTGTCAACTTTTGAGCACCTAGATTTTCCTTTTTTCACGACGTAGCTATCAGATCATTCGGCAAATAATGGCCGATTTCTGAAGTGCCACATTCAACTCGCCCACAATTCTTGCAAACTAGCCTGCTCTCAGCGCCATTCGTACGAGTTGAGGGGCGACTCAGACGACACATACGCGACATAATCGGTTGAGCTGCAGTCGTTGCTACTCGTGTGAGAGTGGTCTGTACAAAATGTTAGGAAGGAGTGAGTTGAGGAGGATTCTGTTTCATGAGTTCAAATTGGGTCGTAATGCGGCACAAACCTACCGTAATGTGGTCGAGGCACGGGGCGAGGAGGCAACATTTCAACGTACTGTTCGTCGGTGGTTTACTTTCGTTCCGGTGACATGAGCTTACAAGATGAGGAGGGAGGAGGACGACATTCGATCATTGATAACGACGCTCTGAAGGCAAATGTCGAGGCAAATCCTCACAGTCAGAGAACTCGTCAAACAGTATAGTGTGTCGGTGTCAAACATTTCCGAACATTTCCGAACATCTCCGAACATCCACCAAAAGAAACTCGATGCGTGGGTCCCACACCAACAGACGAAGCAACAGGAACAACAACGGTTTGAGATGTGCAGTAACCGTCAGCTTCGCAACGAAAAGAAATTCTACTTGATAGCATTGTAACTTGTCGTGAAAAGTGGGTGCTATACGACAACCGTAAACGATATGGACAGTGGCTAAACCATGGTGAACCACCGAAACAACATCCTAAACCAAGGCTGACACCAAAGAAAGTTTTGTTGACAGTGTGGTGGATTGTTCACGGTGTCATACACTACTGGTTCTTGAATGCTGGTGAAAGAGTTACCTCAGTCACATTCAGTGAAGAAATTGGTCGAATGCACCAGAAGTTGTGTTTCAAACAGCCATTTTAGTGAACAGGAAGGGTCCTATCCTCCTCCATGATAACGCCAGGCCACATGTGTCATAAATGAAGAAACAGAAACTACACGAACTGAAGTCCGAAACCCTCCCACATCGAGCCTGCTCGCCTGACTTGGCACCTACCGATTTCCACCTGTTCATGCATTTTAGCAATTACCTCAGGGACAGGACCTTCAGAAACCGAGAGAAGGCCGAAATTGCATTCCTAGACTTTCTTCCACCCAGGGAGTCAGATTTTTTCGGACTGGTATTGAAGCACTTGTCACTCGCTGGCAGAGGTGTGTAGCTGCTGAAGGCCGAAATTGCATTTCGAGACTTTCTTGCATCCAGGGAGCCAGATTTCTTCCGAAATGGCATTGAAACACTTGTCACTCGCTGGCAGAAGAGTGTAGCTTCTGAAGGCGCCTATTTCGAGTAAAACAAGGTTGTGTGGTTATGAGGTATGTCTCTTTCATTTTTACCCTCCAAATCGGCCATGATTTTCCGAATGACCTGCTATGTGTACTTATACCAATTGCGTGTATGTATTAGTTTCACATTGCGTAATGCAACACAATTTGAAATGTTTCACGTGCATTTCACTTCACTGTTATTTTCCCAAAATTAGCTCGATAATTAAAACACTCTTTCCTGTCATTAACTTGGCCAAAGCGTGTGAAAAGGTGGTAGTTTGCGACATACTGTATATGCAGTACGTGCTATTTTGGAAACGAAAACGTTTCAAGTGACTTTCTGGATGAATAACAGCAAATGATGCTCTTTTTGTTTCATCGTTCATTGCGGTTTTCTGAACACAGGTTATACAAACTAAAACACTTCCTTTAATGGCGTAAAAAGCGTAAAAATATATTTTTAAGAAGGCTTTGATAGCATAGCTCAAACGAAGCCTCCCGATGGAGTGCGAAAGCTCGGCTTAAATTGTGTGCTAGTTTTACTCCATTAAAGGAAGTGTTTATAAATGGTGTAGAGTCTTTGGTAACAGGTTATACAAGAAGGCAGGAAATTATGAAATACCCTTTCATTTTATGAATAATTAATGATAACCGATGACTAACTTTTCCGCTTTGTGCAGGAAGTCAGAACAAAGTCAGCAACCACAAAGAAAAAAAAAAAAAGAAATCGCTGAAACGACAATAATCGAAGGCCTGCTGGTAACAGGATACGACCTTCAATTCTTTCGTCCTGTGGTTCTTTATTTGCTCCTCCCTGCTGCGAAATGGTACAGCATTAATTTCCATTCTAAATTTCACGAAAGCACAAAATCTGTTAAGGAAGAATTATTTTTTTTGTAAATTCCTTCCTCCTGACTGACAGCACGTCTTTTGGAAAAAAAGGTAGTGCTTATGTTACCTGTTTGTCCGTCCGTCCGTCTGTGGACACCATATCTCTGCAACTATTTGTACGATTTGAAATTTTCTTTTTGCATTAAGAAGCTTGAAATGTGCGAATGATGATCCTTTATTTTGCTTTTTTTTTACGATGCACAATTTAGCCGCTAGAGGGCGTAAATGTAGATAATATCGAATTCAAAATATATTTTATTCCATATATTTGCTTCTGAACATCCGACTGAAAAATTTTTTTCACCTTTCCATTCCATTCATGTCGAAGAGTATTTTAGGTATAGTCACTTTTTCAAGTTACGCACAGATTTTCCGCTAGGGGGCATAAAATTAAATTGCGTGTTTTCCGATATCTCTGCTTCTAAAACTCCAATTTGAAAAATTCTTTCTGAAGCGGATACAGCTCCTGATGGAAAATCTTTTACACATGTTTCTAATTTTTGGTAAAAGACAGTTTGGCCACCAGGGGGCGTAAGTGTTAGTTTCTGCGTCTGATGTATTTGCAGCAAAATCTGAGCTTCTAAAATCTCGATTAAAAAATTCGTTCGTGCACCAATACCACTCACGCCGATAAATATTTTTGGAATATTTTCTGCTTAAAATAAGGCATGGTTTCTCCGCCAAGAGGCGTAGATGTATATCTTATTTTTGTCAATATCTCTTCTTTTAATAGTCCGATTTGAAAAATTCCTTCTTTGTTGGATAGAGTTTCCGGTGTGAACGTTTTTGATATAATTTCAAAATTTTCAAGTAATTCATAGACTTTTCGCTAGGGGGCGTGAGGGTAAATTGCGTTTCCCCAGATATCTCTGCTCCAAAAACTCCGATTTGAAAAATTCTTTCTGCACCGAATACAACTCCTGATGGGAAGTCTTTTGCATGTATTTTCTAATATTTTGTAAAGAATGGTTTGACCACCACGGGGCATAAGCGTTATTTCTGCTTCTGATGTATTTGCAGCAAAATCTGAGCTCCTGAAAACTCGAGTGAAAAAATTATTTCGTGGACCGATACCGCTCCCATAGAAAAACCTTTTGAGGATACTTTCTTTTTAAAATAATGAATGGTTTGGTTTTCCCGTCAGGGGGCGTAGATGTATATCTTATTTTTGTCGATATCTCTGTTTCTAAGAGTCCGATTTGAAAAATTATTTCTTTATTGGAAAGCGTTTCCGCTGCGAAATGTTTCTCAAATAATTTCAAATTTTTCTTGACGCACAAGTCTGCAACCAGAGGCCGTAAGTTTACTTTTCTCTTTACAGAAATATATCTGCGGGTCTAAAAACCCGATTGAAAAACTTCTTGCTTCAGTCAGATACTACTGTTTTCCATACCGGTTCCACTGACAATAAAGCTTTGATAAATTTAATTCGCGTCAGAACAGATTCAAAAGACGTGATCATTACAACCGAAAATTCGGTGTCATCTTTCTTGTTTTCTTTTTGAAGCACAGGTTTGCCACTAGAGGGTATAAATACATGTTTCCGTTTACAGCAATATCTGCGCGTTTAAACACCCGATTCAAAAAATCCTTCTTCGCTCAGATGGTATTAACTACGAAAGCATTTTGTGTGCGCTTCGTGCCCATAGCAATGCACAATTTTCCTGCTAGGGGAGCAAATATTTCATCTGTTTTTCTCGATATCAAATCCGATTTAAAAAATTCTTTTAACATCGGATACCATTCACCACGTGGAGCACTTTACACGTACTAGTGTGTTTTAGTTCACAGTTCTGGTGCTAGGTGGTGTTAGTGTGTATTTGTGTTTTAAACTGCATGTCAGCTTCTAAACATCCAATTGAAAAAAATATTTTTTTACTCCAAGCCATCATCGTTTTACTCCAAGGAAACATCATCGTTTTTAAACAATGCGCAGTTTTCCGCTATGGGGAGGTAATACCAAAACTTTTTTCTCGCTATCGCTGCTTCAAGGAGAGGTATCTGAAAAATTATTTTTCCTTTGCATAGCTTTTGCTATGAAGAATACTTTTAGCATGTTTTCTAAGTTTCCATTATTCAAAATTCTGTCACCAGGGGCGTCAGCGTATGTTTCTATTTGAAAGAAATAATTCAGTTCTAAAAATTCTTTAGAAAAATTCTTTTTTGGTAGTGTACTCTTCGTTACGAAGAGAATTCTGAACCCATTTTTTTCTTTTAAGTGACGCAGAAATTTTCCGCTGCTAGGGGATGTATATATCATTAATTTTCCGCTGCTAGGGGACGTATATATCATTATATCATGTCAGGGTCGGCCTGGCCCACCGGGATACCGGGACATATCCCGGTACGCCCTTCCTAGAAGCTTCCCTCAGCGTCCTCCGGTAAGAAAAAGCGTCAGATGAGCGAACAGTTGCCAAGAATGGCGTCACCCAAGTGATGGTGAACGATGAGTCATGCCGCATGTGTCTAGAAAAGACATGTTCTTCCCAGTAACTTCTAAGAAAAGGTTTCCGACGTTTAGTGCGTTTTTAATTTATGTTACATGTACCTACCAATGTGGTTTCATGAAAAAGTTGAATAGTCATTAATATTTTGCGTCAACTGTAAAATATTAATGTATTATTGTGGTTTAATTTGAAAGAAATATTATTTTGATTTTGAGTGATTTTCTTTTTCGCTCCCTGTGCATGCCTTCCTTTTTTACAATTTGTGTATCAGTTGCAACTTGCAAAATTTGTATTTCATTGTTACTGTTATTTAAAATTCAAATATTTTCAAGTTATTTAATGGTTTCTTTCAGAACGTCTTCTTGTGAACAATGGACGATAAAAAAGAAAAAGAAATGCGGCTATGAGTACAGGAAAGAGAAAAAAATCAAACAACTACAAGAGTTCGCAAAAGAGTGCTCAAACATTACCCAATTTCACCCCAAACCAAAATCTACAAGTCTTACCGGTCAGGCAGAAAGTTTAGCCTCCATGAAGTTTCACTTCCAATATCAGATTCAGTGGATTATTTTAACATTGAAACACAATCCACTAGCCAAGAAAACTTCTCTGAATCAACATCTGTTGAACGACCTCTCGTGCTATCATAGAAAGTGCAGTAACAAACATCTGTTGATCGACCTCTTGTGCTATCATAGAAAGTGCAGTAACAATCAATCCAAATGCAGAGTCAATGGACTATTTTAGAAAACCTGGTTAGGATGAATTGCTTGCGTATTTGACTTACCATCCTGTTTAGCCCCGTGAGAAGGCTATGCCTTTCCATGATAGAAAACCGTTGTTTAATGTAGAAAAAAGTGACAAATTTTCAAAAGACAGTGGTTGACTTTTAATGAGAAGACCCAGCAGTTGTTTTGTTTTTTGTGTATCGCGTTTAGCGATAACAAATCTGTTTTCTGCTCCGGCTTCAACGACTAGAAGCATGTTCACCAAAAAGTAGAGGAACACGAAACATCCAAAAGCCACATGGAATCCGCACAGTCATTTATGGCAGTGAAATGCCAGAAAACTGCTCGCGATTTATTGTTAAATAACCAGCTTGAGAAAAGAAAACAGCAAGTACAAGAAAGGAGACGGATAATTGAAATAGTAGTAGATGTGATTAAGTTAATAGGCAAACAAGGGCTTCCTTACCAAAACTCTGTGAAATCGGCATACACACTTGATAATGAAAATATAAATCACGGAAATTTTCTTGAGTTAATTCTTTTATTAAAGAAATATGTTCCAACACTTGAAAAACACCCTAACAACGTTATTGAATAGAGTGTAAATATTCATGCACAGCAAGAGAAAAGAAAGAGAGAAAATGAGAAAGCAGTAGGAAGAGGCACTTTGGTGACATTCTTGAGTAAGAATACTGTAATAAAAATTATCAACATTATCTTAGATGAGATGAAGAGACATATTGCTGAGGAAATGAGAAAGGCTGTTAAGTTTTCAGTTATGATGGACACTACGGTAGATATTTCCTGCAATGAACAATGTGCATTTGTATTTCAGTACGTTATAGATCATGAAATTGTTGAAAGACTCCTTGCATTGAAGTGTGTTTTTCAACATCTGGACAGGATTTAAAGATGTGTTGGGTGAACTTCAAATTCCTATAGAGCACTGTGTGGCGAATTCCTTTGATGGTACCGTAAACATGAGTGGAAAATACAATGGATTAGCAGCTAAGCTGTCAGCAGAAGTTCCTAATTATATTCATACTTGGTGTTAAGCTCAAGTGCTTAACTTAGTACTATCTGATACTGCCCAGTGCCTTTCAAGTACTATATTTTTCTTTAATTTACTTCAAGAGGCACAAGTGTATTCGAAGGAATCCTTAAAACGACTGCAACTGTTCCTGGAACAAAATCCTTATTTTAACTTAGAAGCTATTGGAATTACAAGATGGCGAAGCAGAAGTGACGCGACAGTAAAAATCTTTGGAAGGATTGATGTAGTTCAACTATCCGAAACTCACTTCAAACTACCTAAAGTTGCTTATTTAGAATTGGTTTTCGTATTGTTCAAAATTTCTAGTTCTGAAAACTTTAATCTCAGAATCAGAAATGATGCATCGGCTATTTTAGAGAAGTTTTTATCAATTTGAAACAATTTTGGTAGCGATGATGTTTCTCCATGTTTTCAAAGTAACAACTCCTCTATCAGATTACTTACAGACTAAAAAACCTTGATTATGTTCAAGCATGGAGGTTAATAGAGCGTTCTTCGTCAAAGTTAAAATGTGTTAGAGAAAGTTTGGCACCACTTCGAATGCTGCAATTATATTTGTAACAAAAATGTCTGGTATGCTAGAAGAAAGGGCCGAGATTGATAGCTCTCTTGACAACATCGTAATAGAAACTAAAATAAAGAAGAAAAGAGTAAAAACTATAAACAAAAATGCCAGGAGAGGCTGCAGGACATGAAATTGTTGCTTCAACTTTCGAAGATACTGTTTGTATTTCAGTGTTCTCTTATGTATTAGACAAGATAATTCAAACAATGGACAACAGATATACTTGGATATTTCACGGTTTCATCCCAAACGGTTTGCTGAGTACGAATTACTACCACTGAATGCCTTAAACAGAATCTGTGAAATTATTCCTTCAGTTGTTAAGGGGAAGCTAAAAGAAGAACTACTCTCATTTGCAGGGATGTGGCCTCAGATTAGTAATCGATCTACTGTTCAAGATTACGCTAGGATATATGAATTAGAAAAAAGTTTGAGTATGACTGATGATGACGTTGATGATGGCGAAGAAGAGGAGGGGGACGAATCTGTTAAATGTACTGATGTGAAGGAGTGTAACTCTTGTATTAAGTGCGTTTTTAAAGTGTTGATAGAGTATAATATGTACTATTTCCAATATACGGAATTGCTTAAAGTTTAGAAACACCTGCTTACAATACCTCTTACTCAAGTCTCATGCAAGAGAGTGTTTTCGAAACTTAAAATAATTAAAACTCGTCTTCGGGCACGATTAACTAATGAACATTTAGAAGCTTTTGTCATGATGGCCACTGAGAAGGATGTTCTTAACCCAGTCCATAGCGAAGTTATCATAAACAGGTTGTGTGAAGGCAGGTCTGAAATGAGGCGGCTTCTTGCTTTTCAAAATGAGGGCCATAATCTAGTAGTAGTATTCTGTCTGTCATTTTTGTGTCTTTCTCAGTCATCATTGTGTATCATTTTTGTTTTGTAATGTACCTACAGATTTATTTGTAATGCACCTGCAAATTATATGTATAACAACAATGAATTTCACTCAACTACCGGCAGATTTATTTGTAATGTACCCGCAAATTATATCCTTAAAAACAATGAATTTCACTCAATTCTGTTAATTTTAAACGTCCCCGTGGGTGCGGTAGTATGGCTAAGGCGAAAATGAGTGGATCTGGGTTGGTTGGTTTGAGAGGTGTCTGGCGCCCTCTAGATAGTTGGTCCACCATCCTCCAAAGTGACCCAGGCTGGCCCTGTATCATGCATTTCTCTATATTTTTTCTTTTAATTGTTCGATTTAAGAACACCTTTGTCTCTGATATTTTCCTTCCGTTATGAGAAACTTTTGCGCACATAGTTACTTCTATATCTGGATGTCTTATCGATTGTATTGTAGAAAACCGGTTGAGCATTTTTAACCGGTTCCATTGACTATGAATTTCTTTACTCATATTATATATCTCTTATATTCTCTTTACTCATATTACGTATTTTAAATTATGAGCAGTTTTTCCCTAGGTGGTGCAATGTATTTCCTTTTTTGCTGAAGTTTTAGATTTTCTAAAACACTGCTTTAAAATATATCTTTCGTGTCAGAAATAATTTAAAAGACGTGCTAATTACAACCGAAAATTCGATGTCATCTTTCTTGTCATTTTCTTTGAGGGAGCAACGACTATTCAAAGAAAGCAGTATCTTACAAGTAGAGAGGCTGTCTCCCTCGTAGATGTATAGAATACAGAATAATGCTTACAGCTGAAAATTGCCAGACAGTCGAGGGAGACTGAGAAAATTCAGGTGGGGGTCGCCTCTAAGTATTACAGGGCTATAGACTACACTACCCCTTTAATTTGCCTAAAATTGGAAACATTCTTTGCTTATTTGTTTTGAATTTAATTTTTCTTAAATTGGAAACAATCTTTGTTAATTTATAATATTTCTCCTTTATGCGATTTGCAGGTGCTTAACTCCGCGACATAGTTTTTTTAACACTACCCCTTCTTTTGTTGTTTGCCCTAAAGTGGCTGCATTGACTTTATTACCATACGTTCGACCAAATTCTGTTATGCCCCGATAGCGCTGAGTGCTGGAGAAAGTAATGTTTCTTTCCGAGGCACCTTTGAACTGAAATATATGATGCACAGAACATATCGGCGAAGAGCAATTGAGTAATGGGGCCCCTTTAGTGTTAGGGCCCGCATATTAGCTGTCGCACGGACTCGTGCCGTTCATAGTGGTAGTTCAGCAACCTGTGTGTTTATTGTTTTTTTGTTTTTTTGAGAGAGAGTTTAATGACCACCGTAAGCAACTCGATGAACAGTCGCCCGTCCCTAATTTAGGGCCACTTGTTCCAGTGAAGGGAGAGAGCCCATGCCGTAAGACAAGCACAGCACCCATGCCTCACCGGGATTCGTTCCCGGAGCCATCCCGGACGAATGATTAGAAGCCAGCTCTTAGAGTGGTGCAGTTTCTATGCCTTCAAACTGCTTCTATATTACAATCTGTTTAATGTTATTGTCAGTGAATCTAATCATCCTGCTGTGTGGAATATTTGTTTTTCTGACAGAGAATGATAAAATAGTAAAATAAATGTAATATGTTCACAACAAATCACTTTTTTGTTGCATGCCTTTGAGTGAAAAAACGTTATGTCAAAAATCACGCCCGTTGTGCTCCGTAGTTCGAACAGTTACTATGCCCAAAACAAACAAAGGTTACTCGTGCTAAAAAGTCAGAATATAAACGACAAACCTTCTTCACACGATATATAAAAGAGTTTTATGATGGAATATAAACTTTAATGATGGTTAAAAATTAAAAGCGTGAGACGTTTCGGGTCCTGCCATCAGGTACCCATCCTCAGACGCCATGTTTGCATACCACGAACTGACAAATGTTGGAATGATTTTTTCAAAACCATTACAAGTTTATTGAAAGTTTTTAATTTCATGAAGTGTTTGATTTGCGTAAAAAGATTTTAAGTTAGTTACACAGGCAGATTTTATACAAACTCAATTTGTAGTTGGTCCCTCTGAAATAGAGGAATTCAAATACTCCAAAGTAATCAACGTTCTCCGGAGGCCACGTGTGGGTGATATTTAGAGAGAAACGCTAACGCACTCGTGGTTTAGATATGCGAGCAATAAAGTACAGTTCAGAAGTGTTTGGAGAATGCATCTCTCTAGCAGAGAAAACCAGATGGCGAACTCAAGAAATGTTTATAACAAGAAATGGAATGCCATTACTTTCTGCTTCATTCACACTTATAAAAAATTGAATCAAAAGATATATATGAATTCTCTTTTAGAGGGAAGGGGCATTCTTTTAGAGGAAGGGTTATTGGCAGTTCATAAGAAACCTCAGAGCGAAAGCACGCCCGACGATAGTTAAACAGGTCACCTTCCACCCTCAAAACGGATACAGTTAAGAAGAAATACCACTTGTAAGTAACGGAACATTGTTCCATTATATCTTCTCAGTTCGCGCATATAGTTAACGAAATCCTTGAAATAGTAAATTACATTACCAGAGGCTCCAGGTTCAACACCGATTTTTTTCTGTATACCAAGAACTGTATTTCCAAAAGTCTACTCAAAAGAAGACAAATAAAAACACTAGTTTGCGGCTCTGAAACCTGGTGGTCGTGTTTGCATAAATAAGCCTTTGCTCAAATGATGGAGTCTATATAATAAAGTAACAATATTTGTGTAAAATAACGTAAACCATCAGTTCGGGCGGGGTGCACCACGACAACCAGGCCTCACTAACACAAAGAAGGATTACGGATTTAATTTCTCCCCGTTATGAGAAGATTGAAATCTGCTAACTATCTGGGACTTCAAATTATCATCAAATACAAATTATCATCAAATACAAATTATCATCAAATATGAATATAAATTATCATCATTACCATGATAACACACACAAGCAAATAACTGCATCCAAAAATCCAATCCCGGGGTGTATTGTCCGCTGGAAAGCTTACTCGCATCGCCTTTGAAAACAGGAGAGAAAGAAATATGTTTCCTACAGTGAAAAGAGAAAATATATATTATCTCAGCATTAATGGGAGAAATAATTTAATCCAGTCGTCAGTTAACTTCAAAGAAAAGATGAATGAAGCAAGGAGTGAAGACGTACTATAAATGAATCACCAGCATGCGTTTTCTTTTGTTTTAATTTACATAATGCATATTTACTTCTTAAATTGCTACGTGTTGTAAAATCATTCTGAGCTTTATTGCTACGCACTGCACTTCCACTACTGAGAAAAGAACTAATCTAAGGCGCGCCTTATTTCCAGATTTCAATTAATGTACCTTGGCCTGATCCGTAGCCAAATCGAAATTCCTTAGCCTTTTCATAAATTGCCATTTCGTACTAAACTCCGTACTTGAGCTACCAGTCGATCATTCTGTTGGTTGACGCAGTTCAAACCGTTCATTACCATGAACAAAAAAAAACCACATAAAAACTAACGCCTTCTTATTTCATTTACAATAGTTATTTTATCAAATGGTATAAGTCTCCGTCGAAGACTTTCCGATTTTTTTTCTTTTCGTAAATTTTAACGTATATTGCTTCGTTCAGTAGTCGTACGCAGTTGCGTAGCCAAGGGGTGGTCTACGGTTCCAGACCTCTTCCTTCTTGAGTCTAGAATTTTATTGTGCAGGTCCGGAAACATACAACGCTACATAAGTTTTTTCTCAGCAATGTCTTTCTTTTCATCTAAATATTTACATTTAATAAAACATATTGTTAAACCCCGCCTTCTCGTGGTGCATCCTGTTCCCACTAAAGGGGCTCTGACGACCGCCCATAGCGGTATAACTATACCATCGGCATCAGAGGAAATGCTATCCCACACTCACCAACCCGCTTGGCCAGCGTGGTGAGTTATGGCCAAACCCCTCCAAAATGATTCCACAACTTAAATCTTGGCCCTCAGTCTCCGGCAGCTGGAATGTACCTGGCCAAGGCAGCGGCCAGTGCGACATGAAGGCAGAGGGTGCTAAGAATCCCCGGAGGACCGGACTAGGCTGCCATCTGATGCTGACCTTGGCTACTTACAATGGACGCTCCCTATCTTCTGATTCAAGGCTTCTTGAATTGGAAGAGGAACTACAAAGGATCAAGTGGGACATCGTGGGGCTAAGTGAGGTAAGGAGAAAAGGAGAAAATCTCATCGAACTGAAAAGTGGACATCTCTTCTACTATCGTGGGACAGATACTGGCAGAACTAGTGGTGTTGGATTTATAATAAACAAGAAACTGAAGGATAAAGTTGTAGAAGTGGAAAGTTCCTCTGACAGAGCTGCACGACTTGTTATCCAACTCTCGAAAAGATACCAGGCTCAGATTATTCAAACTTATGCACCCACCACAAGTTATCCTGAAGAAGAAATTGAAGAATTTTATGAGGAAATTTGTCATCTAAATAATAAAGGTAAGCAGCACTTGAAAATAATTATGGGAGATTTCAATGCAAAAATAGGGCAACGGCAACAGAATGAAACTTCAGTAGGTAAATTCGGTCACGGCAACAGAAACCAGCGTGGAAATACTCTTGTTGAGTTTGCAGAGGCAGAAGGGTTTTTCATCTTGAACTCCTTCTTCAAGAAAAAGCCACACAGGAAATGGACATGGAGACATCCAAATGGGACGACAAGTGAAATTGATTTTATTATGTGTAACAAAAAATTCGTCATAGAAGACTGCAGTGTGCTAAACAAGTTCAACACAGGTAGTGACCATAGATTGGTGAGATGTAAAATGCACCTCAACACTAAACTTGAACGTGGCAAGCTCATAGGACAAACAAAATCTATTGACATAACCAACCTTAAAAAACACCATAATACCTTCAAGTTAGAACTGAAGAACAGGTTCTCTGCTTTAGAAGGCCTAACATCGGAAGAAGTGGACATCTCTGAAGTTAACAGAAAAGTAACCAAAGCTCTTATGGAAACAGCAACAAAATTAGCTGGGTCTAAGAACAAGTTGCATGTGAACAAATTATCAGGAAAAACCAAAATGTTGATGCAAAAAAGAAGAGAGATGAGGACAACTAAAGAAGATGTGACTTCCAAAGTGGAATATATAGAGCTATGCAAGACAGTAAGAAAAAGTATCACTGAAGACGTAAGGAAATTCAACTGTGAACTAGTGAGGAAAGCAATTGAAAACAACCAAAGCCTAAAGATAGCAAAGGGACATCTCAGTAAGGGAAGAAAACAGATTATGGCACTGAGAAAAGAAGATGGTTCTGTAACAAGAAATAGAGGCGAAATTTTGACAAGAGTGAAAGATTTCTACTCCAAATTATATGAAAGGGATGATATATGCACTCCAGACATCATGAAAGATACCAGTACCAGAGTTCCTCCAGTCCTTCCAGCAGAAGTTGCACATGCAATCAAGAACATGAAGCGAGGAAAAGCTCCAGGAGAAGATGGAATTACTGTAGACATCATACAAGAAGCAAGTGGAGAAATCGAAACAGTACTCGCCCAAATTTTCACTCGATGCCTTAATGAAGGAAAGATTCCTGAGGATTGGAACACCGCTACAATGATCCTGCTACATAAGAAAGGTGACATTGAGGATCTCGGAAACTACAGACCTATCAGCCTCCTATCAGTAGTTTATAAAATCTTCACTAAAGTTCTTTCACACCGCTTGAAGGTAACACTGGACATGGCTCAACCGAGAGAACAAGCTGGATTCAGGAGTGGCTACAGCACAATAGATCATATCCACGTGCTGAGAGAACTAATTGAAAGAGCGAGGGAATATGAACTTCCATTGTGCATGGCTTTTATCGATTATGAAAAAGCCTTTGATTCGGTGAAACCATCAGCAGTTACAATGGCTCTGAAAACCTGCGGTATTGAAGATGCATACATTAATATTATTAATAACATCTATGAAAATGCAAGTGCAAAGATTAGGCTGTTTGAAAATACAACACACGTAAAAATTGGAAAGGGAGTGAGACAAGGTGACACCATATCTCCGAAGCTCTTTAATGCCACATTGGAGGGTGTTTTTCAGTCACTGAGCTGGGAAAACAAGGGGATAAAGATTAATGGAGATTATCTAACCCACCTTCGTTTTGCTGATGAAGTAGTAATTTTTGCAACTACCCCATCAGAGCTGCAGAGTATGATCCAGGAACTTGCTGACAAGAGTAAAGAAGTGGGATTAAAAATGAACTTTCAGAAGACAAAAGTGATGTTCAATGCTTTTACAAGAAATGAAGATTTATCGATTGATGGAGAAAAGCTGGAGATAACAGACACGTACGTTTATCTTGGACAGCAGATATCAAGTGAGGGTCACATTGATGAAGAAATTAATCGGCGTACAAAACTTGCCTGGAGAGCTTTTGGAAGAAACAGCATAATTTTCAAGAGCAATATGCCATTATGTCTTAAAAGAAAAGTGTTTGATCAATGCATCCGTCCAGTGCTTACGTATGGTGCGGAGACGTGGACCTTAACTAAAAGAGACATACAAAGGCTGCAGACAACTCAAAGCAGCATGGAGAGGTGCATGCTTGGTGTAACCAGGAGAGATAAGAAGAGGAACTCGTGGATCCGAAAAATGACAAGAGTGGAAGACATCATGATCAGAGTTAAATCCCTGAAATGGCAATGGGCTGGACATACTGCCAGAAGGACAGATCATCGATGGACAGCTGAAATTTTAGATTGGATTCCAAGGGACAGGAAAAGACCCAGAAGAAGACCACATGGGAGATGGGTGGATGAAGTTCGAAAGTATGCAGGGGTGACATGGAGGAGACTGGTGCAAGACAGACCGTTGTGGAGGAAACTTGGGGAGACCTTCGTCCAGCAGTGGATTGATAATGGTTGACAATGATGATGATGATGATGATTGCTTAAACAGACAGTGGATAGGCCTGTCAATTTCGCTTTACTGTTTAGCGCCTTTAAAGATAAAAAAATTTTCAGCTTTTAAAGATTTTATGCGCTTTACCGATTGGACTATTTTTTTCAACTAGAAGCTTTCACTGATGACTCGAATCCATTGGCTATGCCACTGCTCGTAGGTATACTAGAATTCGATGCTCGACAAGTGCTGTAAATTTAAAAGCGGATAACAAAATTGTGAAGCATCGGAAAGAGCTGAAAATTCGTTGGATATGCAAACAGTATGTGGACACATGATCCTAAAAGCAAAGTCAACGAGCTTTTCTATTCACAAAAGATATCAGTTCATTCTTCATATTATTTCTTTTTCTAAAGAAACAGACAACACCGAGATGCGGTAGTTATTAAGGTCACCTGGACTCATCGGATACATCCAGATATCCGATTTTTGTTATGATTTCTTCTTCTCCCCCACCCCTCTTTCTTTCATTTTCTGCCTCATTTAAATCAAATAATACGTTTACCAGCTAATTTTAAAGTGTGAAATGGAATGTACATTTCCATGATTTAAATATATACAAAAAGGAATTAAGTCGCAACTAGGTGTGCGAAGAAACTGTTTCTTTCTTTTATTCTTTATTTCATTTTCTTTTCTTTTTTAATTTGAGGCGAATTTTCACTGCTTTATTTCAAAGCGTTTATACCGTTTCCGTATTGTTATCATAAATTTTCTGATTTTTTTTTTTTTTTTGGGGGGGGGGGCAAAGACCAGTGAGCTTGCCCCGAGTCTTGGAAGTTTTTAAAAATGTGTGGTTATCTGACAAGTTATCATAGTTAACAATGACGATTGAACTATTAACATTGTTGTTTTTTTTAACGATTTTCTTGGACTGTCACTGAGCGAAAGGTAGAGAAATTTGTCGCAATCCTAGGTCTTTAAGAACATTCAAGTGGCAGGTGTACAAAATGACTGCCAGTAGGATAGAACGGGGGATACGAGAACAAAAGAGAGCCGAAAGCAGCGAAGCTGCTCTCGGCTGGGTGGGTGAGAGACGGGAGGGGTGGAGATAACGCGAGAGAGGTGAGAGCGCGCTGTCGGAGTTGCTTGCGTGATGTCACGTGCCTCGGGCAGTGGTGGACGGTGACAGTGAACTTTATCGTTTGTGTGTTATAATTATTTTACATTAATGGGGATCCGGGGACAAATAGAGAGCCGAGAGGAAGGGATTTAGATTTGGGCTCATGTTGATGACAGAATTTCACTGAGCGTTAGGACGCAACTTTGTTGGGTGGAAACAAATGTCCGCCGAAATTTCTAAATGCTAGAGAATAAATTAGGGATCATGCTGTATTTTTGTTCTTTTCTGTATAAGTCAGATGATTTTTTCCAACGAAATGTGAGACATGATTTTTTCCAACAACATGAATAATTTGCTATTAAATTCCCAGATGACTTTTTCCATTTATTTAAATGTGATATTTCGATTTGTATAAACAACTAGAATTGTAATTTCTTGATAAAATAAATTCTCGAAACTATGAAAGTTTCATAGAACAGGATGTGATATGAAACAGTATTGAAGTCCACCTCTTCCAGAAGTTGAAATGATTATATGTTGAATTTTGAATTCAGTAATAATAATAACCGAAAGAGAATCGTAATTATGTTTAAAGATGGATAACGGGTAATTTAACAAATGTTAAAATAACTACAATATTTGTTACTAACGCTATGCTTACAGAATCGGGGTTACTTTCCTCAGATATTTGATAATTTTGTGAATTTAACGATTTACATATTTTTTTTTTCTCTTTCAGAAAGAAAGTTAAATTTGTATGAACGAAGAGTTGAATGTGGTGAAGATTGTGTTTCGAAAGACGCGATGAATTATTTTTTCTAAATGTTATGAGTAAGGAAAATGCGTCTTTTTTCCATTGATTTCATTCTTAAGATCTGCCACATTCCTGTGAGTAGAGAGAGAGATGCTTCCGTGGCGTCCATTCACTTAACATTATGCTCATCACGGTTGTTACTCGCGGGGACAGCAGCAGGGAGGGAGGGGCGGATCTCCTCATGATGTGTTCCTCACGAGTGCGCCTACAGGAAGTTTCTTATCTCGGGAGATAACGTATTTATTGAACTTTGACAAAAAGTTTGAGGAAAGGAAGTCTTTCACCCCTCCAATATCTTTTTTACTCATAATTTTTTCGTGTCCTATTTATTCTCTCTAATTTATTTTATAAAACTTATATTTTAGAAATTTCCTGATGTGTTACGAATTTTTATAGGCGTTGTATATCACGAAATCTTTTTTTCGTTCGAGAACATAAAAATGGTCTGATGGTCCCAGCGCGATTCGAACTCGCAGTCCTTCGTTCAGAAAGCCGACGTTTTATCCACTTAACCATCGGACCATTGGGAAAAGATGCTTGAAAGAGGACGATGGTTGTTCATGGTGTTAAAATGTTTTGGGAGACTTTTCTTGGAATTTAATTTAAAATGGAGTGTGAGGGGGAGTGGACTTTATTTGAGTTGTGAACGAGTTGGTGTGAACATGAGTTTTTCTGTTACGGTGGATCGTCTCTCGTTGAACTGTTGTAATGGAGGAAATGATGAAACAGACATATCACACAGCTCAGAAAGTAGGAAGTTTTGGTGGTCTCGATGCTTTATACCGTGCTGTCCGAAAAGAAGGCGTCAAGAAAAAAGACGTCATAAAATGGTTGAAGGGGGAGAAAACGTACACACTTCGCAAACCGGTGAGACATTTTCCGAGAAATAGAGTTATGGTTAATAAAATAGACCAACAGTTTCAAGCAGACCTAGCCGATGTCTCCAGTTTGAGCCGACATAACGATGGATTTCGTTACTTGTTGACATGCATTGACATATTTTCCAAATATGCGTGGGTGATTCCCTTAAAGCAAAAGTCGGGGTCCCATATCGTTCAAGCATTTTCCTAGATATTCAAAGACAGAAAGCCGATAAAGCTTCAAACAGACAAAGGAACTGAATTTAAGAATAAAGAGTTCCAAAAGTTTTTAAAACAGCACGCAGTACGTTTCTTTACGACGAACAACGAGACGAAAGCAAGTGTTGTGGAGATATTCAATTGCACGCTCAAAACTAGAGCGTGGCGCTACTTTACAAGTCAAAATGCGTTTAAATTCATAGACGTGCTCAACGATTTAGTCCATAGTTACAATAATTCTCCACATCGAAGTATAAAAAAGAAACCTGTAGATGTAAACGAAGATAATGAAAAGCAAGTGTTTCTCAATCTGTATGGTGATCTCAAGTGGGAAAAACCCACCTTCAAATTTCAGGTGGGTAATCACGTAATGATTAGTAAAGCGAAATTGACATTTGAAAAGGGATATGTATCAAATTGGACGGAAGAAGTCTTTGTTGTGAGCGGTCTTGTTCCAAGATCCTCCCGTCTACAAAGTAAAAGATTTATTGAACGAAGAGCTGGAAGGAACATTTTACGCAGAAGAGCTTCAAAGAGTCACTCTGTCCGAGAACTTTCCTGTGGAACGTGTTCTAAAGAAACGCAAAAGAAAAGAAAAAATTGAATACTTTGTTAAATTTAAAGGATATCTCGATAAATTTAATGCCTGGATCCCCGCGGAAGATTTGACCTCGCTATAAAACCAACCTTTTTTTAGATAAAACGTCATTCGTCAACATGAGTTTCTATCTGACACTACCTAGCGACAGCTTTCTCCACTATTTTTCAGACAATAAAACTTCTCATTTCATCACGCGTCTTCCTTCCCTGATCGAACTCAATGAAGATTGGGAAGCGGGACTCGTCGAACTCATATACCCTCATTCCTGGTTTAATGTTAACGTAAATTCAAATTCCTTTTCTTATGGTGTCGGTCCAGGTCAACTGAAAGTAGCAAAAATCCCTGCTGGATATTATGATTCGGTGGGGGACGTGGTAAAAGCCATGTCCCACCATTGGTCGAAAAAAATTACGATGTGTTTTAATAAAACCACGAGGCGGGTCAAAGCAGGTTTAACTAATGGTTCTCAGCTGGAGTTATTTCCCGGAATAGCTGAAATTCTAGGTTTCCAACCTGGAGTGTAATCGGCATCAGAAGAGAGTGATGTCACAATTCATGAAAATTTCGTAGCCGATCTGAACACGTCCCTTTCACTATTGTACGTGTACAGCGATATTGTGGAACCTCAGCCTGTGGGAGACATGGTTGCCCCTCTCCTTCGCATCGTTAAAGTGAGCGGAGAAGACGGAGATGTGGTGAGAGCCCTATACGACCGCCCTCATTATTTGCCGCTCGCAAGAAAACATTTTCAAACCGTCGAAATCATTATAAGGAATCACTCAGGGCAATTAGTACCATTTGAACGCGGGAGAGCGATCGTGAAACTTCATTTTCGTCTCAAGGCTCTGTAGTCATGTACGAACCATACCGCTGTTGTACAAAATCCTTCGAGGATTATTATGTCAACCAAACGGGAAAAGGTTTAGTATACTATCAAGGAGCTCCATTTCAAAAAGGGTATGGACTTGGAGGACTTTTTCGGTCGCTATTTAGAGCGGCTGTGCCATTATTTAAACAAGGTGTAAAAACGTTTGGAAAACAAGTCTTTCGAACGGGTGTGGACCTAGCTAATGACGTCATCCTCGGCAAGGACGTGAAAACAGCAGCCAAACAACGAGCTAAAGAAGCAGGACAAATACTCACTGACAAAGCAGCTAATAAAGTGAAGAAAATGTTGGGAGGAAGCGTTAAAAGAAAGAGAAGCACGAAGAAACGCATCATTCGTTCAAAGAAAACCAAGAGGATAGCACACGATATTTTTGATCCGTAAACTGTGGCTCTGATTCACAGTCATTCGTCCGTATGTTTAAAATCTGAACTTGATTTATTTGCTTTGCCGCCTACCCAAACGAGCATAGAAAAAGGCCAATGGATCGAATATCACCCCTTGACCAACATTCGAGATGGAGGACCTCTGGAATTTAATATTTCCGGGAGTGGAGAAGAATACATGGACTTATCTTCCGGCCAACTCTACGTGAAAATCAAAATTGTGAAAGCTGACAATTCTGCCATAGCTGATGAGGAGCCCGTGGGCCCCATTAACTGTTTTCTTCATTCTCTGTTTTCCCAAGTTGACATCAGTTTAAACGAAAGAGTGATTTCATCATCAAGCAACATATACCCCTACAGAGCTTATTTTGAAACTCTTCTGAATTATGGAGAAGAAGCAAAGAAAACCTATTTAGCATGTAAAAGGTTTTGCAAGGATACAGCGGGATATCTACATGAAATTAATCCCACAAATGCTGCAACGAACAAGGGATTACATCAACGCTACGAGCTCATGAAAGACAGCAAAACGTTGGATATGATTGGAACCGTGCACTGTGATTTATTTTTTCAAAACAGACTGCTACTCAATTTAGTGGACGTGAAAATTAAACTGGTTCGAACCAAACCAGATTTCTGCCTCGTTTCCTCCTCCGAGGCCCCCAATTATAGAGTTCTCGTCGAACACGCTTCGATTTTTGGGAGAAAAGTGAAAGTCAGCCCTGGAGTTGTAATCGGTCATGCAAAAGCTTTAGAAAAAATCTCCTGCCAAGTATCCCATTGACCATGTTTTAAGCAAAGTGTATTCCGTCTCTCAAGGAAGTATGTCCTTCGTGCAAGACAACGTATTCGTAGGACAAATGCCCAAAAGACTGGTTATTGGATATATAGATAACGATGCTTTAAATGGTACATATAAATCAAACCCTTTGAATTCAAACATTATGATGTCAACTTTATCACCGTGTACGTTAACGGACAGACAGTTCCTCATAAACCTCTAGAACCCAATTTTGAAAAGGGAAGCACAATTCGTTCTTTCCATAGTCTGTTTCAAGAAACTGAGAAATTGGGTCAAGACCGTGGAATATATATCGATCGAGAGGAATTTTCCAAGGGATACACTATGCATTCGATCTCAGTCCGGACCTGTGTGATGGAGGACATATGAACCTGATCCAACAAGGAAATTTAAGAGTGGAAATCAAATTTGGAAAAGCGTTGCCTAAAACCATTTCTGTTCTCATCTACGCAGAGTTCCAGAACATTATTGAAATTTCCAAGTCCAGAAACATTCTTTGTGATTTCTCCAATTGAAGAAATGAACAGTGTTCAAATTACAAAGTTCCTAAAGCAAGATCACGTGACACGACGATCCTTCCTCGGAGTGTTTGCCTGTGACCGACTTCCCAAGAGAATAGGCAAGTTCCCAGCATGCCTTGTTGTGAATACGGATCGGCATGGAAATCCTGGGAAACACTGGATGGGTATGATTGTTTTTGGCAAACCCAAAAACAATCGAATTTTTTTATTCTTTCGGACATTCTCCTGAATATTTTCAAGGACCTATTACACAATTTGTCTACAAGTTTGACACTGTTAATTTCAATGATGTGCCTCTTCAAAGTTCGTTTACGGCCGTATGTGGTCAATTTTGTATTTTCTTCCTCTATTCTAGATGTCGCGTAAAAAGCTTGTTCTCTATTGTAAGAAATTTTCGATGGAAATCTGAAACAAACGATGTGCGTGTCTTTCATTTTGTTCGAAATAAATTTGGAATTGTATCAAAATTTAGAATTTAAAATAAAAATTGATTAAACTCAATTTTATGCGTCTTTTCTTTAAATTGTTTTGTACCTTTTTAATGACATCAGTTGACAACATGCAAGTGTCCAGACTACAACATCCTTTCACAGCTCTGATAGCTGGTCCTACGGGCTGCGGGAAGACTCAGTTTGTAAAACACTTACTTCAGCATCAGGGGGAAGTCATATCCCCCCTCCCGAACACGTGGTGTGGTTCTACGGGGTTCACCAAACACTGTATGATGAAATAGAAAACGTGACATTTGTGGAGGGTCTCCCCTCTAGTTTCCGTGACTATGTGAAAAGAAGAACACTGTTTGTCATTGACGATCTCATGACTGAATGCGGAAGCAATAAAAAATTAACTCACTTGTTCACTAGAGGGAGTCATCATTTCAATGTGTCAGTGATATTCATTACTCAAAAAAATTTTCACAAAGGGAAAGAAATGCGAGAAATTTCCTTGAATGCTCATTACTTGTTTCTGTTTAAATCACGAAGAGATGTGAATCAAATCATTCATTTAGGAAGGCAGTTGTACCCTAGCAAACTTAAATTTTTTCAAGAAGTTTATATGGATGCCACAAAATCCCCTTACAGCTATTTATTGATTGTTCTAAAACCCGAGACAAAGGAAGAATTAAGATTACGCTCCGAGATACTTCCGGGGGACATTCAAGTAGTATATCAACCTCGGTGAAAATAAATAAGTCTCAGTTTTCATCATGATGTTGTCTAAGCAACAGATCCAACTTTTACGCATGCTTTAACACTGTCCAAAAAAAGTATTAAAAAACCTATTTTCAAAATGTAGGAAAAACGGAATTAAAGCTATATGCGAAGTTTGTATGAATACGTTAAAAAGAAATGTTGCGCTTACTCCCGCTTAGAAACATTCATTGCAACGACATAAGCACACCTTGCGTGCTCTCTCTCGAAAAAAGACGCCTCTGTATAAAAAGCGGGAACTCCTTATTCAAAAAGGGGGATTTTTAGGTGTGTTGATTCCTGCTGCTCTCAGTGTGTTAACGACTCTGCTTACGAAATAATGGAATTTGCCAAGAGAATGGTTCTAATTCCAGAAGAACGATTTTCCCGACATATGCCAACCGATGAAACGTTAACGGACTTAGACAAAGAAATGAAAAAAAATCTACTAAGCAAAGAGTCTGACGAAGTCAAAGTGAAATTATATAATCAAGTCTTGAATAAACGTATTCATGTATCCAATTTTAATCCTCCAGTTACATCTCATGAAACATCATCGAGAACAGCAGAATCAGAGAAAGAAGAGCATGTTAAAGACGAGAAAGTGAAAGATGTTGTAGAAGATCTTATCGTTCAATCTGTTCCTACTAACTTGAAACGCTATGCAAGAAATGTGTTGGACGTCTTTAAAACGAACTCTGATATTATTGGATGGGGCCCTAAGGCAGAACTTCAGGTCCGAGGATGCATTGTGAAAAACACGAATATTATCGACCTCATAGACTCTATGTTTCGAAGCAAGGGATCTAAGCTGCAAATACCTCCTGAATTTGTAAAAGCATTAAAGGACATTAATTTGCCCACAAAGTACATTAAAAATAAACAAATGTTGAAAGTCCCTGTACAATAAGGAAATTCTGTTGTAACTCCTAAAAGAAAAAAGACAAATACTAAGAAAATGTGTAAAAATCTCAACTCTGTTCGTTGGATTCACTATTAAATATTTAGATGGAACGAAAATAAAGTCTTTTTTCTTTGAATTAAAAATATTTCACTTGAAAGTTCATTATCGACAAGGAGTGTTTTTTTTTACAATTTGATTTTAGAAAAATCGGTTTGGGAAAGTTAATTTTCTCACAGGTTTAAAATATACCATTTCATTTTACTTACATGGTGCTTTTGGGAAAGACGAATTAGAAAAACATGGAAAATTGCGTAGAATAACATGGCAAAATCATATGACTTAAAGGAGCATTTTCAAACATGTCAGAAATCTAAAGAGAAAAATGGTTCACTTGAAAGTGACATAGTATGTTTTGAAGTTCATTATTCTCAAGGATGGTTCTTTCAACTTCATTTTAGGAAAATTAGTTTTGAGAAAGTTAATTTTCGTGTAGGTGTTAGTTTTTTACCAAAGAATATGAGTCAAGGGAAAGAAAAGTGAAATCACACACACATTTTTACACACTGAATCGAATATGTATGCTACAATAATTGGTAATATATGTTTAAGAGAATGATGTTCTTGGGATAAATATGTTATGTATGGTGACTTTTTTTTCTCCGTTTCCACATCACCCATGAGGTAGGAGTACCGATGCATTTTTTTCTACGAGGTTTCGCCAAAATAGCCCTACTCCTCGACTTCCTTTCTTCAATTAACATTTACGCCTGCAAACATATAGAATTTATGTCATAGAACCATCATTTCTCGTATTTCAGCAAATAGTTCATTTCCTTTGATTCCTGAAAAGAACTCTTTTGTAACTTTTGCTTTGTCACATGCTTCGACAAAAGCTTTAGCAATATCCTTAGGGTTGAAGGATGCCACTGCATCTTCAAAACATATAACGACTTTAGTGCCCCACTCTGTGCTCATGCAAGTGTGCTGCATTTGGTTGTGAGCCACGTAATTCAATTCTCCTGAAATACATTCAGGACATCTGAAGGTCTTCATTACACCATTACTAATTAAAGTTTTTAAGGAGTCAATTAATCCTGTTCGAAGTTCCCAGACGTCCAGTATTGTATATGGTACACTCAGCGTTTCGGCAAGCACAATTTATTGGAATTCTGTTCCAATCATGAAATCTTGAATACCGCTCCAAACGTCATCTAAAATATTTTGGAGTTTTTTAAACTGTTTTTTATTAATTGCTACTCCACGTGTTAAGTTGTAATTCCCTCTAGCATCAGAATACTGCTTCTGAAAGCGAAAGAATTCACCATCACGGGAAACTGACATGAAAATTTCACTTCCGATTCTGCGTGTCTTTCCTCGCTCACCTAGCTGAAAAATACACCTCCTTAAGTCCAAAAAACAGCTCGCCGACATTGTAACTCTACATGTTGTGGGGAGGAACACTCCCTCAATCCATTTGAATACTCTAAGGTGAATTTTTATTACTGAAGAAAACACAGATACAGTTATGAAACGGTTTCCTCCTAAATGAAAGTAATTTGTCGGCATTTGCTCTAGAGTGAATCCATTGGGTGTGCTTGCAGCATGAGCAGGTTGAACCTCAGACAAAGCAGTACTAAGAGTAGATGATCCCACACTAACATTTGAGGTGTCGCGGGTGATCGGTGATACACTTCCGTCGTCATTTGGAAAAACATCCGAAAGTCTTGATTCAGCTTGAGTAGAAACACAGCACTGCTTTTTACTATACTGAGTAGCTTCACAGGACAGCTTCACGATAACCTGATAGCAATTCTAAGGAGCGAAGAAATATAATAATAGCCTCAACAAACTTTAACTAAATGTTGCTATATTCGAAGAAATCTCAGTCTAAACTGTTGTGAAAAATGATGTCTAAATCAAGGTAGTTATATAATGAATAAAGCTTTTACTACTAAGCTAAGTATATGTTTTAGAATGCTTCTGCTACTGAATTATATGCTTGTACTAAGCTAATGCGTCTTCTAATGGTTGTTGTTTGTTAATTAAATCATGAATAAACTTTCCTGCTAGTAGTGTAGTAACAATAATGAACAAGCTTTTAACTGCTAGTAATGTTGTGGTAGTAATTAAGATGAATAAAGTCTTAACGCTGGTTGTTAATAATAATCAACTAATGACATAAACCTAACAGCCAGACAGAGATCTGACAAAAACTATGAACTGAGAAAGACGTACTTACGAAAAAGCTCTTTTATTAGATAAATCTTGAATCTTCCAACGCACACACACTACTCGTATCACAATAATGAAGAATCAACCTAATCACATAGAACGAAGCTCGCCCTATCCAACAACAAACGCTCTGGCTATACAACAACAAACGCTCTCCATACAACAACAAACTCTCTCCTTCACATAAACCAACGCTCTCTTTACGTGTCGTTGAACGCGCCTATTTATACTGGCTACCACCACGTCATGACTTACACTCATTGCCAGATCTCATTCAGCGGGTGAAATAACATCTCGTTCAGTAAGAAGATAATTTACATAGTAAAATAAAATAACCAGAGATAGTAAAAATCAAAAGGAAAGTGAATATAGAGTATACGTTACAGTTACTCATAATTTTTTCTTCCGGCAAAAATGTTTTCAGTGCACAGGCTGTATGGTGTGAAAATAATTGCACTGCATAACATACACGCTGCTTTTCGCTGCCTCTAACCTCAATATGTTTTGATTTTAATTTTGGACAAAGACTCATTTCATTTCCGTCTGCTTTTAGTATTTCTTCGATTTCTCCTTTTTGCATTATTTTTCCACCTAGTTTTAGGCCACTGTCTAAAAAGTGATTTCTTTTTAATTTGATCATATGAGGAATATCCGCAAATGCCCACACTTTTCTTTGTTCGTCAACTGGATTATTAAAAAAGGATTTAGTAGAGTCAATGCCCAGTTGTTTCCACAGACTTTGATTTGTGGCCCCTAAATCTGAAACGATAGCAACAACTTTGAAATCAATATTTTCTAATTCTGTAATGACATCAAAGAGCACATCTTTTGTCATTTTTTCGTCAAAATCGTAGTAAATTGGTTGCTTCCAATTATGTGCTAATCCTCTAGCTAAAATTACTTGAGAGTTTTTAAAAGGGCCTAAAATGCAATCAGTGGCATGATCATAAACAACATCACTCTTTATGTTCATCTCATCGAAAGACAAAACTGTAATTTTTTCCATTGCTGTTAAATTTTTATCTTGCATATCCATCATTCGAATTACTTGAGACAGTATGCCAGGGGAACAGTGGATACCTCGAGTCCAAAGTTTAAGGGTACTTATGCTTGGTACTGGAATCTTCAGTTGCTCCCTATGTGTGTATATGCCTTACTCGAAATTGCTCGCAACACTAACGCTTTTGCAACATCTGCATCTTGCCAGGGTGTTTTCATGTTGTCATTTAAGAGTCGTGCAATTTGCCCGGGTGTAAAACATTTCGACAATAAACGCACAGTTTCCTTATGTGCTAGTTCTTCCTTTTCCGGCATTTCGCATTTTGCAGTTAGAATGCCAAAATCTTTTCTCAGTTCCTCATTATCTCTTCTTAAATCTTCAATTCTACTTTCAAGAACCTTATTTTTCATTTCAAAACCATGCGATGCTTCTTTCAATTCCTTTAATTCCGAATGTAAATCTTGATTTTCTTTATACAAGTGCTGATTTTCTATATTGGGATCATTTGCAAAGGACACAATACCTAAATTTTGAAAGCTGTTCAGGACTGGATCCGAATTCTCCGAAGTATTGGCGTCATTATTAAAGTTTATTAATTTATTGATTTCCTTTATCTGTGTGCGCCGATCATGCCTATTATTTCTTCCAGAGTCACCCGATGAATTGTGATTAAGCATAGGTAGTAACAGTGTTGGTACGGCATCTGGTTTCAAACGTTTTCTTGAAGGTAGGTCTAATAATTCCGCTTGTAAGTCACGCAAATAAGATGCTTCGTCAAAATGCGCAGAACAAACACGTGCATTCTCGACACGGAAAAAATCTTGCCTTCGACATCTCAAAGTCCACAGTTTACGCAATTCAGCATTTTGCGAAAAACGGTGAAACCAGTGGCGGCTCGTGCCTAGTTGATAAGGGGGGGGGGCTGCATCCGAATTTTATGGATATCTTTCTCAAAGATAATTTTTTTTGCGTCTGTTCGTGCTTTGGTAAGGGTTATTTATTGCTGTGTTGTGTACACATACAGCCAAATTTTTTGTGTGATACAGTTGAAATGAATAAAAAATATTATATGCTTAGAGCTTAATTTCACAGATACACTTCAGCTTTTTTCCCTCCCGATACTTACATTAACAGAGATGATTAATTAAAAGTTTATCAAGCAAAAGATATCCAGTTTGCACTTATACACTTATTTTCCAAATGCAAGTAAATAACTTTGATGTTTTCTTTCACCGGTTGCCTGCTGGTTTATTTTCCATTATATATATATAACATTATTAGCTGACCCCCACCGGTGATTATTTATGCTACACTGAGGGCAAAACGGCCAGGGCCAAACATCAGAGGATGGGAGTTAGGTTTATTTATAACGAGGAGTCATTACCCCGGTACCGCCGGCTTAACATCACTTCCGAACCACGACGGGTCTTCAGCGGCAACGAGACTCGAACCCTTCAAGTCGGGAGGCGAGCATGCTGCCACTGAACTACCTCGGCACAGCGCACTCCGTATTGGAATACTGGCAGTTATGTAACTTTCCACTGCTCAAGGAATATCAAGAATACATTTTGTAACAAAAACACATGGTTTGCGTAATTTACTGATATTTAGCGGAAGCCGCGGAAAATTTGCAGTTCAAGCGGGAAATGTCAATAATGTCAAATTTAACAGTTTCTGACTTCCTTCAAGTGCTTTAAGAATTTTTAAACGGTTCTTAATTTTAATTAAAGTAATAAAAAATTTACTTCCTAGCGTTAAACATATCCACGGCTGCCGGTAGAGCTCTCTCTCTCTCTCTCTCTCACTCTCTCTCCTCAGCGATCTGCGTCCAGAGTTCACACAAGGGAGCCGTCCCAACAACAGGTCAGTTTTTTTCGTAGGATTTTTGCCAACTCCTTCACAGTTTTTCAAGAGTTCAACGCTCTGTTATAGTTCATCGTAAATCTCTAGTTGGCACATTCTTTCGTTTTCGCCCGTGGTCGAGGTGCAACAGACAGACTGTATTGCCTTTTAGCCACTTGTTTGAACTTTTCCCTTTAGTTTAAAGTATCGACCTGTTTACTACCTCATAAACATGTCGCTCCCGTTCCTGGCCACCCAAACTAAAGGAATGCGTCACCTTAGAAGGCCTTCCTGTCTTCTCACCAGTGAAAGCGTTTGGCTTCAGTTTCTGCCCTCGATATCTGCAATAGTATTATATAATGTTACATTCCAGGAAACTTCAGCCAGGAATGTACAAGAAGGAGGCTGTTCCAAGGAAACAAAAAGAAATCTTATCCCTGAATCAAATACCGAACTGAAGAAGTGTATTTTCTGTATGCAGAACCGCAGACGACTTGAAAGTCCCTCTTCCTTTGTTGGTAATCAACGATCGCGGTGCATTCAAAGCATTTGTAAGCAATTGATTTTGTTCTTGCCATAAAGCCCTTGAAAATTTAAAACTTTTCGAAAGAATACATTGAACCAAGCTGCAGTCTTGGCATACTAATATAAAAGCAGTCTTTCTGAAGCTGAACTCAAGGATACGAAAGTTCAAAAAAAAAAAAAAAATCTGGAAATTATTTCATCTGTTTTGCTCTTGGCCAAGCAACATCTGGCACCGCGGTAACATAGAGATAAGAACTTTGATGAAGATGATGTTTCTGAGTTAAAATCATGTCTTCATCGCAGAAATTATAAATGGATATTGCAGGAAACCTGCTTACTCAGGTTCCATGTAGGTAATTTTTACGATACCTTCGAAGAGTTTTCTTTACGACACTTATTTGCCGTGATCGCTAGCTCAACGAATCGACAGCAAAAATCCGTATGTATTCATGTCATGATACCACATTCAACAACACAACAACCATTTTATTAAGTGATCATCGCATCAGTCGTCGTACAGTAGCATTTCTCGGAGACAGGGAGATATCAGGTCCAGTGGTACCAGACTCAAAATCCCGCCCCGCGCGGGGATAACTGGTTTTCTAGTTATTTGGGGAGTAGCGCCCTCACGGCCCGAGTCCACCTTGTGACGGAACATCTTGCATATTTGTCTTGTACGATAACATCACCGAAGGGACAGCTCTTCATCTAGCTGCTGGTGGGATGACGACCCCACGGCCCGAGCCAACATTTCTTGTATGATTTTTTTCATTTTTGGCTTTTGTTCTTATATTGCCGCGCACGCGCTTCAGTTGTAGATTGCTGAAGTTGTGATTAGCCGCCAGCGCCGGAGTTTAGTTCGTCGATTTCTTTCCTCTCTTCCCTTTTTTATGTTCCCCTCTTCGTTTTTCTGGGCTGGTTGGCTACACCTGCACTTTGCCGTGTGCGGTGACCCGTAAGGTGGAAAAGGTGATGCTGGAGGCTGAGGTTTCTGGGGCCCGGGATGTAGTTGTCTCCAGCTACCAACACTCCTCTTTGCCCTCTGCTTCACCCTAAACGGGCGGCTAGGAACTAACCCACTCCTAATCAGGAAAGGAATTATGTGGCTGAGTCGAGTCCAGACTTCTAACGGCTTGTCGATATGTACGGCAGGGTGAGTTTGGGGATAGGGTGGGCATGCCAAAGTGGTGTTCCTCAGTCACAGAAACGTCTGGGTGCACGCCGAGTGCATGTCTTCCCTATCAACTTGCTATATCCGCTTCCTATCATTAGAGCCGTGTCCTGCGTCCACTTGGGCTTGCGGACCTCCGGCGTTCCCTCGTTTGGCTGGGTTGTGGGTGGGGAAGTTGGCGGAGGAGTTTCCTTTTTTCTCTATGGCAAACAACAGTGTTTCCCATGCTATAAATGTGAAGCGCCGCATGGAGGAAGGGACACCCTCCTCCACAAAGAAACTTCATGGTACTGATTGTAATGCTCTGTTACTTCTGATTCATTCTGTTGATCCTTCAACGTCTCTGAGTTCGAAGAGCCCTTTCTGGATTAATAAGGCTCTTCAGGCAGTTGCTGACCCTCCCAAAAGTGTTTTAAAGCTCCCATCAGGGGATCTTCTTGCGGAAACATCTAATCCACGACATAGTGCCACCTTTCTGTAGACGACCGTTCTGCTGGATATTCCAGTACAGATAACACCTCATGGTTATTTGAATTCCTCTCGCGGTGTCGTCAACTCCTGGGACTTGCTTGAATGCAGCAATGAGGAACTACTGGAGGAACTTGGCGACCAACATGTCACTGGGTTCGGCGAATACTTTTTAGGAGATATGTAAAGTCTATACCCTCCCGGGACATCGTTCTCACTTTTCACACCCCAACCCTGCCAACTTCCATCAAGGCAGGTTATTTACGTCTTGATGTTCGCCCTTAGCAAGGTGTGGGAGCTGTGGTTCCACGGATCATTCTTTGATGGAATGCTCAGCAGAATCAGATCACTGCATTAACTGTGATGGGTCACACTCTGCATCTTCCAAGCAGTGTCCAAAGTGGATAGAGGACCAGGCTATCCAACGCCTGAAGACAACAGAACATCTGTCTTATCCCGAGGCCAGATGGCGGATCGTTCCTTTAACAACAGGCAGGCGATCATACGCATCAATCGTTGTTCAGAAGTGCACTGTTGCTGTACAGACTGAGGTGCACATCCAAGCGCCGTGTCCTTAAAATTTCGAGGACATCGTTGCTGCTGGATTGGAGGCACTAAAGTATCGCCGTCTTGAGTCCAAAGCGACACCCACATCGTCGCCGAAAAGATCATCTGCCAGCATTGGGACTCAGGCTGAGGGCACTACAATGGAGAAACCCGAGAAGTAGAAGCCAGGCACATCCTTCCCGAAACCCCGCTCTAACACTCAGAGTCGGGCACCATCATCCAAGAACACGGGGAGTAAAAACACCCCTGTATTCCTCATAATGGCTTCAATCATTCAGTAGAATTGCCGAGGTCTGCGACGACGACTTGATGATTTGAAAGGCTTACTGTCTTCGTATATGCATGTGTGCGTGTGTCTCCAGGAGACGAATCTTCGCACGACGGACACTCTTTCGCTGCGCAGATATTCTATTTTTCGCAAAGATCATAAGGACGGAGTTATCGCCTGCGGATGAGTAGCCGTTGTTGTTCCTCATGGTGTTCCTGTCACTGCGGTCGCTCTTCGGACGACTCTGCAAGTAGTGGCAGTGATAATATCTCTGAACATCCTGTTTACAGTCTGTTCCATCTACGTACCACCAGATGAAGCTGTGAGCCTTTCAGATTTGAAAGATTTCGTTGACCAGTTGTGGCCTCCTTTCTTCCTTCTGGGAGATTTCAATGCGCACAATCCGTTGTGGGGGGATAACACTCGAGACTCCAGGGGCTGTGTTGTAGAGTCCCTACTCTCCAGCACGTCTCTCTGTCTCCACAACACGGGGACAAAGACATATTTTCATGAACCTACCCGCTCGTACTCAGCCATTAATCTATCTCTGAGTTCACCATCTTTATATTCTGACTAGTCCTGGAGCGTGTCTGGTGATCCCCTTGGCAGCGATCACTTTCTTATCTTTCTTCGTCCAGCATGTGGCGGATACCGCCATCCCACCCGTCTTGCTAGATGGGAAATTGATCGAGCCAAGTGGGACGCATTCATGGCTTCAGCGACCATTATTCCTGCTATGGTATCCTCACGCACGATCGGCAGCGGTTACGGATTGCATTGTGCAAGCGGCAGAACTCTCCATCCCAACGACGTCGACTAAACTTCCACGTTGCCCGAGACCTTGGTGGAATTCCGATTGCAAGGCAGCACGTCAGGCTCAACATCAGGCTTGGGGTAGGTTTCGTCGGTACCCCACCGACGCAAACCTTCGTGCTTTCAAGAAAGCAAAGTTCTACCCGCGATTTGTTCGTCGTCGTAGTCAACGGGACTCATGGATGCAATATATAACCGGAATTAACACCTCTACCAGCCCTAAGATCGTTTGGGACAGGATTCGTAAGATTGGTGGAAAGTACCATTCTCGAGAGATCTCCATCCTCGAGAGTGAAGGCAGAACGGTTGCTGACGCTCAGGGAATTTCTGACTGTCTTGGCACTGCATTTTTGTCAGTGTCTAGCAGCGGTAGTTACCCTTCTTCGTTCCAACAGCATCAGACGCGGCTTGAGAGCAAAGGAGTTTCCTTCAGACCTTTTTCCTCGGAGGATTATAACAGCCCACTGACTGCGGTGGAACTGAAGATTGCTTTGAATCGGTCCCGCCGTACATCTGTCGGACCGGAAAACATCCACTACGACATGCTGAAGCACCTTTCTCCGTCCTCTCTTGAATGCTTGCTAATCCTGTTTAACAGGATTTGCCATGAGCACGACTTTCCGGATTCTTGGCACACTGTTATTGTCATACCTGTCCTAAAACCTGGTAAAGATCCCACCAACCCGTTAAACTACCGGTCGATTGCTATGACGAGCTGCCTTTGCAAAGGGCTAGAGCGCACCATCAATCTTCGTTTGATATTTTATTTGGAAACTCATCACATTTTATCACCTCATCAGAGTGGATTCCGTCGTTTTCGATCCACCACTGATCATCATCTTCGCCTTGAGACATCTATCAGGGAGGCGTTTGTCTGGCGTCAGCACATGGTCTCCGTGTTCTTCGACATGGAAAAAGCTTACGATCGGACGTGGAGATACGGCATTCTCCGTGATCTGCACGACTGCGGATTGCGGGGATATTTACCAACATTCATTGCCGGTTTTCTCCATAACCGGATGTTCCATGTGCGCGTCGGGTCGACCCTCTCTGCGATGTACCCACAAAATCAGGGTGTCCCTCAAGGCTCCATTCTATCAGTCACTTTGTTCATCCTTCGTGTGAATCACATATTCAAACTGCTCCCTCCGACGGTTCGTGGAACCATGTACGTGGATGATCTACAGATTTCCTGCGCTTCTGTCAACATGCGCACCTATTGAAAGACAGCTGCAGTTGGCTATTAACAAGATCTCTAACTGGGCTTCTCATAATGGCGTTGGCTTCTCGTCCCTGATGACCGTTTGCATGTATTTTTGCCGCAAAAGGGGTCTTCACCCTGACCCCAATCTCCGTCTGGGGAGTATTATCATTCTTGTGGTGTCAGAAGTCAAGTTCTTTGGAGTAACCTTTGACTGCGCACTCACCTTCCGTCCTCACATTCAATCTTTAAAGGTGAAGTGCACAAAGTCATTGAGTATCCTGAATGTCCTCTCTGGAACATCTTGGGGGGCTGACAGGTGCTCAATGCTTCGTATCCATCACTCTCTTATTCGGTCAAAGTTAGACTTCGGCTGCATAACATACGGATCTGCACGGCCTCTGGATTTTGAAGCTTCTAGATCCCGTCCATCACCAGGCTTTCCGCCTGTGTACCGGTGCTTTCCGTACTTCACCCGTGCACAACCTGTATGCCGAGTCTCATGAACCGCCGTTATGCCTCCGCCGTAAGCAGCTGTCTCCTCAGTTCTATACCAAGTTGAAATATCTTCCTGATCATCCAATGCATTATTCCGTCTTCAAACAGCAATGTGTTCGCTTGTTTTCAAATCACCCTTCTTGTGTTCTCACTTTCGGGATTCGGATGTCAAACATAATGTGAGATGCTGGTCTAAACTTGTCGAAGATTGGTGTGACCTGTTTTTTCAATGAACCACCTTGGCAGCCGGTTCAAGCAATGGCTGACCTCTCTCTTTGTGTGTGGCCTAAGTCATCAACTCCTGCTCTGGTGTACCAGAAGGTGTTTGCCGAACAGCAGTCTCTCTATCCGGATTTTGTGCCAGTGTTCACCGATGGCTCGAGGTCCGGGGATGTTGTTGGGTCCGCTTTTGTGTGTGTCGATGACATTCATGCTGAGAGGCTTCCGCCGGAATCAACAGTCTTTTCGGCAGAGATGCGTGCGGTGTACCTTGCTTTGCGCCACATTCAGTCTAGATCCCATCGTCGCTCTATGATTTGCATCGATTCTCAGTCAGTCATCCAAGCCTTATCCTCTCCGGAGGATGCGGACTCACCGGTTAGCAGTGATATTCGTCGTCTTCTTGGAACTTTGGCGGGTGATGGATTCTTGGCCCAATTCTGTTTGGTTCCTGGCCATGTTGTGATCCGGGGTGACGAGCTGGAGGATTTCTCTGCCAGGTCTGTTTCTTCCATGACACCCACACGGCTGCCACTGCTTTTTCCGAGATTTTCGACCTTTGATCACCAAATTTATCATGGACGAGTGGCAGTCCCTGTGGTCTCAACAGGGCAGCAATAAGTTTCATACCATCAAACCACAGATCGGACTATGGAAGTCTAGCTTGAGGAAGAACCGTCGTGAGGAAGTTGTTCCAGCGCGTCTCCGCATTGGGCACTGTTGTTTCACTCACCGCCTGTTGCTGTGTGGCGACACTGTCCCAGTATGTGAGACGTGCAACTGTCGTCTCACAGTCCTTCATGTTATGTGCACTCGTGTTCGTGTTTGTGATAATCGGTTTCGTTATTTTCATTCTCATTAGTTGAACGACGGAGCAGTTACGCTGCAGACTATCCTGGGTGAAGAATGCGACATGTTCGCAGAGTTTTCGTTTTTAAAAGAGATTGACTTTTTTAAACTCGTCTAGTTTTTAACGTGTTCACTCTCATCTTTCATTTTTACCGAATCAGACTGTTTTTAACCTTTTGTACTTTTTAAATTAATTTGTTTTGTCTTGTTTTGAGTGTCTTTTGTTTGGCACTCTTTTGCCAACCATGACCCTTGCGCCATAAAAATTAAACAAACAACCAACCAACCAACCCAAAATCCCGAACTGCTTCTCTGTCCTTCGAGAGCGCGCTTACTCCTCACTCGCAATTTCAGTCTTTCCCATCCTTGACGGAACTGCAGTTCCCTCAGGCAAAGCCGACCCGCCGAGCAAGGAAGCTCTAACCGCCGCCCCGGTGGCGCAGTGGTCTAAGCAGTGGCATATGGCCATTCGTCCGAGAAGAGTCTGAGGCATGGATGTTGTGTTTGTCTAATGGCACTGGCTCTCTCCCTTCCCTGGAACCAGTGGCCCTAAATTAGGTATGGGTGACTGCTTATAGCCCATCACTGAGTTGCCCACGGTGGCCATTAAACCTTCAATCAAAAAAAAAGCTCTAACCTCCGCTCCTCGTTCGGGGGCAGCTGGTCAGTTTGAGTTTTTCGTGATACAATGTTTGCATGAAAAGAATCATGTCGCTATAATACAGATATCACATGATGTTATAAATAATTGATGTCAAATATCATGCAAACACAACCTGCATCAATAGTAAAAAGTGCTTCTTTTTGCGTCGATATTATCGGTGGAACTACTGACACTTCTTCAATGGAGCAAGCTTCTGCATGTTTCCAAACTGTTGATGACGACCTCGAAATATAGGAAATTTTCGTGGGTTTCTATGAAACTCCACTTATAGATGCTGAAACTCTGTTCTGTCCCTCAAAAGACGATCTTTATCTCATTGGGATAAGGCAGTGTTATTTCGTCACATTAAATCTTCCAATGGGAGTGGCCATTTATATGGACTACAAACGAGGATAAATTAAGGTCGTACTTTAAGCTACTTTTTGTTCATTGTTAGGCGCACATATTAAACCTAGTTGTACATGTCACAATGATAAATACAAATATAATACTAGATTTTTACTTTTGCTCAGTGATTTAATTTCCTTTGTCAATGGCTTTCCGAAACTACTATGTTAAAGGTATTACACAAGTCAAGTTGCAGACGAAAAGGTTTCGTTGCGCGGCATCTACTCGAAAGGATGGTGCATTCGAATTATTTCGCTCAAAAAATTGGGAGTTCAACTAAGATACTATTTCTGCATTTATGGAAAAAAATTTAACTGAGTTAATGCCGCATGGTCTAAAGCTAGAAGGTTTCTGCATAAATCACAGAATTTTGTGTTTCCGTTTTTGATTAAAGCGATGATTTTCATTTTTGACATCGAGCACTTAATACAACTTTGTAAAACAATCGCTTAACTTACAAGATGCTATCTTCAATGCTAAAAACATTTCACTCCAGTCGTAGAGAAAAAGTGACAACTTTGACTGCTTATGGAATGAAGTGGAAGATGAAACTTTACAACTGAATCTGAAAGAACCTATAATGTACCCTTCAGAAAAATTCCCCAAGACGCTTTCACACCGGAAGTAAAGCACAGGAATTTAAATTCGCTGCATGCAGATACCGTGTAATATTTTGTGAAATACACTGCTCGACACTGAAATTGCTCAACCCAGAAAGAGTGATCCAAATGAGGTGGATAATACATGATTTAATTTCGAAGACAGTACATCACTTTGATAGTTTTTTTGTTTTGTTTTTTAGATCAATTCCTTGTTTTTTTTTATTGGGGGTTTAATGACCACAGTGAGCAACTCAGTGGGATATAAGCAGTCGCGCCGCCCGTCCCTAATTTAGGGCTACTGGTTACAGGGAAGGGAGATAATCATTGCCGTAAGACAAATACAACATCCATGTCTGACCGGGGTACGAACTCGGACCCATCTCGGACGAATGATCAGAAGTCATAGCTCAGCCCACTGCGTCACCGGGGCGGCATCAATTCCTTGTGTGACCGCCATATTGTTCAATGCAATGAAACACACGGCACGTCATGGAGTGATACAGTCCTCTAATGGCTTCCTCAGGTATCTGGAATCACACAAAGTTTAGCTATTCTCATAATTCCAAGGCATTGCGGAAAGGCCTAGTGGAGGCTTGCAAGCGTCATCCAGAGAAGTCACATACAAGCTCAATTGGTGATAGGTACTTAGACTTAGATATCGCTGGGCGTGGAAGCGTCCCCCCCCGTTAGGTACGCTCGGGAATGCTGTGTGTGGAAGTGGTATCTTGCTGGAAAACTGACCCAGGATATCACTCAGGAATCGAAACCACACGGAATGTAAAACGCCATTCACGTACTGACAGGCTGTCACCGTTCCAGTCGTGAGCAACAAAGGTGACCGGCAATCGTAATGAGAACAAAGATGAGGATGCCTGGCTTGCTAGCAGTAAAGTGTTCACGAAAAACAGCTCAATCCTCCCTTTGACCACGTGATCTCCAGACGCGGATTCGAAGGTCATCGTCACCGAGGCAGAATAATGGGAACTAACCATGGTGCCATTCCTGTCACCAAGCAGCTCTGTTATGTCACTACTCCAACCGATCTCGGTGATTCTCTACGGTAAATGGTAGTCAGCACATTGACAGACCTGCTTCCTTCAATCTGTGATTCACCGTCTGAATCGTGACAAGGATATCCATAGCCGTTGCTGCAGCCTATTGCATGCTCTTTGCAGTAGCTTTTGATCCTGAAATTGAATAAATAAATCGATCGCTCTTTCCACGTTAAGCAACGCACAGCAACCGAAAAATTGTTATTCGGCCGCCGTCGGGGAATCGAATCCCGAATCTCTAGATATTTAGCCGAGCGCGTGGCGGCCTGGCGACGAACAGTCTCTCGATATCTAGCTTAGCGCCAGCAATTGCCTGGCGACAAACAATCTGAACTATGAGCTCTGACGGTCGCATGAGTGCATCAGTCCGGATAAGGCGACTAGTGGTACCTTCTTGCCACCACTGTCACCAACAACATCCAACTGCTCTGACATTCCGATGACCATGGACTACGATTCGTCTTCTCGGAATCCTACGATCCTTCCCCTCTCAACCACGTCCAGATGGCCATAGGGTTGGTGACGAGGTCTTTTGTCCTTGGATATGCTGTAGCAGTCTTCAACACTTAATTGCTTTGTCCTTTACGATCTTCAACACGAGACACGACATGACTTCGGCGTCCCATGTCTGGCCCTTTTATCTCTTGCACATCTCACGCTATTAGTTGCATACCCGGAAAATTTGCATGTTCCTCTACCTGCACACACCTACAAATTTGCATGCCGATACACCGACTCCTTTTTATTTGGGGGGGGGGATTTCAATGTAGTACTGTGTAACAGACAGGGTCACCAATTCTTTAGATAGCAGGTTTAAAAGACAAAAAAAGATGAATCATCTTTCAAAATTGGAACAGTTCTAGATTGGTGAATGAAGAAAAAAACGTCAAAGACGTTATTGAAGAGCATTTTATGATGCTGATTTTGATGCACAAAAACTTTTGCCGCATCATAATTTGTTTTTTAAACGCAGAGTAAACAGAAAACATTTCTGTCAGGAACACAATTGATACTGTTCGGTTTCTTCACAGAAACAACGCGTTTCTTCGAGACCTGATATTGTAATTCATTAAACTTCTAAAAATAATTTTAATTATACTTGTGTAACGTTTTGAACAGCACGGAGATCGTTCTCTATTCTCTGGCACCTGAAAACTTATTTAAGATTTCCAGATACGCGCAAAAGCGATTAAACGAAGTGGCTGTTCCGAATGTTTATAAAGAGCACACTTTTGACTTGGACATACTCGTAGATCTGATTCCTGATGATTGTTCCAAAGAGCGCCCATTAGGAAAGCACTTTCTATTCGACAAAAATGTAACGTATAGTCCGGTAATTATTTTCTGGCATTGTTTTCTGAACGGACTGTAAGTCAGAATTTTGAATTTTACTTGAAAAAAAAAAAAGAAGAAGAAAAATATATATATACACTGCTGGCCACCCAAAATGCAACACTAAGAAGGAAGCATCCGATTGGCCTGAAATTCGCAGCATGCGTCGCCCTCGTGGAGACATGCAAACCATTAGCATTGCAGGGCATATGCAAATCATGTGCGCTTGGCACGTCACCGAGAAGCACTATAAGAAGGGTGCACAGAAGGCAGGGTGCAAGTAATGGAAATGTGTTGTGCTGCCGAACCTGTGCTTAGGAAGCTTCCTGATGCCTCGTCGCAGAATACGACAGTCATTCCAGCACGTTTCGCAGTTCGACAGAAGACGAATAGTGGCTTATCGCGACATCGGTTTATCGTACCGAGACATCGCGCTCGTGTGCGACGACATCCAGCCATAGTGAGGCGAGTATGAATTCGGTGGGTGCAGGAGGGACGGACGGACCGACGTGAGTGATTGCCGCTGCCGCGGCACACCACCGAACGAGAGGACCGGCATGTTGTACGGCGGGCATTGACGGCTCGCACCGCCACATCACGAACGTTAGCGCAGGAATTAGGGTGTGTTGCGCAACAACCTGTGTCAGCACGTACCGTTCGACGTCGACTGCAGGAGCGGGGACTTGTCGCACGGCGCCCATTGCTCCGATTACCATTGACGTTACACTCCCGGCCAGTGCGGCGGCAGTGGGCCATTGAATGCCGCACCTGGACTACGGAATGGCACGACATTGTCTTCTCCGACGAACCCCGCTTCTGCATGCAACACCACGATGGTCGAATCCGCGTTAGGCGGCGCGAGACTGTATGACGCCTGCATTATGCATCGCCATACCGGTCCGTCGCCTGGCGTTATGGTTTGGGGTGCAATTGGATATGACACCCGCACCTCACAGGTACGCATCGCCGGTACACTCAACAGCCACCGTTTCATCTCCGACGTTTTGGAGCTGTAATCCTCCCTTACCTGCCAGCGGCCACGTTTCAACAGGACAATGCGTGCCCGTACGTGGCACGCATCGTGCAACAATTCTTCACGGCCCACCAGGTATCACTGCTGCCGTGGCCCTCCTGTTCTCCCTATATGTCGCCCATCAAACATGTCTGGTCGCCCATCAAACACGTCTGGTCGCTGATCGGCAATCGAGTGGCCCGGCAAGCACCATACGCGGCTACGCCTGATGAACTGTGGCAACGTGTGGAAGCAGTCAGGACCGACAAACCCCAAGCCCACATCCAAAGCCTCTTTCGTTCGATGCCGCGGTGTGTAGAGGCCGTTATTGCCAGCCATGGGGGCCACACGAACTATTGATGTCTGCGTGTTCCGCAAGTCGCACGAGCCTGTAAGCTCAATCGTTTCATCTTTGTATGCTATCTCGTGTCCTTCTTGGTGTTGCATTTTGGGTGGCCAGCAGTATATGTATACACTCCATGGAGAAAACGTTTGAGATACCCGTCTAACGCTGGTTGGTCCTCCTTTAGCGGGAATAATAGTCTATTCACGCGGAGGCATCGACTCCACCATATGCCGGAGGGTTTCTGGAGGTAATGCCAACCATGCCATTTGCAGTATTGTCCAGAATTCCGCACGAGACGTCAGTCCAGAATCCGTGGATCTGATGTTCCGGTCCACCGCATCCCAGAAACACAGATCGCTGGGGGAAATGGTGGCGATGGATCTTCTTCTCGTTCTAAATAACCTGGCAGAGATAAACGTTTGGTTCAAAGAGAGGGAGAAATTCATGCAATTTACTCTGGGAGTGATATCCTAAACAAACTTACAATTACTGTTTGCTGAGCAGTCATTAATAATTAGCTGAAGCGTATGAAGAGAGAGAGGGGCAGTCACTCGCAGATTCATTGCGAAGCGAACAAGACAGAGTGGTTCTGTTCGGGCTTACTGAAATTTTCTGGTGGGATTTCAGGCTTACTGAAATCCCACAAGAAAATTTCAGTAAGCCTGAGAAGGATGAGAACGGATGCATAGAGATAGAAATTTTCAGTAAGCCTGAGAAGGATGAGAACGGATGAATAGAGATAGAAAATTTCAGTAAGCCTGAGAAGGATGAGAACGGACGCATAGAGATAGAAAATTTCAGTAAGCCTGAGAAGGATGAGAACGGATGCATAGAGATAGAAATTTTCAGTAAGCCTGAGAAGGATCAGAACGGATGCATAGAGATAAAAAATTTCAGTAAGCCTGAGAAGGAAGGATAGAACGGATGCTTGAGAACGGATGGAGAGCAGGTTTTCTCAAACCGTGTTATGAGCAAGGCAAAAAATAAAATAATAGAATGATATGCATAAATAATAATTAGACTTTCAGACTAGAATAAGGATATTAATATCGAAGTCGTAATAGCATATAGTAAAGCACGTTCAGAGACGTTGAAAACACTGACGTGAGCAAAGAGTCTAAATAATCTGTCCTTTTACTTGCATGGTTCCTGTGTTCAGCGTTGGATTGGATAAGACTGATCGTTCCACGAGATCCGATCCAGATCGGCCCATATATACAGGGTGATTCATAAAGAAGTATACAGTTTTCAGGTGCTGTAAAACAGAAACAGTTGAAGACACGGACCGCAACTGCAAACCGTTAGGTAGATGTACTCATAAAGTTTGTGCCCCGCTACTGAGGGAAGTGACGTAGGCGATAGCGCGCGTGTCACGTGACTAGTCAGTCAAAATGGCAACGTCTGCAGTTGAGAAGGCGTTTTGTGTTCTTGAATTCAGCAAAACGGAATCTGTAACTGTTGTGCAACGGCATTTTCGATCGCGATTCGGAAAAGAACCTCCAACCAGAAAATCTATCTACGATTGGCATACAAAATTTGAAACTACGGGCTGTTTGTGCAAACTTAAAAGTCCTGGGCGACGGCGTGTATCGGAAGAAGTCGTCGATAGTGTTTGTGCTGCCATTCAACGAATCCCGGGAAAATCAACGCGGAAGCCTTATAGTGCAGATTTCACAGCCTACTGTCTGGAGAATTTTGAGAAAGAAGTTGAAAATGACTCCATACAAAGTGCAGATGTGGCAAAATCTCACTGGACTTGACAAGAAAAAGCGCTTTGAATTTTGGCAGCACCGTTTTGAAAATGACGATTTTGCCGATCACTTAGTTTACACCGATGAAGCTACATTTCACGTGAGTGGTCAGGTAAAAAAGCACAATGTTCGCTTTTGGTAAGATATCTGAATCAAGTGCCACTATCACTGCACTTCATTCAGATATCTTACCTCGCGTTTGGGCGGAAATGGATTACCGGCTCGATGTGTGTCGTGTGACTAAGGGTGCACACATATAACACCTGTGACTGTCTCCAAAAATACTTGAAACATTCCCCTACAATTCTGTTACAGGTAACATAAAATATGTTACATTGTTCTTGTTTTATAGTGCGTTGAAACTGTATACTTCTTTATGAATCACCCTGTATATATATTAATACTTTTTTTATTAATTATGTTAATATAAACACTGCATCTCCTGACTGCGCTTATTTGGACAAAAATAAGCATCTAAAGCTTGCGAGAAAAGTAAAGAAATTCAAATTTAGAACATCGGACCCGTGTGAATATCATCAAGTGACCAACTCAAAATCTGCCGTTCCTGCGACGATTACTTGTACTTTCCACGTATGAACTCGATCACCGTTGCATTCCATAATTTCAAGCAACTGCTACCTTATCCCTCCTTAAGAAAAGGCTAGTTAATCGGCATTTTCTTGCTTTCAAATAAAATTGCAAAAATGTCACAAAACGGTTTAAACTCAAGGAGGTTAGAAGAAGAGGAGGTGAAGGGACCCGTTTTCAGTGAAGCCAAAACAGATCAGCTGTTTCTGTCCTCTCTCTGAGGTGGTGGGAAGTCTGCGCTGCGAGAGTTCGGGAACGTGACGTCACTTCCTGTGGCTTAAGCAGTTTTGCTTAGCTCATGCAAACCAAGGATGGAAAGAAGGAATATTTCGGACTTCTTATTTTTTAACATTCGGCTTTTGGTTATATTTTAAACATGGTTACTTGCACATGGGCAGTAAGTAACCATGCGCACTATGCACTTCCGCTCAAAAAATCATTATTTTGTTCAATTTTTTAAAGAAATACCAACACATATTTTCCTGTTTTTTCTGGAATTTTTTTATTGTGGGAATGAATATTTCAGCCTCAATTTTGTTCATGCCTCTATGGGTAGAGTAAGGGTCCGAAAAACCCGTTCAAAATCGCGATTTCCTCATAGAGATATACAGGAGATTCTTAGGTTGGGCGCATTGGCGTAGTCAGCTGATAAAAAGTGGCGTCCCGCCAGAAGAACAGGGAGAGGAGCTGCTGCCACCTCCTCTTACTTCTAACCTCCTTGTTTAAACTCCTAAACATAACATTTTGCCTCACAGGGTCAGTAGTTTTCTGCGGATTAAAAACTGAAAGCTCTGTACGTGGTTTCACTTTGAGCTTTAACCTACGTATGAATCACGAAATCGCGCGCCCAAGGTCTTCACATATAGTTTTGCCTGTTCAGGCGCCGGTAGCAGACACCGCACCTGCAGATGGGTATTGCTAGTTTATATTATAGGAAAGGGGGAATGAGAGTTAGGCGGCTATTCATAACAGTATTCCACTACAGACATTACGGACTGTATGAGAACGAAGGAGTCAGATCATCAGCAACTCAGCGATGGAATGTGGGGTGGAAGAATATCTCACATTCACAGTAACATAAATCCTCGTTTCGCATAATGTAATTTCAAGAGATGTCAGCCTGATAAACTTTCACCAACGGTCTGAAACCTAGCGCACGCGCACCCACACCCACCTACACACACACACACACACACACACACACACACACACACACACACACACACACACACACACACACACACACACACACACAAAGTTATGAGACAACGCTGCTTACCAAATTCGAAAAATGCCATTTTGAAAAAAAAAAAAAAAAAAAAACGCTGCAGCAGTGGCCCACCGGGCAAGCAAGAAAGCGATTGGCCAATCCAACCCTGCCTGTGTTTATATCAGTCTGCATGACTTGACTGAGTGCTAGTCATAGCCCAAAGGGAAAAACTCCATGGGAGTTCTTCTTTTTCTTTTCTTTTTTTATATATGTATGTTTAAACAATTCCATGGGCCACAAGCAGTCGTACTTTTAGGGTCACTGGTTTCAGGGAAGGGAGAGATCCAGTGCCCTTATGACAAACACACCATCTACACCTTACCGTGATTCGAACACTGACTTAACTCGGACGAATGATTGGAAGCCAACACTTTGTACCTCTCGGTCACCGTGGCAGCCACGTGAGTTCAACGTAATTTTCAGTATTGAAGGCATATCGTGAAGCACCCACAATTTGCATAAGTGAAAGGCCAACATAAACAGGAACTTTAAAGAGAGTACACGTCACACGCGTTTTGCGAAGTCTTGAGTATACTATTATCAAGTTAGCTGCCTCATATATGCAAAACAATGCATTTCTAGCTTGAACCGTGTTGAAGAGCGTACTGTTTCTGAAAAAATGAATGATTGAACGTGACCGATTGCGTCATAGAAAAATGTTCAGCTGAAGCAGCGCTCTAGCAGTTTACCATTTTTCTCGCTAGATATAAATGATAACTCCGTAAGTTGTAACAGAAATGAAAAACTTCGTGAAAAATTCTTCGACACTGTAATGATCGTCAAATGATGAAATCGGAATGCACTTTATTTCTGCTGCTTTGTACTTAGAAGCAAGCGCATTGACTGAACTCACGATATTTTGAAAAATGCTTTTATTCATCACAATATGTAATGCTGTATCATTTATCTGTGCTTTTGTTTACAATTTGTGTAGGCTGATTATTAAGTGTTTGTACCGATGTTGTGGGTTTAGTTGAGATCAGTTTCATTTTTCACTTCTTTGAGATCCGTTGGACACAAGAACGGTTACGCCTTCTTGTCTTTTATTACTTCGATTGTGCGTGCATTCTCTCTCACATAGGACTAGTTTCTCACCGCACCACTGCAACTGCACTCATGTGCTCGGATTGTCGGATGGAAGTATATGAATCAGACGCTCACATGGCCTTCAGAGAGAGATATATATATGTTACCGCTAAAGCTCGAAAGCCGTTAATGTGCACATTACCTAGCTAATCTGCAGATTAACTGATTTTCTCCGTTAACGTGCGGAATCAAGAGTTTTCCGCATTTTACCTAAGTGATGTGCACATTAACCGCTTCCGTATCGTTAAAGTTCAAAAGTTTGTTTCTCTTATTTCCTTTTCCTACACCTTCCCCCTCTCCCTCCACTTTTAGTTTCGTTTCGCCAGTGTCTAGTCGTCGCAGGCTGTTTTTATTTCTCATAATTGGCGTCGGCTGCCAGTGCGTAGCATAGCTAATTCTGTTTTCAAATTCGTTTCTGCTTCATTACCTACTAGGCACTCGTTAAAGTGAAAATAAGATCTTTGCTGGAACAACAACAACGTTTCTGTACGCTTAAATTAGCATAATGTTATTTATTTTTCGATATATAAAGAATCAAGTTAATACAATCAAACAATCAACAAATTAGTTGATAGAATCAATCATCAATCAATTAAAAAACTATAATAGAAAGAATCAAACGGTTTAAAATATTGTGTGCTTGTCGCAAAAACCAATTGCTATGTAATTCAAAGTGTCACCAATCTTTAGATTACACTAATAAGTAAGCATAATTTTATCATATGTTTTGTAAATTAATTTCCTTAATTATAATAATATTTTAAACCGTTGGATTCTTTCTATTATAGTTTTTTAATTGATTGATGATTGATTCTATCAACTAATTTGTTGATTGGATTGTATTAACTTGATTCTTTATATATCGAAAAATAAATAAATAACATTATGTTAATTTAAGCTTACAGAAACGTTGCTGTTGTTCCAGCAAAGATCTTATTTTCACTTTAACGAGTGCCAAGTAGGTAATGTGCAGATTATCTAGGTAATTTGCAGATTACCTAGGTAATTTGAGAAATGAAACAATTTTCGGCACTTTAACGGATCACCCTAGTTAATCTGCACATTATTTAGATAATCTGTAGAATAACTGATTTCTGCACTTTAGCGGTAACATATATATAAACCAGAAAATCTGTGTTTTAACTGTGCTTAGAAAGATCACGAATGAATGCAGGAAGTTCGGGATCCGAAACAAAACAAAAAAAAAAAAAAAAAATATGCGAACGTTAGTAAAAAAGGAAATGGCACAGGGCATGCGTGGTTTCTGCGGAAATTAGGGACGGTTATCTTGTTCGTTTCCCTTTCTTCTTTTTGTCCAGTACTCTCAGTTGGACAGTTAGGTATTGGGTAACTGACGATTTATTCAATCTCGAAACCAGCCTCTTTGACTCAGGAAGTCATAACCATCACATCTGCCTCCATAATTGAATGGGTGTGATTCCTGTTCAAAGAGGTGCCTTCGACTCATCGCTTAAGGGCTGAGTGAGTATTTGTTTGGCTGGCTGGTGTTCAAGAATCAATGATTGCATTTCCGGTATAAGTTCATTACACATTAATCTTTTGCTCTAAGGAAATCTTTTAGTTCCAACGCCGAAAAGTAAAATAAAATAACATAAAATATTTTTTCCAGCAACGTACTCGCCTGGGGATAATTTTAAAGGCTCAAACACTTAACACGCGAAAGAATGTTATAGTTGCCTTTCAGAATATATATGTACAATTTGCACATTTCAGCAAGATTTTATTGATGGTAAAAGAGAAACTTATATCAAATTTGCCTATTCGTCTTCCAAATATTTTGCAACGTCTGAGATACGATTGATGATATCATTCAGGCATGAAGAGATCAGATGTGGAAGGGGCACCTCTCTTCCATTGTCAGGAGGAAAATAAAAAAAGAGGGCTAAAAGATAAATTATGAGTTTCGACGTATATTTTAAAACGCAATTATAATTGCTCGTTGGTCACAAATGAACAAGGAAATAGAAATACTATTTTGCTGACTATTAATATTTAACAAAATAAAAGTCACTCTGCGATTTTGTAAAAATATTCAGAGACATTTTATTTCCAAACGTTTATAAAAAATGTGAGAAATTAGCGCAGTTACTCAAACAAAGAACGAGAAGCCGAAAACATAAATAGATAAATAAAGGCGCTAGAGGTTATACGTTTCTGTACTTTTATTTATCTTTTTTAGATAATTGTTTTAAACGTTTACCACATATCACGAAAACATGTCAAACACAATACATGGCTGGCAATCCAGTTTCTTATCAAATGAGGAATGCTAAATATGAGAAAAACTTTTTACTTGTTATTCATTAATTTTTTTAGAAATAAATCGCTTTGGCCTCATAGAAATAATCACTTGGTCCACCTTATGAGGCCAGAGCAATTATTTAATTAAACAGGACCAAAACTATTGGGTGGGCACCTCCCCCCCAGTAAAATTATCGGAGGGGCAAGATTCACCTTGTCCCCCATAGTCAGCGCCTACGTTCCAAAGAGTTACTTGAACTTCTTATTGTACGGCACTAACTGCGTCCTCGTTGTATTTTGTTTATGGGTGCATAATCTACGTATTTATTTGTTAGCATAATAAAGACATGGGTACAAGAAAAATCCCGGCATTTTTGAAGATCGTTAACTTTTGTTTGCCTTTTTAGCGAGCAGCAGAAGAGATTTAAATTTTTTCTCTTTCTGTGTTACAAAGTCCTTTGACAAGGAGCAGTTCTCTGTCTATCATTGGTTAAAATATTTTTTACAAGTTGCCTTAGTTGGGTACGGAGAACTGGACAAACGGAGAACTGTACACATTAGAATTTCAGTGCAATAAAATTGTTCTTGCATAAACAAATTTCGTGTGGCTATATTCCCCACTACTTGAGCAACTATTGTTCATAAAATATATTTTTTTAATATTTTATTTTAAGTAAGAAATTTAGACATTTCCATGACTTTCGGGCCAAAGACAAAGCGGAAAACTGGCCACCGGAGAAGTGGCCAAAAAATTTTTAAGGAGCCGTATAAAAATTGCGTTCAGGACTGCTCCGTGGCAACGTCTTCCGAGATTGGGCTAAACAAATTCTCTGCGGGGTATGCGCAAACAGTATAAAGAATTTCTGGTAAGATCGAAAGATTTTCAGCATTTACAAGCTACAACTCAACAAAAGTATCTGAGGGCATGTGCCTACCCACGAAACCTGTGTTTGGAAGAGTAATACCAAAAGTGTAAAATATAATGAATTTCTCGTACGATCGGAAGATTTTCAGCATTTACAAGTTACAACTCAACAAATAATCTGAAGGCATGTGCTGCCACAGGAAACCTGTCGGGGAGGTCTACTTTCAGAAACAGTCTTTTTGGTCTCTAAGACACATCACTCGAACAGTTCATCAGTGTGAATAATTAATCAGTAACCAACGCGTTAACTTTGAGACATTCCTCAGGACTACTCTTCAAAGGACTTCAACAGCATGAACCTCTGTAACGTGAGGCTCAAAATTTCTGACTACCAGGGCCGTAGCCAGGAAGAATTTTCGGGAGGGGTTTTTTAATTTGAAAATTTATTTTCACCGCACGTTACATGCATACTATATATACACATATGTATATGGGGAGTTTTTTCTCGAATATTTATTTGTACACGAAATTCTTTTATTTAATACTCCCCATTTTTCAAATACGGACTTATATGTACTATACTTATACAAGTATGTGATGGATCTATCTCCCTCTTCTTTATTCAAGTATTGCGTATGCCGCAATATCTTTTTTTTTTATTAAATTGATCTCTGCATAGACTAAGTAAACGATTATATTCGTGAAATTATTATTTTTTCTTACTTACAACATAATACAGCTGATTATCATGAAGTGCAGTAGCACAAAGTTCAAAGTAGCACGAAAGCCAGCCGTCGTTCTTTTTCGTCAGAAAATCTATTGACGACATATTCGGGACTGATGTACTGTATATATGTATATCCCTATGGATGCTCAAGTGTAACCGGGGCTTCCACATTTATCAGAAGCGAAATTCTGTAGTTATTTTCTTTCATTTCCCGCCATTTGGATGGGAATTGCAGCAACAGGCAAAATATCTTTTTCCCACGCGTCGCAGCAGAGGGGGTGTTAGATTTATAGCTCGTCGATTTGAGAATAATGAAACTGGACATTATGGCTTTTCCGCCTTCCCAAGCAGTCCGATGCAGAGGGCAATTAAGGAATCTTGCGTTTTTCGGAGAAGAGGCATCTTAATGTGTGGCCTGAGGGAACGCAATGGCAGAAGGTCGAGGAAGCAAGAGAGCTTTATAGGGGGTGCAGTATACTTCGGGACAAAGGGAAGGAGGAGGCATGAGGCCGATGATGCGAAGGACGGAAATAGATCATGAGCGGGAGAATATGTAGAAAGAACGGAGATCAGGACAAGTCTTAAAGACATTCCCCGTAACATCTGAATAAAAGTTTTCCTGACTGGAAAATTTAGCCTCAGTCGATTCACTCTTCTATACTTTGTATTGTATTTATCTGCTCCAGTTGGGAGAATTACGCATTAACCCACCGATACCGAACTTACTGCAAAGGAAGCATCAAACAAACCCTCCACACAGGGCGCTGTAATAGAACTCAGCACCAAGCCCTGTAACATTTGAATGGCGCCCGAACGGATCCAGGAAGATTGGTACCCGGCAAACTCGTACCCATGCAATTTCATCCCCTCCTGTTTAGTTTTAATGCCTGAATTTCAGGATTTAATATCATCTTCACCCCATCTAACTATTCCGATACTTTCCCCTCCTTCCAATTCTTAAATTATTTCTCAAATTGAAGCAATTACAGCATTTTCCTAAAATTGAATTTTAGAAAACTCGTAACCGGGAGATTGGTACCCGGCAAACTGGTACCCGGCAAATTGGTACACGGGATATTGGTACCCGGTAAACTGGTACCCGGGAGATTGGTACTCTTCTGTTGGTGAGACGTTACGGGGGCATATACAAATTGCATTAACGGAAGATCTTTCCTCTTTGGTGATTGTCGTTGTTTAACAGTTGTTCTCTTGGCGGAAAACTCCTATTCTTTCTTCCACCGTTAGCAAAACACACCGCAGAAAACTCCTACGCCTTATGTAAGGGAATGTACACAAATTGCATTTCGTACTAGATTTGTTAGAGTAAGAATTATTATAGTGGCATAAAATGATAATAGGATATTCCTACTGACATAAAATCGTATGTAAGATCAGGTTCACTGTAAACCGCCACACAGGAAAACTGCCACGTGTTTTTCATTCAGGGGCCGGGCAAAAGTTGCTCTTCTCCTTGGGGGCACTTCAAATATGTGGCAGTTTTCCAAGTTTCCGAATTATGTGTAGCAGTTTTCCAAGGTTTCTGATGACTGGATGAGCTCTTTCGTTTGTCTTTATTTTGAGGCTGGTACGTACGACTTTAGGGCAACTGGCCACAAGAGTTTAAGGGGGTGGGGAAGCATAAAGATTGCCGTTTTTTGGCCTATACTGAGAATTCAAGTTATTAATATTTCTCTTTTACTTAATTCACGTGCTCTAACCTAGGCCTTTTTAACAATTTTTAATCAATCGCCTTCATGTTCATAGCGTTTACGTATCAAACCAAGATCGTAATAGTGCGCTCTTACTTAGGCACTAGATATTAATTCATAGGCTCAACCTAAGACTAGGCCCTTTTAACAGTTTTTACTCTAGCGATGCCACATTCACAACGTTTACGTATCAACTCATGTTAATAATATTGCGTTTTTACCTAGGCACTAAATATTAATTTATAGGCCTAGGCCTTTTAAACAGTTTTTATTCTACCTATGTCATATGCACAACGTTTACGTATCAACTCATGTTTAAAATATTGCGCTTTCACTTAGGCACTAAATATTAATTCATAGGGCCTAGGCCTTTTAAACAGTTTTTATTCTACCGATGTCATATTCATAACGTTTACATATCAAGTGAAGTTAATAATATTGGCATAACTGGGAAGAAAGAGAAGGAAGTCTTGGATCAAGAAAATGACTAAAGTGGAAGCCATCAGGATCAAAATGAAATCTTTAAAATTGCATAGGCTGGACATATTGCTATGAGAACAGACCACGATTACTGGATTACTGAATGAATTATTAGACTGGGTAACATGGGGCATTAAAAATAGAAGATCGCGTGGGAGATGCGTGGATGAAATTTTAATGCATGACGTGGGCATGGACATGGAAGAGATTCGCTCAAGGCAGACATTTTTTTAAAGAAATTTGGGGAGACCTTCATCCAGCAGATGACTGATAGATTTAAAATTCGAGATGTATATTAATTTACGTTTTATCGATATAATTGTTCTATCTGAAGCACGTCCTACTGAAAATGAAGGAATTTCAAATGATGACAAAAGAGGAAATCTATTTCTTCGTACGCGCAACCTGTGAACACAATTAAAAGTTTGAAAAAATTGTATCCAGAAAAACAATGACGTCTTGGATTTCATAGGAAATGACTTTCAGACTGGATGGCTGGTTGTCTGTCTTTCCTTAAGGGTCTACGAGACCTTACCCTGACCCCAAAATCACACCTTCCAGGATTACTTTAAAGCCCCAGGTGTAAGGAGATGTAGTTGGCAGGAGCAATGAAATGTCAATCAAGTTCAAAGCACTGGGGAAATCCATCTGACCACAGAACACAAAGCAGGAGAGGAATGTAGATAGCTCACATGTTCCCCACACACCCTTGGAGCTAGGTCATTCAGAAGCATTGAAGCAAGTGACTGGCCAACAGCGAAGACTACTATGTTGAGCAATCTATGTTGCCCGTTGTCCCAATGAAATAAAAATTGATTGGGGAAATAAAAATTGATTACTTGTTTTTATACACATTTTTGCTGTAAGATTTTGATCTAACCCGTCTCCACAGGGTCAAATAAAATAATGAAAATATTCCTTTTTTTTTATAAATATGTCAAACTTCGTTAATTATTTTATTTTTTTCGGAGTTTTGAGAATTGTAGGCAACGAACAATATATAAGCCGAACTTCGTTAATTATTTTTAATATGTCAAACTTCGTTAATTATTTTATTTTTTTTCGGAGTTTTGAGAATTGTAGGCAACGAACAATATTTACTTCGTTAATTATTTTTAATATGTCAGACTTCGTTAATTATTTTTAATTATTTTCGAAACTTTGAGAATTATAGGAAAAAAATAATAAATAAGCCTGAGCGGCGGAAGGTAGTGAATACGAGGGTCCAGACCGTCTCCCCTCTCAGTCCCGGAATCTCATGATCTCCCTCACTGGGAGAGTCTTCCTACGAAACGTCTTAAAAAATTGTAGTTGATGTATGATTTAACGATTTATTTATTTTTTTACGAAGATTTCTTGCTGACCGTCACCATGTTTCGCAGCTTTTTGGAAAATTAAGTACAATTTTGAAAAGCTAATTAATGTTGTGCTCGACACTTTAAAAATCCGCCCCGGTGACGCAATGTTCTGAGCAATAGCTTCTGATCGCTTGTCCGAGATGGGTACGGGTTCGAATCCCGGTGAGGCATGGATGTTGCGTTTGTCTTACATCACTGGCTCGCTCCCCTCCCTGGAGTCAGTTGGCCCTAAATTAGGGACGGGCGACTGCTTATAACCCATTGAGTTGCTCACGGTGGTCGTAAAACCTTCAATCAAAAAAAAAAAAAAACACCCAACCAAAAAAAAAAAAAAAAAAGATGAAGGAAAAAAGAAACTGCATTGCTAGCCCTGTATTGTGTTTGACTTGTTCGTCTCGTGATATGTGATAACTGTTTAAAATAGTTATCAAGAATAAAATAAATAAAACTACAGGATCGTATAACATCAGGCGCCTTTGTTTAGCTTTTTTATTCTTTGCGCTTCTTCTTTGTACGTTTAATAAGTAAGCCAACTAATTTCTCATATTTTTTACAAACGTTTGGAAATAACATCTGTCTGGATACATTGACAAAAAATCACAGGCTGAATTTTATTTTTAAAAATAATAATATTCAGCAAAAGAATATTTGTGTTTCTTTGTACATTTCCTGATCAGCAATTACAATTGCCTTTTAAAACATACGTGAAATCTCGTACTCGTAGTTTGTTATTTTGTCCTTTTTTTTTAATTTTCCTCCTGACAATACGTGCTCTTCCTCCCCCCCCCAAATAATTTGGTGAAGTCGGCGCTCCTGGTGTGTGTGTGTGTGTGTGTGTGTGTGTGTGTGTGTGCGCGCGCTTTGCTTTTCTTCTGTCACAACGTGCCGGAACTGAAAATTTTCGCTTTGTTTTAGAATAAGGCTTAAAGAAAAATGTTCAAGAAATTTATTTGTTTTTTGTTAGGTCCATCGGCCTTCTTTAGCAACAGCAGCTTGTGTTTTAGAATAACGGCATCTTTTTCTCCAGAGAAAAAGTACACATTCACACACATATACAAAATGGTACTGTTTTTTCTAGAGGATAAGCACACACACACACACACACACACACACACACACACACACACACACACACACACACACACACACATCATTATCGTTATTGTTAGCCATTATCAATCCACTGCTGGATGAAAGTCTCCCCAAATTTCTTCCAAAACTGTCTTTTTTGAAAAACGTTTCTTCCAAAACTGCTCCAGGTCCTAGTGACATAAGACGATATATAGAAGTTTTTCAATTCAGTTCTGATTTTAATAATTTGTGTGTAATAACTACAATAAAAAGCTAATAAAAATGATCCAACGGATCGATTTTCAAGTGTTTAAAAGGAACGTAGGCTGCCGGCCTGTCTCGTAAGTTTTGAATTACAACCTAAATATTCGGTGCGTGTAGACATGCCTGAAAGCTAATGAGATGTACTCAGTATATTAGTCGTCAGATATTTACAAGACACCTAGGCCGCGGGCCGTTTTGGAAGACTGAGTTACAACCTAAATATCAGTTCTGTATAAATATGTTATAAGAACTAATAAAAGAGGCTCAATGGAACAGCTTTAAACTGTCTGAAAGATACCTAGGCCTCGGGTCTTTTTCGAAGATTTGAAGTTACAATATAAATATTTCTTTTGTATAAACATGTTACAAGGCCTAATAAAAGAGACTCAAAGGAACAGTCTTAAAGTGCATATTTAGAAGGCGCATGCCGGGGGCCATTCGGTTTATAGTAGGTCCTAAAATTTTTTCACAAATTTAAGTTGTTATTGTCGCATGTGAAACTACAATGATTTTAATATTTCGTAAGTCTGAATAGTGAACAAAAAGTTCTCGAGAGCCATTAACGCATTTTATGTCAGATGCATTCAAGGAACCTAGACCTAGGAATTTTAAATAAGATATAAGCTATGGTCTTGACTTTTATAGTGAGGTGCGTTCAAATGTACAAAAAAACTGATATAGATAAAACAGCACATCAGATCTCATAATGAAATTAAATTTTTTTTCGCAGAATATGTCCAGGTATTTTTTATATTTGAAGAAGAAATGAAAAAAAAAGAAAACAAAAAATTCTGTTTGTGCTGTAACGTATACTCTATTTTCCCACCATGCGTTTGACTTAGGGAACAAAGGATTTTGAGATGTATGCAGACGTCATTTCCTTCAGGGAGGAAGAGTGCTATCGATTCCATTTACGCTTGACCTTAAATAAACAACCCGTGTCCCATGTCTAACGGTTCAGATCATTGATTAGATACACGTTAGAATATTTTTACCTCCTTAGAATGAATAGTTGTTTGATCTCTGTAAACAGATATTACTTGCTTTGTTAGAATTTCCACCATTAGGGAAAATATCCCATGAACTGTGGTGTTTGAGAAAGATGTTATTTCCTGTACATCGGAAAGTTTATAAAGTAGAACGATCTGCCGATTTAAGTTGACCTCAAAGACCAATCTATTCCGTGTATGCATCACATGATCTCTCCTTATCAATCTTTCTGCGAGTATAAAAGGGCCATGAAAGATCTTAGAATCCCACAGCTTCTCGAACTTTTATATCTTTCCTTGAGCTACGCATACTATTAATCCATAGTTACAAAAAATGATGTCTAGATATAATTCCTCTACATCTCCCCTGGACTTCGACTCGGTAAGAATATTTTTAATTTTTCTTTTTGCTTTATCTAGGATGTATGGTTTTATTTTTATTTTTATTATTATATATTTTTTTTATTATTTTTTTCTCTCCTAAAGGACTCTAGAGACGATTTCTACGTGAATCAGTGGATTAGGTCTCTTCCTCCCCCCTCACAGTGGGAAAACTTCTGGGTTGTGGAAGACTCTACCCAAGAACCGGAGCTTATTGACTTAACTTCGGAGCCTGAACTTATCGATATGACTTCGGAGTCAGATTCAGAGGTTGAGGTAATTGATTTAATTTCACAGCCCAAGGTGGTCAACCTCGAGTCAGACAGCGTGCATGGAGGAGCTAGTGAAAATAGCTCACATCCTTCAACGGTTTTAGCCCAATTGAATGATAGATGGAGCCCCCCCTCCTCCCGCCATCTTGACACCTCCATGCAGCTCAAACAGCTCTATTTAATTTTTTTTTCTGTATGCATGAGTGTGAATGATAAAGTGAACTTATGTTCTGTATGTATGAAGGAAACGGCGTTGACTTAATAGCTCAGTAAACCTGAATGAAGGTCACTGGCGTGGTCGTAAAACCCCCGTAAACCTGAATGGGTTTTTAAAATATTATGGATCCATGTTTGGTGAAGTTCACCACCTCCGTACGCTACCTGAAGGCGACAATGAGGGTTAAGTGGCTTTTCTGACACCCCATTCATTGAATGGCTAATACGAGTATTGGTTTATGAACCCGCTCGGGGGACCTTCAGTAGTAGCGAATTCTAATGATTTTTTCATAAAGTGCATCTTCTTTCTTTCCATTTTCCCCCTCTTTATTTTCTACTTTTCTGAAACTTATCATGGTACTTTTTCTTTCAATTCATTTTCATCCTCTTATAATTTCTTCTTTTGGAAAGCGACTGTTTATAGAATTTTACTCGATCCAAAAGTCTTTAATGCATGCTAGTTTTCCCATCTTATTCTATGAGATTTTTACAATTTCCAGAAAACGAAAATTTCCAAAATCATCCTCTTAGGAAATCAACAAAACCATTTTTCGTCTCACTTAGAATTTTTCAATAAATAATTCTATTCAGTTGTAAAAATATAGAAACAGCTTATTGAAAATTAAAAAAACACACGTAGAAGTGAGGTGTTGAGAGGAAAGTCGATATTCTTTAATTTTGGTATCATATTCCCGTATTCCTCTCATAAGACGAAAAAACATTAAAGTGCGTCTCTTATTTTTTGAGTTCGCTTGATTCGGAGGCAAATATATATATATATATATATATATATATATGAAAGAAATGTTTTCTCGACGAATGATTCAAACTCATTTCTGTTCGAAGTATAAGAAAATGAAATATGACATCAGAGCAATGAATACGTAAACACTTTCATTGAAACGATAGTAAATCATCTCGATTATGCCTGCTTTCATGACAATGAAAATTTTTGTAATGAAAGACCTGAAAGTACTTCGATAGCCTAAAAGAGTTCTACTCTCTTAATAAATTAAAATTGAATAAATGCTTCTGTTTCTCAGTAAAGAACTGGAGGGACATGGAATCTGACAATAGTAAAGTGAGAACGAAGATTTTAAAGCGGTTCATGAAAAAAAAAAAAAGGTCATGGTTTATTCAGTAAAGAAATGTCATAGAGTAGAGAGAGCGTGAACAATCTATCCGTCTTTAGGTTCAGCTTTCACTTATAGGGCTTCTTTTTTCATATTGAAATATACAGATGCATTTCCCTTAACTGAACATGAACTAATATATACATATATTTTCCCAGCTTGGAAGAATATACCTTTACATTAAATGTTTCTCTTTTTGGACAGTAAATGTATACAACACTGAATAACAAATAAATAAAAAAAGAATGTATCATGGAAGAATAAGTGGAGAAGAGTTCTAAAAGATAAGCGTTATGACGAAGTAAATTTCACCCTGATATGTGTCCACGCTGGGTATCGAATCCGGGTATCCTCACTCCGGAGTAAGTTGCTCTCCCAACTGAGCTATGCGGACAAATACTCACGCTACTATCTACATTTATCTCATGTGCGTTCTGGGGTGCAGGTATGTTTCAGCGTATGCAACGATATTGGGAAGAAACCTTAAATCTTCTCAAAGTCATGTGAATATGATAAGAGTCTTCGTCAAAATGAAAGAAAAGGTCAATGAAACTAAACGTCTAAAGAAAAAATGCAGCAGGCACAGAAGTTAAAAATGAATGGACGGACACGGAAGAACTGTTCATTGGGTGAATGAAATATACGCAAAGTTTTGAAACTTCTCAATTTATAGCGAACTGAATTAGGAAAAGGAATGAGATTAGGGGAGTTCTTACTGACTTTGATGAGGTGAGTAAAGAATAAAAAATTAGTTATACATGAAATGAAATAAAAAAAAATAGCTCATTTAAGAATATGATTTTTGGTGAGTGTATGAAATTTTAGTTGAAATGTCATGAGCAGCATTCGAAAAGAAATAGATTGAGTCGATATGTATGAAAAAGAAGTAAGAATTTCTTTATTTTCACTATGGGGTGGGGAATAACTGCTTTTCTGGTGAGTTAGTAAAACGTTAAAAAAAATGTTTATGAGAAGAACGGAATTACTCGCTTTGCCTCTAGAATGAATGTTTTTTCGGATGAGACAGAAAAATATACAGCCCAAAGAATACAAATTTTATCGAAAGAAAAAAGGTTTTAGATTGTTTGTCTTGACAGTGAATGATTTCCTATCGGGGCAGTCCACGAAAAGTATAGCTAACTATGAAAGAATGAAAAAAATGCATATTTGACATACATGCAAGCTTTGAGGAATATTTTTAAGCAAGTTGGAAAATATGCTATATAACGAAACAAAAATCTGACGATGTGTTACATCTAAAATAATCGTTAGCTGAAATGAAATGAAAAAAAAAATAGTCTGAATAAAAGTACTCATAAGTTTGTCCAAGTAAAAAAATAGTCTGAATAATAGGATTCATAAGTTTGTCCAAGTAAAAAAAAGAATCCTGACCTATTGAGAAGTTTAACGAAATTTCAAAGATAGAAGAAGAAAAATATCGAAAATTGGGAAGCTATAATGAAATGTGAAATAAAGACCGAAAATATTGTTTCAGCAGAATTTTAACTGGGAAAGATCTGTAGAGTTATTGAACATACGAAAAAATTACGAGAAAATATTATTGCAGGGGTGAAAGACTCAGAATTAACATGAAGTCTATGTCCAGTAATTACTGCCAGCAAGAAGGAAATTGTTTCTAAAGAAGCATTTCCTCGTCTCATGGTCTGAAATAAAATTGAATGGAGGAAAAAGAAAAGTTCCCCAGAAAATTCATTATATCTACACGAAAAAACTCCCTCAAAACATACAAAAAAAAAATAAAAAAAATACATGATGAAATAACGTAAAAGTTATAAAAAAAGAGAGGGAATACACAGTGTAAGAAAACATTACGACTAGAAAAAATATTGGAAGGGCGAAAGACTCATAATTAATATATCTACATTTCTGCTTGATTTCCCAAAAAGTTTGTCGAAGTCCAATAGTTACTGCGAAGGAAAGAAATCGTTTTTAAAGAAGCATTTCCTCGTCTCATGGCGCGAAATAAAATTAAATGGAGGAAAAAGAAAATTCATTACATCTACAGGAAAAAGCTCCCTCAAAACATACAAAAGATATATAAAAATACATGAAGAAATAACGTAAAAGTAATTTAAAAAAAATAGTGAATACGTAGTACACGAAAACCATTTGACCACCTGACCATTTTTTGAAACCAAATCATTGTGAGTTAGAACCTCGCTAAGACCATCAAAGCATTTTTATTCCCTTGGAAAGAAAATTCCCCAGCATCGTTACGTAAAAATTTCCTCCGGAGGAAAAATAGCATCGAAGAGGAGAAAAAAATCCCGCTTGAAAACCACAGGAATAAATACAAAAATCCCAACGGACCCCACTCTGTCGTTGCCGTCCCTCAAAATCAAAGATCCATCGAAAAAATAAAGTTCCAAGAAGCACCATCATATCTAACACCTACGCAGAGCCCTTTCCCCACTCGGTCGTTGCCATCCTCCAAAATCAAAGATCCATCGAAATAATAAAGTTCCAAGAAGCACCGCCAGGGGTAGCACATCAGCATCGAGTTGACATCCCCCTATGTCCACCTCTTTACACACTGTGTCGTTGCTATCTCTCAAAATCAAAGATCCATTGAAAGTTCCAAGAAGCACCGCTAGGGGAAGCACATCGAGTTGACATCCCCCTATATCCAACCCTTTTCCCACTCGGTTGTTGCCATTCCTTAAAATCAAACATTTATGAACAAAAATAAGATATCATAATAACATTTCTTGAGATGAGGACATTTTATGCACTCCGGAGGAAAACATTTCGTGAGAAACTGCGTCTATAAAAATTCCTAACACCTCAGGAAATTTCTAAAAAGGAAAGTTTAAAAAAAATAAATTCGAGGGAAAAGGAACTTGGAAGGATGAAAGACTTCGCTTCCTTTTTCTCAAAAAAATTGACAAAGTCCAATAAATCTCCCGAGAAAATAATAAAGTTCCAAGAAGCACCGCAAGAGGGCAGCACATATGCAACCCCCACTCGAACGTTGCCATCCCTCAAAATCAAAGATCCATCGAAAGTTCCAAGAAGCACCGCAAGGGGGCAGCACATCAGCATCGTCCCCACACACTAGCGCCACCTACATCCTCACCCATGCCATACCCCTCATCTTCCCGATGCCTGCGTCAGGCCACGCCCTCTCCGTCCGGCAGGGGCAGTAGCCGTCATTTTATACTACTCCCATGGTTACTCATTACTGAAGATAACAGTGTTGGATGCACATTATATTCTGAAATAATCGCCAAGAGCATTCTAAAAACGTATAATTGATATTTGGAGCTTGTTGTAAGAAGTACATCTGTAAGATTACAGTGTACAGATTTTTCCAGAAATTGTATTATTATGTAAGAATCTGCACCTTATAACAACAATAATAAAACCCTTCTTAAGATTTACATAATGCATTTTACCCCCCTCCTCCTCAAACACTCTTTTAGGCTTACATTTACCGTATATCATGGCGGTACATCTATCCAGGTTTACAGAACTGGTTGTTAATTTTTTTGGATGAAATCACTGTGCTTGCGACTTTGTAACGAATAAGCCCTTTCCTCCGAGCATTTGATGTAAGTGAATTCATCTGTGTGTTTTTGAAACTGTAGTTCATCATAAAGTTCTTTTTTACCTTTATCAAAGGTATACGTAGTACAATACACAAGCCTCAGATTGATTGTTCGAAGGCTTTGCTTCCTCCCTTGCACATTTTTGGGAGTGGGAGGAGGGACTTAACGACCACTGTGAGCAACTCAGTGGGCTATTAGTAGTCGTCCCTAGCACATAATGTTAATGAAGCTATTTGCGATAGCTTTGAACAAGGTTAGTGCGTGTTTTAAATATATTTGTAGCAAAGTTTACATCCTTCATCCACAAAAAGGGGAAAGCAAATATTTTTATTGGGCCTCAAATCCGAAAACTAACGATCGAGCCCGAGGTTGAGAAAACCATGAAGAAACAAGCACGGCTAAGCGTCAAAAATGTTAAAAATTTCTTAGTAAGCAGGAAGGATTCCAAATGCGAGGAAATAATGGAATGCAATGGCAAAAAAAATTCTGAAATTTAGGCTTCAACATGCATGTAAAAACGCACTCATGGCATTCACATTTAAATTGTTTTCATGCAAACCGAAAAAGTGAAAGCAAAGAGCAAGAAGACAGATTTAATCAGGATATAAAGGAAACGGAAAAGTGGTTCCTGTACGGTGAAATGCGAATATGGTGGCAGTGTAAAAGAGGGATATTTCCAGTGAAGAGAGAAATTATTCATGAAAATCAAAAGAATCTAAAATTTCATCCACCTTCGAGGTGTATGTTGTGGAGCACTAGATAAATTTATGGATTTATATGAAAGTTTTTGGTGTAAGTATGGTTTTAGAATAGCTAACAAACTATTTAACGCATTTGCTGATACTCTCCATGCTTTTGTAATACAGTAAAACCACATTTCCTCTTTATATCTTTGTTTTTCCCTCCAAGTTGTCGGAAATTTGTTTTAAAAAGTACAATAAAAAATAAAAAAACAAGAAAACAAACAAATGTAACACCGAATTTTCGGTTGTAATGAGCACGTGTTTTGAATCCTTTCTGACACGAATTAAATTTATCAAAGTTATTTAAAGTATAAATGCAGCCGGTTAGAAAAAAGTCAACCGGATTTCTACAATCGATAAAACACCCAGAAATAAAAACAGCTACTTACTTCCACCAGCAGCTAAAAAGTATGTTACAAAAATTAACAAATGCCGCACAAAAACAAAAAGTTTCTTTTAACAGAAGGAAGGTATTGGAGTCAAACAGATTTTCAAATCGAGCAGTTAAAAGAGGAAAATATCGAAGGAAACATGAAATAACTCTATGCTTTGTAGCGAAAGAAATTTGTATAATGGAAAAATTGAAAAAACAGGGCGAAAAATATTCTTCATGAAAAAATCTAGGCTAACGAAAAAGAATTTTTCAAATACGTCTCCAGAAAAAGGTATTGACTTTTACGCCTCCTAGCAGGAAATCTGTGCATTATTTAAAGAGGATAATTTCTACATCTCTATTGTAGCGAATGGCATACAGTAAGAAAGAAATTTCTCAATAGGAATTTTAGAAGGGGAGATACAGCTCCAAACACAAGTACACAAACGCCACCTAGCGACAAACTGTGAACCATAAAAATCCTCAAATACTAATGTTTTCCACAAAGTTAATGGCATCCGGCGTTAAAATATTTTTTTTTAAATCGCATATTTAGAAGCAGAGATATTAAGAAAAACAGATTAAACATTGACACCCCTAGCGGACAAATTGTGCATTATTTTGGAAAGAAAATGCACACAAAGGGTTTTCATAATTAGTAGTATCTGACCGAGAAAGAATTTTTTATATCGGGTTTGTAGTCCCGCAGATATTGCTGTAAGTGGAAACGTGGACTTACGCTATCTAGTGGCACACTTGTAAGGTAAGAAAATTTTGAAATTATATGTGAAACATTTCGCAATGGAAACGTTCTCCAACAAAGAAACAATTTTTCAAATCTGACTCTTAGAAACAGGGATATCGACAAAAATGAGATACACATCTACGCTTCCTGGAGGGAAAACTATGCGCTATTTTAAGCAGGAGATATTTTCGAAAGGCTTTCCGAGGTGAGTGGTATCGGTCCACGAAAGAATTTTTTCAAATGAGTTTTTGGAAGCTTAGATTTTGCTGCAAATACATCAGAAGCTGAAATAGACACTTATGTCCCCTGGTGGCCAAACCATTCTTTTTCAAAAATTGGAAACATATGTAAAACATTTCAGATCAAGAGCTGTGTCCGAAGCAAGAAGAGTTTTTCAAATCAGAGTTTTGGAAGCGGAGATATCGGGGAAAAGCAATTTACCTTTACGCCCCTAGCGGAAAATCTATGCATTACTTGAAAAAGAAACGGTGCCAAAAATAGTCTTCGTGGTAAATGGCATCGAAAGAAAGGAACAATTTTTTCAGTCAGATATTTAGGAGCAAATATATGCAATAAAATGTATTTAAATTCGATATCATCTGCATTCCCGCCCTGTAGCGGCGAATTTGTTTATTGGAAAAACCTTGAATGTAAGGATCATAATTCTTACATTTCAAGATTCCCAATGTAAAAATAATTTTTCAAACGGACTAATAGTTGCAGAGATATAATGTTCACAGACGTAAGGATGGACGAATGAATGGACTAACTGACAGACAAACCGATAAATTAAGCACGATCTATCTTACAGAAGACGTGCTAATAAACAAAGGGTGTTGGAGACTTGGTAGCGCCTTTTAGTTCGGGTCAACTTCTGACTTCTTTATTTGTGGTAGTAAGTACTGAACTTAAAAAGTGAGCTAGAAATCAATTGTTAGTAGTAGAAAAGGACCGATTCTGGCTTAAACCGCAGCCCATAGACTTAACATTAGGCTGCGGCCCGGCGGACGCAGCCAGCCGCAGCCAGCCGCAGCCAGCTGCAGCCGAGCAAACGGAGGGGTGTGTGGTCAGTAGCAGCCTCCTATTCCCCGCTGCAATATTTCCCCCTCGTCCGAAGTGTGTGCTTATCTCCGAAGATAGTAGTATTTATTGGACTTTGTCGAATTTTGGGGGGAAATCAATGAAGGCTTATTCCTTTTTTTTTAATTTAATGAAGGTTTATTCATTATTTATTTTCCCCTCTCTCGACCCCATCCCCTTAGGTTATTGTTATGTAAAACGTTTTTCCCTCGTAATTTGTTGATGTATTTTTTTTTCAATTAATTTTCATGAATTCCTCATGTGTCTTCCCTAATGAAAATTATGTAGGGTAAGTATTATTTCTCTTTTATTTTCTCGAATAATACGGTCATGTCCTCATCTCAAGAAATGTTATTATATCTTATTTTTGTTCATAAATGTTTGATTTTGAGGGATGGCAACGCCCGAGTGGGAAAGGGGTTGGATATAGGGGGATGTCAACTCGATGTGCTGCCCCCTAGCGGTGCTTCTTGGAACTTTCGATTGATCTTTGATTTTGAGTGATGGCAACGCCCGAGTGAGAAAGGGGTTGGATATAGGATGATGTCAACTCGATGTGCTGCCCCCTAGCGGTGCTTCTTGGAACTTTCGATGGATCTTTGATTTTGGGGGATGGCAACGACCGAGTGGGGTACGTTGGGAATTTTTGCATTTATTCCTGTGGTTTGCAAGCAAGATTTCCCCCTCTTCAATACTTTTTTCCCCCGGAGGAAATTTTTACGTAACGATGCTGGGGAATTTTCTTTCCAAGGGAATAAAAATGCTCCTAAGGTCTTAGCGAGGTTCTAACTCACGATGATTTGGTTTCCAAAAATAGTCAGGGGGTCAAATGGTTTTCGTGTACTACGTATTCCCTGTATATATATTTTTAAATTACTTTTACGTTATTTCTTCATGTGTTTTTATATATTTTTTGTATGTTTTGAGGGAGTTTTTTCGTGTAGATGTAATGAATTTTCTGGGGAACTTTTCTTTTTCTACCATTCAATTTTATTTCAGACCATGAGACGAGGAAATGCTTCTTTAGAAATTATTTCGTTCTTGTTCGCAGTAATTACTGGACATAGACTTCATGTTAATTCTGAGTCTTTCACCGCTGCAATAATATTTTCTCGTAATTTTTTCGTATGTTCAAGAACTCTACAGATCTTTCCCAGTTAAAATTCTGCTCAAACAATATTTTCGGTCTTTATTTCCTTATAGCTTCCCAATTTCCGATATTTTTCTTCCTCTATCTTTGAAATTTCATTAAACTTCTCAATAGGTCAGGATTCTTTTTTTTCTTGGACAAACTTATGAGTCCTTTTATTCCCACTATCTTTTTTTCCCATTTCATTTCTGCAAACGATTATTTTAGATGCAACAAATCGTCAGATTTTGGTTTCCTTATATAGCATATTTTCCAACTTGCTTAAAAATATTCCTCAAAGCTTGCATGTATGTCAAATATACATTTTTTTTATTCTTTCGTAGTTAGCCATACTTTTCGTGGACTGCCTCGACAGGAAAGCATTCAATGTCAAGACATACAATCTAAAACCATTTTCTTTCGATGAAATTTGTATTCTTTGGGCTGAATAATTTTCTGTCTCGTCCGAAAAAACATTCATTCTAGAGGCAAAGCGACTAATTCCGTTCTTCCCATAAACATTATTTTTTTATTTATTTGATATTCAGAGTTGTATACATTTACTATCCAAAAAAGAGATATATTTAATGTAAAGGTATATTCTTCCAAGCTGGGGAAATATATGTATATATTAGTTCATTTCCAGTTAAAGGAAATGCATCTTTATATTTCAATATGAAAAAAGAAGCCCTATAAGTGAAAGCTCAACCTAAAGACGGATAGATTGTTCACACTCTCTCTACTCTATGACATTTCTTTACTGAATGAACCATGACCTTTTTTTCATGAACTGCTTTAAAATCTTCGTTCTCACTTTACTATTGTCAGATTCCATGTCCCTCCAGTTCTTTACTTATTCAATTTTAATTTATTAAGAGAGTAGAACTCTTTTAGGCTTTCGAAGTACTTTCAAGTCTTTCATTACGAAAATGTTCATTGTCATGAAAGAAGCCATAATCGAGATGATTTACTATCGTTTCAATGAAAGTGTTTACGCATTCATTGCTATGATGTCAGTTTTCATTTTCTTATACTTCGAACAGAAATGAGTTTGAATCATTCGTCGAGAAAACATTTCTTTCATATATATATATATTTTTGCCTCCGAATCAAACGAACTCAAAAAATAAGAGACGGACTTTAATATTTTTTTCCTCTTATGAGAGGGATACGGGAATATGATACCAAAATTAAAGAATAAAGAATATCGACTTTCTTCTCAACACCTTACATCTACGTTTTTTTTTATTTTTTTTATTTTCAATAAGCTATTTCTATATTTTTACAACTGAATAGAATTATTTATTGAAAAATTCTAAGTAAGACGAAAAATGGTTTTGTTGATTTCCTAAGAGGATGATTTTGGAAATTTTCGTTTTTTCTGGTAATTGTAAAATCTCATAGAATAATATGGGAAAACTAGCATGCATAAAAGACTGTTTTGGATCGAGTAAATTGAAAGAATTTTACAAAGTTCATTTCAGAAAAGTACATTCCTTCCTAGTGTCAAAAACGAATCACTTCGTTTTTTCTAAGATACACTTTGGAATCTTATAAAAGTGCATAGGGTCAAAAACGATTTTGATGATTTTACTAAGATGACAGATTTCGGATTTCTTATGATAGAAAATACAGTGAATTTCCCATTGAATAACATGGGAAACTGCGAAATTTAAGAAGCACGTTTTCGTTCAAGTAAAATATTTTAAAAGTCTTTTTTCGAATCAGTTGAAAACAGACAGGGTGTGTTTCTGAACAGATCATTATTTCCTAAAATCAAAACGAGTCACTTCGTTTTTTCCTAACGTACGTTTCTGAAAGAAGTAAAAATAGTTTAGGTAGAAAATTGGAAAGAATTTTTATGAATCCTAGACTGTTTATTTTTTTATAACTAGAGGGGTCGTCAGTGAGAGCACTTATTCTCTTTACAAACTAAGAGAATGAAGTGTAGTCAGTTTGAAAAATAATTTCAAACTCCCTAAATTTAGTCTTTTGTCCTGGTTTCGACTCAATACTGTAGAGCATTGCTCTCAGACCAGTTGAATTCCTGGCCCTTAATGAAATACATTAAGCCTTTCCCTTAAAAATAAGCAATCTCTTCTTCAATACCAGATCCCTAATAAATTTCTTTAAGAGTTATTCATTCATCCTTTTACTTTTAAAACTTGAAATTCGTTATTATTTAACTCCTTATAAAAATGACTTCTGAGGAGGTAAAAATATTCTAACGCGTATCTAATCAATGTTCTGTATACTTAAGACCAAGCGTAAATGGAATCGATAGCACTCTTCCTCCCTGAAGGAAATGACGTCTGCATACATCTCAAAATCCTTTGTTCCCTAAGTCAAACGCATGGAGGGAAAATCAAGTAATCTTATCTGTATTCCTTCGTTGAAAGTGTATGTTTGTTTAGAAAAAGATACAAAACATTTCCTTTCTCAAGTTAAATTCGAATCAGCATTACATTAGATTGAGGGTCCACGTGTTAAAAGCAACACAATCGTAGTTGTTTACCAAAAGTTAGAATACAAATTTCCTGTGAAAGAGGAAACTATGATATTGAATGCTGGAAATCAGATTCCTTTCTGAAGCAAATCAAAACTGATTGAAAAGAGTCTGTACAATAGACAAAAAGGAAGTACAAAAAATCCCTGAGAAGTACTTCAGAAATAAATCTCAAAGCAGAGAAAAATAAAAATATGCTAGATTAAAGAGTAACGTAGGTCAGATAAAAGAAATGGCGGAAAAAAGAAATATGTTAGGAAAAAAAAATAACTCCCCATTAAATGTACTTCGAATCAGCATTACATTGGAGGAAAAAATCCCCTGAGAAGTACTTCAGAAATAAATCTCAAAGCAGAGAAAAATAAAAATATGCTAGATTAAAGAGTAACGTAGGTCAGATAAAAAAAAATGGCAGAAAAAAGAAATATGTTAGGAAAAAAATGTAAAGTACATTTAATGGGGAGTTATTTTTTTTTTCCTAACATATTTCTTTTTTCTGCCATTTTTTTTTTATCTGACCTACGTTACTCTTTAATCTAGCATATTTTTATTTTTCTCTGCTTTGAGATTTATTTCTGAAGTACTTCTCAGGGGATTTTTTCCCTCCAATGTAATGCTGATTCGAAGTACATTTAATGGGAAGTTATTTTTTTTCCTAACATATTTCTTTTTTCTGCCATTTCTTTTATCTGACCTACGTTACTCTTTAATCTAGCATATTTTTATTTTTCTCTGCTTTGAGATTTATTTCTGAAGTACTTCTCAGGGGATTTTTTTGTACTTCCTTTTTGTCTATTGTACAGACTCTTTTCAATCAGTTTTGATTTGCTTCAGAAAGGAATCTGATTTCCAGCATTCAATATCATAGTTTCCTCTTTCACAGGAAATTTGTATTCTAACTTTTGGTAAACAACTACGATTGTGTTGCTTTTAACACGTGAACCCTCAATCTAATGTAATGCTGATTCGAATTTAACTTGAGAAAGGAAATGTTTTGTATCTTTTCTAAACAAACATACACTTTCAACGAAGGAATACAGATAAGATTACTTGATTTTCCCTCCATGCGTTTGACTTAGGGAACAAAGGATTTTGAGATGTATGCAGACGTCATTTCCTTCAGGGAGGAAGAGTGCTATCGATTCCATTTACGCTTGGTCTTAAGTATACAGAACATTGATTAGATACGCGTTAGAATATTTTTACCTCCTCAGAAGTCATTTTTATAAGGAGTTAAATAATAACGAATTTCAAGTTTTAAAAGTAAAAGGATGAATGAATAACTCTTAAAGAAATTTATTAGGGATCTGGTATTGAAGAAGAGATTGCTTATTTTTAAGGGAAAGGCTTAATGTATTTCATTAAGGGCCAGGAATTCAACTGGTCTGAGAGCAATGCTCTACAGTATTGAGTCGAAACCAGGACAAAAGACTAAATTTAGGGGAGTTTGAAATTATTTTTCAAACTGACTACACTTCATTCTCTTAGTTTGTAAAGAGAATAAGTGCTCTCACTGACGACCCCTCTAGTTATAAAAAAATAAACAGTCTAGGATTCATAAAAAATTCTTTCCAATTTTCTACCTAAACTATTTTTACTTCTTTCAGAAACGTACGTTAGGAAAAAACGAAGTGACTCGTTTTGATTTTAGGAAATAATGATCTGTTCAGAAACACACCCTGTCTGTTTTCAACTGATTCGAAAAAAAGACTTTTAAAATATTTTACTTGAACGAAAACGTGCTTCTTAAATTTCGCAGTTTCCCATGTTATTCAATGGGAAATTCACTGTATTTTCTATCATAAGAAATCCGAAATCTGTCATCTTAGTAAAATCATCAAAATCGTTTTTGACCCTATGCACTTTTATAAGATTCCAAAGTGTATCTTAGAAAAAACGAAGTGATTCGTTTTTGACACTAGGAAGGAATGTACTTTTCTGAAATGAACTTTGTAAAATTCTTTCAATTTACTCGATCCAAAACAGTCTTTTATGCATGCTAGTTTTCCCATATTATTCTATGAGATTTTTACAATTACCAGAAAAAACGAAAATTTCCAAAATCATCCTCTTAGGAAATCAACAAAACCATTTTTCGTCTTACTTAGAATTTTTCAATAAATAATTCTATTCAGTTGTAAAAATATAGAAATAGCTTATTGAAAATAAAAAAAATAAAAAAAAACGTAGATGTAAGGTGTTGAGAAGAAAGTCGATATTCTTTATTCTTTAATTTTGGTATCATATTCCCGTATCCCTCTCATAAGAGGAAAAAAAAATATTAAAGTCCGTCTCTTATTTTTTGAGTTCGTTTGATTCGGAGGCAAAAATATATATATATATGAAAGAAATGTTTTCTCGACGAATGATTCAAACTCATTTCTGTTCGAAGTATAAGAAAATGAAAACTGACATCATAGCAATGAATGCGTAAACACTTTCATTGAAACGATAGTAAATCATCTCGATTATGGCTTCTTTCATGACAATGAACATTTTCGTAATGAAAGACTTGAAAGTACTTCGAAAGCCTAAAAGAGTTCTACTCTCTTAATAAATTAAAATTGAATAAGTAAAGAACTGGAGGGACATGGAATCTGACAATAGTAAAGTGAGAACGAAGATTTTAAAGCAGTTCATGAAAAAAAAGGTCATGGTTCATTCAGTAAAGAAATGTCATAGAGTAGAGAGAGTGTGAACAATCTATCCGTCTTTAGGTTGAGCTTTCACTTATAGGGCTTCTTTTTTCATATTGAAATATAAAGATGCATTTCCTTTAACTGGAAATGAACTAATATATACATATATTTCCCCAGCTTGGAAGAATATACCTTTACATTAAATATATCTCTTTTTTGGATAGTAAATGTATACAACTCTGAATATCAAATAAATAAAAAAATAATGTTTATGGGAAGAACGGAATTAGTCGCTTTGCCTCTAGAATGAATGTTTTTTCGGACGAGACAGAAAATTATTCAGCCCAAAGAATACAAATTTCATCGAAAGAAAATGGTTTTAGATTGTATGTCTTGACATTGAATGCTTTCCTGTCGAGGCAGTCCACGAAAAGTATGGCTAACTACGAAAGAATAAAAAAAAATGTATATTTGACATACATGCAAGCTTTGAGGAATATTTTTAAGCAAGTTGGAAAATATGCTATATAAGGAAACCAAAATCTGACGATTTGTTGCATCTAAAATAATCGTTTGCAGAAATGAAATGGGAAAAAAAAAGATAGTGGGAATAAAAGGACTCATAAGTTTGTCCAAGAAAAAAAAGAATCCTGACCTATTGAGAAGTTTAATGAAATTTCAAAGATAGAGGAAGAAAAATATCGGAAATTGGGAAGCTATAAGGAAATAAAGACCGAAAATATTGTTTGAGCAGAATTTTAACTGGGAAAGATCTGTAGAGTTCTTGAACATACGAAAAAATTACGAGAAAATATTATTGCAGCGGTGAAAGACTCAGAATTAACATGAAGTCTATGTCCAGTAATTACTGCGAACAAGAACGAAATAATTTCTAAAGAAGCATTTCCTCGTCTCATGGTCTGAAATAAAATTGAATGGTGGAAAAAGAAAAGTTCCCCAGAAAATTCATTACATCTACACGAAAAAACTCCCTCAAAACATACAAAAAATATATAAAAACACATGAAGAAATAACGTAAAAGTAATTTAAAAATATATATACAGGGAATACGTAGTACACGAAAACCATTTGACCCCCTGACTATTTTTGGAAACCAAATCATCGTGAGTTAGAACCTCGCTAAGACCTTAGGAGCATTTTTATTCCCTTGGAAAGAAAATTCCCCAGCATCGTTACGTAAAAATTTCCTCCGGGGGAAAAAAAGTATTGAAGAGGGGGAAATCTTGCTTGCAAACCACAGGAATAAATGCAAAAATTCCCAACGTACCCCACTCGGTCGTTGCCATCCCCCAAAATCAAAGATCCATCGAAAGTTCCAAGAAGCACCGCTAGGGGGCAGCACATCGAGTTGACATCATCCTATATCCAACCCCTTTCTCACTCGGGCGTTGCCATCACTCAAAATCAAAGATCAATCGAAAGTTCCAAGAAGCACCGCTAGGGAGCAGCACATCGAGTTGACATCCCCCTATATCCAACCCCTTTCCCACTCGGGCGTTGCCATCCCTCAAAATCAAACATTTATGAACAAAAATAAGATATAATAACATTTCTTGAGATGAGGACATGACCGTATTATTCGAGAAAATAAAAGAGAAATAATACTTACCCTACATAATTTTCATTAGGGAAGACACATGAGGAATTCATGAAAATTAATTGAAAAAAAAAATACATCAACAAATTACGAGGGAAAAAACGTTTTACATAACAATAACCTAAGGGGATGGGGTCGAGAGAGGGGAAAATAAATAATGAATAAACCTTCATTAAATTAAAAAAAAAGGAATAAGCCTTCATTGATTTCCCCCAAAATTCGACAAAGTCCAATAAATACTACTATCTTCGGAGATAAGCACACACTTCGGACGAGGGGGAAATATTGCAGCGGGGAATAGGAGGCTGCTACTGACCACACCCCCTCCGTTTGCTCGGCTGCAGCTGGCTGCGGCTGGCTGCGGCTGGCTGCGTCCGCCGGGCCGCAGCCTAATGTTAAGTCTATGGGCTGCGGTTTAAGCCAGAATCGGTCCTTTTCTACTACTATTGTTTTTTCTTTTGTAGTCTGAGGCCCGAACTGTTGTAAAATTTGAATTGCTAATTTCTGAGTTAAAGATATTCTTCTGATTAGGGTAAGAGAAGTATTTTCCTGATCGCTGTAAAGTATATGAATTTATGGTTTATCCATCTCCTCAAAGATGAATGATTCTAATAGTTACTGGTGAACGCATCTGCTGTTTTAGCTGATATACGTACATGGTACCTACGGATAATAATCCAGCATCCAGTCTTTGAGGAGAAGGATCAGGCCCGACGCAACGGGTGGGCTAGGGTGGGCTTTAGCCCCAGCCCAGCTGAGGTCTCAAAGAAAAGTACGGTGGGCTTCAGCCAACCCGACTTTTCTTTGAGCCCTCCAAAATATTTACGCAGTAGGAACATATGGCGAGTGCAACCATCTAAGAACTTGGATAAATGTATGTGAATTTCTCGAATTCACTGACATTTTGTTAAATAAAATGAATTCTTTGTTAAATTTAGTGTATGTACTTATGGGAAATAAAGGGAGTCCTCTGAACGAATTTCTAAGAGAGTAGTAGCAACACACCATTTTTGTAATTATGGTTTAAAACGATGACAGAGAGAGAGAGAGAGAGAGAGAGAGATATTCCTTGTCAAGTTACAAACTAAAATTTATAAACAGCCTTATGAACGAAAAAAAAAAAAAAAACGTCTTAAGTAAGCTAAACTTGCGAAGAAATAGGAACTTGCAATAGCAATTCGTATCCATTGTTCCGAACTACATACATTGAATAAATACAACGTACAGTATTCATTTGAAAACTTTTTTTTTACTAGGTATAACATTATCAGCACAGGGTAAAATGCACATGAGCGGAATTTTTTGCCAAAATTTCTGCCAAACTCTTCAAAATTTGTACCCCCTCCCATCACGCTTAGCCCCCCTAATAGCCCACCTAGTTCTGAGTGGCTGGCGTCACCACTGAGATGGATTAGCAACTGCTCCTAATTTATTTACGTTCACGTGCATGCGAATATTAACTTCTGCGGAATGCTACATCTGTTTCAAAGCATGTTGACGCAGCTTTTCTGACAGCTAGTTCAGGGAAAGGCTACTGAATCACATCTTGCTTCCCGGACAGACGCAAATTCGTTTCACACAAAGAATGCCTGCATTCATTCAGCGCCGCTGCTGTTCCGTGACTTAAAACACAGTCTGAGTTTGCAACTTTTAACAACAACCACTCCTGTTGCTCTTGAGGTCGAAAAGGGTCAAGCACTGGAGACAATAACTCACTTGCACCTCCCTCAAATCCAATTCGCCTGACACAGACAGTGTGTAAATTTTTGCTCATTTTGCCATCTATTATCTGTAACAGCATTGACACATTTAATATCTGTTCTATCATTTATTGGCTAGATGAATAAAATAACGTGTGTGGGAAAAGTTTTCTTTCAAGAATACATAATCCCGAGTTCACCTAGTGAGTAAAATATGAGATGAATTAAATATGTAACACCCGAAGAAGATCTCCGGGTGGTCAGAGGCCCGAGCTTCTGGCTTATTTACCGAGATGGACCAGAACAAGTCCAGAATGAGGCATGAATGTTGCGCCGGTCCCATCGAAGGCGCATCACCCTTCGATGGGACCAGTGCTAAATTCCTTATGCCGTAAAGTCGTCAAACAGAAGCAAAATATTAAAACCAAATCACCGTAAGAAAGTTACGAAAACAGGTCCTACAATCATGCTCAAGAGCTTTTCCCCACTTTTGGGATATGACAAAAAAAAAGAAAAAAAAAGAAAAGGAAGAAGAAGAAGAAATAGTGGAGCTTCAATTGTTGGAAATGTATTTCCCTGTGCTAAGATTAGTTTCCTGAGTTTGCTTGCAACTCAATTCGAGCTGTTTTGCAGGTGTTTCTTAGCAGTGGACGAATTAATATGTAATAACGAGACAATATTACTTATAACTTGCTTTTAAGTTTTCATCAAATTAACTATCAGGATTTGCAAGATGGGCAAAAATAGAAAATTCTTATTTATCGAATTTTCTCTATGTAGAGGATTCTCTATAGGCATTCGAAGCCTATTAACTCTTTTTTCAAATAACGTACATCGAAATAATATTTTCTCCAATCAGGGAGAAAGGGGTTGTAGAATTTTTTAAAATATGTTTAAAAGGTAAAAATTTTACTTTAATATGCTTGCGAATGTAGGAACGCTAAAATAATATTTGAGATCATAATTCTTCGCGAAAGAATTTATTTTCTGAATTCGATTGCAATTTGTTTTCAATACAATCAAAACCTGCACTGTAAGGATGCATAACTTTGAGACAGGTTTCCACAAGCTTATGTATATCTTTAAGATTTTATTATTACAGATGCTTGAACTTATTTATATCTCTATAACACTTCAACATGTTTCTTGATTTGAACTATTTATATCTTTATAACGCTTGATCATGTTTTCTTAATTTAGTTAGAAAGCTAACTAAATTTAGCCTCATGGGGTGCAGAATGGAGATGATCATAAATGATCATATGTAGCGGATTTTCGGAAGGGAGTGTCTGACTCCAGGTCTTAAACAACCCTTAGAAATAGGAAGCTAGGAGATTTGGGCTAGAGTGCCCGATAGGAAAGTGACACGGAAGCGAAGTAGAAAGACGCCCTTATTTATTACCCGGGGGGGGGGTCACAGTGAGCAACTCAATGGGCTATCAGCAGTCGCCCATCCCTAATTTAGGGTCACTGGTTCCAGGGGAAGGGAGACAACAACATCCATGCCTCACCGGGACTCGAACCCAGACCCTTCTCGGACGAATGGTCATAAGCCACCCAGCAAAAACAGTGTTGCTGGGCCAGCACGCAAGCCAGCAGTGGGCCAGTACTATGTTGCCGTTGCCCAACCGTCAATAAAATGTCCCGGCGGCCACCACATGGGCCAGCAGTTCAGGCCAGGAGCTGCCCAACAGTTATTACCCCAGCAGTTGTCATATGCCAGAACAGGGCCAGTTATCCATCACAGGCAGTGGCTGCCAAAAGCTGCCCTCCAGCGACCCTGCAAACACGTGCCATAAATGATGACTAGACTATTGTGGTCCGCTAGTTTCCCGGCAGCGGCAATCACGTGACGTAACTGATGGTTTGCCGAATCTTGTCCGCCAATTTCCCAGTAGTAGCCATAACAACAAAAAAAGATAACCGCAGGTTCCCAAAGCCACAACTACTTCTTTTTCCTCCTACGAAACTTCTGCATGACGGCAAGGAAAGTTGGCTGGAAATGAACCAACGACAGACTGCTTGCTAAGAGAGCACTCTACCCACTAGACTGGTTTGACACACCCGAGCCTTTGCTTGAAGCTGAGCCTCTTTCCAGCGCAATGTGAAACTGAGGGTTCTTTTTTTAATTTTACAATATTGCGAGTTATTTTTCATAAACGTTAGTTTCATATAATTCATAAATTTATTTTTTCAACGTAACGATTGTTTTTATTTACTTTAGCGAAATTCACTGATTTTCAACGAGTGTACCAACTTAAAAGCGCTTTACAAAGTTTTGTGCTGTCCTTGTGGTCTTGAAATGCGATTGTTTAATTAATATATTTACCCGTTCATGTGACATTCTGTTACATTTTTAACGTTGTATCTTTCCTTTCCGCGGTCCGAAGCTCTAAAGAGGAAAGATATTTTATTTCACTTTTCGTTATTTTAGCTGTGAATTCCTCCAATCTCGTGTATTCAACCCGTGGATGAGATGAGTACATTATGTATGTCATGAGTACTAAGTATTCAACCCGTGGATGTATGAGATGAGTATTAAGCATTCAACCCGTGGATGTATGAGATGAGTATTAAGCATTCAACCCGTGGATGTATGAGATGAGTACTAAGTATTCAATCCGTGGATGAGATGAGTACATTAGTATGTCCACATAGCCTTGCTTTTTTTATTATTTTTTTAAATAATTGATAAATTTTGTACGCGTATAATTCTTATTTTTTCGAATTATTAAAGTTTTTCCGGGACTTCTGTTTGAAGCGGTTTAGTGTATGTTAAAATGAAAGATCACACAGAAATTATAATATTTCTTGTTATTCATGGGAATGGAGTGGGCGTATTTTATGGCTGTTTGTATTCTCGACTCTTTGTGTGTTAGTGCAGGAATTTTGCTACAAAAGAAGTTTCTATAAATACATGAGAGTAATTGACTGTTTCTTACAGTTCATTAGTAATTATTTATATATTTTTCTTCCAACGGTAATCTTCATCGACGTGGCATTTCCTTATAAAATTAATTCGCCTCTCTACATATGGCTTTTTTTTTTTTCTTAACATCCACTAAAATAGCACGATGGCAATAGCGTCGTCTTCAACTAACTGGTACCACGAGAGACACAGCACGTGTTGCTTCTGCGCATGCGCAGTCCCGTTGCTTTCACCTCGTGTTGGAGTTGCTATTTTCCCACCTACGGGCCACTAGTGGCACTTGCTTGGAGGCTCGCAATTCACAACGATGCTGCAGGGCCATCAATGGCTGCCAACTGACCGCTACTATGCCGTAAGGGGCTGATTTCAACCAGAAGTGACGGACCGCTACTGTGCCGTAAGGGGCTGATTTCAACCAGAAGTGACCCATCACTGCAAGCTGGTGGCCAGCAGTTTCCCAACATTTGTATTTTTGCTGGGCAGCGCTTAGACCACTGCGTTACCGGGGCGGCGAAATTGAATTAATTCATTGAGCATTTATTCATTTTTAAGTGACCCTCCATTTTGATTTGATTCGTGATAGCGGTGAAAGAACTCTCACTCGGTTAAAGAATGAAATATGAGCAATCTGTAGTGACAAATTTAGGCGACCACAGCAAAAAAAACCTGAGAGATCCCCACATCTCGTTAGCGTTACTTTTGTGACGACTGTGATGTATGCGCTTTCATCTGGTGAATGTTAAACGTTATAAGAAAGAGTATTAAAACTTTATTGCACTCATTGCTAATTAATTTAACGGAGATGTGTCATATGCGGGGGAAAGTTACGTAATTTCATTCTGCGGTGAAATATTTAATCCATCTACTAACATTATAATGCATTTTTAAGGGTGAACTCAACTGTGTTTTTGCCTCGGTCTGTTTAACTGTCAGTAAATTTCGGAAACATGATTTTTCACAGCCTCATCCTACTATCTTGCTAAAAGAATTATAAAGAAAGAAACGATAAGTTAGTAAAATCATGCAATGCATTGATTATGATAAGCTTTCCAACATACCAGAAATCATTACTCAAGTTATTACTAAGTTATCAGGATATTGGTTGTGGAATAAATCTCGTTCCTGTACCCTGACCTTTGACCCCATTTCGATGATGTTAAACATAATTGGTTCAGTATACCTCCGGAAAAACATACTAAAGTTTTGTCGCAATAGAAGCATTTTTAGTCAAGTTATGAGGATAATGACTGTGAAATAAATCTCGCTCCTGTGCCCTGATCTCTGACCCCATTTCGATAATATTCAACAGCAGTGGCGGCTCGTGATAAGCTGAGATGGGGGGGCTGCATCTCAATGTTGTAGATATCGCTTCGAATAAGCTAAGTTACTGAGCCTGTGCTGATGTTGTCCGTTTAATAATAATAATAATAATAATATATATATATATATATATCATCATCATCTTCAAACAGCCTAATCTTTGCACTTGCATTTTCATAGATGTTATTAATAATATTAATGTATGCATCTTCAATACCGCAGGTTTTCAGAGCCATTGTAACTGCTGATGGTTTCACCGAATCAAAGGCTTTTTCATAATCGATAAAAGCCATGCACAATGGAAGTTCATATTCCCTCGCTTTTTCAATTAGTTCTCTCAGCACGTGGATATGATCTATTGTGCTGTAGCCACTCCTGAATCCAGCTTGTTCTCTCGGTTGAGCCATGTCCAGTGTTACCTTCAAGCGGTGTGAAAGAACTTTAGTGAAGATTTTATAAACTACTGATAGGAGGCTGATAGGTCTGTAGTTTCCGAGATCCTCAATGTCACCTTTCTTATGTAGCAGGATCATTGTAGCGGTGTTCCAATCCTCAGGAATCTTTCCTTCATTAAGGCATCGAGTGAAAATTTGGGCGAGTACTGTTTCGATTTCTCCACTTGCTTCTTGTATGATGTCTACAGTAATTCCATCTTCTCCTGGAGCTTTTCCTCTCTTCATGTTCTTGATTGCATGTGCAACTTCTGCTGGAAGGACTGGAGGAACTCTGGTACTGGTATCTTTCATGATGTCTGGAGTGCATATATCATCCCTTTCATATAATTTGGAGTAGAAATCTTTCACTCTTGTCAAAATTTCTCCTCTATTTCTTGTTACAGAACCATCTTCTTTTCTCAGTGCCATAATCTGTTTTCTTCCCTTACTGAGATGTCCCTTTGCTATCTTTAGGCTTTGGTTGTTTTCAATTGCTTTCCTCACTAGTTCACAGTTGAATTTCCTTACGTCTTCAGTGATACTTTTTCTTACTGTCTTGCATAGCTCTATATATTCCACTTTGGAAGTCACATCTTTAGTTGTCCTCATCTCTCTTCTTTTTTGCATCAACATTTTGGTTTTTCCTGATAATTTGTTCACATGCAACTTGTTCTTAGACCCAGCTAATTTTGTTGCTGTTTCCATAAGAGCTTTGGTTACTTTTCTGTTAACTTCAGAGATGTCCACTTCTTCCGATGTTAGGCCTTCTAAAGCAGAGAACCTGTTCTTCAGTTCTAACTTGAAGGTATTATGGTGTTTTTTAAGGTTGGTTATGTCAATAGATTTTGTTTGTCTTATGAGCTTGCCACGTTCAAGTTTAGTGTTGAGGTGCATCTTACATCTCACCAATCTATGGTCACTACCTGTGTTGAACTTGTTTAGCACACTGCAGTCTTCTATGACGAATTTTTTGTTACACATAATAAAATCAATTTCACTTGTCGTCCCATTTGGATGTCTCCATGTCCATTTCCTGTGTGGTTTTTTCTTGAAGAAGGAGTTCAAGATGAAAAACCCTTCTGCCTCTGCAAACTCAACGAGAGTATTTCCACGCTGGTTTCTGTTGCCATGACCGAATTTACCTACTGAAGTTTCATTCTGTTGCTGTTGCCCTATTTTTGCATTGAAATCTCCCATAATTATTTTCAAGTGCTGCTTACCTTTATTATTTAGATGACAAATTTCCTCATAAAATTCTTCAATTTCTTCTTCAGGATGACTTGTGGTGGGTGCATAAGTTTGAATAATCTGAGCCTGGTATCTTTTCGAGAGTTGGATAACAAGTCGTGCAGCTCTGTCAGAGGAACTTTCAACTTCTACAACTTTATCCTTCAGTTTCTTGTTTATTATAAATCCAACACCACTAGTTCTGCCAGTATCTGTCCCACGATAGTAGAAGAGATGTCCACTTTTCAGTTCGATGAGATCTTCTCCTTTTCTCCTTACCTCACTTAGCCCCACGATGTCCCACTTGATCCTTTGTAGTTCCTCTTCCAATTCAAGAAGCCTTGAATCAGAAGATAGGGAGCGTCCATTGTAAGTAGCCAAGGTCAGCATCAGATGGCAGCCTAGTCCGGTTCTCCGGGGATTCTTAGCACCCTCTGCCTTCATGTCGCACTGGCCGCTGCCTTGGCCAGGTACATTCCAGCTGCCGGAGACTGAGGGCCAAGATTTAAGTTGTGGAATCATTTTGGAGGGGTTTGGCCATAACTCACCACGCTGGCCAAGCGGGTTGGTGAGTGTGGGATAGAATTTCCTCTAATCCCGATGGTATAGTTATACCGCTATGGGCGGTCGTCAGAGCCCCTTTAGTGGGAACATGCCACATTGGAGGGTGTTTTTCAGTCGCTGAGCTGGGAAAACAAGGGGATAAAGATTAATGGAGATTATCTAACCCACCTTCGTTTTGCTGATGACGTAGTCATTTTTGCAACTACCCCATCAGAGCTGCAGAGTATGATCCAGGAACTTGCGGACAAGAGTAAAGAAGTGGGATTAAAAATGAACTTTCAGAAGACAAAAGTGATGTTCAATGCTTTTACAAGAAATGAAGATTTATCGATTGATGGAAAAAAGCTGGAGATAACAGACACGTTCGTTTATCTTGGACAGCAGATATCAAGTGAGGGTCACTTTGATGAAGAAATTAATCGGCGTACAAAACTTGCCTGGAGAGCTTTTGGAAGAAACAGCATAATTTTCAAGAGCAATATGCCATTATGTCTTAAAAGAAAAGTGTTTGATCAATGCATCCTTCCAGTGCTTACGTATGGTGCAGAGACGTGGACCTTAACTAAAAGAGACATACAAAGGCTCCAGACAACTCAAAGAAGCATGGAGAGGTGCATGCTTGGGGTAACCAGGAGAGATAAGAAGAGGAACTCGTGGATCCGAAAAATGACAAGAGTGGAAGACATCATGATCAGAGTTAAATCCCTGAAATGGCAATGGGCTGGACATACTGCCAGAAGGACAGATCATCGATGGACAGCCGAAATTTTAGATTGGATTCCAAGGGACAAGAAAAGACCCAGAAGAAGACCACATGGGAGAGGGTGGATGAAATTCGAAAGTATGCAGGGGTGACATGGAGGAGACTGGCACAAGCAGACCGTTGTGGAGGAAACTTGGGGAGACCTTCGTCCAGCAGTGGATTGATAATGGTTGACAATGATGATGATGATGATGATCATCATGATATATATATCATCATCATCATCATCATTGTCAGCCATTATCAATCCACTGCTGGACGAAGGTCTCCCCAAGTTTCCTCCACAACGGTCTGCTTGTGCCAGTCTCCTCCATGTCACTCCCGCATACTTTCGAATTTCATCCACCCATCTCCCATGTGGTCTTCTTCTGGGTCTTTTCCTGTCCCTTGGAATCCAATCTAAAATTTCGGCGGTCCATCGATGGTCTGTCCTTCTGGCAGTATGTCGAGCCCATTGCCATTTCAGGGATTTAACTCTGATCATGATGTCTTCAACTTGTCATTTTTCTGATCCACGAGTTGCTCTTCTTATCTCTCCTGGTTACACCAAGCATGCACCTCTCCATGCTACTTTGAGTTGTCTGCAGCCTTTGTATGTCTCTTTCAGTTAAGGTCCACGTCTCTGCACCATACGTAAGCACTGGAAGGATGCATTGATCAAACACTTTTCTTTTAAGACATAATGGCATATTGCTCTTGAAAATTATGCTGTTTCTTCCAAAAGCTCTCCAGGCAAGTTTTGTACGCCGATTAATTTCTTCATCAATGTGACCCTCACTTGATATCTGTTGTCCAAGATAAACGTACGTGTCTGTTATCTCCAGTTTTTCTCCATCAATCGATAAATCTTCATTTCTTGTAAAAGCATTGAACATCACTTTTGTCTTCTGAAAGTTCATTTTTAATCCCACTTCTTTACTCTTGTCAGCAAGTTCCTGGATCATACTCTGCAGCTCTGATGGGGTAGTTGCAAAAATGACTACGTCATCAGCAAAACGAAGGTGGGTTAGATAATCTCCATTAATCTTTATTCCTTTGTTTTCCCAGTTCAGTGATTGAAAGACATTTTCCAATGTGGCATTAAAGAGCTTCGGAGATATGGTGTCACCTTGTCTCACTCCCTTTCCAATTTTTATGTGTGTTGTATTTTCAAACAGCCGAATATTTGCACTTGCATTTTCATAGATGTTATTAATAATATTAATGTATGCATCTTCAATACCGCAGGATTTCAGAGCCATTGTAACTGCTGATGGTTTCACAGAATCAAAGGCTTTTTCATAATCGATAAAAGCCATGCACAATGGAAGTTCATATTCCCTCGCTCTTTCAATTAGTTCTCTCAGTACGTGGATATGATCTATTGTGCTGTAGCCACTCCTGAATCCAGCTTGTTCTCTAGGTTGAGCCATGTCCAGTGTTACCTTCAAACGGTGTGAAAGAACTTCAGTGAAGATTTTATAAACCACCGATAGGAGGCTGATAGGTCTGTAGTTCCTGCCTCAATGTCACCTTTCTTATGTAGCAGGATCATTGTAGCGTTATTCCAATTCTCAGGAATCTTTCCTTCATTAAGGCATCGAGTGAAAATTTGGGCGAGTACTGTTTCGATTTCTCCACTTGCTTCTTGTATGATGTCTACAGTAATTCCATCTTCTCCTGGAGCGTGCCGGATTGCATGTGCAACTTCTGTTGGGAGGACTGGAAGAACTCTGGTACTGGTACCTTTCATGATGCCTGGAGTACATGTATCATTCCTTTCATATAATTTGGAGTAGAAATCTTTCACTCTTGTCAAAATTTCGCCTCTATTTCTTGTTACAGAACCATCTTCTTTTCTCTGTGCCATAATCTGTTTTCTTCCCTCACTGAGATGTCCCTTTGCTATCTTTAGGCTTTGGCTGTTTTCAATTGCTTTCCTCACTAGTTCAGAGTTAAATTTCCTTACGTCTTCAGTGATACTTTTTCGTACTGTCTTACATAGCTCTATATATTCCACTTTGGAAGTCACATCTTCTTTAGTTGTCCTCATCTCTCTTTTTTTTTTGCATTAACATTTTGGTTTTTCCTGATAATTTGTTCACATGCAACTTGTTCTTAGACCTAGCTAATTTTGTTGTTGTTTCCATTAGAGCTTTGGTTACTTTTCTGCTAACGTAAGATATATATCCACTTCTTCCGATGTTAGGCCTTCTAAAGCAGAGAATCTGTTCTTCAGTTCCAACTTGAAAGTATTATGGTGTTTTTTAAGGTTGGTTATGTCAATATATTTTGTTTGTCTTATGAGCTTGCTACGTTCGCGTTTAGTGTTGAGGTGCATCTTACATCTCACCAATCTATGGTCACTACCTGTGTTGAACTTGTTTAGCACACTGCAGTCTTCTATGACGAATGTTTTGTTACACATAATAAAATCAATTTCACTTGCCGTCCCATTTGGATGTCTCCATGTCCATTTCCTGTGTGGCTTTTTCTTGAAAAAGGAGTTCAAGATGAAAAACCCTTTTGCCTCTGCAAAGTCAACGAGAGTATTTCCACGCTGGTTTATGTTGCCGTGACCGAATTTACCTACTGAAGTTTCATCCTGTTGCCGTTACCCTATTTTTGCATTGAAATCTCCCATAATTATCTTCAAGTGCTGCTTACCTTTATTATTTAGATGACGAATTTCCTCATAAAATTCTTCAATTTCTTCTTCAGGATGACTTGTGGTGGGTGCATAAGTTTGAATAATCTGAGCCTTGTATCTTCTCGAGAATTGGATAACGAGTCGTGCAGCTCTGTCAGAGGAACTTTCAACTTCTACAACTTTATCCTTCAGTTTCTTGTTTATTATAAATCCAACACCACTAGTTCTGCCAGCATCTGTGCCACGATAGTAGAAGAGATGTCCAGTTTTCAGTTCAATGAGATCTTCTCCTTTTCTCCTTACCTCACTTAGCCCGACGATGTCCCACTTGATCCTTTGTAGTTCCTTTTCCAATTCAAGATGCCTTGAATCAGAAGATAGGGAGCGTTCGTTATGCGTAGCCAAGGTCAGCACCAGATGGCAGCTTAGTCCGGTCCTCCGGGGATTCTTAGCACCCTCTGCCTTCATGTCGCACTGGCCGCTGCCTTGGCCAGGTACATTCCAGCTGCCGGACTCTGAGGGCCAAGATTTAAGTTGTGGAATCATTTTGGAGGGGTTTGGCCATAACTCACCACGCTGGCCAAGCGAGTTGGTGAGTGTGGGATAGCATTTTCTCTAATCCCGATGGTATAGTTATACCGCTATTGGCGGTCGTCAGAGCCCCTTTAGTGAGAACAGGATGCACCACGAGAAGGCGGGGTTGACATTTGTCAAGGAGAGGCTGTGATGTTACGCATCACCTGACCTTACATCCCATATATATATACAAGTATATAAGAACAAAAAATGCAAAAAAATTAATGCGTGTGGCAGTGGCAACGGAGACACACTCAAGGTCATATACGTATTCTCAAGTGTCATTGTGACCTCTAGAAATATGACAATAAATATTTTTCTTTCTGATACACTCCCTTTGAAACTTCGACTTGATACCAACCACTGCAACTTGGACAGCGATGTAAAACATTTTGTAGAATTTTGAAGAGTCTGCCAGAATTTTGCAATGATTTGTTATTGCGATACTCACACACCGGCATTCTCTTTAATAAAAACGGATTGGAAACATATTCAGTCCAGTTTTAATTTTGAAGCCATGATAACAATTTAGTGTAGAAAAATTTGTTTTCCAAAATTTACCAACTTCGTAAATTTTCTAAACAATGATATCTGATTAAATGCTCTTTTCAAAGTAATTACGTATAATGCACTACCTCAACTGAAATACACAGCTTATTTTGGGGAGGGAGGGGGATGCAGCAGAAAAAAGATTGTACCCAGTGGAGTGACTTCAATGATTTTGGTGAATAAAAATTTACGTGAGTTTAAAAGCGAAAATTTCGTTGTGCTTGGTAAGTGAAGAAATCAATTTTGTGCAAGTATTTCGCTGCAGAAATTAATCTTTCTCTTTCTCCCTCTCTCTCTTTTTTTTTTTTTTTTCAATTTATCCGGTACTGAATTCTATTCTTAATCGCAATTTGTTCACATGCCCATTTTGACCAGAAGAGAAAATATAAGTAAAACTTTTTGCAAAAATTCCGGCAACTGAGTATTTGTGATTAGCAAACACAAATATTTTACAGTTCGATGGTGTTAGAATTATTACGTTGAATAAAAGCAGAAGCAAACCGAAAATTGGAAGGGGAAAAAACAAAACAAAAAAAAACTGGTTGAGTAATACATTCAAACATACCTTATTTAATACTTTATTTCAACATTCGTCATTATTTTAATTCATTACCCTATTTTATTTCTTATTCGGAAGCACAAGAACCGTATTAATCAACAAAGCACACATGCCCTGCGATACATTCCCACCCAACCAGAGACTGCATTCACGAGCAACCCGTGCTAGCGAGACTGCCATCAATGCAGTCCCCAGGGAAGTTTTATTCAAAGGAAACGAACTGATGTGGGAATAGGCAGAGTTTCCCGCATGAGTTGGTTTCAACACCCGTCAGGGCTGCAAGCAGCGCAGTCTGGCGCAGTCCACCAACGTTCCTTGCGCTCCCAGTGGTGTTATGCAGGGAAAACTTCCAGTTGAGTTCAGAAAATTTCTCTCTCTCGGTACGGCATGAAAATAAAACTGCTTTGGGTAGGGGTTGGGGGGGGAGGTCCGCAGCCTCACAGCCCCATAACAGGAGCCGCCCCTGTTCAACAGACCGGCTCAGAATATCTCTGGAACAACATGATAAAATTTTGTTGCAATCGAAACATTTTTACGTAAGTTATGACGCAAAAGGGCGATGGAGTGGATCCCACTCCTATGTCCTGACCTTTGACCCCATTTCGCCCATTATCAATAGGGTTCGTGCCCAGGTTGTCCCCTACCACATACTAAAATTTCATCGAAATCGAACCATTTTTACGTGAGTTATCGTGCGGACAGACAGACAGAAGGACAAAGCTGGAGCATATAAAATGAATCATTCTCAGAACTACATATGGCATTCATTGCCGGGGTCGTAGCTACAGATATGTCAGGGGGATCGCCCTCCCAGAGTGGTCATACTACAAGTTTAACTTCATTATCTGAGGGGCGTATAGCTACAGAGAGGGCAGGGGGATCGCCTTCCCACAATAGTCACACTAAGGGTTTAAATTCATTATCTGAGGGGCGTAGCTACTGTGAGAGCAGGGGGATCGCCTTCCCACAATAGTCATACTAAGGGTTTAAATTCATTATCTGAGGGTCGTAGCTACTGTGAGGGCAGGAGGATCGCTCTCCAAAAATGGTCACACTAGGGCTTTAAATTCATTATCTGAGGGAGTGCAGGGGGATCACCCTCGAAAGATGGTCATACTAGGGGTCAGGGGTGTAGTCGTAAATTAAGCAGTGCCGGAACGCTCTGACCTTGGTGGTATTGTTGGAAGGGGAGGGGGTCAGGGCCGTAACCAAACTCTATACTTAGGGCAGGCTCAATAAAATTTAGGGCATGCTGAAAAAAGCTACACTGCTGGTCACCCAAAATGCAACACTAAGAAGGACACGAGATAGCAAAGCCAGATTTACTGGACACATAACAACAGATACAAAGATGAAACGATTGAGCTTACAGGCTCGTGCGACTTGCGGAACACGCAGACATCAATATTTCGTGTGGCCCCCATGGCTAGCACACGCCGCGGCACCGAACGAAAGAGGCTTTGGATGTGGGCTTGGGGTTTGTCGATCCAGGCTGCTTCCCCACGTTGCCACAGTTCATCAGGCGTAGCCGCGGGTGGTTCTTGCCGGGCCACTCGGTTGCCGATCAGCGACCAGAGGTGTTCGATCGGCGACATATCGGGAGAACAGGCGGGCTACCGCAGCAGTGACAACTGATGGGCCGTAAAGAGTTGTTGCACGATGCGCGCCACGTGTGGGCGCGCATTGTCCTGTTGAAACGTGGCCGCTGGCAGGTCCTGCAGGTAAGGGAAGACTACAGGCTCCAAAACGTCGGAGATGTAGCGGTGGGCGTTGAATGTACCGGCGATACGTACCAGAGGGGTGCGGGTGTCATATCCAATTGCGCCCCAAACCATAATGCCAGGCGACAGGTCGGTATGGCGATGCATAATGCAGACGTCATACTGTCTCGCCGCGGTGCCGCCACACGCGGATCCGACCATCGTAGTGTTGCAGGCAGAAGCGGGATTCGTCGGAGAAGACAATGCCGTGCCATTCCGCAGTCCAGGTGCGGCGATCAACGGCCCACTGCCGCCGCACTCGCCGGTGGTGTAACGTCAATGGTAATCGGAGCAATGGGCGCCGTGCGACAAGTCCCGCTCCTGCAGACTACGTCGAACGGTACCTGCTGGCACAGGTTGTTGCGCATCACACCCTAATTCTTGCGCTGACGTTCGTGATGTGGCGGTGCGAGCAGCCAATGCCCGCCGCACAACATGCCGGTCTTCTCGTTCGGTGCTGTGTCACGGTTGCGGCAATCGCTCACGTCGGTCTGTCCGTCCCTCCTGCACCCACCGAATTCATACTCGCCTCACTGTGGCCGGATGTCGTCCCACACGGGCGCCGATGTCTCGGTACGATAAACCGCTGTCGCGATATGCCACTATTCGTCCTCAGTCGAACTCCGAAACGTGCTGGAATGACTGCCGTATTCTGCGACGAGGCATCAGGAAGCTTCCCACGCACAGGGGCAGAAGGACAACACACTTCCACTACTTACACCCCGTTTTCTGTGCACATTTCTTATAGTGCTTCTCGGTGGCGCGCCGGGCGCACATGATTTGCATATGCCCTGCAATGCTAAATGTTTACATGTCCTCTCGCGGGCGACGCATGCTGCGAATTTCAGACCAATCGGATGCTTCCTTCTTGGTGTTGCATTTTGGGTGGCCAGCAGTGTATATACTTTTTACCTTTTTTTGAGCATTACTGAAATTTTACAAATTTTAACCCAGACTAAATACCGTGGATATTTACGTACATCAGGTACAAAAGTACCATTTTTGATTAACATGAATAAAAAAACAACAAGAAACATTTTGTAAAATAAAAATACATTTATAATCGTTGTTTACCAATAGAAACTCAAAATAGTTGTAGTCGTCGATTCTTTTGACCATTATTTTTTCAAAAGTAAGTCCATGTCAAGAGGTTATGTGTGGTTTTGTTCGAATGCAAAAAGAGTCAAATTTGACATTCGTCGGTGGCACATCAAAAACCGCTGTGGGCAGTTAATTCTCGTTAAAACAGAAAAAGTGGATAAACAGGTAGCCGTACTACAGCCGAAAGTCCTAGCTGTTTCCAACAAATTATAAGTATCTCTGAAGATTACTCGCTGCTTAAAAATTTCATCAAAAATGACTGAATTTGGGATTTCTTCTTCTGGGTTTGTATGAATCTGTTGACTACTGCAATTTCTTCTGGAGATGGAAGTTTGATACCTAAAGTTTGCAAATATTTGACTTTTTCTAAATCAATATTTTCGCCTTCAGCACTGGAAACTGCAATTAGGAGTTTTTCATTTTCTACGAATCATTGGCAGGACAGTCGCAAAATGGCTACGGCCCTGGAGAAGGCTGAGGGACAGAATGGAGCGGCAGATAGGGAGGGTGAGTAGGGGAACACTTCACAGATAGAAAATATCATGGGTTTTCAGAATCAAAACATAAAATATATTTAAATGTTTGTAAATTGAAATATTACTTACAAAAACTTTGCAAAAATATTGTCCTCATCACTTTCTTTTGGTTGTGCTTCACGTGTTCTTGTGTCATGAGCAGAACGATGTTTTCTTAACCAGGTTTTGACGTATGGTTCTGTATTCCAATCTTTCTAGTCGGGTCCGTGAAGTTTTAAAAACATAAGTGATAAAACGTGTGCCGTTGTTAATCTTGTTCTTGTCGGAGATATGAGGTTCATCTGGCTGAATCCCCTCTCACACTCAGATGAACTACAAGGAATAAGTTTTGTGCAATTGAGCAAATTGTTAAGTCTTTTGGAACACGTGAGCTGTCATCCAAGTAATCGCGATATGCATTTTTTGTTTTGGAGACGTTTAGTTTGAATCTCCGGCAAAGACTTTCAATTTCCCACTCTCCAAAACCAGGGGGCTTTCCCGAAGGCCACTGATCACTTTCAAGCACTTTTAGTTCATTCATCAGAGAGTTATACTTCTCCTGTTTTCCGTTGGTCTCCACTGCGGGCACTGTCGTATATTTCTTTCCGTTGCTTGAAATTGTGGTTAGCAGCCTCCTTTTCAAATTGTTAATTACACTTGTCAACAGTTGATGCTGGGTGATTACTGAAGCCTTACTGTTTTCAATTAGCGCAACTCTGCAAAAATCGCCCTCTTTAATAGCAATTTCAGCTTCAAGACACTTAGTTCCGGGTTTGGCTTTAAGATTTTCTATGAATCTGATATGTCTTCGGATTAATTTGTCAGCATAAAAAACTGTCATGTTTCTGCTCTGCAAGCTTTCTGAGACCATTGAAAGTTCTGCTAAAATATCGTACATAATGGCCAAGTCCTTTAAAAATTGAGGGGATGACAACCGCTAAATTAATCCACTGTACATAGCTCAATCAGCTGAATTTCTACTTTTATCATCTGCAGATGAGGCAAAATGGTTAAATAATGAGTGGCATCCATGCCAAACTGCCAAAACAATTCTGAATGAGCTAGCGACCCATCTTGTGCTTAGTATTCTTCTAATTTTATTCATTTTCTAGTTTAACTTTATAAAGCACACACTGCCAGTTCACATTGGTTCTGAGAGTGTATCATCACCATCATCATCATTGTCAACCATTATCAATCCACTGCTGGACGAAGGTCTCCCCAAGTTTCCTCCACAACGGTCTGTCTTATGCCAGTCTCCTCCATGTCGCCCCTGCATACTTTCGAATTTCATCCACCCATCTCCCATGTGGTCTTCTTCTGGGTCTTTTCCTGTCCCTTGGAATCCAATCTAAAATTTCGGCTGTCCATCGATGATCTGTCCTTCTGGCAGTATGTCCAGCCCATTGCCATTTCAGGGATTTAACTCTGATCATGATGTCTTCCACTCTTGTCATTTTTCGGATCCACGAGTTCCTCTTCTTATCTCTCCTGGTTACACCAAGCATGCACCTCTCCATGCTGCTTTGAGTTGTCTGCAGCCTTTGTATGTCTCTTTTAGTTAAGGTCCACGTCTCTGCACCATACGTAAGCACTGGAAGGATGCATTGATCAAACACTTTTCTTTTAAGACATAATGGCATATTGCTCTTGAAAATTATGCTGTTTCTTCCAAAAGCTATCCAGTCAAGTTTTGTACGCCGATTAATTTCTTCATCAATGTGACCCTCACTTGGTATCTGCTGTCCAAGATAAACGCACGTGTCTGTTATCTCCAGCTTTTCTCCATCAATCGATAAATCTTCATTTCTTGTAAAAGCATTGAACATCACTTTTGTCTTCTGAACGTTCATTTTTAATCCCACTTCTTTACTCTTGTCAGCAAGTTCCTGGATCATACTCTGCAGCTCTGATGGGGTAGTTGCAAAAATGACTACGTCATCAGCAAAACGAAGGTGGGTTAGATAATCTCCATTAATCTTTATCCCCTTGTTTTCCCAGCTCAGCGACTGAAAAACACCCTCCAATGTGGCATTAAAGAGCTTCGGAGATATGGTGTCACCTTGTCTCACTCCCTTTCCAATTTTTACGTGTGTTGTATTTTCAAACAGCCTAATCTTTGCACTTGCATTTTCATAGATGTTATTAATAATATTAATGTATGCATCTTCAATACCGCAGGTTTTCAGAGCCATTGTAACTGCTGATGGTTTCACCGAATCAAAGGCTTTTTCATAATCGATAAAAGCCATGCACAATGGAAGTTCATATTCCCTCGCTCTTTCAATTAGTTCTCTCAGCACGTGGATATGATCTATTGTGCTGTAGCCACTCCTGAATCCAGCTTGTTCTCTCGGTTGAGCCATATCCAGTGTTACCTTCAAGCGGTGTGAAAGAACTTTAGTGAAGATTTTATAAACTACTGATAGGAGGCTGATAGGTCTGTAGTTTCCGAGATCCTCAATGTCACCTTTCTTATGTAGCAGGATCATTGTAGCGGTGTTCCAATCCTCAGGAATCTTCCCTTCATTAAGGCATCGAGTGAAAATTTGGGAGAGTACTGTTTCGATTTCTCCACTTGCTTCTTGTATGATGTCTACAGTAATTCCATCTTCACCTGGAGATTTTCCCCGCTTCATGTTCTTGATTGCATGTGCAACTTCTACTGGGAGGACTGGAAGAACTCTGGTACTGGTATCTTTCATGATGTCTGGAGTGCATATATCATCCCTTTCATATAATTTGGAGTAGAAATCTTTCACTCTTGTCAAAATTTCGCCTCTATTTCTTGTTACAGAACCATCTTCTTTTCTCAGTGCCATAATCTGTTTTCTTCCCTTACTGAGATGTCCCTTTGCTATCTTTAGATGTCCCTTTGCTATCTTTATCTCTGAGAGTGTATAATTATTCGTAAATATCTGAAAATGGTTCACACCACCTACCTCGTCAACTGCGTCACCCAATGCTAGCTTGCTCCAACCTGTGATTCATACAGTGCCACACAATAACACAATAACGTTCGGATATTTATTAATGAGCTTATTTGTTACCCCGGAATTTTTACCCAACATTATACTTGCACCATCTCTTGCAAATGAAATTAAATGCTCTTTTAAGTAACCATCGTGAAAGCTATGCCTGTCCAAGCAATTTAACAAAAGTTCAAACACTGTCTCAGATTTTTGATCAGGTAATTCAATTAGGTCCAAAAACAGAAAATGTGGAGGAGTTCTTTGCTCACTTAACACTTTAGATACACAATCAAAGTAGATTTTGCCCCTAAGGTTGTGGATTCGTCGATAATGACAGAAATGTTCCCCGAAATATCTAAAACCTGTTGTGTTATTTTATTCTTCATTTCTTTGGAAATATGATCAATAATGTCTACAGCACTGTATCTTGAATGAAACCCGACACCAATGCCTACACCATTTCATTTTTGCAGTTCCAAAAATCCAAAATGGGCAGAATAAGGTCTATCACTTTTAGTGATATACAATGGCGTGCAAAAATTAAGGACGAGACGGTTTTTCTAATGTAACGTCGTGCAGAAGTGCTCCACATCGACTAAAATCATACCATAAGATCCCGAAGATGTAAGAATATGGGACAAGTGAGCAAAACCGTCCAAACAAGGAATCCAAAGGATACAAAGGCACTTTACTGAAAAGGTAGCTTCGAGCACAACTGGACAGAAGACAGAAACGTCCATGTGACAGGCGGCTGCCAAGAAAAATCCAGTCTTTAGTAGGGGATATGATCACCCCTGACTGCTTTGCAGGATTTGCAACGTCTGTCCATGCTGAGGACGAGGTTGTCAAGGAGCTGTTGAGGCATCGCGGCCCATTCCTCTTGTAGCGCCAATCGCAGCTGCGGAATCGTTGCTTGCGGCTGGTGACGTGCTGCCAAGCGTCTCCCGAGTAGGTCCCACACGTGTTCGATTGGATTTAGGTCCAATCGATTTAGGTCCCTTGATTTAGGTCCCTTGCGGGCCAATCCATGCGTTGAATATCTTCACTCTCCAACAGCTCTACGACAGCCACTGTACGATGAGGTGTAGCGTTGTCGTCCATGAAGAGGAACTCAGGACCCACAGCACCTATAAACAGACGCATGTGAGGCAGGAGAACCTCGGTACAATAGCGGACACCAGTGACTGGACCTCCTTGGAAGATGCGGAGATCAGTACGGCTACAAGCATGATACCGCCCCAAACAAGAACTCCACCACCTCCAAACCGGTTCCTTTCGATGATGTTGGAGGTGTGATTGCGTGTTCCCTGCTCTCTCCAGATGTGTATACGTCCAGAATCGCTCGTCAGACTAAATCGGCTCTCATCCGTAAAGAGAACTCGACCCCATAGCTGATGTGTCCAGTTGTTGTGTTCCTGGCACCAGAGAAACCGCCGTCTCCGATGAGCAGGCGCTAATGGCACACATCGTACTGGTTGTCGTGCAAATGGACCACCTATGTGCAGCCTCCTGGCCACGGTAAAACGCGATAACGGACGTCCAGCTGTCTGTTGCATGTGCCTTGCGATTTTTCCCGCTGTCTGCTGCATGTGCCTTGCGATTTCTCCCGCTGTCTGCCGTCTGTCTCTTCTCGACTGTAGGACAATATACCGGTCGTCCGCCGCCGTGGTTGCTCGTGGACGACCACTGCTAAACTCTCGGACAGCTAATCCTGTCGTTTGAAATGCTCTCCAAGCTCGTGAAACGATGCTGTGAGCGATCCCGAACTCCTCGGCCGCACTAGTCCCACTTCGACCTTCTTCCAACTTCCCAATGACGCGACCTCGGGTAAAGTCCAGTTGTCGTCTACTGGATTGCCTGTTGACCATATCACACGGTGGCAGCAGCTCGACGTCGTTCAAACCGATGTACACCGTGCAATAGCTTTCACCGAATTGCTGAGCGCACACCGCCCGTATGCTTTATACCCCCTTCCCCCTCCACGTCATGCTACATATATGCGCATGCCCTACCGTACCGGACCCTAGTCTATCTCCTGAGTGGCCTTTCGGTCCGTTCTGCCTGCACGTTCTGCTTGTTATGTTAACTTCTCCTCTTCGTCCTTAATTTTTTCACACCAGTGTAATACGCGGTCCTAAATACTGATTTTATTGAAGCCACGTGGGATGCATTCAATGAATCATGCACTTTTTCAGGAGCTTGTGTTTTTGCTTCAGAAATTATTTTTTCTGCAGTTAAGTGAGCAGTCGATTGTTTATGCTCTAAAAAAATTTTACGAAGAGAAGTGAGCAGCTTGGGCCTTGACGATCCATAAAATGTAACACTATATGAAAGCCACTCGTTTGAAATAGCAATTCGCTTTTTTTTAAAAGCGCCTAGATGGGAAACGTCACTATATATTTTGCAACCAAGTTTCCCATTTTTACAGTCTATCCATGTAAAAGTTTCTTTTTTTCGATTCCACATTTCTTCAGTCCACACAGAAGGCCATTGTGTCTGGGAATCCCTTTCTAAGAAGCGCGAATTTGAACTAGGTAAACACTCCAAACCACTATTTAAAACCTCCATACCGGGATTTTTTACGTTTCCGTCGTCTTTCAAATCTGGCAAGTGGCAATGAACAGTTTTTGGTAGTTTTAGTTTCACTTAGTTGAGATATTGCAATTGGCAATCTCAGCGTCCGCTCTCTCTCTAGTGGCGAAAGGAATTACTATATTACGGATAACATTCTTAGCAGTTGTTAGGTTGTTGCTTAGGTTCGGTTGGCTTGTTTTGGGGCATTTTTGCATGCATTCTGGAATTAGAGAATAGTATAATGGAGAATTCCGCGAAGAAGAACAATTCATATTGTTGCATCTTGCAGTGTTGTTCCTAAGGTTCGAGCTATGTTTTACACAAGTTATTATAAACGGTGGTAAATGGGTAGATTAGCGTCCTAAATTATTTCGTCGAAAAACTGTTAGTGCCTGGGAAAAGTGCGACATACAAATTTTAGAGTAGGGAAAATAATGGCAAGTGATGCAGAAATTTTATGTTTTAAATGCCTTTTAAAGATTTTTATCGTAATATTTACCTGTAAGTGCGATGCTGTGATGACACGCTGCGGTAGGTCTAACGCATCGCTACCGTGACGAAGTCAAGCTTTTTACCGTTAAATGGAGCTTTTTACCGTTAAACGGGCGGAAGAGTACAAGAGAAAGCGGTTACGTTGTTGGCAGGAGAGCGATAAATGTTGTAGTGACACGAGAAAATAGGTCCAGATTATCCACCTTTTATTTTGTTGTATCCTGTACGTTGTTTGCAAGAAAAACTGGAAAAAACATCTTTGATTTACAAAAGATACGTTTCAGTGAGATAGAAACTGGCCTGCGCAGGCCAGTTTCTAACAGGAGAACCAAAAGTACAGTGCCACAGCAATCACCTACGAATGAAAGCCGTTCAAAGCAGAACCGAAAGTTATACTTCCCCAGTTTCCTGTACAACATAGAAAGGCACATCCGTACCTTGTATTTGGAATCATGTGTGAAAGAAAGGATCATTCCTCAACATCTGCTTTAAAAACAATGACAAAACACGAACGAACTATATTTTGTAGCGTATGAGTACATGATGCTTCGCTCTCCTGGCAAGAACGCACATGGATGCACCCTGCACTTGCAGTCATTCGCGCGTGAATTACATGCCGCAGCGAATCTTCTTTTAACGGAGCAAAGCTTGACTTCGTCGTGATAGCGATGCGTTAGGCCTACCGCAACGTCTCTTTACAGCATCGCACTTACAGGTAAATTTTACGATAAAATTCTTTAAAAGGCATTTAAAACATGAAATTTCTGTACCATTTGCCATTAATTTCCCTAATGTAAAATCTGTACGTCGCACATTCTCCAGGTACTAACATTTTTCCTACGAAATAATTTAGGACGCTAATCTACACATTTTTCACGGTGCTAAACGTTTGTGCCTTGTATTTGAAATCCTTCCAGTGAAATGCTACTAGCCTAGTAACGTGTTTGAATGAGCAATAGACAAGACAGTATGTTTTTATTGCATAGTAATAATTTAAAATTCCGTATTTCTACATGCTCTTGAAAACAAGTAGTTGCTGTTATCCATATAAATTCAACCTCCATTAAGGAACAAAATTTCCAATGTTCTGTCAACAGTCACTTTGACTTTACAGATCCAATTGTTTTGTCTAATTTACAGCAGGAAAGAAAACTCTAATCTGCCAATGTACCTACTAGTGGTGTGGCGACTGAATTGTACCAAAATGTGACTTTTCCAGGGTTCCACTAATTCTTGCTACACACCTGTCTGTATTATTATATCACTTGTCTGAAAATGTAAAAATAAAAATTGCCTGTTACAGTAAAGTATTACCTACACAGTGCTTACACATTCCACTTCTGCCTGTTTTACGAGACCACTCAAAAGACTACAGAAATTTCACAATTATTTCTATCTAAAGCATCGTTGATCGAATGAGGCGACAACGTTGTTGCGGTGGATTGAATGCAATGTGAAACTATGTGGATTTCTTTTCTGTCTTCCTTCTTAACTAAACATGAAATGATATGACGTGAATTAAGAATCCCTTCCTCTGCTTTGATGCATCGTGAATTTTTTGTAGAGTCCACGAATTTCATTATCTCAAGGATTGAGAGATTGAGAGTGTTAAACCAGCCATTCCTACATACAACTTCACGGGAACACGTGCGACGTTATCCGTACTAAAAGAAGTTTGTTTACGTTTGCGCAACGCCCCCTATAGTTAATTGAGGTTGCCAATATCGAGCTTTCCATGATTGTCATCTTTTGTAACTTGAATTGTTGCACGTGAAAGAAAGGAGGACAAAATTTGAATTGCTTGAAGATTAAAACGAAAACACAATAAAAATCCTTTGCGGCAGTAAACGGCATAAACAACTAGCTAGTCGGGAACCACGAGGGCAACTGAGAACTGAGGAGTGGGGAGAGGAAATACCGTACGGTAGCGCCACCACAGTGACCACACGCGGGTATGTCAATGACCCTGGTCTTGATGGGATTCCGCGCGCGAAACTATGTACTTCCATCACCCCCTCCCGTCACCCAAGGTAGAGCAGGTAGGTCCATAAGCCGATCGAGCGGTATTGGCTACTTGGTACCACACCCCTCTGACGTCAAAGGTGCACAGAATCCAAAGGATCGAAGTTTTCTGCTTAGCTTTTATAAACTTTTGAGAACACTTTGGGATTAAAACAGTCAAGTCTTCTTATGACAAACTCTTAATTTAAATATTTCAGAATATGTTCCACGGCATTAATGGACAGTAGTATCTTCAAATACATGGCAAAAAACTGTATTTCGATCTACAAAAGAAATCTAAATATATTGAAAAACTAAATGTTGAACAATCAGAATTTGCGCTTAGAAACGTTTTAAAGCCAAAAATAAAATCGCAAAAAAATTAAGTATTTAAGTAGACAGTATAAAAGATGCAATTCTGCCATTTATTATCAATCATGCAAATACTTTTGCCACTTTTTTAAACTAAAGTTTAAGAGTTATAAACGCTATGAAAGTTGATTTTGTGTTTGATTTTCAGGTATGTACATAAAATTTATAGCTGTTTTCAAACTTTTAGCTGGGCGTTGGGTGTTGAACATTAAAAAAAACATTTCATTCTGTGAACGCGTTATTGAAAAAAAGAAAAAAAAGAAAAGAATATCAAGTACTAGAGTGTTATCTACAGATAGCTGCAAATAATGAAAAACATGAGTTTTACATTCCGAATAAAAAAGAAATTCTAATGTTTATGTTAAGATGCTGTATGATACTACACTGGCGGAAATTGAAAAAAGAACACCAAGAAGGAGACGTCTGATACCAACGAAATTTATACAGCATAATAACGGAATACAGAGGATAACGTGATCAAAACATTATGGCAAAATACAGCTGTATTTGCTGGTAAACTGAAAAATAACATTTCCATGTAACATGGTTAGTACGAGGTTGAACCGCCATGAACTGCGGCACACTGTGCAATTCTGGCATGGAGTCTGTCATACAGATGTTGGATGTAAGTTTGGGGTATTGAATTCCAAGCATCCTCAACCTGGACGCGTAAATCGGGATGGTCGTGGCTGGCCATGGAGTCCGGATAAGTCGTTGTCCCATAAAATCCCACACATGCTCAATGAGGGACAAATCCGGTGAACGTGCAAGCCATGGAAGTTGTCTCACACCCTGAAGTGCATGTTGCGTTGCCCGTGCCGTGTGTGGGCGTGCGTTATCTTGTTGGAAAACACCACGATGGACCGACCTTACAAATGGCACAACAACGGGCTGAATGATGTTGTTGATGTAGGAGGTGCTGTTTAACGTAACCGGTACAAACACTAGTTGTGTACGGGAGTGATAGCTGATCGCTCCCCACACCAAGAGACCAGGTGTAGGCCCTGTGTGTCGCTGGCGGATGCAAGAAGGGTGGAGACGCTCCCTTGTGCGTCTGCGAACACGCATACGGCCATCGGAGGCTCCCAAGCAGAATCTGCTTTCATCGCTGAACACGACAGATCGCCATTGCGTTCTCCAGTGCAGACGTTGGCGACACCACTGCAGCCGTTCCTGACGGTGGGCTGGAATCAGAGGTACACATGCCAGAGGCACACGTGCACGTAATCCTGCATCCAGTAGACTGTTGCGGATTGTTCGCACAATCACCTCAGGTGCAACGGCAGCTCGGATTTGCGTCGCAGTGGATGTTCTGCTTGACAACGCCGCTCTTCTTATGCGTCGATCGGTCCGCTCATCAGTCCGTCTGTGACTCCCGGTTCCACTTCTTCTCGTGTGGGAATGTTCCTCGGACCATCTACGCAACCATCGTACTACCACCGATACTTCCCGTCCAATTCGCTCCGCAATACGACGATACGACCACCCGGCCTCGCGGAGTCCGACTAGATGACCTCGCTCAAATTCCGATAACTGCTGAAATCGTACACGTCTTCCATGTCCAGACATTGCAGCTTCTTCAGGGTCTTCGCACGTGTCCGTATGCCGACGATTGATTACATTCCCTTTGCCGTACTCCTTAAATATCACCGACGATAATTTGCATATTATGCCGTGCTGTGACGTAAGCGCTCACCGGTTGTTCTCGAAATTAACATCACACCTACGTAAACTCGACCCCATTAACATATGTAAATTTCATGATCGTCCGCTAATTCCTTCTTGGTGTTCTTTTTTCACTTTCCGCCAGTGTATTTGTAACATTTAGCAACTGAGCACATATTCCTTCATTCTCAGTAAAAAAAATGACACATTAATGTAACAGAAATGCAAAGCACATACCTTTTTGAGCTTGAAATACTTCTCAGTATGAGTTTGTTTTACTTTTATTGAGAACTTTTTGCCCACTGTTTATTTTTGTTATTTGTTTTTATATTTCTCACTTTCGTCATACAAGTATTTAGAAATTTAATTCTAATAAAAATCCTCAATTTTGCGTAAAGATGTACGATTTTTTCATCTACTTCTGGAAACACTTTTTTGAGTTCCAAAGACAAATGATTAACTATACCGTGATATTTTGCAAGTTGTATTCCGTGGATTTTCAAAAAAACAGTTCCGAATTTTTGTACAGTTTCCATCCAAGAGCTTGCAGGATAGGTAAGCCCACCTCTACTGATATGCTGGATCCAGTTATTAAGTTCCAGAGACTCCGGATTATCACATTTTAGTTGCGGATTCCCAGAACGAAATGCCAAATAACCAGCTATGTATTGGAGAGCATCTTCTTCTGTTTCTGAATTCAATGATGAAGCAGGATGATTGTGTTTTAATACGTTGCAATTTTTTTGTTTCACAAATTGATGATTTGTTGACAAAAATCCATTTTCAATTTTCCCAGCTTCTGATTCATCGGATGATGGTAGAAGTAATCCACGTAAGTATATGGAAGTCAAACATTTTATTTCCTCATCCCGTACGTTGGAATCACACGACGGCTCTGGAAGCTGCCCGCTCAAAAACAGTAATCTTAACCTGTATTTGAATTCGCACGGAATAGGGGGATCATATCCACGTCTCGAATTTGTGGAAATAAATTTTCAAGACAGTCCTGGTTGAGACGGCAGTTTAGTATATATTTAATTCCTACATTTTGTAAATAAGCATATAAATGTTTTAAAGATACGATAGAAACAATGAAGCCCTGCTGGAATGGCAAAATATTTTTTTCCCAAGATACGCATTTCCTCCCCAGTTTCTTTCATTCTGTTCAATACTGCAACCTGTTCATATATATGTTGTCCATACCCCCTTTTTAATAAGTTATCGTCAGAAGGGCAACGTGAATTCAGCACGTCAAACGCGTTATTCACCAATTCACCAATGTGAGGGTCACATTGGTGAAGAAATTAATCGGCTTACAAAACTTGCCTGGAGAGCTTTTGGAAGAAACAGCATAATTTTCATGAGCAATATGCCATTATGTCTTAAAAGAAAAGTGTTTGATCAATGCATCCTTCCAGTGCTTACGTATGGTGCAGAGACGTGGACCTTAGCTAAAAGAGACATACAAAGGCTGCAGACAACTCAAAGTAGCATGGAGAGGTGCATGCTTGGTGTAACCAGGAGAGATAAGAAGAGGAACTCGTGGATCCGAAAAATGACAAGAGTGGAAGACATCATGATCAGAGTTAAATCCCTTAAATGGCAATGGGCTGGACATACTGCCAGAAGAACAGACCATCGATGGACAGCCGAAATTTTAGATTGGATTCCAAGGGACAGGAAAAGACCCAGAAGAAGACCACATGGAAGATGGGTGGATGAAATTCGAAAGTATGCGGGAGTGACATGGAGGAGACTGGCACAAGACAGACCGTTGTGGAGGAAACTTGGGGAGACCTTCGTCCAGCAGTGGATTGATAATGGTTGACAATGATGATGATGATGATATCAGAAATTGACCATCTGACATTTTGTTTCCTTGAAAGGGAAGAAATCTGAGCTTTTGAAAAAATTCTACTCAAAATTTCTTTTTCTTCAGCAATAATAGACAATCTGTTTTTTTTTTTTCCTTCAGCAATGCATTTTCAGATCGTAAATTTCTAGTTTTCAAATAATTTATTTTAACTTTGCTTTGCCAATACTGAAGTTTCGATCGTAACTCAGAATTTACGTTGTTGAGCTTTTCTATATAATTTTTTAAGGATGAAATTTCCTTTTCCTGGGCTTCTATTTCTGCTTCCAAGCTAAATAATGTAGGAGAATCACGTTCAGTTATCTCGTCAGCAGGTTGAACTTGCAAATCTGGACTCAATCTTGCCTTATTCGATGTATAATTCTGCGTTACTTCCGACAAAAACTGCTGAGATTTTCTTTTTTCTGCACGTTTTGATCTTTCTTGATTTGTGCTTGAAGTACAACTGCCAAATATATTAAAGTGAGGAATCGCACCTTTTTTCAGTCGACGGCGAGAACTGCATCCTATTAATTCGCTTTTTAAATCTCTCTCAAAATCCTCATCATCAAAATGGGCAGAGCATATTTTGGCGTTGTGAATGTTAAATGCGTCTTTTCGTCGACATGAGTTAATCCAGGCTTTTCTCAAACTGCCCTTTGGGATTCGATGAAAAGGTAAATTGGAATATACAGATATTTCGCTGTTGGCACAACACGCAACAGCGCATCCAGGCATATCTGTTAATACAACGAACAAAAAGCTGCTTTGAACAAATATATTAATAACAAATATTTCTCAACTGACCATTAACTCACAGCAAAACGTGTATCACTTGCAAAATACTGGACAAAAGTAGCTGAAACTTTGCATAAATTACAGAAAGCACCTGCACTACAGATAGGTTGGAAGTATGAACTTTGACCCACTGCTAACTCCGTTTGCACCTTTGACGTCACAAAACTCACATCGCCTGAGGCTTTAGAATTGCTGACTGCGATAACCTGCTCTTGGACCACGGTGTATGATAAGTGTGTCTTGGACCTACCTTCTATATTCTACTTACCTTGCCCGCCACCCACCCAATACGTTGCTTCCTTACCAGGTACCACCGTCAGTCTTCCACAATATGTTCCAACCTGATGAGTGATGACTCAATTATATTTTAGAGAGAATGTAATTACATTCCATAATCATTATTCTCCTTATTACTTTTATTAATTTCAAATTAATAAAAGTAGTAAGATTATAAAAAATATAAAACATATCATCGTTATTTCAAATTAATAATTTGAAATACCAATAATATTTTCGAGGCTAAGCATAAGATCGCGCTGTTTTAAGGAAGTATTTTACAACATTTTTTTTTATTTATTTTCCTTAACAAAAAGCAGTATCGGAACGGCGTTCCGGCTCCACTACACCCCTGCTATGGGTGTATTCATTATCTGTTTAGTGTACTACAGAGAGGGCAGGAGGATCGCCCTCCCGGAATGGACATACCAGGGGTCACCGTGCCAGGGGTTTAAATTCATTATCTCAGGGGCGTAGCTACAGAGAGGGCAGGAGGATCGCCTTCCAAGGATGGTCGTACTAGGGGAGTAAATTCATTAATCTGAGAGACGTAAAAAATAAAAATGTACAACGTGTGAATAAATTTACTGAAACTGTAACCGGCAAAGGAAGTTATACACTTCAATATTTTATTTTTAAAGGCGCGCATAGTATTCCGCGCAGCTAACCATGATATATGAGCTTATGCACAAAAGGAATTATTCGAAACTGCGGAGAGAAGCACATGGAACAATATGAAGATATATGACCTTTCCGAATACGCCGTAACTAATTAGTCATCTTTGCTTCGTCGCAGAACTTAATTATGCGCAAAAGGAATTATCCGAAACAGCGGAGAGAAGCATATGGAACAATAGGAAGATATGCCTGCCGCCCCGGTGGCGCAGTGGTCTAAGCGATGGCCTCTGATCATTCGTCCGAACGGGGTCCGGGTTCGAATCCCGGTGAGGCATGGATGTTGTGTTTGTCTTACGGCACTGGCTCTCTCCCATCCCTGGAACTAGTGACCCTAAATTAGGGACGGGCGACTGCTTATAGCCCATTGAGTTGTCGTTAAACCTCCAACTAAAAAAAAAAAAAAAAAAAGAAGAAGATATGCTTAACCTCTATGACCTTTCCGAATACGCCGTAACTAATTAGTCATCTTTGCTTCGTCGCAGAAATTAATTATGCACAAAAGGAATTATCCGAAACAGCGGAGAGAAGCATGTGGAACAATATGAAGATATGCCTAACCTCTATGACCTTTCCGAATACGCCGTAAGTAATTAGTCATCTTTGCTTCGTCGCAGAAATTAATTATGCACAAAAGGAACTATCCGAAACAGCGGAGAGAAGCATATGGAACAATATGAAGATATGCCTAACCTCTATGACCTTTCCGAATACGCCGTGACTAATTAGTCATCTTTACTTCGTCACAGAAATTAATTATGCACAAAAGGAATTTTCCGAAACAGCGGAGAGAAGCATATGGAACAATATGAAGATATGCCTAACCTCTATGACCTTTCCGAATACGCCGTAACTAATTAGTCATCTTTGCTTCGTCGCAGAAATTAATTATGCACAAAAGGAATTATCCGAAACAGCGGAGAGAAGCATATGGAACAATATGAAGATATGCCTAACCTCTATGACCTTTCCGAATACGCCGTAAGTAATTAGTCATCTTTGTTTCGTCGCAGAAATTAATTATGCACAAAAGGAATTATCCGAAACAGCGGAGAGAAGCATATGGAACAATATGAAAATATGCCTAACCTCTATGACCTTTCCGAATGCGCCGTAACTAATTAGTCATCTTTGCTTCGTCGCAGAAAGGCCCTCTGTCCATTTATACACTCCTATCATGAAAAATATAGTTGCACCCAGAAGGACGTTTTCTGATTGCAATACTAGTCGGGACGAAGGTAAAGGTTACCAGGAAAAATAAATGATTAAACACTAAGACTGATATGGGCAATATGTTTTGTGCTACACGCCCATAAGTAGTGTCTCTCAGTATGGCGTCGGGCCGCCATGTTTGGTCACACAACATGCCAGACGTCTCGGCAAGGAGTTGTACAGGTTTCTAATGATATCATGCGAAAAACCATCCCATGCAGCTTGAATCTCCTCAAGAAGTTCCTGCAGATTGTGTTTCAGGGGTGAAGGGTGCATAGCGCGTCTAATAGTATCCCACACATTTTCAATCGGCGATAGGTCTGGCGATGCGGCTGGCCACGGCAGAGTGTCAGTGTCTTAAAGGCAAGCTTTCGAGACAGCAGCAGTATGCGGACAAGCGTTGTCCTGTTGGAAAATCTCACCGGAGTGAGCGTTCAAAAAAGGTAGTGCCACTGGTTGCAGGACCTTATTAACGTAACGTTAGGCTGTCAAAGTGCCTGTAATGAAGACCAAAGGTGATCTGGCATCGTAGGCAATTGCACCCCACACCATGACACCAGGCCTTCTGGACGTGTGACGCTCGACAACAAACCGTTCATTTTGGCGCTGACCACGGTGTCTCCACACACGGATTCGCTGGTCGTCTCCTCCAAGACAAAAGCGGAACTCCTTACTGAAGATCCCCCGTTGCCATTCTGAGTGGCTCCATGTCAGTCTGGCACGACACCATTGCAGACTTTGGCGATGATGCAATGGTGTTAAGGGCAGTCGACGTAACGGTAGGCGTGCGTGTAGTCCTACGTCGTGTAGCCGTCTGCCAATGGAGCTAGCACTAATCGGACGATGCATGGAGGGCACCACTGCTCGCCGAATATCCACAATCGTGGCTGTTGGTTCACTCTGCGCATGTCGGACAACCCGTCGATCCTCTCTCTCTGTGGTTCGTCTAGGTCTTCCAGACCCTTCCTATCGCTGTTGCGTGACTTGTTCTATCCACTGCCCCCAACAGCGTGATATCCGCACGGCCGGTATGGCGCGCAATACGGACATAAGACCATCCCGCTTCCCGGAGCCCGACGACGCTGCCGCTCTCGAACTCCTCCAACTGCTCGAATTGCTTCCGAACTTTTCTCCGAGGTGTACTTCACTTGCAAAGGGTACAACCAACACAACAGCACGAGCTAGAATGGCAAGCGCGCGCAAAAGGACGACCTTATATAGCCAGTCAGGCCCAGCGCTACAACCTCTCCTTGCTTGCGTCACATGCGTGGCCGAGCGACCAAGTTTCAATCCCGTCTGGGTGCAATTATTTTTTTGACGATGAGTGTATAATTTTGATTGCAATTTTTCCAAATTGCCTTCTTATTGTTACTTTCGCTATCTGATCCTCATTCGTTTAGTGCTGGATCGTTTTTCATTCTGCATTTATGCTGTGTTATCAGCATTCACACAATCTTTTCGTTTTACTTGATATTTACAAACACTGGCTTTTGCTTATTCACCTAGTTTTTACATTTTAGTAAAATTATAATATTAAAAACCGGAAGTTCTATTTTTGAACGATCATAATACTTTCCTATAAAAGTGGTATGAGAACGTAAAAATGTGCGTAGACTGTTAAAAATTTTGTCGTAGGTTGAACCAAAAAGTGGTGCTACACCACTTTTGGGCAAAAGTAAACCATTGTGAGAATTTTTTTATTGAAAGTTTAACGACCACAGGGAGCAACTCAACGCGCTATAAGCAGTCTCTCGTCCCTAATATAGGGCCACTGGTTCCAGGGAAGGGAGAGAGCCAGTGCCGTAAGACAAACACAACATCCATGCCTCAACGGGATTCGAATCCGGACCCTTCACGGACAAATGGTCAGACGCCTGCGCCACCGGGGCGGCTATTGTGAAATGCATGAAATATACATGAACATGGTGCAATGGGTTCAACTTCGCTGGATACCATACCATGGTGTATAATTGCATCATGTTTTTGTGTATTTCGTGCATCATACAGTGGTTTCCCTTTGCCCCAAAAGTGATGCAGCTGGTGTAGCACCACTTTTTTGATGAAACCTGCCGCAAAATTTTTACCATTGTACTATTTGAGTGGAAGTGGAAAACTTTTGAACTCAAAGGAGCGTAATTTCAAGTCTTTTTCCCCAAGATAAGAAAAGCTAGCTGAAGCCCTGTTCATTGCCATCATGAGAGATTCTGAAGACTTGCTGTCTGTCCCCGAGGTCATGGGTTCGAGAGCTGGGATGAAATCTCAAATAACTTACGTATGATGCCGTAACCTAGGCAAATAAGAGCTGTTACCAATGAAGTTCCATGCAGAGAATTTTACTTATTTAGAGAAATTTTAGCCTCCGAAAGGGAACAGGCCGTCTCGGTGGCGCGATGGTCTAAGCGATGGCTTGTGACCATTCGCCCAAGGTGAGTCCGAGTTCGAATACCGCATGGAATGGATGCTGTATTTGTCTTACGGCACTGGCTCGCTACTTCCCTTTGAATCAATGGCTCAAAATTAGCGACGGGGGACTTAGCTCACGGAGTTATTCACGGGGAAGGGGTCGTTAAACCCTGTAACGATAAAAAAGAAAATAAACCCGCAAACGAAACAACAAGGGGTAGGGAGAACCTCACAAGAAAAAAATCTTTAGGAAACTTGGAGTTTCAAAGAAATTCTATCCAAAAACTGCAGGGTGTCCATAAATGAAGTACACAACTTCAGTATGCTGTTGGAAAAAAAAACTGCAATAAATAACTTACTTTTAACATCAAAGCACATGGTAACTGTGAATTTTTTTAAATGTCAGTAGGTCTCCACGTATGCTCCGTTGGTTGCTCGCAGGATGGCTAAATGATAGTCCAGTTCCCTCCACGTACGTTGCATAATGTCAGGTGTAATAAGGAGGAAGGCTGCAGTAATGCGTTCTTTGAGCTCAGTGATAGATGCAACATTTTTCTTGCACACAATGACTTTAATAAAGCCCCAACGCCCTGGAAAATGATGGTCTAAAGATCTGAGTACATCCAAAGACCAGTGCGGAGGCGCTCCATCTAGCTGGAAAATGATGTCTTGAATATCCTGGAGTTGTGGAATAGCGAATTGTTCTAACATGTCCAGATACGTTATGCTGGGCCGGCTGGACCATGCGGTCGCCCCGGGCCCGCAGCTTATAAAAAAATCATTTTCGGTAGAATGCTTTACAATTATTATTTTTTGTGTGTCAGTTTTTGGGTGCAAGGCCCTTAAAAACATTTTTTTTAAGTTTTTTTGTTTCCTATCTCCCCCTTCCCCTTTCGAACAGATTATCGCCCTTCGCCGTACAAATTCTGAGATTTGCAGATTCCAAGTGATTATTGTAACTGCCTTAATATTTTCCGCGTTCATGAAATAGCCAATTAAATTTCATCATTTTGTGGCCCTTACTTTTATGTATTTAACAATTTGCAATGCAAACCAGATACTTAAATTCAAAGAAATAAAAAGAACAATATCCAAAATTGGTTTCAGGCTACATATGGAGGCCATTTATTCAGTGACTTAAAAAAAACCCAACTAGAAATAAGCAAAAATCATGTAAGAGCACGTATAAAAGTTTAAAAACTCACTAATTTGTCACTTACTCCACTTTTATTAAAATCAATCACTAAAACATGTATGAGGAGAAAAAAAAATATTTATATAAATTTGTTATTGTTCCTACACTAAAAATTCGGAATCCAAACATTTTCGCCATGCAGGTAGCGTTTTGTCATTTTGTGAGAGTTTTTATAAGTGTCATAATACAACCTCAACCCCATTTCCCAGGAAAGAAAATCGTAGCTTTTAACCGTTTTTGTTCTGTCTGTCTGTCTCTCTCTCTCTCTCTCTCTGAACTTTCAATCCATATTGCGGTCTTTTCTGAAGCTTAAAGCAATACTTCTTTGAGATATCATTGATGATGGTTTTCGTTATGACGTACTGCAGAGGTGAAGCACATGTCAAGATGGAAAAAGTTACTGCGATAAATTCTGTCGGTGTAGCTTAATTGGTAAAGCATTCCGTTCCGGAGTAGAGGAATGCTGGTTCATCTCCCTCACCGGCAAATTCGTGGATTTCACATCGTGTGTGTTCTTTACGGACATTTTTCACGTAACGACGTTATTAAAATATGAGATTTATTTCCTAATGCAAGCAATGAAATCTTGCTCCAGAGCCCCGCAATGAAATTTTGCCCCGGGGCCCACAAAAGTCCCATCTGGCCCTGACGTTATGCCAGTAACGGGTGGTTCAGCGAAAAAAAAGGGCCCTATCACTCTGTCTTCCATTAGGCCAGCCCAGGCATTAACCTTCGGGCTGTCTCTCTCGTGTTCCTACGACCACATGGGGATTTTCCGTGCCCCAGATGCGGCAGTTATGTTTATTCACTCTGCCAGAAACACGGAATGTCGACTTGTCGCTGAAATAGATCCGTGAAAGGAGTGTGGGGTCTTCGTCAATGCTAATAAGCATGTCTACCGCAAATGCTTTCTGACGTGTTGGTCATTTGATCGAAGTTTTTGCACGAATTGTAGGCCCTACTTCATACGCATATAGGCGGATACGTTTATGCAGAATCTTGTGAAACGTAGACCGCGGTATTTCGAGTTCACGACTGGCGACACGGACGGATTTCTTCGAACTACTAAGGCCTTACGCACGTATTTCACCTTTTTGTCCGAAATGGAAAGTCTCCCAGTGCTTTTGCATTTCAAGACACTTCCTGTTGCTTTGAATTTATTTACCCATTGTTCGATGCTCCTTCGATTTGGCGGCTGTCTCTTGTACTGTGTTCTGAACTTACGCTGAACTGTTGTTAGAGATTTTGACTCCGCGATCCAAAACACACGTGCTGCTTTACCTACTGGGGTTGCGATGCCTGTTGTATTCCGTGTTTGACGAGATTTTTCATTACATGAGAGACACCTGAGGCAATATATGATCTGACTTAACAATTCTCTTGACGTTGAAAGTAAGTTTTTTTCTATTGTATTTTTTGTTTATGTGGCTTAGAAACGTCCTGAAATTTCATTTTTCTTTCCAGATCTTGGAAAGTTCTTCATTTTAAGTATTTTTGCGTAACGTCCTGGAGTAATACTGGAATTTTTTCCTTCAATGGAAATTTTTAAGAAAAAAGTTTAAAAATTCGGGGGAGTGGCTAGCGATTGAAAAAAAAAAAAATCGGGGAAAGTCTGCAAATGTTCGGGAATGCCGGAAATGACTGCTGTAGCAACGATGAGAATGTTCCATTCCTTTCCCGGAGAAAGATGAAATAACAGAGTTGTAGGAATATGCTGATAAGGCTGCAATTTAATTCACAACTGCACTCTTAAGAGTTAAGTAAAAATAGCACGCCAAAAATGTCCTTACAATTTTGATCTGTACCAAAATAAATCAGCTGGACATCATGCCTGAACGTGGGAAGGAGGCAAGGTAAGGTACAGGGAAAGGGGAGTAGAAGAAGAAAAACAGCTTACTTCAAGTGTTATTAAAAGTGTCATAGTGGGTAGGGGAGCCGTGCTGATCTCCAATATTAGTTATGATGAAGCCAGGGGCAGCCCTAGGGCGGTGCGACCGAACCGGGCGCCATCTTACAGGGGGCGCCAAAACCAACAAAAATTTAAACATCCGCGCGCAGATTTTGAACAATCTGAGCAGCTCATTTGCTCCTGAATGTTTGTTTTCCGGCAGAACTCACTGCTCCCTGGGATCTTAGGACCGGTTTTACATTATCGCAACGGGAGTCCACCTTCACGCGAAGCATATATATTCTTTGCCCGAGCACCTCACAAATAATTCCTCGTCACGTGCGCACGCCATCTCTCTGGCTCCAGTGCTCCCAAGTTCAGAGCAAGTTGCGTAATCGACAAAGACAGTTCGTCCTGCAGTTATAACCTTGAACCTTGATAGACGCCAGTAATCTCCGGCCAACCCCGACGCCGCCGCAATCGAGCTTGGAAGTGCAACTAGTGGGGATGTACGCGCGAGCTCGTCATACGTTTATTTCCTTTGATTGGAATTCGAAATTCTCGTACCTGTTCGTGTGAGTGTACCGTAGTTATTACATTATGTGTTTGCTGAATTGTGTGTTAGGTAGATAGTACATAAATTCGTTTTTAATCAAAATAGATTTTATGTATTTGCTTGAGTGATACGAAATTAACAAATTAATAAACTTCTTTGCTGCTGCTAACAGTTTGTAGCGATTTCTGTGGTGTTTTTCCGCTATTTAGAACACTTTCGAAAACTCTGAAATATTCTGGAAAGTCGTAGAATATCATAGAGAACAATAGAAAACTCTGGAAGGATCTGAACTTGTTATTATTTTTAGAATAAAACGTTGAATGTAAATAAGTGATTTTTATCTTCCACAGAAAAATGTCGCAACCTCCAAAAAAACTATCAGGCACTCAAAACCTAAAATGAAAACTAAAAAAACAAAGCGAAATTGAAAAGGGCGCTAACTTACTTGCCAAATATTTCAGGGTTGAAAAATCCTCTGAATCATCATCCGAACTGGTTCAACATGAAACGGAAGAAGAAGACGATAACCAAATTTATAAAAGTTCTTCAGTCGACGTTCGTGAAAAAGGAGAGCACCATAAACAAGAAGAACTAGCTATTCTGGGACCATCATTTCAAGCTCAAAATGATACTGAAAAGGGCAAAACCTACAGAGAAACGAATATCAACGCAAAATGTACCATTGCCAGCATCTGTGCAAGATACACAGTATAACGATATTTCTAATCAGCCACTCATAGACTCTGCCACAAGAAATGAAATCATCATTCGAGGACCTATCAGTCACAAAATGAGCAACGAAAACTATCCAAGAAATAAAGATGGACGGCACTTTTCCAATATACACTTTCAAAGAGTAATGCCAAATGGGGAAGCATTTGAAAGAAGATGGCTTGTTTACTCCAAATCTGCGAATAAAGTGTATTGTTTTTGCTGTTATTAGTCCTGCGGGAGCCCCCACTCCAGTTTGGGAAAAGAAGGATTTGACGACTGGAACCACTTATCAGCACGCCTCAAAAGTCATGAAACATCTCCAGGTCATCGGCTTGCTATGAGCAGTTGGATAGAAGCGTCGAAACGACTGAAGAAATTCAGCGGAATAGATAAGAGATTGATAAAACAGATTGAAGATCAGAAGTCACGGTGGGCCGCTGTACTGGAACGGATGATGTCTATAGTTTTCTTCTTAGCAGGCAATAATATATCATTCAGAGAAAGTTCTGGCTCTGAAACCTTGTATAACCCTAATAATGGCAACTTTCTAGGTTTGGTTCAACTGTTAGGAAAATTTGACCCAGTAATGGTGGACCACCTTCGGCGCATTGTCAATAAGGAGACCAATGTCCACTATTTTAGCAAACGCATTCAAAACGAGTTAATCAGCTTACTTGGAGTCGAGCTTCGAAATAAAATTTTATCTATGGTAAAGACAGCCAAATACTTCTCTATCGTACTGGACTGTGCTCCTGATGTGAGTCACATCGAGCAATATTTTTTTTTTATCATTCACATTGCGTTTTGTTGACACTAAAGAAGATGAAGTCTAAGTGCGAGAGTGTTTTATTGCTTACAAGACAGTAAGTGACTCCTCGGGCGAAGGACTTACTGGCCTTTTTCTTGATGAAATTGTGCAACAGTTTGATTTGAACATGAACGATTGTCAAGGCCAAGGCTACGATAATGGCGCAAATATGGTAGGAATAAGCAAAGGCATGCAAAGAAGAATTCTGGACCAATATTCTCGAGCATTTTTTAATCCGTGTGGTTGTCATAGCTTAAATTTGGTCATAGCAGATGCCGCTAAACATCAGTTAAATCGGTTTTGTTGTTTGGGGTCCTCCAAAGACTGTTTGTTTTATTCTCTGGATCACCGAAGCGATGGGTCATAATATCCAAGCACGTAGATGGACTGTCACTGAAAAACGTTTGCGAAACCCGTTAGAAGAGTAGGGTTTCTAGATTTGCTGCAGTTCAGTATCACTACTCTCCTGTTCGTGATGCCCTTCTGGAACTCCACGAAGAAACGAAAGACTCAGTCGCAGCATCAGAAGCCTGGTCACTAAATCAGCACATGGAGCAGTTTGAATTCTTGCTTACGATGGTGGCTTGGTATGACATATTGTTTCAAGTTAACATTGTGAGTAAGGCTATGCAGTCTGAAACTATGGATCCACCAAATGCATCACAATTGCTAAAGAATTGCTCGAAATTTGTGAAACAGCGCATGAGGACTTACTCACTTGCTTTAATAACAGCCAAGGAAATAGCTGCTCAGGCTGCAATACAGCCAGTTTTTAAAGCAGTCCGATCCCGTAGAAAGATGAGGTTATTCGAGTACGAGGCAAGAGATGAGACACCAACAGATCCTGAAGAATTGTTTAAAACGAGCGTCTTTTATCCTATGATCGACACAATTGAAAATGCACTGGTCACTCGATTTGAACAACTATCAAAATTCAATGACACATGGTCATTTTTATACATCAAAACAATTCCTGAAAAATCCAAATTGAAAAAAGTGTGTGCGGATTTACAAATAAGTTTGACGGATCGTAAAAAAATGTGACATTTCTGGTTCTGAATTAGTTGAGGCCTTAACCCATTATTAAAAGAATCCGATTCAGGAGAACCGTTAAAAGTTCTTCAACTTATTAAACAAAATAGTTGGCAGGATATTTTCCCGAATGTGTGGACTGCTCTCCGGGTCCTGCTAACTATACCTGTCACTGTATCTAAAGGTGAACGTAGTTTCAGTAAATTGAAACTCATTAAAACTTATCTACGCTCCACAATGTGTCAGGAAAGGCTATCGGATCTAGCAATTTTGTCCATCGAAAATGACATTGCCCAGGTAATAAATTATTCTGATTTAATTAATAAATTTTCCGGTGTTAAGGCGAGAAAGGTGCCCGTGTAATAATCGTAAATAATCTTTTTTTAATAAAACACTTACCTACCAAAACAAAACAAAATTTCCTAAGCAAAATATTAGTCATCCTAATAGTCATTGCGGGGAGCGCAATCCGGAGATCTCGCACCACCTAGAAAAATTGCTAAGGCCGCCGCTGGATGAAGCTCATCCTGACCGATGAGTAGGATTAATCCGAGGAAATTCCTGGTGTGCTGTGCGATGGTGGGGAAATGTGGTGTACCAGAAATTTCATGAAAGCATAAACCATACATGAGACTGCAGAAGGAAAAAAAAAGCTGAACTTTTTAACTGCACGGGTGAAAAATAAGAACGTGCTATGAAACAGCGTGAATATAACACGGCAAGAGCAAGATAAAATTGTTTACTGAAATTCATTATGTTAATATTAAGTTGGAGCACATCACTGTATTCAAAATATATAATTTTCTTTTTTTTGTTTTCCCCATTTAACAGCAACACAAGATAAATGTAACATCACGGAGAAAAATAATTACGATTACCAGCGAAATCTACGCTCTGTCCAATTTCCATTTTAGGAAAGTTTTCCTCCATTTTGAAGCTGCAAAACAAGCATTTATGGAATAAAATTATATTTAACAACACTACTGGGTAGAAGATACATCGCCATGAAAAAAGGACTACGATTACGGGAGAAACCTTCACTTTGTCTGACTTCCATTTCCGAAAGTTTTGGAAGTCGGAATTCCGCCCACCGACCGAAAACGACCCCACCACCATCACTACCACCACCAATCTCTCCCATTTCTGTTCAGTTCTGCATCGATCTCGGAAACCATTGAAATGAAGATGGAAAAGGCAGAATTCTTCAAATCCACTGAAGAATCTCGTACCTGAAGTTCACAGGGAAATTTTCTCGCCAACTTCCGTTTTCGGAATTTTTCTTCCATTTTCGAGCTGAAATGCTAATATTTATGGAATAAAATTATATTTAAAAATAATACTGCGCAGAAGAAACATCGCGAGAAAAAGAAATCACGATTACGGGAAAACTGTTCACTCCTTTAACTTCCGTTTTCGAAGGTTTTGAAAAACGAAATACCATCTCCAGACACCCCCCCCAAACCCACCCTTCCAAATAATCCTCCAAAATTTCTCTTAAGTTTTGCATCGATCTCGAGAACAACCTAAATTATGACAAAAAAAAAAGCGGAATTCCGCGAATCCGCGGAAGAATCTCGTGTATGATAAACACGGAAAATTTGGGAGATTTTTGCTCAAAGTAGTAATTTTGGAATTGGATGTAATTCAGGATGTAGATCAATTTTTCTTCTTATTTTTGAGTTCACTGGGAGATTCTACTTTAAAAAATTAGGGAATGGGGAACCAATTTCTAAAATTCTCAACAGGGACTGTTTATGTTCCAACACAGAGATTAATCAATTTTTGGGTTTTGTGATAGAACGGAAAATGCCCTGGAAATTACAGAGGTTGTGAGAAATCGTGAGTAGATAGAAATGGCGGGTTCTGGACCAAGGATGCATCCTTCTAGGAGAAGAATGGGCGGCGTAGCCTGGCGCAGAAGGATGGGGATGTGGTTTGCGGCAGAAGGAGCAGGGGCGTGGTTGTGACAGGAGGATGTGGGGGCAGGACAGGTGGCGCTAGTGTGTTGGATCGATCCTGATGTGTTGCACCTATCGGTGCTTCTTGGAAATTTATTAATATGTTGGACCTTTGTTTTTGAAGGATGGCAACGACCGAGTAGGGGAAAGGGCGTGGCAGATGGCGCTGGTGTGTAGGGTCGATGATGATGTGCTGCCTCCTAGCGGTGCTTCTTGGAACTTTATGTTTTTCTCGGGAGATTTATTGGAGTTTGACAAATTTTTGAAGGAAGTTTTTTCAATCGAAGCACTTCCTCGAATTTGTTTTATTAAACTTATATTTTTAGAACTTCCGTGAGGTGTTGGGAATTTTTATAGACGTTGCATTATTTATTTATTTCTTATTTTCTCGGGAGATTTATTGGACTTTGACAACTTTTGGAGGAAATGAAGCAGAAATGTAAATTCCGAGTTTTTCTCCCTTACAATTTTTTTAAGCTGATGCTACTGCCCCCTAGCGGTGATTTTTAGAACTTTCGATGGATTTTTGAGGGATGACAACAACCGAGTGGAGGAAAAGGGATGTCAACTCGACGTGCTACCCCTAGCGATGCTTTTTGGAACTTTATTATTTTCTCGGGAGATTTATTGGACTTTGTCAAATTTTTTGAAGGAAGTTTTTTTGTCGTTTCCAATATGTTCTGTTTCCTCGAATTTTTTTTATTAAACTTATATTTTCAGAACTCCGTGAACCGTTAGGAATTTTTATAGACGTTGCATTATTTTGTTTTTATTCTTATATTTGTCCTCCCTCCAGTTTTAATTTAGACGAAGAAAGGCTTTGTTTGAAAAGATTTCGATCCTGATGATTCATGCTCCGCTATCTTTTGTCCGCCATTTTAGTTTCACCACGTTGTCATTTTGTGAGCCATGTGTTTTGGGATGAGTCACCATTTTCTCTTTGTCTCAGACCATACCTTTTGTATGCCACATGTTTTGGGACGAGTCACTATGATGGGTGACGCCGCCGTGATAGCAGACAAAACCATGACATCAGCCATCGGCATTTTCTCCTCCGCGGGGTCGGCGGTTGACGTCATTTGAGATTCTGTTAGACACATTAAGCTCCAAGACTGATTTTTTTTTCAATAACTTGATCATTTTGCTACGAATTTATTCCTTATTTTTTCCCATAATTTACTATTTTATATCCATAATTTTTCAACGTAACGATTTTTTTATTTTCTTTGAGGAGACTTCACGCACAGAAAGACGTTTTCCAAAGTTTTGTGCTGCAGACATAATCTTAAAACACGATTGTTTATTAATGTATTTACGTGTTCATGACATTTTGTGTTACATTTTTTAACGTTAAACCTTTTTCCACCGTACAAAGTCACAATTTTTTATCATAGTTAAAATGTTTTTTTTATTTCTTCATGATTATTCAGTGAAATGTACCTTTTACTGCATTTTCTTAATCTTTTTTTTTTCCTAAATGCTTACGTACTCGTTAAACTTCTCGATGTACCAACATTATTTTATTTTCTAACTTTTGAAACTATCAACTACTTTTTCGAGTCTTTATTTTTTCTGATTCAAACAAGCAAATGTTTCTTCATTATTATTTCTGTTTCCTATGCAAACAACTTTTCTTACTTGCTTTTATTGTATGACTTAATCTGGTTTTCTATACAGCTGTTTCATGTTTGTGCAAGAAATATACAGATCTATAGCAGCTAGCTATACACAACATTCGTTCGTAACAGTATCTTTTTTTTTCCAGATTTATACCAACATACGCTTCTTAACGACTAGATATCTGTTTCTGGGGAACTTTTCTTTTTCCTTTATTCAATTTTATTCCAGATCATGAGACGAGGAAATGCTTCTTTAGAAAAGATTTCGTTCCTGTTCGCAGTAATTATTGGACTTTGTCAAATTTTTTGTGAAATGACTTCATGCTAATTCTGAGTCTTTCGCCTTTGCAATATTATTTTCTCGTAATTTTTTCGTGTGTTTAAGAACTCTACATGTCTTTCACAGTTAAAATTCTGATGAAACAATATTTTCTTACTTTATTTCGCACATCAGTATTATAGCTTCCCAATTTCGCTATTTTACTTCACCTTTTTATTTTTGAAATTTCGTAAAACGTTTCAGTATGTGAGTAATTTATTTCTTACTTGGTCAAACTTATGACTCCTTTTACTTAGACTATTTTTTTTTCATTTCATTTCAGCAAAACGATTATTTTAGATGTAGCAAATCATCAGATTTTTTGTTTCCTTATATATCATATTTTCCAACTGGCTTTAAAGTATTCCTCAAAGCTTGCATGTAGTCAAATTTGTATTTTTTTATTCTTTCCTAGTTTGCTATACTTTTTCGTGGACTGCCCCAACAGGAAAGCATTCGTTGTCAAGACATGAAATCTAAAACCTTTTTTCTTACGATAAAATTTGTATTCCTAGGGACATATTTTCTGTATATTTTTCTGTCTCGCCCCAAAAAAAGCAAAAAAACATTCATTCTGGAGACAAAACGAGTAATTCCATTGTTCCACTAAACATTATTTTTTTACGTTTTCCTAACTCACCAGAAAAGCAGTTATTTCCCACCCCCATAACGAAAATAAAGAAATACTTACTTCTGTTCCCTACATATCGACTCATTCTATTTCTTTTCGAAATGCTGATCATGACATTTCAACTAAAAGTTTGATATTTTCACCAAAAATCATATTCTTAAACGAGCTATTTTTTTACTTTATTTCATGTGTAACTAAATTTTTATTGTTTACTCACCTCATCAAAGTCAGTAAGAACTCCCCTAATCTCATTCCTTTTCCTCATTTAGTTCGCTTTAAATTGAGATGTTTCAAAACTTCGCGTATATTTCATTCACTTAATGTCCAGTTCTCCCGTGTCTGTCCCTTCATTTTTAACTTCTGTGCCTGCTGCATTTTATATTTTGACGTTTAGTTTCATTGACCTTTTCTTTCGTTTTAATTAGGCTTTCATTATCGGTTTTTTTTATTCATTGTCTCAACAGAAAAAGCTTTCATTCTGGAGACATAGCGACTAAGTCCATACTTTCTCTAAACATTTTTTTTCACGTTTTACTAATTCTTCAGAAAAGCAATTGTTTCCAAACCCCCATAGTGAAAATATCATATTCCGCTTAGTTTAATTATTCTATTTTTCCTTCTGTTCAGTGTTGTATGATTCTTCAAACATTGGTTTATTTTTATGAAACTTCTTCCTTTTTTTTAATTTTTTTTCTGATTCAACCTATCAATCTTTTCCTATCGATTTAATTACTCTTATTTTTCAATTCGACTTTACTTTTGAACAGAAATGTATCTAAAATCTTCAGATGTATTTTAGTCTATAACGCGGATTCTTCCCTGTTTCAAATAAAGTCATGTAGGATTTTAGTGTAAATGCCCCTAAATCTTTAGAACTTACTTTTCATAGTTAGATACTAATTCCTCGAGGTTTACATTCAAACATGAAAGAAGAGTGTTTTTACGCTCTCTCCAGTGTGTGAGCTTTCCCCAAGAAATTAACTTTGAAATCCCCCCTTGTTTCTGCCGGAAACTGACTATCTCCTGCGACTGTTTTCACACGTCTACTGCTTGCTGGAAAACCTCATACGGCATGAAATCACTTTGCTTGGGAAATTAAACTAAATTCTGGTTTTGTACCTTGAATGCAAACTCAAGCTTGCAAAAGCATAGTTTTCTGAGTGAACTTAAACTGTCTAAGATGACAAAAATCTAAAACTGGTGACTCAATGGGACAGAGCGTTTGAACTTTGCCGTTCATACACCATTTAAGAGATCCGTCGTGAACCACTAGAAGGGAAGTAAGCAGACCCTAGACCCTGATTTAGTCCACTGTTTCCAAGGAGGGTAGAAAGCTAGTGTCGTAATTCAAAAGCTCATAACTCAAGCCTCCACAGGATTCAATTTCGGACCCATATCGGACGAATAGTCAGATGTCAATGCTTAGACATTGAAAAATTACTTCAGACAAATATTTTCATACTTAAAGTGCTTCAATTGAGAATTTGTATTACTTAAGATTTCCCTTAGTCAATATTTTTTCTATCTTAAAAACTTCTAAAGGTTGATTTTGAAAAAAACGAGTTCTCTCAAAAATGTAAAATTTCCTCAGATTGTATGAGGAACCAAAAAAAAATTGATGAAACCTTGAATGTTAACCATTTCTTTCTCTTCATGTTTCATTCCATAAACTTTCTTCAAATTTCTATATATCCAAGAATTTTGTTAAATGTCTAAGTTCAACTCCCCCAGAAATTTCCTGAAAATGATAGTTTCTCTTTAAAAAAAAATTCCAGAATAAGAATTCCTTCACTGAAACAAGAAATTCCGATTCAAAGCATTCCATCCCTCTTTCTACTTCAAATACTCTGTTTGTAAGTCTAAGGAAGTTATTTTTTATATTCATATATTTTCCCCTCTAACTTTAGAAGATATTGTCCCAAAATGTATGTACATATTACGATAGTAAAATATCTTACTACTGCTTGATGTTCAATTCACTTCACACTGTCTTAAGGAAATTCTTTCATTTTCTCATAACACATACACATGTTATTTTTCTTCCCATTCACTTCAAAGACTTGAGATCAACTTAATGGAGTCCTTTGAGAAAAAGTTTCATGGGAAAGCATAAATTTGCTGAAAATGTCAGTTTTCTTAAAGAAATCATAAGAATAAGAATTTTTTTACTGAAACAAGTTTCCCTATTCAAATCATTAAGTGGCTCTTTTCGCATCAAATTCTGTATTTCCTCATGTAAACTTTATTCTTTTCTACTTCATTTCTTCTTTCGTTTCTTGTTTTTCCCTATGAAACTTAAAACTTCTTTTCTTAATCTATTTTTCATAAAGTATCATTCTTTTCAGCTGATTTTCTCTCTTTTTTTTAAATGTGTTTATTTTCTATAGTTCATATTGAGAAGGGTTTAAATTTTGATTGAAAGATGTTTGCAAAGATCGTTTTAGGAAAAGTTGAAAATTGTTTCGGAAAAGTTCATTCTTTCCTAGGGTTAAAAATGGAATACTTCGTTTTTTCTTAGGGGCGGTTTTGATGAAACACGTTTCATTAAAAGCAGGGAAATTTTCGTAGAATAACATTGGAAAACTAGCATGCATAAAAAGACTGTTTCGAAACGAGTAAAAATCTGTTGAAGATCGTTTTCGAAAAAGTTGGAAACGAATCAGGTAGAAAACATAATGCAGTAAAAACAGTCACAGCAAGTTCCTGAAAGTTGAAAATAGATGAGGTTGAACATTTAAGTACTAAAAATGTCTAAGGAAAGAATTTTTTATGAAACACAGACTGTTTAGTTTTCCCAGGCTAGGGGATCTTCGGTGAGAGCGCTTCTTCTTTTCATCTCAAAGAATAAAGCGAGTCAGTTTGAAACATTTCAAACTCCCCGAAATTAAGCCGTGTACTCTGGTTTCGACTCAATACTGTAAAGCATTGCTCTCAGACCAGTCGGAATTCCGCCCCGATTGGTTAGCTAATGGAAAACCAAAGGCCCCTTTCCAATAACAATTCCCAAATATCCTTAAGAAAAGTAAAAAAAGCGCTAGTTCCCCATTAAAACAATTGCATTCATTCTGTTACTGTTTTACACATTTCAGAAAAGAAGTTTACATTCTCACTTTTACTTTTAAAATCTTGAAAGCATAATATTTTGACTCATTTAAAAAAAATAATGTCACTTAAAATTTAATTTAAAAAAATAATAATTACTCTTTAAATTTATGCCTTAAAACTAAAAAATATTTACGCTTAATATTTCAATAATAATAAATATTCACAAACTCACCTTCTACCTTGCCCATTAAAAAAAACTACATTCATATCTGAATTTATATAATGGAAATCATTACTTCTCCAAGCAGTTCTTTTCCCCTGATTGTAGAAAGGAACTCTCCTGAAATCTTCACTTTTCCACATGTGTTCATAAAAGCTTGAGCTACTTCCTTAGGATTCCACAAGGCCACAGCGTTCTCGAAACTTGAAATCGCTTTCCTGTTCTGCTCAGTGGTTAGGCATGGAGGATGCATCTGAATAGGTGGAAGTACTTCAGAAATGCATTCGTGACATCTACATACCTTCAGGATGCTCTCCCCGATTAAATTTTTAAACATTCAATTAAATTGTGTCTAAGTTCACACTACTCAATCGAGGTATTTTGAAACTTTCGAGATTCTCCGAGTACTTTTTCTGGAATTCTGAACCCATTAACAATTCCTGGATGCTGTCCCACACGCCATACAAAATAATTTGGAGTATCTTAAACTGCTTTCTGGTTAATGCAACTCCTGTTGTAAATGAAAAATCCCGCTGGCATCAGAGAACTGTTTCTGGAATCAATGGAATTCGTCGTCTCAGGAAGTTGACAAAAAGAGTTCACTTCCAATGCTGTGAGTTTTTTTAGTCTCTCCCAGTTGAAAAACACGACTCCTCAAGTTCAAGAAGCAACTTGAACTCAATCCCACATGTAGAGGGGTGAACAATTCTCCAGTCCACTTGAATTTCCTAACATGAACTTTGATTACAGAAGAAAATACGGAAACAGTCATAAAAAGATTTCCTCCTAAATGAAAATATTGTTCTGGAATTGATTCCAGCCTGAACTTCCCGAACAGAAGTGGAGAAGAATGAAAGCTGATCACAATTTTCAGATGGAATCAAAGCATTTGAACAGTAGGGGGAACCGACACACTGATTCTTAGCGTAAGAAACAGAAACGTCTGGAAGATTCATACTGCTTCTTTCACAATGATTAAATGCGTGTGGGGGGGGGGGGGGGGGGGGTTACGTTAGCGAGCTGACGGAAACAGAATTTGAAAGACTTGAAGACGTCTTACTTTATTCCAACTTAGAACAGAACTAAAATTCGCTCAGCGTTTCCTTTGCATACTGTAACCAACAGATGACCCTTATCACCACGTGGTGATTGATGTGTCATCATGCGTCAGCACACTAAGTGCATGGTGGTTGGTTGGTTGATTTATTTTTATGGCGCAAGGGCCATGTTTGGCCAAAGAGCGCCAGACACACAAAAAACAAACAGTAATAAAAATGTGGTAAAAAGCTTAAAATCTGACTGATCATGTAAAACTGAAAAATGAGAACGATGGTAGGGCTAAAAAAGATAATGAAACAAACAGTATTAAAAGCATGATGCAATGATTAAAATCTTGCTGATTCAGTAAAACTGAGAAATGAGTATGATGATAGGGCTAAAATCTAGATACGTTTAAAAAAGTCAGTTTGTTTTAAAAATGAGAAAACAGCGACAGTATCGCAGTGGTCATTCAGGAGCCGCTGCAGTGTAGCAGCGTCCTCGGTCATCAAATGAGAATGAAAATAGTGAAAACGTACACCACGAAAACGAACACAGCTACACAAAAGATGAATGACAGTGATTCGACAATTGCACGTCTCACACATCGGTGCAGTGTCGCCACACAGCAAAAAGCGGTGACTGAAGCGAGAATGCCCAATGCGGAGACGCGCAAGCACCACTTCCTCCCTGCGGTTCCGAAGAGATGAGGAGTTCCAGATTTCGAGAATAGGTTTTGTACGATGCAGTTTATTTTCCACCTGTTGGTCCCACAGACCCTGCCACGTTCGTATGATATGAGCACGAACAAGAAAGCGGAAATCCCGGTGAAACAGTGGCAAGGGTGTGACGACCAAAGAGGAAGCAGATCTAGCAGCCGCATCAGCACACTCGTTACCCGAGATTCCAACATGCCCAGGAATCCAGAAGAATTGAATCTGGACACCGGCCTCGAGCAAGGAACGAAGAAGCCTTCGTACGTTCAAAAGAAAAGGATGATTACAATAGTCCAGCGATGACAAAGACTGCAGGACACTTAAGGAATCCGTATAGACCATAGCACTATGATGAGAACTCGACTGAACATGAAGAAGTGCAAGATACACAGCATGCATCTCCGCCGAAAACACCGTGGCCTCAGCTGGGATCCGCGCTACTGAAACGTCATCAACACAGACAGCCGCGGATCCAACAACTCCATGCATCTTGGAGCCATCAGTGAAAATGGGAGTGTAGTCAGAATTGAGGTCACGGTGCTCAGTGAAGAGCTGCTGGTACACTGACGCAGGGGTTGAGGATTTATCGATAGATGTAAAGGTGGTATCAACCATGACACCAAGTGGGTGCCATGGAGGATCCCCAAAGCCCCTGGTCTCTCCAACAAGTGACACGTCGAGCCCTACATCACGGGCTACGGCCGCCATACGAAGACCGAAGGTTGAAATGCACGAGGGCCGGTTCCCGAATAAACGAGCATGCTGGGGATGAAAAACTGCATCGTATAAAGGATGGTCTGGAAGAGATCTAAGTTTCAGGTAGAATTGAATAGACAGCTGCAGACGGCGTAATTCAAGCGATGGCTCGTTCGCGTCAGAGTAAAGGCTGGGAATTGGAGATGTTCGAAATGCTCCCGAACAAAGACGCAGTGCTTGATGGTGAATAGTGTCCAAAGGCCGGAGAACGGAACGACGAGCAGAGCCATACACGATACAACCATAATCCAGTTTCGACCGTATTAAGGAATGGTAAATGCGAATTAAAGACATCCTGTCTGCGCCCCACGAGACTCTCGAAAGGATCTTAAGAATAGATAGAGCCCGCAGACAGGAAATCTTGAGCCGCCGAACGCGCTCACGGAACGTAAGCGCACGGTCGACGTTCAGTCCAAGGAACTTGGTCTCCGGCAAAACTGGTATGGCTGCACGGTCTAAAAACAGCTCTGGGTCAGGATGGAGGCCGCGCCTCCGGCAGAAATGGACACACGCTGTCTTGCCGGGAGAAAGAACGAAACCATTGCTATTCGCCGCTTTAAAGATCTGGTTAATCGCAGACTGCAACTGCCTTTCAATAAAATTCATACTTGATGACGAGCAGAAAATGTGTAAATCATCAACATAAACAGTAGCCGAAACCGAAGGAGGAAGATTTGTGAAGAGACAATTAATGCGAAGGAAGAACAATGTGACAGATAAAATGCAACCTTGAGGAACACCTTGTTCCTGATGGAACGGTGCCGAAAGCGTCGTACCCAGGCGCACCTGGAACACCCGATTGCGAAGAAAATTAACGATGAAAGTCGGAAGATTTCCTCGCAATCCGCATGCGTGGAGGTCACGGATAATACCGTGCCGCCACGCTCGATCATAAGCTTTTTCAATATCAAAAAAATACAGAAACCAGGTGCTGCCTACGCAGGAACGCCTCGCGCACAGATGTCTCAAGGTGCAGGAGATGATCGTGAGGTGAACGATGACGGCGAAAGCCGCTTTGTGATGGTGAAAGTACTTGATGATATTCTAAAAAATGAATTAACCGGGAATTAACCATGCGTTCAAGAACTTTACATAGACAGCTAGTGAGAGCAATTGGACGATAACTAGAGGGAGACTTGGGATCCTTGCCAGGTTTGGGAAAAGGCAGAACAAAAGCTTTTCGCCAAAATTCCGGGAAACTGTGCTCCGACCAAATACGATTATACAAGATTAAGAGATTCTCGAGAGACGACTGCGATAGATGACGGAGCATGTCATAGTGGATTCCATCGGGACCGACAGATGTAGTGCCGGACCGATGCAGAGCCACCCTGAGTTCAACCATGCTGAAGGGGGAGTTATATCCAGTGTCGAGAAAAGGCGCAAAGGAGATTCTCTGGCGTTCCGCAGTGGATTTTATTCTTTGAAAAGAAGTAGGATATGCCAGGTCACTCGACACGGAGGCAAACGCCTCCCCCAAACAATCAGCAATATCCCTGACTTCAGCATATGTGCAGCCGTTACTCTCGAGAATGGAGATCTGGTGAGAGCTGTAGTTACCCCGGATCTTACGAATCTTGTCCCACACACTTTTCGAACTGGCACGTGAAGTGAGAGATGAAACATACTGGATCCAAGACTCCCTCTTGCTAAGTCGACGCACCAACCGAGCATAAGATTTTGCTCGTTTGAATGTAACGAGATTAGCATCGGTCGGATAACGCCGAAACGTAGACCAGGCCTTATGTTGAGCTCTCCTAGCCGCTGCGCATTCAGGGGGTCCACCAAGGCTTCGGACTTCTGGAGAGTGTCTTAGATGTTTTTGGTATAGAAAGATCAGCTGCCTGAAAATGCAATTTGTGACTTCAAGAACAGCTGCGTCGATTGATTCTTGGGTCACCATTGCAGAAGATATCAAAACTGACGGTGTGAAGACCTCCCATCTCGCACGCTCCATCCTCCACCGAGGAGGGCGGGTGGCAGAAGATGGCATGTTCGCATGATGCGAGAGCAAAATCGGAAAATGGTCGCTCCCGTGGAGGTCATTACACACCGTCCACGACCAATCAGCAATAATCGATGGTGAACCCAAGGTCAAATCGATCGCACTGAAGGATCGTGTTGGCTCATGGAAATACGTGTCAGCACCGGTGTTAAAAAAGGCACAAAGAGGCCGAGGACAGAAGAGACTCTATACGACGACCTCTCGTGCTGATGCTGACACTACCCCACAAATGATGATGAGCATTGAAATCACCCAGAAAAAGAAAGGGTGAAGGCAGCTGATCAACCAATCTCTCCAGTACAGAGTAGCTTACGTTCTCGTCCGGCGGCAGATAGACACTGCAGACAGTAAGAGGCCCAGGGACAGATATTCGCACCGCCACGGCCTGCAAAGTTGTGGATATCGCAACGGAAGACACCGGAACACTGTGAGGGACAAGAATAGCGACTCCCCCACAGGCGATGTCTCCCAGTGCATTATCTGTCCGATACGCACTGTAGCCTCGAACTGAAAGCAGGTCTGATGGTTTAAGTTTTGTTTCCTGTAAACAAAAACACACCGGAGAGTACAACGAAAGCAGATGTTTCACTTCATCAAAACTCGTCCGAAAACCTCGACAGCTCCACTGAATGATTGAAGCCATGGTTATAAATGAAATGAAAATGAAAATGATCAAACGAAGTCAGGCTCCATCGCCTCTGATGGGGGTTCCCCCAGATCTGGAGGCGTGTGACCAGGGCCAAGATGGGAGCATGCTTTGTCCCAAGTGTCTTAACGGGAGGCGCACGATGTTGAGTCGTTTCCTGAGATTTTGGAGGAGAAGAAATGCTTTTCTTATCCTGGGCTTTGGTTTTTTTGTTAGAAGAAGTGGCCTGAGTTCCCTTGTTGGTGGTGGGATGAGTCTGCTTCGGCAAAGTGGTGGGTGGCGCTTTCAGACCTCTAGGTCGAGACTGCAGCGCCTCCAGTCCGGCTGCGATGATATCGTCCAGCTTGTAGGGACATTTAGTAGGGATCTGAATGTCGGTCTGAATGGCAACCGTAGATTTTGCAACCACCACTGAAGCGTATGATCGTCGATCAGATGTAACAGGAACCACTCTCCTTCTGGCCTCAGGATAGGAAATATTTTCCACCGTTTTGAGCCTTTGGATTTCCTTCTCCTCCTTCCACTTGGGACAATCTTTGGCTGATGCTGCGTGTGAACCCTTGCAGTTCACACAAAACTCGGCCTCGGCCACACATTCCTGCAAAAGATGTTCTGTGGCACCACACCGTGCACACCTAGGATTGCTCCTGCAAGACTGCTGAGAATGGCCATAAGACTGGCACCTAAAACATCTCAAAGGGTTAGGGATGTACGGGCGTACCTCTAGGTGAAGATACCCTGCCTTGATGGACGTAGGCAGGGAAGGACTGTCGAAAGTTAAAATGATGTTGCGGGATGGGACGGACTGCCCATTCCGCCTGAAGAGGATACGCCTCACACCCGTAACGTGTTGACTCCTCAATTCTTCAAGTAGTTCTTCCTCTGTACACTCAACGAGGTCCTGAGAGGAGACAACACCTCGAGATGAATTTAGGTACCCATAAGGTGTTATTATGACCGGAGTCTCAAGGAGCGTGGTAGTGTTTATAAGTGTGGTACTGTGGGCCATAGTGGACATCCGTACAAAAAGATCTCCACATTGGAGCTTCTTTATGCTCTTAGGTGAGCTTGCGATGGATTGAAGAGCTTTATTTATCCATAATGGAATTTTGGCACTCAAAGGCTTTGAAGGGTCCAATGAGTGCACAAAAAAGAAACGAGCATTTGAACAATAAGGGACATGTTTTTTTGCAGAAGCGGATGAGCCCTCCTCCATACCTCTTTTGCTTTTTGGTTCTTGGGAAATTTTGTTTTCATCCATGAAAATATTTTAATAATTCATCCGCCGACTTCCCCACCCACAATCGAGCCCAACGAGGGAGAGCCGGAGGTCCGCAAGCCCAAGTGGACGCAGGACACGGCTCTAGGGATAGCAAGCGGATATAGCAAGTTGATAGGGCAGACATGCGCTCGGCGTGCACCCAGAATTGCCCATGCCTGGGGAACACCCCTTTGGCATGCCCACCATATCCCCAGACTCACCCTGTCGTGCAAAACGACAAGCCGTTAGAGGTCTGGGCTCCACTCGGCCACAGACCTCATTGACTAGGAGTGGGTTAGTTCCCAGCAGCCCGTTTAGGGTGAAGCAGGGGGCAAAGAGGAGTGTTGGCAACTGGCGACAACAACACCCAGGCCACCAGAAACCTCAGCCTCCAGCATCCCCTTTTCCACCTTACGGGTCACCGCACACGGCAAACGTGCAGGTAGGTCTAGCTAACCAGCTCGGAAAAATAAAGAAAGGAACATGAAATGGAGAAGACAGGAAATAAAACGAGAAACTAAAATCCTGAGCTGGCGCATAAGCACAACCTCAGCAACCTACAACTGAGGCTGGTTCATGTCAAGTGAAAAAACATAAAAAATGTGAAAATCATCACATATAGTACATGTTGGCTCGGGCCGTAGGGACGCCATCCCCCAGCAGCTGGATGAACAGCTGTCCCTTCGGTGATGTAATCGTTCAAGACGAAATGACAAAATGATCAGTCACAAGGTCAGCTCGGGCCGTGGGGACGCCGCTCCCCAAATAACTGGAAAACCAGTTATCCCCGTGCGGGCAACTGCATGGTGACTGTTTCCTTATCTGGTCATCTCGCAACGAACATGCTATTGACTCTAATCAGACAAAGCGAACTTCAGCTCAATGCTTATCTTAAGGGAAATTCTTAGTGACAGATAAACGAAAGGATTTCATTATAACTAATTTTCATATCTTGAGAGAATAAACTAAGCAAAATCTTCATAGAGTACATAATAAGCGTAAAGAAATTCTTCAAAGCCAAATTTCCACTAAAACGATGGTGGTATACGGAAAGCGTGAGAATTTAATCAGACACCTTCAAAGAATTCATCTTGGAAGCAACGCTGCTTTTGAAAAACGAGTGAACTATGAAATTCTTTGGTCTTCACACAGAGAAATTTCAGATTTCGAAATCTCACCGTCGTGACCTACTTTTTCCTGAGTGAAATTTAACGCATGGTGGAAATCTCCACTTACACATTCCTTTGAGTGGGGAATCGCTCTCATGAAAGGGGCCAATGGTTCTAAACTACATTGATTAAAATTGAAGAGAGGAAAAATATAAGAATTAAAAAAATAATGCATAAGCAGGATTCCCCAAAACATAAAAAATATAAGTTTTATATAAAAAGAATTAATTCCAGGAAAATATTGGAGGGTGAAAGATTTCCCATTTCTTCTTCCAGTCCCCCAAAAAATTTAACGAAGTCCAATAAATCTCTCGAAAAAAAAATAAACAAATACTTGGACTTACAACAGAGAGAGAGCGAGACGACGTCAAACCATCCCGCGGCTAGTAGTCGGAGATACACTGTTCCCACCCCAGACATCTTTTTTCTATGCAAACAGAAATTAACTTAAACAACCGTCATAGAAAATGCCTCATCCACGTTTTCTTCCCTACCGTGCAAGAGCAATCAGATTGCCTTTTCCAACTAAAGTTCTCAAAATTTAATAAACCCAGAATTATTAATGACGAACATTAAAACCAAGTCAGCTTAATGGAACAACCCTTTCAGCTTTAACATCTTTTTTCAGTTTAACTTCATCATTTGTCTATTAAGATGGAATTTTCTATCAAAACAACTCGATCCCATGACGAAATCAATTTCTTTCATCTCAAAAATTGTGGACATCCCGTCGCACCGCAGTAGCAAGAAGGAGCAGAGGACGCCAGAACGTATAGCCCGAAGGAGCCGAAAAACAAGGGGGCCTGACAGTGAGGGAGCTCCTTCGGACTATACGTTCTGGCGTCCTCTGCTCCTTCTTGCTCCTACGGTGCGACGGGATGTTCACAATTTTTGAGATGAGAAAAATTGATTTCGTCATGTGATTCAGTAGTTTTGATAGAAAATTCCATCTTAATTGACAAATGATCAAGTTAAACTGAAAAAAATATGTTAAAGCTGAAAGGGTTATTCCATTAAGCTGACTTGGTTTTAATGTTCCTCATTAATAATTCTGGGTTTGTTAAATTTTGAGAACTTTTGGTTGGAAAAGGTAATCTGATTGCTCTTGCACGGTAGGGAAGAAAAACGTGGATGAGACATTTTCTATGACGGTGGTTCAAGTTAATTTCTGTTTGCATAGAAAAAAATGATGTCTGGGGTGGGAACAGTGTATCTCCGACTACTAGCCGCGGGATGGTTTGACGTCGCGTGTCGCTCTCTCTGTTGTCAGTCGAAGTATTTGTTTAATTTCTTTTCGAGAGCTTTATTGGACTTCGTTAAATTTTTTGAGGAACTGGAAGAAGAAATGGAAAATCTTTCGCCCCACAATATTTTTCCTGGAATTTCTTTTTTATGTAAAACTTATATTTTTTATGTTTTGGGGAATCCTGCTTATGCATTATTTTTTTAATTCTTATATTTTTCCTCTCTTCAATTTTAATCAATGTCGTTTAGAACCATTGACCCCTTTCATGAGAGCGATTCCCCACTCAAAGGAATGTGCAAGTGGAGATTTCCACCATGTGTTAAATTTCACTCAGGAAAAAGTAGGTCACGACGGCGAGATTTCGAAATCTGAAATTTCTCTGTGTGAAGACCAAAGAATTTCATAGTTCACTCGTTTTTCAAAAGCAGCGTTGATTCCAAGATGAATTCTTTGAAGGTGTCTGATTAAATTCTCACGCTTTCCGTATACCACCATCGTTTTAGTGGAAATTCGGCCTCGAAGAATTTCTTTACGCTTATCATGTACTCTATGAAGATTTTTTTTAGTTTATTCTCTCAAAATATGAAAATTAGTTATAATGAAATCCTTTCGTTTATCTGTCACTAAGAATTTCCCTTAAGATAAGCATTGAGCTGAAGTTCGCTTTGTCTGATTAGAGTCAATAGCATGTTCGTTGCGAGATGACCAGATCAGGAAACAGTCACCATGCAGTTAGTGTGCTGACGCATGGTGACACATCAATCACCACGTGGTGATAACTGTCATGTGTTGGTTATAGTATGCAAAGGAAACGCTGAGCGAATATTAGTTCTGTTCTAAGTTTGAACAAAGTAAGACGTCTTCAAGTCTTTCAAATTCTGTTTCCGTCAGCTCGCTAACGTAATCCCCCCACATTTAATCACTGTGAAAGAAGCAGTATGAATCTTCTAGACGTTTCTGTTTCTTACGCTAAGAATCAGTGTGTCGGTTCCCCCTACTGTTCAAATGCTTTCATTCCATCTGAAAATTGTGATCAGCTTTCATTCGTCTCCACTTGTGTTCAGGAGGTTCAAGCTGGAATCAATTCCAGAACATTATTTTCATTTAGGAGGAAATCTTTTTATGACTGTTTCCGTATTTTCTTCTACAATCAAAGTTCATGTTAGGGAATTCAAGTGGACTGGAGAATTGTTCACCTCCTCTACATGTGGGATTACGATCTGTTCAAGTTGCTTCTTGGACTTGAAGAGTCGTGTTTTTCAACTGGGAGAGACTAAAAAACCTCACAGCATTGGAAGTGAACTCTATTTCTCAACTTCCCGAGACGGCGAATTCCATTGATTCTAGAAACAGTTCTCTGATGCCAGCGGGATTTTTCACTTAACAACAGGAGTTGCATTAACCAGAAAGCAGTTTAAGATACTCCAAATTATTTTGTATGGCGTGTGGGACAGCATCCAGGAATTGTTAATGGGTTCAGAATTCCAGAAAAATGTACTCGGAGAATCTCAAAAGTTTCAAAATACCTCGATTGAGTAGTGTGAACTTAGACACAATTTAATTGAATGCTTAAAAAATGTAATCGGGGAGAGCATCCTGAAGGTATATAGATGTCGCGAATGCATTTCTGAAGTACTTTCACCTGTTCAGATGCATCCTCCATGCCTAACCACTGAGTAGAACAGGAAAGCGATTTCAAGTTTCGAGAACGCTGTGGCCTTGTTGAATCCTAAGGAAGTAGCTCAAGCTTTCATGAACACATATGGAAAAGTGAAGATTTCAGAAGAGTTCCTCTCTACAATCAGGGGGAAAGAACTACTTGGAGAAGTAATGATTTTGATTATATAAATTCAGAAATGAATGTAGTTTTTTTTCTTTAATGGGCAAGGTGAGTTTGTGAATATTTATTATTTATTGAAATATTAAGCGTTGTTTTTGTTTAGTTTTAAGGCATAAATTTTATTATTTTTTTAAATTAAATTTTAAGTGATATTATTTTTTTTTAAATGAGTCAAAATATTAAGCTTTCAAGATTTTAAAAGTAAAAGTGAGAATGTAAACTTCTTTTCTGAAATGTGTAAAACAGTAACAGAATGGGGAACTAGCGCTTTTTATTTTTATTTTTTTTACTTTTCTTAAGGATATTTGGGAATTGTTATTGGAAAAGGGCCTGCTGTTTTCAATTAGGCAACCAATCGGGGCGGAATTCCGACTGGTCTGAGAGCAATGCTTTACAGTATTGAGTCGAAACCAGAGTACACGGCTTAATTTCGGGGAGTTTGAAATGTTTCAAACTGGCTCGCTTTATTCTTTGAGTTGAAAAGAAGAAGCGCTCCACTGAGGACCCCCTAGCCTGGAAAAACTAAACAGTCTGTGTTTCATAAAAATTTCTTTCCTTAGACATTTTTAGTACTTCCATGTTCAACCTCATCTATTTTCAACTTTCAGGAACTTGCTGTGACTGTTTTTACTGCATTCTATTTTCTACCTGATTTGTTTCCAACTTTTTCGAAAACGATCTTCAACAGATTTTTACTCGTTTCGAAACAGTCTTTTTAGGCATGCTAGTTTACCAATGTTATTATGGAAATTTCCCTGTTTTTAATGAAACGTGTTTCATCAAAAACGCCCCTAAGAAAAAATGAAGTATTCCATTTTTAACCCTAGGAAAGAATGAACTTTTCCGAAACAATTTTCAACTTTTCCTAAAACGATCTTTCCAAACATCTTTCAATCAAAATTTAAACCCTTTTCAATATGAACTTATAGAAAATGAATACATTTAAAAAAAAGAGAGAAAAATCAACTAAAAAGAATGATACTTTATGAAAAATAGATTAAGAAAAGAAGTTTTAAGTTTCATAGGGAAAAACAAGAAACGAAAGAAGAAATGAAGTAGAAAAGAATAAAGTTTACATGAGGAAATACAGAATTTGATGCGAAAAGAGCCACTTAATGATTTGAATAGCGGAAACTTGTTTCAGTAAAAAAATTCTTATTCTTATGATTTCTTTAAGAAAACTGACATTTTCAGCAAATTTATGCTTTCCCATGAAACTTTTTCTCAAAGGACTCCATTAAGTTGATCTCAAGTCTTTGAAGTGAATGGGAAGAAAAATAACATGTCTATGTGTTATGAGAAAATGAAAGAATTTCCTTAAGACATTGTGAAGTGAATTGAACATCAAGCAGTAGTAAGATATTTTACTATCGTAATATGTACATACATTTTGGGACAATATCTTCTAAAGTTAGAGGGGAAAATATATGAATATAAAAAAAAACTTCCTTAGATTTACAAATAGGTATTTGAAGTAGAAAGAGGGATGGAATGCTTTGAATAGGAATTTCTTGTTTCAGTGAAGGAATTCTTATTCTGGAATTTTTTTTAAAGAGAAACTATCATTTTCAGGAAATTTCTGGGGGAGTCGAACTTGGACATTTATCAAAATTCTGGGATATATAGGAATTTGAAGAAAGTTTATGGAATGAAACATGAAGAGAAAGAAATGGTTGAAATGGTTAACATTCAAGCTTCATCAATTTTTTTTTTGTTCCTCATACAATCTGAGGGAATTTTACATTTTTGAGAGAACTCGTTTTTTTTTCAAAATCAACCCTTTAGAAGTTTTTAAGATAGAAAAAATATTGACTAAGGGAAATCTTAAGTAATACAAATTCTCAATTGAAGCACTTTAAGTATGAAAATATTTGTCTGAAGTAATTTTTCAATGTCTAAGCATTGACATCTGACTATTCGTCCGATATGGGTCCGAAATTGAATCCTGGGGAGGCTTGAGTTATGAGCTTTTGAATTACGACACTAGCTTTCTACCTTCCTTGGAAACAGTGGACTAAATCAGGGTCTAGGGTCTGCTTACTTCCCTTCTAGTGGTTCACGACGGATCTCTTAAATGGTGAATGAACGGCAAAGTTCAAACGCTCTGTCCCATTGAGTCACCAGTTTTAGATTTTTGTCATCTTAGACAGTTTAAGTTCACTCAGAAAACTATGCTGTTGCAAGCTTGAGTTTGTATTCAAAGTTCAAAACCAGAATTTAGTTTAATATCCCAAGCAAAGTGATTTCTTGCCAAATGAGGTTTTCCAGCAAGCAGTAGACGTGTGAAAACCGTCGCCGGAGATAGTTTCCGACTGAAACAGGGGGATTTCAAAGGTAATTTCTTGGGGAAAGCTCACACACTGGAGAGAGCGTAAAAACACTCTTCTTTCATGTTTGAATGTAATCCTCGAGGAATTAGTATCTAACTATGAAAAGTAAGTTCTAAAGATTTAGGGGCATCTACACTAAAATCCTACATGACTTTATTTGAAACAGGGAAGAATCGGCCTTATAGACTAAAATGCATCTGAAGATTTTAGATACATTTCTGTTCAAAAGTAAAGTCGAATGGGAAAATAAGAGTAATTAAATCGGTAGGAAAAGATTGATAGCTTGAATCAGAAAAAAAAAGAAAAAAGAAGCAGTTTCATTAAAATAAACCAAAGTTTGAGGAATCATACAATACTGAACAGAAGGAAAAATATAATAAGTAAACTAAGGGGAATACGATATTTTCACTATGGGCGTTTGGAAACAACTGCTTTTCTGAACAATTAGTAAAACGTGAAAAAAATGTTTACAGGTAGTACGGACTTACTCGCTATGTCTCCAGAATGAAAGCTTTTTCTGCTGAGACAATGAATAAAAAATACGATAATGAAAGCCTAATTAAAACGAAAGAAAAGGTATATGAAACTAAACGTCAAAAGATAAAATGCAGCAGGCGCAGAAGTTAAAAACACGGGAGAACTGGACATTAAGTGAATGAAATATACGCGAAGTTTTGAAACATCTCAATTTAAAGCGAACTAAATGAGGAAAAGGAATGAGCTTAGGGGAGTTCTTACTGACTTTGATGAGGTGAGTAAACAATAAAAATTTAGTTACACATGAAATAAAGTAAAAAAATAGCTCGGTTAAGAATATGATTTTTGGTGAAAGTATGAAATTTTAGTTGAAATGGCATGATCAGCATTTCGAAAAGAAATAGATTGAGTCGATATGTAGGGAACGGAAGTAAGTATTTCTTTATTTTCGCTATGGGGGTGGGGAATAACTGCTTTTCTGAAGAGTGAGGTAAACGTAAAAAAATAATGTTTAATGGAACAACGAAATTACTCGCTTTGTTTCCAGAATGAATGGGGTTTTTTTCGGACGAGACAGAAAAATATACAGAAAATTTGTCCCAAAGAATACAAATTTTATCGTAAGAAAAAAGGTTTTAGATTTCATGTCTTGACAATAAATGCTTTCCTGTTGGGGCAGCCCACGAAAAAGTATAGCAAACTAGGAAAGAATAAAAAAATGCATATTTGACTGCATGCAAGCTTTGAGGAATACTTTAAAGCAAGTTGGAAAATATGATATATAAGGAAACAAAAAATCTGATGATTTGCTACATCTAAAATAATCGTTTTGCTGAAATGAAATGAAAAATAAAATAGTCTAAATAAAAGGAGTCATAAGTTTGACCAAGTAAAAAATAAATTACTGACATACTGAAACGTTTTACGAAATTTAAAAAAAAAAGATGAAGTAAAATAGCGAAATTGGGAAGCTATAATGATATGCAAAATAAAGTAAGAAAATATTGTTTCATCAGAATTTTAACTGTGAAAGACATGTAGAGTTCTTAAACACACGAAAAAATTACGAGAAAATAATATTGCAAAGGCGAAAGACTCAGAATTAGCATGAAGTCATTTCACAAAAAATTTGACAAAGTCCAATAATTACTGCGAACAGGAACGAAATCTTTTCTAAAGAAGCATTTCCTCGTCTCATGATCTGGAATAAAATTGAATAAAGGAAAAAGAAAAGTTCCCCAAAAACAGATATCTAGTCGTTAAGAAGCGTATGTTGGTTTAAATCTGGAAAAAAAAAAGATACTGTTACGAACGAATGTTGTGTATAGCTAGCTGCTATAGATCTGTATATTTCTTGCACAAACATGAAACAGCTGTATAGAAAACCAGATTAAGTCATACAATAAAAGCAAGTAAGAAAAGTTGTTTGCATAGAAAACAGAAATAATAATGAACAAACGTTTGTTTGTTTGAATCAGAAAAAATAAAGCCTGGAAAAAGTAGTTGATAGTTTGAAAAGTTAGAAAATAAAAGAAAAGATTAAGAAAATGCATTAAAGGGTACATTTCACTGAATAATCATGAAGAAATAAAAAAAACATTTTGACTATGCAGAAATTGTGTCTTTGTACGGTGGAAAAAGGTACAACGTTAAAAATTGTAACAGAAAATGTCATGAACACGTAAATACATTAATAAACAATCGTGTTTTAAGATTATGTCTGCAGCACAAAACTTTGGAAAACGTCTTTCTGTGCGTGAAGTCTCCTCAAAGAAAATAAAAAAATCGTTACGTTGAAAAATTATGGATATAAAATAGTAAATTATGGGGGAAAATAAGGAATAAATTCGTAGCAAAATGATCAAGTTATTGAAAAAAAATCAGTCTTGGAGCTTAATGTGTCTAACAGAATCTCAAATGACGTCAACCGCCGACCCCGCGGAGGAAAAAATGCCGTTGGCTGATGTCATGGTTTTGTCTGCTATCACGGCGGCGTCACCCATCATAGTGACTCGTCCCAAAACACGTGGCATACAAAATGGTATGGTCTGAGACAAAGAGAAAATGGTGACTCATCCCAAAACACATGGCTCACAAAATGACAACGTGGTGAAACTAAAATGGCGGACAAAAGATAGCGGAACATGAATCATGAGGATCGAAATCTTTTCATACAAAGCCTTTCCTCGTCTAAATTAAAATTGGAGGGAGGACAAATATAAGAATTAAAAAAAATAGTGCAGCGTCTATAAAAATTCCTAACACCTCACGGACTTCTAAAAATATAAGTTTAATAAAAAAATTCGAGGAAACAGAAAATATTGGAAACGACAAAAAAACTTCCTCCAAAAATTTGACAAAGTCCAATAAATCTCCCGAGAAAATAATAAAGTTCCAAAAAGCACCGCTAGGGGTAGCACGTCGAGTTGACATCCCTTTTCCTCCACTCGGTCGTTGTCATCCCTCAAAAATCCATCGAAAGTTCCAAAAAGCACCGCTAGGGAGCAGTAGCATCAGCGTAAAAAATTGCAAGGAAGAAAAACTCAGAATTCACATTTCTGCTTCATATCCTCCAAAATTTGTCAAAGTCCAATGAATCTCCCGAGAAAATAAAAAAAAAAAAATAATGCAACGTCTATAAAAATTCCTAACACCTCACGGAAGTTTTCAAAATATAAGTTTAATAAAACAAATTCGAGGAAATGCTTCGATTGAAGAAACTTCCTTCAAAAATTTGTCAAACTCCAATAAATCTCCCGAGAAAAACATAAAGATCCAAGAAGCACCGCTAGGAAGCAGCACATCATCATCGACCCTACACACTAGCGCCATCTGCCACGCCCTTTCCCCTACTCGGTCGTTGCCATCCCTCAAAAACAAAGGTCCAACGTAATAATAAAGTTCCAAGAAGCACCGCTAGGGGCATCGATCCAACACACTAGCGCCGCCTGTCTCGACCCCCACACCCTCCTGTCACAAGCCACGCCCCCTGCTCCTTCTACCGTAAGCCACACCCCACCCTTCTGCGCCATGCCACGCCCCCCCCTGCTTCTCCTAGAAGGATGCATCCTTGGTCCAGAACCCGCCATTTCTATCTACATATATATATATATATATCTTGGATTTTCATTGGATGCCGAGGCTTAACAATTTTGACACTCCAGAACGAGGCTAGGAAGCCACCCCGTTTATACTCAGCTCTCCTTTGTCCTGGCGCCTTTCCCTAAATTCTCGGAAGCCCTGTTCATGCTCCGAGATCAAACAACCACCTGATCACGTCTTAAACTTGTACAGTAAACCATGAATGAATACACCAGCGCACCTCGACACTGCAATGCAGGCTGGTGTGGAGAACAGTGATAGTGATACACAAGCTCTAGCTTCAAGAAACATCGGAAAGAATAGTGAGACATTATTTCGAGTTGAACGGTGTTCCACGTGCTTACTTTGGTAAATGAAAAAAAGAATTGACAATTTTGAATTAAATATAGAAAATGTCTATATATACAAAGACGTCGGGGAGATATAATTTTACTTGTCCCTACACATTCTGTTTTGTATTATTTATTTCTGCAAGATACCTTGGTGTTACATATCAATTGAAAGGCCTTATCAAAAGTTTTGAAATGCCACCAGAGGTAATTTTCTAAGCCAATCTGGGACAAGATTCTGTTATTTTTTGAGCAATCAAAATTGCAAGCATGAATAAATAAAAATCTAGTTGTTTTTTTTTTGTTCTTCTTTGTTTTTGAGAATTTTTTCAACGCACTTTTTCTTGAGCTACGAGGTGAGATGCACTAAAATATGACAAATTTTCGTTTCACATACAGCATACCAGTTTACTAACTTTTATAAAAGATATACAGATACCGGGGTAAATTTTCCTATTGCATCACGTTTTGTATTTTCGGTTGTTTTGTGACTGAAGATAGTCTACAGTATATATTTTACATTGTGATTAGGGTTTTTTAAAAAGTCTTCGCAAAAGTTTTACTCAAAAAAGGAATATATATATATATATATATATATATATATATATGGGATGTAAGGTCAGGTGATGCGTAACATCACAGCCTCTCCTTGACAAATGTCAACCCCGCCTTCTCGTGGTGCATCCTGTTCCCACTAAAGGGCTCTGACGACCGCCCATAGCGGTATAACTATACCATCGGGATCAGAGGAAATGCTATCCCACACTCACCAACCCGCTTGGCCAGCGTGGTGAGTTATGGCCAAACCCTCCAAAATGATTCCACAACTTAAATCTTGGCCCTCAGTCTCCGGCAGCTGGAATGTACCTGGCCAAGGCAGCGGCCAGTGCGACATGAAGGCAGAGGGTGCTAAGAATCCCCGGAGGACCGGACTAGGCTGCAATCTGATGCTGACCTTGGCTACTTACAATGGACGCTCCCTATCTTCTGATTCAAGGCTTCTTGAATTGGAAGAGGAACTACAAAGGATCAAGTGGGACATCGTGGGGCTAAGTGAGGTAAGGAGAAAAGGAGAAGATCTCATCGAACTGAAAAGTGGACATCTCTTCTACTATCGTGGGACAGATACTGGCAGAACTAGTGGTGTTGGATTTATAATAAACAAGAAACTGAAGGATAAAGTTGTAGAAGTTGAAAGTTCCTCTGACAGAGCTGCACGACTTGTTATCCAACTCTCGAAAAGATACCAGGCTCAGATTATTCAAACTTATGCACCCACCACAAGTCATTCTGAAGAAGAAATTGAAGAATTTTATGAGGAAATTTGTCATCTAAATAATAAAGGTGTAAGCAGCACTTGAAAATAATTATGGGAGATTTCAATGCAAAAATAGGGCAACGGCAACAGAATGAAACTTCGGTAGGTAAATTCGGTCATGGCAACAGAAACCAGCGTGGAAATACTCTCGTTGAGTTTGCAGAGGCAGAAGGGTTTTTCATCTTGAACTCCTTCTTCAAGAAAAAGCCACACAGGAAATGGACATGGAGACATCCAAATGGGACGACAAGTGAAATTGATTTTATTATGTGTAACAAAAATTCGTCATAGAAGACTGCAGTGTGCTAAACAAGTTCAACACAGGTAGTGACCATAGATTGGTGAGATGTAAGATGCACCTCAACACTAAACTTGAACGTGGCAAGCTCATAGGACAAACAAAATCTATTGACATAACCAACCTTAAAAACACCATAATACCTTCAAGTTAGAACTGAAGAACAGGTTCTCTGCTTTAGAAGGCCTAACATCGGAAGAAGTGGACATCTCTGAAGTTAACAGAAAAGTAACCAAAGCTCTTATGGAAACAGCAACAAAATTAGCTGGGTCTAAGAACAAGTTGCATGTGAACAAATTATCAGGAAAACCAAAATGTTGATGCAAAAAAGAAGAGAGATGAGGACAACTAAAGAAGATGTGACTTCCAAAGTGGAATATATAGAGCTATGCAAGACAGTAAGAAAAAGTATCACTGAAGACGTAAGGAAATTCAACTGTGAACTAGTGAGGAAAGCAATTGAAAACAACCAAAGCCTAAAGATAGCAAAGGGACATCTCAGTAAGGGAAGAAAACAGATTATGGCACTGAGAAAAGAAGATGGTTCTGTAACAAGAAATAGAGGCGAAATTTTGACAAGAGTGAAAGATTTCTACTCCAAATTATATGAAAGGGATGATATATGCACTCCAGACATCATGAAAGATACCAGTACCAGAGTTCCTCCAGTCCTTCCAGCAGAAGTTGCACATGCAATCAAGAACATGAAGCGAGGAAAAGCTCCAGGAGAAGATGGAATTACTGTAGACATCATACAAGAAGCAAGTGGAGAAATCGAAACAGTGCTCGCCCAAATTTTCACTCGATGCCTTAATGAAGGAAAGATTCCTGAGGATTGGAACACCGCTACAATGATCCTGCTACATAAGAAAGGTGACATTGAGGATCTCGAAAACTACAGACCTATCAGCCTCCTATCAGTAGTTTATAAAATCTTCACTAAAGTTCTTTCACACCGCTTGAAGGTGACACTGACATGGCTCAACCGAGAGAACAAGCTGGATTCAGGAGTGGCTACAGCACAATAGATCATATCCACGTGCTGAGAGAACTAATTGAAAGAGCGAGGGAATATGAACTTCCATTGTGCATGGCTTTTATCGATTATGAAAAGCCTTTGATTCGGTGAAACCATCAGCAGTTACAATGGCTCTGAAAACCTGCGGTATTGAAGATGCATACATTAATATTATTAATAACATCTATGAAAATGCAAGTGCAAAGATTAGGCTGTTTGAAAATACAACACACGTAAAAATTGGAAAGGGAGTGAGACAAGGTGACACCATATCTCCGAAGCTCTTTAATGCCACATTGGAGGGTGTTTTCTCCGAAGCTCTTTAATGCCACATTGGAGGGTGTTTTTCAGTCGCTGAGCTGGGAAAACAAGGGGATAAAGATTAATGGAGATTATCTAACCCACCTTCGTTTTGCTGATGACGTAGTCATTTTTGCAACTACCCCATCAGAGCTGCAGAGTATGATCCAGGAACTTGCTGACAAGAGTAAAGAAGTGGGATTAAAAATGAACTTTCAGAAGACAAAAGTGATGTTCAATGCTTTTACAAGAAATGAAGATTTATCGATTGATGGAGAAAAGCTGGAGATAACAGACACGTACGTTTATCTTGGACAGCAGATATCAAGTGAGGGTCACATTGATGAAGAAATTAATCGGCGTACAAAACTTGCCTGGAGAGCTTTTGGAAGAAACAGCATAATTTTCAAGAGCAATATGCCATTATGTCTTAAAAGAAAAGTGTTTGATCAATGCATCCTTCCAGTGCTTACGTATGGTGCAGAGACGTGGACCTTAACTAAAAGAGACATACAAAGGCTGAAGACAACTCAAAGAAGCATGGAGAGGTGCATGCTTGGTGTAACCAGGAGAGATAAGAAGAGGAACTCGTGGATCCGAAAATGACAAGAGTGGAAGACATCATGATCAGAGTTAAATCCCTGAAATGGCAATGGGCTGGACATACTGCCAGAAGGACAGATCATCGATGGACAGCTGAAATTTTAGATTGGATTCCAAGGGACAGGAAAAGACCCAGAAGAAGACCACATGGGAGATGGGTGGATGAAATTCGAAAGTATGCAGGGGTGACATGGAGGAGACTGGCACAAGACAGACCGTTGTGGAGGAAACTTGGGGAGACCTTCGTCCAGCAGTGGATTGATAATGGTTGACAATGATGATGATGATGATATATATATAGTATATGATCCGTGGATAACGTAGAATAAATATAACTCCATCCTGCAAAATAGTTCTATGGCGTCCACGTAAAAAGAACTGATAAAAATCGAACTTTAGAAACCCTTCCAGGAAAAAAAGAAAAAAATATTTTTTTTTTACAGAAGGTACCTATCTTTATGACTTTAATCTTTACCAATTGATGATCCATGAAGGGAGAAGCTGGATGGATATAGAGGTTTCTGGTTAACTCCGGGCAAAGAGAACTGGTCACCGGAGAACTGCCACCGGTGAACTGGTCACATTGCGATTTCAGTGACATAAAATTGTTCTGAATAAACAAATATCGTGTGGCTATATTTCCCACAACTTGAGCAAATATTGTTCACAAAGCTTTTTTTTTTTAATGTTTTATTTTCAATAAGGAATTTAGACATGTCCATCATTTTTGGGCCAAAGACAAAGCGGAGAATTGACCGCCGGAAGACTGGCCACAAAAATTTTAAGGGTCCGTACAAAATTGTGTTGTGGACTACTTAGTGGCCACGTCTCCAGAGGTTGGTTACCTGAGTCACATTGAGTTTCGGTAATTTCGTATTTTCTGAATTGCGATATTTAATGTAATTCTTTGAAAAAAATGTTTGTAATCTACAACTTAACAAAATAATTTCAGGATTTATAAAGTACAGCTCAACAAATTCTCTGCGGGCATGTGCAAACGCAAGGAACCTGTGTGTGCGTGGGGGGGGGGGGGGGTCTTAATACCAAAAATATAAATTATAAAGAATTTTTGGTCCAATCCACAAATTTTCTGCATTTACAAACTACTCAACGCGAGCGGGCTTAATACCAAAAATATAAAGAATTTCTGGTTCGATCCGGAGATTTTCTACGTTTACAGACAACTGATAAAATTATCTGCGGTTATGTGCTAACGCAAGAAACCTGTCGGGAGGAGGGGAGGGGGTCTTAATGCCGAAAATATAAAATATGAAGCATTTATAGCCCAACCGGGAGCATATTTTTAGCGTTTACAAATTACAATTCAACAAATTCACGGATGGCACGTGCAAACGCAGGAAACCTGTCGGGGGAGGTTATCTTCCACCCACGGACAGGTTTCCTGCGGTAGCAGATGCCCGCAGAAATTTTGTAGATTTGTACTTTGTAAACGTTAAAAACCTCCGGTTCAGAAATTCTTTATATTTCATATGTTTGGTAATAAGCCCCCGTCCCTCCGACAGGTTTCTTGAGTTAGCACATGCCCACAGAGAATTTGTTGAGTTGAAATTTGTGAACGCCGAAGATTTCCGGATCGAACCAGATTTTTTATATTTTTGGTATTAAGCCCCCACCCCTATCCGGACAAGTTTCCTGCGTTTGCACATGCCCTCGGAGAATTTTTTGAGCAGTAGTTTATAAACCCTGACATTCTTTTATTGAATTGTAGATTACCAAAAATTTTTATGAAGAATTACATGAAAAATCGCCATTAAGAAAATACGAAAACTATGTGATTCAGATAACAAACCTCTGTGGACGTGGTCACGAAGCTGTCAAAAACGCAATTTTTATACCGTCCCTGGTGATTTTTGTGGCCAGTTCTCCGGGTGGCTTGTTCTCGGATGGACATTTCTCCGGTGGCCACGTCTCTGGCGGCCAGTTCTCCTACAATCGGTTATCTCTGCTTCCATCCAAGATGTTCCTACCTAAAAAAAAACCCCTGAAAAATACATCACAAAGAAATGTAATGGAGAGTGAAGGCATGTGCAGCTCATACATAAACTTTTATTAGCTTGATCATAACGCTTCCAGCTAAACATTTCTTGCTAGATAACTTCTCTGTCATTATACATGCTCTCCACCCTCTTTCATCTAACGATCCTTTCACCTTCCCTAGAGGGGAGAAACAAGATGGGGAAATATGAACGTGTAGAAAGGTTCCTACGTATAGTACCAGAAGCGCAAGAACCTTTGTGCAAACCCTGTTTAGAAGCTCACACATTTGAGACATCCGAATTTCAGATGGCCGTGCACTACAGAAATTGCTCAGCAACGGCTAAGCTGGTTTTGAAATTCGCGTAGCGTCTCAAACCCACGGGCCTTTATTGCACTTACACACATTATGATTTTTGTTCTTTGAAAAAAATATAAAAAAATCTAACATTCAACATATTTTACTTAGAAACACCCAGCCCATTCCAGAAATTACTGCCATACCCTTTGTCTTTCCCTTCATTTTGCTGAGAGATCTCAAGGCAATGACAGATCCCTGATAATGCATCAAGTATAAAGCAGTTCTTGTTTCATACTGTTTACATTTTTACATTCAAGGAATGCATTATTCCCCTTGAGATCTTAAGAACTGCAGAAAAACATATAAACTTTTTGATATGGAGCAAAAAAAAAAAAAAAAAGAGGAAAAAAAACTGTTCTGTTAAAAAATCCCTAGCAAAACCGTCCACTCCAAAAGCTCCGTTACAGTACTGTATCTAACTGTGATTGAAGCAGGCACAAATCTAAAGCAATTGCACGAAGAATCTCATTTTCTATTGCAGATGAATAATTTTAAGTTTCAAGTTTGCCGATTATTTGCTCCTCTTTGTGTGTGTGTGTGTGTGTGTGAGAGAGAGAGAGAGAGAGAGAGCGACCTTGTTTTCACGTACGATCACATTTTAGCATGTGAATTTTTAGAGGAAAATCCGATCGCCTTCACGAAAGAAATGAAAATTGTTAAAAAATATTGGGGTAAGAGAAACCGATTCTGGAAAGGCGAGGCCAAAAGCAGTGGGTAAGTGCACCTTTCTGTTGATAAGGCCCCAATATATCAACAATTGAGAACTGAAACAACAGAACTGAATACTTTCCTTGAGAAAAGGAAACTTAGTCCATCCACTCTTGTCTTCGTATAAGTTTGCACTTTACACTGAAGTGCGAGAAGTGCCATAATGTGCACAATCCTACCAGTACACGAAGCCAGTTACAGTGAATCCGTAAGTGCACTTTGGCTGATTTTTGCCCAAATCACTGAAAACACAGTGCCTACCCTCCCCTCATGAATATTGTAGGCATGAGGTCAGATCGGCAGGTGATACAGTCACCCCCTCATACACACACCACGGTTCCACAATCAAAGGTACATGAACCCCCGATACATGCTAGCCAAAGAAAAGAACTCTCAAAAGCCCATTTCACTCCACCCAGCGGTGACTCTCAACTCCGCCAGGCCTCACACGCATTCTGAAGCGGCACACCACACCCATCATAGCTCCAACTTTCACTCACAAACATTCAAAAAACAAATACACACACACACATTCGCACCCCCAGGAATCCACAACCTGAAAAAAGTGTCAAGCTTAGCGTACATAAAATAAAACACCATGACATTATTATTATATGAAAGAAACTGGTTTTCTACGCCAAGTAGTTGCTAGTAAATTACCCGTAATTTACGTAAAATAAGTAACGAGTAAATTACCTTGCCAGACATGTGCAGCACATGCAATAACCTTTATTAGTGTGATCATATTTAAATATCACCTTTTTTCTAACTTCACAAATTTAAATTATAGGCTATGCCTCTACAAAATTCAATTATCGTGTGTTCCTCTCGGCTATTTACGATTCTTCGAATTCTTTCTTCACGGCAAATCAACCTTTTCTTAATTCTAAGCGGGGAATCTTCGCGCAATATCGTTTCTATTTCTCTTTGGACAACAGTTTGGTCCTTTTGCAGTTCCTTTATTAACAGGAAACACGAAACGTGGGCACGCCCAATCAGAAGTTCCCATCGTCGATGCCACGCTTCAACTTTGTTCTGAATGCGTGGGATCACTCCTGAATGCACTGTTCACAGAGATGGTTAAACTTCATGCTTACACTAGCGTATAATTAATAAAAATGACAGAGAACGTCTCCATGCATATGTTTTTATCAGTACATCAAAAAATGCTAAAATTGTGCATTTTAAAAATGCAATATACATACGTACAATGCACAATTTTTAGATGTACTAATAAACACACATGCATGGACACGTTCTGCGTCATTTTTATTAATTATGCGCTAGTGTAAGCATGAAGTTTACTGTCTCCGTATAGAAAGCTTGCTAATCAGTTGCTGCATGAAGAATCATCAGTTACTGGAGAAGATATTTCTGGATCCGTCTCATCCTGGAAGCTTCGGTGGAGTAAATGCCTTGTACCGTGCTGTAAACGGAAAGATAACGAAAAAGACATCCAGGAATGGCTGAAGGGGAAGAAAACGTATTCCCTCCACATGCCGGCGAGACGACGTTTTCCTAGAAACCGACTCATCGTGTGGGGAATAAATGGCCAGTGGCAGTCCGATTTAGTCGATTTGTCCAACCTAAAGCGACATAACGAAGGATTTCGATATTTGTTGACGTGTATCGACATATTTTCCAAATATGCATGGGTGATTCCCTTAAAGCAAAGACGGGATCATCCATAATTAAAGTGTTCAAGAAAATATTTGAAGAACGCAAGCCCTTAAGCTTGCAAACAGATCGGTTCTGAATTTAAAAATCGAGAATTTCAGAAATTCTTAAAACAGGATGACGTCCATTTCTTTACTACCAGATATGAGACAAAAGCGAGCGTAATAGAAAGGTTCAATCGAACTCTAAAAACAAAAATGTGGAAGTACTTCACAAGTCAAAACACGTATACCTATATCAATATACTACAGAAATTGGTACGTAGTTATAATGCAACATATCATCGAAGTATTAAGATGGAACCTGTAAATGTCAACTTAAATAATCAAACACTTGTGTGAAATAACTTATATGGCGATATAACGAAACTCAAACAGTGTGTAAGTTTGATATGGTGATACTGTGAGGCTATCTAAATCCAAACTGCATTTTGAAAAGGGGTATGAAACGAACTGGTCAGAAGAATTATTTAATGTTTCCCAACGCATCGCTAGATCACCACTTGTGTTATGGTGGGGGGAAAGTTTCAAGGTTAAGTGGGTAATTAATATTTAAATTTGTGCGAGTATCAAAATTATAGTATCGGTTGAATTTAGGTGAAAACTAAAATTTGGGAGATGAGTGGATGCATTTCGAAACAAAAATAAATTCAATTATCTTAAGGCCATGATAAATGAAAATCTAAATAAAATGCAACACTGATGTTTGAAAATTCCCAAAAGTTATTATTGAAGGTTAGCGTTGTTTGAATATACGATGAGTTGAGGTACCTGCAAGTGTAAAATAAGTAATTATTGTTTACATGTGTACCAAATTTGTAAACACTAAAAATTAGATGGTATACAATGTACACGTGTAATAAGTTTTGTAGGCTGTGATGATCAATTTAGTGGTTAGGACAAAAATTCATTAATTAAATAAACAAACTTCCCGGGGGTCGTATCCGGCCTTAGGCAAGCTAAGGTGGATTAGCATGTGACCCTGCGATGAACTTCAACTGTGTCAACTAATTCTTCACTGCACAAGGTTTGTGTTTTTGAAAGGCCACTTGGCATGCATTTATTTTAAAACTTAAACAAAAACAACAACAAACAAAACAACAGAGTGTTTCAAGGAGTTGGAGAATAACCAAGACAACCATGTGTTTTTGTTTTCGAACACAATCAGCTTTTAACAATTCCACTTTTGGCAACTAGGCCTTATAAAAGCAAACAAAATCAGATGACACCCACTTGATGTATTTATATAGACCATAAAAGGAAGAACACATAAATACTCTTGACTTAGGGAACATAACATAAACACTGTGGGTAAGTTTGGACAGCTGAAGTGCAATCTCTCCCTCTCTTCAGGAATTTATAGCTTATTGTATACACAATACAGATTTCATTTCATTTCGAACACACCCCTCAAACCAGTTTCCCTAACTAACATTAATTTTAAAATTACAATAACTGAGCAAAAATTTATAAATAACCAAAAGTTACTTCAGTAGACAATCCTACACTACCAGGGAAATTTGCATTAAAATTTAATATACTCAACATTCTAGCATTACTTGATGCAAAATCCCTCTCAACACTCTCCTAAACATACTGCACTAAATACTTTACTCAATTACCTCAAAAGTTATCATTACACAATAATGCTGAGAAATATGCTTAAAATTCACCCTATCATCCGGAAAAATTCAAAATACTTCACTACACAAACTTGCTGTGAGTGCACAATATCCCACCTTGTAAATAAAAGGCAAACACTAACTCTCAACACTCCTGGACACAAATTCATACTTATCTGCACTCCCACTGTTCATAACAATTTAAAATTACACCACTAATTCTGACCAGCAATTTATAAACAAATTAATCTAAAAATTTAAACTTGTACCATGTAAGCTTTTAAGTAATTTTAACGGGTAGGCAAAACATCTCAGCCAAATCACTCAATTTCACTAAAAACAAAATTCTCACTGTGAGGAAGTATTATTTAGGCTGAAGGTGAGAATGGGTCGTGAATCTATGCACAGAAATGGAAGAATAAGTATGACATATCAACCTGTATTGTTTTCTCTTACTGTTTTGGGACATCACTCTGCACTCACCTTGCTCGGAATAGCTTCCTATGGGTCTTCGGCTTACCGGGGGTGGAAGAACAATCCCCCAATTATTTCCATCTATACCCTTTCAGTCGCGAAGCATTTTTCCACATAAGGAAAGCACCCTGCAAGAACTTTCTTGCCCCAAATTATTTTTTCTCTGGTACACACACAGCTTCAAGAAAAACACTATACGAAGACTCACATTATTTCCAGAAATACTCTTATCTTTTTATTCCCTAGGCACACAGCTTCTAGAAGAATTAACACTACTTTCCAGAAAAACACACTAACATCATTATTTCCCAGAAAAATACACTATACCACTCATTTCCTAGAAAAATACATTATACCGCAGAACCATTTATTTCCAGAAAATTACACCTATCGAAGAACTATCTATTTCCAGAAATCATCACCTCCTGAAGAATTCCAACATTATACAACGGTAATATACAGGCCAACACTTTATTAACCTAGTCTGCGTGCATGCCTTTTTTAATGTCTCCCACTCATGAAAATTAATTTTCCAGGTCCACCAACTGATATTAAAAACTAGCCCACCCTACTACAAAATGGTGCAGACAATTTTACACCCATTACTTGCCAAACTCAAAAATCACCAGAACCTGCCTCCAAGACACAAATTTTAACTACATGGCCCTGTATGTGTATAGATACAAATTATATATTATCAAAACTACCAAGCACAAAAAAAGTTAAATCTCCTAAATAAAATTACTGGTTTGAGAGGTTGTTCTTCAAAATAGCTTATAACCCATGTAACACTGCATTGACACATGCAGAACTGCATTTTCCATTAATTTCCCCTTTACATATATATAAAATAAAAAATGACAGGAAGTTTCTCTACTTAAGCATGAAATACAGGACCTGATGACATCAACACCAAAATTAATAGTTACATCTCTCCAAGACCTCCAACTGTAACCCCTAACAAACTACAGTAGAGACTCATTATAGCAGAAACCAGGCCATGCCAAAAAAAAAAAAAAACTATTTCAATCAAACTTCATTGCTAAGAGAAAACTTATTATTTAAACATAATTGCTTTAGCAGACCGGATATACATATATATATATTTTCAATTTCATTTACAGTCTGAGTTTCTTTAAGGCTCACGTAGACGTGGGTAACAGACCTCGAGTCAGAAAAGACATTCTAAATTTAGGGAAAAACTTTGAGAGTTCCTGACGTCACATCTCAGCCAATTTTAATAGCCTGAAAATTTTCCTAGCCCTCGTCTGGTGCACAAGTAAAGTCAGAAAAAGGCTTACCTTGACCATCGGGAAAAACAAACAAATTCCTTATTAATATTTTTTCCCTTTTTTTTTCTCTCTCTTGGAGTCGCACTCACGCACACACGAGGGGAAACAACAAAAAACAAACATGGCTTCCAGGGAAGGTTCTTCATTGACCGGCGACATATATGGATTGGGTCCCAAAATTTTCCTCGGCTCTTCTCGCTGGGCCCAGGGCGACGATCTGCAGCTAATGCTCAAGATACAGTCCACAAAACTGTCCATAATAGCCATGGCTTTTCCGGAAATTCCAGCGTCTGGTTGAACTGGCTTGATGAGTTTTTTCTATGTCGAACAGAGCGGCGAAAGCATTCGGGTTGGCGGGAAGAAATTCTCCTGCTGAGGCCAGTTTACGGTAGTTACTAATTTTTCTATTGCAGCTCAATACTGCCGTCGTCCACTATGAGAGGGTTGAATCAGTGAGCATTTCATCTCCAGTAATCAATTCCTTGAATCTGTTCAGTCGTCTAATTAGGGTTTCAAAATCAAAAGAACGTCCCCACGCCTCGAGAACAAAGTTGCCAGCCAGGTCAAATCCCGGCGGGCGGGTGGCCCTTAACAGAGCCCCGTTCTCCTAGATGTTACATCGTGGCCAGCAACAAAAAGCAGTCAAGAGTAGAGTGACGATTTCTCAAACAAAAGCTGGGGTGCTTGAAGACCGCTGACCCCTCCCCCTGGCTAAACTCTCCCCCAGTAACCAACGACTTCGCTGGCCATTGGCTAACAGGTTCCCGCCAAAACTCTGATAATAGACCACCACATGGCTCTCCCTCCCATGCCAGCCAGGGTGACCTCTGACCTCCACGGAAGGGGAAACGCTGTAGCCTCCTCTGCATGCTGTTGTGACCTTGTTCTAAAAATAGCCTATCTCTGGCTTAAGGGAACTTTCTGCGACACGTTTTAGAGACATCTAAACTTTCCTAAAAATGCTTTTTTTTTTTTTGCACAAATTTCAATCCGTGATTACTAGCGGATAATTTTGTTTTCTAAAAGGGTTGATGGTAACTTCTTGCTCGCCTTTTCTTTCTAACTTACCAAAGTAAAAAGTAAATTAAGCCAAAGGAAAAAAGAAGTTTAATTCTTATTATCCCCACTTTTTTTTTAAGAAATTTTGCTTGTCAGGTCAGGGCTGAGAAATAAACGAACATGGCCATTATTCCCTTACTTCACCGCCTCCTCAAAACCAAATTTTGAACCGTGGACTGTAGAGGATTATCATTCTATGTATTTTATTTATTTATTTATTTTTCGTAAATCTCAGCGAGGTGATCAGTTTCCCCAAGATTTACGAACATGAAAATTCTCGATAGGACACTTGTATGTAAAGTAAAAGATTTACTGGGTGAATAAATTGATGGTACGTTCTATGCAGAAGAGCTTCAGAAAGTGAAACTCTCCTATACTTTTGCTATTGAAAACGTTTTGAAGAAACGTAAGCGGAGAGGCAAATATGAATATTCTGTAAAGTACAAAGGCTATCCTGATAAATTCAATACCTGGATACCCGCTGAGGGCTTAACATCGGTATAAAAGAAAAATTGCAAAGTTGTCAATCTCTGTAAAATAAAAACATAAAAAAAATTTTAGGTGTATTTAGTGGATTTTTAATTAAATAAATGGTTTTAAACTACAATTCAGTTTTGTGCGTAATAGTTCCAGAAAAGAAGACATCACACATTAAGTAAAATATGATTTATTTTGATTTTAAATATTTACATAAGGGATGTTATATATATATATTTAATATCCGTATGGATATGTCACAAAATCATCCTTTATAATACGTTTATGGTATACAAGTTTATACTTTGTTTTCTTCGTGAGCTGTATAAATTTTACGCTTTTTGCCGTCTCGCACAATTTTTGTGTTCTTCAAAACCACAGAGCTTTCTTCTGCCTCATAATGAAACTCATATAGCGTATGAAATCCGTTTATTTTCGTGGTGTAGTCAGCACAAATATTCGCTAAGCTTTCGCACTCCACTGGGAGGCTTTTTCAAGGCAATAGTAGACACTCAATTTTGTATTCGCTAAGCTTTCGCACTCCACGGGGAGGTTTTTCAAGGCAATAGTAGACACATAATTTTGTGTGTCTACTATTGCCTTGAAAAAGCCTTCCAGTGGAGTGCGAAAGCTTAGCGAATATTTGTGCTGACTACACCACGAAAATAAACGGATTTCATACGCTATATGCGTCTTATTATTATTCAACTCTGGTGTATTTAAAATAAAGGTTTCTTCTGTCTCACTTTCAGATTTTGCAGTCATCTGGTTTACAAATTTTCCTATTGTGTCAAAATTCAGAAGCAAAGATGCTTTGCAGTTAAAGGTGAATCCTCTAATCTTACAACCGGTTTGCCTTCCAATAGTACTATAGGCGTAATTCTTTGGAATTCCTGAAACGTTAAAAAATTCCATTAGCATATATTCAAATATTTAGAGTATACTATCAGATAAATATACGTTTTTGAAATCAAAAAGGATTACGTACCCGACACAAACGTAGAGATGACCCTTTTAGCTCGTCAGCGAATTCCCCAAGATAAGCTACAGTAGGGGGATCATTCGTCCGTCTGAAGCGTGTATGATAGAGTCCGTGTCATAATACAACACGGACTCACCCAGCTTTTTCAGCAAAGAATAACATTTTAGTCGGGCATGCGCAGTCGTAAACGATGCCAGGAAGATGTTCGTCTGATCGGTCTGGGGTACAAATGATGTCTTGTAACACCACTGCAGGGCTGCTACGCTTTTTTTTTATTATTGGAGGTTTAACGACCACCGTGAGCAACTGCTACGCTTTCCGAGGGCATGTAGAGATCCTTCACCTGGAAAAATTTAAATAAAAAAGATAAGATTTTGGGATTTGAAGAAAGATTTAATTTTTCTGATTACTATGTTCGCAATCAGAAAAAAAAACAGTACAAAAAATTGCTAAAAACGTGTTACACACCTCAATGGTTTCATCTGGTAATATGTTGTTAAAATCCTTGATATCGATTACGAAGGAGAGTTGGGTCTTGTTCTCTTGCATACCCATCGCCCCCAGAAACTGTTCAGACATAGCTTAGCTACTTGACGTTTCCCAGGGTTGACCGAAATGTTACTTGGCTCCAATAGAATACCCTCGTGGGCTTCGTAGTTAGAGAAAACATTTTTCCTACTATCATCTGACGTACAATGAGAAGGCCATCCTGAAGCTTCTTGCTTTAGTTTTAAAAAGGTGTTAATGTAGGACCTGAACAAGTTGGAGGGACTTCTCAGGGAAGTGATACACTTCTAAAATGGCTATAATTTTGTGGCCAACATCCACTGCTTTCTTCACTTCCTCTGTCACCTATGTACCAACCAGGGACCTTTCATCATCATTGTGAACACATGTCTCACTCAGTCGCTGATCCACACATAAGGCACACAAAGGAAATGTGAGCTTGTTTTGTGAACGGTATGGCAACACTGGGTGGTAAAGTCCACGGGGAGACAGAATTTTGCACTTGATCAGTCCAAAATATGAATGTAGATCCGAAAAAGTTGTCATTTATTATTTCAGGATGTCCCACGGAGTATTCGTAGTGTTTTTTGACCCACGGATAAAGACTCGTAAAGTCAATGGACGTCATCCTGTTTTAAGAATTTCTTGTGTTTAAACGGGAGACAATAGAATGATCCCTTAGAAATTGCTGCAGAGCCATTCTGTTTTGCTTCATTGCCTCAAACTCATGCTCCCAGATTTCGACATATTGGTAGCCAGCATCCAGAAATTTCTTCTTTCTTTATTCCGCCTCTTTGTAGAGGGCCCACATAGGCCTGTCACACAAAGGGTTTGTAGTTTCTGGATCGTAACATTTCCTACATCAATGAAAAAAACAACTTTGGAATTCATATATGGTATTCTTGTCAGAACAGAATTCATCAACATAGCACCCCAGGACTCGCCGCTCCCCTTCTCCCGTGAGCGCATGCTCGATCGACACATTCTCTCTAGAACATATAGAACGTTAAGAAAAATATTACGAATTTTTTTTAACCAAAAAAAATGCCAATAATTTGTTGCATCAAAAAACTAAGAAAACGTTTAAAAAGAAATCGGATTTAAAAGTATGTTACACACATCAAAATAATATCAATACAAAATAATTTCAAGTATAAATCGTCCCCCTTGAACATTCCAGAAGGTAATACTATCTGTACGTCTGGAGTAACCGTCTTCCGACCTTCAAATACTGAAATTGCTGATAAGGATTCCTTTGTAACAGCTGGTACAGCCGTTACAAAGGAATCCTAAAGGTCATAGGTTCGAAACTGGTCGTTGAGAGTTTTTTCGCTGCCTCTGAAAAAAATTTCCTCGTGACGTAACACCGTCCAAATTCATTTAAACAGCACTGGAAAGTAAATACGGCAGGAAAACGTTGGCGGGAACAAATTAAAACACGACGGGAAAAAAACATGACGGAGAAAAAAATGGCGGACACCCAGGACCCCGCCCCTACTGGCAGAGTGTTGCCATCAGAAAAAGTTTAGGGCTACAGTTGCATCCCTACTACTTCTGTGAATAAAATATGTGCATCTCTCGCTATATGTGCAATCACTTTGCGAGTGTTATCTTATACTAGGTACCCATCAGTATATCTATATTGATGTGCATGCATGCACTATTCCTTAATAATCTTACTATTGGCAATTACGACGCTAGCGGTTGCAATTGTTCTTTTGTTTGTCCTCCTCCCTCTAGCTTCCAGTTGGGAATGTGAAATTGAGGAAAACAGCTGACAAGTATTAAAAGCGTCAGACGGCCAACTAGCTGCTTTAATAAATTAGATTTTGTAAGTTCTCCTGGTTCCGCGTCATTCTTTGTGTAAGTGAATTGTCATCTAGTGCAAACGTTACAGTATAAGGGAGCAATGGCGCCCCAAACCATTACGCTTGGCGTTGGGACCGTTCACCACGACACATGTTCGAACACGTATGCGACCATCATGTGCATCGAGTTGAATCGTGACTTGTCAGAAAACACAACCTGTTGCCAATCAGTAGGCCAATGTCTGTGTTCGAGGCATCAATGGTTGAGGGTCAAAGGAATGGGCTGCTAGCGACTGGCCTGTAAGAGTGCTTCACCGCTGCGCTAACACCGTGGAGGTCACTGTGCAAAAAACTAAGGAAAGCGTTTAAAAGTCACTGCCATGAGGTAGAGGTGTCCGTCATCCCGTGTAATGGTGCGATTTTTCTTCCCGGGTTTCTGGGCGTCCGAGCCTCATCTGTCCAGTGACGTCACGTTCGTATTCCTGTACTGACATTTTGTTCCGTACGAGTGGCAATTTCGCAGTAGGAAAATCCACCTTCTTTCATCGCAACTATTCTTCCTTGCTCAAAGTCCGTCAGGAGTTCATAATGCGACCTTCTTTGACGACGGGCATAGTGAGACAAGAGAAACACCCTTTCGACTCAATAAGAGGGCGCTGCTCCGAAACCGCATGCGCATTTTCACTGAAATTTGAATCATTTACATGTCCCAACCTGTTGTGCATATCCTGTAACTTTCAAGCTAATACCAGCAGTCCTTCATCGTGTTGCAATTTGCACAAACAGTTCTGTATTAGGTGCTCATAGCAAAAGACGGGCTGAATTATTATTTTAGAGAAATAGCCAGGTCAGACTGGGTTAGTTCACGTCGCTGTCTACACGGGTACTTATGCTCCAAAAAACATTTTTAAGTAGCCTTCGCTTTCTCCCGAACATGGAATTTTATTACTACCATATTCATTTCCTTAATGCAAGTCCAACATTTATGACATTCCTCTTATTCCACCCCTCTTATTTTATTTATTTGTGTTTTATTTTCCTCGCTTGTCCCCTGCATTCTTTATCTTTTTATGGTTAAGTAAAACTCGAATTTTTATATGTTGAGAGAAAACAATGCAATATATTTTGAGTTTTATCTGCCATTTCTTTCCTCATTGAGTTTACACGGTGTTGTTAGAAAGATCTTATTGAATTTTAAGCCGTGTCATGACTGGAAAAGAATAATTAACAGCGTACCGTTCAAGTTTGTATCCACGTTCCAATTGAGCAATTTATTTCACCATTCCACAGTGGTATATATTTATTGCTTTGTTTTGTATTAATCAAACTACCGGTGAACTTTGTTTCATACGCACCATAAACTTCAAACCATTTAGTTTGGGAGGATTTTCTTTCTTTTTTGCATTCATTTTTTATTTTATTATTGTTTTCTTTTATTTTTTATTTTATTATTGTTTTCTTTTATTTTTTATTTTATTATTGTTTTCTTTTATTTTTTATTTTATTATTGTTTTCTTTTATTTTTTATTTTATTAATGTTTTCTTTTATTTTTTATCATCACGATTCTTTCCCCTCTCGGCAGTTGAACTGACCGATGCATGAAATGCGCGGTTTCCATTGTTTCGATGGCCATGAACCGTTCCCTAATTTCTTCTTCTGTGGCGTGTGATCGTGACCAAAGACAATCATCGTGATCGCCGGGGCATAGAACACAATGTATTTGATACAAGAAGACCGTACATCGTTCTGGCAAGCTCATTCAAACAGACGCATTAAATAAAAAAAAAAAAAACTTCCATCCTGGAACTGGCAAACGGAAGATAATGTTAAAATCTCTAGCTGATTTTGTGCGCTTCAGTCAGCTTGAAGAATAATCAAACGTCGTTTGTACAAGCACTCCTACACAGGAATATCTCTTCTGAGTGTACCGAAGTTTCTTTGCTAAGCTGTTTTCTAAACCAAAGAGAAACAATCGATTTTGTGAATCAACGCAATTCATAGGAGGTTGAAAATTTTCCCAGACTGCGCAACGGTTATTCACGCAGCAGAAGTGAAATAATAGCTAAAGCACGAATCTGAATTTTTAAACTCTTAGATGAAACTTTTAGCAGTGAGCGAGACAATTATTGATTGAAACATGCTTTCTTGTCGGACAACAAACATTTCGGGAAGCGATGGTAAATGTAGTACATTCAGCATAAAAAAAATCTTCAGAAGAGCAATTTTTATGTGAACAGAAGTGCACCATTTTAGAAACTTTTTAAAATGTGTGGTATCTTTCTGAGCTGCATTTCTGTATCTTCTTCATTAGAAATACTCAACAGACAGGGATATGGACTGACAGAATGGCATGCACAATTTTTTTTATAATGCTTCATAAAGAATGGTTTATTACATTATAAAAAATTACCTCTCTGACATTCCCGTAACCAGAGTGAGGCTGTTGGGGTTCGACGCACCCTGGAGCACCCATGAGCCCCCTAATAGATGTTTTTAATCCATGATGTAGTTCTAAAAAAAATAGTACCTTAGCGGTGAAGAAATATTAAAACATCCCTGAAAGAAGTCCCTCAAGTTTTTCGAAGGCCATTTGAATTTGATTTAGTGTTTTTACTATTTTGTAACTTTTTATTATTAATAATTTTGGTTGCTTTTATTTACATGATTTCATTTGAACAATCATAAATAATAAAAACGTTATGAGAGATTTTTCACTTCTGCTTGGAATTTTTCAGCTGAAATCTGATGTCTGTATCTATGTGTCATATAAAGAACTTCGGTGGGCGTCAATTTTGGTTTTTCATAGTCCAGAATTGTTACCAGATTTGATTTTTTCAACATTACGATTTTTGAAAGATATGATGCACTTGTCACTTTAGTGTACAAGTAGGTATTACAACAAATTATTAATACTATTTATGTCAAAATTTGGAATTACCTACTTAAAACAATTCTATTACGTAGAATGTTTTATACCAAAAATAGGCGCTTCTCTGCTGATAATGACATTAACATGAGCATGCCATGTACTGGGACGGGTTCGGACTTTCAAGAACAGACCACGGGAAAAGTGGCCACAGCAAAATTAGTCTCACGGAAAACTGGAAACATTGCAATTTGAGAGGCATAAATATGGACTTAAGTAACGAATTGATAGGAACAATTTCCCAATAACGTTTTTGGCCGCCCTTGGCCTTCAAAACAGCTTTGATTCTATGCGACACAGAGATTCAGGGAGGTGCTCATACCATTCTAAAGATATGTTCAGCCAAGCGGATGTGATGGCGGTCTTCAGTTGTCGGATGTTCACTGGGGAGGATCTCTGTTACGAATGGCTCTCTCAATCTCATCCCACAAATGCTCGATTAGGTTAAGCTCTGGGGACTGTGGAGGTCATTTTAGCATTTTCAAGTCACTACCATGCGTCCGAAGCCACTGTCTGACGATTCAAATCCTGTAATGTGAAGGATTATCCTGCTGGAAGTAGCCCTTCTCAACAGGAAACACTGTGCACATGTAAGGGTGCTTCTCGTCCGTAGTGGTGTTAAGATACCTCATGGCAGGGACGCGCCGGGCGGGGATTCAACGGGCGCCAGATTGCGAGGGCGGCTGGTCGCCTCAATCAAATTTTTCGGTTGATAAATTAATGTCAGTGACGTAGGAAAAGTTAAGAAAGCGTTTTACTATGAGAAATCGTAATGTTATGTGGCACGCATATTTTTTTAGTGAAAATAATTCATTATGTAATTCAATAGAAAACGTCTTGAAACCAGAGAATAATTTTTATTGTTTTGTTCAGTAACGGATACCGCGGGCAAAGGATTAAAAATTCGATCGTTTTCTAAATTTCTTTTTAAATCTTCAAGATTTCAGCATTCATATGTGTGGAGCCATTATAAGGAAACGCACAATGGACTTCAAAAAACATAATTTTCCGGCTTAAAACACTTATACATTTCACGCGCTTTGAGCAGCTCATACTTTGAATCTAGTCGTAAATAACGACGAAAACATTTCCCTACAGATTGTGAACAGTTTCAGCATTATTCAAGAAATACATATATGCTTTCTCTCCTGAATTACCTTACCGCTGGCAAATTTTAAAGAAAGATCTTCCAGTGTTGACCGTAAAACCGTGCTCTGAAACAAAGTGTGAAAACAGGATCAATGCAATAAGGGTAACGAAGAGTGGGATACGATTTCGATGTAATCCACGATAATATTATATTAGATTTTTTGGCTAGAATAGTTAAAGAGACGCCCGTCGTGTTCCATGTTATATACTATATAAAATCTCCATTCTCCTGGCAATATGTCCAGCCCATTGCCATTTCAGAGATTTCACTCTGATCATGATTTTTCCATTCTTGTCATTCTCCTTATTCATGAGTTCCTCTTCTTATCTTTCTTGTTTATATATATGTGTGCCCTCCTCCCTCCTCCATCGGGAAGCTTTGATATGTTTATCATCGTACATCACGAAACTCTTTTGTTTACCAGTAAAGCGGACTTTTGTGTAAATTGACAGAAAGAGAGAGAGAGAGAGAGATGAAGCTGATTTCTTGGATTATTCGTAGCGTCATCTGAACAAGAGTTTTACAGATTTTTTTTCCCTTCAGTTTTATATGAGATAATTGTGTTTTATGAAAACTCTTAATTTACGGGAAATACAAAATAATGTTGTTGAGATATTTATTTCATGTAAAAATGAATAAAAATTGAAAAATACTCTCGTACAAGGGGGCAGCAAATCTGAGCTTTCACCCCGCCGGCAAATGCCCTTGGCGCGACCCTGCCTCAAGGCATCCAAATGCTATTCCGGTTCACTGTAAACCATCACACAGGAAAACTGCCACACAGGAAAATTGCCACACAAGAAAACTGCCACACCGGAAGAGTGCCACATAGAAAAACTGCCACACCGGAAGAGTGCCTCACAGGAAAACTGCCACACGCTTTTTATTAAGGGGCAAGGTACAAATTGCTATTCCTCCGAGAAACACTTTGAATGTGTGGCAGTTTTCCAAGTTTCCGAATTATGTGTGGCAGTTTCCCAAGATGCCTAACGATGGGAAGGAGCTCTTTTGTTTGTCTGAATTTTCATGTCGGTTCATACTTAGGGAAACTGGCCATAGAAGTTCGAGGGGGTGAGGTGGGGGGATATAAAGATCGCCGTTTCTTGGCCTATATTGGGAATTGAATTGGGAACTAAAAACAAATTTCGAGAAAACGTTCTATGTAAGCCTAGCGAAAATTGTTGTTTTCAGGAAAGGGCAATAAGGTGGGATTTTTTAATAACGCTGCATTTTTACTCAGCCACTAAATATTTACATAACATGTCAAATTTGTAATATTTTTCTCTTACTTAATTAATTCACAGGCCCAACACCTAGGCCTTTTCAACAGCTTTTAATCCGCCGACTTCATATTCATAACGCTTTCGTATCAAATCAAGTCAATAGCTTTGCGCTTTTACTTAGGCACTAAATATTAAAGTCATAGGCCACAGGCATAGGCCTTTATAACAGTTTTTATTCTACCAGTGTCATATTCACAACGTTTACACATCAAATCAAGTTAATAATATTGCACTTTTATTTAGGCACGAAATATTTATTTACAGGCTCCAGGCCTAGGCTTAGGCCCTTTTATCAGTTTTTATTCTACCAATGCCATATTCACACCGTTTACACAGAAAATCAAGTTAATAATATTGCACGTTTATTTAGGCACGAAATATTAATTTATAGGCCCTAGGCCTAGGCCTTTTTAATAGTATTTACTTTATCACTGCCATATTCACAACGTTTACACAACAAATAAATGTAATAAATTGCGCTTTTACTTTTATTGAGGAAATATTAATTAATAGGCCCTAGGCCTAGGCTTTTGACAGTTTTTATTCTACCAGTGTCATATTCACAACGTTTACACATCAAATTAAGTTAATAATATTGCGCTTTTATTTAGGCACGAAATATTTATTCACAGGCCCTAGGCCTAGGCTTAGGCGCTTTTACCCGTTTTTATTCTACTAATGTCTCATTCACAACGTTTACACAGCGAATCATGTTAATAATATTGGGCGTTTACTTAGGCTCGAAATATTAATTCATAGGTTCTAGGCCTAGACCTTTTTAATAGTTTTTACTCTATCAATGCCATATTCACAACGTTTACACAACAAATAAATGTAATAATATTGCGCTTTTACTTAGGGATGAAATATTAATCCATAAGTCCTAGGCCTATTCCTTTTTGACAGTTTTTAATCCGTCGACTTCATGTTCATAACGTTTACGTATAACTCAAGTTAATAGCATGGCGCTTTTACTTAGGCACTACAAATATTCATTCATAAGCCCTAGAGCTGGGCCTTTTAAACAGCTTTTATTCTACCAATGTCATATTCTTCGCAATGTTTACATATCAAGTCAAGTTAATAATACTTGCATAACTAGGAAGGATAAGAAGAGGAACTCTTGGTCAGGAAAATAACTAAATTTGAAGGCATGATGATCAAAATAAAATCCCTGAAATGGCAATAGGCCGGACATACTGCTGGAAAAAAGGACCACCGATGGATTACTGGTGTATTAGTCTGGGTACCAAGGAACATAAAAGGACACAGAAGAAGACCACGTGGGAGATGGGTGGATGAAATTCGAAAGCATGCCGGAATGACAGGGAGGAGACTAGCTCAGACAGACACTTGTGAAAGAAGCTTTGGAAGCCCATCCATCCAGCAGTGGACTGATAGATTTAAAATTTTAGATTTATGTTAATTTAAATTTTAATAGTTTTATCTGTAGCACTTCACATGAGATATAACATTCTGTTTTACAAAACACAATAAGATTCATGATCTGACAAGAAAAAGTGCATATCCTTCCCAAAAAAACTGAACACTTTATCTTAAAAATTCCCTAACGTTTTCCATTTTATCAAAGAAAATTTCTTAAAACCAAAATATTTTCGTGTTCTTTTTTTTTCATACCTGTTAGCACAAATGAGTTGAAATACAGATTTTTAATAAAAACCGCAAAATAATTAGTGCATTATAAGACTTCTTTCAAATGTGTTTCTTCATATTATGTATCTTTCCTTCCTACTTGATTTGAAAATACAAAAAATAGAATTTGTTTATCTTTGAAAGAAAGGAGAATCTTCTAATCGTTTTATTTGTGGAATGACAAAGCGACAGCTGATGTCTGGTTTATGTGAATCGGGTGGGGGTTCATAGACGCCATTGTTTGTTGCCGCGAGGGTTTGTGATGTAGCGGTTAAATCAAACCAAAGGAAGGTCCGTGGTTATAAATATATGTCAACATTTTCTTTCCAGTCAGGGCTCAGACCAGCCTCTGTTTTTATTGTGTCATTAAGACGCTCTCTCCCTAACTGTTTTATTGTCCACAGGGACAGAATTACAGTCAAAGTGGTGGGTGGGACCATCCCGTTTGACCACAACATATGGTCTCCCCTGCGCACAAACTGCCTCAAGTTAGAACCTCTTCCTGGATAAGGGTCCAAGTGAAGAAGTTGTGCACAGAATGCATTTCAGGCAGACCGTCTTCATCTGGTTCACTGTAAACCGCCACACAGGAAAACTGCCACACACTTTTCATTAAGGGGCCGGGCACAAATTACTATTCCTCCGAGGAACATTTTGAATGTGTGGCAGTTTTCTGGTGTGGCAGTTTTCCAAGTTTCTGAATTATGTGTGGCAGTTTTCCAAAGTGCCTAACGATGGGAAAGAGCTCTTTTGTTTGTCGTACATTTCATGTCTGTTCATACTTAGGGCAACTGGCCACAGAAATTCGAGGGGGAGGGGGGGGTTGTGTTATGAAGATTGCCGTTTCCTGGCCTATATTGAGAATTGAATTATGAACTCCAAACAAATTTCGAGAAAACGTTCTATGTAAGCCAAGCGAAAATTGCTGTGTTCAGGAAAGGACGATTAGGTGGGATTTTTTAATAACGCTGCACTTTTACTTAAGCACTAAATATTTACATAACATGTCAAATTTGTAATATTTTTCTTTTACTTAATGCATAGGCCCTACACCTCGCCCTTTTTAACAGCTTTTAATCCGCCGACTTTATATTCATAGCGCTTACGTATCAAATCAAGTCTTTGCTCTTTTACTTAGGCACTAAATAGTCATAGGCCACAGGCCTTTTTAACAGTTTTTTTTTCTACCAGTGTCATATTTACTACGTTTACACATCAAATCAAGCTAATAATATTGAGCTTTTATTTAGGCACGAAATATTTAATCACATGCCCTAGGCCTAGTCTTAGGCCCGTTTACCAGTTTTTATTCTACCAATGCCATATTCACAACGTTTACACAGAAAATCAAGTTAATAATATTGGGCGTTTTCTTAGGCACGAAATATTAAATATGCCCTAGGCCTAAGCATTTTTAGTAGTTTTTTCTTTATCACAACGTTTACACGACAAAAGTAAAAATATCGCGCTTCTACTTAGGCACGAAATATTAATTCATTGGCTCTAGGCCTAGGCCTTGTTAATAGTTTTTACTATAACAATGCCATATTCACACCGTTTACACACAAAAAAAATGTAATAATACTGCTCTTTTACTTAGGCACGAAATATTCGTTCATAGGCCCTAGGCCTGGGCCTGTGAATTAATATTTCGTGCCCAAGTAAAAGCGTAATATTATTAAATTGATTTGCTGTCTAAACGTTGTGAATATGGCACTGATAGAGTCAAAACTATTAAAAAGGCCTAGGGCCTATGAATTAATATTTCGTGCCTAAGTAAACGCCCAATAATATTAACATGATTTTCTGTGTAAACGTTGTGAATATGGCATTCGTAGAATAAAAACTGGTATAAGGGCCTAAGACTAGGCCTAGGGCATGTGAATAAATATTTCGTGCCTAAATAAAAGCGCAATATTATTAACTTGATTTGATGTGTAAACGTTGTGAATATGACACTGGTAGAATCAAAACTGTCAAAAAGGCTTAGGCCTAGGGCCTATGAATTAATATTTCCTGCCTAAGCAAAAGCGCAATAATATTACATTTATTTGTTGTGTAAATGTTGTGAATATGGCAGTGATAAAGTAAAAACTATTAAAAAGGCCTAGGCCTAGGGCCTGTGAAATAATATTTCGTGCCTAAGTAAACGCACAATATAATTAACTTGATTTCCTGTGTAAACGTTGTGAATATGACACTGGTAGAATAAAAACTGTTAAAGAGGCCTATGCCTGCATGTGGCCTATGACTATTTAGTGCCTAAGTAAAAGAGCAATGCTATTGACTTGATCTGATACGTAAGCGTTATGAATATAAAGTCGGCGGATTAAAAGCTGTTAAAAAGGCCGAGGTGTAGAGCCTATGAATTAATTAAGTAAAAGAAAGATATTACAAATTTGACATGTTATGTAAATATTTAGTGCCTAAGTAAAAGTGCGGCATTATTAAAAAATCCCAACTTATTGTCCTTTCCTGAAACACAGCAATTTTCGCTTGGCTTACATAGAACGTTTTCTCGAAATTTGTTTGGAGTTCCCAATTCAATTCTTTATATAGGCCAGGAAACGGCAATATGCCGCCCCGGTGGCGCAGTGGTCTAAGCGATGGCCTCTGATCATTCGTCCGAAAGGGGTCCGGGTTCGAATCCCGGTGAGGCATGGATGTTGTGTTTGTCTTACAGCACTGGCTCTCTCCCTTCCCTGGAACCAGTGACCCTAAATTAGGGACGGGCGACCACTTATAGCCCATTGAGTTGCTCACGGTGGTCGTTAAACCTCCAATCAAAAAAAAAAAAAAAAGAAACGGCAATATTTATACCCCCCACCCCCTCTCCCCTTCCCTCGAACTTCTGTGGACAGTTGCCCTAAGTATGAAACGACATGAAAATTTCGACAAACAAAAGAGCTCCTTCCCATCTTTAGACACCCAAGACACCTTGGGAAACTGCCACACATAATTCGAAAACTTTGAATACTGCCACACATAATTCGAAAACTTTGAAAACTGCCACACATAATTCGGAAACTTTGAAAACTGCCACACATAATTCGGAAACTTTGAAAACTGCCACACCAGAAAACTGCCACACATTCAAAGTGTTCCTCGGAGGAATAGCAATTTGTGCCCGGCCCCTTAATGAAAAGCGTGTGGCAGTTTTCCTGTGTGGCAGTTTTCTTGTGTGGCGGTTTTCCGATGTGTGGCAGTTCCCTAAGTTGCTGAAAGATGTGTGGCAGTTTTCCTGTGTGGCGCTCTTCCGCCAACCGCATCACTCAAGCCCCTTTCAACTTTTCCCTGCTGTCTTTCCTACGGGCAGTACAGTTTTAACCTACGGAAAAGTTACTTTATAAATGTTTTTTTTTTTTTTTGTTTTTGTTTGAGGGCTGCCTCTTGAACAAAGGAATTCCCACCCGCTTTAAACTGCAACTCATTCGAGATGCATCTTACTATGTAATCTAAATATTTGCCATAATCCCTGCAATAAGAACTTTTGGTTACCATAGCAATGCACACAATATTTGCATATAGAATACAGATTTTTCCATACATCCAATTTAAAAAATTCTTATCTTTGCCTCTGTAACCATCTAACCAAGAAAAGTGCCTTAGCGCCGCTAAGGTTCTTCTACATCCCTGCTTTTAATCTTTTCTTTAAAAAAATTTTTCAGCCGTAAAAAAATAAAAAAATTGATAATTTTGTTTTAGACAAAGGTGCCAGTAAGTAGTGAAATCGCATTGAGTGCCCGGTGTTAAAAACGGCATCATCAGAAAACCAAATACACTAGCAGACGTAAACTTCTCATTTCTTGAATTTTAGTATCTGGAACCAGTCCCTTCGAGCGAGCTGCTGTACTATAAATTGCATTGTGCGTTTGCTAATATGATCCATCATCGTCCTGTCTGATATACGTACTTTGATGTTAAAATATTTTATCTGTACGGGCATGTGATTTGAGCTCAGTCACGAAAATTGCAGAGAAACGATGTGGGAAATCGAAAACAGATGTTCACAGAAAGAGTTGGGCATCACGAGTGTGAGAAGTTATTGTTTCCTTTGGGATGTGTTATTATGATATATGTGTTATTATGCCCACGCCGAGTCACTGAGTTGCATTCCGGAGTCAAGTGCGTTCACACCGAGTCACTGAGTTGCATTCCGGAGTCAAGTGCGTTCACGCCGAGTCACTGAGTTGCATTCCGGAGTCAAGTGTGTCCACGCCGTGTCACTGAGTTGCATTCCGGAGTCACGTGCGTTCACGCCGAGTCACTGAGTTGCATTCCGGAGTCAAGTGAGTCCACGCCGAGTCACTGAGTTGCATTCCGGAGTCAAGTGCGTCCACGCCGAGTCACTGAGTTGCATTCTGGAGTCAAGTGCGTTCACGCCGAGCCACTGAGTTGCATTCCGGAGTCAAGTGCGTGCATTCCGGAGTCAAGTGCGTGCATTCTATAAAAGTGTCAAGCACATTATAAGTTTACCGGGGTTTTCGAAATTATGATGGTATTTCATATTTCAGTGTAAGACAGTTGTTTGGTGCATTGTTGTACAATACTTCAATAATTTTGAAGGTACTTTCTCGTTATAGTCACAGTTTTTAGGAGAATAAGTCTCTTGTGCAAGTGCAAGGAAAAATCAGTTGATCATAGTTGACATTTTTAAGTATATTTAGTTACTCTGGTTTTGTTTATTTTTGAACCATAATTTCGAAGTTTTGGGGTTCAAATGTCGTTATAAAAGTATTTTAAAATACAGAGATGAAAATACAGAGAATAGAAAAGACAATGAAGGAGATGAAAATAATGTTGGTGACAGTGACTGAATAAAATTAAAAGGACATAATCATGATTTGCCTGGCATGTCCGGTAGTACGGATTCTGATAAGAACAGACTTTCAAAAGAACAAGAAAATTAAAACTGAACTGTACCCAAAAAAGTAATAGAGTAGAAGTTTTTAAAAGTACTAGCTAAAGAAATTAAAATGGATGAGAGAAATGATCTCCAGATTTAGACAAGGTATTTATTTTTCTATGCGAGCAAATCCCTTCAGCCTCTTGGGACTGAATAAGTCACATTTTTACTGGATATGACTGCTGAAAGAAAGCCCTTGACAAAAAGACAGGGTTTCCAGCACATGAGTTGTCAAGAAATAATTTAATTGCCATTTCCATGTGGAATGAGGAGGAACTTAAAGAAAGCCCTAAAGAAATCCCTTGACAAAAAGAAAGGGTTTTCAGCACATGAGTTGTCAAGGAATAATTTAATTGCCATTTTCATGTGGAATGAGGAGGACCTTAAAGAAAGCCCTAAATATATCCCTTGACAAAAAGAAAGGGTTTCCAGCACATGAGTTGTCAAGGAACAATTTAATTGCCATTTCCATTGGAATGAGGAGGAACTTAAAGAAAGCCCTTGACAAAAAGAAAGGGTTTTCAGCACATGGGTTGTCAAGGAATAATTTAATTGCCATTTCCATGTGGAATGAGGAGGAACTTAAAAGGAAAAAATAAATCTGTGTCCAATTTATTGAACGAAAAAGTACTTGAAAACAACCGTTGCTGTGTTTAACAAACTGCACGGGCGGCGGAAAGTGAAGTTCGTTGACCGGGCCTGAAATTTCGGATCGTGAAGCACCCGCCCCCTTTCCGCTTCCAGGAACAAACAGAAGAAAACCAATGCCTAAGGAGCTTTGTTGGGGATTAGGACCACCAGACCACTTACCTAGAGGAACTTTCTAAGGCACATCACAACAATCGCACATATGCCAAACAAAAATAAATAAAACTTTTGGCTGAAATTATTGACCGGGCCCTGGGAGCCCGGGTGGTTCCGCCGCCACTGGACGTATGCTTGAGTTTTGATAAGAACAAGAGATAATCAATACGACTAATCTATTGCTTGAGCGCGTTGGGTTGTAAACTGATTATTGAAAGAGGAGCGTTGTGTTAAAGAGTTGTGTGGTGTATGGAGAGTTTAGTGTAATATGCTATGCTGCGATGTGTTTGCTACATCCTGAATAAAGCATCTTTTTCCGTAAGTTTGACTTCTGTTGTTTACATGTTTCGTCTGGCCGTTAAGGTTTTCTTTCATTTAGGAACTATTTCTTAGTATGTTGATGTTTTAAATTAACGTAGAAGTAAGATAAGTCTTCTACACCATAGTGGCGCCCGATCTTCACTCAACAGATTCATAATAGAAGTCACGGAAAATGGCTAACCTAACGGATCCTATCGGTCTCTTCAATGACTGTTATAGACAGGATCATGAGGCTCATAATTCTATAATTCCCCAAGTGCTCTGTACGAGGCCTGCGGTTCTGACTTACCAGACAGCGAATACGCGAGATACGAAACTTATGTACCGCGTACTTCGACCGCAGTGCCCCAACAACAATTTACCCCACCACCCCCCGTGAGAAGAAGCAAAATTCTTGCTCATTACGTACCCCATGCGGGTTCTATTGTATTCAGGGGAAAAGGCGGTTCGCTTAGGTTTTTGGAGGATCTTGATGATCATTTTGACCTATATAATGTTCCTGAAGACTGTCAGATACCTATTGCTGGCACATGTTTGCAAGACACGGCAAAGGTCTGATACAGACAGTTTCGTTGAATGAACCCAGAGGGCTCCTATCAGCAATTTCGAGCTGACTTTTTGGATGTCTTTCCTTTTGGCTCCAATAAGGCCAGCCTTGCACAACAACTGTTTTCCAGGCGACAGCGAGCGTCAGATAGCCCAGTCTCGTTCACCCAGGAAACAGTTCGACTTTACAAATTATGGGATCCCGCTGCAGTCGAGTCTGATATTTGTGACACGTTGTTACAGCAGCTGGATCCCTTCCTGCAGGATTCTTTGGAAGTTCGACGTCCTGTCTCCATTCATGAGTGCCTAAAACTCGTTCGAGTCTATGAAGAACGCCGCAGTAAAGGGCAATCTTCACAGGTCCAAGAGTACTGACAACCTACGCAGTACCGTAAACCTTCTATTCAGACTAATAGGTATCAACAGCCAAAACAGAACATTTGTCAAGGACAATTTTTCAATCAGCCTAGAAACGCCTATCAGCAGTCTAGATACTTGCCACCGCATCGTCGGGCACCAGAGGTGCGACATCCTGACCATTATGGGAAACAAGATAACCAAGTTTCTCGTCCCCGGGATAATTACTACCCGGTTGACAAGACATATCCAAAACACCGTAATGGGAGGCAAGGCAAGCCTAATGATAATAATGCTGCCTCTCCTGCACGTTACTACAATTCAGCACGTTCTGGTGGTTCGCCACATTTCCAAAATCAATCAAGATATTCTCATCAGTTTCACGACAATTTAAACTTCAGCAGGAGGTAGATAGGTCGAGTCTATCTCCTCGTTTTTCTGAAGACCTCAAATCTCCTTTTTTAACTATTCAAGCTCCGCTTTTGCCTGATATTCTTGTGACCTTGGGCAAAGTGGTGGTGTCGACTAAAATTGATCCTGGATCTGACATTTCTGCCTTAAACTTTGATTTCTCTGCTGCTACCTTTCCAAATGCTTATGTCGAGCCCTCCCAGCAAGGTCTGCGAGGTGCCGACAATAATGTTTTTTCAATTTCTGGATAAGTTCATTTACCTGTCAAGATTGGCAAAGTTCAAGTTTCTTATACTTTCTTTCTGATCCCACAGTTACCCGTAGATTGCCTTCTGGGAGTGGATTTCATTAAAATGTTTAAGCTTACACTTAATTTCTAGCATGGCCTAATCTTAATGCCTGAGATTAGTCCTCCCACCCCAGAAGAGCCTATTAATTTTTCTGCAGTTCTTACGAGTGACAGATTACTGCCTGAACATAAAAGCCAACTTGGTCAGGTTTTACACAGCATACCAGGGTTATTTTCTGATAAACCAGGGTTTACACAGGTGGTGTATCATACCATTGATACGGAAGGGGCTAAACCCATTGCATGTATGCCTTATCCATGTCCGAACCAGAAAAAAGCTGAGTTCCAAAAACAAATTCAGGACATGCTCCATTCGGGAATAATTAAAGAATTCCTTAGTCTTTGGGCAGCACCTGCTTTTCTTGTTCCAAAAAAACAAAAAAAAAACAAAAAATGTGTAGAGTATCGCTTCATGATAGATTATCGTAAACTTAATGCGGTAACTAAATCTATCAATTACCCTTTGCCTATAATTAGCGATATTCTCCAGGACTTATCGTCAACAAACTGGCTATCAACTTTGGATTTAGCTAGTGGCTATTGGCAGGTTGCTGTCCAGGCCACTAGCTAAATCCTAAATCTATCAATTACCCTTTGCCTATAATTAGCGATATTCTCCAGGACTTATCGTCAACAAACTGGCTATCAACTTTGGATTTAGCTAGTGGCTATTGGCAGGTTGCTGTCCACCCAGATACTGTAAAAAAAACTGAATTTATTACCCCATTTGGAGCATATGAGTTTCTACAAATGCCCTCTGGTTTGGCATATGCTCTTGCAACGCTTCAGCGCTTAATGGATTCAGTCTTACGTCCTGTGCTCGGACCTAATGTCCATGTCTATCTGGACGATATTATCGTCTCTTCTGAGACTTTTGAAGAGCATCTGTCTCTGTTGGACTAAGTTTTCGAACTGCTACATAATGTTGGTTTGACTTTAAACCCTGGCAAATGTCAAATTGGCCGGGACGAACTAGTATATCTCGGATTGAAAATTACCTCTAAAGGTCTTCTAACTGACGACTCAAAAGTCAAGCCAATTTCGGACTTCCCGAGGCCTTCAGTCAGCGAAAGAATTGTCGCGATTTTGGGGAATGACCGGGTGGTACCAACAGTTCGTTCCGGGGTACGCTACTCTATGCGAACCTTTATTTTGCCTTGAAACGAAAATATAGACACTTTGTTTGGTTCACAGGGGCAGAGACTGCCTTTAATGCTCTTAAACATGCCTTGGTTTCGCCACCTGTGTTAGCCTTTCCTAACCATGCAAACATGTTTAATATCTTAACCGATGCATCAGGTGTTGGTCTAAGAGCTGTTCTATCTCAACGAGGGCATCCTATTGCATATGCTTCTCAAACTCTTAACAAAACAGAACGTAATTACTCTGCTATTGAACGAGAATGCTTAGCTACTTTATTTGCTGTCACCAAGTTTAAAGGCCATCTCAATCATTTAACTGTTAATGTCAATACGGATCATTCGGCATTACAATATTTAACCACTGCAAAGAATCTTTCTCGAAGATTGTTAAAATGGATACTTCGACTTTAGGAATATAATGTTCAAATTCAGTATCGCCCTGGTAAATCAAACCAACTGCCTGACGCACTGTCTCGCTGTCCGGTCAGTTCTGGTGGCCAGGCGGATACTGACCCTCCCTCCCTATTTCTCATTTAGGAAATAACTTCAAGGGAGCAAATAATTTCTGAACTGCCGAATGATCCAGATTTTGGGGAAATTTATAATTTCTTACTCGCTGGTTCTTCTGCTCCTAGTGAACCTTCTTTAGCGGGTCGTAGTCAAAATTATGAGATCATTGATGGTATTTTCTATTATAAAAAATTTGTAAATTCGAGAGCTGAGTACCGCCCTGCGATACCTCAGTCTCTCCGCATGGCTTTACTCCACGAATTCCATGATATTCTTCTTGCCGGCCACTTAGGCATACGAAAAACTCGTACTAAACTTCGAGACGTAGCCTACTGGCCGGGCATGTACAATAGTATACTCGCATACATTTGTTCATGTGATTACTGTCTAAAGTACAATTACGATAATGAACGACCGGCCGGTCACCTTATTTGTAGTTCAAATAATTACGTATTTGAAACCATCTCTATAGATTTATTGGGCCCTTATCCATTATCAACTAAAACAAAGTCTCGTTATATTTTAGTTGTTACAGATAATTTTTCTAAATGGGTGGAAGCATTCCCCATTAAAGCAGCTACGGCTGATGTAATATGTGATACTCTAATACATAATGTTTTTACTCGATTTGGCTGTCCTCGTACCGTAGTCTCGGACCACGGGGTTCAGTTCATTTCGGAGTAATTTGAGCGAATGCGTGCGAGACTTCAAATCAAACATAAATTTATCAGTCCATATCACCCTCAAACCAATCCGGCTGAGCGTGTAAATAGAACCTTACTAAAGATGATCTCAACTTTCATTGGCAATAATCATGAGCGTTGGGACGAACACGTTGAAATGTTTTGCTTCGCCCTTCGCTCATCATTTCATGAATCAACGCGGCTTACGCCCGCTGAACTTTTTCTAGGGCGCAAAATCCGCACCCCTTTTGAGAATTTAACTGGCATTATCGATGAAATCAACCAAAGACCAACACCTGATCTGTAAAACTACTTGCGCAAAAGGCACGGACTGCTATCATTCGAGCTCAACTAAGCCAAGCTAGGCACTATAATGCGAAACGGAGGGAACCAGATCTCGCAGTTGGAGATCTGGTCTTATTAGAAACTCATTTCCAATCCTTCGTTGCACACACCTTTGTGAAAAAATTTGCATCTTTATATGAAGGGCCCTTTGAATTGGTAGAATTGTACAATAATAATGTCATATTAAAGAAGCCAGATGGCTCCCTAGATTCTGCCCATGTGCAGCAGTTATTAGAGCACTGACGCAATTATTAACCCTAAATCTAGTAGGAATCCTCAGGCAGAGGGTGGTACTTCACAAGTATGTATAGTTGATGAAATTATTGACCTCACCCCTGTCCTGACCGATTCTCTACCTTAGTCTGAGCAGGTCTTTGCTTCTACTTTTAACGATTCACATTCTGACATTATTCCATTCACTCGGGGTGCTGTCATTATTTCAACTCCTCCGTCTCCTGCCTTTTCAAAAGATGAGAGTTCTAGTGCTTCCAGTTCCTCTGGATATTCTTTTTGTGTGCAACGAGGTTCTTTTTCATCTACTTCTCATACTCCAATCGCTCCATTTACTTCTTCACACATAGTGCCTCCCTTTGGCTTTAAATCAAAGTTAAAAAGAAAAACAACTGAAATTTCATCTTCAGCTAGTTCCATCTCTCCTGTGCCTAAAAGAGTCGTACCTCTTGCTGAATCTGAATTATCGGACAATATTGTTGAGGTTCTTCAGTCTCCAAATAAAAAAAATCTTTCTTTCTGTTTCTACTGAGCAGCTGCCTACTTTAGGAATATTTAATCAATCTGCAGTAGGGCAAAAACGTCCTCTTTCGCCATCTGCGCCATCTAAACATACAAAGCATCCGCCGCCTGAATTTTCCCCTCCTGTTCCACACTCTCCTAGTGCAACTTCTAGCGTTGGGCTACAATCCAGACAAAGAGCCCAGCATTTGCATCCGCCAGGTTTTCGTCCTTGGAATCTTCGCTCTGGACGGACGGAGCCTATACCTTCCTCCGCCGTTCCTCGTCGTTCACGGAAGCGCCCTTCTAGTTTTACACCGCTTCTTCGACCACCAAAGAAACGACCGGATCTTCACCCTTCTCAGATTCCGGGTTCGTCTCCAAGCCAGCATGGGACCTCTTCGCTCCAGCCTGAGACCTCTTCGCTCCGGCCTGAGACCTCTTCGCTCCAGCTTGGGAACTCTTCGCTAAAGCCTGAGACTTCCTTGCTCCAGCCTGAGACCTCTTCGCTCCAGACTGGGACTTCCTTGCGGCAACCTGATGACCCTGCTTCTGCTGGTCAACTTGCTTTGTCCACGAGAGATCCTGAGACATCCCGGCGATCTAGTGACCTGCAACCGCAGCCTGTGAAGCGCGAAGCTTTGAGAGTGCCGTTGTCGCCGCGACAACAACAAAAGCGTGTCCGCATACGGGTATTCTTTGCTAGCAACAGGTATTGTTAACGTTTTTTTTTATTACAATTGACCTTCAAGCTCAAAGAAATTTTTTGCTGCATGGAGCTTTCTTTGCTCTGTAAAGACTATTTGAATCTTTCCTAATACTCAAAATGTATCACGGAACTTTGATATCAAAAGACTTTTTTTTTTACTTTTCTGTCCTCAAACACTATCGCAGAACCTTTGTGACGGAATGTGAGGACAAACAAATGTCTCAGAGCTTTGCTTTGTAAAGGGTTTATTTGAACTTTTTTCTGTGATCAAAGTATCACAGAACTCTTTTGACAGACTTTGAGGACACATAACGCCATACATTATCTTCTTGTCAGTATGTAATGTTTTTTTGCTTTTTTTTTTTTTTTTTTTTTGGTACTAAAATGCTTTTCAATTCATTTTGTGCATGTTGTCTTTTCGGCATAACATGAAAATCAGCATTGCCTTTGTTGATATCTATACAGATGTTTCACTCCCAGGATAGGGTTTTCCAGGGTTTCCCCTATCCCATCTAAATATTCGATGTGCGAATGCATGGGAGTAGTTCGAAGTCGGCCCTGGCAGCCAAGTGTTCACTTAAAGGTTTTTGTGTTATAGTTCTGATTAACCTTCTTTGTGTGCATGACACTTATTGTGTTTGGTGATGAATTTTTTTTTGCAAGTGCAGTTTTTTTTCGCAACTAACTAAATTTACACTATGTTACAATGCTCAATTAACTTAGTTTGAATGTTTTGTCTTCCCTGAGAAGTTATCAGGAGTGGATGAATGCGTAAATTAACCACGTTAAAAATGTTGTAGTTTTTATTTCCTGCCATACGCAGTTTTTTTTACTACTATGCTACTTATATGTATATTGATGAGTGTTCTCCACACGTATTGTGACAAAATATTTATCACGACTTATGATATGGACATTTGATGTACAGAAAATTGAGCTATTGATGTCTAGAGACTATATGTTCTGATATAAAGTCAGTCACAGCAACGGATCAACAAATCTCTTCATCCATTTTGTAAGCTCTTATCTGAAAGAGTTGAATGAATGATCAGATTGTTTGAAAGGATACCTCTACAAAATTTATAGGTTCTCGAGGGAAAAAAATTACGAGGGAGTTGATGTGACGTATATTCTAAATTAACTTTCCTTTTTAGTTTCTCTCCCTATGTAAATCTTGAGTTTATTCTGTTATTCTTCACTCTTAACGTGATATATTTCTCTTAAACGAATACATTTGGCAACACAATTGAGGTTAAATGAACGTGACGTATGCCTGAGTTTTGATAAGAACAAGAGATAAAAACGACGACTAATGTATTGCTTGAGGGCGTTGGGTTGTAAACTGATTATTGATAGGAGCGTTGTGTTAAAGAGTTGTGTGGTGTGTGGAGAGTTTAGTGCAATATGCTATGCTACGATGTGTTTGCTACATCCTCAATAAAGCATCTTTTTCCGTAAGTTTGACTTCTGTTGTTTACATGTTTTGTCTGGCCGTTAAGGTTTTCTTTCATTTAGAAACTATTTCTTAGTATGTTGATGTTTTAAATTAACGTAGAAGTAAGATAAGACTTCTACGCCATAACTGATACTATTATTCAGTATAGAAGTTAGAAGACCTAGATTTATGTTGAAATCCTTGCCACGACTTCCTACTAAAACCCGAAAGGGGAAAAACAAAGCCACAAAAAATGACTTAAATCCACTTTAGTATTTGCAACCTACTTGAGTACCTTTTTCACAGTATTTGTATCTTGTTCTGTCTTCGTACCGGAGTCAGCAAACACTTTTTAGTCCACGAGCCAATGATAATTCATGAAATGCGCTGACTCCGCCCACCTTACCAACTTTGTTATTTCCTATCCCGGGTTTATCCCTAGTATTACTGATGCACATAAAACCCTAGTTTGGCCCTAAATTATTGGAAAATTTATTATTATTACTAATAAAATCTCCTCATCCGAACTTATTATCCATACTTACTTTGTTTTCCTTCTTTTCTTTATCCTCCTACTTACTGCTTGGAGTTTCCATCGATATTTACATTACTATCCTTATTATTTTACCCCTATCTTGCTATCCATGTTACTAATCAGTTTGGTAATACACCACCGAGAGGAATCACCAAGAAATTACTAAGAAAATTGTCGTACTCATCGAAAGGGTCATCAGGACGTCATCTGCTACTCTGCTGGGTTGCTGCCGGGACGCTGGGCCGGATCTTCTTTACATTTCCTGGCACCCTTTCCCACCTCAGACACGATGCAAATTTGGTTAGGGTTGTTCGGAGTTGGTGCTGTTTACTTAATTATTAGGGGTATGCAAAAGCTTCCACCGTTTTAAGGAGAAAGGAGAGATGAACAATCAGGAAACCAGTACACATTTATTCAACGAAATATTGGCCGTTAGCATCAATGACCTTTTACCATTTTTCAGGCAGCAAATGAATGCCCCTTTGATAAAAGGACTCGGGTTTTGAGCTGGAGAACGCAGTGGCGAAATTTTCCACCTCTGAAACTGTGGTGAACCATTGTTGGGCTAGGTCATGTTGCATAGAGCGAAACAGATGAAAGTCTGAGGGTGCAATGCCCGGGGAGTAAGCCGGGTGCGGTAAAACCTCCCAGTGTAACTGTGCAATGGTTGATTTCGTGGTGACACAGGCATGTGGTCTGTTGGGCTAGGGCATGTTGCATAGAGCGAAACAGAAGAAAGTCTGAGGGTCAATGCCAGGGGAGTAAGCCGAGTGCGGTAAAACCTCCCAGTGCAACTGTGCAAGGGTTGATTTCGTGGCGGCGTCCTTTACATATCCATGGGCATTTTTGCTCGATTGCGGTGTTCAGTTTCATCAACTGATCGCCATATCGTTGTGCAGTGATTGTTTCGCTCGGTTTCAGCAGTTCGAAGTAGAGCTCTCCGTGCATACCCACCGCACACACAACAGCACCTTTTTCCCGTGGATATCCTGTTTCGCAGTGGATGTTGATGGCTGGCCTGGGTCGACCTAGGATCACTTGCGTAGACAATATGGCAACAGACCCATTTATGGCAATAGACCCATTTTTCATCTCCGGTGACAACCTTCCCCAAGAAATTCTTCCCTTGAAATCCCTTCAGCAACGACATGCAGATGCACAATCGCAGACCAATATTACGCTCCGTTAAAGTATGCGGAACACACTTACCAATCTTCTGCATCTTCCCCAAAGCTTGTTGACCCCGTAACCGTCGATTGAGCCACTTTCAAACGTTTCGCCAGTTGCGTGGTCGATTATGTGGCATCGTCTTGCAACAGCGATTCCAGCTCCTTGTCTGTGAGTTCCTGTGGTCTACCTGCACGTGACTTGTCTTCCAAGCTCAAATCACCTTTCTTAAACCTGGCAAACCATTCTCGACACTTCCGCTCACCATAACCGTTTCGGCATACGCCTGACGTATTGAAACGTATGCTTCACTCGCATTTTTCACTAAATTAAATATGAAAAACAAACAGTGCCGCAAATGAACTTTATCGACCGCCATTGATGTATGAACTGACAGCACGGGTTGCCAGCCGGTTAGACCCCTACAGCGCCCGCTAGCAGGGGCGGAGGAAATTTTTGCATACCCCTAATACAAGGGGAAGAAATAAAAAACGTTATCTCTCCCTCTTGTAATATATTCCTAAAACTCATGTTTCACATTTCCCTTTAAAAACACTTTCGAATCAGTGCCCCCTCGCCCACTTCTTAATTATTTTCATTTTTCAAGTCATACAACTCAAGGCGAATTGGCTTCTAAACCTACTGACTATCTATTTTTTTAAGGGACTATCTATTCTCGCGCAAAAAGGGTTTCATACTGTTCCAGAGGGGTTTTTTCATTTGTGACAAATTTATTTTTCTACAATTTTTTTTTCTTTTTTAAATCCTGGAATTTTTTGAATTCCAAACAGTAGCCGGCTGGCCGGCCTATGGCCACTGACCCTGTTCTATCCCAAATACACTGGTGTGCAAAAATTAAGGACGAAAAGGATAAATTAGCATAACAGCGGAACGAGCAGGAAGAACGGACTTTGTATATATTTTACACTGCTGGACAATTGCTAAGGACGGATCATAAACGGCTATATAGCGCATAAAAAAGTAAGTGTGGTTGGATGCCAAGTGAAATAAGATAATGTCAGAATGCCAGGACATTACAAGAAAGACAATTTATTGTGCTCTGAAATCCCGAAGGCTTTGGAACGTGTGCAAGGGACAAACAGGGCATTTTGTGCAGAATACGTAAACGTGAAAAAAATGCAATTACCGTCCGCAGGCTTTCCGGCGTAAGATGTCAATACGGGATATGGCCACAATGTAGGGCGATGCAAGATTCCACACGTTGTGTCATGCTTTGCACAACATTATCAAGAAGCTGTTGTGGTAATTTATCCCATTCCTCTGTCAGTGCATGGATGAGGGTGTCCTTGTTTATTGGAGTGCATTGGCGACCAGCAAGACTCCTCCCCAAAGCATCCCACACATTTTCAATGGGATTCAGATCTGGAGAACGTGCTAGCCATACAAGGCGTTGAATATCCTCGCTCTCAAGACACTCCTGGACAGCGACTGTTCGATGACATGTTGCGTTGTCGTCCATGAAAATGAATCTATCACCGACAGCACCACGGAACATGCGAACATGAGGTAGCAGAACATCACTAATGTATCGTTGGCCAGCCAAAGTCCCAGTTGGAAGCACATAAAGGGACGTACGGCCATTGATCATGATGCTAGCCCATACCATGACACTACATGTCGGATATCGGTCCCTTTCCTGTATGTTTGCTGGACAATATGCAGTATCACTATCACGCCAGATCAGTTGTCGTCGATAATCAAACGATAGACTGTATCTACTCTCATCTGAGAAGAGGACAGCAGACCAGTCGTTATCAGTCCAATTGCGGTGTTGATGGAACCATTGCAAACGAGTGGTACGGTGACGTCTGGACAATGGGATGCACACAACAGGACGGCGGACGCATAGTCCTCCTCCATGCAAACGTCTGGCGACAGTTTTTCGGGAGATCTGCTTGCCAGTAGCAGCCATAAACTGATTTGCTACGTCACTAGCTGTGCTGCGCCGGTGTCTTTTTGTTGATAGCACAATGTACCGATCTTCTGCAGGTGTCGTACTGCGAACACGACCTCCACCGTGACGTTTGCTACACTCTCCATTTGTTTGAAATGATTTCCAAAGCCTTGAAACAACACTGTGGCTGACGTCGAACTCCCTGGCAACATCTGTTATTTTTCGCCCTTCTTCAATCATGCCAATAATACGGCCACGCGTAAAATCATCTAGGTGATGTCGGGAAGACATACTGAAAATTGCAAGTTCGTCAATTGATTCTTTCCCTTTCAACTTTGCGTTTGAACAACAACGGTCAATACGCGTCAAATCCTTTATATCTCTTATCAGCGCTATGACGTCACGAACAAGTTCGGCAATCCAAAATTTGCATACGCACAACATGTCTTACTGCATCCCGCACTTATGCTAATTTCCACATTTTCCTGCCTTCCATTTTATGGTTGCTATCGTTGCTATTGTCATCCGTCCTTAGCAATTGTCCAGCAGTGTATAATATTTGGTAAAGAATAGGTTGGTCACCAGGCGGCGTAAACGTTAATTTTCGCTTCTGATGTATTTGCAGGAAAATCAGAGCATCTAAAATCTCGACTGAAAAAATTCTTTCGTGGACAGACACCACTCACGTCGATAAACCTTTTTGGAATATTTTCTTCTTAAAATAATGCATGGTTTCACAGCCAGGGGCGTAGATGTATACCTTATGATGTAACGTACTTTTCAGAATTATAAATTTCCGGTCACTATGACCATGTGTTCTAGTGTAAATATACTCTTGTATCAAAATACTGTGGAACAATATGGCACGTGATGTATAAAAAAAACTAGTGGAAGAACAAAAGAAAAAAGTATGTGAAAACAGTAACATTTGCGTTGTCAAGTATATGTGGATTAACTTACCAGGTCCAGATCCATGAACTCTGCCAAGCGCAGAGGTGATTTATGAGCTTAACCAAAATAAAATTCACAAGATTTTTCTATCACCTTGGATTCACTGAACACACATAAACAAGTAATAAAAGTGACTCAAAATTTTTAGTTGTAAAAAAAAACTGATTTGCAGTTATATTTAATGATGTTCAGGCCTCTCGCCTGATCAGAATTTTGTTGAGAATTTTTTTTACAGATTTTTGTTTCCTTTGTTTTTATTATTTTTCACAAAGCACCCATGAATGCCAAAAGAAGTTTTAGAGTCCAATTTCAATTTTGTTGGGTGGAAATTAGTTATACAATTTTCTTAGTCTAATATTGCAAATTTTTAACATTTCAAATTGTAGTTATATATTATAGAAATTTCAGTGTGATTCAATTATCATTTGTTTAGTAAGAAAAACACGTGTTCTACACGTGATATTTTACTTTTTAGGTACCTTCACAAGACATCATGTACAATACAAAAGAAATAATACACCTTAGCCACAAATCAAATAAGCACTGAGGTTTCTCAGCGAGTAATGCATTACGACTGATTCTGAATTTCTTTACTTTGTATCATTTGTGTTATAAAAAAAAAACTTAACTCTCCCTCATTTTTATAATATCCGATAAATTTCATTTTTCACTACCATACACCTTTTAGGGACCGTGTCATTTCTCAACACAAAGAATTTTCAAACAATAATAATTTCAAAAGTTGTATCCTGTTTTGCTTTGTCAGTTAATTTAGGCAGCAACATTTTTCTGGAATTTCAAAAGCGATTGAGTCGGTTGGACACGACGACAAAATGAATTACAAAATTACCTTTATTTTCCCTGAAGGGTTTCTTCAGCGTCGTCGAGTTGGTGACCAATGCGACGTTGTTGTATTTCCCAGAAGGATCATAAGTCGTCGGTTCAGGAGCACAAGTCACACTTCATTTAATTTACTGTTCCAGGCTTTCTCTTCGTGACTTCGGAAGGAATAGAGGTAATTTATGGCAGGGCATAGAGCTGGCTGGGGAAGACACACGAGTACTCAATCGTCTAAGAGGAGAGCTGCCGCGTTCTCTTTTCTACTTCCCTCATTCCAAAATGTCTGCAACAATAGGTTCCCCAGTCATCGTCAATCGTGGGTGTTCGCCTTCCGGACGGGGAACAAAATGGCTGGTAAACGCTGCACTAGCCCACTCTCTGGTCAAGGCATTTTGAGAAGCTACTGCGCTTGGCCATGAAATTTGCTGCGATTATTTTTCGCCGATCATCGCTTGCTGACCTCAGTCTAACCCAAGCAAGTGAGGTGTTACCCTCTGAAAACTTTTGGAACAAGTGTGTGGGTGAAGGGTGAAGAGAGAAAATTCTCCTTGGCTCCCAACTTTTACCAAAGCACCATCGCGCAGGCGCCAAAAGGGACGCTATGGCTTTCAGCTACGTTATTGGCTGAAAGTCAATCTGTCATGCTTTTCTGTAACTTGAGGCAAAGGGTTCAAGAAGGAGCGTGTTGGGAGGGGTGAAGAACCTGCTAGCCCTCTCTGGCTCTTGACCACGGCTTAGCAAAAATTCTTGGAATTCCACCTGCTACGTCCTGGGAGTTCTATTGTATTTCAAGTCTGCAAGGTGACCCTTTTCCAAAGGAATTTCTTTGCTTACAGGAAGGGAAATTCTTATCTCTCATTTTGGTGACTCCCTGTCTAGTGAAAAAAAACGAAATGGTGCAAATTCCGGGAATCTCCTCATACTCACAAGAATTTTTACATCATGAACACTCAATATTTCTCGAAACAATACAAAAATTTTCACATCATTTCATTTACAAATTGCTAAATAAGAAATTTCAGAATTCGGAGAAAAAAATTAATTTCCTTAAAAAAAATCATTCTACTGACAGCACACGATTCCGTACTAAATTTTGTTGTGTCTTGCTAACACACCTGAACTTTTGTACCAATAAATGCTTCTCACCACACACTATTTAATCTCAGTCATAATGTAAGCTTAATTTAATTTAATTAATTATGCACGAAAAGGAGGGGAAAGAAAATGAACCTGAACAGGGAGAAGCTGAAACGACGTCAGTCTTGGAAAAAGTTACGACGCTTTTCCACTCAATACCAGGTTTTGAAAACTGTGACAAAAACGACGCGATCGAGTAACTGGAGATCGACAAAAATAACCTCGGCTACCAGATCCTGAATGATGATGAAATTGACAACCACGTAACCGATATCGAGACCCCTACAGATGATGACGACACTGAAGTCGTCGACAACGAAGAATTCGCCGGGCCTACTCACGCTGGCGCGTTTAATACTTTGGAAACTGCAATGATGAATTATTTGCAGCAAAATCAGAGCATGAAAAAATCAGGTTAGAAAAACAGACGGAGTGCACAATAACCCAAGTTGCCCGTCTACGAGAAATTAGAGACTTGACTGCCAAAAAAGAAAAAAAAAAGCACAAATCTTGTTCAAAAAACATCAAAGACTTTTCCCGTAAATTATTACGGTATTGTATGTGATTTACATCTATAGATACGTACTGTAATGAAAAATACAGGTAACAACTTCCCATTTTTGTTTACAATTTTCATTTATGTTTAATTCTGTCATTTAAAATGCAGTACTGTAGGCATATTTTGTAGGTTCTTGCTAGTATAGTTTTTTCTTTTGTTTTTAGTTTTTCAATGAAATATTTGTTGTAAATATACTGACATTTTTATTGTACACAGTATTGAATTTACTGAACTGTAGATATCAGACTCGCTATGGAATTCGAACATCCGGATAAGTCGATAATCCGGATGCGGTCAAACCCCAATTAGTGAGGATTATCGACGCTCTACTGTATATATATACACTGAGTGGCCACTTTATTATGACCACCTGAGAGTTTTAAGTAAATGAGATATGGCTGCACGCTGTTGCCGCCAGAGGGCGAGGCTAGTATAAAAAGGGAAAGCTTAGTGCTTGCGACAGAAGCAAAAGTGATTTTTGGGTGATGAGATGGGTAAAAAATGCGATTTGACGGACTTTCAACGTGGGATGATTGTAGGAGATCGGAGCCGTGGAGCGAGTATCACCGAAACCGCCGCATTCGTGAAATGTTCCAGAGAAGCTGTTGTTAAAGTGTTTAAAGACTGGAAAAAAAACTGGGTCTCTACGTGCAACGTGTGATCGTCATCGACTAGTGACTGCTCGGGCGGAACGGAGAGTGTCCAGACTGGTAACAGACAACAGAAGGGCAACAGTGCAGCAAATTACAGACCATCTTAATCAAGGATCCCCTCAAATGATCTCTGCACGCACTCTTCGCCGTACACTGCATCGGATAGGATATGGCAGCCGAAGGCCTGTTCGAACACCTTTGCTGTCTGCAGTTAACAAGAGAAAACGTCTCCAATTCGCTCAGGAGCACAAGGATTGGACAGTCGATAAATGAAAACAAATTATGTGGTCCGATGAATCACGTTTTCAGTTGCATTATGCCGATGGCCGAGTGAGAATTTGGCGTAAACAGCACGAAAGCATGGACCCCAAAAGCATTGCTACAACCCTTCAAGCTGGTGGAAACAACGTTATGGTTTGGGAAATGTTTTCCTGGCATGCTTTGGACCCTTTAATTCGTGTTGATCAACGTCTGACTGGCACATCATATCTAAACACAGTTGCGGACCAAATGCATTCTGTGATGTGGATGATTTATCCCAATGGCGATGGCTACTTTCAACAAGATAATGCGTCCTGTCATAGTGCTCGTATTGTACAGGATTGGTTTCAGGAACATGCCGGTGAGTTTACTTTGCTTAGGTGGCCCCCACAATCTCCAGATCTCAACCCCATTGAGAATTTGTGGGATGAAGTTGAACGAGCCATCAGACAGCTAGATCACAAACCTGCAATCTCATACTCCTGGAAAGTGCTGTTCATCAAGCATGGTCTCAGATTCCACAAACTACCTATCAACATCTCGTGGAGTTTATGCCACGAAGAATCGACGCAGTATTAAAACCAAAAGGTGGCCCAACGAAGTACTGAGGGGGTAGTCATAATAAAGTTGCCACTCAGTGTATAAGCTTGTATATATAAATAGCTTGTACACACATTGCCATAATAACATCCCAACATAATTTTGTGATCTGATCTCTGTCTGAGATAGCCATTGAAATGTACCTGTGCCAATGGTCTGATCAGCACTGTTCAACCAAGAGAATGGACCCCTTTCCCTTGCAAATCAGAAATGGAGATGTTCACCATAGGATGGCAGTTATCGTCAATCTACAGTGGCCACTTTCAATTTAGGAGTACCAAGTGCTCTTTGTTGTTGTTATTGTTGTTTTGTTTTCTAGTGTGAGGCGATTATCTATCTGAGATAGTGCCCTGAAATTTACGTATAGGTGGGTCCCTCTTTCGGCTAAGATTTAATCTTTCCTGAGGCGAGTTAAGAAAAGTATAAAACTGTGGTGCTTTTTTTTTTAAATGACATAGGTATACTCTTGTTTAACCATCCTTCTTTGGATGTTAGTATGTCGAGGACTGAATATTTTGGGAGGCGGAATGTTTGGTTCAACTGAAGTTGTGATCATATGAATTATGTTTTCCCCTATGGCAACTGAATCGAGGTTGTACTTTATGTAGTGTGCTTTTCACTGCTCTTTGACAAAAATCAGGATTTAAGGCTTTTGAGGCCCAAGTACGTGACATAAAAAAATTATTTAGACAATCTCTAAAAGCAATTTTGCAAATCATTCTCTTTCCTTTCATGGTGAATAGACTTCTTAGCACTTTTCCACTTTACTTTCCCTTTTCATGGTGAGCTGGACCCTACAATTAATATTTCAAGTATTATTTATTTGACAATTCTTCAGCAAACCTAAATAGTGATGAAGTGAATAATTCTTAAAAAAGATTGCTCTTCTTCATTTCGTACTAAATAAATTATTACTTCTTGTAATAATATCATATGGACCCACTACAACACTATACTGGTTTCATAATTCCCTTCCCCCTTCAAAGTTAAATAACCATAAATTTTTATTTTTCCATGTCTCTCTATTCTAAAAAAAAAGTAACTGCAGCTGCCGTTGCCACCGCCGCCGCTGTTTTAGAAATTTCGCGACACTCGCGCTTTTCTAGGTCACAGCGCAAAAAGTATTGAACACAAAAATATGAAATTTACATCGTTTATAGAGAATGGTTAGCAGAACACGCTGAATTAAACCGTTTTTCGATTCTGGTAATATGTCAAGAGCTATTGTATTTCAAAGTTAAGGTAAGCAAAAAAAGTGCTATTAGTTCGCGTTCCGGACACACCAACCAATGCCGGATTTAAGGCTTTTGAGGCCCTAAGCCGAATTTTCTATGCGCCTCCTGCCCACCCGGCCACCCATATTTGAATTTGCTCCTATAAGATTTTCTAATAAACTTATCTTTAAGTTAAGAATATAAGAATTGGTAGTATAATAATAAGTACTTGAAATATTTAAATCTGTTTCGGTTACACATTCTTCCGTGGAAACTTGCGGAGTTTTAAAAAAACTGATCTAGTTCATGAGTTTTCTTAATTGTTTCTAAATGAGCTTGATCTTTAATTTTCTTTAACTTACGCTTGTAAGCTCAGCTGCCCTATGAATGTTGTTGCTCATGATGCAGTTTCAAAGTCTCGACACTAATAAATAAACCAATATGTTCAATTAATTGACCACCACATCCAACTAAAAATATTACTCAAACAAAATACAAACGTAACTTCAAAACGTAGACAGACACTCATACGCTCACACTCACTACGCAGATAAGAACTGTCAACAAGACAAGCGCTGTTGTTTTTATTGCTGTCGGGGCAGTAGCGCCACGGGAGGGAGTGACGGCGCCGGCGCGGCGCGTGCAGGGTTTTTGCTGATTTGCTCTCCACTCCTCTCCTGCACCTGTCACTCTGTCAGACGTCGCACTCGTACAAACACGGGCGTGCTCGCAATAGAGCTATTATTACGTTCTTATTTCTTTAGTTATAATTCAAGATAAAATAAAAAAATATCACTACTTTATTTTATTCAAGTAAATTAAAATAACGGTACCTCCCTTTTCTACGTTTTCTGTTCTATTCTCTCCGTTTCTCTGGATTCTACACCAGCAGCCCTCTAGAGCCTGTGGCCCCTAGGCCGCAGCCTAGTTGGCCTAGTGGTAAATCCGCTGCTGCCCGGGATCTTGAATCCAGCTGATATTCCGTGTAGAGGGTGTTTTCCTGAAGTCTTGATAACGAGGCGATGGTGGGAGGGCCGCGGTTTTTTGAAAAAACCGGAAGAATTTTTATTGTTGGTAATTTTTTATTTTATCTTGAGTGGCCCAGTATTGCCCTTTCACCCTCCACAGAGATCGTTAATTCAAAGAAAAAAGAAGTATCATGACGCATATCAATACAGAGAGTGAAAGGGACAAATACTACAGTTTATTCGACTCTCTTCTTTTATGAAAATCGTTCGTGCCACGACTTGGATTTACAGTTTTCAAAAATTCTAAGCTTACTCGAGTTTCTCGTACCCTAGGTGATCTGGGTGTAAACGAGATAAGGAAGGCTGAGTTCATTTTGATCAGATGAATTCAACGAGAAGGATTTCCGATGGGTATCAACGATGACCGAGTCCGTTCTTTGCAGTGGCGGACCTACATTTTTGGGGCCCTGAAGCTTGAACTGTTATGGGAGCCCCTTCGGAACCAACAATGGGGTTTGGATAAATACTGTTATCTTCTGCAATGAGGTTGTTCCACGACAATCTCATTGAAGAAGATAACAGAAAGTTGCTATATTTTTAAAGCGCTTGCACATAATATTCTATTTTTTAACACAATCGTCTACTGTTAAAAGATTTATCAATGGCTGTCTAACAAATTAATTATATGATACCAGTAGCGGCTCGTGCTCCTGAGAGTGTACGTGCTGCGACTTACCAATTGACACGCGGTCTGCGACCCTCCCCCACCCACTACCACTTCCACTAAAGGCCTTAGGAATTAGGCAATGGGATCATCTTGATCATCGGGGAAAATACACGAGAGCACATTTTCGTAATTACATATAAATTAATAAGATTATTCTTTTTGTTCACCTCTTTGGCGTTAATGGTTAAATTTGTAATCGTATATTCGGCAGAGTATTAAACCTAATATTTTGGGGGAATATACGGCTTGATTAATCTGTCCCGACTTCAGTTGCCTAGAAAACTTTATTAGATCTTGATCATCGTGGAAAATAGCCGAAAACAAAATCAAAGTTCTGTAAAAAGAACGAAAGTTTATTTATTTACTCATTTATTTATTTATTTATTTTTTAAATAGGTTTTCATTCAGTTTCATATTTTTAATACGAAACTTTTTTACAGTGTGCTTCAATATACAATTCAGTCAAGCACTCTTGCAATTTTATTATTTGCAATTTTTAATGCACTTTAAAGAGCTTAAATATGAATTAACTACATGTACATATGAATTAACGAAATTACTGAACGTATTGCACAAGTAAAGAGTTTCTGAAATGAAAAAAAAAAAGAATTGAGATAATAATTGCACATAGATCAAGCTTCAGTTTCAGCCCCTTCCAAAAAATTTCGAATCGCCATGACTGCTCCATCTCCACACACAGCATTATTTTTCCGTATCCCTACGTGACGGGGAGATGTGGGGATGGGTTGACAAGCAAAAATTACACTGGAGTAATATGGAATCAGCTTACCTAATGCCGAGAAATGAATTCCACTCTCCTGTTTTTCTTTTTTGCAAATTTCTGTATTACCCTTGCATTGAAGTCCTTGATGGTTGCCACCAATCTCTTTTCGATGGAAAGCATAGCCAAAGCGTTTAACCGATCCTGGGTCATCGTGTTCCTGAGAAACATCTTAATTCGTTTGAGTGATGAAAAACAACTCTCAGGCTCTGCAGTTGTCTTTGGTATTGTTATAATTATCCTGAGTAGAGTTGCAGTTTCGCAAAATGTGTCCTCTAAGTTGTTCTTCAAAATCAACTCCAGAAGAGAAATTGCTCCATCAATTTGGCGGAAATCTTGCCTTTCGTACAAAAGAGTCAATTCCGTTTGAAGTCTGTTTCTGTTCAGCATTGGGTAGTTTTCAACAGCAGCCAGTTCAAATTCTTTTTCTGGAAATATTTTTGCATATGCAGAAAAATTTGTGGAATCCAGCAGTTTGGCAGCATCGAGGCGATCGGAAGACTCAAATCGATTGAGAGCTTCTGTGATAATACGATCACAGATTTCTTTAGCATCTGAAATTCTGTGTGAATCGTTGCATCATCTTTAATTCTCCTGTTGAACGAGAAAGGCCGCTTCCATTTCTGTTGGAACACTTTCTACTTCGCTACGAATTCTGTTTATAGCCCTCACAAAAGCACCAACGAAATTTTTCACTTTTACTGTGTCTGTCTGTCTGGCTTGAAGTTGGGTGTACAGCAAATCGACGTGTGGCATTATTCTGTGGAAAAAGGTTAGCCAAAAAACAAATTCTTTTTCGTCTAAATTATGACAGAGTCCTCTAGCTTCCTGAACGGTTTTAGAAGAAACAGATTTTTCTAACTCAGCAAAGCATTCCAAAAATGCTTCTTGATTTTCATAAACGGCATTTACAGTTCGCGATTTAAAATTCTATCTTGTTGCTGGTCCACTAGGAATTCGTCGCGCAACATCGGTTCCCAGTGATAACAGAAGCTGAGGTGATCGTGCGAAGAAAGCGGGGAATTTCATGCCAGACTGCAAAAAACATCCTAGAAGATTGATTTTGTGAGGCAGCTCGTTGTACAATTAAATTCAGCTGGTGAGCATAATAGTGGATGTAGTGTGCAAGAGGAAAATGTTCCTTAATTTTTACTTGAACCCCATTTTGGGCACAACTCATCACGGAAGCTCCATCGTAAGTTTGCGCAATAATTTTACTTTCAGATCCCTTGCAGAAAATCTTTCTTAATTCTGCCAAAATGCACTGCGAAATTGAATTTGCATTCTGCCCACTGGGATTGAAAAATCCCCAAAACCTTTCATGTACAGATCCACATTTTCCGTACCTACACTGGCGTGCAAAAATTAAGGACGAGACGGTTCTTCGAATGTAACGTCGTGCAGAAGTGCTCCACATCGACTAAAACCATACCATAAGATCCCCAAGATGAAAGAATATGGGACAAGTGAGCAAAACCGTCCAAACAAGGAATCCAAAGGATACAAAGGCGCTTTACTGAAAAGGTAGCTTCGAGCACAACTGGACAGAAGACAGAAACGTCCATGTGACAAGCGGCTGCCAAGAAAAATCCAGTCTTTAGTAGGGGATATGATCACCCCTGACTGCGTTTCAGGATTTACATCGTCTGTCCATGCTAAGGACGAGGTTGTCAAGGTGCTGTTGAGGCATCGCGGCCCATTCCTCTTGTAGCGCCAATCGCAGCTGCGGAATCGTTGCTGGCGGCTGGTGACGTGCTGCCAAGCGTCTCCCGAGAAGGTCCCACACGTGTTCGATTGGATTTAGGTCCAGGAACCTTGCGGGCCAATACATGCGTTGAATATCTTCTCTCTCCAACAGCTCTGCGACAGCAACTGTACGATGAGGTGTAGCGTTGTCGTCCATGAAGAGGAACTCAGGACCCACAGCACCTCTAAACAGATGCATGTGAGGCAGGAGAACCTCGGTACAATAGCGGACACCAGTGACTGGACCTCCTTGGAAGATGTGGAGATCAGTACGGCTACCAAGCATGATACGCCCCAAACGAGAACTCCGCCACCTCCAAACCGGTCCCTTTCGATGATGTTGGAGGTGTGATTGCGTGTTCCCTGCTCTCTCCAGATGTGTATACGTCTAGAATCGCTCGTCAGACTAAATCGACTCTCATCCGTAAAGAGAACTCGACCCCATGGCTGATGTGTCCAGTTCTTGTGTTCCTGGCACCACAGAAACCGCCGTCTCCAATGAGCAGGCGTTAATGGCACACACGTACTGGTCGTCGTGCAAATAGACCACCTTTGTGCAGCCTCCTGGCCACGGTAAAACGCAATAACGGACGTCCAGTTGTCTGCTGTATGTGGTTTCTCTCGCTGTCTGCCGTCTGTCTCTTCTCGCCTATAGGACAATATACCTGTCGTCCGCCGCCGTGGTTGCTCGTGGACGACCACTGCTAAACTCTCGGACAGCTGTTCCTGTCGTTTGAAATGCTCTCCAAGCTCGTGAAACGATGCTGTGAGCGATCCCGAACTCTTCGGCCACACTAGTCACACTTCGACCTTCTTCCAAATTCCCAATGACGCTACCTCGAGTAAAGTCATCCAGATGTCGTCTACTGGATTGCCCGTTGGCCATATCACACGGTGGCAGCAACTCGACGTCGTTCAAACCGATGTACACCGTGCAATAGCTTTCACCGAATTGTTGAGCGTACACAGCCCGTGTGCTTTATACCCTTCCGACACTCCCCCCCGTCATGCTGCATATATGCGCATGCCCTAGCGTACCGGACCCTAGTCTATCTCCTGAGTGGTCTTTCGGTCCGTTCTGCCTGCTTGTTCCGGTGTTATGCTAATTTCTCCCCTTCGTCCTTAATTTTTGCACACCAGTGCATAAACAAGTGACATTTGTAAATGCTTTGAAATGTCCGTTGTCTCGTCAGCCATGAATGCTTCAAGTTTAGCTTCATCCATTTCCTGTTTAATGATTTCGTGACAGACTTCCAGCATGCAGTCCAACAATTCATTTTGAATTGTTTTCGAAGTGCCTTTAAACACCGAGCTGCTTTGAATGTGTTGGCTTACGACAATATCCGAAGTGCCCACAAGATCCACAAGACCTCGGAATATTCCGCGATTATCGGATGTCTCAGTTTCATCGTGACCTTGTAGCGCCAACTCGAATGCACCACAAAACTTAATGCAGTCTTTTATTTTAGACAGAATATAGCGATTTATTTCCACTAATTCATTGTGCTTTTGTATTGAGTCCTGATATGCCTGATTTAACGGTGTTGCTATATTCACTCTTCCAAATGCACTGAGTTCTAGTACACTGTTAATATGCTTTTTGCTTTATTAATGTTTTTTTATGTACTCGTTTAAGTGTCCGAGATCTTTTAGTCCTCCTTTGGACCAAGAATCGTTGCTTCCGAACAGTAAACAAGGAAGGCAAAAAAGAACATTCCTCACTTCACAGCCACATATCCACGAATTGCTATCATATATCTTCTGAAAGGTGTCCGGGTTAGAATCCCGGTGAGGCATGGATGTTGTGTTTGTCTTACGGCACTGGCTCTCTCTCTCTCTCTCTTCCCTGGAACCAGTGACCCTAAATTAGGGACGGGCAACTGCTTATAGCCCATTGAGTTGCTCACGGTGGTCGTTAAACCTCCAATAAAAAAAATGTAGTATAGCATCACAGTACAAAACACATCAACATCATTTTTTGCTCTTTTAATGAAGAGAAAGTCCTTGGACAAAGCATAATTAAATTTACATTTCCGTTTGCCCGACATTATTACCTTCTGAAAATTGCAACTTACACTCGGCTAGACACTTTTGTAGACCAACAAAAATTTCGGTAGCTTAGTCGTAAGTAAATACGACGATATATCTTGACAAAAATACAACTTAGAACAAGAAAATGTGAAGTTCAAAGCGCGGGTACAATCTCTTCAAAAATGAAACTGAGCAAACTCAAACATGAGAGTCGCACATGGTTACGGTTAACTGTAAACTGCAAGTCATGGAGCAGTTGTTGATGATGATATCATGTGACTTCTCTGGGTAAATATAAGGTGACCAGACCAAAGAGGTTAGAATAATACTTCTGGAGATGCCCTACATTCAACCGTGAAGCCGCCAGGCGTGGGAATTTGCCATTGTTTACATGATACCTACAGTATGTAATTTCATCTGTTTGTATTTAGGAATTGTGTGGTTTTTGATTGCAGAAACCGTGTTTATATCAAACCGGAATGAATTATACTTCTTACACGAGTGAAGTTTACAATTTTAACGTTATGTTTTGTTTAGAATTCGCACCAATGTCCGTGTATTTCAATTTAAAATAAAAATGCAAAGGAGCCTCAAAATAATTAAGAATTTTATAAATTCAGCATTTTCTCACACATTGGCAATAAGTTACGATGTGAAATTGGAAATATTTGCGACGAAAGAATGCGATTCAGCCAACACAAAATGCATTTCAGTAGCCTTGAAAACCATATGTTTTCCCACACTTTACCAGCCAGGCCTCGCGGTTATAGGCTTCACGCAAAGTGGTACTGCTTCATTAACAGGAGCATCTCCGGATATCTTATTCTAACCTCCTTGGACCAGACGTCCTCATTTTCTGGGGATAGTCCTCAATTTTCATGCTTCGTCCTCAATTCGTAAAAACTGGTTGAGCACGTCAAATGTCCTCGATTCCTTCTTTTTTGTCCTCAATTTTTGAAATTTCCCAAAATAATTGAAACAGAAAAAAAATGTGCTCAACGTAAGTTTTATAACTCAATTGAATCTACCAAATTTAGCATCAGTTTCTTCTTTATTTGCAAAAAAAAATGGACTAATAAAGGAATGGAACTATTTGCTGAGGCTGATGAATTTTTCGTTGAATTAAGTTAGAAATCATACAATATTAATGGGAGGCATGCGAAAGCGCAGAACAAGTGACTGCCATGGAGGAACCTCAGGTTCGATCCCAAGCAGGCACGAATGCTCGAGTCACTAAATATCCTGCGTGCGTCGGATAGGCACGTTAAGCCGTCGGACCCCGGGTACTGGGCCCCCGGTAATAAATCAGGGCGTCTTCTTCCTCCTTTCTACCTTTCTTCCGTGTCACTTTCCTATCCGGCACTCTAGCCCAAATCTCCTAGCTTCCTATTTCTGAGGGTTGTTTAAGACCTGGGGTCAGACATTACCTTCCTAAAACTGATGATCTGAAGCTACCTTCCTCTACTGATGATCTGAAGCTCAGAATAAGGTCATCTCAATAATCGTGGTGTTATTTCGTTTTTGTTTCAACCAAAGACCTTGGAGAGAATAGACTGGCAAATACCTAGCTACTTCCGTCAGAATTTGATAACCGCATGTTCCGCCATTAGCGAGGACCGAAATCAGAAAGCGTTTGACGACGTGCATTGGCACAGCTCCCTGAAATTTTCAACAGGCCCTGGTGATGGCAATGCAGGTGTCGCATGACGTCACGAGCGGCGGCGGTCAAAATTGAAATCCGCGATGAATCGGTAGTTGTTACTTGCTAGTTGTTTTGCTGACTGTGGATATTAGTAATTCAAGTTACGTGCTGGATATTCTTAGTTAGATATTCTTACTGTTTTATAAATTTGTTTGGACATTCGTACATCTTTTTTAAGAGCTACATTCATAGTCCAGAACTAACTTAGATACCCAGACCTAAATAGTACTAATCATGCGAAAGAAGTGCTGTGTACCCAACTGTAAAGCTAACTATGATATAACCGAACCAAGGTCTGTGTTTCGGTTTCCAAAAGACATTTCTCAGCAAAAATTATGAGAAAAAAAGATTCTTTAAAAAAATCTTGTTGTAACCAATCAAACAGTTGTTTGTGAGCCACTGGGACACTTATTAAGCTTATAATATATTTACTGTCAGAAATGAAATTGTCTTATGTTCTCACAGGAAAATTTCAAACAGATAAGTTGGAAGCACACTTTAGTTTTTACAGGCAGCTGAGTGGAGCTAATTATAATATTTCTGTCAAAGATGTGCTTGAATCTGAGAAAAAAATGCGGCTTAATGAGCTACTGCATCTGCGCTGCTCTAGGTTTGGCCAAGTTCCTGTCATTGATTTTTGAACAGAGTTTGTTGATTCTCAAAATAATGTAAGTACTAGGCATGGAAGCTCTCGATGAAATTGAGGCAAATCGTTTCACAAACATTTCGTATTGCGTACTAAACGCACCTGAAGAAATCAAGCCTGTATTTGTGTATCTTGCTGGTTATTCTGCTTATAAAACAAAGCTTAAATTATCATGCAAGAACTGTCATACTTCTATAATTAAGGATAAGTTCATAGATATTGATATTGCATCATCTTATGATTTTGTATACCTAACTGGGGTAGATCGGGAGACCGGGGGGGGGGGGTTCTAAGTTATCCTGAAGATTCGGTGGTGACAGCAACGGTTGCATGTTACTGTGCGTTTTTATGGTTACTCGTGAAGAAAATTAGTCCAAGTTTTTGAGTTGCTCCCATTAGAAAGAAATTCTTTTCCAGTTAACTCTGCAGCAGTTGGAGGAGTGTGAGAATTACTGCACTTGCGGAAAAGCATCTTTAGATGTTCTACAAATGTGCCTTAAAGTAATATGTAACATTTTACTAAATAATTACAGCAAAGTGCGAAATGATAAACTTTATGCAACAAAAAGTTTATGCAAATAAAAAAGAAGCAAAGTTACAAAATAATTGCCCAAGTAAAAAAAAAAATAATAATGAGGCCTGGACCTACCTGTACAAAATAGTATTTAGCCTGATTTTGCTAATGAAACCACTGCTTTTAATTTTTGTGATTGTCCATGATAAATTAACAATAAAATAATTTTCATAGGAGAGTTTACTTTCATCGACTTGCTCCTTATATGGCCAACATTTAAAAAAATTTAAACTTAAAAATTATATTTAGGAGTTATCATAACTAAAATTATATTTGAAAAAGATTATTAATGCTTGGTAGCTACAAAATCCAAAAAATTATAATAAATATTTCATGAAAATGCAGCACAAACAAAAACGTTGAATTACTGAAAATCTCTTGAAAATACAAAAATTTTTATATACAAGGATACTGCTGCTGAAAGATGTATCATACAATGAAAGGCGATAACTTTTATATATTTTTTCTTAGCTGCATAGCTTTTTCATATTATGCTGGCTTATTCTGAAGGCCTAGCCTGTTTCATTGGTTGCGAGTTGGATTGCTCTACCCGGGGAGTTGGATTGCTCTACCCGGGGAGCGAAGTCAAAATAAGGTAAGTTTTAAATTGGTCCATTCCAAATAATCAAATGTAGTGTGTCCACTTGGACTGAAAGGCACAATTTTTCAGTCAAATTAAATACAGTAAAACTTAGAAAATCCGACATCGACGGGACTGGATGAGTGCCAGATTTATGAAAATTCCGGATTTCTGAAGCTATCGAAAAATTGTGTAACGGGCGTTACGCAAAGCATGTACTTATACGTAACAGGTCACTTAAATGAAAATTTGCGCGTCTAAGCCTTATAAATAAGCCCAGGTCCTGCTGCCAATCGTATTCTTTGCAATTTGTGAAAAAAAAATCGTTTTGGCGAAAATATTGGCGATTACCTTTTTGTACTATTTGTTATAAAAACTCTATAGAAATTTTTTTTATTTGGCGAATGGTTAGGCAAAAACAAGAAAAAAGCCAGAGCAACCGCTAGGGCTGGGCAATGTATCGATACATCGCGAAAACACGATGTGATTTATATATGGATGTTACGGTTTTTTGCAACATCGATATAAAATTCGGTAATACGATACATCGCGAAGGCGATTTCCGCGATGCATCATGAAGGCCGATGCAGATGTCATTACACGACCGAATCCACATACTGCCACCAAGCACAGTTGATCATCACACGTTCGTCACGCATTTCAAATTCAAACGTACGCGCCGATTCGTCGCCTCATTGGTCCGCATCACTTCAAGCGCAGCCTAATGAGATGACGAATTTGAGAAGCTTCCTGACGTTACACTTAGGCGGCAATTCGCACTCTGAGATCGGATACTCTTGCGATGTGTTGTTGAGACGGTACATCGAGACATTTCCATGGTTATTAGTGAAACATCAGATGTTCTCACGAAAACGAAATAAAAAAAATGCAGGATTTCTAAAGTTGCCGGTTTTCTGGATGCCGGATTTTCGAGGTTTCACCGTATTACAAAATATTCTGTACAGTAGAACTTCAGAATGACTCAGAAAAGCCTTTTTATCAATTTTTTTCCCGGGAAATTTCCAATGAAAGCATTTTTTTTTTCGAAGTGTGAAACAGAGCAAGCACTTTTGTAATTAAATGTTTGGAAATAATTTTTTTTCAGAATTTGAAATTATCGGAACATAAACAATACTTTTCCCAAAATGCACCAAAATGCAGCATTGACGGTATCACTTCAGAATGGAGGTGGAAATTTCCAAACACGGAATACATGAGATTCTAAAGCGGATTCGCGGAATTCTGCGGGGTTTTTTTTGTTGTTTTTTTTTGGTTTTTTTTGTCATCATTTAGGTCATTCTCAAGATGATGCAAAACTGAAAAGAAGGGGTAGGGGTTGTGTTCCGTTTGAGGACTGTATTTCGTGTTTCAAAACTTTCGAAAAATGTAGTTAAAAGGAGTAAAAAGTTTTGCCGTAATCTTAATTTTTCTCTCCCAATGCGGCTGTTGTGTCCAGTATTGTTTTTAAATATCATTTTATTGCATAAATGTTTGTATTTCAGTTCGAAAATATGGGCAACAATTTGCGAAAACGGAAGTTAGACACCAAGAAAATGGTGAACACCCGTTTCCCCTAATTCCCGTTTGCCTTAATGACGTTTACCCCAATGGCGTTTCCCCGAAATCGCTTTTACCCGAATTCCCATTTCCCCTAATTTCGTTTGCCTTAATTTCGTTTGCCCTAATCTCGTCTACCCTAAATCTCGTTTCCCCTTATTCCCGTTTGCCCTAAACACGTTTACCCCAATGGCGTTTCCCCGAAAACGCTTTTACCCGAATTTCCATTTCCCCTAATTTCGTTTCCCCTAAATCTCGTTTACCCCAATGGCGTTTCTCCGAAATCGTTTTTACCCGAATTCCCATTTTCCCTAATCTCGTTTCCCCTAATTCACATTTGCCCTAAACACGTTTACCCCAATGGCATTTCCCCGAAATCGCTTTTACCCGAATTCCCATTTCCCCTAATTCACTTTTGCCCTAAACACGTTTGTCCGTATCAATGTTTCCCCTAAAAACGTTTACTGTGTCAAGCTTGTTCTAATTCTCCTTTGCCTTGATTCGCGTTTTCCCCAATTAATGTTTTCCGTAATTCATGTTTATCCTGATTTTTGTTGAGCGAAATAAAACGTTTCTTTTATCGACAAAATTCAGGGGGGAAAATCGGATTTATCGTCAAATTCAGAAAAAAAATCGTTGTATGTAATTTTTTATCGTCAAATTTAGGAAAATATATGTATATTTAATTATCATCGTCAACCATTATCAATCTACTGCTGGATGAACGAAGATCTGACCAAGTTTCTTCCACTACGGTCAGTCATGCCCCAGTCTCCACCATTTCACTCCCGCATGCTTTCAAATTTCATCCACCCATCTCTAATGTGGTCTTCTTCTGGGTCTTTTCCTGTCCCTTGGAATCCAGTCTGGAATTTCGGCTGTCCGCCGAAAGTCCGTTCTTCTGGCAACATGTCCATGCAGCCGATTGCCTTTTCAGGGATTTTACTCTGATCATGATGTCTTCAACTCTTGTCTTTTTCCTTATCCATGAGTTCCTTTTCTCATCTCTCCTGGTTACACCAAGCATGTATCTCTCCATGCTTTTTTCAGTTGCCTGTAGCCTTTCTACATCTTTTTTAGTTAAGATCCATGTCTCCCACCCATATGTAAGAACTCGAAGGATACATTGATTTTCTTTTTGAGACATAATGGCGTATTGCTCTTTAAAATTGTATTGTTTCTTCCAAAAGCCCTCCACCCATCCAAACAGGGGCGAGCGAAGGACATTTGCCGCGCCGTGTAAGGGAATATTTGTAGCACGTAGTTTGTAAAACAGATCGTGTTTACGTTTGCGGTTTGTCCGTCCGTCCGCCTGTGGACACAATATCTCTGCAACTATTCGTTCGATTTCAAATATTCTTTTTGCGTTGGAAAGCTTGAAATGAGCGAATAATGATCCCGCATGTCGTTTTTTTAAATACGATACACAATTTTGCTGCTAGAGGGCGTAAATGCAGGTGATGTCGAATTAGAAATACATTTTATTCCATATATTTTCTTCCAAACCTCCGATTGAAAAAATCCTTTTGCCTTTCGACTGCGTTTATGTCGAAGATTATTTTTTAGGTATAGTCCCTTTTTCATGTTTCGCATAGATTTTTGGCTAAAGGGCGTAAAATACAGCTCCTGATGTGAAATGGTTTGGATTATAGTTTCTAATTTTTTGGTAAAAATGGATTGGCCACCAGGGGGCAAAAGTGTTAATTTCATTTCTGATGCATTTGCAGGACAATCCGAGCTTCTTGAAAAAATTCCTTTGTGGACCGATACTACTCACGTCGATAAACCTTTTCAGAATATTTTCTTCTTAAAATAAGGCATGGTTTCCCCGCCAGGTGGTGTACACGTATACCTTGTTTTTGTCAATATCTCTGTTTCTAAGAGTCCGATTTGAAAAATGCCTTCTTTCTCTAATAGTTTCCGGTGGGAAATGTTTTTCATTTTACAAAATTTTCAAGTAACTCATAAACTCTCCGCTAGGGGGCGTAAACGTAAATTGCGTTTTCCCAATATCTCTGCTTTTAAAATTGCGATTTGAAAAATTCTTTCTGCAGTGGACGCCGTTCTTCGTGGGAAATCTTTTGCAGGTCATTTCTAATTTTTGGTAAAAAATACTTTGCCACCAGGGTGCGTGAGAGTTAATTTCTGTTACATTTGCAGCAAAATCTGAGCTTCTGAAATCTCGATTGAAAAAATTCGTTCATGGACCGATACCACTCACGTCGATAAACCTTTTGAGAATACTTTCTTCTTCAAATAATGCATGGTTTCTCCGCCAGGGGGCGTAGATGCATATCTCATGTTTGTCAATATCTCTGCTTTTAAGAGTCCGATTTGAAAAATTCTTTCTTGGTTGGAGCGTTTCTGCTGAAAAACTTTTCTCATACAACTTCAAAGTTTTCTTAACGCACAAGTCTGCCACCAGAGGGCGTAAGCTCACGTTTTTTGTTCACAGTGATATCTTCGGGACTAAAAACCTGATTGAAAAACTTCTTTTCGGTCAGATACTACTAAATAAGCAAACTCTATGTGCGTGTTTTTTTTTTCGTGTTTCGTGCAGGTGACGTCATCACCTACACGCACACGCGTGCTCTGTACGCCTGTAGGTGAGGACGTCACCTGCACGAAAACACGAAAAGCTAAGTGTGACGTCACAAAAATTTGTTTTTCAGTTGTTGCTTAAACGACTTAAAAAGGGATCCACATCGTCGCAACTTAGCGGTTTATATATTAGGAATACAGCTTCTTTCATGGACGGAACAATTGTTATATATCATCATCATCATCATTGTCAACCATTATCAATTCACTGCCGGACGAAGGTCTCCCCAAGTTTCCTCCACAACGGTCTGTCTTGTGCCAGTCTCCTCCATGTCACCCCTGCATACTTTCGAATTTCATCCACCCATCTCCCATGTGGTCTTCTTCTGAGTCTTTTCCTGTCCCTTGGAATCCAATCTAAAATTTCGGCTGTCCATCGATGATCTGTCCTTCTGGCAGTATGTCCAGCCCATTGCCATTTCAGGGATTTAACTCTGATCATGATGTCTTCCACTCTTGTCATTTTTCGGATCCACGAGTTCCTCTTCTTACCTCTCCTGGTTACACCAAGCATGCACCTCTCCATGCTCTTTGAGTTGTCTGCAGCCTTTGTATGTCTCTTTTAGCTAAGGTCCACGTCTCTGCACCATACGTAAGCACTGGAAGGATGCATTGATCAAACACTTTTCTTTTAAGACATAATGGCATATTGCTCTTGAAAATTATGCTGTTTCTTCCAAAAGTTCGCCAGGCAAGTTTTGTACGCCGATTAATTTCTTCATCAATGTGACCCTCACTTGATATCTGCTGTCCAAGATAAACGTACGTGTCTGTTATCTCCAGCTTTTCTCCATCAATCAATAAATCTTCATTTCTTGTAAAAGCATTGAACATCACTTTTGTCTTCTGAAAGTTCATTTTTAATCCCACTTCTTAACTCTTGTCAGCAAGTTCCTGGATCATACTCTGCAGCTCTGATGGGGTAGTTGCAAAAATGACTACGTCATCAGCAAAACGAAGGTGGGTTAGATAATCTCCATTAATCTTTATACCTTTGTTTTCCCAGCTCAGCGACTGAAAAACACCCTCCAATGTGGCATTAAAGAGCTTCGGAGATATGGTGTCACCTTGTCTCACTCCCTTTCCAATTTTTATGTGTGTTGTATTTTCAAACAGCCGAATCTTTGCACTTGCATTTTCATAGATGTTATTAATAATATTAATGTATGCATCTTCAATACCGCAGGTTTTTAGAGCCATTGTAACTGCTGATGGTTTCACCGAATCAAAGGCTTTTTCATAATCGATAAAAGCCATGCACAATGGAAGTTCATATTCCCTCGCTCTTTCAATTAGTTCTCTCAGTACGTGGATATGATCTATTGTGCTGTAGCCACTCCTGAATCCAGCTTGTTCTCTCGGTTGAGCCATGTCCAGTGTTACCTTCAAGCGGTGTGAAAGAACTTTAGTGAAGATTTTATAAACTACAGATAGGAGGCTGATAGGTCTGTAGTTTCCGAGATCCTCAATGTCACCTTCCTTATGTAGCAGGATCATTGTAGCGGTGTTCCAATCCTCAGGAATCTTTCCTTCATTAAGGCATCGAGTGAAAATTTGGGCGAGTACTGTTTCAATTTCTCCACTTGCTTCTTGTATGATGTCTACAGTAATTCCATCTTCTCCTGGAGCTTTTCCCCGCTTCATGTTCTTGATTGCATGTGCAACTTCTGCTGGAAGGACTGGAGGAACTCTGGTACTGGTATCTTTCATGATGTCTGGAGTGCATGTATCATCCCTTTCATATAATTTGGAGTAGAAATCTTTCACTCTTGTCAAAATTTCGCCTCTATTTCTTGTTACAGAACCATCTTCTTTTCTCAGTGCCATAATCTGTTTTCTTCATTTACTGAGATGTCCCTTTGCTATCTTTAGGCTTTGGTTGTTTTCAATTGCTTTCCTCACTAGTTCACAGTTGAATTTTCTTACGTCTTCAGTGATACTTTTTCTTACTGTCTTGCATAGCTCTATATATTCCACTTTGGAAGTCACATCTTCTTTAGTTGTCCTCATCTCTCTTCTTTTTTGCATCAACATTTTCGTTTTTCCTGATAATTTGTTTACATGCAACTTGTTCTTAGACCCAGCTAATTTTGTTGCTGTTTCCATAAGAGCTTTGGTTACTTTTCTGTTAACTTCAGAGATGTCCACTTCTTCCGATGTTAGGCCTTCTAAAGCAGAGAATCTGTTCTTCAGTTCCAACTTGAAGGTATTACGGTGTTTTTTAAGGTTGGTTATGTCATGTTTGTCTTATGAGCTTGATACGTTCAAGTTTGGTGTTGAGGTGCATCTTACATCTCACCAATCTATGGTCACTACCTGTGTTGAACTTGTTTAGCACACTGCAGTCTGCTATGACGAATTTTTTGTTACACATAATAAAATCAATTTCACTTGTCGTCCCATTTGGATGTCTCCATGTCCATTTCCTGTGTGGCTTTTTTCTTGAAGAAGGAGTTCAAGATGAAAAACCCTTCTGCCTCTGCAAACTCAACAAGAGTATTTCCACGCTGGTTTCTGTTGCCGTGACCGAATTTACCTACTGAAGTTTCATTCTGTTGCCGTTGCCCTATTTTTGCATTGAAATCTCCCATAATTATTTTCAAGTGCTGCTTACCTTTATTATTTAGATGACGAATTTCCTCATAAAATTCTTCAATTTCTTCTTCAGGATGACTTGTGGTGGGTGCATAAGTTTGAATAATCTGAGCCTGGTATCTTCTCGAGAGTTGGATAACGAGTCGTGCAGCTCTGTCAGAGGAACTTTCAACTTCTACAACTTTATCCTTCAGTTTCTTGTTTATTATAAATCCAACACCACTAGTTCTGCCAGTATCTGTCCCACGATAGCAGAAGAGATGTCCACTTTTCAGTTCGATGAGATCTTCTCCTTTTCTCCTTACCTCACTTAGCCCCACGATGTCCCACTTGATCCTTTGTAGTTCCTCTTCCAATTCAAGAAGCCTTGAATCAGAAGATAGGGAGCGTCCGTTGTACGTAGCCAAGGTCAGCATCAGATGGCAGCCTAGTCCGGTCCTCCGGGGATTCTTAGCACCCTCTGCCTTCATGTCGCACTGGCCGCTGCCTTGGCCAGGTACATTCCAGCTGCCGGAGACTGAGGGCCAAGATTTAAGTTGTGGAATCATTTTGGAGGGGTTTGGCCATAACTCACCACGCTGGCCAAGCCGGTTGGTGAGTGTGGGATAGAATTTCCTCTAATCCCGATGGTATAGTTATACCGCTATTGGCGGTCGTCAGAGCCCCTTTAGTGGGAACAGGATGTACCACGAGAAGGCGGGGTTGACATTTGTCAAGGAGAGGCTGTGATGTTACGCATCACCTGACCTTACATCCCTGTTATACACTGCTGGACAATTGCTAAGGACGGATCATAAACGGCTATATAGCGCATAAAAAAGTAAGTGGGGTTGGATGCCAAGTAAAATAAAATGTCAATGCCAGGACATTACAAAAAAGACAATTTATTGTGCACTGAAATCCAGAAGGCTTTGGAACGTGTTCAAGGGACAAAGAGCCGCCCCGGTGGCGCAGTGGTTTAAGGCAATGGCCTCTGATCTTTCGTCCGAAAGGGGTCCGGGTTCGAATCCCGGTGAGGCATGGATGTTGTGTTTGTCTTACGGCACTGGCTCTCTCCCTTCCCTGGAGCCAGTGACCCTAAATTAGGGACGGGCGACTGCTTATAGCCCATTGAGTTGCTCACGGTGGTCGTTAAACCTCAAAAAAAAAGGGGGGGACAGACAGGCCATTTTGTGCAGAATACGTAAACGTTAAAAAGTGCAGTTACCGTCCGCAGGCGTTCCGGCGTAAGATGCCCACCATGGAGGGCGATGGCAGTTTCCACACGTGTCGTGCTTTGCACGACATTACCAAGCAGCTGTTGGGGTAATTTATCCCATTCCTCTGTCAGTGCACGGATGAGGGTGTCCTTGTTTATTGGAGGGCATTGGCGACCAGTAAGACTCCTCCCCAAAGCATCTCACACTATTTTCAATGGGATTCAGATCTGGAGAACGTGCTGGCCATACGAGGTGTTGAATATCCTCGCTCTCAAGACACTCCTGGACAGCGACTGTTCAATGACATGTTGCGTGTCGTCCATGAAAATGAATCTATCACCGAAAGCACCACGTAACATGAGGTAGCCGAACATCATTAATGTATCGTTGGCCAGTCATAGTCCCAGTTGGAAGCACAAAGAGGGACGTACGGCCATTGATCATGATGCCAGCCCATACCATGATACTACATGTCTGATATCGGTCCCTTTCCTGTATGTTTGCTGGACAATATGCCGTACCACTATCACGCCAGATCAGTTGTCGACAATCAGACGATCGACTGTATCTACTCTCATCTGAGAAGAGGACAGCAGACCAGTCGTTATCAGTTCAATTGCGATGTTGATGGCACCATTGCAAACGGGCGGTACGGTGACGTCTGGACAATGGGATGCACACAACAGGACGGCGGGCGTATAGTCCTTCATGCAAACGTCTAGCGACAGTTTTTCGGGAGATCCGCTTGCCAGTAGCAGCCATAAACTGATTTGCTACCTCACTAGCTGTGCTGCGCTGGTGTCGTTCATAGCACTATGTACCGATCTTCTGCAGGTGTCTTACTGCGAACACGACCTCCCCCGTGACGTTTCCTACACTCCATTTGTTTGAAATGATTTCCAAAGCCTTGAAACAACACTGTGGCTGACGTCGAACTCCCTGGCAACATCTGTTATTTTTCGCCCTTCTTCAATCTTGCCAATAATTGACCACGCGTAAAATCATCTAGGTGATGTCGGGAAGACATACTGAAAATTGCAAGTTCGTCAATTGATTCTTTCCCTTTCAACATTGCGTTTGAACAACAACGGTCAATACGCGTCAAATCCTTTATATTTCTTATCAGCGCTATGACGTCATGAACAAGTTCGGCAATCCAAAATTTGCATACGCACAGCACGTCTTACTGTATCCCGCACTTATGCTAATTTCCACATTTTCCTGCCTTCCATTTTATGGTTGCTATTGTCGTCCGTCCTTAGCAAATGTCCGGCAGTGTATATATATATATATATATATATATAGATTTTGTTTGAGCTTGCCACGTTCGAGTTTAGTGTTGAGGTGCATCTTACATCTCACCAATCTATGGTCACTACCTGTGTTGAACTTGTTTAGCACACTGCAGTCTGCAATGACGAATTTTTTGTTACACATAATAAAATCAATTTCACTTGTCGTCCCATTTGGATGTCTCCATGTCCATTTCCATAACCAACCTTAAAAAACACCATAATACCTTCAAGTTAGAACTGAAGAACAGGTTCTCTGCTTTAGAAGGCCTAACATCGGAAGAAGTGGACATCTCTGAAGTTAACAGAAAAGTAACCAAAGCTCTTATGGAAACAGCAACAAAATTGGTTAGCTGGGTCTAAGAACAAGTTGCATGTGAACAAGTTATCAGGAAAAACCAAAATGTTGATGCAAAAAGAAGATAGATGAGGACAACTAAAGAAGATGTAACTTCCAAAGTGGAATATATAGAGCTATGCAAGACAGTAAGAAAAAGTATCACTGAAGACGTAAGAAAATTCAACTGTGAACTAGTGAGGAAAGCAATTGAAAACAACCAAAGCCTAAAGATAGCAAAGGGACATCTCAGTAAGGGAAGAAAACATATTATGGCACTGAGAAAAGAAGATGGTTCTGTAACAAGAAATAGAGGCGAAATTTTGACAAGAGTGAAAGATTTCTACTCCAAATTAGATGAAAGGGATGATATATGCACTCCAGACATCATGAAAGATACCAGTACCAGAGTTCCTCCAGTCCTTCCAGCAGAAGTTGCACATGCAATCAAGAACATGAAGCGGGGAAAAGCTCCAGGAGAAGATGGAATTACTGTAGACATCATACAAGAAGCAAGTGGAGAAATCGAAACAGTACTCGCCCAAATTTTCACTCGATGCCTTAATGAAGGAAAGATTCCTGAGGATTGGAACACCGCTACAATGATCCTGCTGCATAAGAAAGGTGACATTGAGGATCTCGGAAACTACAGACCTATCAGCCTCCTATCAGTAGTTTATAAAATTTTCACTAAAGTTGTTTCACACCGCTTGAAGGTAACACTGGACATGGCTCAACCGAGAGAACAAGCTGGATTCAGGAGTGGCTACAGCACAATAGGTCATATCCACGTGCTGAGAGAACTAATTGAAAGAGCGAGGGAATATGAACTTCCATTGTGCATGGCTTTTATCGATTATGAAAAAGCCTTTGATTCGGTGAAACCATCAGCAGTTACAATGGCTCTGAAAACCTGCGGTATTGAAGATGCATACATTAATATTATTAATAACATCTATGAAAATGCAAGTGCAAAGATTAGGCTGTTTGAAAATACAACACACGTAAAAATTGGAAAGGGAGTGAGACAAGGTGACACCATATCTCCGAAGCTCTTTAATGCCACATTGGAGGGTGTTTTTCAGTCGCTGAGCTTTGAAAACAAGGGGATAAAGATTAATGGAGATTATCTAACCCACCTTCGTTTTGCTGATGACGTAGTCATTTTTGCAACTACCCCATCAGAGCTGCAGAGTATGATCCAGGAACTTGCTGACAAGAGTAAAGAAGTGGGATTAAAAATGAACTTTCAGAAGACAAAAGTGATGTTCAATGCTTTTACAAGAAATGAAGATTTATCGATTGATGGAGAAAAGCTGGAGATAACAGACACGTACGTTTATCTTGGACAGCAGATATCAAGTGAGGGTCACATTGATGAAGAAATTAATCGGCGTACAAAACTTGCCTGGAGAGCTTTTGGAAGAAACAGCATAATTTTCAAGAGCAATATGCCATTATGTCTTAAAAGAAAAGTGTTTGATCAATGCATCCTTCCAGTGCTTACGTATGGTGCAGAGACGTGGACCTTAACTAAAAGAGACATACAAAGGCTGCAGACAACTCAAAGTAGCATGGAGAGGTGCATGCTTGGTGTAACCAGGAGAGATAAGAAGAGGAACTCGTGGATCCGAAAAATGACAAGAGTGGAAGACATCATGATCAGAGTTAAATCCCTGAAATGGCAATGGGCTGGACATACTGCCAGAAGGACAGATCATCGATGGACAGCCGAAATTTTAGATTGGATTCCAAGGGACAGGAAAAGACCCAGAAGAAGACCACATGTGAGATGGGTGGATGAAATTCGAAAGTATGCAGTGGTCACGTGGAGGAGACTGGCACAAGACAGACCGTTGTGGAGGAAACTTGGGGAGACCGTCGTCCAGCAGTGGATTGATAAAGGTTGACAATGATGATGATATATATATATATATATATATATATATATATATATATATATATGATGACAATGATGACAATGATGATGATCATCATCATCATCATTGTCAACCTTTATCAATCCACTGCTGGACGAAGGTCTCCCCAAGTTTCCTCCACAACGGTCTGTCTTGTGCCAGTCTCCTCCATGTCACTCCCGCATACTTTCGAATTTCATCCACCCATCTCACATGTGGTCTTCTTCTGGGTCTTTTCCTGTTCCTTGGAATCCAGTCTAAAATTACGGCTGTCCATCGACGGTCTGTCCTTCGGGCAATATGTCCAACGCATTTCCATTTCAGGGATTTTACTCTGATCATGTCTTCCACTCTTGTCATTTTTCTGATCCACCAGTTTCACTTCTTATCTCTCCTGTTTACACCAAGCATGCATCTCTCTATGCCTCTTTGAGTTGTCTGTAGTTTTTGTATGTCTCTTTTACTTAAGATCCACGTCTCTGCGCCATACGTAAGCACTGGAAGGATGCATTGATCAAACACTTTTCTTTTAAGACATAATGGCATATTGCTCTCGAAAATTATACAGTTTCTTCCAAAAACAATCCAGGCAAGTTTTATACGCCGATTAATTTCTTCATCAATGTGACCCTCACTTGATGTCTGCTGTCCAAAGTAAATGTAGGTATGGGTTATCTTCAGCTTTTCCCCATCAATCGATAAATTTTCATTTTTTGTAAAAGCATTGTACATCACTTTTGTCTTCTGAAAGTTCATTTTTAATCCCAATTCTTTACTCTTGTCAGCAAGTTCCTGGTTCATACTCTGCAGCTCTGATGGGGTAATTGCAAAAATGACTACGTCATCAGCAAAACGAAGGTAAGTTAGATAATCTCCATTAATCTTTATTCCTTATATATATGTATCATCATTATCATTGTCAACCATTATCAATCCACTGCTGGACGAAGGTCTCCCAAAGTTTCCTCCACAACGGTCTGTCTTGTGCCAGTCTCCTCCATGTCACTCCTGCATACTTTCGAATTTCATCCACCCATCTCCTATGTGGTCTTCTTCTGGGTCTTTTCTTGTCCCTTGGAATCCAATCTAAAATTTCGGCTGTCCATCGATGGTCTGTTCTTCTGGCAGTATGTCCAGCCCATTGCCATTTAAGGGATTTAACTCTGATCATGATGTCTTCCACTCTTGTCATTTTTCGGATCCACGAGTTCCTCTTCTTACCTCTCCTGGTTACACCAAGCATGCACCTCTCCATGCTCTTTGAGTTGTCTGCAGCCTTTGTATGTCTCTTTTAGCTAAGGTCCACGTCTCTGCACCATACGTAAGCACTGGAAGGATGCATTGATCAAACACTTTTCTTTTAAGACATAATGGCATATTGCTCTTGAAAATTATGCTGTTTCTTCCAAAAGTTCGCCAGGCAAGTTTTGTACGCCGATTAATTTCTTCATCAATGTGACCCTCACTTGATATCTGCTGTCCATGATAAATGCACGTGTCTGTTATTTCCAGCTTTTCTCCATCAATCGATAAATCTTCATTTCTTGTAAAAGCATTGAACATCACTTTTGTCTTCTGAAAGTTCATTTTTAATCCCACTTCTTAACTCTTGTCAGCAAGTTCCTGGATCATACTCTGCAGCTCTGATGGGGTAGTTGCAAAAATGACTACGTCATCAGCAAAACGTAGGTGAGTTAGATAATCTCCATTAATCTTTATCCCTTTGTTTTCCCAGTTCAGTGATTGAAAGACATTTTCCAATGTGGCATTAAAGAGCTTCGGAGATATGGTGTCACCTTGTCTCACTCCCTTTCCAATTTTATGTGTGCTGTATTTTCAAACAGCCGAATCTTTGCACTTGCATTTTCATAGATGTTATTAATAATATTAATGTATGCATCTTCAATACCGCAGGATTCCAGAGCCATTGTAACTGCTGATGGTTTCACCGAATCAAAGGCTTTTTCATAATCGATAAAAGCCATGCACAATGGAAGTTCATATTCCCTAGTTCTTTCAATTAGTTCTCTCAGTACGTGGATATGATCTATTTTGCTGTAGCCACTCTTGAATCCAGCTTGTTCTCTCGGTTGAGCCATGTCCAGTGTTACCTTCAAGCGGTGTGAAAGAACTTTAGTGAAGATTTTATAAACCACTGATAGGAGGCTGATAGGTCTGTAGTTCCTGAGATCCTCAATGTCACCTTTTTTATGTAGCAGGATCATTGTAGCGTTGTTCCAATCCTCAAGAATCTTCCCTTCATTAAGGCATCGAGTGAAAATTTGGGCGAGTACTGTTTCGATTTCTCCACTTGCTTCTTTTATGATGTCTACAGTAATTCCATCATGTTCTTGATTGCGCGTGCAACTTCTGCTGGGAGGACTGGAAGAACTCTGGTACTGGTACCTTTCATGATGTCTGGAGTACATGCATCATCCCTTTCATATAATTTGGAGTAGAAATCTTTCACTCTGGTCAAAATTTCGCCTCTATTTCTTGTTACAGAACCATCTTCTTTTCTCAGTGCCATAATATGTTTTCTTCCCTTACTGAAATGTCCCTTTGCTATCTTTAGGCTTTGGTTGTTTTCAATTGCTTTCCTCACTAGTTCACAGTTGAATTTCTTTACGTCTTCAGTGATACTTTTTCGTACTGTCTTGCATAGCTCTATATACATACACAAACATGTATATATATATATATATATATATATATATATATATATATATATATATATTGCATTGAACATGATGGGCGTCTTTTGAACTATTCTAACCAAAAAATATCTTCTATTGGCACATATTCAAATAAATTGTATAAAACTAAAAGTAGAATTCGAAATAATTGGTTTTCGTATGAAATGAAATTATAAATGAAATTATTTTTCCTATAAATTAAAAACTAAAGCTTTAAGAAAGCACACAAACAAACGTAGTGTGACGTATATTCTAGATTAAATTTCCTTTTTTAGTTTCTTTCCCTATGTAATTCTTGAGTTTATTCTCAGTATTCTTCACGCTTAGCGGAATATCTTTTCCTTCAAATGAATACGTTTGGCAACACAATTGAGGTGGAATGCACGTGAGGTATGCATGTAATAAGATATGAACGAGAGATAAAAAGCGACGACTGATCTGTTGTAGGAGAGAGGTGTTGATATTATTGAGAGCGATTATTGAGGTGTATTGATAAGAGCGATTATTGAGAGCTATTATTGTGAGCGATTATGATGAGCGTTGTTAAGAAAGTGCTGTACGAAAGAATTGAATAGTGTTGAGATAAATGTGTGGAGAGTGTTGTGATTCCATTCCGAATAAAGGACTGCTTCCGTAAAAAAAAAAAAAAGAATTGCATAGGAAAGAAACTAAAAAAGGAAAGTTAATCTAGAATATACGTCACAGTAGTTTCAGGTAAAATTAACTTTTGTAGCTTTTTTTTTCTTTTTGTTACAAACTTTATAACAATGTCCAAATTGTTTAAGAGTGTAGCAACTTTATTTTAAATACTAACGAAAAAAAAAAAAAAGGTCGTTCCTGTTTCTCATTTAATCAGAAGTAACTTTTCATAATTTTAAGTTTGGAAAACGATCTTTCGGCGTAAGCCACTGCTGCAGACAGTAAAAATTTGAAAAGAGGGTTTTGTGCACCTTATTGCCGCTATCATTTCTCAGGAATGGAAAAGGGGGCATTGTAATTTTTTTAAATTACAAAAATTTTTCTTTATCCTTTTTGGATTTCAAGTTCAACAGAAAGAAAAGGAAAGATGTTTATTTTCAGGCAGTGCAAAAATCCAGAAAATCCAAAACAAATTTCGTTTAACTTAACATTGCACACGTGTGCCCCCCCCCCCCCGACAGTTTTTCTTGAAGCAGCACATGCCCTCAGATAATTTGTTGACTTGTAGGTTGTAAATGCTGAAAATCTCCCGATCGGACCAGAAATGCTTTATATTTTATATTTTTGGTGTTACCCCCCCCCCCGAAAGTTTTTGTGAGGCAGCACATGCCCTCAGATAATTAATTGCAGACTTGCAGTTTGTAAATCCTGAAATCTTTTGTTCAGCTGTAGATCATAAACATTTTTTATAAAGAATTACATTAATAATCGCAATTAAGAAAAGACGAAATTACGGAAACTTGATGTGATTCAGATAACCAACTTCCGGGAACGTGGCCACGAAGCGGTTGAAAACGCAATTTTTATACGGCCTGTTAAAATTTGTGTGGCCAGTTTACCGATGGCCAGTTCTCCTACACCCAATCAGTGATGGTGCTAACTGGGAAAACATTCAAACTTTACAAACTGACGTCTACTGTTAAGTGGGAACTCAATTAGCAAAAAGCATTTCCACGGCTCATGCTTAGAGTCTCGTGCGGTGGGGAGAGGGAGGGGTGTAGTACGCTAAGAACTCTTAAAAAGTGGGCCTTCTGCGTTCACAATTCTAGTGAATGCTTTTCAATACTATTTCTTGCTTTAATAAAAGTTTAATGCGATGTAGTACTTTATCTGTGAGTGAGGGCAGCGGGTGGGGGGGGGGACGTCACGGATGCAATGGCTGCGTTAAGGACTAACCGTATAGTGGTCCTCACCATGTGCACTTCTTTACACTTTTGTTGGCATGGTTATCGACATCCTCAACAAGAAAGGAAAGAATAATTCTCTTGAGGTATCAAGACCCACCGTTTTATTTCGGTTAATAAATATTAGGACAAACATGAATTAGGGCAAACGCGAATTAGGAAAAACTTGATAAGGGCAAACGTGAAATAGAGGAAATGGGAATTCGGGTAAAAGCGATTTCGGGGAAACGCCATTGGGGTAAACGCGTTTAGGGCAAACGGTAATTAGGGGAAACGAGATTTAGGGAAAACAAGATTAGGGCAAACAAAATTAGGGAAATGGGAATTCGGGTAAAAGCGATTTCGGGGAAACGCCATTGAGGTAAACGTGATTAGGGCAAACGGGAATTAGGGGAAATGGATTAGGGGAAGTGAGGCTACGCGGAGAAAATTTCCCCTAATCATAAGGTATAAGATTCTTCCGCGAATTCAAGAAATTCCGCCTTTTTCGTTATTATTTTTGTCATTTACAAGATCGATGCATAAGTGAACAGAAATGGGGGATGTTTGTCGGAGGACGGAATTCCACCTTTACGAAACTTTCTAAACCGGAAGGTCGACGGCGTTCTGATTTTTTCCGTAATCGTAATTTCTTTTTCTCGAGATGTTGCCTCTCTGTCCAGTATTATTGTTAAATAACATTTTACTGTACAATTTTTTGTATTTCAGCTAGAAAATAGGGGGAAATTTCCAAAACCGGAAGTCGGACGGAGCACCCCCCCCCCCCCCTCTGTGCGATGTTCGCTTTCTCCTTGCGTTGTTAAATATCTCCAGTCCCATAATTTTTTGCATTTAAGCTTGATAAGGGAGGTGGAAATTTCTAAAAACGTAAGTGACAAATTTGGAAAACTTATAAAAATTGATGCATGTTTTTACAAATTTCGAATTTCCCGTCTGTCAAGTGTTGTGGAATTCTGAACGCATCTGACTGATTTTTACTGGTGGGAGTTTCGAATTTAAATCTTGTAGTGTTACCTATTGTGCCCTAACCAGGGGAATCAACTTAGTGTTTTGCACGTGTTAAGTTCATTAGTGTCCCTGTTTGTTGTGGAGCGTATTTCTTTTTCACCAAGAGATGAATCATTTCGTAAAAAAAGGCATCTATGCGTGCCACGCAATAATACTAGTTACTACTGACAAGGCTCTTGCCGATGTTGGCAGGTATGTTGATGACGGATGAATCAGTTTTCTTGAATGCACCTGGTCCTCCTCTGGACCGAGAGGAGCATAGGCGTAAGTAACCACCAATTGGAGGGGGGCAGGACCCCTACAGATTTTCAGAGTCGGGGATCCCCAATGTAAAGCCCCCCCCAAATTTTTCGGGAATATAATGCACACTTTTTTATGATGTGAACCAATTAAATTTAATAATATAAGATTGTGATTTTTCGTAGAATGCAAACACGCGTATAATGTGTACTTAATAAAACAGCGATATCGATTCCTAATAAGCAAAGTCAGCTCAACAACTTTGTAGTTTACATTTCTGCCCTATCATAGTTTTACAGTTGTGTTCGCTAAGTTCCGCAATTCGCCAACAGGGGCGCCTATGTCGTGACCGTTAGATCGCGCCTCAGCAAATGCTTAGCTCCTGCATGTGTGTGTGTGTGGGCGGGGAAGGGGTTCCAAACTATTTTATACAATATGTATTCCAAGGGACAGGAAAAGACCCAGAAGAAGACCACATAAGAGATGGGTGGATGAAATTCGAAAGTATGCGGGAGTGACATGGAGGAGAAGGAGACTGGCACAAGACAGACCATTGTGGAGGAAACTTGGGGAGACCTTCGTCCAGCAGTGGATTGTTATGTGTGATCTGACCCCCCCCAGATTTTGAAACATGGTTACGTCACTTCCCAGGAGAATTACATGCATTCTATATTATTAAAAAACAATCATCCACAAATACAATGTTCTATGCAACATTATGCAATTTTTTTCCGTCCATGTAAATTTACAATATGTATATGAGAAAGTTAGGCAAGTGCAGTTTTTTTTTCGTGGCATCCGTCTATTTGTCCATACGTATGCACGATAATTCATGAACGGATTGAGCTAAGAATTTAAAACTCGAAATTTATGATCTACTCTACAACCGTACAGTAAATCCTAAACAAAATTTCGATTTAGATTAATACGCCAAAAGCCTTCTTAAAGCAAAATTTCAATGCCTGGCTTCGGCTACAAATTTCACATTTGGTTTTGGACATATTAATTTTGTTGAATTTAAATGAAATCAGTCAAATAGTGTTCGATTTAAGAAGGAAATGGCTGAGAAAAATTTTTAAGGCTACTTGTTAGAGTCACAAACTCCAAAATTTCCATTTGGGATTTTTGGCAAAGGAAATTGCTTTACAAATTTTGAATGAAATGGGTCTAAGGGGGTATGATGTAAAAAGAAATCGGCCAAGAAATTTTTTCTGTTACAACCTAGGAAAAATTATGAGATGAAATTTTTTTACATTGGTATCGGCTACCGAAATGTAACCAGTCAATTCAATTTGGTTCAACAGAACTTTAGTAAATATTGAACACCTGGAGCTAGGAAATCAAAATTTTGTTTAAGACCTACCGAAAGGTAATCATCTAACCGAATTTGAAGGAAATTGTTTAAGCGTGTTCAAATTAAACAGAACATATATCTTTTTTTTTTTTTTTTTTTTGGTGTTTATGAATTATTAAAGAGTACTTGACATACAAATTTTTAAATAAATAAGTCACTGGGTTTAATTTAAAAGAAATCGGTTATAAATTTGCTAATGTGTTATCTCAAGAGCTGCTTGACTTGGAATTTGGGACATCCTACTGAAATATAAATATCTCTTCATGCAATAAATGTTAACCTATGTGAATTAAAAATGGCAATGCATCGCTAATTTATATCTGTTCCGTTATCATTGATTTCAATTTATGTTTGCTCAAGTTCACATTAGTTAAAACCATAATTACTGCTCACAACTTCAACGAAATTTTTGGTAATTTGTTTTTTTCATTTTTGTACAAGGCTAATAGTTGAAAATAAGACTCCACATATAATCTAAGGGCAGTAGTGCTTCCACAGTTGCCATGGACTCCTCGCTCCTGATGATATTAATTACAATCAATTTAATTTTAGCTTGGGCTTTTTTAGCCGGTACACATACCAGCAAACACAATTGGCACACGTGTAAACATAATAAATTTCCCACTACAGATGGTACACGAAAATCTTTATTGCGCATCTAGCAGGTTATTGAATGTACTGGTAATTTATAGTATTAGTTCTCAGGATTTTAGATACAAATTTTACTTACCACCATATGTATGCTTTTCTGCAATAACAATATCTTTTAGTCTTATAAGGGGGAGTCATTTATTTCTTTTTTGTCGATTGCTCCCCCTTATAAGACTAACCGATGTTGTTATTGCAGCATATGGTGGTAAGTAAATGTGTTATAAGCCCGTGTTACTATTTGCAGTTATTTTAATGCCATCTATCACCATATTGATATGAAATTAGTGCATGAGCATAATATACTGCATACCGGCAACCATTATTTTAGAAAAAAATCCCAACAACAGAATATCGGTTGTGGCCAATTTATTATTCATGGTACAGATGATTGTGTTATGTTTAATTCCAACATCAGTGATGTGAATTATGGGCATACCAAGTTTGTTTTAAGAATTTCACATTTTCTTAAATATACTTACTAATTTATTTTGTATTTTTATTCAATTGGCTTATGTTTGTTGTTTATATTAAGTTAGTAAAAGAAACAATGCAAAACTTTTTTTCAAACCTGAAAATATAGCAAAACAAAAAAATTAAGCGCATTTTAATATCATCATCATCATCATTGTCAACCATTATCAATCCACTGCTGGACGAAGGTCTCCCCAAGTTTCCTCCACAACGGTCTGTCTTGTGCCAGTCTCCTCCATGTCACTCCTGCATACTTTCGAATTTCATCCACCCATCTTCCATGTGGTCTTCTTCTGGGTCTTTTCCTGTCCCTTGGAATCCAATCTAAAATTTCGGCTGTCCGTCGATGGTCTGTTCTTCTGGCAGTATGTCCAGCCCATTGCCATTTCAGGGATTTAACTCTGATCATGATGTCTTCCACTCTTGTCATTTTTCGGATCCACGAGTTCCTCTTCTTACCTCTCCTGGTTACACCAAGCATGCACCTCTCCATGCTACTTTGAGTTGTCTGCAGCCTTTGTATGTCTCTTTTAGCTAAGGTCCACGTCTCTGCACCATACGTAAGCACTGGAAGGATGCATTGATCAAACACTTTTCTTTTAAGACATAATGGCATATTGCTCTTGAAAATTATGCTGTTTCTTCCAAAAGCTCTCCAGGCAAGTTTTGTACGCTGATTAATTTCTTCACCAATGTGACCCTCACTTGATATCTGCTGTCCAAGATAAACGTACGTGTCTGTTATCTCCAGCTTTTCTCCATCAATCGATAAATCTTCATTTCTTGTAAAAGCATTGTACATCACTTTTGTCTTCTGAAAGTTCGTTTTTAATCACACTTCTTTACTCTTGTCAGCAAGTTCCTGGATCATACTCTGTAGCTCTGATGGGGTAGTTGCAAAAATGACTATGTCATCAGCAAAACGAAGGTGGGTTAGATAATCTCCATTAATCTTTATCCCTTTGTTTTCCCAGTTCAGTGATTGAAAGACATTTTCCAATGTGGCATTAAAGAGCTTCGGAGATATGGTGTCACCTTGTCTCACTCCTTTTCCAATTTTTATGTGCGTTGTATTTTCAAACAGCCGAATCTTTGCACTTGCATTTTCATAGATGTTATTAATAATATTAATGTATGCATCTTCAATACCGCAGGATTTCAGAGCCATTGCAACTGCTGATGGTTTCACCGAATCAAAGGCTTTTTCATAATCGATAAAAGCCATGCACAATGGAAGTTCATATTCCCTCGCTCTTTCAATTAGTTCTCTCAGTACGTGGATATGATCTATTGTGCTGTAGCCACTCCTGAATCCAGCTTGTTCTCTCGGTTGAGCCATGTCCAGTGTCACCTTCAAGCGGTGTGAAAGAACTTTAGTGAAGATTTTATAAACCACTGATACGAGGCTGATAGATCTGTAGTTCCTGAGATCCTCAATGTCACCTTTTTTATGTAGCAAGATCATTGTAGCGTTGTTCCAATCCTCAGGAATTTTCCCTTCATTAAGGCATCGAGTGAAAATTTGGGCGAGTACTGTTTCGATTTCTCCACTTGCTTCTTGTATGATGTCTACAGTAATTCCATCTTCTCCTGGAGCTTTTCCCAGCTTCATGTTCTTGATTGCATGTGCAACTTCTGCTGGAAGGACTGGAAGAACTCTGGTACTGGTACCTTTCATGATGTCTGGAGTACATGTATCATCCCTTTCATATAATTTGGAGTAGAAATCTTTCACTCTTGTCAAAATTTCGCCTCTATTTCTTGTTACAGAACCATCTTCTTTTCTCAGTGCCATAATCTGTTTTTTCCCCTTACTGAGATGTCCCTTTGCTATCTTTAGGCTTTGGTTGTTTTCAATTGCTTTCCTTACTAGTTCACAGTTGAATTTCCTTACGTCTTCAGTGATACTTTTTCGTACTGTCTTGCATAGCTCTATGTATTCCACTTTGGAAGTCACGGCTTTTTTAGTTGTCCTCATCACTCTTCTTTTTTGCATCAACATTTTGGTTTTTCCTGATAATTTGTTCACATGCAATTTGTTCTTAGACCCAGCTAATTTTGTTGTTGTTTCCATAAGAGCTTTGGTTACTTTTCTGTTAACTTCAGAAATATCCACTTCTTCCGATGTTAGGCCTTCTAAAGCAGAGAATCTGTTCTTCAGTTCCAATTTGAAGGTATTATGGTGTTTTTTAAGGTTGGTTATGTCAATACATTTTGTATGTCTTATGAGCTTGCTACGTTCGAGTTTAGTGTTGAGGTGCATCTTACATCTCACCAATCTATGGTTACTGCCTGTGTTGAACTTGTTTAGCACACTATAGTCTTCTATGACGAATTTTTTGTTACACATGATAAAATCAATTTCACTTGTCGTCCCATTTGGATGTCTCCATGTCCATTTCCTGTGTGGCTTTTTCTTGAAAAAGGAGTTCAAGATGAAAAACCCTTCTGCCTCTGCAAACTCTACGAGAGTATTTCCTCGCTGGTTTCTGTTGCCGTGACCGAATTTACCTACTGAAGTTTCATTCTGTTGCCGTTGCCCTATTTTTGCATTGAAATCTCCCATAATTATCTTCAAGTGCTGCTTACCTTTATTATTTAGATCACGAATTTCCTCATAAAATTCTTCAATTTCTTCTTCAGCATGACTTGTGGTGGGTGCATAAGTTTGAATAATCTGAGCCTGGTATCTTCTCGAGAGTTGGATAACGAGTCGTGCAGCTCTCTCAGAGGAACTTTCAACTTCTACAACTTTATCCTTCAGTTTCTTGTTTATTATAAATCCAACACCACTAGTTCTGCCAGTATCTGTCCCACGATAGCAGAAGAGATGTCCAGTTTTCAGTTCAATGACATCTTCTCCTTTTCTCCTTACCTCACTTAGCCCGACGATGTCCCACTTGATCCTTTGTAGTTCCTCTTCCAATTCAAGAAGCCTTGAATCAGAAGATAGGGAGCGTCCGTTATACGTAGCCAAGGTCAGCATCAGATGGCAGCCTAATCCGGTCCTCCGGGGATTCTTAGCACCCTCTGCCTTCATGTCGCACTGGCCGCTGCCTTGGCCAGGTACATTCCAGCTGCCGGAGACTGAGGGCCAAGATTTAAGTTGTGGAGTCATTTTGGAGGGATTTGGCCATAACTCACCACGCTGGCCAAGCGGGTTGGTGAGTGTGGGATAGCATTTCCTCTAATCCCGATGGTATAGTTATACCGCTATTGGCGGTCGTCAGAGCCCCTTTAGTGGGAACAGGATGTACCACGAGAAGGAGGGTTGGGACATTTGTCAAGGAGAGGCTGTGATGTTACGCATCACCTGACCTTACATCTCATTTTAATATAAATCTGCTGTTATTTTAAAACGCCGTCAACGGTCGATTATTTTCATCTTTAAAATTTCCGATGCCTGAGAAATATATTTGCAGTTTAAAAACAAATGCAAATGGAATTGCATCACTTAAATAACAACGAGTTCTTGGCTCAAGATGTGAAACGTTTTTGTCTGGAGAAAGCGGGATCTGCCGCCTTTCGCGATGGCTCAAACCGATCGCCCAGGCTTGCTCAGTATCTAGGAGGCTGTGGCATTTTCCCATAGCGCGCGTATATATAGTTACAGTAGCGAACAAAAGTATTTGGCGAAACACTTTTTCGACCATAATGTTTTCTGCTTTACCAAATCGGGTCATTTTGGAATATGATATGTGTTATTCAGTTGTAAACATGACCCATATGCAGATGGATCGGAAACCTTAATACAGATCAAGTACCGAGCTTAATCGCAAAGATCATACAAATTGACCAACAAAGTAGGTGTGTATCACATTCATTTAATGCAACGATAACAGAAAACAAGTACGAGAAAACGACAAAACAATAACTAATACAGCTGCACAACGGGCCGGCATCGAGGCCACTAGCTTCTAGACGGTGACCAGCGGAATTCGCGCCCATTCTGCAGAAGCTGGTCGAACTTCTGGTCCCTATTCCGGCAGGTTTTCTTCGCACATCATCTCTCCAGCTCCTCCCACATGTGCTCGATGAGGATGAGGACTGGAGATCGGCTTGGCCAGTCTAGAAGTGGGACCTGTTGCTGTTGGAAGGCTGCCTTCGCTACTGTGTAGGTGTGCTTCGGGTCGTTGTCTTGCTGCATGATCCATCCGGGTGGCATGTTCTGTTTTGCCCATGGGAAGACATCGTTGATGAGCATATTCCTATAGCTCTGGCCGGTCATTATTCTGTCAATCTTGATGATTGGGCCCATTCCATTGCGAGAGAAGGCGCCGTAAACCATGAGCGATCCTCCTCCGTGCTTGACAGTCGGCTGAATGAACTGGGGGTTGAATCTCTGGCCACACGGACGTCGTACGTATCGGACGCCATCACTTCCGAACAAGTTGAACTTGCTCTCGTATGTGAAAAGCACCTTACTCCAGTCCGCCGCGGTCCGGTGTCGATGACGGCGCGCGAACGCGATTTTGCTCGTCGATTCTTGACTGCGATGAGTGGTTTCTTGGCGGGGCGTCTTCCATTCAATCCACCAGCAATGAGACGACGGAAGATGGTCATTTGGCTGACGTTCAGGTCGTCGCTGTCGCGGAAGTCGGTGGCGATGTCCACAGCAGCCAAGGTGGGATCAGCACGAGATCGACGGAGGATGCGTCTACCCTGACGCAACGTAATGAAACGAGGCCTACTACATCGCGGACTGTTCTCGACGGTCCCAGTCTTCTTATAACGTTTCAGGATAGTTGAAATGGAGTGGTGTTGGATCTTCAGGTCCCTCGGAATGTCGGTGACGCGCATTCCGGATTTCATCATGTTCACGGCAGCCTGGCGAGCTCCAACAGGGATATCCGCCTTTTTACCCATTTCTGAAAACCTAAGATTGACTTATTATCACACTACACAACACAAAACCCACAAAAATCGAAAGAAAAACATTAATACAGGCAGCAAACAAATGGGTAATAATTGGCGACTCTTGAATATGGCCCATTTCGAACGGCAAATTCGCTCTGAGCGAAATACAAACTGCGCGGCATTGTAACCCACGAATCAACACATATCATATCCCAAAATGACCCGATTTGTTCCAGCAGAAAAAAAATTATGGTCGAAAAATTATTTCGCCAAATACTTTTGTTCGCTACTGTAACTATGGTCAGGTACGGTGTGAGATATATTTTTAAGAGCATAGTTAAATCATCGAGCAAATTCTGATGAACGGATATCATGTCAGAAGTAGGTGAAAGTAAGTGTTTTTTCTCATTGTTGTTCACAATGTCTTTGGTTGTTTACATTACTTTTATCTAGCAGTTTCAGGCTTTTCTGACTGGTTAGAAAGTCGGTTGTAATATAATAACTTTTCTGAGGGCATTGCAGAAACAATTGCTTTATTTAAAAAAAGAAATTGCTCGTCAGATTTATTTCACGTCTCACGAATAGTGAGAACTTCTCAACTACAGTAGGTAGGAAAGGAAATGCAAAATTAAGCAGACATTTATCACTCATATTCATCTGAAGTTTTCATGTAATTGACTTATTTCCGTGTAGTAGCACATGAAATTTGCCTTGTCGAGCACAGCAGATGTGGAGCAGGGGAAATTATAACGGAGTCTGCTGTTGCTGATTTGTTGTTTTTTCTAGCTTGTAGCCCAGCTTGGGATTGCTACTGTGATGCTCCTACCTTCATAGTTGGTCAGAATCGACTTAAAAGAAGGTTTAAATATGCTTTTTTTTTCAGGAAGATTTTGTTAAGCTTCCAAAGTGCAATTTAGGCTTTCCTACGCTGATAATCGATAAACTTCACATGTAAAAGAGTACAGTGCCGTAGGTATGCTATAATCAAGTGAAGGCTGGAAAATTTGTAAGTTCTTTCATAAATTAACTTTTAACTTATATTATGGGCTAAACTATTCTATTATATTTCATTTTATAGCACTATATATATTGAAAATTTGATAAGCACAGCAAAACTATGTGCACAGCAGACTATGTATGTATATTCCAAGCAAACCTCTCAAATTGGTACCTCCTCTTTTGATGTCCTTAATGTCCCCAAAGAAGCCGTCCCAGTGGCGCAGTGGTCTAAGCAATGGCTTCTTATCATTCGCCCAACAGAGGGGTCTGGGTTTGAATACCGGTAAGGAATGAATGTTGTGTTTGTCTTACGGCCGCCCTGGTGGCTCAGTGATCTAAGCGACGGCTTCTGATCATTCGCCCAACGGAAGAGTCTGGGTTCGAAACCTGGTAAGGCATGGTTATTTATGTTTGTCTTTCGTGTGTTTATTCGCAGAGTTCCTTGTTCACCTATGTACATTGCTGACGATGAAACACAAAATGTCTCTACTGTATAAATCTGTGAACCAAGTCCAACATATGTTCAGCATATATGTCAATGAATCTGTCGACCAAGTCCAATAAATAATTATATTGAACCTCCAAGCAAAAAAAAAATGTCACCAAAGTAGAGGTATCCTTGAGAGGTTTATATGTACATTAAGTAAATGTTTATAGTTGATTTGGTCGAAATTGGACTAAAGTATCCTTTATATAATACAAAACTACTGTTCATTTTGTTTAGGCTCTAGGCAATTTTAAAATAAAAAACACCTGGACTAAGTGATTTTAAGAACCCCAAAGGAACATCATTCAAGGACAACTAAAGGAAAATTGCTGATAATTTTTAGCTGAGAATAGTTATTTAACAATTAAACTGAAAGCTGTATTAATCAGAAATTCTACAGAATGCAATTTATTCAACGGAAAAATGTGTTTTCATGCTGATAAAGGGGTCTGCAAATAGCATACGTATCTAATAATGTTATGTTTTGCATTATGTTTCTGCTTTTGAAACACAGATTCTCCTTCGTTCATGGCATGACTATGTTTAATTGTGGCAATTGCATGTAATGTTTTCTTATTATGTACTGTGATACTGTTGGAAATATTTGACTTTCTTTTCAAATTCTGGGCACTTTCTATTCGTGTATTGTCATTTTAATATCGACATAATATTCACCCTAAACTTTTCCAGCAGATCTCTCCGAATGCAAAGCGTTTCAAAAATGAGTGCACATAGTAAATACAGGGAATGGACTGGCATACTGTGTATGATTTCAAAAGTTTTTAAATACAGAATATGATCTGCCAATTGTTGTATCTTAGACAAGCTTCTGTGTGGACATGTTTTTTAATCAGCTGACTTACAGGCTTTCTTCTCAGTACGATTGATATATAGTGCTGCACAACCATTTCTCACATCTTTTTTCTCCTTTGGTATCCAGTCAAGTAATTCACTCGTCCAACGTTTGTCAGTTTTTATGTGATGTTAAATTTCCTTTTCGCATCCCCCCCCCCCACCAAATATGACATGTGCTAAATATTATTACATTCAGAGTCTTTCCTAGGGGAGGCTCAAAACTTCCCCTGGTGGCCTCCAAACTACTGCCCTGAAAGTGCATCACATTTTACCTGAATGTTTTTCTGAGGCTAAAAAGAAAGTCATTGTATATATACACTACCTACCAACAAGTAATTGAAAACCCCTGCAATCGACAATATCTGCGGTCCCGATACATGTCACGGCCGCCGCCGTTAAATATCGTGTGGGAAACAACAACGCAACCAGTCGCATGCAAGATGCCACGCAGTTCGGAGCTCTCTGATTTCGAGAAAGGTGTAATCGTCGGGTATCACAGAAATGGCCGAGCCATACGTGACATATCCAGCAAGTTGAAGTACCCAAAATCGATAGTGACCTACGTGATTGGCAAGTGGAAGATGAGAGGTGACTGTCGGAATGTGCACCGACCCGGCAGACCCACAAAACTGGGAGTTAGAGACCGACGGGTGCTGACCAGAGAAATTTGGAAGAACTGCACCAAATCGATGGGCCACATCCGCGAGGAGTTTCAACAGGAATCCGGGAGTGTTCTTTTGATGAATACCATCCGTAAGAAAGCCCATCTGCTCGGTTATCATGGACGTGCTGCCGCCCACAAGCCTTTGATCACCAAGTCCAATAGCGCTGCTCTGCTAACGTGGTGCCAATAATGTCGACAGTGAACCGTTGAACAGTGGAAACAGGTTCTCTGCAGCGATGAATCAAGGTTCACCCTCTACCGTTCGGAAGGCAGGGTCTGGGTTTGGCGTCTGCCTGGAGAACGCCTCCTGCTGGAATGTATTGTGCCAACAGTGAAGTTCGGTGGCGGTGGAATTATGCTATGGAGGTGTTTCTCCTGGTATGGCACGGGACCCTTGGTCGCAATTCCTGGTAGACTCAACGCCGAGACCTACTGCACCATTTTGGATAACCATGCGCTTCCTACGTTGTGGCAGTTTTACGGGGTGGACCCATGTTACTTTCAGGATGACAATGCCACCTGTCATGTTGCGAGGTCCGCCATGGCTTAGTATGGTGACAATGGGGTTAATCGAATGGACTGGCCTGCACAAAGCCCGGACCTTAACCCTATCGAGCACCTCTGGGACGAGTTGGAGCGTCGACTTAAGGGGTGCCCCCACCGTCCGAAATCGGTGAAGGAACTGACCTGTCTTCTCCAAGCCGAGTGGAAGAAAATACCGCTAGCCGTCGTACAACGCCTGGTTGAGAGTATGCACCGGAGGGTCGCAGCTGTAATAGCCGCTCGTGGAGGCTCCACCAACTATTGAAGGTGAATAAACTTCGTTTTCCTTTGCTATCACAGGTGTCCAATTACTTGTTGGTAGATGGTGTAGTTTGTGCTAATAAGATGACTGAGAAAGAACATATTTAAAAAAAATTAACATGCACAGAAAACAGTGAAATTGCTACATTATGGGTTTTTAACAAGGTTACTTGCTAAACTGTGGTTCACAAGACTTGATTTCTATGAGCCATATTTTTTTATGCTAGAAGAAAAAAAAACACTTAGATGTTAAGCAAACTCTCCTATGCCCTTCTGGTGGCCAAGTGGTATGTTGCTTGTACCTCTGACTATTCTCTTATATCACATGTATTTGTATTTTTATTTCATGTTCAAAAATCAAAACTCGAAACACATGTTCGACATCCAAATAGTCACATTTTGGGACCTAAGGATAGTTTGCAATTGAGGTTTTCGAACACGGGATACTGAAAATGTCAAAAACTGTGTTTCGAAACATCAGAATTTCTAAATTCTGCCTGGGAGCACTAGAAATGCAAGTACAGTTCCTCGACAAACACCCCATGCTGTTCCTCTTCTGTGGAAAGATAAATATATTTATTGCCTCACATTTTTTTAATTTGCTGAAAAACACCAGTTGGAAACTATTTCCTCCTATGAATTCAAATTTTGAATCACGTTTTTTGAATAAGATTGCCCGAAACATGGTGAAAAGCCTCCAAGGCTGTCTGAGTAAACAGCTATCTATGTATGTGTGTTCCTATCCTGTGGAAAGATGAAAATGTAGACACTTTCCCCGCTTCTCTGGATCAACAGCGTTCTCCCCTAGGAAGCTATAAATACACAGCATTTGTGACCCCTGAAAGCCAATTCTCTAGGCTGACATAAAAGACAGGCTACGGTGCGAAATAGTCACGTGCACAACTTAGTGCTATGGCCAAGTCACTCGGTTGAACAGCCATTGCATCGTTGGTTCACAGTTATTTGTATTGAGTGAGTGTTCCGTTTATTGTCATTTGGATATACGTACAGTTTTGTGAGGTAAGTATTTTTATATTTCTAAGATAAGGTTAATTCTTAGTAAATGTTTTATTTAGTTTTAGTGATAATTATAGGTTTAATGAGTAGATCTTAGCTTCACACGTGTTGAAGTCTGTTCATGTCTCATGAATAGTGAAGTATAAAGAAGTGAGTTATTCTGTGGTGTTGAATTCTTATTTCAAATGGAATAACTAATATATTTTGCCAATGCGGATTCACATAGAGCTTGAATATTACCAGAAATCAGGGCAACTTTTCAGGAAATTAGCCTTCGTAATTTGTATTACATTTGCATTTCTTCAACAATTAGCCCTTTTCTTTACGAAATTAATACTTGAACTGTTGCATTGTAATATGTCTGAATTAAAGAGGACATTTTTTAATTTCGTAACTTAATGCAACTGTGATATAGCATTTGTCTGATTGAATTTACTAAAGCTGTCTGAACAGTGTGGACAGATTATGTTGAAAAACTGCATGATCAACTTTATTCTAACTGTACAAAACACAGGTAACTACTTTCGACTAAAAATTTCATATCTAGTTCTTCACTTGTATTAAAAGGCATAATTATTTTTTACAGGAATTGCAAAAATTTGCCATGCCATGGTGTTGCAGTGTTAGTGGCTGCAAGTCAAATTACAGAAGTCAAAAGGAGACTGTTACAACTTTTGCCATACCAAACCGAGTAAGTCCTGAGCTTATCAAATATTTTGTATGCATGTAAAGTGTATAGCCAAGTTGGTTAAAGCATTGAAATGTATTTTTCTTCTGTAGTAAATGAAGATAACATTTCTGAAAAGTTATCTTTGAAACTAGAAAGTAAAGATTCGTCATATTTGGTTTCATTTTATTTGAAACTCGTAGCCAAACTCTATACTTAGGGCAGGCTAAATAAAATTTAGGGCATGCTCAAAACAGCTATATACTTTTTACCTTTTTTTGAACATTACTAAAATTTTACAAATTTCAACCCAGACTAAGTACCTTATCTAGGTACATCATACAAAAGTACCATTTTTGATTAACATAAATAAAAAAAAAAGAAACATTTTGTAAAATAAAAATACATTTATAATCGTTGCTTACCAATAGAAAATCAAAATAGTTGTAGTCGTCGGTTCTTTTGACAATTAAATTTTCTCAAAAGTAAGTCCATGTCAAGAGTTTCTGTGCGGTTTTGTTCGAATGCAAGAAGAGTCCTGGCTGTGGCCAATAAGTTATAGGTATCTCTAAAGACCACTCGCTGCTTAAAAATTTCATAAAAAATGACTGAATTTGGGTTTTCTTTCTACTGGGTTTGTATGAATCTGTTGATTACTATGATTTCTTCTGGAAATGGAAGTTTGATACCTAAAGTTTAGAAATATTTGTCTTTTTTTCTAAATCAATATTTTCGTCTTCAGGACTGGAAACTGCAATTAGAAGTTTTTCATTTTCTACGAATCATTGGCAGGACAGGCGCACAACTTTTCGCCTGCCCTGGCTACGGCACTTCAGGAAGCAGTACTTCAGTTAGCGTCTCGTAACATTTTCGATCTTTTTTCCGCTTCATCACATATTATTCACATAGTGATGCTGAGTGGTGGTGGCATTATGTACTGAAGATTTGTATTTAATTTTTGGTGGCGTCTTTTTATTTTTTTTTATTTTTTTTTTGAAGTTGGAACTAATACTGCTTGTGAAGTGGTTGCCCGTCTTACACAATGTGCCTGTCATATACCTTTTTTGTTTTCTCCTACCCCAAGATCTTAATTTGCCAAGCCGTTTCACAGCAAAATGGACCAGAGGTCCTCATTTAATAGCAGTTGTGATTTCATCAGTCAACATTTATTTGAAAATCTGTGGATTATTTTCTTTCTGTGTAAGATGATGCTGTACTCCTTCGCGTCATGGGGTCTGGCTAGTCCATCTACAACACCATACCCGTATGAGTTCCATGTCACTTATTCCCAGATTAATCAATGTTATCAGTAACATTGTTGCATTTTGTTTACGTTTCAATACTGCACTAAAAATTCCAGGAAATTTCTCTTATTTTTCATACTTGCCACTATGACTTCATTGCCATAAAAATTTTGATAAAAACACTCGTGAGAAGTTAACTGAAGTGTTACTGTGTGTGTGTGTGTGTGTCAGAGCTGATTTCGGGCTCAATTTTAAGAGCCCGAGCCTGAAGTATGTCAGCCCGAACGAGCCCGAAAACTATGATTAACCTCTATAGGTATTAAACAAAGTATCTTCCAGACTTCCACTCTTTCCTACCCGTGCAATTAACCGATGTTCTTCTCAACTGCGGAGTGGGGAAGGGATGTCTATCTATTTCTATAGCTTCTTTAACCATTCATTTCTTCCTGAAATGTTTTTTTTTTTGGGGGGGGGGGGGTTATCAGGAAAAATCTGGAGGCACAACAATCTACGTCGTATGTTGCTCAATAGAATTAGCAGGGAGCTGCCCCCTTTGAGGTAGGGAGCAAAATTCCGTCAGCTTGCTATCTACTATCAATACTTCTTAAAGAAACTTATTCTTGGCAGAAATCCTGTAATTCATGGCCTATGGTATTTTGTTATCCAAGCCCGGAATGGATAGCCCTGTAGAATTCCTACTCCCCATCTAGACCCAGTTGCTGAATAATTCTCTTTAACAACTAGAAAGTGTAAAAAAGCCTCGTGTGCTAAATCATATAAAATCACATTAAAAGAAAAAGGAAGAAAATTCTTCCCCTCTCTCCAAGCTCGAACTCCAGTAAGTATTATGCAGCCCGCGCCCGTTTCGGGATCGGTCAGTCTCAGCACTGGTGTGTGTGTGTGTACTAGTGCTTAGCTTGACATTTATAGTAGGTATATTGAAAGTAAAAATTTTATTTGACCAAATGAGCAAATTTGGCTTCTAGTAAAGGATGTTAGTAAAATGTATAAATTCCCTAGTGTTATGAAAAACTACTAACCAATTCGCTTAATTACTTTAGAAATGTGTGGGAAATAATTTTTTATACTGTTGAAATGTTGTCAATCCAAAAACTGATATCAAATATGTTTTATAAAAAAGTAGATCGCAGTTAGGTATGAACATTACAAAAGTAGATTTTAGGTAAAGAAAATAATGGACACAACTCATACATAAAATATTCAGATGGTAACACATACTGGAGGATCTAAAGCTGAGATAATTTTGATGTAGCTTGTGATGATTAAAACTATTTGAAACAGATGTCTTAATTTCTGCCATTGGTTAGCAAGAATTATTTATTTATTTTGTTGTGTATATCTATAACTTTGTTGCAGATGCTATCACATAAGGAAAGTTAGGGTAAACAATCTGAAGCTGAATACCATTGCAGCTTGTGATGACTTCCTTCTTTCAAACTATTTAAAACAGACATTTGAGGTACATTTATGTAAAAAAATGGTCCCATCTGTTTATTTTTAATAGTATTTTTTACTTCGTTCCGCTTGAAGATACAAGACAAATTGATAGTAAATAGGTAAGTTGATACTTTTTCCAAATGTAGTACACTGCCGGACAATTGCTAAGGACGGATGACAATAGCAACGATAGCAACCATAAAATGGAAGGCAGGAAAATGTGGAAATTAGCATAACTGCTGGATACAGTAAGACGTGTTGTGCGTAGGCAAATTTTGGATTGCCAAACTTGTTCGTGACGTCATAGCGCTGATAAGCGATATAAAATATTTGACGCGTATTGACCGTTGTTGTTCAAACGCAAAGTTGAAAGGGAAAGAATCAATTGACGAACTTGCAATTTTCAGTATGTCTTCCCAACATCACCTAGATGATTTTACGTGTGGCCGTATTATTGGCAAGATTGAAGAAGGGCGAAAAATAACAGATGTTGCCAGGGAGTTCGACGTCAGCCACAGTGTTCTTTCAAGGCTTTGGAAATCATTTCAAACAAATGGAGAGTGTAGCAAACGTCACGGGGGAGGTCGTGTTCGCAGTACGACACCTGCAGAAGATCGGTACATAGTGCTATCAACAAAAAGACACCGGCGCAGCACAGCTAGTGAGGTAGCAAATCAGTTTATGGCTGCTACTGGCAAGCGGATTTCCCGAAAAACTGTCGCCAGACGTTTGCATGAAGGAGGACTATACGCCTGCCGTCCTGTTGTGTGCATCCCATTGTCCAGATGTCACAGTACCGCCCGTTTGCAGTGGTGCCATCAACATCGCAATTGGACTGATAATGACTGGTCTGCTGTTCTCTTCTCAGATAAGAGTAGATATAGTCTATCGTCTGATTGTCGACGACAACTGATCTGGCGTGATAGTGGTACTGCATATTGTCCAGCAAACATACAGGAAAGCGACCGATATCCGACATGTAGTGTCATGGTATGGGCTGGCATCATGATCAATGGCCGTACGTCCCTCTATGTGCTTCTAACTGGGACTATGACTGGCCAACGATACATTAATGATGTTCTGCTACCTCATGTTCGCATGTTCCGTGGTGCTGTCGGTGATAGATTCATTTTCATGGACGACAACGCAACATGTCATCGAACAGTCGCTGTCCAGGAGTGTCTTGAGAGCGAGGATATTCAACGCCTCGTATGGCCAGCACGTTCTCCAGATCTGAATCCCATTGAAAATGTGTGGGATGCTTTGGGGAGGAGTCTTGCTGGTCGCCAATGCCCTCCAATAAACAAGGACACCCTCATCCATGCACTGACAGAGGAATGGGATAAATTACCCCAACAGCTGCTTGATAATGTTGTGCAAAGCATGACACGACGTGTGGAATCTTGCATTGCCCTCCATGGTGGCCATATCTCGTATTGACATCTTACGCCGGAACGCCTGCAGACGGTAATTGCATTTTTTTCACGTTTACATATTCTGCACAAAATGGCCTGTTTGTCCCTTGAACACGTTCCAAAGCCTTCTGGATTTCAGAGCACAATAAATTGTCTTTCTTGTAATGTCCTGGCATTCTGACATTATTTTATTTCACTTGGCATCCAACCACACTTACTTTTTTATGCGCTATATAGCCGTTTATGATCCGTCCTTAGCAATTGTCCAGCAGTGTATTTATGCTAATTTTTGAAACACAAACTAAAAACTTAATTTTTGAATTGTAGCAAAGTGCTTTAATAATATGAGGGTAGATCAAAAACTTAGTTACACTGTTGAATAAAAAATACAAAACAAAGAGATATACTCAGGGGATGTATGTTGGTTTAAAGGTACAACATTAATTCATTTTTCGACATAGTCGCCTAAGGACTGTAAACATTTATCGGAACGTGCGATTAACTTTTCCATACCTGTACAGAAAAAGTCCAATTTGGTGCAACTAGTTAAGGACCGCACTTTTCATATCCTCATCGGTTGGGAATCGTTGTCCACTAAAATTTGCTATTCAGTGTTGCTAGAAAGTCATGAAGGCAAAAAGAAAAAAAATGAACTACATGGACAACGAAGAAAATATACTTAATTTCATTAAAATGACCAACAAAACTTTCGAATATGTCTCTTGATACGACTTTGCTAAAGGAACGGCTAAGCGCGAAAATCTTAACTACATGGAAAACGAAAAAAAAATGAATTCAGTAGTGTTAAACGATTAAGTTCAGTAGAACTCCCACTTTAATAATGTTCCTTTAAAAAGTTTTATTCTCTAATAGTTTGAAATTAATATGCAATGATTAGATGTGCCACCTTTTATTCGCTGCGTGTTGGAAAAATATTTCTCTACTCGGTCACCGTCTGCTCACGGCAGCCCAAGCAGAGGCAACAGCACTAAGTTGATTAGATGTGCCACTAAGTGATTAGATGATAAGTTGATTAGATGTGCAACTAAGTGATTAGATTTGCCACCTTATATTCGCTGCGTGTTGGAAAAAATAGCTCTCTACTCGGTCACCGTTTGCTCTCGGCAGCCCAAGCAGAGGCAACAGCACTAAGTTGATTAGATGTGCCACTAAATGATTAGATGATAAGTTGATTAGATGTGCCACTAAGTGATTAGATGATAAGGTGATTAGATGTGCCACTAAGTGATTAGATGATAAATTGATTAGATGTGTCACTAAGTGATTAGATGATAAGTTGATTAGATGTGCCACTAAGTGATTAGATGATAAGTTGATTAGATGTGCCACTAAGTGATTAGATGTGCCACCTTATATTCGCTGCGTGTTCGAAGAAATATTTCTCTACTCGGTCACCGTTTTCTCTCGGCAGCCCAAGCAGAGGCAACAGCACTAAGTTGATTAGATGTGCCACTAAGTGATTAGATGGTAAGTTGATTAGATGTGCCACTAAGTGATTAGATGATAAGTTGATTAGATGTGCCACTAAGTGATTAGGTGATAAGTTGATTACATGTGCCACTAAGTGATTAGATGTGCCACCTTATATTCGCTGCGTGTTCGAAGAAATATTTCTCTACTCGGTCACCGTTTGCTCTCGGCAGCCCAAGCAGAGGCAACAGCACTAAGTTGATTAGATGTGCCACTAAGTGATTAGATGGTAAGTTGATTAGATGTGCCACTAAGTGATTAGATGGTAAGTTGATTAGATGTGCCACTAAGTGATTAGATGGTAAGTTGATTAGATGTGCCACTAAGTGATTAGATGATAAGTTGATTAGATGTGCCACTAAGTGATTAGGTGATAAGTTGATTACATGTGCAACTAAGTGATTAGATGTGCCACTTTATATTCCCTGCGTGTTGGAAAAAATATTTCTCTACTCGGTCACCGTTTGCTCTCGGCAGCCCAAGCAGAGGCAACAGCACTAAGTTGATTAGATGTGCCACTAAGTGATTAGAGAGTAAGTTGATTAGATGTGCCACTGAGTGATTAGATGATAAGTTGATTAGATGTGCCACTAAGTGATTTTTTTTTTTTTTTTTTTTGATTGAAGGTTTAACGACCACCGTGAGCAACTCAATGGGCTATAAGCAGTCGCCCGTCCCTAATTTAGGGTCACTGGTTCCAGGGAAGGGAGAGAGCCAGTGCCGTAAGACAAACACAACATCCATGCCTCACCGGGATTCGAACCCGGACCCCTTTCGGACGAATGATCAGAAGCCATCGCTTAGACCACTGCGCCACCGGAGCGGCACTAAGTGATTAGGTGATAAGTTGATTACATGTGTCACTAAGTGATTAGATGTGCCACTTTATATTCCCTGCGTGTTGGAAAAAATATTTCTCTACTCGGTCACCGTTTGCTCTCGGCAGCCCAAGCAGAGGCAACAGCACTAAGTTGATTAGATGTGCCACTAAGTGATTAGATGATAAGTTGATTAGATGTGCCACAAAGTGATTAGATGATAAGTTGATTAGATCTGCCACTAAGTGATTAGATGTGCCACCTTATATTCCTTGCGTGTTGGAAAAAATATTTCTCTACTCGGTCACCGTTTGCTCTCAGCAGCTTGGTCACGTGATCTCACCGATTCCCCTCCGCACCGAAACCTGTCTTTTTTGTCAGCCTCGGCTAATTCTTATGTGACGTGCAAGATCCTTTGGTTTAATAACCCAGTATGTCAGGTTTGTAAACCCATGTGACATCGTGCAGTAATGCTGAGCAACTGCACAATATCAAATGTCAATCTGTTAACAGAACAATTTCAAATGGAAGTCAAAGTGCCAGGTGGTCAAGTAATTCTCATTTGATTCGATCACAGCTGCGTGAAATGAATTATGTGCTGTATAACAACCAGAATAATTTCAAATGGAAGATGTGTTCATGTCAGAGTAGATGTAGATCCTATGTAGAGGATTTTAGGAAGGGAGTGTCTGACCCTAGGTCTTAAACAACCCTTAGAAATAGGAAGCTAGGAGATTTGGGCTAGAGTGCCCGATAGGAAAGTGACACGGAAGCGAAGTAGAATGAGGGAGGAGGACGCCCTTATTTATCACCGGGGGCCAGTACCTGGGGTCCGACGGCTTAACGTGCCCATCCGACGCACGGCTGATATTTAGTGCATCAAGCGTTCGTACCTGCCTGGGATTGAACCTGAGGTCCTTTCCGTGGCAGTCACGAACGCTGCCCACTAGGCCACCCGCGAAAGTGTCGCACAATAATCATTTTATTCGATCACAGCTGGGTGAAGTGAATTTTCTGTATTTTCACATATTCAGTTTGTTGTGGTTGTGATAAACACAGCTATTCTGTGCTTGCTAACAGCATACAATCGTTGAATACAAGGCGCCAATAGGTAACAGCTTGGCCTTGGCAAAGTGAATTTTGTCAAATGTTGCTACACAATTGTTGCATACAAAATAGTGTACGATTGAAAATAACTCAGCACATTCTGAAATTAGCCTACAATCTCATCGGTAAAAGTTACACTCATGGGTATCGACGTGCTGAGTGGATCAAAACATCACTTGATTACAGAACAGTTTGTTGACATTCACTTCATATTAAAGCTAGCATTTGACTAAGTCATAATTGCAGGAAGAAAAACAAAGCTTGTTTACCACTATTTCAGGGCCTATCCCGTGCTATGTACTCCTTTTCAATCTTTTACAAGATAATTTGAAAAAATGTCTTTTCTTAGCAAAAAAACAAAACAAAAAACAATTCACACAGGTCTGTAGTCAAAAAAAAAAAAAGAAGGTAAGAGAAGGATTTAAGGATTTTGTATGCATGTATCAGTTAGAGGAAGTGATGTATTAATTGTTCATTTGCTTCATAAGAACATACAGTGTTTACTGAGAGATAGAAGTGTTTGGTTAGAAAATTCGATGAGATAAAGTGCTGTTTTATTCTTTCAAATTATATGTAGGAATAGCTTTTAAAATTAGTTTATTGAGTATGAATACGGCACTGCAATTAATAATAAATATAAAGAGCTTTGCACGTCTAAGGAAAAGCCATGATAGTTTTGCAAACATGATATCTGTAGACCCCCTTTTTTATTTTATGCGATATTCATTTTTCATGGGGTAAAAATAGTTTTCAATAAAACAATTTGAGGAACAAAATCGGGTAATTGAGGGTAATATGTAGGAACGATAATGCGGTATATTTAAATTTGCATTGCTGCAACTTTACGTAACAGGTGTTCGTTGTACGTAGTGGCGTATTTTCTATTTCATAGGTGATTTTCATGGAAATTGAGAACTTGCTAATTAAATTTTGATCTAGATATTTGTTGGTTCGCATATGCACCCGAATATTCCTTCTGCGCTATGATATATTATGCGTTGAATTAAACACTGTACCACTCACTGTAGATCTTTCCAATAGCTATCTATTTCTCACAAAGGACTCGTGGTTACAGATGGAACTGCTATCTCAATTTCTGTTCGTTGCCTCCGAAGCGCAGCGTTTGGTCATGGCTAACTGGGATTATCAACTGTAAGTCTGTAATTGTTACTGCTCAAGGCTCTGTCACTTCGGCGATCTCTACGGGGATTCGCGTACAAGAAAAATGCCCCTTTTCGTCGCTAGAGGGTGCAGACGCCGACCCCAGTTAGTGTTTTTTTTTTGGCTGATCATAATTAGTTTTACATGTACCGTCCTATTTTACATGTACGTGCATTTTAGCAAGGTAAATCGAGTCTGTTTTAATCTATTTTCGTGAAGTTAATCATTTCAGTTAAGCAGCTGTATGAACGCAAAATAAAGTGCAGCATTTATTTTATAGCTTATATCGTACTCAAATTGCAAAAGTTTTTTTGATTAAATTCAGTAGCTACCATGGTGTACTGCTGTGAACCTTATTGTGACTCAAAAAAAGAGAAAACCAAAGGTTATTGAGTATAATTCGGTTATTGGTTATTGAGTATCTTCGGTTATCGTGTGACTTGGCCACACAAAAACAGAACAATAACCTTAGACCCAGGGTCTGATTCGGAAAGTTTGAAATTGCGAGATTACTGAGTTGGCATTCCAGCTAGGCTTATCGGTTTGATCACACACACTGCTTGGGCGATTTGATTTTTTCTGATTCATTTTTTATCTGATTGCCATACTTTGAATGTTTTTCTCTATGTTTATTGTGTGGCTTCGCCACATGATTTGGAAACTTTGTGATTGTGATATTTCTGGTTTGGATTTTCAAAAATAAGTAAGCCGTTTGTTTATTAAATATCGAGTATAAACTAGATTTTTTATGTAGTCCATACTGTATTTCGAGAAAATCATTGCTTCAGGAAAAGTATTGTTTACGTTCCTATACTTTGAAATTCCGAAAAAAACTTTATTTCCTCACGTTTAAAGACAAGAGTGTTCGATTTGTTTCACATTTTGAGAAAAAATGTCTTCATGGGAAATTTCCAGGGGAAAAAAATCCCTAAAAAAGTGTTTCTGAGACATTCTGAAGTCCTTCCATGCCAGACTTGTTCCACTAGTAACATAATTTTAGACTATTAAAGTATAAGACTTCCAATCGTTAAAACTACAGAAACTCCGAAGGAGGAAGATAATGCTAGTGAGATATTATCTATAACAGCCTTGGGTGTGAATACACTGCAATCCAATATGGTACATAATATTTGGACACTGCAATCAAAAATAAAACTAAGCACTCATATTAGAGTTCTACTTTTTAAAATTTCGCACAATATTATCCCGGCAAGAAAATGGTTGTATAGAATAAACTAATATCTAATCCTAACTGTAACTACTGTGGCTCAGAAGAAACTCTTCAACATTTATTTGTAGATTGCAATTTTGCAAAATATATCTGGGATTGGTTACAACAATACTTAAATTATAGACATAAATTTACTGCACATCATTTTGTACCATATACCTCTTAGATTGCTCTGAATCTAAAAACCTAACAATTCGTTATTTAATAGCAATAACAAAAAATAATATATACGGAAAAATCGAAAGGCCTTATCTAACGAACAAAAAATAAAAAACACGGAGCAGATTAAAATAGCTATTAAATGTGATCTCAGAAGAATACTGGAGTTTGGAACTAGAATGTTTGGAGCTCACAAAGCTTTTAATAAACGCAAAGTATCAGCACCAGTAATATATAAAAAAGGAACAAAAGCACTAAATAAAATAACAGAATAAAGCATTTAAAATTAAAATATTAATAGTAAAAATGTGAAATATAATAAAACTGAAAAATATAAATTAGTAAACTAAACTGTTAAAACACATATAATTTTTGTTCCCGAAATCGTGTCACTATTTTGTTGGAAACATTAAAATATAATAGAGCATTTGTCATTTTCATGTAGGACTTCCGTCCACAGGGAGTAGAGTTTAGGTCCCAGCCACCTACAGCGAGATCGTCTTTTGGGCAGGACACAGAAACGGAAGGAATGAGAGCAAGTCCAGCGACTTTTGACAGAACAGTTTGTTGTGAGATTAGAGTACAGTAGATGGCGCCACCGTACAAGTACGATATTGCACATAGATGGGTGAGAGAATTTCAGGGAAGACATAGGAAAGGATACCCATTTAACCAGTGGGTCCAGCCAGGGGGCCGTCACTTTACGTGCTCGTCCGATGCACGGCGGATATTCAGCGATTGTTAGTAAATCACACCATCTCTGAAAGATCAGCCCAGGCTAGAACCTGGGGACCCAGCATCTATAATCTGAAACACTAACCACTAAGCCATCCGCGGCTCTTAAAATATAATACTAAAATCAATTTTGACAATATCAGTAGGATTTCAATAATTTACTGACGAATACTATAATGTAATAAATGAAATATCTAACCATAATGGCATATCATAAATGAAAACTAAATTAATTTGCAATAATATAATTAAAGAAAAACTGGATCCATTGGTGTTTTTCCATCTTATCTTTAGTATTTTCTGTACTATTGTGTAACACCATTTTTCTATTATTTCATGTTTAAAAAAAAATTATTTTGTTTACTCTAATTTTTGCCATTTTTTTATCTGAAATGCCTTTAACAAGAACCTCTTACTAAGTATATGTAGAGTGTTCAAAAAATGGATTTCTAAATAAATTGTAAACTTCCTGTAACAAGCGGAAACTCTTGTGCAAGCTCCCACCCTCTCATTTGGTTGTGTCATGGCGAAAATTTTAACCTCTGGTGAATTTCGGAAAGACCTGATCAATCTTTCTGTTGGTTTATCAGGGATTAATTAATGCAAAATTTTCTCCCATAACATACGTTAGAAGAAAATTCCTGGTTGAAAGGCAGGGGAATTCGTGCGCAAAATTCGCTTGTCTTAATCACAACCAGGAAAACAAAATTTCATGTTAAAGAAAAAAAAAGAGAAAAAAGAGAATAATATTTGATTTAACTGACTTTGGGGTTTTGGAAATAATTATTTTATCTGTTCTTTTATCGCGATAGGAAAAGGCGAGTAGGTGTGCAGCTCAGAGAATCAAAATTAATTTTACTTTCACATCACGGAACGAGAAAAAAAAAATAAACGTTTCTGAAGAAAGAAAAAAAAAAGGAAAGTTGTAAGAAAAGGAAATCTTCTTTCAGATCGGCCATTTTAAGGGTCCTGTAGAAGTCGCTCAGAAAATGTTGCAGAAATGCTCTTAGGGTGTTGGCGCTGTTCTATTTCTGGGACAAGGTCACAGCCGCACATAGGAAGTTACTTGGTCCCTACGTGCGAAGGTCAAGGGTTCATCTTCCCCTGGCTGACCGAAGATGCCTTGTGCCTGGTAACATTTATTTTTTTTTTCCGTTGAGAGTGCTGGACGCTGCAACGATGCTGCCCGTGTGAAGGTCAGAGGTCACTCGAGGCGTGGGAGAGAGCTGTGGTATTGCAGGGCCGCTGTTACTAGGGAAAATTTCATCCAATCAGGGGTCGGCATTTTCCAACACCCCAGAGTTATTTTTTACACTTTGAGACGCTTGTCTCAGGCACTTTTGCTCTTGGCTTTTGCTCTTGCTGGCCGGCATAAAGAGGGGACGGCCGAGTTTACTTCTCGCCTTTTGGTGGGGAGAGGACCCACAGAAAAAACGAGTTTTTTCTTGACTGCCTTTGCTGACCACCAGTCCACCACAATGGGACACTCTGGATCTGGGCTGCCTATTGAAAGTTTGGACGATGTAGAACGCGGATAAAGCGGCATTCCGCCGGCCAGGAACTTCGCCCTGGCAAGGAAAAAAATGGCGGGGAGGCGACAGGCTAAGACGATGTCACTCGTGGAGAGAACTTAGCCGAGACAAGAAAGACATGCCTCCTCCCTTATTGATATCCCGCAAACACATCTGCAGCTTCTCCATTCTGTTGCTACTCCCAAAAGGGAGGCCTGCTTCAAATGCCGGAGGAAAGAAGCGAAAAAAAGAGATCCATCTCATTCCAAAGTTTGGGGAGGCTCTTCCCTGCAGGTCATCAAGAAGCACATTGCTGCTAATCACAACGTGAATATTGCAAGGCCCTCACCTCTCATCCAAAAAGGTACCTCAAGTCTGCAGCTGCCAGCGATGCCCTTGTTCAGGACAGAGGTGTCCACGGGGCCAATGGAGAAAAGAAAATACATGGAAGACGATCTACAGAGACTGTGGGTGTGCCAGGACTGTGAACTGTTGTGAGAGAGAAAAAGAAAAAGGCATAAGTGAAAAAAAAAAGGGATGCCTGCTCAAAGGTAATGCTTTAGTCCATATCTTTTAGTATTGATACATAACAGCCCAGGCATGTACCTGAGCTTTGAGCTGAGCATAAGAAAAAAAGGCAAGTTTTTTTTTGGCCTCTGATTATGGCTGTGTTGTCGTTCAGTTTTCAAAAATAAGATTTATTAGTTCCTCAGGTATGAGTTCAGAAAAAAAAAGAAAGAAAAAAAGAAAGGGGAGTTGAAAATGCTTTCATTTATGTTTTTTTGTGTTGTCATGTCTGGTATTTTAGCAACTCCCCAGGCCAGTAAATTTTAATGTATCAAAAAAAAATTGGTTTAATGTTTGAGCACAGTGAATTTTGGTGCATCGATTGTAGTTTAGTTGGGCATGTGATAATTGAAAAGCAGTGTTATTGTGATGCCGTGTGTGATGAAATAATTGTAAACATTTCTCTCTAGCCTTTTACAGCGTTGAGTTATATATTTTTTATGAGTGAAGATAAATTATGGGATGATTTATATTGGGATTTTGGGAGCATATGTATAGTGTGATGAAATTGGAAACCTAAAGTGCTGTTTACATTCTTGGAGTGTGGAGTGTCGAAATTAAGAGTGTTGGTGTGTTATGTTGAGGACCAGTATTTTACATGTTCCAGATGAGTGTTAATCTCCCATTGGAAAGGGGTGATCTTAGGGCAAGCCTGGGAACTTGTCCTAGGGCAGAGGGCTCTGAGTAGGGAATTTTCACCAGGATGCGATATGTGCAAAATAGAAGTTAAGGTATTTGGGTTCTCAAGTTTAGTATTTCACAAAAAGAATGAACATCATGGGTTGAGAAGACACACTTTTGCTCACTAGTTCCAGTATTAATTGTTCTTTTCTTGGGCCTAAATTTTCTTGTTTTTACAAAAAAAAGTCTAAATGTAATTTTAATTTTCAATAAGGTGAAAACATTTAGTGGGTTATGTAAATGGTCAGTGTTGTTATCTGCAGTGCGACCTGCGCATTGCCATGGTGCAGAAGAATTTCCTTGCTTGGTGATTTTTCCTGGGATATATGTGGATAGATATTGTGATTTTGGATTTCATGGGATATATGGAGATAAGTGAATTTTCCTGGGATATATGTGGATATGGTGATTTTGGATTTCTTGGGATATAGAGAGATAAGTGATTTTTCCTGGGATATAGTTGTGTTAGTTCTGGGCCGGATGTGCCTGGAGTATTTTGGGTTGAAGTACGGCAGGCTCTTGCAGGCGTGGTTGATCAAGGTGGGATCATGCATTGGTTCGAAAAGGGGGAGCCTTGAGGACGTGGTTTTTGGGGGAAAACTTGTCTTCAAACCCCCAAGTAGTTTCGCTGCCCACGGAGATATGTACTGCCAGCGAGGGTCGGTCGGGCGTTGCTTCAATGGATATTGCGAGATCATGTTAGAGGAAATTCTGTACCTGATGATGATGTGTCACACTTGAGGATTTTTTCCTTTCCCTTTACCTAGGCTGAAATTGGATTCACTACCCAATTTCACGCCTTCAGCCTGACTTGGTATTTTCTTCCTGTGTTGGTTCTCAAAACCCAGGGTAGTGTCTGAACTGAGAGTATTTGCCTCACCGCTACCTCAGTAATTCACTGCAGGTGTTAAATTTAATTTTTGTTTGGTGTGATTTAAAGTATCTAAATTAATTTGTTTATGATATGCTGTAGTGCTAGCGATGTAAATTCAAAATTCTGGTTGTTAGTGTTAGTGAGCATGATATTTAGTTTGGAAATTTAGTAAATTGGTATTTTGAGCTTTTGTTTACAGTATAGAGTTACACTGCTGGACAATTGCTAAGGACGGATGACAATAGCAACGATAGCAACCATAAAATGGAAGGCAGGAAAATGTGGAAATTAGCATAAGTGCGGGATACAGTAAGACGTGTTGTGCGTATGCAAATTTTGGATTGCCGAACTTGTTCGTGACGTCATAGCGCTGATAAGAGATATAAAGGATTTGACGCGTATTGACCGTTGTTGTTCAAACGCAAAGTTGAAAGGGAAAGAATCAATTGACGAACTTGCAATTTTCAGTATGTCTTCCCGACATCACCTAGATGATTTTACGCGTGGCCGTATTATTGGCAAGATTGAAGAAGGGCGAAAAATAACAGATGTTGCCAGGGAGTTCGACGTCAGCCACAGTGTTGTTTCAAGGCTTTGGAAATCATTTCAAACAAATGGAGAGTGTAGCAAACGTCACGGTGGAGGTCGTGTTCGCAGTACGACACCTGCAGAAGATCGGTACATAGTGCTATCAACAAAAAGACACCGGCGCAGCACAGCTAGTGGGGTAGCAAATCAGTTTATGGCTGCTACTGGCAAGCGGATCTCCCGAAAAACTGTCGCCAGACGTTTGCATGAAGGAGGACTATACGCCTGCCGTCCTGTTGTGTGCATCCCATTCTCCAGACGTCACCGTACCGCCCGTTTGCAATGGTGCCATCAACATCGCAATTGGACTGATAACGACTGGTCTGCTGTCCTCTTCTCAGATGAGAGTAGATACAGTCTATCGTCTGATTGTCGACGACAACTGATCTGGCGTGATAGTGGTACTGCATATTGTCCAGCAAACATGCAGGAAAGGGACCGATATCCGACATGTAGTGTCATGGTATGGTCTGGCATCATGATCAATGGCCGTACGTCCCTCTATGTGCTTCCAACTGGGACTATGACTGGCCAACGATACATTAATGATGTTCTGCTACCTCATGTTCGCATGTTCCGTGGTGCTGTCGGTGATAGATTCATTTTCCTGGACGACAACGCAACATGTCATCGAACAGTCGCTGTCCAGGAGTGTCTTGAGAGCGAGGATATTCAACGCCTCGTATGGCCAGCACGTTCTCCAGATCTGAATCCCATTGAAAATGTGTGGGATGCTTTGGGGAGGAGTCTTGCTGGTCGCCAATGCCCTCCAATAAACAAGGACACCCTCATCCGTGCACTGACAGAGGAATGGGATAAATTACCCCAACAGCTGCTTGATAATGTTGTGCAAAGCATGACACGACGTGTGGAATCTTGCATCGCCCTTCATGGTGGCCATATCCCGTATTGACATCTTACGCCGGAACGCCTGCGGACGGTAATTGCATTTTTTTCACGTTTACGTATTCTGCACAAAATGGCCTGTTTGTCCCTTGAACACGTTCCAAAGCCTTCTGGATTTCAGATCACAATAAATTGTCTTTCTTGTAATGTCCTGGCATTCTGACATTATTTTATTTCACTTGGCATCCAACCACACTTACTTTTTTATGCGCTATATAGCCGTTTATGATCCGTCCTTAGCAATTGTCCAGCAGTGTATTAAGTATCTTGAGCTATCATTTGAAGTGCAGAGTGAGGTGATTTTTATGAGCAAGCTAGTGCAAGAAGATTGTTTGAATTTCTGAATTATGTTGATGATGTTATGAATAGTGATAATTTTTAAGTCAGTTAGTGAGGTTTCTTTATAAGTGAAGTAGGTTCATTCAGGATAGTTCTATAGGTTATGTAATGTTAATTAATGCTTGTGCTCAGTGTAAATTCTGTTTTGAGGATAATTTACTTGGTTTGCTTACTTGCAGATGGTAGATTTGGTTAATGTATAATTTGTGGCTCTTAAAATAACTGTAAATTTAATTGAAGTTTTTGAAGCTGGTCTGGGAGATTGCAGAGTTTGCTAAGGTTGTTAAGGTGCTGTAAATTTAAATTAATAAGTGTAAAATTGTAAATTTGTCATTGAGCTAATTAGGTGAGGGAGAAGAGAGTACGTTTCAAAAAGAACAGAACTTGTCCACCTTGTGGAATAAAAATAAAAAAGAATTCAGTATTTTTTTGTGTGTAAATTATGTGAATCGTAGTATAATTTTGGATGCATAAAGTTAATGCCTGGTGTGCAAACCAACTGTGTTTAAATATGTCAAGTTGTGCTGTTCATAAAGCCAGTGGCCAAATAGAAAAAAAGATTGAGATTCTGTTTTTAAACTGCTGTGTTTAAGCAAACAAGAAAAAAGGAAATACCACAGCTGATTGTCCACTAAATTACCCTGTTAAGTTTTTAAAGAAAAAAAATAAATACAGGCAGTAGCCTTTCAGAAAAAGTCCAAAATTAGTGCAGTGTGAAAAATTTTGTGTGCTGTTGTCCTCCATGACTTGGTCCCATGTGTTCACCTTAGCTTGACTAAGGCTATCGATCCGAATCCTGATATTATGAGGTATTTCATAACTGCAATTTTTGTCCTATCCTTTTAAACTGACTTTCATAGCCTCCACAAGTTGTCATTGAACGAGTACATTTTATCCTATGACTTATAGTGACACATTTTCATATACATGCAACAATATTCACTTATTTTTGCACTTTCAGATGACTCAACTCTGCGTGAACACAAACAGCGCAAACTTTTCAATAACTTCTTGTGGAATGTAAATTTTTAGATGCATTTTTGTTTAGGATGTTCATGGCCTTTCTAATACTTAGAAAATATTTTTGTTTCAAAATGCATCTACCCATCTCCCGAAGTAAAATTTTAGTCCAAATTCAAAATTTCCCTTCAGATTTAATTTTGGCCATCAATTATAATAAACTTTATATAAGGTGGCTAAGATAACCCCACAACAGTTGTCTGCTTTGTCTGGAATTATGAGAAAATGACAATTATTAAAGGATCCTCTAATAATAATCATAATAATAATAATAATAATAGAAAGTATCCACTAAATGTCTTAATTTACTAAAAGGATGTATGAATGTGTGTTTAAATGGAAAACTTCGGTAAAAGATTAATAGATTCTTATACATGTGACGTCTTGGTGGGATTAGTCCCAGAGGCATGGCCTGGAGTCGCAAGGATAAAAATAACGTAAATGTAAAGTTCAGTTAATAGTATTTATAATTTGAGAAAGTTTTTTTATATACAGGTGGAAATTCTAAATACTTTATTTAGAATATTTGTAGTCGCTCACGTGCTGAGGTCACAAATAATGATTGTATAAATTGTTCATTATGTGTTATTTTTAAAAGAAATTGTTGTATATTTTATTTATATAATGTTGGAATTTATTAAGTTATGAGTTAAGATTAAGTATTTGATGTGTGGAAAATACTTATATGCAAAGATGTACCGGAGCTAACGCCCCTCGTAGTGGAGTGGCTTGATTGGAGCTCAGGGTCTCTTGGCGCTATAAATTGGTGATCTTTATCTCTCGCTTGCTCGTTTTTTTTTGTGTTATTATTTGCACATTTTCTCTGCGTGTGGCACACAGGTGCAGTTTGATTTCGTCTTGGAAAACCATGCGAGAATGCTCGTTGGCTTCAAGTGGTGAAGCGGGATGGTCGGAAATCTGCCGGAAGGGAATCTCCATGGCTGAACCTCTTTGGAGATGAATTGTTATCTCTTTCAAGTTTTCTCTTGAGAATGCAAGAGTGTCTTTTCTTTAACTAACAAAAGCTTTATGTCCTTCCATGCCGTACGAGCCCGGTGTTTCTGCCTGAGTGTCAGGAGCAGTAAGGTTTGCTTTACGCCCTTCCATGCTGTGAGAACTCGGAGTTTCTGCCTGATTGTTCCTATGTGTCGGAAGCAGTGAAAGTTTTCGTCACGTCTTTTTTATGCCGAGAGAGTATGGAGTTTCCGTCCAATTATGTCTGAGAGTTATAAGTGGTGGAGGGTTCTCTTTACGCCTGGACGAATATGCGTTGTTGTGAAAAATTTGGAGTACCGGAACTTTTTTTACATAGAATACTCATCATCCAGTGATTCACTTGAAGTTTTTTGTGTGTGAACTTTTCTTCTCATTGAGCCTGTTGTGTGTGCGCCGGTGCCGTCAGAGGAATACCATTAAATCCTAGTACGTGAGTGCAAAAGTCTTTTTCTTTGTATATGTCGAAAGAACAACAAATCCCGAAGAGGAAAGATAAATAAAATCCGAGCAGCTGTGGAGACAATTCTGATAGAGGGCGCTGTCACTCCGTGGGAGGCGAGAGGAGAAAAAATCGTGGGATTTGAACTTAGAAAAGGAGAAGTCGTGTGTTTTGAACAAGATGGAACTCAAGATGAAAAATGACGCCGGTGTTTTATGTTACGTGTCTTTAGTATGTGTGCGGTCGGTCATCTGTTTGTGTTAAATATATGTTAGATGTTTATTTGAGTCTCGTGCGAATTCATTGTGTCAACTGCTGCGGACTTACTTATTTCCTTTGGATTAATGTGCTATTGTCAACATATATATAACGATCAAAACACTCGCGATTCCAGAGCCGTCGTCCAAAAATGAATGGCAGGTAAGAAATCTTTTTCTTCAATACTGTGCATTCCTGATTGATTTGAACGGCGACACGTTAAAGTATAATTAATAGTTGCTGGCAGAGTTTAAAGTAGGGTTGTAGGATAATTGAAAGTTATTTGAAATTAGTTTATTTTCATGTGGTGTTCATTGATGCATGTTGTACTATTAGGAGTTTAAAATTAAGAGTGTTTACATGCCCAGAGTTGATCGTCACTCTTGTGATTTAGTGTACTCATGTGTTTTAATTGATTTTGAATGTTGTCTAGAGAAATGACAGGCTAATGATTAGTGGGGTTTAAATACCTAATGTTATTAGTATTGTATTGCCTGTCTGGCGTGATAAAAACTGAAAAAGCAAAAGGGGTGAAAATATGCAGTATGTTAGAATTTGAATTCAGTTTAGTAACATACGTTCTGAAGTAATTCACTAGTGGTTGTACTAAAACTGTTGAATTATATAAAAGGGTTTAGAAGAGTAATTTGTGTATGATTTGTTTATTTGCCATTGTAAATTTATTTGAATAACTGTCTACTGCACATTACGTCCTCGTCGTGGGTTCGGACCCAGAGAGAGACAGATTACCGAGATAGTAGCTGGGCAAAGTAAATTCTGGTTGGGAAATAATGGCTAGGAGCGTTACAAACAATATGTTATACACTTTTTTTCCTAAAAATTCTGCGTAAGTGATTCAAGTAAATTGTCCCATGTTTCCCATCAGCATTTTTTTAATGAAAAGCCAATATCAGAATTTGAATTGTATATGAACAATAATTCTTGTAATTCTCTGCAGATGTTTTGTATATTCAGTTCCATATTTCCGGAAACACCGTTTCAATGTTTTTTCTTAAGTGTATACGAACTACGCAATTAACACCTTCTAAACTACAAAAATTTGGTTGGTTAATAATTATTTTAATGTAATAAAAAAAATCTTCTGCGAGAGTTCGTTATTGTTGTGGTAATTACAGATTAGTTATCTCATCTATCCGTTTCTTTACTCCATCCAATGGAACATTAGGCTAGCTCTTTTGTAAAATTACGAATTCTCTGTTTTTTAGCATCTGAAGAAATTTAATAGCAAGACAAATCAAATGACTTCTCATCTAAAGCTTGTTTATTTACAAGTCAAAATATTCCACACAAAACCCTACGAAACGAATGGATGAGACTCCGCACCCACGGAATTACAGTTGGAAAATTTCCCGACAAGAATCGTTAGGGGTCGGCGTTCAGCGCCACGGTGGCAGAAATATGAAACACTCTCTGTGTTTCATATATCTGCCATCGTGTACATTGACGGATAAGGAGTGACGGAGCCAAGGAGGTGTTTGCCATTGTAATATGAAACACTCTGGCTCTGCCGCCAAAGGTCACAGCTAATCTGTGTTGTGACGTCACAAGCAGGCAAAAAAGAACTAAATTATACCGTTGGTGAAAGAGTAAGCTTGTGTATCATTGATAAATATTATTGAATTACTGATTTTATCTGTTTATACGCTTAGAAGCTTTTGTTCCATTGGTTTCCAAGCAGTTTCTCTTCTGCTGCTGCGTCGTGCCTGCTCATAACGTCATTTGCAACACAGACGGTGACTTACGGCTGCCAATGCTGCGTGGATAGGAGTGGTGTCTCCAGTAATATAACCTCCTTGGGCGGAGCCTTGGGCAGTAACATCAATAGTTGATGTAACTCAATAACATCAATAGTTGATGTTCCCAGTTAGCCGTGGTTAGGTTTGCCAGTCTATTCTCTCCGAGGTCATTGGCTTCAACTGAATTTAACTGAAATAGTTTTAGGATGGGGGATAAATCTCATCTTTTCCAGCATCCACTTTCCTGCAATTAAATTTGTAATCGATGCCAAATTTGGTTGCATTTGGTAGATTCCATTGAGAGTTATACAACTTTCGTTCAATAATTTTTTTCATTAAACTGTTTCTTCAAGCGAAGTTATTGGATTTGGATTATTCCTTCTCATGTATAAGAATTTTCTGGCTTCATATATTTTTTCTTGTACAGAATCACAATGAAATTTCAGTAGAAAATCGAAATGTAGCTTTGTTTTCACATGCTGCCGTTTATGGGCAACATTTAAAATTTATCAAGAGTAATATTCTGCATGATAAACTTTGTTGCTATTTTATAACTCATACATGAAAACTATCCTTCAGTTTCATCATACTTTTACCATGATACTGGACAGTCATTGTACAGTTCATAACATTATTTGATAACCTTCGGCTTTACCATAATGTATCAGACGTTTTCCTCAATATGTCCTCATTTGCAACGAAATTGTCCTCAATTTAGCATTTAAATTGAGGACAACATGCCCTTTCGTCCTCAATCTCGTTCTCAAAAAATCTGGTCACCTTAAGTAAATACCCATAAAAATTCAAATTTTAGTTAAAACCTGAATCAATTTCAAAATTTTTGGCAGTTCTCAAAAACTGAGGACGAAAAATACGAAACTGAAGACATCTGACGTCCTCATTCAGTTTTTTCAAAACTGAGGACGAATCATTGAAAAGCGTTGAAACCATGGCTTTCTGCGACTAATTAATCGTCGAAACCATGGCTTTCTGCGACTAATTAATCGCAGAAAGCCATGTTGAAACTCAGGACTGTCCTCAGAAAATGAGGACGTTTGGTCACCTTATTACTAAAAGAAGTTTGTTTACGTTTGCGCAGCGTCCCCTATAGTTCATTCACGTTGCCAATAGCAGTACGTGGTCTATTATTTATATATTAAGTATAAGGTGACTCAAGGAGGTGACCAGATATCGGGACACCGATTTGTGGACAAAGGGGCGTGGCGTCCCCAAATCGGTAGTTCATTTGGCGACACATACGTACTCAAAATAAATATGCAAATCTTTTTGTCACAAAACTGCATTGCTTCAATAAGTCTGATATTACACATTACAATCTGTGTCTTAAAAGGATATATCTTGTAGAATGTTGGTAATTTGTATTGACAAAGCAGAACTATGATGGCGAGAACATATTAGCAAAAGTGAAATGCTTTACCTTAGGTACATGCGCTGAATTAAAAATAAGCTGCACACCATAGTAATTGCATGGCGAATTTTTCATTTTGCCAAAGTTTTTGGAGAAACTCAGAACAAGTACAGTCGAAATTTGACCGCGCCAGTGGTGCATTGACCTAATGCTGGCTACTGACCATTCGTACAAGTTGGTACGGATTCGAGTCCCGAATGAGGCACGGGTATAGCGTCTAGAAGGTAAAGTGTGCCGAGCGCCTAGCGTACGTAATGATTGGCGTGGATACCGAAATTTGTCTCCTTCGTAGATGGCGCTGCAATCGCCTTCCCTTTCCTCTTTCTTACTGTGAGGGGGCAGGAAACTAAATTCGTGCTGCTTACTGTGAAAAGAGCGGCAATTTAGACGAAGACGTATTATGTTTTAGGTTTTAGAAAGAATGTGGATTACCTAAATATTGTATATAAGTTATACTTAGCTCATTATGCGGAAGAAAAATAACCATAGTTTTGTGCCAAGTTGCAATACTCAGTACAAAAACAGTAAGCTGTCACTCTTTGGAATACCCAAAAATGATAAACTTTTACAGCAATGGCAAAGACTGATTCCCCGTGCAGATAAAAACTTAGACAAATTTAGTGCTGTATGTGAACTGCACTTTAATGAGAGATTTGTGATTCGAAATTTTGTGCATAAAATAAACGAGGAGACTGTGTTAATACCCAGAGATCGGCCCATATTGACACCAGATGCAATTCCAACAATATTTCCAAACCTTCCCCAAAATTTGTCAAAACCTCTGGCAAAAAAGTGGAAAGTTAGGGAAACCGATGATAAGCCTGATGGTAATTTAAATAGCTTGAATTTACTTTCTAAAGAGTTACACTGAACTGCCTTCTGAATATCAACCTTCAGAATTTTGGGGTAAGCAAATTTCTGCTAATAATTCAAAGTGCATAACTTTTGATGTTCATTCATTCAAATGTGAATTGTCAAATTCATTGACAACCGAAAAACTGGTTGTTGTAACCAAAAGTGAACCATAGGTTACCTGTAAAGTGTATTTACGTGGATTAAAAATTAACACAATTCCTGATATTACTTCTAAAGATAAATTAGAATCCATTATTCGAGACACTGATAGGCTAACAGAATGTCATGGCGCAGGCTCCATTTCAGAATTTGAAAATAACACGAAGTACCTTGAAAGAGGAGTTATTTTTGAGAATAATTTGTACAGCAAAAATTGTGTAAGGAAAGGAACAAGAGACTGGCCTCAAATGTAGCGCTTACTTTTGCACAAAATAGCTTATCATAGAAGAAAGGCTACATTTAAAAATAAGTATCAAAATAAAGTTTGGAAAATCAACAGGCGGAAGAAACGGGTTATTTCGCTCTCTGATTACACTAAAAAAAGAAGAAGAAAGAACTTTACAGAACTTTCCATTAATGAAAAAATAGCAGAATTACCCATTAAGCAGCAGCAAATGGTTATTCATTGTTATAAGGCAGCAAAAAGGAAATCTGCAAGAGGTATGTCATATACCAAGGAATGGTTACTTGAATGCTTACTAATGCACATAAAAAGTCCAAAATTGTACGAGCACATACGGAAACACAAAATCTTGATCCTACCTAATAGAACAACTATTAGAAAGTATATTTCAAATTGCAACAGTGGTTTTGGATTCAATGTACAGACGTTTGAAACAATTTCAAAGAAAACAAGTGAGATGGAGCCTTTTGCAAGACATGGTGGTATATTAATAGATGAGATGAAGTGAAGCTTGCAGAAAAACTGCAAGCAAAATCATCTGGTGAAATTATAGGGTTTGTTGATATTGGGCCATACACTTCAGAAACTGTTAAGCATACCCCATGTAATCACAGACTGGTAATGGTGTTCCAGCCATTAAATGGAGATTGGACCCAAATAATTGGTGTTTTTGCCACAAATAACAATATAAGTGGGACTTTGCTTGCAAAATTGATTATTGAAGCTGTTATTCTCACTGAAAATGCAGATCTGTTTGTTGATTTCATTACGTGTGATGGGGCTTCTTGGAACAGGAATATGTGGAAGACATTTGGTATATCAGCAGATTGTTCTGTAACTAAATACAGCATTATGCATCCTACAGATTGTTCTAGAAGTTTACATTTCATATCAGATTTTCCCAGTGGTGGCTTTAGGAAGGAGGCAAGGGAGGCAGTGCCTCCTCAGAATTTTAAGACTCTTAGTTAGAATTATTCGTTTTGTTCATTCAGTACTTTTGGGTATAGGAGAGCAAACGTTTACACTAGTTAACTCTTTTGAATTAAATGTCGTCTATGCGTTCATTCAGTTTTTTTAAATTGACGCCTTTCGAAAACAATCGGTAGCGAGTAGTTGCAAATTGTCCTCAGCTGGCGATCTCCGTCCTTGAGGCAGGAAGCAAACTGCCTCTCGTACATTTTACGCCAAACCTGTTTACTCCCACTGAATCAGTAGATACGAAGGTAGGCGGTGGAACTGCCAACACAAAGAGCGCACGCGCTCCGCGGACTTCCTGTGAGGCAGATGTTATCTTGCCTCATGGGAACAGCTGTTTCCCTGTAAGCAGCAGCTCCGGTGTTAACTCCTCATTCGGACAGCTTCTAGCGTCATTACATAGCGTCTTCTTTTTAGTTGCTTTTCTTTCACACTAATGTTTGTGTTACTAATTTTATTTTTGTTTTATGAAGAGTTGTTTATCAGACCATGGCCTCTGCTTCAACCATATCTAATATGGTGGATAGCTTTACTGGAAAAGCCTTTCAGTAGAAGATATTCTGAAGAAAAGAATCAAATTAGAAATGGTGATAAGCCTACACCTGAAATGAAAAAGATGACTTCAAAGGGCAAAACTTCAAACAGAGGTTTTAATATTGACTGGTACAGAAAAGAACAATGGATAACTGGTAGTGAATCAACGAACAAACTATATTGTTGGCCATGTTTGCTGTTTCCTGTGAGTGGCAATGAAGTCCGGCAAGAGAAAGGCTTCAATGATTTGAAAATTTTACCACGTGCTTCGGACAGGCACAAAAGTGTAAAGATCACATTCTGTTTAATTACAGTTGCTAGGCAAAATAAGGATAAACTACTCTCTCAACGAAACGAAGAGAACAAGTGACTTACGGCATAATTAAAAAGTAAAAAAGAATCGTGATGAAATGAAGAAGTTGATTGATATTATAACACTACTGGCGCGGCAAGAGCTTCCATTTCGTGGACATGATGAGAGCGAAGTCCCTGAAAATAAAGGAAATTACCTCGAGATGATTTATTTACTCTCCATGAGTGACGAAACATTGAGAGTGTTTATGGAGAATCGTATAACATTTTCAGGAACTTCAAAAACAGTACAGAATGATTTAATCGAATCAGTTGCTCATATAATTAGGAATGAAATCAATGCAGATATTGAAAATGCCCAGTTTTTTTCTTGGCAGATTGATGAAGCGACAGACATTAGCTCCCACGCACAAGTATCAATTATAGTTCGATTCGTGAAAGATGGAGTACTAGTAGAAAGATTTTTGGGATTTTTTTACGTAAGTTCTGATCGGTGTGCTACTTCGCTTAAAGAATTACTGGATCGTGAGCTGGAAAGATTTAGCCACAAAGAAAATCTAGTTGCACAAACATATGATGGCGCAGCAGTGATGGCATCAGAGCTGAATGGATTGCAAGCAAAAGTGAAGTGTGATGCCCCTCAAGCATTATTTGTTCACTGTTACGCACACAGGCTGAACTTAGTTTTGAGCAGAGCAGCGTCAGTGTTGAAGGAATCACGTTTTTTTTTTTGTTTTGCAAATTTAAATGCAATTTGTGCATTCTTTTCCAAATCGACAAAGCGTGTTCATTTACTAGAATCTGTTGGCGGACCCAGACCACCTCGTGTATCTCAGACCAGGTGGAACTTCAAATCTCGTTCAGTGTCTACCATAGCTGACCACAGGTGCCTGCTAATTGAAGTATTTGAAAAAATTGAGGATGATTCCAACTATGATGATGAGACAATTCACGAAGCAGCAGGACTAAAACGGTGTCTCCAAGATTTTAATTTCGTTTTTCTTCTCTTCTTATATAAAAAATATTTGATTTAACTGAGGTTACTTTCTCTGTACTATAATCAAATAGTTCCGATGTTACATTTTGTAACAAACGAATTACTGGCTTATGTGAAAAATTGTTGTACTTTCGAGATCAGAGACAGTTTGATGATCTCTATCATAACGTGTGCAGTGAGGTTGGTTCTCCAAATAAAAGATTTAAAGGAAGCAATGATATTCCAGCCACCGTGCAATACAGAAGACTGTATTATGAGGTAATAGACAATGTTACAACTCAGTTAAAATGCCGGTTTTCTGACATTGAGAAATCAAAATTTCTTCAGCTGGTCGATGTACACTGCTTTGAAGCTCATTCTAGAATTTTTTCTGAACACTGTTTTAAAGATCTGCTTCAAACTTATGAAAAATACTTTGACAGCACCAAACTGTATAGTGAGCTGAAGGTTCTGTATTCAGACATAGATCTGTGGAACAATGCCAAAAGTACAACAGAACTTCTATCTGCCATATACACATGTGTACAATAATAATCTAGCACAGGCACTGCCAGAGCTATTTAGACTTCTTTCCCTCGTAGTAACAATTCCTGCAACATCGGCCTCTGTGGAACGCAGTTTCTCGTACCTGAAAAGGATAAAAAACTACAAGAGAAACTCCATTGGGCAAGAAAGTTTGTCAAGTTTATCAGTTCTGTCCATCGAGAAGGCGCTTGTGAAGAGGATGGAAGCAGGACAGACATGATATGACCATATAATAAATCACTTCGCCAAACAGAAAGAACGAAAGATAAACCTCATATACAAGACAATATAAGCGTAAGGTAAGTTTTCTCTCTTCCTGTATAGATAGACGCTGTGTTCAGAAGTCTTCAAGACTTTTTTCTTTTGGCGTCAGTGAAGGCAGGGGCGTACATACAATAGAATTTCATTTGAGATGAAAAAGATGTATAGTTCAGTCTTGTTTTTTATCTTCTGTTGATCTCTTTAATAAAAATCTATTTAGATGCAATATATTTCATATTCAAACTGGCTTAACAGTTCCCAAATAGTCCAAGAGGGCAATTCAGACTGGAAAAAATATATTTAGGCGAAGGGCCGGAGCCTTACATAAACAGGTTTTGTGTTGGTAAGTCATGTAAAACGTGCGTTTCCCGTAAAATTTTATAAATCTTTTCACGGGTCACGTTACTTATTTCATACTTCGCACATGAGAAAGTAAATAAAAAAAATTATATTGTAAAAAAAATGGTATTAAATTGAATACATTTATCATGAAAGAAATACGGGATTACACCATATAATACAAATTTAGAAGATGACAATCCAATTTTTGGCGTAAATGTGACAAGGATGGTGAGTCAGATAATATCCGAAAACTTGAAAATGTTCATCGTCCTAAAGCGGGACTCGAATCCATGTCTCCCAGATAGCGCCCGGATATGCTAACCACTACAGCAACCAGGACGATGAAAATTTAAGTTTTCGGATATTACCTGACTTATCATCCTTGTCCCATTTACGCCAAAAATCGGATTGTCAACTTCAAAATTTGAATAAATTTATTTGAATCCATGCTGAAAAGTAGTTTGCCTCCCCAGCAATTTTTGTCACAGGCCGCCACTGGATTTTCCTCACTTAATAAAATGTGTACGGAACGCATTTGTTACCAGAGGGTTTCTTCTGCCCGAAGGGGAAGCAAGACCAGAGCATGTTGAAGCAGCATGGGGAAGGACTCTGACGTAAATACTCTAAAGGCCATGCCAAAAATTACACGCATTCATATTCACCCGAATAACTTTGAGAAAATGAAGACAAGCTATGCTTTGCAGCTTTTTATCAACGAAGTATTAAAAGGCCTTTTCTCTATAAGCATCATATTGAAATACTGTTTGGAAGTGCTAATGCAACTGCATTTTTCATAAAGTTGATGATGGAGTTAATAACTTTAATGACCTCTAGGGGTCCATCAAGTAATCTCCGCATAGATTCTGAGGGATGTAAAGTACTTAATGATTTTCTGTTATATTTAGATAAATGGGAAGCTTTTACAGGAGATAAGAAGATTGGGTTTTTAAATGCTAGCACAGTTTCAGGATTACGAGTCACTATAAGCAGTATCATCTCTCTACTAAAATGTCTATAAGAAACCTTGAACCACAAGTATGTAATGACATCGTGCTTGAGTCAAGACTCGATAGAAAACATTTTTGGCATTATTCGGCAACTGTCAGGCTGCAATGACCACCACACTGCAGCAGAATTTTTAGTGACCATTCAGTGTTTAAGTTTTTATAATCTGGCCAAACCTGTAAAGTGTGGTACTAGCTGCAAAACAGAAATATTCAATTCCCTTATTGAGCCAAGTGACACCATCAGTTGCAAACCTAATGTTTTGTTAAATTTAAATGAACTTTTAAGTGATGGAATGCTAGATAATGTGAAATATACCTTGAATAGTGCTGCATATTCTAATTGTGCTTCCCTTTTCCCACATAATTCCCATAACCAGTTGCTAGTTTATGTAGCTAGGAAATGTATTGCAATAACTAAATGCACAGATTGCACCAAAATGTGTTTAACATGCAGTATTCAAGAAAAGGCCAGATTTTCTGGAACGCTGATACGAGAATTTGATAAAGGTGGCTTATTAAATCCATCAAAGGAACTCCTAGTTCTTGTCAGTCAACTGGAAGGCATTGTTACACATTATTTCAGCACCGAAAATCTACACAGAGATAGCATCGTTGATATTCCAGCTATCTTGATGATAAAAATAATATAATTCATTGGTTGTGCAGAACACAGTAAAGATGTGACATGCAAGACTGCAAAATTTTTTTACTGACACGGTTGTATTTCTATATAAAGGGACTTAATAAGATTAACAATGACAATGAAGAAAAAATGAAGTACCTTAAGCTGAGACGCTGCAAATAAATATGAAGTCACTGGATCTGGGTGTTGAGGTTCTTTTTATGAGGAAGCAAGTGAGAGACAGCTTTGTAATTACTGTGGAGTGAGTAAATATATATGGAGTCAGTCAATATCTCTCATTTATAATAACTGTAGAGTCAGTAAATATAAACAGACTCCACAGTAATGCTACAGCTCAAACCCTCACCCCGAGACTTCCTCAAAACTACCTTAACAGTTAATACGAACTTTGCAACAGAACAGGTTCTGTCTGTCATTCAAACCCAGGGGTTTGAACTTAGTCACATTACCAATGTTCAACTCTGAGCAAGCAGAGCAGCCACTGCTGTGATCTACTATAAATTACCATATGTAAGCATATGACCGTATTAAAAAGAATGGATAACTTTGGGAGTATGTAGCAGTGGCTAGTTAACTTTTCCTTCATTAAATATGATATGTATGCATATAGCAGACAGTAAGCCTAATGCATATGCAAATAAGTGATCCTAGAAATTTAACCCAAACTCATTAAGAATTTTTCCAGCCTATAATGAGGTCAAGAAATGTCCAGATTGTTAACAAACTTAGAAAAGAAAGTTACAAAAACTGGTAAGTTATTTAGAGATTCAAAATTCATTTCTGTAAATGTATTTATTTTTAAAAAATAATTTTTTTGCTCCCCCCCCCCACCAACTAACTGAATAGTTCAGCAGAGAAGATGTTAATATACAAAAATATTTTAAGTAACATGTGTGGTGGTAATAATATTGCAGAGTTACTATTTTTCATTAAAAAAAGTTTAGAACTGTGGGATTCTTTAGCAAACTGCCCCACCGCTTCATCTTTTTTATTTTATGTTCAAATCCCAAAAACAACTGGTGGTAATCTGATATTAACACATTTTTTTTTCAACAATCAACATTTAGCTTTGGCATTTCCAGCATTGCTAACTAGGGCTTCCATCATGGAATTATATACTACAAAATTCAGTATTTTGAAGAAAACTTGCAAAATACCATGAGTGATTAAGTGTGACTAATTTACTCTTTACAAGGTGGTGTAAAAGTAATAAAAAAAGAAACTAAACAGGTATTAAATTTATTTCTGGAAATTTAATTATGTGTGAAAACATCTAATAGTTGCATTCACAAATTCTTGCTCTTTCAATTGCATTTTCTAAGATGCCTAAACATCAAGTTGTGTGTTATTTTTTTTGTGTGTGTGTGTGTGTAATGTTACTTTTTAAATCCCCCTCCCAAGTTCTGTTGCTGATAAATTTCTCTCTCGCTATAAAATTGAGAAACGGTTTTTGATAAAAATTTCAACAACTGCTGCACTAGGCTTTGACATATAACAGCCCGCAATGAATTAATCGAGCTTCTACTTTATAAAAAAATAAAAACGAAAAAAAAACATTTAAAATGAGATGCTTACTTTTGCCTCACTGTATAAATTGAATACAGCTTAACCAATGTGCTGAGATGTGGTAATATTGTAATAAATAATGCTTGGTACATACCAGCAGTGTAAGATTAAAACATTGCTTTATTACAAACTGCGTGTGGATTCTGTATGGAAATACCTAAACCCATTTATAATGAACTCTCATCAGCACGCCTTTAGTCCCCATGCTGATGAGAGTTCAATACTCCAAACCGATCCACGTCAGGGGTCAGTTTTTTCACATGTGCTTCAACATTTGTTTCAGTTAGTGTAAATTATATCTGTATTACCTATTCCCAACTACTAGGGGCATTAAACAACGTTGTTACAGGTTTACATTGTACACAATGTGTCACTGTGCGCACCTTACTGGGACGATAAACCTTTCTGGATTTACTGAGGGGATATCAGTATGAGATTGAAATAATTCCAATTTCAGAAATTAAGAACAAATAAATATCTTGATAAATTATTTGCTCCCCCACAATATTTCTTCATTTAATAGTAAAATTTATCTATCGGTATAAAAAACATCCCTCCAAATCGCCCCTTTCTTTTTTTATTTTTTGCGTTTTTTTCTGAACAATTACTGGTAAATGTTTTCTCATGCATGCATATGGTCATAATGACCAATAATGCTTCAGTCAGAGAAGAATGTCGTTTTAAATGCGTGTGACACAGCTTAAATAAGGTGGTACACACCGTTTTTTAAACCAGTCAGTAACAGGAAAAAATATTTTTGTTAAGCCTCTTAATAATACGAAAAGCTTACCCAACGTTTCTATATATATGCTATATCCACGCTAATCACTACATACGCTGGGCGCTCGGCAAACTTCCCCTTTTAGATGGTATATATCAGCTGTTTCTGTATAACCGTTTGAAGAGTAGATACATGGAAGCACAACTTTATATTTACATGCCCGCACGTATTTACTTCAAACAGTAAATTTTGCCCGCTGTCCCTAAATTGTTTTTAAGGAGAGCTCTGTCTCTGACTGGCAGCATAAAATTTGTTGAACCACGGCATTACTTATACCTGATCATAGGCCTAACCACTGGGGGGGATCAGGACCCACAGATTTTCATAGAGTGGGATCCCCAATGTAAAGGATCCCCCCAAATGTTTCGGGAATATAATGATATGAACTTTTTATGTGAACCAACTAAATTATTTAGTAATATAAGATTGCAATTTTTCGTAGGATGCGAACACATGTATAATGTGTACTTAATAAAACAGCGATGTCGATTAAGCATGGTTATCAACATCGCTGGCGTATATATATTATGTGATCAGACACCCCCCACCCCCAGATTTTGAAACACGGTTGCGCCACTGTACCTGATGGTCACTGGCCAACATCGCCGCTGCTGACACTTAAGCATTCAATTCAAAATAAGCATATTCAATATAATATCCCATACAAAAAAGCCTTGCAGTTTCTGTATATACAGCAGGAGCGGCTGCTGCAATAAAGCTGTGGGGCTGCAACCCCCAACCCACCCCTACCCAAAGCAGTTTTTTTCATGCCACACCAAGAGAGAAATTTACTGAATTCTGCTGCAAGTTTTTCCTGCACAACACCACTGGGAGCGAAAAGAATGCTGGCGCGCTGCTCTAACTGCTATTGAAACCAACTCATGTGGGAAACTCTGCCTGTGAACTCATGTGGGAAACTCTGCCTATTCACACATCAGTTCATTTCCTTTGTATAAAACGTCCCTGGGGGCTTCAGCTCTTGCTAGTACAGCAAATACATATAAGTGGTCCTCGCAGTTGTTTGCGAGGGACGTAGCTACAATGCAGTCTCTCGTTGGCTGCGAATGCATCGCTGGGCCTTCAATTTTTGGATTCTAACTTCCTTGGTTTGTTCCTACTTTTATTCAACATGATAATTCTAACAACTGGAGATTATTCGTGTTTGCTAACAACAAATACTCAGTTGCCGAGATTTTTGCCAAAAAGTTTCACTTCTGGTCAAAATGGGCATGTGAACAAATTGCGATTTAGAATAAAGTTCAGTAATGGATAAATTGAAAAATTAAAAAAAAATGACTAATTTCTGCAGCAAAATACTTGCACAAAATTAATATTTTCACTTACCAGGCACAGCGAAATTTTCGCTTTTAAACTCATGTAAATTTCTATTCATCAAAAAACACTGAAGTTGCTCCATTGGCCACATTTTACTTTTCTGCTGCATATGCGCAGCTTTGGGGGGGGGGACTGCGCATTTCAGTTGAGGTAGTGCTTTATACTTAATTACTTTTAACACAACATTTAATCAAACACAATTGTTTAGAAAATTTACGAAGTTGGTAAATTTTGAAAACAAATTGTTCTACACTAAATTGTAATCATGGCTTGAAAATTGAAACTGGGAATATGTTTGCAATTCGTATTTATTAAAGAGAATGCCTGCGAGTCAAAATTCAAAAGGGAGAGTATCAGAAGAAAAATGTTTATTATATTTCTAGGGGTCACAATTGACACCTGAAAATGCGTATATGACGTTGGGTGAGTGTCCGCTGTCACTGGCACACGCATTATTTTTTTATTTTTAAAACTGGTTCCCTTAACTGAGTGTGTGTTGCTCTTACAATAAATATCTACATTTATATATCATTTACAACCACTATCTTAATCCGCTGCTGTATGACAGCTCCAAGTTTCTTCCACAACAGTCTGTTTAGAGCCAGTTTTCTTCTTGCTCCCGAATTTCATCCACCCATCTCCCACATCATCTTCTGGGTCTTTTTTTCTTTTTTTTGTCTCTTGCTATCTAGTTTAATATTTCTCGCTGGCTCTTTCTTCTAGCAATATGTCCATCCCATTGCAATTTCAGGGATTCTATCATTGCTGTCTTCCATCCTTGTAATTTTCCCGATCCACGAGTTCCTCTTTGTACCTTTCCTGTTCCTGGTTACATCAAACATGCATCTCTCAATGCTTTTTTCCGTTGTCTGCAACCTCGGTATATCTGTTTTAGTTGAGGTCCATGTCTCTGCTCCATGCGTAACAACTGGAAGGATGCGCTGATTAATGAGCGTCATTTTAGGATTGTTAGAATAAGAGTCCTGCATGAAATGTATGTGGAACTAATTTCTTTGCTGTGCAATGTTGTATGCGTGGGTGATGATCAAATGTAGAGGATTTCAGGAAGGGAGTGTCGAACCCCAGGTCTTAAACAACCCTTAGAAATAGGAAACTAGGAGATTTGGGCTAGAGCGCCCATTAGGAAAGTGACACGGAAGCGAAGTAGAAAGGGGGAGGAAGACGACCTTATTTATTACCGGGGGCCAGTACCCGGTGTATGCGTGGGTACCTCTCCACAAGGTAAACAATGAGGAAATATACACGAAAATACTGGATAGCCCTACGATTCGATTCGGAAGTTCACATTAAAGTGATTTGTGACTACCAAATATGCTAAATACTTTTCTTTTAAGACATAATGCATCAAACCAAGTTTTATACGCCGATTATTTTCTTCATAAATTTGGCCACCCCTTGATATCTGTTGCCTAATTCAGGAATCGGTTACCTCTATAATTTCCCTATCAGTTGCTAAATATAAAATCTAAATATTCATTTCTACGAGTATATATATATATTATTAAAGGGACAGCATCAGCAGGCTCAGTAACTTAGCTTTCGAAGTGATATCTACAAAATTTGAAGGCAGCCCCTCCATCTCAGCTTACCACTACCCGCTACTGAGTGATATACATTTACATTTTCTAAACAGCACGTCTTTACTTGGCCTATCCACGCCATTTGTTAGCGTTTTGGTAGGCATTCTTCGAGGAGGTAGCATATCAATTTAAATCACGCAGAATTATACTTTCAATTAAGTTTGCCGACGCTGCACTTTGCGGCAGACTTAGACATTTCACGAAACCGTAAAATGTGTTTCCATAATCGCACACTTAAGAAAATCGTACACTTATATCCTAACCCAACCCCTGTTGTTTGGTTCACATTGCACAACACTACACACAATCTTTGACACAGACGCCGTCTGCAGCGCCAGGACGCGGCGTGGGACATATTTCGAACGCTGTTTTTGAGTTCGCACGGCACACTTCCCCTTTTAGACGCTATAGCACGGGCGGTGGTTTTGTCTTGGTATCTCCCTTCCCTATAACGAATGTCTCGAAATTAGAGACAGGTGACTGCTTACACAAGTAGCACAGAAACGTTATTTTGACGTCGAAAGTCAGTACTCACGGGACGTCAAAACTACATGCTAAAACAACGTGCTGTAGACGTCTAAGTGTCTCGTCGATCGACTATACATTGGCCGTCGAAAAGTAGTCTATTATACCATTTTTAGACGTTATGTACACGTCCAAAAATGGTTGAAAGTAAGTCTACAGTACGTCCAAAAACGGTTGAAAGTAAGTGTATAGTACGTCCAAAAACAGTTGAAAGTAAGTCTATAGTACGTCCAAAAATGGTCAATCAGCCGTTATAACATAACGAACAATGGTGCAGTGCAGCGTTCACAAACGTCGAATTATTTATTTATTTTTAGACACACATAGGGAATGAACGAATTAAATTATGGGCATCAATTCCTGACTGCCTATGTCCCAAAATACAGGCAGTCGGGAACTAAATAAGTTACTGCAAATTTGTTCTGCTGCATGGATTTTCGCAGTAGCTTAATTATTGCTTTATATATAAAGTAATAATTAAGCTACTGGGAAATACATGCAGCAAATCATATTTGCATGAACAACACTTGCACCTTTAGCACCCATACATTCCAGTGATACGAGGTAGAGACAAAACTGTATGCTGCAGCTACATTTTTGCCGCTCTATGGTGTTTTCATGAAATTACTTTGCCATCTACAGAGCTTTCAGTGACATTCACTCGTTGACAATGCAAGGATAACCTTTAAATATGAGCAACAGAGCATGTGGTATAGGAAATACGCAACAAAGTTGAAACAAATATTTTATTTTGTAGCACAAATTGTATATATTACAATAAATCTGGTGTTTCACTGCCAATTATGAAGGCTCCGGGTTTTTTTTTTAATTATAATGCATGCGGAACACAGAGTGCTGCAGCTAACTTTTGGCAGTATCTTCCATCACTGCTCCAGGGGTGTTTTCTAAGTTGCTGTGCTCTCCAATACACCTAGAATAAAAAAAACGACATCTGTATACACTGGCGGAAAGTGAAAAAAGCACACCAAGAAGGAGACGTCTGATACCAACGAAATTTATACAGCATAATAACGGAACACAGAGGATAACGTGATCAAAACATTATGGCAAAGTACAGCTGTATTTGCTGGTAAACTGAAAAATAACATTTCCATGTAACATGGTTAGTACGAGGTTGAACCGCCATGAACTGCGCCACACTGTGCAATTCTGGCATGGAGTCTATCGTACTGATGCTGGATGTAAGTTTGGGGTATTGAGTTCCAAGCATCCTCAACCTGGACGCGTAAATCGGGAATGGTCGTGGCTGGCCGTGGAGACCGGATAAGTCGTTGTCCCATAAAATCCCACACGTGCTTAATGGGGGACAAATCCGGTGAGCGTGCAGGCCATGGAAGTTGTCTCACAGCCTGAAGTGCATGTTGCGTTGCCCGTGCCGTGTGTGGGCGTGCGTTATCTTGCTGGAAAACACCACGATGGACCGACCTAACAAATGGCACAACAACGGGCTGAATGATGTTGTTGATGTAGGAGGTGCTGTTTAACGTACCCGGTACAAACACTAGTTGTGTACGGGAGTGATAGCTGATCGCTCCCCACACCAGGAGACCTGTGTGTCGCTGGCGGATGCAAGAAGGGTGGAGATGCTCCCCTGTGCGTCTGCGAACACGCATACGGCCATCGGAGGCTCCCAAGCAGAATCTGCTTTCATCGCTGAACACGACAGATCGCCATTGCGTTCTCTATTGCAGACGTTGGCGACACCACTGCAGCCGTTCCTGACGGTGGGCTGGAGTCAGAAGTACACATGCCAGAGGCACACGTGCACGTAGTCCTGCATTCAGTAGACGTTTGCGGATTGTTCGCACAGTCACCTCAGGTGCAAGGACAGCTCGGATTTGCGTCGCAGTGGATGTTCTGCTTGACAACGCCGCTCTTCTTATGCGTCGATCGGTCCGCTCATCAGTCCGTCTGTGACTCCCTGTTCCACGTCTTCTCGTGTGGGAATGTTCCTCGGACCATCTACGCCACCATCGAGCACCACCGATATTTCCCGTCCAATTCGCTCCGCAATACGACGATACGACCACGCGGCCTCGCGGAGTCCGACTAGACGACCTCGCTCAAAGTCCGATAGCTGCTGAAATCGTACACTTCTTCCATGTCCAGGCATTGCAGCTTTTTCAAGGTCTTCGCGCGTGTCCGTACGCCGACGACTGATTACATTCACTTCGCCGTACTCCTTAAATACCACCGACGATAATTTGCATATTACGCCGTGCTGTGGCGTAAGCGCTCACTGGTTGGTCCCGAAATTAACATCACACCTACGTAAACTCGACCCCATTAACATATGTAAATTTCATGATCGTCCGCCAAATCCTTCTTGGTGTTCTTTTTTCACTTTCCGCCAGTGTATATATATATATATATATATATACAAATCAAAGGGATGTAAGGTCAGGTGATGTGTAACATCACAGCCTCTCCTTGACAAATGTCAACCCCGCCTTCTCGTGCTGCATCCTGTTCCCACTAAAGGGGCTCTGAGGACCGCCAATAGCGATATAACTATACCATCGGGATTAGAGGAAATGCTATCCCACACTCACCAACCCGCTTGGCCAACGTGGTGAGTTATGGCCAAACCCCTCCAAAATGACTCCACAACTTAAATCTTGGCTCTCAGTCTCCGGCAGCTGGAATGTACCTGGCCAAGACAGCGGCCAGTGCGACATGAAGGCACAGGGTGCTAAGAATCCCCGGAGGACCGGACTAGGCTGCCATCTGATGCTGACCTTGGCTACGTATAATGGACACTCCCTATCTTCTGATTCAAGGCTTCATGAATTGGAAGAGGAACTACAAAGGATCAAGTGGGACATCGTCGGGCTAAGTGAGGTAAGGAGAAAAGGAGAAGATCTCATTGAACTGAAAAGTGGACATCTCTTCTACTATCGTGGGACAGATACTGGCAGAACTAGTGGTGTTGGATTTATAATAAACAAGAAACTAAAGGATAAAGTTGTAGAAGTTGAAAGTTCCTCTGACAGAGTTGCACGACTCGTTATCAAACTCTCAAGAAGATACCAGGCTCAGATTATTCAAACTTATGAACCCACCACAAGTCATCCTGAAGAAGAAATTGAAGAATTTTATGAGGAAATTCGTCATCTAAATAATAAAGGTAAGCAACATTTGAAGATAATTATGGGAGATTTCAATGCAAAAATAGGGCCACGGCAACAGAATGAAACTTCAGTAGGAATATTCGGTCACAGCAACAGAAACCAGCGTGGAAATACTCTCGTTGAGTTTGCAGAGGCAGAAGGGTTTTTCATCTTGAACTCCTTTTTCAAGAAAAAGCCACACAGGAAATGGACATGGAGACATCCAAATGGAACGACAAGTGAAATTGATTTTATTATGTGTAACAAAACATTCGTCATAGAAAACTGCAGTGTGCTAAAGAAGTTCAACACAGGTAGTGACCATAGATTGGTGAGATGTAAGATGCATCTCAACACTGAACTTGAACGTGGCAAGCTCATACGACAAACAAAATGTATTGAAATAACCAATTTTAAAAAACACCATAATACCTTCAAGTTGGAACTGAAGAACAGATTCTCTGCTTTAGGAGGCCTAACATCGGATGAAGTGGATATTTCTGAAGTTAACAGAAAAGTAACCAAAGCTCTTATGGAAACAGCAACAAAATTAGCTGGGTCTAAGAAAAAGTTGCATGTGAACAAATTATCAGGAAAAACCAAAATGTTGATGCAAAAAAGAAGAGAGATCAGGACAACTAAAGAAGATGCGACTTCCAAAGTGGAATATATAGAGCCTTGCAAGACAGTACGAAAAAATATCACTGAAGACGTAAGGAAATTCAACTGTGAACTAGTGAGGAAAGCAATTGAAAACAACCAAAGCCTAAAGATAGCAAAAAGACATCTCAGTAAGGGAAGAAAACAGATTATGCCACTGAGAAAAGAAGATGGTTCTGTAACAAGAAATAGAGTCGAAATTTTGACAAGAGTGAAAGATTTCTACTCCAAATTATATGAAAGCGATGATACATGTACTCCAGACATCATGAAAGGTACCAGTACCAGAGTTCTTCCAGTCCTCAAAGTAGAAGTTGCACATGCAATCAAGAACATGAAGCGGGGAAAATCTCCAGGTGAAGATGGAATTACTGTAGACATCATACAAGAAGCAAGTGGAGAAATCGAAACAGTACTCTCCCAAATTTTCACTCGATGCCTTAATGAAGGGAAGATTCCTGAGAATTGGAACAACGCTACAATGATCTTGCTACATAAAAAAGGTGACATTGAGGATCTCAGGAACTACAGACCTATCAGCCTCCTATCAGTGGTTTATAAAATCTTCACTAAAGTTCTTTCACACCGCTTGAAGGTAACACTTGACATGGCTCAACCGAGAGAACAAGCTGGATTCAGGAGTGGCTACAGCACAATAGATCATATCCACGTACTGATAGAAATAATTGAAAGAGCGAGGGAATATGAACTTCCATTGTGCATGGCTTTTATCGATTATGAAAAAGCCTTTGATTCGGTGAAACCATCAGCAGTTACAATGGCTCTGAAATCCTGCGGTATTGAAGATGCATACATTAATATTATTAATAACATCTATGAAAGTGCAAGTGCAAAGATTCGGCTGTTTGAGAATACAGCACACATAAAAGTTGGAAAGGGAGTGAGACAAGGTGACACCATATCTCCGAAGCTCTTTAATGCTACATTGGAGGGTGTCTTTCAGTCGCTGAGCTGGGAAAACAAAGGGATAAAGATTAATGGAGATTATCTAACCCACCTTCGTTTTGCTGATGACGTAGTCATTTTTGCAACTACCCCATCAGAGCTGCAGAGTATGATCCAGGAACTTGCTGACAAGAGTAAAGAAGTGGGATTAAAAAGGAACTTTCAGAAGACAAAAGTGATGTTCAATGCTTTTACAAGAAATGAAGATTTATCGATTGATGGAGAAAAGCTGGAGATAACAGACACGTACGTTTATCTTGGACAGCAAATATCAAGTGAGGGTCACATTGATGAAGAAATTAATCGGCGTACAAAAGTTGCCTGGAGAGCTTTTGGAAGAAACAGCATAATTTTCAAGAGCAATATGCCATTATGTCTTAAAAGAAAAGTGTTTGATTAATGCATTATTCCAGTGCTTACGTATGGTGCAGAGACGTGGACCTTAACTAAAAGAGACATACAAAGGCTGCAGACAACTCAAAGTAGCATGGAGAGGTGCATGCTTGGTGTAACCAGGAGAGATAAGAAGAGGAATTCGTGGATCCGAAAAATGACAAGACTGGAAGACATCTTGATCAGAGTTAAATCCCTGAAATGGCAATGGGCTGGACATACTGCCAGAAGGACAGACCATCGATGGACAGCCGAAATTTTAGATTGGATTCCAAGGGACAGGAAAAGACCCAGAAGAAGATCACATGGGAGATGGGTGGATGAAATTTGAAAGTATGCAGGAGTGACATGGAGGAGACTGGCACAAGACAGACCGTTGTGGAGGAAACTTGGGGAGACCTTCGTCCAGCAGTGGATTGATAATGGTTGACAATGATGATGATGATGATGATACAAATTAAAACTCAGAATAATTACTAATATTAATAAAGAACTATATATTTTTTTTAACTGTGGCACACTTTTAAGCACTGATAAGCTTAGGCAATTCAGATGTTAAATAAGTGCCATGTACTTTTCTGAAAGTAACTATTTTCCCCACTTTCCCTGTATTCTTTCAGTATTTGTTACCACATTTACAGCGAAAATTCAAATCATGGAAAAGCAGTTCCGGGCAATTCAAAAGTAGCCAAATACGAATTTATTGAACAATAAATCTGTTTAAGAATATTCGTTAAAAATGTTATAAATTCCTTAACAAAATTGGTTCACAAACCACGGTATGAATTCCTGGAGCAACACGAAGGATATGACACATGAATACATATAAGAAACAGTTTATTACACACACATTTTTTTATCTGCCAAAAATATTAGGTAAATTAACATGCCTTTTCGCTTTTGTTAGTCACCCTTCCACATTGTATGGTTCTTTTATGATGGTGATCTTTTGGAGTTTCTTCTGATGAAAAACCTTAAAACACTGTAAAACGTATGCCAGGTCTAAAAGAGCACCCTCTTAGCAGTTGGCAGAGCATGTGCCAGTGATTGAGACTTAATAGGAGTGTTCATGTAGGGAGTTTTAACTTTGCCCGAGCTGGGCATAACTGTTTTTGAATCAAGAGTTCAGCAGCTACAATGGTGTAGCAATAGGGATAATTCTCGTACATGTTAGGTGTAAGCATAACTGTAGGATAATGACAATGGGAGATAAAGTGCTCTGCGCAGAGCTCTCATTTAAAAGTGAGCGATACATAACATGACAAAAACTTTTGGAGTTTCTTGTGGACAAGAGAACTTTCAGTAAATATTTTTTTTTGATTCGAGGTTTAACGACCACCGTGAGCAACTCAATGGGCTATAAGCAGTCGCCCTTCCCTAATTTAGGGTCACTGGTTCCAGGGAAGGGAAAGAAAAACACAACATCCATGCCGCACCGGGATTCGAACCCGGACTCCGTTCGAACGAATGATCAGAGGCCATCGCTTAGACCACTGCGCCACCGGGACGGCCAGTTGGTATTTCAGCATGCCATTAATAGCTACCTAAGGCCACTATGACCAATCCATTCAAAACATAAATAGTTGCCAACGAGGCTATGGAGCCAAAGGGATGTGCTACTGAGTCATCATCAAATCTTATATTAACAGAACAAAACACAGGTTCCACTCAAAAAGTTTGGGGCACCAAATAAATTATATATATATTGAAAATTATGTTCTCTCTCATACGAAAAACCCGGGCAAGACCAGGTACTTAAAAAGTTTGAATAGAATCCAGGTTGCAAAATTTCAGCCCAAGACAAAAAAAAAAAAAAAAAAAGTAGGTTGGATTAAAATATCTATGGGAGGTTTATAATGGAATATCTCATGGTCGTATAATAGTGTTACAAAAACCAAGTTACAATGACATTATCTAAATAGTTCTTCTCAAAACTTAAGTCTTCATGAAACAATTATTTAATTAATCAACTTTAAAAGGAAAATAGCTTAAGGATTCCTAATATCAAAATGAATACTATTATTACTACATCAAAACTGAAGAAAAATACTGCAGAACCTTGGAATTTACTGTCATCTCAGCATGCACAATTTGTATTAAAATCTTATCAATATATATTGTGGTATATTCGAAAGTATGCAGGGGTGACATGGAGGAGACTGGCACAAGACAGACCGTTGTGGAGGAAACTTGGGGAGACCTTCGTCCAGCAGTGGATTGATAATGGTTGACAATGATGATGATGATGATAATGATACAGCAGGGGTGGCCAGCTACACTACCTTTGGAAGCCACATTTCAGTGAGGAATATTTGAAAGAGCCATTTATTTATTTTTGATAACAAAACAAACAATTAAAAACTGAAAATTAGTAATTTTTTAAAGTTTACCCACAGACACCCTCCCCGGTCAGCCTGATTCATAGCTGAAACACAAAACTGTGTTTTGGGTCAAAGTTGTCTCAGGCACTCTTAGCTGAGACAACTTTGACCCAAAGCAAAAGATTCAGCATAAGAAATGTGTGAAAAATATCACAATATCGCTTTGCCGACTGAGCGCTGGTTTGACAACGTAAGTCGCACGAGCCTTGCACGTAACAAAGCTCACAAACGTAAGCAATTGTTGTTTTGTAATATCTTTTGCTTGCTTCAATATGAGTATAAAAGAGAAGGGCAACTTTTATTTTGAAAGTTGTTTTGTTTTTTCATTTCCTCCTCAAAAGAGAATAGCCAACGAAAAACACTGCTGTTGGTGCATTGCCGTCAGGGGTAAACGAGGAAAGCAACGCAGTTTTGTGTTTCGGCTATCGGCCTCTCGCAGATGCCCCCTCGGACGCCTGGAGCCAATCAGACGGAGTGTTCAGCACACGTGATTCAGCACGCCATTTCGTGTCTAAGAGGACCGCAACGGTAAAAGTCAGCAGTACATCTGCGTGCCGTGATTACTAGGTGTGTGGCTTAATAGTATTTTTTTACATTCCGTGAGTTAACTTGTGTGAAAAAGAAAATTATAAGTTTTTTTTAAAAAGATTTTCATCTAATGTAAGTAATCATGTTATCTGGAAAACGCAAATATGAAGACGAGAATAGGAGATTTAAAGCGGAGTGGGAAGAAGAATTTGTTTTTGTGGAGAGGAACGGGAAACTAATGTGTCTTTTATGTGAAGTAACTCTGTCACAGTTCAAGGCCAGTAATCTTAAGCGACATTATGAATCAAATCACTTCTTTTAGCCAACAATTTCCTGCTGGTTGTGAGTTAAGACGAACTAAAATATTGTCTTTAAAAGCAAAACTAAGTAACCAAACCAAGGTTATGTCAATGTTTATTAAAGAGGCAGATGTAACAACGCAGGCCGGATTTATTATGGCCTTCAATATTGCTCGGACAAAACGCCCCTACACAGAAGGAGAGTTCATAAAAAGAAATATTGCTGAAGTAATTTCTGATTTAGATCCAGAAAATAAAAAGTAGCTCAAATTGATTGAACAAATACCTGCATCTAGACATACTGTGGAAAGGCAAGTTTCTGTTGTTTCCGATGACGTTATAAGTAACTTGCAACAGGATTTGACGAACTGTTCAGCACTGAGTCTGGCCTTAGACGAATCCACATACATTGAAGATAAACCGCAACTATCTATATTTGTTCGTTATGTAACAAATAATGTAGAAGTGAAAGAAGAACTATTGGACCTTATTGCACTAAAGGATACGACTCGAGGTTCAGATATAAAAAACGCCCTTGATGCTGTACTTGGAAAATATTCTGTACCGATTAAAACGATAGTTAGCGTCGCAACTCACGGCACTCCAGCAATGAGAGGTCCTACTAAAGGGCTTTTGGGACTTTTAAATGCCGACACATTGTATCCCAATTTTATCCCCGTCCATTGCATTATTCATACGGAGCACCTAGTAGCTAAATATTTTAAATATGACCACATTATGGTGGTAGTTTTAAAAATTGTCAACTAGATACGCTCAAGTGCCAAAACTCATCGACAGTTCAAAGCCTTCATACAAGAAATAGAAAATGATGAGCTTCCAGATGATGTATCGTGGTTTTGTTTAGTAAGATGGCTCTCAGTAAGCAATGTTCTAACAAAATTCTTTAATTTGCTAGAACCAATCTAACAATTTGTCATTGAAAAAGAGAAATCTTTTCCAGAACTTGAAGATGCCAACTGGTTAATAGATATGGCGTTTCTCACAGATGTAGTGAAGCACTTACAATCATTAAATTTATCGCTGCAAGGACATGGTAAACTTATTTCGGATTTAGCAAAGAGAGTCTTCAGCTTCCATAACAAACTTAAATTCTTCAAGAAAGACTGGTTTCTAAAACCTTCACTCACTTTGTTGCAGCACTCGTGAGCGAGCGCGCACCTTTTCCCCGTATTGGAAATTGAGAAGTAATCGGAAAAGCGGAAAAGAAATGGGATTTAAAAAATTAATCAAATGAATGGGAGAGATTTTGGGGAGCTGGTGTAAGAATTATTAAAATAAGGATTTTATAAACTTCACGCTCTTCAGACGCTCTGCATTTCACAATTTAATTTTTCCCTTAGATTTTCTTCCGTGGGTTCGCGCCTAGGAAGGTCAGGAAAGTACCGCTCTTTCCCCTTCACCCCCACCCTCTCTCTCTCTCTCTCTCTCAGAGTCGAAGGGCTTTCAGCAGTCCGCTTGCTGTGGCATGGGACCGCGGGGCATCCTTTCCCTAACTGCTACGAGCCAGCAATGTTGGGTAAGACGAAGTAATTCAAGTCAGAGAAATAGCGGGTAGACATTTTATTGGAGCTCGGCGCCAGTCGTCTTGAGATTTGATGCACCAAGTCTGGAAGAAAAGAATAGCTTGACGCCAGGCAAAGGAAAACCAATAGCAGTTTTATGATAGTAAGATTTACGACCTCAGAGATCCGTAGGCAACGAAGTTCCTAGAATTTGAGGGCTGACACAGATTTTGGATGGGGCGAAGGATGGCAAGTCAGAGAAATGGCGGGAAACCCAGAGCAAATCAGATCGGGAAATGATAATTGTGTGACCAATCTGTAAATTGGTAGGAGGATCCGGGAAGAACAATTTTCGTAGGACAGGAAGAGGAGCAGAGAGAATTATGACAGTCAGCATGAAAACTTCGAGAGAATGATGACAGAATTCAGACAGTCGGCATAAGAACTTCAGAAAGATAGGAGTCAGCATGAAAACTTCGAGAGAATGATGACAGAATTCAGACAGTCGGCATGAAAACTTCGGAAAGAGAGGAGATAGCATAAGAACTTCAGAAAGATAGGAGTCAGCATGAAAACTTCGAGAGAATGATGACAGAATTCAGACAGTCGGCATGAAAACTTCGGAAAGAGAGGAGATAGCATGAGAACTTCGGAAAGATGGAGTCGGCATGGAAACTTCGGAAAGAGAGGAGATAGCATGAAAACTTCGAGAGAATTCAGACAGATAGCATGAGAACTTCGGAAAGATGGAGTCGGCATGAAAACTTCGGAAAGAGAGGAGATAGCATGAAAACTTCGAGAGAATGATATGCCAGCCCTCATCGTGGGATAGAAGGTAGGACATTTCTGACCTTAACGTTTCCTCTTGTTTCCATAATTAGTATGTTGAACCGAAAGTTAAAGAAGAGCATAGTAGACTAAGTCAAGGTTGAAAGTAAAACCAGCTCTAAATTAATGCTGAGAAAAGTAGGGCAGAAATAGAAGAAATGAAATGGTTGAGTAAAGTAAATACCATTGATCAGAGCAGGAAATTGTGTAGTATAGGGAATCATTTTTAGTAAATTATGTTTCGAAATATTTCAGAATTATATTAAATGAAAATAAGAAATTAAAGTTAACCTTTAAATAAATAATTTTGCTAAAAGGGTCTTCAAACATTTTCATATGACTGAGTGTATATTTTTCTAGATTTCAAGCCTTCATCAGGCAAAATAAACATATTTTATTTTCACATTATTATGAGTCGGCTAAATTTCATTTGAGTGTAAAATTTTGTAAAGTTAAAAGGTTAATCACGATTGAGAGTTGGATGTGTGAATAAATGATTTGGAATGAATGTTCAGAAAAATCCTCCAGTGAAATACTGAGTAACTTACGCATCAGTGCTAGTAAACAAATCAAAATTTGTAAGTTAACGAATTATTCAAAGAGAAATGAAAAGCTAGACGATTACTTTAAAACATTGCGGCACTCAGCGGACCCCGATACACGGAACGTCGGCTGGGTGAAACACAACGCCCATCCTCGAATAGCGAGCCTGTGTTTTCTCTAATACTGGGAAAACATAGTTTTTGAGATTCGAGTGATTACCCTTATTACTAATAACGACACGGGGCAATCCAAAAGCCCCCGGTAACAACTTCACGGTCTTACTAAAATGTTGGAAACTTTACCCGGGTATGAAATTATAGCTACAGATTATGTATGCAAGCTGCACAGACTGGCAGAATATATTACTGATAGATTTAGTGATTTAAGGGGAATGAAGTCATCATTTACATTTTTAGAAAACCCTTTTCTTGTTGACATTTTGAAAAATGGCTGTCCCATCTCACCGCCAATTGCTGGGGATATATCGGCTGTAGAGTTGGAACTACTAGAGCTTCAAGAAGATGAAAGATTGAAACAGGTAAAACAAAATGGTTGTTCAACTATCAAGTTTTGGAAACAGGTTCCGGAACAAAAATATCCTAAAACAAAAGAGTGTGCGCTGAGACTAATACCAATTTTCGGTACTTCATATTGTTGTGAGTCTTTGTATTCAACACTTAAATTTATTAAAAATAAGCATCGGTCTGTTTTAACTGATCAGCATTTAACTGAGCTTGTGCGAACTGTCCTAACAAGTCATCAATCTAACTTTAGTCAGCTAACTGCTAAGATGGACAACATTCGTAAAGCATCCACAAGCAAATCTAATTTTTAAAGATTTTCTTTACAAAATTGTTTGATAGAATCAGAACAATATTTTTTTTGAATAACAGTTTTATTTTAATTTTTATGTTTTTGAATAACTTTGTAACAAGAAATGAAATAAAAAAATTACTTTTGGACATTGATCAGCTTTAGTTTACTATATTTCATACATACATTTTATTTGCATGAGAGCCGCACCACTCGCCTGAGAGCCACTCTAGGTATATAGGTTACTTGTCACATTTCCACAATATAGATATGATGGTAAGTAGCTCATCTACATCGTGCCTGTCTAGTTACTTGCTTTGATAGGACAGACAAATATAACAGTAGAAATCTTGATTCAGAAAATAATGGCAAATTATAAAAATGAAGAAAAGTTACACCAGGAAGGACATGGTCGTGGTAATGGCCATTGGCGAACAACTGTGCTGTGATCCTCACTAGCATCTCAAAATTTGCCTCAAAACTACTGTACCTACGTGGTAAAATAGGGAATAAGAGGGATGGGAGATAGGACTAAATACACAGAAAACACACAAGAAAGTTAAAGTTAGCCCCAAGATGAATTTTGCTACAGTTTTAAATGGTTAATACTTAAAATTATTTCATTATTATTGTCGAAGAGCTTGTTTACATTCTTTCACTAAATGTGAATACTCTCCAAGCACAACACAAAATACACATCTTCGCCAGTTTAAAAAAAGAAAATTCATTATAAAAGTCACCAGCTTACCGTGTTACCTGGAGCCCTGTGAGTGTTGGCCTTATTTCTTTCCACTAATTGATACCGCCATTTAAGAGCTACACAGACTACTTTTTCTAACAGAAAATTTATTTGTGCCTCTAAAAGCCCCAAGTTTTATACAAAGCATCAGGATTCCATCCATATGGGTTGGTAATTGGTCACAAAACATGACAAACAGTGGAGCATTACTCTTCAGAAATGATGTCAAGAGTTTGCAAGGTTGGTATTAGTTCTAGATAAGTCAAGTCTGTTTTTTCATATTTTTTCCCTTCAAGTTTCATCAGAAACTTCTATGGTAACGCCAGGTAAGCAAAAATTTCCTAAAATGGAAACCAAAATAAGTTTACAGCAATCAGTACTACAAAGCTGGAAGAACAAGCAAAGTAGAACTTACATACTACTATTTATGCTGAATATAAAAAAATGTCTGTATCTCTTTTAATTTATGAAGGGTCCTCACATAGTTTCTGTACTGTGATTCTGGCAAAAAAGGCAATCTATCATCAATATTTTACATAAACTTCGCTATTGCATTCATAAATCTCGTTTTCATTTGACACTGTAATGGGGTAAACTCAGCAGTCAATGTAAGTAAGGAATGTACACTGCCCCCCTCCCCCCAAAAATCATGTAGTGAATTTGTAAGAAAGAGCCCCCCTTGTATTTTGCAAGTTCTGCTATATATGAACAGCCGCGTCTGTTAAGTATTTTTCACATTTGTTGGCAAAAAACCAATCCTGCGGGCCTACAGTGGTTGGTACGGATTTTAGGGTGGGTCGGCCTGTTAGTTGGAGAGTGAGTGACATAATCTAGTTTTGGCTCAAACCATTAAACTTGCCCAGTATTGGTATATATTGTGTGACCCCTTTTGTGGTTTATTTAATTTTTATGTTATTTGATTTTCAATTTCAAACTTTTGTTCTGGTGTTTGTGCCACTGTTTTATTTTTTGGAATATTTTAAAGGAGTATGTTATTTTTGTATTCATGTGCTAGTATGATATCTCCAAAAAACTTCAATAGTAATCACATTTTTCTGTTACTTGTTGTCCTAATGATATAAGTTATAAAAGCATAGTAATCATAATTTTCATCCAGATTTATTTTTAATTTAAGACATTTACCTGTGGGTTCACTTATAGGATGATTTGTTACAAACTCAGGTCTTCATGAACAGCCATCCAGCAGGCTTCTAGAATTTGTAACGGTGTCTGGCCTTCGTGAATAGCCATCCAGCAGGCTGCTAGAACTTGCAATGCTCTCTGGCCTTTGTGTATAACTGTCCACTGGGCTGCTAGAATGACTTATATTTTTTGTATAATTATCGAGGACACTGCCAAGGCCATCTTTATACCTTACCATGCCTGTCACAAGGATTTATGACGTCACAATCGTGGTGCTATTGCTTTGCTCTCCGTGGCAATAGAAAAAGTGAGGGTTGACTGTTGATTTCGTATTTTTAGGAATATGTTATGGATATCGGCCTCGGGTACTTCTGAGAACTACGTACTTTGGAACACAATTATTATGATACACTTTCCAACATACCAGAAATCATTACTCAAGTTATGAAGGTAATGGCTGTGGAATAAATCTCCCTCCTGTGCCTTGACCTTTGACCCCATTTCGATGATATTCAAAAGAACCGGTTCAGTGTAGTTCCGAAACAACATGATAAAATTTTGTCGCAATCGAAGCATTTTTAGTCAAGTTATGAGGATAATGTCTGTGGAATAAATCTCGCTCCTGTGCCCTGACCTTTGACCCCATTTGGATGATATTCAACAGAACCGGTTCAGTATACCTCCGGAACAACCTACTAAAGCTTTGTCGCAATCGAAGCATTTTTACCATAAGGGTGGTGGAATGGATCCCGCCCCAGCAAAAACAGTATTGCTGGGCCAGCAGTGGGCCATTGCTGGCAGCCATCACTGCCAGCAATTGCCCAGCACTATGTTGCCGCTGCCGAACCGTCAATAAAATGTCCGGGCGGCCAACAGAAGGGCCAGCAGTTCAGGCCAACAGCTGGCCAACAGTTGGCACCCCATCAGTTGTCATATGCCACAACAGGGCCATCAGTGGTCCATCACAGGCAGTAACTGCCACAAGTGGCCCTTCAGTGGCCCTGCAAGTACTTGCCAGAAATGATGGCTAGCCTAATGTGGTCCGCTAGTGGGCCGTTAGTGGCAGCCAACAACCACGTGACGTAACTGGTGGCTTGCCGAATCTTGTCCGCCAATTTCCCAGTAGTAGCAATAATAATAAAAAAAAAAAGCAAGGATAACCACAGTTTCCTAAAGCTCCAACTATTTTTTTTTCTACCCTTACGAAACTTGTGAATTAACGCCCTTTGCTGGGGAAATTTTCTCGACAGACCGGATAATCACCGTTTGCATCTGACTAGATTCGATCCTGGGCCGTTTACGTGGTAGCCGCGCTCGCTACCGACCGGACTAATTCACAACTCTCGGGTACATGCTGGAAGCTATCTGTTTGGTATGCAATTTGTAATCGAGTGCTTCCCTCTTTCATTTTATAATATTGCGAGGTATTTTTCATAAAAGTCAGTTTCATATAATTGATAAATTAATTTTTTCAACGTAACGATAGTTTTTTTTTTTACCTTAAGGGAACTTCGCTCATTTTCAAGGCGTGTACATACTTAAGAGTCAATTTCCAAAGTTTTGTACAGTCCTTGCAGTCTTGAAAAGAGATTGTTGAATAAATATATATTTACCCGGGTTCATGTCACACTCTGTTACATTTTTAACGTTGTTCCTTTCCTTTCCGTTGTCCGAAGCTACATTTGTTTTAAAGAGTAAAAGATATTTTATTTTACTTCTCGTTATTTTTAGAAGCGAATTCCTCCCAGTCTTGTGTATTCAACTCATGGATGAGTACACCAGATAGCGTTGCTTTTTTTTTCTTTCAAATAATTAATAAATTTTGTACGCGTATAATCTTTTTTTCCCCCAACAAACGCTATTTTAATGGTTTTCCAGGATATGTGTTTCAAGCGGTTTCAAATTTTTTCTTGTTATTCATCCACTCCATTCCATGAATTGTTATTTATGGGAATGGACTCCATTCCATGAATTGTTATTCATGGGAATGGAGTGGGTGTATATCATGGCTGTAATCTAGTATTTCACGGCTTAATCTGATATCTTCGTCGACGTAAAATTTCATTAGGAAATTAATTCGCCTCTCCACATATGGATTTTTTTCTTAACATCCACTAAAATAACATGATGGCGATAGCGTCGTCTTCAACTAACTGGTACCATGAGAGACACAGCAAGTGTTGCTTCTGCGCATGCGCAGTCCCGATGCTTCCACCTGCTGTTGGGGGGTTGCATTGGTTGCCAGCAACGGGCCACTAGTGGCACTTGCTTGGAGGCCCACAATTCACGGCGATGCTGCAGGGCCATCAATGGCTCGCCAACTGATAGCGCTGCCACCAACGGACCACTACCGGGCCGTGAGCTGCAGATTTCAGCCAGCAGTGACCCATCACTGCCAGCTGGTGGCCAGCAGTTTCCCAGCACTTGTGTTTTTGCTGGGGCTCCTATGTCCTGACCTTTGACTCCATTTCACCTATTTTCAATAGAATTCGTCCCCAGGTGGTCCCTTGCCACATACTTAAATTTCATCGAAATCAAATAATTTTTACGCAAGTTATGATGCACAAAGGCAATATAATGGATCCCGCTCCTATGTCCTGATCTTTAACCCCATTTTGCCCATTTTGAATAGAGTTCCTCTCCAGGTGGTCCCTTACCACATACTAAAATTTCATTGAAATCGGACCATTTTTACGCAAGTTATGACGCATATGACGAATGAATCCCGCTCCTATGTCGTGACCTTTGACCCCATTTTCAATAGGGTTCGTCCCCAGTAGTCCCCTACCACATACTAAAATTTCATCGAAATTGAACCATTTTTACGCGAGTTATCGTGCGAACGGACGGACAAAGCTGGATGCTACGCTTCTGCAACATACCGTTGGAAAGCGTAAAAAAGGAAGTTTGTGTATGTATGTCTGTCTTTCGCGATACAAAATGAAAACCGTGGTTCCCGATCTGAGTGTGTCTTTCCGCTTTGTTTACATGCAACCTGATCACAACCAACGTAAAGGCGTGAAAGAAAGTATTTCATGATAAATTTTAGGCATTTCTTTTTTAGAATGTTTCGTACTTTTGTTCTGGAAGTCATAAATTTTATGCGTTCATTTTTTAGAACTTATGATAGACGCCTTAATGAGCTTAGATTTTGCAATAGCTTCGCTCAAAATTTGCCAACTGTACCCCAGTTATCGGATACCGTTGGTGGCTTGTCCTAGTCACATAAATACGCTTTTGCAGTTCTCGGAGGGAAAAGAAATATAAAAGAGGAAGAAATGAGTTTTTTAATAACTTGACAATCATAAAAAGTCTCCAAGATTTTCAAAAGACGAAAATGTATCCACAATACGCCCCAGGACGCAAAAATTAAAGCCACGTGTGTAGGGTTATATACAGAATTACTGGTGGCATACAATAGAAAATATGTTTTGAAATTCCAAGTTTTAAATTCGAAATTCCAAGCTATCAGTTTTAAATTCATTGAACAACCATTAAACATGTTATTCAAAACAAAAATTTGGTAATTTCCTGTAATTCTAACATTATTTTTAACTTTTACAGAATAAAGAAATGATTTTTTATGTGACAACTTCAGAATCATGTATCCATTTCTTAGATCACAATTTCACCTTGTACCATTTGAAGCATGCACATAATGCATATAACAAAATGTATAACATTACATCCCGCTTTATTCCGCAGCAATAAGAACATTTATAAAACATAAAACTCGCACTTAAGGAAGGATTAAATAACGCTCAATCAACAATACGTATTTATAAAATTTTACTACTGAATGCTAATAAAAGAAAAGAAACATACCTTACCGCTGAAAATATCTTTTTAATCGAACAGGATTTTCACAATAAACTAAAAACACGCTGTAGATATCCACACAACTGTCACTGGAATAGCACAACTCGCCAACAAGAACGAATATGATAAGTTGATAACACAACCACAACTACGAAACGAGTAGCCCTATGATTGTGACGTCCTGCCAAGTCACGTGACCTTGTTGCAGGCCTGGTGAGGTATTAAGATGGCCTTGACACTGCCAGGTACAGAAACTTTTGGTGGGCGTGACAAATTCCTATGCTTCATGTGCGATATCAGTTTCTTCTGTACACGAGGTTCCTCTACATCTGATGAATCAGACTGAGTCACTACCTTTTGTCGCTTCTGCCGTGTCTTACGCTTTTCTGTTTTAGAGTCTTCCGTCTCTAAATTTGACGTTTCTTCGGCTTTCGCCAGTTTACCCTTGGCTGTGTCATAAGACTTTAGGAAAATTAAGCAGTATTACTCATCAAAATAGTATTCATATATATTTAACACCGATCATATATTATGACATGTTACAAATAGAGTAAATTATGATGTAAATACAATAATATACAGTATAGACTCGCCTTATAGCAACCCCTCGATTTAACGACCGTTACTCTAAGTCCCAATTTGTCTCTCTATAGTAACCATGTTTTATTTCAATCCATAGAACGACCATTTCATTTGAAATTACCAGTTACAGTGACCCCATTTTCCATGCATCTGGATCGACAAAGGCTGCATTCCAAAATGACAAAACCAGAGGCTCCCGGAAAATCCGAGTCACCAGAGTCAACCTAAACTGAGTTCGAAAATGGGCCCGGTTCGCCGGTGGCAGCAGCCCAAGCCCATGCAACACGTGACATTTAAGGATTCAGATGAAAAAGATTGTATCGTTGCATCACAATGGCAATTAGAAAACAACTCTGACGAATTGAACTCTAACGGTTTTTACACAGAAGTGTAAAAAACGTTTAAATTTTTTGTTGTACATGTTTTCTATAATATTTCATTTTCGACATTAAACTTTGGAGGATAATCCCAAAATGATTGCAGTAATCTTTTTTGTTATCTCCTCCCTAAGCCACGTATCCTGTTCACAAGCATTGGATTTAACCATAGCTTTGGATACTTTTAACTCTGACGAAGATGAACAATTAGTGAGTTTCTCCAGGAACAAATGAAACATTTGTTCACTTTGCCATTCTGGTAGTTGTTTCCAATGACTGAAAACGGCCATTTTTTAAAGTTTTTTGTTTGTTCCGATAAACTTCCCATGAAACTATATGTTTTCAACATGTGAAGCAAATCCAGCGGTTTTTTGGGAAATGCAATTTTTTTTCATTGTTGTCAAAATCTATACGTACTGCATCGTACAGATTTTGAAAAAAAAAATCATATAGCATCAACTTGGGTGGCTTTGCCACCCAATAAACGAAGAAATACATATCTCAAAGTATGGCAACAAGAAAAAAATGAATCAGTGAAAAACGAATCACAACGCCTAAATTGTCTAAAATTGAAACTTAAAGGAAAGGGAAGTGATTGCAATAATCGAAATCTGTAGTAAGGCGAGTTCTACAGAAAAACATATTGCACAGTGCAGATCTTAAAATCTAGGTACAAGTATCTCCACCATTAATTAAGACTGTAACATAGTTCTGGCTACACATACACTGATTTCCTGTGGGTTACAGCTTTCCCATTGAATAAAAAGTTAAGAACACATGAAAAATATTAAAGTTCGAAAGTCCGTAACAACCACAATTGACTATAAAGTAATTCCCCGATGCTGTCACACGTACGGTCATTCACAAACATAATTTTCAAATTGCAGGTCAAGATTAAAAACACTTTATTTACAATTAAAAATTAATATTTACACGCGAGATCTTTCGGGGTTGAACATAGCACCCATCATCAGGCTCAAGCGCCACGAAACACAGGAGCAGACATTATATACTGTCAACACGACCCACAATTCACTCGGTTTTCTCAATCACCGGTGATGCCATCAACAAATCGTTAAAGTCCAAAAAATCAAGTCTTAATCTCTTATCCTATAAAGTCCTCTTCTTCAGAGTTGTGTGAGGAGGGGGCAACCATCTTTCTCCACTGTCTTGGAACAAATGTCGGGAGTTCAATGTTACAGCATGCCTCCCCATATGCAATAATGAAGAGGCTTTCCGTAAGGAAGACAGTACGTTTATTAACACTTGAGTTAAGTACCCTAACATTTGTCCAATCTGGGGAGTAACCTCCCTGGTTAACAGCTTGAGTGAAAGCTGTGGAAACCGTTCCAGAACGAAGAGCGTATTTATGTTCACCCATTCTGACATTAACGGTTCTTAGGGTAGAACCTATATAGTATTTAACTGCAGTATCTGAATCTTCATGAATTAATGGTATGCAGTAGACGCCTGGTTTGTTAAGAGCTGGGACTCTATCTCTATCATTTCTTATCGTGGAAAAAAGGTTTCTGGTGGACACTCCAAACGTTAGATTGTGTTTGTAACAGGCTTTTCTTAAGATAGACACAAGAGGTGGAATGAAATCAACTTTTTTTTATTGGAGGTTTAACGACCACCGTGAGCAACTCAATGGGCTATAAGCAGTCGCCCGTCCCTAATTTAGGGTCACTGGCTCCAGGGAAGGGAGAGAGCCAGTGCCTTAAGACAAACACAACATCCATGCCTCACCGGGATTCGAACCCGGACCCCTTACGGACGAATGATCAGAGACCAGCGCCTTAGACCACTGCGCCACCGGGGCGGCGAAATCAACTTTGCCGATGTACTTAGTAGGTTTTTTCTCTGTGGACAAAGTCGTGAATCTCAGTCTTTGAAATTGTTGTAATAGTCCTTGGAAGAGGTTGACAGAGAACCCAAACAATAAGGCCAAATTTTGAACTCTAGAAAGTTCATCACGTCGAGTTTTACTTGTCGAAGAATGGGTGAAGGCACGTCTTATTAAGAAGCGTAAAGCTGAAGCTTTATGTTCGGGAGGGTGAGAAGAAGTGAATGGGATAATACAAGGTATGAACGTCGGTTTACGGAAAACACAATGCTGGATTTTATTGGAATTCGAATCTCGAGACAGTAAAATGTCCAGGAATGGCAATTTTGCTTCTTTCTCAAGGTCTTTGGTAAACTTTATAGTTGGAAACTGGGTAGAAAGACATCCTTTAAATTCGTCCAGTAAAGGTAAAGCATGGGGCCAAAAGACCAACATGTCCTCAACGTACCTAATCAACAGTGACGGTTGATAAGGGAAGTCCAACATGACCTTGTTTTCTAGATGCTGCATGAGGATCTCGGCTAAAACGGGGGAGAGGGGGAACCCATTGGTGCCCCTTCCGTTTTGTTGATAGAACTTACCATCAAATTTAAAGTAAGTTCTCCTAGCTACGAGTTTGAGACCAGAAATTATTGCATTAGCTTCAAGTGGAGAGATGGAATTGTCTTCTTGTAATTTGTCCTCAATAATTGAGTGAACGGTGTTGAGTGGTACACTTGGAAATAGTGATACTAATCCAGCGAAGCCATTATGAACTCAGTTCCCCCAGAGTCAAAGGTTTTGATACGAGATATAGCCTGCATAGAACTTTTAATGGATACAGAGGAATTTGAGGTGAGAGGTTTTAAAAAAAAAGCCAACGCTGTCTCGAGTGTGCGAGTAGGGTTAGCATATCCTGAAACAAGCAACCTAAGAGGTTGATCCGGTTTGTGAATTTTCATTTTTCCAAAGACCTCGGGAACCCTAGGCCCTACTGGAGGTCTCATTTTTGTAGAAATAGATTTAGGTAGGAAACCTTGGTTTCTTAGTTTACTTAATTCTGCAATAGTAGCTGAAGTTGGGTCAGACCTGAGAACACGGTGGGAAACTAAATTGATGGCCTGTTTCATCCTAGCGTAATAGTCGTCACGGTCCAGAATAATGATTTGTTGTGTTTTGTCTGCACAAATGATTGACAAGTTTGGGATTTTTGCTAGCTGTAGTAACTGTTCTCGTTCGTATTTCAGAAGGGGCACCAATGGGTTCCTCCCTCTCCCCCGTTTTAGCCAAGATCCTCATGCAGCATCTAGAAAACAAGGTCATGTTGGACTTCCCTTATCAACCGTCACTGTTGATTAGGTACGTTGAGGACATGTTGGTTTTTTGGCCCCATGCTTTACCTTTACTGGACGAATTTGTAGGATGTCTTGGTACCCAGTTTCCAACTATAAAGTTTACCAAAGACCTTGAGCAAGAGGGAAAATTGCCATTCCTGGACATTTTACTGTCTCGAGATTCGAATTCCAATAAAATCCAGCATTGTGTTTTCCGTAAACCGACGTTCATACCTTGTATTATCCCATTCACTTCTTCTCACCCTCCCGAACATAAAGCTTCAGCTTTACGCTTCTTAATAAGACGTGCCTTCACCCATTCTTCGACAAGTAAAACTCGACGTGATGAACTTTCTAGAGTTCAAAATTTGGCATTATTGTTTGGGTTCTCTGTCAACCTCTTCCAAGGACTATTACAACAATTTCTAAGACTGAGATTCACGACTTTGTCCACAGAGAAAAAACCTACTAAGTACATCGACAAAGTTAATTTCATTCCACCTCTTGTGTCTATCTTAAGAAAAGCCTGTTACAAACACAATCGAACGTTTGGAGTGTCCACCAGAAACCTTTTTTCCACGATAAGAAATGATAGAGATAGAGTCCCAGCACTTAACAAACCAGGCGTCTACTGCATACCATTAATTCATGAAGATTCAGATACTGCAGTTAAATACTATATAGGTTCTACCCTAAGAACCGTTAATGTCAGAATGGGTGAACATAAATGCGCTCTTCGTTCTGGAACGGTTTCCACAGCTTTCACTCAAGCAGTTAACCAGGGAGGTTACTCCCCAGATTGGACAAATGTTAGGGTACTTAACTCAAGTGTTAATAAACGTACTGTCTTCCTTACGGAAAGCCTCTTCATTATTGCATATGGGGAGGCATGCTGTAACATTGAACTCCCGACATTTGTTCCAAGACAGTGGAGAAAGATGGTTGCCCCCTCCTCACACAACTCTGAAGAAGAGGACTTTATAGGATAAGAGATTAACACTTGACTTTTTGGACTTTAACGATTTGTTGATGGCATCACCGGTGATTGAGAAAACCGAGTGAATTGTGGGTCGTGTTGACAGTATATAATGTCTGCTCCTGTGTTTCGTGGCGCTTGAGCCTGATGATGGGTGCTATGTTCAACCCCGAAAGATCTCGCGTGTAAATATTAATTTTTAATTGTAAATAAAGTGTTTTTAATCTTGACCTGCAATTTGAAAATTATGTTTGTGAATGACCGTACGTGTGACAGCATCGGTGAATTACTTTATAGTGACCTTTCGTACGATACATTTTTAGCATTAACCACAACTGATTTTTTTATTACCTGTGTACAAAAAACAGATTGTGCAAGATTTTGCATGAAGAAGTTGAAACAAAGATCTGAAATTTTGTTTGTTTTGTTTTATTAACATTAAACCTGAAGCAATATCAGTGAACAGGCAGTTGTTATTGTGACTGCCACTAAATTTTAGTGGTATGAAAGATCTACCATAACTTGGAAAAGTTTCTTCTACAAGATTTAATGAAATGTATTAACAGTAGCTGAATTTAAAGTATTAATCAAAGTTACTCATCTGTCAAACATTTGAATTGCAGTACTTTCAAATTGTAACACTCAGACACAAAAAGAAATATTTGATTTTTGTGTGTCAGAATCTTGCTTACATGAAGAACAAGTTAAATGCTGTTAATTGCCCCACCCGTGCAGATGCTACTTTGTTACAGCCAACTAGTAATTTTGTTTTTGAAGTGCTGGCCCGGTAGAAATACCTTGAGAACCTCAGCGTAATAAAGTAGCATTGGATGACTTCTCAGTAGGTGGGATGACTTCTCAATTTAGGAAGAATCCAGATAAGAAGAAAAAAGTGGGAGGCAAATATTTGCACCTGAAAGTATAGGGTAGGGCAGAGTACATAGCTCCACAGAAAAGACAAGGTATATTTCTCCTGAGAAAAAGGGAACAAGATGTATTTCTCCATTTAAAAAAAGGAAGGTGCTGTGCCCTTTTAATACTGGCTGGAGGGAACATAGTTATAATGAAGAAAATAAATGTTTGAAAAAAATAAAACTAATTAAAAAAATATAGTACATACCAAAATGTCCTAGGATGGCTATATCATATTCAGCCCATGAGTAATCTGTAATCAAACCACTTAAAACAGCTCTTTTCATTGCTAATGCAGTCATAGCAGGTGGACACTTACATCAAACCTTATCAATAAGCCAGACATCGCTTATGACATCGACTTCGTTTGTCTTCAAAAAATGAACTAGTTTGTACATATTATTTCCTGTAATGCAAGGAAACAAGCAACACTTTACATAAGGTTCCAGCATACAATTACACTTCTGTCAGAAGTACCCATAAAGTTGAAATTTCCGAAATTTTTCATCATCTTAACGAAGAACAAGGAGGATTAGCTTCAAATATTTCAGATTAAATATGAAATCAAAAATCGGAACACACACATAAATTCAAAATAAATCTACAACAGTTCCGTGGTCCTAATAGATAATAGACCAAATATAATGCTGTGATTCAGATGTCTGGGGTTTTTGTTTTTGTTTTTTTCTTAGATACTCAGTTTGGTTAAAAATCTGACTTTACTTTTCTGGCCACATAAACTTTAAAAATGCTCAGTGATGTCCTTATTTTAGCCAATGACTTTAAAACTTGGATCACCGTTTCTGCTGGCTGTAACTGTTAACATATTATAATATGACGTTCTAAAGGAATTCCTTCTAAATGATCTTTTTTCACTTTACAGCAGCATAAAAGGCAGATAAAAAGGCGTGACCTTTCACAGCATGTTATGCAAAGGAAAACATACAAATCCTTTACCATAAAACAAAAGTACACATTTGCATCTAATGTTTCTGAAACTAGCACTATACAGATTTGATGAGACATTAGAAACAAATATTACACCAAATTTTGTTGAAATGCAGGAGTAGCTGTAAAAATCTTCAGTTTTTAAGAGTTTGTGGAAAATTATCAGTTTTTCATTTGAAGAATCAACAAAATTTTGTATCAGCACCATTGATCCACCTGCCATCAAACAACAATTGTCCCGATCTGATACCAGACCACAAGGGCCATGCTACATCTCAGAATATCGCCTTGCAAGTTGTTTCAATGGTCTTGGGGATGAACAAAGCAGCCTCTTCAGTACCCCTAAGAAATTTACAAACGGAAAGGAACTAAAGCTGTCCAAAGGACCAAATTTTTTTGTGTCATCTACAAGATGAATAAGGGAATGAACATTATATAATCCAAACTCCCTTCTATACAGTTCAATGGAGTGTTCTGCGAAGGTTTTAAGCAAAATTGTTGCATAGTCATAAAATGGAAATGCATCATCTATGGTTGAATAAAAATAAAAATTGCCAAGTGCAAAAGCAAGAAATTCTCATACATGGCAGAAGGGATTTTTCTTTTAGAATAACAGGACCAGTATATAATAAAAACTGCCTGAATTCCGTTGCTTTGCAATGACTCAATTCTGTTAAAGATCTTGGCTTTCGACTGAACTCACGGGGAATAAAAGGGACAAAAGATATCAGATGAGTAGAAATTTCTTCACTTTGTCTCCAATGCAGTTTAACTGAATATCTGGATCCATTTACCTATGACATGAGTAATTTCCTGGTTACACCCAGGCACACCAAATGCATGTAATCTAATGGGAATTGGGTTACCAAACCAATGGGCAATTGCAACAGGGGTGAAACACCCATATGGTGCTCTGGATCAGTCATGTTTCTAAATGATTCATCTGTACGACATTCTTTGTTACAGTTTAGGAATACCAATCTACCGAAAACCCACTCACCATTAACAACACATTTCTCACAGCCATGATAGCCAGTGTGAGCTTTGATTCGCTTCAAAAAAGAGTGTGCAGGTGCATCACAAATGAATGCCCTCAACTTAAATTTGTAATGCTTATTACAGTGCTGGTAGCCATTCAAGAGAAGATTATCTAAATCATACAATAAAGGTTCTAGGTACTCTTCTAGTGGTGTAGGATTTCCCGTTCCACAAAACACGCCAATTAAAAATGGGGCTTTGTTATAATCCTCATGTAGTGTGCTCACAATCGGCCAAAAGGTTTTGTTAGAACTTCTGAATAAAGGCAACCCATCAATATTTATGTCAATGAAAACTGAATCAATGCCCTGTGGTGTTTCCAAATTGAACAATTTATTTAGTCCATCAATAATTCCCAAGTGGTAATATTGACCGAACATTTTCAATTCAGTCACACGCTGTGTGTGAAGAAACGTTCGAGAATCTTTTGGGAGCTCAGGGTGAGAAGCTGGCAGTATCTGTAACAGGGCGTTTATTGCTGTATGTGTAATTTGGTGTTTTACGCACCAGTTTTGCAATGAATTATCACTAATGACATCACTGTCAGAATTACTAGATCCTCTCAACACATCACTGTCAGAACTACTAGAACCACTTAACACATTGAAATCTACAGAATCTCTAGAGTTGGATGCATTACCAACATTTATTTGTTCCACCACTGGTGGATCATCCAGCTGGTAGATGGCTGGTGGCTTGGGTAATGATTCTGAATTTAAAGAATGAATAAAAGTAGCATCGTTACTGTAGCGCATTGCATTATCCAAAGCAATTTCGTTGCAATGCCTTTTTACAGCCTTAGAAAGCAGTCTATCTTGTTTTCCTTTGCTTGGTGAACCATCAACTGAATTGACACAATCCATCTAAAATTAAAGACCAGTATATTGCATGCAGAATTGAACTAAACAGCTTCAGCACCAGGGATAAGGAAATTGGCAGTGTAGGGGGGGGGTAAATTACATATTTCCATAAATTAAGGACAACACAACCCTGTGTCAAATCTATGAGAGACAGCCTTATAAGTGCTGTAGATGAAGAAATGACGATTTTATGAAAGTGCAGCACAGAGGTAAATATGTGACATTAAGTATCTACAGTATGAAATTTTGCCTGGACATTTTGATAGTATCACTGTAATATGGGTGCCGTTTTATATAGCCAAAACTAATGTTACTGTAATAATATTTCACAGTACATATTATTATTTTACGTTGTCCGATTTCAAAGCAGGGAAACTAAACAATGAAGTGCCATTCGTACAAAGGAAAGTATCCATTTTCTAAAGTTCATTTTATAACCTTCAGCACCCATATGCCGGTGATACGATAAAAAAATCCAAGACATAAGCGCCACAGATATTTACTGTACTGCACTTTCATAAAATCATTATTTCTTCAGCTACAGCCCTTATAGTGACGTCTCCCATAGACTTAACACAGGGTTTTTCTTAGTTTATGGACACCAGTGTACTTAATGCACCAGACATTACTGGGATCAAAATCCTACATGGGAACAACTGTAGACCACTACAATCCAGGCACTGTTCAGGCTGAGTGCATTTTGTTAAAGCATGTTGTCCGTATGGACCTAGCAGTTATAATATGCCTAGTGCTTTTTACATTCATTTTTAATTGCAGTGAATCCATACCTGCAGACTTTTATGTACAGTGTCTGAGGATAGATGAAATAGATGAGAGGACAGTGAAAAACACTGGCAATTTCCTTATCCATGTTATATACACTTGCCACATTTCAAAATAATATTAAGAGACAGACAAGTTCATGCAGTCTTTAAAAAAAGTATCACTACAATATAAGATTTGATATATACAAATTTATAAGTTTTAGCCTTAAGAAAACAAAATCCCAGTTTAGCCCATGCCAGGGGTTTAAAATTAATGGGACCTAAAATTCACCTCAAAACTTTGCTTATGTATTTTGTTGCTAATAACTGCAGTGCCGGATCTAGGGGGGGGGCGGCAGCCGGGGCGCAAGCCTCGGCTGCGTATTTCACAAGTAAATGTACGGAATTGCGATTAGGGTCATTTTCGACACGCGATTGGTTCAGAGCTACTTTGGAGATTGAGAATAGGCGGGGCTTATGAGGAGAGTCATGTGACTGAGACATGCAAGCTTGGTTGCATACGCAATAAAATGTTCGTGTGTTTTCATTGCGACAGTGGTTACCTTCATTTGTTTTACCCGTACAATCGGAATGCGGCAGGAGGTAAATAGCGAGTGTAATTTTTTGGTAGGAGAACTTTTGGGTTTTTATATCAACATGACTGCATGGACTTGTGACTTTTCTTCCGAACTACCTTCAATCTATATAATTCTGACCACACCTAGGTTCTGACAGAGCCGACAGATGTCAGCATGTCAGCGCTCACTGCTCTAGCACAGTATTAATACTGATGTGTTTTGTATGAAGAACCCATGAGCTGTTTAACGTTGTTGTTGTTTTTTTCGGGGAGAAGGGGGGTTGAAATGTGGAATTGAAGGCATGTTTGATGAAGTTTGGAAGGACAAAAATATGAAGAATTTCCTAAATATTAGAAATACATATATATGACAGATCACTTACTATTTTCTCAGACACAATATATGGCAAACAACATTCTGGAGTATTTATTCCAACGGAAGTGTCTCATTTCAACAGAACACTGTTTTGAAGTCTTACTTCCTGTCATTAGGTAGTTCTTTGCCAATACAAAATCACTGTATTATTTTTTCTAGCTAGACTTTCTCGCATTCATGAGGGAAAAACTTAATCTTCAGAATAAATATTTCGGTATGGAGGCATGCTTTTTATTGTTAAAGGTCCTTTTAAGGGTAATAGAAAGAACCTTTAAAATGGTATTTTTTAGTATTCTTATATACACACTTTCACAACAGCACGAATCGTGATGGGTAGTTGACGATGCTGCCATCTATTGGGCGATACGAAGTATGGTATACAACTAGCTACTTATTGAAGTTGTCCTCAATTTTAATATTGATAGATTTCGACTTGTATTCGTCTGAGAAACTGCAGATATTCCTTATGATAGCGTGCACAAAATTACTTTACCGTATTATTCAATATGATCATTTGTCACATATATTAAGTAACCTTACAGTGAATTTCTTAGGAAGCAGAACTTCCCACGATAAAACTTTCCACGATATAATTCAATATGATCATTTCTCACATATGTTAAGTAACCTCACAGTGAATTTCTTAGGAAGCAGAACTTTCCACGATATAATTCAATATGATCATTTCTCACATATGTTAAGTAACCTCACAGTGAATTTCTTAGGAAGCAGAACTTTCCACGATATAATTCAATATGATCATTTGTCACATATGCCTCACAATGAATTTCTTAGCAAGCAGAACTTCCCCCGATAAAATAGTGTTCCTTTCACATGACTCTCCTCATAGGCCCCGCCTACTCGCAATATCCAAAGTAGCTCTGAACCAATCGTGTGGCGGAAATGCCCTTAATCGCAGTTTCCTACATTCACTCACCCTGACATTCACTTGTGAAATGCGCGCCCCGGCTGCTGCATTGAGAGGGGTGCCACATTGGTTCTGCGGAAAGAAAAGAATTTTCGAGAGGAACGAAAAAAAAGTGGAAAAGAATTTTTTTTATTGTTCAAAAAAAAAAAAAATTAAAGAAAGAAAGATTTTTTGCTTAATAGACTTTCAGATTTTTTTGCTTAAAGAAAGATAGATTTTTTTGCTTAATGGAAAAAAATCTGAGATAAGAAGAGAAGGAGAACAAACGTTGTCCCTTTTATGTGAAACGATGCCAGGTCAAATCGGGAACAAAAGTAGCATTATCGGAAAATTACGTGAGAACTGTTGGAAACACTGGCGCTGGCCAATCCAGTTCAGCCTTGCGCTGGCTAAGCAAGGTCTTTTTCTTGCGTCTTCTCTTTTGCACGTGCGCGGTAATATAGGAGGTGCAGTGCAGTGCTAAACTAAACAAAATATTTTTTATTCCCCGCAATTCCTAACGAAGAAGTAAGATGCTGTCAATGAAAAGAAAGTTGTCAGGAAGTCAAAATGCTAAAAGAGCTCAGAAGAAGAAAATGGAAATTCAACAATCAGCAGAAATGTTTCAACGTGGATGAAGTCGTCTGATTGTACTGACCAGGTCAGTGAAGAAGGTAAGGAGAGAAACTGTTATCGGCTTATATTGAAAACGTTAAAAATAGCCTATTGTATTTTAAATAGAGACCCGTGTAACCCCTCTGCAGGGGCCATAGTAATGGTTTTTAACCCTTATTAATATAATTGCCTTGCTGTTGATTTTTTGTTTTAAAATAACTTTTATTTTGTTTAATGTGATCGGAAGATATGTTTAACTGTGTAAATTTTCGAAATTTTTACTAACTGCCGAGTTGTCGTGTGGTAACTTTGTCGCTGATTTTAACCCTTTATTTGCACTGTGTCCGTATGAAACGGACAATGGAAAACTATGGACGTGATCAATGCGTAATCTGGGTTAATATTGTAAAAACAAAAGTGGCCTGACAATTTATTAAATCCGGGTTTGTGATGGGGGGGGGCAGGTTTCTAAAGACGTTAAATCGAACAAAGTGTTTCGCAAGGTATTTTTATTTAGATATTTGTGTGTGTGTTTTAGTGATGAACGAGCTTTTATTAATGGCCGTTTGCGTGTATGAAACAGTTGTATTTGCAGGCTGAAATTTTTTTATGTGGTGCTTGTGTTTAATTTATGGATGATTTCTTGATGAGTGTTTTAAATGTTCAGTGTTTTTATTAATGTGCGTGTTTGAAATTTTCAGTTATTACGGTGTGTTTAAAATTATGTTTATTAATACTCGTAATCAGTGATCGCGTTAACGCCTGGACAGGCGTATTTTACGCATCAAAAACGGAAATGAATTCCTAAGAAAAAGCTGGGACGAATTTTTACTTCTCCAAAAATTTAAAAAACCCGAATCTAGGTTGTTGTTTTTTATTATCATCATTAGTCAACTCTATATATATACCCCCCCTCCCTTGAGTTGATTGTTGAGTTGACCTCCCTTGAGTTGACTGTTGAGTTGACCTCCCTTGAGTTGACTGTTGAACACAGAAGTTGCGCGATCGATAATGTAATTCCTTCCTCGTTCCCCACCCAAAGCTCTGCTACTGTTCTCGGTTTCACATATCTCGGGCTGAGGAAAAACACGACCCCGAAAGGCCATGGCATGTGTGGACAAACGACTATCTCTGTCACCACTTGGGAAGAGAAATTCCGGTGACCTTGATCTCTGCTGCCGTGCCCGGTGAACAGCAGAGCTACAAAAACGCCGTAAATAGAGGGAGGAAGGCAACTTGTTTTTCGAGAGTTCTGAAGGAAAAAAATAGCTGTTCTGTATAAAAAAATAGTTTGGGGTTTATACTTTAAATTTAATGGAATTCATATTTCCTTCGATTACCACAATACTTCCTTCATATAATTATCGTTATGATTTACATGCTGCATTTGTAGGAATCATACAATGGAACTTTATTTCATTTGTAGGAAAACTTCCTACTGTCCTACATAATGGTATTGTATTTCATATCTTCCCACAGATACTCCTAGAGAGCTGACGCAAATTGAAAATGAAGGAAGGCACAGTGAGCACCACGAGGAAGATCAGGTAGTTGTAGTTAAAGAAGATCAGAACAAGGTCCAACTCCAAGAAAATGACATGAAGGAAAACGAGAAGCGTTCAGATCAAATGCAAGATGACGAAGAGGGTATAAATGTCGATTTACGTATTAGTGGCACAGGGAAAAATATTCCGTCAACTTCTGGTGAATTGGATTTAGATTATATTGATCCAGGAAGTTGGCCTGAAAAGTTTTGTGATGCCCAAAGATGTTATTTGATAAGGATGAGAGCTGAAATTCGAGATGTCCATGAGCCTAATGATCTTGCTAACAGTCTAAGGGATGGCAGGAAGCTTACCGAATAATGGTTTTACAAACAGCTTCCAAACAATTTCAGAGTTCGGAGATCATGGTAAGCGTACAGTAAGTCGAAAAAGGCACTTTTCTGTATCCCCTGCAGACTATTTTCAGATTCCATTCCCGATCAAAAGTTATCAACTCTAGCTAAAAAAGATGGGTTCACCAGTGGAAGAAATTAAGTGATCGAATTCCAGATCACGAAAACTCTTTAAATCACAAAATGTGTTTTTGTTCATGGAAGACGCTGGAGTCATCATTGGTAAGAAGAAAAGGCATAGATAAAGAGCTTCAAGAGCAAATCAGAGAAGAGGAAAACCATTGGAAAGCTGTGTTGCTATCTATTGTTGATGTCATTGTGCATTTGGCAAAACAGGGTAGCCCGTTTAGAGGATCAGAAGAAACCAGTGACTTTGGTGACCCTAGCAGTGGAAAGTTTCTCAATACCATAGAGCTCGTTTCACATTACCATGCCCCTTTACGAGAACATATTGAACTCCACAAAAAAGGTCAGCTGACTTATTTTTCTCACGCAATACAAGATGAATTTTTGAAAATAATTTCAAGAAAAATTAGAGAAAAATACTGAACGACATTAAGGAAGCAAAGTATTTTTCCATGATGTTTGACTGCACTCTCGACGTAAGCCATCAGGAGCAGATGTCTCAGATTATAAGGTACATACGGGTTGATGAGAATGGTCCAGAAGTTGTTGAGAGCTTCATAGATTTCTTCACTGTAACGGATAAAACTGGTTCAGGCCTGTCAGAAGTGATCATAGATAAACTGAAAAGGGATGGGTTGGATATCAGCAACTGCATGGGCCAGTCGTATGATAATGGTGCTAATATGGCTGGAAAGAACAAGGGTGTTCAGAAACGTATCTTGGATAAGAATCCCTTAGCCTTTTTTATACCATGTGCATTCACTCAATTTAGTGGGTTTTCACGCTGCTTGTGTGGTGGTAGAGGCAGAAACATACTTCGGTACACTTCACCGCCTCTATTTATTCTTTGCTGCATCAACTTCAAGGTGGGAAGTTCTTCAGGCTCATGTGATAACCACACTGAAATCGCAGACACAAACCAGATGGTCAGCCAAGATTGAAGCCGTGCGAGTTGGTTTTTTTCCAACTGGAAAAAGTTATGAAGGCCTTAGATGAACTTAAGAACTACAATGACTCAAACTTGGAAACAAAAGATGGGGCCAAAAATCTTTTGAAAGACCTATCAACATATGAATTTATTGTGATGACCTGTTTCTGGTTCAAAGTTTTGAGTCATATTCACCGGGTCAACACCTTCAAACAGAGGATATAACAATTGATATGTCTGCAAAGCACATCCGTGGACTCATCAAACTTCTGGAATCGTCTCGAGATACTTGTGCAAATGATGCAATCACTGAAACCAGAGAAAAGGCAGAGGAACTTGTGTTGAGTCCCAATTTCCGTAAAATTCAAATGAGGAAAAGGAAGACATTTTTGGATGAAGAAGATGAAGATGAAGAGGTTCAAATGTCTACAGAAAAAAAAATTCAAGATCCTTCTTTTGGAAGTAATGGACAGGGTGCTTTCAGAACGGAGAAAGAGATTTGAGGCAATCGAGGAACTAGATAAAAAATTTAGCTTCCTTCATGGCTCCAAGTTCCAGTCACTTTCTGCAGAACTAAGGTCGAAGGCAGCTCAGTTTGGGGAGACGTATTCCGATAATATCTGTAAAGCTGAGCTTGAACTAGAAGTAGAGAGCTTTAAGCATCACGCTCTGAGCCTGGACAGTAATTTGAAAACTGCATCTCCTAAAGCTCTCCTAAATTTCCTTTTCAAATGTAGACTTGAAGATGCGTACCCAAATATTTCAACAGCACTTAAGATTTTGTTGACACTTCCAGTGACTGTTGCATCAAACGAACGAAGTTTCAGCAAACTAAAGCTGGTTAAAACGTACGTACGGAACACTATGAGACAGGAACGTCTCTCAAACCTAAGTATAATTAACATTGAACACAAAGTGGCATCACAAATATCATATGATGAAGTCATTAAAACCTTTGCAGCCAAGAAAGCTCGCAAGATAAAGTTATAGAAATTTTTTTGCAATCATTTTTGTACACTTTTAGTAGAATTTTTTGTGTTCACAACATAAGTGTAATTAAATAATACCTTCATTTTGATAATCTGGTAAAAGGCCTCCTATATACACTTTTTTAAATATTTTTTTTTGTTCAAACCATAACTGTAAATAAATAATACCTTAATTTTGAAAATCTGGTAAAAAGCCTCGTGTGGAGAGGGGGTGGGGGCGCCAGTCTGAGGTTTTGGCCCACCAAAGAAAATTTCTAGTTCCGGCACTGATAACTGTAACATGCAAGTCTTACAACTGAGTAATCCGAAGGACCACAGAAAACAAAAGTATTATCATTATTTTCAAATGAATTCTGTTTTCACTCATAGCCATTATTTTTAATAGGATTGCATACGCAGTTATGACTTATGTATTTTGATTGATTTGAACTAAAAGTTCCTACCTTTAGTACAAGCAATTCTGCGTAAAAGTCAGTTTTTTCAAGATCAGATTCAGTAAATTCGCTTTTTCCCTTGTCATCACATTAGGCAATGTGTTAAAAAAATAGTTGAAGAATCTTTACAGTCATTAAAAAATTAAATCCACGACTATGGTTCATTCTGGGCAGAAACGTACGTAGGAGACTTAACTATGTTTTTCATGACTGTGAAGATTCTTCAACTATGTTTTTAAACTACATTGCCTAACATGATAACAAGGGGAAAAGCGAGTTTACAGAATCTGATCGTGAAAAAACAGAATTTGAAGCAAAAAATGCTGATAGGCAATAAATAACCCATATTAAAGTCAAGAAACTTTTAGTTTAAATCAATCAGCAGTCTTTTTCTCCCGATCAGCAAATGAACTAAAACACTACTCGTACAATCTTGTATGTAATACACACAATTAATATTCATTTAAGCTCACCTGAAAGTGGGGTATGCTATACAGAACAGATTAACTTCAATTTTAAATTTGAGTCCCAAGTGAGCGTATGCTTTATACTATAGATTTCCCGGTGCTTTCTCAGGCACAAACAAACTTATTCTTTTGACCCAGTGTTAATAAAAATTTCAGTTGCTCAAGTACATTTTTTTTATTTAACAGGAATATGTAACTGGTGCGTTGGACCACTACTACAGGGATCAGTTGCCCAGTGCAAAATTTACTGATCTCGGTCCAGCAAACCACATCTGCATTCAAACACTGTAATTGTACATATACTGAAATGAGTTTGGAATCAGGTATCTGTTCACTCCATTTATCTTTTCTTTCACTGTAAAGTATCTAAGGCTGTGTGGCATTTTTTACACTTCAAGTTTGCGTTTGCGATAATTGTCTAGAGTTCATGTCATTAATAAAAAGTTACTTCAAGCATAGTGCTTTTGACAGCTGAAAATATCCTATATAAAGACTCATGAAGATTACAGATGATGTGCATCTTAATAATGTGCTGCACTTAAATTTATAAGCTTAGGTACACTGTATGCACCCAAACCAAAATTTCAAGACCTGATCGACCTACACCAACAGATCTGTAGCAATGTACTGGATATTTGTGTTATTTTGCCAACTAGCCATAAAAAAAGCATCCTGATTAAAATAATTAGTTAACAGTTCAATACTCTGAAGCAAGGAAACTGTGTGAGCACGATAAATAAACACACTTATTCATACAAAATAATAAATGGTTAAAGATGTAGAATGCCGAGTAGTAGTCAGGATATATATCATACATGATCTAAGAAACATCGAATGAAACACTTGTTAAAGCGCATGTGGAAAATTGGACCTGATTTTGTCCGGGTTTGAGTATACTTAAAACCAGTCCACATCACAGGTCCAATTTTCACATGTGCTTGAACAAGGGTTTAACTTGGTGTTTCTTAGATCTTGTATTATTTAAAATAAGATACTAATCATATGCATAGACATGTATCCATGAGTATTAATAATCTATGTATTCAGGAGCAAATAATTTTTTGAAATATTAAATTGCTCTCCTGAATTTTGCTCAAACGCTCTTCAGTATAATTTATTATTATTAACTACGTAAAAAAAAACAACTATCAGGATGCTGAAATTGATTTGCCAAAATTAAAGTATATACACTTTAATATATCTTATATTTCGTTACACCAAGTTAATTACGTAAAATGCAGGAGAAATTTTTTTTACTATCAACCCCCCCCAATCAGGATGCTAGAACGGGATTTGATAACATTTAAGCATTTTACATTTCTTTACACCAAGTTTAATATTGTCAAACAAACTTTCGAATAAGTTTCCGAAATATATATGTATTGAAAGCATGAATTCATGCTATCCCAGCATAAAGTCAAATGAATCTAAATATATAAACACAAAAAATCTCATCCAGACTAATATTAGCTAGCCTTCGTTTCTCAATATATAGCGGAAAATCTCAAAAATTTTCGATAACAAAACAACGTGTATCTAGCTAGAAGTACTACTGAATTGTTTAATTTTTTTAAGCACTACTACACGTGACGTCGAATAAATTTCTTAACTGAAGATTTTCGATCGGCTTTCGCCACAAAAACCACACTGATAAATATATAACATTTCTTGTATTTAAACTAAAGCGGGATTGCACTCAAGCAGTAATAGACCTCTAGTACTAGGCAAGGCAAACAGACGAAAAAAGTACCATCAGGTCGTAATTACAGTATATTGTGAGGAAGAAAAGCAACAAAAAAACTGTATTTCGAAATATTTACAGTGCCTAGGACGTCCTCCATTTTCAACTTTGGAATTTCCGCCAGTATGTGATTTTATTTTTACATGATTACAAAACATTATAAAATGATCGGATCTATAAAACATTATAAAATGATCGGATCTATAAAACATTATAAAATGATCGGATCTATAAAACATTATAAAATGATCGGATCTATAAACATATCTTCACAAACAAACAAAAAGAGATATGCCCAATATTAAAAAGGCAAATAAGAAGAAACACGTGAAATATATTCCGTACCTTTGGAAGTGCACTCCTAATCCTATAAGTCACAAAGGATAGACAAAACCTACCCTCCTTCTACCAAGCATGGCTTTCTGGCTTTCTTTCTCTGTCTTAGCGGATTTCTGCGATTAATCGTAAAATACAAGGCTATGAAACACGGAGGTAGGAATAAGAGGAGGCGCTGTCGCCAACTCTTCCCATGCTAGCAACAAGCCGGGTTTGTACGCTTCCGCGGTGAAAGTAGTACCGCCAGCTTTGGCGTGGCTACCCTCAAGATGCAAAAGCAGGCGATTTTCCGTAGGAAAGCATTAGTGAGACCTTGTTCGTTTTCTTAAGATTTTACATTGTCTTAAATTATAAGCGAAATGGAAAAGCAGTGGAATAGGTTTAAGAGACTCTTAGGTTTACATGAAAGGAATTTCAGTACAAAAACTTAGATTTTCATGGAGAAAAAGAGATCTAAAAAGGCGTCTTCGTAACGACTGAGATGCATATGAACTGACGATTTAAAATGTGTTTACACTAAACATAATTTTATAAAGCGTTTAAAATCTTTCTCTGTCTTAGCGGATTATCGTAAAATATTGTTTATCATAGAAATTATAACGGTCGAGCTTCAGAGAATTTGTATTATGAGTGAAATTTTCAAAAGATCGCACTTTAAATGGAGGGAACACTTCTGCCATGTTGTCAGGAGGAAAATTAAAGTAAACAAAAAGACATTCTACGTATATTTTACTTGAAGAATAATTATGATTGTTCTTAAGCAAATAAACAAGGGGAGGGGGGGGGGACAATATTCCCATTGAACATTATTATTTTAAAAAACAAAAATTTGTGAAATATCTAGATTTTATTTCCAAGCCTTTATAAAAAAATGGGGAATCTGCGAGCTTGTTCAAAGAAATTTTAAAAATCAGACTCAACATACGACGTTACTGTGTCTTCATTTTATTTTTTATAATTGCTTTAAGCACTTGACTGATTTTAGTTTCTTCTAATGTAGGTAGGAAATTCCAACTGGTTTGGTTAAAACTATGGTGGGCTTCAAAGGTATGAATGTAAATAATTTTAAAACTACAGGCCTTAATAGGAAGGGAAATTTTTTCGGGAGGGGGGGGTTCCTTTTCAAAGGGTACAGTTTCAAAATATAGCAAGAAAATATACAAATTATTAGTTTGTGGAAATAGGATTTACAAGTCCTGCTGATAGTAAAGGAAATCTGACTTGATAAAATCAGATTTACATAAGCAGCAGAAATAATTCCTAATGTAAGATCTCTTTTAAAATAAATCCAACTGCATTCAAAATATTATACTTCTAATACACATCACTATTAAGAGAGGCACATTCATAATGTAATAAGTTAATAGCTTTTAAGTAGTAAATGAAACAGACAGGTGTATATAATAAGGATTTTTAATTTGGTTTTTGAAATATACGTATACCATTTGTGAGAAAGGTTATATTTATTAATAAAGAATTCATTGAGGATAAATCTTGCAGTTTGTTGTTAGCACAACATATGTTCAAGAATAGGAAAATCTGAGCACATAAGGTGTGGTTAATTAACACAACATGGGGATTAATTTTAGCTCTAATGACAGAGAGCATTGTTAACCGCAGCCCATATGCTAATACACATTTAACCTACATTTTATGGCCACAAAAATTAATGGATAACTAATCAGAAGTGCAGGGAAATATAGAAGTGCTAATTTTCTGCCATCAGATTCCAAATCATCTTTAGTTCACTGTTATCCATGTAACATTTCCAGTAGCAAAATCTGATTTCCAAAAATAATGCTGACCTTTTAAGCTTGAACTTTTTGCGACAGCCTATTTCATCTGATTAGTTAAGTAAAGTTTTCACTCAAGTAATTTGTTTACCATAACTATACATTTTCATATATTGCAATTAATATCTTTATAATTTTATGCTGTTATATTTTTACTTCAGCTGAATTCAAGATTCCCCCATTTCTGTCATCAAAAAGCCTAGCTGTGAGTTGCATTTCACACTCATTATGTACATAGTAAGCTGTAGAAAATATGTCAGTACTATCATTTCCTAATGGGGGTTCAATATACCTCTAGTTACACACGACAAAGAGAATGAGCTAGTTAGAACATGAAGAAATATTATTATGATTTGATGCCCACATACATATTAAACTTTCTTGAAGTCATTTTTATATATACGAGAAAAGAAAAGCTTACCCAACAGTATTTGTAGCTGGAACTTAGCTTACTGCTACAATTCTGACCATTAAAGAGAAATATTTGTATTGAAATTCATATGTAAATCCAATACAAAACACTTATCTCAAATAGTTAAATCTCATCTTCAGTAACCTTTACTAGCAGCAGAAAATTGCTTTCCTTCACATACACTGGGTGCCACACTAGGTATGAGTGTCTTTTCTCTTAAAAGGCTTAGTCCTTCAGTACTAATGGGAAAACAAAAAATGAAGGGTGGGGGTTGCATGGATACACAACAAAAATACCAAAGAATATAAAAAATATATATATAATACAGGAAATCTGTAACAACTATCAAAATATTGGGTGCAAGAGATTTACACTGATGTGCAAAACAGTACAGGCTAATTACACTGAGCTAATCAGAACATGAACTGTGAGCAAATAAACCACAATAAATATTTAAATGTTTCAGCTACCACAAATACCTCGGCTTTGAAGAAATTACAAACTGTTGATAAAACAGAGATAGGTAATAAGCTTGATAGACAAAACACACATGCCACACCCACTGTGGAAAGAATGACCTTTTAGCTACATTTCACTGATTTTACCAAAAAAAAAAAAAGTAAGATATGATGTAAAGGAAGAAAAAGTAATAAGAAGGACTTTAAATATCAACAGAGAACCAAAAGGAGAAAGTTTAATTAGAGCATATATGCTGTAATTAATATTAGACAGAAAAAGCAGATTATTCATGAGAGAGTTAAAATGCATGAAAACAATGTTTAATCTCAGAACATATACATGCATTACAGAATAGCAACTAAATCAGGTAAAGAAAACATTTGGTACCAGAAGTGAATGAAATATATGACTGACAGCTTATTTATGGAATATCAAAGTAACTGATGATCCTAAAATGTTTACTGCTCTGTAAAACGAATAAGAGAACATGAAGTTTTAGAATACCAAAAAAGTGCAGTGATTAGAAATGGGGTGGCCAAAGAGAATCAAATCTATTTTTGGAATGAACAGGAAATACAGGCAATTTAGAGATGTATGATTGCTGTATTAATAATTATAATGTATTTCCATGTATTATGAGAATATTTCTTCAAAAATCAAAATGTGCAAACATATAGGAAATACAGGCAATCTATCTGTGCATACATATGTTTACAGGGTCATAGCTTGAGAGGAGCCAGAAGTGCAAATCTTCACTGTAAAGTACTCATGTTCAGTCACTTTCAAATGTTTCCTTGTTCATTTGTCTCCTACTTCTATTCTTTTTTTAACCTTTTAAATATCTGTGCACCCCTTGTGTTTCAACTTTCACATCTACTGTGTTTAGTATCACCATCATTTTATGTTTCACATACAAAGTGGTTTTGTTGTGAATCAGGAGATATTAACAGTGATGATTTGCATTGTCATATAATTCCAAGAAACGGTTAGTGCAGTGTCTCACATGCAAAAGTTACTGTTTTAATGTCCTCTGCTAATCCAGAGAATCTGTATTTGTACTGTGAAGTTCAGTTTTAAATAAAGGAGCTCCAGTTCTATTAACTGATCTTGTAGCACACTGTCAAAACACCTTATCTATTAGTTTAAAATGAGTATTTAGTAGCAATGGTCAAATCTGCAATTTGGTATATTGGTCAAGCCCTAAAACAGGAAAAAAGAAATAGATGAACTTTTGGTAAATGTAGCTAATTCCTAACCCCTATCGTTGTTGTTTATAGTGCAAAGTTTTTGGATATGAACACTGTCATAATTATAGGTGGGTTATTAATAATTCAAAGACGATTATCTTAATTATGTAGTTTATTGAACATCCTTTTAAACGTGGTTCAGTTATGAATACCTCTCCGATTACATAACCTACACTATTCCAGAAAAATTTGCTACAACTTTCGTAAACAAATCTGTATAATCTACGTAAACCTAGCGATCTTTTTTAAATTTTGCTACAAATTTAGAACATTACATAATATGCTAAAATCATGCAAATCACAGCAAAATATACAGTTGTCATTCACAGTAAATTGCAATAGACGATTGAATCCCAAATAACTTAATTAAACCTAGTAAATGGAAAATAAAATTATACTAACCTGTGGAATGACATACCTGGTATTTTCTTTTTAAATTTTTTTTTTATTGGAGGTTTAACGACCACCGTGAGCAACTCAATGGGCTATAAGCAGTCGCCCGTCCCCAATTTAGGGTCACTGGTTCCAGGGAAGGGAGAGAGTCAGTGCCGTAAGACAAGACAACATCCATGCCTCACCGGGATTCGAACCCGGACCCCTTTCGGACGAATGATCAGAGGCCATCGCTTAGACCACTGCGCCACCGGGCGGCAAATTTATTTGCACAGCTGAATGCCACGCAAGATCCCATGGAAACTAAATATGAACAACCTAAAGTATGTTGTCAAACACAGAAAAAAATCTAAGCTGACAAACCAGTTTAACAAAAAATATGAGCTTCTAAAAATCACAAATTTTCAATGTTTTCCTATGGCAGACACGACCAAGAGGGTAACCAAGCACGCGGAGGGATATCCGATATCATAGCAGTGAACAGGTCGGCTTCCGAAATCTGCGGTTAAAACGTCTCCTCTTATTCCTACCTCCATGCTATGCCAGTTCGCTATCGCTGTTAGGATGTAGCACGTGAAGTCATCGAGGTTTCAGTTAAGTGGCAACAGTCCTTGCAAGTTCCTGAAGGGCAAACACAGCTGGCTGTCCTGCAGTTATTGTGAAAATCATTAGCGATCAATGTTGACAAACATATTGAAGAGTTAGACTCTTCAAAGGTAAAAAAATCTTTTAAAGGTTAGTTATATCTATAAGTCAGTGATTTCTGGTAAGGCTGGGAACCTATCTTTTATTTGTTCAAATACTGTTGGCGTGCAGTGCTTGCACTTATTTGGCCAGTCGTTTAACTTGTTGATTCGAAGTTTTCAAGTTGAATTTAAAAGGTGTTGGCTTTTGTTTTGCGTAGGTTTTATTGCTACTGACTATTTTCTGATAGAACACCCTTCAGAGTTTGTCTCTTAGTCAAATAAAATTCCTAAATCAACGCTTTGGTTTCCAATTTGCACTTCTGTGGGCTTGGGGTTTTCACCTTCAGGGATTTCTATTCAGAAGGATCAAGGAGGTGTTGAAACTTCTTCAGGGATTTCTATTTTGACTGATCAAGGAGGTGTTGAAACTTTTTATAGAGCTGAAAGTTAATTTTTTAGCCAATCTGCCTGTTAGTCAGAATCAAATCTCTTCGGCTGTTCTGAATTTTTTAGGAGAGCTTGAACCACTTTTTGCGAATTCTCGGCGTTTCACTTAGTATTTTAACTTTTAAGATTATTTGGCTCTCAGTGTTGGGAGATTTTTGTTTTTTACTTTAATAGTTCGTTCTATATATTTCCTACCCAAACCACCGTTGATTTTATTTTTAGTGACCTGGATTTTTAACTGGAGCTGAAGTACACTTTTGTGGAAACATGCAAATAATGGATAGAATTATTTCCAAATGATTTTTTTTTGTGTCTAGGTCTGTTTACAGACTGGGATTATGCTGCTAAATTTATTTACGGATAAATAACGTAGGGCGCAAATAAAAATTATTGGGTTTTATTCACCACAATTTTGCGTGGAAAAACAGATTTTGCTCAAAATTTTTCTAAGTCTTGGAAAACGTATCCCGGAACTAAGAGAAACACTTTTTATTGAAGAGTTCCTAATTACTCACTAATTAGTGATCATACTAAATTACCATGTAAAAGAATATCCACGATAATAAAATGGTATTTGCTTCAAGACTTTTATATGCCTCGAGCTGTTGTATGGTAAAGGCGGTTCGACCAAAACTAAGTAATAGAAAATATTTACTATTTGTACTTTCGGAAAACTTTTTGCGTCACCTTCGAAGATACTTGCATTCAGCACATACAGATATTTTCCTTCAATCTCTTAAATTTTTTCCAAATACCGCATTTTGTACTCGGAAGTTAAACTTTCAAAGTAGGACGCCATCATTTCAACAGTGACTGGTTGTCCTTCACTTACGTTACTAAGGCTCGTTGCCATGCTAAAGTCACGTGTCTGCTACAACCTCATAGCGTCTAGAAGGTAAAGTGTGCCGAGTGCCTAGCGTACACAATGATTGGCGTGGATACCGAAATTTGTCTCCTTTGTAGATGGCGCTGCAATCGCCTTCCCTTTCCTCTTTCTTACTGTGAGGGGAGCAGGAAACTAAATTCGTGCTGCTTACTGTGAAAAGAGCGGAAATTTAGACGAAGATGTGTTATGTTTTAGGTTTTAGAAAGAATGTGGATTACCTAAATATTGTATATAAGTTATACTTAGCTCATTATGCGGAAGAGAAATAACCATAGTTTTGTGCCAAGTTGCAATACTCAGTACAAAAACAGTAAGCTGTCACTCTTTGGAATACCCAAAAATGATAAACTTTTACAGCAATGGCAAAGATTGATTCCCCGTGCAGATAAAAACTTAGACAAATTTAGTGCTGTATGTGAACTGCACTTTAATGAGAGATTTGTGGTTCGAAATTTTGTGCATAAAATAAACGAGGAGACTGTGTTAATACCCAGAGATCGGCCCATATTGACACCAGATGCAATTCCAACAATATTTCCAAACCTTCCCCAAAATTTGTCAAAACCTCTGGCAAAAAAGTGGAAAGTTAGGGAAACCGATGATAAGCCAGATGGTAATTTAAATAGCTTGAATTTACTTCCTAAAGAGTTACACTGAACTGCCTTCTGAATATCAACCTTCAGAATTTTGGGGTAAGCAAATTCCTGCTAAATCATCTGGTGAAATTATAGGGTTTGTTGATATTCAAAGTGCATAATTTTCCATGTTCATTCATTCAAATGTGAATTGTCAAATTAATTGACAACCGAAAAACTGGTTGTTGCAACCAAAAGTGAATCATAGGTTACCTGTAAGGTGTATTTACGTGGATTAAAAATTAACACAGTTTCTAATATTACTTCTAAAGATGAATTAGAATCCATTATTCGAGACACTGATAGGCTAACAGAATGTCATGGCGCAGGCTCCATTTCAGAATTTGAAAATAACACGAAGTACCTTGAAAGTGGAGTTATTTTTGAGAATAATTTGCACAGCAAAAATTGTGTAAGGAAAGGAACAACAGAGACTTGCCTCAAATGTAAATATCTGCGGCGCTTACTTTTGCAGAAAATAGCTTGTCATAGAAGAAAGGCTACATTTAAAAATAAGTATCAAAATAAAGTTTGGAAAATCAACAGACTGAAGAAACGGTTATTTCTGCTCTCTGATTACACTAAAAAAAAAATTACAGAACTTTCCATTAATGAAAAAATAGCTGAATTACCCATTAAGCAGCAGCAAATAGTTATTCATTGTTATAAGGCAGCAAAAAGAAAATCTGCAAGAAGTATGTCATATACCACGGAATGGTTACTTGAATGCTTACTAATGCACATAAGAAGTCCAAAATTGTACGAGTACATACGGAAACACAAAATCTTGATCCTACCTAATAGAACAACTATTAGAAAGTATATTTCAAATTACAACAGTGGTTTTGGATTCAATGCACAGACGTTTGAAACAATTTTAAACAAAATAAGTGAGATGGAGCCTTTTGCAAGACAAGATGAAGTGAAGCTTGCAGAAAAACTGCAAGCAAAATCATCTGGTGAAATTATAGGGTTTGTTGATATTGGGCCATACACTTCAGAAACTGTTAAGCATACCCCATGTAATCACAGACTGGTAATAGTGTTCCAGCCATTAAATGAAGATTGGACCCAAATATTTGGTGTTTTTGCCACAAATAACAATATAAGTGGGACTTTGCTTGCAAAATTGATTATTGAAGCTGTTATTCTCACTGAAAATGCAGATCTGTTTGTTGATTTCATTACGTGTGATGGGGCTTCTTGGAACAGGAATATGTGGAAGACATTTGGTAAATCAGCAGATGGTTCTGAAACTAAATACCGCATTATGCATCCTACAGATTGTTCTAGAAGTTTGCATTTAATATCCGATTTTCCTCACCTAACAAAATGTGTACGGAACGCATTTGTTACCAGAGGGTTTCTTCTGCTCGAAGGGGAAGTAAGACCAGAGCATGTTGAATCAGCATGGAGGAAGGACTCTAACTTAACTACTTTTCTAAAAGCCATGCCAAAAATTACACACATTCATATTCACCCGAATAATTTTGAGAAAATGAGAGCAAGCTATGTTTTGCAGCTTTTTATCAACGAAGTATTAAAAGGCCTTTTTCTCTATAAGCATCATATTGAAATACTGTTTGGAAGTGCTAATGCAACTGCATTTTTCATAAAGTTGATGATGGAGTTAATAACTTTAATGACCTCTAGGGGTCCATCAAGTAATCTCCGCATAGATTCTGAGGGATGTAAAGTACTTAATGATTTTCTGTTATATTTAGATAAATGGGAAGCTTTTACAGGAGATAAGAAGATTGGGTTTTTAAATGCTAGCACCGCTGCAGGATTACGAGTCACTATAAACAGCACCATCTCTCTACTAAAATATCTATAAGAAACCTTGAACCACAAGTATGTAATGACATCGCGCTTGAGTCAAAACTCAATAGAAAACATTTTTGGCATTATTCGGCAACTGTCAGGCTGCAATGACCACCACACTGCAGCAGAGGTTTTAGTGACCATTCAGTGTTTAAGTTTTTATAATCTGGCCAAGCCTGTAAAGTGTGGTATTAGCTGCACAACAGAAATAATCAATTCCCTTATTGAGTCAAGTGACACCATCAGTTGCAAACCTAATGCTTTGTTAAATTTAAATGAACTTTTAAGTAATGGAATGCTAGATAATGTGAAAGATACCTTGAATAGTGCTGCAGTGGCGGCTCGTGGTTGGAAAAATAGGTGAAAAGGTACAAGAGCAGTATGAAAAGATATATACTGTCTACAATGAAAATCCCTTAATGAGGACTTACCTATTTTTTGTATATTAAATCAATTTTTCTTCCTTTTAAAGCTGCAAATTTGTCGATTATGCCGTCATAAGATGATTAGATGGTTGTTTCTTCGTGAGCATCAATAAAATATCTTCCTGAATAGAAAAATTTGCCAGAGAAGCAAGTCTATCTTGGGAACTAGTGTTTCTTGAGCAAGTTTGTATTCTTTTAAGAAAACTTCTTTCCACTGGCACACTTGTAGATGGAATTGTTAAACTGAGGAAAACCAATTTATAATCTTCTGTAAAAATGTCTTTGTCTCCGTGAAACACTCGAAGGAGTTCCTGAGTCAATATATTCTTTAATTTTTCATCGGCATATACAAGACTCAGTTCATTTTTAAGGCACTGGTGTTTAGTAAATATGTTTCCGTAAAAATATAGATTTTCAAGAGCGCGAGTGGGAAAGCATGCATTAAATTATTCGAATTTGGTTGTGTCAGCAAATCAGACAAATTGAAGTTTCTTACAGTCTTGAAATCTTATATCCATTTCCATAAGAATGTGGTCCAAAATTTCAAAATACAATTGTTTATAATTTTGAAAAATTGTTTCCTGTGTAAGAGCAGCATATTCCCGTGCTTATTTCTGTAATTTTGCTAGCTTTTCCAAACTGTGTTTCAAATAACTCATCGTTCCTTTTATGGCTCAAAATTTCACGAGGTTTTTTTTTTTAATTTCATTTACATGTTTAGTTATTTTTTCTTCAAAATTTCGAATAATAGATCGGTGGAGCCAAAAATGTAAATTCGAATGTGTTCACATCATTCAAAAACCACTTGGCAAGATGAATTTATTTTTTGTCTGATTATTCGCTATTCGTCAGAAATCCGAGTATTCGTCAGCTATTCGTCAGACTTCCTTCAATTTATCCCAATCTTCAACCACTACACTTATTAATTTCGAACTGGAGGACCATCGAGTTTCTGTTATGGTTGGTCTGCATCTTTGCGGTTGTTGATATAAGTGTATAAGACCGCTTCGCAGAATGGTGAACAAACGAAGCAATTCCACTGAGGCTTGCAAAAAGTATTCGACACTTAGAAATTTTAGAAAAACTCTGGTGTAATACAAGATTCAAACGATGAACTAAGCATTGAACAAAAACAGCTTGAGAAGCTTTATCCTTGACTTTTTTTCTGTAGCCCATTTAAGTGTACAGACATTATACTTGCCCCATCGCAACATTGTCCTATTTATTTGTGTTGGTAATCAGACTGTTCCAAAATTTTGTCTAGCATTTTGTATTAAGCTCCTGACGTTCTATCTTCATTCACATCATGGAAACCCAAAAATCCCTCAACCAATACACCTTCCGAATCAACAATAAAACATTATTTAATTATTGACGTGATCGCTTATATGTTCAGAAATACATTCAGTTAAATCATTTTGAATAGTTTTTTATCCTTTTCGTATTGATTTTTAATTTCTAAAGAACTTCTTCATATCAACAATGAAAGTAATTCAGAGAAATTTCCACGATTTATCGAGTCCATTCTTTCGTCATGCCCATGGAATGCTAGTTATTGTTTGCTCAAATACAATATAGATGACTACTGCATCAATCACTGTCTGCAGGAAAAGTTTATTTAAACGAACGTTTTCGTTAAAATGCGTTTTCAAAAGCCTAGCATTCTTCCTCAGGGCATCGGCAATAGTGTTTTGATTTTTTCAAAATTCCTTAACATTAATCCGCATTTAAGGTGTTCGCTAGAATCACGATGTTTATGAAGTGACCGTGTTACGCTTAATAAATCTGAGAATCCGTCTTCATTCCACGCCGAATGTTTATTACTAAAAAGTAAGCAGGGCCAAAAAAATTAACACAGAAGTGCTGCAAATCCATTTATATTCAGTAAACCAACAATTTTTAAAATTAATATTGTTAGATTTACCGTGAATCCGTTGGGCGTTCTTGAAGCAAAATGTCTCTTTTATCTTCATCTTTCCACAGAGTAAATAGAGTTTGCAATAAATTACAAACAATGTCGTCCACAGGATGCTACTAAAAATTATCACTATCAGTCAAATTGTACACAAACCTAAAATATCAGTTAAAGCTTTCAACAAATAATCACAAAGCACGAAAGAACAAATTCCTTTCGGAAATGATGTACCACAGCACCACAAGGGGGAAAAAAGCCCTAGCAGATTGCATGGTACCCTGGTAGTCCGCCCACTCCACCGCGATCTCTCACGACTTTACGCTCAAAAACTTAAAGATGCAGAGGTAAGGCGCGTGAAGCTGAAATACTTCACTTGAGCGAGCAGATTGGAGAGGGTGACGTCACGGTTACCATGGCAACTCGGCGGAAAACTGCAGACCTCCAAGCATTCTCATTTCGGCTCTTCACTTGCACTGTTTTGCGTATAAGGATTTGTTTTCCGTATTGAGCGCGCCATGTGAATTAATATCTATTCAAAATTTGGAGTATTTTAGAACTGAATAAAGGCAAAAAGAATATATTATAAAAAAATACTAAATAAAACTTTATTTTGAGTAAAATAGGTGAAGAGGCACTTCACCTACTTCATCTGAAAAGCCGCCACTGTAGTGCTGCATATTCTGATTGTGCTTCCCTTTTCCTACATAATTCCCACAACCAGTTGCTAGTTTATGTTCCAGGTTATGTAGCTAGGAAATATGTTGCAATAACTAAATGCAAAGATTGCATCAAAATGTGTTTAACATGCAGTATTCAAGAAAAGGCCAGATTTTCTGGAACGCTGATACGAGAATTTGATAAAGGTGGCTTATTATTTCCATCAAAGGAACTCCTAGTTCTTGTCAGTCAACTGGAAGGCATTGTTACACATTATTTCGGCACCGAAAAACTACACAGAGATAGCATCGTTGATATTCCAGCTATCTTGATGATAAAGAAAATTAAATTCATTGGTTGTGCAGAACACAGTAAAGATGTGACATGTAAGATTGCAAAATTTTATTTACTGACACGGTTGTATTTCTATATAAAGGGACTTAATAAGATTAACAATGACAATCGAGAAAAAATGAAGTACCTTAAGCTGAGACGCTGCAAATAAATATGAAGTCCCTGGATCTGGGTATTGAGGTTCTTTTTATGAGGTAGCAAGTGAGAGACAGCTTTATAATTACTGTGGAGTGAGTAAATATATATGGAGTCAGTCAATATCTCTCATTTATAATAACTGTAGAGTCAGTAAATATAAACAGACTCCACAGTAATGCTACAGCTCAAACCCTCACCCCGAGACTTCCTCAAAACTACCTTAACAGTTAATACGAACTTTGCAACAGAACAGGTTCTGTCATTCAAACCGAGGGGTTTGAACTTAGTCACATTACCAATGTTCAACTCTGAGCAAGCAGAGCAGCCACTGCTGTGATCTACTATAAATTACCATATGTAAGCATATGACCGTATTAAAAAGAATGGATAACTTTGGGAGTATGTAGCAGTGGCTAGTTAACTTTTCCTTCATTAAATATGATATGTATGCACATAGCAGGCAGTAAGCCTAATGCATATGCAAATAAGTGATCTTAGAAATTTAACCCAAACTCATTAAGAATTTTTCCAGCCTATAATGAGGTCAAGAAATGTCCAGGTTGTTAACAAACTTAGAAAAGAAAGTTACAAAAACTGGTAAGTTATTTAGAGATTCAAAATTCATTTCTGTAAACGTATTTATTTTTAAAAAATAAATTTTTTGCTCCCCCCTTCACCAAATAACTGAATAGTTCAGCAGATAAGATATTAATATACAAAAATATTTTAAGGAACATATGTGGTGGTAATAATATTGTAGAGTTACTATTTTTCATTAAAAATGTTTAGAACTGTGGGATTGTTTAGCAAACTGCCCCACCGCTTCATCTTTTTTTTTAATGTTCAAATCCCAAAACCACTGGTAGTAATCTGATATTAGCACTTTTTTTTTTCAATCAACATTTAGCTTTGGCATTTCCAGCATTGCTAACTAGGGCTTCCATGATGGAATTATATACTACAAAATTCAGTATTTTGAAGAAAACTTGCAAAATACCATGAGTGACTAAGTGTGACTAATTTACTCTTTACAAGGTGGTGTAAAAGTAATAAAAAAGGAAACTAAACAGGTATTAAACTTATTTCTGGAAATTTAATTATGTGTGAAAACATCTAATAGTTGCATTCACAAATTCTTGCTCTTTCAATTGCATTTTCTAAGATGCCTAAATATCAAGTTGTGTGTTATATATTTTTTGTGTGTGTAAGGTTACTTTTTAAATCCCCTCCTAAGTTCTGTTGCTGATGAATTTCTTTGAAGCTATACAATTGAGAAACGGTTTTTGATAAAAATTTCAACAACTGCTGCACTAGCTTTTGACATATAACATCCCGCAATGAATTACTCAAGCTTCTACTTTATAAAAAATAAAAACGACAAAAAACATTTAAAATGAGATGCTTACTTTTGCCTCACTGTATAAATTGAATACAGCTTAACCAATGTGCTGAGATGTGGTAATATTGTAATAAATAATGCTTGGTACATACCAGCAATGTAAGATTAAAACATTGCTTTATTACAAACTGCATGTGGCTTCTGTATGGAAGTGCCTAAAGCCATTTATAATGAACTCTCATGAGCACGCCTTTGGTCCCCATGCTGATGAGAGTTCAATACTCCAAACCGATCCACGTCAGGGGTCAGTTTTTTCACATGTGCTTCAACATTTGTTTCAGTTAGTGTAAATTATATCTGTATTACCTATTCCCAACTACTAGGGGCATTAAACAACATTGTTACATGTTTACATTGTACACAATGTGTCACTGTGCGCACCTTATTGGGACGATATACCTTTCTGGATTTACAGAGGGGATATCAGTATGAGACTGAAATAATTCCAATTTCAGAAATTAAGAACAAATAAATATCTTGGTAAATTATTTGCTCCCCCACAATATTTCTTCATTTAATAGTAAAATTTATCTAACGGTATAAAAAACGGCTAACTTTCCGAAAGTGGCCCGCTCCGATAAATGGCGCTATGGCTACGCACATTTCACAGTCAATCACTCCCTCAACTTATTGATCCGATCACAGGGGCACACACACACAATGACTAGAGAGCAATTGGCGTCCCCTTAAGCATAAGTTAACACAGGGCAACCACAAAATGTACTTGGCAGACCATATTATGGAATATTTATTCCGACGGAATTGCCGAATTTCCTCAGAACATTGCTTTGAAATCCTGATTCATGCAACTAAAAAACATCCCTCCAAATCGCCCCTTTCTTTTTTTATTTTTTGCGTTTTTTTCTGAACAATTACTGGTAAATGTTTTCTCATGCATGCATTTTGACCAAATAATGCTCCAGTCAGAGAGGAATGTCATTGTAGATGCGTGTGACACAACTTAAATAAGGTGGTACAAACCGTTTTTTAAACCAGTCAGTAACAGGAAAAAATAATTTTTGTTAAGCCTTTTAATAATACGAAAAGTTTACCGAACGTTTATATATATCTTCTATATCCACGCTAATCATTACATACGCTGGGCGCTCGGCACACTCCCCCCCCCCCTTTTTTTTTAGCCGCCCCGGTGGCGCAGTGGTCTAAGGCGCTGGCCTATGATCATTCGTCCGTAAGGGGTCCGGGTTCGAATCCCGGTCGGGCATGGATGTTGTGTTTGTCTTACGGCACTGGCTCTCTCCCTTCCCTGGAACCAGTGACCCTAAATTAGGGACGGGCGACTGCTTATAGCCCATTGAGTTGCTCACGGTGGTCGTTAAACCTCCAATCAAAAAAAAAAAAAAAAAAAAAAAAAAAACTCTCCCTTTTAGATGCTATATATCAGCTGTTTCTGTATAACCGTTTGAAGAGTAGATACATGGAAGCACAATTTTATATTTACATGCCCCCACGTATTTACTTCAAACAGTAAATTTTGCCCGCTGTCCCTAAATTGTTTTTAAGGAGAGCTCTGTCTCTGACTGGCAGCATTAAATTTTTTGAACCACGGCATTACTTATACCTGATCATAGGTCTAACCACTGGGGGATCAGGAACCCCCAGATTTTCATAGAGTGGGATCCCCAATGTAAATGATCCCCCAAATGTTTCGAGAATATAATGATATAAACTTTTTATGTGAACCAACTAAATTATTTAGTAATATAAGATTGCAATTTTTCGTAGAATGCGAACACATGTATAATGTGTACTTAATAAAACAGCGATGTCGATTAAGCATGGTTACCAACATCGCTGGCGTATATATATTATGTGATCAGACACCCCTACCCCCAGATTTTGAAACACGGTTGCACCACTGCACCTGATGGTCACTGGCAGTGGCGGCTCGTGGTAAGCTGAGATCTGGGGGTGGGGCTGCATCTCAATTTTGTATATATCACGATACCACTTCGAAAGTTAAGTTACTGCGCCTGTGCTGACGCTGTCCATTTAATAATAATAATAATAATAATAATAATAATAACAATAATATACTGTATTTAGTATTCTCCTTGTATTTCCTTGCACCCTTCATTACTATTTTTCATTATTTGTTTTGCCTTCCCTATTGGAACAGTGGAGGACTTAGCCTTTTGAAAGAATAAACATATGTATTTGTGGACCACATTGCATGTGATGGAAATAATTTTTCTGAAGCTGATAAAGGATGTCACTTGGAGATGGGATTGACTATTTGAAAAAAGTGTTTTGTAGTGGATTGATATAAAAAATTCCGCTCAAGATATTTGTTTTCAATAGTCGGAATTGCAACAGTAAGCAGATCTGAAGTTCAGGCTATAAGTACTGTAGGCAAGCTTTGTTTTATTTCCTTGCAGACATGTTTAATGACCATAGGGAGTTTTACATTTGTATGGGTATCAATTTTTGATGTCCAGTTAAACTGTGCTGAAAGTGTGATAAAAATGATTAGTTAACAAGAAAACACAGCTGAATTATGTATATGGTGTTTGTATATGCTATTCGTAGTCACATTTTCTGTTTGCCCCCTCCGGAAAACTAAACTATGCGTGCCTGTGTTTGTGGTGATAGGTCATCATCATCATCATTGTCAACCATTATCAATCCACTGCTGGACGAAGGTCTCCCCAAGTTTCCTCCACAACGGTCTGTCTTGTGCCAGTCTCCTCCATGTCACTCCCCCATACTTTCGAATTTCATCCACCCATCTTCCATGTGGTCTTCTTCTGGGTCTTTTCCTGTCCCTTGGAATCCAATCTAAAATTTCGGCTGTCCATCGATGGTCTGTTCTTCTGGCAGTATGTCCAGCCCATTGCCATTTCAGGGATTATACTCTGATCATGATGTCTTCCACTCTTGTCATTTTTCGGATCCACATGTTCCTCTTCTTATCTCTCCTGGTTACACCAAGCATGCACCTCTCCATGCTACTTTGAGTTGTCTGCAGCCTTTGTATGTCTCTTTTAGCTAAGGTCAACGTCTCTGCACCATACGTAAGCACTGGAAGGATGCATTGATCAACACCATTCTTTTAAGACATAATGGCATATTGCTCTTGAAAATTATGCTGTTTCTTCCAAAAGCTCTCCAGGCAAGTTTTGTACGCCGATTAATTTCTTCACCAATGTGACCCTCACTTGATATCTGCTGTCCAAGATAAACGTACGTGTCTGTTATCTCCAGCTTTTCTCCATCAATCGATAAATCTTCATTTCTTGTAAAAGCATTGAACATCACTTTTGTCTTCTGAAAGTTCATTTTTAATCCCACTTCTTTACTCTTGTCAGCAAGTTCCTGGATCATACTCTCTAGCTCTGTTGGTGTAGTTGCAAAAATGACTATGTCATCAGCAAAACGAAGGTGGGTTAGATAATCTCCATTAATCTTTATCCCCTTGTTTTCCCAGTTCAGTGATTGAAAGACATTTTCCAATGTGGCATTAAAGAGCTTCGGAGATATGGTGTCACCTTGTCTCACTCCTTTTCCAATTTTTATGTGTGTTGTATTTTCAAACAGCAGAATCTTTGCACTTGCATTTTCATAGATGTTATTAATAATATTAATGTATGCATCTTCAATACCGCAGGATTTCAGAGCCATTGCAACTGCTGATGGTTTCACCGAATCAAAGGCTTTTTCATAATCGATAAAAGCCATGCACAATGGAAGTTCATATTCCCTCGCTCTTTCAATTAGTTCTCTCAGTACGTGGATATGATCTATCGTGCTGTAGCCACTCCTGAATCCAGCTTGTTCTCTCGGTTGAGCCATGTCCAGTGTCACCTTCAAGCGGTGTGAAAGAACTTTAGTGAAGATTTTATAAACCACTGATAGGAGGCTGATAGGTCTGTAGTTCCTGAGATCCTCAATGTCACCTTTTTTATGTAGCAAGATCATTGTAGCGTTGTTCCAATCCTCAGGAATTTTCCCTTCATTAAGGCATCGAGTGAAAATTTGGGCGAGTACTGTTTCGATTTCTACACTTGCTTCTTGTATGATGTCTACAGTAATTCCATCTTCATCGGAAGGTAAATAGAATTTTTTGAGTTGGGGGTTTTCAGCCAGAAAACAAAATTCTCTGCTTTTCAACCAGAAAAAAAAATAATTGACAGCACTGGCAGTCTTTTATTAACTTCTAGAGACTAGCTAATGTTATACAAAATCATTAGTAACAGGTATTGGCTAAATCCCCCCACCCCCACCCCTCCAGAATTCTGTTTTGTTGCTGTCCTGTAGGGTTGCATATTGTTCTCTTGGTTATTTTTAGCTGCCATATATATGCACTTTTATTTTCAATCAGACTTATTAATCGCAGTGTTTGGTTACATTTGAGATAGACTTTGCAAGCATCTTTATCCTATGTATACACTAGCACAGGCTGTTTACGATTTACAAGGTGCTTACTGAACTTGGGAAAAGCGATTTCAGGACCATTTTTAAAAGCTCCTTCTCTCTGTATATACAGGGTGTCCGAGAATTATTGGATACATTACAAATTTATATAAAACAAAACATTAAACAGATAGAAAGAAACTGACTGTACTAACTTACAATGTAACTACACAAGTTAATAAATTTCGATTAGAGATCCCTTGGTTGCTTGTAGTACGTCCAAGCGATACTCGATTTCATTCCATGTATTGGCAAGCATCTGGCATCAAATTAGCCATCCGCATACAATTTCAGTGTTTGAAAACAGAAATGTATGCGGAAGAAGCTTGTTTTCGAAAACCCAAATGTATTTACTGAGGAAGCTATATTATATCTTAAAATGTTACAATAAACTATGATGTCAATGTAGAGAAACAAAAGATTTAAGAAAACGAACTTGCAAACATTGGCAGCTGGCTATTCCAGTGTCTCACCTCACTTGTTTTGATGCCCAACAACCCCAAAGTTGTTACAGACAGAGGACTTTTCTGTTGCAGGAGTTTTTAAGTGAAACAAAACCATGATGTCAATGTAAAAAAAAAAAAGGTTTAAAACAATCTGTAAAAAAATACAGATGTGGTCTCATAAAGTCAGAAATCAGCTCCCCGCAATACGTGGCTGACAGCATTTCACTGTGTGCTCTGCCTGTAGAGAGATGACACTTTTTCATAACCCTTGATAACTAGGTAAATATGAAGAAATGCATCAGTTAGAAGGTATTGGCCCCAGAGATATAGGTTTTTGTACTCATAGTTTGGATAAAACTGCAAAGACACATGGTAAAAAACTCACCAGAGCTCTTTCAATGCAAACACCCTTGTTTTTGATGGTCAACAACCCAGAAATTGCTTCTAACAGGGGACTTTTATGTTGCAGGAGCTTATTTTGTTTTTAAGTAATACAAAATCATGATGTTAATGTAAAAAAATCAAAGCTTTTTAAAACAATAAGAAACCAATTTTATGGGACTAGCGACATCCGCCAACGGTAAAACTAACGTTAGCTAGCATGTAAACAACGTGTTTATGCCCAGTCGCCTTCTTCTGAGTCACGACTTCGAGGACATATATCAGGTCTTTTCAGCGGAAAACTTATCCCTTCTTCGATGCATTTCGTGTGGCACAACTTATTTAGAAAATACAAAATTTATCAATAACAACTATCACAACTCACCACTACGACAACCTATAACCCAAATGCAAGGTCTTTACCCAAATGCTGTTAAAAGAAACCACGGCTTCCTGCGATTAATCGTATAATACAAGGCTATGCCAGTTTCGCCAATCCTACGGGATTCTGTGTACGAGCAAAAACGCCGTTTTAGTCACACGGGGGCGCCAAATCGCGACCCCAAAACAGCAATCTTCACTGTGAATTTCAGCTAAGGTATATGGGTAAGTAAGTATTTATTTGGGTTGTTTTTGGAGATACTGGCAAATGGTCTATTTCTACTCAGGCACGAATTCCCATGCGATACGAAACATAATTACGTTCCATCCGGCCGTCGTCTGTCCGTCCGTCCAAAAGAAAAAAAAATTATCCGCCGATAAACAACCGATTTGCACGGAAATTATTTCTTTCGACACAGGGGCGCCTCACACCTAACAGATACAATACAAAATGACGTTCCATCCGTCCACCGTCTGTCCGTCCGTCCAAAAGAATAAAAAAATATCTCCGTCGATGAACAACCCATTTGCACGGGAATTATTTCTTTCTACTCAGGGACGCCTGACACCTATCAGATGCATTACAAAATTACGTTCCATCCGTCCCGAGTCTGTCTTTCCGTCCGTCCGTCCGTCAGGAAGCATACAAACACATAACTGAACCGAGAAACAACAGATTTCCACACAAATGGTCTCTTTCGACTAAGGAACAAATTACCCATGAGATACGATGCATAATTACGTTCCATCCGTCAGCCATCTGTCCGACCTTCCAGAAGAATAAAAAAAATATCTCCGCCGATAAACAACCGATTTGCAAGAAAATTATTACTTTCGACTCAGCGACGCCTCACACCTATCAGATACAATACAAAATTACGTTCCATCCGTCCGTCGTCTGTCCGTCCGTCCAAAAGAATAAAAAAATATCTCCTCCGATAAACAACCCATTTGCACGGGAATTATTTCTTTCGACTCAAGGACGCCTGACACCTATCAGATACATTACAAAATTACGTTCCATCCGTCCCAGGTCTGTCTTTCCGTCCGTCCGTCCGTCCGTCCGTCAGGAAGCATAAAAACATAACTGAACCGAGAAACAACAGATTTGCACGCAAATGGTCTCTTTCGACTCAGGAACGGACTACCCATGAGATACGATGCAGAATTACGTCCATCCGTCCGCCGTCTGTTCGTCCTTCCAGAAGAATAAAAAAAATATATCCGCCGATAAACAACCGATTTGCACGGAAATTATTTCTTTCGACTCAGCGACGTCTCACACCCATCAGATACAATACAAAATTACGTTCCGTCCGTCCGTCCAAAAGAATAAAAAAAATCTCCGCCGATGAACAACCCATTTTGCACGGAAATTATTACTTTCGACCCAGCGACGTCTCACACCTATCAGATACAATACAAATTTACGTTCCGTCCGTCCGTCCAAAAGAATAAAAAAAATATCTCCGCCGATAAACAACGCATTTGCAAGGGAATTATTTCTTTCGACTCAGGGACACCTGACACCTATCAGATGCATTACAAAATTACGTTCCATCCGTCCCAGGTCTGTCTTTCCGTCCGTCCGTCCGTCAGGAAGCATAAAAACATAACTGGACCGAGAAACAACAGATTTGCACACAAATGGTCTCTTTCGACTCAGGAACAAATTACCCATGAGATACGATGCATAATTACGTTCCATCCGTCCGCCGTCTGTCCGACCTTCCAGAAGAATAAAAACAATATCTCCGCCGATAAACAACCGATTTGTAAGGAAATTATTACTTTCGACTCAGCGACGCCTCACACCTATCAGATACAATACAAAACTACGTTCCGTCCGGCCGTCCGTCCGTCCGGAAGCATAAAAGCACATAATCGACCGAGAAACAACAGATTTGCACGCAAACGGTCTCTTTCTACTCAGGAACGAATTACCCATGAGATACGATGCAGAGTTACGTTTTTTCCGTCCGCCGTCTGTCCGTCCTTCCAAAAGAATAAAAAAAATATCTCCGTCGATAATCAACCGATTTGCACGGAAATTACTTTCGACTCAGCAATGCCTCACACCTACCAAATACAATACAAAATTACGTTCCATTCGTCCTAAGTCCGTCTTTCCGTCCGTCCTCACGGAAGTATAAAAGAACATCTCGACCGAGAAACACCCGATTTGCACGGAAATGAATCCGTTCTACTCAGGTATACACCAATAAGATATAATAAAAAATAACGTTAGATCCGTCCGCCTTCTGTCTGTCCGTCCAGAAGAATTAAAAAATTATCCGCCGATAAAGAACAGATTTGCACGGAAATTATTTATTTCGACTCAGGGACGCCTGACACCTATCAGATACAATACAACATTACGTTCCATCCGTCCGTCGTCTGTCCGTCCGTTAAAAAGAATAAAAAATATATCATCATCATCATCATCATTGTCAACCATTATCAATCCACTGCTGGACGAAGGTCTCCCCAAGTTTCCTCCACAACGGTCTGTCTTGTGCCAGTCTCCTCCATGTCACCCCTGCATACTTTCGAATTTCATCCACCCATCTCCCATGTGGTCTTCTTCTGGGTCTTTTCCTGTCCCTTGGAATCCAATCTAAAATTTCGGCTGTCCATCGATGATCTGTCCTTCTGGCAGTATGTCCAGCCCATTGCCATTTCAGGGATTTAACTCTGATCATGATGTCTTCCACTCTTGTCATTTTTCGGATCCACGAGTTCCTCTTCTTATCTCTCCTGGTTACACCAAGCATGCACCTCTCCATGCTACTTTGAGTTGTCTGCAGCCTTTGTATGTCTCTTTTAGTTAAGGTCCACGTCTCCGCACCATACGTAAGCACTGGAAGGATGCATTGATCAAACACTTTTCTTTTAAGACATAATGGCATATTGCTCTTGAAAATTATGCTGTTTCTTCCAAAAGCTCTCCAGGCAAGTTTTGTACGCCGATTAATTTCTTCATCAATGTGACCCTCACTTGATATCTGCTGTCCAAGATAAACGTACGTGTCTGTTATCTCCAGCTTTTCTCCATCAATCGATAAATCTTCATTTCTTGTAAAAGCATTGAACATCACTTTTGTCTTCTGAAAGTTCATTTTTAATCCCACTTCTTTACTCTTGTCAGCAAGTTCCTGGATCATACTCTGCAGCTCTGATGGGGTAGTTGCAAAAATGACTACGTCATCAGCAAAACGAAGGTGGGTTAGATAATCTCCATTAATCTTTATCCCCTTGTTTTCCCAGCTCAGTGACTGAAAAACACCCTCCAATGTGGCATTAAAGAGCTTCGGAGATATGGTGTCACCTTGTCTCACTCCCTTTCCAATTTTTACGTGTGTTGTATTTTCAAACAGCCTAATCTTTGCACTTGCATTTTCATAGATGTTATTAATAATATTAATGTATGCATCTTCAATACCGCAGGTTTTCAGAGCCATTGTAACTGCTGATGGTTTCACCGAATCAAAGGCTTTTTCATAATCGATAAAAGCCATGCACAATGGAAGTTCATATTCCCTCGCTCTTTCAATTAGTTCTCTCAGCACGTGGATATGATCTATTGTGCTGTAGCCACTCCTGAATCCAGCTTGTTCTCTCGGTTGAGCCATGTCCAGTGTTACCTTCAAGCGGTGTGAAAGAACTTTAGTGAAGATTTTATAAACTACTGATAGGAGGCTGATAGGTCTGTAGTTTCCGAGATCCTCAATGTCACCTTTCTTATGTAGCAGGATCATTGTAGCGGTGTTCCAATCCTCAGGAATCTTTCCTTCATTAAGGCATCGAGTGAAAATTTGGGCGAGTACCGTTTCGACTTCTCCACTTGCTTCTTGTATGATGTCTACAGTAATTCCATCTTCTCCTGGAGCTTTTCCTCGCTTCATGTTCTTGATTGCATGTGCAACTTCTGCTGGAAGGACTGGAGGAACTCTGGTACTGGTATCTTTCATGATGTCTGGAGTGCATGTATCATCCCTTTCATATAATTTGGAGTAGAAATCTTTCACTCTTGTCAAAATTTCGCCTCTATTTCTTGTTACAGAACCATCTTCTTTTCTCAGTGCCATAATCTGTTTTCTTCCCTTACTGAGATGTCCCTTTGCTATCTTTAGGCTTTGGTTGTTTTCAATTGCTTTCCTCACTAGTTCACAGTTGAATTTCCTTACGTCTTCAGTGATACTTTTTCTTACTGTCTTGCATAGCTCTATATATTCCACTTTGGAAGTCACATCTTTTTTAGTTGTCCTCATCTCTCTTCTTCTTTTTGCATCAACATTTTGGTTTTTCCTGATAATTTGTTCACATGCAACTTGTTCTTAGACCCAGCTAATTTTGTTGCTGTTTCCATAAGAGCTTTGGTTACTTTTCTGTTAACTTCAGAGATGTTCACTTCTTCCGATGTTAGGCCTTCTAAAGCAGAGAACCTGTTCTTCAGTTCTAACTTGAAGGTATTATGGTGTTTTTTAAGGTTGGTTATGTCAATAGATTTTGTTTGTCCTATGAGCTTGCCACGTTCAAGTTTAGTGTTGAGGTGCATCTTACATCTCACCAATCTATGGTCACTACCTGTGTTGAACTTGTTTAGCACACTGCAGTCTTCTATGACGAATTTTTTGTTACACATAATAAAATCAATTTCACTTGTCGTCCCATTTGGATGTCTCCATGTCCATTTCCTGTGTGGCTTTTTCTTGAAGAAGGAGTTCAAGATGAAAAACCCTTCTGCCTCTGCAAACTCAACGAGAGTATTTCCACGCTGGTTTCTGTTGCCATGACCGAATTTACCTACTGAAGTTTCATTCTGTTGCCGTTGCCCTATTTTTGCATTGAAATCTCCCATAATTATTTTCAAGTGCTGCTTACCTTTATTATTTAGATGACAAATTTCCTCATAAAATTCTTCAATTTCTTCTTCAGGATGACTTGTGGTGGGTGCATAAGTTTGAATAATCTGAGCCTGGTATCTTTTCGAGAGTTGGATAACAAGTCGTGCAGCTCTGTCAGAGGAACTTTCAACTTCTACAACTTTATCCTTCAGTTTCTTGTTTATTATAAATCCAACACCACTAGTTCTGCCAGTATCTGTCCCACGATAGTAGAAGAGATGTCCACTTTTCAGTTCGATGAGATCTTCTCCTTTTCTCCTTACCTCACTTAGCCCCACGATGTCCCACTTGATCCTTTGTAGTTCCTCTTCCAATTCAAGAAGCCTTGAATCAGAAGATAGGGAGCGTCCATTGTAAGTAGCCAAGGTCAGCATCAGATGGCAGCCTAGTCCGGTCCTCCGGGGATTCTTAGCACCCTCTGCCTTCATGTCGCACTGGCCGCTGCCTTGGCCAGGTACATTCCAGCTGCCGGAGACTGAGGGCCAAGATTTAAGTTGTGGAATCATTTTGGAGGGGTTTGGCCATAACTCACCACGCTGGCCAAGCGGTTTGGTGAGTGTGGGATAGCATTTCCTCTGATCCCGATGGTATAGTTATACCGCTATGGGCGGTCGTCAGAGCCCCTTTAGTGGGAACAGGATGCACCACGAGAAGGCGGGGTTGACATTTGTCAATGAGAGGCTGTGATGTTACGCATCACCTGACCTTACATATATCCGCCGATAAACAACCCATTTGCACGGGAATTATTTCTTTCGACTCAGGGATGTCTGACACCTATCAGATACATTACAAAATTACGTTCCATCCGTCCCAGGTCTGTCTTTCCGTCCGTCCGTCCGTCAGGAAGCATAACAACACATAACCGGACCGAGAAACAACAGATTTGCACGCAAATGGTCTCTTTCGACTCAGGAACGGACTACCCATGAGATACGATGCAGAATTACGTTCCATCCGTCCGCCGTCTGTTCGTCCATCCAGAAGAATAAAAAAAATATATCCGCCGATAAACAACCGATTTGCACGGAAATTATTTCTTTCGACTCAGCGACGTCTCACACCTATCAGATACAATACAAAATTACGTTCCGTCCGTCCGTCCAAAAGAATAAAAAATATCTCCGCCGAGGAACAACCCATTTGCACGGAAATTATTACTTTAGACTCAGCGACGCCTGACACCTATCAGATGCAAAACAAAATTACGTTCCGTCCATCCCAAGTCTGTCCGTCCGTCCAAAAGAATAAAAAAAAATATCTCCGCCGATAAATAACCCATTTGCACGGAAATTATTTCTTTCGACTCAGGGACGTCTGACACCTATCAGATACATTACAATATTACGTTCCATCCGTCCCAAATCTGTCTTTCCGTCCTTCCGTCCGTCAGGAAGCATAAAAACATAACTGAACCGTGAAACAACAGATTTGCACGCAAATGGTCTCTTTCGACTCAGGAACGAATTACCCATGAGATACGATGCAGAATTACGTTCCATCCGTCCGCCGTCTGTCCGACCTTTCAGAAGAATAAAAAAAATATCTCCGCCGAGAAATAACCGATTTGCAAGGAAATTATTACTTTCGACTCAGCGACGCCTCACACCTATCAGATACAATACAAAATTACGTTCCGTCCGGCCGTCCGGCCGTCCGTCCGTCCGGAAGCATAAAAACACATAATCGACCGAGAAACAACAGATTGGCACGCAAACGGTCTCTTTCTACTCAGGAACGAATTACCCATGAGATACGATGCAGAGTTACGTTTTTTCCGTCCGCCGTCTGTCCGTACTTCCAGAAATAAAAAAAAATATATCTCCGTCGATAAACAACCGATTTGCACGGAAATTACTTTCGACTCAGCAACGCCTCACACCTACCAGATACAATACAAAATTACGTTCCATTCGTCCCAAGTCCGTCTTTCCGTCCGTCCTCCCGGAAGTATAAAAGAACATCTCGACCGAGAAACACCCGATTTGCACGGAAATGAATCCGTTCTACTCAGGTATACACCAATAAGATATAATAAAAAGTAACGTTCCATCCGTCCGACTTCTGTCTGTCCGTCCAGAAGAATTAAAAAATTATCCGCCAATAAAGAACCGATTTGCACGGAAATTATTTATTTCGACTCAGGGACGCCTGACACCTATCAGATACAATACAACATTACGTTCCATCCGTCCCAGGTCTGTCTTTCCGTCCGTCCGTCCGTCCGTCAGGAAGCATAACAACACATAACCGGACCGAGAAACAACAGATTTGCACGCAAATGGTCTCTTTCGACTCAGGAACGGACTACCCATGAGATACGATGCAGAATTACGATCCATCCGTCCGCCGTCTGTTCGTCCTTCCAGAAGAATAAAAATAATGTTTCCGCCGTTAAACAACCGATTTGCACGGAAATTATTACTTTCGACTCAGCGACGTCTCACACCTATCAGATACAATACAAAATTACGTTCCGTCCGTCCGTCCAAAAGAATAAAAAAAAATATCTCCGCCGATGAACAATCCATTTGCACGGAAATTATTACTTTCGGCTCAGCGGCGCCTCACAACTATCAGATACAATACAAAATTACGTTCCGTCCGTCCCAAGTCTCTCCGTCCGTCCAAAAGAATAAAAAAAATATCTCCGCCGATAAACAACCCATTTGCACGAGAATTATTTCTTTCGACTCAGAGACGCCTGACACCTATCAGATACATTACAAAATTACGTTCCATCCGTCCCAAATCTGTCTTCCCGTCCGTCCGTCAGGAAGCACAAAAACATAACTGAACCGAGAAACAACAGATTTGCACGCAAATGGTCTCTTTCGACTCAGGAACGAATTACCCATGAGATACGATGGAGAATTACGTTCCATCCTTCCGCCGTCTGTCCGTCCTTCCAGAAGTATAAAAAATGTCTCTCCCGATAAACAACCGATTCGCACGGAAATATTTATTTTCGACTCAGCGACGCCTCACACCTATCAGATACAATACAAAATTACGTTCCGTCCGTCCAAAAGGATAAAAAAAATATATATTCGTACTGTCTTGCATAGCTCTATATATTCCACTTTGGAAGTCATATCTTCTTTAGTTGTCCTCATCTCTCTTCTTTTTTGCATCAACATTTCGGTTTTTCCTGCTAATTTGTTCACATACAACTTGTTCTTAGACCCAGCTTATTTTGTTGCTGTTTCCATAAGAGCTTTGATTACTTTTCTGTTAACTTCAGAAATATCCACTTCTTCCGATGTTAGGCCTTCTAAAGCAGAGAATCTGTTCTTCAGTTCCCACTGGAAGGTAGTATGGTGTTTTTTAAGGTTGGTTATGTCAATACATTTTGTTTATCTTATGAGCTTGCCACGTTCGAGTTTAGTGTTGAGGTGCATTTCACATCTCACCAATCTATGGTCACTACCTGTGTTGAACTTGTTTAGCACCTGCAGTATTCTATGACGAAATTTTTGTTACACATAATAAAATCAATTTCACTTGTCGTCCCATTTGGATGTCTCCATGTCCATTTCCTGTGTGGCTTTTTCTTGAAAAAGGAGTTCAAGATGAAAAACCCTTCTGCCTCTGCATACTCAACGAGAGTATTTCCATGCTGGTTTCTGTTGCCGTGACCGAATGGACCTACTGAAGTTTCATTCTATTGCTGTTGCCCCATTTTTGCATTGAAATCTCCCATAATTATCTTCAAGTGCTGCTTACCTTTATTATTAGATGACGAATTTCCTCAAAAACTCTTCAATTTCTTCTTCAGGATAACTTGTGGTGGGTGCATAAGTTTGAATAATCTGAGCCTTGTATCTTCTCGAGAGTAGGATAACGAGTCGTGCAGCTCTGCCAGAGGAACTTTCAACTTCTACAACTTTATCCTTCAGTTTCTTGTTTATTGTAAATCCAACACCACTAGTTCTGCCTGTATCTGTCCCACGATAGTAGAAGAAATGTCCACTTTTCAGTTCAATGAGATCCTTTTCTCCTTACCTCACTTAGCCCGACGATATCCCACTTGATCCGTTGTAGTTCGTCTTCCAATTCAAGAAGCCTTGAATCAGAAGATAGGGAGCGTCCATTATACGTAGCCAAGGTCAGCATCAGATGGCAGCCTAGTCCGGTCCTCCGGGGATTCTTAGCACCCTGTGCCTTCATGTCGCACTGGCCGCTGCCTTGGCCAGGTACATTCCAGCTGCCGGAGACTGAGGGCCAAGATTTAAGTTGTGGAATCATTTTGGAGGGGTTTGGCCATAATTCACCACGCTGGCCAAGCAGGTTGGTGAGTGTGGGATAGCATTTCCTCGAATCCCGATGGTATAGTTATACCCCTATTGGCGGCCTTCAGAGCCCTTTAGTGGGAACAGGATGAACCACGAGAAGGCGAAGTTGACATTTGTCAAGGAGAGGCTGTGATGTTACGCATCACCTGACCTTACATCCCACATATACATATATGTGGGATGTAAGGTCTGACCTTACATCCCACATATACATATATCATCATTATCATCATTGTCAACCATTATCAATCCACTGCTGGACGAAGGTCTCCCCAAGTTTCCTCCACAACGGTCTGTCTTGTGCCAGTCTCCTCCATGTCACCCCTGCATACTTTCGAATTTCATCCACCCATCTCCCATGTGGTCTTCTTCTGGGTCTTTTCCTGTCCCTTGGAATCCAATCTAAAATTTCGGCTGTCCATCGATGATCTGTCCTTCTGGCAGTATGTCCAGCCCATTGCCATTTCAGGGATATAACTCTGATCATGATGTCTTCCACTCTTGTCATTTTTCGGATCCACGAGTTCCTCTTCTTATCTCTCCTGGTTACACCAAGTATGCACCTCTCCATGCTTCTTTGAGTTGTCTGCAGCCTTTGTATGTCTCTTTTAGTTAAGGTCCACGTCTCTGCACCATACGTAAGCACTGGAAGGATGCATTGATCAAACACTTTTCTCTTAAGACATAATGGCACATTGCTCTTGAAAATTATGCTGTTTCTTCCAAAAGCTCTCCAGGCAAGTTTTGTACGCCGATTAATTTCTTCACCAATGTGACCCTCACTTGATATCTGCTGTCCAAGATAAACGTATGTGTCTGTTATCTCCAGCTTTTCTCCATCAATCGATAAATCTTCATTTCTTGTAAAAGCATTGAACATCACTTTTGTCTTCTGAAAGTTCATTTTTAATCCCACTTCTTTACTCTTGTCAGCAAGTTCCTGGATCATACTCTGCAGCTCTGATGGGCTAGTTGCAAAAATGACTACGTCATCAGCAAAATGAAGGTGGGTTAGATAATCTCCATTAATCTTTATCCCCTTGTTTTCCCAGCTCAGTGACTGAAAAACACCCTCCAATGTGGCATTAAAGAGCTTCGGAGATATGGTGCCACCTTGTCTCACTCCCTTTCCAATTTTTATGTGTGTTGTATTTTCAAACAGCCTAATCTTTGCACTTGCACTTTCATAGATGTTATTAATAATATTAATGTATGCATCTTCAATACCGCAGGTTTTCAGAGCCATTGTAACTGCTGATGGTTTCAATGAATCAAAGGCTTTTTCATAATCGATAAAAGCCATGCACAATGGAAGTTCATATTCCCTCGCTCTTTCAATTAGTTCTCTCAGCACATGGATATGATCTATTGTGCTGTAGCCACTCCTGAATCCAGCTTGTTCTCTCGGTTGAGCCATGTCCAGTGTTACCTTCAAGCGGTGTGAAAGAACTTTAGTGAAGATTTTATAAACTACTGATAGGAGGCTGATAGGTCTGTAGTTTCCGAGATCCTCAATGTCACCTTTCTTATGTAGCAGGATCATTGTAGCGGTGTTCCAATCCTCAGGAATCTTCCCTTCATTAAGGCATCGAGTGAAAATTTGGGCGAAGTACTGTTTCGATTTCTCCACTTGCTTCTTGTATGATGTCTACAGTAATTCCATCTTCTCCTGGAGCTTTTCCCCGCTTCATGTTCTTGATTGCATGTGCAACTTCTGCTGGAAGGACTGGAGGAACTCTGGTACTGGTATCTCTCATGATGTCTGGAGTGCATGTATCATTCCCTTTCATATAATTTGGAGTAGAAATCTTTCACTCTTGTCAAAATTTCGCCTCTATTTCTTGTTACAGAACCATCTTCTTTTCTCAGTGCCATAATCTGTTTTCTTCCCTTACTGAGATGTCCCTTTGCTATCTTTAGGCTTTGGTTATTTTCAATTGCTTTCCTCACTAGTTCACAGTTGAATTTCCTTACGTCTTCAGTTATACTTTTTCGTACTGTCTTGCATAGCTCTATATATTCCACTTTGGAAGTCACATCTTCTTTAGTTGTCCTCATCTCTCTTCTTTTTTGCATCAACATTTTCGTTTTTCCTGATAATTTATTTACATGCAACTTGTTCTTAGACCCAGCTTTGGTTACTTTTCTGTTAACTTCAGAGATGTCCACTTCTTCCGATGTTAGGCCTTCTAAAGCAGAGAACCTGTTCTTCAGTTCCAACTTGAAGGTATTATGGTGTTTTTTAAGGTTGGTTATGTCAATAGATTTTGTTTGTCTTATGAGCTTGCCACGTTCAAGTTTAGTGTTGAGGTGCATCTTACATCTCACCAATCTATGGTCACTACCTGTGTTGAACTTGTTTAGCACACTGCAGTCTTCTATGACGAATTTTTTGTTACACATAATAAAATCAATTTCACTTGTCGTCCCATTTGGATGCCTCCATGTCCATTTCCTGTGTGGCTTTTTCTTGAAGAAGGAGTTCAAGATGAAAAACCCTTCTGCCTCTGCAAACTCAACGAGAGTATTTCCACGCTGGTTTCTGTTGCCGTGACCGAATTTACCTACTGAAGTTTCATTCTGTTGCCGTTGCCCTATTTTTGCATTGAAATCTCCCATAATTATTGTCAAGTGCTGCTTACCTTTATTATTTAGATGACAAATTTCCTCATAAAATTCTTCAATTTCTTCTTCAGGATGACTTGTGGTGGGTGCATAAGTTTGAATAATCTGAGCCTGGTATCTTCTCGATAGTTGGATAACGAGTCGTGCAGCTCTGTCAGAGGAACTTTCAACTTCTACCACTTTATCCTTCAGTTTCTTGTTTATTATAAATCCAACACCACTAGTTCTGCCAGTATCTGTCCCACGATAGTAGAAGAGATGTCCACTTTTCAGTTCGATGAGATCTTCTCCTTTTCTCCTTACCTCACTTAGCCCCACGATGTCCCACTTGATCCTTTGTAGTTCCTCTTCCAATTCAAGAAGCCTTGAATCAGAAGATAGGGAGCGTCCATTGTACGTTGCCAAGGTCAGCATCAGATGGCAGCCTAGTCCGGTCCTCCGGGGATTCTTAGCACCCTCTGCCTTCATGTCGCACTGGCCGCTGCCTTGGCCAGGTACATTCCAGCTGCCGGAGACTGAGGGCCAAGATTTAAGTTGTGGAGTCATTTTGGAGGGGTTTGGCCATAACTCACCACGCTGGCCAAGCGGGTTGGTGAGTGTGGGATAGAATTTCCTCTAATCCCGATGGTATAGTTATACCGCTATGGGCGGTCGTCAGAACCCCTTTAGTTTGAACAGGATGCACCACGAGAAGGCGGGGTTGACATTTGTCAAGGAGAGGCTGTGATGTTACGCATCACCTGACCTTACATCCCATACATATATATATATATATATATATATATATATATATATATATATATATATATATATATATATATGGGATGTAAGGTCAGGTGATGCGTAACATCACAGCCTCTCCTTGACAAATGTCAACCCCGCCTTCTCGTGGTACATCCTGTTCCCACTAAAGGATATATATATATATATATATATATATATGGGATGTAAGGTCAGGTGATGCGTAACATCACAGCCTCTCCTTGACAAATGTCAACCCCGCCTTCTCGTGGTACATCCTGTTCCCACTAAAGGGGCTCTGACGACTGCCAATAGCGGGATAACTATACCATCGGGATTAGAGGAAATGCTATCCCACACTCACCAACCAGCTTGGCTAGCGTGGTAAGTTATGGCCAAACCCTCCAAAATGACTCCACAACTTAAATCTTGGCCCTCAGTCTCCGGCAGCTGGAATGTACCTGGCCAAGGCAGCGGCCAGTGCGACATGAAGGCAGAGGGTGCTAAGAATCACCGGAGGACCGGACTAGGCTGCCATCTGATGCTGACCTTGGCCACGTATAACGGACGCTCCTATCTTCTGATTCAAGGCTTCTTGAATTGGAAGAGGAACTACAAAGGATCAAGTGGGACATCGTCGGGCTAAGTGATGTAAGGAGAAAAGAAGAAGATCTCATTGAACTGAAAAGTGGACATCTCTTCTACTATCGTGGGACAGATACTGGTAGAACTAGTGGTGTTGGATTTATAATAAACAAGAAACTGAAGGATAAAGTTGTAGAAGTTGAAAGTTCCTCTGACAGAGCTGCACGACTCGTTATCCAACTCTCGAGAAGATACCAGGCTCAGATTATTCAAACTTATGCACCCACCACAAGTCATCCTGAAGAATAAATTGAAGAATTTTATGAGGAAATTCGTGATCTAAATAATAAAGGTAAGCAGCACTTGAAGATAATTATGGGAGATTTCAATGCAAAAATAGGGCAACGGCAACAGAATGAAACTTCAGTAGGTAAATTCGGTCACGACAACAGAAACCAGCTTGGAAATACTCTCGTAGAGTATGCAGAGGCAGAAGGGTTTTTCATCTTGAACTCCTTTTTCAAGAAAAAGCCACACAGGAAATGGACATGGAGACATCCGAATGGGACGACAAGTGAAATTGATTTTATTATGTGCAACAAAATATTCGTCATAGAAGACTGCAGTGTGCTAAACAAGTTCAACACAGGCAGTGACCATAGATTGGTGAGATGTAAGATGCACCTCAACACTAGACTCGAACGTAGCAAGCTCATAAGACAAACAAAATGTATTGACATAACCAACCTTAAAAAACACCATAATACCTTCAAATTGGAACTGAAGAACAGATTCTCTGCTTCAGAAGGCCTAACATCGGAAGAAGTAGATATTTCTGAAGTTAACAGAAAAGTAACCAAAGCTCTTATGGAAACAGTAACAAAATTAGCTGGGTCTAAGAACAAATTGTATGTGAACAAATTATCAGGAAAAACCAAAATGTTGATGCAAAAAAGAAGAGAGATGAGGACAACTAAACAAGATGTGACTTCCAAAGTGGAATATATAGAGCTATGCAAGACAGTACGAAAAAGTATCACTGAAGACGTAAGGAAATTCAACTGTGAACTAGTAAGGAAGGCAATTGAAAATAACCAAAGCCTAAAGATAGCAAAGGGACATCTCAGTAAGGCAAAAAACAGATTATGGCACTGAGAAAAGAAGATGGTTCTGTAACAAGAAATAGAGGCGAAATTTTGACAAGAGTGAAAGATTTCTACTCCAAATTATATGAAAGGGATGATAGATGTACTCCAGACATCATGAAAGGTACCAGTACCAGAGTTCTTCCAGTCCTTTCAGCAGAAGTTGCACATGCAATCAAGAACATGAAGCGGGGGAAAGCTCCAGGAGAAGATGGAATTACTGTAGACATCATACAAGAAGCAAGTGGAGAAATCGAAACAGTACTCGCCCAAATTTTCACTCGGTGCTTTAATGAAGGGAAAATTTCTGAGGATTGGAACAACGCTACAATGATCTTGCTACATAAAAAAGGTGACATTGAGGATCTCAGGAACTACAGACCTATCAGCCTCCTATCAGTGGTTTATAAAATCTTCACTAAAGTTCTTTCACACCGCTTGAAGGTGACACTGGACATGGCTCAACCGAGAGAACAAGCTGGATTCAGGAGTGGCTACAGCACAATAGATCATATCCACTATAATGAATTAGCTTTATTTGCTTTCCGCTAAGCTAATTATTATGAATGATTCTCTTCCTACCAGCTAGCTAATGATATACTGGTACTAAGCTTCAAAATAATGAATTCAAAAGGGTGTTGTTACTAGTTAATTACGAACGTAAACAAAGTCTCAACGCTGGTTATTTATAGGAATCAAATAAATATTATAAACCTAACAGCCAGACAGAGGTCTGACAAAAACTGTGAATTGAGAAAGACTGAACTTACTGAAAACTTCTTTATTTCAACGACTCTTGGTCAACTACGGCACACATAACACTTGTACACAATAATGAATAATCTTTCCTCGTATTGTACACGCTCTCTCTTAACGACCACAAGCTCTCCTCATAACAACACACAAGCTCCCTCGATGAACGCGCCTATTATACTAGCTACCACCACGTCATGACTTACACTCATTGCCAGATCTCATTCAGCGGGTGAAATAATATTTCGTTCAGTAGGAAGATAATTTACATAGTAAAATAAAATAACCAGAGATAGTAAAATCAAAAGGAAAGTGAATATAGAGTATACGTTACACCACGTACTGAGAGAACTAATTGAAAGAGCGAGGGAATATGAACTTCCATTGTACATGGCTTTTATCGATTATGAAAAAGCCTTTGATTCGGTGAAACCATCAGCAGTTGCAATGGCTCTGAAATCCTGCGGTATTGAAGATGCATACATTAATATTATTAGTAACATCTATGAAAATGCAAGTGCAAAGATTAGGCTGTTTGAAAATACAACACACGTAAAAATTGGAAAAGGAGTGAGACAAGGTGACACCATATCTCCGAAGCTCTTTAATGCCACATTGGAGGGTGTTTTTCAGTCGCTGAGCTTTGAAAACAAGGGGATAAAGATTAATGGAGATTATCTAACCCACCTTCGTTTTGCTGATGACGTAGTCATTTTTGCAACTACCCCATCAGAGCTACAGAGTATGATCCAGGAACTTGCTGACAAGAGTAAAGAAGTGGGATTAAAAATGAACTTTCAGAAGACAAAAGTGATGTTCAATGCTTTTACAAGAAATGAAGATTTATCGATTGATGGAGAAAAGCTGGAGATAACAGACACATACGTTTATCTTGGACAGCAGATATCAAGTGAGGGTCACATTGGTGAAGAAATTAATCGGCGTACAAAACTTGCCTGGAGAGCTTTTGGAAGAAACAGCATAATTTTCAAGAGCAATATGCCATTATGTCTTAAAAGAAAAGTGTTTGATCAATGCATCCTTCCAATGCTTACGTATGGTGCAGAGACGTGGACCTTAGCTAAAAGAGACATACAAAGGCTGCAGACAACTCAAAGTAGCAGGGAGAGGTGCATGCTTGGTGTAACCAGGAGAGATAAGAAGAGGAACACGTGGATCCGAAAAATGACAAGAGTGAAAGACATCATGATCAGAGTTAAATCCCTGAAATGGCAATAGGCTGGACATACTGCCAGAAGAACAGAATATCGACGGACAGCCGAAATTTTGGATTGGATTCCAAGGGACAGGAAAAGACCCAGAAGACCACATGGAAGATGGGTGGATGAAATTCGAAAGTATGCGGGAGTGACATGGGGGAGACTGGCACAAGACAGACCGTTGTGGAGGAAACTTGGGGAGACCTTTGTCCAGCAGTGGATTGATAATGGTTGACAATGATGATGATGATGATATATATATATATATATAAATATTTACTAGCTATAACCGGCCACGCGTAGCTGTGGCACATTGTGGTTGCATGGATGAGAAATGAGGAACAAAACAAAGCATACGTTTCATAGAAGTTTAATTTTGCAATACTTGTGGGTATACAATATTTTTTGTTTTTCCATTCTCTGCGTAGTTATAAAGGCTATCTGGTTTGCCGACACAGGAACACGCAACATACAGTTGTCCATGTGAGAAGCAATCCGCATCTAAATCTAAACCACACAATTCTAAAGATTGACCTTGAGCTTTATTGATTGTGATTGCGAACGCTAATCGAATTGGGAATTGCAATCTTTTAAATTGAAATGGTGTATCGGTCGGGATCATGGGAATTCGAGGGATGAGGACATCTTCACCTTCGAAAGGCCCCGTTAAAATCGTTGCTTCCACTACATTTTTCATCAGTTTTTTAACTGCGAGTCGCGTGCCGTTGCAGAGTTTTGGCTGATTAATATTCCGCAACATGATAATTGGCACACCTATTTTCACTTTTAATATGTTAGGTGGCATCCCTGGCAGATCAAGTGAGTTCAAAAATTCCGTTGGATAATTAACTACTTCATCTGCTTCCACAACTGTATCTATCGACTTGTATGTAATTTCCTCACTTTGAATGCTGGATTGAATAATATTATTAATTTGATAGACATCTTTATTCTTCGCGGCATAGATAGCTCGGTCACTGAGCCAATCGTGATTCTTATAATTAATTTAAATATTAGGAAATACTTTTTCGATCAGTTCTTCTTTCGATGTTACTAAATTACAAAAAATATCAGGAAATGATATTCGTCTTGACGTCTCATCGACTGGCAGTTGTCGGTTCCCAATGTCCAGTAACTGTCGTGAGAAACCTCGGCTGATTGATCGTTCTGCAGTTGGATACGCATATTCGTAGTCAACTGCAATGTACGTACGTGTCACCACAATGTTGAATATTTCAGGCAAGCATTTATTTCGTCCGCTGGTGTCGATCGAGAAATTACAGGCAATGTTTACCTAAAATCTCCTGCGAGCAATATCAATGCATTCCCGAATGGTTGAACGTTTCCACGCAAATCTCGCAACGATCGATCAAGAGCTTCAAGCGATTTTTTATGTGCCATCGTGCATTCATCCCAAATAATGAGTTTACATTTTTGTAATACTTTTCCCATACCGGATGCTTTGGAAATATTGCACGTGGGAGTCTCGATGATTCGCATGTTTAATGGCAACTTCAGAGCTGAATGAGCAGTCCTTCCACCTGGTAACAATGTCGCAACTATTCCAGACGAAGCGAGAGCTAAGGCTATGTCATTTTTTGATCGAACCGTTGCCAGAATCAATCTGATAAGGAATGTTTTCCCAGTTTCTCCTGGCGCATCCAAGAAGAAGGCCCCCCAACTCCGTCATTTATCATTTGCATTATGCGATCATAAATGCCCTCCTGTTCACACGTTAATTTGGGAATGTTTGATTGGACATATGACTGGAGATCACCGGTGTTGTAACTCTGTTCACGGCGCAAATCCACATCAAATGAAGCAGTCGTAGTTCGGTTGGGTGCTGGCATTCCCAATTGACTAAGAACTTTATTTGCAATAGCTAAGCACTTGTCTTCAATATTTATCAATGTTTCGTTGTAAATGCCTTCTGTAAATTCCATGGTCATATTGACATTTTCTAGGCGTACTCTATGCAAAATATCCTCAGCCATATGCGATCGATATCTTTCCCATAACTCTGTGGGAGATGAAGGGAAACAAGCGGTCAATATAATTGCGAATAGTGCTCGAATTTGGTTTGGATGTGCAGTGTTGCACGCGTCACTAATACATATATCCCACAGTTGGTCGTTTTCTAATAAATTAAGAGCTTGACACGCACTGCGGAAAGTGTCATATGTGACGCCGTCAACAATTTTCAATTGCTGGAAAGATCTAGGACCAGGCACATTTACCAACAGCATGCGAAGGAAAAAACATTCATCTTGATTAGGATGCACTGTATAAAGTCTACCATTTGTATTTTCTCTGAAAATGCCAGGTTGACCGTCGACTGGCCCTTTTCGTCTGCGACGTACGAATGCTTTTTTAGTTACATTCCACGTGTAATAAGAGGGCACTTCTGTGTACATCAGTGTTCTGGCGAAAGCGTCTTCCTGACATAAGGTGAAGAAAGCAGTCAGAGTTGTACCAGGTGGATTAAGGGCTCCATCCCAGAAGATAACTGGATATTGTAAAGCATCGTAACAACGGTGAGTTTCTGCGACGTTTATCAATTGATCGTTTCTTCGATGGAGAACAATATCTCTAGGTTGGAACTGATCTCCGACTATGACAATTGCTACTTCGTCTATAGTTGGAGCATTATATCTTCGGACATGTTCTCCAGCGGGCGTTTTGTCGGCGTGAATGACAATCTTGTGGGTATCTGATGGCATCATATCCATTGCCGTTTTGAACAAACGCACCAAATTGTTCTTTTCGTGAAGGAGCTCCTGTAGTTGCGAAATGATGGATCTTCTTAGCGAGGTATGTATTCCACAACGTGCAACGACTTCATCTCTATCATCACCGATGAAGTACATTTGAAGGAATTTATGTGTCACTATCTCGGAACGGGAGCAGGGAGCCAGCTTTGTGATATATTTGTCCTTTGATTTTAAAAGTTGGCATGAATTGAGCAGTCACAATTTCCGCACCAAATGACGTCATTTGGAAGCAAGAGTTATATTTCCTGATGTTCGATGGGAAATGCTTCGATTCAGCGGTAGATCCAGCAAGTAGAATTTTCAACGGCTATGGTGGTGCTTCAAGTTGAGGCAATTTAATTTTTCCGCCAGCGCAACACATCCCATTCGTTTCATTATTGAACTTTAGAGCCTGGCAGTAGGTACAGACATGACTCATCTGGCCAATGACAACATGCGGACTTGAACTATAATCAACAGCTGGATTGTACCGGAATGCAAGACGATTGTATTGCAGAATCAGATCTGCTGTTCTTTGGGTACGTGTTTCAGCTATCTTCGACGCCTCGCGTTCATTCCGTTGAGAACGAACCAAATCTGTTGCTGCAGAACGCGACTGCCGTGATCGCAATCGTGCATCCTCAAGCCTGGCTGCTCGTCTTTCTGCTGGTTCCGTGTTACGCATCTGGATGGTGCTTAGTCTGTTCCTCTCTCGTACGTATGCCCGCTCTTCCTCAGTCATATTCGAAAGCCGTCTTCTCGATCCTTCTGTGTGGCGAGTGCGACGACCCGAATTCGTTTTTTTGCGAGGCATTATTTCGGTTTTCACTGGAACAGAAGGAAGTGATAAGATTATAACCTCTTATGGCTCTCACAGCTCTAGGTTGAAAACCATGAGAGATAAGAGACAAAACATAACCTCTACTTACGATTTAGCGAACGGCGCAGCTCAATCACGACACGATCACCTAGTATGGAGAGTATTCCCCTCGCTTCCAGCAGATGGCGCGTTTGCTGGTACACAACTGACCGTTGAAAAAGCTGTTTTCTCGCGGTCGCGGGTATGTAACTGACGCGAAAAATAGATAAAAACCACACGATCACCTAGTATGGATAGTGTTCCCCTCGCTTCTGGCAGATGGCGCGTTTGCTGGTACACAGCTGACCGTTGAAAAAGCCTTCGACCATATATACTGATAGACTGCGCATGGCATCAAAATTTCTGGCTCCAACATCGCAAGCCACGAAATCACGTGACTTCGGGAAAAAAGATGGTTAACTCGTGCTGTGCTCATCATGAATTTTAGGAGTTTCTTTTTTAGAATTCCATTACGACTTTTCATTCGTGAATACATTTATTACGCTCTGATGCAGCTATTGCCAGTGCGCAGTCCATTAGTATATATGGTCGAAGGAAAAAGCTGTTTTCTCGCGATCGCGGGTATGTTACTGACGCGAAAAATAGATAAAAACAATCTTAGAAGCGGGTTGTATATCGGGTCAAAATTTGAGCTCAATCGGTGCAGAACTTTTTGAGTTTTCGAAGCGTACACAAACCAACTTAACATATATATATATATATATATATATATATATATATATATATATATATATGTCACGGCAACAGAAACCAGCGTGGAAATACTCTCGTTGAGTTTGCAGAGGCAGAAGGGTTTTTCATCTTGAACTCCTTCTTCAAGAAAAAGCCACACAGGAAATGGACATGGAGACATCCAAATGGGACGACAAGTGAAATTGATTTTATTATGTGTAACAAAAAATTCGTCATAGAAGACTGCAGTGTGCTAAACAAATTCAACACAGGTAGTGACCATAGATTGGTGAGATGTAAGATGCACCTCAACACTAAAGTTGAACGTGGCAAGCTCATAAGACAAACAAAATCTATTGACATAACCAACCTTAAAAAACACCATAATACCTTCAAGTTGGAACTGAAGAACAGGTTCTCTGCTTTAGAAGGCCTAACATCGGAAGAAGTGGACATCTCTGAAGTTAACAGAAAAATAACCAAAGCTCTTATGGAAACAGCAACAAAATTAGCTGGGTCTAAGAACAAGTTGCATGTAAATAAATTATCAGGAAAAAACCAAAAAATGTTGATGCAAAAAAAGAAGAGAGATGAGGACAACTAAAGAAGATGTGACTTCCAAAGTGGAATATATAGAGCTATGCAAGACAGTAAGAAAAAGTATCACTGAAGACGTAAGAAAATTCAACTGTGAACTAGTGAGGAAAGCAATTGAAAACAACCAAAGCCTAAAGATAGCAAAGGGACATCTCAGTAAGGGAAGAAAACAGATTATGGCACTGAGAAAAGAAGATGGTTCTGTAACAAAAAATAGAGGCGAAATTTTGACAAGAGTGAAAGATTTCTACTCCAAATTATATGAAAGGGATGATACATGCACTCCAGACATCATGAAAGATACCAGTACCAGAGTTCCTCCAGTCCTTCCAGCAGAAGTTGCACATGCGATCAAGAACATGAAGTGGGAAAAGCTCCAGGAGAAGATGGAATTACTGTAGACATCATACAAGAAGCAAGTGGAGAAATCGAAACAGTACTCGCCCAAATTTTCACTCGATGCCTTAATGAAGGAAAGATTCCTGAGGATTGGAACACCGCTACAATGATCCTGCTACATAAGAAAGGTGACATTGAGGATCTCGGAAACTACAGACCTATCAGCCTCTTATCAGTAGTTTATAAAATCTTCACTAAAGTTCTTTCACACCGCTTGAAGGTAACACTGGACATGGCTCAACCGAGAGAACAAGCTGGATTCAGGAGTGGCTACAGCACAATAGATCATATCCACGTGCTGAGAGAACTAATTGAAAGAGCGAGGGAATATGAACTTCCATTGTGCATGGCTTTTATCGATTATGAAAAAGCCTTTGATTCGGTGAAACCATCAGCAGTTGCAATGGCTCTGAAAACCTGCGGTATTGAAGATGCATACATTAATATTATTAATAACATCTATGAAAATGCAAGTGCAAAGATTAGGCTGTTTGAAAATACAACACACGTAAAAATTGGAAAGGGAGTGAGACAAGGTGACACCATATCTCCGAAGCTCTTTAATGCCACATTGGAGGGTGTTTTTCAGTCGCTGAGCTGGGAAAACAAGGGGATAAAGATTAATGGAGATTATCTAACCCACCTACGTTTTGCTGATGACGTAGTCATTTTTGCAACTACCCCATCAGAGCTGCAGAGTATGATCCAGGAACTTGCTGACAAGAGTAAAGAAGTGGGATTAAAAATGAACTTTCAGAAGACAAAAGTGATGTTCAATGCTTTACAAGAAATGAAGATTTATCGATTGATGGAGAAAAGCTGGAGATAACAGACACGTACGTTTATCTTGGACAGCAGATATCAAGTGAGGGTCACATTGATGAAGAAATTAATCAGCGTACAAAACTTGCCTGGAGAGCTTTTGGAAGAAACAGCATAATTTTCAAGAGCAATATGCCATTATGTCTTAAAAGAAAAGTGTTTGATCAATGCATCCTTCCAGTGCTTACGTATGGTGCAGAAACGTGGACCTTAACTAAAAAAGACATACAAAGGCTGCAGACAACTCAAAGAAGCATGGAGAGGTGCATACTTGGTGTAACCAGGAGAGATAAGAAGAGGAACACGTGGATCCGAAAAATGACAAGAGTGGAAGACATCATGATCAGAGTTAAATCCCTGAAATGGCAATGGGCTGGACATACTGCCAGAAGGACAGATCATCGATGGACAGCCGAAATTTTAGATTGGATTCCAAGGGACAGGAAAAGACCCAGAAGAAGACCACATGGGAGATGGGTGGATGAAATTCGAAAGTATGCAGGGGTGACATGGAGGAGACTGGCACAAGACAGACCGTTGTGGAGGAAACTTGGGAGACCTTCGTCCAGCAGTGGATTGATAATGGTTGACAATGATGATGATGATGATATATATATATATATATATATATATATATATATATATATATATATATATATAAAGCGAACAAAATCGTTTTTGTTTGTTTTTATCTTTTGAGAAGGAGATATTTTTTTTATTCTTCTGGACGGACAGACCGAAGGAGGACGGATGGAACGTAATTTTTTATCATATCTCATAAGTGTGAGGCGTCCCTGAGTAGAAAGAAATAATTTCCGTGCGAATCGGTTGTTCCCCGGTGGGATTGTGGGTTTTTATTGTTAGGGACGGACGGACAGAAAGACTTCGGACGAATGGAAGGAAATTTTTTATCATATCCGATAGGTGTGAGGCCTCCGTGAGTAGAAGGGAGTCATTTCCGTTCTAATCGGTTGTTTCTCGGTGGGGTTACGTGTTTCATACTTTCGGACTGACAGACAGACAACAGACGGATGGAATGAAATTTTCTATCATATCTGATAGGTGTGAGGCGTCCCTGAGTAAAATCGAATCATTTCCGTGCAAATCGGTTCTTTATCGGCGGATATTTTTTTTATTCTTCTGGACGGACAGACAGAAGTCGGACGGATGGAACGTAATTTTTTATTATATCTTATTGGTGTGAGCCGTACCTGAGTAAAACGATTTCATTTCCTTGCAAATCGGGTGTTTCTCGGTCGAGATGTGCTTTTATACTACCGGGCGGACGGACGGAAAGACGGACTTGGGACGAATGGAACGTAATTTTGTATTGTATCTGGTAGGTGTGAGGCGTCGCTGAGTCGAAAGTAATTTCCGTGCAAATCGGTTGTTTATCGACGGAGATTTTTTTATTCTTCTGGAAGGACGGACAGACGGCGGATGGAAGGAGCGTAATTCTGCATCGTATCTCATGGGTAATTCGTTCCTTAGTAGAAAGAGACCGTTTGAGTGATGTTGTTTCTCGGTCGAGTTATGTGTTTTTCTGCTTCCGGACGGACGGACGGAAAGACAGACTTGGGACGGACGGAACGCAATTTTGTATTGTATCTGATAGGTTTGTGGCTTCGCTGAGTCGAAAATTATAACTTCCGTGCAAATCGGTTGTTTATCTGCGGAGATATTTTTTTATTCTTCTGGAAGGACGGACAGACGGCGGACGGATGGAACGTAATTCTGCATCGTATCTCTTGGGCAATTCGTTACTGAGTAGAAAGAGACCATTTGTTTGCGAATCGGTTACTTGTTAAGATAAATGGTTTTTTGTGTGGGAGAAATAAGTCATTTCTGGACGGGCGGACGGATGGAACGTAATTAGGTATCGTATGTCATGGGTGATTCGTTCCTGAGTAGAAAGAGACAATTTCCGTGCAAATCGGTTGTTTCTCGGTCTAGTTACGGGTTTTTATGCTTCCGGACGGACGGACGGACGGAAAGACGGACTTGGGAGTGACGAAACATAATTTGGTATTGTATCTGATAGGTGTGAGGCGTCGCTGAGTCGAAAGCAATAATTTCCGTGCAAATCGGTTGTTTATCGACGGATATATTTTTTTATTCTTCTGGAAGGACGGACAGACAGCGGACGGATGGAATGTAATTCTGCATCGTATCTCGTGGGTAATTCGTTCCTGAGTAGAAAGAGACAGTTTGTGAGCAAAACTGTTGTTTTTCGGTCGATTTATGTTTTTATGCTTCCGGACGGACGGACGGACGGACGGAAAGACAGACTTGGGACCGACGGAACGTAATTTTGTATTGTATCTGACAGATGTGAGGCGTCGCTGAGTCGAAAGTAATAATTTCCGTGCAAATCGGTTGTTTATCGGCGGAGATATTTTTTATTCTTCTGGAAGGACGGACAGACGGCGTACGGATGGAACGCAATTCTGCATCGTTTCTCAATGGTAATTCGTTCCTGAGTCGAAAGAGACAATTTGCGTGCAAATCTGTTGTTTCTCGGTCCAGTTATGTGTTTTTATGCTTCCTAACGTACGGACGGACGAAAAGACAGACTCGGGACGGATGGAACGTAATTTTGTAAAGCATCTGATAAGGGTCAGGCGTCCCTGAGTAGAAAGAAATAATTCCCGTGCAAATGGGTTGTTTATCGGCGGAGATATTTTTTTATTGTTTTGGACGGACGGACAGACTTGGGACGGATGGAACGTAATTTTGTATTGTATCTGATAGGTGTGAGGCGTCCCTGTGTCGAAAGAAATAATTTCCGTGCAAATCGGTTGTTTATCGGCGGATAATTTTTTTATTCTTCTGGACGGACGGACAGACGGCGGTCGGATGGAACGTAATTATGTTTCGTATCGCATGGGTAATTCGTTCCAAAGCAGAAAGAGACCATTTGCTTGCAAATCGGTTACTTACTTACAACTAGCGTCTCGTGACATCGATATCCACATGTATCGAGTTATCTCATTGGCAGCAATAAAACCGGCACCCAACAATTAGCGACTGGCACTGAAACGGCACTTGTTGTTTACAGCGGAACGCTAGAACAGCTCCGCGAGCAATCTACTGTTTTCGATCTGGCAACTCTCAGTAAATATTAAGTTGTACGTTCATATTACCCTTCGATCAACGAGATGTATTTCTATCTCGTTGCCTTCGATAGTATTAAAATCCCATGAAGTTGTTGTTGAATTGGTCTGTTGTATTTTATAATGCCTCAATGGAATTTGTATAGTCTCGTTAACGATGTCGTACGAGATAGAAAAACATGCATATCATTGTGTGAAAGATATGGTTCGCTACCCACCCTTGAAATAATAAGAAATCACGAATGGCAATAAATATCGCTGCTTTTCTTCTTTAATTGTCTTTTGCTATATATTTGTCAGTACGAATTAAAATACTTACTGTAAATACGAAAGTATAATTTTTTTCAGTCTCCCAACGTATATAGCGGTAAGATCGTTCATTTTTTTTAGTTCTTTTTCAACATCTCAGTTATAGTTTTCATTTAGTACACGAAACATTTTTTTTGATGAAACCAACGTTAGTCATCATGATGAATAAAAAAATAAGAACAGAATGCCAAGATAACCACCCATAATGCTTGCATTCGAATGTAAACAACAACGGATGCATTGCCAGATCGAAAACAGTAGATTGCTTGCGGAGCTGTTCTAGCGTTCCGCTGTCTTAGTTGTGAGAAATGAGGAATGCGACCGTTTTTGGAAGAATAGCCATTTTTATATTTGGATGTATACTGCAAACAGGTTAAACTGTTCGATTTGTGCCGACAGCCGCCAATGAAGAAACTAATGTTAACTAAGATGTAAACAACCTGTGTCACGACTTCGACGACGTATACGAACTACAAGTGCTGTTTCAGTGCCGGTCGCCAATTGGTGGGTGCCGGTTTTATTGCTGCCAATGAGATAACTCGATACATGTGGATATCGCTGTCGCGAGACGCTAGTCTTACTTACATGCCGTCCTCGGCAGTACTTATGGCCGCAAAGCTGAGCTGCATCTGCCGGTGGATTTCAAAGGTGCCTGTATTAGGACATTACCATCAAAACGTCATTCAATGTTACTGGAATTTAAATTCTTTGAAGTCCTAGCTTTCTTTACTTACGGGGGTATATTCCGAAAATGAGCTCCTCTTGTTAGAAAATGTTAGTAGCCTTTACCCTTGAACATCTCGGAAAACGATTATCGTTTCTTAAAATATTATGTTCTGTATGCAAACAGCCAAAAGTTACATAAACCTGTTATAATTTTAGTCAAACTTCGGAGTAAAATAACTAAATTTCCTGAAGCAATCCTGGGGAGCATGCACGAAAAACTTTCTCGTATTCACGTTTAGAAAATAATAAACATTATAAAATAAGAACTATACATCAAGAATAATTAACAGATTGGTTACACAATTTTAAATTGTGAAAGTGAGCTAAATTATTGGCAAAGGGCATAGATAAAATATCCACAATTTTCCGTTGCATTCAATGGCATACATCATAGGGGTCGCGAATCAGCGCAGATTCTTTGTAGGGGCAAGAATATGAACTTTTGCTTGTACATTAGCGATAGCGAACTGGCATAGCCTTGTATTATACGATTAATCGCAGAAAGCCATGTACCAAGCAGCTTAGTTTCTGTACTTGTCGTAGATGGCGCTATAATCGCATAACGTCGAGCACTTTTACGGCATGTATAAACGACGTCCTTTTTTCGTACTAGTCTGATACGTTCATATTTCGCCGTCAAAAATACGTCATGCGGACGTATCTTCTTAACGCGGACCAATGTTCGACATGTTTGACCGAATTTCGACGTGCCGATAACGTTTCTGTGCTACTTGGGTATGTCCGTAGAGTTGCTCGTAGTGGTCGTTAAACCCAGAAAGAAGAAAAAAAAAAGTCGAAATTTGTTTTCACAAGAAGCATGTTGGAAAATTAATGCAATGGAAACTACTTTTAAGAACATTTTTCATTGAACATCTAAAGGGTTAATGAGGTAGTGTAAATTCGAGGGCATTTGGAGAGAAACATTATAATTTGAGGACAATTTGCGTCCCCAAAGGCTTGAGACGTTTTTGGGGACAGTAAACTAAATTCGAGGACTGTACTCAAGAATTGGGGACGTCTGGTCAGCTTAATTAAGTACTTAATTCAATAGTCTATCTAAGAACTTTGGGTTATTGGTCTGCCAGGAAAATAATAAATACATGAATATGCTGTGATGCTGTAATTGCAAAGGTATGTACATTTTGTTTAAATTAGTTTTGTTTTTATTTATAACAAAAAAGGAGTTTGAATATATTACCTTGCTTTTAGTTGTTTTTTTAGTTGATTTTCTTAATGGGTTAGCGGATTTTTAGTAGATTTTGGTGTTTGAGTTAGTTGATTTTTGGTTATGGCAACTCTGCAGTATTATTATGTATGATCGAAAGTAGGGATGTGCGATAGACCAAATAAAACTATCGATAAACTATCGACTGGTTTGTAAAAACTCTCGACAAACAATCGACAGTTTTTGTAACACTATCGAAACTATCGATAGTTTTCACGAATAGTTTTCACGAATAATTTTCTCCTTCAGTTTTTCAAAGCGCTAGTTCAAATTTACCGTTTTTGTGTCACAGTTCTTCACGTTTACTTTACTTTTTCTGCTTTTTTCCTGTTCGATTTTTTAAATTGTCGATTAACGGAGATGGCGACGTTTTCTAAAAGAAGAAAAAGTAATGTGTGGGAATTTTTCGAGCAGGTTAGTTTAACACAGGTAAAATGTAAGCTTTGCGAAAAGCAAATTTCATATTCGCGAAATACCTCAAACTTGTGGGACCACATTAAACGTAAGCACAGAAGCATGTACACCAGTAGTATTGCACCCGATGTTCAGGTACTGAATGATCTTCAATTAAAAAGTGAAGTGCCATCAGTTTCTGGGCAATTTAACGAAACTCATTCCACAGCAAGGCAACCCACAATCTTTGAAACTTTGACCCAGCAGCAAGCAATGACACCTACTGGAGCAGGGTCTCAAGGAATAACTGATACTTTGCTGTTTTTTATAGCAAAAGATGCCTTACCCCTGGATGTAGTATCTGGGGAAGGTTTTAAAACATTTGTTAAGGAACTGAATCCCAGGTACAAGGTGCTCTCTCGCAAAACCATCACAACATTATTGGATAAGAAATATGAGCTGATAAAAATTGGTTTATCTAAGAGACTGGAGGAATCCAAGTGGTTGTGTCTCACAACAGACATATGGACTGATATAAATAGCAAGAGTTATATTGGTGTTACTGCACATTTCATTACCAAATGTAATGCTCAAAGTATGGATTTGGCTGTAAAGCCTCTTAAAGCACCACATACCTCAGAGAACATTGAAAGTGCTCTTCGGGAGGTTATGAATGAATGGCACATCACTAATGAGAAAGTTGTTTGCTGTGTCACTGATGGTGGTGCAAACATTGTGAAAGCAGCTCAGCAGATGTTTTCACAACACAGGCATTTACACTGTGTGGCACATTTGCTAAATCTAGTTGCAGTAGACTCTCTGAATGCTATAGAAATTATAAAAAAACTTATTAGGAGAAGTAAAAAGGACAGTTACTTTTTTCAAGCATAGTGCAAGTGCAACAGAAAAGCTCCATGCTGAGCAAATGAAGGATGGTGTCGCTGAAGGGCAAACACTAAAACTTACTCAAGAAGTAGGCACCCGTTGGAATAGTACTTTCTATATGTTAGAGAGATTTATACAATTATATGGCTACATAGCAACTGTTTTAACTGTTGTGGATGGACCACCGATCTTGCACAAGAGCCAGATTGATGAATTAAAGAGCATCATGTTAGTTTTAAAGCCTGTGGAAGAAGTGACAAGGGAAATATCTTCACAAAATCATGTAATTGTGAGTGCTTTAATTCCCTTGTTGCGCTGTTGCAAAAGGCAATTCAAAATGTACCAGTTGCACATGGTGCAGAATTGTAAAGAAAACATTGCTCGAAAATTTCACTAGACATTTTGGGGCAGTTGAAAATGTAAAATGCATTGCCATAGCAACAATCTTGGATCCAAGATTTAAGCGATTGCATTTTGAGAATGTTTTGTTCTGCTCACGTGCAATTACTGGCCTTAATTCTTTGTTGCATGAACATGAGAAGGCTACTGAAACACCTGTGTCACCTGTACAAAGCACAGACAGCATATGGGCTTTTCATGACAATCTGGTCAGCACAAATTGTTCAAGCAGTGACACTATGGGTGGCATAAGTGTTTCCTTGAGGCAATATCTGCAACTTCCAGTTATAGATTGCAATGAAAACCCATTGTTGTTCTGGGAAAGGAATAAATATGTATATCCTGGGCTCTATGATCTTGCACAAAAATATTTGTGCATTGTTGGAACTTCAGTTCCATCTGAAAGGCTCTTCTCAAAGTCTGGTAATGTGATGACAGCAAAACGTAACAGACTTCATCCCAAACGGCTAGAGAAGCTGGTTATCATGGCAAATTGTAGTCATCAGGAATGGCAAGAAAAGTAAACATAACAGATATTACGTATAAATTTGGGAAATAGTACATATGCAAAATACCTAAAATTTCAAAGTTGTTTTAAAAAAGATACAAACATGCCAAACCTCTTATGATATCAAATAAGCAGAATAGTTTGAAACAACAGGCATCATGCAACATTAACTATGTGAAAAGTAAGTAAAAATACACAAAGTTTTGTATAGTAATTAAATTCATATAAGCAGAAGCTCTTGACTGAGCTATAGTTTTGATCACCTGCGATCAACTGAATCAAAGCACTGGTTGCCAGAAGTACTACTTGAATTGGTGATGCAGAAACAATTATCAGATTTTAGTAGATAGATCTACATAAATGGAATTTGGTGAGCGATACATGAATTGCAGTTCGTAGTCACCAATATTTCAATACTTTCTTGAAAACATAGAGTTGCTTTCTTTATAAAGGTGTCGAGTTTTTTTTATTTTATTTTTTCTTTCCAAAGGGGGAGGGGGACTGCAGAAATGCCTTCAAGGTTTGGTGCTGATAACCCTATTTTTGAAAGACCATTTAACACATCCTGTTTGTTCTCACACAGGCTTGTGTTGATGTTTTGGTATATTCCCAGTGCATCCCATTCCACCACTACTCACAAATTTATTGTTTTAAAATACTAATTGTGCCAGGATTGTCTGCAACAGTGAATCATCCTTCAAACAAGAAGTTGCTACAATTAAGAAAATTTCTGAAGCCCATCAATACCCACCATCTATAATAAACAAAATTCTCTATGATTTCCACATGAAAAACTTCCAACTCTTACACTAACACTAAAATAGAACCCTATTTATTGGTTCAGTCCCTTAGCATTGTTCATTTTCTTATAAGATCTGTAAACTCTCCAGGGCCCATCTTCTTAACCTGTTATTATAAAGTGTCTGCTAAAAAAACAGAGATCCTGTTCTATCCCTAGACACCCCTAAAGTTTATGCCATACCTATTTCATCCCCCTCAGGACTCAGTATACCTTGGTGACTCGTACTGAAGCATCAACACAAGACTGTGTGAACATAAACAGTATGTGCCCAGATGATCTTCCAAAAACAGCATTATCATTACTAACTGAAGACATTTCTGCAGTCCCCTTGGGGAAAAAAATTACCTCCTTTATGAACAAAGTATTTCCACATTTTCAAGAAAGTATTGAATTGAAATATTGCTAACCAAAAACTGCAATTCAGATATCCCTCACCAAATCCCACTTATTTGGATGTCTCCTAAAATCTAGCTACCAGTCCTCTGATTCTGTTGAGGGTGATCAAGACCATACATAGCATGGTCAAAAACTGCTGTTTATATGAATTACTAGACATAAACTCAGTGTATTTTCTTAATTCTCAGGAAATATGCAAAATTTAATCATAGTTTAAACCACTGCAGTAAATAGAGTAATTGTTAAAAGGATTACATAAAAATTGAAAACTCATTGTTAATACAATCCCTGGAAATGTATGTAGTGAGAATAATTATTTTGATGAGATCATATCTTAATCACATGAAACGATAACTTTATGGAATTGGTTGTTCTAAATCAGAGTTATAAATTCAGAATTTTTGTCTGTCAGTACGAATCCTGGCACACACTTTCCACAGCTCCATTTTCATTAAATCCCTGACCAAGTCCTGGCTCCATGATGTTTTCTTGGGAAAGGGAAGCAAAATGTTTTCATTATATATGGCTAACTGATATTATTTCTATTTTGCCAGCTTTCTCCAAAGTTTGAATTCAAAAGGTTACCTGCTGGCAGTGTGCCTAAAAGAAAGCCTTTTTGAGTAAATTTCTATAATTTCACTCCCAGATGTACTATCTACTGTGGATTTCTTTACTTATGTGGGCAGTGTAAGTTTCTTAGACTGAATTTGCAAAATTCTTGATTATGCATTTTTAAGTTTTCTTAACTTGCTACCTACCATAGGGTTAATATTTGATAAAAGAAAAAAAGTGTTATAAAACCCAAAAATATTTCTCAGATAAATTGTTCACATCATAACCTTTTTTTATAATAATGGTCAATGTTTTCATTTCAGAGCACTCTCAAAATTCGCTTTATTCGTTACAAAAATACATGAAACACAGTCACGCCAGCAACACAGGCAGTGTGATGGAAGGCAGAAAATAAAACATGAAATGGTAAATACAATGAAGTGTATGTACAAAGGTTGATGATAATAATTACAGTGAATGCTGTAGAACCAGCAGTAGCTTAAGGGAGTAGACCAGTGAAACACGACACTGCAGGAACAGTTCAAAACATGTAGGAAGAAGATGCGGTGAAAGTCTCTGAAACACAATGCGTATGAAAGTCCATGCTGGTACATAGAGAATACAAACTCAGGAAATATGTAACTTCGTTTTCTGTTCATGTGAACTCATTATAGGTAAAAGAAACTTATACAGTTTCATTTCTTATGTATTAAAATGAACAAAGCATTTGATTTCTCCCACATTTTGCATTTTTATATTGCTACATTTTCTGCTGAGAATAAGTAATTAGTTGTTTATTTAAAGATATATTTTGTTTGGTACAATCATCCAAACCGTAAATAAATTGTTTGTAATTGAATATGATTTTCTTACTTTTCATGTAATTTACACTGTATGCCTTTAGTGTTGTAATTGAAAAAATCTTATAAATTGTCACAGTGTTGTGATGAACCACCAGCATAGTGCAGTTGCTTAAGTCACTATGCACTGCCTGGGAGGCACTTTCTGACGGGTGTTCAAATCCCGGTCTTGCCGGCTTTCTGGTCTTTGTTTTCCACAGACTCCCTGTGTTTGGGGACCTGAATGTGTGGATGGTTCCCTGTGAAGTTGTCCCTTGGTCCTCCAGGTGTGTGTGAGGGGGGGATGTTGGACGTGGGGTTAATGTTACGAAATCTCACAAAAATGCTCATTGAAAAAGCCAGGGCCCACACAAGGCTGTCAATTCATTGAAGAAGTGTGTTGAAATCTGCAGTATTTAATCTCACTATTGAATTCTAAAATTTGATTTCCTGATATCAAAGTTTTAAACTTTTTAAATATAATGTCCTTATTTTTCATATCATTTGCAATGTATGCCTTTTGTACAGTAACTAAAATATAAAAAAAAAAAGTCAATGTTGTGATGAAATGTGTGCTTTGAATCTCTTGTTATCATGTTCTAAAGTTTGATCCTTCATTCCTTATATATTATATCAAAATTTGTAACTACAGTTACAAATTGTATATGTTTTTAGTGCAATGTTATGATTTATGGGAGTGAAAAAAACATTTTATTACTGTAGCATCTGTTACTCACATTTAAAATAGTATTGCTCATAGTTTTAGAAGACATGATATTTGGTCACAGAATGTAATGTACAGTGACAACTATAATTCATTCCTTTTTATTAAAGCAAACAGTATTTGAATTTCTCCAAAATGTGTATTCATATTGCTACCTTTCTGCTGAGGAGAACATTTAGATGTGGTCTTCTGTCTTTTGGTATTCAGTCTGATGTTTCAGTTATCTATTGGTGGTCACTTTCTGCTGAGGAGAACATTTAAAGTTTATTTTAAGTGTTAGTGTTGTTTGGTACAGATTGTAAACAAAATTTTAATATTTTTCAATTTACTTCCGATATTGGAGGTTATATTATTTAACGTGCATTAATGCATTTGAATTTTTGAACTTCACTTTTAGTTGGTAAAGTTCGATGAACACTTACCGCACGTGGGGCTTGGCTTTCAATTCATATTTCCGTTATGTGGATGCGGCACGGGGGTTTTTCATTTGGCCACGGGTCCGCTTTTTTTTTTTCCGTTGGAATTTATTTTGCCTCATCACCAAATGAGTTTTTTTTTCCTTTGCTGCATCCTCATTTACTTCAATATTTATTCATACCCGAGTACTTTCGGTAATACTCCTTTACCGTCTTCGAGGGGACGTTTTGCTCCGACTAGCACGGACCGTGTCAGCTGGGCATTTCGGTGGTTCTCGCGGGCTGCATTTTGTGTTGTAATGGAAAAGAAAGCAAAAATTTATACTTCACAGTATAGGTAAAATTTGTAAATTCGGTATGTTATCCATTTTGATTATACTGCTCATCTGTTAAATAAAAATATGAACTGTCACATTTTAGCTTTTAATTATAAGTAAGGGTAGTAAACATGAAAACTTCCTAGTATTGACATTTTACTTGATTATAATGATGAGTACAGTTGCTGCAGGTGCGCATTGGCTTTGCTTTGTAATAAAATCATGTAAACAATGAGAAAATTTTCTTTGCACAAGTGTACTCACTATTTGACCTTGATCAGTAGTTGAACGTCACAGAAAGAGGGAAAGCAGGTTCTCAAAGAATGGTCGTATTAATATAAAGTAAGCTGATGACAAAAAAGCAAATAACTATATACAGAATATATATATAAGCATAATAAAGGTTACATGTAAATTTTCAAAACAGCTTTTGAAATTCCAAAGCACCTGAGGCTACATAAAAGAAAAATCAAAAACATACAAAATTGAAAGCAGTAGTAACTGATTTGGAGAAATCAAAAGAACAGATCTAACAACCAACTGGGAGAAAAGAAAGAGGAATGTAGAACTATGGCAAGATACTATCTATGGTTTCATCAAGAGCTAGGCACAGATAACACCTCATACCTCTGTAAAGACCAACAAGTGTGGATTTTGCATCATCCAGTCTGCTACAAAAACAGCAAATGATAAACAGAAAATGCAAATAAAAAATTAAAATAAAATTAACCTACTTCAAAACAACTAAAAAACCCCCACAGATAACCTTCCCCACCCCCCCAAAAAAAATTTAGGAGAAAATATAAAGCACCCAAAAAACGAAAACTATGTCTATGTGTGTATATATATGTTTCCCAACTGTTAAGGAAGTTTTTTCAAATTTCTGCTTTTTTTTTTTTTTTTTTTTTTTTTTTTGGTTTCAACAAATATAGAAGACTTGGGTGTCATGCATCCAAATTTTTATAGTTCTGGTTGAAAAATTGTAGAAATGCAAATACCATGTTGCGCTAGCACTCATTTGCATTTCCTCAACAATAACAGCTACCTTCCTTGATATATCTGCCACTGGTTGATGGACTGTAGCCACAGTTGTTTCTCATCAAAAATATTTTTTTCCCAACATGCTTGATTCCATTAATGCCATAATCAATGAAAAATAGCTTGAAAAGTGGAAGTTGGTGAAATCAACATGACACTGTAAAAAACATTTCTGCAGCAGATAAGATTTTTCAAGTGTTTTATTCATTTAAAAAACTGAAATGGCATCTTGAATACTTCATAATTGTTCACAGAAAGTAAAAAGATTGACTTCAGTTTGGCCGCCCCGGTGGCGCAGTGGTCTAAGCGATGGCCTCTGATCATTCCTCCGTAAGGGGTCCGGGTTCGAATCCCGGTCAGGTATGGATGTTGTGTTTGTCTTACGGCACTGGCTCTCTCCCTTCCCTGGAACCAGTGACCCTAAATTAGGGACGGGCGACTGCTTATAGCCCATTGAGTTGCTCACAGTGGTCGTTAAACCTCCAATCAAAAAAAAAAAAAAAAATCAAAAAAAGACTTCAGTTTGCTCTATTTTTAATGTATGTCAGTAATGTTAATCTTATGTATTAAAGTGATTAAGTACAAAAAGCATTCATGCTATGGTACAATATTAAGAAGTTTTGTGTTTGGAATTATTATGCAGATTTGGTGTTAAAATGGGTTTTTGAAATATAATGACCATCTTAGTGGTATACTAGTCTGCTGGATCTGTGTTTTGAGTTCTGAATGAGGCATGAGTAGTATGTTTGTCTTTCTCTTTCTCCCTTCCATGGAACCAAGTGCCTTAAATTAGGAACAGACAACTGCTTATAACCAATGGATATGCTCGTGGTGATTGTCACACAACACACACACAAATGGTAAACTTACAAATCTGAGATATTTTTATTTCCACCTGAAAAGCATTTTTTATTTTACAGAGCAGCTTCTTGTACTTGTGATCCATATTGAAAACAATGTTGCCTGATACAAGTGGACTGATCCAGAGCGATGTACATTTTTGGGTTACTTAATAACCACTGCAGAAGATATCACTTTGCTATGATTGGTCAAAAAGAAAAAATTGGTATACAAATTACTGTGGCAAAACTTTTTTTTTTTTTTTTAATTTTGTAAAGAAACTGTCAGTATGGAATTCAATGGCTGGGGCCAACAATTCCGTGCTGTAACAAAAAAGCAGCACAATAGAAACAACTTCACTGCTGTGATGGTGCAGTGGTCTAAGTGCTGGCTTGTGATCATTCATCGAAGATAGGTTTGGGTTTGAATCCCAGTGAGACATGGATGTTGTGTTCATCTTACAGCACTGGCTTTCTCTCACTCTCTTACCTAAAACCTGTAGCCCTATATTAGGAATAGACAACTACTTATAGCCCATTAAGTTGCTTATGGTTGTCAAAACACCAACAAGTAAAAAAAATACAGTTTGTGACAAGTAAAAAATATGAGATCAATGAATTTATACCAAATTACTGAAAACATGACTGCCCTGTTGGTGACAGACTAAAAAAATCATAATTAGTATCTAAAGTGTACTATACAGATGATAAAACTATACACACTCTCCACCATTTTCTGAAAAACCATGAAAATGACAGCAAATTAAATGATTTAATTGAACCCATGCATTAAATATCAAACCTTTCATTCAAAGTAGCAAAAAGGATTTAATCACTACACTGGTATCTATTCAATGCCAGCAAACATTATCCTCTGAAGGCAAAAGAAATCTTATAAAGAATTATTATCTTCATGTATAAAAATTAAGCAATTGAAATTGTATAATCATATGTATATACTGTATATTTGTTCAGCATGTATATGATCAGCCACAAATGTTTTTTTTTTTTTTTTTTTTTTTTTTTGAGGTTTAACGACCACCGTGAGCAACTCAATGGGCTTTAAGTAGTCGCCCGTCCCTAATTTAGGGTCACTGGTTCCAGGGAAGGGAGAGAGCCAGTGCCGTAAGACAAACACAACATCCATGCCTCACCGGGATTCGAACCCGGACCCCTTTCGGACGAATGATCAGAGGCCAACGCCTTAGACCACTGCGCCACCGGGACGGCAAAAAAATGTTATTTGCAAACAAGTTAATATGGCAATAGCATGTAAGCCTAAAATAAATCAACATATACGTCTTCCTTTTTTAAGTTGCAAAGTAAAAGGATGCAAATGTAAGCCTGCCGCCCCGGTGGCGCAGTGGTCTAAGGCGCTGGCCTCTGATCATTCGTCCGTAAAGGGTCCGGGTTCGAATCCCGGCAGGCATGGATGTTGTGTTTGTCTTACGGCACTGGCTCTCTCCCTTCCCTGGAACCAGTGACTCTAAATTAGGGACGGGCGACTGCTTATAGCCCATTGAGTTCCTCACGGTGGTCGTTAAACCTCCAATAAAAAAATGTAAGCCTGAATTCCAGCAAATGAGACATCAATAACACACCATTGGTTTGTAAAGAAATGTAAGACCACAAAAGGCTCAGAAGAATATTTCTGAACTCATCCGAGTGAACAGGTTTAAAATGGTCATTCAGCACTAATTGAAGGTTTTGTTACAAGGAATCTCTGTGCATATGAAGAAGATGCTGTAACAAGAGACTGTATGAATGAATCTAAACTAGGTATTGATTATCTTGCATATAATTGAGAAACGAACCTCCCTGAAGATAGAATTCTTCACAAATGCATGGAAACCAATACAGGAACCGTGGGTTTGATTCTTGCTCCAGTGCAATGTAATCTTCAAGTTTTCTAAACTACATGGACACGGTGAAATTACGGCACTTTTGTGCCACCAATAATATTGGGCAAAGGGCATCGTGTTTTATTCCTAAATGACAAAAGAGGCACATTGTTTTTTTTTTTTTTTTTTTTGATTGGAGGTTTAACGACCACCGTGAGCAACTCAATGGGCTATAAGCAGTCGCCCGTCCCTAATTTAGGGTCACTGGTTTCAGGGAAGGGAGAGAGCCAGTGCCGTAAGACAAACACAACATCCATGCCTGACCGGGATTCGAACCCGGACCCCTTACCGACGAATGATCAGAGGCCAACGCCTTAGACCACTGCGCCACCGAGGCGGCGCACATTGTTCAAAGTCACACGTTCTCAGTTCTTCGAAGAAACGTAACTAACTATGTTTAAGGCAAAACGTGCTTCCAACATTCTCGCCGGGAATTAGGAACTGGCGTATTAAAAGGGAGGCGGCTTTAACGAAGCTCCCGAAGTGAATGAATCTTAAATACATGCGAAATCAAAACTCCCACCTCACAAACAGGATCAGGATCTATATCATCATCAACCATTATCAATCCACGGCTTGACGAAGGTCTTCGCAAGTTTCTTCCACAACGGTCTGTCTTGTGCCAGTCTCTTTCATGTTACTCCCGCATACTTTCGAATTTCATCCACCCATCTCCCATGAGGTCGGGTCTTTTCCTGTCCCTTGAAATCCAGTTTAAAATTTCGGTTGCCCATCGATGGTCTGTCCTTCTATCAATATATCCAGCCCATTGTCATTCCAGGGATTTTACTCTGATCATGATGTCTTCCACTCTTGTCATTTTTCTGATCCACAAGTTCCTCTTCTTATCTCTCCTGGTTACACCAAGCATGCACCTCTCCATGCCTCTTTGACTTGTCTGCAGCCTTTGTAGGTCCCTTTTAGTTGAGGTCCACGTCTCTGCACCATACGTTAGCACTGGAAGGATGCATTGATCAAACACTTTTCTTTTAAGACATAATGGCCTATTGCTCCTGAAAATTATACTGTTTCTCCCAAAAGCTCTGCAGGTAAGTTGTACACGCCGATTAATTTCTTCATATATATATAATCATCAAGCATTATCAATCCATTGCTGGATGAAGGTCTCAAGTTTCTTCCACAATTGTCTGTCTTGAGCCTATCTTCTCCATGTCACACACATATATATACATATTATTACTTCTTCAAGTATGAATACTAAAAAAAGTATGGCTATACTACTTGGATTTAGGTAGTATAGATACTAAAAAGTATTGCTATACTACTTGGAGTTAAGTAGTATAGGCTGTAGCCATACTTATGGACTTGTCTTAAGCCACTGACACCAGGGAAGGCAGAGAGCTAGTGCTGCAAGATTAAAAAAACACACTCGTGTCTTACCGGGATTCGAGGCCGGACGAATGGCCACAAGCCAGTGCTTAGACCACTGCATTACCAGGGGCCAGGGCGGCACCGGATGTTGTGCTTGTCTTACTGCATTGTCTCTACATTATCTGGAACCAATATGAGCCTAAATTCGGGACTGGCATCTGCTTACAGCACATAAAGTTACTCACAGTGATCATTCCCCCACCCTCTTACATAAAAAAAACCATACACACACGTCTACAACTTGATATTTTGGGCATTTTTCCAGATACCAAGAAGTGTCATTTTCAGTGAGTATTTTTTTTTCTGCAGGCATTGTTTCAGGGATTTCTGCGGGTCATTTATGGCAAACTATATCGGTGTTTTCAAAATTCAGAACCATTCGATAGCTAATTTCACTGCATACTAAATGTCGTGTTTTAGAAATGGGAAATTCTTTTTTCGATAGTTGGGCTCATTGTGTGTGAAACTATCGTTTATTTATTTATCGTTATTATTTTCTAAATGCGCAACTATTCCACAATAGATCTCATCGTAAAACCATCAGTGTTCTTGAATTGCGTAGTCTTGGACACTCGACGATCGCTCTGTCACATTTAATAAATTACTTGAAAGGAAAAGATTTCATTGTCACTCAGGACAAATTATCAGCATTTCCAAAATTACGAACTATTCGACAGTTGATCTCACAGTGTGTAAAACTACCAGTGTTTTCGAAATGTAGAACCATTCGTTAGATAATTGTCGAACTATCCATACATTTTAAAATGTTCAACGTTTTAGGCAACGATTTTACAACGAATAACATGAACTGTCGATAATTAAATGGTCGATAGTTTCCAAAACCTATCGCGCAGCGTTTTAGGCAACGGTTTTGTAACGAATAACCAAGCGAATAACATGAACAGTCGATAGTTTGCCAAAACTATCGCGATACTATCAGAAGACTAAACTATTCGAAACTGGGCTGTCGATAGTGCTGCAACTATCGATAGTATCGATAGTACGAATACTATCGCCCATCCCTAATCGAAAGGTGGTATTATGGGTGGAATTTAAATAGAGTTCGCAAACCGTACCCTGTCTATAAATCGGGTAATGGCGGGTATGTTTTGTAAGTAGTTATTCAAAACGTTCGTTTGTTGTGCGTGAAATTTGAGTTTGTGCTGTATTATGTCTTTTCCATCGGTGCTAAGTGAAATCAAAATTTGGTTAAATTCACGGCACATACATGTTCCCTTGAACTGGGTGGAGGCGTGTGTAGAGTTTATCCGACAAGAATATCGGGTAAGATGTGAGCAAGCACTAAGCTTGAAGAGATCTGTGCTTTATCGTTTTTCTTACTTAATAATATTATCATCAGGGCATCCATAAAGGGATTCTTTCCTGAGCCATAAGCTTTATGTTCCGATAGGATCTTCCTCTTGTTATTTGACTCGTCTGTTATTTGATTCTTGGGCTTCCTCTTCCAGCTTTTCCTTCCATTCTATCTTCAATCAAGGTGGCACAGCACTCCAAGTGTCTTATGAGGTGTCCTATCGTGCTGTCTTTTCATTTTTTTGTAGTCCATAATATTTCTAGTTTTTCATGAGCTTTTTGTAACACCTGCACGTTAGTCATATTTTCTGTCCAAACAAAAATTTCATCATGCGTCACCAGCACCACATATCAAATGATTGTAGCTTTGCCCTGTCTATTTTTTTTGCAATGTCCAAGTTTCAGATGCATAAAATGCTACATTCCATATAAAGGTTTTTATAAAAATTTTCGGTAAACCTTCCGCATTCTAAACAGAAAAAGTTTTTCGAAAAAGCGATAGATGGCGACACGTTATCACTGCATCGTTAAGCGTTTCGTGACGTTGTGAAAGTGCTGAAGGAAGTCAAATTGTTATATGGATTAAGGGTGGCCCTTAAAAGGACCTTTTTGCCGCCCCGGGTGCAGTGGTCTAAGCGACGGCCTCTGATCATTCATCCGAATGGGGTCCGGGTTCGAATCCCGGTGAGGCACGGATGTTGTGTTTGTCTTACGGCACTGGCTCTCTCACTTTCCTGGAACCAGTGACCCTAAATTAGGGACGGGCGACTGTTTATAGCCCATTGAGTTGCTCACGGTGTCCAATCAAAAAAAAAAAAGGACCTTTTTTAATGTTGATTGTTGCACATGTGTGAAATATTTACACTGGCGTGCAAAAATTAAGGACGAGACGGTTTTTTGAATGTAACGTCGTGCAGAAGTGCTCCACATCGACTCAGATCATACCATAAGATCCCCAAGATGTAAAAATATGGGACAAGTGAGCAAAACCATCGAAACAAGGAATCCAGAAGGATGCAAAGGCACTTTATTGAAAAGGTAGCTTTGAGCACAACTGTACAGAAGACAAACGTCCATGTGACAGGCAGCTGCCAAGAAAAATCCAGTCTTTAGTAGGGGATATGATCACCCCTGACTGTGTTGCAGGATTTACCTCTGTCCATGCTGAGGACGAGGTTGTCAAGGAGCTGTAGAGGTATTGCACCCCATTCCTCTTGTAGCGCCAATCGCAGCTGCAGAATCGTTGCTGGCGGCTGGTGATGTGCTGCCAAGCTTCTCCCAAGAAGGTCCCACACGTGTTTGATTGGATTTAGGTCAGGGGACCTTGCGGGCCAATCCATGCGTTGAATGTCTTCACTTTCCAACAGCTCTGCGACAGCCACTGTACGATGAGGTGTAGCGTTGTCGTCCATGAAGAGGAAGTCTGGACCCACAACACCTCTAAACAGACGCACGTGAGGCAGGAAAACCTCGGTACAATAGCGGACACTAGTGACTGAACCTCCTTGGAAAATGTGGAGGTCAGTACGGCTACTAAACATGATGCCGCCCCAAACAAGAATTCTGCCACCTCCAAACGGGTCCCTTTCGATGATGTTGGAGGTGTGATTGCGTGTTCCCTGCTCTCTCCAGATGTGTATAGTCCAGAATCGCTCGTCAGACTAAATCGGCTCTCATTCGTAAAGAGAACTCGACCCCATTGCTGATGTGTCCAGTTCTTGTGTTCCTGGCACCAGAGAAACCGCCGTCTCCGATTAGCAGGCTTTAATGGCACACACCGTACTGGTCGTCATGCAAATAGACCACCTTTGTGCAGGCTCCTGGCCACGGTAAAACGCGATAACGGACGTCCAGTTGTCTGTTGCACGTGCCTTGTGATTTCTCCCGCTGTCTGCCGTCTATCTCTTCTCGCCTGTAGGACAATATACTGGTCGTCCGCCGCCGTGGTTGGACAGCTGTTCCTGTCGTTTGAAATGCTCTCCAATCTCGTGAAACGATGCTGTAATCAATCCCGAACTCCTTGGCCACACTAGTCACACTTCGACCTTCTTCCAACTTCCCAATGATGTGACCTGGGGTAAAGTCATCCAGATGTCGTCTACTGGATTGCCCGTGGCCATATCACACGGTCGCAGCAACTCGATGTTGTTCAAACCGATGTACACCGTGCAATAGCTTTCACCGAATTGCTGAGCGTACACTGTCAGTGTGCTTTATACCTTTCTGACAACCCCCCCCACCCAATATCATGCTGCATATATGCGGATGCCCTACCGTACCGGACCCTAGTCCATCTCCTGAGTGGTCTTTCGGTTCGTTCTGCCTGCTCGTTCCACTGTTATGCTAATTTCTCCTCTTCGTTCTTAATTTTTGCACACCAGTGTATTTTGACGGAACAATTACCTTTCCTCATGAATGTAAAGCTGTCTAGCTAGCAAAATAACAGCAATATAAGTTTTATCTGCCAGGGAAGAACTATCTTATTGCACGAATGAAGACTTCAAAGCAGTGTTCAGAGGAAAGATGGCAATTCCGTCGGAATAAATATTCCAGAATATGGTCTGCGAAGTACATTTTGTTTATGTTTCAGGGGACTCCCAGTTGCTCTCAACTCCTTGTCTATGCGCCCCTGTCATGGGATCAACGAAGTTGAGGGAGTGGTTCACTGGTCGTAGCCATAGCTTGGCAGGTTCCGATACGCAGCCCACTGATCCGCCATGATCGTGGTTCCTGGCTCCACGTGTTTCAGGATGAGGGAGAGTAAAGTATCTGCGGAACGATTGTTATCAGGGCAGATCTCCACCCTTATTCTTTTGGTATCTTGTTCAAAAATACCAAGAAACCAGGTGCCCTTGACGAGACCACCACAGTTTGCCCACTTTCGCTTGGTCTACTTCCATGATGCTTCCATCACTGCTAAGCTTCCTCACATTGCAAAGCTACCATAAACTCTTGAGACTAGTCTGCAATATGAATACCAGTCGTAAACTGTCTCAGTGAATGTGGTAACATTGCCATGTGAGGCTTCTTCAATCACCTCATCGTAAGGCAATCCTTTGGCGAAACAATACATCACAATCATCACTCTATCAAAAGCAATCGCAGCATAAAAAAACAAACAAAAATCACATACCAAGTGTACGGGAAGAGTACTCATCATTCCCTAAAGCGTGATTCTTCATACACCTGAATTGTCCTTAACGATGAGGCACATCGACACGTAGAGTCATGAGATGGCCCTCAGAACATCTTTTAGAGGTGGGAAACAAACCCTGTCATTCACACCAGGAAATAGACATTTCCTCATCCTTCCCAACTCAAGAGTCATTCCATCTCAATTCAGGCAGACAGTACCAAAATGTGTCAGGTGATTATTTTAGATTTGTTCCAAAAAATTACAGTATTTACAACTATTGGAGACATAAAATATCATGAAAGGATTTTCCTAAAAATTTTTTTCCTCCAGCTACAGCATTTTGAAGTTTGGCTAAAATTTAGCAATCTTTGAAAAATGGGGGAAATGCTGTATTTTAAAACGAGCGCTGCTTCAAAACTATTTAATCTATTCACTTAATTTGTTTTTATTTTGTAGCTATTGAATTAAATTTTAACTTGGCATAGTTTGAATAAGCCTGACTGACATTATTAATAAGGAAAAAAAAACATTATTGCAAAAAACAACATTTTTTTGCGTTTTCGAAATTTTTTTTCCTACTAAATAATTATTTTTCAGGTAAGTAAGGATGGCAATCTAAAGTCCCTCAATGGTAGTTTTACAACACATTTTATTTTAAACCTGGGATGCATGCAGTCCATAAAATTTAATTTTAAGTTATGCGGAAGTTCAAAAAAGCTCAATTTTTGAATGACATTAACTCAAAAACCCCATTTTTTAAAAACCTGAAAATCTGTCCATTTAATGTCCTCGTAGTTGTTAATAAATTGCTCATTGCAGAATAGTATATTTTTGCCTGGTTAATTTTATATATTTTTTTAAAGATTGCACGTTTTCAGCATTGTTGCGTAATACAGCACAAAATGCAATAGCTTGTCCATATTTCACCGAAAACATCGTTTAATCAGGGTTCAAAGTTAAAACATAGGTTACTGGTGTTTGATTAGTACAATTACATTATATTTTGAAGTTCAGCACAAAAACATATACTAAAATATATTTGCAGAACATGGCAGTATGTTCTTGCTGGTTTCATTTCTTTTCTAGGGGAATTATTTGCAACCTCATACTCTCTCCCTCTCTCTCTATATATACTTTAAATTATTTATTTTGTTAAACTTGTTAATTTTGTAACCATCCACTGTTCTACTGATACTTCTCATAAATTTATAGCATTTTATAATGAAATTGCACAAGCCACAATGCTGAAAACATGTCCATTGATTGCTCACTGAACAGCCAATCAGCAACTGTTATGTCCTTCATTTACTAATTCCCCACGTTTCTCCCACTCCAGTTTGCTCTTGTCCGTTGATGAGTGATGTTCAGTATTGTTCAGCGAATAATTTATAATGTCTGGTCATCGTAGCTCTGAGAGAGTTAGATGTGTGGACTACATTAAAAGACACAAAAGAGTTGTGTACAAAACTAAGCTTGTTAGGTTCTGTGGTGTTGGTGATTTAGATGATGAAATTCAAAGGATTGTAGGCTCATCTGTCTCTGTTAAATAGAAATGATTATTTGTGTTGTAATTGTGTGGCTTTTTACAAAAGAAAATTTTGGAATGTGCAAATGAAACTGAAGAAGAAATTCTCACATCAGAGAGAGAGAGGGTTTTTTCATTCCCAGTCATGAGATTGTGGATGTTTTAAATAGCAGTATTACAATGCTTGATGTTAATGTGTCACCATTTAAAGCCCCTTCAGAAATTAGGGAGGATAGGAGAAAAGCTTATGTGAAGAGGAAAAAGTTGACATTAGAGAAAACACTAACAACTTCAGCTGTGCAGAAATTAGAAGACATATATGGAGTTGGTGTTTCAAGTCAGTTGTCTCTTGAGAAGCCTGACTGTTCTACTTGTAATCAGTGGTTTTCTAATATTAATACAGCACTTCATACTTGTAACTACACTGAAAAAGTGCAATTACTGACATTGCTACCACAGACTGTTAGTAAAACTGATTTGAAGGGAGAGTTACTTACAGTATCAAAGTACCTCATAGATAAATCATGCAAGGTTAGAAGAGAAAAGGGAATCTATGTTCAACCTGACCCCTACAGTGGGCATCTATTGTCTACAGAAGCTGCAACTCTGGCATTGTCATACTACCTAGATGATAGTACAAACAAAAATGATGTTTGTGTTAGAGATGATAATGGTGAGAAAATTAAAAAGGTAAAAAGATATATGACAAGATGAATCAAAGAGGCATACAGGCTAATAAAAAAGACAACCCAAATATAAAAATTGGTCTTTCAAAGTTTTACACTCTACGTCCAAAGTGGGTCAAAATTCAGCCAATACAAGCAGTATGCACTTGTATTTATTGCAGTAATCTGAAACATATGTACAGTACTCCAAAATATAACAAACACATGAATTGAGGAAGAAGTTCTTTTACAGAAGTGTTTATGTGACAGAATAAGCAATGAAGATTGTTGGCTTCAAGAGTGTGGTGACTGCCCCGGCACAGAAGCACTGACAGTTGAAACTCTTTGCTTGAATGAAGAAGAAGTTACATTTGCTATTTGGGAAGGTGGTGACCTCATAAGAAAATCTGTATCTGTCCAAAAGTTTCTGCAAGATGTAAGACATTGGGCAAAGAAAGCAATTTCTCATAGCAAAATCAGGAAAATCCAAAGAGAAGGAATAAGCTGAAACAAAAATCTCTGTGAAAGAAAGTTCTGACATTCTAGTTTCACATAAAATTTATGACTACAAAGCTTGTGGTGTTAAGATAGAATAATAATAACGTTTCGCACAATAAAATGTTTATTATACATCGACTATAGTTTCGCAAAGCGTTTGGCTTTGCTTCCTCAGGACTTATTCTATTCTAGTTTCACATTTTGAGTTTGCTGAAAATTGGACAGTGATACTGCCCGATGAAATACAAAGTTACCACTGGCAAAAATGTTCAGATTTCACTATTCACATGTGTTGCATATCTTTAAAAAGAGATAAAAAGTTTTGTTGTAGTGTCTGATGATACAGCTCATGCTCTCTGTGCTATAGAGATTATAAAAAAAGAAATTTCTAAGTTGTGCCAATTAGAAAATATTAGATCATTTGTTTACATTTCCGATAGGGCTGCTAAACATTTCAAAAGTAAATACCAAATTTAAGTTCATGTGATGCTATAGGTGTGCTATGTAAGCATTATGCAACAAAGTTTAATCTCCAAAGAGGGTCTGTGCAAGCCATAAGAGATGCAGCTTCATTTGTTGCTGAACTTTCTCATCTTTTACAAAATATAACACTACTGATTCTTGAAGGTAAAACTGTTCAAGCCTACAGGTCCTTGTAAGGAAGAAGAATGGGGGGCTAATGTAAAACCTGTTGTAGGAATACAATCAAAACATTACTGGTTGGTTAAAAATAACGAGTCTTATATGGGACGTGTACAATTAAACATCAAGTTGAAAAAGTTGAAACATCCAGCCAGGTGAAAAAACATCACTCAGTAAGTGATTTCCAGGTAGGTGAGTTTGTTGGGTGTGTTTATGACAATAATTGGTGGATGGGGCAGGGCATATTACAGGTATATCTCGAGAGCTCAATGACATTACTGTGTCATTTATGCATCCCCACAATCCAGCTAAAGGGTTCCAGTGGCCAGAGAAATCTGGAAAGAAGTAAGATGAATGTCCAATGCCATTAGAAAATGTGCTGCTTAAAGTAAGGAATCCTACTCCACTTGGACTATCTGCACAACTCCATACTTTTGACCAACAGGAGCTGAGAAAAATCAACCACATCTACTGTGCCTAATCCTTCTATATAAACCTTTTACAGGTAACTTTATTAATATACTGCTAAGAAATTGTTTATCATCAAAAAGGCTATTTGTGAAAATTATTATTTTTTATGAAAGTAAAATTAATAAAAAAATTGCAAAATACCAAGTGTCAAAAAAAGTGTATGTTATTGAATTACAGTGATGCTATATTATAATAATGTTATGTTCTGCACATTTTTTAGTGTATGTTTTTGTGCTGAACTTCAAAATATAATGTAATAGTACTAATCAAACATCAGTAACCTATGTTTTAACTTTGAAACCTGATTAAACGATGTTTTCAGTGAAATGTGGACGATCTATTGCATTTTGTGCTGTATTACGCAACAACGCTGAAAGGCTGAAAACATGCAATCTTTTTCAGTGAAATATGGACAATCTATTGCATTTTGTGCTGTATTACGCAACAACGCTGAAAGGCTGAAAACATGCAATCTTTAAAAAAAAATATATATAAAATTAACCAGGCAAAAATACACTATTCTGCAATGAGCAATTTATTAACAACCAAGAGGACATGAAATAGACAGATTTTCAGATTTTTAAAAAATGGGTTTTTGAGTTAATGTCATTCAAAAATTGAGCTTTTTTGAACTTCTGCATAACTTAAAATTAAAATTTTAGGAATGCATGCATCCCAGGTTTAAAATAAAATATGCTGTAAAACTACCATTGAGGGACTTCAGATTGCCATCCTTACTTACCTGAAAAATAATTATTTAGTGGGAAAAAAAAAAATTTGGAAAATGCAAAAAAAAAATATTTTTTTGCAATAATGTTTTTTTTCCTTATTAATAATGTCAGTCAGGCTTATTCAAACTATGCCAAGTTAAAATTTAATTCAATAGCTACAAAATAAAAAAAAATTAAGTGAATAGATTAAATAGTTTTGAAGCAGCGCTAGTTTTAAAATACAGCATTTCCCCCATTTTCCAAAGAGCGCTAGATTTTAGCCAAACTTCAAAACGCTGTAGCTGGAGAAAAATTTTCTCTTTTTAGGAAAATCCTTTCAGGATATTTTATGACTCCAGTAGTACTGTAATTTTTTGGAACAAATCTAAAATGGTCACCTGACATGCCCCATAATGTACACCAGTCTAATACTTGGTAGGTCCCCCATGGGAGCGCAGGCCTGCAGAAATACGACGGGGCATGGACTCCACTAGCTTCTGGAAATATGCTGTAGACAATGCACACCACACTTTCTGCAGAGCGTTCAACAATTCAGGTGTATTACGAGGTCTTGGATTTCTGTGTTTGATAGCGCGTTGAATGACATCCCAAATGTGTTCTATCACGTTCAGATCTGGGGACTTGGGTTGAAATGGCAACACCCCAAACTCAGATGAATGCTCCTCTAACCATAATGTGGCGTCCCGACACTTGTGTGGAGGTGCATTTTCCTGTTGGAACAGGCCCAACCAATCAGCATGAATGCAGGACATGAACGGGTGTACCTTGTCAGAGAGGATGCGCACATAGCGTTTGCCGTTCACAGACATTTGTAGACGTACCAAAGGTCCCAGTGAAGTCCAGCAAAACCCATCCCATTCCACTACGGACCCCCCCCCTCTCCCCACCCGGCCAGTACAGTTCCCTGTTGAGAGGCGAGATCCATGGCTTCATGGGGTTTACGCCACACACGAATCCTTCCATCTGCCTGATACAGTTGGAAATGTAACTCGTCAGTCCAGGCTACTTTTTCCAGTCATCAAGTGCCCAGTGGCAGTGTTGCCGTGCCTAAGCGAGGCGCACAGCTCTGTGTCGTGCACCCACCAAGGGGACCCGAGTTGGGCGTCGGCTCCCAAAGCCCATATCGTGCAGGGTACGTTGCACAGTCCGTACGCTGATGCTTGTTGAGTCTCCAGCATTGAATTCCGATGATACCCGCGAGAGTGTTGCACGCCTATCGCGTGAAACGATTCTTGACAGCCGACGATGGTCACGTTCACCCAATGTCTTTTTACGACCACACTGGTATCGTAGGTTGTAGGTTTTGCAGGAATTCTTGTAGTCACAGTACACCCTTGCAATGGTAGTCCGTGAAAATCCAAACTTCGTTTCTACCTGCGAAATACTAAGGCCCATCTCACGAGTGCCAACTATGACACCGTGCTGAAAATTGCTTAAATCATTATTACTTGTCATTCTCATGCCGAAAACAGCTCTGACAGCTGGCAAGGATGTCTATCGCTTTATATACACACTGGCGGACGCAACCGAGTATGCGCATAGGTGACGTTGCTATGTATTTTGCATAAGCTCGTCTGTACCAGTTTTGCTGGCGCTTCAGTGTATATTATATATTATGTAACAGAACATTATGCTGTTTAAAAACCTTACTATACAGGCATTATATTACTCACATTAATATAAAATGAAACCCATTCATGCTGCATCACATGGACCTGCGCATGGGGAGCATGATGTCACAGATCGCATGATGAGCCCAAACTAATGAACAACCGAGCATGCGTTCATTCACCTCACTTGTGTGGTTTGTGATACAGATTGTTGACAACTTGGCCGGTGTGATTCCGAATCCTTCCAAAGTGGATCAGCGAGCGGTGATTCAGTTCCTAACAGCAGGAAGATGTAGACCAGTTGACATTCATCGCAGAATGCAGACAGTGTATAGCGACAAATATGTGTCGAAGACAACAGTGATGGACTGGGCGTGAATTTTTCGGGAAAGACAGGAGGAAACGAAAGATCTTCTGTGGCCGGGCCAAGTGCATGTTGGGGCGAAGACAAAGCCATCGCCAAGATTGATGCAGCAGTACGGGTGGACCATTGTCGGAGCTTATATTCACTAGCAGAGGAATTCACTATATCATTTGGGACAGTTCAAAGGTGGTTACGAAGACACTTTAGTATCGGAAGGTGTGTTCACAATGAATCCCATGGACGCTGACCGACCACCATAAGGAAGAACGCATGGGTTGGAGTTTGAACCACTTGCTGCGTTGCAAAGAGGGTGATGCATTTCTGTTGTGCATAGTGGTAAGTGACGAATTGTGGTGCCACCACTTTGAGCCATCCAGCAAACCAGCAAGCATGCAATGGAAACATTGTGGATCACCAAAACACAAAAAATTTCAAGTCACAGGCTCCCGCCGGTAAGGTTATGCTCGGACTCATAAAAAAAAAAAAAGGTTCTAAAGAGATAAAGCAGGGCTGGAAAATTACCAGGCGCCTAGAAATTTGGTCCTGGCGCCCAAGTTTTTTTTGCTTCAAATTTCGTAATTTGCGGTCGTTACTTTGAGTTCATAGATGCAAAATGTAACTTCAACAAATTGTAATTTAATAAAATCAAACTCTGAAATTTCTGCTTTGATTGCATTTATAAATTCTGTCAGCTTTTATCCTGAACTGTGTGTTTCAAGCACAGAAACGTGATGAAATCCTCTGAGTCATGTGACTAACCTGTCAGATCGCGGAAGCATTGAAGATCACACTATTTGGTCTAAGCTGCTGTCCTGGGAGCAGAAACAGCGAGATGCGGTGATGCCCTTCGCAGATTATCGGAAAGGTATGCAGACTGATTTTCTTAACATTAATTGTTTTTAAGATTTCTTTAAATTTTAAAACAAAGGAAATTTTTTTTTCACACATTTTTAATGTTGGCTCCCGTTTAAAGATGTAAAGCTGTAATCGATAGATGCCCCTTTCCCCCTGCCCATTTTATTTTAGCTTTCATTCCATGTTTTTCAAACGGAGAACTTCAACTTGATATATAATTGCTTTTCTTGAGCTTTGAATCTCGGGAGCAATATTTTTATGCACTTTTACGCACGTTTGATGTGCATGGTGGTTAAAAGTGCATAAAAACATTTCGGAAGCTAATGGTCGCAATACCTCCCCCCCCTCTTTTTTTTTTTTTTGGCATGGAGGGCTAAATTTTAATCTAACTGAAAGTTAAATTAAGGTGATTTCTTTTTCTTTTTTTTTTTTTTTTTTAACGAGAGCCATACCATATTTTTAAAGCGTTTTCTCTGTTTCCGCGATCGTCGGCTTTCCATAAGTTGATGTTGAAACTTTTTTCCCTTTTGCTTCCAGATAGCTTCACTTCAGTATTAATTTAGATTGATAAGGTGTCTTTTTTTTTTTTTTGTTCTTCCTCTCTATTTTATTTTTGAACCATATTTAAAAATGTTTTTTATCGTCTGTCTTCCGTTTTTCATGGTCGCATTATGGGGCATTCCGGAAGTTGATCGCATTTTTGCATTTTTTTGGCTTCAGATAGCTTCATTTCAGTTAGATTGTTGCTGGTTTTTATTTTTTATTTTTTTAACAAAATCCGTATTTGTTTAGAAGCGTTTGCAACATTTCCTTCGGTTTCTGTGGCCATGCAGCATTTCAGAAGTTGACGGTCACATTTTATTTTATTTTATTTATCTTTTTCACTTTCAGATGGCTTTATCTCGGATTATTTTTTTCTAAAACCACATCTTTACGTATTTTTTAATGCCCCTGCTTCGTTTCCAAAGTCATATTATGCGGTACTCCGGAAGCTGATGGTCGCAATTTTTTTAGCTATTATTTTCTTCCAAATAGTTTCATCTCAGATTGATGAAATTAAAAGTGTTTATTTTTTTTTAACATTCTTTTTTATGAAAATCATCTAAATACTTGGCGTCAGTTGAGTAAATAAATCCATCGCTCTTTCCACGTTAAGCAACGCACAACAACCAAAAAATTGTTATTCGGTTGCCATCGGGGAATCGAAACCCGAATCTCTTGATATCTAGCCGAGCGTTTTGTTGGCTGCTGTGGTGTAAGGCTAATGCGCCGGCTAGATATCGAGAGATTCGGGGGTTCGATTCCTCGACGGCGGCCGAATAACAATTTTTCGGTTGCTTAACGTGGAAAGAGCGATGGATTTATTTACTATTATTTTTTATGTTTAGATTTTTATCAAAACTATATAACCCTGAGATTTATTTGAATTTCATTTAGCAACAAGTAGTTTGGGCAGTAGGCAGTGCTTAATACACTTATATTATTACTCTTTGTTCTGACATCATCACTATGCATTACATTTGTGCACAATACTTTGAAATTTGCTTTCGTTTCCCCTGGCCCCTAAATTTTGGAGCTGGCTTGATCTGGAGCTTATTTTTTCAGATCTGGAGCTTATTTTTCCAGCCCTGGGATAACGATTCCACTCCGATGCAGACTTCAAGTCTGCAGTGACTAAATGGTTCAAAGAGCAACCAAAGTCCCTCTTTGTGGACGGTATCCACCGTCTCCCTAGCAATGAGATGTATGACTGAATGCCTACAACAACTTTTTCTAATGAACACTGGTGCATTCTTGCTTCCTTATATATTGCTTTGTTTAATTGTGCCACACCTGGGGATGTACCTTTTCATTCGTCTTAATAAAGGGTCATTCCATGCCAAATCAACCAAAAAACTTCAATATTCAACCTGACCATCTCAGATTTCAATAAAACCTTCAGGGATCATTCTCCCTAATGATATAAATGAGAATATATTGGGTATATAAATAAGTTTTGAGGGATTTGAGGTAAACAAAACACATTGTTGGAGAACAGAAACAATATTTTAATATTAATCGAAGTATGCTCCCTCTGAAGCTACAACTTCATCCCATCTTTTGGGCAGTGAACGTATGCCCCGAAGTAAGAATTCCAGTTCCTTGGGGAGATCCAGTTGTCCAGCCAATTTTTGATGTCTTCATAAGAACTAAACCGTTCTCCAGAAAGTGCTGACTGCATCGACCAGAACAAATGGTAATCCGATGGCGTAATATCTGGCGAATATGGCGGGTGGGGTAGAACTTCCTAGTCAGATCCTTCTAAGTACTTTTTCACAGGTCGAGAAACATGTGGTCTTGCACTGTCATGCTGTAAGATGACTTTGTTGTGTATATTATCCCATTCCGGCTGTTTTTGCGTGAGAACTCGTTTTAAACGCATTAATTGGGTTCAATACCGATCACCAGAAATAGTTTCTGACGGTTTCAGCAGTTCATAGTGGATCACACCCTTCTGATCCCACCAGATACACAGCATTACCTTTGAACCATGGATATTGCGTTTTTGCGTTGAAGGACCTGGTTTACCTGGCTTCACCCATGCTTTCTGCCGTTTAGGGTTATCGTACCATATCCATTTCTCGTCGGCAGTAATAATACGATGCAAAAACCCTTTCTTTTTTGCCTTTGAAGCAGCAATTCGCAAATGGTTTTTCTACGTTCAAGGTCTCTTTCCCGCAAAGCATGTGGAACCCAATTCCCTTCTTTTTGCACCATTCTCATGGCAGCTAAACATTGTGAAATGCATGGTTGACTAACATTTAATGCTGCTGCTAGTTCTTTTGGGTCTGGCACGGATCCTCGTTGAGTAAAGCTTCCAATTCGGCATCAGCAATTTTTTTGGGTGGTCCAGAACGTTCTTTATCACTGACATCGAAATTGTTTCTTTTGAATCATCTAAACCAATACTCACATGTTTTTATGGTTGGGGAATGTTCACCATAGATTTCTGACATTAAGCTGTTGGCAGCACTTTTCTTGACAATAAAGTAATGCACTAACACTTCCCACAAATGCTGTTTTGTCGGGACGAAAATTGCCATTTTCCATCGAGTAAAACAAATACGTCTTCGCACCTCAATTGAACGTCGTATACTGACTCTGACAGTTGGTGTCTCGTATGCGATATCGCATTGTTGCCACCTTAAAATACATGCAAGCAGTAATAAGTACGACACCGAACGGAAATCCCTCAAAACTTATTTATATACCCAATATTTTTAAATTTTTTTTATCTCATTGGGTTTTCATGTAATTAATTTTTAAAATTTTGAAAAATTGTCATTTTTTGGCTTGCATAAACTTTTTCAATCTTGAATTTCTCAAGTTCTATGAGGCCTAGAGAGTTGTTTGACCCATCATTTTAAAGATAATTTCATAAGTTTCAATTTGATGTGCAACTTGACTATGCTTGGTGAATTTTTTTTTAATTTTTAAGATTTAAGATAGTTTTTAGGATAGTGTTTTAAAAATTTTGAAAAAAATTTTTTTTTTTGTAATATTATAAGCTTTTAATCCTGAAAGTTTTAGAGTGGGATCTCAATGGGATCAGGAGCTATGGCAAAAAACTTAGTTACTGTACAAGTAATAATGGATTATAATTCTCATTTTAGTGTGTTTACACGATAACAGACACTGAGTTTTAAAATCTACATAATACATCATACTAATACATAGTCAAACATAAAACAAGGGAAGGATAGTCCCATCAGGCTAAAAGTTTTACCTGGTAAAATTAATAAAAGTGTTTTTTAGTTAGCACTTAGAGTTGTAGTTATGCCAAAATAGCGACCTCTTAGTTCTTCTTTAATTTAACAAATAATTTCTTGTTTGCCTTTTTGGTTTCTGAGTCTGTAAGTTGATAAACTCTTCCTGTAGCTGTTGTGGAATCAACTTTTGTTAAAACCTCACTTTTATGCACAACTAGTATGTCAGTAAATTGTGGGTATTTGAAAGATGGAGAAGGGCCATGTGGTTCCAAAAAACTTATTTTTACTTCATCTCCTTCTATTCTTAACACACAACCTAACCACCACTTGTCTGAGTATTGGCATGTAACAAAGCCAACAATGTCATTAATGTCCAGATCATCATCAGTGTCATCAGCTGAAACTATTTCTACACTTGATTCCTCTGAAAATGAGTAGCTTTTCACTAAAACTCTAGTCTCATTCACAGGACTGTAACTGTGAAATTGTTGAGTACCCTTTATTGTTGTTGCTGCTTCAAACCTACTCATCAAGGTCTTTTCCTCTGCCTCATATTCGTCTGTAGTGGAATACAAAAAACTGATGTTGATAATATTGTCTTTAGCCCAATCATAAAGTTGGCGAGGGGTCATAATTTGATCATTGTAGACCATTCGTAGACTGGCCAATGCCGCTAATCGTTTAATAGTTCCTCCGACACAATCACATGCATTTTTTTCCATGTGACGATGCAAAGAAGTTCTATTCCGCCTTGATGCCAAAATCTTTCTCATGATGGCAGAGATTGAGAAAGTTTGATTTGTTTTTGTACTGTAATGATGTTCCATCTGAAAAGTAATTCAGCTTTTCGGGTTTATGGGGCATATTCTGTTTAAGAAAGTCAATCATGAGGCGTTTAAACAAATGAACAGCAACTGTATCATGACCATACAATCAGAAAGAATAACTAAGCTCAGGTGCGCCAACTTTTGGTTAAATTCAAATTGATTGGAAACTTGAAACTTGGTCGTTCTGGGTGGTGTAGTGGTTAGCATACCCGGGCGTTTTCTGGGAGACGCGGGTTCGAGTCCCGCTCCAGGACGAAGAAAATTTTCAAGTTTTCGGATATTATCTAACTTAACATCCTTGTCACATTTACGCCAAAAATCGGATTGTCATCTTCAAAATTTGTATTATATGGCGTAATCCCGTATTTCTTTCATGAACAGATGTATTGTTGCTTGAGCATTGTTCCAATGAAAGCCTTGTGCAGAATCTTGAAGCACAAATGCATAATTTTCAGCAAAATCTCAAAGTACAATGCATTGGTTTTGAGGTAGATTTTCTTTCAAGTGTTGCAAATAGGAAGACTGTTGAACAAGTAGCAATGAAAGAGTGTCTTAAAAGTTTTGTCAAACTCTGAAACAAATAATCCAAAACTCTTCTGTACAGGCTTGTGCCAGAACACCTGTGATTACCAGACTATTTACTCACATGCTATCCCTAATTTGTCTGTAGGTTTAGTATATCATTATCTGTAATAGACCCTAATGTAAATTGGTTACCTTATAGCCAATGTATTTTTTCTTAATTTTTTTTTTTTTACCTTAGAAAAGTTAAAGGTAGCATTGTAGCCCTAACTGGTATTTAAAACAATACCATTGGTACCACAACTCCTGATCCCATTGAGATCCCACTCTAAAAGTTTCAGGATTTATAGCTTAATATTTTTTCAAAATTAAAAAAAAAATGCTATCTTAAAATTTTTTGATTTTTTTCCACCAAGCATAGTCAAGTTGCACATTAAATTAAAACTTATGAAATTCTCTTTAAAATGAGGGGTCAAACAACTCTCTAGGCCTTATAGAACTTCAGAAATTCAAGATTGAAAATGTTTATGCAAGCCAAAAAATGACGATTTTAAAAAAATTTAAAAATTAATTACATGAAAACCCAATGAGATAAAAAAAACTATATATTCTCATTTATATCACTTGGGAGAATGATCCCTGAAGGTGTTTCATTGAAATCTGAAATGGCCAGGTTGAGTGATTGGTTGATTTGGCGTGGAAATCACCCTAAAGCCACTCAAAAAAGTGGATTTATTAAGACTGGGTTTCATTTGATCATGCCTAATACATACATGTTATCTAAAAAGACTATTTTTTAATTGGAATGGGATATTTGAGGTTTTTGTAGGTTTTTGACGTGACAGTTTAAACCATAGTTAAAACTGTCAAAAACTTGGCCAACTCTGATTATTAGGACTAGGATTTTTATGACCTAAAAATTGTTAGAAAATGCCCTATAAAATGCAATTATACCCAAAAAACTAAAAAAAAAGCCCTATAAATATGATCTAAGAAATGCACATTTATTTTTATTATTTTTTATTTCCTTGCAAAACTGATTAATTAAAAAAGAAGTGCATCAAACAAAACAAAAATAATCTGAAAAGTATATTTTAATTTGTTGACTGTTACTATGTGAACTGAAATTCTTTATTTTATTAATGAACACATTACCTGTATAACAAAAAGATTAAACAAGAAATAAAAATTAATTGTTTTACAGTTTCTGTGCCAAACTAAAAATTCATTGCTCCAAAACATGTCCTGTAAGACAAAAAAAAAAAAAAAAAAGTTAAAATTAAATTTAACTTTTTACAGTTTCTGTGCCAAACTGAGTCATTTTATATTAACAAAAAGTTCCCCTTTAAAAGAAAACAAGAAAAAGAATAAAAACACAACTTACATTTTCTTACAGTTTTTGTGCCAAAACGAAAGTTTGAATTTCACTGAAAAAAATTGTTTGAATATTTTTAGTTTGCCATAAAAAACTGAAAGTATTTATTTCATCAGTCCAGAACTGCAATGCACACCAAAAACCATGTGAAGATTTTCAAAAGAAAATGATTTACTATTGTCTGCCAACAAAACTTTAAACATTAAAAAGCTCCTTTCCACTGCTGCTGAAACCACAGGAGGCCTGAAGGATCATCACAGTTTCAGACTGACCTCCTTATAGTTTTTATAAAATTTGGGGTGCTTAATGGTGTTATGGTGTTGTGCAAAAATGCCAATTTTTAGGGGCCTATGTTCATTATGTGAAATGTTAGAGCTATGTAAATTTTTTGGTTTTTGGTTAAAAATGGGCTCAGAGATTTTTTTTATTTTGCTTTAGTGGGCCTCGCAGCATTGGTATAAAGCTGGGAGTATTCTCATATTTCCTCAAAAACATTTTTTTGAATTTTGAAAAATTCTCAAAATTACTTGTACAATATTCTAAAAGGTAATTCTTACCTTGGCATTCCTTTCTAGCGATGGGAACATTTCACACACATGTTTTCCGGTCTTTGTTGATGTTATTGTCCTAAAGTCCGTTGTATGAGATGACTAGCTTTACTTCTCACACTTTTCGCTGGGTATACTCATTGGATCTTTGCCTTAGGATTCAAACACATCAATTTTTACCGTTCTTTATACTCGAAATTTTCGCCCATACTCTGGGCATCTTTCAGGAGCGTGGCGACTTTACCACCGATGTTCGTGGTTAACTTCGCGCTAATGGAGTCCGATACTCCATGTTGCCATTCGTCAGATATACTTTCCTGGATATATTTCGTTATCAAGTCCGGCTGGCGCCATCTATGTTTCATTAAAACAACTTTTTATTTTTATTTTTTTTAGTTTCTTTTCCTATTCTGATTTTCTTGTCTTTTTTGCCGGTTTTTCTTTTGTTGTTGTTTTTCTTGTCTTATTAGTTCTTTCCACAGGCCAGATAATGTGCTAGGGTCGTTCTGGTTACATACCCTTGCTTTATTTTTATAGATTAATATTGCTTCTTCCCTCCTCATTTGCCTTTCCGATTTTTTATTCTTTTTTAGCATTTTAATTTCATCGAATTTTGGGAATGTCCGGTTTTCCATGCAGAACTGCACTAAAGCAGTTTTGGCTTCTTTTTTTGGCCAGTTAGATATGTGTTGTTTAAGTCTTTTTTTTTTAATCTGTTTTTCGTACTTCCAATGTACGATATTGGGGATATAAGTGCAATTGGAATTTCGTAGGTTCCTGATTCTTCTAGCAGTTTTTCCTCTGTTTTTTTGTTGACAGTCATACTTTTCACGGTGTGCACTGAGCTTCCTAGTTGTAAGTCATATTTAGCACATTGCCTATTGATTTCTTTACTCACTCCTTCCAAGTATGGGAAAGCTCCAATGTATTTCAATTTTTTATTCCTCATCTTCCTTTGGTTGTGCACTTCTTGGCCTTCTTTACTCCGAGTCATATGCTTTTTACTCTCATGTATCCATTTATTAATTAGCTTGCTCGTGTACCCCTACTCTTGTGATATTTTTGAGATAAACTCTAGCTCTTGATTTTTTAGCCTGTTGTTAGATGTGTGTGTGTACGCTCGCCGTATCAAGTTTGCTATGCTGTTTTTTCATTTTGAAAACAATTGTTTTGTTTAATAAAAATGTGGCCTCATTTTTCCATGTCTTTTGACATTAAATAAAAAAAGTGTTCTTTTAATTCAAAAAAATTGCAGAAACAAGTTGTTCCCAAATGTATGGATCATTCAGATCATTTAAGAAAAAGAATTATGTGGCTGCAACAGTTAGTCGTGAAGTTATGAATTTTTTGGTCCTACAGTGTAGGTGTAAAAACTCAAAGCACAAAAACTTTAAAGGCAGAGCTACCCAATTTTTAAAGTGGCATTATTCAAGATCTACTGGACAGACTGACCTAAAATTTTAACAGGTTTCATATCTCACCAGTACAATACTTTGTGCCAATTTTCACAAAAATTTGAGATGGGTGGGTGACATGCCCTGGGTGATCTGACATGGAATGTGCCATTGACAATGTCTAATTACTGAATGTAAATTCTACCTTTTGTTCTGGATGTTTAAGACTGCAATGCAAGGAGATAATAATAATATTTATATAGCATTTTTTGTTGTGAATTCAAATTCTATGTACTCACACCTTCAATTTGATGTATCATACGTGATAATATGAAACAATTTAATTTTTTCCCTGTTTGTCCACTTTTTCATAGAATGGCTGCAAAATATGCAAAATAATAACTCATAAAAAACAAAAAAATGCCTTAAAATGACTGAAAAACATGTAAAAATGACATGTCTCATAAAAATCACGAAAAAATGCAAAAAAAAAAAAAAAGCCTTAACAAAAGTACTTAAATCAGCTTATTTTTTTGTTATGAAACATTTTGTATACACTTGAACAACATTTTAGTATTGCCAAAAAAATATGCAAAATCATAAAAATTGTAGCTCTAACATTATAAAGTAGGACCTACCTAAAAGCTTCTGAAAGATGGTCTCTAGTAGAAGCTGACATACGGCAGGCCATACCATATTTGTTCTCTATATGATTTTAATGTTTTTAATTACCTTAAGTTCTTTGTAAATGTAACTGTAATTTAATGTTTCTTAACTTGTGGTTATTAGTTAAACTGAAATGCAAATATTTGTCATACATTTAATTGTTAATGTATGTTTAATGTTTCAGCATTCATGAATATCAAAAAAATCTTTTAATGTACTTAGTTGTTTTTAATTTTGAGAAATTAATTGGGATTTTAGAGGGGTGGCAACATGGAAGTCAGCTGAATAAGTGCCTAGTAAATGCTTTCAGAATAGCATGCGACTTATGTAAGTTGGCTTTCATCTTATTTTGAGTATACAGGGTGCATAGGAAAGTCCCTTTAGCCTGAAATAACTTGCGAACGGAGAGAGGTACAGTTATGCAAGTGAGATAACGGTATAATAAAGTGACTACTCTCGATCGAATGCAACCGATAGCAGCGCCCCTAGTGGCGAAATGCGGAAGTTAGCCATTGCAAATCGAAAACGAAAAGAGATAGTGTAAAATTTCCAATTACAAAGTTGTAGAGCATCAATTAATTAGTACAAAACAACATTTGTTTCACATGGATAAGATAAATTGTCGCATGAATACCCTAAAATGTCCGAAATTGATGCACTACCTTTTGTGTGAATGTTTAAAGGGAACAGGCATAGGTATGAGCAAATACACCCAATTTATTGCATAAATGCGTACTTATGTCAATACAGTTTGATGACTTCAGACAAAACAAAAACAAAAAAGGCAAACTGGCGCACAGTGATAAAAAGTTAATGTCGAGTATGTTCGAAGAGTTCGCCATTGCCTACAATACACATTTGTATTCGTGAAAGTAACGCTACATGTACATTCCTCAGCATGGAAGATGTCACACTATTGCAAGCATCTGTAACACGATGACGTAGATCCAGAAGACTTGTATGCGCTGTTGCATACACCTGATTTTTTATGTAACCCCCAGAGGAAGAAATCCAACGGAGTGAGGTCCGGTGATCGTGGAGGCCATTCAACAGCACCACCATACCCGATGATTCGTTGCCCGAAACAATCTGTGAGAAAACGTTGCACTGCTGCTGGCTGGTGTGCAGGGGCACCGTCATGTTGGAACCACAAGGAACGTAATGCGGACAGGGGAATTTCATCTAAAAAGTGAGGTATGATATCCTGTAATAGTTGGAGGTATCTCTGTCTGCTGGCATTCGCTGTAAATAAGCACCATCTCGCAATATTGGGAGTGAGTGAAGTTCGCCATTCTCACACAGCATACATGGACCTAAACTTCTGATCAGGGTACATCCGCTACTGGTTTTTATATCATAGGTATGGTACAACGTCGCAATCTGCATTTGCATACGGCTACATTTGCGAAATGTGAATATGCAGATTTGAATTGCCACGCATCAATTTTGGACATAGTAGGGTATTCAGACGACAATTTATCTTATCCGTGTGAAACAAATGTCGTTTTGTACTAATTAATTGATGCTTTGTAATTGGAAATTTTGCTCTATCTCTTTTCATTTTCGATTTGCAATGGCTAACTTCTGCATTTTGCCATTAGGGGCGCTGCTATTGTTGCATTCGATCGGGCGTAGTCGCTTTACTATACCATTATCGCACTTGCATAACTGTACCTCTCTCCGTTCGCAAGTTATTTCAGGCTAAAGGGACTTTCCTATGCATCCTGTATATACTATTGAGGTTTCACACTCAGTGTTCGATTACCCAATGGTCCGCTGGCATTGGCCAGTAAATTTTTTTTCTAATTTGTCACAAGTTAAAAAAATTGATTTCTACTTCTTTTTTCTTTTAGGCTGCAAACTGGTTACACATTAATGAAATGCTATTGGATAACAGCTAGTTGTTTTTTCTTATCCCTCATGATTTGTTAAGAGTGAGAGAAACAATAAATACAGAAAGGCAGTTTTCTAGTCCTTGTCTTGTAATGACAACAGCCGTTTTTTCTTACCTCTGTCCCCACTATTTGTAATGAGCCGAAGTAAGCAACATAGATATCCTGTTCTTCCTTGGATTCATGTATCGTAGTGCAGGAATGTCAAACTTTTTCTGACAAGTGTGCCACTTAAAGTTTATTTTACTGCTTTCAAGTGTCTAGTGTGCCACCTCTCATTTGCATATTTTTTTAATTAACATTTCGTCATGAAACTTTTTGAGAATAACATAAAAATGACATTAACAGAATAGGCAAGTAGGTGAGTTTTAAGACTAAGACAATTTCAATTTGAACCTGATTTGATTTGTAAGAATATAATTAAAAAATCATACTTGCATAATCACGTTAGTGTGAAATTTGTTGCAGAATGCTACTAGCCAAGGCATTTATGTTTGTTTCATAACCTATTGTCTTCAAGCTTATGGGCACCATCAGCAGTCACATACACTATTTTATTTAAATCATCCCCATTTTTATTACAAATTCCTGCTTCATTTCACACATTATATTTTTCCCTGATTTCATAGTTGGCAAACTCAGCAATTTAAATTCCTCCCTCATTACATTTCCACAAGGAAATCTAAGAAAAATATCTAACCTATAAAATCAAAATATCTAACCAAAAATATCTAAATATAAAATTATTGTTTTCAAAAAACAAAATTTTTATTTAATGTTAATGTTTTCATATCGGTGTGCCACAGGTTTGTCATCCCTGCCCTAGTGAATGCAGCAGATACTAGACACAAGCCAGTTTTTGTTTCTGCCCCAAGAAAACACACTAGCAGAGAAGGTCAATTGGATGCGTGAGGGTAATTTTTTCAAAAGAACAATTCACATAAAACAGTGTTCAATGGGGAACTAAAGCTAACTTCATGTGAAAGTAGGTGGGACGAACAATAAGACTAAAATAAGAAAAAGGTAACTAAACCCTAAAAAATAAAACATATAAGAAAGGCTGAATTTTTGTACCCTTGGAGTCTCCTCATTACCTTAAAAACAGATTGGGAATGCTCTCTTACTCTGCTATATAACCAAATCATTGGAATCTTATTCTGGAAACATTCTCTGTCCTGTGAGTTGCACTTTCAAATTAGATGTTTTAAAAACAAACATTGAAGATAATTGCACTGAAGTGATACATTATTTTCTGCATATATTGTAGAGTCTAAGTTTTTTTGCTTTGTTTCTTTACGGACCAGTGAGCATTTTGGTGGACCAGTGGCTTACAAATTCTAGTGGTCCGCTGGGCCAGTAAAAGATTTATTACTAATTCTAACACTGATACTATTGGACTTGTCAGATGTTTGAGCTACTAACAGCAAACTCATTGGCAGAATTATTATATGTCAAAAAAGTAGCTGTTGCCACTGTTTGTTTTAAATTTTAAAATTTAATATATCCTTCTTACTTCCGCCTATATATAGATACATGGACAATATACTTTTTGTTATTGATATTGAAATAAAAATGTTCCACTGAATATATTTAATTGCTTTTACTCTGGATAATTCCTTTAAATTTGCATTGGAACTACAACAGGGTCAAAGCTAAATTTACCTGTATTTGATCCTAATTACATGTGGGTCAAAAGTAATTACAAAAAAAACTTTAGAAGACCTATAGATACTAATAAAATTTTGGATTATAACTCCTACCATCACTCCATTCCTACATAAAAAATGTTTTCAAACACTTAAAAAAAAAAAAAAAAAATAGAAAATCCAAATTTCACTCGAGCAAAATCACTTCTAAAAAGAAGAGTTAAAAGCTGCATTGGCTTAGTGCAACTGCCACACTCTAGTAATAAAAAAAAATATTTAAAAATTGCTGAAAAATTATTCTACAATTATTTTTTTACGATAGGAGAATTTCCTATCCTAAAGGACTGTTTGAATATAAAAATTATTCTACTACAGAATTTTCTACCATAGACTAAACATCTTCAAAAAATTCGTAAACATTTTTATATAAGGTTTGCACCAGGCCTAAGAAAAAAAAAAATTAAAATTCTCCTAGATATTAAGCAAAAAGAGAAAAATACTACTACAGGAAATACAAAGTGGACTGTTTTTGTAAAATTCATATGTTGGAGAAATGAAAACACAAATACTAGGATAGCTGAACATAAAGAGCAAACAAACAGAATTGGACAGGCACATCCAAAATATCAACCACAAGATTCTTTGGAGCTGTATTAATATCATAGCATATCATCCATATGCCTCAAAGTGAAAATTGCAAAAAGGATGGGAGATTGACAAGGGGAACAGTGCTACGATTAATGAGCAGGTTTGACATTAAAACCTTATAACCTGAGTGACAGCTGCTATTTTGTTGACATAGTCCTGACAATTTGTTGGGATATAGCTCAAACACTTGACATGTCCGACAGTAAGCTAGCACAGTACTGCCCGTAAATTAATGGTTTAACTTCTAATTAACTTAAATGCACAGCAGAGGTGCACAACCTTTTTGGGTAATGAGCCAAACAAAAAAAGGAAAAAATATTTTACCAGGGGCAATGTAGTTAATGTGATGGCTGAGCTTGAATTTTAGATGTTATCTTCCTGATATTTGGTTTCATTGTTGATGTAGCAATGCACAAAATAGCAGAAAGATTTTCATCAGTCAATCTGTTTCTTGGCTTTTCAGATTCATCAATGAAAAAGTTTGTTCATAGATATAGGTGCTTGCAAACATTGTGGCACACACAACTGCATTACATTTTAAACATGAAAATTCGTCTGGTAATGATGCGTAGAAGTGAAGTATTGAATTCTCTTTGAACTGATTTTTGTAAAAATCTGAGCTCTGCAAGCCAATTAAACTTAGCTGCATATTTTCTGGTACTGAGTTCACAGACATGGAGAATGGATTGCCAAATAAATCAGTTTTCATATGACATTTCTCAAATTCTGAAAACTGCTCATTGAATAATTTAAGTAAAATATTAAGTTGAGCTTCATATTCCATTTTCATGTGAGGAAATTTGTCCTTCATTTTTTTACAAAAGGGAAAATGTGCAAAGTTTTGGTTTTGTAGCTGTTGTTGAAATAATTTTAATTTGCTTTTAAATGCATTTATGTTGTACACCAACTGGAAAATGAACTGATTTTTTCCATGCAGTTTCATGTTCAAATTATTTAAATGTCCTGTTATATCAGTAAAAAATGCTAAATCACATTAAAAACTTGTTTGTTTCAAACACTTCGTGCCCTTTCCGTTTTCATGTAGAAACATAACAATTTTATCAAATAATTCCATAAAACGCTTAAGTGCAGTTCCATGACTAAGCCATCTTACTTCTGTGTAGTGCACGACATCACAAGGAAGATCTTCAAATTCTGTTAAAACTTGCTTAAACTGTCTGTGCCATATTGCGCTAGTAAGAATAAAGTTAATTGTGTCACTCACAACTCTCATTAACTGCTGAAAACCCAGTTCCTTAGCACACGAATTTTGTTGGTGAATGATGCAGTGGCACTGTAGTAGTTCTATTTCATGCTCTCCCAGATGTTGTTTCAGCAATGATACCATTCCGTTTTTTATTCCAACCATGGATGGAACTCCATGTGTCGCAATGCTGACAAATCTGTCCATATTTAAACCAGCTCCATTACACAAGTCCAACAAACTATGAAGAAGTTCCTTTCCAGTTTGGCCCCTCATTAGGGTGTCCCAAAATTCAATGTTATTTTTTTTTCTTAAAAAAGGTGGGTCTCACCCTCTAAAAAGTTTCTTCTACTCCTATTATTAAAATATATGAAGTTAGAGCTCATTTGGAAAAGATTAAGGTCCCTCAAGGTCACACAAGCTACACTGATTTATGTGAAAATCGGGAATTTTAATCAAAAGCATAAGTGATGATCAATTATATATTTTATTTTCATTAATAAATTTTTAGTATCTATATAACAAAAAATAAAATAAAAAGCATAATTAAATATAAAAACATAATTAAAAGCTGCACCTGCTTCTGTAGTGCAATTATATATCTATATATGATTTCTAAACCTTAACTGTAACCACTAGCATCACTTATTGCACTTTAACTGTAACTTTAAACTTTAACCGTAACCACTAGCATCCCTTATTGCACCTTAACTGTAGCTTTAAACTTTAACCGTAACCACTAACATCACTTATTGCACATGTGTTGTTCTTTGTTCTATTGTATGTGTAGCCTTTTGCTGTTTGTTGAGATGGGTATTTTTGCTGTTTGTTGAGATCAGATATTTCTATTGTATGTGTTGCCTTTTTGCTGTTTCGTCCAGAAGAGAAATTTGTTTTAGTGTTTCTTTTTAATATAATGGCAAAACAAACTAGGAGTAGTAATTATGTATGGCTTATTGGATATCCTACTGAATCAATAAACAGGTTCACGTCCGCCATCTGAAAGAGATGTTATGACCAATTTTATGTACTTTCACCGTACTAAGAAGCTTTCGATCAGTGATAGTGCTGTTCTTGTAAACAATAACATTGTACCATTTTGGGAAAAATCAAGGTTGCCAATAAGACATAAGCAGCATATTTTAAAAAGATTAAAGATTTATATCGCAAACAAGTAGGATTAATGAGAAATTGAAAAAGGAATAATGCAAAAGACCAAGAGAATCAAATAATGTATAGTGAAAATCTGGATATGTTATTTGACATAAGTCACGCTAATTTGGAATAGCTTATTAAAAATGAAGAGGATCATCAGTTTCTCAGATTACAAAGACAATCTAGGACAGGTTGTATTGGATCTCTGGACAGAAAGCTTTGTACGTGAGAAAAGATCAGCTGAACGACAGAAAAAATTTGCAAAGCAATTAAAAGAAACTGCTTCATCTCAGAATTCCTTTGCTTTATCAACTGCATCTTCTATGTCAACAATGGATGAGACTGAGACTGAAAACTCTAAAGAAGACTCTGTGATGAATATTCTGCAGAAATTACACCACAAAAAAAATTATTACGTGAGAAGCATACAGGTAAAGATGAATAAAGTTCAAGGTCTGTCATAGCACCAAAAGTTGCTGCTGCTTTTGATAGAAATAATATAAGTATAAGTGTAATTATTTCAAAAAGTACTGTTGATCGTGAACGTCAGCGCTTACGTAGTGAAACTGCGCAACAGATAAATTGGAGTTTAATGCCTCAAAATCAGTAGTTTATTGGGACAGAAAGTTATTACTTGATTTATCATTAAATGAAACAAGAAAGGTAGACCGTTTACCAGTGTTAGTTTCCTCTCTAAAAGATAGTAGTACAAAACTTCTTGGAATTCCTAAGCTGTTATCTGGTACAGGGGAAGCAGCAGCTAATGTGGTTTTTGAACTTTTATATTCATGGAAATGTGATTCTCAGGTTATTGGTATGTGCTTTGACACAACCTCCTCAAATACTGGAAAGTTCAAAGGAACATGTGTTCTTCTTGAAAATAAAATATGAAGAAGCCTTCTGTGGTTAGCCTGTAGACAACACATGTTTGAAGTGTTACTTTCAGATATATTTCATGTATGTCTTGGACCGTCGAGTGGATCCGAAATTATTATGTTTAAAAGATTTTGAGAAAAATGGATTGAACTTAACCACCGCAACCCAAAATGTCAAACAACGCCATTGATAGCAGCATCCGACACTTTGAAATTTTTTATTACTAATCAACTTCAGACAGCTGCTAAACACTTTCCTAGAGATGATTACAGAGAACTATTAAATCTTTCCGCTCTTATGATTGGAATAGATGCGAACAATATTATTCGGAAACCAGGTGCTCTCCACAGAGCTAGATGGATGGCAAAAGCCATTTATTCATTAAAAATTGAACTACTGTTTGATGGAAATGAATCTATCATACAATTGACACCTCAACAATTTCAAGGCCTTTAAAGGTTCAATCGGTTTGTTGTATGCGTATACATTCAATCATGGTACACATGTCAGTCTATTGTAGATGCACCAGTGAACGACGTTTTACTGATACAAAGATTGCATGAATATGATGATATACAACTACGCAAAACAGGATTAAAGATGATTTTACGTCACTCCTGGTATTTAAGTGAAGAGCTTGCCACTCTTTGTTTGTTTTCAACACTTCTTAGTGCCAAGGAGAAATATATGTTAGTTAGTAAAATCAGTGAAAAAGAATTTGCACCTATTAAAGAAACTTCCTTTAAAATGTGATGACTTAAATATCTCTCGCAGCTTCTTTCACACCGCACAAATAGACGACAGCTTCCTAAGCGTGCCTGTTGAGAAATGGCCAGAAACGCAATCTTTTAAAGAAGCTGAAGAAATTGTTAAACATTTGCCATGTGTTAATGACTGTGCTGAGCGAGGCATAGCATTAATCAAAAGTTTTAATGATGCAACAAAAGATGAACAAAAACAGTATTTATTGCAGGTAGTTGAAATGCATAGAAAGAACTTCGCGAAGTGCAACCGTAAAGATTTTCAAGATATGTAAAAGTTATTAATTATGTTATTTACAGAATGTTAGGCAATATTTTCCTCTTTATTATCTTGTTAAACTTGACAGGTGAATTTTGCTGTAAAACATTCTTTTTACATTGCATTAAGTTCGTTTTTTGTCATTTTCTTAATAATTTTTCTTATATTTTCTACACTAAATATTACCAATAGAGTACATTTTTTTAGAAACGACATATTAAAAGCATGTAACATTTTAAATAAAAAATATATTTAAAAAATAATAATTTCGTAAGTAACAAAAAATTATCAAATTAAAACTATTTTTTAACTTTTTGGCGACCTTGAGGGACCCCTAAATATTTTTTTAAGCTGAAATTTTACAGGAGTACACCAAACGAAACTTTTTAGGGGTGAGAGTCAAAATATTTAAAAAATTTGTTTTTTTGGGACTCCCTACCCCTCATAGGATACGTTCCAAGAAGTTCCTCTGTAATAAATAAATTTTTGTCAATACCAAGAATAAACACAAGGAATTGAGCTACTGAGGTGTTGTCAGTCGATTCATCAACAGCAAGGGGAAAATATTCAAATTGCGTAGCTGCCTGCTTCAATTGCTCATCAATATCTTCATTTAACTGCTGCACTCTTCTTTGAATAGTCATCCTATTTAAACTTAATTTCTGAAACTTATGTTCTGCTTCAGCGCACAGTTTTTCTGATGCAATCAGAAAACAGTCTTTCACAAAATCCCCGTTTGTAAACGGTGCCCACATTTTGCAATTAGCTAAGCAATGCCCAAGCTTACTTCAACACAAGAATCCAACTCAGCTGTCTGTTTCTGAAAATAACCGGTTTGGTTGTTCAGAGACTTCTTTCAGGTGCTCAATTTTTCAAGAACGTTCATCTCTTTAAATTGATGGGAATGCGATGTGCTTCTTTTCATAATGCCGTTTCACGTTGTATTCCTTCGCTATCACTACTGTAGCATGCGCAAAAGACACGTTATTAGTATTACGTCATCATTATTAACGAAACAGTATTTGTATATCCAAGGATCAAGGAACTTCCGATTTTGGAAATCACTTTTTCTTTTCTCGCTACTCATCATTCATTACCACTCTTACCTTCTCTATTTTACATATTTTCACAAAACTATAAAACCCTAAAACTGATATTTCATTCCTTGGGCTATGCTGTATGAAACATGTGACCCTAAAGAGAGATCGAGAACGAACAAGCTTTGCCAGAAGATCAACAGCCAATGGCAAGAAAGTAAACAAAGGAAGTGTCAGCACCGAACTGACCATTCGCTGGTGCCGGCTGGAGCATTTATTGCACATGTGCAGGTTTGAACTTAAGTTCAGCATTCGGCACAGAGAAAAATAATGCAGGAGATTACTAAAAATTTAGGGGTTTGCTAGTGTCGTGGTGGCAGATGATTGCAACTTCCATCGCGGGCCATAGGTTGTGCATCATTGATGTCGACGTATCCACAATTGTGATTCATCGTTCCTTGGATATTTATATATTTATATCTGCCTTTATAATTGATTCTTGGTTGTAGCCAAGTAATATGCTTTTGCAAATGGGGAATGCACATATTTTCTTACCTTTGAAGTCTCATAGGGTTCAGTTATTGGGTTGTCGGAAAAGTCGACATATTTTTGCACACGATGGCGGTTGGGCGGTTTTGGAAGTACTAAAGGCATGCACAGCTCTGTTATCGCTATGGCATTTGACATGTGCCAGTTCTAGCTGCAGTCTAAAAGGAATAGTGAGCGATTTGGTGGATTTGCGGAGATTTGACATCAAGTTGAAGATGGAAGACCAAACTGTGCATTTTCGCCATATTTTACTGTTTTACTTCCGTAAAGGGAAGAACGTGCGTCAAGCTTGTGAAAAGTTGTGTAAAGTGTACTGTGATAATGCTCTACAAGAACGTCAGTGCCAGCGGTGGTTCGCAAAATTCTGTGCTGGTGATTTTGACCTCAGCGATGCTCCTCGGTCCTGGAGCCCTACCGAGGTTGACGATGACCAAATCAAGGCATTGATCGAGTCAAACCCATGTAACACGACACGAGAGATCGCAGACACATTGCACATCCGTCATTCAAGCGTTCAGGACCACCTGAAGAAGCTGGGATACGTAGGCAAGCTCGATGTGTGGGTTCCTCATGAACTCAAAGAAGCTCAATTGACGGCGCATATAAACATTTGCGATATGCTCATTAAATGTGAGGAAAACGATCCTTTTTTGAAGTGACTGATAACTGGTGATGAAAAGTGGATTGTGTACAACAATGTGCTGTGCAAACGGTCTTGGTCCCGACATGCTGCTTTGCCTCAAACTACATCCAAAGCAGGCATTCATCAGCGGAAGGTTCTGGTCTCAGTTTGGTGGGATTTTAAAGGTGTTGTGTTTTTTTAACTCCTATCACGGAACCAAAAAATCAATTCGAATGTGTACTGTCGGCAATTGGACAGTTTGAATGAATCCATCATCCAGAAATGTCCAGAGCTTGTTCATCGTAAAGGTGTTGAGTTCCATCACGACAACGCAAGACCACACACAAGTTTGATCACCCGCGAAACATTATTGGAGCTTGGGTGGGATGTGTTGCCACACCCAGCATACTCGCCTGACCTTGTGCTGTCAGATTCCCATGTTTCGCTCTCTTCAACAGTCCTTGTGTGGTATAACGTTCAATTCAGATGAGGCTGTAAATCAGCACCTTATACAGTTTTTCACCACGAAAGACAGGTCCTTCTGTGAACGAGGCATTCTGCAGCTTGACGATGATGGGCAAAACACGTAACAATATTAACAAATAAAGGTAACTTGATCACGCTAGTTACGTTAACTGAAAACTTTTACAAAAAGTTCGTAAGTTGGAAGCTTTCGACCTTATCTTAGGTCTTCATCACGCCAATGGAGGACTAAGATTGTTGCCAGATTCTACATTTGAATTTTTCCTATTTTTGTTGCCAAAACTTAGAATTGATCTCCAGATCAACGGAATGTAGAGAGGAGATTCGGAGTTGCAAGTCATTGAGTTGAAAATAACTTCTATGCTTTCACGGTAACGGAGGGCAAAACGATTGTCAAAAGAACAATTGGTTTTGCTTCGTTCCAGTGGGGAACTGCAGATGTGTCTTCCATTGTCAAAATAGACAAGGCAGTATTAGGATTGGCTTTCGAAACATCTTTTCTATGTTCTAAAATTTTATGGTTAATGCTCCTGTATGTGCTTCCAATGTATAAGTTATCCCCAGTAGAAGAAGAGATAGGAATGCAGTAAACTCCTGGGAGGTTCAGGCTTTCAACTTTGTCCCTATCCCTTTGTAGAAGTTTCAAGATGTTTGGGGTAGATTTAATGGCAAGATGGTAACCAAAACTTCTAAAAAGAATCTGTAACTTATAAGCATAGGAAGGATGGTAAGGAACAGAACCACAGAATTTCAGGTCTTCTTTCTTGTGAAGAAGGAGGCATTCGATTTTCGAATGGTTTTCGTATTTCTTTATGAGGGAGTTGACTGTAACAGCAGGGAAACCATGGGAGAGGGCTATTGTAGAAATTTTGGAGAGTTCTTCTTGAAGAGAGAGTTGGTTGTTGCAAATGATATGAGCCCTGTGGATGTAGGACTTCAATGCTGCAAGCTTGTAGAGATGCAGGGTGCAAGATTTGTAGGGAATGATGTTAGTGGCCGCAGAAGGTTTTCGATAGACGGAACGAGTAATGGAGAGATCAGCGTTTCTGCAGATAGATACATCCAGGAAATCAATTTTGTGATTTACTTCCTTAGATATAGTGAGCTTAATGGAAGGAAATTTTTCCGTAATGGAGTTGATCAGTATCTGTAGTTCAGACTCGGAATGTGGCCAGCTAATGAAAATGTCGTCTACATATCTTAACCATAGGGAAGGTTGAAAAGGGTGTAGAGGAATGATGGAAACTTCAATATGTTGCATGTCGATTTCAGCAAGCAGAGGGGAAAGAGGTGAGCCCATGAGGAGACCAGATTGTTGCCTACACACAATTTTGTTGAAAACAAAACAACTGTGTTGGTGAATAGTGTGGAAACAATAATAAAGATCTTTGATAAGAGGACCGGGGGTTCAAAATGAAGAATCAATTTCTTCATGAGGAGCATGTAGGAATCAAAATATGGTACAGAGTGAAACAAAGATTCTACATCAACAGTATACAGGTTATCACGAGGAGAAAAGGAATTAGGAAGGTTGTGGATGAAGTTTGAAGTAGAGACAACTGTATGAGGATGGTTGGCTGCCAGGGATTTGCATTTGAGGACCAATCTCTTTTCAAGGTTTACTGCTGGAGAAAAAGAATATTCCACTAAAGGTCTGATGGGGTTACCAGCTTTATGCAGTTTCACTTGCAGGAAGAGCCTGGGAGTTCTAAAGTGAGGAGGGGTGATATATCACCAAGATAAGATAACAGCAGCGTTGTTCAGCAGCCTATCCTTCGTGCCAACGCTACTGTTATCTTATCCAAGCAAAATTCTGTGCCAATCAAGTACTCTTCTTCTTGTTTAAAAGAATTCAGGTCATTTATTCAGGAAAATGACCTAGCCGTATGCAAAGCAGATAAAGTTGGTTGCCCAGTCATCATTGGTAAAGAAACTCTAAACCAAAAAGTGCTTTCTTTTCTTACATCTGCTAACTGCATCCCTTTGCAGTCAGACACCACCAACTCACTCAAAAACTCAGTTTACAGATTAGCTAAGAAAGAAACTCTTCAATCCTTCCTTGGTGATATCACCCCCTCCGTACTTTAGAACTCCCAGGCTCTTCCTGCAAGTGAAACAGCATAAAGCTGGTAACCCCATCAGACCTTTAGTGGAATATTCTTTTTCTCCAGCAGTAAACCTTGAAAAGAGATTGGTCCTCAAATGCAAATCCCTGGCAGCCAACCATCCTCATACAGTTGTCTCTACTTCAAACTTCATCCACAACCTTCCTAATTCCTTTCTTCCTCGTGATAATCTGTATACTCTTGATGTAGAATCTTTGTTTCCCTCTGTATCATATTTTGATTCTTACATGCTCCTCATGAAGAAATTGATTCTTCATTTTGAACCCCCGGTCCTCTTATCAAAGATCTTTACGATTGTTTCCACACTATTCACCAACACAGTTGTTTTGTTTTCAACAAAATTGTGTATAGGCAACAATCTGGTCTCCCCATGGGCTCACCTCTTTCCCCTCTTCTTGCTGAAATCTACATGCAACATATTGAAGTTTCCATCATTCCTCTACACCCTTTTCAACCTTCCCTATGGTTAAGATATGTAGACGACATTTTCATTAGCTGGCCACATTTCGAGTCTGAACTACAGATACTGATCAACTCCATTACGGAAAAATACCTTCCATTAAGCTCACTATATCTAAGGAAGTAAATCACAAAATTGATTTCCTGGATGTATCTATCTGCAGAAACGCTGATCTCTCCATTACTCGTTCCGTCTATCGAAAACCTTCTGCGGCCACTAACATCATTCCCCACAAATCTTGTACCCTGCATCTCTACAAGCTTGCAGCATTGAAGTCCTACATCCACAGGGCTCATATCATTTGCAACAACCAACTCTCTCTTCAAGAAGAACTCTCCAAAATTTCTACAATAGCCCTCTCCCATGGTTTCCCTGCTGTTACAGTCAACTCCCTCATAAAGAAATATGAAAACCATTCGAAAATCGAATGCCTCCTTCCTCACAAGAAAGAAGACCTGAAATTCTGTGGTTCTGTTCCTTACCATCCTTCCTGTGCTTATAAGTTACAGATTCTTTTTAGAAGTTTTGGTTACCATCTTGCCATTAAATCTACCCCAAACATCTTGAAACTTCTACAAAGGGATAGGGACAAAGTTGAAAGCCTGAACCTCCCAGGAGTTTACTGCATTCCTATCTCTTCTTCTACTGGAGATAACTTATACATTGGAAGCACATACAGGAGCATTAACCATAGAATTTTAGAACATAGAAAATATGTTTCGAAAGCCAATCCTAATACTGCCTTGTCTATTTTGACAATGGAAGACACATCTGCAGTTCCCCACTGGAACGAAGCAAAACCAATTGCTTCTTTTGACAATCGTTTTGCCCTCCGTTACCGTGAAAGCATAGAAATTATTTTCAACTCAGTGACTTGCAACTCCGAATCTCCTCTCTACATTCCGTTGATCTGGAGATCAATTCTAAGTTTTGGCAACAAAAATAGGAAAAATTCAAATGTAGAATCTGGCAACAATCTTAGTCCTCCATTGGCGTGATGAAGACCTAAGATAAGGTCGAAAGCTTCCAACTTACGAACTTTTTGTAAAAGTTTTCAGTTAACGCAACTAGCGTGATCAAGTTACCTTTATTCTGCAGCTCACTGAAAGGTGGCAAAAGGTTATTGAACAAAATGGGCATTATATCATTGTTTGATATTTGTTCTTTCTATCAATAAATGACCTGTGCAGAACATTGCTAAAATACGTCATGACTTTTCCGACAACCCAATAATGCTACAGAGAAAAAAAAAATAGTTAGATTTTTGCCATGTACAGTTGTTCATATGCTGGCTGAGATAAAGTAAATAGGTAACTAAGGATTTCCATTGTTGAAGTAGTAATAAAATGATGATTACATGGGAAAACTTTGAATTTTTAAAATTCTTGCCAAATTTTTTAGCCATGTCATGTAGTTTAAGTGTGAAGTAAGCTATATGAATTTGAGATTTCATAAAATTTGTTCAGCGCACCAAAGCATCTGAAATAAGTGCTGCGTGACCTGAAGTTATCAGATATTCAATTCTACTTATATTTGACACAGTTTTGCAAATGCTCAAGACTTGCATAAAATAACCAGTCTTTATTTTCAGGTGCAGGAGGGATCTGTACAGATATTAAAGAACTGTGTTTTGGAGCAGTGGCTGGCAGCAGACTTAGGAGAGATTGGAGTTTGTTGCCTACCTGCAGATCTTTCAGTTTCTCAGAAAACAACTTTGCAGGGTTGTTATGCTCTTCAGGTTTGTGATTCACCATTTTGATGATCTATTCATTTTCAGTTTCGAGATTTCTTCATTCTTGTCCCGGCCAAAATTTGTTCTGTCCATCATGCCAAAATTTTGATATGCAAAATATTTAGAAATGAAAAATTGGGTGATTTGTACTTTTTTATGTATATGTAGTGTATGTAGATTGAGATGTGAAATGCGATTTATAAATGTGTCAGTTGTTTTCATTTGTCAGAGGAGTTTTTGGTTGAAATATTAACTATAATCTATATATGTGCAAAAGGGGAAGAATAAGAAACAGATTTTAGGATTTTGAAAAACAATTTCATTCAGTTTTTGCTATGGTTCTTTATTTTTATACCAAGTGTTGTACATTGGCAACAGACAGTCCTAAGATCTTAATTTGCTTGATAAATCATTAATTTGCTTGATAAATCACCCATATGTTGTACATGTGATCATTGCAGGTAAGATCTAAATTTTGTAAATTATTACAATGAAACAGATTTCATGAGTTATAAAAATGTTCTAGATTATAATGTGTATTATTTAATTGCTAATGGTGTTAAAAATGTGTCCTGTTGGGTTCAGCTGACTTTAAACTCCAATCAAGAACTGTATGGAAAGATATTCATTTTATAGGTAAAGGTAAAAATTTACGTGGAATCCCTTTGTTAAGACTGAAAGTAAACTTTATTCTTTTATACCAATTACTGTGGATAAAGTTAAAAAAAGTTGACAAGTACTACTCACCAGATTAAAGAAAAGAAAATGTAGTTATTCAGCTTTAATTATTAGCACATTTCATATGTTTTGGATCATTGATTGCCTCAGTGGTGAAGGAATTATTGAAAACACCCTAAAAAGAAGTCCCTCAAGTTTTTCAAAAGTCATTCAAAATTTATCTTGGTGTATTTACTGTTTAGCAAATGTTTTATTTTTTATCTTTAGTATATTTATCAATATAATTTAATTTGAGCAATCTTGCATAACAGAAATGTTATGAGAGATTCTCTGTATTTTCTTGTAAAATTTCAGTTGAAATCAGATGTGAGCATTAGAGCTGAGACGGGCTGCCATATATAGATTTTTTTACCAATCAGTTTTATCAAATAGTTATTGGTTTTATTTTCAAACCCATTTTTTTTCAGCAGCAGTTCTCACTCACCGCCAGAAAGTTGTTCTTTTAGTTGTCTGTTTGGCTATCTGTAGGAGGGTGAATGAAATTTAATTACCGTATATACTCGTATATAGGTCGACCCCCGATTTTTATCTGAATATTTGCAGTTTTTGTATATCCCATGTATAAGTCGATTCCCCGATTTTTATGTGAATATCTGCAGTTTTTGTATACCTACCATCTTGTATATAAATTAAAAAAATTTTTTTTTCTTTTCTGAGGATACGCCCGCATGCGGAAATGTGAACCTACTATTTATTGTTGTGGCTGGCTCTCGCAATGTTGCTTGCAGCAGTTTCCCGCAAAATGTGGGTGGAATTGAGGCACAATTCTAGGAAGATGATAAGGCTCACCACCCTGGTTAGAGAGTTTTCAGGGGAAGGTTACACACTTTAACAATATATGAACCCACTTATGCACATAGTCCCTCCCCTCTTCTCCCACTTTTTTGCGAGCGAGTTTTCTGCAGTTACTTCATTTATGGAGAGTAAAGCATTTGTTCCCGCAGCAAATGAATCGTAATGCATTTACCAAACGTCGGAAGGCACGTCGTTATTTAAAAAAAAAAAAAAAAACTTCCTGAAACATATTTGGAAAGCGTAAATATTTCTTGATGTCAACCTGATAGTGTTTTTTATCCCATAAAGAATATGCATACCGTAAAAAATAAATGTGTAACTTTTGAAGTTTTCAATAGATTTCTTCAAAATGTAAAATGAATCTTTATTTTGATGTATTACAAACACTAAAATTTGCACTCAACTATTTAAAAAATTGAAGAAAATTTGTTCTATAAAATTTTCTCCCACTACCCTGTGCAGCGTAGCAGCTGTCGGTCAACTGCTGAGTGGGACGAGTGTGTGATTTACAGAGAGGTCATTTATCTACTCCTGAGTTTCATCTTCCCATCTCCACCGTGTTTGTGACAAACAATGGGCTTTAGTGACAAAACCAAATATCGCCCTATTCAGTAAAGATGCAATCCTTTTTTGCTCGCTCTTTGTCTTCAGAAAAAGTGCTGTTTGTTTGATTTTTAGAGCCGGAGCACACTCAATTTAATAACAAACGTAAGTAGGTTGTTAAACTAATGCACTTATTTACTATCAGTGGCAGTGTTATTCTGAGCGATCGGCCAAGTTTAAACACTTTCGTTTTCGGGATGCATTGATCAAGTTACCGCTGTTCTGTAGATTGTCGCGCCTCTCTTCGCCATCGCTAAGCAGAGGCAGCGATCTCCTTTTGCAATAGTCTGTCCTTTTCCCTCTTCATTACCTCCATCGAGAATTGAGCACGGTCGTAAGTCACGGCACAGTGCAACTTAAACTACTGACACGTTCACCTCTTTCCTCTGGGTGATTTACCAGCGGGGCAGTCAAGTCAAGGCCATACCGACAGATCTAAAACGGACTTTGAGACATCCTTGCAAAATGAGTTTTTCTATTAGTGAATAAAAACACTTGTACATATAAAATCAAGAAAATGCTTAGCAATAATTTTCTTCTGAACCAGTAACACCCGGAAAATGACTTAATATACAACGGCAAATGAACTGATGGTACAAAGGGCTCATTATGCGTATTTCCATAAGGCATCAAAATTTTGGTTTTCAACCTATTAGAAATATTTTCTGTGTATAGTTCCACCCCTAATTTCGACCTAAATATTTCATTAAAAAAAGTCGACCTATACACGAGTATATACGGTAGTCCCTTTAGGCAATGCAGTTGTTCCGTCCATGTGCAGCCGGCTGACAGCCACCAGAGAACGGCGACAGACCAACCAGAGAAAATGCATTAGAGATGGGTGGGTAGGCTTGGGGTGGGAGTGCTGACTTGGAATACGAGGTGTAAGAAAGGAAACTGACAGGTGGCAAACATAAGAAAGAGTAAAGGGATAAGGGAACAGTTGCAATGCACCCTGATTTTCTGATCGGATAAAAGAAAGGAAGGGGATGTCTGGAAGACAGTAAAAAGCCAATTAAGCTAACAATGTATAGTACTTTCCCATTCTCTAGTTTTATGATATCTAGAATTTGCTTCCTGGTGCTGCCGTTAGGTGTTTAGGATGCCGATGAAGAAATTTTCTGAAGGCGTAAATTAGAGCCAAGATTAGTCTCGATTACCCATGACAGTTTTACGCATAAGGTAAAATTCTCTCCATAATTGCTTCGTAAAACTATACAGTAGCCAGAAAGACTGCTGGGCCTTAGAAGTTTTCTGATGCTTTTTATGATCAACATTTCAAGCCAGTTACATCTTATGCATTTCCTAAGACAGTAGCACAATGGATAATCCCAATTCAAAAGTTGTTATGCTGAAGCACAATTCTGGCGAATATAAATCTATTAAAAATGAAGTTGGAAAGTCTCTCGTGTGGAATATTTTCAGTGAAATTGTTGAAAGAGATTCAGGGAAAAAATTGGACTACGTTCAATGTGACAGATGCAAATGCATTTTAAAATATAAAAGTTCAATTGAGACAAGTCAGCTATCTCGTCACTCAAAAACTTGCGCTCCATCAACGTCTTCGAAGCCTTTGAATAGTTTTTTTCATCCTGCTTCAAAACTGGTTACAACAAATGAAAAAGTAAAAGTCTTACAAGAGTGTGTTAGATTGTGTTCAGAAGATATTAGGCCTTTTGATATAGTTGATGGCGAAGGGTTCGTTGCGTTAGCCCAAAGTTTAATCAGCATAGGTGCTTCGCTAGGAAATGTCAAAGTTAGTGATGTTCTGCTTCACCATACCACAATATCAAAGCACGTTAGGCAGACGGTAGAAAACGTCAGAAAAGCAATTTTGCCTGAAGTCAAAGAAAATCTTCGAAATGTCGGTGGAGCGTTGATGACAGATATGTGGACTGAGCCTTACAGACACATGTCATACATCGCAATTACTTGCCATTACATCTATGAGGTTTTCCAATTAAAATCACTGGTTTTGTCAATAATGAGTTTCCCTAATGTCCCGAAAACTGGTGTCAACATAAAGAGCGAATTAATAGTGACTTTGGAAAGAATCGGCTTTGAAACAGCTCTCTTGACATCAAAGTGTACTTTTGTTACTGATTAAGGATCCAACATTATGTCTGCACTAAAGTGTTACAGGAGGTTAACATGTGTGAATCACTTGTTAAATACTGTGTTAAAACACAGTTACAATGAAACTGCAGAAGAATTTCCCCAATTAAAGTGTTCCATGGAAAAATGTAAAGCATTGGTGACATATCCAGGGTGAGGAGCCGGTCACTTTTCTCACCTTTTGTCACTTTTTAAAAAATTAGTCACCTTTTTCAGCTTTTGTCACCTTTTCAAACCTATTTCTGACCATATTGGGGGAAAATGTACAATTTAACAATATAGTTTCAAAAGAAGATGCTGGAAGTTGAAAGATTATTATTGTAAGTATGCCTATAACTATGTGAATGTAGTTATTTCTGTACTCCTGTACCTCCCCTTATAATTGTAAGAAGGCCTCATAATTATCATGTTCACGGGCAAGGCAGCATATGCCACTGCACATCCAGTGACATGACGTTATATGCCGTCCAACTTTATTTCACGCTGTAAGTACAAAGCAGCAAATGCCCACAAAATTGAATGGGGGTTCCAGTTACTTTAAGTTTACTGTCCTGCTGAAAACATGAATTTTCCATAAATGTCTCTGCATTTTTATTACGGTCCGTGAATGTGTTAAGCCCCAATGATGAATGAAGATGAGCTGAGGGACATCTAAACCAATGGCACTTTATATAGAGCCAATACCATTTTATCCTTTTATCCTCTGAGAAACTCCATTTAAAAGTGAAAAAGGCTGTCATCAAAATATTTTCCTTCGTGTGACAGAATTTTCGAAAGCAGTCACTGTTTTTGATTGTATTCGTTGGGTGCATGCTTCTTGGCAAAATTTACAGATTTCGACAATAGTTAAATGTTTTCAGAAAGCTGGATTTCTGCAAAACGCAGAGATGAACGATGAAACCGAAGTTGACAATACCACCAACAACCTACTAGGAACAATACCTGAAGACATAAAAAACAACCTGCTAAGTGAAGCAGAGCTGAGTTCGGGCTAAATTTTCGGTGCCCGAGCCCGTCCAAGCCCGTGGTATATCAACCCGAGCCCGTTCAAGCCCGTGGTATATCAGCCCGATCCCGTCCAAGCCCGTGGTCTATCAACCCGAGCCCACCCGAGCCCAAGTTTTATATTGCAAGATAGAGGCCGGGCCCGGACAAGCCTAAAAACAGGTTAACCTGTTCAACCATTAATAAGAAACATCTCCGTTTCCACACTTCCACTATCTCCTCCTCCTGCAATTAACCAATGTATTTCACAAATGGGGAGTGGGGAAGGGACCTCTATCTATTTTTACAGTGTAACTGTACGATTTTTCTTTGACCGTTCGTTTCCACCTGAATTGCTTCAGGCGGCCGGGCAACCAAAATGATCGGGCGGTGCTGCAATTGTTATGTTGCTCAAATAATGCTAATATTATCGCGCCATAATGCGTTGCAATATGTATATTGCTAAATTGAATTAGCAGGGAGCTACTGTGTGGAGATAGGGGGGTAAATTATCGTCAGCAAGCTATCAACTATCCAATATCTATAGTTCTTGAAAAAGCATTTTCTTCTTTTCAGAAACGCACTAATTCGCGGCCTACAACATTTTCTAGCCAAGCCCGGATTATAGCCACCTCGAATGCCCGTTCCCCAACCATAACCTATTGCCAAAGAATTCCCTTTACCAACTATAAAGTGTCTCATTTGCTAAATCATGTAAAATCACATTTATATATAAAAAAATTCTCTCGTTCTCCCTCTCTCTAAGAGCCCGAGCCTGAACCGCAGTAAATATTTTACAGCTCTAGCCCGATTCGGGCTTTCGGGCTCAGGCTCAGCCCGTCTCAGCTCTGAAGTGAAGATCAGTTCCCCGCAATAGATTGCAATATCATAGTACACGAAGACATGGCAGACACCGAAGAGGATATTTTTTCTGATGTGCTATCAAACATTAAACATCTTATTTTAGAGCATGTTCATCGTACTACACATTGATTTATGATGAAGCGACTAATGTTAAAGATAAAAAGGAGCTGCAAACAACCATCACATTTTGGTCAGAAAGCAAATGTGGCATAATGGCACGGCACCTCTGAATTTATTTTTGGTAAAGCAGATGATGAAACATTGCATAAAAAACTATGTGAAGCACTTTCTGAGGCTAATTTATCACAACAGAGATGCCTAATGCTTGGATGAGACGGACCTCATGTTAATAAAAAAGTTTTGGGGCTTTTCAATAGTAATGTCCAGGAGACACGAGGGACAAGTCTTATAAACATAGGTACCTGCAACATCCACATAATGCATATGTAAAATCATTGGAGTGTTTAGGTGAAGAAGCTTCTGAGCTGGTAATCAACATTTACCATTATTTTGATGGTTGGCCTGACCATTGAGAAGAATTTGAAGAAATTGAATCTAAATATAATGTTCCACGCCACAAATTTTTGAAACATGCAACAACAAGGTGGCTTGTTTTGGGGCTTTCAGCCAACAGGATTTTGGAACAGTGGGACATTATTCAGTTCTGTTTCCTTAAGCACATGCTTCTGAGAAAAAATTCTTCTTCTCTTCAATCCAGATCCTACAAGGCTGTTGTGAGTGCCTTAAAGAAACCTTCTATAAAAGCTGGACTTCATTTCATTATTTCATCAGCAGAACTATTCATGAAGCTCACACAACATTTTCTTTCTTTCTTTTTGTTTTGTTTTGTTTTTAATTGAAGGTTTAACGACCACCATGAGCAACTCGATGTGCTATAAGCAATCGCTCGTCCCTAATTCAGGGTCACTGGTTCCAGGAAAGGGAGAAAGCCAGCACCGTAAGACAAAAACAATATCCATGCCTCACCAGGATTCGAACCCAGACCCAACTTGGACGAATGGTCATAAACCATTGCTTAGACCACTGCGTCACATGGGCGGCACACAACATTTTCAATGCCAAGCACCTATGATCCACAAATTGCATGAAGAAATAGGGAATGTTCTTCAGACCTTCATGGCTCCTGTTTTGAAGACTGCTGTCATTAGAAAAATCAACTAATTTTTCTAAAGTTGATCTTGATGAACTGTTTACAGTTGGTAATCTGCTTCCTCTTGAAAAACTTGTCATTAATGAAAGGTCACAGACAAACTTTCTAAACTGAAAGAAAGTGATAAGTTCTGAAGGAAGCTCAAAAGCACTTTATATTACTGCTTGTAAGCATGTGATGAAAAAGACTTGCTTATCATATGGATCACTTAAAAATTTTAGACCCAAAAGAAAGAATGAATGATAGAAGCTGCAGAGACATGTTGAAATTTGCAAAAATTATGCCATTTCATGTTCAACTGGATTATTTCTTAGATGAGTGGCAAATTTTGCAACTGGAAAGAGATGATACAGCATTTGAAAACAAAACTATTGATGATTACTGGCAAAAACACATCTCAAAAAGGGACTCATTATCAAAAGATATAAAGTTTCCAAATGTTGTAAAAGTCATTAAGGCAGCTCTTACTTTGTCACATGGAAATGCTGACATAGAAAAACGATTTTCCATTTCTAAGCATATATTAGAAGTAGAGAAATCAGCAGTGAACGAAAGATTTTTAAACAGTGTACTGACTGTGAGGGATGCCTTGAAATAATATCCTAATTTTCTTTTTGTACCCATTAATCCAAAACTCATCAAGTACGGACTACAAGCACATTCAAAGTACACTGCCTTTATGAAAGAATGTAAGAGCAAAAAGAAAATCAAATTAGAAGAAAAGCAAAAAGAAGAACAAAAAAGCGTATTATGAAGAAGATATGAAAAAGATGGAAAAGATAAAGTCAATTGAATGTGAGACTGCTGCTCTGAATGACAAGAAAAAAGAACACCTACAAACTAAGGAGGCAAGAAAAGAATTCTTTTTAGAAGCTTCGGCTAAACTGAAGAAAGCATTTGAAAAAAATTATTTAAAGGGAGCAAAATTAGCTGAAGGCATGTTCAAGGGAGTAAAATATATGCTAATGGAAGAAAGAGTGAGAGAAAAGGAAGTGGAAATCATTCAGAAGAGCTTGAGAAAAGAAAATCAAGTATGATTACATAATTTTTTGCTAAGATGCCTAGAAAACAGTAAGCCAAACAGTTTTTTCTTCAGAATTGTTTTTCTGGAACATTGAAGAGAATTGTGCATCATCAGAATTTTGTGTAATGTTGTGTAATATTTTTTCTGTAAAATTATATAATGACAATAAAATGGCCATACCCCATCCAGGACCATAATAAAGATATTTATTATGATTTTACCTGGCCTTTTTGGGTAGGGGAGTATAAAAAAAATAAAATAGAAAATACTTTTTTCCTAACTATATGCGTTGTTTTGCGCTATTGGCAAGAAGTCTCTTTTAATCACCTTTTAGTCACCTTTTTAAAAAAAATTTCTCACCTTTTTCAAAGGTCGCCCTAGCTCCTCACCCTGCATATCTGAAAAAGTCTGGAACTGTTAATGAGCTTGAAATAACTGTACACCAGGAAGTAGAAACTAGATGGAATACTATGTGCACTATGTTGAAATCTGTAATTAGCCAGTTTGCAGCAATTATAGATGTGCTTCATATGAAAAACGAAGGCCACCGAATTATTGATATAAATGTGGAACTTTTGGAGTTTTTGGTAGAATTCTTAGAAAAATTTAAAGAAGCTACTCTGCAGTTAGAAGGAGATTTATATCCTACCCTGCATCTTGTTCTGCTGTGGTGCCATTATTTCAAAAAAACACTGCGCTTATAAAGTCACAGATTGCGACTTTGCAAAGTTTATGAAAAAGAAAACCGAAGAATGGCTAGAAAAGAAGATAAAAATTGATGAACTTCACCAGATAGCTACCTTTTTGCACCCAAAATTTAAATCTCTGAAAATGTTAAGTGGTGAAGAGAAAGCACTAGTTTTCTTAAATGTATGTGATATAATGTCTAAGTATGAAGGTGAAAATCAGCTGGACACAATTAGCAATTCCACTACAAACACACTTGCTGCAGAAAAGAAAAGTGCTGGAATTTTTGAAGATTGGACTGATGATACCAAGAGCCCAGTGTTAGCCATCGATGAAGTGCAGTGGTATATTGACCTTTCTGTTGGAAACTGCGATGTGGAAATAGAAAACAAGAACTTGTTGCTTTGGTGGGAAAATTCGCCTTTTACAAATCTGGCTAAAGTAGCAAGGCATAAGGTGTGTCCCAAAATGATAGAGCCACAGGAGAAAATTGATAAATAACAAAATATAATTCAATCAAGTGATTGTTCAGGGGTGTATATAAGTATTCATGCAGTGAGACATTTGTGTGCACCAGAATAAAAGTGAAATAGCAAAACGTGTACCTGTTTGAGGGTTCCAAACCAATACGTTGAACTGGAGACTGTCTCAAAAAGATAGAACAGCTGTCACAAATGTGTGTCCAACCCTTTGACTATATATACTAATGGACTGCGCACTGGCAATAGCTGCATCAGAGTCGCTGTGGTCCCAACAAGAGAGAGCATCAGATCACGTGACATGAGTCAGAAATGGTCGCATGCCTTTTTAATTTCAACGTTTTCCTATAAGCTGATAAGCCATTTTAAAGGATTAGGAATTAGTAAATTGTGTACATTTGAACTGTGAGTTTTAGGAATATTGTGTATATGGATATACTTGTTGAGAAAACTACCTCAATCAAAATTTTATTACAATCATTTAGAAGTAATTAGATCGAAAAGTCATCATAAGTTTCGAATGTGTTCTAACGCGAATTTGTTTGCTTGTACTCGAAATTCCATGTAAAAATGGTGTTATGGTTACTAATTTACGCTGCAGAACTTCAGTATTTTCAGTGCATTATGTGAAAACTCCTCATATATAGTGAAAACTCTTTAGGTAAGTTTACTTACGAGATATATACATGCACAGATCGGATATTAAAGACTGTTGTTTTCTGTGCTTACTGAAGTTTATTTGCAGTTAAATGTATCAATTTCAAGTCGAAAATTTTATACCTAGAATTTCATGAATGATATGTTCATTGAAATAAATTTGCGTGATTGTTTTTACAGCTTTATTTTTTGAATGATACGGAAAATGCATGTTTTCGCCAACAGACATTTAAACTCACTTTACATTATCTACAAGCTGTTTAATATAAATTAAGAATTGTTCATAACGAAAAAATTAAGTGGTAATCGAAAAAACACCTGGTGAGACATTTCTGCGTATCTGTTAAAAATAACGAGACAGTACTTTTTGTCATTTGAGTAGGTCGTTCCTCTAGTCACGTGGGTCTAGGTATAGATGTACTTGTATGTATAAACATTTATTCCAAACAGCGAAATTGGGATTGATCATCATTTTTGGAGAGACATATTGTATCAAAAGACATTTGGAGACTGGAAATATCCATCTTTGGCTAAAGTTGTGAAAGCATGCCCTGCTTTATCACATGCCAACTTCGATGTAGAGAGAGAGGTTCTTCTGTATCACGAAGAGTTCTTTCATCAAATAGAAGTCATTGCTCTATCCACGTTTATAAGTGAGTCACAGAAAAATTCTCATCGGTCGCCACCATGAATCGAACCCAGGGCCTTTCAGTTGCACCCCTGACATGCTTCCACAGCACCACAGCGACCTTGAAATTCTCCAGACACACATACGACAAACTGCCAAACCACCTGGCAGGTTGCTTCTTTGGAGCCCCGCACAATGCTGGGAATTCGCCAAAGATGAACAGCAGCAACTGAACAAATAACTAGAAGGCGAATGAATAATAAATACACAGTTGATGTGGATTAGGAACATCAAATAGAAGTCATAGCTCGTTCCATGTTTATAAGTGAGTCACTGAAAAATTTCAGATGAGAAGGCATCTATGTCTGAAAAAAAGTTGAATGAGAGACTAACAATTTGAGTTGCATTAAAAATGTATAACAACCAAGTTGCAAGGGTGCTAATAACCCCAAAGAACTAATAAAATTAGCACTTAATGCACATGTGTCATATAGCAACCATTTGGAAGAGGAGCAGAGATTAAAGGAACAGCAACTGAAAGCAGAGAAATAAAGTGCTGAGAGATTGAAACAAGAATTGCTAAATAAAGGATTTGAAGAGCAGAAAGCAAACTATAGAAAACATGGAAAACAAGATAAAAATTCTTGTTCAAGAAAAAAGAGAAGTACGAGAACCATCAGACTCTGTGCTTAAAGAAGCCATTAAGAGACTAAAGCAAGCATTGAAAAAAAAAAAAAAAAAAACATACCTGCAATACAAGTTGCACAGAGCATTCCAGAAGGATTAGAGAAACTCCGACAAAAGGAAAGACAGCATGGACTTGAAGCATTAAAAATGAATAGGGTAGTTCATAAAAGAAAATCCTCCCTAATAGATGCATTTATGCAGAAAACCCCCAAAAAAGGTATAAATTTAAGGTTAATGAGGAAGCTTTTTTGTTAAGAATACCCTTACAGTAGCGAACAAAAGTATTTGCCGAAACACTTTTTCGACCATAATATTTTTTCTGCTGGACCAAATCGGGTCATTTTGAGATATGATATGTGTTATTCAGTTGTAAACATGACCCATATGCAGATGGATTGGAAACCTTAACACAGATCAGGTACCGAGCTTAATCGCAAAGATCATACAAATTGACCAACAAAGTAGGTGTGTATCACATTCATTTAATGCAACGATAACAGAAAACAAGTATGAGAAAACGACAAAACAATAACTAATACTTAGTGGGATAACCACGAGACTTGATAACAGCTGCACAACGGGCCAGCATCGAGTCCACTAGCTTCTCAATGGTGACCTGCAGAATTCGCACCCATTCTGCAGACAGCTGGTCGAACTTCTGGGCCCTATTCCAGCAGGTTTTCTTCGCACATCGTCTCTCCAGCTCCTCCCACATGTGCTCGATGGGGTTGAGGTCTGGAGATTGGCTTGGCCAGTCTAGAAGTGTGACCTGTTGCTGCTAGAAGGCTGCCTTCACTACTCTGGAGGTGTGCTTCGGGTCGTTGTCTTGCAGCATGATCCATCCAGGTGGCATGTTCTGGTTTGCCCATGGGAAGACATCATTGATGAGCATGTTCGTGTAGCTCTGGCCGATCATTATTCTGTCAATCTTGATGATGGGGCCCATTCCATTGCAAGAGATGGCGCCGTAAACCATGAGTGATCCTCCTCCATGCTTGACAGTCGGCTGAATGAACTGGGGGTTGAATCTCTGGCCACATGGACATCGTACGTATCGGATATCATCACTTCCGAACAAGTTGAACTTGCTCTTGTTGGTGAAAAGCACCTTACTCCAGTCTGCCCCGGTCCAGTGTGGATGACGGCGCACGAACACAACTCTGGCTCGTTGATTCTTGACTCTGATGAGTGTTTCTTGGCGGGGCGTCTGCCATTCAATCCACCAGCAATGAGACGACGGGAGATGGTCATTCAGCTGACGTTCAAGTCGTCGCTGTCGCGGAATTCAGTGGCGATGTCCACAGCAGTCAAGGTGGGATCAGCACGAGATCGACGGAGGATGCATCTATCCTGACGCAACGTAGTGGAACGAGGCCTACCACATCACAGACTTTTCTCAACGGTCACAGTCTTCTTATAACATTGCAGGATAGCTGAAATGGACTGGTGTCGGATCTTCAGGGCCCTCGCAATGTCGGGGACGTGTATTTCGGATTCCATCATGTTCACGGCTGCCTGGCGAGCTCCAACAGGAATCTCCGCCTTTTTATTCTTTTCTGAAAACCTAAGATTGATTTATTATCACACTACACATCACAAAACCCACAAAAATCACAAGAAACACATTAATACAGGCAGCAAACAAATGGGTAATAATTGGCGACTCTTGAATATGGCCCATTTCGAATGACAAATTTGCTCTGAGCGAAATACAAACTATGCGGCATTGTAACCCACGAATCAACACATATCATATTCCAAAATGACCCGATTTGGTCCAGCAGAAAAAAAAATATGGTCGAAAAAGTGTTTCACCAAATACTTTTGTTCGCTACTGTATATGCACTGATGGCAGTGGTATACATTCACACTCAATTTTTGGAAATTATTTACTTTGTATAACTCCTCCAAATTGCTACCATGGTATAAGAATAATGTAAACTTTAAAGATGACTCCCCCCTTCCCCCCAAGAAATTGCTAAATGATAAAAAACAGTTTGTTTATACATATGGGGGGGGGGGTGTAACATATAAAAGTTTTTGATGTCCCATGACAATAATTTTCAGAAGAGTTATAATCATTTAAAAAATTTGAGCTTTGGTTTTATTATTGTCATCGGTGGGTGTAAGGGTAATCTTAATTTTACTGTTGTTAGAGCTTTGAAAATCGATCATGATTAACATCTACGGATTTTGACTGTCTGCTGCTGTCTGCTGTTATAAAAGTACCCCAAATTAGAAAATTAGAAGAAAGTAAAGTTTTTTGTTTTCTTATTTCTGTAAATATTGAGTTGGAATAATTTTACAGGATAAAGTTATTTCTTTATATTTGTCTCAAAAGCATAAAGGACATTGTGAAGAATGACTGTAACATTATCAAGGCAGGTGTATATCAGTGTAATGCTTCATATCAATTATACCTGACAGCGTTCGAATTACCCAGTGGTCCGCTGGCCACTGACCAGTAAACTTCTGTCGGACTACTGAACTGTTGATTTTACTGGCCCAGATGGCCAGTAAGTTTTTTCTCTAAGTTATCACAAGTTAAAAAATGAATTTCTATTTCTTTTACTTTGCTGTACGGTTTTCTTTTCAGGCTGCAAACTAGTGACAGTTTCATGAAATGCTAAAGGACAACAGCTATTTTTTTATCACTCATGATTTGTAAAGAGTGGAAGAAACAAAAAATACAGAAAGGCAGTTTCTCAGTCCTTGTCTTGTAATGACAACAGTCATTTTTCTTATCTTCGCCCACCCTAGTGAATGCAGCAGATACTGACACCAGACACAAGCCAGCTTTTGTTTCTGGCCCAAAAAACACCCAGCAGGGGAGGTCAATTGGATGCGTGAAGGTATTTTTTGCAAAAGAGCAATTCATATGAAACAGTGTTTAATGGAGGACTAAAACTAACTTCATGGAAAAGTAGAAGGGATGAGCAATAAGACTAAAAATAAGGAAAAGGAAGCTGAACCCTAAACAATAAAACATATAAAAAAGGCTGCTAACATATAAGAATTTTTTTTGTACCCTTGGAGTCTTCTTGTTCCTTCTTTCTTAAAAACAGATCGGGAATGCACTGTTATATCGCCAATCCATCGGAATCTTATTCTGGAAACATTCTTTTTCCTTTCAGTTGCACTTTCAAATTAGGTGTTTTAAAAATAAAAAGTGGAGATAATTCAATTAAAATGATACGTTATTTTCTACATATATTATAATCGCCTTTTTTTTTTAAATTTATTTACGGACCAGTGGGCATTTTGGTGGACAAGTGGTTTGCAAATTGTAGTGGTCCACTGGGCCAGTAGAAGATTTATTTCTAATTCTAACACTGCCTGACCTACACAGATTTTAGCTTGAATCGTAAGACAGTTGTCCATGCCCTAAGGAAATGAAGACGTTTCAGACAGGTTTTTCACATATACCTTTCAAATATGGGAATCAAAATAAAATGTACTCTTTTATAACATAATTCAAAATCATGTTAAGCACCATTATTATTATTACTTATGAGTTAGAGTTTCCATTATTGAAGAGGGAGATTGCACTATACCCATTCCATTCCTGATAATAATAAACTGCAGGTTTTCATTTTTTTAGTTCTAGGCTTCATGTTTTTGTTCCGTACTAAACACCTTCACAGTATTTCATATTTATCGTCATAGCTGTACAAAAGACAAGTTTAATATATTTCCAAATGTTCATCTGTTCGAATGAAATTCTTGATATACCTCATATCAGATAACCATGATTATTATGTGTACAGAACAAAGCAAGTGATCATCACAACACTGAATTACCACAACATTGGCCTTTGAAAGAAGAAATACAGAACAATTTTTTCAACACAGTGTATGAAGCCCACTTGGAAAATCATATTTTTTTACCAACCACAAATGCAGAAGAAAGCTCTTCATACTGACTTGATACAGATGAGAACATCTGACCTCCAGAACAATGACAAAGAAGGAAGTGTTTTGTAATTCCAAAGTTTGTATCAGGTTAGTTTATGTAAGTAGTTTTTGATATATAACTGAATAATTTTTTGGGGGGGGGGGGTGTAATTTCCATAACCTTTATAGTTCTGAGTGTCTTGAGTAACACTATATTGAAACTTAAGATGCCCTTTTTGTAGTGTATGGATGTGTGTGTGTATATATATATATATATATATATATAATTTTTTTCCCCCACCAAAATGTGAACATGTGCTAATTTTGTCACTTTGTCACTGTGGTTTGAAATAAATAAAAAATAAATAACAAAAATTATTTTTTTGTTGTGGAGCACTTACATTCTATAACTCATACACTTTTTAGGCAACTATTTTAGTCATTAACATAAGTTGGTTAAGGCTACTATTTAGGCTACTATTTTTACCATTAGTGGCTACTAAAGCAACTATTTTCTTGGGTGTGATTGGCTATCATCCCTGCTTGTGCCTGCAGTCCCGCAGCAACAATCTGCTGCTTAGCTACACTAATATTTGCATTACATGACGTTATGTACGAGTGGTTCTATCATTTTGGGACACGTATCTCTCATGTCAATATCTTTATAATTCTCATATTCATTTATTTGTATGGCATTTGCTACCATTTTACATGTACAACACTGCAACACCTATTTGAAATGCCTATCTCAGTCATATTGTTTGATTTCAACCACTGGATCCGAAACTTCACACCCATTCTAGTGGCTCTTATCATTTTGGGACACACCTTATTTTTAGCATCCCTGCTAGCAGTGCTTCCAGGGAATGGGACTTCAGCATTGCTGGGAGAGTTTTAGAGGAAAGAAGATGCAGCCTGAGTCCTGATGCCATGGATGCAGTACTCTTTCTGAAGAATTATGCACATCACAGAAACACCGGAAAAAATATTGAAGGCAGGATAAAAGAAATCACTATATTCCACGTTAAATAATGCAACAGGTGCTTGATTTTTTGAAACAGAAAAATGAAATATTATATTTCAGGTTACTAGATTAATTTGTGTGGTAAATAAATTTCATTGGCCACGTTTCTTTTTCACTCGAAATGATCAAAGTGGGCAAAATTTCCATTTTAAAAAAGTGACATGAAACTGCCGGCAAAGTGATTGTGGAAGCAACTATGGAAAATGTTTTGGTAAGTTATTTCTTTATTTTTTGAAATTTCGTATCTTTGGGCATTTTCATACTAGGATATATTTTGAAAAGTCATCATAATCCTTTGCTAAAATTTTAAGGGAGTTTCTCATTCCACCAAAAGGGAATTGAAATTATGCACAGAATGTATGTTCTATTTAATGTTAAATATTTCACTAAAAATTATCTGACCACATTTATTAAAGCACTGAAAATGACATACTTTATTTAATTTAGGAAAAGTGTCATTTATATTTAGGTAATTTACGTATTTTTGTACTAAATATTTTTAAGTATAGCAACATGAACCATACCTACAGAAAGCAAAAATGCCTATAGAAAATAAAAATGAGTTCATGTTTCACCGACCAGAAAACATTATGTTCCACGTACTGTAAAAAAAGTGCATATATACATTGTTATTGTTAGTGTCACCGGGGCATACTTTTTGTTGATGCCATATAAATTGTCAAACAAGATGAGTACACAAAAATATTAATAATAAAGGTAACTTGATCACGCTAGTTACGTTAAATGAAAACTTTTACAAAAAAGTTTGTAAGTTGAAAGCTTTCGACCTTATCTTAGGTCTTCATCCCGCCAATGGAGGACTAAAATTGTTGCCAGATTCTACATTTGAATTTTTCTTATTTTTGTTGCCAAAACTTACAATTGATCTCCATTGATCTCCAGATCATCGGAGTGTAGAGAGGAGATTCGGAATTGCAAGTCATTGAGTTGAAAATAATTTCCAGGCTTTCACGGTAACGGAGGGCAAAACGATTGTCAAAAGAAGCTATTTGTTTTGCTTCGTTCCAGTGGGGAACTGCAGATGTGTCTTCCATTGTCAAAATAGACAAGGCAAGCTTTGAAACATCGAAACATCTTTTTTATGTTCTAAAATTCTATGGCTAATGCTCCTGTATGTGCTTCCAATGTATAAGTTATCCCCAGTAGAAGAAGAGATAGGAATGCAGTAAACTCCTGGGAGGTTCAGGCTTTCAACTTTGTCCCTATCCCTTTGTAGAAGTTTCAAGATGTTTGGGGTAGATTTAATGGCAAGATGGTAACCAAAACTTCTAAAAAGAATCTGTAACTTATAAGCACAGGAAGGATGGTAAGGAACAGAACCACAGAATTTCAGGTCTTCTTTCTTTTGAGGTAGGAGGCATTCAATTTTCGAATGGTTTTCATATTTCTTTATGAGGGAGTTGACTGTAAGAGCAGGGAAACCATGAGAGAGGGCTATTGTAGAAATTTTGGAGAGTTCTTCTTGAAGAGAAAGTTGGTTGTTGCAAATGATATGAGCCCTGTGGATGTAGGACTTCAATGCTGCAAGCTTGTAGAGATGCAGAGTGAAAGATTTGTAGGGAATTATGTTAGTGGCCACAGAAGGTTTACGATAGACGGAACGAGTAATGGAGAGATCAGCGTTTCTGCAGATAGATACATCCAAGAAATCAATTTTGTGGTTTACTTCCTTAGATATAGTGAGATTAATGGAAGGAAATTTTTCCGTAATGGAGTTGATCAGTGTCTGTAGTTCAGACTTGGTATGTGGCCAGCTAATGAAAATGTCGTCTACATATCTTAACCATAGGGAAGGTTGAAAAGGGTGTTGAGGAATGATGGAAACTTCAATATGTTGCATGTAGATTAATGCGAGCAGAGGGGAAAGAGGAGAGCCCATGGGGAGACCAGATTGTTGCCTGTACACAATTTTGTTGAAAACAAAACAACTGTGTTGATGAATAGTGTGGAAACAATCATAAAGATCTTTGATTAGAGTACCAAGGCGTTCAAAATGAAGAATCAATTTCTTCATGAGGAGCATGTAGGACTCAAAATATGGTACAGAGGGAAACAAAGATTCTACATCAAGAGTATACAGATTAACGCTAGGAGAAAAGGAATTAGGAAGTTTGTGGATGAAGTTTGAAGTAGAGACAACAGTATGAGGATGGTTGGCTGCCAGGGATTTGCATTTGAGGACCAATCTCTTTTCAAGGTTTACTGCTGGAGAAAAAGAATATTCAACTAAAGGTCTGATGGGGTTACCAGCTTTATGCAGTTTCACTTGCAGGAAAAGCCTGGGAGTTCTAAAGTAAGGAGGGGTGATATATCACCAAGGAAGGATTGAAGAGTTTCTTGCTTAGCTAATCTGTCAACTGAGTTTTTGAGTGAGTTGGTGGTGTCTGACTGCAGAATAATGCAGTTAGCAGATGTAAGAAATGAATGCACTTTTTGGTTTAGTGTTTCTTTACCAATGATGACTGGGCAACCAACTTTATCTGCTTTGCATACGGCAAGGTCATTTTCCTGAATAAATGACCTGAATTCTTTTAAACAAGAAGAAGAGTACTTGATTGGCACAGAATTTTGCTTGGATAGGATAACAGCAGCGTTGGCACGAAGGATAGGTTGGTGAACAGTCTCAGTTCTGTGAATGGCTGATTCTATAACAGAAACAGTTTGTGGAAGATTGATAGGAAGAACAAGTGAAAATTTTGGGCCTAATGATAAGAATTTATCCAAGCTAGGAGGAATAGTGACAGAAGAAAGATTTACATACTTTGGCTTGTTAGTAGAGGCTGAAGACGGAGGTGTTGCTTGACTTTTTTGCTTGAAGAGTAGAAAATTAAATTTTTTCGTATGGTGAGCATATTCATTTACTTCTGTTGTTGAGAGGGCTTGGTTGATACGAACCATGAAAATATCAAGCAAAGCAGGATGAGTGGTAGCAGCCAGTGATTGGTAGCTAATGTAGCAGGAAAGTTCAGTTTTAGCTATGGAGGAACTTCTGTCACTATTCCTCCTAGCTTGGATAAATTCTTATCATTAGGCCCAAAATTTTCACCCGCTCTTCCTATCAATCTTCCACAAATTGTTTCTGTTATAGAATCAGCCATCCACAGAACTGAGACTGTTCACCAACCTATCCTTCGTGCCAAAGCTGCTGTTATCCTATTCAAGCAAAATTCTGTGCCGATCAAGTACTCTTCTTCTTGTTTAAAAGAATTCAGGTCATTTATTCAGGAAAATGACCTTGCCGTAGGCAAAGCAGATAAAGTTGGTTGCCCAGTCATCATTGGTAAAGAAACACTAAACCAAAAAGTGCATTCATTTCTTACATCTGCTAACTGCATTCCTCTGCAGTCAGACACCACCAACTCACTCAAAAACTCAGTTGACAGATTAGCTAAGAAAGAAACTCTTCAATCCTTCCTTGGTGCCCCGCACGGGGATAACTGGTTTTCCAGTTATTTGGGGAGCGACGCCCCCACGGCCCGAGCTCACCTTGTGACGGAGTACTTTTCGTTTACTCATGAACGATAACATCTCCGAAGGGACAGTTGTTCATCCAGCTGATGGGGGATGGCGTCCCCGCGGCCCGAGCCGATTTTCTCTTATAATTTTGCTTTTTCGTCTTTAGTTCATATCTTGACATGTCCCCGCCTCAGTTGTAGGCTGCTGAGGTTGTGATGAGGCGCCAGCTCCGGGTTTTGTTCCTCGTTCCCTTCCCTGTCTTTTCTCTTTTATGTTACATTTTCTGTTTATTCCGGAGCTGGTTAGCTTAGACCTACCTGCACGTTTGCCGTGTGCGGTGACCCGTACAGGTGGAAAAGGGGATGCTGGAGGCTGAGGTATGTGGGGGCCGGGTTGTAGTGTCTCCAGATGCCAACACTCCTCTTTGCCCTCTGCTTCACCCTAAACGGGAGGCTGGGAGCTAACCCACTCCTAGTCAGGAAGTCTGTGGCCGAGTGGCGTCCAGACTTCTAGCGGCTTGTCGTTCTGTTCGGCAGGGTGAGTTTGGGGGTAGGGTGGGCATGCCAAAGGGGTGTTTCCCGGGAACGGGAAAGTCTGGGTGCACGCCGAGCATAGGTCTGCCCTACCAACTTGCTATATCCGCTGACTATTCCTAGAGCCGTGTCCTGCGCCCCCTTGGGCTTGCGGACCTCCGGCTCTCCCTCGTTGGGCTCGGTAGTGGGTGGGGATGTCGGCGGACGAATTTTTTCTCTTATTCATGGCTACACAAAGTGTTTCCCGTGCTAGTACTTTAAAGCGCCCTGTGGAGGAAGGTGCACCCTCCTCCACGAAGAAACTTGTCACATCTAATTGTAATGCTCTGTTTCTTTTAATCAAATCTGGTGACTCTTCACAGTCACTCAGTACCAAGAGTTCTTTCTGGATCAACAAGGCTTTGCGTGCCGTTGCTGGCTCTCCAAAGAGTGTCAAGAAGCTCCCTTCCAGGGATCTTCTCGTGGAAACTTCTACTCCACGCCACGGTGCCACCTTGCTGGAAACGACCGTTTTGCTTGGCGTTCCTGTTCAGGTTTTTCCACATGGTTACCTCAATTCCTCTCACGGTGTATTCAACTCCCGCGACCTGCTTGAATGCAGGGATGAGGAATTGCTGGAGGAACTTGGTGAACAGCATGTCATTGGGGTTAGACGGATTCTTTTTAGGCGGGATGGGAAATCTATTCCCTCCCGTAACATCATCCTCACCGTTGACTCCCCAACCCTGCGTACTTCCATCAAGGCAGGTTATTTACGGCTTGATGTTCGGCCGTATATCCCGAACCCCTTGCGATGTTTCCGGTGCCAGCATTACCGTCACTCCCAGCAGTCTTGCCGTAATGTTGCAAAGTGTGGTCGCTGTGGTTCCACAGAACACTCTTTGGCAGAATGCTCAGCAGAGTCTGATCATTGTGTCAACTGTGAAGAGTCTCATCCTGCTTCTTCTAAGCAGTTTCCAAAGTGGATAGAGGACCAGGCAATCCAACGCCTGAAGACAACTGAGCATCTCTCATATCCCGAGGCTAGACGGCGGATCGCCCCTTTACAACCAGGCCGGCGGTCATATGCTTCAGTGGCGGTCCAGACTGAGGTGACCATCCAAGCGCGGTGTCCTTATGATTTTGAGGACATCGTTGCTGCTGGATTGGAGGCGCTGAAGTCTCGCCGCATTGCATCCAAGGCGACATCAACATCGTCGCCTAAACCTTCCTCTATGCCGAAAACATCTTCTACCAGCACAGGGACCCAGGGCACTGCAAAGAAGAAGCCGGAGAAGTTGAAACCAGGCTCATCCTCCCCGAAACAGAGCAGGCAAAAACCACCTCTCAACACAGGGGGTAAACACAGCCCTGTGTTACCTCCAGACACTGCTGATGAATTGGAGGTGACGGACGACATGGAGACTTTCTAGTCGTCTGTCTTCATTCTTTCATTTCATTTTTCAGTATGGCCACGCTCATTCAGTGGAATTGCCGAGGTCTGCGTTCTCGCATTGATGATTTAAAAGGCTTACTGTCTTCGAACACACCTGTGTGCGTGTGTCTCCAGGAGACAAAGCTTCACACGACGGACACTCCTTCGCTGCAGAGACATTCTTTTTCCGCAAAGATCACCAGGACGGCGTTATTGCCTGTGGAGGAGTGGCCGTCGTTGTTCCTCATGGTGTTCCTGTCACTGCGGTTACCCTTCGGACGACTTTGCAGGCAGTGGCAGTGAGACTATCTGTGAACACTGTTCACGGTGTGTTTCATCTACATCCCACCAGATAAAGCTGTAAGCCTTTCGGATCTGGAAGATTTAGTTGACCAGCTGCCGCCTCCTTTCTTCATCTTAGGAGATTTCAATGCACACAATCCGTTGTAGGGTTCTACCGCTCGAGACTCCAGGGGCCGTGTTGTTGAGTCTCTTCTCTCCAACACGTCCCTCTGCCTCCACAACATGGGAGCTCCTACTTATTTTCATGAACCCACCCGCTCGTACTCAGCCATTGATCTGTCTCTGTGTTCACCATCATTATATCCTGCCTGGTCCTGGAGCGTATCTGGTGATCCCCTTGGCAGCGATCACTTTCCCATCTTTCTCCGTCTAGCGAGTGGCGGGTACCGTTACCATACTCGCCCTGCTAGATGGAATATTGATCGAGCCAAGTGGGACACATTCACGGCTTCGGCGAGTATTACTCCAGCTATGGTGACCTCAGGAATGGTCAATGACGCTGTTGCAGCGGTGACGGATTGTATTGTGCAAGCGGCAGAACTTACCATCCCCAGGACGTCGACTAAACTTCCACGTTGCCCGAGACCTTGGTGGAATTCCACTTGCATGGCAGCTCGTCAGGCCCAACATCGGGCTTGGGGTAGGTTTCGTCGGTACCCCACCGACGCGAACCTACGTGCTTTCAAGAAAGCCAAGTCCTACGCGCGATTGGTTCGTAGGCGTAGTCAACGGGAGTCCTGGATACACTATGTATCCGGGATTAACACCACTACCAGCCCTAAGATCATTTGGGACAGGATCCGTAAGATTTGGGGACAGTACCCATCTGGGGAAATCTCCATTCTTGAGAGTGATGGCGGAACGGTTGCTGACGCTCAGGGTATTGCTGACTGTCTGGGCGCTGTATTTTCTTCGGTGTCCAGCAGCAGCAGCAATTACCCTGCTTCGTTCCGGCAGTTACAGCCGCGGCTTGAACGGTCCAAGGTTTCCTTTAGACCGTTTTCCGCTGCCGATTATAACAGCCTGCTGACTGCCGTGGAGCTGAAGATCGCTCTGAATAGGTCCGACCGGACATCTGTCGGACCAGATAACATCCATTACGAGATGCTGAAGCACCTTTCTCCGTCCTCTCTTGAATGTCTGCTAATCCTGTTTAACAGGATTTGGCAAGAGCGTACTTTTCCCGAATCTTGGCACACTGCCATTGTCGTTCCTGTTCCCAAACCTGGTAAAGATCCCACCAACCCGTTGAACTACCAGCCAATTGCTATGGCGAGCTGCCTTTGCAAAGTCCTCGAGCGTATCATTAATTTTCGACTCATTTTTTATTTAGAGTGTCATCACGTTTTTTCACCTCATCAGAGTGGATATCGCAGATATCGTTCCACTACTGATCATCATCTTCGCCTTGAGACATCTGTCAGGGAGGCGTTTGTCCGGCGTCAGCACATGGTCTCCATGTTCTTCGACATGGAGAAAGCCTATGATCGTACCTGGAGATACGGCATTCTCCGTGATCTGCACGAGTGCGGATTGCGGGGAAACTTACCATCTTTCATCGCCGGATTTCTCCAGGACCGGAGTTTCCGTGTGCGCGTCGGGTCGACCCTCTCTGCGATGTACCCGCAAGAACAGGGTGTACCTCAAGGCTTCATTTTATCAGTCACTCTGTTCATCCTTCGTGTGAATCACATATTCAAACTGCTTCCTCCGACGGTTCGTGGAACCATGTACGTGGATGATTTGCAGATCTCTTGCGCCTCTGTTAACATGCGCACCATCGAGAGACAGCTCCAGTCTGCCATTACCAAGATCTCTCACTGGGCTTCCCAAAATGGATTTGGCTTCTCGATGCAGAAGACCGTTTGCGTGCATTTTTGCTGCAAACGGGGTCTTCACCCAGACCCCAGCCTCCGTCTGGGGTGTTCTACCATCCCCGTGGTGTCAGAAGCCAAGTTCCTTGTGCTAACTTTTGACCGAGCGCTCACCTTCCGGCCTCACATTCAGTCTTTGAAGGTGAAGTGCACGAAGTCATTGAGTATCCTGAAGGTCCTCCCCCAACATCTTGGGGGGCTGACAGGTGCTCAATGCTTCGCATTTACCACTCTCTCATTCGGTCAAAGTTAGACTTCGGATGCATTACGTACGGTTCAGTGCGTCCATCGATTTAAAAACCTTTGGACCCCGTCCATCACCAGGCATTGCGGCTATGTACTGGTGCTTTCCGTACCTCTCCCGTGCATAGCCTGTATGCGGAGGCTCATGAGTCGCCGTTATGCATCCGTCGTAAGCAGCTGTCTCTTCAGTTTTATTCAAAACTGAAATCTCTTCCTGATCATCCACTGTATGGTTCCATCTTCCAACCGGACTGTGTCCGCTTGTTTTCCAACCGCCCCTCCTGTGTTCCGACGTTCGGGATTCGGATGTCTGCCATAGTGCGCGATGCTGGTCTAAATTTGTCCAGGATTGGTTTGACCACCTTTTTCAACCAACCTCCTTGGCAGCCCGTTCAAGCAACGGCTGACCTTTCTCTTTGTGTGTGGCCAAAGTCGTCCACTCCTGCTCTGGTGTACCAGCAGCTCTTTGCTGAATTGCAGTCTGTCTACCCGGATTTCGTGCCTGTGTTCACCGATGGCTCGAAATCCGGGGATGTCGTTGGATCCGCTTTTGTGTGTGGCGAAGCCTCACATGCTGAGAGGCTTCCCCCTGAATCCACCGTCTTTTCGGCAGAGATGCGTGCAGCGCACCTCGCTTTGTGCCACATACAGTCTCCGTCACATCGTCGCGCTATGGTTTGCTCTGATTCCCAGTCCGTCATCCAAGTTTTATCTTCTCCAGAGGACACGGACTCACCTGTCATCCGTGATGTCCGTCGTCTTCTTGGAACTTTGGAGGGTGATGACTTTCTGGTCCGATTCTGTTGGGTTCCTGGCCATGTTGGGATCCGGGGTAATGAGCTGGCAGATCTCTCTGCCAGGTCTGTTTCCTCCATGTCGCCAGCTCGGCTGACACTGTCTTTCCGCGATTTTAGACCTTTGATCCGGGCATTTCTCCTGGACAAGTGGCAGTCCCTGTGGTCTCAGCAGGGCAGCAATAAGCTGCATTCTATCAAACCACGGATCGGACTATGGAAGTCTAGTTTGCGGAAGAACCGTCGTGAGGAGTTGTTCTTGCACGTCTCCGCATTGGGCACTGTCGTTTTACTCACCGCTTTTTGCTGTGTGGCGAGGGTGTCCCGGTGTGTGAAGCGTGCAACTGTCGTCTCACTGTCCTTTATGTTTTGTGTACTTGTGTTCGTTTTTGTGATCATCGTTTTCGTCATTTTCACTCTCACCTGTTGGACGAAGGAGCAGCTACGCTGCAAACTATTATCGGCGACGCCTGCGACACGAGAGCAGTGTTTTCATTTTTACAGGAAATTGACTTTTTAAAACTAATCTAGATTTTAACGTCTTCACTCTCATTTTCATTTTTACTGCATCAGCCTGTTTTTAACCTTGTGTACGTTTTTTATTGATTTTGTTTCGTTTTGATGTCTTTTGTTTGGCGCTCTTTGGCCAACCATGGCCCTTGTGCCATTAAAATAAATGAACCAACCAACCAACCTTCTTTGGTGATATATCACCCTCCTTATTTTGGAACTCCCAGGCTTTTCCTGCAAGTGAAACTGCATAAAGCTGGTAACCCCATCAGACCTTTAGTTGAATATTCTTTTTCTCCAGCAGTAAACCTTGAAAAGAGATTGGTCCTCAAATGCAAATCCCTGGCAGCCAACCATCCTCATACTGTTGTCTCTACTTCAAACTTCATCCACAAACTTGCTAATTCCTTTTCTCCTAGTGTTAATCTGTATACTCTTGATGTAGAATCTTTGTTTCCCTCTGTTCCATATTTTGAGCCCTACTTGCTCCTCATGAAGAAATTGATTCTTCATTTTGAACCCCCCAGTACTCTTATCAAAGATCTTTATGATTGTTTCCACACTATTCATCAACACAGTTGTTTTGTTTTCAACAAAATTGTGTATAGGCAACAATCTGGTCTCCCCATGGGCTCACCTCTTTCCCCTCTGCTTGCAGAAATCTACATGCAACATATTGAAGTTTCCATCATTCCTCAACACCCTCTTCAACCTTCCCTATGGTTAAGATATGTAGACAACATTTTCATTAGCTGGCCACATACCGAGTCTGAACTACAGACACTGATCAACTCCATTATGGAAAAATTTCCTTCCATTAATCTCACTATATCTAAGGAAGTAAACCACAAAATTGATTTCTTGGATGTATCTATCTGCAGAAACGCTGATCTCTCCATTACTCGTTCCGTCTATCGTAAACCTTCTGTGGCCACTAACATAATTCCCTACAAATCTTTCACTCTGCATCTCTGCAAGCATGCAGCATTGAAGTCCTACATCCACAGGGCTCATATCATTTGCAACAACCAACTTTCTCTTCAAGAAGAAGAATCCAAAATTTTTACAATAGTCCTCTCTCATGGTTTCCTTGCTCTTACAGTCAACTCCCTCATAAAGAAATATGAAAACCATTCGAAAATTGAATGCCTCCTACCTCAAAAGAAAGAAAACCTGAAATTCTGTGGTTCTGTTCCTTACCATCCTTCCTATGCTTATAAGTTACAGATTCTTTTTAGAAGTTTTGGTTACCATCTTGCCATTAAATCTACCCCAAACACCTTGAAACTTCTACAAAGGGATAAGGACAAAGTTGAAAGCCTGAACCTCCCAGGAGTTTACTGCATTCCTATCTCTTCTTCTACTGGGGATAACTTATACATTGGAAGCACATACAAGAGCATTAGCCATAGAATTTTAGAACATAAAAAAGATGTTTCGAAAGCTAATCCTAGTACTGCCTTGTCTATTTTGACAATGGAAGACACATCTGCAGTTCCCCACTGGAACGAAGCAAAACGAATTGCTTCTTTTGACAATCGTTTTGTCGTCCGTTACCGTGAAAGCCTGGAAATTATTTTCAACTCAATGACTTGCAATTCCGAATCTCCTCTCTACATTCCGATGATCTGGAGATCAATTCTAAGTTTTGGCAACAAAAATAAGAAAAATTCAAATGTAGAATCTGGCAACAATCTTAGTCCTCCATTGGCGATAATTTCGAAAGCTTCCAACTTACAAACTTTTTTGTAAAAGTTTTCATTTAACGTAACTAGCGTGATCAAGTTACCTTTATTATTAATATTGTTACGTGTTGTGCCCATCATCGTCAAGTACACAAAAATATGGAAGGCACGAATATGAAATTAGATGTTAGTTAACTTCATCTAAATAGAACTTTTACTATGATTCCGGTTGGCGCATGAAAGCTTAGAATTAATTTATAACATACAGCAAAAAAAAAAAAAAAAAAAAAAAGAAAAATGACCTGATTAAATAGTTTAAATTAAATCTATCAAAATTGTTCGCATCCTTCTGCTCTGGGTAGTTTTCACAGCAATGCAAAATTTTGAATAGTTTACGAAAGTTGCCAAAATAAAGTAAAAAAAAAAGTCTGCTTCGGGCTCGTACTCAGACTCTATAATAAAAATGGCAGACAGTCCTTGGGCTCGGACTATATAAGACTTCGTGCTCGGGTGATTTCGGGCCCCCAAAATTGAGCCCGAACTCACCTCTAGTGCAGTGGCGGCTCGTGGTTGGAATAATAGGTGAAGAGGTACAAAAGCAGTATGAAAAGATAACTACTGTCTTCAATGAAAATCCCTTATTGTGGACTTACCTATTTTTTGTATATTAAATCAATTTTTCTTCCTTTTAAAGCTGCACATTTGTTTATTATGTTGTCATAAGATGGTTAGATGGTTGTTTCTTCGTGAACATCAATAAAATGTCTTCCTGAATAGAAATATTTTCCAAAGAAGCAAGTCTATCTTGGGAACTAGTGTTTCTTGAGAAAGTTTGTATTCTTTTGAGAAAACTTCTTTCCACTGGCACACTTGTAGATGGAATTGTAAAAATGAGGAAAACCAATTTATAATCTTCTGTAAAAATGTCTTTGTCTCCGTGAAACCCTCGAAGGTGTTCTTGAGTCAATATATTCCTTACTTTTTCATAGGCATATACAAGACTCAGTTCATTTTTAAGGCGCTGGATTTAGTAAATATGTTTCCGTAAAAATGTAGATTTTTAAGAGTGCGAGAGGGAAGCATGCATTAAATTATTCGAATTTGGTTGTGTCAGTAAGTCAGACAAATTGAAGTTTCTTACAGTCTTGAAATCTTATATCCATTTCCATAAGAATGTGGTCCAAAATTTCAAAATACAATTGTTTATAATTTTGAGAAATTGTTTCTTGTGTAAGAGCAGCATATTCCCGTGCTTATTTCTGTGACTTTGCTAGCTTTTTCAAACTGTGTTTCAAATACCTCATTGTTCCTTTTATGGCTCAAAATTTCACGAGGTTTTTTTTTTTTTAATTTGAGTTACACAGTAGTTTATGTTTAGTTATTTTTTCTTCAAAAGTTCGAATAATAGATCGGTGGAGCCAAAAATGTAAATTTGAAAGTGTTCATTTCATTCAAAAACCCCTTGGCAAGATGAATTGCTTTTTTTTTTTTTTTTTTGTCTGATTATTTGCTATTCGTCAGAAATCCGAACACTTCCTTTAATTTATCCCAATCTTCAACAACTACACTTACTAATTTCAAAGTGGAGGACCATTGAGTTTCTGTTATGGTTGGTCTGCATCTTGCGGTTGTTGATATAAGTGTATAAGACCGCTTTGCAGAATGGTGAACAAACGAAGCAATTCCACTGAGGCTTGCAAAAAGTATTCAACACTTAGAAATTTTAGAAAAACTCTGGTGTAATACAAGATTCAGACAATGAACTAAGCAATGAACAAAAACAGCTTGAGAAGCTTTATCCTTGACTTTTTTTCTGTAGCACATTTAAGTGTCCAGACATTATACTTGCCCCATCGTAATATTGTCCTACTTATTTGTGTTGGTAATCAGACTGTTCCAAAATTTTGTCTAGCATTTTGTATAAAGCTCCTGACGTTCTATCTTCACTCACATCATGGAAACCCAAAAATCCCCCAAATACACCTTCCGAATCAACAATAAAATATTATTTAATTTTTGACGTGATCGTTTATATATTCAGAAATACATTCAATTAATTCATTTTGAATAGTTTTTTATCCTTTCATATTGATTTTCAATTTCTAAAGAACTTCTTCATATCAACAATGAAAGTAATTCAATAAAATTTCCACGATTTATCGAGCCCATGCTTTCGTCATGGCCATGGAATGCTAGTTATTGTTTGCTCAAATACAGTATAGACTAATACTGCATCAACCACTGTCTGCAGGAAAAGTTTATTTAAACGAACGTTTTCGTTAAAATGCGTTTTCAAAAGGCTAGCATTCTTCCTCAGGGCATCAGCAATGGTGTTTTGAATTTTAAAAAAAATTCCTTAACATTAATCCGCATTTCAGGTGTTTGCTAGAATCACGATGTTTATGAAGTGACTGTGTAATGCTTAATAAATCTGAGAATCCGTTTTTATTCCATGCCGAATGTTTATTACTATAAAAAGTAAAGCAGGGCCAAAAAAAAAAAAAAAAAAAAAAAGCGACACGAAGTGCTGCAAATCCATTTATGTTCAGTAAACCAACAATTTTTAAAATTAATATTGTTAGATTTACTGCTCTTCTTGATTTCGTTCTTGGCAACAGTTGTCAGTGAATCCGTCGGTCGTCCTTGAAGCAAAATGTCTCTTTTATCTTCATCTTTCCACAGATTAAATGGAGTTTGCAATAAATTACAAACAATGTCGTCCACAGGATGCATACTAAAAACTATCACTATCAGTTAAATTGTACACAAACCTAAAATATCAGTTAAAGCTTTCAACAAATAATCACAAGGCACGAAAGAACAAATTCCCTTCGGAAAATAATGTACCACAACACCACAAGGAAAAAGCCCTAGTAGATTGCTGGGTACCCTGGTAGTCCGCCCGCTCCACCGTGATCTCTCACAACTTTACGCTAAAAAACTGAGAGATGCGGAGCTAAGGCACCCGAAGCTGAAACACTTCACTTGAGCGAGCAGATTGGAGAGGGTGACGTCACGGTTACCATGACAATTCAGCCGAAAACTGCAGACCTCCAAGCATTCTCATTTCGGCTCTTCACTTGCACTGTTTTGCGTATAAGGATTTGTTTTCCGTATTGAGCGCGCCATGTGAATTAATATCTATTCAAAATTTTTTGTATTTTGGAACTGAATAAAGGCAAAAAGAATATATTATAAAAAAATTCTGAATAAAACTTTATTTTGAGTAAAATAGGTGAAGAGGCACTTAACCTACTTCACCTGAAAAGCCTCCACTGCTCTAGTGTGCATTATGAAAATTAAATTTTGTCTCAATCGGTTGAATGTTTCAGCTATTGAAGCTGAAGACGCTGACAGTCCAGCAGATGTACGCATACATGCAAATAAATATGAGATATTTGTAAAGTGAAATGCTTTGGCATACTTTTTATTTTAATAATAAAGAAAGAAAGAACATTTATAAATATAATGTTTAATAATTGCTTTTATAAACACAAACCATTGTTATTAATGCTTTGCAATATAATTTTTAATAGCACAAACCATTTGCTGTTAATTTACCACATTACACAAGATCAAACCATTCCATCCATTACAAAACCAGTGGTATTTATATGTATGTATGTCTACCAAGCCTTAATCATCTTTTCTACAAAAGAAGCTCTCTAGAAAGAACTTGATTACACCAAACGTGTTGGTATGAACAGAGATTTCAAAGCCTCAGTGGTGGTCTCAGTTATAAAACAAGAAAGAAACCTTGACATAATTCCACTTTGGCCCCAATCTCTCCAAACTCTCACCAAAATATGGCCGTCCTTCTAGCCCAGGAAATGAAAGGAAAATGTCGGGAATAAGTAGTGGAAAGCTGAATTTTGGCCAGTTGTTAGAGCACTATAAGAGATGTGTTTCCTCTAAACTCTCTGCATCTCCCCATTGTGCCACCCCCCAACTTCCCATTCGCAGACTTTTAGAAAATGACTTATATCTCCATAACCAATAGTAACGATGTAAGTTTTTTTTTAGTTTTAATCCTCAAATTATGCACTACAAAATTGTTTTTCTTGAATTTTGCTCTAAAACCAATAGTTTTGTCTTAATTTTAACAAAAGTGTAAAAAAACGGTATTTTTATTGTGATTTCAAAGTTTTAACATTGTAGCTTGTTTGAAAATGACAATATGAGAATGTGCTTAGTATGTAAGTTGTAGCCTGATTCAACAGCTTTAAAATTATGCTCCAGGAGAAGATGGAATTACTGAAGACATCATACAAGAAGCAAATGGAGAAATTAAAACAGTACTCACCCAAGTTTTCACTCAATGCCTTAATGAAGGGAAGATTCCTGAGAATTGGAACAATGCTACAATGATCCTGCTACATAAAAAAGGTGACATTGAAGATCTCAGGAACTACAGACCTATCAGCCTCCTATCAGTGGTTTATAAAATCTTCACTAAAGTTCTTTCACACCGCTTGAAGGTAACACTGGACATGGCTCAACCGAGAGAACAAGCTGGATTCAGGAGTGGCTACAGCACTATAGATCATATCCACGTACTGAGAGAACTAATTAAAAGAGCAAGGGAATATGAACTTCCATTGTGCATGGCTTTTATCGATTATGAAAAGGCCTTTGATTCGGTGAAACCATCAGCAGTTACAATGGCTTTGAAATCCTGCGGTATTGAAGATGCATACATTAATATTATTAATAACATCTATGAAAATGCAAGTGCAAAGATTCGGCTGTTGGAAAATATAACACACATTAAAATTGGAAAAGGAGTGAGACAAGGTGACACCATATCTTCGAAGCTCTGTTCAGTGATTGAAAGACATTGGAAAATGTCTTTCAATCACTGAACAGGGAAAACAAAGGGATAAAGATTAATGGAGATTATCTAACTCACCTTTGTTTTGCTGATGATGTAGTCATTTTTGCAACTACCCCATCAGAGCTGCAGAGTATGATCTAAGAACTTGCTGACAAGAGTAAAGAAGTTGGATTAAAAAAACTTTCAGAAGACAAAAGTGATGTACAATGCTTTTACAAGAAATGAAGATTTATCGATTGATGGAGAAAAGCTGGAGATAACAGATACGTACGTTTATCTTGGACAGCAAATATCAAGTGAGGGTCACATTGATGAAGAAAGTAACCTGGAGAGCTTTTGGAAGAAACAGCATAATTTTCAAGAGCAATATGCCATTATGTTTTAAAAGAAAAGTGTTTGATCAATGCATCCTTTCAGTGCTTACATATGGTGCAGAGACGTGGACCTTAACTAAAAGAGACATACAAAGGCTGCAGACAACTCAAAGTAGCATGGAGAGGTGCATGCTTGGTGTAACCAGGAGAGATAAGAAGAGGAACTCGTGGATCCGAAAAATGACAAGAGTGGAAGACATCATGATCAGAGTTAAATCCCTGAAATGGCAATGGGCTGGACATACTGCCAGAAGAACAGACCATTGGTGGACTGCCGAAATTTTAGATTGGATTCCAAAGGACAGGAAAAGACCCAGAAGAAGACCACATGGGAGATAGGTGGATGAAATTCGAAAATATGCAGGAGTAACATGGAGGAGACTGGCACAAAACTAACCATTGTGGAAGAGGCTTGGAGAGACCTTCGTCCAGCAGTGGATTGATAATGGTTGACAATGATGATGATGATGATGATGATATATGTATATGTACATACAGGGTGATTCCTAAAGTCCTAAGTCACCTCAATAACTTGGGAATAAAGACAGCTAGAGCTATGGAAGTAAGTTATGGTATAGTAAAACAACCATACGCTATTGGATGAGAGTGACTGCAGCACCCCTAGTGGCAAAATGTGGAAGTTAGCAGTCCTATCTCTGAGAGATACGGTAAAGAAATCAATTAGAAACTTGTAGAGCATCAACGAATTAGTAGGAAACGAGATATGGTAGAAATGGCTGGGGTAAGTAGAAGGCTGGAAACGCGAACTTGTGCGAAACCGGTTCATGTCGTTATCGCGGTAACAGTCTGGCAGAGGGAAATGTATGACATATGCGACCGCATGCCTGTGAATGTCGTACGCAAATGCTGGTGTGACATAATGCCTCACCTGCCCATATCAGGCACAGCGTGGCAATGTATAAAGGATCGTCGGTCAGGAGCAATGTCACTCGTAACGTGAGTATCGGGTAAAGAACGAGCATGTCAGGCTATTCGAATGAACAGTATTGCGAGATGGTATTGCTATGTGGGGAATTTGGATGCAATGCGAGGGGAGCGTCACACCAGTATGGCTTACGATTTCCTACTCATCCATCGCCGACAGCATGGACCATCAGTCGCACAGTTTGATGGCACCAAAGACAGGCAGTATTGCAGCACGTCTCCATTCGGGCCGACCCACCGGAATGAGTAGGGATGTGCAACCAGTCGATGTTCTGGCATACATTTTGGCCAACCCACACACGAGGGAAGTCAGTATGGCATGTTTCTTATCACAATCCCGTGTGTGGAACATTTTGCATCAGCTTGGTGCCCACCCGTACTGTACAATACCACTGCATGTACTGATCACAGGGGATAACCAACGACGTCTAGATTGGTGCAATTTTGTAATGTACACCGTAGAAGAAAATGCGGCCTTTCTATCAAACATCCTTTGGACTGACGAGGCGCAGTTCATACGCGCCGGGGTGCTGAACTAACAAAACACCCATTACCGGGCAGTTCAGAATCCTTCTTTTATACTGAAATGAGGCATCAGATGCGCTGGTCGATTAATGTCTGGTGTGGCATCTGGAAGGACCGACTTGTTGGGCCTGTGTTTTATGAGATTGCATTAAATGGACGAAGATACCTGCAGCTGTTACAAAGCACATTACCTGAGTGGTTAGATGATCTGTCTCTGCAAGAATTAGATGTATGCTTATTATGGATTCAGCATGACGACGCTCCGGTACAGCATTTCCTTGTTCGACACTTTCGGGCAACAGATCATCGGTTATGGTGGTCCCGTAGCGTCGCCTCCACGATCCCCGGATCTAACTCCCATGGATTTATTCCTCTGGGGTTACCTAAATGATAACGTGTACAGGGTGGAACCGACTAGTCTCCACGATCTCCGACTGTGTATCGTCGCTGCGTGTGAGAGCGTGACACCTGTTATGCTGGCGAACGTACAACGGGAAGTTCTGTCTCGCATTCAAATGTGTATTGTGGCAGATGTTGGCCATATTGAACCTTATTTATGTTAAACACAACATTATGTAAGTACCGCTGTTGCATTAAATACAACCAATGTACTCCATTTGTATTCATGGCTGAGTATAATAAACCTTGTGTTTCCCTCACGTTTCTAGCCTTCTGCTTTACCCCAGCCATTTCTACCTTATGCCATTTCCTACTAATTCGTTGATGCTCTACAAGTTTCTAATTGATCTCTTTCCCGTATCTCTCATGGTTTCCGAGATAAGAGTGCTGACTTCCACATTTTGCCACTAGGGGCGCTGCAGTCATTCTCATCTGATAGTGCATGCTTCTCTTACTATACCATACTTTACTTCCATAGCTCTAGCTATCTTTGTTCCCAAATTATTGAGGTGACTTAGGACTTTAGGAATCACCCTGTATATGTATATACATATACACAGTGGTAGAATTAGGAAATAAATCTACTGGCTCAGTGGACCACTAGCATTTGCAAACCACTGGTCCAGAAAATGCCCACTGCTCCGTAAAAAAAAAAAAAAAGTTGACATTTACAATATATGTAAAAAATAACGTATCATTTAAATGGAATTATCTCCAGTAATTGTTTTTAAAACATCTAATTTCAAAGTGTAACTGACTGGACAAAGAATGTTTCCGGAATAAAATTCTGATGGATTGGCGATATAACAGAGTAAATGATGGATTGGCGATATAACAGAATAGTTCATTCCTGATCTGTTTTTAAGTAAGAAGAAACAAATGAGACTACAAGGGTACAAAATTTTTTATATATATTAATAGACTTTTTATAAGTTTTATTGTTTAGGGTTTAGCTTCCTTTTCCTTATTTTTAGTCTTGTTGCTCATCCCCCATACTTTTCCATGAAGTTAGTTTTAGTCCCCCATTTAGAACTCTTTCATGTGAATTGCTCTTTTGCAAAAATTACCCTCACACATCCTATTGACCTCCTCCGCTAGTATGTATTCTTGGGCCAGAAAAAAAGCTGGCTTGTGTCTGGTGTCGATATCTGCTGCATTCACTAGAGTGGGCGAAGGTAACAAAAAATGGCTGTTGTCATTACAAGACAAGGACTGAGAAACTACCTTTCTGAATTTGTTGTTTCTTCTACTCTTTACAAATCATGAGGGATAAAAAAAAATAGCTGTTGTCTTATCAGTGATGGAAAGTTTGCGCCAATTGTGCTGAACTGTGCCAATTTCATTATCTTGCGCCAAACTGCTGTAAATTAGAAAAAATTAATATTTGTGCCCAACTGCACCGAAACGGCAATCCACAGCAAAAACTGCCAAGTGAAAAAATTGTTTTCACGACCAAAAATGCAGTTTTAAACGGTGAGTCTAATGACGCTTTTTTAAGGTTGACGCATAATTTGGTTAAACGTATAATGACGCTTAATCAAACGTACCGCCAATCCCAACATTTCCGAATGTTTTTCACCTACCTTCTAATTCGTTGTTTTTTCAGCATTAGTGACGAATAGGTTTCGTGATGTAGATGTTGTTTATGGAGAAGGAGTTTGTTGTAATCACGTGGTATGTAGAAGAAACAATGCTGTACGTTATGAAATCCTGATGAAGATTGTTTACAGATAGTTTGGTGGTCTTTCGGAGTGTTGTGCAATGGAGATTGTTTATATGTCGTCCCCTGCTCTTTGGGATGGCACAGTTATTTCGTTCCGGGCGAGGTGCGCAATTGCGTAAATACAGCGTAAGGTCAGCCATTAGCTATTTCGTTGACGTGGAGGATGACTGAAAATGGATCTCCCATAGCAAGATACGATGGTTCTGTTTCTAAAGGATTCATAGATATTCAGAGATGCCAACTTTTACTGATTTTCTGTAGTTTGTACGGATTTTTACTCCATCTTACGGTTTTACGGAAGTCACCAAAAAAACTATGGAAAAAGCCCACGCAAGATCCCTGCCTGCAATTTTCTGGTTTTTTTACCGTCTTTTGGTCGAAAAAACGCATTTTACAGATAGTCCTTATACACTGAGTGGCCACTTTATTATGACCATCCCCTCAGTACTTCGTTGGGCCACCTTTTGCCTTTAATACTGCGTCGATTCTTCGTGGCATGGACTCCACGAGATGTTGATAGGTGGTTTGTGGAATCTGAGACCATGCTTGATGAATAGCACTTTCCAGGAGTGTGAGATTGCAGGGTTGTGGATCCAGCTGTCTGATGGCTCGTTCAACTTCATCCCACAAATTCTCAATGGGGTTGAGATCTGGAGATTGTGGGGGCCACCTAAGCAAAGTAAACTCACCGGCATGTTCCTGAAACCAATCCTGTACAATATGAGCACTATGGCAGGACGCATTATCTTGTTGAAAGTAGCCATCGCCATTGGGATAAACCATCCACATGACAGGATGCACTTGGTCCGCAACGATGTTTAGATATGATGTGCCAGTCAGATGTTGATCAACGCGAATTAAAGGGCCCAAAGCATGCCAGGAAAACATTCCCCAAACCAACATTGCCTCCACCAGCTTGAAGGGTTGTAGCAATGCATTTGGGGTCAATGTCCAACTGAAAACGTGATTCATCGGACCACATAATTTGTTTCCAATTATCGACTGTCCAATTCTTGTGCTCCTGTGCGAACTGGAGATGTTTTCTCTTGTTAACTTCAGACAGCAAAGGTGTTCGAACAGGCCTTCGGCTGCCATATTCCATCCGATGCAGTGTACGGCATATAGTGCATGCAGAGATCATTTGAGGGGATCCTTGATTAAGATGGTCTGTAATTTGCTGCACTGTTGCTCTTCTGTTGTCTGTTACCAGTCTGGACACTCTCCGTTCCCCCCGAGCAGTCACTAGTCGATGACGACCACACGTTGCACATAGAGACCCAGTTTTTTGGCTTACAGTCCTGTCTTTAAACACTTTAACAACAGCTGCTCTTTAACATTTCATGAACGCGGCGGTTTCGGTGATTGTCTATGACGACCAAACGTTGCTCCGAGCTCCTACAATCATCCCACGTTGAAAGTCCGTCAAATCGCATATTTTGCCCATCTCGTCCCCCCAAAATCCCTTCTGTTACTGTCACAAGCACTAAGCTTTCCCTTTTTATACTAGCCTCGCCCTATGGGGGCAACAGCGTGCATCCGTAGCTCATTTGCTTAAAACTGTCAGGTGGTCGTAATAAAGTGGCCTCTCAGTGTATACGCCTTCAATGTTCTGACATCCCCCGCCAACGGAGGCAGAGTTTTGTCACGTTATTCCCCATACAGCCATTTGAGAGTGCTGTGCACAAAAGCTGAGAGGGAGCTCAGCTCAGCTCCTTTCGCAAATTCTTTACATTGATTTACATGTGGCTTTGTGCTTGCGAAAATTTTGATGCAAACATTTTAACCCTTTCCACTCGATTATCTGGTGACACCCAACATTACGAAATCGCCAAATTGCTCACGCCAATGACTCTTTTATAGCTCGCATGTCGGCGCTCATGAGACTTTTTTTCATCAAATAGGTATAGTGTCACCCTCCACGCCGATGACACCTATATAGCTCGCATGTTGGCGCTCGCGAGGCATTTCGTTTTCGCCGAATAGCTCGTGTGTTTTCCGCCACGCCTATGGTGCCTCTGTAGCTCATATGTCGGCGCTCGCGAGGAATTTCTTTTTCGCCGAATAGCTCGGGTGTCATCCGCCACTCCCATATGTTGCCTCTATAGTTCGTGTGTCGGGGCTTGTGAGACATTTCATTTTTGCAGAATATCGCACGCTTCTGGTGTTACCCTCCATGCCGATGATGCCTCTATAGCTTGCATGTCGAAGCTCGTGAGACATTTCTTTTTCGCCGAATTGGTCGGGTGTCACGAGCCACACCCATGTTGCCTCTATAGCGCTTATGTCGGGGCTGGCGAGACAAAGCCCAGCTTTCACTGCTAAGTTGTGGCCTGTACTGCAGGGAAAAAATAAAAAAACAAAACGAGTGCTGGGTGAGTATGGGTGAAAAGTTATTCGAGTGGAAAGGGTTAATTTAGGTTAAAACGAAATGAAACGTAGCAGTGAAACAGCTATGACAACAAAAAAGAACGAAGTCAGATAAAACTTATCATCAAGTGTATCACGATATATATAGTTAAGAATGGCTCTTTTATGAAGCATCTAAAGTTATGACAAATCATGTTTTGTAAGCCATGTGGCTGCGATTTTAGCTTAGCACATGGCGGCCACGATGATTGTAGCCATTATGCGGAGAGCAAGAAGCAGAAAGATCTTGTCAAGAGACTAAATGGAGATGTGAGTAAAATTAATGTAACCAAAAAACTTCTGACAGCTTATAAAGAATCCTGGAAAAAATATCAAGAGCGGATTAGTGCTGGAAAAATGCAGCAAAATAAGTGAAAAAGAGAAAAAGAAATTGAATGTTCACAAGGTGATTTGAAACAGGAAGAAGCTGAACTTTTGTAGCAGTTGGATTCCTCTCATAAAATCTTAAACAATGCTGAGATGAACATTGAATGCGGCATAAAAAAAAAAAAAAAAGAGACATGAGTGCAATAGAAAGTGGACAGGTACTATTAAAAGAAGCAAAAGAAAACATTGCTATCTTAAAAAAAAAAAAAATAGAAGTGAGCAATTAAATATTGAGAAAAGCAGCAAAAAATTAAACATTTTTTGTAAAATAAATGATTAATGATAGAATCCTGCTATGGTTACAATTTTTTTAATCTATTTGAAAACTAAAATCTTTATATATGTGTGTGTGTATTTCAATGCAAGATGTTTTAAATTTGAGTAGGGTGCATCTAGTTTCAAAACATTTTTTGCTTAAGAGTTTGTTCTATCTACTAATATTTTACCTGCTCTGAAAAAATGTTTTCTTGCACCGAAAATGTATTTTATCTGCTCCAAAAATGCCTTTTGTTGCCCCAAAAATGCAATTTACCTGCTCCAAAAATGCATTTTGCTGCTCCAAAAATGCCTTTTGTTGCCCCAAAAATGCAATTTACCTGCTCCAAGAATGCATTTTACCTGCTCCAAAAATGCATTTTGCTGCTCCAAAAATGTATTTTACCTGCTCCAGAAATACATTTTGCTGCTCCAAAAATGATTTTGCAACTTTCCATCACTGTCCTATAGAATTAAATGAAACTATCACTAGTTTGCAGCCTGAAAACAAAACCATACAGTGAGGTAAAAGAAATAGAAATAATTTTTTTAACTTGTGACAACTTAGGAAAAAAAACTTACTGGCCATCTGAGCCAGTACAATGAATAAATAGTTCAGTGGTCCGGTGGAAGTTTTACTGGCCAATGTCCAGCAGACCACTGGGTAATTCGAACGCTGTATACTTGGGAGGAGAAACAGCGTGACACAGTGACGCCTGTCGCAGATTTGTGGAAAGGGGGTCAGACTGTTTTTCTATTTTCTTAACATTGTTTTTAGGATTTCCTAAAATTTTAAAACAAAAGAGAAATTTTAGGGCTTTTTTAAAGTTGGCTCTCGTTCTAGACGTAAAGCTGTAATCGATAGATCACGCAGGCTCCCGCACCTCACTGTATTTTAACTTTCATTCTTCCATATTTTTCAAGAAGATAACTTCAGCTTGATGAAATATTTAAACTGCATTTTTCAGTATTGAATCAAGGAAGCGACATTTTTAGGCACTTTTAACAAACTACGCACATTTGGTGTGGAAACTAATGATCGCATCTCCCCCCCCTTTTTTTACATGTAGGCCTAAACTTTCATCTAACCGAAAGTAGGATTAAGGTGATTTTTTCTTTTCTTTCTTTCTTTCTTTTTTACAGGAGCCACATTTTAAAAGTGTTTTTCTCGTTTTCCTGGCTGTCAGAATTGTGTAAGTTGATGCCACAACTTTTTTTGTTTTCTTTCTGCTTCCAGATAGCTTTACTTCAATTAGATTGATAAGGTTTTTTTGTTTTGTTCTTCCTATTTTTTTTTTCAAAAACCATATTTTTGCACCTTTTTTATCATCCGTCTTTCGTTTTCCACCGTCACATTATAAAGCATTCCGGAAGCCGATGTTTGCAATTTTGCGTTTTTTTGGCTTCCAGATAGCTTTATTTCAGTTAGATTAATGCTGATTTGTTATTATTATTATCATTATTTTTTTTCAAAATCCATATTTGTTAAGCGTTTGCAACATTTCCTTCCGTTTCCGTAGGTATGTGGCATTTCGGAAGTTGACAGTTGCATTTTATTTCATTTTATTTATTTTTTTACTTCGAGATAGCTTTATCACAGATTTTATTTTACTGAAACTATATTTTTACGCATTTTTAACGTCCCCTGCTTCATTTTCAAGGCCGTATTACGAGGCATTTCGGAAGCTGAAGGCCACAATTTAGAAATTTTTTATCCCGACAGTTTCATCTCAGATTGATGAAGAAAAAAGTTTTTTGCTTTACAAGAACCATTGCTGTGTTTCCCACTCTAAGTTTATGGGGTTTAATTATATCAATGAAGATGCTCCCATCACAATTTCGCAAATTTACTAAATTTTTCTTAAAACTGTGGTCAATTCAAAAATTGGGTTTCAAACAAAAATCTTGTGTAGACCAATGTTTTACAAATCAAGTTAAATGTGGCAAAATTACTGTTTCCAAAGTGAACATGATCCCTATCCCCTAACACAGTCACCCGAATAATCACCTGATGAAGCCCCTAGTACAATTGTTGCAGGAATTGGTGAAGAACAAAATGTTTATCGGGCAAAATATCCTTCAAAGGAGGGAGTTAACATTTAATCAATTAACTAAATGCAAAACAAAAAAAAAAAAGGGACGGATTTTAAATTTTTCATTGTTCCTTATATGCTTTCTGACATTTTTTTAAATCCAGAAGTATTTAAAAAATGATGTTTAAGTTCTCAATGAAACAAAAACGTTCGTTTCTTCTGCATCTCTTTTCAGGGAAAAGCTAGTTTGACTATTGCAACTAAATACTAATGAGCACTATTAGCAAAATCTCAAATTGACTCATTTTTTAAAACTTTGCTTTGTCACAGTGCAGAACAATAAATTTTATGTCAGAATTAACATTTACACATCCCTTCGCCTTTCAGACAGTATTAACATTTTCCTTTCTGCATTGCAGACTTCTGAAAAAAATTCTGCTCCTGAGGCTATACAGGGTGCATAGGAAAGTCCCTTTAGCCTGAAATAACTTGCGAATGGAGAGAGGTACAGTTATGCAAGTGAGATAACGATATAGTAAAGCGACTGCACCCGATCGAATGCAACCGATAGCAGTGCCCCTAGTGGCGAAATGCGGAAGTTAGCCATTGCAAATCGAAAACGAAAAGAGATAGAGCAAAATTTCCAATTACAAAGTTGTAGAGCATCAATTAATTAGTACAAAACAACATTTGTTTCACACGGATAAGATAAATTGTCACCTGAATACCCCAAAATGTCCGAAATTGGGGCACGGCGATTCGAATCTGCATATTCACATTTCACAAATGCAGATTGTGACGTTGTACCGTACCTACGATATAAAAACCAGTAGCAAGATGTACCCTGATCAGAAGTTTGTCTACGTACGCTGTGTGAGAATGGCGAGCTTCACTCAGCAGCAGTGCGACGCTTTCTCACAGATTGTTTTAGGCAACGAATCATCGGGTATGGTGTTGCTGTTGAATGGCCACCACGATCGCCAGACCTCACTCAGTTGGATTTCTTCCTCTGGGGTTACGTAAAAAATCAGGTGTATGCAACAGCGCTTACAACTCTGCTGGATCTATGTCGTCATGTTACAGATGCTTGCAAAAATGTGACACCTTCCATGCTGAGGAATCTGCATGCAGAGTTACTTTCACGAATACAAATGCGTATCGTGGGCAATGGCGAACTCTTCAAACATACTCGACATTAACTCTTTGTCACTGTGCGCCAGTTTGCCTTTTTTGTTTTTGATTTGTCTGACATCAAACTGTATTGACATAAGTATGCATTTATGCAATAAATTGTGTGTATTTGCTCATACCTATGCCTGTTCCCTTCAAACGTTCAGACAAAAGGTCGCACATCGATTTTGAACATTTTAAGGTATTCAGGCGACAATTTATCTATCTGTGTGAAACAAATGTCGTTTTGTACTAATTAATTGATGCTCTACAACTTTGTAATTGGAAATTTTGCTCTATCTCTTTTCGTTTTCGATTTGCTATGGCTAACTTCCGCATTTCACCACTAGGGGCGCTGCTATCAGTTGCATTCCATCTGGCGTAGTCACTTTAGTATGCCGTTACCTCACTTGCATAACTGTACCTCTCTCCGTTCGCAAGTTATTTCAGGCTAAAGGGGCTTTCCTATGCACCCTGTATATATATCATGTTTGCCCCCATGTCTTTGCCACACAATGAGGCATGAAGGCTCACCAACACGGTGAGCGATGCTCTAACCACACCTTCACTGTGTTGCAATTCAGTTCTGAACTGGCAACGTATATGGCAGAGAGAGAGAGAGAGAGAGTGTGTGTGTGTGTGTGTGTGTGTGTGTGTGTGTGTTGTTGTGTAGTGGTAAGTACACTTTGTCACATACCATTAGTACATTTAGGCAATGTTTTAATGTGTGAAGGCACACAGTGAAAGAACAAAGGTACTGTCAATGAGCATTTTCAGTTATGTGGCTGTTTTTAGCAAACTAATTTAGATTGCAGATTAATTGCATTTTTAACATGAACAGTATTTATCATTCTTTACAACTTCGTATTTGATTATACGTACAAGAAAAGAGAAGAAAATGGATGATTTTGATTTATTGTGTGCTCTTTGTGGAAAGGAACTTGAAGGAGAAATAGTGAACTACAAAAAGGTTTTATGGACAATTATTGAGGCTAGTTTAAAATGAGTGATGAACTGTATGAAAAGTTGGAATGAAAAATTACTATTTGGGTTCACAGTGTGTGCAGGCAAAACTACACAAGACGTACTACTATCAATGCTGCTCTTGCTGCAGTGCAGACTCATAATCTGTCGTATGCTGCAACATCTGCATCTTGTTTATGAAGCTCTGAAGAGAAGTTTGATTTCGAAACAAACTGCTTGATTTGTGGAGAAGAAGCAAGTGTTGATTCCAAAACTGGATCAGAACGTAGGAAAAGTTTTCACATGTTAGTGACTTTAGAAATAATGGTAAACTTTTTAATAAAATGTGATGTAGGAAATGATGGGGGTGGGGAGGCAAGATCCAGACATGCTACCGTGGAAGTTGTTGCAAAACATTTTCAAGAACTACAACAGGTGAGGGACTCATAGGTCATCCGAAATCAAAAGTGGCGGTAGTAGGTAGGACACTTGCCTCAAGCAAAGTCAGCCCATCTATATGTTCAGCAAATGAAGATAGGTCCACAACTGCCTGAGAAAGAGCTCAACTTGTTTACTAACAAAGGATTCTTCACTGTGAAAAACAGTGTAAAGTTTTGGTTTGGTACATGGACGGGCATGTGTATAGAGCAGAGTCTTATGCATGCTATGAAAGCAGTTGGAGGTCTTTCACATGGAAGAGGTATAACGGACAGCACACAATCGAAATGGGTCCACGGGACACCTTTTTCTTAAATTCACGAAGCTATTGAAGAATTCTCGAGAACTTCAATAACATTTACGGAACAACATACTGAACTACGCAAGTCACAAAAACTAAGACATCAGTCCGACATTGAAAAGTTTACTTCGTGGCTTAAGTACCACAACCCATTCACAAAAGTGTCTGGAAGAACTCGTGTTTGCTATCCAGTTTGGTGTCTGATGAATCCATAACCTGTGACCAAGCTTATCAGGCAACGTCCGCCTGTCGTTGCCCTGCTTTGAGTCGACCTATCGCTATGCAGTGTAACTTCGCTGGTAAATGACGTCTTGAAGCCATCTTAACAAAATCACTATCTTGAAATCTTGTCATCCAATGAAGCACATGAATTGGCGACTCCCTCTAAAACAGCTGGTTTTTAAGCTCTCGCGCATTTTCATAAAGCTCTGCCAGCGCCACTCATTTGCCTTCTGTACATCGATGTATATGCCTTTGCCCGTAACATATGCAAATTTTGTGCAATTTGAACTATATTTTGCCCAATTACCTTGATTTTTTGGTTTGTCACTTAATGTATGGAAACCAGTGTAGTATTATTGTGTGGTATACATAAACACTTTTTTACAAAATAATCCATCTCTTTGTAAAAAATATATATGCGCCCCAACAAAACATTACAACAAACAAGGACTCTAATGAAACAGACTTAACACATGCGAAACACAAAGTTGATTCCCTGGCGAGGGCATGATTGCGAAATTTATGTTCAAAACTTCCACCAGTAAAAATCAGTAAAATGTCATACGATTCCCGCTCCAGGGCAATGTAATTTTCAAGTTTTCTGAAAGAGTGTCCATGTGGACAACAGTGAAAATACAGCACATCAGTGCCAATGATTACAGAAAGATGTGTTCAGAATTCCACAATGTTTGACAGAATATTCAAGCAAGTGAATGTGCAGTGTGCAAACCTCCACTTACCATATGATCATACTGCCTCTAAAAGTGCAGTTTAAGACAAGATTAGACCAAAGAAGAAAAAAAAAAAAGCTGAACATTTTAACTGGTGAAAATCATAACAGGCAGCAAGAATGTGGACTACTGTCAGTTTGTCCTTTGTCGACTCTGTACAGCATCCATTGCTTAATTTATCTTTCTACTGATATCATTCTCTCCGTATTTCTTCATTGGCGCTTTTCTTTCTTTTCTTTCTTTATGCCCTCTGATAACAACTATCAGCCTTAGGACCATAAGTGCATAACATCAAGGTTTCAACTATTTTAGATAAATAGTGTAACTTTGGGAATATTAATACTTTTGAACACCATGCATACATTTTTACAAATTCTTCAACTTTGTCACTTCCTTCCATTTTTGGGAACCCCCCCCCATTAAGCTTAAATGCAAAAGTTTTGAATGGGGGATATTTAACAGCACAGGAGAGTGGGAACATCGCAGGAGGATTACGTTACGGGAATAATCTTTGCTCTGCCCGACTAACGGTTTTGGAAACTTTTCTCCTGTTTTCAAGCCGAAATACAAAAATTTATGCAGTAAAATGATACTTAACAATACTGAACATCGGCAACAGTGTGAGAAAAAAAGAAATTACGACTACAGGAAAAAAATCTGAACTCTGTTTTCGAAAGTTTTGTAAAGATGGTGTTCCGTCTTCCGACGAACATCCCCCGTCACCAACAAAATTTCTGTTCACTTGTGCATCGATCTCCTGAGTGGGCAAAATAATAATGAAAAAGGCAGAATTTCTTGAATTCGCAGAAGAATCTCATACCTGAAGATTATGGGAAAATTTTTGCGTTTAACTTTCATTTCCGCAAATTGTTGCTTACAGTTTCAAGCTGAAATACCAACATTTATGCAAAAAAGGATATTTAACAAGAATACTGGACACAAAGTAAAAATTGAGAGAAAAAAATGACGATTAGGGCAAATTTTTTTACTCCATTTAACTACTGTTTCCGAAAGCTTTGAAACACAAAATACCATCCCCAGATGGAAAATGACCCACCCCCAAATTCTCTTCACTTTTGCATCAATCTTGAAAATGTTGTCAATGATAACAATCTGCGAATCTGCTTAAAAATCTCATGTATATCATAAAGTAACAGCAAAAAAAAAAAATTTTTTTTTAAACAAAATGAAAAATTTATAGAATCCGTAGTTTCGAGAGTGAGTTCCATAGTCAAACAAATAAATCCGTAGAAATTATGGATATTCCGTAGTAATTGCCATGTACGGCAGCCATATAATCTGCACCTATCATGTTTATCGTGAATCGTAATATCTGACAGAGAACTGTGATTCACAAGACCGACTTATCCAAAGATGTAAGAAAGAAATGATCATCTTATTGAAAAAGTAACTGTCAAGTTCAAGTACTTTAGTATTACTTTTAAGTAAATAAAGAACTAAAATCGCTAGCTGTTGCAGCATTACCGTAATTCATTAGTTAGACTAAAAAATCCTTTGAAATCACAAACAATCCATAGCATTGTCTCTTTTCTGAATATGTTTCTACTGAATACTGAAAAAAAAAATTCCTTAACTAATGCAATTAGTGCAGCAAAACTAAGCAATGTGATTTGCAGAATGGTTACGTGCTGTGGAATAGTTCTGCAGGATCCCCGAGAGTCACAGAGTCTCACACCATGTAGACTTCTGCATGCGCGAATAGTAATGCCTTCCTTGCATCGTATTTTGTGTGAGAATGCTTCTAAGTAAAAAAAAATATATATTCTACTATCTCTTTGTGGTCTTCTATCTCGCTGTTACATCAAATTTTTTCTGGCACAGTTTTGGTACTTTTCTAATAACACCACTTCTCCTGACAATTACCTCGCACATTGTTTAAAACGCTGCACCATCATTTTTTTTTCCCGGTATCTGCAGTACCTAAATTTATAAATTTTTAATAGATAATTTATGGGTTATTCAAAAGAAACTACAGTATTTACTGCAGTTACGAAATATCAAGCAAGAAGAAAATTGGGCGCCATGGCCCGAATTTTAGGCGCCTGGTATTTGTCCAGCCCTGGTTATTATAATCTATAAAACATGCATAAAAAAAAAAATTAGATGCGCATAATTGTGGCTGTCAGTAGCTTCATCCAACTGAATTGCAAAATCACCTTTGTTTTTCAATCACATACATACATATCACTAAGCTGTTCTCTGAGATTCAGCGGTTAGCTCCACAAAGAAATACAAACTACCAGATATTTTTACTTACTGTTGTCGTATCAAACTTCTCCATTTACAGCGATCTTGACATAAAACTCGGGCTTCACTGATACCCATTACACGCCGTACACAAGATCTTTTATACTTCATACTCATAATCGTTTTCTCATGCAAACACTCCTGAATCTGATCCACCCATGCCTTCCTTGGCCTTCCTCTGCCTTTCCTTCCTGCCACTTGGGCTGAAAAGATTTTCTTAGTAAGCATTTCATCACTCATTCTTTCAACATGGCCAAACCACTGAAGCATATTGGTCTCCACCTTGCTAACAACATTTTGCTTTACATCACACAACTGCAGTACATCTTCATTCCTCACACAATCAGATCGTGTCTTGCCACAAACCCCACGTAAGTAACGCATTTCTCCAGCACACAAACGACTCATATGTTTCTTCTGCAGTACCCAGGTTTCACTGCCATACATCAGAGTAGGAACAATTACTGTTTCATACACAGCCATGTGGGACTCTCTAGAGAACCCATCATTCCTGTGAAAACCTCCCAGAGCAGCTATGACTTTCAAAGAAGAATTCACTCGCCTACTGATTTCACCATCCAACTTGTTCTCTCTGTCAAACATGCTTCCTAAATACACAAACTCACTCACCTGGTCAATCACAGTGCCGTTTATATTTACATTACATTCAGTGCTACAAGTTCCTCTCTCAAACACCATAACTTTGGGTTTTCCCTTATTTATACTCAGTTTGAATTTCATGCAAACTTCGTGCATCCGAGTCAACATACTCTGCAACTCACTTTTGCTCTCTGCCAACAGGACATTGTCATCAGCATACAGCAATCTGCATGCACGGCTGTCACCAAGCCATAAACCACTATCATCTATTTTGGCATCACGCATGCACGTGTCCATAAATATATTAAACAGCCATGGTGACATTACACAACCTTGCCTAACTCCTGCACCAATAGAAAACGATTTTGATAAAACACCATTCACTCGTACACAAGCTCTACTACCAGCTTACATGGCTTTTAAGCTATTAAGTAGATTCTCAGTAACACCATATTCATTCAATACCTTCCACAAAAGTGTCCTATTTACTCGGTCATAAGCTTTCTCTAAATCTATGAAGGCAGCAAAAACTTTCTTACCAACAGCTAAATACTTTTCAATTGTCGTGCGTAATGCAAAAATCTGGTTAGTGCAGCCTTTACCAGGCATAACTTTACCAAACACTTTCCCTGGCACACTTAGTAGGCTAATATTATGATAGTTCTTGCATTCAGTCTGATCACCTTTTCCCTTATACAAGGGAACAATAATAGCATCCTTCCAATCCCGAGGGACCATTTCTAACTCCCAGCACAACTGGCATATTACAGTTAACCAGGCAATTACAGAGTCACCACCATATTTCAACATCTCTGCAGTTATGCCATCAATACCCGGAGCCTTACCATTCTGAAGATATTTTAAAGCTTTACACACTTCTTCTCTTGACATTCCTCCTGTGCTTCCATTCCTCACTGGGACATCATCTGCATCTGTCTCAGAATCATCTTTGCTTTCCTGATCTAATAACTCACAGAAATATTCACCCCATCTTTCACTTAACTCATTGGGCTCCCATATCATTTCCCTGATCTCATTCTTCACACAATTGTAAAACTATCTTCAGGAGGTGTTTTCCCTTCTGCCACTGCAGCAAGAGTGAGTGATACGCCCATCTTCTTCGCCCCGCCCCATCGTCAACCATGAAACGCTTTCACCGTGACTCCATCTGTCAATTGACCTTAGTGAACTCTTCACTTTTCTCTTTCCCTTTCTGTGTTTTTGGTTCTTTTGGTCAATTTTTATTAATTCCTTCCATTTCTCATTAAGTATATTAGGATCGTTATTATTACATACTCAGTATCTATTTTTTTCAATTATTACTGATTCTGCAATACGTGGTGTCTTTCATTACGACATGTTTTTATTATTTTAATTTCATCAAAATTTGGATATGTCTTGTTATCTAGGCAGTATTGTATCAGTGCAGTTTTTGCTTCTTTTTTTTTTTGCCAATTTTTAACATGCTGTTGTAATCAATGTTTTAACTGATTTTTAGTACTACCTATATATGACATTGGTGGGATTCCATTTATTGGCATTTCGTACACACCAGCTTTTTCCAAGATACTGCATTTTCCAGTGTTATTAATTATCATATCTCCAATAGTCATTACTTTGGTTCCCATCTGAATACCATATTTATTGCATAATTTATTGATTTCCCTAGAGATTCCAGGAAGGTAAGGTGTTGCTCCGACATATTGTAATTGTTTTTTTCTGTTAGGTGAATAAGTATCCTGCATCTTTACCTGTACTTCATAAATCCATTTATTTATCTTCTGTGAAGGGTATCCATAGTTGTATGTGATTTCTTTAATATAATTTATTTCTTCATTATGAAATACTTCTGTAGAGGAATGTGTGGTAGCTCTTTTAATTAATGTTTTTATGCTATTACATTTCTGTGCATAAGGATGTGTTGAGTTATATGGTATCAGAACTGGGACATATGTTTATTTTCTGTGTACCTTGTACTGCAGTTTATTTCTTTGCTTGATAATTTTGACATCCAAGTAAGGTAAGATATTTTCTTCTTCATGTTCTATTGTCAATTTTATTGTGGGATAGACATTACTAAGTTGTTGAGTTAAAGATTCCAGCTCTTCAATTTTCATTCTGGTCATGATGAAGACATCATCAACATATCTACAGTAAACCAATGGTGGTTCATCCAATGTACTGATAATTTGCTCTTCTATGTTGTTCATAATTACTTCTGCAAAAAGGATAATCAGATAAGATATTTGGCTAGCATCAGGAACCACAGCACCTTACCTGATGAGATCAAAAATGCAAAACCACCAATGGGTACGAAGGTCCCAAGAATGTTTGCAAAAATTAAAACACACAAGGATGGTAACCCCATGAGACTTATAGTATCCAAAAAGAACTCCCCATTGATTAATCTTGAAAAGAATATTTACAGTTTCTTGGCACCAATATTTATGAAAACACAATACAATGTAAAGAATACATACGAATTTATTGAAATTGTGAAAAATGTAAACCAAGATTTAAAAGATTACAGAATGGCTAGCATGGATGTCAAGGCACTGTTCCCAAGCACCCCTGTACCAGAAGCTATTGAGATTATAAATAAAAAATTACAACAGGATCAGTTACTTAATAACACACAACTACAAGAGTTAAAAACAATTTTATTATACATCTATGAAAATAATATCTTCAAATATGATGAAAAAATATACAAACAAAATTTTGATGGCCCAATGGGCTCTCCCTTATCAAACCTTTTTGCAGAAGTAATTATGAACAACATAAAAGAGCAAATTATCAGTACATTGGATGAACCACCATTGGTTTACTGTAGATATGTTGATGATGTCTTCATCATGACCAGAATGAAAATTGAAGAGCTGGAATCTTTAACTCAACAACTTAGTAATGTCTATCCCACAATAAAATTGACAATAGAACATGAAGAAGAAAATATCTTACCTTACTTGGATGTCAAGATTATCAAGCAAAGAAATAAACTGCAGTACAAGGTACACAGAAAACAAACATATGTCCCAGTTCTGATACCATATAACTCAACACACCCTTATGCACAGAAATGTAATAGCTTAAAAACATTAATTAAAAGAGCTACCACACATTCCTGTACAGAAGTATTTTGAAATGAAGAAATAAATTATATTAAAGAAATCACATACAACTATGGATACCCTCCACAGAAGATAAATAAATGGATTTATGAAGTACAGGTAAAGATGCAGGATACTTATTCACCTAACAGAAAAAAACAATTACAATATGTCGGAGCAACACCTTAACTTCCTGGAATCTCTAGGGAAATCAATAAATTATGCAATAAATATGGTATTCAGATGGGAACCAAAGTAATGACTATTGGAGATATGATAATTAATAACACTGGAAAATGCAGTATCTTGGAAAAAGCTGCTGTGTACGAAATACCAATAAATGGAATCCCACCAATGTCATATATAGGTAGTACTAAAAATCAGTTAAAACATCGATTACAACAGCATGTTAAAAATTGGCAAAAAAAAAAAAAAAAGCGAAAACAGCACTGATACAATACTGCCTAGATAACAAGACATATCCAAATTTTGATAAAATTAAAATAATAAAAACATGTCATAATGAAAGACACCTACGTATTGCAGAATCAGTAATAATTGAAAAAAATAGCAGGGATCGCATTCCTCCTAAAATTCCTAATATTTTGTGACCCTCCTTAAATTCCTAAAATTATACCTAAAATTTACTATTCTTCCTAAAATTTTCGTAAGCTTATTTATTAAAAATACAACCGTTATTAACGCTAATAAATTTACCATTATGGTAAGGTAAAAAGACGTGTTATTGTAGAAACACAACCTATATGCTGCGTTGCTGAAAGGAGGGAAAATGACGCCATCGAGATGCACATGCTTCGGGGCGGGGGGCGCTCCACCTTTGTGCCTTCGGACAGTTTTCGAGAGTAACAGAGATCTAATGGAAAAGGGGAGGGGTCATTTTCACCCCTGGTTTGCGCTTTGCAGACGAACTCCGTGGCACGCAGAACATCGTACTTTATTTTTGGACATGCCTTGTGGACCCTCCTCTTTCTGCTGATGTTTTGTTATTGTAAATCGCAGGTGGGCGGAAGCAAAGAGGAAACGTGGTCTCCTTCCGTAACCTCCGGTAATGACAATGGGATGGTAGCTGAGTGTTATCGTGGCAGGCAGTAGAGCACGTGATCATTGACCTTCGATCGTGCGTCGGCGACAGCGACCTTCGATGCACAATATATCTCGGCTCCGACTCGCTGTGACTGAACTTGCGTGAGATGCGTATGATAGTTTCTGGTTTTGCCTCGTTTATGGTGTTCTCTGGGCTGTGTGCAGGTTCAGTTCTCTAGTGGTGACTTGCTTTTCTTTTTTCTATCTTCTGACATCCTCGCAGCCAAACTTCGGGAAGTTCTCTGGTTTTGCAATATTGGAACGTGTTTTTGTACTTCCCTTTCATTTTTTGGTTAGTAATACAAGTGTAAGATGCCTAAATCCAAAACGAAATTTCAAGATGCGTGGCTCGCCAAAGAATTGGACGGAGTGAAGTTGAAAGAATGGTGTTCTGCAACTGAAACAATATTTTCTGCTAAGTGTATATTGTGTTCAGAAGTTTTCAATATTTCTAATAGTGGCTTTTCACAAGTAAAAGCGCATCATAAAGGAAAAAAAAAAAAACATTTGAAGAAATTCCAAAGTAAATTTCAAAATAAGTCCATCCTGAAAGGCTTTGGAGGACGGGATCTTCAGCCCGAAACAAATATTAGTGAAGTACTGAGTCATGATTTACAACTGGCTAAAGTCGAAGCATTATGGGCCATGAAAGTTGCTAAGGACAATATGTCTTTTGTTTCATGCACTGAAACAGTTAAACTTTTTAAAGAAATGTTTCCTGATTCTGCTATTGCAGCCAATATTCAACTTAAAGAAAAAAAGTTGCTTATGTGATATCACATGGATCGTCAAAATATTTTGTAGAGGATTTGAAAAAAGACATTGCATCTAGTAGCCCAGGGAAGGTTACTATAGCATTTGATGAAACTACAAATACACAAGTGAAACGGCAGTTGGATGTGTATCTCAGGTACTGGTCTTCAGAAATTAATTCAGTTTCTTGCCGATACCTAACAAGCGTTTTTCTGGGTCATGCAACAGCAGATATTTTGCTAAAAGAAATTCTTGATGTGTTTTCATCCTTCAATATTTCGTTGAACAGAATTATTTGTGTATCCATGGACAGCCCAAATGTAAATAAGTGCTTTTTACGCAAATTCAATGAAGTTGTAAAACAAGAAACAGGCGGGTAATCTTTGGAACTAGGTTTTTGCAACCTGCATGTTGTTAGTAATGCATTTAAATTTTTTTTGACAAGCTTAAATATAGATTTTGACGAATTTGCTACTGATATGCATTACTTTTTAAAGAGTAGTGCTGCAAGACGAGAGGATTATAAATCTGTCGAGGATATAACATTAGTCACAGCCAAATTTCTTTTGCGGCATGTCAGCAAAAGATGGTTAACCGTTGGTTCTGTAGTCCAGAGGCTCTTGGATCAATGGCTAAATATTACAGAATATTTTTTAAACTTCTTGCCATCTCAAAAAATATTTGAAAAACAACTACGCAATTCGGCAAGGTATAAAAGGATTCACTGTTTCCTGAAAAATGAGCTAACTCCTTGCTATTTAGCATTAATTTCATTTTCACACCAAAATTTTGAAAAGTTTTCATTATGTTATCAGAGTGAAGAACCAAAAATACACCAGTTATATTCTGATTTAAATACTTTAATGAGGAATGTTATGGCTCAGTTTATCCAAGATGATGTTATTGCAGGGAAATTTGGAGAAGACCTAAAGAATGTAGATTTTGAAAACAAAAATTCATGGAAAAAACTAGGGGAGTTAGAAGTTGGTATGAAGACAAAAAATCTCCTCAGGAATGTTCAGGAGACCAGGCAGAAATTATTTCTCTTAGATGTAAGATCATCACTAATTGCAACCACAAAATATTTAAAGTCAAATTTGCCATTCTGCAATCAAAAGCTAAGAGACATAGAAGTTTTAAAGGTAAAAGAACCAAAGAAAGAGTCAACTCAACTTTCAGTCACTGAAGGACTTTCGGAAATAACCAGAATTTCAAGTGTTTTGCATCTTTCTGAGGAACAAATTGATAGAGTAAGAGAAGAGTGGAAACTTTTAAATTGCGATAAGCCAACTCTAGATGAACTCGTAAAATTTTCAGAGGAAGGGCATATTCCAGTGCGGATTGATCGTTACTGGTGTAATATATTTAGTATTAAAGACTCTAGCGGAAAAGAAAAATACTCAAATCTTGCTAAACTCATCAAGTCAATTTTAGTTTTACCTCATGGTAATGCTGATGCAGAAAGGGGATTTTCGGTTAACACTGCTCTGTTAAGGAAGGACAAGGTTAACTTAAAAGACTAAACTATAACAACATTAAGAATAGTTAAAGGGGCCATTAACCCTATGGATGTGTAAGTAAAGTTCCCATAACAAGAAATTTGTTAAATAGTGTTCGTGATTCACATAAATTTTATAAAGAGTATGTTGATAAGCTGAAGGAAGAATAATCAAAAAAGGTAAAAGAAAGGAAGCAGAAAGAGAGGGAAAATAAGGAAAAGCAGCTAGAGAAAAAAAGAAAAGCTGAGTTTGATGACAAAATAAAAGAAAATGATGCAGAAATAAATAGACTTAAAAAAGATAAAGATGCCTCCCTAGCAGTAATTCAAGAGGGAACAGAAAGAATGAGAAAAGCTGTAGAAAAACAAAATACTGTTGAAATAGCAGTTGCCTCTAACTTGATCACACAAGGTTCAGCTGAAATAAAGAAAACTGAAAGTAAATTAGTTGTGGTGGAAGCAGAAAAAGATAGGCTTATCAGGAAAAAGTTAAAACAATAATATGAAAAAAGTAATTCAGTGAACAATTGTACATAGTTCTTGGTTTTCAATTACCTTTTTAGGATATTATAATTTAATGTGAAACCTGAAGACTTTACTGTGAAAATCGTGAATTGCTTCTGATTCAACAGCATATTAATGTTCAAAGTGAAACTTGAATGTGGTAAATATACTTGAATATGATAATAACACATGAAAAGATAAGAACTGAACATTAGAAGTATATCATACTTAAACTTTAGACGTTATGCAAAAAATTTGGGTGTGAACTTCGACCATATATACTAATGGACTGCGCATTGGCAATAGCTGCATCAAAGCCGCCATGGCTCCAACATTGGGCAAGTCATCATCAGACTCCAAATTTTATGTAAAAATGCTGTTATGATTACTAATTTACGCTGCAGAACTTCAGTGTTTTCGGTGTATTATGTGAATGCGCCTCATATATAATGAAAACTCTTCAGGTAAGTTTACTTATGAGCTATATACATGCATGATCGGGTTGTTTACATTTTGTGATTTATAATGTGATGAACATTTGCGAAGAATTTGGAACATGCATTCCATTTTTTTTTCCTTAAGTTACTATATTTTTATATCAATAGCTGCAAGTTTCTGGTTAAGTAATTGAACTTTATTGACTTAGGTATTTAATTCGTTTCTTACCCATGAAAAATCATAGAACTTCCTTTACTATATCGCTCAGAGCAACCATAAGCACAGCAGGTGTAACCCATCTTTTTGACTGATGTCATGTGATTTTATGTTGGAGCCAGAAATTTTGATGTCATGTGCAGTCTATCAGTATATATAGTTGAGAGGTGTGAAGCAAACTCTTAACAATGCATACAAAGTTGTTTTACTAGATGTATACAAATATACATCTAGTTTTTATTGAAATACACTCCTAAAATTTTTCTAAAAATTCCTAAAATTCCTACCTAAAATTTTCCAGAAGTATGCTATGATCCCTGAAATAGATACCGAGTATGTAATAATAACGATCCTAATATACTTAATGAGAAATGGAAGGAATTAATAAAAATTGACCAAAAGAACCAAAAACACAGAAAGGGAAAGAGAAAAATGAAGAGTTCACTAAGGTCAATGACAGATGGAGCCACGGTGGAAGCGTTTCATGGTTGATGATGGGGCGGGGCAAAGAAGCTGGGCGTATCACTCACTCTTGCTGCAGTGGCAGAAGGGAAAACACCTACTGAAGATAGTCCAGTAGAGGACTGAAAGTACTCGAGGCAATCTGCTTGGGAGTGGTCTAGGGTGTGGTTATTTGTTGGTTTTCGAGAAGTCCAGTGAATGAGTTGTGTGTAAATATTTGTATATATGATTTTAAATTTTTTTAAATTTTTTTGGTTTGGAATTTGCATGTTTGTACATAAGTTTTTCGTAGTTGTCTATGATATCATAAGTCTTTGAGTTCAATAAGTGGTTTTATAGCAATGAGGGTTAGGTTTTTACAAGACGACAGGACACTTCATGTCACATAAGAGTTGGTAAAGCATTCAAGAAAACCTGTGAACCAAAAATGAAATACCACACCGCGGGCCTAGGCCAAGCATGATGGCTGAAAGAATGTAACGTGTGGGAAGTGTAGAAAGAATTAAGCTACCTTGTAAATATTATATTAGTATGCACGTAAATCTAAGAACTACTGTGGCTTTCGCTATAGATGTTTTTAATCGGAATTCAGATTCCCATTTCTTTTCTACATCCCTCTCACCAGACTTCAACTCCTTCAGTCGTTCTCTGATTAAGTCAGAATAACGCTGATTTTCTTCAAGGAGCCTATCAACCTCTATTCTTTCTATCCTGGGTCTCTTCCTTTCCCTCTAATCAACATTCAGTTTCACTCGTGACACTACCAAGTAATGATCAGAACCAACATCCGCACCTCTCACCACACGGGTGTCAACAACTAAGTGTTTCAGACGTTGATCATAGGCAACAAAATCTATCACACTCTTTTGACCAAGAGTACGATTTTCCCAAGTATATGTGTGGATATACTTGTGGTTGAAAAATGTATTAGATACACAGAAACCATTCTTAATGCAGAGTTCAATTAATCTTTCACCATTATCATTCACAAAAGGATCATTAAACTTACCCAGAACATTGTCAGAAATTGCATTCTGCACACCTACTCTAGCATTGAAATCCCCTGCTATTATAACTTTTTCTTTAGCACCAAACTGGCTCAAAACAGCGTTTAGCTCATTCCAGAAATCTTCCTTCTTATCAGAAGGTTCAAAGTCACAAGGAGCATACACTACAACAATTACAATTCTCTGAAGTTTCACTTTCAAACGAATCCAGATAATTCTCTCACTTACGCAACTATAATGAATCAAGTTGTTCTTCATCTTTTCACTTAAAATCACACCTACACCAGCCTGTCCTCTCACATTATCCAATACTCCAGACCACACACTCACTGTGCCATTCACTTCTTCTACCCCAATTTCCTTTTTTTGGTTTCACTTACACACAGCACATCCAGTCTATACTTATTCATCTCCTCAATCACCTCATTCATCTTGTCATTTATAGCTCTAGTTTTCCATACACCAATCTTACATTCACTCAGCCGAGATCTCTTTCTCATACGCCATTTAGAAAGTCCAGGTCGATTCCGTGGTGGACCACCATATCCCACACTTGAGTCAGTTTTAGCATTTCTTTGTGTCTTTTTAATAAGGTAAGTATAGTCCGTTCAGTTTAACCTGGCAGTTGCGAAGGATTCACTTTACCAGTTTTAGGGGAGCTTCATATCGTAAGCAGCGTGCTAACAACTAATCGTGTCCAACCCTCTTGGAGCAGGGCAATAAACAATGACGATGGGGGAGTGTTGGCGGTCCCTCCTAATGTTGATTCCCTGTGATGTTTAGAGCTTCTCCTTCAATGGTCTTTGTGGGAGAGAAAAGAATAAGGGTTTCTTGAACATCACAAAAAGACCCTTTCAGACTTCTGTTACTGATTTTTCAAGCTAGCTTTGTAGCAAGCAATAGATCTTTACTCACGTTTTTTCCTTTTGTTGTTTCTTTTATCATTTTTTTTTGTGATACTGTTAATATTATTGCTCACAGCTATGGCACTCAGCACATTGAAAGCTAGAAAAGTACTGAAAAGCCAAGCTAGGGAAATTATTGGAAATGTAATAATGTTCATGGACGAAGAAAAACGAAATGGAGTTCCGAAAGTGTGTGTCAAATAATCCAACAAACGCGTTTCGTAGGCTACAGGAGTTTCACTGAGAACTGTTTACAGAATTCGGAAACAGGCTGCTACAAGCGAGGTTTTGTCAACTCCTGGTAAAAGACGAAACAAGAAAGCGCCGAAACGCGAAACAGATGATTTTGACAAATGCGTTGTGCGCAGAACAATACATGACATGTATGAAAAAAAGGAAATCCCTACTGTTCAGTCTTTATTAAGCAAATTACGCGACAGTATTGATTTTGACGCAGGTAAGACTACATTGAGTAAAATACTAGATGATTTGGGTTTCAGATGTAAGCGATGAAATGGTCAAAAGTTTTTAATAGAGAAACCCAACATTTTAGCGAAACGTAGGCATTTCTTAAAGGAGTTAAAGCGTAATGAAAATCTACCCGTTCCAAAAGCTGTTGTTTATCAAGATGAGACATGGCTTCTAGCGTCTCATATTTGTCCTAAAGGATGGCAAGACACAAGTTGTGAAAAGCCAACTGGACTCCAAGTTCCTTCATCGAAAGGAAGCAGATTTATAATTTGCCATGCCGGAACAAAGGATGGTTTTATACCATCTATCTTGTAATATAAAAATGGAGCTCCATTTTTATATTACAAGAGCAGTATGTATACAACTTGAGGACAGACTTTCGGTTAATAGAGTGTTCAGGGTCAGAATGGGAAAAGCTGCTGCTTTATCGTCAGTTTATCGGAGTTTGATAAAGGACAAATTGTGATGGCACGGCACCTCGCAACAATACGATCTCAGAAACGGCGCAGCTTGTGTTTTGTTCCCATGCCACTGTAGTGAATATGTATCAAAAGTGGTGCACAGATGACCAAACGACGAACCGTCGTCCAGCCATGTGTCATCCGCAGCTCACTGATGCCAGAGAGGGGAGCGGAGACTGTCGCACATTTTTCACAGGAACCGCAGGGCCACAGTGCAACAAATCATACGCAGCTAGAACAGTGGTGATAGCACACACTTCATCACAGCCTTCTGTGCATGGGCCTGCATAATCGAGACACAGCCGGGTCCCCATGCTCACTGCAAGTCAGTCATTTCCAACTACGCATGAAATGGGCCCAAGATCGTCGAGATTGGACCGTGGATGATTGGAAAAAAGTGGCCTGGTCTGACGAATCAAGATTCCTGGTGCATCACGTAGACGGTCGAGCACGGATTCGTCAATTACCAATGGAGGCTATAGCACCTGGATGCACTGTTGGGCGGAAGCAGGCCGGCGGCGGCAGTGTTATGCTGTGGGCGATGTTTTATTGGGACACTTTAGGCCCCATTATGCCAACAGCACAATCCCTGACAGCTGTCATGGTATCTGAACATCGTTTCGGACCAAGTTCACCCATTCATAGCAACTGTGTTCCCTGCAGGCGACGGCCATTACCAGCAGGATGATGCACCATGCTACACTGCCAAAATCTTCAAGGAGTGGCTTAAGGAATATGCTGGTGACTTTCTGTTAATGCCCTGGTCTGCAAATTCACCTAACATGAACGCAATCGGACATTTGTGGTTCGACTTGAAAAAGCGGGTTTGTGCTAAATCACCACCATCCCGAAATGTACGGGAACTGGGAGACCTACTGTTGACAGTATGATAAGAGATATCCCAGGATACCTATCGCCAGCTCATCGAATAGATACCTCGCCGCTGTTTTGCGGTCTAAACGGGGTCATACAACTTATTAGGCAGGTGGTCATAATGTAATGGCTTGTCGGTATATACATCATCACCATCATAATCAACCATTATCAATCCACTGCTGGATAAAAGTCTCCCCAAGTTTCTTCCACAAAGGTCTATCTTGTGCCACTCTCCTCCATTTCACTCCCACATGCTTTCGAATTTCATCCACCCATCTCCCATGTGGTCTTCTTCTGGGTCTTTTTCTGTCTCTTGTAATCCATTCTACAATTTCGGTTACCCATCGGTGGTCCGTTGTTCCAGCATATGTCCAGCCCGTTGCCATTTCAGGGATTTTACTTTGATCATGATGTATTCCTATCTTGTAACTTTCCTTTTCGATGAGTTCCTGCAGAGCATGATCCAGTAACTTGCTGCAGAGCATAATCCAGAAAAAAATGTTCTTCCTTTTAGAACATTTCTCTCATTAGGTATAACACCTAATGAAAAGGTGTTAAACACCTTTTCATTTTAGAAGACCTTTCATTAGGGGTCGTAAAATGTTTACAAATACGAAATATCTAGGTTGTAATTTGAAATTTTCTAAAAAGGCTTATGACATAGTGTTTTTTTCTTTTTTTATTTATTGTATTGGGGTTTAACGACCACCATGAGCAACTCAGTGGGCTATAAGTAGTCGCCCGTCCCTAATTTAGGGCCACTGGTTCCACGGAAGGGAGAGAATCAGCGCCGTAAGACCAGCACAACATCCATGCCTCACTGGATTCGAACCCAGACCCATCTCTGAGGTATGATCAGAAGCCATCGCTTAAACCACTGCGAAACCGGTGCGGCTGAAATCTTTTGATAGCTTATTTATTTCGTACACATCTGTAATTGGGTGAAATTTTTATACATCAAAAATTCGTTTGAATCATGATATTTGGATCATATATTATTTTGCCCATTACTTTGATGTAATTTCAACAATGAACCCGGTGGGGAAAGGGTCAACGCAGAATTGGACTGGTGTTCATTTTTCAACCATGCATTTTTACATTTTCTTGCTAACACTGATTCGGTTATGAAACGGGTGTAGGAGAACTGTCCACAAAAAATATAAGGGGCCTTATAAAAATTGCATTTTTGACCGCTTCGTGGACACGATCCCCAGAGGTTTGTTATCTAAATCATATGAAGTTTCCGTAATTTCGTCTTTTTCTAATTGCGGTTATTAATGTAATTCTTTATAAAAAATGTTTATGATCTTCAACTCAACAAAAGATTTCAGGATTTACAACAAGCTGCAATTAATTATCTGGGGGCATGCGATGCCCTGCCCCAGGAAACCTATCGTGGGAGGGGGGGGTAAACACCAAAAGTATAAAATATAAATAATTTCTGGTCTGATCGGTAGACTTTCAGCATTTACAAGCTATAACCTCGACACATGATCTGAGGGCATGTGCCAACTCAGCAAACCTGTTTGGGGCGGGGTTACTACCAAAAGTGTAAAATATAAAGAATTTCTGGTAAAGAATTTCTGGTCTGATCGGGAGATTTTCAGCATTTACAACCTACATCTCGACAAACTCTCTGAAGACATGTGCTGACTCATGAAACCTGTCGGGGTGGGGGGGGGGGGGGTTACCTAAAATATAAAACAAAAACAAAGTATTTCTGGTTGTAAATGCTGAAAATCTCTTGATTAGACAAGAAATAAGAAATTCCTCATATTTTACACTTTGGGAATTACTCCACGCCCCCCCCCCCCCGGGCCCGACACAGGTTTTCTGCGTTAGCACATGTTCGCAAAGAGTTTGTTCAGATTACTTTCTAAACGCTCAAAATCTCTAAATATAAAACAAAAACAAAGTATTTCTGGTTGTAAATGCTGAAAATCTCTTGATTAGACAAGAAATTCCTTATATTTTACACTTTGGGAATTACTCCCACCCCCACCCCGGTGCCCGGCACAGGTTTTCTGCGTTAGCACATGTTCGCAAAGAGTTTGTTCAGATTACTTTCTAAACGCTCAAAATCTCCCGATCTGACCAGAAATTATTTGCATTTTACACAGGTTTTTTACCCCCCCCCCCAGATTTCCTGCGTAGGCACATGCCCTTAGATAATTTGTTGAGTTTTAGCTTGTGAATGCGGAAAATCTTCCGATCGGACCAGAAATTCTTTATATTTCATATTTTAGGTTTTAAGCACCCCCCCCCCCCCGGTAAGTTTCCTGGGTGGCAAATATACACGCAGAGAATTTGTTTAGCTGTAGTAAATAAGAAAATACGAAATACGGAGATTTTATGTGTCAGATAACCAATCTCCGGCGACGTAGCCGTGGAGCAATCCAGAACGCAATTTTTATACGGCCCCTTAAAATATTTGTGGCCAGTTCTCCTCTTAGTCTTTTTCCCCGAAAATCATGGAAATGTTTAAATTTCTTACTGAAAATGAAATATTAAAAAAAAAAATATGGACAGTAGTTGCTTAAGTAGTGGGGAATATAGCAACGCAAAATTTGTTTATACAGAACAATTTTATGGCACTGAAATTCCAATGTGTCCAGTTCTCCATACCCGTTATGAAACATGAGATACACACTTCAATACGGAGGGGATATTTATATGGCTTCCTCATCAATATCATGTTTTTTGGGAAATTTTTCTCCTTGGTATTTCTATTCGGTCACCCATAGTGAGATCCTAGATGTGCACTAATACTGAGGCCCAAAAATAATGGCCCAGCCCTGGACCCACTGTCAGCTTAAATAAATGTGCTCAGCGATAGTGTATATGTACAAAATATAACTACTGAAAACTTTTCGTTTAAATTGTATCACATAGAGAACAAAAAAATAATTCCCCCTGTGTTATCTGTAAATGAAATGACAGTATTCGACATTTGCTAGCGAATATAACAGCATGCATTTTCTTATTAAAACCTAGCCTGGATGGTTTCCTTATTTGACCGCATTTGGTTTAAACTTTTAATGTCAATCCCCAGGCTCCCGCCCATCATGAAAATCGGATACCATCTCACAAAACCATAGAGGATGCCCAGCATGCAAAGTCTGCGGTATCCTTCATACAAAGTCTATTTAACAAGAAGCTTCTAAGCGCCACAGGGAGTCAACACTAGGAGGAACCTCCAACACTCCCTCCCCCTCCACCTCCCATTGTCATTGTTCAAAGGGTCTTTGGTCTGCTGGAAGCGATTAGTTCCTAAAAGGCACGCTGCTTACTCCCCTCAAACTGGTAAAATGAATCCTTCCCAACTGCCAGGTTAAACTGAACGGACTACATATCAGTTTGGGGGATTAGCCCACAGCTGAGGGTTCCAGTTAGTCATTCAACCTAAGGATTCTGGAACAAAACCTAGTGAGTTGGGGTCTTTTTGCCAATGTCACACAGAACTAGCTGATACCTCTCCAAGATTCACAGAGGCACTAGTGGCTGTTGTGTGTGCCATTGCTACCATGGAGTGCCCAGAGGAGGCAGCACAGTAGACATGTCACTAAAAGTCCCCCCCCCAATCAACTGGCCATTAATATTATCAGCCATGTTGAGTATTCAATGACTAATAGTGTTATCTGACGAAGGCACACTTAGGAGGCTTGGCAGCAGACTCGCCTATAATAATAGACTAGTAGAGCAGCAGGTGCTACTGTGTCCATAGCAGCTGGTAAAATAAGGTCTTTCGCTATGATTTGAGGTTTCTTGCTCTTTTGCTACACAATAAGCAACTTTGTAAGACGAAAGAAAAAGCCTTTGTAGGAATCATAGCTTCTTTAGAGAAAGTTGCTTTCTGTTTAGTCATTTCTTTTAACTTGTGAGAACAATGCTTACGTGGTTTATTTACCAAACTACCACGAACTGGCTTCAAATGCGTTTCACTTTATTGGAAAGCATGTTCTCAGTGGTCAGTACTTTAAAATAAATAGCAGACTGTGGACGTTCTTCATTTCCTACTGGAGTACATGCAAACACAAAATCCAAGTAACTGTCATAATGTACTTTCTGTATTTTCGTCTCCTTTCCTCTTTAGAACTGCACAATACATCTAAAATGTCACGTTTTGTACTCATATTTAAAAATTTATCCATACTGATAGAAAAACAGAAAGATCACAAAACACAGACTAGACTTAAAACGAACTGCATTCAACAAAACTAACCTCTAAACTCATTTTAATTATGCAAATGCGACAAGTGGTACGACTCGACGTGCAGTTCATCATAGTGAGCCAAACTACTTCTGCCAAACCACCGTGATGCCCCTAGCAGAAGGCCGAAATGCCTCTGGGAGTCGCAATGCACAGTTTGTAAACCACGGTCTTGACCAGTTTCTTTTCAAGATTAACTGAAGGAGAGAGAGTGTTTTCAATGCGTCGTCTGATTGGATGTTCTTCCTCATGTACTTTTATCTGGACAAAAAACCTGGGAGTGCAGTCATATGTCCTTCATGGAGGAAAACATTATAAAAGATTGTTCTTTATTAATTGCATGTCTTTGAGAAATATGAGCTAGCTGCTTATAATTCCTACGTGACAAAAGCTAACTTGTTTGTAACCGTCTTTTTTTACACACGGAACAGATATAAGTATTGGAATGGATTTAGCCTTTTATGATATTGAGAGTTATATGTTGAAATACTTTCACCATAGTTAAGATGTTCTGTGTTTCAAACACAGTAGACATGTCACTGAAAGTTTTTTTTTTTTTTTTTACATATGGTGAAAGTAATTTTGATATGAAGGAATTAATCCATTTTCTTTATTATTAAACATCAGTGACATGTCTACTGTCCTTGAACACAGAACATCTTGCACTTGTCATTAATCAGAAATCTCTCAGGTATCATGAAAATATCAAAATCTACCTTTACCATAGCAGGTGTAATATAGTCTCACCATGTCATATTCTTATCATTAGGAAATTCATTCTCAAATGTGGCAACATTTCAATCAACTTGTGTTACCACCTCATGTTGTTCTCATACATTCCATGGCTGAAGAAGGTAGCAGTCATTACCAAAATATCCCATAAAACTATTTTGTTTATTTTGTATTGCATCATTTTTAATTAATCCAGATGACAGCCAAGTGAGGCATTAGCATGACATTTAATTTTTATTACACTAGAAAAATATGTGTTTGAGAACAAGAAAGTAACACATGTCCTCTATCTTAGCACGTGCTGCTCCATACTAATGGTGACATTACAAAGCCAGGTGAAGAGATTACCAAGTTGTCAGGTGAAGAGATTACCAAGCTGTCAGGTGAAGCACCATCTATAGTGCACATTAGTTGTGACATCACGGAGTGGGCAAAAATCAGCAAATGGTCAGGCGAAGCACCATCTGCCTTCACATCAACCATGAGCCCAGAAGTGAGGAGGAAACAGCCAGTAAGGGAAAGTGCCATCTGTAGTCCAGGAGTGAAAACACACTGCATCCAATTACCACATACTCGGCATTTATCTGAAAGTATTTAAGATACCAATTGAGTCTACAAGGCACTGAAGTTCTTTAAAAATCAGATTATCTAAAAAGCTCCACAGGTACAATTCAAAGCAAAGTTGGTATGGTGCTCAGTTTTATGCTTCCCAGTTAGAAATGTGGCACTGAAGAAACTCTTCCCCCATATGAATAGCTAAAAAAAAAAAAAAAAAAAAAAAAGGGATAATTAATGGTTCAGTGTATTTTTTTCCTGCAGTGTAGAATAAATTTACTTTGCACATGTTGTTTAAGTTTTGGGGATTGTTGTAGGGGCCAAATTGTTTTCTTCAAACCCCTGCTTCCCACTGTAGTGATAAGTAGTTTGATTATCAGAATGAGTTCACGTCTCTTGTTTAAGCAGTGGTTAATCACTTATTGCATCTATGATTAGAACATGTATTCACTAATAAAAAACATGTTTTCTATTAATATTTAATTAATTTTTTTTCGTGTAGGTTAATGGCATCTGTGATGTTGGCAAATCTGCATATAGTCAGTTAAAGCAGCTTGACGTTGTGTCACATGAAAATGCTGAAGTTTCAGCTACACCTAAACCATTTGTTCCTGAGGTATGTATCTGAACAACCCGGCATTCCTTGTTAAGCAAATCTATTTCATAACTGCCAAGTACCACAATTTAATTAGATCATGTCCGATTTTCAAACCCAGTGTTTGATAATCGTTTTTTTCTTCTTTTTTTTTGTAGAAAACATCCAGTTTTTGTAGAATTTTAATAATCTTGTAATTTTTGGAAATTTTTGCTGTAATAGTTACTACCATTACAGACACTGTAAGTGCTACAGATTCTCCATAGGGTCGGGTCATTCCATGTCAAATCAACACAGCACTCAACCTTGACATCACCGATTTTAACGAAAATTGGTGAGAAGGTAGTACTTACGTAGTAAAGTAAAAATAATTTTTTTGGGGGGTTTTTTCTTTGGACTGTTTTAAAAATAAGACCAGTCAAAATTTTGAATTTCTGTGCATTTTTTTTAAATTCATAACCATTCAACTTTTAATATCTTGAGATAAAAATATGTTATCCAGTTGATTCTGGTGTCAATAAGAAGCTTATTAAACAAGCTTTAACATAATAAAAATTTCATCATAAAATTTCCCTTTCAATTAAAAATAAATAAATTTAAAAATTTAAAATTTTCAAAAAGTGACATTTTTCAGAAAATTATATGTTGAACTTCTTGATATCCTTGACATATCATAAAATTTTGGGAGTGGCAATCTAACAACTTCTAGAGTTACAAAGAAACTTTGTTTTCGATAAGTCAAGTTTAAGAATGTATCGCATCTATTCCTACTTGTATTTTTTTTTTAATTACAATGCATGGCTTACAGTTTATTGTGTAACATTTGGGTGAGAGGGTCAATGTTTACCAATATAAGATATCTTTTTAGTGCTTTTCTTGATAATGGTTTAGTAATATTCCTTATTATTGCTTTATTTACAATTAATAAAAAACTGCTTTATCCAATGTGACAGTGGTCTTTCTTCTAAAAGCCAATCAGATTTGTCCTTAGTGTAATGTTACAGTTCAGATTTAAAAATCAGGAACTTAGAGCTGTTCAGGGGTATATTTAGAGGGCATCACACAACCCCAATTTTTTTTTTTTTTTTTTTTTTTTTTGTTTTGTTAAAATAGGACTTGTAAGTTTCATTTTTTCTAATGTAAACATCAGAAAAAAAGTGCTTTAATTTAATAAAAATGCATCAATTTACATTGAAAACAAATGCTTTAATTTTTTCTTCTATTTTCCATTAACTTTTTTGTTTTGTTTTAGTGGATTGCGAAAACTTCCATTTTTTGCATTGCTTCAATTTGCAGGAAGCATACATATTATTTTGCAAGACAAAATATCCCACTCTGAAAATTGGATTTTCCAAGTTTTGTGAATGAATGCCAAAAAATTGTGCCCTTGCTGGTACAAGTGGCACTAATATTATCTGTGTAGTGTGTACTACTATTCAACAAAATATCAAATTAATCCTAATTAGATTACAAAATGGAAGAGTTATGTGCCAAGAGTGATGCAGGTCAAACATTTAAACATGTAAAGACTACACAGCGTGAATCACCTACACCAGCATGCTGTTTAAGTGAATACAAAAAAGATGTCCAGGAACTGAAAAATTTGAAACTAATTTTAATGATTTGTTTGATTCTAATGTAATTGATGATTTAACTTACAAGCAGTGAATATCCACAAATTGTTCAACACTGACACTAACAAAAACCATTGACGATTCTATAGTTTTGTTTGCTTTTTATTGAAAAAATATTTGTTCATCTAAGACATTTATTTATAATAGCTAAATAGCAGGCAGCTTTTCATAATGAGCTAAAAGAAAATTTGCAAGCTAGTGAATTTTTGGTAATATGTGATTTTTCTTTCTCTCTCTCTTTCTAAGCATTGTTAATTTCTGTTGCAAGATTCTGCTCAAAATTCCAGTGGAACTTTTATGCAACATGATCCCTTAAATTCAGTGAAACTTTTATGCAACATTCCTTAAATTCAGTGGAACTTCTATGCAACATCCCAGGTAATAGTGCTTGTGATGGTGTTAGTGGCAATTTTAAGTCTTACAGCTGAAGGAAGTTTACAAAGGCCATTTAATAATGCAGATTATGACACCTTATGAATTATATAACTGGACAACCAAACACATGCCAGCTTGCAATTTTGAATACCTCAGTGAAAGTCAGTATGAAGCTGAATAAAAGCTATTATAACCACATTTTGAAATGAAAAAAGAGGAAACATACAGAGAAAACTTATGCTGATTATGGCATTTACACTAGAGTGCAATTATTTCTCAGTTTGAAGTGAGCAGTCTAAATGCAAAATAACAAAACATCATACAGAAAACATTTTCATGTGATGCACTTGATGCAAACTTTGCTCTTTATTTTGCCTAAAAACAGTTGTTTTTCAGTGGTTACCCAATAAAAATTTGTCATCACTGAACAAGAAGATGAATTTTTGAAGATTTTAAAATTAGATATCAGTGCCAAGTTCAAATTCATTGAGTAAACTCTTTTCAGCTAATAACATGTATCCTTGTTTAAAGCTGAACTGCTAAGATATTAGTAGAAGGTTTTAATATGTTTTATAAATATTGCATAAAATGATTTATAAACAAGAGTAACCCATCACCAAATGTAGTGCATATGCATTCCTTTGTATTTTGCTGGTTGGCTAGATTATAAAGCTTCTCTATTGATCAGTGGAACGTGCATATTGTAGTCATATGGTAAATTTACCAAGCATGTAAATTTAAACTTTCCTCATAACTATTGATGTCCTTCAATTGACACCTTCAAATTTACAACACATTATCATGATGTGTACAAAAACTAGCGGATAATGCTTACCTTGGCATTCCTTTCTAGCGACGGGAACATTTCACGCACGTGTTTTCCGGTCTTTGTTGATGTTATTGTCCTAAAGTCCGTTGTATGCGATGACTGGCTTTACTTCTCACACTTTTCGCTGGGTATACTCATTGGATCTTTGCCTTAGGATTCAAACCAATTTTTACCGTTCTTTATACTCGAAATTTTCGCCCATTCTCTGGGCATCTTCAGGAGCGTGGCGACTTTACCACCGATGTTCGTGGTTAACTTCGCGCTAATGGAGTCCGATACTCCTTGTTGCCATTCGTCGGAAAAACTTTCCTGGATATATTTCGTTATCAAGCCCGGCTGGCGCCATCTATGTTTCGTTAAGAACACTTTTTTTTTCCGTATTTTTTTTTTTTTTTTAAATTTTCTTCTCCTATCCTGGTTTTTTTTTGTCTTTTTTTGCCTGTTTTTCTTTTGTTGTTGTTTTTCTTGTCTTATTAGTTCTTTCCACAGGCCCGATAATGTGCTAGGGTCATTCTGGTTACATACCCTTGCTTTATTTTTGTAGATTAATATTGCTTCTTCCCTCCTCATTTGCCTTTCCGATTTTTTATTCTTTTTTAGCATTTTAATTTCATCGAACTTTGGGAATGTCCAGTTTTCCAAGCAGAATTGCACTAAAGCAGTTTTGGCTTCTTTTTTTTTGCCAGTTAGATATGTGTTGTTTAAGTCTTTTTTTTAATCTGTTTTTCGTACTTCCAATGTACGATATTGGGGGTATGTGTGCTATTGGAATTTCGTAGGTTCCTGATTCTTCTAGCATTTTTTCCTCTGTTTTTTTGTTGACAGTCATACTTTTCACGGTGTGCACTGAGCTTCCTAGTTGTAAGTCATATTTAGCACAGTGCCTATTGATTTCTTTACTCACTCCTTCCAGCATTATCCGCTAGTTTTTTGTACAAGTTACTTTAAAATATCGCACGTAAAAGAGAATAGTACAATAATTAGAGCTATATAATAGTCAGAATTAGAACTACTAAGTGGAATACATTATCATGATGTCATGAAATTTCACATATCATTAAAAAAAAATCAAAATGTCTCTTTTCTAGAAATTCAAGGTCAAATTTTAAATTGTGTGACCTTGAAATTAAAATTATTTTTAAATTATTCGTTAAGTAATAATACAATTTTAAAGCCAGTCAAAAGAGGTTTAAAAAAATAAACCTCATTACTCGTGTTAAAAAGAACTTGAGTTATAAGTACTTTTACGACATACAAAACACCGAAATTTGGCAAATTTCTTGAATTTTATGACCTCATATTTCAGGAAATTTAAAAGCTATTGTGCTAAAAATTGCCACACATTCATTTCTTGTATATATCGACAAATCTACAAAGTTTCATAAAAATCCTAATAGTACATACATACATATCACTAAGCTGTTCTCTGAGATTCAGAGGTTAGCTCCAAAAAGAAATACAAACTTCCAGATATTTTTACTTATTGTTGTCGTATCAAACTTCGCCATTTACAGCGATCTTGACATATAACTCGTGCTTCACTGATATCCATTACACGCCGTACACAAGATCTTTTATACTTCATACTCATAATCTTTTTCTCATGCAGACACTCCTGAATCTAATCCACCTTGGCCTTCCTCTGGCCTTCCTCTGCCTTCCTCTGGCCTTCACCTTGGCCTTCCTTGGCCTTCCTCTGCCTTTCCTTACTGCCACTTGGGCTGAAAATATTTTCTTAGTAAGCATTTCACCACTCATTCTTTCAACATGGCCAAACCACCGAAGCATATTGGTCTCCACCTTGCTAACAACATTTTGCTTTACATCACACAACTGCAATACATCTTCATTCCTCACACAATCAGATCGTGTCTTGCCACAAACCCCACGTAAGTAACGCATTTCTCCAGGACACAAACGACTCCTATGTTTCTTCTGCAGTACCCAGGTTTCACTGCCATACGTCAGAGTAGGAACAATTACTGTTTCATACACAGCCATGTGGGACTCTCTAGAGAACCCATCATTCCTGTGAAAACCACCCAGAGCAGCTCTATGACTTTCAGAGAAGAATTCACTCGCCTACTGATTTCACCATCCAACTTGTTCTCTCTGTCAAACATGCTTCCTAAATACACAAACTCACTCACCTGGTCAATCACAGTGCCGTTTATACTTACATTACATTCAGTGCTACCCATTCCTCTCTCAAACACCATAACTTTGGTTTTTCCCTTATTTATACTCAGTTTGAATTTCATGCAAACTTCGTACATCCGAGTCAACATACTCTGCAACTCTCTTTTGCTCTCTGCCAACAGGACAGTGTCATCAGCATACAGCAATCTGCACACACGGATATCACCAAGACATAAACCACTATTATCTATTTTGGCCTCACGCATGCATGCATCCATAAATATATTAAATAGCCATGGTGACATTACACAACCTTGTCTAACTCCTGCACCAATGGAAAACCATTTTGATAAAACACCATTCACTCGTACACACGCTCTACTACCAGCATACATGGCTTTTACACTATTAAGTAGATTTCCAGTAACACCATATTCATTCAATACCTTCCACAAAAGTGTCCTATTGACTCGGTCGTAAGCTTTCTCTAAATCTATGAAGGCAGTAAAAACTTTCTTCCCAACAGCCAGATACTTTTCAATCATCATGCGTAATGCAAAAATCTGGTTAGTGCGGCTTTTACCAGGCGTAAAACCACTCTGAACATCCCACACTTTCAAAGATGTAAGACCCTGTACTTTTTAAATAACAACCTTACCAAACACTTTCCCTGGCACACTCAGTAGGCTAATACCGCGATAGTTCTTGCATTCAGTCTGATCACCTTTTCCCTTATACAAGGAAACAATGATAGCATCCTTCCAGTCCCGAGGGACCATTCCTAACTCTCAGCACAACTGGCAAATTTCAGTTAACCAGTCAATTATAGAGTCACCACCATACTTCAACATCTCTGCAGTTATGCCATCAACTCCTGGAGCCTTACCATTCTGAAGAGATTTTAGAGCTTTACACACTTCTTCTCTTGAGATCCCTCCTTTGCTTTCATCCCTCATTGTGACATCATCTGCATCTGTCTCAGAATCATTTTTGCTCTCCTGATCTAATAACTCACAGAAGTATTCGCCCCATCTGTCACTTAACTCATTGGGCTCCCATATCATTTCCCCAATCTCATTCTTCACACAACTTACAACTTTGTTTCCCCTATTTTTCCTGAGTCTCATGTACTTCCAGAAAGACTTTCTATCTTTCCAAAAAGACAGTTCATGCTTTTCCACTTTCTCTTTCCTATCTTTTTGCCTTACTGTGGCGAACCAGCTTAGCAGTGTCACGCTTCTTACAGCGATATTCATCCACAGAGACTCTACCTTGCAACATCCCCTAATAGGCTTCCTTCTTTTTCTTTACTGCCTCTTCAATCTCACTATTCCACGAAGCATTACCTCTATTGTTACCCACTATTGTGGTGCCACTGACCTCTTTAGCAGCAGTAACAACACAGTTCTTAAAACATTCCCACTTCTTTTCTACATCCCTCTCACCAGACTTCAGATCCTTCAGTCGTTCTCTGAGTAAGTCAGAATACCGCTGATGATCTTCAAGGAGCCTATCAACCTTTATTCTTTCTATCCTGGGTCTTTTCCTATTCCTTTTCCTCCAACCAACATTAAGTTTTACTCGTGACACTACTAAGTAATGATCAGAACCAACATCCGCACCTCTCATCACGCGGGTGTCAACAACTAAGTGTTTCAAACGCTGATCATAAACAACAAAATCTATCACACTCTTTTGACCAAGAGTACGATTTTCCCAAGTATATGTGTGTATATACTTGTGGTTGAAAAATGTATTAGATACACACAAATCATTCTCAATGCAGAGTTCAATTAATCTTTCACCATTATCATTCACACAAGGATCATTAAACTTACCCAGAACATTGTCAGAAATTGCATTCTGCACACCTACTCTAGCATTGAAATCCCCTGCTATTATAACTTTTTCTTTAGCACCAAACTGGCTCAAAACAGCTTTTAGCTCATTCCAGAAATCTTCTTTCTTATCAGAAGGTTCCGAGTCACAAGGAGCACACACTACAACAATTACAATTCTCTGAAGTTTCACTTTCAAACGAATCCAGATAATTCTCTCACTTATGCAACTATAGTGAATCAAGTTGTTCTTCATCTTTTCACTTAAAATCACACCTACACCAGCCTATCCTTTCATATTACCCAATACTCCAGACCACACACTCACCGTGCCATTCACTTCTTCTACCCCAATTTTCTTCTTTTTGGTTTCACTTACACACAGCACATCCAGTCTATACTTATTCATCTCTTCAATCACCTCACTCATCTTGCCATTTATACTTCTAGTATTCCATACACCAATCTTACATTCACTCAGCCGAGATCGCTTTCTCATACGCCATTTAGAAAGTCCAGGTCGATTCCGTGGTGGACCGTCCTTCTCAAGTGTGGTAGGTCCATCATATCCCACACTTGAGTCATTCTTAATATTTCTTTTTGTCTTTTTAATCAGGTAAGTTCATCAGTGTGGGGGATTAGCCCACAGCGGGGTGTTCCAGTTGGTCATTCAACCTAAGGATTTTCTGTGTTTATCTGAAATGTAATGACCCCATAGTCACTATGGGAATCATTGGTCTACTACGAAATACAGGGCACATAGAATACATTGCTAAAATCGAAAATCTCAATGAAATAATAGTATTTTCCCTAGAAACTGAAAAGGGGCTGGCTAATTTTCTGAAAAAGGGCACATTTGTATAAAGAAAAGGTTGCTATATGTGTGCAAAACATCATAAGTTCTGAAAAAAAGGGGACTTTTGTATCACAAAGGGGCACTTTATGCCTGCAAAAGAAAAAAAAAAAAGGCACATTTTTTTTTATTGAAAACAGACACTTTTTATGTATGCAAAAAGAAAGGTCAGGTTTACTCCCCCCTTTCAAAATTAATCTTCAACCATGTTCTCATCTTAAACGTAACAACCATTACATACTATGATAAGGTAGGAATATTTCAACAACAGGCTCTATGGTATTTGTAATATCATCATCTTCGTTGTCAACCACTATCAATCCACTGCTGGATGAAGGTATCCCCAAGTTGCTTCCACAACGGTCTGTCTTGTGCCAGTCTCCTCCATGTTACTCCCACATACTTTTGAATTTCATCCACATGTGGTCTTCTTCTGGGTCTTTTCCTGTCCCTTGGAATGTCCCTTGGAACCCAGTCTAAAATTTCGGCTGTCCATCGATGGTCTGTCCTTTTGGCAATATGTCCAGCCCATTGCCATTTCAGGGATTTTACTCTGATCATGATGTCTTCCACTCTTGTCATTTTTCTGATCCATGAGTTCCTCTTCTTATCTCTCCTGGTTACAGCAAGCATGCACCTCTCCATGCTACTTTGAGTTGTCTGCAGTCTTTGTATGTCTCTTTTAGTTAAGGTCCACGTCTCTGCACCATACATAAGCACTGAAAGGATGCATTGATCAAACACTTTTCTTTTAAGACATAATGGCATATTGCTCTTGAAAATTATACTGTTTCTTTCAAAAGCTCTCCAGGCAAGCTTTATACGCTGATTAATTTTTTCATCAATGTGACCCCCGCTTGATATCTGCTGTCCAAGATAAACTTAGGCATTGGTTATTTCCAGCTTTCTCCCATCAATTGATAAATCTTCATTGTAAAAGCATTGTACATCACAATCATAAAATGGTTGCCGTAATATCTTTAACCATATTTATTACGTGATATTGAATTTTCTTTTCTTTCGAACAACATTATGTTATTGCTCAAACATTACTGTTATACACGTTGTAAGTGATAATGTTATTTGGTACTGGATGCTCTCATATAATTATTGCATAATAGAATAATATAGTACAATTATCTAAATAATTAACTCATATGATAATGTTTTAGGTTATCATTTTTATTCATGCTCTTGGTTTATACTTTTTTTTTTTTTTTTGCTAATCGTCAATTAGAAAAAAAAAATATGTGAATGCTAATCATCGATTTTGGTGAAACATTTGCAGAATATGGAACTTGAAGTCATCAAGGAATGACGTTTAAGCGCCGGATTGAATGACAAGGAAAATCGGACTTTATTAAAAATAAGGAGAAAAAGAATTATAATAGAAGAAACCAAAAGTTTCGACATGAACATTCAAAGAAATATTTAAACTTTGGATAAAAAGAAGTGAATGATAAATCAATAATTTCTGAACGTAGCTTGTCTAAATCAACAAAGGATGCCGTTTACGCACCAAATCGGATAAGTCAGAATATGGAACATCGGAGTCATCAAGGAAGGACGTTTAAGCGCCGGATCGAATGACAAGGACAATCGGACTTTATTACAAACAAAAATGAAAAGAATTATAATAGAAGAAACCAAATGTTTCGACATGAACGTTCAACAAAATACTTGAACTTTGGATCAAAAAGAAGTGAATGATAAATCAATAATTTCCAAACGTAGCTTGTCTAAATCAACAAAGGATGTCGTTTACACACCGGATCGGATAAGTCAGGTAGTTGGATATAGTTTCTGAAAAAAATAAAAAATAAAAAAAAAAAAAATTCTGAAAGCTTAAACCAAGAGCACGAATAAAAATGACAACCTAAAACATTATCATATGAGTTAATTATTTAGATAATTGTACTATATAATTCTATTATGCAATAATTATATGAAAGCATCCAGTACCAAATAACATTATCACTTACAACATGTATAACAGTAATGTTTGAGCAATAACATAATGTTCGAAAGAAAAGAAAATTGTACATCACTTTTGTCTTCTGAAAGTTTATTTTTAATCCAACTTCTTTACTCTTGTCAACAAGTTCCTGGATAATACCCTGCAGCTCTGATGGGGTAGTTGCAAAAATGACTACGTCATTAGCAAAACAAAGGTGAGTTAGATAATCTCCATTAATCTTTATCATCCCTTTGTTTTCCCAGTTCAGTGATTGAAAGACATTTTCCAAAGTGGCATTAAAGAGTTTGGGAGATATCGTGTCACCTTGTCTCACTCCCTTTCCAATTTTTATGTGTGCTGTATTCTCAAATAGCCGAATCTTTGCACTTGCATGTTCATAGATGTTATAAATAATATTAATGTATGTATCTTCAATACCGCAGAATGTAAAAGCCATTGTAACTGCTGATGGTTTCACCGAATCATAGGCCTTTTCATAATCGATAAAAGCCATGCATAATGGAAGTTCGTATTCCATTGCTCTTTCAATTAGTTCTCTCAGTACGTGGATATGATCTATTGTGCTGTAGCTACTCCTAAACCCAGCTTGTTCTCTCGGTTGAGCCATGTCCAGTGTCACCTTTAAGTGGTGTGAAAGAACTTTAGTGAGGATTTTATAAACCACTGATATTAGGCTGATTGGTCTGTAGTTCTTGAGATCCTCAATGTCACCTTTCTTATGTAGCAGGATCATTGTAGCATTGTTCCAATCCTCAGGAATCTTCCCTTCATTAAGGCACCAAGTGAAAACTTGGGCAAGTACTGTTTTAATTTCTCCACTTGCTTCTTGTATGATGTCTACAGTAATTCCATCTTCTCCTGGAGCTTTTCTCTGTTTCATGTTCTTGAGTGCATGTGTAACTTCTGCTGGGAGGACTAGAAGAACTCTGGTACCAGTGCCTTTTATAATGTCTGGAGTACATGCATCATCCCTTTCATACAGTTTTGAGTAGAAATCTTTCACTTTTGTCAAAATTTTGCTTCTATTTCTCGTTACAGAACCATCTTCTTTTCTCAGAGCCATAATCTGTTTTCTTCCCTTACTCAGATGTCGCTTTGCTCTCTTCAGGTTTTGGTTGTTTTCAATTGCTTTGCTCACTAGTTCACAGTTGAATTTCCTTAAGTCTTCAGTGATACTTTTTCGTACTGTCTTGCATAGCTCTATATATTCCACTTTGAAAGTCACGTCTCCTTTAGTTGTCCTCATCTCTCTTCTTTTTTGCATCAGAATTTTGGTTTCTTCTGATAATTTGTTCATATGCAACTTGTTCTTAGTACCAGCTATTTTTGTTGCTGTTTCCATAAGAGCCTTGGTTAGTTTTCTGTTAACTTCAGAGATGTCCACTTCTTCTGACGTCAGACCTTCTAGAGCAGAGAATGTGTTCCTCAGTTTCAATTTGAAGGTATTATGATTGTGGAATAACTTTTTTACAGGTCTTATAGAGGTTATTTTTCATGAAAGTTTCATGAAAAATAACCTCTATAAGACCCGTAAAAGTTATTCCACAATCACTATGAATAGAGGTGCCATAAATTCATTTACAACTGGTATTATGATGTTTTTTTAAGGTTGGTCATATCAATACACTTTGTTTGTTTTATGAGCTTGCCACGCTCGAGTTTAGCATTGAGGTGCATCTTACATCTTACGATTCTATGGTCACTACCTGTGTTGAACTTGTTCAGCACACTGCAGTCTTCCATGACAAATTTCTTGTTACACATAATAAAATCAATTTCCCTTGTCAATCCATTGAGATGCCTCCATGTTCATTACCTTTGTGGCTTTTTCTTGAAAAAGGAGTTCATGATGAAAAACCCTTCCGCCTCTGCAAACTCTACAAAAGTATTTCTATGCTGGTTTCTGTTACTGTGACCAAATTTACCCACTGAAGTTTCGTGCTGTTGTCCTGTTTTCGCATTGAAATCTCCCATAATGATCTTCAAGTGCTGCTTGCCTTTATTATTTAGATGACGAATTTCCTCATAAAATTCTTCAATCTTTTCTTCAGGATGACTTGTGGTGGGTGCATAAGCTTGAATAATCTGAGACTGGTATCTTCTTGAGAGTTGGATAACAAGTCGTGCAACTCTGTCAGAGGAACTTTCAACTTCTACAACTTTATCTTTCAGTTACTTGTTTATTATAAATCCAACACCACTAGTACTGCCAGTATCTGTCCCACGATAGTAGAAGAGATGTCCACTTTTCAGTTCAGTGAGGTCTCCTTTTCTCCTTACCTCATTTAGCCTGATGTTGTCCCACTTGATCCTTTGTAGTTTCTCTTCCAATTCAAGAAGCCTGGAATCAGAAGATAGGGAGTGTCCGTTATACATAGCCAAGGTCAGCATCAGATGGCAGCCTAGTCTTGTCCTCCTGTGATTCTTAGCACACTCTACCTTCATGTCGCACTGGCTGCTGCCTTGGCCAGGTACATTCCAGCTGCCGGAGACTGAGGGCCAAGATTTAAGTTGTGGAGTCAATTTGCAGGGGTTTGACCATAACTCACCATGATGGCCAAGCGGGTTGGTGAGTGTGGGATAGCATTTCCTCTAATCCTGATGGTATAGTTATACCGCTATTGGCGGTCGTCAGAGCCCCTTTAGTGGGAACAGGATGCACCACGAGTAGGCAGGGTTGACATTTGTTAAGGAGAGGCTGTAGTATGTTGCGCATCACCTCAGCTTACATCCTATTTGTAATACACATTGTATATATATATATATATGTTTTGCATTTAAGTATATTTATGTATGAAAACCAAGAACGTAAATCATTAAAAATCATAATTGGATGAAACTATGCACTTAATTTCTTTTTTTTTTTTTTTTTTTGTCAAATCAGATAATTTGCATCAAAGTTACAAGGTGAAAGTAATGGCAAGTAAAGATAAAAATTGATGATTTTTCTAACTTGCAGTGGATGTTCAAAATCTAGTAGCCACATTGCTTAGGGCTATTTTGTGCTGTATACACATAATATTGCTGCACTGTGCCTTTTATACACTATATGATCAAAAGTATTCAGATACTACCAAATATTTGTATAATTGCAAAAAATGGTTGCGCAGGAAGGTGTTCTGTGTGTGGGGAGGTATGTGCATGAAGCTGAGATGTTCTGTCATGTTATCAGTAACTTTGAAGCTGATATGCTGCATGGACGTGAATATTCTGAGGTATAGCATGGGCTGGTCATAGGATGTCATTTGAGTAACATTTCCATATGCAGTGATGGAAAGTTTGCGCCGAACTGCGCCAATTTCATTATCATGTGCCAAACTGTTACAAATTAATGAAAATAATTAATATTTGCGCCAAAACAGTAATCCACAGCAAAAACTGCCAAGCGAGAAAAATGTTTTCATGGCAAAAAATGTCATTTTAAACAGCGAATTGATGTTTTTTTTTAAGGTCTATGCACAATTTGGTTAAACGTATAACGACGCTTAATCAACACCTACTGCCAATCTTAATTCGTTGGTTTTTTGGCATAAAAGTTTTGTGATGTAAGTGGAGCTTATTGAGGAGGAGTTTTGTTGTAATCACGTGGTATGTAGGAAAAACGATGCTGTATATTATGAAATTCTGATAAAGAGTGCTTACAGATGGTTTGGTGGTCTTTCAGAGTGTTGTGTAATTGAGATTGTTTATATGTCGTTCCCTGCTCTTTGGGATGGTGCAGTTATTTCGTTCCGAGCGAGGTGCGCGATTATGTAAATGCAGCATAAGGTCAGTCGCTAGCTATTTCGTTCACGCAGAGGACAACTGAAAATGGCTCTCCCGTCCAAGGATACGATGGTTCTGTTTCTAGAGGATTCATAGGTATTCAGAGATGCCAACTTGTATGTATTTTCTGTAGTTTGTACGGATTTTCACTTCATCTTACGGTTTTATGGAAGTCGCCCCCCCCCCAAAAAAAAAAACTACGGAACAGCCCATGCAAGATCCCTGCACGCAATTTTCTGTTTCTTACCGTCTTTTGGTCGAAAAAACGTACTTTGCAGATAGTCCCTATATGTCTTTGATGTTCTCACTTCCCCGCCAACGGAGGCGGAGTTTTGTCACGTGATTCCCTGTACAGCCATTTGAGAGTGCCGTGCGCAAAAGCCGAGAGGGAGCTCAGCTCAGCGCCTTTTGTGAACTCTTTACATTGATTACATGTGGCTTTGTGCTTGTAAAAATTTTGGTGCAAACGTTTTAACACTTTCCACTCGACTGTTGGGTGACACCCGACATTACGAAAACACCGAACAGCGTGCACTAAACGCCAACGACGCCTTCTTTGGCTCGCATGTCGGTGATCGCGAGACATTTCTTTTTCATCGAATAGGTCGGGTGTCACTCGCTACGTCGCTGACGCCTCTATAGCTCGCATGTTGGAGCTTGAGAGACATTTCACCGAATAGAAAAAAAGAAACATCATCGGCGTGTCGGTTGTCACCTGCCATGACGATGACACCTCTATAGCTTGCGGGGAATTTCTTTTCGCGAAATAGCTCGCGTGTTGGGTGTAATTCGCCACTCCTATGACGCCTCTATAGTTCCTATTTCAGGGCTTGCAAGACATTTCATTTTCACCGAATATCTCGCGTGTCGAATGTCACCTTCCATGCCGATGATGCCTCTATAGCTCGCATGTCGGCGCTCGTGAGACATTTCTTTTTTTGCTGAATAGGTTGGGTGTCATTCACCAAGCCCATGACGCTTCTTTAGCTCGTGTGTTGGGCTTGCAAGACATTTCTTTTTCGTGGAATATCGCGCGTGTTGGGTGTCACCCTACATGCCGATAATGTCTCTAACCTCGTATGTCAGGGCTGGCGAGCCAAAGCTGAGCTTTCACTGCTAAGTTGTGACCTCTACTGCAGGAAAAAAAAAAAAAAGTGTGCTGGGTGAGTATGGGTGAAAAGTTATTAGAGTGGAAAGGGTTAATTTAGATTAAAACGAAATGAAACGTAGCAGTGAAACAGCTATGACAACAAAAAAGAACGATCAGATAAAACTTATCATCAAGTGTATCACGATATATATATATAGTGAAGAATGGCCTTTTTATGAAGCATCTAAAGTTTTGCCAAATCACGTTTTGTAAGCCATGTGGCTGCGATTTTAGCCTAGCACATGGTGGCCACGGACATTATTGTAGGTGCTATGCGGAGAGCAAGAAAAATAAAGATCATGTCAAGAGACTAAATGGAGATGCGAGTAAAATTAAGGTAACCAAAAACTTCTGGTAGCTTATAAAGAATCCTGGAAAAAATATCAAGATCAGATTAGTGCTGAAAAAATGCATCAAAACCAGCGAAAAGGAGACAAAATTAAATTTTCACAAGGTGATTTGAAACGGGAAGAAGCTGAACATTTGCAGCAGTTGGATTCCCTCATAAAATGTTAAACAATGCTGAGATGAACATTGAATGTGGCATAAAAAAAAACCACATGAGTGAAATAGAAAGTGGACAGATACTACTAAAAGAAGCAAAACAAAACATTGCTAACTATCTTAAAAAAATGAGAAAAGAATAGAAGTGAGCAATTAAATATTGAGAAAAGCAGCGAAAAATAAGCATTTTTTGTAAAATAAATGATTAATAATAGAATCCTGCTATGGTTACACATTTTTGATCTATTTGAAAACTAAAATGTTTGCATATGTGTGTGTGTGTGTGTATTTCAATGCAAGATGTTTTAAATTTGAGTTAGGGTGCATCTATTTCCAAAACATTTTTTGCTTAAGAGTTTTTTCTATCTACTAATATTTTACCTGCTCCAAAAATGTTTTCTTACACCAAAAATGTATTTATCTGCTCCAAAAATGCATTTTGTTGCTCCAAAAACACATTTTCCTGCTCCAAAAATGTATTTTACCTGCTCCAAAAATGTATTTTACCTGCTCCAAAAATGTATTTTACCTGCTCCAAAAATGCATTTTGCTGCTCCAAAAATGGTTTTGCACTTTCGATCACTGAATACTGTATTTTTGAGGTTTGATGATTCATAACACCACTTTTTTTGAAGTAATACCATAAAATCAATGGAAATATAATTTCATCAAGAATGTAATGCAATAACTTTTATGAAGAACTTTGTATTAGAACAGCAGTTATAAAGAAGAAAAGTGAAACACATAGAAAAAATGAGATATGCAAAAATTCTCACCATGTCAGTCAATACTTAGTTGGGTAACCTTTAGCGTTAATTACGGCCTTACAACACCTTCCCACGGAGTGAACCAAGTTTTTAGTTCTGCAATTGTTATAATGAGAAATTAAGATTGAATTATTGCATCTATTAATTGGGTTTTATTGCTGGGTTGCTTCTGACAACAAGTTTCTTTAGTCGGCTCCATAGATTTTCGATGGGGCTAAGGTCTGGGCTATCCCCAGGCCATTCCAGCAGTGGAATATGATTATCTTGAAACCACTTTTCCACACAGCAGCAACATGACATGGAGCCGAATCCTGTTGAAATATAAATGCCTCATTATCTTGGAAAAGATTACGTGCGGAAGGCTTCAGTTTGGGCTCAAGTATTTCATTAATGCATTTTTGGCCATTTATATTCCCATTAATCACGCAAATTCTGCCCACACCTTATGATATCATACAACCCCAGATTATAACGCTAACTGGGTGTTTCACGGTACATGTAATGCAATCAGCATGCAAATCTTCTTCGATTCTTCTCCTTACGTATTTTATGCCATCACCACCAAACAGGAAGATTTTGGTCTCACCACTCCAAATAACACTGTCCCATTGTTCCACTGTCCAGTTAACATGGGTTTTAGCCCAGTTTAATGTTTTCAACCTTTGTTTAAAAGACAAAAATGTCTTTTCTCGTAGAATTCTAGCTTTTAGAACAAATTCCTGCAGTTGGAGCCAAGCAGTTCTTGCACTCAGCTTCACATTGCATTGCATCATTTCATCTTGTATAAACCCAGATGATTTTCTTCTGTTACCTAGGCACAGTCTCTTAATTCTTCTATCATCACTTGCTGTTGTGCACCCTTTCCTGCTTTTACCAGTCTGGTTTTGTAGTGACTGAGTCCCCTTATAACTCTTCAAAAATTTAGAAATGCCACCTTTGGTTAAGTTTCCACCAATATTTCTTCTAATTTCTTCATAATTGAAGTCTTGTTCACTTAATAGCACTATGTTACATCATTTTCTGGGTGACCAGTCAACTCTTTGTGCCATTTCTTTAATTTTATTACGTTTTACAAGCTCACTAAATGAAAGAACACAGACAAAAAATAAAAACCCAACCAACTTGATAGCAATCACATAACACACTGACAAATGTCCTCCTCTCAGCTCCAATACATGACATCAATAGCTGAATCCTTCTGTGACCTGATTGGCTCTCTAAACACTCATGCTCATTGGCTACATTCAAATGAAAGAAAGCTACTTCATATCAACCTAAGCAAATTGTGCTTTCTTTTTCTGGTTATTTGGCTATAACTTTTCATAGAATACAAATAATTGAACAAACTTTGCTGCATTACATTCTTGGTGAAATTATCTTTCCATTGAAATACACTGTGTGGCAACTTTATTATGACCAGCTGACAGTTTTAAGCAAATGAGCTATGGCTGCACGCTGTTGCTGCCAGAGAGCGAGGCTAGTATAAAAAGGGAAAGCTTAGTGCTTGCGACAGTAGTAGAAGTGATTTTTGGGTGACAAGATGGGTAAAACATGCGATTTGACGGACTTTGAAATTGGGATGATTGTAGGAGCTCAGGGCCATGGAGCGAGTATCACCAAAACTGCCGCATTCGTGAAATATTCCAGAGCACCTGTTGTTAAAGTGTTTAAAGACTGGACTGTCAGCCAAAAAACTGGGTCTCTATGTGCAACGTGTGGTCGTCATCGACTAGTGACTGCTCGGGCTGAACAGAGAGTGTCCAGACTGGTAACAGACAACAGAAGGGCAACAGTGCAGCAAATTACAGACCATCTTAATCAAGGATCCCCTCAAATGATCTCTGCACGCACTGTTCGTCGTACACTGCATCGGATGGGATATGGCAGTCGAAGTCCTGTTCGAACACCTTTGCTGTCTGCAGTTAACAAGAGAAAACATCTCCAGTTCACACAGGAGCACAAGGATTAGACAGTCGATAATTGGAAACAAATTATGTGGTTCGATAAATCACGTTTTCAGTTGCACCATGCCGATGGGCGAGTGAGAATTTGGCAGAAACAGCATGAAAGCATGGACCCCAAATGCATTGCTACAACCCTTCAAGCTGGTGGAGGCAACGTTATGGTTTGGGGAATGTTTTACTGGCATGCTTTGGGCCCTTTAATTCGTGTTGATCAACGTCTGACTGGCACATCATATCTAAACATCGTTGCAGACCAAGTGCATCCTGTCATGTGGATGGTTTATCCCAATGGCGATGGCTACTTTCAACAAGATCATGCATCCTGCCATAGTGCTCGTATTGTACAGGATTGGTTTCAGGAACATGCAGGTGAGTTTACTTTGCTTAGGTGGCCCCTACAATATCCAGATCTCAACCCCATTGAGAATTTGTGGGATGAAGTTGAACGAGCCATCAGACAGCTGGATCCACAACCCTGCAATCTCACACTCCTGGAAAGTGCTATTCATCAAGCATGGTCTCAGATTCCACAAACCACCTATCAACATCTCGTGGAGTCCATGCCACGAAGATTTGACACAGTATTAAAGGCAAAAGGTGGCCCAATAAAGTACTGAGGGGGTGGTCATTATAAAGTGGCCTCTCAGTATATAATTTTATGGTATTACTCCAAAAAAAAAAAAAAAAAAAAAGTGGTGTTTATGAGTCATCAAACCTCAAAAATACACTTTTACCAAAAGGTTTCCACAATTTTGGCCACTACTGTATTATGTAAATATATAATGGCTTAGCAGTTAGAAAAGTGGAAAATTAAATGCATAAATATAATCCAAAAATTGTTAGCATGTTTACCAGGGATGAGAATGTTCTGTGATTTTTGAAATTTCAGGTTCTTCTGATCAAGCTGCATCATCCCACTTTTCTTCCTGATTATATTCTTATTTTTCCATATATTTTTCTGACCATGTTCCTCATTTTTAATAACTTTGGTAATATTAAAAAAATGCCACTTCATATATTTTAAGAATTTTCTCTAATGAAATGGATGCTTTCCTGCCTCTTCTTCAAAACCAATCAGTACCGTAGTCATTTTGGCCCTCTTCACCATTTTTAAAGCAAAATGAAATTTCAATGTAGGTACTTATTCTGTTCATGATGGAATCTGACCCATTTCAGTTACCCTCAAAATTTTTTCACACAGAGTGAACAATGCAGTACTGATTTTTGATATTTAATTTTGCTTAAAACATGTTTTTCCATTCCTTAGCAAATTTTTTTTCATATTTGGTGGGAGCAAGAATTCTGTAATTTGTTTAAGGCAAAATTAATGCTCTAAAGCACTGCTAAGGTCACACTGCAAAGGAAATGACTAGATACAGGGAACAAAAGAAGGTGACAAAAAGTTGAAGTTCCAATTTGAACTTCATTTTTTTTTTAACAGGAAAGATGCTTTTTTTTTTTGGAGCCTAAACAACATGACTTGTATTCCGATCTAAAAGTTAGCTTAACAAAGAGGACAGCCAAACATACTACATATGCCGCTTCCGTCTGGTGATGCGTGAGAAGTCGGTTTGTGACGCCAGAGTTCTATCAAGCTCCAATTGTCACTCTCTGAGCCCCAACAACAGCGGAGAAAAAATAGCCTTCCCCTTTCTTCAAGAGTGAATTTATAAATAGATTGTACCTACTTATTTACTTTGGGGAGAACTGTTTTGCCCCACATATGACGTGGTGATAGAAAATGCATTTCCTAATTAATAGGTGGGTTTAAAAAAAATGCAAGGAAATTCTTTGGTTAATAATGAAAAAATAATTTGGCCACCAGTCCATGTGGAAAGGTAATTTTTTGAGTCTGGTGACTGAAACAACTTTTACTACTGGCCACTGTTTTATCCACTTACCACATAGTGAATGGCAACTGCAAATTTTTATCTTTAATGGAAAGCATACACTGTGATGGCAAGGAAATGCATAAAAATATGCATAGGTATGCATAAGGTATGTACAAGTTATTATACATAAGAGCAGCGTTTGCCAACATGCGTAGTTGCACATCTAGTATGCATCAAAGTTTTACTAACGTGTAAAAATATGCATTGAGAAATTTGTAAAATACACATCAATGCATAAAAATATCATCAAAGAATTTTACCAACGTGTAAATATACACATCAGGACTATTTTTTCTTTCAAAAATGAAAAAAAAATGAATTAAGATTTTTTCATAATCATAATTTCATTTTCCTGTGATGTTGCTTCTGTCCAGTATTGTTGTTATAAATCATTTTATTCCCTAAATATTTGTATTTCAGTTTGAAAATGGAGGAAAAATTTCCAAAAACAAAAATTTGACGACATGAAAATTCCTCTGTAATCTTCAGGCATGAGAAAGCAATTCAAGGAATTTCTCCTTTTCCATCATAATTTGGGTTATGCTCAATATCGATACTAACTGAACAGAAATTTTGGTTTAATTGATAGTGGTGGAGAATGCTTTCCGTCTGAAACTTTCGGAAACGGAAGTTTCGTCTTTCAAAGCTTTCGAAAACGGAAGTTAGATGCAGTGAAGATTTCTCCTGTAATCATACTTTTATTTTTCACGTGATGTTTCCTCTGCCTAGTATTGTTGTTAAATATCATTTTATTTCATAAATATTTGTATTTCAACTTGAAAGTGAAGAGAAAATGTCCCAAATCAGACATAGCAAAGATTTCTCCCATAATGTATCCTATGTTCTTAAATATTCCCCCAGAAAGATTTGCATTTTAGCTTGATAGGGGGGGGGTTGAAAACGAAAGTGATGAAACTGAAAAATTTTCAAAAATTGATGCATGTTTTTTTTTTCAAAAGTATTGATATTCTTAAAGTTACACTATTTACCTTTTCTATAAAATAGTGAAAGCTATCATGTATTCATGGTCCTCAGACTGAAAGTTCTTTCAGCATGATGGATAAAAAGAACTAAAAAAAGTGACAATAAATAAATGGGAAGGCAAACAAAGATATCAGCAAAATGAAAATTTAAGCTCTGGACGCTGTCATCCAGTAAGACAAATGAATCAATAAAGACAAATGTTGCTGAAAAGTTTATTAGATATTTTTAGATGTCTATAAGAATCTCAAAAGTGCAATGTATTCACTTCTTGAACATATTCTGTTGCATATGGTCATTACAAAACATGATAAATTTAATGTTATTGTTTTAAAACATGAATATTATATTTATTACTAAAACAAGAAGCAACACAGATCCAAATTCTAAATACACTGCCTGACAGAGAAAATGCCACACCATGAAGGTATGCTCCAAAACAGACGAAATTGCACACACACAGATAGGCAAGTAGGACCTGAACAAATGGTTTAATTTTCACATATAGACTAGGTTCTAGTAGCCGAATATACAGGATGATCAATAAGAAGTGTGACCCCCATTTTGGGCCATACAGTGTTGAATCCAACGTCGCATCGAGGCAATGAGAGTCCTAATTGAGTCCTGGGGTATTGCAGGCATGCCAAGTGCTCCACTTTGAGCGGAGTTGCTCCATTTTTGACAGCTAAATCAGCGTGCTCCGCTCAAAGCTTAAAAACTCCTGTCGTTAGAAGTTAATTTTTTTGTTATTATCGTATTATTTCAGTGTTTTTTAAAAGCTTAAATTGAAAATTCTTTCAAGTGTATTAAAGTATGCTTTCGGCCTTTTTTTTCTCTTTCTTTAAATGCCGTCTTTCAGTATGTGTGTTTGTAACTACAGAAAAATGGAATGTTTTGCTCTTCTTGGCGCTTGCCGTGCTATCAAGGCCAATCTGTTTCACTGCATTTCTGAGTGCATTCGAGCTTGTTGTTTGGGTCATTCCATGTCAAATCAACAAGGCCCACAACCCGACATTTTTTTATTTTTATGAAACTTTGTATAATTGTAGTATTCATCAATATAAACAAACATGATTTTTTTCAGAATTTTTATTGCATCCGTTTTTGAGTTATTGAGTTTTGAAATTTCAAAAAAATCCCTAAAATTTCATCATCTGAGCAAACTTTAACTGCCAGTTACTCAGATTCTAGTAGAGCTAGGGTCATGAATTATGGCTCATTTTAAAAATATTGAATTGGGCTTTCGTTTGATATGCCACATGACACTATTAAACAAATTTAATGTAAATTTTAAAATTTTAAATGGAAATATTAAAAAACATGTCTTTTTAAAAAATCTGAAAAAAATATATGTGTAACAAACATTATTTTTCTACATATCCTGAAAGTTTCATAATGGGATCGCTATGGGATCACTATAAAAAAATAATAACGTAGAACAATGCAACTGAAATGTGCCAGATGTACTTACCGGTTCCACCCATGACTGGAAGTGTATTTTTTATGTGGTTTGTGTAAAATGTCATACTTGTTCTTTTAAACATTGTGAATGTTTAAGAATGATAATAAACATCTAAGTAATTTGAAACTGTGTCCCAAAGTAATTCATTTCATAATTCAGTATAAGGTTCTGTGTGCATATTTACACTTACAAAATTATTTTATCTTCTATATGTATCCTGCTTTTTTCTTTCTTTTAAATTTTGTCACACTTGTATACCAGTGCTTGATTTGCCTTCTTTGTCTCAGTCATTGTTAAATTATATACTCTTCCAGTAGATGTTGTCGGGTCAACTTTTAACAAAACATCAGATTTATGAACCAACAGTATATCCAGTGATTGAGTATACTTGTATGATGGAGATGGACTATGCGGCTCCAGGAAGCTCACTTTTACCTCTTCTGTGTCCTCATTCACATCAAGTACACATCCCAACCACCAGTGCTCTGAGTACTTACTAATCACAAAACCTACCATATTTTCAAAACTAATGTTCTCTTCCCCTTCATCTGTTGCACATATCTTTTCTTTAAAATGCTCAGAAAGTGAGTAAGTTTTGACTCGTAATTTGTGTTTTCCTGCAGGAATGAAACAATGGAGTTCCTGAGTACCACTTATTGTCTTAGCAGAAGCTATTCTACTTTTAAGGATAATTTCCTCCTCTTTGTAATTTTCTGTTGTTGCAAACCGAAAGTGAATGGAGGCAATATTAGCAGTGGCCCATTCAAAGAGTTGGTGTAGGGTCATAATTTAATTATTATAAAAAAGTTGTAAACTTGCCTTTGCAGCTAATCGCTTCACACCCTATCCCATCACATGCATTTTTGCCATGTGCTGTTGCAAAAAAATTCCATTCTGCTTTTATATTAAAGTCAGTCTCGTGGTAGCACAAGCTGAGGAAGTTTGACTTGTTTTTGTATTGTAAAGCTGCTCCATCCGAAAAATAAAATATCTTTTCAAGTTTTTGAGAAAAATGTGACTGCATGAAATTAATTAGGTAACGCTGAAACAGATGGACAGCCATACTGTCGTGAATTAGGCAGTCGGATATAATCACAAAACTTACATGTCCTAGGTTCTGAGTTTTCTCATCTCGATAGTATATAACTATAGGATGCAGGGTTGCTTGGGCATTGTTCCAGTGAAAACCCTGAGCTGCATCTTGCAATACAAAAGAATAATTTTCAGCAGTCACAAATTACTATGTATTGATTTTCTGTTATTGTGTCTTTAAGATGTCTTAAGTAACTTGACTGTTGAGTTGCTATAAAAGAATGGTGAAGCAGGGCTGAAAGTTTTCCAAACAACAGATCCTAAAACTCCTGTGAGGACTTTGATAATGTTTCAAGTACTGTCATCTTCTCTAATTGCATCCATTGCTTGAATGTCACATTTTCTATACTGTTGGATCTTACCTTTACAGGCTGATGTGGCCGCGGCACCAGGTGAAGTATCGCCTGCAGTGAAGCACCCGATATCTCCACCGAAAAAAAAAATAACATCTAAATAAAAATAAAAAAAACACTAAAGAAAATTTTGTCAAAAATTTTGCTCTCCTCCTCTGGTGCTAGGGGCTAGCAAGGAGTTTTCCTACTTGCGTTGACAACCGACAATTCTGCAACAACAAATTAATTATCTGATTTCAATAATTAATAATGACCTCCCATAATTAATTATAACAAATTAATTATTAACTTCCCGCAAAACCCGTACCGCGATTGGGCGTGGATGCCTGGATTTAACTCCAGCACGTCCCAATCTACCGAAAATCACAGCAACGCACACACACACTCGAAAAGATACCCAACGCTCATTTCACGTACGCTTGACATTTAATATCCAACGTTATATTATATACACTGCCACCTTTATCCATGAAGTGGCACAAAAATCTGCTGAGATGAATGTATGGTGGGCTGCTCTATCGGCAGCTTAATTATGCACCATGATTTAAACACTTTATCACTGATTAAACGATAACACTGATTTAACTAACTCTGATTTAACAATTAACACTTATTCAAACACTGTTCACTGATGAAATTCTAGTATGCACAATAAACAAATAGAGCGAAGGAAACATATGTGAGAGATTACCCAAAACATTTAAATACACACTTTAGAAAACTATAATTGAGTACGAGCGTGGGTACCAGCAATTAAAATGATACAGTAATTATCATGACTGCCGCAGTGTAATTATAAGCTATATATATCTCTATAATATTACACACACCTGCATAGGCTTGATGCCAAATTAGCAGGGAAGAGCTCTTAAAACTTATGGCCATAACACAAATAAAAATCACGAATAAAATGTGTTGGAGGCCTCCGCTGTCGTGCTTACTCCCTTTCACAGGGGACAGAGTTCTATATGCTGTTCACTGTCCGACGGCACTTGTAAGTTGTGATCAAATGTTCATATAAAGACCACATACCTTGGCAACCGTTGTCTGAGGTCCTCAGCGCAGAGAAGTGGCAAGAAATGTCCTGCCTTTTTGGTATATAGACAGCCTAGGCAAAAGTGCACTAATGTCGACCTAGTATCGGTCGAGAAGTCCAAAGGACTGAGATGTCCTCGTTTAAGAGGGGATCATTCATAGCAATCCTTACTTGCTTCTCTGCTTCTTTTTCCGAGCTCTCCCAGCGGTCAGCTCTCCGGCCTTGGTTCCATGCCCCTCGCTGGTGCTTTTCTCGTGCGTGTCTTTTCGAACCCGCCCTCCGAATGAATGCCGCTTGCTTTTCTCTTCTCCTCGTTTCTCTCCTCTTTGTCCTGTCACAGGGCTTCTCTTAGCCACTTGAAAAGGGATTTATCACCTTGTTTTCAACTGTGGGTGATAGTCGGTTCTCTCTTATCCCGTTCAGTTCGGAGAAAACTGCAACCACCGAATGTCTCTTGGCTTGCAGAGGGACTTTTGGGGGTGAGTTTTGCAGTCTTTCGTTAGTTGAAAATGCACACGACTGTTGCTATGAGTCCGAAATAGAGATGGTCTGTCGTCATGTGGCCTTTCACAATTCTCGTTTGCCAGAAGGCTACGAATTATGCACTTATCAAATAATGAACAAATTTTAACAATGGCAGTGATGAACAAATTAGAGGATCAATTACCGTAATTAATTATAACTATGAGTGTCGCCTTGCAGTCACATCGAAACACAAATTTACCGCATAAATGAAATATAAAAATTTTCCACAAGTTAGGCTGCACCCTATAACAATACTATTTAGATCAAAACAATCTTCAAATCGTTGCTTGAGCTGTTCTAATCCTGGACAGATGTTGCACTGACTGAAGTAACATGCAGGTGTAGGTTTTCCACAAATTATGTTTGTAAGGACATCTTTATAGGAGTTTATTGGCTGAACAGTGTCTCCTGTTAATTCAGGTAACTCGCATTGTGTCATCATCAGTGTAACATTCTGATGCATTGTACAAACACAAACAGAATGTGTGGCACTTGCTCCTGCAAGAACGCAGTGCGTAGGGCGAAGTTCGCAGAACTTAGAGAACCCCACCTTTTTCTCTTGAAATCTCTCTTTAAAAAGAGTATACAATTAATGCAAATTACTCAGAAGCAATTTTTTTTGTACCTGTTGGCGCTTATTATCTATTTTAATGGAAACAGTATTTTTTTCATGGCATTTGGTGGCTTACATCGTCACTCTCATAAAATTCTTGTATACAATTTGCTGTGTCTTTGTCTAAAGTCTTTCCTGGCTTTGGATCATTAGAAGACAACCTTTTTCTTTTACTAGCTTTTTAGCCTTTCTGGCCATAAAATTTGAAACTCCAAATTCTGTTTCAATTCGTTTCAGTGACCAAGATTTAGGCAGTGTACTCAATATCTGCATTCTTAGGATTTTATTTTCTGTGGAATGAAATTTTTCTTTCAACTGTCTTATAATTTCTGGTTCAGGAGATGAAATATCCTTTGGTTCCGATGCAGGACTCAACTTTAATAATTTTGCTCGAAATGCTTCTTGGGCTTTTTTATATTTCCCTTCAGGGTATTATTTTTCTTGCAGGCGTTTTTTCTTGATTGGTGTTTCATCCAGACATTGTAAACTTCTGTTAAATGCTTCTATAGCATGCTCTTTTTCAGGAGTTGATACTTCAATGTTTTCAGATGGAACAGCATGGCCTTCGGCTTCTTGTTCATTATAGTTGTCAGAAGGTGAAGAGGAATGTTCAGCAACTTCAGAGTGAAATTTCTGGATTGCTTTACGACAACTGTCACAGATCTTGTCTCCAGTTTTGAGCAACTTGTTTCTAATTTTCGCATAAGGCAATTAGGTGCATGCATGTCTATAAACTTTGTGTTTTTTTCTCTTTCACTTTACTTGGAATTTTAGCGTTATTTAGGGCAAAGTAGCTGGCCGTTTTATTGTTCTTGTAGTCAACGATGTGTTTCAATGTCGGAAAGAACGTAATTGCTACATTATTAAGCACTTAAAGCACTTCTGGAATACTTTGTATATATTGCAACTAATTGTTAAAATCATATAATCTTCATAAAGCATTTTTTAGTTTGTTTTTATCATTTTTTATTTTTTTGTTCATGTGATGTCAGTTGTTGAGAAGCAGGGAGTTCAATATTCCAGTTCACTTTCAGGAATCTGTTCTTTTAAAAAAATATTAATTTTTATTATATGGCATTTTTGAATAAGCGTTTATTCACTGCAAAGCATTAGAATCTGTAATACTTTAGTATTGCTATACTAGTTTAAATTCTCTCTTAGGTGGCTAGGTTACTTGGCATTGTAATATTACTGAATAATTATTATGATTCAATCAGTCACTCTCTCAACTTGTGTTTTTTTTGTAATCGTTGTTCTGTTTTTTAGTAGCAGATGACGAGCATGGGTTGGGCCAGGAAAGCTATAGATGCATGCAAAAATAATATTATCTTGTGTTTTGACATGCAACTCTGAGGAGGTTGTGATATATTTAAAAAATTTTTTTTGGTGTTCATATTACTTGCATCTATGGCTTTGCAGAAACCCATTTCCAACTAGGTCTTTGTGGAAGTGAGAAAATGCAGAGGTTTGCTGGTCCTTGATAAAGCCAAGGCTCGGCATTCTCGACACTTTCTACATTCAGTTTGCTATTTTATATCCTCTTTTTACTGATACCCATCAGTATATGAGTTTTATTATGTTGTTTTTGGAATATAGGTTGAAAAATTGTTATTGCATGTGGGTCATTCCATGTCAGATCACCCAGCTTAATTTTGAAATGACACCCACCAACTCAGATTTTCATGAAACTTTTTTTACTTGTTACTACCACCAAGTTACTAATTTCATGTAAAATTTTTCCTCCCTAGGCCACATAGTTTCTGAGATATAAAATGTCAAAGTTTTGGAAAATTGTACATTGATGACGTTTCCGAGACTCCGCTTTCAGACGCAGTATTTGAGAAAAAAATTCATAGTTCTGTGTCTAATCAACATATCACTACCAAATTTTTACCACATGTCAAGCAAAGTATGAACATTTCAGAAAAAAATATTGTATAAATCTTGCCTACCTCTGAGAGACACTAAAATTTATTAAATTTTTTTATAAACCAATTTTTAAGTGCAAAGACGTTGCTTCATTAAGTGAGTATTATGGCATAAGGCACGGGAGTTACCAGAGTGCTTTTTTTTTAATTGAACCTAAAAGTATAGTCTAAAAGGCTGTGAAAGAAAAATAGTGGGATTTTGATTGCTAATATAGTTATTTTAACTTATAAATTAATTTATAATCTAAAGCATTTTTTATGGGAATTTTACTAGGAAATATTTTACATTAATAGCAAATTTTCGGAGAAAACTCTTCTCCTTCTTCAGGCTGTCTTGTTGTTGTCACTTTTTACTTGTCACTATCACGGTTACGGTTAACCTTGACGGTTTAGGTTATTTTTCAACAAATCCTGCCAGATGTTAGGCAGGGAAAATCCTTTGCAGTCATTGATGATGGAATTTTGATTTTTCTCAATCTCTATTCCTTCTTTCAGTTTTCTTTTTTGGAAATTGCTTTGGAAACTGATTACTTTAAGGGAATTCCAATCCATGCTGTGCCCAGTTTCTCTAACATGCCTATCTAATCCAGTCTTGTTGGAGCAATTTTTTATAGCTGCTTTATGCTCAGCTACACGAGTTTCTAGTCTGTGACCTGTTTCACCTATGTAAGATAGTCCACAACTACAATTTACTTCATAAACTACTCCTTGCATACTAAAAACGCTGAAATCCGTTTTATTGGTGTAGTATTATAAACACTAGTACAAACACGCTAGCTTTCACCACCACGGGTGGCTTCTTCAGGCATAAGTATTCCAATGCAAAAACAAAAACAAACAAAAAACAGAGTTTCAGTTATGAATTCAAAAATAGAAGTTTGTTATAGTTATTACAGAACGTGCGCGTCATACTCGAGATGTGTGATTAGGAGCGCGCGTATTAATGAGCGTGCGCCATACATGTGGGAGGTCCATTGAAGTTTCCTCGTTACATATCCCGTGACTGGATATGATTTCTATAGTTTCTCTGAGGAGGGTGGCTCTGGCGGTTGTGTATCGTGCTATTTTCTTTATTTGTCCCCAAAGAGGTGTTGCAGAGTTGTTGGCTACTTCACGCGCTAGTGCCGTAGTGAGAAGTCCTCTTTTGACATCTCTTTGATGTTCCTGGAGTCTTAGCCTCAGAGACCTCTTGGTCATGCCCACATAGTTCTTGTTTGTTCCGTCCGGGTACAAGAGGGGTATAGTGTATACTCCCGCATCATCCAGGTCCACGCCGCCGTTTTTTGTTGATGCGAGACAAGATGCTATTGTCCTAGGTGCGGTAATCCCTATGCCGAAACCAAGTTTTTTAAGGAATTTTTTAGGAAATATGTGAAGCCTGGTACATACTGGCATGAGCCTATATATTGTAGTTTTTGGGTGGGGCATATGGTGCCACGGGATGCGAGTTTAGACTTTGTCTGGTGTATGATCTGATCTACCATGCTGGGTGAGTGTCCTGCAGAAAAGGCTAAAGATCTTAGGGTGTCAAGCTCGGCGTGGAGTGCGGCGTTGTCTGATGAGTGGGTAAAAGCTCGCCTAGCCCTGTGTCGGAAAAGTGCTAGCTTTCTCTCCTTGGGGCACGATGAGGAAGGCAGTATGACATTAGGAACATAGGTAGGTTTGTAGTGGACACTAGTGCTGAGGTACCTGGATGGAGACTTCTTGACCAAAACATCCAGGAACGGTAGAGATGCATTTTTCTCTCTCTCCATAGTGAACTTTATTGCAGGGTGTTCCAAATTGATTGTGGTGAGAAACCGATTTAGTTCCTCCTCGGTGTTTTTCCAGATGAAGAAAACGTCATCTGCGTATCGTAGCCATGTACATGGGGTTGGTCCAGGTGCGCTGAGTATCCGGTCTTCTAGGGGTCGTAGGATTGCTTCGGCCAGTACTGCAGAGAGGGCGGAGCCCATTGGGACCCCTTTGGTCTGCTTGTAGGTATTGTCCTGGAAGCTAAAATAGTTAGCATCTGCAACTAGGTCAATGACTTTGGATATCTCCATCAGCGTATTTTCATTGTAAAGCGATGAATCGGCGAGTGCTTGCTTTAGGGTGTTTGTAGCTTCCTTAACAGGAATTGAGGGGTACAGTGAGATAATATCAAAACTCCCTAAGGTATGAGCAGGCACTACCTTTAGGCTTCTAATTCTTTTTATAAAGTCCTGAGACGACAACAGCACCACACTTGAATGCGGCAGGAAAGGAGACAAAAATGTAGCTAGCCCCTTCTCTAGATTGAAGGATGGAGCACACCTTCTTGAAACTATTGGTCGAATTGGGTTGTCTGGCTTATGATGCTTAAGCCTTGCAAAAATTGGTGGTATCTTTGGCCCTGGAGGTATCCTAGCCGCTTTCCTGATGGTGTCCGGAAGCGCTGTTTTCTTCGCCACCATTTTAACCTGCGCTATCCAACGGTTAAGTGGGGATTTGGTTTGGAGTGTTGACTGCGACTGTCGGATGAAGTCCAGGATCCCTTCATCATAGTCCGTCTTGTTCATCACTGCTAGCTGGCCAGATTTGTCTGTAAGGGTATAGATCACGCTAGGGTCACACTTTAGCTGCGCGATGGTCACCTTGTGCTCAGGATTTCTGTTAGAAGCGGTCGAGGAGAACTTCTGCACCTGATCCAGTTTGTTGACGCATTGATATCTAAGTGAGTCTCGATTATCTAGTGGGACTCTGCTAAGTAGGTTTTCTATGGCCGGAACTAAATCTTGAAAGCGCGGACGTGAAGTAAGGCAAAATTTCGGACCTTTCTCTAGTACGCTCAGCTCTCTTTGAGAGAAAGTCTTACTTGAGACGTTGATTATTGGTACCTTGAAAGGAGGAGCGGACGGCTTGCATTGAGCTCGCAAACTGGAGAGCTTTTTATCGTGGGTGGCTGACAGACATCTTCTTTGGCGTTGGACTAGCATGTCTAATCGGCGGAGAGAAGCGTCTAGCTCGAGGGGGATGGAGTTCATCGCAAGGTTCGAGTGCCAGCTGTAAAGACGAGATTCCATCGACATGACTTGTTTCCTTTTTAGTTGTATTAAGTGCGACAGTGTTTGGCGTTGAAAAATGGATTTTTTCTCATGAACCACGGCGCGTTAATGGTAGATTTGAAGCGCAGAAAGTTCGGAATGATACCTAGGAGTTTACAAGAGGTCAAGAAATGTAAGTGACATCGCTGCTCCTCCAGCTTGATTCGTAATTGCTGGAATTCTTTGAAGCTACCCATATTGCCCGGAGACGGCAGTTAATAACGGAAGAATCGGGTAGACATACACCAGTAATACTAAAAACGCTGAAATCCGTTTTATTGGTGTAGTATTATAAACACTAGTACAAACACGCTAGCTTTCACCACCACGGGTGGCTTCTTCAGGCATAAGTATTCCAATGCAAAAACAAAAACAAACAAAAAACAGAGTTTCAGTTATGAATTCAAAAATAGAAGTTTGTTATAGTTATTACAGAACGTGCGCGTCATACTCGAGATGTGTGATTAGGAGCGCGCGTATTAATGAGCGTGCGCCATACATGTGGGAGGTCCATTGAAGTTTCCTCGTTACATATCCCGTGACTGGATATGATTTCTATAGTTTCTCTGAGGAGGGTGGCTCTGGCGGTTGTGTATCGTGCTATTTTCTTTATTTGTCCCCAAAGAGGTGTTGCAGAGTTGTTGGCTACTTCACGCGCTAGTGCCGTAGTGAGAAGTCCTCTTTTGACATCTCTTTGATGTTCCTGGAGTCTTAGCCTCAGAGACCTCTTGGTCATGCCCACATAGTTCTTGTTTGTTCCGTCCGGGTACAAGAGGGGTATAGTGTATACTCCCGCATAAAACGGATTTCAGCGTTTTTAGTATTACTGGTGTATGTCTACCCGATTCTTCCGTTATTACTCCTTGCATTTTTAAAATATCTTCTTCTCTTTGAACTATTTTAGGGAAAATTTTTTAACTTTGTTCTCTAAACTTGGAGCTAGCCTAATATTGTATTTCTTACTAATTCTCTTTAAATACTCAAATAAACCTTTGTGATAAGAAATTTTTCTAGTGAATTTTACTTGTTGCTTTTGTGGGTTCTTCGTACCATTAAAATTCAGAAGCTTCTCAATTTCTTCTTTAGGATAGTTATTCTCTGCAAGTATGACTTTAAGCTCTTCTTTATGGGCTTCTTTTTTATCTGCAGTAGAAACTATTTTATTAATTTTTTTCTAAAAACTGACTTGCTACATTTTTCTTAATAGAAACTGGATGATAGGAATTGAAATCCAGTAGTCTTTTAGTATTCATTGGTTTTTTATACCAACTAGTGAGGAATTTTTCATTTTCATAATAGATAGTAATATCTAAGAAGTTTATTCTTCTTTCTTTTTGAAGTTCAATAGTGAATTTAAGGGAATCATCTAATTCATTGAATGAGTCTAGAATTCTTTCTGGAACAATTTCTGAGCTATCTATTATAAATAAGATGTCATCCATGTATCTGCTATATAAGCAGAAGTATGTGGGTTGTACTAGTATCTTTTCTTCTAGTTTTCCCACATAATAGTTAGCTAAGAGTGGGGAGAGTGGGGAGCCCATAGCTATCCCCGATTTTTGAATGAAAAAAGTTTTCCCAAATTGAAAGTAGTTGTTCTGCAAAGAGAAAGTAAGCATTTCAAAAATTCCTACTAATATGTTTTTTTCCTTGTTGTGAAAAACTATTAGGTCTGCCAAGTCTTCCGCTATAAAGTCTATAAGTTGATCTGTATTAATGTGAGTATACATAGACACTATATCTAAACTACCCATAATAGGAGAATCTAATTTAGGAAGAAGTTCTAGTTTTTCTTTTAGCTGCATTGAGTTTTTAATCAAGTTAGGTGGCTCTTTTAAAAGATTCTGAAGGTGTGACTTTAAAAAATAGTTTAGATTTGAAAGAATAGAGTTTTTTGAGTCTATTATTGGTCTAATTGGTTGGTGTTCTTTATGCAGTTTGACTATTCCATATATTTGAGGTAATCTAAACTGTAGTTTTGAGAATTGTTTATAGTTTTCTGGAAGCTGGTTTTTCTTTTTTTGAAGTGAAATAAGCTTAGAGACTTTTTAATCAAATCTGGTAGTGGGTTTTCTTTTACTTCTTCATACATAGGTTTTTTTAGTTCTTCTTCCATCTTTTCTAGATAATCTTTCTTATCCATAATAGTAATCAACTTACTTTTGTCTGTTTTCACAGCAACTATACTTTCATTTTTTATAAATTAAGTTATTCTATCTAAGCACAGATAGTTTCAAATGGGACACTATGCATCATAATAGACAAAAATGTTCATAGGTAAATTTTAGAATTTTTTTATCAGTGTATGAAGACCATTAATTACAAATTTTAGTAATGTGGAAGAAAGCTTATGACAAGAAATTTTTTGTCATAATAACTTAAATAAATAAAAACTGGTGTAGAGCAAAAAAATTTCAACTGTAAGTGATAAAAACATAAGAATTGTAACAATTAGTAGGTATCTATAGCTAATTAGGATAATCAACCAATGGAATATTTTAGTTCAACAAATTAAAAGCTTGAATAATTAATCTTACTTTTCATGTGAGATGTCATATTTATTGTACTGGTGTTGTATTAAATCAGCCTCTTTTTCAGGAAAGCAGTACACCCTTCCAGAACCCTTGGTGGTGGGAGGACTAACACAAGAAATGATGTTACACAGGGGAACATGGCAGCTGTCTTTCTGTGGAGGCCAGTGAAATGATAGTGCTGGGCCATATGGGTGCACAGACTTTACTTTTACATCACCTTCCTCCACATGTTTAGAAAGTACTAATCCAAAAAACCAGTGACTGTCATAAATGCATGCAATGAATAAGTTTGTAGAGATCTGTGACATCTTGACTGCAGGTGGTTGCTCTCCAGAGAAGTGGAAAATAGGGCTGAAATTTTCATCAAAGCTAGTTCTCTTTGTTCCAATGGAATATTCAGACACAGGGATGAAATGGTGAAAGCCACGTGTACCAGGAATTATTTTTGCTTTGGAGAATCGGGCTTCTAGCTGCTGGCGTGTTTCTGAAAGTGTTTCTTTTTTTTACCATCCAGAATTTTATGTTTTTGACTCTTGCCTCACAGAAATCGAGGACTTGTTTAACTGAGTCTATTGCATCGCCAGGGCACATTTGAAGGCTTGCTCGGGTAACCAGCAGCTAAACTGTACCACCAATGCCGTCGCAAGGAGATTTCCCGTGACTGGTTGCAAAAAATATCCATGATGCCGCTAAAGAGAAGTCCTGGTTGTGGTAGCAAAGATTGAGAAAGTTTTTGCAGTTCTTATACTGTGCAGCACATACATCACTGAAATAAAACACATTTTTTACAATGGAAAAGTTTTTCTTTATATACTGAGTGATTATTTTTTGTGTTTCATATACAAAGGCTACATCATGCTCTAAATCATCGGACAAGATGCACACACTTGAAAACAAGTAGGTCTTCAGAGTGGTGGACACGTGTGTAGATTACAGCTGTATGTAGTGAACAACTGTCGCTTGTCCAGTGATACCTTTGTGCTGCATCTTGAATGATGTACGAGTAATTTTCACTGAAGTCTAGGAGAACAATAGCTGCATCCGATTCAACGTTTGCTTTCATTTTCTTTAGAACGTTTGCTTGGGATTTAGTTATAAATGCATGGGGCACAAGTTTCTCTATTTTCTCAATTAAAGTCGCTAAATATTCATCAAATGTCACAGTGAATTTCACCTGTTGTGTTCTGTCTGTCGATACCCATGAACTGTATGAGACTTCATCTTCAGGGTCCCAGTCTTCAAATTTTTCGAGTAGAAAACTTTTCAAATTTTCACTGGATGGGCATTGAGGAGCAGTGTTGCAGCATGCAGTCTTTGTTATCCTTAGAACAGACTAAATAAGTGAGGAGCAGTGTCGCAGCATGCAGTCTTTGTTATCCTTAGAACAGACTAAATAACTGAGGAGCAGTGTCGCAGCATGCAGTCTTTGTTATCCTTAGGACAGACTAAATGATCAGTCAGGTCCTGGTATGTCTCTTCTATGCAAAAAGCATGAAGTAGAAGACTTACATTTTGATGGATTGGGCAAACAAATGGAATGTATTTCAGAAGACCCTGCTAACACACACCATTTTGGACGCAGCATGCAGAATTTTGAGATGCCAATTTTAATGTTGGGATACTCAAATTTAAAAGCAGAATACAATTCATTTAAATTAGCAAGTAATAATCTCTTTTGTACATGAACTTTTTAGAAATACTGACTGTGTCCTTTTTTCCTGGCATGATTCGAGAGTATTCATCACTTTGGTAAAAGTTCTTCACCAATTCAATTATATTTTCACTCAGTGTTTTTTCTTTTCTGGGTTCAGGTACAGCCACGATTCCTTTGTCTCTGAGAAGGTATCTTGCTTGACAGCTGGCATATTCACATACATGGAACTCTTCCATGATTTTTTTCCTGCTCCATGAAGTAGGAACAAGCATCAAAAGTTGTATCTTTTCTATCCGTGTCATTGAAGCCTCAAGTTTTGCTTTAAGTAATAATACAAGCACATTCATATCATCTGCTTTTTGTTTTAAATCTTTTGGCAGTTTTTTGGCATCTTTTTCAGGTGGAGAAAATTCTTTTTCTATAACCCTACTAACCTTCCTTTTTAAATTAGAACATGCTGACTCAACCTTTTTTTTTTTTTTTTTTTGCATAGGCAGATTTGCTGTGTGATGCAATGGCATGGAATTTCAAAGGAGACTCCCTATCTCTGCCAGTGATGTATTAATTTTCCCTAATGTTTCTTCTTTGGAAATTGATGTTTCTAAATTACAAATACTCTGGTTACTGTCACTATCTGTGTCCACCTCTTTAATGTCATCATTTTCATTTAAAAATTGTGAGAGTTTCTGCACCTTTTCTCTTCATGCATCACATATCTTCTGTTCAGGAATTGATTTCACAATCATTGGAATTTTATTAATTTTCTCTGAAAAGTCAAAGGTCACATTCCTCAATGCTTTTTGAATTTTTTTCTTGTAGCACTTAAATGGATCAAAACAACTTTTCTGGTAAGTTTCATATTTCCTCAGGTAGTATGTTTTATGATGCTCACAAATATTAAACAGAAGTTCACAATTTACCCCACTTCTCAAGGCCAAAAATTCTTTTTCTGAAGCACTTACTGTTGCAAAGTTTATCAGATTCACCTCCTGTGTGTAACTCTTCTTATGTCACTCAGTTCCACTTTCTTTTCCTATACTACATTGTTCAACAAGCTGTTCAGTTTGGGACATTTTTAAAACTAATATTTCAAAGGGTTACTAAAAGCACTTTCTTTTAAACCTTGGAACAGAAAAATGATCTTTAACTGTAACTAAGAGGAATAACCCACTTCTGAAAACTTTTGAATATTTGAAGCAGCATAAAGCACCTTCACTCAACAATAGATAGCAGATGACTGAGCTGAGACTGATTAGTAGTGCAATCCAGTTGAATCCTGTACACAGAAGAATGACTCATGTTGAATCAGCTCATGCTTTTAGATTGCTGGGTTCAAATTGCTGATACATGCTGATCACCTCATGCTTTCAAATTGCAGGTACAGCTAGTTTTATCCCACTTGCCTCAAAGTATTCCATCCAGTTAAAATAAACAAAAAAAAAAACCTAATTCACTCAAAACAATTTTTCAATTGAATCATGACTAATTCAATTTGATTTTTTCATTATCAAATTTATACCAAGCCGGTAAAGTTTGGCATTGAACAGTACAATATTTTAAATTATTTGACTAGTCTACATTTTTTTCTATATTAGGCCAAATTATAACATACAGGTAATTATCTGTTATGATGCATAAGTGTCTGCATAGAATGTGTCAAATTATGAGTTAAAATAATTATATTAGCAAACAAAATCCCACTATTTTTCTTTCACAGCCTTTTAGACTATACTTTTAGGTTCAATTAAAAAAAGCGCTCTGGTAACTCCTGTGCCTTATGCCATAATACTCACTTAATGAAGCAACGTCTTTGCACATAAAAATTTGTTTATAAAGAAATAAATAAATTTTAGTGTCTCTCAGAGGTGGGCAAGATTTATATAATAATTTTTTCTGAAAGGTACATACTTTGCTTGACATGTGGTAAAAATTTGGTAGTGTTATGTTGATTAGACACAGAACTATGAATTTTTTTCTCAAATACTGCGTCTAAAAGCGGAGTCTTGGAAATGTCATCAATGTGCAATTTTCCAAAACTTTGACATTTTATATCTCAGAAACTATGTGGCCTAGAAAGAAAAAAATTACATGGATTAGTAACTTGGTGGTAGTAACAAGTAAAAAAGTTTCATGAAAATCTGAGTTGGTGGGTGTCATACCCTTGGTGAATTGACATGGAATGACCCATTTGTCTTTTTTTAACAGTATATATAGGGAATAGTTGTTCGCTGGTTTCTGTTGTTTCACATTATTTGCTTCTGCTATATCATCATCATCATTGTCAACCATTATCAATCCACTGCTGGACGAAGGTCTCCCCAAGTTTCCTCCACAACGGTCTGTCTTGTGCCAGTCTCCTCCATGTCACTCCTGCATACTTTCGAATTTCATCCCCATGTGGTCTTCTTCTGGGTCTTCTCCTGTCCCTTGAAATCCAATCTAAAATTTCGGCTGTACATCGATGGTCTGTCCTTCTGGCAGTATGTCCAGCCCATTGCCATTTCTGGGATTTAACTCTGATCATGATGTCTTCCACTCTTGTCATTTTTCGGATCCAAGAGTTTCTCTTCTTATCTCTCCTGGTTACACCAAACATGCACCTCTCCATGCTACTTTGAGTTGTCTGCAGCCTTTGTATGTCTTTTTCAGTTAAGGTCCACGTCTCTGCACCATATGTAAGCACTGGAAGGATGCATTGATCAAACACTTTTCTTTTAAGACATAATGGCATATTGCTCTTGAAAATTATGCTGTTTCTTCCAAAAGCTCTCCAGGCAAGTTTTGTACGCCGATTAATTTCTTCATCAATGTGACCCTCACTTGATATCTGCTGTCCAAGATAAATGTACGTGTCTGTTATCTCCAGCTTTTCTCCATCAATCGATAAATCTTCATTTCTTGTAAAAGCATTGAACATCACTTTTGTCTTCTGAAAGTTCATTTTAAATCCCTCATCTTTACTCTTGTCAGCAAGTTCCTGGATCATACTCTGCAGCTCTGATGGGGTAGTTGCAAAAATGACTATGTCATCAGCAAAATGAAGGTGGGTTAGATAATCTCCATTAATCTTTATCCCTTTGTTTTCCCAGTTCAGTGATTGAAAGACATTTTCCAATGTGGCATTAAAGAGCTTCGGAGATATGGTGTCACCTTGTCTCACTCCTTTTCCAATTTTTATGTGTGTTGTATTTTCAAACTGCCGAATCTTTGTACTTGCATTTTCATAGATGTTATTAATAATAATAATGTACGCATCTTCAATACCGCAGGGTTTCAGAGCCATTGTAACTGCTGATGGTTTCACCGAATCAAAGGCTTTTTCATAATCGATAAAAGCCATGCACAATGTAAGTTCATATTCCCTCGCTCTTTCAATTAGTTCTCTCAGTACGTGGATATGATCTATTGTGCTGTAGCCACTCCTGAATCCAGCTTGTTCTCTCGGTTGAGCCATGTCCAGTGTCACCTTTAAGCGGTGTGAAAGAACTTTAGTGAAGATTTTATAAACCATTGATAGGAGGCTGATAGGTCTGTAGTTCCTGAGATCCTCAATGTCACCTTTTTTATGTAGCAAGATCTTTGTAGCGTTGTTCCAATCCTCAGGAATCTTCCCTTCATTAAGGCATCGAGTGAAAATTGGGCGAGTACTGTTTCGATTTCTCCACTTGCTTCTTGTATGATGTCTACAGTAATTCCATCTTCTCCTGGAGCTTTCCCCCGTTTCATGTTCTTGATTGCATGTGCAACTTCTGCTGGGAGGACTGGGAGAACTCTGGTACTGGTACCTTTCATGATGTCTGGAGTACATGTATCATCCCTTTCATATAATTTGGAGTAGAAATCTTTCACTCTTGTCAAAATTTCACCTCTATTTCTTGTTACAGAACCATCTTCTTTTCTCAGTGCCATAATCTGTTTTCTTCCCTTATTGAGATGTCCCTTTGCTATCTTTAGGCTTCGGTTGTTTTCAATTGCTTTCCTGACTAGTTCACAGTTGAATTTCCTTACGTCTTCAGTGATACTTTTTCGTACTGTCTTGCATAGTTCTATATATTCCACTTTGGAAGTCACATCTTCTTTAGTTGTCCTGATCTCTCTTCTTTTTTGCATCAACATTTTGGTTTTTCCTGATAATTTGTTCACATGCAACTTGTTCTTAGACCCATCTAATTTTGCTGCTGTTTCCATAAGAGCTTTGGTTACTTTTCTGTTAACTTCAGAAATATCCACTTCTTCCAAAGTTAGGCCTTCTAAAGCAGAGAATCTGTTCTTCAGTTCCAACTTGAAGATATTATGGTGTTTTTTAAAGTTGGTTATGTCAATACATTTTGTTTGTCTTATGAGCTTGCTACGTTCGAGTTTAGTGTTGAGGTGCATCTTACATCTCACCAATCTATGGGCACTACCTGTGTTGAACTTGTTTAGCACACTGCAGTCTTCTATGACGAATTTTTTGTTACACATAATAAAATCAATTTCCCTTGTCAATCCATTGAGATGTCTCCATGTCCATTTCCTGTGTGGCTTTTTCTTGAAAAAGGAGTTCAAGATGAAAAACCCTTCTGCCTCTGCAAACTGTACGAGAGTATTTCCACGCTGGTTTCTGTTACCGTGACCAAATTTACCTACTGAAGTTTCGTGCTGTTGTCCTGTTTTCGCATTGAAATCTCCCATAATGATCTTCAAGTGCTGCTTGCCTTTATTATTTAGATGACGAATTTCCTCATAAAATTCTTCAATCTTTTCTTCAGGATGACTTGTGGTGGGTGCATAAGCTTGAATAATCTGAGACTGGTATCTTCTTGAGAGTTGGATAACAAGTCGTGCAACTCTGTCATAGGAACTTTCAACTTCTACAACTTTATCTTTCAGTTTCTTGTTTATTATAAATCCAACACCACTAATACTGCCAGTATCTGTCCCACGATAGTAGAAGAGATGCCCACTTTTCAGTTCAGTGAGGTCTCCTTTTCTCCTTACCTCACTTAGCCTGATGTTGTCCCACTTGATCCTTTGTAGTTTCTCTTCCAATTCAAGAAGCCTGGAATCAGAAGATAGGGAGTGTCCGTTATACATAGCCAAGGTCAGCATCAGATGGCAGCCTAGTCCTGTCCTCCTGTGATTCTTAGCACACTCTACCTTCATGTCGCACTGGCTGCTGCCTTGGCCAGGTACATTCCAGCTGCCGGAGACTGAGGGCCGAGATTTAAGTTGTGGAGTCATTTTGGAGGGGTTACGCCATAACTCACCATGATGGCCAAGCGGGTTGGAGAGTGTGGGATAGCAATTCCTCTTATCCCAATAGTATAGTTATACCACTATTGGCGGTCGTCAGAGCCCCTTTAGTGGGAACAGGATGTACCACAAGAAGGCGGGGTTGACATTTGTCAAGGAGAGGCTGTGATGTTAAGCATCACCTGACCTTACATCCCTTTGCTATATATATATATATATATATATACAATATATATATATATATATATATCATCATCATCATCATCATTGTCAACCATTATCAATCCACTGCTGGACGAAGGTCTCCCCAAGTTTCCTCCACAACGGTCTGTCTTGTGCCAGTCTCCTCCATGTCACTCCCGCATACTTTCGAATTTCATCCACCCATCTTCCATGTGGTCTTCTTCTGGGTCTTTTCCTGTCCCTTGGAATCCAATCTAAAATTTCGGCTGTCCATCGATGGTCTGTTCTTCTGGCAGTATGTCCAGCCCATTGCCATTTCAGGGATTTAACTCTGATCATGATGTCTTCCACTCTTGTCATTTTTCGGATCCACGTGTTCCTCTTCTTATCTCTCCTGGTTACACCAAGCATGCACCTCTCCATGCTACTTTGAGTTGTCTGCAGCCTTTGTATGTCTCTTTTAGCTAAGGTCCACGTCTCTGCACCATACGTAAGCACTGGAAGGATGCATTGATCAAACACTTTTCTTTTAAGACATAATGGCATATTGCTCTTGAAAATTATGCTGTTTCTTCCAAAAGCTCTCCAAGCAAGTTTTGTACGCCGATTAATTTCTTCACCAATGTGACCCTCACTTGATATCTGCTGTCCAAGATAAATGTACGTGTCTGTTATCTCCAGCTTTTCTTCATCAATCGATAAATCTTCATTTCTTGTAAAAGCATTGAACATCACTTTTGTCTTCTGAAAGTTCATTTTTAATCCCACTTCTTTACTCTTGTCAGCAAGTTCCTGGATCATACTCTGTAGCTCTGATGGGGTAGTTGCAAAAATGACTATGTCATCAGCAAAACGAAGGTGGGTTAGATAATCTCCATTAATCTTTATCCCTTTGTTTTCCCAGTTCAGTGATTGAAAGACATTTTCCAATGTGACATTAAAGAGCTTCGGAGATATGGTGTCACCTTGTCTCATTCCTTTTCCAATTTTTATCTGTGTTGTATTTTCAAACAGCCGAATCTTTGCACTTGCATTTTTATAGATGTTATTAATAATATTAATCTCCTGCGGTATTGAAGATGCATACATTAATATATATATATATATGGGATGTAAGGTCAGGTGATGCGTAACATCACAGCCTCTCCTTGACAAATGTCAACCCCGCCTTCTCGTGGTGCATCCTGTTCCCACTAAAGGGGCTCTGACGACCGCAAATAGCGGTATAACTATACCATCGGGATCAGAGGAAATGCTATCCCACACTCACCAACCCGCTTGGCCAGCGTGGTGAGTTATGGCCAAACACCTCCAAAATGACTCTACAACTTAAATCTTGGCCCTCAGTCTCCGGCAGCTGGAATGTACCTGGCCAAGGCAGCGGCCAGTGCGACATGAAGGCAGAGGGTGCTAAGAATCCCCGGAGGACCGGACTAGGCTGCCATTTGATGCTGACCTTGGCTACCTACAACGGACGCTCCCTATCTTCTGATTCAAGGCTTCTTGAATTGGAAGAGGAACTACAAAGGATCAAGTGGGACATCGTCGGGCTAAGTGAGGTAAGGAGAAAAGGAGAAGATCTCATTGAACTGAAAAGTGGACATCTCTTCTATTATCGAGGGACAGATACTGGCAGAACTAGTGGTGTTGGATTTATAATAAACAAGAAACTGAAGGATAAAGTGGTAGAAGTTGAAAGTTCCTCTGACAGAGCTGCACGACTCGTTATCCAACTATCGAGAAGATACCAGGCTCAGATTATTCAAACTTATGCACCCACCACAAGTCATCCTGAAGAAGAAATTGAAGAATTTTATGAGGAAATTCGTCATCTAAATAATAAAGGTAAGCAGCACTTGAAGATAATTATGGGAGATTTCAATGCAAAAATAGGGCACCGGCAACAGAATGAAACTTCAGTAGGTAAATTCGGTCATGGCAACAGAAACCAGCGTGGAAATACTCTCGTTGAGTTTGCAGAGGCAGAAGGATTTTTCATCTTGAATTCCTTTTTCAAGAAAAAGCCACACAGGAAATGGACATGGAGACATCCAATTGGGACGACAAGTGAAATTGATTTTATTATGTGTAACAAAAAATTCGTCATCGAAGACTGCAGTGTGCTAAACAAGTTCAACACAGGTAGTGACCATAGATTGGTGAGATGTAAGATGCACCTCAACACTAAACTGGAACGTGGCAAGCTCATAAGACAAACAAAATCTATTGACATAACCAACCTTAAAAAACACCATAATACTTTCAAGTTGGAACTGAAGAACAGATTCTCTGCTTTAGAAGGCCTAACATCGGAAGAAGTGGATATTTCGGAAGTTAACAGAAAAGTAACCAAAGCTCTTATGGAAACAGCAACAAAATTAGCTGGGTCTAAGAACAAGTTGCATGTAAACAAATTATCAGGAAAAACCAAAATGTTGATGCAAAAAAGAAGAGAGATGAGGACAACTAAAGAAGATGTGACTTCCAAAGTGGAATATATAGAGCTATGCAAGACAGCACGAAAAAGTATCACTGAAGACGTAAGGAAATTCAACTGTGAGCTAGTGAGGAAAGCAATTGAAAACAACCAAAGCCTAAAGATAGCAAAGGGACATCTCAGTAAGGGAAGAAAACAGATTATGGCTCTGAGAAAAGAAGATGGTTCTATAACAAGAAATAGAGGCAAAATTTTGACAACAGTCAAAGATTTCTACTCCAAATTATATGAAAGGGATGATACATGTACTCCAGACATCATGAAAGGTACCAGAGTTCTTCCAGTCCTCCCAGCAGAAGTTGCTCATGCAATCAAGAACATGAAGTGGGGGAAAGCTCCAGGAGAAGATGGAATTACTATAGACATCATACAAGAAGCAAGTGGAGAAATTGAAACAGTACTCGCCCAAATTTTCACTCGATGCCTTAATGAAGGGAAGATTCCTGAGGATTGGAACAATGCTACAATGATCCTGCTACATAAAAAAGGTGACATTGAGGATCTCAGGAACTACAGACCTATCAGCCTCCTATCAGTGATTTATAAAATCTTCACTAAAGTTCTTTCACACCGCTTAAAGGTAACACTGGACATGGCTCAACCGAGAGAACAAGCTGGATTCAGGAGTGGCTACAGCACAATAGATCATATCCATGTACTGAGAGAACTAATTGAAAGAGCGAGGGAATATGAACTTCCATTGTGCATGGCTTTTATCGATTATGAAAAAGCCTTTGATTCGGTGAAACCATCAGCAGTTACCACGGCTCTGAAATCCTGCGGTATTGAAGATGCATACATTAATATTATTAATAACATCTATGAAAATGCAAGTGCAAAGATTCGGCTGTTTGAAAATACAACACACATAAAAATTGGAAAGGGAGTGAGACAAGGTGACACCATATCTCCGAAGCTCTTTAATGCCACATTGGAAAATGTCTTTCAATCACTGAACTGGGAAAACAAAGGGATAAAGATTAATGGAGATTATCTAACCCACCTTCGTTTTGCTGATGACGTAGTCATTTTTGCAACTACCCCATCAGAGCTGCAGAGTATGATCCAGGAACTTGCTGACAAGAGTAAAGAAGTGGGATTAAAAATGAACTTTCAGAAGACAAAAGTGATGTTCAATGCTTTTACAAGAAATGAAGATTTATCGATTGATGGAGAAAAACTGGAGATAACAGATACGTATGTTTATCTTGGACAGCAGATATCAAGTGAGGGTCACATTGATGAAGAAATTAATCGGCGTACAAAACTTGCCTGGAGAGCTTTTGGAAGAAACAGCATAATTTTCAAGAGCAATATGCCATTATGTCTTAAAAGAAAAGTGTTTGATCAATGCATCCTTCCAGTGCTTACGTATGGTGCAGAGACGTGGACCTTAACTAAAAGAGACATACAAAGGCTGCAGACAACTCAAAGAAGCATGGAGAGGTGCATGCTTGGTATAACCAGGAGTGATAAGAAGAGGAACTCGTGGATCCGAAAATGACGAGAGTGGAAGACATCATGATCAGAGTTAAATCCCTGAAATGGCAATGGGCTGGACATACTGCCAGAAGGACAGACCATAGATGGACAGCCGAAATTTTAGATTGGATTCCAAGGGACAGGAAAAGACCCAGAAAAAGACCACATGGGAGATGGGTGGATGAAATTCGTAAATATGCGGGAGTGACATGGAGGAGACTGGCACAAGACAGACCGTTGTGGAGGAAACTTGGGGAGACCTTCGTCCAGCAGTGGATTGATAATGGTTGACAATGATGATGATGATGATATATATATATATATATATATATATATATGGATGATACATGTACTCCAGACATCATGAAAGGTACCAGAGTTCTTCCAGTCCTCCCAGCAGAAGTTGCTCATGCAATCAAGAACATGAAGCGGGGGAAAAGCTCCAGGAGAAGATGGAATTACTATAGACATCATACAAGAAGCAAGTGGAGAAATTGAAACAGTACTCGCCCAAATTTTCACTCGATGCCTTAATGAAGGGAAGATTCCTGAGGATTGGAACAATGCTACAATGATCCTGCTACATAAAAGAGGTGACATTGAGGATCTCAGGAACTACAGACCTATCAGCCTCCTATCAGTGGTTTATAAAATCTTCACTAAAGTTCTTTCACACCGCTTGAAGGTAACACTGGACATGGCTCAACCGAGAGAACAAGCTGGATTCAGGAGTGGCTACAGCACAATAGATCATATCCACGTACTGAGAGAACTAATTGAAAGAGCGAGGGAATATGAACTTCCATTGTGCATGGCTTTTATCGATTATGAAAAAGCCTTTGATTCGGTGAAACCATCAGCAGTTACCACGGCTCTGAAATCCTGCGGTATTGAAGATGCATACATTAATATTATTAATAACATCTATGAAAATGCAAGTGCAAAGATTCGGCTGTTTGAAAATACAACACACGTAAAAATTGGAAAGGGAGTGAGACAAGGTGACACCATATCTCCGAAGCTCTTTAATGCCACATTGGAAAATGTCTTTCAATCACTGAACTGGGAAAACAAAGGGATAAAGATTAATGGAGATTATCTAACCCACCTTCGTTTTGCTGATGACGTAGTCATTTTTGCAACTACCCCATCAGAGCTGCAGAGTATGATCCAGGAACTTGCGGACAAGAGTAAAGAAGTGGGATTAAAAATGAACTTTCAGAAGACGAAAGTGATGTTCAATGCTTTTACAAGAAATGAAGATTTATCGATTGATGGAGAAAAACTGGAGATAACAGATACGTATGTTTATCTTGGACAGCAGATATCAAGTGAGGGTCACATTGATGAAGAAATTAATCGGCGTACAAAACTTGCCTGGAGAGCTTTTGGAAGAAACAGCATAATTTTCAAGAGCAATATGCCATTATGTCTTAAAAGAAAAGTGTTTGATCAATGCATCCTTCCAGTGCTTACGTATGGTGCAGAGACGTGGACCTTAACTAAAAGAGACATACAAAGGCTGCAGACAACTCAAAGAAGCATGGAGAGGTGCATGCTTGGTATAACCAGGAGAGATAGGAAGAGGAACTCGTGGATCCGAAAAATGACGAGAGTGGAAGACATCATGATCAGAGTTAAATCCCTGAAATGGCAATGGGCTGGACATACTGCCAGAAGGACAGACCATCGATGGACAGCCGAAATTTTAGATTGGATTCCAAGGGACAGGAAAAGACCCAGAAAAAGACCACATGGGAGATGGGTGGATGAAATTCGTAAATATGCAGGAGTGACATGGAGGAGACTGGCACAAGACAGACCGTTGTGGAGGAAACTTGGGGAGACCTTCGTCCAGCAGTGGATTGATAATGGTTGACAATGATGATGATGATGATATATATGCAGTGTGCTAAACAAGTTCAACACAGGTAGTGACCATAGATTGGTGAGATGTAAGATGCACCTCAACACCAAACTTGAACGGGGCAAGCTCATAAGACAAACAAAATCTATTGACATAACCAACCTTAAAAAACACCATAATACCTTCAAGTTGGAACTGAAGAACAGGTTCTCTGCTTTAGAAGGCCTAACATCGGAAGAAGTGGACATCTCTGAAGTTAACAGAAAAGTAACCAATGCTCTTATGGAAACAGCAACAAAATTAGCTGGGTCTAAGAACAAGTTGCATGTAAACAAATTATCAGGAAAAACGAAAATGTTGATGCAAAAAAGAAGAGAGATGAGGACAACTAAAGAAGATGTGACTTCCAAAGTGGAATACATAGAGCTATGCAAGACAGTAAGAAAAAGTATCACTGAAGACGTAAGGACATTCAACTGTGAACTAGTGAGGAAAGCAATTGAAAACAACCAAAGCCTAAAGATAGCAAAGGGACATCTCAGTAAGGGAAGAAAACAGATTATGGCACTGAGAAAAGAAGATGGTTCTGTAACAAGAAATAGAGGCGAAATTTTGACAAGAGTGAAAGATTTCTACTCCAAATTATATGAAAGGGATGATACATGCACTCCAGACATCATGAAAGATACCAGTACCAGAGTTCCTCCAGTCCTTCCAGCAGAAGTTGCACATGCAATCAAGAACATGAAGCGGGGAAAAGCTCCAGGAGAAGATGGAATTACTGTAGACATCATACAAGAAGCAAGTGGAGAAATGGAAACAGTACTCGCCCAAATTTTCACTCAATGCCTTAATGAAGGAAAGATTCCTGAGGATTGGAACACCGCTACAATGATCCTGCTACATAAGAAAGGTGACATTGAGGATCTCGGAAACTACAGACCTATCAGCCTCCTATCAGTAGTTTATAAAATCTTCACTAAAGTTCTTTCACACGGCTTGAAGGTAACACTGGACATGGCTCAACCGAGAGAACAAGCTGGATTCAGGAGTGGCTACAGCACAATAGATCATATCCACGTACTGAGAGAACTAATTGGAAGAGCGAGGGAATATGAACTTCCATTGTGCATGGCTTTTATCGATTATGAAAAAGCCTTTGATTCGGTGAAATTATCAGCAGTTACAATGGCTCTGAAAACCTGCGGTATTGAAGATGCATACATTAATATTATTAATAACATCTATGAAAATGCAAGTGCAAAGATTCGGCTGTTTGAAAATACAACACACATAAAAATTGGAGAGAGAGTGAGACAAGGTGACACCATATCTCCGAAGCTTTTTAATGCCATATTGGAGGGTGTTTTTCAGTCGCTGAGCTGGGAAAACAAAGGGATAAATATTAATAGTGATTATCTAACCCACCTTCGTTTTGCTGATGACGTAGTCATTTTTGCAACTATCCCATCAGAGCTGCAGAGTATGATCCAAGAACTTGCTGGCAAGAGTAAAGAAGTGGGATTAAAAATGAACTTTCAGAAGACAAAAGTGATGTTCAATGCTTTTACAAGAAATGAAGATTTATTGATTGATGGAGAAAAGCTGGAGATAACAGACACGTACGTTTATCTTGGACAGCAGATATCAAGTGAGGGTCACATTGATGAAGAAATTAATCGGCGTACAAAACTTGCCTGGAGAGCTTTTGGAAGAAACAGCATAATTTTCAAGAGCAATATGCCATTATGTCTTAAAAGAAAAGTGTTTGATCAATGCATCCTTCCAGTGCTTACGTATGGTGCAGAGACGTGGACCTTAACTAAAAGAGATATACAAAGACTGCAGACAACTCAAAGAAGCATGGAGAGGTGCATGCTTCGTGTAACCAGGAGAGATAAGAAGAGGAACTTGTGGATCCAAAAAATGACAAGAGTGGAAGACATCATGATCAGAGTTAAATCCCTGAAATGGCAATGGGCTGGACATACTGCCAGAAGGACAGATCATCGATGGACAGCCGAAATTTTAGATTGGATTCCAAGGGACAGGAAAAGACCCAGAAGAAGACCACATGGGAGATGGGTGGATGAAATTCGAAAGTATGCAGGGGTGACATGGAGGAGACTGGCACAAGACAGACCGTTGTGGAGGAAACTTGGTGAGACCTTCGTCCAGCAGTGGATTGATAATGGTTGACAATGATGATGATGATGATGATGATGATATATATATATATATATATATATATATATATATATATATATATATATATATATATTCTATAAAGAAGATACCTAAGCAAAAAAATACAAATATAATTTTGACTCACACCTAGTACAACATAGAAAAGGTTATGTATCTACCTGTGTGAGTAAAAGGAGAAAAGATAAAAAAATAAAATAAAACAACTGAATGTAGAAGGTGTCGAGAATACTGAGCCTTGGCTTTATCAAGGACCAGCAAAAACTCTGCATTTTCTCACTTCCACAAAGACCTAGTTGGAAATGGGTTTCTGCAAGGCCATAGATGCAAGTAACATGGATAATTAATAATAATGCAGAAGTAATTTCTACTATACTCAAAGTTTGTCCCCTAGATATTAATAGTTATGATTTTGAAAACCTATATACTAATCTGCCTCTATCAGATATAATCACTACCTTTAAAGAGCTGTATGCAGAATTTAAACTTAACCAATTTGTTGATGTAGGAACTTGGAACTCTTATCTCAATTGCTGCATAAAAAATAACCATATCTTATATAATAATACTCTCTATAAGCAAGTGAACGGTATTCCCATGGGAACATCAACGTCCAGGAATATCGCTAAGCTATTCCTGTTCTTTAAGGAATATAAATTCATTAAAAATCACCCCACCTGCTCAGATAACTACCTTTACACTTTTAGATATATTGATGATCTGCTGTGTATCAATAATTCAGAAGTTATAGAGAGTGATTTTGATAATATCTATCCTAGCTCTCTTAACTTATGTAAAACCAACCACAGTAATCAGGAACTTGAGTTCCTAGACTTAAGCATTAAGCTCAACAGAGGTAACCCATCTATTAGCCTCTTTGATAAAAGAGTTAATTTTCCTTTCAAAGTAATTAAATATCTACACTGGAATAATAACATTTCAACCAAAGTAATTGAGAATGTACTAATTTCTCAGGTCCTAAGAATTTCAAGAATTTGCAGCAACAATTTGGACTTCAATTACCACATTAATATACTATTAGAAGTTTTCTAGAGAACGAAATTCCTTCTTCTTTCATCAAAAGAACTTTAAGAAAAATTATTCTGAATAATAGAGTAAGGTTAGCAGATCTGCTTTAATTTTCTACACAGTTAATAATATGATTCTGACCAATCAAAGCCGTAAGGAAGTTGGCTAGAGGATGCCTATTAACTACCTAAAGGAACCTTAGTGCTATGGATATGACGGTCCTATTAAAACAAAAAATTAAATAATATAAACAAAATCACAAAAAAAAAAGCTTAAAAATCTGTTTATAAAAGAAAATAAAAACAAATAAAAAAGAAAACTAGTTATTCATCACTAGGATAGCTATACTAAAAATAGTAAAACCAACATTAAAATTAATAAGATTCTGATTAATCTATAGAAGCTCACTAAGGTGATTTAATACATGCAAAGATTATTAAATACACTGCTCGTGTATTTTATAATATTTCTCATGTATTCTGGAGAGTTAATTCTGCTCTTTCTGATCATACAGATCCACAGTCTTAAGTTTATATATTTTTTTCTCTGGTTAAAATCTCCGCGCGTTGGTTTCTTGCTGTATGAGGAGGCCATCAGCCCCACCCTCACTGCCCCCCAGCTGCCTAGGGAGTGGCGGAAGAGGTCAGCCATGTTCTTCTCTTGTGAGGAGAAAAGTTTTTGTCACACAAGAGGTAAGCTCTCTTCCTTGTTTTTGGGTTCTAGGTTTTATAAGTTCAATGTTTGTACTTCATGTACTTTTTCTCTGTCGTTTTTTAGCTTTTCAGCTTTTAGGCATTGGTTTGTCTGTTAACATTTTTGCGGGTTTTAACTCTTTCTTTTCTTTGTAACTTTGAGCGTCTTTTGGGGTACCTAGGAACAGAAGATGGCTAAGCTTGTTCCTTTTCTATGCGCTGTCTATGCGCTGTTTTTTCAAAGTAGTTAAGTTCTTAATAACTAATTAATTATGCACTTAAAGCACTGCTGAAATACTTTGTACATATTGCAACTAACTGTTTAAGGTATATAACTTTCACAAAGTTTTCTTTAGTTAATTATTATCTTTAACTTATTCTCGTTTTCGTGCTGTCATAAGTTGTAGAGTAGGGGGTTTTAGACTCAAGTTTTCTTTCAAAAATCTGTTCGTTAAAAATTAATATTTCCTTTTTTAATTGCAATGTAAAAATTCGGATTTCTTTTGCATTGATTTTCAGGTTTAAATTCTCTCTCAAACGAACTTGGAATTTCGTTATGGCTGAAAATCATTTCTAATTATTATGTCACTCTCACAGCTTGAGTTCTCTTTTAATCTTCTTCTCTCTGTTTAATAGTAACAGATGAAGAGCATGGGTCGGGCCAGGAAGGTTAATGGATGCAAGCGAAATTGTTAACTAATATATATATATCTCTCTCTCTCTCTCTCTCTCTCTCTCTCTCTCTCTATCTATCTATCTATCTATATCATCTAGGTCATGCAACTCTACGGAGGACATGACACATATATATTTTTTAAACTATTTTAGGTGGGAATGTTACTTGCATCTATGGCCTTGCAGAAACCCATTTCCAACTAGGTCTTTGTGGAAGTGAGAAAATGCAGAGTTTTTGCTGGTCCTTGATAAAGCCAAGGCTCAGTATTCTCGACACCTTCTACATTCAGTTGTTTTATTTTATTTTTTTATCTTTTCTCCTTTTTACTCACACAGGTAGATACATAACCTTTTCTATGTTGTACTAGGTGTGAGTCAAAATTATATTTGTATTTTTTTGCTTAGGTATCTTCTTTATAGAATGTGAATTCTGAATTTTCAAAACTGCTGCGTTGCGCGTTTTGATTTTCAGGTTATTTTGCAACCTTCGTTTTAAATTCTAAAGTTTTTCCTTAGTCTTCAGTTTTGCTCTTATATATATATATATATATATAGATAGATAGATAGATAGATAGAGAGAGAGAGAGAGAGAGAGAGAGAGAGAGAGAGAGAGATCCAGAGAAATTTTTAAGTAGGGTGTCTATTAAATTCCTACAGTAAAATTTACTGAATATTCCCAGGTTAAGATTTTCGTGCCGGTATAGGGCTCCACCCCACCCTACACAGTAGTGAACTACCAGGACACTACAATGTCCAAATTTCACCTCTGTATTATTATTTTCAGAGAAATTAAAAAAAAAATCAGCACTGATTAGTTAAAAAAACTTCACAATTAACCAGATAATTATGTAGTTATAATTGATTTTGGTTAGTAAAAATAACCAAAAATAAAAATATGTGGTATTATATAATAGAATAATAGCTATATACTATATGCACTACTGTTTCACACGTTATATACGTTCCATGCGTTGTGTGCATATTTGCAGCAAAATCATCTTGGCATTTATATATCATATATGACTAGGAATATTATTACAAGTTTCAATTATTATATCATCAAGGACTCACCTTGTATCGGTATTCCAAATTAGTAAGCTTCATCCTGTACCTTGAAATAAAATATGTATCTAGCGTGTCATTAGCCACGTAGAATCATCGTATTGCAAATAGGCCTAATTGAAATTTGCGACCAGGGTTTAAACTCAAATAAAACACGACTATGGATATCATACAAAGAGAGTGTGAAAGAATGATTTGCAATGCAATTAAAAAACCATTTACCATCAACAGGTGTCATAAATCTTTAAAAGAAGGAATGGACATAGTCAATGACAATCCAAACAGACCTTAAATAAAATTTCGTCAATTATTGAACAATGCCAGACAATCTCTGCAACATGCACACGACTCCACATAAACCACCGGACTTGTTTCGGCACGACTGACTTTCGGCCATTATCAACGGTATGCATCCTGGATCAATGTTCAAAGTTGTTATATATCTATACTCGGGGCAAAGCTATCCTGGCAATGAGGCCGAAGCTACGGTGACCTTTTCACCCCCAGTATTACTCCGCACTAATGGTGTGTAATTAACCTTCACTCGGAAAACTTCTCCCACAAGCCCTCAGGGCTGGCTGTCTGTCACCGTGATCCCTTACCAAACCCCTCTATTTTAACCCCTCCCCACCGCCGCGCGCTTTGCAGACCGGTAGACAAGCAGTTTATTTCTCCCTCTCTTATCGTTTTTTTTTTTTTTTTTTTGAGATGTTACAGAACGTGTAACGTTTCTTTCTTTCTTACTTTTAAAATGAAATTATCTTTGCTAAACACGGGAAGAAGTCTTAAGTGGCCTAATTTTGTTTTCACATATTTTTCCATTTTTTTTTATATATTTAATATATTTATACTTATTGCTTGAAGATTGCCAACTGCGGGATTTAATTAAAAGTATTTTTACCATGTCATCAGTTATGCGTAAAATTTCGTTCTTTCAAAAATTTTGCCTTGATTAGATTATTTTTTTATAACAGACATCCGTTAAATGTGTATGCATTTTTAACTACCCCGTGTTGCCATAAGTACTGGACAAGAGCCCGTCTCTGTGGTAAATGATATTTTAGGGTTCACTGTAAACTGCCACACATCTTTCAGCAACTTGGAAAATTGCCACATGTTTTTCATTGATGGGCCGGGCACAAATTGCTGTTCCTCCGAGGAACACTTTGAATGTGTGGCAGTTTTCCAAGTTTCCGAATTATGTGTGGCAGTGGAAGGAACTCTTTCATTTGTCTGAATTTTCATGCCGGTTCATACGCGCACAAAAGTTCAAAAGGAAAAGATAGCCGTTTCTTGGCCTACATTGAGAACTGAATTGGGAACTCGAACTAATTTCGAGAAAATATTCTGTGTAAGCCCAGCGAGAATTGTATTTTAATTTGAAGAAATAAATTGCCGATGGATCTGAGGTACTTCAGTACTAAATTCAACCTACATTCTCGCAATGGTGCGACGTGAAACGCCAGTGAGTTCTGCCGTAAGAACTGTTAATTCATTTGATTTATTTGGCGAATGTTTTTCCATCAATTTAGTGAAAAAATTCATAACGATCACCTTAGCAGAGCTTCGTAGTAGTTTCCCAGCTTTATGCGGCTGAAATACACTCGAGTGACCGGCAGATGCCATTCGAAAAAACCGAAAAGACAGAAGAGTGTTTTAAAACAACAATCAAGAAGGAGAAACCAGGGGGAGAAACGCGAAATGCCCTCGGAAACACTTTTTTCGCCCTCATCCTTCCACTAATGACCCCCCACCCCCCACAGCAATAAATATCCCCTGGGTTGACAGCTTAACTCTGACCCAAACAAGAATGCTGTGACAGAGAACCATCAGTGACGTCACCAAAGCACAAATATCTGTATTTTTTAGAAATGCCACTGAAACTGAGATCTGAATTTTTTAAATGCACACACACACAATGTATTGAACATCTGTGTCCTTTCTAAGTGCCAGTTGAAGCTGGAGTACGAGCTTTTAGACCGGAACTATTTTATGCAGTGGACGTATACACTCTGTAGCCTTCCTTCCAATGACAGGTTAAGTTTGCCCCGAGTATAGGTCACCTCGGCATCACCTCCGCTACAGTTGCTCCACGTCGACGTCTTCCGTCATCGTTACATATACGTGTATTCACGTGTGAGTCACATCCACGCCATCTATTGGGTTAATTCCGGAATTGCTGTTGCTGTTCTTATTTCGTAAGTATATGTTATTTCTTTTATTTTCCTTTTTGTTGTTATATTTCGTATTATTTTCTTGTTGTATTAGATATTTCCACGGATATGGGATATCTTTCGGAGTAGACATATTGCAATTGGAGCTTTGGGTTTTCTCAATTGTTATAGCTTCAGACCACAAAATTTGATTATGTTTATTGTGGGAAGTTAAGATTTTACTATTTTCCCAATCGGGTATTAACTCATTTATCATACAATGTTGTATAAGTGATTTTTTTTCTTCCTTTTTAATCCAATTACTATAATGCTCATTCAACCTCGTTTTAAACCTTCTTTTAGTACTACCAATGTAATATTTGTCTTGCTTATTTTCCTTTGGATCTATTGTAGGAATCATGTACACACCTGCCTTATTTAGTGGATTTTTATTGTAACCACTATTTGTCAGTAATTTAGAATTATCAGTAACTATTTCAGCAATTTAAATATTGTAATCCTGGCATTCTTTTCTTATAATATTGCTTAGTGGAGGTAAATATGGGATACTTCCGTAAAATAACGTATTTCTTTTTGTTAATCTGTTGTTGTGCTTCAGTATACCAGCTCTTCTTATTTTGTGATGTAATGAATCTATCAAGCCAACAGGATAACCAAAACATTTAGCAGTGTCTTTAATCCATTTTATTTCCTCTATAAGTGCAATTTTAGTTGATGAATGTGTTACAGCTCTATTTATGAATGATCGGAACGCTGAAATTTTATATCTCCATGGGTGACAGGATTCTTTAGGAATTATAGCAGGAATGTAAGTAGGTTTTCGATATACACTGAATTCAATTTTATTTTGATGCTTAAATAAAGAAATGTCAAGAAAGTTAAGTTTGTTGTCAATTTCTTTTTCATACGTTACTTGAATAGTTGCGTATATACTATTGAAGTTGTTTATGAAGTTCTCCATATCATTTTCCGAGTGCGGCCAGAAGATCAATACATCATCAACATATCGTAAATATAGTATAGGTAAGTTACTACTAGATCTGTTGTTGAATATTTTCTTTTCAATTTCTTGCATAATAACCTCGGCAAGCAAACCAGATATTAGTGATCCCATTGGTGCGCCATATAATTGTTTATAAATTGTATCATTGTAAGTGAAGTAATTATTTTCGGTTATGAGCTTGAGTGCACATACAATGCTTTCAATTTTCGAAAATTCGATCTTTTCTTCTTCTAATCTTTCTTCAATTAGTTTAATAGCATCCGTTGTGGGAGTGTTTGGGTACAATGAGATGACATCCATACTATACATCAAATATTCGGCACCTTCAATAGCTTTAATCTTGTCAATTACTTCGGTTGAATTCTTCACTGTATATTTATGATTGCAATAATATACTTTCAAGTGGTTATAAAGACTTTTTTCTAATCTGATTATTGGGGCTTTATATTTGTTAACAATGGGTCTAATTGGCCTATTAGACTTGTGGGTTTTTAGCTTGCCGAACATGTGAGGCACAGATGCAGCAACGGGAGGGTACACATTCTTTTTAACATCATCTGAAAGTGATATATGGTTCTTTATATGTGCCATTCTATGCAAAATATTATCCATAGGATCATTATTTACTGGGGTGGCCTTTAAATCATTAATAGCATCTTTCATTTTTTGATTATAATCAGCTTGGTCCAAAATTATTAGCTGCTTAGATTTATCGGCTAACATACATTTAATGCCAGGGTTATTTTGTAGTTCAAGCAAAGCTTGTTTTTCGTATTTAAGTCGAGCATCAGGTAAATTCTTTTTCATATGATTAATACATCTTACCATTTTAAAACTTGTAGCATCTTGTTTCTTTTTAGGAATTCTGTATATAATGTCTTCAATCTGAGGCAAGATATTTTCTAATTTTGGCACGGAAGCTGCATATGCAAATTTCATACCTTTGTTTAAAGCCTTTTCCTGCCATGTCGTAATTTGTTCGCTTGAATAGTTGGCGAACATTACGTTTTGGTCATTATTCTTCTTGTTGATACTATATTGATATTTAGAGTCAACTAAACTTTCTATTTTATAAAAATGTTTAGTCCTACATGTAGTACGTAGTCTATCGACAGTGGCAAAGATCCTTATCATTTCAATTCTGATACTATTATGCTCCATGTACTTTGTGCATTCACAATACTTTTCATAACACTTTCTACCTAGGTAGTCTATGGACTTCCTTTTATCTCGTATTGTGGCTCTTAGGCGTTTAATTTCACACATTTTGATGATTTTCTTGTCGTAATAATTGATAGGCTTGTTGTTAATTTGTAGGAATTAAGGAATAACATTGTTGTTTTTACATGTTGTAAGAAATTTGAGGTGCTCGACCTCTTTAGCTAATTTAATACTAAATTTCTTGAAGACTTTTGTAATCCCAACAGCATGTCGCAAATCCATGACTCATGTAATCGAAGGATACCAATCACGAGGTCATACCAGAGGGTCGCGATATCTATATTTTCCAGTTGTACATGAAATAATTTGATTTTGGTTCATAAAAATAACCAAAAATAAAAAATATGTGTTATTATATAATGGAATAATCGCTATATGCTATATGCACTACTGTTTCACACGTTATGTACGTTCCATGCGTTGTGTGCATATTTGCAGCAAAATCATCTTGGCATTTATATATCATATATGACTAGGAATATTATTACAAGTTTCAATTATTATATCATCAAGGACTCACCTTGTATCGGTATTCCAAATTAGTAAGCTTCATCCTGTATCTTGAAATAAAATATGTATCTAGCGTGTCATTAGCCACGTAGAATCATCCTATTGCAAATAGGCCTAATTGAAATTTGCGACCAGGGTTTAAACTCAAATAAAACACGACTATGGATATCATACAAAGAGAGTGTGAAAGAATGATTTACAATGCAATTAAAAAACCATTTACCATCAACAGGTGTCGTCAATCTTTAAAAGAAGGAATGGACATAGTCAATGACAATCCAAACATACCTTAAATAAAATTTCACATTCACAATACTTTTCATAACACTTTCTACTTAGGTAGTCTATGGACTTCCTTTTATCTCTCATTGTGGCTCTTAGTCATTTAACTTCACACATTTTGATGATTTTCTTGTCATAATTGATAGGCTTGTTGTTAATTTGTAGGAATTTAGGAATAACATTGTTGTTTTTACATGTTGTAAGAACATGTAAAAATAACAACTTTGAACATTGATCCAGGATGCATAACGTTGATAATGGCCAAAAGTCAGTTGTGCCGAAACATGTCCGGTGGTTTATGTGGAGTCGTGCGCGTGTTGCAGAGATTGTCTGGCATTGTTCAATAATTGACAAAATTTTATTTAAGGTCTGTTTGAATTGTCATTGACTATGTCCATTCCTTCTTTTAAAGATTGACGACACCTGTTGATGGTAAATGGTTTCTTAATTGCATTGTATATAATTCTTTCACACTCTCTTTGTATGATATCCATAGTCGTGTTTTATTTGAGTTTAAACCCTGGTCGCAAATTTCAATTAGGCCTATTTACAATACGATGATTCTACGTGGCTAATGACACGCTAGATACATATTTTATTTCAAGATACAGGATGAAGCTTACTAATTTGGAATACCGATACAAGGTGAGTCCTTGATGATATAATAACTGAAACTTGTAACAATATTCCTAGTCATGTATAATATATAAATGCCAAGATGATTTTGCTGCAAATATGCACACAACGCATGGAACGTATATAACGTGTGAAACAGTAGTGCGTATAGTATATAGCTATTATTCTATTATATAATAAATACCACATATTTTTTATTTTTGGTTATTTTTACGAACCAAAATCAATTATTTCATGTACAACTGGAAAATATAGATATCGCGACCCTCTGGTATGACCTCGTGATTGGTATCCTTCGATTACATGAGTCATGGATTTGCCACATGCTGTTGGGATTACTAAAGTCTTCAAGAAATTTCGTATTAAATTAGCTAAAGAGGTCGAGCACCTCTAATTTCTTACAACATGTAAAAACAACAATGTTATTCCTAAATTCCTACGAATTAACAACAAGCCTATCAATTATTACGACAAGAAAATCATCAAAATGTGTGAAGTTAAGCGACTAAGAGCCACAATACGAGATAAAAGGAAGTCCATAGACTACCTAAGTAGAAAGTGTTATGAAAAGTATTGTGATTGCACAAAGTACATGGAGCATAATAGTATCAGAATTGAAATGATAAGGATCTTTGCCACTGTCGATAGACTACGTGCTACGTGTAGGACTAAACATTTTTATAAAATAGAAAGTTTAGTTGACTCTAAATATCAATATAGTATCAACAAGAAGAATAATGACCAAAACGTAATGTTCGCCAACTATTCAAGTGAACAAATTACAACACTGCAGGAAAAGGCTTTAAACAAAGGTATGAAATTTGCATATGCAGCTTCTGTGCCAAAATTAGAAAATATCTTGCCTCAGATTGAAGACATTATATACAGAATTCCTAAAAAGAAACAAGATGCTACAAGTTTTAAAATGGTAAGATGTATTAATCATATGAAAAAGAATTTACCTGATGCTCGACTTAAATACGAAAAACAAGCTTTGCTTGAACTACAAAATAACCCTGGCATTAAATGTATGTTAGCCGATAAATCTAAGCAGCTAATAATTTTGGACCAAGCTGATTATAATCAAAAAATGAAAGATGCTATTAATGATTTAAAGGCCACCCCAGTAAATAATGATCCTATGGATAATATTTTGCATAGAATGACAGATATAAAGAACCATATGTCACTTCCAGATGATGTTAAAAAGAATGCGTATCCTCCCGTTGCTGCATCTGTGCCTCACATGTTCGGCAAGCTAAAAACCCACAAGTCTGATAGGCCAATTAGACCCATTGTTAACAAATATAAAGCCCCAATAATCAGATTAGAAAAAAGTCTTTATAACCACTTGAAAGTATGTTATTGCAATCATAAATATACAGTGAAGAATTCAACCGAAGCAATCAACAAGATTAAAGCTATTGAAGGTGCCAAATATTTGATGTATAGTATGGATGTCATCTCATTGTACCCAAACACTCCCACAACGGATACTATTAAACTAATTGAAGAAAGATTAGAAGAAGAAAAGATCGAATTTTCGAAAATTGAAAGCATTGTATGTGCACTCAAGCTGATAACCGAAAATAATTACTTCACTTACAATGATACAATTTATAAACAATTATGTGGCGCACCAATGGGATCACCAATATCTGGTTTGCTTGCCGAGGTTATTATACAAGACATAGAAAAGAAAATATTCAACAACAGATCTAGTAGTAACTTACCTATACTATATTTACGATATGTTGATGATGTATTGATCTTCTGGCCGTACTCGGAAAATGATATGGAGATCTTCATAAACAACTTCAATAGTATACACGCAACTATTCAAGTAACGTATGAAAAAGAAAGTGACAACAAACGTAACTTTCTTGACATTTCTTTATTTAAGCATCAAAATAAAATTAAATTCAGTGTATATCGAAAACCTACTTACATTCCTGCTATAATTCCTGAAGAATCCTGTCACCCATGGAGATATAAAATTTCAGCATTCTGATCATTCATAAATAGAGCTATAACACATTCATCAACTAAAATTCCGCTTATAGAGGAAATAAAATGGATTAAAGACACTGCTAAATGTTTTGGATATCCTGTTGACTTGATAGATTCATTATATCACAAAATTAGAAGAGCTGGTATACTGTGAAGCAGAACAATGGATTAACAAAAAGAAATACGTTATTTTACGGAAGTATCCCATATTTACCTCCACTAAGCAATATTATGAGAAAAGAATGCCAGGATTACAATATTGAAATTGCTGAAATAGTTACTGATAATTCTAAATTACTGACAAATAGTGGTTACAATAAAAATCCACTAAATAAGGCAGGTGTGTACATGATTCCTACAATAGATCCAAAGGAAAATAAGCAAGACAAATATTACATTGGTAGTACTAAAAGAAGGTTTAAAACGAGGTTGAATGAGCATTATAGTAATTGGATTAAAAAGGAAGAAAAAACATCACTTATACAACATTGTGTGATAAATGAGTTAATACCCGATTGGGAAAATAGTAAAAACTTAACTTCCCACAATAAACATAATCAAATTTTGTGGTCTGAAGCTATAACAATTGAGAAAACCCAAAGCTCCAATTGCAATACGTCTACTCCGAAAGATATCCCATATCCGTGGAAATATCTAATACAACAAGAAAATAATATGAAATATAACAACAAAAAGGAAAATAAAAGAAATAACATATACTTACGAAATAAGAACAGCAACAGCAATTCTGGAATTAACCCAATAGATGGCGTGGATGTGACTCACACGTGAATACACGTATATGTAACGATGACGGAAGACGTCGACGTGGAGCAACTGTAGCGGAGGTGATGCCGAGGTGACCTAGATATATAACAACTTTGAACATTGATCCAGGATGCATACCGTTGATAATGGCCGAAAGTCAGTCGTGCCGAAACATGTCCGGTGGTTTATGTGGAGTCGTGTGCATGTTGCAGAGATTGTCTGGCATTGTTCAATAATTGACGAAATTTTATTTAAGGTCTGTTTGGATTGTCATTGACTATGTCCATTCCTTCTTTTAAAGATTGACGACACCTGTTGATGGTAAATGGTTTTTTAATTGCATTGTAAATCATTCTTTCACACTCTCTTTGTATGATATCCATAGTCGTGTTTTATTTGAGTTTAAACCCTTGTCGCAAATTTCAATTAGGCCTATTTGCAATACGATGATTCTACGTGGCTAATGACACGCTAGATACATATTTTATTTCAAGATACAGGATGAAGCTTACTAATTTGGAATACCGATACAAGGTGAGTCCTTGATGATATAATAATTGAAACTTGCAATAATATTCCTAGTCATGTATGATATATAAATGCCAAGATGATTTTGCTGCAAATATGCACACAACGCATGGAACGTATATAACGTGTGAAACAGTAGTGCGTATAGTACACTGCTGGACAATTGCTGAGGACGGATCATAAACGGCTATATAGCGCATAAAAATGTAAGTGTGGTTGGATGCCAAGTGAAATAAAATAATGTCAGAATGCCAGGACATTACAAGAAAGACAATTTATAGTGCTCTGAAATCCAGAATTCTTTGGAATGTGTTCAATGGACAAACAGGCCATTTTGTGCAGAATACGTAAACGTGAAAAAAATGCAATTACCGTCCACAGGCGTTCCGGCGTAAGATGTCAATAGGAGATATGGCCACCATGGAGGGCGATGCAAGATTCCACACGTCGTGTTATGCTTTGCACAACATTATCAAGCAGCTGTTGGGGTAATTTATCCCATTCCTCTGTCAGTGCACGGATGAGAGTGAACTTGTTTATTGGAGGGCATTGGTGACCAGCAAGACTCCTCCCCAGAGCATCCCACACATTTTCAATGGGATTCAGATCTGGAGAACGTGCTGGCCATACGAGGCGTTGAATATCCTCGCTCTCAAGACACTTCTGGACAGCGACTGTTCAATGACATGTTGCGTTGTCGTCCATGAAAATGAATCTATCACCGACAGCACCACGGAACATGCGAACATGAGGTAGCAGAACATCATTAATGTATCGTTGGCCAGTCATAGTCTCAGTTGGAGGCACATAGAGGGACGTACGGCCATTGATCATGATGCCAGCCCATACCATGACACTACATGTCGGATATCGGTCCCTTTCCTGTATGTTTGCTGAACAATATGCAGTACCACTATCACGCCAGATCAGTTGTCGTCTAGAATCAGATGATAGACTGTATCTACTCTCATCTGAGAAGAGGACAGCAGACCAGTCGTTATCAGTCCAATTGCGATGTTGATGGCACCATTGCAAACGGGCGGTACGATGACGTCTGGACAATTGGATGCACACAACAGGACAGCGGTCGTATAGTCCTCCTTCATGCAAACGTCTGGTGACAGTTTTTCGGGAGATCCGCTTGCCAGTAGCAGCCATCAACTGATTTGCTACCACTAGCTGTGCTGCGCCGGTGTCTTTTTGTTGATAGCACTATGTACCGATCTTCTGCAGGTGTCGTACTGCGAACACGACCTCCCCGGTGACGTTTGCTACACTCTCCATTTGTTTGAAATGATTTCCAAGGCCTTGAAACAACACTGTGGCTGACGTCGAACTCCCTGGCAACATCTGTTATTTTTCGCCCTATTCAATCTTGCCAATAATACGGCCATGCGTAAAATCATCTAGGTGATGTCGGGAAGACATACTGAAAATTGCAAGTTCGTTAATTGATTCTTTCCCTTTCAACTTTGCGTTTGAACAACAACGGTCAATACGCGTCAAATCCTTTATATCTCTTATCAGCGCTTATGACGTCACGAACAAGTTCGGCAATCCAAAATTTGCATACGCACAACACGCCTTACTGTATCCCGCACTTATGCTAATTTCCACATTTTCCTGCCTTATATTTCATGGTTGCTATCGTTGCTATTGTTATCCGTCCTTAGCAATTGTCCGGCAGTGTATATAGCTATTATTCTATTATGTAGTTATGGTGGACACAAACTACAGACAGACAGACACACAGACAGACTGACACATAGAAACTACTTCGAAAATAGTGAAATCGTATTCGGGGACCCCAAAACATGCATTTCCGTTAAAATCTCGAATTCGAATTTTTGCACGATTACAATACTTCCTCATACTAATGTATGAGAAAGTAATAAGAAAAATTATAGGAAATACAGTACAAAGGCTCAAAATATAGGAAATATAAGATGGGTAGGAGCGTTGTTTGCGTATATGCGCACACACAACTCTTCCCCAAACCAAAATAATACATCTGGCGAGGAAAATTAACCAAAATTTACTTTTTTGCACTTAGATAACATTCCCAATATAAAGATCAAAAATCACTCTCTAGTGCACAAGGTTGTTAACAAAGTTATAACTCAGAGCCTTCTCAATGGCATTTTCTAATTTTTCAATCCATCTGCCACATAAAACATTACTTTACCTACTACAAACTTTTTTTATATCACGTAAATCTTTTTTAAAAAAGCCATGGTATAAAACTGACTTTACAGATCAAAATTGAAAAATACAGACTAAAACTGACCAATCTGAAAAATACTGACTTTTACTGACCATTTTCCATCCCTGCATCAATTGATAAATCTTCATTTCTTGTAAAAGCATTGTACATCAATTTTGTCTTCTGAAAGTTAAATTTTTAATCCCATTTCTTTACTCTTGTCAGCAAGTTCCTGGATCATACTCTGCAGCTCTGATGGGGTAGTTGCAAAAATGACTAGGCCATCAGCAAAATGAAGGTGAGTTAGATAACCTCCATTAATCTTTATCCTTTTGTTTTCCCAGTTCAGTGATTGAAAGACAATTTCCAATGTGGCATTAAAGAGCTTCGGAGATATCGTGTCACCTTGTCTTATTCCCTTTCCAATTTTTATGGGTGCTGTATTCTCAAATAGCTGAATCTTTACACTTCCATTTTTATAGATGTTATAAATAATATTAATGTTTGCATCTTCAATACCGCAGAATTTCAAAGCCATTGTAACTGCTGATAATTTCACCGAATCTAAGGTCTTTTCATAATCAATAAAAGCCATGCATAATGGAAGTTTACATTCCCTTGTTCTTTCAATTAGTTCTCTCAGTATGTGGATATGATCTATAGTGCTGTAGCTACTCGTGAATCCAGCTTGTTCTGTTGGTTGAGCCATCTCCAGTGTCACCTTCAAGTGGTGTAAAAGAATTTGAGTGAAGATTTTATAAATCACTGATTGGAGGGTGATAGGTCTGTAGTTCCTGAGATCCTCAATGTCACCTTTTTTATGTAGCAAGGTCATTGTAGCATAGTTTCAATCCTCAGGAATCTTCCCTTCATTAAGGCATGGAGTGAAAACTTGGGCGAGTACTGTTTCAGTTTCTCCACTTGCTTCTTGTATGATGACTACAGTAATTCCATCTTCTGCTGGAGCCTCTTTTCATGTTCTTGATTGCATGTGCAACTTCAGCTTGGAGGACTGGAAGAACTCTGGTACCAGTACCTTTCGTATTATCTGGAGTCAGGGTTTAAGCTGGCTCAAAAATTCTGTAGCAAAAATGCTAAAATGGGGGAAATAGTTATAGCAAATTGCTAAAGAAAGTTAGGTGCTTTTGTCACTCGGAAAATTGTAATATCAAATGAATTGTTTGCTCTAACAATGCCTTGGACAGCAGTGGAAAACTAATTAGCCTGGAAGCTACTAACATATTTAAAAGAAAACTGTATTGGGCAGTGTAAGTTGGTATACCCAACTTTATCCTAACAGGATAAAGATTTTTTTTTCTAAAATCATGATTAAATAAGCATGAAATCCAAATCAGAAATTTGATTTTGTGAGTTACAACATTGCCTTTGCATGAATGATTTGATTAATGACAAGTAGAAATTGAATAAGTAAAATGCCAATACTGTTACTGTTAATAAAAATTTAATTGGTGTCAAGAGATGCACTGAAAACTTGGGTTATGACATTATAAGCTGCTTTCATGACTGAACTTACTGTGTACCCCATCTACTTGTATTTCAGGTTAAAATTTATTAAAAAATGACTAATATATATAAAAAAAGGTATATAAGTGTAAATAAAAAGAAAAAAAAAATCTTTGAGCATCAATAATCCTACTCAATCCAAGTAAGTAGCGTACCCTAAAACCACGTAGTTTTAAGGTAAGTTAAATTTTTATTAATAGTAATAGTATATTCCTCAAACCAAATATTATTTTAATTACAATATAATAAAATGTTACCATTTGAGCCTTCTAAATATTTATTTTTTAATATCAAACAAAGACAAAGCACACGTGGTTCATATCGTGAATCAGCAAAACAAAAAAACGTATTATGAAAATAGTGTTAGTCCTACAATGATGGTAGTATGAGTATATGTGTATTTCACACATTAATTTACAGGTACTTGCAAATGTTTAAAAAAAGTAGCTTGTGGTGAAAACATTCCTCTGAATTCGCACTTCCTCACTTATTGAACAGGGGGTGGGGAAAGTATGGAGGGTAATGGCTACTTCACCGGACGTGTGATTTTGAATGTGCTTTGTTTTACTGTGGGATCCTCCCCCCACCCTACCTCTTCCATGTCATTTCTGTCGATTGTGGGCGAGGACTTATTTCATAATCGGTCCTTCAGCTTTCATGGAATTCATGCTATTTTTGCAGAAGACAGAACTGTCTGTTTGAATCCTTAACATAGCAATGTTAAATATTTTTCGAATAGGGAATTTTGTAATTGCTAACACTCAAGATTAATTACAGTAGATAGAAATAAATATTTTTAAAAAATAGCGTTAACTTTTTCAGTACTGCGGGAAAAGGGAACGAAAAAAAAAAAAAATGACCTACCCCTTGCAATTGTAAATTATACTCTACAATCGTTTTTGGTACGTCCCCCTATCCTGGTATCCAACCCCTTCTAGCTTGTAAAACATGTGATGAGAAACCACGTGGTGAAACTTTACTTGCCTGACAGACTGTTGAGTATGTTTACATTTTCTGGGAATCGAGACCACCAGGATTCTTTCTTTATTTTTATTTTCTTATTTCGGTTTTGTGTGTGTTTCCACTTCCAGTATCTTAAGGTGAAGAGCGCGCCCATAGCAGTTGTTTATGCAACAACTATTTCCTGAGGTTTTTTCTCCAGCTGGGAAGCCGTGGATTCGGCAACAACTGAAATTAAATACTTTTTTTTTCTTTTGTAGTTACACATATGCGTTGTCTCTATCATGCGCGAAGGAAGGTTGACATGTATTATTGTTTTGATGTTTCAGTCAACCTAAATTGATTGATGTTTTAATTGCCCTAAATGTTTGATGCTTCTCAATCAAACTCCTTCCACATAGAAAATTTTGTTAATTAGCAGCCATGCGCAAAAACAAATATATGAAAATAATTGGAAGTTGGGAATTTTCGTTTACCTTTATCACTTGCCAGAACATTACCTTTTCTTGCTGCAACACACAGTTCACAGTTCAGATATGTTAGATATTTCAGCTAGAGGCTCTTGGACCAATGGCTAAATATTACAGAATATTTTTTAAACTTCTTGCCATCTCAAAAAATATTTGAAAAACAACTACGCAATTCTGCAAGGTATAAAAGAATTCACTGTTTCCTGAAAAATGAGTTAACTCCTTGCTATTTAGCATTAATTTCATTTTCACACCAAAATTTTGAAAAGTTTTCATTATGTTATCAGAGTGAAGAACCAAAAATACACCAGTTATATTCTGATTTAAATACTTTAATGAGGAATGTTATGGCTCAGTTTATCCAAGATGATGTTATTGCAGGGAAATTTGGAGACCTAAAGAATGTAGATTTTGAAAACAAAAAATCATGGAAAAAACTAGGGGAGTTAGAAGTTGGTATGAAGACAAAAAATCCCCTCAGGAATGTTCAGGAGACCAGGCAGAAATTATTTCTCTTAGATGTAAGATCATCACTAATTGCAACCACAAAATATTTAAAGTCAAATTTGCCATTCTGCAATCAAAAGCTAAGAGACATAGAAGTTTTAAAGGTAAAAGAACCAAAGAAAGAGTCAACTCAACTTTCAGTCACTGAAGGACTTTCGGAAATAACCAGAATTTCAAGTGTTTTGCATCTTTCTGAGGAACAAATTGATAGAGTAAGAGAAGAGTGGAAACTTTTAAATTGCGATAAGCCAACTCTAGATGAACTAGTGAAATTTTCAGAGGAAGGGCATATTCCAGTGCGGATTGATCATTACTGGCGTAATATATTTAGTATTAAAAACTCTAGCGGAAAAGAAAAATACTCAAATCTTGCTAAACTCATCAAGTCAATTTTAGTTTTACCTCATGGTAATGCTGATGTAGAAAGGGGATTTTCGGTTAACACTGCTCTGTTAAGGAAGGACAAGGCTAACTTAAAAGACTCAACTATAACATCATTAAGAATAGTTAAAGGGGCCATTAAACACTATGGATGTGTAAGTAAAGTTCCCATAACAAGAAATTTGTTAAATAATGTTCGTGATTCACATAAATTTTATAAAGAATATGTTGATAAGCTGAAGGAAGAAGAATCAAAAAAGGTAAAAGAAAGGAAGCAGAAAGAGAGGGAAAATAAGGAAAAGCAGCTAGAGAAAAAAAGAAAAGCTGAGTTTGATGACAAAATAAAAGAAAATGATGCAGAAATAAATAGGCTTAAAAAAGATAAAGAAGCCTCCCTAGCAGTAATTCAAGAGGAAACAGAAAGACTGAGAAAAGCTGTAGAAAAACAAAATACTGTTGAAATAGCAGTTGCCTCTAACTTGATCATACAAGGTTCAGCCGAAATAAAGAAAACTGAAAGTAAATTAGTTGTGGTGGAAGCAGAAAAAGATAGGCTAATCAGGAAAAGGTTAAAACAATAATATGAAAAAAGTAATTCAGTGAACAATTGTACATAGTTCTTGGTTTTCAAGTACCTTTTTAGGATATTATAATTTAATGTGAAACCTGAAAACTTTACTGTGAAAATCGTGAATTGCTTCTGGTTCAACAGCATATTAATGTTCAAAGTGAAACTTGAATGTGGTAAATATACTTGAATATGATAATAACACGTGAAAAGATAAGAACTGAACATTTGAAGTAAATCATACTTAAACTTTAGACATTAGACGTTATGCAAAAAATTTGGGTGTGAACTTTGACCATATATACTAATGGACTGCGCATTGGCAATAGCTGCATCAAAGCCGCCATGGCTCAAACATTGGACACGTCATCATCAGACTCCAAATTTCGTGTAAAAATGCTTTTATGATTACTAATTTACGCTGCAGAACTTCAGTGTTTTCGGTGTATTATGTGAATGCGCCTCATATATAATGAAAACTCTTCAGGTAAGTTTACTTATGAGCTATATACATGCATGATTGGGTTGTTTACATTTTGTGATTTATAATGTGATGAACATTTGCGAAGAATTTGGAACATGCATTCCATTTTTTTTTTCTTAAGTTACTGTATTTTTATATCAATAGCTGCAAGTTTTTGGTTAAGTAATTGAACTTTATTGACTTAGGTATTTAATTCGTTTCTTACCCATCAAAAATCATGGAACTTTCTTTACTATATTGCTCAGAGCAACCATAAGCACAGCAGGTGTAACCCATCTTTTTGACTGATGTCATGTGATTTTATGTTGGAGCCAGAAATTTTGATGTCATGCGCCGTCTATCAGTATATATGGTTGAAGGGTGTGAAGCAAACTCTTTACAATGTATACAAAGTTGTTTTACTAGATGTATACAAATATACATCTAGTTTTTATTGAAATACACTCCTAAAATTTTCCTAAAATTTTTCTAAAAATTCCTAAAATTCCTACCTAAAATTTTCCAGAAGTATGCTATGATCCCTGTATTGATGATTTGAAGGCCACCCCAGTAAATAACGACCCAACTGATAAAATTATCCGTAAACTGGCACATATAAAAAACCATATGTCACTCCCAGATGATATTAAAAAGAATGCGTACCCTCCTATAGCGGCATCTATACCTCACATCTTCGGCAAGCTAAAAACCCACAAGTTAAACAAACCAATAAGACCCATTGTTAATAAAAATAAAGCCCCAACAATCAGATTAGAAAAAAGCCTATATAACCACTTGAAAGTATATTATAGCAATCATAAATATACAGTGATGAATTCAACTGAAGTAATCGACAAGATTAAAGCTATTGACAGTACCCGATATTTGATGTATAGTGTGGATGTCATCTCATTATACCCAAACACTCCCACACATGAAGCTATTAAATTAATTGAAGAAAGATTGCGAGAAGCAAAAATCCAACTTTCGAAGATTGAAAGCATCATATGCGCACTCAAGCTAATAACCGAGAATAATTACTTCACTTTCAATGATATCATTTGTAAACAAATATATGGCACACCAATGGGATCACCAATATCTGGTTTGCTTGCCGAGGTCATTATGCAGGATAGAAAAGAAAATATTCACCGGCAGATCTAGTAATTTGCCTATACTATACCTACGATATGTCGATGATATATTGATCTTTTGGCCGCACTCTGAAAATGATATGGAGCTCTTCATAAACAGCTTCAATAGTATATATGCAACTATTCAAGTAACATATGAAAAAGAAATAGACAACAAACTCAACTTTCTTGACATTTCTTTATTTAAACATAAAAAAAAAATCGAATTCAGTGTTTACTGAAAACCCACTTTCCTGCTATAATTCCCAGTGAATCCAGTCACCCATGGAAGTATAAGATTTCAGCCTTCAGATCATTCATAAATAGAGCCATAACACATTCATCAACTAAAAAAACACTAATTGAAGAAATAAAATGGATTAAAAGCACTGCTAAATATTTTGGATATTCCAGAAGCATGATTGATTCATTATATCACAACAATAGAAGGGCAGATATATTTAAACACAACAATAGTACAACTAAAAGCAATACGCTATTCTACGGAAGTATTCCATATTTACCTCCACTGAGCAATATTGTAAGAAAAAAATGCCAGGATAACAATATAGAAATTGCTGAAATAGTTACAGATAATTCTAAATTACTAACAAATAATGATCACAATTAAAATCCATTAAATAAAGCAGGTGTATACTTGATTCCTACAATAGACCCAAAGGAAAATAAACAAGACAAATACTACATAGGCAGTACTAAAAGAAGGTTTAAAACCAGATTGAATGAGCACTATAGTAATTGGATTAATAAAGAAGAAAAAACCTCTCTTATACAGCATTGTATGGTAAATGAGTTAATACCTGATTGGGAAAATAGTAAAATTTTAACTTCCCACAATGAACATAATCAAATTTTGTGGTCTGAAGCTATAGCAATAGAAAAAACCCAAGACTCTAATTGCAATACATCTACTTCGAAAGATATCCCATATCCATGGAAATATTTAATACAACAAGAAAATAATACAAAGTATAAAAACAAAAAGAAAAGCAAAAGAAATAGCATATACATAAAAAAAATAAAATAGGAACAGCTGCAGCAGCAATTCTGAAATTAACCCAGTAGATGGCGTGGATATGACTCACACGTGAGTACACGTCTGTGTAATGACGACGGAAGACATCGACATGGATTTACTATGACGGGGGTATGACCGAGGTGCCTTAGATATATAACAACTTAGAACATCGATCCAGGATGCATACCGTTTGATAATGGCTGAAAGTCAGTCGCGCCGAAACCTGTCCGGTGGTTTGTTTCGCGTCGTGTGCCTATTGCAATGGTGGTCTGGCATTGTTCAGAGATTGATAACAATTTATTTGATGTCTATTTGTATAGTCCTTGTTTGAGTCCATTCCTTCTTGACGACACTTGTTGATGGTAAAAGATTTTAATTGCATTGTATATAATTCTTTTACGCATTCTTTGTATTATATCCATAGTCGTATTTTATTTGATCTTAAACTCTGTTCGCAATTTCAACATGGCCTTTTTGCACCAAGAATAGTCTACGTGTCCAAGACACGCTATATGCATACTTCAATTTCAAGATACTAGATGAAGAATCCTGTTATGAAACACCTCCACAAGGTGAGTGCTAGATGACATAATAACATAAACATATAATAATATTTCAGAGGCGTATATGAAGAATGAATGCAAAGATGTTAATGCTGCAAATATGCACACGACACATAGAACATATATAATGTGTGAAACAGTTGTACATATAGTGAGTAACTATTAATCAATTATATTACTACGTAAAATCTTGTTTTGGTAGGTTATACTAACCAAAATCCTATTGTTTAATGTAATGGTTTTTCTAACGCTCCGAAGCGATGCTTGTTGAGGAACGCCTGCATGTGCTTTTCCCACTTCTACCTCCTGACTGTTACTTGAACATAACGTCAGATCTGGCACGTGCATGCCATGTGTGACATATTTTCTCATGCTCCTTGCCCTTGGCAGTGAACTTTTGTCTATGTTACTCCGACAGATTTGCGAAGTGCACTTTTCTTTTTTTGTAAAAATGTTCTGCTAAAGAGTGTGGTGTTTTTCAGCACATCTTTTGTAAAAAAAAAAAGATCGTGTTTGTGTTCATCTTATTGGTTTGTCAGTCTCTCCGTCCGTACATCCGTATGAATGACGAAGAGACATTTGTCCGTCTCTCCGTCATTCTCATATTTCAAGCTTTCTAATGCAAAAATTATTTTTGCTTTAGAAAGCTTGAAATGTGCGAGAGATGTCCCTTTATTTTGATTTTTTAACGATGCACAATTTCGCCGCTAGAGGGCATAAATGCAGTTGATATCGAATTTAAAATACATTTTATTCCATACATCTGCTTCTAAATATCCAATTCAAAAAATTATTTTGCCATTCGATTCTACTCATGGCGACAATTATTTTAGGTATAGTCACTTTTTCATGCATTTCCCCGACATCTCTGCTTCTAAAACTCTGATTTGAAAAATTATTTCTGCAGTGAATACAGCTCCGCATGGGAAATCTTTTGCATATAATTTCTAATTTTTGGTATGAAACGGTTTGGCCACCAGGGGGCATAAGTGTTAATTTCTGCTTCTGATGTTTTTGCAACAAAATCTGAGCTTCTAAAATCTCGATTGAAAAATTCTTTTGTGGGCCGATACTGTTCACGTTGACAAACCATTTCGAAATACTTCTTTTTTAAAATAATGCATGGTTTCTCCGTCAGGTGGCATAGATGTATATCTTATTTTTGTCAATATCTCTGCTTCTAATGGTCCAATTTGAAAAAAAAAAAATTCTTTGTAGGATAGAGTTTCCGGTGTGACATGTTTTTCATATAATTTCAAAATTTTCAAGTAATTCATTGACTTTTCGCTAGGGGGAGTAAATGTAAATTGCACTTTCCCCAATATCTCTGCTTCTAAAACTCTGATTTGAAAAATTCTTCCTGCACCGGATACAGCTCCCAGTGGGAAATGTTTTGATTGTAATTTCTAATTTTTTTTATAAAATATGGTTTAGCCACCAGGGGGCATAAGCATTAATTTCTGTTTTGTAGGTATTTCCATCAAAATCTGAGCTTATAAAATCTTGACTGAGAAAATTCTTTTGTGGACCGATACCACTCCTGCTGATAAACATTTGAGAATATTTTCTTCTCAAAATCATGTATGGTTTCTCCGCCGGGGAGCGTAGATGTATATCCTATTTCTGGCAATATCTCTGCTTCTAAGATTCAGATTTGAAAAAGTCCTTCTTTGCTAGATAGCGTTTCCGGAGTAAAATGCTCTTATATAATTTCAAAATTTTCAAGTTATACATAGACTTTCCACTAGGGGGTGTTAAGGTAAATTGCATTTTCCCTGATATCTCTGCTTCTAAAATTCCTATTAGTAAACTTCTTTCTGCCCTTCAAGAAACAGTTGGAGGAATTTAATTAAAATTTAGCAAAAAAATGGAAAATTTTGAAAAATGGGATTGGTGACTAACAAGAGATGGCACCACAACGCCCAAGAGGAAGCAATAGCCGATAACAGATGCAGCCTGCAAGAACCACCGAAATGCTCTACCTACATGGTACGTGCTGGTCGGAGCAAACGTCCCCTAGATGACGGTAACGGGATGTTACCGAAAGTACTCTGGTAGAAAACGTATATGTATATGTGGAAGCAGCAAAGGAAAAAACTCATTTAGTAACGAGTCCAATTAAAACCAACGAAAAAAACTGAAGAGGACCCGAAACTGAATGAAAAACCCCCATGCCGCATCTACATAAAGGAAATACAAAAAATAGCCAAGAACCACATGCAGTAAGTGTTAATCGAACTTCACCAACATAACGGTAAGTTCAAAAATGCAATTGCATTAATACACGTCAAAAAATTAACCTCCAATATCGGAAGTAATTGAAACTTTGAAGCACACGAATTATTCTTTCAAGTGGTTAGTTCAAGGGCAGGTTAAGCCTCAACGATGTACTATCACAGTCTCTTTTTGAACCGTGAATTAAAAACAATCACCAAATTCAAACGTCTTAAAATCAAAAGTATGAAATTTGAAGTTCGAGAACGTTTTCTTGTGACTTGCAGAGACTTTGGATTTATCCCCAAATTTTTGAGACTTAAGAACACGCCTAAAAGTAAGAAGGATTACTACATCCTGCATCGGTGTCAGCAAAAAGGCTTAGTAACGAAATTATAGCTAAAAGAAAACACATTTTCAGACTTAATGCTCAAGTTTATGAATTATGGAAGCTGATAAGCAACTCAAAATATGCACATTTTGATGGCACATGGAAAGATCGGATTTTGGATACTACGTTCATCAAAATTAACGAAATTGCTAACAAAGAAGCTAACTCCAATAGTTTTACTGTTGATAAAAAATTAAATGCATTATTTGATGAACAAAAATTAAGTAAGGAACCCGTAAATGAATGTAATGTGTATGGAAATCGGTCTGATAAGAACTTAAGCTTTTCACAGAAAGCAGTATTACAAAAAGGGAAAAAATTTGCCTTTCCACAAGGCCTCCCTAAAACTGAAGAAATAATCCCTTGCCTAGAAGATATTCTCAAAAATATACCTGGCGCAGAGAACAAAACTGAAGTTGAGAACAAACTATATAGAGTAATTCTAAAAGAATATAATGCCCAAAACAACAAAAACTTCTATATAGAGAAAAAATTAAAATATGAAAAAAAACAAAAACTATTGGAATTGAAAAATGACCCAAATATCAAATTCTGTGAAGCAGATAAAACCGGCCAAATCATTATTCTCAACACAGATGAATTTGAACAAAAAATGACAGACCCAACTGATAACCAAATTAAATTCTTAGCGGGTATAAGAAATCATAGCACATTACCTGATGAAATCAAGCGCTCCTTTCCACCAATGGGAGCAGGCATACCACGTATTGTTGCAAAGATAAAAACACAAAAAAAGATGGTGCTCCAATGAGACTGATAGTCTCAAAAAAAAAAAAAAAAAAAAAAAGAAAACCTCACCATTGATAACATTAGAGAAAAACATTTACAAGTTCCTTGCACCCTTTTTCATGAACAAGAAGTTCACCATCAAGAACACTTATGAATTTATTGAGAAAATTAAAGATGTAAAAACTGACCTAAAGGACTTAAACATGGAAAGCATGGATGTCAAAGCATTATATCCAAGCACTCCTGTTCCAGAAGCTATTGAAATTGTTATTAAGAAGTTGCATAATCTATGAAGTTGCGTATGCTCCTTGTGACTCGGAACCTTCTGATAAGAAGGAAGATTTCTGGAATGAGCTAAACGCTGTTTTGAGCCAGTTTGGTGCTAAAGAAAAAGTTATAATAGCAGGGGATTTCAATTCTAGAGTAGGTGTGCAGAATGCAATTTCTGACAATGTTCTGGGTAAGTTTAATGATCCTTGTGTGAATGATAATGGTGAAAGATTAATTGAACTCTGCATTGAGAATGGTTTGTGTGTATCTAATACATTTTTCAACCACAAGTATATCCACACATATACTTGGGAAAATTGTACTCTTGGTCAAAAGAGTGTGATAGATTTTGTTGTCTACGATCAGCGTTTGAAACACTTAGTTGTTGACACCCGTGTGATGAGAGGTGCGGATGTTGGTTCTGATCATTACTTGGTAGTGTCACGAGTGAAACTTAATGTTGTTTGGAGGAAAAGGAATAGGAAGAGACCCAGGATAGAAAGAATAAAGGTTGACAGGCTCCTTGAAGATCATCAGCGGTATTCTGACTTACTCAGAGAACGACTGAAGGATCTGAAGTCTGGTGAGAGGGATGTAGAAAAGAAGTGGGGATGTTTTAAGAACTGTGTTGTCACTGCTGCTAAAGAGGTCTGTGGCACCACAATTGTGGGTAACAATAGAGGTGATGCTTGGTGGAATAGTGAGATTGAAGAGGCAGTAAAGAGAAAGAAGGAAGCCTATTTGGGGATGTTGCAAGGTAGAGTCTCTGTGGATGAATATCACTGTAAGAAGCGTGACACTGCTAAGCTGGTTCGCCACAATAAGGCAAAAGATAGGAAGGAGAAAGTGGAAAGGCAAGAACTGGCTTTTTGGAAAGATAGGAAGTCCTTCTGGAAGTACATGAGACTCAGGAAAAATAGGGGAAACAAAGTTGTAAGTTGTGTGAAGAATGAGATTGGGGAAATGATATGGGAGCCCAATGAGTTAAGTGACAGATGGAGTGAATACTTCTATAAGTTATTAGATCAGGAAAGCAAAGATCATTCTGAGACAGACGCAGATGATGTCACAATGAGGGATGAAAGCACAGGAGGGATCTCAAGAGAAGAAGTGTGTAAAGCTCTAAAATCTCTTCAGAATGGCAAGGCTCTGGGAGTTGATGACATAACTGCAGAGATGTTGAAATATGGTGGTGACTCTGTAATTGACTGGTTAACTGAAATTTGCCAGTTGCGCTGGGAGTTAGGAATGGTTTCTCGGGATTGAAGGATGCTATCATTGTTCCCCTGTATAAGGGAAAAGGTGATCAGACTGAATGCAAGAACTATCGTGGTATAAGCCTACTGAGTGTGCCAGGGAAAGTGTTTGGTAAGGTTGTTATTGAAAAAGTTCGAGGTCTTACATCATTGAAAGTGTGGGATGTTCAGAGTGGTTTTATGCCCGGTAAAGGCTGTACTAACCAGATTTTTGCATTACGCATGATGATTGAAAAGTATCTGGCTGTTGGGAAGAAAGTTTTTACTGCCTTCATAGATTTAGAGAAAGCTTACGACCGAGTGAATAGGACACTTTTGTGGAAGGTATTGAATGAATATGGTGTTACTGGGAATCTACTTAATAGTGTAAAAGCCATGTATGCTGGTAGTAGAGCTTGTGTACGAGTAAATGGTGTTTTATCAAAATGGTTTTCCATTGGTGCAGGAGTTCGACAAGGTTGTGTAATGTCACCATGGCTGTTTAATATATTTATGGATGCATGTATGCGTGAGGCCAAAATAGATAATAGTGGTTTATGTCTTGGTGATATTCGTGTGTGCAGATTGCTGTATGCTGATGACACTGTCCTGTTGGCAGAGAGCAAAAGTGAGTTGCAGAGTATGTTGACTGGGATGCACGAAGTTTGCATGAAATTCAAACTGAGTATAAATAAGGGAAAAACCAAAGTTATGGTGTTTGAGAGAGGAATGGGTAGCACTGAATGTAATGTAAGTATAAATGGTACTGTGATTGACCAGGTGAGTGAGTTTGTGTATTTAGGAAGCATGTGTGACAGAGAGAACAAGTTGGATGGTGAAATCAGTAGGCGAGTGAATTCTTCTCTGAAAGTCATAGCGGCTCTAGGAGGTTTTCACAGGAATGATGGGTTCTCTAGAGAGTCCCGCATGGTTGTGTTTAAAAGTGTAATTGTTCATACTCTGATGTATGGCAGTGAAACCTGGGTACTGCAGAAGAAACATAGGAGTCGTTTGTGTGCTGGAGAAATGCGTTACTTATGTGGGGTTTGTGGCAAGACACGATATGATTGTGTGATAAATGAAGATGTATTGCAGTTGTGTGATGTGAAGCAAAATCTTGTTAGCAAGGTGGAGACCAATATGCTTTGGTGGTTTGGCCATGTTGAAAGAATGAGTGACGAAATGCTTACTAAGAAAATCTTTTCAGCCCAAGTGGCAGGCAGAGGAAGGCCAAGGAAGACATGGGTGGATCAGATTCAGGAGTGTCTGCATGAGAAAAAGATTATGAGTATGAAGTATAAAAGATCTTGTGTACGGCGTGTAATGGATATTAGTGAAGCATGAGCTGTATGTCAAGATCGCTGTAAATGGAGAAGTTTGATACGACAACAATAAGTAAAAATATCTGGTAGTTTATATTTCTTTTTGGAGCTAACCTCTGAATCTCAGAGAACAGCTTAGTGATATGTATGTATGTATAATCTTAAAATATTAAATAACACACAAACTCATGAATTTATACATACATCCATACATACATACATATCACTAAGCTGTTCTCTGAGATTCAGAGGTTAGCTCCAAAAAGAAATATAAACTACCAGATATTTTTATTTATTGTTGTCGTATCAAACTTCTCCATTTACAGCGATCTTGACATACAGCTCGTGCTTCACTAATATCCATCACACGCCGTACACAAGATCTTTTATACTTCATACTCATAATCTTTTTCTCATGCAGACACTCCTGAATCTGATCCACCCATGTCTTCCTTGGCCTTCCTCTGCCTTTCCTTCCTGCCACTTGGGCTGAAAAGATTTTCTTAGTAAGCATTTCATCACTCATTCTTTCAACATGGCCAAACCACCAAAGCATATTGGTCTCCACCTTGCTAACAAGATTTTGCTTCACATCACACAACTGCAATACATCTTCATTCCTCACACAATCAGATCGTGTCTTGCCACAAACCCCACGTTAGTAACGCATTTCTCCAGCACACAAACGACTCCTATGTTTCTTCTGCAGTACCCAGGTTTCACTGCCATACATCAGAGTAGGAACAATTACACTTTGATACACAGCCATGCGGGACTCTCTAGAGAATCCATCGTTCCTGTGAAAACCGCCTAGAGCAGCTATGACTTTCAAAGAAGAATTCACTCGCCTACTGATTTCACCATCCAACTTGTTCTCTCTGTCAAACATGCTTCCTAAATACACAAACTCACTCACCTGGTCAATCACAGTGCCATTTATACTTACCGTAATTTTCGGACTAAGAGCCGCAGGTTAAAAATTTGCAATCTTGGAAGCAAAAGTTGCCATAAGGGCCGCACCGGCATAAGGGCTGCACCTGTGAAGTCGTGGTGCTGCTCAGAAAACTAAATTATCTTCCTTATTTTCATGAATTAACTCACACCCAGCGTGATTATATGTATACTTCAAAGGCTAATCTGCAATTCAGTGTCGATCTGCTTTATGCACTTATTTTTTCATACTGGCAAAAATTTTTATTTATACATTTTTTATTAATCATGTTAATGATGTTATTTGTTTGCCTTTATTAAAGGCTCAAAACCATTTATGTAATCAATATAAATCACGGTTAATCTTAAGACTGCCGTTAGAATATCGCATTGCTCGTAAAACCGCACAATTGTCTAAATTCCATTCAATGTGGATGTCTGCTACAGGATGGTTCTCTGTTCACCGCAATAGAATCCGTCTTAGAAGTAATTAACTTATAAATTATCGCTTGTAATGCTTTCGATTAATGTTTTCTTTAATAATATGTTCCTTCTATGTTATGCTTTTTTTCTTTACCAGCTGCCTTGCACGTGTTCGCGGATCTGGCCGCCAACACTTCCATAACAGCGGTGCCGCTCTCTTTCAAGTGGTTTGACCTACTTTCATTTACTGCGCACAGAGCCTTCGCGTTGAGCTCCGCTTTTATATGAATCCCTTCTTTTTTTCTTTTCCAGCCGAAGCCTTCAACTTCCACTATCGTCAGTCAATAAAAAATTTAAAATCGAAGCAAAACTCAGGAGCACGAGCCAAGAAACACCTGTATCGCATGCCAGATGAACCAAGAAGAGTGAACAGAATTTGTCTTTCCGTCCCGCCAGTATTGTTTGGAATAGGTCTCTGCTAATGGAATCATCCTGGGGCAGGCTTTTGCATTGTTCATGTTCTTAAGCTTTTGTTCAGGAAAGTGCCCATCAAACCGGTCTCCCCACCCCACTGAAAATCATCGCACCTTCCTGCATGATGTAGCTAGCTGCAGCCAACGAAAGAGATACGCTAGGCGCGATATCTACAGAAGCCTCGGACGTCACGCTACTCGTCTGTGTGCTTATGTCCCCTTCCATCCCCCATTCCTCCATGCAAAGGGCATTTGAGTCAGGCATTCCTGTCCTCCCCACGCCCCACTTTCCCTCCTAAACCAACATCAGGACAGCGGAGTTATCGTGTCTAACGTATGAGTAGAAAGGAAGGGAAACTTGATCACAGTCGAGTTTGTGAAAAAAAAAAAAAAAGACGTGGTTTGAAAAAATTTACTAAGCATCTGCATGAAAAAAAAAAAAAAAAAAAAAAAAAAGGGAGGGAAGAAACAGTCTTATCGAAAACAAATTCGGCATAAGGGCCGCACACCCGAAAAATTTCACTTTTAGTAACGTAAGAGCCGCGGCTCTTAGCCCAAAAATTACGGTACATTACATTCAGTGCTACCAGTTCCTCTCTCAAACACCATAACTTTGGTTTTTCCCTTATTTATACTCAGTTTGAATTTCATGCAAACTTCGTGCATCCGAGTCAACATACTCTGCAACTCACTTTTGCTCTCTGCCAACAGGACAGTGTCAGCAGCATACAGCAATCTGCACACACGGATATCACCAAGACATAAACCACTATTATCTATTTTGGCATCACGCATGCATGCGTCCATAAATATATTAAACAGCCATGGTGACATTACACAACCTTGTCTAGCTCCTGCACCAATGGAAAACCATTTTGATAAAACACCATTCACTCGTACACAAGCTCTACTACCAGCATACATGGCTTTTACACTATAAAGTAAAATCCCAGTAACACCATATTCATTCAATACCTTCCACAAAAGTGTCCTATTCACTCGGTCGTAATCTTTCTCTAAATCTATGAAGGCAGTAAAAACTTTCTTCCCAACAGCCAGATACTTTTCAATCATCGTGCATAATGCACAAATCTGGTTAGTGCAGCCTTTAACAGGCATAAAACCACTCTGAACATCTCACACTTTCAATGATGTAAGACCTCGAACTTTTTAATAACAACCTTACCAAACACTTTCCCTGGCACACTCAATAGGCTAATACCACGATAGTTCTTGCATTCAGTCTGATCACCTTTTCCCTTATACAAGGGAACAATAATAGTATCCTTCCAATCCCGAGGGGCCATTCCTAACTCCCAACGCAACTGGCAAATTTCAGTTAACTAGTCAATTATAGAGTCACCACCATATTTCAACATCTCTGCAGTTATGCCATCACTGCAGTTATGCCATCAATTCCCGGAGCCTTGCCATTCTGAAGAGATTTTAGAGCTTTACACACTTCTTCTCTTAAGATCCCTCCTGTGCTTTCATCCCTCATTGTGACATCATCTGCATCTGTCTCAGAATGATCTTTGCTTTCCTGATCTAATAATTATAGAAGTATTCAACCCACCTGTCACTTAACTCATTGGGCTCCCATATCATTTCCCCAATCTCATTCTTCACACAACTTACACCTTTGTTTCCCCTATTTTTCCTGAGTCTCATGTACTTCCAGAAGGACTTCCTATCTTTTCAAAAAGCCAGTTCTTGCCTTTCCACTTTCTCCTTCCTATCCTTTGCCTTATTGTGGCGAACCAGCTTAGCAGCTTCACGCTTCTTACAGCGATATTCATCCACAGAGACTCTACCTTGCAACATCTCCAAATAGACTTCCTTCTTTCTCTTTACTGCCTCTTCAATCTCACTATAGCATCACCTCTATTGTTACCCACTATTGTGGTGCCACATACCTCTTTAGCAGCAGTGACAACACAGTTCTTATAACATTCCCACTTCTTTTCTACATCCCTCTCACCAGACTTCAGATCCTTCAGTCGTTCTCTGAGTAAGTCAGAATACCGCTGATGACCTTCAAGGAGCCTATCAACCTTTATTCTTTCTATCCTGGGTCTCTTCCTATTCCTTTTCTTCCAACCAACATTAAGTTTCACTCGTAACACTACCAAGTAATGATCAGAACCAACATCCGCACCTCTCATCACATGGGTGTCAACAACTAAGTGTTTCAAACACTGATCGTAGACAACAAAATCTATCACACTCTTTTGACCAAGAGTACGATTTTCCCAAGTATATGTGTGGATATACTTGTGTTTGAAATATGATACACATAAATCATTCTCAATGCAGAGTTCAATTGATCTTTCATTAATATCATTCACACAAGGATCATTAAACTTACCCAGAACATTGTCAGAAATTGCATTCTGCACACCTACTCTAGCATTGAAATCCCCTGCTATTATAACTTTTTCTTTAGCACCAAACTGGCTCAAAACAGCTTTTAGCTCATTCCAAAAATCATCTTTCTTATCAGAAGGTTCCAAGTCACAAGGAGCATACACTGCAACAATTACGATTCTCTGAAGTTTCACTTTGAAACGAATCCAGAGAATTCTCGCACTTACACAACTATAGTGAATCAAGTTGTTCTTCATCTTTTCACTTAAAATCACAACTACACCAGCCTGTCCTCTCATATTATCCAATACTCCAGACCACACACTCACCGTGCCATTCACTTCTTCTTCCCCAATTTCCTTCTTTTTGGTTTCACTTACACACAGCACATCCAGTCTATATTTATTCATCTCCTCAATCACCTCACTCATCTTGCCATTAATACCTCTAGTATTCCATACACCAATCTTACATTCACTCAGCCGAGATCTCTTTCTCATACGCCGTTTAGAAAGTCCAGGTCGATTCCGTGATGGACCGTCCTTCTCTAGTGTGGTAGGTCCACCATATCCCACACTTGAGTCATTCTTAATATTTCTTTTTGTCTTTTTAATCAGGTAAGTACATCAGTGTGGGAGATTAGCCCACAGCTGAGAGTTCCAGTTGGTCATTCAACCTAAGGATTCTGGAACAAAACCCAGTGAGTTGGGGGTCTTTTTGCCAATGTCAGGCAGAACTAGCTTGCACCTCTCCAAGATTCACAGAGGCTCTAGTTGCTGTTGTGTGTGCCATTATTACCACGGAGCGCCCCGAGGAGGCAAACCCATCGCTCACTACGACCGCCCGCCTCATGAATTCAAAAAAGTTTTATTCTATTTATATGAAAATAATGTATTTACATACAAGAACAAAATATACAAGCAAAATTCAGGAGGCCCAATGGGCTCACCATTATCAACTTTATATGCTGAGGTTGTGATGAACGAGATTGAAGAAAATGTCCTGCATCGTATGGAAGAAAAACCAGAAGTGTACTGTCGATACGTGGATGATATTTTCATTCTATCAAAACTGAATGAAGAAGAATTAAGAAAATTAACCAAATGTTATAGCGCTTTATACCCAACAATAGAACTCACGGCTGAAATAGAAAAAAATAATGCAATAGCCTTTTTAGACGTACAAGTTATAAAATCCACAAATAAGTTGCAATACAGGGTTTATCGAAAAAGTTCATTTGTTCCTGTTCTAATCCCGTACAATTCGGCACATCCTCATCTTAAAAAATGCAATAGTCTGAAAACCTTAATTAAAAGAGCATATAAGCACTCTGAAAATAGTCAGTTCACTAATGAAGAAATCAAATTCATAAAAAAAATTGCAGGTAGCTTTTGTTATCCAAACCAGTTAATAAAAAAATGGAACACAGAAGTAATAAATAAAATAAAAAATAATGCTGTAGTAAATAAAAAAGAAATCAAATATCTGAATGGTTTTCCTTACATCAAAGGGAAATTACTAATATTTGTAAAAAGCATAACATTCAAATTGGAGGAAAAGTAAATACCATCAAAAATATGGTAATAAAAAATAATGAAAAAATAAAAATGTTAGAAAAAGCAGGTATTTACTCAATTCCTATTACAGAAAATCCTCCAATGGCATATATACATACCTGCCAATTACTACGGAATGTCCGTAGTTTTTACGGATTTAGTTGTCTGACTACGGAACTAAGGACATCACCGTCGAAACTACGGATTTTACGAATTTTCATTTTGTGTAGATTTTTTTTTCATTTTTCTAGTATTTTATGATATACATGTGATTCGTAAGCGGATTCACAGAATTGCGCTTTTTTTTTTTTAGGTCATCATGTAGATCGTCCTCGAAAGCTGTATTTAGAGTTTTAAAATTTTCTGGAACGGTAGTTAAACGGAGTGAAAATTTTTGCCGTAATCGCATTTTTTTCTCTTGATGTTGCCTTTGTGTCCACTTTTCTTGTTAAACATCATTTAATTGCATAAATGTCTGTATTTCAGCTTGAAACTGCAGGCAACAATTTGCGAAAACGGAACTTAAAAACGGCGCGAAAATTTTCCCGTAATCTTCAGGTATGAGATTCTTCCGCGAATTCGAGGAATTCCGCCCTTTCGTTATTATTTTGGTCATTTACGAGATCGATACACAATTGAAGAGAATATCTTGGGGGGGGGATTTCGCGTCCGAGAACGGAATTCCATCTTTACGAAACTTTTGAAAATGGGAGGCCGACGGAATTCAGATTTTTTCTGTAATCGGAATTTCTTTTTTCTCGCAATGCTGCTTCTGTCCAGGATTATTGCTAAATATCATTTTACTGCATAAATATTTGTATTTCAGCTTGAAAATTTATGGAAAATTTCCAAAACTGGAAGTCGTACGTAGCAAAGATTTTCGCCGCAATCGCTACCCCCCCCGCGCGATGTTTCCACTCTTCTGCATTGTTAAATATCCCACATCCCATAAGTTTTTGCATTTAAGCTTGATAAGGGAGGGGTAAATTCCGGAAAACGGAAGTGACAAAGTTGGAAAATTTGTAAAAATTGATGCATAGTGTTTAAAAGTGTTATCCTCAAAGTTACACCATTTATCTAAAATAGTTGAAGCTTTGATATCATGCACTCATGGTCCTCAGGCTGAAAGTTTTTTCAGCATGCTAGAAGAAATTATTGTTTTCAGAAGGAATAAAAAAAAGAAAAGAAAGAAAATCAACAATAAAGAAATAGGGAGAGAAAGATATCAGCAGAAAAAAAAAATAAACAATGGATGCTGCGCAGCTGCAAGGTCAATAAAAAACAAACTAACAGTGGTCTGCAGTCTTGCTGTGTGTTTTGATTTTTCACCCAGTTAAAGCATCCAGCCTTTTTTTTTTTCCCTTCTTTGGTTTATCTTGTCATAAACTGCAATTTTAGAGGCAGTATGATCTTATGGTGTTGAAGGTTTGCACGCTGCACATTCAGTTGCTTGGATTTCCCATCTGTCAAGTGTTGTGGAATTCTTAATGCATCTGACTGATTTTAATTGGTAGAAGTTTCGAACTTAAATCTCGCAATGTTATCTATCATGCCCTTGCAAGCAGGGGATTCAACTTTGCATTTCACATGAGTTAAGTTTGTTTCATTAGAGTCCTTGTTTGTTGTAACGTTTTGTTGTGGTGCGTATTTCTTTTTCACAAAGAGATGAATCGTTTAATGAAAAAGTCTATGTATGCCGTGCAATAATACTAAATACTACTGACAAGGCTCTACCCAATGTTGGCAGGTATGTATATATAGGAAGTACCAAAAATAAGCTTAAACACAGGTTAAAACAACATGTAAAATATTGGCAGAAAACAGAAGAAAAACCGCACTTATTCAATATTGTCTGGCTAACCGAAAATATATCCTAAATTTGAAAATATAAAAATCATAAAAAGCTGTAAATCCGAAAAACACCTCAGAGTAGCAGAGTCGGTCATCCTACTATATCTACTGTACACACAACTGAACTTACACACTTACACTTATATATATATTACAATTCAAAGGTTGTTGCCAGTGACAAAATACTAAGGTTTAACTGATGCCACTTTTTAAATACTGAAATAACTAATTAATTATGTTGCCAGTTTTTAAATACTGAAATAATTAATTAATGATGTTGCCAGTTTTTAAATTCTAAAACAATTTATTAATGATGTTGCCAGTTTTTCAATACTAAATTAATTAATGATGTTGCCAGTTTTTAAATACTAAAATAGTCAATTAATGATGTTGCCAGTTTTTAAGTATTAAATTAATTAATTAATTAATTTAGTATTTAAAAACTGGCATCACATTTAAATCTTTGTATTTTGTCACTGGCAACAACTTAAAAAAAACAGCGTCCTTGTCCAAAGGAATTAAAAATTGTGAATTAAAATTAGTTTTTCTTTCGCATCTGGATGGTTTTTCCTTTGCATATTTTTTAAAAATCTACGAAAGCATGATCCCATTATGAAACTTTCTACACATGCTGCTAAAATATATAAGTTTATTGAGAGTAACAAGAAACTCACCTTTACTAGAATGTCTGTTCTCATTTGAAGCAGATACATTTCTTTGCACGTTTTTCCCCATTTTGAGTTCTACAGTTGGGTTGTCTTCAGCTTGTTCTTTATTTGACAGAATGAGTAATTCTTTCTGCTTGTTCTTTATTTGACTGAATGAGTAATTCTTTAATCTATACCGCGGCAATGATACTTGGTCTTAGAAACCTCTATTTTACATAAAACCTATTATTTTGCTGACGTTTACATAATTCTAACCGGTAGTTTAATTAACTTTTAAAAACTTACTATTCCGTACACCTACTTGCATGAACATTCACTAACATAAACTAACTTCTTATTTACAAACACCAAAAACATCTAATAAAAAAATACCATTATTTACACAAACTCATCTCATTGCCCACTATTTACACAAACTCATCTCATTGCCCACTATTTACACAAAACTCATCTCACTCTCTCATCCATGCACCACACCTCTTCCGTTCCGAATGTAGATTGCCTCTAGCACCTTTCTACCCGACCAGGGTTGTCTTCAGGATTTTAGGTGGTATCAGCCCTGCTATCACAGTGCGAATGAGTGAGAGAAGCGATTATCAGCGTTAGCCCATCTCCTACGTCATATTGAAAACTTTGCCCCCGTGGCTCCATCTGTTAGAAACTGTAGTTAATATTTTCTTTTCTTCTGCAGTATTTTTTTTTCTATGTTTATTAGTTCTTTCCATGTTTTGTTAAGTATATTTGGGTCATTATGATTACATACTCAATCCCTATTTTTTTAATCAGCACAGATTCTGTAATACGCAAATGTCTTTCGTTGTTACATGATTTTATTATTTTGATGTCTTCAAATTTCGGGTATCTTTGATTATCTAAGCAATACTGTATCAGTGCTGTTTTTGCTTCTTTTTTTTGCCAATTTTTTATGTGTTGTTGCAGGCGATGTTTTAATTGGTTTTTGGTACTCCCTATGTACGATATTGGTGGGATGCCTGTTATAGGTATTTCATAAACGCCTACTTTTTCCAAGATACTGCTTTTTCCTGTATTATTAATCATCATATCTTTAATTGTCAGTACTTTGTTTCCCATCTGAATTCCATATTTATGGCATAACTTATTTATCTCTGTTGATACTCCTGGAAGGTAAGGTAAAGCACCTACATATTGTAATTCTTTTTTTCTTTCAGAGTTTGAGGTATCATGTATCTTAACTTGTACTTCATATATCCATTTATTTATTTTTTGTGGTGGATATCCATAATTAAATGAAATTTCTTTAATGTAGTTGATTTCATCATTCAGGAATTCTTCTTTAGAGGAGTGTGTAATTGCTCTTTTAATTAATGTTTTAATGCTATTGCATTTTTGTGTATAAGGGTATGTTGAGGAATATGGTATCAGAACAGGAACATATGTTTGTTTTCTATATACTTTATATTACAGATGGTCATTTTGTTTGATAACCTTAACATCCAAGTAAGGCAAGGCATTCTCTTCTTCATGTTCAATTGTTAATTGTATTGATGGATAAATATTGCTAAGTTGTTGTGTTAATGCTTCCAGTTCATCTGTATCCATTCTGGTCAAGATAAAGATGTCATCTACATATCTACGGTAGATCAGAGGGGTTCTTGAATTCTGCTAATTATTTGTTCTTCTATGTTATTCATGATTACTTCAGCAAACAGATTTGATCTGGGGGAGCCCATTGGGCCACCATAATTCTGTTTGTATATTTTCTCATTATATTTAAAGATATTATTTTCGTATATATACAATAAAGTTGTTTTTAACTCATGTAGTTGTATGTCATTCAGAGATTGGTCCTGTTTCAATGTATCAATAATGATATCAACCGCCTCAAGTACAGGTGTACTTGGACACAACGACTTGACATCCATACTCACCATTCTGTAACCTCTTATATCTTGGTTTACATTTTTCAAGATTTCAGTAAATTCATATGTGTTCTTTACAGTGTATTGTGTTTTCATAAATTTTGGTGATAAGAACCTGTAAATATTCTTCTCAAGTTCAATTAATGGAGATTTCTTTTTGGACACTATGAGTCTCATGGGTTTACCTTCTTTGTGTGTTTTAATTTTAGCAAACAATTGTGGGACTTTTGTACCTATTGGTGGTTTTGCATTTTTAATCTCATTAGGTAGGGTGCTATGGTTCCTTATGTTTGCCAAGTATCTTACTTGGCTATCTGTTGGGTCTTTTTTCAACTCAGAACACTGTAATTCTTCTATTGCTAATTCCACTTTTTGGTTATATTCCACTGTATTCAGAATCACTATTTGACCTGTCTTATCAGCTTCACAAAATTTGCTGTTCCTATCTTCTTTTAATTTCAACAACTGATTTTTTTCATATTTTAGTTTCTTTAAATAATAATTTATATTATTTTTTTCATTATATTCTGAATAGTTTACCACTGAACTCCTCCTTGTCTTCATTAGGGATGTTTATGATGATATTTTCAGAATTTGGTATTAATTCTTCTGTTTTTGTTATCTTCTGTGGGAAAGCATATTTTTTTCCTCTCTGCAGTACTGCCTTCTATGAATAATTTAGTTTGTGCGTTGATATATTCTAAGAAACTTCATAGTTATTTTCTTTCTGCTCATGACCAGTATTTTGGTCCAATAGTTTATGCAACTTTTTTTCATTTTCAACAATCTCGGAAAACTCTCTCAATGTAGTGTCCAAAATTTCATTTTCCATGATCCACAGAAATTTCTGTACGTGGTATTACTGATATCTTTCCATAATCTTAAACAGTTGGATTGAAGACCGAAGATTATCCTTCTTTTATTCACAATTTCTGCACTTAATCTTTTTTTTTTTTTTTTTGGCACGTTTTTAATATTATCTCGTCTTTCTTATTCATTGGGGAGTTCGTTATTCTTATATATTTCGTGGTTAGATCAAAGTCTCTACATGCAATCAAAAATTCTTATTGTGTTTCAAATTTTGTTAATTTGATTTTCTGTTTTTTATATTCTTTCAGTCTATTCAATTCATGTTTCTGAAAGAGCTCACGGTAGCACATTCTCCCCACCATGCTTCGATACCAGGCCGTCTTAGCCATGCCTCCCTCACTTGGAAATTTGCATGCATTCCTATGTAATTCATTGTTTGAAAAGTCACAGTATTACTATAACCATTCAAACATTTTTTACATGCCTACAATTACTTTAATGAGAGTAACAAGAAACTTACCTTTACTAGAAGGTGTGTTCTCATTTGAAACAGATACATTTCTTTGTACATTTTTCCCCATTTTGAGTTCTACAGTTGGTTTGGGCGTCTGGCGCGGCGGTTTTATGTTGTCTTCAGCTTGTTCTTTATTTGACAGAATGAGTAATTCTTTCTGCTTGTTCTTTATTTGACTGAATGAGTAATTCTTTAATCTGTACTGCGGCAATGATACTTGGTCTAAGAAACCTCTGTTTTAGTTAAAACCTATTATTTTGCCGACGTTTACATAATCCTAACCGGTAGTTCAATTGACTTATAAAAACTTACTATTCCGTACACCTACTTGCATGAACATTCACTAACATAAACTAACTTTTTATTTACAAACACCAAAAACTGTCGGTCTCTAACTCCCAGTTTTGTGGGTCTGCCGGCTCGGGGCACATTCCTAAAGTCACCTATCATCTTCCACTTGCCAATCACGTAGGCCACTGTCGATTTTGGGTACTTCAACTCGCTGGATATGTCACGTATGGATCGGCCATTTCTGTGATACCCGACGATTACACCTTTCTTGAAATCAGAGAGCTCCGAACTGTGTGGCATCTTGCATGCGACTGGTTGCGTTGTTGTTTCCCACACAATATTTAACGGCGGCGGCCGTGACGTGTATCAGGACCGCAGATATCGTCGATTGCAGGGGTGTCCAATTGCTTGTTGGTAGATAGTGTAACTTCTTATTTACAAACACCAAAAACATCTAACAAAAAAAATTTAAACTAAAATACCATTACTTACACTAACTCAGCTCATTGCCCACTCATCATCATCATCATTGTCAACCATTATCAATCCACTGCTGGACGAAGGTCTCCCCAAGTTTCCTCCACAACGGTCTGTCTTGTGCCAGTCTCCTCCATGTCACCCCTGCATACTTTCGAATTTCATCCACCCATCTCCCATGTGGTCTTCTTCTGGGTCTTTTCCTGTCCCTTGGAATCCAATCTAAAATTTCGGCTGTCCATCGATGATCTGTCCTTCTGGCAGTATGTCCAGCCCATTGCCATTTCAGGGATTTAACTCTGATCATGATGTCTTCCACTCTTGTCATTTTTCGGATCCACGAGTTCCTCTTCTTATCCCTCCTGGTTACACCAAGCATGCACCTCTCCATGCTGCTTTGAGTTGTCTGCAGCCTTTGTATGTCTCTTTTAGTTAAGGTCCACGTCTCTGCACCATACGTAAGCACTGGAAGGATGCATTGATCAAACACTTTTCTTTTAAGACATAATGGCATATTGCTCTTGAAAATTATGCTGTTTCTTCCAAAAGCTCTCCAGGCAAGTTTTGTACGCCGATTAATTTCTTCATCAATGTGACCCTCACTTGATATCTGCTGTCCAAGATAAACGTACGTATCTGTTATCTCCAGCTTTTCTCCATCAATCGATAAATCTTCATTTCTTGTAAAAGCATTGAACATCACTTTTGTCTTCTGAAAGTTCATTTTTAATCCCACTTCTTTACTCTTGTCAGCAAGTTCCTGGATCATACTCTGCAGCTCTGATGGGCTAGTTGCAAAAATGACTACGTCATCAGCAAAACGAAGGTGGGTTAGATAATCTCCATTAATCTTTATCCCCTTGTTTTCCCAGCTCAGTGACTGAAAAACACCCTCCAATGTGGCATTAAAGAGCTTCGGAGATATGGTGTCACCTTGTCTCACTCCCTTTCCAATTTTTATGTGTGTTGTATTTTCAAACAGCCTAATCTTTGCACTTGCATTTTCATAGATGTTATTAATAATATTAATGTATGCATCTTCAATACCGCAGGTTTTCAGAGCCATTGTAACTGCTGATGGTTTCACCGAATCAAAGGCTTTTTCATAATCGATAAAAGCCATGCACAATGGAAGTTCATATTCCCTCGCTCTTTCAATTAGTTCTCTCAGCACATGGATATGATCTATTGTGCTGTAGCCACTTCTGAATCCAGCTTGTTCTCTCGGTTGAGCCATGTCCAGTGTTACCTTCAAGCGGTGTGAAAGAACTTTAGTGAAGATTTTATAAACTACTGATAGGAGGCTGATAGGTCTGTAGTTTCCGAGATCCTCAATGTCACCTTTCTTATGTAGCAGGATCATTGTAGCGGTGTTTCAATCCTCAGGAATCTTTCCTTCATTAAGGCATCGAGTGAAAATTTGGGCGAGTACTGTTTCGATTTCTCCACTTGCTTCTTGTATGATGTCTACAGTAATTCCATCTTCTCCTGGAGCTTTTCCCCGCTTCATGTTCTTGATTGCATGTGCAACTTCTGCTGGAAGGACTGGAGGAACACTGGTATCTTTCATGATGTCTGGAGTGCATGTATCATCCCTTTCATATAATTTGGAGTAGAAATCTTTCACTCTTGTCAAAATTTCGCCTCTATTTCTTGTTACAGAACCATCTTCTTTTCTCAGTGCCATATTCTGTTTTCTTCCCTTACTGAGATGTCCCTTTGCTATCTTTAGGCTTTGGTTGTTTTCAATTGCTTTCCTCACTAGTTCACAGTTGAATTTTCGTACGTCTTCAGTGATACTTTTTCGTATTGTCTTGCATAGCTCTATATATTCCACTTTGGAAGTCACATCTTCTTTAGTCGTCCTCATCTCTCTTCTTTTTTGCATCAACATTTTCGTTTTTCCTGATAATTTATTTACATGCAACTTGTTCTTAGACCTAGCTAATTTTGTTGCTGTTTCCATAAGAGCTTTGGTTACTTTTCTGTTAACTTCAGAGATGTCCACTTCTTCCGATATTAGGCCTTCTAAAGCAGAGAATCTGTTCTTCAGTTCCAACTTGAAGGTATTATGGTGTTTTTTAAGGTTGGTTATGTCAACACATTTTGTTTGTCTTATGAGCTTGCCACGTTCAAGTTTAGTGTTGAGGTGCATCTTACATCTCACCAATCTATGGTCACTACCTGTGTTGAACTTGTTTAGCACACTGCAGTCTTCTATGACAAATTTTTTGTTACACATAATAAAATCAATTTCACTTGTCGTCCCATTTGGATGTCTCCATGTCCATTTCCTGTGTGGCTTTTTCTTGAAGAAGGAGTTCAAGATGAAAAACCCTTCTGCATCTGCAAACTCAACGAGAGTATTTCCATGCTGGTTTCTGTTGCCGTGACCGAATTTACCTACTGAAGTTTCATTCTGTTGCCGTTGCCCTATTTTTGCATTGAAATCTCCCATAATTATTTTCAAGTGCTGCTTACCTTTATTATTTAGATGACAAATTTCCTCATAAATTTCTTCAATTTCTTCTTCAGGATGACTTGTGGTGGGTGCATAAATTTGAATAATCTGAGCCTGGTATCTTCTCGATAGTTGGATAACGAGTCGTGCAGCTCTGTCAGAGGAACTTTCAACTTCTACCACTTTATCCTTCAGTTTCTTGTTTATTATAAATCCAACACCACTAGTTCTGCCAGTATCTGTCCCACGATAGTAGAAGAGATGTCCACTTTTCAGTTCGATGAGATCTTCTCCTTTTCTCCTTACCTCACTTAGCCCCACGATGTCCCACTTGATCCTTTGTAGTTCCTCTTCCAATTCAAGAAGCCTTGAATCAGAAGATAGGGAGCGTCCATTGTACGTTGCCAAGGTCAGCATCAGATGGCAGCCTAGTCCGGTCCTCCGGGGATTCTTAGCACCCTCTGCCTTCATGTCGCACTGGCCGCTGCCTTGGCCAGGTACATTCCAGCTGCCGGAGACTGAGGGCCAAGATTTAAGTTGTGGAGTCATTTTGGAGGGGTTTGGCCATAACTCACCACGCTGGCCAAGCGGGTTGGTGAGTGTGGGATAGAATTTCCTCTGATCCCGATGGTATAGTTATACCGCTATTAGCGGTCGTCAGAGCCCCTTTAGTGGGAACAGGATGCACCACGAGAAGGCGGGGTTGACATTTGTCAAGGAGAGGCTGTGATGTTACGCATCACCTGACCTTACACTATTTACACAAAACTCATCTCACTCTCTCATTTATGCACCACACCTCTGCCGTTCCCAACGTAGATTGCCTCTAGCAGCTTTCTACCCGACCAGGGTTGTCTTCAGGAGGCTAGGTGGTATCAGCCCTGCTATCACAGTGCGAGTGAGTGAGAGAAGCGATTATCAACGTCAGCCCATCTTCTACGTCATAATAAAGAACAAGCAGAAAGAATTACTCATTCTGTTAAATAAAGAACAAGCTGAAGACATCATAAAACCGCCGCACCGAAGCCCAAACCAACTGTAGAACTCAAAATGGGGAAAAACGTGCAAAGAAAGTATCTGTTTCAAATGTGAACAGACCTTCTAATAAAGGTAAGTTTCTTGTTACTCTCATTAAAGTAATTGTAGGCATGTAAAAAATGTTTGAATGGTTATAGTAGTACTGTGACTTTTCAAACAATGAATTACATAGGAATACATGCAAATTTCCAAGTGAGGGAGGCTTGGCTAAGACGGCCCGGTCTCTAAGCGTGGTGGAGAGAATGCGCTACCGTGAGCTCTTTCAGAAACATGAATTGAATAGACTGAAAGAATATGAAAAATAGAAAATCAAATTAACAAAATTTTAAACACTAGTAGAATTTTTGATTGCATGTAGAGACTTTGATCTAACCCCGAAATATATAAGAATAACGAACTCCCCAATGAATAAGAAAGACGAGATAATTTTAAAAACGTGCCAAAAGAAAAGATTAAGTGCAGAAATTGTGAATAAAAGAAGGATAATCTTTGGTCTTCAATCCACCTGTTTAAGATTATGGAAAGATATCAGTAATACCAGGTACAGAAATTTCTGTGGATCATGGAAAAATGAAATTTTGGACACTATTTTGAGAGAGTTTTCCGAGATTGTTGAAAATGAAAGAAAGTCTGCTAAAAATAACGTTACTTCAAAATTGCATAAACTACTGGACCAACATACGGGTCAGGAGCAGAAAGAAAATAACTATGAAGTTTTTGAGAATATATCAATGCACTAACTAAATTATTCACAGAGGGCAGTACTGCAGATAGGAAAAAAATATGCTTTCCCACAGAAGATAACAAAAACAGAAGAATTAGTACCAAATTTTGAAGATATCATCAGAAACATCCCTAATGAAGACAAGGAGGAGTTCAGTGGTAAACTATTCAGAATAATATTAAAAGAATATAATGAAAAAAATAATATAAATTATTATTTAAAGAAACTAAAATATAAAAAAAATTAGTTGCTGAAATTAAAAGAAGATAGGAACATCAAATTTTGTGAAGCTTATAAGACAGGTCAAATAGTGATTCTGAATACAGTGGAATATAACCAAAAAGTGGAATTAGCAATAGAAGAATTACAGTGTTCTGAGTTGAAAAAAGACCCAACAGATAGCCAAGTAAGATACTTGGCAAACATCAGGAAACATAGTACCATACCTAATGAGATTAAAAATGCAAAACCATCAATAGGTACAAAAGTCCCACAATTGTTTGCTAAAATTAAAACACACAAAGAAGGTAAACCCATGAGACTCATAGTTTTCAAAACGAAATCTTCATTGATTGAACTTCAGAAGAATATTTACAGGTTCTTATCACCAAAATTTATGAAAACACAATACACTGTAAAGAACACATATGAATTTATTGAAATCTTGAAAAATGTAAACCAAGGTTACAGGATGGCGAGTATGGATGTCAAGTCGTTGTGTCCAAGTACACCTGTACTTGAGGCGGTTGATATCATTATTGATAAATTAAAACAGGACCAATCTCTGAATGACATACAACTACATGAGTTAAAAACAACTCTATTGTATATATACAAAAATAATATCTTCAAATATAATGAGAAAATATACAAACAAAATTATGGTGGCCCAATAGGCTCCCCCATATCAAATCTGTTTGCTGAAGTAATCATGAATAACATAGAAGAACAAATAATCAGCAGAATTCAAGATATATCCCCTCTGATCTACTGTAGATATGTAGATGACATCTTCATCTTGACCAGAATGGATACAGATGAGCTGGAAGCATTAACACAACAACTTAGCTATAATATTTATCTATCAATACAATTAACAATTGAACATGAAGAAGAGAATACCCTGCCTTGGATGTTAAGGTTATCAAACAAAATGACCATCTGCAATATAAAGTATATAGAAAACAAACATATGTTCCTGTTCTGATACCATATTCCTCAACACACCCTTATACACAAAAATGCAATAGCATTAAAACATTAATTAAAAGAGCAATTACACACTCCTCTAAAGAAGAATTCCTGAATGATGAAATCAACTACATTAAAGAAATTTCATTTAATTATGGATATCCACCACAAAAAATAAATAAATGGATATATGAAGTACAAGTTAAGATACATGATACCTCAAACTCTGAAATAAAAAAAGAATTACAATATGTAGGTGCTTTACCTTACCTTCCAGGAGTATCAACAGAGATAAATAAGTTATGCCATAAATATGGAATTCAGATGGGAAACAAAGTTCTGACAATAAAAAGTATGATGATTAATAATACAGGAAAAAGCAGTAATTTGGAAAAAAGTAGGTGTTTATGAAATACCTATAACAGGCATCCCACCAATATCGTACATAGGGAGTACCAAAAACCAATTAAAACATCGCCTGCAACAACACATAAAAAATTGGCAAAAAAAAAAAAAAAGAAGCAAAAATAGCACTGATACAGTATGGCTTAGATAATCAAAAATACCCAAAATTTGAAGACATCAAAATAATAAAATCATGTAACAACGAAAGACATTTGCGTATTACAGAATCTGTGCTGATTAAAAAAAATAGGGATCGAGTATGTAATCATAATGACCCAAATATACTTAACAAAAAATGGAAAGAACTAATAAAAATAGAACAAAAAAAATGCTGCAGAATAAAATGAAATATTAACTACAGTTTCTAACAGATGGAGCCATGAGGGCAAAGTTTTCAATATGACGTAGGAGATGGGCTGACGCTGATAATCGCTTTCCTCTCACTCACTCGCACTGTGATAGCAGGGCTGATACCACTTAGCCTCCTGAAGACAACCCTGGTCAAGTAAAAAGCTGCTAGAGGCAATCTACGTTGGTAACGGCAAAGGTGTGGTGCATGAATGAGAGAGTGAGATGAGTTTTGTGTAAATAGTGGGCAATGAGATGAGTTAGTGTAAATAATGGTATTTTAGTTTAAATTTTTTTTGTTAGATGTTTTTGGTGTTTGTAAATAAGAAGTTACACTATCTACCAACAAGCAATTGGACACCCCTGCAATCGACGATATCTGCGGTCCTGATACACGTCACGGCCGCCGCCGTTAAATATTGTGTGGGAAACAACAACGCAACCAGTCGCATGCAAGATGCCACACAGTTCGGAGCTCTCTGATTTCGAGAAAGGTGTAATCGTCGGGTATCACAGAAATGGCCGATCCATACGTGACATATCCAGCGAGTTGAAGTACCCAAAATCGACAGTGGCCTACGTGATTGGCAAGTGGAAGATGATAGGTGACTTTAGGAATGTGCCCCGAGCCGGCAGACCCACAAAACTGGGAGCTAGAGACCGACAGGTGCTGGCCAGAGAAATTCGGAATAACCGCACCAAATCGATGGTCCACATTCGCGAGGAGTTTTAACAGGCATCCGGGAGTGTTCTTTCGATGAATACCATCCGTAAGGAAGCCCATCTGCTTGGTTATCATGGACGTGCTGCCGCCCACAAGCCTTTGATCACCAAGTCCAATAGCACTGCTCGGCTAACGTGGTGCCAATAATGTCGACAGTGGACCGCTGAACAGTGGAAACAGGTTCTCTGCAGCGATGAATCAAGGTTCACCCTCTACCGTTCAGATGGCAGGGTCTGGGGTTGGCGTCTGCCTGTAGAACGCCTCCTGCTGGAATGTATTGTGCCAACTGTGAAGTTCGGCGGCAGTGGAATTATGCTATGGGGGTGTTTCTCCTGGTATGGCACGGGACCCTTGGTCGCAATTTCTGGTAGACTCAACGCAAGACCTAATGCACCATTTTGTATGAACATGCACTTCCTACGTTGTGGCAGTTTTACGGGGTGGACCCATGTTACTTTCAGGATGACAATGCCACCTGTCATGTTGCGAGGTCCACCATGGGTTGGTATGGTGACAATGGGGATAATCGAATGGACTGGCCTGCGCAGAGCCCGGACCTTAACCCTATCGAGCACCTCTGGGACAAGTTGGAGCGTCGACTTAAGGGGTGCCCCCACCGTCCAAAATCGGTGAAGGAACTGACCTGTCTTCTCCAAGCCGAGTGGAAGAAAATACCGCTAGCCGTCGTACAACGCTTGGTTGAGAGTATGCCCCGGAGGGTCGCAGCTGTAATTGCCGCTCGTGGAGGCTCCACCAACTATTGAAGGTGAATAAACTTCCTTTTCCTTTGCTATCACAGGTGTCCAATTTCTTGTTGGTAGAGAGTGTAGTTTATGTTAGTGAATGCTCATGCAAGTAGGTGTACGGAATAGTAAGTTTTTATAAGTCAATTAAACTACTGGTTAGGATTATGTAAACGTCAGCAAAATAATAGGTTTTAAGTAAAATAGAGGTTTCTTAGACCAAGTATCATTGCCGCTGTACAGATTAAAGAATTACTCATTCAGTCAAATAAAGAACAAGCAGAAAGAATTACTCATTCTGTCAAATAAAGAACAAGCTGAAGATAACATAAAACTGTCGCACCAGAAACCCAAACCAACTGTAGAACTCAAAATGGGGAAAAACGTGCAAAGAAATGTATCTGTTTCAAATGAGAACAGACCTTCTAGTAAAGGTAAGTTTCTTGTTACTCTCATTAAAGTAATTGTAGGCACGTAAAAAATGTTTGAATGGTTATAGTAATACTGTGACTTTTCAAACAATGAATTATATAAGTTTATGTGGGAATTTTTTCCAAATTTAAAAAAAATTAGGTTTTTGAGAAATTCGAGGTCAAAAATTGTTTATGATCTGGAAATCAAAAACTGTCCAAAACTAGTCATGTTTCATATCACACGAAAGCTTATAAAATAACCTACAGAATGGTTCTTACCCCAACCTTCTATCTGATTTCTAGCTTCAGTAATAATTTATTTTGTAATTACATGTCAGCTGAAAACTGTGTTTTTCTTAATGATTTCGGTGGGCCATAAGTTTAAAACTACTGCAGACAAAAATCTAAAAATTTGGACTTTTTACTATCTTTAAAGGTACATTAGGTGATTCAAATTTGAAAAAAAAATCAGCCCAAGTGGCAGGAAAGATAAAAGGTAGAGGAAGGCCCAGGAAATCTTGGGAGAACCAGATTCAGGTATGTCTGCATGAGAAAAAGGAAAAAGATTATGAGTATGAAGCACAAAATGTCTTGTGTGTGTCATATGATGGATGTCAGCAAAGCTAAAGCTATGTGCTAAGATTGCTGTAAATGACGACGTTACATGGATACACCAACAGGAAGCAAATTCTAGTTCCATTAGTTGAACATTTATCTGGCGGTTTATCTTTCTTTGAGGAGCTGACATCTGAATCTCAGAGAACAGCTTAGTGATATGTATGTATGCATTTTCTATGATGTGACCTATCTGATGAACTGGTGATTTCTGACAGGGATGTCTGTTACTTCGCTTAGACACGAAAAGTTTCTTTCACTAGAAACACGTTTATTTTATTTTATTTTATTTTATCTTATTTTTTTTTTTTTTATTTTTTTTTATTTTTTTTTTTTTTTTGGTGGTGCATCAGTTACATGCTTGGATGGATATTGTGGGATACAGGCTAGTATTCATATTCAAGAATAGTGCAGTTTTTAGGTTTTTCTGTAGATCTGGCTGTATGGGCAACAGTTAATTGTGATATTTTTGTGCCAAAAAATATAAGAAATCCTTAACTAGTGCACTCTGATTGCACAGGTCTGCAACCAAAAACTGCACAGGATTTTTATACTGTTTCTTATAGATTTTTACTCACTGAAACCGGGAAAATACTCAAAAAATTCCATCACGTCAGGTTTTCTTGCAAAACTCGTGTTTGTAGTTTCATTTAGAGTGAAACTCCCGTTTAACTCGAAATCTGGTATCCTATTCTTGATTCTAAAAATCCTATGCAAAAGTGATTTCTTACTTTCATTTAATATGTTTTAGAGTGAGACTCAAGAATAAATACAAAGAGAAAATGAGCGGAATGGGGGGGGGGCAGTGGAAGGGTGGCAGGGCAAGGGTAGTTAGTGTTGGCGGTGTGAGGAAGCTCAGGTTGATCATGTCCCAACCGGTTTAATTTTTTATTGCGGAAAGTGAGGAATCTTACTGGTTGGGTTGAGCATGTTTATAAACGTTCCCTAGGGTATTAGGAATGAGTATAAACAAGCGTATTGTCAGATTTGATCATGTTTCAACATGCTAAATAAGTTCAGGATCTAGGTTGCTTTGGTTATGTTGCATAGCTTATATAGATGACTACTAGATATTTGAGGCTAAAAGTGCCTAGAGAATCCCTCGAAAGCATTAATTTTTATCTTTAAGAACGGGACAAAAGAAAAAAAGAAACTTTTTGCTGTTTTCTTTTATTTATATGCAGCGCCATTTTGGAATTTTTTTTTTTTTAATCGAGCCAGAGGAAGAAGCAGGTGTTGCCGATTAACCTGCCCAGCTACAGAGAGAGACTATCGGCAGACGCGCAGGTGTCAACAACATAACCTCGTTCGCTCTCGTGTTCACCTATGTTTTACGTGTTATTTCACTGGTCTTTTTGAAGGGAGCGAGGCTAGTTTCCATCTGCTTCCCCACAGGAAAAGCGTTTGCTTCTAGATGTATGGAGAGTCGGTGTGTGTACTCAATGCGGTGTATACAAACAGCGAGGAGCCACACTCAGTTTACATTTGGCATTCAAACGTGACTATGCTCGTGTTTTTAGTTATATATTATGGCTCCAAGAGGTTTTGTGATTTCTTCTGACAACTTTTGTTTTATTTGTGGTGAATACACTGTTAAAAGTCAACAAAGAAACATAAGTGATTTCGTGAAGAAAGTGTATTTTGCTTACTTCAAGTTGAAACTAGGGGATCAATACAAAGCCTGGGCTCCTCGTAATGTGTGCAGAAGGTGCGAGGAATATCTCTGTTTGTGGTTTAAGGGTAAAAAACACTCATTTCGTTTTGCCATTCCTATGATGTGGCATGAACAGCAAAACCACACTACCGACTGCTATTTCTGTTCGGTAGATGCGAAAGGTTTCAATACAAAAAATAAAAAGAAAATATCTTACCCAAACCTAAATTCAGCTATTCGTCCAGTGCCTCATAGCTCTGCAATACCAGTTTCACACCCACCTTCCAGTTTGGATGATATCCTGAGTGATTCTGAGGACGGAAACACATTACCTCCCCAGGACGAATCTAGTTCAGATTTTTCTGTTGATGAGGGACCCCAACTTTTTTATCAGAGCGAGCTCAATGACCTGGTTAGAGATTTAGGCCTTTCAAAAGATGCTGCCAAATTGCTGAGGTCAAGATTAAAAAATAAAACCTGCTGTCACCCGGAACCTCATTTTCGTGGTACAGGCACTGAGAGAGAGAATTCACTACATTTTTGTCCAAAGAGGGAAATCTCGTTTTTTGTAGTGATGTTCAAGGGCTAATGAAGTGTTTTGAAATAGAATATGATTCATCTGAGTGGCGCCTATTCATTGATTCCTCAAAAACAAGCCTCAAAGCAGTCTTGCTGCATAATGGGAATGAATTTGCATCACTTCCTGTAGGACACTCGGTGCATTTGGAGGAAAACTATAACGATGTGGCAATGATTCTTAAGAAAATAAAATATCAAGAACACCGCTGAATGCTTTGTGGAGACTTCAAAATACTAACCGTGTTGTTGGGCCAGCAGGCAGGTTATACGAAATATCCCTGCTTCCTTTGCTTGTGGGACAGTCGAGCCAGAGATCTCCATTGTACAAAAATTGACTGGCCACTTCGAGACGCCTTAATCCCCGGCGAAAATAACGTCATTAATACAACCTTGGTTCCTCCTGAAAAGGTTTTATTACCACCTCTTCATATTAAATTGGGGCTTATGAAGCAGTTTGTGAAATCACTGCCAGAAGATGAGGAATGTTTCAGATATCTGTGTTCCAAGTTCCCAAAACTGTCTGAAGTCAAGTTGAAAGAGGGAGTTTTTACTGGCCCCGACATACGAAAAACTGTTATCCGATCCCCTCTTTTCCGAAACAATGGGAGAAAAAGAAAAAGAAGCGTGGAACTATTTCAAAGACATAGTGCACAAGTTTTTGGGTAATACTAAAGACTTTCACTACAAAACCATTGTACAACGCATGTTGGCTGCATATAAAGCTCAAGGATGCAAGATGAGCTTAAAAGTTCATTTCTTACACTCCCATGTCGACTATTTTCCCGAAAACTTGGGAAGCCCTCAGTGAAGAGCAGGGTGAAAGATTTCACCAGGATGTCCGTGATGTCGAGAGACGCTACCAAGGACGATGGGACATCAATATGCTAGCTGACTACTGTTGGATGCTCAAGCGGGAAACAGAAAGTGGAAAGCGAAAGCGTGTTCGGAGAAGTATCAAAGAGAAGAAGAAAAGGTTTCATAGGAAAAAAGAATGAACACGGAATGTTAAGTACATTTCATGAAGAAATTGTTTGTTTATTATAAGAAATATTTTTTAGTTCATTGTAATGAAATGGTGGTTTTCTCATTATTGTTATGCTTTTTTATGCAAACACCTTGTATTTTGCAAAAATACAAGGTGTTTGATGAAGGAAATGGAGGTCATTTTTGGATTCAGCACACTCGAAAACATCATATTTACCAAAAACATCCCATGCAGCTGAAAAAAATATTTTTTGGCAGACCTGTGTTGTTAATGCAAATTTGTTACTTTTGTTTGCTTGGAAAATACAGCTTCATGGTTGTTATGATGGTAAAATGATCAGAAACTAGTAAATAATGGTTCAGTTCTCATTTTAGAATAAAACACTTTTAAAATGTTCTGACATTCTAGTCACATGGACGATTTATAGCTATTCTGTGTAAAAAGTAAAAAAAAACACACTTATAATTGCCGCATGCCTTGCTGAATAATTCTTTTCTAATTTCTTTAATGCTTTCTCATATGACCCATTCCTTCCCTGTGCATTGAGCCTGTCTTCATTACTACAATGTAAAACTAAAGGCTAATTTGAATTTTATCCTTAACATTGAAATTCAATGTAGCAACAACTGTTTCAGTGTTTCCACTTATATCACTGATATTCATTAGTTACATATTGGCTATATAAATGTTTAAACTTCATGTTAAAAGAAATGTTTTTTTTTTTTTACTACTGACTGTGTGGAACTTTAATATACTTTTATGTTTTCACATTATTCTATCTAGTGGGAAGCAAAACCTACTCGTATGTTGATGATGAATTTGACAGATGGAATTAATTGTGTTCAAGCAATGGAATATAAACCAATATCATTTCTCTCTGATGTTATTCCTGTGGGAACTAAGGTAATTTTAACTTACATGCTGGAAATATCTTTTCAAAATACAATGGAACTTCTGTTTAATTTTAATGAACCTCTGTGTAGCAAATTTTTCAATTTAACAAATTTTCTGAAGAGACCTTGAAGCTTGAGCAAAAATATGTTCTCACAGGGTGTCTACTGGTCATGAAAGTCATGAAAAAGTAATGAAATTCAGCAGGTGGTCATGAAGTAATGAAAAAGTAATGAAATTAAGTGGGTGGTCATGAAATTGTCTTTTTTGTATCGACCCCTAAATGAAGACAAGTTTGTGCACCTAGAAGAAAACAAGAACCGTCACCCTTATTAACCGGCATGTAGTCGATTCCCCATGAAAGCGAAAAGCAATGGCCGACACAAGCAAGAGTACCGAGTGACAAGAATGCCTGGTAGAAGCCAGCAACATCAATTTATGCAACTTATGGACTTTGAGAGAGACCTGATCATTGGGCTGAAAACCGCAGGGTGGTCGGTGCCCCATATAGCCCGCCACTTCGGTCGTTTCTGACCAAACCGTCCGACTGTGTTGGGAGCAGTGGACACATGATGTCACTGCCACACGACGGAGCGGCTCTGGATGGACAAGAACTAAAAGAACTCAAAGATAAGAAAAGAAAGCTTGTAGAAAAGGCAAAAGAAGACGCTGAAGTTCTAGATTCGGAGATAAAGAAAGTTTAGCTAAGATATTTAAACACTGAGCCTTTCACTGTGAAATTTCAGTCTCTATAAATTTTGTACATTCATAGTTTTTATATTGCCTTAATAAAAACTTGTAAGTTTTTACAGCATTACGATGTTAAAATAATTTGTGTATTAATAGATGTAATGATAAATATTTCTGAAAATAGGCATACCCCATCCTAGATGAGAGTTTAATGTTTTTATTTCCTTAAACACATAGAATTTGGTGAATGGTATAGTGCAAGTCATACATAATTACATTATTCATGTTAACAAGCAATTTTAGTGACATAAGAATTACATTCAACTTTCATCTCAACTGGCTTTCAGGTAGGAGTTCATTAACCCCCCCCCCCTACCGTATAGCCATTTTAGCAGCAATGATATTATAGACACATCACTTTTGTCTAAACTATTGTTGCATGGAATTAATTTCAGTGTTTGTAAAAATAAAAAAATAACCTGGGATCTCAAGCCAAGGGTACTAGATTATGAGTCTAGAATGGTTTTCATTGTGGCACGCATTGTCGAGAAGTCATGAATTTAACTGAAGATGTCATGGAAAAGTCATGAAAAAGTCATGAAAAAGTTATGAATAAGTCATGAATTTGGTTTATTGGAAATCAGTAGACACCCTGTCTCAAAAATGTCTTCATTTAGCAACTAATTTTCTGTTTAAAGAAGTCCTTCATAGAAGTTCCTCTTAATTTCATTTTCTTTTTTACTGAAAATTGATATGAATGTTAGCTTTATCACAAAGTATGTCATAAGACAAAGTCTTAGTGATACATTCACACCTGATAATGCAAGTAAATTATTGCTGGACATGAGAAGACATACAAGAATATACAGAGTTATTCAAAATGATTCATTCAATTTCAAATGACTATATTTTTGAAGATTACAAATGCAGAGTGAGTAATGATACATCAATCAAAAGAAAAACTTTCTGAGTTTTGTCTCTCACCTTATAAGTGCTCTATGTGACTTCCCTTAGTTATGCGAGCAATGTCGAGACGATAGTCTATTTCCTCCCATACTCACTCCAGAGCACATTATTTCAGACACACGTGGTCACACTTGCCTTTGTACAAACATCCTATTTCCTCAAATCGCTGATACCACCAAAGGATACTTACTTCGAGCATCCGGTGGATGATTTTCATAACGTTTACAAAACTCAAGCTGCAGTGTGACTACTGATTCACACCTCGAAAACTTCAGCACATAAAAAGCCTAGTAAACAAAGGGACATCAGGAACTTGCTAAAACTTTAATTTGGACTTAATTTTAGAGAGTTCGGACATCCCTTTGTTACCTGCACTATTGCAGCCAACTTTGTATATACAGCTGGGAATGTCTACATTCTGAAATATTTTAATATATTTTTAATCAATTCATATTAACAGTTCATATTCCGACTTAGAAATCGATCGGAAAATGCTACTATTCATTTTTACGTGCATTATTTAAAAAACTTGGAAATATTCTAGTTGGATAATGCTTACTTAGGCATTCCGTTTCTAGCGATTATTCACTTTTCATGCACGTTTCAGGTCTTCGTTGATGCTATTGTCCTATTGTCCGTTGTATGTGCATCTACCTTTCACATCTAACACTCTGCTTACTTTGGGTAGATTTTCACTTTAGGATTCAATAACTTCAATTCTTTACCGTTATTAATGCTCTAAATTTTTCACCCAGTCTTTGGGCATCCTCAGGAGCGTGACGACTTTCCCACCGATGTTTGTGGTATATTTCTCGTCAATGGAGTCCGAAAACCCACGTTGCCATTCATCGGATATGCTGTATTAGATACTTTTCTTAATTAAACCTAGCCCCATCTATGTTTCTCTAACTCGACCTTTTTTTTTTTTTTCCTTCTCTCTCTCTTTTCAAATGGTCGTTGATGTTGACTTTCCGTATTCTTCATTTCATTTCCTATTGTCTCTTTTGCCGATTTTTCTTTTGTTGTTCTTTTTCTTGTCTTATTAGCTCTTTCCAAAGGCTATATAATGTATTAGGGTCATTTTGGTTGCACACCCTTGTTTTATTTTTATAAATCAGGATCGATTCCTCTATTCTCATTTGTCTATCTGATTTTTTATTTCTTTTTAGCATTTTAATTTCTTCGAATTTTGGGAATGTTTGGTGGTTAATACAGAATTGCACTAATGCAGTTTTTGCTTCTTTTTTTTTGCCAGTTAGCTATGTGTTGTTTTAGTCTTTTTTTTTTTTTAACCTGTTTTTGTACTCCCTATGTACGATATTGGGGGTATATGTGCAATGGGAATTTCGTAAGACCCTGATTCCTCTAATATTTTGCTCTCAGTTTTTTTGTTAATAGTCAGATTTTTCAAGGTGTTCACTGAACTTTCTAGTTGTAAGTCAAATTTGGCACATTGCCTATTAATTTCTTTACTGACACCTTCCAATTAAGGGAATGCACCTATATATTTTAATTTATTTTTTCTCATCTTTCTTTGATTATAAATTTTATTGTCTTCATTTCTCATAGCCTTACATTTTTTTACTCTCATGCCTTACATTTTTTTACTCTCATATATCCATTTTTTAATAAGTTTGTTAGGGTAACCATAATCTTGTGATATTTTCAAGATAACATCAAGCTCTTGAAAATATCATGAACATATCATATCACAAGATTATGGTTACCCTAACAAACTTATTAAAAAATGGATATATGAGAGTAAAAAAACGTAAGGCTAAGAGAAATGAAGACAATGAAATTTATAATTAAAGAAAGATGAGAAAAAATAAATTAAAATATATAGGTGCATTCCCTTACTTGGAAGGTGTCAGTAAAGAAATTAATAAGCTATGTGCCAAATTTGACTTACAACTAGGAAGTTCAGTGAACACCTTGAAAAATCTGACTATTACCAAAAAAACTGAGAGCAAAATATTAGAGGAATCAGGGTCTTACGAAATTCCCATTGCACATACACCTTCAATATTGTACATAGGGAGTACTAAAAACAGGTTAAAAAAAGACTAAAACAACACATAGCTAACTGGCAAAAAAAAAAAAAAGAAGCAAAAACTGCATTAGTGCAATTCTGTATTGACCACCGAACATTCCCAAAATTCGAAGAAATTTAAATGCTAAAAAGGAATAAAAAATCAGAGAGACAAATGAGAATGGAGGAATCGATCCTAATTTATAAAAATAAAACAAGGGTGTGCAACCAAAATGACCCTAATACATTATATAGCCTTTGGAAAGAGCTAATAAGACAAGAAAAAGAACAACAAAACAAAAACTGACAAAAGAGACAATAGGAAATGAAATGAAGAAGAATAAGGAAAGTCGACATCAACGACCATTTGAAGAGAGAGAAAAAAAAACAACGTTCGAGTTAGAGAAACATAGATGGTGCCAGCTAGGTTTAATTAAGAAAAGTATCTAATACAGCATATCCGACGAATGGCAACGTGGGTTTTCGGACTCCATTGACGAGAAATAAACCACGAACATTGGTGGGAAAGTGGTCACGCTCCTGAGGATGCCAAAAGACTGGGTGAAAAATTTAGAGCCTTAATAACGGTAAAGAATTGAAGTTATTGAATCCTAAAGGGAAAATCTACCCAAAGTAAGCAGAGTGTTGGATGTGAAAGGTAGATGCACATACAACGGACAATAGGACAATAGCCAGGGCTGTTTGTGTTCCGGGTTTGGGCGATCTTTCATACCCGGAATTCCGGATGTTTAGCTTTGAAGACATTTTTAAGACTGTTAAATTTTGAGTTCTAATAAGTGACAAAGCAAAAAAAAAAAAAAAAAAAAAAAATTAATACGATTCATGGCAAAAGTATTTACAAAAAAAAAAAAAAAATGCTATTCACCAATGAATTAATGTGATAATAATATTGTCTTCCTCACCGATGCAGCCGACTTGAGCTTGACACATGAAGTCTCGACATGAAGCGGGCAGTTTGTGCTGTGGTTGTCCGTTGTTCCGTGGGAAGGGCATGCATGCAAATTCTCAGTCATTTCGTTGGCGCTTCTGCTCCTTGACGCAAAAAAAAAAAAAAAAAAACCAAAGGTTTTTCGCTCTGATGACTGATGTGGGATTGGAACTTGGAGATGGGGGAGGAGGGGGTTAAAACAAATAAAGTATGTGGGTCACGCGTCTGCACCTACGTGCGGGAGTAGCCTGCCTCATTGTATTAGTAAGTCAGTGACGGAGAGGAGGTGTCTTTGTTTCCCTGATGAAACATTTGTGGTTTTTTGTTTAGGCAAAAGTGATGGGGGTTTTTTTTGTGTGTGATGTATAAATGTTTTTAGGAATTTGAAAGTTTACACAATTTCAGTTTAAATTAAGTTCGTCATCAACGATGAAATTTTTAACCAAAACTGACAAGACATTAGAGGCCTCAGTCAAAAATAAATTCTGGTGGGATTGGCTAGAAAAAAGACACCCAGAAGGAGAAAGCTGGGATATGGTGTCGGAAAATTGATATAGCTGGGTCATGTTTCTGCATATATAAATGGAGTACGTTTTTGGTTCTGCCTCCAAAGCCTGTTGAAGAAATTATAATGGCTACTTGTAATAGTACAGGTTCTTCTCCTCTTCGGTACACAAACAAGACACTGCAAATGAAGGATGTTGTAAACGTAAGCGTCAGCCTGATAGTGTCTCCGCTAAAAAACAAATGAAGATTGCACAATTTTTTAAGAAAGTGTTATTTTATTAGTAAATATAACTTTAGATTAACACCACACCAGACTGATGTTTTTTTTTATTAATAAATGGAACTTTAGATCAACATCCAATTTGCTAAATATACTGTTATTTTATTAGTAAATAGATTTAAAATCTTTAGGTCAATACCACATGACTGAAACTTAACGGCTAAAATTTCTGTTAAAACTATGAAAAAGAGGAGTTGCCCTTCTAGTAACATAAAAACTTGACTGCAGATTTTCTTTTATTTATTTGCCAAATGGGTAATTTTGCAATTGGAAAGAAAGGCAAAACTTTTTTAAAAGGTATGTTATGTATGTAATTGGTTTATTTTATACAAATGCAAAATTTTTAATTAACATTCATAGTGTGGTATATGTTAAAGACAATATCATGTAGTTGTTGAAATCAAAGTTACTTAAATTTCACTGAAGGAATTTTATTTTTTAGCAACAAATTAATACTGCAAGATCAACCCCAAAATAACTTACTGTTGTGAGCAAAAGGTATAGGTAGGTAGTAAGTAATTCCCAAAGTGAAACCATTTTATCTTTCGAAGTATCTGTAACAGCTTTGCTGCTAAGTATAATAATTAGAGGTACTAGTAGTAATGGAAATACTTTTGTTGTGCTGGGTGGGTGGGGGGAGGCGGTACCCACACATTTTCATTTATGTCTCGAGTTTATGCATTGGCACTGTTGGGAGACGCCGATGATTTCAGGGTTTCGTGCCTTACCTTGCAAACACCTCTGAATAGCATCAACGAAGACCTGAAACGTGCGTGAAAAGTGAATAATCACTAGAAACGGAATGCCTAAGTAAGCATTATCCAACTAGAATATTTCCAAGTTTTTGAAATAATGCACGTAAAAATGAATAGTAGCATTTTCCAATCGATTTTCTAAGTCGGAATATGAACTGTTAATATGAATTGATTCGTTACACTTGCATTTGAATCAGCCACGTGCGGAACAACGTTACGTAATAGATAATGAAGTACAGAAGCCTGCTGACGCCTAAAGAACTGAACTTAATCAGGAAGTTTAAAAAAAAGAAAATTAAGCTGGTAAAAAAAGGAATCCAAATCGGGTTCCTAACGAATTGTAAAGACCTTAAAATAATACCCAAATACTTACGGATTACCAATAAACCAATTCATGGAAAGGACAAAAGGTTGTTAGTAACATGTCAAGAGAAAAGACTAAGTGCAGGAATCATTAACAAAAGAAAGCAACTGTACCAAAACCACATTCAGTGCTATAATTTGTGGAACCGTATACAGAATACGGAATATAAGAATTTTAAGGGCACGTGGAAAAATTTGATTATTGACAATGTACTTACAGAAGTTAATGAAATCGTCGAAGGCCAACAAAAAACAGCGGAAGGTACGATTGCAAAAAAATATAACGCTTTAATAGATGGAATCAAAGTGAGAAATGAAGACAGAACAGAATATCCAGTGTATGTTAATCAGTCATCAAGAGTGCTAATGTATAGCGAAAAAGCAGTGTTACAACGTGGGAAGAAATACGCTATTCCACCAAAAACACCAAGAACAGAAGAGTACAGGGGCGGTTCGTCATTGGGGGCCAGAGGGGCCAGGCCCCACCTAAAAATTTCTATTTTTACAAATAATTTTTTTTTGCCCTGATTCATATTCTCTCTCTTAACTGCATGGAGATATAAACCTTTCCCTTCAAAAACCATTACCTAAGGGAAATGTTTCCTTCAAAAACGAAAAACTATTCCCTAAGGAAAGAGATCACGTTCAGAGTGTGAGGTTATTGGGGCCAGCTCCAGCAGGCCCCAGTAACATCACTACGCAAGCGAAGAGGAGACGATTTCCTCCCACTCTCATTCAGTATGATGACCTACATACAACACTGCCTTAACGCGTGTGCAAAAAGCTGTGGGGCCAGATCTATCTGGCCCCGCGCTAATTTGATTGGCCAGAAAAGTATCCATTTCCTTAATGCCGTGGGTTGACAGAGAAGATTACCCCGACCAAGCTCAAAGTTCAGTTAGTTGTTTTTTCTGTGTGTGTCTCTCTCGGTGATGTGTTGTTCCTTTGTGTCGTGACTTTTTTGCTTGTTGATTACAATGAATGGAGTGCATATTTTGTTAAAATCTCCATTCTTTGGTTTAAATCTGGAAGAAAAGCTTCACTTAAAAAACTCAGTGCTTATCACCCCAAGAATTTTTAGTTTGAGCTTCACTTAAAAAAACACAGTGCTCATCAGCCCAACAATTTGAGTCGAAAAGCTTCACTTAAAAAAACTCTGTGCTTATCAGCCCAAGAATTTGAGTTTCCAAGAGTAGAAAGTTTACAAAGCGCTTTGCAGAACTAATTTCAGTTTTAACTGAGAGGATTTTCTATGTTAAAAGTAAATAAATAAATGAGAAAACCTATAAGTATAATTTGCACATGAGTACATATATGTTTTTAGGTTTCACAAGTTCTTTAAAAAAAGGTTAAACCTTTCAAATAATGCAAATGGTAGTCAAATTCGGTTGACATTAAATGTCTGTAAATACTGTTTCACACGTTATACAAGTTCAGCTATCGGGAGTTTGCAAAAGGACATTAACGTAGTATTGGCAATTGAAGTCAAGTATAATAATAATAAGTATCTATACTTACAATATTTATAGTGGCTGTAGGTGCTTCATATGTGCGTCATCCAAGAATGTGAATTCTTTCAATTGTGAAGTTAAAATTCATGATATTGTAAAATCTGCGCCAGATAAAATTAAACAAGATGAATTTTTTACAATGCAAAAAAATCCTTTAACATGGATGAAATAAGAAACTGAATTAAAACCTTGTTGAATTTTTTTTTTTATTAAAAACGAACTACAATCCTGAAGAGGAGACTATCTTGACCGCGAAGCATCCTGATACATAATGAAAACCAAAGATGAATTATACTTTTGCCAAAACCTCAAAAATAAACAATCTTGAAAAAGAAAATACAAACATACAAATCTCCCGAATGTGAAGCACCAAACTAGTTTCTGCTACAATTTATAGCCGTCATCAGTGGTAGGTGCACGGACTAGTTTGGTGCTTCGCATTCGGGAGATTTGTATGTTTGTATTTTCTTTTTCAAGATTGTTTATTTTTGAGGTTTTGGCAAAAGTATAATTCATCTTTGGTTTTCATTATGTATCAGGTCAGGATGCTTCGCGGTCAAGATAGTCTCATCTTCAGGATTGTAGTTCGTTTTTAATAAAAAAAATTCAACAAGGTTTTAATTCAGTTTCTTATTTCATCGATGTTAAAGGATTTTTTTGCATTGTAAAAAATTCATCTTGTTTAATTTTATCTGGCGCAGATTTTACAATATCATGAATTTTAACTTCACAATTGAAAGAATTCACATTCTTGGATGACGCACATATGAAGCACCTACAGCCACTATAAATATTGTAAGTATAGATACTTATTATTATTATTATACTTGACTTCAATTGCCAATACTACGTTAATGTCCTTTTGCAAACTCCCGATAGCTGAACTTGTATAACGTGTGAAACAGTATTTACAGACATTTAATGTCAACCGAATTTGAATATCGTAGCCACGTAAAAAGTATGTTCATCGCAACTTAGCGAAAATTGAACAACGATATATGGCAAATGGTAGTATTGTACTCATTCTATGTGGGACAAAATTCATGAAATATTCCCTGAAAAATAACATTTCCATGTAACATGGTTAGTACGAGGTTGAACCGCCATGAACTGCGTCACACTGTGCAATTCTGGCATGGAGTCTGTCGTACAGATGTTGGATGTAAGTTTGGGATATTGAGTTCCAAGCATCCTCAACCTGGACGCGTAAATCAGGGATGGTCGTGGCTGGCCATGAAGACCGGATAAGTCGTTGTCCCATAAAATCCCATACGTGCTCAATGGGGGACAAATCCGGTGAACGTGCAGGCCATGGAAGTTGTCTCATACCCTGAAGTGCATTTTGTGTTGCACATGCCGTGGGTGGGTGGGCGTTATCTTGCTGGAAAACACCACGATGGACCAACCTTACAAATATGCACAACAATGGGCTGAATGATGTTGTTGATGTAGGAGGTGCTGTTTAACGTACCCTGTACAAACACTAGTTGTGTACGGGAGTAATAGCTGATCGCTCCCCACACCAGGAGACCAGGTGTAGGCCCTGTGTGTCGCTGGCGGATGCAAGAAGGGTGGAGACGCTCCGCTGTGCGTCGGCGAACACGCATACGGCCATCGGAGGCTCCCAAGCAGAATCTGCTTTCATCGCTCCAGTGCAGACGTTGGCGACACCACTGCAGTCGTTCCTTACGGTGGGCTGGAGTCAGAGGTACACATGCCAGAGGCACACGTGCACGTAGTCCTGCATCCAGTAGACGGTTGCAGATTGTTCGCACAGTCACCTCAGGTGCAACGGCAGCTCGGATTTGCGTCACAGTGAATGTTCTGCTTAACAACGCCGCTCTTCTTATGCGTTGATCGGTCCGCTCATCAGTCCGTCTGTGATTCCCGGTTCCACGTCTTCTTGTGTGGGAATGTTCCTCGGACCATCTACGCCACCATCGTACCACCACCGATATTTCCCATCCGGTCCGCTATACGACGATACGACCACCCAGCCTCGCGGAGTCCGACTAGACGACCTCGCTCAAAGTCCAATAACTGCTGAAATCGTACACATCTTCCATGTCCAGGCATTGCAGCTTCTTCAGGGTCTTCGCACGTGTCCGTACGCCGACGACTGATTACATTCACTTCGCCGTACTCCTTAAATACTACCGACGATAATTTGCATATTATGCAGTGCTGTGGCGCAAGCGCTCACCGGTTGGTCCCGAAATTAACATCACACCTACGTAAACTCGACCCCATTAACATATGTAAATTTCATGATAGTCCACCAATTCCTTCTTGATGTTCTTTTTTCATTTTCCGCCAGTGTATTCGGAGTTATTTTTTCACTACATTTTTTCATCTTGTGAATCCTGTCATTATTCTTCACTTGAGAAATCTGAAGAAACACAAAGCACAACTAACATAAATTAATGCTCATATGTTTTAAGGTAAAAATTTTATTTAAGGAGTTTCAACATTTTTCTGTTCATAAGTATGCATTCTATTCTGAGGAAATTTTTTCGTGTGCAATACAATAGTTGACACATTCCTGCCTGATTTGGGCATTATTGTGATTCAAGAGGATAAAAAGAGGCAGAGTAAAGGTGGGGGTCTGAATAGTTGTCCTATTAATTGTTGTTTGACTTCGGCTACTGGCCCCACCTGTTTCAGTTGCCACGAGCCGCCACTGGAAGAGTACATTCCAATATTCGAAGATATTGTACATCGAGTACCTCCAGAGCATGCTATCGATATGAGGTTTAAATTATTCACGATTATGATCAAAGAATATAACAATAAGCACAAAAACAAAACAGAAGAACTACCAGGTCAATAAGTTGCAGTATGACAGACAACAACTGTTAAGCTTATGTAAAGACCCAGCGATTAAATTTTGCGAAGCGGACAAGACTGGACAAATTGTTATTTTGGACACAATAGAATATAATGATAAAATGCAGACAGCGATATCCGAGTTAAAATGTGAAAGTGTCAACTATGATCCCACAGACACACAAGTAACTTTCCTCGCTAAAGTAAGGAACCATAGTAGTTTACCTGCAGAAATAAAAAACGCGAACCCACCAATGTGAGCAGGGATACCAAAAATCTTCTCGAAAATTAAACCCATAAAGAAAACACTCCATTAAGACTGATTATCTCGAAAAAAATTCCCCTCTCATCAATCTCTAAAAAAAGATATACAGCTATCTATCATCAGTTTTTATGAAGAATCAATTTACCTTAAAGAATAGCTACGAATTTATAGAAAAGATCAAGAAGATAAATCAAGACCTTACGAACGTCACAATGGCATCTATGGACGTTAAAGCTTTATACCCTAATACTCCTGTCGAGCTAGCCATCGAGTTGATTATACAACAAATAAATATAAATAAAGAGCTAAATATGACACAACTGAAAGAATTAAAAGATACATTATATTTCATTAAAGAAAACAATATCTTCCAATTTGAGGGAAGTATTTTTAAACAAACTCAAGGCGGCCCTATGGGATCTCTAGTATCGGCGCTTTACACAGAAGTGATAATGGCATACATCGAAAGAAAAATTATTCAAACTTTACCTGAAAAGTCACTACTATATGCTCGATATGTTGATGACATCATCATCATTTCAAAACTCAACAATACCGATCTACAAGATCTAGCTCATCGTTTCAACGTAATCTGCAACACCATTGAACTGACGATAGAATTTGAAGTGAATAATAGTCTGTCATTTTTAGACATTCTACTTAGAAAAAAAAAAAAAAAAAAGGTTTGAATACACTGTTTTCAGGAAAGCAACGTACATTCCGGTACTCATTCCATACTCATCGCACCATCCTGTTATACATAAAAAAAAATAGCATAGTAAACTTTATCAGAAGAGCGTTTACACGTACCTCTAATAATAGGCTAAAGAAACAAGAGCTTGGTTTTATCTTGAAAATATCACAAGATTATGGTTACCCTAACAAACTTATTAAAAAATGGATATATGAGAGTAAAAAACGTAAGGCTAAGAGAAATGAAGACAATGAAATTTATAATCAAAGAAAGATGAGAAAAAATAAATTAAAATATATAGGTGCATTCCCTTACTTGGAAGGTGTCAGTAAAGAAATTAATAGGCTATGTGCCAAATTTGACTTACAACTAGGAAGTTCAGTGAACACCTTGAAAAATCTGATTATTACCAAAAAAACTGAGAGCAAAATATTAGAGGAATCAGGATCTTACCAAATTCCCATTGCACATATACCCCCAATATCGTTCATAGGGAGTACTAAAAATAGGTTAAAAAAAAGACTAAAACAACACATAGCTAACTGGCAAAAAAAAAAAGAAGCAAAAACTGCATTAGTGCAATTCTGTATTGACCACCGAACATTCCCAAAATTCGAAGAAATTAAAATGCTGAAAAGGAATAAAAACTCAGAGAGACAAATGAGAATGGAGGAATCGATCCTAATTTATAAAAATAAAACAAGGGTGTGCAACCAAAATGACCCTAATACATTATATAGCCTTTGGAAAGAGCTAATAAGACAAGAAAAAGAACAACAAAAGAAAAACCGACAAAAGAGACAATAGGAAATGAAATGAAGAAGAATACGGAAAGTCGGCATCAACGACCATTTGAAGAGAGAGAAAAAACAAAAACAAAAAAACAACAACGTTCGAGTTAGAGAAACATAGATGGCGCCAGCTAGGTTTAATTAAGAAAAGTATCTAATGCAGCGTATCTGACGAATGGCAACGTGGGTTTTCGGACTCCATTAATGAGAAATAAACCACGAACATCGGTGGGAAAGTCGTCACGCTCCTGAGGATGCCCAAAGACTGGGTGAAAAATTTAGAGCATTAATAACGGTAAAGAATTGAAGTTATTGAATCCTAAAGGGAAAATCTACCGAATCTACCCAAAGTAAGCAGAGTGTTGGATGTGAAAGGTAGATGCGCATACAATGGACAATAGGACAATAGCATCAACAAAGACCTGAAACGTGCGTGAAAAGTGAATAATCGCTAGAAACGGAATGCCTAAGTAAGCATTATCCAACTAGAACATTTCCAAATATTTTTAATCTTCACATAATTTTCACTGACTGTTTTTAATCCAGCTTTGATGCTACCAATTTTAGCGAGTTTGCTACAAATTCTGGGAAGTCAAGTTAGGAAGTTAGGCTTCACGGAAATTTTAAATTATCTCGAGACTTCTAGCACTCTCACCATATGACAGTTTCGGCATACAAGAACATTTCAGCTAGCTACCTTTTTTAAATCCATGCCTCAGTGAATAGTTAACTTGTTGCACATGCAATACCACCTATGAAGACTTTCACATCGCATATGGTTTCAAGTGAGTATTTTTTTAAAACTAGTACTTTCATTACTTGTGTTTTTGCTTTGGATGTAACATGTGACTGTCTCCGAACTCATATTTAGTCTTTGAAGTACCCCTGCCGTTCAATGTGCATAGGATTTTGTAAAGCATTTCTTTTAGTTAATGCCAATAATACTTGACTCTACATGTGTTACTATGTGCTAGAGATAGTTCCACTATTTAAATAATATAGTAACATGATTCTTTTAGAGAGGAAATGTAATTCAATGAAATGCAAATAAAGTACAAGAAATGGAAAGTGAGAAAAGATGTGAATTTTCTTTCATTTCATTTCTACATACATATCACTAAGCTATTCTCTGAGATTTGGAGATTAGCTCCACAAAGAAATACAAACTTCCAGATAAATTTTTAACTAATTAGGGTCATTCCATGTCAAATCACCCAGCATTTTCACAAGATGTCACCCACCCATCTCAGATTTTTGTGAAAATTGGTACAAAGTATTGCACTGGTGAGATATGAAACCTATTAAAATTTTAGGTCAGTTGGTCCAGTAGATCTTGAGTAATGCCGCTTTAAAATTTGGGTAGCTCTGCCTTAGAAATTTTTGCACTATGAGCTTTCACAACTACACTGTAGGAAAAAAAAAAAAAAAATCATCACTTCACAACTAACTGTTGCAGCCACAAAGTTTTTTTCTTAAATGATCTACATGATCCATACATTTGGGAACAACTTGTTTCTGCACATTTTCAGAATTAAAAGAACACTTTCTTTTTTAATTTAATGACAAAAGACATGGAGAAATAAGACCACATTTTTATTAAACAAAACAATTTTTTTCAAAATCAGCCCCCACTTCAAATTTGCTAAAAATATTCTTATGTGTGTATTATTATGTAACCTTTCATTAGGAGAAAAAAATACTTTGAGCAATTCTCAATTTTGGCGAGGAAAAGTAAGTAAATCCAAAATGGCGTGTTTTATGTGTGGAACATTCCAACATGATATTTTACCCAATTTTTTAATTAAGTGGTTGCTTGATCATTTCCCCCATAGTTTAACCCTCTCAGTGAGTAGCTCTCAAAACAATTTTTATTTTATTTTTATGTGCCACCATCTTGGATATATGTTTATTTTTCTTTTCTGCGGCAGTCCAAAATTAGGCCTTACAATGGTTTTGAAAAAAGGCAATTGTTTTCCTCTTATTGTAGATCGAAAGTTTTGGTTTTCACTACTTAAAGAGGACATTTTAGGCTTACAGAAAATGTGTAAAAATGATAGAAAATATTTTTAACCTTGCTTAAAACAGCATTGAAATCTGCAATACTCGCAAGCATAAATTACCATTTTGGATGGGCTGTTAAGGTGACTGGGAGTTGGAAACCCAAGTTGGGAATTTTGGTGTAATAACAAGGGTAGTAATTTTCAGTTATGGAGAACATAAGTCTGGGAGATCAAAGACACACACGTGCACACACACTCATAGGTTTCAGATCATCAGCAAATAAAATAATTTATTTTCAATCTTCAGATTTTTTTTCTAAGTACATAGTACATAAACTCAATGAGGAGAAATATTCTACTTTCATATTTAAAATGTGCAATCAAATAAAAGTAATTTAAGCTGTTAAATGTAAAGTTGTTATAAGGCACAGGAATTTTCTTCAGTTAGTTTTTCATGCAGTGTGTGTAAATACTTTTAAGGAAAAAAACAACAACATCCAACCTAAATTTTTTTGTATCAATAATGAAATGCCCACCATAAGTACTAATGAATGTTGACTCCCCACCTCCCCCCTTGTCCCAATTCATTCCTCCTTACAGGGCTTCAAACTAAAGTTATATCCTCACTTGCTATCTCTGTTTTTGCCTCCTGGGTCATTCCATGTGAAATCAACCAATAACGAATTAAATTGTTGCTCGACATTTTTCAATATTTTTTATATTTTGCATACAATATTCCCAATATATTAACACTTCAAAAATATAAAAAAAAATTATAAGTCTTATTTTTTTCTGGCGGCCATTTTTCTTCGACTTCACATGAGCCTTTTGACCAAAATCATTGTTTACGTAAAATTTAATAAAATTACTACTAGAGCTATCATGTTCAAATAAAGATCATTCTTTTTTACATGAAATGTTCTACAGTTTTGACCAAGAATGCTTTAGCTACCTCTTGTGAAAAGATATGAAATGGCCCTTACAAAATGTTTAATAATTTCGCTCAAATTGCTGATTTTCAGGCATAATTCTTTTTAAGAATGGTAAAAGTCTCATACTTCAGATTTTGTATGTTTACATGTATCTAGTTGGACTATTAATTCACAAAATTTGAAACCTGAGACTCTCGTCCTTTTTTCTCTATAGACCTCCAAACATAGTTCGAACCTTAAAAGTGTCACTTTTTTAGGCCTAATATCTCAAAAGGGACAGCTCCTAAAATTCTAATATTTTTACACAGCAATGTGATCTTAGGGGTAAACCTGCAGTAAAAATTTCAACTTGTAGATGCAAGTAGTTTTAAGGCTGTGCTTCATCAAAATAACGTAAAAATACGACCATTTTTATTTGCAAACTTGTGAGCCAGAGTTGCTTTTAAATCATCTTGAATATGTAAGGAAAATTATAAATGGTACAGTAACATTAAAATTCATTGAAATAAAGAAATATTAAAAAACACGAATAAGACAAGCAGCAAAATAAATTTACCTGATTTTGAGTGCATGGCTTACAAATGTCCATTTTACATATATGTGTTACTATAAACAATAACATTAACATATTAAATCACAATAACTATGAAAAAATAAGTTACTTACAGTTCTATTGATGTTCTAGTTGTACTGAGAAATAAATAAATTCATTGTTTGAGAAATGTTATGAAGTGTTTCTGCGATATTGTAAGAACGGCCAGTTACTGTCGTCACATCCACTGGAGTCAGTTTTTGTAAGATATGGCTTATGGGAACCCATACAATGTCCTGTGGAAATGACAGCTGGAATGATGTTTGTGGCCCGTGTGGATGGAAAAAGTGAATTTGCATATCATTGTTTTCCTCACTGATGCCTTGAATCTTTCCAATCCACCATTTTTCATCATAAACACAGGCAACATAGTCATTTTTATGGAATGAAAATATTTGATGAGATGTGATTGAGGACACTAATACGTCTTCAAATTCTGATGTTTGAGATGTTTTAAAGCATCTTATTTGAGACGAATGGAGAGGAACTATTCTATGATAATCTCTTGTGTGTGGTACTGTTTCGGCAGTTGCAAATCTTGCTTTGAGTCTTGCATACTTTGACTGTACCTCATCAGTTGATACGTAAATGTATGCAATGCCAGTAATTTTTTCGGAGCAATATTTATACATACCCTGTGGTGTTAAAATTTGGTCTGTATATGTCCTTTGCAAACTACTTCTTGATACTTCTCTTTTGTAGTACCACCTATTCCATCACTAGCATTTTTGCCGTGGGATGTAGCAAAGAAATTCCATTCGGCTTCCAGTCCAAAATCGTCAAAATGTTTGCAAATGTTAATGAAGTTCTTTTTATTTTTATATTGGCTGGCAGCACGATCACTGAAATAAAAATTTTCTTCACTGAAGGTGCCACTTTTTTTTTGTCGAAAATTAGATGACCCTGGAATAAATGGAATGCTGCTGTGTTGTGCTCCATATGATCACTTATAATACAAAGACTTCTGCACTTAACAGCTTCTCTTAATTTGTAGTAATAAACGAATGGATGAACCGTGGCTTGTTGGTTAACCCAGTGATAACTCTGAATTTCATCCTGTACAGTAAAGGTGAAATTTTCTGAAAAGTCTGCAAGTACCACACACTCTGACTGGCTAAAGTCTGCAAGTACCACACAATCTGTCTTATTTGTGTTTTTTAATATTTCTTTATTTCAATGAATAATAAAATGTTACTGTACCATTTATAATTTTCCTTACATATTCAAGATGATTTAAAAGCAACTCTGGCTCTTAAGTTTGCAAATAAAAATGGTCGTACTTTTTACGTTATTTTGATGTAGCACAGCCTTAAAACTACTTGCGTCTACAAGTTGAAATTTTTACTGCAGGTTTACCCCTAACACCACATTGCTGTGTAAAAATATTAGAATTTTAGGAGCTGTCCCTTTTGAGATATTAGGCCTAAAAAAGTGACACTTTTAAGGTTTGGACTATGTTTGGAGGTCTATAGAAAAAGGAGTCTCAGGTTTCAAATTTTGTGAATTAATAGTCCAACTAGATACATGTAAACATACAAAATCTGAAGTATGAGACTTTTACCATTCTTAAAAAAAATTATGCCTGAAATCAGCAATTTGAGTGAAATTATTAAACATTTTGTAAGGGCCATTTCATATCTTTTCACAAGAGGTAGCTAAAGCATTCTTGGTCAAAACTGTAGAACATTTCATGTAAAAAAGAATGATCTTTATTTGAACATGATAGCTCTAGTAGTAAAGAAGTTATTAAATTTTACGTAAACGATGATTTTGGTCAAAAATGCCATGTGAAGCCAAAGAAAAACGGCCACCAGAAAAAAATAAGACTTATAAAAATTTTTTTTTATATGTTTTTGAAAAGTTAATATATTGGGAATATTGTATGCAAAATATAAAAAATATTTAAAAATGTCAAGCAACAGTCACTGGTTGATTTGATGTGGAATGACCCTCCTACTAAAATTTCTAGTCATTGTGGATGTTTCTACTTCCTTCAGTTTAGAGAAAAAAAAAGTTGTGCATTGCCACAGACTGAGAGAAATATTGAGTTTTTCACCGATGGTTGTTCTGCACAATATAAAAACTGCAAGAATTTTCTGAACTTGTGCATCATAAACAGGATTTTTTTAGATTGGTAAGGAAGTAATCATTTTTTGCAGCAAGCCATGGCAAGTCACCATGTGAGGGTATTGATGCAGACTGTAAAAAGGCTAACAACAAAACCCAGTTTACAGCGACCTTTAGCTCAACAAATAAAACATCTGCTGCAACAATATATAACTTTTGCAAAAATAATATAAAAGAAATTACATTTTTCTTTGTGTGTGCAAAAGAGATGAACAAAGTGCATAATCAGCTTAGTCCCCGTTTTGAGAAAGCAAAAGCTCTTCCTGGTAAATGCACAATGCATCACTTTACACCACATCCCAATTTCAGAATTAGTGCTAAGAGATTAAGTTCTGATAAATATTACAGTAATATTTCCGAAATCAGTGTAACTAATTTTCAAGATGAGTTACAGTTACATGTTAACTGCTGTGTAGCATGTGTATATGATTCCTGTTGGTATGTGGGCTTTGTTGAAAAGATTAACTATGATGAAGGTGATGTGACTGTTTGATTCATGCACCCACATGGACCTTCTCCATATTTTTATTGGCCTAATAATGATTGTGAAGTGCCTCTGACACATGTATTATGTTTGGTTGAGGTAAACACTGCAACAGACAGAACATACAGCCTATTCAAACAGGTTGAATACCTGGCTCAGTCAAAAAAAAAAAAAAAAAATTCATATGAAAATTAGTAATTGTGTTTAGTTTTAATTCAGACTGACAGAGAAAAGAATTCATTTATCTCTTTTGTATCCAAGGAAAAGTTCATTTATAAATCATACATAAACATATCATTCAATGTTGAAATAATTCATGAAATGGTTTGTTCCGTTAGTTTATATTTTTATTAAAATTAGTAAGAAATTTAGAGACACCAAATCTTTGCAGTTGCTTGTATTCTTAAAAACAAAACAGAAAAGAAACAGCTTGGGATAGCATAGGTGGCCCTGTCAGTCACTTGTTTCGCAATTGGCGATTATTTTTAAGCATGGCAACTATAAAAAACTTTGATTTGACTGGCGATTGTGAGTCAAATCATCAAAGTTAGAGTTTTGATCAGTAACAAATTCAAATTGGTTCAAATATTAAATTCAACAGAAACAAATATAGTGAGTTGCAGCGCACTCACAGAAGTAAGGCTAGATAAGTGTTGCTGCTAAAATTTGTGAATCGCAAACTGTACAATATGCTCTGGTAAGTTTCTTTTTATTTTTTTATTTATCTTAACTTGTTCATATAGTATTTGGTAGTTAAAAGTGTTTAAAATATAATTCCATAAGACTTAAAAATATTTTGAAAACAGAAATAAGCATAAATATTCATTAGCTTCTGTGCATTTCGGAGGGCTGAAATGTTATCATTTATTCACAAATATTTCAGAGCTTGTAACTTCTAAACCAGTTTGAACCACAAAATGAAACTCACAGGTTTTGTTGAGTACCAGTAGGGGTAATCTCGGTGGAAAAAAATAATATCTGGTCTCACTTTTGAGATATGTAACCTTGAAATCTGCAAAAGTCGAAAAATTTTCCAACTTTGAGGGGGAGGAGGACCAAACCAGACTTAAGTTCTTCATAGCTAAAAACTCTACTACCCATAGTTATTACACAAAAATTCCCAACTTGGTGTTCCAGTTCCCAGTCACCTTAACATCCCATCAAAAATGGTGATTTATGCTTGCGAGTATTGCAGATCTCTATGCCATTTTAAGCAAGGTTAAAAAATTATTTTCTATCATTTCTATACATTTTCTGTAAGCCAAAAATGTCCTCTTTAAGGTAGTGAAAACCAAAACTTTCAATCTACAATAAGAGCAAAACAATTGCCTTTTTTCAAAACCATTGTGAGGCCCTATTTTGGCCTACCTCAGAAAAGAAAAATGAACATATATCCAAGATGGTGGCATGTAAAAATAAGATAAAAATTGTTTTGAGCTAATCACTGATAGGGCTAAACTATGGAGTGGGGTGGGGGTGGGTGTAAAATGGTCAAGCTACCACTTAATTAAACAATTGGGTAATATCATGTCGGAATGTTCCATATATAAAACACGCCATTTTGGATTTTTTTCCTCTCCAAAATTGCCAATTTCTCAAAGCATTTTTTTCTCCTAATGAAAGGTTATGTTATAATACATACATGAAAATATTTTTAGCAAATTTGAAGTTGGGGCTCGTTTTGAAAAAAAATGTTTTGTTTGATAAAAATGTGGCCCCATTTTTCCATGTCTTTTGTCATTAAATTAAAAAAGAAAGTGTTCTTTTAATTCTGAAAATATGCAGAAACAAGTTGTTCCCAAATGTATGGATCATGCAGATCTTTTAAGAAAAAAATTATGTGGCTGCAACAGTTAGTTGTGAAGTGATGAATTTTTTTGTCCTACAGTATAGTTGTGAAAGCTCATAGTGCAAAAACTTCAAAAGCAGAACTACCCAATTTTTAAAGTGGCATTACTCAAGATCTACTGGACTGACTGACCTAAAATTTTAACAGGTTTCATATCTCAGCAGTACAATACTTTGTGCCAATTTTCACAAAAATCTGAGATGGGTGGGTGACATGCCCTGGGTGATATGACACCCATTATTTACTTATTGTTGCCGTATCAAACTTATCCATTTACAGCCATCTTGACACACAACTCAGGCTTCACTGTACACAAGACCTTCTATATTTCATACTCATAATCTTTTTCTCATGCAGACAGTTCTGAATCTGATTCTCCCATGATTTCCTTAGCCTTCCATTGCTTTCTTTCCTGCCACTTAGACTAAAAAAATTCTTAGTAAACATCTCATCACTCATTCTTTCAACATGGCCAAACCACCAAAGAATATTAGTTGCCACCTTGCTAACATTTTGCTTCACATTACACAACTGCAGCACATCTTCATTCCTCACACGATTAGAACATGTCTTCCCACATATCCCCCTTAAGTAACGCATTTCTCCAGCACACAAACAACTCCTATGTCTATTCTGTAGTGCCCAGGTTTCACTGCCGTACATCAGAGTAGGAACAATTACACTTTCATGCACAGCCATGCAGGACTCTCTTGAAAGCCCATCATTCCTGTAAAAGCCTCCCAAAGCAGCTATGACTTTCAATAAAGAATTATCCCGCCTACTAATTTCACCATCTAATTTGTTCTCTCTGTCAAACATGCTCCCTAAATACACAAACTCATTCACCTGGTCAATCACTGTGCCATTTAGACTTATATTACATTCAGTAGTAACAGTTCCTTGCTCAAAAACCATAACTTTGGTTTTTCCCATATTAATACACAGTTTGAATTTCATGCAAACTTCGTACATCTGGGACAACATACTCTGCAACTCGCTTTTGCTCTCTGCCAACAGGACAGTGCCATCAGCTTACAGCAATCTGCACACACGGATATCACCAAGACATAAACCAGTATTATCTATTTTGGCATCACGCATGCATGCATTCATACATATATTAAACAGCCATGGTGACATTACACAACCTTGCCTGACTCCTGAACCAATAGAAAACCATTTTGATAAAATGCCATTCACTCGTACACAAGCTCTACTGCCAGCATACATGGCTTTTACACTATTAAGTAGATTCCCAGTAGCACCATATTCATTCAGTAGCTTCCACAAAAGTGTCCTATTTACTCTATCGTAAGCTTTCTCTAAATCTATGATGGCAGCAAAAACTTTTTTACCAACAGCCAGATACTTTTCAATCATCATGCATAATGCAAAAATCTGGTTAGTGCAGCCTTTACCGGGCATGAAACCACTCTGAACATCCCTCACTTTCTCTGATGTAAGCCTCTGTACTTTTTCAATCATGACCTTACCAAACACTTTCCCTGGCACACTCAGTAGGCTAATACCACGATGGTTCTTGCAGTCAGTCTGATCACCTTTTCCCTTATACAAGAGAACAATGTGATAGCATCCTTCCAATCCCGAGGGACCATTCTTAGCTCCCAGCACAACTGGCAAATTTCAGTTAACCAGTCAATTACAGTCACCACCATCAATCCTGGAGCCTTACCATTCTGAAGAGATTTTAGAGCTTTACACACCTCTCTTCTTGAAATTCCTCCTGTGCTTCTCTCCTTCATTGTGGCATCATCTGCTTCTGCCTCAGAATCACCTTTGCTTTCCTGATCTAATATATACTCACAGAAGTATTCACCCCATCTTTCACTTAACTCATTGGGCTCCCATATCATTTCCCCACTCCTATTCTTCACACAACTTACAACTTTGTTTCCCCTATTTTTCCTGAGTCTCACATACTTCCAGAAAGTCTTTCTATATTTCCAAAAAGCGAATTCACGCCTTTCCACCTTCCCCTTCCTATCTTTTGCCTTACTCTGGCAAACCAGCTTAGCTGCTTCATGCTTCTTACAGCAGTATTCATCCACAGAAACTCTACCTTGCAACAACCTCAAACAGGCATCCTTCTTTCTCTTTACTGCCTCTTTAATCTCATTATTCCACCAACCATCACATCTATTGTTACCCACTACTGTGGTACCACAGACCTCCTCAGCAGCAGTGACAACACAGTTCTTAAAACATTCCCACTTCTTTTCTACAGCCCTCTCACATGATTTCAGTTCCTTCAGTCATTCTCTGAGTAAGTTAGCATAATGCTGATGATCTTCAGGAAGCCTTTCAACTTTTATTCTTTCCACCCTAGGCTTATTCCTTTTCCTCCAACTGGCATTCAGTTTCACTCGTGACACTACCAAGCAATGATCAGAGCCAACATCTGCACCTCTCATCACACGGGTGTCAACAACTAAGTGTTTCAGACGCTGATCGTAAACAACAAAATCTATAATACTCTTTTGACCAAGAGTACAATTTTCCCAAGTATTTGTGTGGGATATACTTGTGGTTGAAAAATGTATTAGATACACACAAACCATTTTCAATGCACAGTTCAATTAATCTTTCACCATTATCATTCACACAAGGATCATTAAACTTACCCAGAACATTGTCAAAAATCGCATTCTGTACTCCTACTTGAGCATTGAAATCCCCTGCTATTATAACTTTCTCTTTAGCACCAAACTGGCTCAAAACAGCTTTTAGCTCATCCCAGAAATCCTCCTTCCTATCAGAAGGTTCTGACTCACAAGGAGCATACACTACAGCAATTACTATTCTCTGAAGTATCACTTTCAGACGTATCCAGAGAATTCTCTCACTAATGCAACTGTTATGGATCAAGTTCTTCATCTTTTCATTTAAAATCACACCTACACCAGCTTGTCCCCTAACATTATCCAATACTCCAGACCACACACATACCGTGCCACTCACTTCTTCTATCCCAATTTCCTTCTGTTTGGTTTCACTTACACACAACACATCCAATTTGTACTTATTAATTTCTTCAATCACCTCATTCATCTTGTCATTTATACTTCTAGTATTCCATACACCAATCTTACACTCAACTGTGATCTCTTTCTCATGCGCCTTTTAGAAATTCCAGGTCTTTCCCGTGGTGGACTGCCCTTCTAAAGTGTGGTAGGTCCACCGTATCCCATACTTGAGTAATTTTTTTCATTTCTTTGTGTCCTTTTAATCAGGTAAATACATCACTGTGAGGGATTAGCCCACAGCTGATGGTTCCAGTTGGCCATTCAACCTATGGCCGGCCTGCCAACCCTACAGGTTTAGGCCAGCAATGCCGGATTTCATTAAATTTCCCGGAATTCCGGATTATAAATTAAAAATGCCGGATTCCATCATGATTTCCGTAGTGTAAATTAAAAAGGCATGAGGAGAAAAGTTCGAAGTTCTCCGAGGCATTGGTTCATTAGCGGAGAAGCGACCTTTCCCCATCTGAGTCAACAGTTGGCAGCGATGTTTACTCTTCTGTCTGCTAATGATCTCTGGCGCTGCAGGCACGGAGCAGGAACGAGCTTGGTGTTGGCCTACGTACGGACGCAGTTTTCTCATCTGTCGACGGTATCAGAAGCGCGTTTTGGTTTGTTTGATGTACTTCGTCTTTCTTCACAGGAATTTCTGAGAATTTTTCGTGCACATGTTTAATCACATGATGGCTGGTAGAAAATATCAGTCTGTTTTTAAGAAGTGTTATCCGTGTATAATCGAATCAAGGAAGGGCCAACAATTTGCCTTTTGCTCTATTTGTAGATTTGATAATGATATCTCCTTTGCCCTTGTGGACAACAAGGGCAAAGGAGATATCGTTAATCACATTCATATGCAAAAACACGTAGACAATTCTAAGTGCGTAGAAAATAACAAAGCATTAAATTTTGCTCGAGATAGTTCCTCTTCCGATGCCATTATAGTGCTGAGTGCTTGTTTACTTCATTCTTCATGTAACATAACTTACCTTTAAGCTGTGCTGACCATGCAAGTGTGCTTTTTAAGAAAATGTTCCCAGATAGTAATATTGCAAAAATATATGCACGTGACAGGACAAAAACATTGTGCGTCGTTGCCGAAATGGGGATATCCTCAAAAATGGACTTGCATACTTGCCAACTTTTATGGATTATCCGTAAAATTTACCGATTTCTGCTTAATTTTACTGATTTATGGATAAAGGTCTTTTTTTACAGATTTTTTTATATTTCGATTGCTCAATTGAAATATTTCAACCCCTGCAACCATCCACTTAGATTTTCTATTGGACCTTACGAGTGCTGTGTCACGCGATGATGTCATCTTTGACTCATTGGCTTCCTGACATCGTGCGGTAGCTCTCTCTCTCCACAGGAGTGCTGAAGTGATGTGCTGACTAGAGTTCGCCGAAAGGCGTAATTACGCATTTAGTATGCATCAAAATTTTACCAACGCGTAAAAATATGCATCAGGAGTTTTTCTCGACGCGTAAAGATATGTGTCGGGAATTTTTCTCCGCGCGTAAAACTACGCATGGAATATTTTTACCAATTCGTAAAAATACGCATCGGGACGGTACTTTGTTTTTCAGAAACGGAAGTAAACGAAATAAAGATTTTTTCCATAATCGTAATTTCTTTTTCTGGTGATGTTGCTTCTGTCCAGTATTGTTGTATATATAATTTTATTCTATAAATATTTGTATTTCAGTTTAAAAATGGAGGAAAAATTTCCGAAATCGGAAATTCGATGGCAAATTTTTTTGCTGTAATCTTTAGGCATCAGAGTGCAATGGCTTTAAGGAATTTCTCCTTTTCTGTCATAATTTGGGTTATTCTAGAGATTGATGCATAACTGAACAGAATTTTTTTAAATATTTTTTAACAGAAATTTTGTTACATTTTTTATATGCCTTAATGTAACATTAGTGCTTCAAATTATGTTCTTTGATATTTCAAACATATGAAAGTATGCTTGCAGGATTTTCATAGAAAATTGCAGGATTTTTCTCTTCTTAAAGTTGGCAAGTCTGCTAAGGATTCTGGAACAAAACCTAGTGAGTTGTGGTCTTTTTGCCAATGTCACACAGAACTAGCTGGCACCTCTCCAAGATTCACAGAGGCCCTTGTTGATGTTCTGCCTGCCATTACCCACGGAGCGCCCCAAGGAGGCAAACCCATCTCTCACTAAGACCGCCCATTGATGATCTTCAGGAAGCCTTTCAATCTTTATCTTTTCCATCCTAGGCCTCTTCGTATTTCTTTTCTTACAACCAACATTCAGTTTCACTTGTTACACTACCAAGTAATGATCAGAGCCAACATCCCCATCTCTGGTCACATGTGTGTCAACAACTAAGTATTTCAGATGCTGATCGTAAACAACAAAATCTATAACACTCTTTTGACCAAGAGTACAATTTTCCCAAGTATTTGTGTGGGATATACTTGTGGTTGAAAAATGTATTAGATACACACAAACCATTCTCACTGTAGAGTTCAATTAATCTTTTACCATTATCATTCACACAAGGATCATTAAACTTACCGAGAACATTATCAGAAATTGCATTCTGCACACCTACTGTAGCATTGAAATTCCCTGCTATTATAACTTTCTCTTTAGCACTAGACTGGCTTATTGTTAACAGCTTTTAGCTCATTCCAGAAATCTTCCTTCCTATTAGGTTCCGAGTCACAAGGAGCTTACCCTACAGTAGTTACTATTCTGTGAAGCTTCACTTTCAAACGAATCTGAAGAATTCTCTCACTTTTATGCTGACAGCTATAGTGAACCAAGTTGTTCCTCATTTTTTCACTTAAAATCACACCTACACCAGCCTGTCCTCTCATTTCTTCAAAGCTTAAAATTGTTATCCCTCAATTCGCACATTCTACCACTTTGTATCACCTTTCAAATTTTTAGAATCTTGACATAATATGGATCCTCGAACAATTTGCAATGGAACAAGACTAACTGTAAAGAAATGCATGTAAAATATCATCAGAGTTACCATCATGCCGTTCAAGCTGCAGGAGACCATGCTTCTATTCCATATATTCCATTCATTCCATCTGACTTTCCCAGGGATCGCTAATTCCTAAAATTCCAAATATTTTGTGACCCTCCTTAAATTCCTAAAATTATACCTAAAATTTATTATTCTTCCTAAAATTTTCATAAAAAGCTAATTTATTAAAAATACAACCAATATTTCTCCAAACATTTATTAACACCAATAAATTTACCATTTCTATATCGAGCACAGCTCAGCATCCGTAAAGTAGAAAGACGTGTTATAGAGCTGCAAGCTTGATGGCAACTGTTGCCTGCCTGATCTATATAGAAAAGCAGCCTATCCAACACTTGTTCTGCAGAAGCGAGGTAAAATGACATCATTGAGCTGCATACGCTGGGCCTCGACTTCATTGGAAAACTTTACTATGAAAATTGTGAATTGCTTTTGGTTCAACAATATAATAATGTTTAAACTGGAACTTGAATATGTAATGTTTCAACTTGAATTTTTTAATCAAGACTTTATCCTGAAAACAAAATGTTAAGGTGTGATGTTCTAGAACTAAATGGTAAGTTTTTTTTTTTTTGTCTCAGTTTGTTTATGGTTGGTATCTCTTACTTATAGATTGAAAATAATATGTGAAAAGATAAAAACCAAACGTGCGAAATACAAAAAAATTGGATGCGAAGCACGTTACGATATATAAAAAGGTTTGCGTAACATCTAAAGTGTAAAAATAATAGTTTTGCATTTTAAAATAATCTGAAAAAGAAAGGAGAAGGTAATAGTGTATTGGTAGTGTGTATTAATTTAACATATACTTCAATAAAAAGAGGGCAGGTAACAAATATACTTCTAGTTTTTATTGAAATACACTCCTAAATTTTTCCTAAAATTTTTCTAAAAATTCTTAAAATTCCTACCTAAAATTTTCTGTAAGTATGCTATAATCCCTATTTTTCATTTAAGTTTAAATGGCTTCAATTTCCTGTTCATCTCAGTTTTGCCATGGAGATTTCAACAAGCACAAGGGTAATCATTAAAAGTTGTTGACACAAGTATAGATTGTAATAGATTTATTAAATTCCTTTCTTTTCCTTGGTGCAACATATTTCAATCAAATGTTTCCTTCAATTATATTCTAATCATAATTTTAGGAAAACTTAGAAAATGCTAGCTGAGAAGCTGATTTATGTATTTTTTGCAAATTCTGGGCTACAACAGGTACTGTTAGTAGTATATAGTAATTAATAATCTTGTATAATAATTGTATAATGTTTTAAAAAAAACCCTGAGGATTTTTCTGAAAAATTATATCGTATATACTCGTGTATAGGTCAACTTACCAATATTTACACGAATATCTGGGGCTTGTGTATAAGCTGACCCCCATGTTTTTTATGTGAATATCTGATTTTTCGTATATATTGTGTATAAATCGACCTTCCTACCACTTTTTTCCGCAGGCGTATTTAAAGCTTAAAATTGTTTTTATTCTGGCTAAGAGCGGGAGGTCACATGGTCACTATGTTTTGAGAACACCCAATAATTATACTCCAGGCAGACTTAACCTGGTTATGGATTGAAGGTTACTGATAATTTTTTATTCCATAGTTAAAGGGTATGCCATAAAAAATAAAATGCTAAGTTCAAAAGTTTTTTTTGAACTTAGCATTTTATTTCTTTATTTATTTTTCAAGCATAGTCAAATATGGTGATTCTTGCGGTAATGTCACGAAGCCGTCAGTCACATGGCAAGCATGGTTGGTTGGCCAACAAGCAAGCTGAAATGTTGCTGTAAAGATCATTCTGCATGATCACATGACTTGGCTTACCATGGGATGGTGTTTGCATTGCATAACATCTTTTAACTTTTGGGAAAATCTTAACCGAGTCCTAAACTAGCGTAAATTGTCAGAGGTAGACTTGATACCACAATTTTTAAATTTTTTTTTGTTTTCTTGTTAATTAGTTGTGGTGTGATGTGAATTGCTGTAGTTATGAAGTGTGCTTCAGTGGCTTCCAATTACAGTGGTGCAAAAAAAAAAAAAAAAAAAAAATCACAGGAGTTCAAGAGATGCTATTCATTGGAATTTCCATCTTTACAGAGGTCGAGTGTTTTTGCGAGTCGTGTATTTTGTAGCGTGTGTAATTGTGATTTTTCGGTGGCTCATGGTGGACAGAAGGGTTGCCGGAGGCATGTAATTAAAAAAACCCATAAATAATATGGTTTATTGAAAGAAAAGAATAATTCTGTATCCAGTTACTTCGTAAAAAAGTGATGAGATTGGCTATTCAAGCAAAAAGTTTTTTCACTCGATTTTGGATCGAACATAATTTGCCCAGTGTATTTTCACCGTTTCTTTTTTTCTGTTTATGCAATGACTACTGATACCATCAATTTCAGTTGGCATCTGTGGATTAAAATGTTGCTAAAACTGTAGCAGTGTACTCTGGAAAATAGGCATGCTACCCTGCAAATTTTAATGCAGGAACTTGACTTGACTTGACTACGGAGAAACTACAGGTGCCATACATGTAAAAACTACGAATGACTTCCTTCAGATGTTTGTATTTCTGTATATAGAAGCGGATATTTTTGCAAGCTCAAGTAATAACATTCACAGTTCAGATGGCAGCTTATCAGGATTTAAGCGATTTCGAACTTGGTATTTTAGTCCAGTGTTTCCCAACCTCTAGTCAGCGAGGTTTTTTCTGTGGGTCCACGAGAAATGAGTGAATTGAATTATTTTTTTTTTTTTTCAATCGAAATGGAGTCCAGGTAAGAGGAAATCTAGATCTAAATTTTTTTGAACACCTGTCACAAAAGATTAAAGAAAGCTTGAATTGCTAAACTCTTCACAGAAGATCTGAACTTCTGCAGTCTAACTCACCATGAAAAGGAAAGCTTTGTTGAACTTCCTTCTGATGCCAGCTTGGTATTCATTTTCAGATCCAAATATCTGACTCAGTTTTGGAATAGTATGGAGAAAGAATATCTAAGTCTCAGTGACAAAGCTCTGAAATTATTGGCAACTTTTTTGACTATGTATTTATTGCAAGAAAACCTTTATAGCCGTTTCTTCAATCAGAACAAAGCACAGGAGCACAATGGACATTAATGCTGCACTGCACCTTGCAGAAATGATGTTGAAACTGTGGCTCCAGAAGATCATCGCAATGCAGAAAAAATGACATTAACAGTAAAGAGAATATTGTGGTATATTGATTATAGATTGTACTTATTAATCATTAAAAAGAATATTAACAGATTAAATGACATTAGGTGTAAGAAGGTGACATGGAATAATCTCTTATATAAATTATGGATTGTACACAGTGATCATTATAATATATAAAATATTATGAGATTAAATGCTCGAAAATTGCCTGAAGGTTTTGTTTCAGCATTGCAGGTCCACGAAAGTTTCCCTGTTTTGCCGGTCTGTGAATGCAAAAAGGTTAAGAACTACTGTTCCAGTCAGTGGCCCTGGAGATGGATTAGTCCATCTTAGAAATTACCACAAATTTTTGGTATTACACGATCAACAATTTCAAGGGTGTAACTGGGCTACACAAACTCAGGAAAAACATCCAGCGTGCAAGACCGGTGTGGCCGTAAAAAAGTCCTGGACAGTAGAGAACAGCGGTATCTTGCATGCACCGTAACATCTGCCTGGTGTGCAACATTTCTGCAAATCGCTGCACAGTTGAATGCGGGGGCCAGTAGTAGCATCTGCGTTCAGACAGTGCAATGTTTCCTGTATTCAGATGGGGTTTCAGAGTCGACGATCCACCCAGGTGCTATTGCTGACCCAATGACACAAGGCTGTGTGCTTCGCCTGGGCTTGGGAACACCGCCATTGTACACAAGACATCTAGAAACATGTAACCTGGTCTGATGAATTGTGGTACCAACTGTTTTGGGCAGATGGCCGACTCCAGGTGTGGCAACAATCCCACAAGGCAATGTGTTCCACATGCCTACAAGGGACAGTGGAGGCCGGCTGTGTCTCTGTTATGGTTTGGAGTGTTTTCAGCTGGCACGCATTAGGACCCCTCATATGTCTGTATACCTCTCTGACCTGTGGAGGCTACACAACCATCCTTGGGATCATATGCACCCATTCATGTCATGCAACCACTCCAACAAGTGCAACCTCTTTCAACGTGACACCTCCCATGTCCACTGTTGCCCGATTATGGCTGGAGGAACATTCCATGGAGTTTGGCACTCTGACTCGGCCTGTCTCGTTAACCGGATTTAAAAGCTATCGAACACACTTGGCATGCTGTTCAATGTGCAGTCAATGACAGAAATCCTCCTCCAGCAAATATTACGGAATTGTGGGATGCTCTTCAGGAAGCATGGTGTGCGCTGTCTCCATAGTACTACAGAGAGCTCATGGAACCCATGCCCCATTGCATTTCTGCCATTATCCAGTCGTGAGGAGGACCAACATGGTATTACAGAGGTATCCCAGTTTTTTGGCACTTTAGTGTATATCGGCCAAGAAATAACCTCTGTGTGATATGGTTGGTAAGATCATGAATATGTCAAACTATCAAATAAAGGTAACTTGATCACGCTAGTTACGTTAACTGAAACTTTTACAAAAAGTTCGTAAGTTGGAAGCTTTCGACCTTATCTTAGGTCTTCATCACGCCAATGGAGGACTAAGATTGTTGCCAGATTCTACATTTGAATTTTTCTTATTTTTGTTGCCAAAACTTAGAATTGATCTCCAGATCAACGGAATGTAGAGAGGAGATTCGGAGTTGCAAGTCATTGAGTTGAACATAATTTCTATGCTTTCACGGTAACGGAGGGCAAAACGATTGTCAAAAGAAGCAATTCGTTTTGCTTCGTTCCAGTGGGGAACTGCAGATGTGTCTTCCATTGTCAAAATAGACAAGGCAGTATTGGGATTGACTTTCGAAACATCTTTTCTATGTTCTAAAATTCTATGGCTAATGCTCCTGTATGTGCTTCATGTCAAACTATAATGTCGTTTTACACAGCATCAACTTTTTGACATGATTCCTCATTTAACATGCAAATGAAAGTATCTTTGCTGCATAATTCCATGTTATTATTTTATTCTTTGATTGTGTGTGCTTATGTAGCAAGTGCTACACAATAATCATTTCGCAAGATGCAACTGCTGTGCTTTCAGAGCTGCTTTGGTAGTTTTTGACGTTAGAAGGGTATTTTTTTCAGACAACCTAAACTTTTCAGTAAAAAGCTATATCCTGCTATGAGATCATCAAAGATGTCGAAGGTATCTTTTATTCCATGATTGTTATTTATTTCTGAATATCATAGATTTGTTTGATAATATTTTATTGCATATTACATTCTGGGCCTTGACGAATTGAAAGTACTCAATTAAACCATAACTGAGGATGTGTGTATTTTTTTTGTGCATGTGTAAACTTAAATTTCTGTTCATTTCAAGTTCAGGATTTTCTGTTTCTGTGGAAAAAGATTTCACCAGGAAAACAACAACTAAAGAATTGACTAAAACACATTTTAATGCTGCATGTTTTTTGTCCTGCATTTGCAGTACCTGTCCTGAAAATATTTTAACTCCTAAAAACATTTAAAATCATTTAATACTTAAGCTACTTTTTTATTTACATTATTTTAATGGAAAATTAATTCTTCAGATGAGATCTTTCCGCAGACTTGTTGAATTTTGCTTTTTTCATCATCATTTGGTTTGTTTTTGAGATCTATGCAAAACTGAACAAATTTTTTTTTGAGGACTAGTGGGAAGGAGATTGTTTTTTCATCTGGGGACAGTAGTCTTCTGAAACTGAAGTTAAACAGAGTAAAGATTTTTTTCCATTATCATAATTTTTTCTCTCACAGTGTTGCCTCTGTACAGTATTATTGTTAGATTGTTAGATATCATTTTATTGTATCGAAAATTCCTTGTAATTTTTAGTTTTAGATTCTCCTATGGATTTGAGGAAGTCTGCTTTCTTTGTCATCATATGGGTCATTCTCGTGAGCAAGTGATGCAAAACTGAAGACAAATTTTTAGGTTCTGCCTTTCAAAATTTTAGGAAACAGAAATTAGATGGAGTGAAGTTTTCTTCACTCCATCTAGTAACTTCTTTTTTTCTTGCGATGTTCCCCCTGTCTGGTATTGTTAAATATATATATATTTTTTTTTTTTTTTTTTTTTGTGTGTGTAGACATTTGTATTCCAAAGTTATTTTTTCTCGATATTCCTTTTGCCCGGTATTACTGTTAAATATTGGTTTATTCCTTAAATATTTGTATTTCAGCTTGGAAAAATTAAGGAAAATTTTCCAAAAATGGAAGTTTGATGTTGCAAAGATTTCTTCGTTAATTGTAATTTTTTCCTCCTTGTGATGTTCCCACTATTCTGTGCAGTTGTTGAATGTTATTTTCTCCTATAAATTTTTGCATTTCAGCTTGATCAGATTTTCCAAAAACAGAAGTAATGAAGTTAAAAAAATTGTAAGAATTGATGCATGGTGTTGTTCAAAAGTATTCATATTCTCTGAATTACTCATTTATCTAAAATAGTGAAATCTGTGATGGCAACCATTCATTGTCCTCAGGCTGAAAGTTCGTTCCACACAGTGGATGAAACCATAGTCATCTGAAGGCATAAAAAATGTAATAATGAAGAAATAGGAAGGGAAAGGTAGCAGAAAGAAAAATGAAACAATGGATTCTAGTTGCACATTATGGTATTTACCAAATCTGCCATTATACGTGGCATATATATAGTATCAGAAACAATCATTTGATGTTTCTGAATATTTCTGTTTCGTACGTTATGTTCTGTGAAAGTTCAACCAGCTGATACGTAACGTCTGACAATGAAAATTATTTGTGTCAATTGACCATTATAGTTAAAAAAATACACATTAAGCGTATTAATGCTTACCAGTTGAGAACTATCCCATTTTCCTTCGTTGTTAGTGGAAACCACGGTTCTTCCAGTTCTTCGTCCTTATCAAAACAAGGTTAGGCTTATAGCACAGGAATACCGGTACATGCTTAGTTCCATCGTCATTCGTAAAATCGTTGAGATGAACATTAGGGTGTTAGATATTTGAAGGTGGTGAAAGATTAATGGAATTTGTACACTGTTGAATGGGCGTTAATGAAATGGAATGACTTGAACACAAAGGATAGCAAACGGGCTTCGAATTTAACATTAAAAGAATGCTTATACAGAAGTTAAAAAACCTGTAGTGAAAGATGATGAAATAAAATAGAATGAAATCGCCACAGTAAAATTCATGCGAAAGAATAAAAGATTGGTACTACACCGTCGTCGTCCTATCGCACCGTCGACATTCCCGACGTGTTTCGACACACATACATCGTGGCCATTCTCAAGGCTGTTGACTCTGCAATGAACTCTAAGATCTGTCTTATCGTTCCACTATAGCCAACCTTACTTCGTAAGTTATCATTTGTGTCACGTATATTGGAGGTCCCACCATCTGGTGTTCGCCTAGTTCTCAATCTATATTGGAAATTTTTTATTGCTTAGCACGAATGGCAGGGCTGCCAGTGGCGACTAAATAGGCAACTATTGTTACTATTTTTTATGACAGGCGACTATGGCTACTATTTCTTACAAAAAATAGCCAAAAGCAACTATTTTCAGAAAACTTGAACTATTTTAATTGTAAGGCTACTATTTAAAAAAAAAAAAATGTAATTTGTGTTGCATATATCAATGTGCTTGTATAACATCAGTTTTAATATTGATACATGTGAATATCAACTTTGATATAGATATATATATGTCGAATCCATGGTTCATACACATCCTGGAATTCCGTTTTGTCCTTTAACTGTCCTAAAATTCTGTTACATGTCCTGGAATTTTATCCATTCCTGCCTTTTTGTCCCTGCACGATATTTTGTAGTTGAGGATTTTTCTACTGACATAACTTATGTCTGACAAATTTCCGTCCCCACCCCCTGCAAAATGTGTGTGTGTGTTTTTTTTGGGAAGGAGGGAGAGCTTATCGGTTTACTTGTTTAGGAGGACTGAAGCTGCGTTATTAGCATCTTTTGTGTCATGCTTATATTGTCACTTTGTCTGTCCTGCCGGGGAGACAATATCTTCGCAATTATTAGTTCGATTTGTAAAATTCTTTTTGTATTGGGAAGCTTAAAATGTGATAATGGTGATTCGTTCGTTCTGTTTTTTTTTTTTTTTCGATGCACGACTTCACCCTAGAGGGCGTAAATAGAGATCGTATCGAATTTAAAATGCATTTCATTTCATATATTTGCTTCTAAATATCCAATTCAAAAAATTATTTTTCCTTTCGATGACATTTATAGCAAAGACTTTTAGTTACAGTCCCTTTTTGAAATAATGCATAAATTTTCCGCTAGGGGGCGTAAAGGCAAATCACAATTTTCTCAATATCTCCGCTTCTAAAAGTCCGATTTGAAAAATTCTTCCTGAGTCTGATACAGCTCTTGAGGTTGAAATGTTTTGCATAAAAATTCTCATTTCTGGTAAAGAATGGTTTGGCTACCAGGGGGCATAAATGTTTATTTTGGCTTCTGATGTATTTACAACAAAATCTGAGCTGGAAACTCGATTGAAAAAATTCTTCTGTGAACCGATACCACTCAACTTGGAAAGTTTTTTGAGAATACTTCCTGCTTAAAATAATGCAAAAATTTTCCATCAGAGGGCGTACACATGTATCTTATTTTTGTCCATATCTCTGTTTCTAGGAGTTCGATTTCAAAAATTCTTTTCTTTATTGGAGAACATTTTCAGTGTGAAATGTTTCTCATAAAATTTCAAATATTTCTTAACACACAAGTGTGCCACTAGAGGGCGTAAGCTCACATTTCCGTTTACAGCAATATCTGCGTACTAAAAACCTGACTGGAAAATATTCTTTTTCGATCCGATACCTAATTATGAAAACTCCTTATTTGTATTTTCTTCACAAAATAATGCGCAATTTCACCGCTAGGGGCGCAAATATTTAATCTACTTCTCTTAATATCTGTACTTCTAAATGTACGATTTAAAAAATTCTTTTAACACCAGATGCCGTTTACCTTATGGAACACTTTAGGTTTAGGTTTATGTTTGAGGAGGTTTGTGGTTCACAATTCTGCCACTAGGTGGTGTTGTACTTCTGTTTGCAGGCTATCTCTGCCTGTAAAAACCCTATTGAGAAATTTCTTTTTTTACTGTATGCCATTCGCTATAATAAAGATGGAGAGTGAATAAGATTTTTGCTACAATAAAAAGATCCTCTTCAAATAATGTACATCTTTCCTCCTAGAGGTTGTAAAGGTCAAAATTTCTTTCTTGCTATCTCTGCTTCCGGCAGACGTATTTGAAAAGTTATTTTTCCTTAGCATAGCTTTTGCTATGAAAAATGCTTTCACCTGTTTCCATTATGCTAACTTCTTCCGCTGAAACGCATAGTTATATAATGTTTCCTTCTATATCACTCCTTTTAACTGATCGATTTAAAAATATTTTTGTTTCTAATACCTTCCTTCTGCTATGGGAAACTTTTTGCGCCATTTGTTAATTTTCGTAACATATTTTTTATCCACTGGTGGAAGTAAATAGCTGACTTTGTGTGTGCGTGTGTGCGTGGGGGGTGGGGGTGGGGGGTGGGTGGGGTGGGGGGTGTACCTTTACTGATATTTTGTAATTAATACTTTATATAAAAATTTGCCATGAAATCAGATTGCTTTCTAATATCAGAAACTTAAATCTAGTTGTTTCTTAGTATTTTCAGAGCTTCTATAATTAGTTTTTTAATCATGCCCAGTTGAATTGCCATGATCACTAATGCACACAGCCCTTTAGACATAAGGTTTTCCTGTTATTCTCTTTCGTTTCACGTTGGAAATTTTTGTGCATACTTTATTTGCTGGCGAGTAAAAATTTAACACATAGCTACAGCATCGATATTATGTTGAAAATTCCTTCCATAAATAAAATGTAACACAAATACTTGCTACCGTGATTATGTGTTTAAGAAATAACAATCTCATTGGTCCTTTGAAAAAGTTCTAGATATTTCACCTTTTTTTACCCTTAAATTTCCAATGTAAGCATTATTTCAAAATAATTAAATACAAACAGTATTTTATGTATTGATTGTGTGGTATATAGAAGCATTTCAAAAGAAATGCCTGTACCTATGCATTTTTTAGTTTTATGGGTTTTTTTTTTTAATTCTGTAATTTGCTTCAATAATTGAACTGAAGCCAAAGTAGAAAAATAAAGTTTTCTCAAAATTAGTGTAGTATACTGTATATGGTTTCACTATATTTTAAGTAAGAGCATTTGGATCGTATGTCCTGGAAAAGTCTTTGAATTTTGTGATTGAAAAAGCGTATGAGCCATGTGAATCGTTATCGATATGTCTTGTTCAGTTTATTGCTTTCTGCTGTATTGCAAATATGATGGAGGAAAGTCAATGGCAAGTATAGACTAGACCCATATGTGATTAAAGAAGCGACCTACTCAAATCAAGATATTCTGCCGAAAAAGTGTCCCGTTTTTCTGTTTGGAATATGGCAGTGCCAGGAGCTAGCACATATCTTGCCTTCACTATATTAAAAACTGTTGTTTTCTGTGCTTACTGAAGTTTATTTGCTGTTAAATGTATCAATTTCAAGTCAAAAATTTTGTACCTAGAATTTCATGAATGATATGCGATTGTTTTTACAGCTTTATTTCCCGAATGACACGGAAAATGCATGTTTTTGCCAACAGACATTTAAACTCACTTTACATTATCTACAAACTGTTTAATATAAATTAGGAATTGTTCATAACAAAAATTAAGTGGTAATAGGAAAAACGCCCGGTGAGACATTTCTGCGTATCTGTTAAAAATAACGAGACAGTTCTTTTTGTCATTTGAGTAGGTCGTTCCTCTAGTCACGTGGGTCTAGGTATAGATGCACTTGTATGCATAAGAATTTATTCCAAACAGCGAAATTAGGATTGATCATTTTTGGAGAGTCATATTATATCAAAAGACATTTGGAGACTGGAAATATCCATCTTTGGCTAAAGTTGTGAAAGCATGCCTTGCTTTATCACTTTGCAACTTCGATGTAGAGAGAGGCTCTTCTGTATCATGAAGAGTTCTTTCAGATGAGAAGGCATCTATGTCTGAGAAGATGTTGAATGAGAGACTAACAATTTGAGATGCATTAAAAATGTATAACAACCAAGTTGCAAAGGTGCTAATAATCAAAGAATTAATAAAATTAGCACTTAATGCACATAGGTCATATAGCAACCATTTGAAAGAGGAGCAGAGATTAAAGGAACAGCAACTGAAAGCAGAAAAAGAAAGTGCTGAGAGATTGAAACAAGAATTGCTAAATAAAGGATTTGAAGAGCAGAAAGCAAACTATAGAAAACATGGAAAACAAGATAAAAATTCTTGTTCAAGAAAAAAGAGAAGTACAAGAATCATCAAACTCTGTGCTTAAAGAAGCCAGTGAGAGACTAAAGCAAGCATTAAAAAAAAAAAAAACATACCTGCAATACGAGTTACACATGGCATTCTAGAAGGATCAGAGAAACTCCGACAAAAGGAAAGACTACATGAACTTAAAGCATTAAAAATGAATAGGGTAGCTCATAAAATAAAATCCTCTCTAATTGATGCATTTATGCAGATAACCCCAAAAAAGGAATTAATCTAAGGTTAATGAGGAAGCTTTTTTGTTAAGCCTACCCTTATATGCACTAATGGCAGTGGTATAAATTCACACTCAATTTTTTGAAATAATTTACTGCATATAACTCTTCCAAATTGCTACCATGGTATAAGAATAATGTAAACTTTAAAGAGGACTCTCCCCCTCCCCCAAAATGCTAAATGATAAAAAACAGTTTTTTATACATATTGGGGGGGGGGGCATCATATAAAAGTTTTTGATGTTCCATGACAATAATTTTCAGAAGAGTTATAATCATTTCAAAAAATCTGTGCTTTAGTTTTATTATTGTCATGAGTGGGTGTAAGGATAATCTTAGTTTTACTGTTGTTAGAGCTTTGAAAATCGATCATGGTTAACATCTAGGGATTTTAACTGTCTGTTGTTATAAAAGTAACCCAAATTAGAAGAAAGTCAAGTTTTTTGTTTTCTTATTTCTGTAATTATGAGTTGGAATAATTTTACAGGATAAAGTAAAATCTTTATATTTGTCTCAAAAGCATCAAGGACACTGTGAAGAATGACTGTAGCATTATCAAGGCAGGTGTATATCGGTGTAATACTTCATATCAATTATATCTGACCTACACAGACTTGAGCCTGAATAGTAAGACAGTTGTCAATGCCCTAATGAAATGAAGATGTTTCAGACAGGTTTTTCACGTTTACTTTTCAAATATGGGAATCAAAATAAAATGTACTCTTTTACAACATAATTCAAAATCATGTTAAGCACCATTATTATTATTAGTTATGGTTTAAAGAGTTTCCATTATTGAAGAGGGAGATTACACTATACCCATTCCATTCCTGATAATAATAAACTGCAAGTTTTCATTTTTTTAGTTCTAGGCTTCGTGGTTTTGTTCCATGCTAAAAATATTCACAGTGTTTGATATTTATTGTCATAGCTGTACAAAAGGCAAGTTTGAAATATTTCCAAATGTTCATCTATTCGAATGAGATTCTTGATATACCTCATCAGATAACTATGATTATTATGTGTACAGAACAAAACAAGTGATCATCATAACACTGAATGACCACAACTATAGCCTTTTCAGAAAAGAAATTCACAACAATTTTTTCAACACAGTGTATGAAGTCCCACTTGGAAAATCTTATAATGTATTTGTTTACCAACCACAAACGCAGAAGAAAGCTCTCCGTAGTGGCTTGATACAGATGAGAACATCTGACCTCCAGAACAATGACCAAAGAAGGAAGTGTTTTGTAATTATAAAGTTTGTATCAGGGTAGTTTTTGATATATAATTGAGTAACATTTGGGGGGGGGGGGGTTAACTTTCCATAACCTTTATAGTTCTGAGTGTCTTGAGTAGCATTATATTGAAACTTAAGGTGCCCTCTTTGTAGTGTATGGATGTGTGTGTGTATATATATATATCATCATCATCATGTCGTCAACCATTATCAATCCACTGCTGGACGAAGGTCTCCCCAAGTTTCCTCCACAACGGTATGTCTTGTGCCAGTCTCCTCCATGTCACTCCCGCATACTTTCGAATTTCATCCACCCATCTTCCATGTGGCCTTCTTCTGGGTCTTTTCCTGTCCCTTGGAATCCAATCTAAAATTTTGGCTGTCCATCGATGGTCTGTTCTTCTGGCAGTATGTCCAGCCCATTGCCATTTCAGGGATTTAACTCTGATCATGATGTCTTCCACTCTTGTCATTTTTCGGATCCACGTGTTCCTCTTCTTATCTCTCCTGGTTACACCAAGCATGCACCTCTCCATGCTGCTTTGAGTTGTCTGCAGCCTTTGTATGTCTCTTTTAGCTAAGGTCCACGTCTCTGCACCATACGTAAGCACTGGAAGGATACATTGATCAAACACTTTTCTTTTAAGACATAATGCCATATTGCTCTTGAAAATTATGCTGTTTCTTCCAAAAGCTCTCCAGGCAAGTTTTGTACGCCGATTAATTTCTTCATCAATGTGACCCTCACTTGATATTTGCTGTCCAAGATAAACGTACGTGTCTGTTATCTCCAGCTTTTCTCCATCAATCGATAAATCTTCATTTCTTGTAAAAGCATTGTACATCACTTTTGTCTTCTGAAAGTTCATTTTTAATCCCACTTCTTTACTCTTGTCAGCAAGTTCCTGGATCATACTCTGTAGCTCTGATGGGGTAGTTGCAAAAATGACTATGTCATCAGCAAAACGAAGGTGGGTTAGATAATCTCCATTAATCTTTATCCCTTTGTTTTCCCAGTTCAGTGATTGAAAGACAATTTCCAATGTGGCATTAAAGAGCTTCGGAGATATGGTGTCACCTTGTCTCACTCCCTTTCCAATTTTTATGTGTGTTGTATTTTCAAACAGCCGAATCTTTGCACTTGCATTTTCATAGATGTTATTAATAATATTAATGTATGCATCTTCAATACCGCAGGATTTCAGAGTCATTGCAACTGCTGATGGTTTCACCGAATCAAAGGCTTTTTCATAATCGATAAAAGCCATGCACAATGGAAGTTCATATTCTCTCGCTCTTTCAATTAGTTCTCTCAGTACGTGGATATGATCTATTGTGCTGTAGCCACTCCTGAATCCAGCTTGTTCTCTTGGTTGAGCCATGTCCAGTGTCACCTTCAAGCTGTGTGAAAGAACTTTAGTGAAGATTTTATAAACCACTGATAGGAGGCTGATAGGTCTGTAGTTCCTGAGATCCTCAATGTCACCTTTTTTATGTAGCAAGATCATTGTAGCGTTGTTCCAATCCTCAGGAATTTTCCCTTCATTAAGGCATCGAGTGAAAATTTGGGCGAGTACTGTTTCGATTTCTCCACTTGCTTCTTGTATGATGTCTACAGTAATTCCATCTTCTCCTGGAGCTTTTCCCCGCTTCATGTTCTTGATTGCATGTGCAACTTCTGCTGGAAGGACTGGAAGAACTCTGGTACTGGTACCTTTCATGATGTCTGGAGTACATGTATCATCCCTTTCATATAATTTCGAGTAGAAATCTTTCACTCTTGTCAAAATTTCGCCTCTATTTCTTGTTACAGAACCATCTTCTTTTCTCAGTGCCATAATCTGTTTTTTCCCCTTACTGAGATGTCCCTTTGCTATCTTTAGGCTTTGGTTGTTTTCAATTGCTTTCCTTACTAGTTCACAGTTGAATTTCCTTATGTCTTCAGTGATACTTTTTCGTACTGTCTTGCATAGCTCTATATATTCCACTTTGGAAGTCACATCTTCTTTAGTTGTCCTCATCACTTTTCTTTTTTGCATCAACATTTTGGTTTTTCCTGATAATTTGTTCACATGCAATTTGTTCTTAGACCCAGCTAATTTTGTTGCTGTTTCCATAAGAGCTTTGGTTACTTTTCTGTTAACTTCAGAAATATCCACTTCTTCCGATGTTAGGCCTTCTAAAGCAGAGAATCTGTTCTTCAGTTCCAATTTGAAGGTATTATGGTGTTTTTTAAGGTTGGTTATGTCAATACATTTTGTTTGTCTTATGAGCTTGCTACGTTCGAGTTTAGTGTTGAGGTGCATCTTACATCTCACCAATCTATGGTCACTGCCTGTGTTGAACTTGTTTAGCACACTGCAGTCTTCTATGACGAATTTTTTGTTACACATAATAAAATCAATTTCACTTGTCGTCCCATTTGGATGTCTCCATGTCCATTTCCTGTGTGGCTTTTTCTTGAAAAAGGAGTTCAAGATGAAAAACCCTTCTGCCTCTGCAATTCATATATATATATATATATATATATATATATATATATATATATATATATATATATATATACTGAAGAGCAATGCTGAAAGCTAAGGAAAAACTTTAGAATTTAAAACGAAAGTTGCAAAATAACCTGAAGATCGAAACGCGCAACGCAGCAGTTATGAAAATTCAGAATTCACATATATATATAATTTTTTCCCCACCAAAATGTGAACATGTGCTAATTTTGTCACTGTTGTTTGAAATAAATAAAAAAAATTAACAAATTTTTTTTTTTTGGTGTGGAGTGCCTGTCATTCTAAAACTCGTACATTTTTTTGGGCAACTATTTTAGTCATTAACATAAGTTGTTAAGGCTACTATTTGGGCTACTATATTTACCATTATTAGCTACTGTTTAGGCTACTATTTTTACCATTAGTAGCTACTAAAGCAACTATTTTCTTGGGTGTGATAGGCTGGCAGCCCTGGGATGGATTGATGTTTTTCGTGCTCGATTACATTTTTCCATGCACTGGACAATTCGACGGGAGTATTTGAATTACAATTATTTTCCTTAGTCTTTTCAATTATTACAGCCTCGGCTGTGAGGATCTTTCTATGAGTGTTATGAGATGTTAACAGTTTTATGTTGTCCCAATCGGGGACAGCATTATTATCTTGGCAATATTGAATGAGCAGTGTTCATGTTTCGTTCTTTGTCCAGTTACCAAGATGTTCCCTCAATCGAGGTTTTATACTTCTTTTTGTGCTATCAATGTATATTGATTTGTTGTGTGAGGAATCATTATTGTTAAATATTAGAATTTGATACACATCAGCTTTATTTAGTATACTGATATTGTCAGTATTTCTCTGAAGTATTCTGTTATTATCAGTGACTGTATCAGCAATAAGTAGATTAGCTTTACTACATTCCTTCTTAATAATTCCAGATATTAGTGGACAATAAGGAAGCTTTCTACAAAATGTTTTGGTCACAAATTGGCTGGTTTGGTTTATTTCTGTCATTAATGAACTGATGGTATATGTGGTCGATTATATTGCTCTTATATTCGGAATTAATGGCGAGATCTCTAATCCATTTAATTTCCTTTTTTGTTGCCTGCTGGTTAGATGACGTTGTGATGGCTCTTCTAATGAAATATCTAAAAGCTGCCATCTCATATTTCCATGGATGATTGGATTGAAATGGTATAATGTTAGGCACATATGAAGGCTTATTATAGACCTGATATTAAATTTGTCTATTGTTGTTGATTAGCAAAATGTCGAGGAATGGTAATTGGCTGTTATTTTCCCATTCGGTTGTCAATTTAATGGTTGGATAAAAACTTGAGTATGATGTTTTGAAATCTTCAAGTTCTTGTTTGGTATGGCTCCAAAAGACAAGCAAATCGTCAACATATTGAATGAATAGGTCGGGTTTTTTAATATCATAGTAATTCTCATTGAGAAGTTTATGCTCGATGTTTTGTAGAATTACTTCCGCAAAAGGCCGGAGAGGGGTGACCCCATAGGAGCACCTGACAGTTGCTTGTAGATGGTTTTATTGAAGAAAAAGAAATTATTATCATTAATAAAATTCAGTGCAAAAATAATACTGGTTATATCGGACTGTGGCAAGTTACGTAGTAGTAATTTTTCTTCAATCAATTAAATGGCAATTTTCGTGGGTGTATTAGGAAATAGTGATACAATATCAAGACTAACGATTTTGAATTCAGCATTTCCTTTATATTCCTTGATAGCATTGATTACTTCTGTTGAGTTTTTAACAGTGAATGTGTATTCTTTATAATATTCATTAATGAAGTGATATAGTGCCCTTTCAATATAAATAGTTGGTGACAGTTGTTTTGACACTATAGGTCTTATAGGGATGTTGTCTTTATGTATTTTTAATTTACCAAATATAGTAGGAATAGTTGCACCCACAGGTGGATATGCCTTCCTTTTTACTTCATCAGGGAGCCTAGTGTGATTTCTCAGCTGTGCTAGTTCCTTGATAATCTTCTCCGTAGGATCTTGTTCGATAGTCATAGTATCTATGTCATTGATTGCTAAAAGCATTTTGTCTTGATAGGTTTCACGATTAATGATTATGAGGATTATGAGCTGCTTGGATTTGTCAGCCATTACACATGAAATTTCTGGGTTGTTGCGTAATTCCGGAAGTGCCTGTCAGTCATATTTTATTATATAATTTTTTTGTGGTTGTTTTTCAACATTGGTAACAGCTGGTTTGCTCTTTTGCCTCTTTCTTGGTAGCTTTAATATAACTTCTTCGATCTGTGGAATCAACACTTCGGTAGATGGAATTTTATACTAGTAAGAATATTTTAATGCTCTTTCTAAAGCAACATGTAATGGAGTAAGCTCAACACCAGATTGGTTAATATAATGAGGTTGTTTATTTGTTACTTTACTAATTCTTTGAGATAGCACAGCCTGTTTTTCTGCTGTTAAATGTTCGATCTTGTTCCAATGCTTTCTTCGGTATTTGTTTTGTTCATGTTCTACAATAGCGAATATTCTAATGATCTCTACATTTATGGCCATAGTTGAAATCATTTTAATAAGCTCGATATACGTCTCTACTTATTTTGTCAATCAAATATCTTTCAGAGCATATTTTTGCTCGCAATCTCTTAACTTCAGCAGTATTGACAATTTTAAGGTCATAGCTATTAATTGCATGTAGTTAAAAAATCCAGGTGTTCAACCTCATGTACAAGCTTAATTCTTATTTTTTGAAGTTGGTCATCAATTCCTGAATGCCGCCCCGGTGGCGCAGTGGTCTAAGCGATGGCCTCTGATCATTCGTCCGAACGGGGTCCGGGTTCGAATCCCGGTGAGGCATGGATGTTGTGTTTGTCTTACGGCACTGGCTCTCTCCCTTCCCTGGAACCAGTGACCCTAAATTAGGGACGGGCGACTGCTTATAGCCCATTTGAGTTGCTCACGGTGGTCGTTAAACCTCCAATCAAAAAAAAAAAAAAAAAAAAAAAAAAAAATTCCTGAACTAGTTCGGTTGGCATATTCCATCATGATATTCCATGATGCACTACTTTGGTTCATCGTGTAATAAGGTTCGATAAGATCCTTAGTATTATAATCTCCTGATGAGAGAATTCTAGTTGCACATTATGGTATTAACCAAATCGTGCCATTATACGTAGAATATATATAGTACCTGAAACAATAATTTGATTTCTGAATATTTTTGTTTCTCACGTTATGTTCTGTGAAAGTTCAACCGGCTGATATGTAATGTCCGACGGTGAAAATTATTTATGTATCAATTGACCATTATAGTTAAAAAAAATACATATTAAGCATATTAATGCTTACCACTTGAGAACTACCCCGTTTTCCTTCATTGTCAGTAGAAAACGTGGTTCTTCGTCCTTATCAAAACAAGGTTAGGCTTATGTGGTTAGGCCTGTTGCACAAGAATACCGGTACATGCTTAGTTCCGTCGTCATTCATAAAATCGTTGGGATGAACATTAGGGTGATAGATATTTGAAGGTGATGAAAGATATGGAATTTGTGCAGTGTTGAATGGGCGTTAACGAAATCGAACGACTTGAACACTTCAAATTTAACATTAAAAAAATGCTTACAGAAGTTAAAAAACCTGTATTGAAAGATGATGAAATAGAATGAAGTCATCACAGTAAAATTCATGCGAAAGAATAAGAGATTGGTACCACACCGTCGTCGTCCTATCGTGGAAAACTTCCTTGTTGTCCACCAATATCTGGAATCATTGAAAAGGAATGTAGTAAAGCTGATCTACTTATTGCTGATACAGTCACTGATAATAGCAGAATACTTCAGAGAAATACTGACAATATCAGTATACTAAATAAAGCTGGTGTGTATCAAATTCCAATATTTAACAATAATGATTCCTCATACAACAAATCAATATACATTGGTAGCACAACAAGAAGTATAAAATCTCGATTGAGGGAACATCTTGGTTACTGGACAAAGAACAAAACACGAACATCGCTCATTCAATATTGCCAAGATAATAATGCTGTCCCCGATTGGGACAACATAAAACTGTTAACATCTCATAACACCCATAGAAAGATCCTCACAGCCGAGGCTGTAATAATTGAAAAGACCAAGGAGAATAATTGTAATTCAAATACTCCTGTCGAATTGTCCAGTGCATGGAAGAATGTAATCAAGCACAAAAAACATAAATCCATCCATGCTAAGCAATCAAAAATTTACCAATATAGATTGAGAACTAGGCGAACACCAGATGGTGGGACCTCCAATATACGTGACACAAATGATAACTGACGAAGTAAGGTTGGCTATAGTGGAACGATAAGACAGACCTTAGAGTTCATTGCAGAGTCGACAACCTTGAGAATGGCCATGATATATGTGTGCCGAAACGCGTCAGGAATGTCGACGGTGCGATAGGACGACGATGGTGTGGTACCAATATTTTATTCTTTCGCATGAATTTTACTGTGACAGCTTCCATTCTATTTTATTTCATCATCTTTCAATACAGGTTTTTTAACTGCTGTAAGCGTTCTTTTAATGTTAAATTCGAAGCCCGTTTGCTATCCTTTGTGTTCAAGTCATTCTATTTTGTTAACACCCATTCAACAGTGTACAAATTCCATATATCTTTCACCACCTTCAGATATCTATCACCCTAATGTTTATCCCAACGATTTTACGAATGACAACGGAACTAAGCATGTACCGGTATTCTTGTGCAACAGGCCTAACCACATAAGCCTAACCTTGTTTTGATAGGGATGAAGAATCGGAAGAACTGTAGTTTCTACTGACAAAGAAGGAAAATGAGGTAGTTCTCAAGTGGTAAGCATTAATACACTTATTATGTATTTTTTAAAACTATAATGGTCAATTGACACATAAATAATTTTCATTGTCGGATGTTACGTATAAGCTGGTCGAACTTTCACAGAACATAACGCGCAAAACAAAAATATTCAGAATCATCAAATGATTGTTTCAGATACTAAACAATGGATGTTTTGCAGCTACAGAGTCAGCAAAAGGCAAATATGGCTGTGGAACTTGCTCAGGACAAAGCAAGGCTTGCAAGACCAATCTTGAGTTGATGTTCTAGCAAGCACAAAAACAAAACAAAACAAGAAAAAACTATGTTTGAAGTAGTTTTTTAAACCTATTTTATTTTGTTTTGAATTTGGTAATTTTGTACTGTGAATACAGTGATGTGCTCCAGTTTAATATTTATGTAAATGAATTAAAGTGTGCAGTTCCATCTTGCTCATGAGCTGCTTTATATTCACCCTCTTTCGCTATGCATTCTGATTTTTTTTACCCGGTTAAAAATTCAACTTTTTTCTTCTCTCTTTGTCATTGTCATGTATGTAATGTTAATGGGCAGCAAAATTTCCACTTATTTGTCCTAAATGGGGAAGCCCCTAGTCCAAAATAGTGAAAAGTTCAAGTTATAGTTTGCTTGTTTTTTTTAACTTACTGAAAAAAATGTGGAGTTGGAAAATGGAAGAAATGTTGAAAGCCTATGGTGATAAGAAAAGGGGTGGGGGGCAGGCATTTTCGATTACTGGGCAGTGAAGTAAAGGTCTTCCAGAACATTAGCCAAAGCTACATGCTCAAAGAAGCTAGAAATTTTGAACTGTGTAGCCTTTTAATGCTGTCTTTGAATCACTTCTTGATTCATTTTTTTCAAACTCAGTAGTTCTTTTGGAATTCAGGGTTAGTGACACCAAAGTCACAGAGACTTTCCAAATGTATCTGTGAAAATTTTGATTTAGTAGCACTTCTGTCCTCATTTTCATCTTCACTTTCAGCTCATCCTTCCTCTTTCTGACCTTGCGTTTGATTAGCAATCTCTTCCTCATGCAAGTTGTGGTAGCCTGCTTCATCATCCAAAGCCAACTAATCCCTTACGTTTTCTATACTGGCAGCTCCAAATGCTTTTACATAGCTTTCATCCTTAATTTCCCTAGGTTGAAAACTGGTGGTTCATCATAAAGAATCTTTTTCCATACATTGCAGAGAGTTGACATTTTGACTTTGTTCCAGCTGTTTGTCCAGATATGCAAATGATGTTGTATTCTTTTATTCTCTATAACATTTTAGCACCATTGTTGGCTTTGGCTTCTTTGCTGTCCTCCTAACCAGCTGTTTATTTCTGTAAATGTGTTTGCAACTTAGGATGACTCATTTGTTCATTGGTTGAATGAGAGAAGTCACTGTGCCCTGATACAAGTCAGAACATGTTCCTGATTTTTCCATCACTTATTGTCAAAGAGCCACCAGTAGGATAAGCTGGTGTATTGTTCGAATGAAGCAGTGCCTTGACATCACTTTTTCCAATTTTGAGCTCATCTATCTAGGATTTACAAACCTCCAGTACAAAATGATTTTGGAACCAATCAAAAAAAATTCCCCAGAAAACAACACTTTTTTTGCTGGTTTTTTATATCACTGGCAGACTTTGCATTTTGTCCTTAATCACTTAAGGGTTAGGTGGTTTGCCCACTATAACAGATTTTACTCGCTGTGAACCATCTGCATTGGCACACACAAGTGCAGACAGTCATTCCTTGTTTACTATTTTGGCCAGGAGTAGAGCTAGCCATTTAGTAGGTTCAAGTGTTTTCTGGAATAAATAGACTTCTAGAACAAGCCTGTTTCATCACCAATTTACATTTAAGATAGCATTATATTTTTATTTGTTGTTATGGTGTTTAATTTTTATTGGAAAGGATTTACACTGAGAGAACTAACTCTGAATCTTTCTCCACAAACTCTACTGATCACAATAAAAAATTTGTGCCAAAATCTGAGAAGCCAGTACATACTTTGAAATTATGCCCTCCAAATCTTACAGCAAATTTTTTGGCAGTAATCTGTGGTGCCACTCCTTTAGTCAGAGTCTTTAAGACACATTGCTGTTTATAACTTGTAAAAAAAAATGAGTCATTGATGTTATTAAAGTCTTAGCTCCTGTAGTTTGGCTTCTTTTGTCCATACTCACAAAAGGGTCCTCCAGTTTTAAGGCAGATATTTTCTGTCTTTTTCAATTTTTTTAATTTTTTATGTCACAAAATGTTGATTTTTTTTTCCAATCTCAGTTGTAACACTTCTAGCCCAAAGCATCAGCATCTGTTCTACTTTTAATTTTCATCTTTCTTTAAGGGTTAATGTTTCGTATTTTCCCCATGCATTTATTTTGTGTTATACCTGCATAATTTACAAAAATCAAAAAATAATTATTAAAATATTTTGGAAGCACTAACATCCAGCAATAAACATGAATCGCACTTGAGATTCTTGGAAGAGGCTGGATCACAAGCAGAAATCTTAGCTGCATTTGCAACAGTGTAGCTTTTCTGTACAGATGTTCAACTCATCAAACTAGTTTATCAAAATCTTACAGCAAAGACAGCCTGTGCTTGCCTCACTGTATGTTTCTGGGAATTTTGTGTCAGCATAGTACATGACTTATTAAAACAAAAGGCAGGACCAAATTATTGCAAGATTGAAATTATAACGATGATGGGCAAAACACGTAACAATATTAACAAATAAAGGTAACTTGATCACGCTAGTTACGTTAAATGAAAACTTTTACAAAAAGTTCGTAAGTTGGAAGCTTTCGACCTTATCTTAGGTCTTCATCACGCCAATAGAGGACTAAGATTGTTGCCAGATTCTACATTTGAATTTTTCCTATTTTTGTTGCCAAAACTTAGAATTGATCTCCAGATCATCGGAATGTAGGGAGGAGATTCGGAATTGCCAGGCCTTCACGGTAATGGAGGGCAAAACGATTGTCAAAAGAAGCAATTCGTTTTGCTTCGTTCCAGTAGGGAACTGCAGATGTGTCTTCCATTGTCAAAATAGACAAGGCAGTATTAGGATTGGCTTTTGAAACATCTTTTTTATTTCTTTGAATAAAGCTCATATTGAGAAATGGCTTCCTAGTTTAATTGAATTAATAATCTAAAGCAACTTATGGGAATTTACTAGGAAATGTTTTCATTTATAGCAAATTTTCGGAGAAAACTCTTCTCCTTCTTCAGGCTCTCTAGTTGTTGTCACTTTTTGCTTGTCACTATCATGGTTACGGTTTACCTTGACGGTTACGGTTAACCTTGACGGTTTAGGTTATTTTTCACCAAATCCTGCCAGATGTTAGGCAGGGAAAATCCTTTGCAGTCATTGATGATGGAATTTTGTTTTTTCTCAATCTCTATTCCTTCTTTCAGTTTTCTTTTTTGGAAATTGCTTTGGAAACTGATTACTTTAAGGGAATTCCAATCCATGCTGTGCCCAGTTTCTCTAACATGCCTATCTAATCCAGTCTTGTTGGAGCAATTTTTTATAGCTGCTTTATGCTCAGCTATACGAGTTTCTAGTCTGCGACCTGTTTCACCTATGTAAGATAGTCCACAACTACAATTTACTTCATAAACTACTCCTTGCATTTTTAAAATATCTTCTTCTCTTTGAACTATTTTAGGGAAAAAATTTTTAACTTTGTTCTCTAAACTTGGAGCTAGCCTAATATTGTATTTTTTACTAATTCTCTTTAAAGCCTCAAATAAACCCCGTGATAAGAAATTTTTCTAGTGAATTTTACTTCTTGCTTTTGTGGGTTCTTCCCACCATCAAAATTCAGAAGCTTCTCAATTTCTTCTTTAGGATAGCCATTCTCTGCAAGTATGACTTTAAGCTCTTCTTTATGGGCTTCTTTTTTATCTGCAGTAGAAACTATTTTATTAATTTTTTCTAAAAACTGACTTGCTACATTTTTCTTAATAGAAACTGGATGATACGAATTGAAATCCAGTAGTCTTTTAGTATTCATTGGTTTTTTATACCAACTAGTGAGGAATTTTTCATCTTCATAATAGATAGTAATATCTAAGAAGTTTTTTCTTCTTTCTTTTTGAAGTTCAATAGTGAACTTAAGGGAATCATCTAATTCATTGAATGAGTCTAGAATTCTTTCTGGAACAATTTCTGAGCTATCTATTATAAATAAGATGTCATCCATGTATCTGCTATATAAGCAGAAGTATGTGGGTTGTACTAGTATCTTTTCTTCTAGTTTTCCCACATAATAGTTAGCTAAGAGTGGGGAGAGTGGGGAGCCCATAGCTAGCCCCGATTTTTGAATGAAAAAGTTTTCCCAAATTGAAAGTAGTTGTTCTGCAAAGAGAAAGTAAGCATTTCAAAAATTCCTACTAATATGTTTTTTTCCTTGTTGTGAAAAACTATTAGGTCTGCCAAGTCTTCCGAAAATTTGCTATAAATGAAAACATTTCCTAGTAAATTCCCATAAGTTGCTTTAGATTATTAAATCTTTTTTATGTTCTAAAATTCTATGGTTAATGCTCCTGTATGTGCTTCCAATGTATAAGTTATCCCCAGTAGAAGAAGAGATAGGAATGCAGTAAACTCCTGGGAGGTTCAGGCTTTCAAATTTGTCCCTATCCCTTTGTAGAAGTTTCAAGATGTTTGCACTTACAGTCAACTCCCTCATAAAGAAATATGAAAACCATTCGAAAATTGAATGCCTACTTTCTCAAAAGAAAGAAGACCTGAAATTCTGTGGTTCTGTTCCTTACCATCCTTCCTATGCTTATAAGTTACAGATTCTTTTCAGAAGTTTTGGTTACCATCTTGCCATTAAATCTACCCCAAACATCTTGAAACTTCTACAAAGGGATAGGGACAAAGTTGAAAGCCTGAACCTCCCAGGAGTTTACTGCATTCCTATCTCTTCTTCTACTGGGGATAACTTATACATTGGAAGCACATACAGGAGCATTAACCATAGAATTTTAGAACATAATTTAGAACATAAAAAAGATGTTTCGAAAGCCAATCCTAATACTGCTTTGTCTATTTTGACAATGGAAAACACATCTGCAGTTCCCCACTGGAACGAAGCAAAACGAATTGCTTCTTTTGACAATCGTTTTGCCCTCCGTTACCGTGAAAGCCTGGAAATTATTTTCAACTCAATGACTTGCAACTCCGAATCTCCTCTCTACATTCCGATGATCTGGAGATCAATTCTAAATTTTGGCAACAAAAATAGGAAAAATTCAAATGTAGAATCTGGCAACAATCTTAGTCCTCCATTGGCGTGATGAAGACCTAAGATAAGGTCGAAAGCTTCCAACTTACGAACTTTTTGCAAAAGTTTTCATTTAACGTAACTAGCGTGATCAAGTTATCTTTATTTGATTCAAATTATTAGATTTTACTGTAATTCTTCATAACTATCTTCTTCAACTGCTTAATATATTACTCACTGATTTCCATAACAACAGAGATCTTAAGTTTTTTAGTATTAGTTTTTTTCTTTTACTAAACAATCCATGGGAAATTTTATGAGGTTGTAAAGAAAGTATCCAGAAAATTGAGAAGTGCTTGTATTTCAAGTTTAAAAAATCATGCAAAACACTTAACTAATAATCCAGGTAGTCCCCATTGGAATTGATGACTTTGTTCCACCAATCTACGAGTTAAAACTTCCCATTTAGATAGTAATCTGGCGAGCAGGAGTTTTAAGTCATCCGTGCAACGTTTCACATCATCATCATTAGCAAAGTTTTTTGCAGTGAGAAAATTTGACAAAGACCGAAAGAGATGAAAGTCAGATGAAACAAGGTCCAGGGAATAATGTGGTGCGACAATATTTCCCATTCCAGCTCATGCAATTTTCGCTGGGTCTGTAAAGCGATGTGTGGACAAGCGTTATCTTGGCAAAAAAACAACTCCATGGCAATTAATCAATGCTGAGTGCTTTTCTTGCAGTGCAACATGGAGATGGTCCAACTGTTGAATATAAGCATCCGCTGTGATGATACTGTTCTGCAGTAAAAGTCACACTGCAATAATCCTGCCAGCAACTCAGCATCACCTTCCGTCCAAGAAGGGGTGGCTTAGCGGCATTCTGTGGGGGGAGGGGGTTATCCCTTCTTGGTTCATGCTCTTTGTCACGTAACATTCACGTATGTGACCCATTTATCATCACCTGTGACCATCCAATGCAAAAGCCCACCCATTTTTCTCGTTCACACAGAACAATGGAGTAGAGTTGCATATAATTCTGGTCAGACAAAGCATTGGGTACCCATTTGCACAGTTTGCATGAATGTCCCAACTTATGAAGTTGGGTGTTGATGATCATATGGGATTTCTTCAGCTCCTCTCCCAGTTCTCGTAGTGTTGCACTGGGCATGGCCAATAGCAGATGTTGCACTGTATCATCTTCAACCTTATTGGATCTGCTACTTCTGGGCACATCAGACAGATCCCATACACCAGTGTCAAATTTCCTGTACCAGTCATGGCAAGTACTCTGTCTGATAATATCATCACCAAACACGTTTTGCAATTTTCCAAGTGCTTCCGTTACTTTTGCACTTTTCAAATATTCATAGAGCAATATTGCATGAACACCTTCCTTCGATATCGCCACTATATCTCGCCATGTGCAACTAATCGTCACCACAACAGCATATGTTCTGCCCTTAGAATTTATTCTTTCATGCACAGCACTCTGAGATGCTTACATCGCGGCAGACCCACAGTATCTTGCATTACACACACCGCATGCAATTTTTTCTGGAAACTTCCTTTACGACCTGATAGTATCAGTAATTTAAATTGTTTGTAAAGCTTCTAGAAAATGTCAACGGAGAAAAAGCCTGTATTTCAAAATCACCTGATCATTGCAGTGTCCCCTTATCGACAAGAAAACTGTGGTCGACTTCAGGTGATGAATGGTGGTTGAACTATTAGTACTGGGTATTTATTTGTTGAGATCAGCACATGTGTGTACTGAAAGTGGTGTTTTCTCCAGAAAAGGATAAGGTTTGCATGCTGGAGGCACAGGGGTATTGATGGGTATTAAGGGCCGTAGTACCTGTGTCTTGCTGTGGTGACACAAGTTTCAGGATCTATTATTTATCCACTGTTTACCACACAAGTTCTGGCAGCTATCATTGGGGGGGGGGGGGGGGTCATTTTTACAAAATTTTCCATAATAAAAAACAACACAGGTTGAAAAGAAAACATTCAAATTTAAATATAAAGAGTTTTTATTTCTTTGGGAAACAGTTGCACCTTCTGAGGCAGTCATGCTAAGTAAAAGGAAAATTTTGTTTCTCTCTTCTCTCCTGCATATGAGACAAAGATCTTCAAAGCAGTCATCATCATCCTTTGAGAAAGGAGATAGATTATATGCAATAAGTTCCTCAGTGTGCTTTCATCTGCTCTCTGCTGTTATCAACATAGTGTGGTATGCCATAATTTTGCATGCAAAATATAAACTCCTTCCATCAGTTTTTAACTTCCAACAATTAGTAAATTTCAACATTGAAACCATAGGAAATGATAGTTCTATAGAAAATAATTATTCAATTTTCAACTACATAGAAATTCTTTACAACTGAAATCCATGTTGAAAAATTTTATTCATCCTGAAGTGCATGAACCAGCATTTGCTGATTCTTCCAAACCAGAAATTATGTAGATTCTTATTCCTTCCCCAAGATAGCAGAAAATTTTGTAAATTGTGTGAAACTTTTGAGCATATAACAAAGGTTACTTTTTCAGTGTTCCAAATTTTAAAAGGACAGGCTTTTTGTTCTTTGTGTTATGATATGTTGCAAAGGTGTTTTCTGTGTGGGTTCACGATTCCAGATGACCTTTCTCATAAAATTCAGCTGTGGGGAAAATGAAATCCATACATGATGTTCTTCTATTATCTTTTATAAGCTTAGTATTTCCTACTTAGGTTATTATTCAAGGGCCTGTTGATTGTCGATTTGGTGTACTGCTTCTCACGGGTGAAAAAATCCGGATTTTGGGAGGTGAAGTAGAAGCTTTAAAGGAGAAATATTCCAAGCAAGCAATGCTACAGGAAGTTTTGTAAGTAGTGCTTCTTTTGTTCTCAATCAACCAATTATGATTGACTTGTATGTTTTTACATCATCACCTCTTCTGTTGTGCTATCAATATTTCTGAATATTTTTGTGTTTGTTGCATTGTACAGGGGCATTATATTCAGGGCTCATTTTTGTCCTACTAGTAGGAAAGTAGGAAAACACAAATCTTTTGAAATTTTATGCACTCTGCTTCCAGTTTAAACATCAGTTTGCGGAGGTATGTTTTCTTTGTTTTAAAAATGTAATTGTGACTTTTATTTAAATATATCTTACTGTACATAGAATTTAATAAAGTTGCAGTCACACACTACTCATGTCCAAAAATTAAGGAACAGCGACAAAAGGCTAAATTTCTTGTTGGTTAGTGGTTAAAACGTTCTGACACAATCAAAACACGTAAGACCAAGCTCTATTTGAGAAGGCTTGGTCATATGCAAATTGTCAGGAATGTGAGAAGGTTTGGTCATATGCAAATTGTCAGAGACTGCTGTGTACTGCCGATTGGCAGTAAAAGCTGAAGCATGAATGGAAAGAAATAATTTGTTTTGTAGGTGTCAAAGCGTGGATCTGCATTTTTTTTTTTTTTTTTTTTGTTTCATGGCAACTTGTAGTTTACATGAAAGAACTCATCCAATGTGCGAATTGTTGGTAAACTGGAAGTGGAGCGGACAATGAGAGACATAGTGAAGGAGTTTGGAATTGCCTCAAGGACCTGGAAACAATTTTCTGAACATGTAATAGCTACCAGAAGGTTCAGTAGTGGTGGACCACGCAAAACTATTCCATCACAGATGACCATTACACAGGGGATGGAGCAATGGTCTGTCAAATTCTGTGAAGACAAAAAACATGCTAAGAAATTATGTTTCTTACGCTCTCGGTCAGATTTTGCCAACCGCTCTCGCCGGGAGGCAACCATAGACTCTCCCACCTCGGATGCCGCTAAATTCGTCAACTTGTCTACGTTTGTTCTGCCTTCCCTTTTCAATGACTGTCTTAACCAAGGCCCAAAATTTGCTCCTCCTTCAACTGAGAATCTCGTGGAAACCATCCCCTTGCTTGAATCTGCTATTCATAACACCACTTCCGATGCTCAGCAAAAAATACATACTCAGGAGGCTTCCTTCTTTATTAAGCAAGCATACTCAAGTTCTGTCACTAATGCTAAGTTTGCCTCAAAGCTATTGAAAGTTAAACAGTTCCTAAAAGCTAATAATTTAGCTGTATGTATGGCTGATAAAGTCGGCCTTCCAGCCATTATCGAAAAGGATACCCTTAATCAAAAAGTCAATGATTTCCTCCTTTCCACCAATTGCAAACTTCTTTCTAAAAATCCTGTTTAAGCTTTGAAATCATCTGTGGATCGCCTCAATAAGTTACAGTCGTTGAAGGTTTTCTTAGGAGATTTTTCCGCTCCTTCTTTCTACAATTCTCCTAGATTATTTGCCCAAATTAAATTACACTAAGCTAATGCTCCAATTAGACCTCTTGTGGAAAATACTCACTCTTCTGCTTCTAACCATGAAAAATCTCTCGCCAAAAAATTCAAGATTATCACTGATAGTGATAACCACCCCTTCAATATCTCATCCACTGCTGAATTCATCTCTAGACTTCCAAACTCCATTGATGGCCATCCAACCATGCAAGTACACTGAAGAGCAATTGAATTAGCGATACCTGTCTAGTAACGTGTAGCACCACCTTTCACCCCGATGACGGTGGTGATTCGTCTCGGCATGGACTCGACAAGACACCGGAAACGTTGGAAAGCCATACAGATCCACGACACCTGAACAAGCTCCCACAGTTCACGAAAATTTGATGGAGGGGGAGTCAGAGCCTCGAACATCTCTCTCGATGGCATCCCAGATGTGCTCGATGGGATTGTGGTCAGGTGACCTAGCTGGCCAAGAAAGCGAGGTCACGTCGGTGGAGTGTTCATCCAACCATTCGGATACAATTCGGGAGCGATGGCATGGTGCATTCTTGTTGCAGGATGAGGTCCCCAGTGGGATGTTGAAGATGCACAAACGGGAGCAAATGGTCGTCCAGGATATCCCGGTAACGTTGACCTGTGAGGAACGATGTCACACGTACCAGGGGTCCCATTTCAGTCCATGTAAACAGTCCCCAAACGAGAATGCCACCCCCACCAGCGTGAAGAGTACCCTGCTGGCAAGAAGGATCCATCGCTTCATGTGGTTTGCACCGTACTCGTATTCTGCTATTCGCATGTACCAACGTGAATCTCGACTCATCAGTCCAGGCAACATTTTTCCACATGTCTAGGGTCCAGTGGCAACATTCCCGCACCCATGCTAATCTTTGCACCCTGTGATGTGCGGTCAGCAGCGGTACCCTCGTGGGACGATGGCTTCTGTACCCCATAGCAAGGAGATGGTTCTGGATGGTGTGGCTGCTTACAGGTTTTTGTGCACCAGCGTTAAATTGCCGTGTGATTTCTTGCACTGTGGCCCATCTATCCGCTGTTACAATGTGAGCTAGCCAGCGATGACCCTGCTCATCCACACGCTGTTGTTCACGGCAGTTGGCCCTTGCAGGGATGGTTTTACCGGATTCGATGTACTCATGGTGCACCTGTGACACGGTGGCTCGTGAAAATCCCAGTGCCTGCACGACTTCCGAGATGGAGTGACCCATTCGTCGGGCCCGACAATTTGCCCATGATCAAATGCGCTTAGATCCTTTATCTTACCCATACTGCATCTGACTCTTACTGATTCCCGTCGCATCACTCCTTATATTGTCGGATCGCTGTATACGTCATGTCGTTTCCGTTTGCAGGGCTGCCCACAGCGCCATATTTGCATAACGCCAGCTAATCTCTAATTCAATTGCTCTTCAGTGTATGTTTACCCTGGACGTTGAATCACTTTTTCCTTCTGTGCCTCAATTTGAAGCACACATGCTACTCATTCATAAATTCAAAGAACAATTCATGGTGCACCTTTTTAACTAAGGATTCATATGATTGCCTGTATTCTCTTCGTCAACACAGTTTTTTTGTTTATAATAATCAATGCTATCAACAAAACCAAGGTGTACCGATGGGGTCACCTCTTTCCCACTTCTGGCTGAAGTATACCTGCAAAATATTGAGCAATCAATAGTGATGCAACATGACCAACAACCTACCTTATGGCTCCGTTATGTCGACAATATTTTTGTCATCTGGCCTCATCCTAAAAAAGATCTACTGCAAATCACAAATTTAATCACTGAAAAATTCATGTCCATTAGATTCACTATTAATGAAGAAATTGTTGGCAAGATAAATTTCTTGGATGTCAGCATCTCAAAATGTAATAATCTTCTATCCACTTCTGTCTACCAAAAACCAGTTTCTACCAATAGCATTATTCCTTTCAATTCTCATACCTTCCACTAATATAAACTGTAAGCCCTCAAGTCTCTCATTCATTGAGCTCATTTGGTTTGTAACACTGAAGTTAATCTAAAAAATGAATTAGCAAACATCCACTTGATTGCTACTCAACATGGCGCTTTCCCCCTCTCCTGGTTTCTAAATTAATTTAAAATGCTAAGAAAAAAACCAGTTGTTACTCTTCAGCCTGTTTCACCAAAAAAGGAACTAATGTTTGCTGGCTCAATCCCTCACCACGAACTTTCTGCCTACAAACTCATCAGTATCTTCAAAAGAGAAGGATATAGACTTGCCATTCGTTCTTCACCTGCAATTTCTGTTATCCTCCGTAATGACAGAGACCCAAGACCTCCGCTTTCTTCGCCTGGAGTGTATAAAATTCTGATCAAGACTAACGTTGGATTAACCTCGTACATAGGAAGTTCACTCCGGAAAATTCTCTCAAGACTTCAGGAACACAAATCTGATGTGAAATTTGGAAAACCTTCGTCTTCCTTGTCTCTTCTTACCACGGCTGACACTTCTGCTATTCCACTTTGATCCGATATTAAAAAGTTGGCTCCCTTCCAAAATCGGTATGCTCTGAGGTTTAGAGAAAGTTTAGAAATTTTATTTTCCAAAAATTGCAACTCTGAGCTCCCCATTTTCATTAATTACATCTGGAAATCCCTCATTGCATCACGTTACCCGGAGTTACCCTTACAAAACTTACCTTTCTAATCTGGCAACATAAACCAATCGTAGTCACACTGAGGAAGGCCATAGTAATGGTTGAAATATATTTGCCTTAAACTTTTTATACGTAACTTAGCATGTTCTACACTACCTTCTTCTTAATTAGCAATGGTCTGGTCTGGGATTATGATCAGTGGGCATACAGAGCTCGTAGTGTGGTATGTTTTGTTCTTTTATCAATTTTCTCTATTAATAAGCACAAATTTATGTGTATTTAGGTATTGATATGCTCTTTTCATCTTTACTTACTCATCAAAATATTTTCATACACATCCCATTAGAGTAAAAGTATGCTTTGAAAATATAAGTGATCCTTAATTTTGAACACCAGTGTAGTTCTACTGTCATCTGATTCATTTGTTAAAAAAGCTACACGAGACAAGAGAAGGTGCTAAAATTCTGGGTTCTTTTTTTCCTTTAGCTAGCTTGACGAGTGCAGTGAAATGTTGAAACAAAGTTTTAAGCAATCTTTGCAGTCTTGTAGGAAACCTATCCAGTGTGAAAATAGTGGACTTAGTTGTTAAATCATGCAAGAACTCGCACCCACATTGCTCTTATTAAAGATATTGTGAAGGAAACTCATATGATTTTTCAAACATACAATGGAGTGTCATCAAGTGGAACTTTGTTTTCAAATGGTACCTGTGAAATTTCATCACATGTAACAATAGGAAGTGTGACTTATTCTACTCCAGTGGTTCCCAAACTTTCTCAACTTGCAAACCCCTTTTGCAAAGATCTGAGTTCTGTGAACCCCTTATAAATATCCATAGCTACACATGTAATTTTATACCTCATTTTTAGGAAATTTTGTTATTAATTGCAATCAAAATGTTTAATATCTTTCAAATTTTCTTATCTTTATTGTCACAATATTATCCCATTTCATGGGGTTTTTTTTAAGTGGTACTGAAAATTGCTGCTTTGATATCGCTGAGATACTTTCTGCAATCACAAAGTTCCATGCTGGTTTGAGTTTCAAAATTGCTTTCAAAAAGTTTTAATAGTTACTTACCTCTTCATGTAACTTCAGTGAGAATGATATGCTTGCTTTGGATGGCACAGAGCTTTAAAGTCAGGAACCACAGAAGATAAATAAAGTCTCAAGTCACTTTCAGCACTGAGTCTGTTTCTGTGTTTATTTTTTAAATTGGCGTATGAAGAAAAAAAATTCTTACACAAATATGTGGAAGAAAATGGTAACAAAGCTGTAATGACTTTATTCGCTAACACTGAGAACTCCTTCTTTAAACTTAACCACAAACCAATTAATAACAAAGATTTAAAACTTTTCTGTGATTCAAAATCAGTGGAAATTTCAAGGAGTTCTTCTTTGTTATTCACGCTTAATGTGGAAGATTCCAAAACTGTTATCTCTTCCAAGGGATTGTGAATCCAATTGTTATTGTTGGACATAGCAGGGAAATATTCTCTGAAGGTTTTTCCAAGTCACTTCAAATGTTCTGTAACCATGTTCTTAATGCTTTCATTCAAAGAAAGCTGAAGTCATAAAGGGTATCAAACACTCAGTTTGATTAATGACTAAACACATTGCCCAAAAATTTATTTTTTGATGAACGATTCGATATGGTCTTGCGTAATATAAATGTTAATATTTGACCCCTGAAGAGAAGGTTTAAACTGTTAATTCTTGTGGAATAACTTTTACGGGTCTTATAGAGGTTATTTTTCATGAAACTTTCATGAAAAATAACCTCTATAAGATCCGTAAAAAGTTATTCCACAATCACTATGAATAGAGGTGCCATAAATTCATTTACAACTGTTAATTCTGTAGAAAATGTCTGCCAAATAGGCCAGAGCTTGGAGCCACATTTGATCTTGCATGCACTTTGCTTTGTGAAAGGGATGGTTGGTAAGAAAAATGAAAACTTCCTGTTTAAGTTCAAACAATCTTGTAAGAGCTCTGCCTTGAGATAACCACCTAACTTCAGTGTGTGAGACAATGAACAGTTATAAATGCTTCCCATTTCCTCACAAAATGCTGCAAAAATATGGGAATTTGTAGGACGGGCATTTATAAAATTAACTATTTTAACTGCATTGTCTAGCACAATTTTCAATCCTTCGGGCATGTGTTTGGAAACAAGAGCTTGTCTATAAATCCAGCAATGTGTCCAAGAAACATTAGGTGCTTAGTGCTTTCACTGTGGCAACAAACCCAGTATAAGGCCCTGTCGTAGATATCGCACCATCTGAACAAATGCCTACGCAGTGAGTCCAGTCTATTGCATTTCCGTGAAAGTATTGGTCGGTTAACTTAAATATATTTTCTCTGGTAGTTCTCTCTTTTAAAGGTTTGGAGAACAAGAGCTCTCCTTCTGCAGATTCCCCATTAATATACCTGACAAAAAAGGACAAAATGGCTAAATTGGCAATGTCAGTGGATTTGTCAAGTTGAATCTCAAAAAAAAAAAAAAGACTACTACAAACTCTTTTTAAAAGTACATTTTTGATATAGTTTTCCATGTCATTAATCCAACGGTAGACCGTGTTGTCAAACAGTGGTACTATATTGACCTTTTTGCTGAAAGATTCTCCAAACATACACTACACTACATCATTTATGCATGGGAGCACTAGTTCTTCTGTGATCGAATGAGGTTTTGTAGTTTAGCAATTCTGTATCTAACTCAATAAGACACTTCCAGGGCATTTTCATTGTCACTGTTTGAAACAGATACAAAAGAAATTAAATCATTTTTCCACTTGTTAGCTTTTCGTGTTAAAAATTCAACAGGCTTGTTTACATAGGTGTGGTGTCTAGTTTCTAAATGGATGTAGAGAAGGTTTCAGACTACTGTTAGCAAGAATGTCACCTCAAACAACACACTTTGGTCGTGAACAGTTCTTGTCATCTGTATAAGTAAATCCAAACATAATATAATTATCAATGTACTTCCTTTTCTTTACACATGGTGACCGTTGTCGGATTGAAGCACATCACTAGAAGTTGTATCACTCGATGAGGTGGATGCAGCATTAACTGCTGAATTTGTTACTCTGTTTTCCTGTTTCAAACTACCGCTTTTCAACCACTTATCCATTTCAGATGTGGACGAATATGGCTTTTCTTGAACGATTTCTCACACACAACTGCACAACAAAAAAGAAGTATGTACTCGCACAGCAAAAAAAAAAAAAAAAGTCTGTGCTGTTGACGCAATTCGTTAGGGAGACGTGGCCTTCAGTAGCCACATACATGAGAAGTGTTGCTCGCACCTTTCTCCCCTTCAACATGAGTTGACTCTTCTTGGCACTTTTACCAGCCCAGGGTCTTGAATCTGTGAGCTGACAGTACAAGCCAAACATCATGTGGTGAACTACCAGCAATACTCCATGAGGGGAGGGGAAAGAAAGAGATCTCCCTCATGATTTCCGTCACAAAGGAATTCCCCCATTGAGACTCAGGTTGTTGTGGAAAGCGTAACAAATTATTGGGGGGGGGGGGTAAGCGTAAGTTTCTGAAGAGATAACCGAAAGAAACACCTTGTCAAGTTTAAAATAGAATCTGGTAAATGTGCTCCACAAATTTCACAGCCTGTTTGTCGAATTCCGCCATTACAGAAATATTTTGGGGGACACTTACAAAGATTTTGTGAACCACAGTTTGGGAACCACTGATCTAGAGCATCCTTCTTTTTGAGAATGATTCCCAACCACCATTTTTTGTCACATATACAAGTCTTGTTCCTTCCGTGCAGTATTGTTGTTAAATATCATTTTATTCCATAAATATTTGTATTTCAACTTAAAAATGGAGGAAAATTTTCTGAAAACAGAAATTTTCATGTCGGGAAAATTTCCCTGTAATCTTTTAGGCATGAAATTATTCCACGGATTCGAGTAATTTTGCCTTTTTCATTATCATTTGAGTCATTCATGAGATTGGTACACAACTGAACAAAAAAAAAGGAGGGGTATCGTTTTCCGTCTAAGGACGAAATTCCGACTTTCAAAACTTTTGAAAACGGAAGTTAGACGGAGTAAAGATTTCTCCTGTAATCGTAATTTTTTTTTGTCGAATTCCGCCATTACGGAAATATTTTGGGGGACACTTAGAAAGATTTCGTGAACCACACTTTGGGAACCACTGATCTAGAGCATCCTTCTTTTTGAGAATGATTCCCAACCACCATTTTTTGTCACATATGCAAGCAGTGGCAAAGCATGACTTTGTAAGTAAGGGAAGCAATGCAGTTAATATGTGATAAATAGATGGCAAAAGTGATATGAACGAAAATTTATAATAATTAAAATCAGCAAGGGACCCGTAGTTTATATGCTACTTTGACAATACGGCATGGCAGAAAACATTGTAAGCCCCCCCCTCACAAACGTGACCATGCGCGGTTCCACCAAAAAGAAATGTCTATGTATAAGTTCAAATGCAAAGATTTATAAAAAAAATGTTCAGTGAAAATGCTGAAAGGAAAAGAAACTTGTCTACCCACATAACGAAAAGAATTGGGTGTTTCTTCTATCAGAGCTGATACTGGCTGAGCCCGAAGCAGAGCCCGTGCCCGAATTGGGCTGTAGAATATTTACTGCGGTTAAGGCTCGGTCTCTTAGAGAGAGGGAGAGCGAGAGAATTTTTTTTATTTATAAATGTGATTTTATATGATTTATATATAAAATCTCAGTAAGGGAAGAAAACAGATTATGGCACTGAGAAAAGAAGATGGTTCTGTAACAAGAAATAGAGGCGAAATTTTGACAAGAGTGAAAGATTTCTACTCCAAATTATATGAAAGGGATGATATATGCACTCCTGACATCATGAAAGATACCAGTACCAGAGTTCCTCCAGTCCTTCCAGCAGAAGTTGCACATGCAATCAAGAACATGAAGCGAGGAAAAGCTCCAGGAGAAGATGGAATTACTGTAGACATCATACAAGAAGCAAGTGGAGAAATCGAAACAGTACTCGCCCAAATTTTCACTCGATGCCTTAATGAAGGAAAGATTCCTGAGGATTGGAACACCGCTACAATGATCCTGCTACATAAGAAAGGTGACATTGAGGATCTCGGAAACTACAGACCTATCAGCCTCCTATCAGTAGTTTATAAAATCTTCACTAAAGTTCTTTCACACCGCTTGAAGGTAACACTGGACATGGCTCAACCGAGAGAACAAGCTGGATTCAGGAGTGGCTACAGCACAATAGATCATATCCACGTGCTGAGAGAACTAATTGAAAGAGCGAGGGAATATGAACTTCCATTGTGCATGGCTTTTATCGATTATGAAAAAGCCTTTGATTCGGTGAAACCATCAGCAGTTACAATGGCTCTGAAAACCTGCGGTATTGAAGATGCATACATTAATATTATTAATAACATCTATGAAAATGCAAGTGCAAAGATTAGGCTGTTTGAAAATACAACACACGTAAAAATTGGAAAGGGAGTGAGACAAGGGGACACCATATCTCCGAAGCTCTTTAATGCCACATTGGAGGGTGTTTTTCAGTCGCTGAGCTGGGAAAACAAGGGAATAAAGATTAATGGAGATTATCTAACCCACCTTCGCTTTGCTGATGACGTAGTCATTTTTGCAACTACCCCATCAGAGCTGCAGAGTATGATCCAGGAACTTGCTGACAAGAGTAAAGAAGTGGGATTAAAAATGAACTTTCAGAAGACAAAAGTGATGTTCAATGCTTTTACAAGAAATGAAGATTTATCGATTGATGGAGAAAAGCTGGAGATAACAGACACGTACGTTTATCTTGGACAGCAGATATCAAGTGAGGGTCACATTGATGAAGAAATTAATCGGCGTACAAAACTTGCCTGGAGAGCTTTTGGAAGAAACAGCATAATTTTCAAGAGCAATATGCCATTATGTCTTAAAAGAAAAGTGTTTGATCAATGCATCCTTCCAGTGCTTACGTATGGTGCAGAGACGTGGACCTTAACTAAAAGAGACATACAAAGGCTGCAGACAACTCAAAGAAGCATGGAGAGGTGCATGCTTGGTGTAACCAGGAGGGATAAGAAGAGGAACTCGTGGATCCGAAAAATGACAAGAGTGGAAGACATCATGATCAGAGTTAAATCCCTGAAATGGCAATGGGCTGGACATACTGCCAGAAGGACAGATCGTCGATGGACAGCCGAAATTTTAGATTGGATTCCAAGGGACAGGAAAAGACCCAGAAGAAGACCACATGGGAGATGGGTGGATGAAATTCGAAAGTATGCAGGGGTGACATGGAGGAGACTGGCACAAGACAGACCGTTGTGGAGGAAACTTGGGGAGACCTTCGTCCAGCAGTGGATTGATAATGGTTGACAATGATGATGATGATGATATATAAAATCACATATAAATTATCATATAAAACCACATTTATATACATGTGATTTTATATGATTTTTATAGATATTTTTTTTAATTTATAAATGTGATTTTATATGATTATGAAAATGATCCAAAAGACAAAAGTATTTTTTCTAGAATGCAGTCTTCGGAGTTTTGGGAGTTCACGTAGCCGTGTACTGTAGATGTGCCAGAGTCCATTGCTACCATGGCGCTTATATTCCTCAGAATAGTTACAGAAACAAATAGCTACACTAATAAAAGTAACGCTTACTTTTATATTCCTGAAATAATGACATGTCACCACTGCAGAACGTGCGACATAAAACTACTGAAAGTTCAAACCATAAGCCAATAATGGAACTGAATCAACTAATTACACTGAAACAGAAAACTTTTGACAAATTGCAACTTCAAACTATTGTTATGGTAGTCCTCTGCTGAGTCTGACTGAATGTTTGGAAAGAGCGCATGCTCAAGTTAGTGTCTTTATCCTTCGAACTCTCTTGTGTGGTTTTGCCTTCGGCGCCGTGGAAGTATTTGGGAGAATGTTTCCCCACGCTATATGCTTAGCATAGCATTACTGGCTGTGGCTGGCCACTCTGCGGGTGGGCATGCCGTGTCACTGAGGTTCAGCTAGATGCATTATCTGCATTGCTTCCAACAAGCGACTTATGTACGAGACATTTGTTATTATTTTCGGAAAAATACAAATATGAATTTGCTTTCTTAAAAATAAAAGTTACTGAAAAAAATGCCCGCTGCGTTATGTTGGTGTGATATTTTTATTTTACTTTAATGCTACATATTTTTAATTCACGCAAAAGAAAGCGCATGGACCAAAGGTAAGCAATGCTTCCCTTGCTTCCATTGCCGCTTTGCAACTGTATGCAAGTCGTGTTCCTTCCACGATGTTCCTTCCGTGCAGTATTGTTGTTAAATATCATTTTATTCCATAAATATTTGTATTTCAACTTAAAAATGGAGGAAAATTTTCTGAAAACAGAAATTTTTATGTCGGGGAAATTTCCCTGTTATCTTTTAGGCAGGAAATTTATTTCATGGATTCGAGTAATTTTGCCTTTTTCGTTATCATTTGAGTCATTCATGAGATTCGTACACAACTGAACAAAAAAAAAAAAAAGGAGGGCAATCGTTTTCCGTTCAAGGACGGACTTCCGACTTTCAAAACTTTTGAAAACAGAAGTTAGACAGAGTAAAGATTTCTCCTGTAATCGTAATTTTTTTCTCGCTTGGTGTTCGTTCTGCCCAGTATTGTTAAATATTTTATTCTATAAGTTTTCAGCTTGAAATTGGAGGGAAAATGTTCGAAAACGAAAGTCTGACAGAGCGATTATTCTGCCCGTAATCGTAATTTTTTCACATGATGTTCCCTGTATCCTTTGTTGTTGTTAAGCGTTTTCTCTCCCCTTCCTAAATGTTTGCATTTCAGCTTGATAAGTGAGGGAAAAGCTTCCAAAAACAGTAGTGACAAAGTTAAAAAATTTCTAAGAATTGATGCATAGTGTTCAAAAGTATTCATATACTTGCAGTTGCACCATTTGCCTAAAATAGTTAAAGCTTTGATATGCATTCATAGTCCTCAGCTTAGAAGCTCTTTCAGCATGATGGATAAAATTATTGTCATCTGAGGGCATAAAAAGAAAAAGAAAGAAAGAAAGAAAGAAAAACAACAGTGAAGAAATTAGAAGGGGTTGATATCAGCAGAAAAAAAAATTAAACAATGGATGCTATGCAGCTACAGTCAACAAAAGACAAATATAGCTACAGAACTTGCAAAGAAAGCCAAGTTTGTTCACAAGAGGAAACTTGAGCTGATGTCTAGCAAATAAAACAGAAAAATAAAAATAAAAAAACATTTGAAGCAGTACCTTTAAAAACCATTATATTTTGTTTTGAATTCAGTAAATTTATATTTTGAATACAGTGTGCTCCAGTTTAATATTTATATTAATAAATAGAGTAAAAAATTAATATATTAATAAAATACAGTAAAAAATTTGGTCTTGCTCATGCTGCGTTATATTGACACTATTATGCTATGTGTTAAAATTTTTTCACCTGGTTAAAAAGTTCAGCTTTTTGTTTTTTTCTTCACCTGCCTCATATATGTATTATCCAGGAAAGACATCTCACACCCCCCAGTGGCATAGTTCTGAGGAGGCTCAGGCATCACCCCCTTATAGCTTACAGGCCCGCGCACTGGATTGTGACGTCACTACAGTAGTCTGTAGTCGGGGAAAGGCAGATGCTTGGAGCATTATGGCGATGTGCGAAACGAATGCGTCTTTATGTACACCAACTAACCAGGTTGTGCATTCTTTTAGAGTTTCACTGCATTTAAATAAGAACTTCTGTGTTAGTTTCTAAATAACTGCAGAGTTAACATGTTTGTTTTATAATCTTTTAAAATACAGAAGAAAAAGAAATTACAGCGTAAAATTTAGCGTAGCAATAATTTCGACATGAAAGTGTAAGCAAGACAGATTCGTGAACTTAATGAAAGCATCACTGTCATTTCACTGGAAGTGATAAACCATTCCTGTAATCGAAATTATAAACTGTCGTCGTAGTTTCACTTGAAGTTATAGTGTCTTCATAGTTAACCGAATGATTCCTGTACTTGTGAACAAATCGTTCTCGTACTTAAAAGATTAGTTTGAGGGTCCATTACGAAGTATCACCGTCGTTTCAAAAGAAGTCAATTGACTAATTTAAGGAATCAGATTTTTCATTCATTGCAAGCTTACGACTATGAAATTCCTTTAGTGAAAATGTATTTTTACATCAGACAGTAACTAGCTTATGTGCAATCCGTTATCACTAATATATAAAAAAAGGCCAAAAAAACTGAATTTTTCCCTGTGTTTTTTAATTATACCAAAGGCTCAAAACACTTTTTAACATACAGTGAATTTTCAATTTACTTCCGATATTGAAGGTTATATTATTTAACATGCATTAATGCATTTGCATTTTTGAACTTCACTTTTAGTTGGTAAAGTTCGATGAACACTTACCGCACGTGGGGCTTGGCTTTCAATTCATATTTCCGCTATGTGGATGCGGCACGGGGGTTTTTCATTTGGCCACGGGTCCGCTTCTTTTTTTCTCCGTTGGAATTTATTTTGTCTCATCACCAAATAAGTTTTTTCTTTGCTGCATCCTCATTTACTTCAATATTTATTCATACCCTAGTACTTTCAGTAAAACTCCTTTACCGTCTTCGAGGGGACGTTTTGCTCCGACTAGCACGGACCGTGTCAGCTGGGCATTTCGGTGGTTCTCGCGGGCTGCTTCTGTCATCGGCTATCGCTTCTTCTTGGGCGTTGTGGCGCCATCTCTTGTTGGTCAGTGATCTCATTTTTCGAACTTTTTCATTTTTTTGCTCAATTTTAATTAAATTTTTCCAGCAGTTTCTCAAATTATTAGGGTCATTATGGTTGCAAACTTTTGTCCTATTTTTTTCAATGATTACCGACTCTGCTATTCTGAGGTGTTTTTCGGATTTACAGCTTTTAATGATTTTTATATTTTCGAATTTAGGATATTTTTGGTTATCCAGACAGTATTGGATAAGTGCTGTTTTTTCTTCTTTTTTTCTGCCAGTTTTTTACGTGTTGTTTTAATCTGTGTTTAAGCTTATTTTTGGTACTTCCTATATAAGCCATTGGAGGATTTTCTGTAATAGGAATTGAGTAAATACCTGCTTTTTCTAACATTTTTATTTTTTCATTTTTTATTACTATATTTTTGATGGTATTTACTTTTCCTCCAATTTGAATGTTATGCTTTTTACAAATATTATTAATTTCATTGGTAGTACCATTTATGTAAGGAAAACCATTTAAATATTTGACTTCTTTTTTATTTACTACAGCATTATTTTTTATTTTCTTTATTACTTCTGTGTCCCATTTTTTTATTAAATGGTTAGGATAACCAAAGCTGCCTGCAATTTTTTTTATGAATTTGATTTCTTCATTGATGAACTGACTATTTTCAGAATGCGTATATGCTCTTTTAATTAAGGTTTTTATACTATTGCATTTTTGAGGATAAGGATGTGCTGAATTGTACGGGATTAGGACCGGAACGAATGAACTTTTCCGATAAACCCTGTATAGTAACTTATCTGTGGATTTGATAACCTGTACATCCAAAAAGGCTAATGCATTATTTTTTTTCTATTTCAACAGTGAGTTCTATAGTTGGATATAAAGCGCTGTAACATTTTGTTAATTTTTTAATTCTTCTTCGTTCAGTTTTGATAGAATGAAAATATCATCCACGTATCGACAGTACACTTCTGGTTTTTCTTCCATACGATGCAGGACATTTTCTTCAATTTCGTTCATCACAACCTCAGCATATAGAGTTGATAATGGTGAGCCCATTGGGCCTCCTGAATTTTGCTTGAATATTTTGTTCTTGTATGTAAAAATATTATTTTCATATAAATAGACTAAAACTTTTTTGAATTCCTGAATTTGTGTGTTATTTAAAACTTTAAGATTTTGCAACTTCTTAATGATAATTTCAATAGCTTCTGGAACAGGAGTGCTTGGATATAATGCTTTAACGTCCATGCTTGCCATATTTAAGTCTTTTAGGTCAGTTTTTACATTTTTAATTTTCTCTATAAATTCATATGTGTTCTTGATGGTGAACTTGTTGTTCATGAAAAAGGGTGCTAGGAATTTGTAAATGTTTTTCTCTAAAGTTATCAATGGTGAGTTTTTTTTTTTTTTGAAACTATCAGTCTCATTGGAGCATCATCTTTGTGCGTTTTTATCTTTGCAACGATACGTGGTATGCCTGCTCCCATTGGTGGAAAAGAGCGCTTGATTTCATCAGGTAAGGTGCTATGATTTCTTATATCCGCTAAGAATTTAATTTGATTATCAGTTGGGTCTTTCATAATTTCGGTACAATTTAATCCATTGATTGCTGCTGTCATTTTTTGTTCAAATTCATCAGTGTTGAGAATAATGATTTGGCCAGATTTATCTGCTTCACAGAATTTGATATATGGGTCATTTTTCAATTCCAATAGTTTTTTTTTTCATATTTTAATTTTTTCTCTATATAGAAGTTTTTGTTGTTTTTGGCATTATATTCTTTTAGAATAACTCTGTATAATTTGTTCTCTACTTCAGTTTTATTCTCTGCGCCTGGTATATTTTTGAGAATATTTTCGAGGCAAGGGATGATTTCTTCAGTTTTAGGGAGGCCTTGTGGAAAGGCAAATTTTTTCCCTTTTTGTAAAATTGCTTTTTCTGTAAAGCTTAAATTCTTATCAGACCGATTTTCATATACATTATATTCATTTATGGGTTCCTTATTTAATTTTTGTTCATCAAATAGTGCATTTAATTTTTTATCTACCGTAACGCTATTGGAGTTGGCTTCTTTGTTAGCAATTTCGTTACTTTCGATGAACGTAGTATCCAAAATGCGATCTTTCCAAGTGCCATCAAATTGTGCATATTTTGAGTTGCTTATCAGCTTCCATAATTCATAAACTTGAGCATTAAGTCTGAATATTTGTTTTCTTTTAGCTATAATTTCGTTACTAAGTCGTATTTGTTGACATCGAAGCAGGATGTAATAATCCTTCTTACATGTTGGCTTGTTCTTAAGTCTCAAAAATTTGGGGATAAATCCAAAATCTCTGCAAGTTACAAGAAAACGTTCTTGAACTTCAAATTTCATACATTTGATTTTAAGACGTTTGAATTTGGTGATTGTTGTTAATTCACGGTTCGAAAAGAGATTGCGATAGTGCATCGTGAGGCCTAATCTGCCTTTGATCTAACCACTTGAAAGAATAATTCGTGTGCTTCAAAGTTTCAATTTACTTCCGATATTGGAGGTTATATTATTTAACGTGCATTAATGCATTTGCATTTTTGAACTTCACTTTTAGTTGGTATTAGTTGGTAAAGTTCGATGAACACTTACCTCACGTGGGGCTTGGCTTTCAATTCATATTTCCGTTATGTGGATGCGGCACGGGGGTTTTTCATTTGGCCACGGGTCCGCTTCTTTTTTTCTCCGTTGGAATTTATTTTGTCTCATCACCAAATAAGTTTTTCTTTGCTGCATCCTCATTTACTTCAATATTTATTCATACCCTAGTACTTTCAGTAAAACTCCTTTACCGTCTTCGAGGGGACGTTTTGCTCCGACTAGCAGGGACCGTGTCAGCTGGGCATTTCGGTGGTTCTCGCGGGCTGCTTCTGTCATCGGCTATCGCTTCTTTTTGGGCGTTGTGGCGCCATCTCTTGTTGGTCAGTGATCTCATTTTTCGAACTTTTTCATTTTTTTGCTCAATTTTAATTAAATTTTTCCAGCTGTTTCTCAAATTATTAGGGTCATTATGGTTGCAAACTTTTGTCCTATTTTTTTCAATGATTACCGACTCTGCTATTCTGAGGTGTTTTTCGGATTTACAGCTTTTAATGATTTTTATATTTTCGAATTTAGGATATTTTTGGTTATCCAGACAGTATTGGATAAGTGCTGTTTTTTCTTCTTTTTTCTGCCAGTTTTTTACGTGTTGTTTTAATCTGTGTTTAAGCTTATTTTTGGTACTTCCTATATAAGCCATTGGAGGATTTTCTGTAATAGGAATTGAGTAAATACCTGCTTTTTCTAACATTTTTATTTTTTCATTTTTTATTACTATATTTTTGATGGTATTTACTTTTCCTCCAATTTGAATGTTATGCTTTTTACAAATATTATTAATTTCATTGGTAGTACCATTTATGTAAGGAAAACCATTTAAATATTTGACTTCTTTTTTATTTACTACAGCATTATTTTTTATTTTCTTTATTACTTCTGTGTCCCATTTTTTATTAAATGGTTAGGATAACCAAAGCTGCCTGCAATTTTTTTATGAATTTGATTTCTTCATTGATGAACTGACTATTTTCAGAATGCGTATATGCTCTTTTAATTAAGGTTTTTATACCATTGCATTTTTGAGGATAAGGATGTGCTGAATTGTACGGGATTAGGACCGGAAGGAATGAACTTTTCCGATAAACCCTGTATAGTAACTTATCTGTGGATTTGATAACCTGTACATCCAAAAAGGCTAATGCATTATTTTTTCTATTTCAACAGTGAGTTCTATAGTTGGATATAAAGCGCTGTAACATTTTGTTAATTTTTTTAATTCTTCTTCGTTCAGTTTTGATAGAATGAAAATATCATCCACGTATCGACAGTACACTTCTGGTTTTTCTTCCATATGATGCAGGACATTTTCTTCAATTTCGTTCATCACAACCTCAGCATATAGAGTTGATAATGGTGAGCCCATTGGGCCTCCTGAATTTTGCTTGAATATTTTGTTCTTGTATGTAAAAATATTATTTTCATATAAATAGACTAAAACTTTTTTGAATTCCTGAATTTGTGTGTTATTTAAAATTTTAAGATTTTGCAACTTCTTAATGATAATTTCAATAGCTTCTGGAACAGGAGTGCTTGGATATAATGCTTTAACGTCCATGCTTGCCATATTTAAGTCCTTTAGGTCAGTTTTTACATTTTTAATTTTCTCTATAAATTCATATGTGTTCTTGATGGTGAACTTGTTGTTCATGAAAAAGGGTGCTAGGAATCAAGATGATGCTCCAATGAGACTGATAGTTTCAAAAAAAAAACTCACCATTGATAACTTTAGAGAAAAACAGTTACAAATTCCTAGCACCCTTTTTCATGAACAACATGTTCACCATCAAGAACACATATGAATTTATAGAGAAAATTAAAAATGTAAAAACTGACCTAAAGGACTTAAATATGGCAAGCATGGACGTTAAAGCATTATATCCAAGCACTCCTGTTCCAGAAGCTATTGAAATTATCATTAAGAAGTTGCAAAATCTTAAAATTTTAAATAACACACAAATTCAGGAATTCAAAAAAGTTTTAGTCTATTTATATGAAAACAATATTTTTACATACAAGAACAAAATATTCAAGCAAAATTCAGGAGGCCCAATGGGCTCACCATTATCAACTCTATATGCTGAGGTTGTGATGAACGAAATTGAAGAAAATGTCCTGCATCGTATGGAAGAAAAACCAGAAGTGTACTGTCGATACGTGGATGATATTTTCATTCTATCAAAACTGAACGAAGAAGAATTAAAAAAATTAACAAAATGTTACAGCGCTTTATATCCAACTATAGAACTCACTGTTGAAATAGAAAAAAATAATGCATTAGCCTTTTTGGATGTACAGGTTATCAAATCCACAGATAAGTTACTATACAGGGTTTATCGGAAAAGTTCATTCGTTCCGGTCCTAATCCCGTACAATTCAGCACATCCTTATCCTCAAAAATGCAATAGTATAAAAACCTTAATTAAAAGAGCATATACGCATTCTGAAAATAGTCAGTTCATCAATGAAGAAATCAAATTCATAAAAAAAAATTGCAGGCAGCTTTGGTTATCCTAACCATTTAATAAAAAAATGGGACACAGAAGTAATAAAGAAAATAAAAAATAATGCTGTAGTAAATAAAAAAGAAGTCAAATATTTAAATGGTTTTCCTTACATAAATGGTACTACCAATGAAATTAATAATATTTGTAAAAAGCATAACATTCAAATTGGAGGAAAAGTAAATACCATTAAAAATATAGTAATAAAAAATGAAAAAATAAAAATGTTAGAAAAAGCAGGTATTTACTCAATTCCTATTACAGAAAATCCTCCAATGGCTTATATAGGAAGTACCAAAAATAAGCTTAAACACAGATTAAAACAACACGTAAAAAACTGGCAGAAAAAAGAAGAAAAAACAGCACTTATCCAATACTGTCTGGATAACCAAAAATATCCTAAATTCGAAAATATAAAAATCATTAAAAGCTGTAAATCCGAAAAACACCTCAGAATAGCAGAGTCGGTAATGATTGAAAAAAATAGGACAAAAGTTTGCAATCATAATGACCCTAATAATTTGAGAAACTGCTGGAAAAATTTAATTAAAATTGAGCAAAAAAATGAAAAAGTTCGAAAAATGAGATCACTGACCAACAAGAGATGGCGCCACAACGCCCAAGAAGAAGCGATAGCCGATGACAGAAGCAGCCCGCGAGAACCACCGAAATGCCCAGCTGACACGGTCCGTGCTAGTCGGAGCAAAACGTCCCCTCGAAGACGGTAAAGGAGTTTTACTGAAAGTACTAGGGTATGAATAAATATTGAAGTAAATGAGGATGCAGCAAAGAAAAAACTTATTTGGTGATGAGACAAAATAAATTCCAACGGAGAAAAAAAGAAGCGGACCCGTGGCCAAATGAAAAACCCCCGTGCCGCATCCACATAACGGAAATATGAATTGAAAGCCAAGCCCCACGTGCGGTAAGTGTTCATCGAACTTTACCAACTAAAAGTGAAGTTCAAAAATGCAAATACAGTGAATTGCTACTTGATCCACTGATTGCATCAAATAAATTAAGATTTCAAGAAAATTATGCAATTGCTACATTATTAAACGTACAATAATGACATTTTTTAATGACATAAGTTTTCCTAATTTTAGTACCATCTAGTTATGTGTTTGGACAACATTTTGGTAAGCAAATATAATTTTTGTCTTCCAGAGCACTATTTCAAAAAAATTACCTTGTCAAAGTTCAACACATCTGTATTAAATATATTAGTAGCATTAAGCAAAACTATTTGGATCCACAATATAAGCATTTCTTTTTATCTGGAAAAATACAAGTAACTTATTGACATAAATTTCCTAAAATTTGATTTTCAAGAAGTATTCAGGAAAACTGCCAATGTACAAATAATTATGTTTGTGTAGTTCTTTGTGTATCACAAACACAATTTAATTTTGTGTCCGTTAGCTGTTCCTTGAAGAATTTCAAAGACAGATTTTTAAGAAAATCTGAAATTTGTTCCAATAATTTCTTAAAGTATTTTTCCAGATAAGAATTATTTTTTTGGAGAACCTGACAAATGCACAAGCAGTAATTGTACTGAATAAATCTAAGCGATTGTTTTGGTACTAAGGAATGTATTTTAAAAGATGTATATGTCATTATAAATTGACTAACTTGATGTACCATTTTCTCAGGAACTATAAAAAAACAATGGTATAAAATTTTGCACAAATGTTTTGTCATTAGTAAAGCTATTTTTTGAAAAAGATTGGTTTTTTTTTTCCTTTTTTTATGATTTTGGTTTCAAAATTAATTCTATGAAGGATTGGAGAAGTTTATCCCCATACAAAGATTGACACCCACCTCCACATTTGGAAGCACACTTTCCAGTAGTTATCAGATAATATGAGATATATTACTTCCAGTTATTTATAGCTGTAGCTTGTGAAGACACAGTGCAGGGAGTCTGGAAACAGATAAGTGATAAGTCTAGATAAATGAATAAAACATTTATCTCTCATTTTAAACAAATGTTTTCCAAAAAAAAAAAAAAAAAAAAGCAAGTATATATTTCTACTTGTATTTTAAAAACCTTGGTTGTTTGGAACATAGTTTCCATAATATTTGGATTCATGCTGATCCAGGTACTTTTTTTTTTCTTTAAAAAATAACAATATCCAGGGCTTAAAAATACCATGCCCGGGGCATGTAAATCATTCGCCTGGGCAGGTAAATAAAAAATCTAATTGCCTGCGCATGGCAACTAAATTTTAAAATGAAAAAGTTTGTAATAAAATTTCCTACTACACAAAAAAAAAAAAGACAGTCATCACATGTAGTGTTTCATGTCATTGTTAATTAATGGAAGTTGTATTATTGTTACGAAGTGCCAAGGAAAGAGCAGTATCACATCTTTAATTATATTATGCTCTATGCCCAGAAATCGGAACCATATGTAGTTTTGCTCCAAATTTTGTTTATAATCAACAGCAGGATGCATGCCTTTGATGTAACTGGCCTCTCGTGTTTAGTGACAAAGGGAGAAAACTTGAACAAAAGGAACATGGCAGAATCACTGAATTTCTGAAACACCAGTTTCTTCATTTCATACCAATTTTAGCATCATCATCTTAAAAATTGATATACACACTTTTGTGCATTGAACATTTTGAATACAGACCTTTAAAATGGAAGTGCAAACAACAGTTCATATTTTTAACCTAAAAAAAAAAAAAAAAAAAAAAATGAGGGTTCTGGTTTGTTATCTTAAAAAATAAATTTTCCTGGGCATCCAGCTTTTACTACCTGGGCAAGTAAATAATTTCTTGACCAGCTATAGTAAATAAATACCTAAAAGTTACATGCCGAACTAGGCATGTGGGCATGTAACTTTTAAGATATTTTTCAAGCCCTAATATCTATAGATTTCTGATATATTTAAAAAGAATATGATTAGTATCTTTTGGAAAATTACTGACTTTGCTTTAGCCAGCTGCTTTCACTGTGCAAAGTGTGAAATTACTCTTACTAATTAAAACAATTACTTGAACAATTTAAAACATCTATCTAGTCGCCTTCCTTAATCTTCTGAGTATGATAACCATTTTGACACTTAAGCAATAAAAACAATGCAAACCAGAATGAACAAATTTGTGGAAATAATTTTATTAGAAAATATTTCAGGCTGTATATATATGAGATATCAAGAGATATAGAGAAAAACAAATAGATTTCAAAACACAAAGGCAAAGGTAGAAATTTCTCTCTGGGACTTCTTTTAAATACCTCCATATGCAATAAAAAAGATTTTAAAATTCATAATTAACAAATGTAACAGGAAAAATTTAACAAGATTGTTTAATATGCACGTATTTCTCAATGTATCGAGATTTAAAAACATGTTTTACATACGTTATTCTTTTTCAGTTAAAACCATGTAATGGTGGTTTAACTGTTGGAACTTTACATGTTATATTTCCTTTGTGTGAAAAGCAATTTCTCAGTTGGAAGTTATTAGTATTCACTACGAACATATATCTCGGTAATCGAATGTAATTCAAGGAAAAATCTTTCACGTACCTCTCGGTTGTAAGTGGTCAATGTTAAAATCTTTGCACAGTTGTTCTCATCAGATAATTGATGAGAACAACCATGCAAAGATTTGAACATCGAACCTTAGAACCTGATGAGAACAACCGTGCAAAGATTTGAACATTGACCACTTACAACCAAGAGGTACGTGAAAGATTTTCCCTTGAATTACATTCGATTACCGAGATATATGTTCGCAGTGAATACTAATAACTTCCAACTGAGAAATTGCATTTCACACAAAGGAAATATAACATGTAAAGTTCCAACAGTTAAACCACCATTAAATGGTTTTAACTGAAAAAGAATAAGATTGTTTAAATTTAAAAATACGAATTTAACTTATGTCAATTATTTCTGGCTTGTTGAATTTTAAATTTTCAAGATTTTGGTCACATTTCGATATTTTTTACAAAATTCTGCTGTAGAAATAATTTAGAAAAAGAAGCACTGTCTTGTATAAATTTAATCAGATTTCATCTGATATGCCACTCCACATACAGTATATTTTTTGTCACCCTGAATTTTTCTGTGGTGACCTAAAATATGCTGGATTCTTCTGCCAATATGTTGAGTGTCAAATGGGAGATAATTCAAGATTCATAACTTGTGAGAACCTTGAAAAATTAGTGGCTCATGCAAATTCTTTAGCACCAAAGCTCTTACTAAAGTGAATATTATTACTACAACAGCTTGTATACATGTCATCAGCAGTGTTAGAATTAGAAATAAATCTTCTACTGGCCCAGTGGACCACTAGAATTTGCAAGCCACTGGTCCATCAAAATGCCCACTAGTCCGTTAAAAAAAAAAAGAAAAAAAAATGAAGACATTTACAATATATGTAGTAAATAATGTATCATTTCCATGGAATTATATCCAATATTTGTTTATAAACCTATCATTAGTTTGCAGCCTAAAAAGAAAAGAAAACCACACAGCAAGGTAAAAGAAACACATTCATTTTTTAACTTGTGACAAATTAGAAAAAAAAAACAAAAACAATTACTAGTCATCTGGGCCAGCAAAATCAATAGTCCAGTGATCTGATGGAAGTTTTACTGGACAACGGCCAGCAGACCACTGGGTAATTCGAACGCTGCCTCAGTAAAATTTAACAGTGCTGCTGATAAATTTGAACATATGCTTTACAGAAAGCAAATTATTTGCAGTCATTATGTGAAATTTGACATATTTTAGTGAATAAAAGATTCCGTGTCTATATGTTGCCACCCACAGCAATTAATTTTAACTAAATGGCCATGACATACGTTAAAGAAACTATGTTTTCCTCACCCCACTCATGTTCTAAAATTAAAGTTTATGAAGAAGTACTTGAATGAAGGCAAACATTTCTGGTACAATTATGCTAATTGAGTTGTACATTTTTTTTCAAATTGATATCAAAGATATGGAACTCTAGGTGACCTGAAATATGATAAATAGAATATGAAGCCTCACTTCTGTACTTTACATTGGTATCACCATAAACTCCATATTTTGATTAGGACTTTAATGATTTGAATAGCTTAAAATAACTTTTGAAGGAGGATGAAATACCAAAAAATTGGGTATTGCAAAAAGCAAACTGCAAAATATTTGTAAACTTGTTTGTGTGAAATAAGTATACCACAGAAATAGTTATGTCACAGTTTCCAGTGATTTGCTGATACATATATATGTAAGAAACGTTCCTATTCATGAACTAGAAAATACAACATATCCATCACAGATAAAGAATGTAAATATTCTTTATGAAATTTAAGAAAAAGTGGCATGTTTGGCATAAAATACAAATGATAAAAACAGTAATAGATTTCATGTAATGTTAGATATTATACATACATTTCTCACAAAAATTAAAAAACTGTAAGCGAAGACAAACCAAACATAATTAGGGGCCGTCCATAAAGTACGTCCGAGATTACAGGGAGAGGGGGGAGGTTCCTGACAACCAGACCAAATGTGACATGGGGGAGGGGGAAAGTTTAGTAATTCGGACATCCAGCGGCTAAAATATAGTGGAATCGTAATATTAAAGAACTCCTCGTTTGTTCACATTGGAATTTAAATATGTTTGCAGATATGTCTTTATTATCAACGTGGGGGGATAGGTTTTTTTTTTTCATCGCAGTCCTTTGGGACAGAGTCTGCAAAAGTATCTTTTATGATTTTCAGAATTAAGCTCTTTCAACTTAATAAACTGAGAGAATGCAATATTTATTGCTTAATTATATTTTATCTGAAAAATACGTCTGCAATGTGTATTTGTTTTCAGGGTGGGAGGCGTCCCCGGGCTCCACTCTGTATTTTATGCCTAAAATATCAGTTGCTTCGAGTTACAAAAAAAAAAAAAAAAAAAATGGAAAATGTGTTGTCGACCGTGCACCCTAGGGTAGCAGTGTAGTAACACCACCAAGTGGAGGTAAATGAGTCACAAAAGTTTTGGATTGCGTGGATAGTTTAAAGTCAGTGAAACTTGATCGCTGCCGTGGTGGAACGGAAAAAAACAAAAAACGACAGGCGCCATGTCACTATGACAGAACCGTTCACTGTTTGTATTCTCCGTAGATTTCTTTTACAGCTGGATGGCAAGAAATTTTAGTATTCTCCCTGGATCATTAGTGTTCTCACTAGATTTTTTACAACTGGATGGCAAGAAAGTTTAGCTGGGAAGTACTATAAACAACACCTTCTCCAGCCGGAAAAAATAGGTGTATATGTTTTGCTCAACGTTACTATACTTATTAAACATCTTTAGTGGTGTGGTAGGCATTAATGTAGCATAAAATGATAAACAACATTAGAAAATTGCACATAAATCATTAAAAAAAGGAGTACTTACTAATAAATCATATTCGACACGGATTTTGGCCAGTTTTCATCAATATTTATGATGTATGTGGGAATACTATTATATGCGTTGGAAAAAAGTTAGTTAAAGGAAATTTAGCTGGGCGGCAGAGAAAATAGCTGGGTGGACCGCTCAGTGAAAAGGCTTCAGGAGGAACACTAAACATCATTATCCCACATTCCAATACCCTACAGAAACTTTGTTAAAAATTTGGTTTTAGTCCAAGGACAACAATTTTTAGAGTTTTTCCTAAGATACATCAAGTTAACATACCCTGGTTTAGAGGAAAATGAAAAATGTATTACATTGATGAAATTCATTTTAAACCATATTTTGATTATGCCAGAGATTTAACCTGAGTTAAAACTATGACATCTATGGCCCCCAAAGCCATAAGCATTAGTTTCCCACTGATGTCCCAAAGCATTGTTGGTGTGAGCAATTCAGTTGGTTTGAATTTTTGTACTTCCCTTTTTGTTCGTAAAGTTCGATTAACACTTACCGCACGTGGGCTTGGCTTTCAATTCTTATTTCCGTTATGTGGATGCGGCATGAGGGTTTTTCATTTAGTTGCGGGTCCACTTCTTTTTTTTTTTTTTTTTTTCCGTTGGAATGTATCTGGCTCGCCACTAAATGCGTTTTTTTCCTTTGCTGCCTCATTTACTTCAATAATTTTTCATAACCCGAATACTTTCGGTAATAACCCATTACCGTCATCTAGGGGACGTTTTGCTCCGACTAGCACGGACCGTGTCAGCTGGGCATTTTGGTGGTTCTCGCGGGCTGCTTCTGTTATCGGCTATCGCTTCTTCTTGGGCGTTGTGGCGCCATCTCTTGTTGGTCACGATCTCATTTTTCGAACTTTTTCATTTTTTTGCTCAATTTTAATTAAATTTCTCCAGCTGTTTCTCAAAATATTAGGGTCATTATGGTTGCAAACTTTTGCCCTATTTTTTTCAATCATTACCGACTCTGCTATTCTGAGGTGTTTTTCGGATTTACAGCTTTTAATGATCTTTATATTTTCGAATTTAGGATATTTTTGGTTAGCCAGACAGTATTGAATAAGTTATGCTGTTTTTTCTTCTTTTTTCTGCCAATTTTTTACGTGTTGTTTTAATCTGTGTTTAAGCTTATTTTTGGTACTTCCTAATAAGCCATTGGAGGATTTTCAGTAATAGGAATACCTGCTTTTTCTAACATTTTTATTTTTTCATTATTTTTATTACCATATTTTTGATGGTATTTACTTTTCCTCCAATTTGAATGTTATGCTTTTTACAAATATTATTAATTTCATTGGTAGTACCTTTAATGTAAGGAAAACCATTTAAATATTTGACTTCTTTTTATTTACTACAGCATTATTTTTTTATTTTCTTTATTACTTCTGTGTTCCATTTTTTTATTAAATGGTTGGGATAACCAAAGCTACCTGCAATTTTTTTTGTGAATTTGATTTCTTCATTGATGAACTGACTATTTTCAGAGTGCGTATATGCTCTTTTAATTAAGGTTTTTAGACTATTGAATTTTTGAGGATAAGGATGTGCCGAATGGTACGGGATTAGAACAGGAACAAATGAACTTTTCCGATAAACCCTGTATAGTAACTTATCTGTGGATTTGATAACTTGTACGTCCAAAAAGGCTATTGCATTATTTTTTTCTATTTCAACTGTTAGTTCTATAGTTGGGTATAAAGAGCTGTAACATTTTGTTATTTTTCTTAATTCTTCTTCGTTCAGTTTTGATAAAATGAAAATGTCATCCACGTATCGACAGTACACTTCTGGTTTTTCTTCCATACGATGCAGGACATTTTCTTCAATCTCGTTCATCACAACCTCAGCATATAAAGTTGATAATGGTGAGCCCATTGGGCCTCCTGAATTTTGCTTGAATATTTTGTTCTTGTATGTAAAAATATTATTTTCATATAAATAGAATAAAACTTTTTTGAATTCATGAATTTGTGTGTTATTTAAAATTTTAAGATTTTGCAACTTCTTAATGATAATTTCAATAGCTTCTGGAACAGGAGTGCTTGGATATAATGCTTTAACGTCCATGCTTGCCATATTTAAGTCCTTTAGGCCAGTTTTTACATTTTTAATTTTCTCAATAAATTCATACGTATTCTTGATGGTGAACTTGTTGTTCATGAAAAAGGGTGCTAGGAACTTGTAAATGTTTTTCTCTAATGTTATCAATGGTGAGTTTTTTTTTTTTTTTGAAACTATCAGTCTCATTGGAGCACCATCTTTGTGCGTTTTTACCTTTGCAACAATACGTGGTATGCCTGCTCCCATTGGTGGAAAAGAGCGCTTGATTTCATCAGGTAATGTGCTATGATTTCTTATATCCGCTAAGAATTTAATTTGGTTATCTGTTGGATCTTTCTTTATTTCGGTACAATTTAATCCATCTATTGCGGCTGCCATTTTTTGTTCAAATTCATCAGTGTTGAGAATAATGATTTGGCCGGTTTTATCTGCTTCACAGAATTTGATATATGGGTCATTTTTCAATTCCAATAGTTTTTTTTTTTCATATTTTAATTTTTTCTCTATATAGAAGTTTTTGTTGTTTTTGGCATTATATTCTTTTAGAATAACTATATAATTTGTTCTCAACTTCAGTTTTATTCTCTGCGCCTGGTATATTTTTGAGAATATCTTCGAGGCAAGGGATGATTTCTTCAGTTTTAGGGAGGCCTTGTGGAAAGGCAAATTTTTTCCCTTTTTGTAAAATTGCTTTCTGTGAAAAGCTTAAGTTCTTATCAGACCGATTTTCATACACATTATATTTGTTTATGGGTTCCTTATTTAATTTTTGTTTATCAAATAGTGCATTTAATTTTTTATCAACAGTAACGCTATTGGAGTTAGCTTCTTTGTTAGCAATTTCGTTAATTTGGATGAACGTAGTATCCAAAATGCGATCTTTCCAAGTGCCATCAAATTGTGCATATTTTGAGTTGCTTATCAGCTTCCATAATTCATAAACTTGAGCATTAAGTCTGAAAATGTGTTTTCTTTTAGCTATAATTTCATTACTAAGTCTTTTTTGTTGACATCGATGCAGGATGTAATAATCCTTCTTACTAGTTGGCTTGTTCTTAAGTCTCAAAAATTTGGGGATAAATCCAAAGTCTCTGCAAGTTACAAGAAAACGTTCTTGAACTTCAAATTTCATACATTTGATTTTAAGACGTTTGAATTTGGTGATTGTTGTTAATTCACGGTTCGAAAAGAGATTGCGATAGTGCATCGTGAGGCCTAATCTGCCTTTGATCTAACCACTTGAAAGAATAATTCGTGTGCTTCAAAGTTTCAATTTACTTCCGATATTGGAGGTTATTTTTTAACGTGCATTAATGCATTTGCATTTTTGAACTTCCCTTTTTGTTGGTAAAGTTTGATTAACGCTTACCGCACGTGGGCTTGGCTTTCAATTCTTATTTCCGTTATGTGGATGCGGCATGGGGGCTTTTCATTTAGTTGCGGATCCACTTCATTTTTTTTTTCCGTTGGTGTTTATCTGGCTCACCACTAAATGCATTTTTTCTTTTGCTGCCTCCTCATTTACTTCAATAATTTTTCATAACCCGAGTACTTTCGGTAATCCATTATCGTCATCTAGGGGAAGTTTTGCTCCGACTAGCACGGACCGTGTCAGCTGGACATTTCGGTGGTTCTCACGGGCTGCTTCTGTTATCGGCTATCGCTTCTTCTTGGGAGTTGTGGTGCCATCTCTTGTTGGTCACTGATCTCATTTTTCGAACTTTTTCATTTTTTTGCTCAATTTTAATTAAATTTCTCCAGCTGTTTCTCGAAATATTAGGGTCATTATGGTTGCAAACTTTTGTCCTATTTTTTTCAATGATTACCGACTCTGCTATTCTGAGGTGTTTTTCGGATTTACAGCTTTTAATGATTTTTATATTTTCGAATTTAGGATATTTTTGGTTAGCCAGACAGTATTGAATAAGTGCTGTTTTTTCTTCTTTTTTCTGCCAATTTTTTACGTGTTGTTTTAATCTGTGTTTAAGCTTATTTTTGGTACTTCCTATATAAGCCATTGGAGGATTTTCAGTAATAGGAATTGAGTAAATACCTGCTTTTTCTGACATTTTTATTTTTTCATTATTTTTTATTACCATAAAAAATGCACAAAGATGGTGCTCCAATGAAACTGATAGTTTAAAAAAAACAACTCACCATTGATAACATTAGAGAAAAACATTTACAAGTTCCTAGCACCCTTTTTCATGAACAACAAGTTCACCATCAAGAACACGTATGAATTTATTGAGAAAATTAAAAATGTAAAAACTGGCCTAAAGGACTTAAATATTGCAAGCATGGATGTTAAAGCATTATATCCAAGCACTCCTGTTCCAGAAGCAATTGAAATTATCATTAAGAAGTTGCAAAATCTTAAAATTTTAAATAACACACAAATTCAGGAATTCAAAAAAGTTTTATTTTATTTATATGAAAATAATATTTTTACATACAAGAACAAAATATTCAAGCAAAATTCAGGAGGCCCAATGGGCTCACCATTATCAATTTTATATGCTGAGGTTGTGATGAACGAGATTGAAGAAAATGTCCTGCATCGTATGGAAGAAAAACCAGAAGTGTACTGTCGATACGTGGATGACATTTTCATTCTATCAAAACTGAACGAAGAAGAATTAAGAAAAATAACAAAATGTTACAGCTCTTTATACCCAACTATAGAACTCACAGTTGAAATAGAAAAAAATAATGCAATAGCCTTTTTGGACGTACAAGTTATCAAATCCACAGATAAGTTACTATACAGGGTTTATCGGAAAAGTTCATTTGTTCCTGTTCTAATCCTGTACAATTCGGCACATCCTTATCTTCAAAAATGCAATAGTCTAAAAACCTTAATTAAAAGAGCATATACGCACTCTGAAAATAGTCAGTTCATCAATGAAGAAATCAAATTCATAAAAAAAATTGCAGGTAGCTTTGGTTATCCCAACCATTTAGTAAAAAAATGGAACACAGAAGTAATAAAGAAAATAAAAAATAATGCTGTAGTAAATAAAAAAGAAGTCAAATATTTAAATGGTTTTCCTTACATTAAAGGTACTACCAATGAAATTAATAATATTTGTAAAAAGCATAACATTCAAATTGGAGGAAAAGTAAATACCATCAAAAATATGGTAATAAAAATAATGAAAAAATAAAAATGTTAGAAAAAGCAGGTATTCCTATTACTGAAAATCCTCCAATGGCTTATATAGGAAGTACCAAAAATAAGCTTAAACACAGATTAAAACAACACATAAAAAATTGGCAGAAAAAAGAAGAAAAAACAGCATAACTTATTCAATACTGTCTGGCTAACCAAAAATATCCTAAATTCGAAGATATAAAAATCATTAAAAGCTGTAAATCCGAAAAACACGTCAGAATAGCAGAGTCGGTAATGATTGAAAAAAAATAGGGCAAAAGTTTGCAACCATAATGACCCTAATATTTTGAGAAACAGCTGGAGAAATTTAATTAAAATTGAGCAAAAATATGAAAAAGTTCGAAAAATGAGATCAGTGACCAAAAAGTGATGGCGCCACAACTCCCAAGAAGAAGCGATAGCCGATAACAGAAGCAGCCCGCGAGTACCACCGAAATGCCCAGCTGACACGGTCCGTGCTAGTCGGAGCAAAACGTCCCCTAGATGACGGTAATGGGTTATTACTGAAAGTTCTGAGGTTATGAAAAATTATTGAAGTAAATGAGGATGCAGCAAAGGAAAAAAATGCATTTAGTGGCGAGCTGGATAAATACCAACGGGAAAAAAAAGAAAAATGAAGTGGACCCGCAACTAAATGAAAAGCCCCCATGCCGCATCCACATAACGGAAATAAGAATTGAAAGCCAAGCCCACGTGCGGTAAGTGTTAATCGAACTTTACCAACAAAAAGGGAATTTTAAAAATGCAAATGCATTAATGCACGTTAAAAAATAACCTCCAATATCGGAAGTAAATTGAAAATTCAGTTGGTGTTATGATTTTCCGAACGACAAAAACAGCTAAATATCTTTAGCATTTTGCTACAACTTTTCCCCCCATTTGAGCATTTTTGCTACAGTATTTTTTGAGCCAGCTTAAACTCTGGATTATACTGCTGGTCATCTGACTGGAATGGCATTTAACAACACAAGTGCTGCAAGCTGTACTTTTGTGTTCATGTTACAAAGCCTGAGGTCTTCCTTTCAAGATGTGGCCCAAAATTTACCTGTGCACACTTTAAAACAAGAATTGATTTGCATTTTTTTTTAATAAAGAAAGTAATTGTTGGTTTGGAAGAAATTGGCTTTAAAGTGATTGCAACTGTAACTGACTGACAACAATTCTATAAACCAAAACACAATGGCATACTTTTCAGATCCTCCTTTACAAAGTGTGTCACATACATACCCATATGATAGTTCAAGGCCTTTATATTTCATTTTTGACTCTGTTTATTTAATAAAAACTGTGAGAAGTACCTGGCTGAATCAGAAAAATGGGCAATGTATGTATTATCCAGATTTTGATGTCCTCTATGAAGACTGATGGCTTCACTTCAGTTAAGAAATTACATGAGATTGAAAGTGGCCAAATTGTGAAATATGGTTATGATTTAACATTAAAAGCTTTGTGCCCTTCCAATTTAGAAAGACAAAAATTAAATGTGAAATTAATACTCCAGATTTTCAACTGTAGCACTGCTGAAGCTTTATTAACTGTTGGATGAATTAATAATATACTAAATTTCAGTGACACTGAATTTATTAAGATTATAATTACATGGTGGAACATTTTTAATGTGACAGCAGTTTTCAAAGGGGAACACTTGAGGACCAAATATCAAGAAACTAACAGCAGATGTAAAAGTAGTGTTCATTGAAAAGTTCCTTAGGTGGCTTGACAGGTAGGAAAAATTGGAGTGTCATAGTTCAAAACTTACATTGCACTAAAACACATATCTTGTGCTTATACATACTTTAGTTGGTTAGATACTGTACAAATCAACTTAAATTTAAATACTTACTGCCTGGAAAAGTACAGACTGATGAACTAAAAAACTTGTTTAGAAAATATAGGCAGCTTGCAGGATTTCAGTATCATATTTCTATACGTCAGGTTTATAAATGTGGAACAAAGTTAAGACTTCAAGGTAGTCTACATCTGCTAATCAATTCAAGTAAATTTGGGGATATTTCTTTCAGTAGTTTCAGTGAATTATCTGACTGGAAAGAAATGCAGATAGCTGAAAATGTTTCAGACTTCCAGATCAGTGTTTTTGAAAATTATATATCTAATGTGGATTCTGAACTTTCTAACCTTACATTTATAGGAAGTTATTGTGCTTATATTACTGTTAAGAAACTAAAATGTAGTAACTGCAGTGTTTTCTTTGTAATCGACAAAACATTAAGTATGACAAATGACGATTAAAAAAATAGATAGAGATGGACTGCTTTACCTGCACCAATGTTCTATCAATTATTATTCACTGCTACATTATTGTGAAGAAGCTTATTTCATCTAATATTTAAAGGCAGTTTTTTTAAACATGGCGACCATAGGGCAATTGTATGTGCTGCTGTAATGTCAGTAATTAAGGAAAAGCAATATTTCAAGATTGGTGGGGCATGAAGTTCTTAATGAAATTTTTAAGATACAGTAAAAAATAATAATGGTTTCTTTTCAAAATTATTTTCACTGAACATTTAAGTATTTGACACTTTTTTTTTCAAACTATTTTTTTAAGGTTTGAAGTTTCCTTTTTTTATCCTGCTTTTTATTCTGTCACTTTTACTTATACATTAATTATTAAGAAATGTATTTGTGGCTGCCATGATAATTTATTTTGTTACAACTTTGATACCATGACCTTCAGAGCAATCTACACTTAAACATATTTCTTTTTTTGTTTAGCACATCTTTTGTCAAATCCAAAACAAGTTGCCTTTGGTTTCTGACCTTTAAAAACAGATTTTCAAAATCAGCCGAAACAAGTTTTTGTACGATAACATATGTATGCACTACAATATCTAATACTTCAGGATGGGGATATAGAAGTCCTCCTCTATCCATTTTCTGTTAATTTATACTGACAAAAATGAACAGTATTATCTATTACAAGGTACATTTTACAAGAATTGCATTTTAGTTTTTTTATAGTTGTGTGAGCACAATAACCAGCTATGTATGTAAGAACTGGAAGTAAATGCTGAACAACATGCACATCTTTTTTATTTACTTCAATTCTATCAAATTCAGAAAGAGTTGTATCTTCATTGAAATTTACTGTATTGGTCAATTCTTTTTGCTTCAGATCAAAATTTAAGTCACCATACTTTGCTGACTTAATTTTTAAGGGAGCTACAGTTTGCAAACGTAACTTGCATTCAGTGTCAAAAACCTGACGTAATGAAATAGCAAACTGAGAGCCAGCAAGCTGGCGAAACTTACCAAAACGATACTCCAAAGCATCAGTCTGATTTTTGCCTGTTAATATAAAAGAAAATTTCAACTCTTTTATACAGTATGTTACCAACTCAAACACAGCATGAGTTGTATGTCTGAGAGATGTAAAAGTTTCCCTTGTCAGTGCCCCAGTTGAATACTTTGCATTAATCCACTGGTTAACCCAGTCCAGAAATTTGCTTAAGAACTGGTATTTTATATCATTGTCACTGTTAGTGAGTGACTCCATGAACTTATCTCTTTTGTGTTCCCCCTTAAATAAGCTTTTAACATTCATTATTGTCCACCATGTACCGTAATTTTCGTCGTATTATCCGCACCAGCATATAATCCGCAGACCGTGACATTCGGGGGAAAAAAATCGGCGTATAATCCACACATCATAGATGTTTATCCGGAAGCGGAATTTCCGACAGAAAAGTCGGTCGCCCAGAAGACCGATGCAGTAGGTAAAAAAAAACAAGAAAAAAAAAAAAAACGATCTTACTAAATAAAGAAATTCATTTTTAAATGTTCCATTTTTATATATCGTAATTTTTGGGCTAAGAGCCGTGGCCCTTATGTCGAATTTGTTTTCGATAAGACTGTTTCTGCCCTGACTTTTTTTTTTTCTTTTCATGCAGATGCTTAGTAAATTTTTAAAAACAACGTTTTTTTTTTCAAAAACTTCACTGTGATTGCCCCCCCCCATTTCTAATCATACATTAGACACCTCTATTGAAAGATAACTCCGGTGTCCTGATGTTGATTCAGAAGGGAAAGTGAGGGGAGGATGGGGAAATGCTCGCGTAGTTCTTAAGGTTAGGAGGTTTGTTTATGAAAGGAATGTCTAACCTAAATGCCCTTTGCATGGGGGAGTGGGGGAAGCACATCCCGTGGCTGTGGCAGTAGCATAGAATGTTAATAGAAGGGGGATGGAATAGGGACATAAGCACACAAACCAGTAGCGTGACGTCTGAGGCTTCTGTGGAGAGCGCGCTCAGGGTATCTCTTTCGTCGGCTGCAGCATACAACCTGCAGGAACGTTAATTTTACTAGGTTGGGGAGACTGGTTTGATGAGCTGAAGGTGCAAAAGCCTGCCCCAGGATGATTCCATTAGCAGTGACCTATTCCAAACAATACTGGCGGGACGGAAAGACAAATTCTGTTCACTCTTCTTGCTTCATCTGGCATGTGATACAGGTTGTTTCTTGGCTCTGTGCTCCTGAGTTTTGCTTAGATTTTAATTTTTTTTTATTGACTGACAATTGTGGAAGTTTAAGGCTTCGGCTGGAAATGCTTTCTCACTAATAAGCGCTGTAGCATTATCATCTGATGTTAGTTAACAATGGGTAATTAATACTTGGCTAAAGATAAAATCTTTTCACAAATGCAAAAGAAAAAAAGAAGGGAGAGCTTTCTCATTCATATATAAGAGGAGCTCAACGCGGAGGCTGAGTGCACACGCAGTAAATGAAAGTAGGTCAAATCACTTGAAAGCGGGACACCACTGTTTCGAAATGGTTACAGGGAGACAGCGAACACGTGCGAGGCAGCTAGTAAGATGAAGCGTGGGAATGAGAAACGTGTTACTACCCCATTTAGCAGCTGCATAGAATACAGAAAAGCAACTTCATTCTAACAAAAACATCTGTAGATGAGGAAAAAAAGCATAACAAACATAGAAGGAGCATATATGATTATTAAAGAAAACATTATTGAAAGCATTACAAACGATAATTTATAAGTTAATTACTTCTAAGACGGATTCTATTGCGGTTAACAGAGAACCATCCTGTAGCAGACATCTACATTGAATGGAATTCAGACAATTATGCGGTTTCACAAGCAACGCAATATTCTAATGGGAGTCTTAAGATAAACTGTGATTTATATTGATTACATAAATGGTTTTGAGCATTTAACAAAGGTAAACAAATAACATCATTAGCATGATTAATAAAAAATGTATAAATAAAAGCTTTTACCAGGAAGGTAAGGAAGATAATTTAGATTTCTGAGCAGCATCACAACTTCACAGGTGCAGCCCTTACGGCAACTTTTGCTTCCAAGATCGCAAAATTTCTCGCTTGCGGCTCTTAGTCAGAAAATTATGGTATATATATTTTTATATCTGGACAAAGAAAGATCAGTGGTGTGGCATTCATAGAGCACAAAATTTAATCATGAAGATGCAAAATTTGATTCTGATCTCATCATTACATTGTGCTAATAACAAAACGCTGATTCAGAACAAGTCACAGAAATTCACATAAAAGTAAAAAAAATTCTTGCAGCAATAAAGGAAAAAAACTTGCACATCAAAAAATAAATACTTTATTGAAAGCCTTCAAAATCTGATTCCTCAGAATCAGAATGAAACATATGAAGGTATTCTTCTGGTAAATTGGGGCAGCTTTGTTCTTCTTCATCACTGCTGCAATCACTTTTGTCTCTCTGATTTTGATCTGGATTCTGACCAATAGCTGATTTTCTGAATGCATTTTTTATAGTTTCTGGTGAAATGTCATCCCATGCTTTTTTCACCCAGACTGCAACTTCTACGTAAGTTGCTCGTCGCATATTACCGCTCTTGGTAAATGTGTGCAATCCTTCCGTCATCCAATTTTCCCAGAGCTTCCGCACTTTGCACTTAAAAGATTTATTAACGCCGACATCCAATGGCTGCAGCTTTTTTGTAAGACCACCTGGAATAATACATAACTCTGCTGAGATGCTTTTGCAGGCTGTTTTTATTGAATCCCGAATGTGTGCCGTCATGGAGTCCATGATGAGCAGCCCATTTGGTTGGAAAAAGAATCCTTTCCATTTTCGCCATACAGAATTAAGCCAAGTAAGCATTGTCTGTTCATTCATCCTTTCTCGTTCACCTGAATGGATATGCCTTTTGGAAATTCACCCTTGGGAACAGTTTTCCGTTTGAAAATTATCATTGGCTCCAATTTTTCGCCGTTCGATGCACACGCCAATACAACAGTAAATGATGTTTTTTTCATTTCCTGAAGTTTTGATTGCTACTGTGCTAGTGCCACGAACATCCACAGTGCGATTCGGCGGGCAATCAAAACAAACGGGAATTTCATCCATGTTTATTATTTGATTAGGTTGCAAATTGCCTTTCTTGATAGCATTTGCAGCAAATATTAAAAAATCTTTAGATTTTCTCTCCCAGTCCTCGGGAAGCCTTTGTCCAATAGTCGTACGATTCCAAATTCTTAAGTTTTTTCGGCGCATGAAGCGACACCACCATGCAGGTGGTCCTCCTTGAAAATTTGTCAAGCCCATTTCTTGTGCAGTTGCTCGAGTCTTCATACGAATTTTAACTGTCGACACAGGTAAATCAGCATCACGTTGGGAAGTTACCCACCTCAGAAGGTTTTCTTCTAATATGGGCCAACTTGGCATCCCATGTCGATTAGTTCTTCGCCGTTGGTTACCTTTTCCTAGACTTTCTTTGTTTTTCCTCCATAGCCTCATGTTGCTCTCATCAATTTGGAATATTTTCCCGCTGCGCGATTACCTACTTCTTCAGCTTTGCCTACAACTTTAAGTTTAAACTCGGCAGTGTAACTGCAACGTTTCCTTTTCAAGGACATAATAAACAGCAAGGAAGAAAAATATTACCGTAGCAGCAAAGACGGTCAAAACAGTGAAGGATGAACTAATAAACACAAGGCACAGTTCACGTGACATCCAGAACAAGGAACTTTGAAAGGAGGAATGCATAGGTTCACGCCAGGGCTGGGGGGTTCTTGCGGGGAGTGCTGTACGTACGTTCCCATTGGCTGCTTGCCAAAAACAGAGAGCACAAGCAGTCAGTGTTGACCTTCTCAACAATAGAAAATGACTCCCCACAGCTTCGTCGATCTTTCCTTGTGACACTCCTTCCCTTCCCCCCTTCTCTCCGCTACATACGGACTCCTGAACTGAGAAAATTTTTACGGAGAGAGTTCCTTTTCTAATTATACACTCTCTCCTGCATAGTTAGCAGGCGAAATTAAAAAAAATTGAAGGGCCGCAAAATACTTTTTTTTTTTAAATCGGCGTATTATCCGCATCGCCGTATAATTCGCAGAACCTTAATTTTTAACTTTTTTAGCAGATAATCCGCGGATTATACGACGGAAATTACGGTATAAATAATCCTTATGTGCTCTGAAGTTAAAGATTAAAATTAGCGGTCGCCACTCGCCACGTGGCGACTGGATAAAATAAAATGTCTAGTAGAAAAAGTAACTTTAGTCGCCACGCTCGAAAATTTGTCTTTTTTCATTGCTAAAGAATTAATTTGCATTTTTAAAACTCTCCTGTTATAGGAAATGTATTTTCAAATCATCCAACTCGCACGCGGTGAAAAACAGCCCTAAATAAAAATGTCCAGTAGAAAAAGTAACTTTAGTCACCACGCTCGAAAATTTGTCTTTTTTCATTGCTAAAAAATTAATTTGCATTTTTAAAACGCTCCTGTTATAGGAAATGCATTTTCAAATCATCCAACTCGCGCGCGGTGAAAAACAGCCCTTTCCTCCGCAAATAGGTGGGTACGATCTATTTATAGATTCACTCTTCAAGAATGGGGGCGGCTGTTTGTTTTTCCACTTAAGTTGGTGCACAAAGTAACCATATCGGAAATGGACACCTGCGGCTTTAATGGAACTGTGGAATCACAACTCGTTTTTAGCAGCTCGTTTCTTAAAGTTTGGTTTCTCTGAAAATGCACAATTTTCCATTGCTTAGGCACTTCTTGCTTATCATCAAATAAAATGGGCAAGCAGTTTCCCTTTTGTTTACAAAAAGAAATCAAAGGTAGAAAATCGGGACTTCACTTTCCGCGCCGCGCGCCGTCTTTCATTCCATGCAGAGTAGCGTTTCCTTTGCATGTGTGAAGTTGGCTTCAAACAAAATAAAAAAACTCTTGTCTGCCCCTTAATACAGTAAAATGTTACAAAGGAATGGGTAAACACAAGTTTTTCAGCAAAATTATATATAAAAAATCAGTTACTGTATTGTTCACTCTGCCGTGATAGTCATTTTTATGGGTCTCGAAAAAGGCCGATTCCATCACGGGTGGTATAAGTACCGATTTTGAAATTTAATTTCGCTTTAAAAAAATGGAAAAATAAAAACACTTTCTTTATTGATTGGTTTTGAAGAACAGGCTATTAGAAATAACAAAAACTGCAGTTCACTAGAAAAAACTTTTAAAATACGAAGTTGTTCTTTTTACTATTACTGAAGCTATTAAAAATGAGAAACATAATCAGAAAAAATATAACATAAGAATATAATCAAAAAGTGAAAAGAAGTAAGAAAAATTCAAAATTTAAGAAAAATTTCATCTTGGAGTAAGAAAAATTCAAAATTTGGAAAACTACGGAACATTTTCATCCGTGCTAAAACAATCATTTTCAGGCGACGAACGGCATGAAGATGCTCAAATTATATCGTACAAATGTCGCGACTTAAAAACATCCAATAAACAGTCCCAAAAATGTTTGAATGTTAGAATTTTGAAAACATGAAAATAAACTTTGAACAAATGATTGAATAACATTATTTCATAGATTTTTTTATTTCCGTAGTATATTTGATGTTTCCCGTATTCCGTAGCGATCGACGATTTCCGTAGTGATTATGGAGAATTCGTAACATTTGGAAGATCTGAGGTGGGCAAACAGGAAAAAATGGCAAATCATTGAAATTCGACCAAAACAACGTTTTCTGAGGTGGGGGCCGACAACCAGATTTTTATTTCCGTAGTATATTCGATGTTTCCTGTACTTCGCAACGATCGATGATTTCCGTAGTGACTGTGAAGAATTCTTAGCATTTGGAAGGTCTGAGGTTGGGCAAACAGGAAAAAATGACAAATCCTTAAAATTCTACCAAAACAACACTTTCTAAAGGGGAAAAAAAAAACCAAAAAAAAAACCCCCGACTACCAGATTTTTATTTCCGTAGTATATTTGATGTTTCCCGTACTCCACAGCGATCGACGATTTCAATAGTGACTGTGAAGAATTCTTAGCATTTGGAAGGTCTGAGGTTGGGCAAACAGGAAAAATGACAAATCATTAAAATTCTACCAAAACTGAACGTTTTGCAAAACAAAGAAAAAAAAAAAAAAAAAGGAAAAAAAAGCTGACGCTGGGTTTGAAAGCTGGACTGAATCTAATGGAATCAGGATACTCTGCAAGTGTTCTTATTTCATCATTACTATTTTTCAACACCTGTGAAGGTTTATCAATGTTTTTAATGTAATATTTATTAGAACAACCCAGGAAATTACTGAATATTTTCTCTTAATTGTCAGGAATCATTGCAAGTTTGTAAAATAAAGTGACCAGGTTGGTATCACATTTCTTCCAATCTCAGCTGTACCACAAAATGATTCTGCTATAAGATATGAAATTCATTTTTGAAAGCTATAAAGTCAGTTTTCATTTTGTCACCAAGAAGAACCTAACCAAAAATAAATGGAATGAAAGAAAAATTTATCAGAATGGAAGCAGCTTCGAAGCATAATGTCTGAACATTTTTGACCATCAATAACTCACTAAAAACTGCTAGAGAAACTATAAACAAGCAATTTTTAGTACATGAAGGTCATAGCACAAATTGTTGAAATACTCAGTACTGCTGACTGTTGTTATGCCAAGCAATGCAGAAGTTAAGAGAATGCAAGCATTGTGGGCAATGTTCTTGATGACAAGACAATGCTCATGCAAAGAATGACTTTAGAAAATACATCAAATTAAATAAAGTAAGCAAAAGTAAGTACTGCTTGAAAATTTTGACCCATCCACTGCTATCAATTTATGGTGGAGAGATTTTTTTTTTTGTGAACATAGCGAGATACCAAATAAAAATGATTAAATTATCTTTCCAATAAAAACTGTCTAGAAAATTTGGTTGATGTGGTTGAAGAAAAATATAACTTTTAAGATTATATTTGTTCATTTAATTGCACTGGACAATAGACAGTGTGCCCTTGTAACTACTAAGCTTAAATTTAACTATGTCTAAATAAATGAAAGGCATACAGTGCAGTGATAAAATGTGTATACAACACGAAATAGCCGTAAGGAAAGTGGCCACTAGATTTTGTCCACCCACTGGCGACTCGAAAAAATCCCCAATTTTAATCTTTATCTGAAGTCTCTCTAAAATGGGGCAATTCATTTTTCTCGTAACTGTATCAAACCTTCAATTACATGTTCATTGAAAATTTGCAAAACTAACTTAACATATTAGATATTTCAGCTAGATAATGCTTACCTTTGCATTTCTATCTTGCTTGACTTTACATTTCTTGCACGTGGTCCGGTTGTCACTGATGTTATTGTTCCAGTCGTCCGTTTCAGGTATAGCTGTTCTTGGCGTACTAAAAAAAAAAAAAAATGTCCAAAGAGTAAACATAGATGGCGACAGGGTAGAAACGATCAAACTGCGTGTCGACGAATGAAGAATGGCAACGGGGATTAGCAAACCCCAGTAAGCGAGAAGGCACCCATAAGCAAAGGTGCAAAATCACCACGCTCCTGAAGATGCCCAAAGTTTTGGGCGAAAAATTTCGAGCAAAGAAAAACGGTAAAAGTTGGTATTAACAGAACCTAATCGAAGTTTAGTGAAGCAAACCTGCATTAAACGAGAATAGCGCCATGAACAGCTATACCTGAAACGGACGATTGGAACGATAACATCAGCGACAACCGGACCATGTGCAGGAAATGTAAAGTCAAGCAAGATAGAAATGCAAAGGTAAGCATTATCTAGCTGAAATATCTAATATGAGGAACATATGCACGTTTAAAGGACAGTAGTTTTCTGATGATATGAGAACTAGAACTACGAAGATTTTATTCTAACTTAACATTTTGTCTCTCTAAATTTGTTGGAGAGAGAGCTTTTAAAGTAACACCATATGCATATTTTACCAAGTTTCCCAGTTCTAAAGAATAAAATTTTTTTTATGGAATCAAAAGATGCTGTCTTAGTTTTTGAATGATCTTCAAAATCAATGTAATACATACACTGACCATGGTTACGTTGGTTCAACCAATTATTACGTAAACACTTTAAAATATGGACAGGGTCATAAATAAAAAACAAAGGCCTATTTGCATCAGAGGGATGAATGTACACAATACTCAGTTTTGGCGGAGAAGCAAAAAAAGACATTGCTTTACCATTGATTGCATTATTATCAGAGCTAACACAAATGATCTTAAAACCAGTACCTTCTAAACCTGTTAAAACTATCTTAATAGCCTTAAAAAGGTCTTCGGCTGTTATCTTACTTACAGGCAAAATATATGCAACAACTTATACGCTGACAAAAAACTTTGAACCATAAATAGAAAAGCAGTTGTAGCACATTTCTCACTGTTGTAGGCAGCCCCTACAATATTTTCCCCTTGAAATCAAGACATGACTTAATGTGAATTTCATCAACCATAAGAGACACAATGTGATCTTTTGATTCTATCATACCAAATCGCTGTTTCATATGCGACAAAAAATGTTCATCAAATTGTTCACTTTTAGGATCTGATTTCAATGTGGAACATATTCTTCATATTGTACATGGATGTGGAAGAATAACATATCCAGAACTTCTTAAAAATTTATATGCATGAGGAGAAATAGAAAAAACTAAACTTGAAAATATTAAGAATCAACATTATATCTTACATGATGTTTTCGTTATAAATAAGCATGAGTTGCTCAGTTATAAAATTAACAACACCTCCTTTTTCTTCTGGTAACACCTTTAGCATATGTAGTAATAATTCCTGGATTACACTAATCACATCACTGACCGAGGAGTCACTACTTTCTTTGGGCAATTCCTCAACAGTCTGCAGTATGTCAGATACATCATTAATGTCTCTAATTTTGAAAGGAAAATTATACTTACCCAAGTGCTTTATTGGTGAACTTCCTAAACATACCGTTATATCCAATTCATTATTTACACATACTGATTTTAACACAGAAGGGCCAGGTGAAAACTTTTAAGTCCAGAAAAATTACTTGATCTGGTTTATCCATGATGACATTCCAAATATTAGAAATTTTTGTTGATTGTAAATGCTTTTTAAGTTCACATAAATTGCTGCATGCTTTTTTCTTGTCATACAATGCTTTTTCGAACTGCTCGCTCAAGAGTTTCCATTTCAATTCTGGCTCTTTTTTTCATCAGGGCCTTCCCTGGACGTGCCCGCTTTGGCCATGTAATCCGGACATCCTGGAAACTGGGATGGGACAGCACCATCCCTTAATTTTGGGTGTGCCAATGGAGCTGTTATTAATTTCCCAAATTTCTCGTCATAAGAAGAAGACTCTCTAACAACATCAGTCTCACAGAAATGCAGCTCACATACCTAAGATTAAAAGTAACTAAATATTAGAAAACATTATTCAAACAAAACACAACAACAACGACAACAACAACAAAAGTTATATCACATTTACATTTGTAACATTATAACAACATCTATTATTTAAAATTACCATATCACATTAATTATTTACAAACCAGTACACACTTTTCTTTTTTCAATTTTTTTAATGCAAAAACACTGTGATTGTATTTGTTTATTACCAAAACCATTCATTAAAGTACCCTGAATCTAAACAAAATTGTCTGATAAATACGTATTTTGAGATTTAAACAAGAGTTTAAATCTCAAAGTACATATTTATCAGACAAATTATTAATTTGACAAATTCGAAACGGGAATTCAGCTAAAAGGATTTGGTTTATGTATTCACCAACTACTGAAAAAGCTTATTGCTGCCATTTTAAACTATGTTCTTCACGCAACTCCTATCTTGCTACTGGTTGAGCCGTCGTAAGTTAGTACTAAATTACAAAAGCCTTCACTAGATTTGTTAACTGGATGTAATCTTCTTCAGTCACTATCCCATTTCAGCGTTCGAATTACCCAGTGGTTTGTTGGCCATAGGCTAGTAAAAATTCCATCAGAACACAGAAAATTTTATGTTACTGACCCAGATGGCCAGTAAGCTTTTTTTTTTTTTTTTTTCAGTTTGTTTTGGAACTTGTAATTTCATAAAGAATTGAACCACAGATTTCAAAGAATCTATGTTGCGCTATGGCAATTTTCAGATTTTTGAAATTCAGATATTTTACCAAAAACTGAATATCATAATTACAAACCATACTTCAGTTTTCTGAAAATTTTGGATTGCAGGAAACCGAGGTCCAACTCAAAACATTTGGATTAAGTAAGACAGGCCACTTTTTTGCCCAAGTGGTGACCACAGAGTATGAATGGGTCTTTTATACTGTTTCCTTACTGGAGATTGAAGAACCATTTTTTCTCTGACTTTGCTAAATTGTATTTCTGTCTACATGGGAGAACCTCCTGCCTTTCACACTGAAGCAAGGAATTCCATGAAGGTGGTTTTCGGTATGTTGCAAAGTGCTTGATAATCAGTGCACTGGTGCATAGTGCTTCCTGGGTACTGTTCTGGATACTAGCACCATGTGCATACAAAATGTATTAGTATTTGTGCTATTCCTGGACCAGTAAAAATGAGTGAACTACCAACTTTTGCTATATACTGGTCAGTTTTTATTTTTTTTTATTTTCTACCACTGCATAGCATGTTTTGTGTTTTATTTATTAGTACTATTTTCATAATTACGTACACACACACAAACTTTCCATTTTAAATTTGCGATATACTACTCCAATGAAAATGATACATTATTTTCTACATATACTGCAAATACACTATCTATCAGCAAGTAATTGGACACCCCTGCAATCGAAGATATCTGCGGTCCTGACACACATCACGGCCACCACCGTTAAATATCGTGTGGGTAACAACAACGCAACCAGTCGCATGCAAGATGCCACGCAATTCGGAGCTCTCTGATTTCGAGAAAGGTGTAATCGTCGGGTATCACGGAAATGACCAATCCATACGTGACATATCCAGCGAGTTGAAGTAACCAAAATCGACAGTGGCCTACGTGATTGGCAAGTGGAAGATGAGAGGTGACTGTTGAGATGTGCCCCGACCGGGCAGACCCACAAAACTGGGAGTTAAAGACCGACGGATGCTGGCCAGAGAAATTCGGAAGAACCGCACCAAATTGATGGGCCACATCCGCGAGGAGTTTCAACAGGCATCCAGGAGTGTTCTTTCGATGAATACCATCCGTAAGGAAGCCCATCTGCTCGGTTATCATGGACGTACTGCCGCCCACAAGCCTTTGATCACTAAGTCCTATAGCGCTGCTCGGCTAATGTGATGCAAAGAACGTCGACAGTGGACCGTTAAACAGTGGAAACAGGTTCTCTGGAGCGACGAATCAAGGTTCACCCTCTACCGTTCGGATGGCAGGGTCTGGGTTTGGCGTCTGCCTGGAGAACGCCTCCTGCCGGAATGTATTGTGCCAACTGTGAAGTTCGGTGGCAGTGGAATTATGCTATGGGGGTGTTTCTCCTGGTATGGCATGGGACCCTTGGTCGCAATTCCTGGTAGACTCAACGCCGAGACCTACTGCACCATTTTGGATGACCATGCGCTTCCTACGTTGTGGCAGTTTTACGGGGTGGACCCATGTTACTTTCAGGATGACAATGCCACCTGTCATGTTGCGAGGTCCACCATGGCTTGGTATGGTGACAATGGGGTTAATCGAATGGACTGGCCTGCGCAAATCCCGGACCTTAACCCTATCGAGCACCTCTGGGTCAAGTTGGAGCGTCGACTTAAGGGGTGCCCCCACCTTCCGAAATCGGTGAAGGAACTGACCTGTCTTCTCCAAGCCGAGTGGAAGAAAATACCGCTAGTCGTCGTACAACGCCTAGTTGAGAGTATGCCCCGGAGGGTCGCCGCTCGTGGAGGCTCCACCAACTATTGAAGGTGAATAAACTTTGTTTTCCTTTGCTATCACAGGTGTCCAATTACTTGTTGGTAGATAGTGTATATCATCATCATCATCATCATTGTCAACCATTATCAATCCACTGCTGGACGAAGGTCTCCCCAAGTTTCCTCCACAACGGTCTGTCTTGTGCCAGTCTCCTCCATGTCACCCCTGCATACTTTCGAATTTCATCCACTCATCTCCCATGTGGTCTTCTTCTGGGTCTTTTCCTGTCCCTTGGAATCCAATCTAAAATTTCGGCTGTCCATCGATGATCTGTCCTTCTGGCAGTATGTCCAGCCCATTGCCATTTCAGGAATTTAACTCTGATCATGATGTATTCCACTCTTGTCATTTTTCGGATCCACGTGTTCCTCTTCTTATCTCTCCTGGTTACACCAAGCATGCACCTCTCCATGCTACTTTGAGTTGTCCGCAGCCTTTGTATGTCTCTTTTAGTTAAGGTCCACGTCTCTGCACCATACGTAAGCACTGGAAGGATGCATTGATCAAACACTTTTCTTTTAAGACATAATGGCATATTGCTCTTGAAAATTATGCTGTTTCTTCCAAAAGCTCTCCAGGCAAGTTTTGTACGCCGATTAATTTCTTCATCAATGTGACCCTCACTTGATATCTGCTGTCCAAGATAAACGTACGTGTCTGTTATCTCCAGCTTTTCTCCATCAATCGATAAATCTTCATTTCTTGTAAAAGCATTGAACATCACTTTTGTCTTCTGAAAGTTCATTTTTAATCCCACTTCTTTACTCTTGTCAGCAAGTTCCTGGATCATACTCTGCAGCTCTGATGGGGTAGTTGCAAAAATGACTACGTCATCAGCAAAACGAAGGTGGGTTAGATAATCTCCATTAATCTTTATCCCCTTGTTTTCCCAGCTCAGCGACTGAAAAACACCCTCCAATGTGGCATTAAAGAGCTTTGGAGATATGGTGTCACCTTGTCTCACTCCCTTTCCAATTTTTACGTGTGTTGTATTTTCAAACAGCCTAATCTTCGCACTTGCATTTTCATAGATGTTATTAATAATATTAATGTATGCATCTTCAATACCGCAGGTTTTCAGAGCCATTGTAACTGCTGATGGTTTCGCCGAATCAAAGGCTTTTTCATAATCGATAAAAGCCATGCACAATGGAAGTTCATATTCCCTCGCTCTTTCAATTAGTTCTCTCAGCACATGGATATGATCTATTGTGCTGTAGCCACTCCTGAATCCAGCTTGTTCTCTCGGTTGAGCCATGTCCAGTGTTACCTTCAAGCGGTGTGAAAGAACTTTAGTGAAGATTTTATAAACTACTGATAGGAGGCTGATAGGTCTGTAGTTTCCGAGATCCTCAATGTCACCTTTCTTATGTAGCAGGATCATTGTAGCGGTGTTCCAATCCTCAGGAATCTTTCCTTCATTAAGGCATCGAGTGAAAATTTGGGCGAGTACTGTTTCGATTTCTCCACTTGCTTCTTGTATGATGTCTACAGTAATTCCATCTTCTCCTGGAGCTTTTCCCCGTTTCATGTTCTTGATTGCATGTGCAACTTCTGCTGGAAGGACTGGAGGAACTCTGGTACTGGTATCTTTCATGATGTCTGGAGTGCATGTATCATCCCTTTCATATAATTTGGAGTAGAAATCTTTTACTCTTGTCAAAATTTCGCCTCTATTTCTTGTTCCAGAACCATCTTCTTTTCTCAGTGCCATAATCTGTTTTCTTCCCTTACTGAGATGTCCCTTTGCTATCTTTAGGCTTTGGTTGTTTTCAATTGCTTTCCTCACTAGTTCACAGTTGAATTTTCTTACGTCTTCAGTGATACTTTTTCTTACTGTCTTGCATAGCTCTATATATTCCACTTTGGAAGTCACATCTTCTTTAGTTGTCCTCATCTCTCTTCTTCTTTGCATCAACATTTTCGTTTTTCCTGATAATTTATTTACATGCAACTTGTTCTTAGACCCAGCTAATTTTGTTGCTGTTTCTATAAGAGCTTTGGTTACTTTACTGTTAACTTCAGAGATGTCCACTTCTTCTGATGTTAGGCCTTCTAAAGCAGAGAACCTGTTCTTCAGTTCCAACTTGAAGGTATTATGGTGTTTTTTAAGGTTGGTTATGTCAATAGATTTTGTTTGTCTTATGAGCTTGCCACGTTCAAGTTTAGTGTTGAGGTGCATCTTACATCTCACCAATCTATGGTCACTACCTGTGTTGAACTTGTTTAGCACACTGCAGTCTTCTATGACGAATTTTTTGTTACACATAATAAAATCAATTTCACTTGTCGTCCCATTTGGATGTCTCCATGTCCATTTCCTGTGTGGCTTTTTCTTGAAGAAGGAGTTCAAGATGAAAAACCCTTCTGCCTCTGCAAACTCAACGAGAGTATTTCCACGCTGGTTTCTGTTGCCGTGACCGAATTTACCTACTGAAGTTTCATTCTGTTGCCGTTGCCCTATATATCAAAACCTGCGGTATTGAAGATGCATACATTAATATTATTAATAACATCTATGAAAATGCAAGTGCAAAGATTAGGCTGTTTGAAAATACAACACACATAAAAATTGGAAAGGGAGTGAGACAAGGTGACACCATATCTCCGAAGCTCTTTAATGCCACATTGGAGGGTGTTTTTCAGTCGCTGAGCTGGGAAAACACGGGGATAAAGATTAATGGAGATTATCTAACCCACCTTCGTTTTGCTGATAACGTAGTCATTTTTGCAACTACCCCATCAGAGCTGCAGAGTATGATCCAGGAACTTGCTGACAAGAGTAAAGAAGTGGGATTAAAAATGAACTTTCAGAAGACAAAAGTGATGTTCAATGCTTTTACAAGAAATGAAGATTTATCGATTGATGGAGAAAAGCTGGAGATAACAGACACGTACGTTTATCTTGGACAGCAGATATCAAGTGAGGGTCACATTAATGAAGAAATTAATCGGCGTACAAAACTTGCTTGGAGAGCTTTTGGAAGAAACAGCATAATTTTCAAGAGCAATATGCCATTATGTCTTAAAAGAAAAGTGTTTGATCAATGCATCCTTCCAGTGCTTACGTATGGTGCAGAGACGTGGACCTTAACTAAAAGAGGCATACAAAGGCTGCAGACAACTCAAAGAAGCATGGAGAGGTGCATGCTTGGTGTAACCAGGAGAGATAAGAAGAGGAACACGTGGATCCGAAAAATGACAAGAGTGAAAGACATCATGATCAGAGTTAAATCCCTGAAATGGCAATGGGCTGGACATACTGCCAGAAGGACAGATCATCGATGGACAGCCGAAATTTTAGATTGGATTCCAAGGGACAGGAAAAGACCCAGAAGAAGACCACATGGGAGATGGGTGGATGAAATTCGAAAGTATGCAGGGGTGACATGGAGGAGACTGGCACAAGACAGACCGTTGTGGAGGAAACTTGGGGAGACCTTCGTCCAGCAGTGGATTGATAATGGTTGACAATGATGATGATGATGATGATGATATATATTTTGCACAGACCAGTGGGCATTTTGGCAGACCAGTGATTTGAAAATTCAAGTGGTCAGCTGAGCCTGTAGAAGATTTACTTCTAATTCGAACACTGCATTTCATTGCCAATGAAAGATATAATTTTGAAAAATATGAAGAAATAGTTAAAACATTAAGTAAGAAATCTTCGGGAAGTTTTGTCGAATCACGATCAATAAAAAATATGCAGATGGCAATAACCATAATGAAACTATTTTCAAGGATGGAAAAATTTGAAGTAGAAACACTTAATGTGATTATTGATCAGTTGCATAGCAAAGTTAAGAAACGTCTGTTAGCTTATAAAAACCGTCAGTCTCCGTTTCAATTAGTTAACTGCCAAGCTTTTAATACGATCGACCAAATTTCTCTAAATAACTGTTTAGATTTTTACAATGAGGATTTGGATGAATTTTTATGTAGTGAAATTTCACAGTTCTACGACTTTATCAAAAGTGTGAATGTAGCCACTGCACAAAACACAAAGAAACAGTAAGCGGAAAAGAAGTAAAATATATATATACACACTATATTGACAAAAGTTACAGGACACCCCTTCATACGCAAATGAATGCATCCGCTGCGTTGTTAAGATGTGCGGTACAGCTGCAAACGCCATAAAAACAAGCCTGCAGCTAACCGTGATCACATCGCACTGTGAGGTTGAGTGAAAATGCCACGTCAGGAGAGAACTGACTTCGAGAAAGGAAAGATTGTTGGGGGTTATATTAGTGGGTTGTCCAGAAAAGAAACAGAGAGGCGTTCAAACATACCCAAGTCAACTGTTTTGGATGTACTGAATAAGTGCAAGACGCATAGCGTGCCTGAAAGACCCATACATGAGATTCTTCCGCGAATTTGGGGAATTCTGCTCTTTTCGGCATCATTTTGGTCATTCTCGAGGTCATTGCAAAAATGAAGAGAAAATTTTCAAGATTTTTAGGGGGAGGGGGGTCATTGTTCTATAGAAAAATCCTTGAAAAAGCTGAATTCCACGATTCCGCTTGTTTGTAGAGTAAAAGAACTAAGCGCTTTCTAGCTGAAAGCGTTGTTTTTGGAGCAGGCACTGGGGGGCAAGAAGAAATGTTGGAGGGTGGAGTCAGGAGCTCAATTCGTTTACTGCTGTCAACAATGGATGGGATGTCAGTCACTTGAGCATCGCAGCGCGAAGGGTGGAAGCTCCGCCTACTTCGTGCTTTAGGGAAACTCCCGAAGCCCTTTCCGTGTTTTGCGGGAAAACGCCACTCTGCATTCTATCCGCTCGATTCTATCCATGACGTCATTGCCAGGAACTCTCACTCTTGTAATTTGCGATGTACCCAAAAGTGTTCCCGCTTTTCTGAGATCGTTCGAGAATCGAAGCTCTCGTGAAACCTCTTCCTACGGAGGATGCACAGAGATGCCAATTGCCAAAAATTACGGAATCTCCTCCCGGGATTATGGGTGACTAACAAAAAATTATGGATATTCAGATTTTCGCTGTTATTAAGAAAGTTTTACTGGTTTTGTAAATAATCGATGTAAAACCTCTGAACAAAGTTCGTAACACAGCCCTTTGTCTCTTTTTTTTTTTTCTTCTTCTTAGGTGGCGGAATTTGTTTTGCTTGCTTGAAAGTGTGAAAAAAAAAAAGCAGGGCGCCAGGATTGCATAAGCCCGGCATGTTTCTTTCGCTGTTATTACGTCGGCTCGGCGTGCTTCTTTCGCCGTGGCCCTCGATTACGTCAGCCTGAAGCATCTGAATTAAGTTCGTAACACAGCTTTCTTTTCTTAAATTCTTTCTCCCCCCCCCATCGGAAGAGAAGGAATTTGTTATTTGTTGTTCGAAAGCTAAGTGGGAAGGAAGCACGGCGCCGTGCAGGAATTACATAGGCCTGGCGTGCTTCTTTTGCCGTGATACGGAATTACGTTGGCTCGGACATGCTTTTCTTCGCTGTTGCCCGGAATTGCGTTGGCCCGATGCCTCTGAACCAAGTTCGTGATGCACCCCTTTGTTTTTTTTTTCTTTTTTTCTAATGAGGAGGAATATGTTTTGCTTGTTTGAAAACTTAGGGAAAGAAAGCGCAGCGCCCGGCTAGGATAACATCGGCCCGAAGCCTCTGAACAAAGTTCGTGACGCGACTATGTTTCTTTCCTTCTTTCTTTTTTTTTTTCTAAGGAAGAATGTGTTTTGCATGTTTGAAAGCTAAGTCAGGGTTCCCACGTAACCTGAAAAACCGGGAATTCTCAGGGAATTTGAAAATTGTTTCAAAAATCAGGGAAAACTCGTGGAAAATCGTGTTTTTCCGTAAAAATCAGGGAATTTTTTATCAGGGAACTGAAAAGTCAGGGAATTTTTTATTTTGCCAAAAAAATATTTTCTTTTAGACTTTTGTAGAATATATTTCTGTATTGCTAAGTTTTAAAATAATTCCGAGTTGTTTTATCCTTCAAGGCAACCCACCCACCGATTAAAGTGCAGCTGCTGGGGAGTGCGTCTCTTTGAGGTTTCCCCATCTCCTGATGCTCTAAACTACAACCGAACAAACGTACACGTCAAAGCATGAGAGAAAGCCATTAATCACACATCCATTTTGCAGGCTCTTATCTGCTGGCATTCGCGCAGAGGCAGTCGACAGTTGTTCCTGAGTAGGTGCCCCGGTTCTCTGTGTAGACTGGGAAAAAAATTATGAAAAAGCTATTTCCTCAATTTTTTAAATAACAGACTGGAATTTTTACAGTGGGCAAGATATATGAAAATGACGTTCTATTTAAAATTTCGCCGAAATTCATTGGAAGCTTTAGAAGTTGAGCTTTCTTTTTCTTTTGCATGTTCCGCTTGTCTTTTATCAAAATGTACAAAAACATTTTATTTTGCCGAATGTTGGTGATCCTAATAAATTCATCCCCCCCCTTCAAGAGCAGTGTGGATGAATGTTGCAAATTGAGGGCACCTAATTTATTTAGAAAAAGATTCGTATCACTTACGAACTGAAGCTTCGCTTTTGTAATTCTGCAGCAGAGTTGGTATAGTTGGAAAAGTAATGACCTTCAAATGTTTGAACAGGGAAAATATTTTGAAATAGGAAGATTCTTCAAAGAGGGGGAAAGATTTTTTTTTTTTTCATAGTACTTAACGAGTATTTTGACAAAAAATACCATGCAATGAAGCCGGTACTATTGCATACCTACCAAATTTCCCAGATTTCACGGCCGTTTTCTAGATTCGTTGTCTTCCGGTTTTACAGCCGGAAAGAGATTTTTCTTGATTCTGTCATATTTCTATTTCATGATGCACGAAGAAATTTATTTATAGCTATTTTAAGACGATATTCTGATTACTGCAAGAACTGGCTGGTAAAGATCCAGACTTACAAATTTTGCTAGTAGACATTGGCCACCAAGACCAAAATTGTTGTGGCCATAAAAAAAACCTCAGTGGCCAAACTTTGAAAAAAATATCAAATTGTATTTTTCATACTAAATTATTTTTATAAAATTGCTTAGTATAATATCAGTATGTTTTATTTTGCATATTTCAGAAAAGTTAAAACAATGCAGGAGAGTGGGAACATCGCGCGGGGAGGGGAGTGAGCTTACCGGTGAACTCTATGCACCGCCCGACTTCCGGTTTTTTTGAAATTTTCCCACTATTTTCAAGTTGAAATACAAATATTTATGCAGTTAAATATTATTTAACAATAATACTGGACAGAGGCAACATCGTGAGAAAAAGGAATTACGATTGCGGAAAAAATCTGAACTCTGTTTACCTTCTGCTTTCGAAATTTTCGTAAAGATGGAATTCCGTCCTCCGACGAACATCCCCCTCCCCCTCCCCATTGTGTTCACTGGTTAATTGATCTCGCGAATGACCAAAATAATAACGAAAATTGTGGAATTCCTAGATTTTGCGGAAGAATCTGATGCCTGAGATTACGGGGAAATTTTTGCGGCGTCTAACCTCCGTTTTTGCACATTGTTGCCTACAGTTTCAAGCTGAAATACTTTTATGCAATAAAATCATATTTAACAATAAAACTTTACACTAAAGAAATATCGGGAGAAAAAAATTACGATTACTGTAACTTTTTCACTCCATTCAACTACTGTTTCCGAAAGTTTTGATACACGAAATACCGTCTCCAGACGGAACCCCCCCCCCTCCCCATCCCCCCACCCGCAAACTGTCTTCAGTTTTACACTGATCCTGAGAACGATCTAAATGATGACAAAAAAAAATGCTGAATTCCGCGAGTCCGCTTAAGAATCTCGTGCATATCATAAAACAAAATGAAAAAAATTTTAAAATTCGTAGAATCCGTAGTTTTGACAGCGAGGTCTGTAGTCAGCCAACTAAATCCGTAGAAACTACGGACATTCCGTAGTAGTTCGCAGATATGGAAAAATTACAGTACAACCTCGAAAATCCGTAATCGGCCGGAGATCAGGACTATGCCGATTCCGGATTTTAGAATTTTCCTATGGACTATGCAGGCTTTCAGTGAACATTCATTAAAAATAATAAATAAAACAAAAATGCCTAACTTCTAAAGTTTTCATCGGATTTTGACGAAATTTCACGTGGGAGTTTATTTTGACGTGTCTTGGTTACTGTAAAATTTTCATTCCGTTATTTAAAACATTGGAGATTTTTTTTTTTTAATTAAAAATTTCTCCCAGTTGGACTTTTTCAACGCAGACAGTTGAGCTGTCCACCACCGGCTTTCATCCCCACTGCAACGGTGCGAACTACGATGACCCAGCCTTGGTGCATTCTTTGTGATCATAAACCGACCCCTCACCTTTTTTATAAACTTTTTTTTTTTTTTTTTCTGCTGTTCAAGCAGAATGAAAAAGGTGATGGCCGACTTCCGTACAACTCAAATTTCGTGCGATTTCCGTACATTTGGAGTAAAAATTTTCAAAAACGTGCGAGTTCCGTACAAGTTAAAAAAAGAAATTCCATACAATACAAGTTAAATAAAATAAATGTTTTTCCTGTACAGGTCGCCAGAATTGGTGATTTAATCAAACATTTTTAGTCACCACGACAATGAAGTTTATCGCCAGTGGCGACCTGGCGACCGTGAGTCTGGATCTTTACTGGCTGGTTGTGAAAAATAGGGTAGTCCGATGCCCGGGACCATAGATTTTCACGTCTGGGTCATTCCACGCGAAATCGTCAGATATTGAAATAATTTTCCACCAACGCATCTCCGATTCACACGATTTTTTCTTTACGGGTAGCTGCCTCCAAGTTATAAAAAACCCCTGAAAGTTTCAACTTTTTTTATTTCTGATAGATTAGAAGATATTATTTTTTGAATTTTTGTCATTGTGGAACCGTTTCCCATAAAATCGCAAATATCTCCGTTATTTAGAATAAGAGGAAATATAAAATTCATCATTCTCTCGTAATTTTTCCTAAGATTTCAGCTTATACATAGGAAACAAATATTTGCAAAAACAAAAGTTAGACGGGGTAGAAATTTTCTTGTAATCGTAAATTATTTTTCTTGCGTTGCTGCACCTCACAAGATTTGCATAAATTATTCATTTTGCATCTTTACCGTCACATTGGCGAAAAAAAAAACAACAACTAGTTACTACTGATGTAATCGTTGCTGTGCGTGCTCTATTGGTTTAAGGTTTGTCAGTGCAGGCACTAAAGCCTCTGTCTCTGTTTTGGATGACGTTATTTGTGGGGAGTTACTGCAAATGACCTGAGTGGGCTCCAGATCTTTCTCGCACTTTGCCTGATCAACATCGCAGAAATGTATTGCCCTTCGTAATGATATTGTTAAGTATAAACGTGCCACTCGCCGCAGGATGAAAAATTATGTTGACAAAGCGTTAGGAGGATTTTATGAGCACACGTGCACACAAAACTTCCTCCAATTGTTTCCCGTACAACTAATTTGACGTAGCGTGGAAATGAACTGTGACTTGCGAGAAAAGTTCAGTACTAATGTTTGTGTCACAAACGAAGCCAATCAATTTTAAGACTTCCGGATGTTGGAAGTGCTTACATGAATTGTAGCCTCTCAGGCAAAATGGTATTCCGTATTAACTGTTAGTTTTCTCCACTTGTTGCTTCCATTATTTTTCTTTCATCCCTGGGTTTGATTTTTTTGGCCGTTATGGCATTAGGATCTCTGTTGAAAACAACGTGAAGGCTCAACGTGAAGGTTCAGTGCGCAGTAAATGAAAGTTGGTCAAACCACTTGAAAGAGAGAAAGCGGCACCGCTGTTTCGAAGTGTTGGCAGCGAGATCCGGAGTGATCCGCGACACATGCGAGGCAGCTGGTAAAAAGGAAGCACAACTTCATTCTAACAAAAACATCTCTAAATGAGAAAAAAAAAAACATAGAAGAAACATATTATTAAAGAAAACATTAATCAAAAGCATTACCAGGGTTCCCACTCAACCTGGAAAACAGGGAAAACCTGGAATTCTCAGGGAATTTGAAAATGGTTCCAAAAATCAGGGAAAACTCAGGGGAAATTACCCTTTTGTGTAAAAGTCAGGGAAAACTCAGGGAAAAATTACCCTTTTTTTTTGTGTGTGTGAAAATCAATGGATACTTTATTTTTCCAAACAAACTTCTTTTTTCAAAATTTCAAACTTTTGCTTGCAATTACTGCCTGCCTAGAATTTGGTAGATCTTACTTTCAGTTATATTAAGTATTTCCTTTATTCTCTAAAAAAGATGCAAAATTGAATTTTTAAATTTGCCAGTTATTAGGCTTTTGTTCAATTTCTGCAGGCAGTTGTTACAACATGGAACAATTAGGCACAATAGCTCCTGCATGAAGAAACATTTCACAAGAGAACCAACCAAATGATGGATCGAAGTCCTTTTGTCTGTTGGTTCTTTTGAAACATGTTTCTTTGAACAGAGCCTTTCCATCATTAAGCTTAGCTGCATTGTGTTATAGAAAAACTGAAACTATTCAACTGACAGATTTTGGTTCTTACATATGACCTGTTTCTATGGGAATGTATTTACAAATTCCGTGTGGGTAGTATTGACAAAAGTTCACGGAACTTTGTACAGAAAATAATATGCACAGCTAGTTGTTATTAATGAAAAGCAGGTAATTTTATAAAGACAAATTGCGTAAAGAATGTACAAGTGTGTGCTTTGGTGAGAAAAATGAATGGAATGGAATGAAATGTAAAAATTCTTTGCAACATGCCACTCTGGAAAACTTTAAAAACCACCTGGAGAACCTGGAAAAGTCAGGGAATTTTTTTATTACTTTTGAGTGGGAACCCTGATTACAAGCGATAATTTATAAGTTAATTACTTCTAAGACGGATTCTATTGCGGTTAACAGAGAACCATCCTGTAGCAGACATCCACATTGATTGGAATTTAGACAATTGTGCGGTTTTACGAGCAATGCGATATTCTAATGGGAGTCTTAAGATTAACTGTGATTTATATTGATTACATAAATGGTTTTGAGCATTAATAAGTGCAAACAAATACCATCATTAGCATGATTAATAAAAAATGTATAAATAATTTTTTGCGAGTATGAAAAAATAAATGTGTAAAGCAGATCGACACTGAGTTGCAGAATTAGCCTTTGAAGTATACATATAATCACATTGGGCGTGAGTTAATTCATGAAAATAAGGAAGATAATTTAGCTTTCTGAGCAGCACCATGACTTCACAGGTGCGGCCCTTACGGCAACTTTTGCTTTCAAGATTGCAAAATTTCTCACCTGTGGCTCTTAGTTCGAAAATTATGGTAACTTGTTTATTTAAACTCTAGCTCTACCCGAAAATAATCGATGACATTTTTTCTAACTCCTTAGCCTTGCTGTCGTTATCTCCTGTTATCTTCAGGTATTTCACATTATTTTCACGTAGTATCACCTCTCCCTCGCAAGAATTGGCACCAGGACATATATCCCCGACTTTTTTGTTTCTAAAATTGTCATTCCTTGATCATTTCCTCTTATGGAAGTCGTAGAAAATCTTACTTTAAATCTGTGCAGTAGAACTACCGTATATACTCGCGTATAAGTCGAGAAATTTGGGACAAAATGAGAGCTTCAAAGTAATGGGGTCGACTTATACGCGGGGTCTAAAAAAATAAAAAATTGTAAGTCCAAAAGTTCCTCCCGAGAGGGAAAAGGCAATCCTCCCCCCCCAATACCGATGCAGTATTAATTACGAAATCGCAACCCTCCGAAAGAAAAAAAAAGAAAGAAAGAAAGAACGCCGATGTGGTAGAATTACGAAATCGCAAACCTAAGAATTTCTCCGCGCTTTGAGAAGGCTCTCTCCTGGCTTTGCGTATCCACAGCGCAGTCACAGCCGCGCATAGAAAGCTCCGCCCTTCCGACTACCAGTTGACTGCACTGACGTAATGGCAAAGAATATCGCGTGAAGCGTTTTTCTTTGGAAACGGAGCCATGCGACAGCCAGAGATAGGTGTTGCTTGTTCTTAATCGCACGTGTCTCACTTCTCCTATTATGGGTGACACGGATTGAGTAAAGAAACGGATGTCCTATAACGCAGGATTCAAGTTGAAAGTGGTTTCTTTTGCAGAAAATACTAACAACTGTGCTGCTTCACGTCAATTTGGCATTAACAAAAAACTGATTCGAAATTGGCGTAAAAAAAAACCGGACTTGGTGAAAATTCCAAAATCGCAAAAGGCGCTGCGCCGTGGAACGACATCTTTCCCAGAGCTGGAAAGTGTCTGGAATGATTGGATTGTGGGCTGCAGACAAAATGGTTACATTGTAACGCTAACTGGTATACGTTTACGAGCAATGAAGCTCACAAAAGATGAAAAGTTTGCAGCCGCAAATAACACTTTTCGTGCCTCACCAGGTTGGTGCACAAGGTTCATGAACCGCTATGGGTTGTGTCTACGCCAGCGCACCAAAATTGCACAAAAGTTACCTCGTGACCTCGAAGCAAAGATAATGGAATTTCAAAAGTACGTAATTCAAAAGAGAAAAGAGACTGCTTTTGAACTTTCCCAAATAGGGAACATGGATGAAACCGCCATGTGTTTCGACCTTTCTGGAAATAAGACGGTGAACCAAAAGGGCGAAAAAAATATCTTGATTAAAACGACTGGCCACGAAAAATCCAGTTTCACGGTTGTTCTTTCCTGTTTGGCCGACGGCAGTAAGCTACCTCCGGTAATTATTTTCAAACGCAAAACTCTGCCGAAAAGCGTTGTCTTTCCGTCTGGTGTGCTCGTTCGTGCCCATGAAAAAGGATGGATGAACGAATCCGGAACAATTGACTAGTTACAGAATGTGTGGAACAAAAGGCCAGGTGCACTTTTGAGGAAACCTTCTCTTTTGGTGTGGGATATGTTTGTTGCACACCGTTGTGCAGAAGTGAAAAAAACTGCAGAAAATTCAAAAACAACTCTTGCTGTCATCCCAGGTGGGTTGACATCTGTTCTTCAACCACTAGGTGTTTGCCTTAATTCAAGGACAATGTGCGGAGGTATTGGGCAGATCGGATAAGTTCCAATTTGCTAACTGAAACCAAGGGCGGAAATCTAAAGAAGCCGGATATCGTTTTGATTGTGCGATGGGTCAAGGATGCTTGGGATGCGATACCTGCGGAAATGGTCGTGAAATCATTCAAGAAATGTTGCAGTAGTAACAAACTTGATGGCACAGATGATGATGGGATTTTTATGAGTGATGATGACAGTGTTTCTGATGACACAGGCATAGATGGGAATACTGATGTATATGATGACGCGCCGATGACGGAGAAAGACTTTTTTGAACTGTTTTGAGAGTCTGACTCGGAATCAGATTTTGAAGGGTTCCGATGAAGTTTTTGGGTATGCAAATTAAATTTAGTATTATATATATAATTTTGTTCGTTTTCAAATGTTTTTGAATAAATTCATTGACATTTTTTTTTTCTCATTCCGGGATCGACTTATACGCGAGTTTCCGATTTCTTACGATTTTTTCCTCTGAAAATGGGGGGATCGACTTATACACGAGTTTCCAATTTCTTACGATTTTTCCTCTGAAAGGGGGGGGGTCGACTTATACGCGAGTATATACAGTATTGTAACATCACAGCCTCTCCTTGACAAATGTCAACCCCGCCTTCTCGTGGTACATCCTGTTCTCACTAAAGGGGCTCTGACGACCGCCAATTGCGGTATAACTATACCATCGGGATTAGAGGAAATGCTATCCCACACTCACCAACCCGTTTGGCCAGCTTGGTGAGTTATGGCCAAACCCCTCCAAAATGACTCCACAACTTAAATCTTGGCCCTCAGTCTCCGGCAGCTGGAATGTACCTGGCCAAGGCAGCGGCCAGTGCGACATGAAGGCAGAGGGTGCTAAGAATCCCCGGAGGACCGGACTAGGCTGCCATCTGATGCTGACCTTGGCTACGTACAACGGACGCTCCCTATCTTCTGATTCAAGGCTTCTTGAATTGGAAGAGGAACTACAAAGGATCAAGTGGGACATCGTCGGGCTAAGTGAGGTAAGGAGAAAAGGAGAAGATCTCATTGAACTGAAAAGTGGACATCTCTTCTACTATCGTGGGACAGATACTGGCAGAACTAGTGGTGTTGGATTTATAATAAACAAGAAACTGAAGGATAAAGTTGTAGAAGTTGAAAGTTCCTCTGACAGAGCTGCACGACTCGTTATGCAACTCTCGAGAAGATACCAGGCTCAGATTATTCAAACTTATGCACCCACCACAAGTCATGCTGAAGAAGAAATTGAAGAATTTTATGAGGAAATTCGTGATCTAAATAATAAAGGTAAGCAGCACTTGAAGATAATTATGGGAGATTTCAATGCAAAAATAGGGCAACGGCAACAGAATGAAACTTCAGTTGGTAAATTCGGTCACGGCAACAGAAACCAGCGTGGAAATACTCTCGTAGAGTTTGCAGAGGCAGAAGGGTTTTTCATCTTGAACTCCTTTTTCAAGAAAAAGCCACACAGGAAATGGACATGGAGACATCCAAATGGGACGACAAGTGAAATTGATTTTATTATGTGTAACAAAAAATTCGTCATAGAAGACTGCAGTGTGCTAAACAAGTTCAACACAGGCAGTGACCATAGATTGGTGAGATGTAAGATGCACCTCAACACTAAACTCGAACGTAGCAAGCTCATAAGACAAACAAAATGTATTGACATAACCAACCTTAAAAAACACCATAATACCTTCAAATTGGAACTGAAGAACAGATTCTCTGCTTTAGAAGGCCTAACATCGGAAGAAGTGGATATTTCTGAAGTTAACAGAAAAGTAACCAAAGCTCTTATGGAAACAGCAACAAAATTAGCTGGGTCTAAGAACAAATTGCATGTGAACAAATTATCAGGAAAAACCAAAATGTTGATGCAAAAAAGAAGAGTGATGAGGACAACTAAAGAAGATGTGACTTCCAAAGTGGAATATATAGAGCTATGCAAGACAGTACGAAAAAGTATCACTGAAGACGTAAGGAAATTCAACTGTGAACTAGTAAGGAAAGCAATTGAAAACAACCAAAGCCTAAAGATAGCAAAGGGACATCTCAGTAAGGGGAAAAAACAGATTATGGCACTGAGAAAAGAAGATGGTTCTGTAACAAGAAATAGAGGCGAAATTTTGACAAGAGTGAAAGATTTCTACTCCAAATTATATGAAAGGGATGATACATGTACTCCAGACATCATGAAAGGTACCAGTACCAGAGTTCTTCCAGTCCTTCCAGCAGAAGTTGCACATGCAATCAAGAACATGAAGCGGGGAAAAGCTCCAGGAGAAGATGGAATTACTATAGACATCATACAAGAAGCAAGTGGAGAAATCGAAACAGTACTCGCCCAAATTTTCACTCGATGCCTTAATGAAGGGAAAATTCCTGAGGATTGGAACAACGCTACAATGATCTTGCTACATAAAAAAGGTGACATTGAGGATCTCAGGAACTACAGACCTATCAGCCTCCTATCAGTGGTTTATAAAATCTTCACTAAAGTTCTTTCACACCGCTTGAAGGTGACACTGGACATGGCTCAACCGAGAGAACAAGCTGGATTCAGGAGTGGCTACAGCACAATAGATCATATCCACGTACTGAGAGAACTAATTGAAAGAGCAAGGGAATATGAGCTTCCATTGTGCATGGCTTTTATCGATTATGAAAAAGCCTTTGATTCGGTGAAACCATCAGCAGTTGCAATGGCTCTGAAATCCTGCGATATTGAAGATGCATACATTAATATTATTAATAACATCTATGAAAATGCAAGTGCAAAGATTAGGCTGTTTGAAAATACAACACACATAAAAATTGGAAAAGGAGTGAGACAAGGTGACACCATATCTCCGAAGCTCTTTAATGCCACATTGGAAAATGTCTTTCAATCACTGAACTGGGAAAACAAAGGGATAAAGATTAATGGAGATTATCTAACCCACCTTCGTTTTGCTGATGACATAGTCATTTTTGCAACTACCCCATCAGAGCTACAGAGTATGATCCAGGAACTTGCTGACAAGAGTAAAGAAGTGGGATTAAAAATGAACTTTCAGAAGACAAAAGTGATGTACAATGCTCTTACAAGAAATGAAGATTTATCGATTGATGGAGAAAAGCTGGAGATAACAGACACGTACGTTTATCTTGGACAGCAAATATCAAGTGAGGGTCACATTGATGAAGAAATTAATCGGCGTACAAAACTTGCCTGGAGAGCTTTTGGAAGAAACAGCATAATTTTCAAGAGCAATATGCCATTATGTCTTAAAAGAAAAGTGTTTGATCAATGCATCCTTCCAGTGCTTACGTATGGTGCAGAGACGTGGACCTTAGCTAAAAGAGACATACAAAGACTACAGACAACTCAAAGGAGCATGGAGAGGTGCATGCTTGGTGTAACCAGGAGAGATAAGAAGAGGAACACGTGGATCCGAAAAATGACAAGAGTGGAAGACATCATGATCAGAGTTAAATCCCTGAAATGGCAATGGGCTGGACATACTGCCAGAAGAACAGACCATCGATGAACAGCCGAAATTTTAGATTGGATTCCAAGGGACAGGAAAAGACCCAGAAGAAGACCACATGGAAGATGGGTGGATGAAATTCGAAAGTATGCGGGAGTGACATGGAGGAGACTGGCACAAGACAGACCGTTGTGGAGGAAACTTGGGGAGACCTTCGTCCAGCAGTGGATTGATAATGGTTGACAATGATGATGATGATATACGGTATTTAATGTCCAAAAATCCTATCGGATATTTTGTAAGTTGTAGATATCGTTGCTTAATATTCCAAAAACGGTATTCAACATCCATTGTGAAATTTATATGCGGTTGATATATTGGTAAGCTTACGGTGAAGAAAGTTTATATTAGTTTTCCTCGCCGTCTAATGGCTGAGCATGCCAATATTCGGCACTTTCTTTTGAGATAATGCTAATTAAGTTTAGTGATATTTAACAGTTATGTTATTTGGATTGCCTTTAAATATAACATTAATGCACTTTCATTCCTTCCTTCAAACATCATATCAAATGATCGTGGGCTAATAAATTTAAACTGACCGACGCACGCGTTCAGTGGTGTCATCTGCCACCTATCCAGAGGCCTACATCGACTCCCGCTGCCATTTGGCTGCAAGCCGCAATTCGCTGCCTGCGCTTTCACAGTGGCAAAGTACGAGTCATACCTTGTATTTAAAAATTCTTTTCTCAGCATGTACGCAAAAACCCAATTTTTTTTTTCGTTTATTAAATTAAACTTTTGTTTAAATATGAAAACAGTTGTGACTTTCTAAGTGCTGTACTACACAGTTTTTTTACGTTTTGAAAAAAGGCTTTCTCGTTGCACGTAACTTAAAAACTAAAGAAGATAGAAATTCGTGCATTGCACCAATGGATTCCTTGGGTGAAATTACGAAGAAGTGGTGATTTTGGTACTTCTTTTAATCTAAACAACGGAGATATTTGCGTTTTTACGTAAATAAGGTTGCCATGCTCCAAAATTTGAAAATTAATATCTTCTAATCTATTGGAAATTTAAAAAATGGTACTTTCAGGATTTCCATATGTTGGAGTAATCTTTTCATAGAAAAAAAAAAAAATTGTAAGAATCGGAGATGGTGTGGTGGATAGCATCTGACGATGTGGCGTGGAATGACCCATGCATGTTGGGGCTGTCTGAATGGAAATAGTTAATTGAAATATTTACGACTTTTAACTTTCCCAGGCGGCAAAGGACACACTCGAGGCATGAGTGGAGCATTTTCGGAAACTAAGGGGGATCGTAAAGACTGGAGTCGAGAGAAGGGAGAAGGACTATTTTGATTTTTGATGCTGCTGTCCAGCGAAAGTGGGAGAGAGAAAGAAACAGTGAGAGGAAGAAAGAGTGAAAAGACATGCGAGGTAAGGGATGTCATGCAGTTTTAGGGATGTGTGTCCAGCGATTTAAAAAAATGCTAGCCTGTGAACCCGTAGATTATAAAGTAAAGCAAAATAAAAATTATTCAAAGCTCATCTGTGATTACATTTCTCCATGAAGTATTATTACTTACCAATAATTAGGCGATCTGCATTCACCCTGCAATTTTCTGATGAAATAAATTCGTGCAGAGAGATTATTAAAGATTGAAAAAAGAGTATGATTATAGAGGTTTGTTGTGTTCACTATAATTTTTACTGAAATTTGTTGCATTTTTGGAGCATTCTGGTATGTAAATTACGTAAATGGACTGGTTTGTATTTACCATTATGGCATGCCAGGATTTAATGCAAACTTTGTCATAAGAAAATTGAAAGTCGTGACATTCATCACACACACAAGCAAATTATAAATTTACTTTTGTAAATTGCAATTTTTCATGATGAGTAAAACAGTGTTTATTTAATCCTGAGTGGACTGATCAAAATTTAAATCCCCAGTGGGGCGACTGGCTAAGAGCTGTTGACAATGAACCATATAAAGCATGCTGTATTTTATGCTGCAAAGTCTTCAGCCTAAGTAATATGGGTTGGCAAGCCATTACAAGCCATGGCCAAAGTTCCAAACATAAGAAAAATGTAAAAGCTTCTGGAACTTCACTTACTGTGAGTAACTTCTTCATAAAGAAAGATGAATGTAATAGTAATTGTATAATTAAAGGTACACCTGCTGTAGAAACTGACAGTTATGTTATTGATAAACCTAATAGCAGAGTTCAGTCATCCTCCATCACAAGCTTTTTTCCAAGGAAAGTGTTTTGAGAGTTGAAGTGATTTGGGCAATGAATCTTGTCATGACTCATAGCTCATATAATGCATTCAAAAGTGCCTCTAGTGTCTTTCAGCTCATGTTTCCCGACAGTGAGATTGCTAAAACTGTGACAATGGGAAGTACAAAAATAGCATACATAATTTCTTTTGGTCTTGCTCCGTATTATCATCAGTGTCTTCTCTCAGAGTTATCAAACACCCATTTTGTTGTGTGCTTTGATGAAGCACTTAACCTGGTATCTCAAAAATATCAAATGGGTTTTGTCATCAGATACTGGTCCAATGCATCTAGCCAAGTTTCCAGTCATTATTTAAATTCTGTCTTCCTTGGTCATGCCACATCAGGGGACTTGGTTAATTTTTTTTATGAAGGACTGATAGAACTTGATTTAAGCAGGTTGTGTCAGGTTTCAATGGATGGTCCTCATGTAAATTTAGAATTTCTGAGGAGCATAAAAGAAGATCTTGATGAAAAGGCTTGTCAGCTCTTAGACCTAGGTTCATGTGGCTTACATGTTGTGCATGGAGCATTTCAGACAGGACACAAAGCAACAAACTGGAACTTAAATGATATATTTAGAGCTATGTACCAGCTGTTCAAAGATAGCCCTGCACGTCATGCAGATTATAAATCTATCACAGGAAGTAAAATTTTTTTGCTGAAATTTTGCCAGGTTAGATGGTTGGAAAATGCTTCTGTAGTCGAATGAGCAATTGAAATATTCCCCAATATTAAGAAGTACGTTGAAAAAACAACTCTTTCCAAGTCTGTGACTTGTGAAAGAATTGCAAGTGCTTGTGAAGACGAGCTTATTTTGGCAAAAATGGCCTTCTTCTCATCAGTAGCAACTATCCTATACCCATTCCTGAAGACATTTCAGACAGTAAAACCGATGGTACCATTTCTGTATGATGCAGTATATGAATTGGTGTATCAGTTAATGAAAAGATTCATTAAAACTGAACTTTTTTTAGTTATATCTTCACCTGAAAAATTATTGACAATAGATATCTGCAATGAAACTATGCACCATAATGTTAAATCTGTAGATATTGGCATAGCTGCTGGGTGGTATCTTGCAAAAAGCAGTGCATCTGAACTCCAGAAATTGCTGTTCCGTAAAGAGTGTCATAAATTCTTGATGCAAACAACTGCCAAAATATTGGAGCGCAGCCCATTAAAATTTCCAATGGTCAAACATGCATCTTGTCTGAACCCAAAGTTACTGTGTTCCAATGCAATTCTTTGTGAAAAGCGTATGGACAAGATGTTGCAGATTTTTTTTAAAAATAAATATGTCACATCTGTTGCTACAGACAGAGCCAAACAGCAATTCAGCTCATTATGTCAGCGGTCAAAAATGCAATGGAAGGAAACTTTCTCTTCATCTTCCCAACTCAGTACTGATTTAGATGTCTTTTATCGAACCTTACTACATGACAATGAAAACTTCAAAGATTTGTGGGAAGTTATTAAAATTACTTTGATTTTATCTCATGGCAATGCTTCTGTGGAAAGTGGCTTTTTGATAAATAAAGACATGCTAGTTGAAAATTTGCATGACAAGTCTTTGATAGCTTTATGTACTGTCTATGACTTCATTAAGGCAAGTGGTGGTGTAATAAATGTTCCTCTTACAAAAGAGCTACTAAATAATGCTAAAATGTCTCGTTCGCGTTACCACCAATATCTAGATAAACAAAAAAAAGCTGACTATGAAGAAAAAATAAAGGAAAATAAAAAGAGGAAAGCTTTAAATCAGATAAAATTTCTAAAGCAAAGGAAAGCAAAGTTATGCCATAACATGAATTTGGAAGCAAGTAGTATAGACTTCCAGATAGCTGAATTATCAAAGCATTTATAATGTACTGCTCCTTCAAACTTTTGTTATTTTGATTAGTGTAGAAATTCTGCACAGTGGTTTTGAATTTTCTTTGAAAAATTTTCTTGGTGCTTATTGCTTTAACTTACAGTATGTGACTTGAATAACTGACAAAACCATGATAATGTGAATTAATTTGCTTCAGCAAATTGCATCAGTTTATTATTTCCCTGAATGATTTTTCATATTATATTGTGCTACAGCTGCTTCATGTAAAGATTATTTTTCTTTTTCATTTTGAGGTGTAATTAAACTTTGAAACACATTTATAGCTTTATGTTGGCAGTCATATACCAATTGTGAACAACATATTGTGACAGAATTTTTCAGTCAAAATGAATGAAATATAAAACTGTGGTGCTACTAAAAAATTTTGAATAATATTTTTTTCTTGATACTTCAGGAAGATATCTTTTAGATATCCAAATTGCCTTCTCTGCTCAAGATCATCATTTATGGAACTTTCTGGATTTCCTGCATTTTTTTCTCCATATATTATGTTAGTTCTTACATTTTTTTAGTGTATGCATGGAAAAAAAAAAAAAAAAAGAAAGAAACTGTTAAGGACTGACAGAAAAATTAAATAACTGATCAAATTACAACAGCAGTGAAGATATCATGTATCTCCTAGACTTGGTAAACAGAAATTATATTCTCTGCCAGCTAATGTTGCAAAAACATTTGTGCCTATGCTATCTTTCTGCTACAGAAGAAATTTAAAATCAACTGATGTTTGTGCCATATTAACTGTAGTTTTACTAAACAATCATGCTGCATCATGTATGGAGCAAAAAACTTACATTCAATCATAAAGTTTGCAGGCAGTGCAACATTTCATATAGTTGCTGCAGCCATCAAAGGTATGATTTTAAACTTTATTTTGCACATTTTTTTTTTTTTTTGGTTTGTGCCAGCTTATTGGTTATGAAATTTAACAGCACAATGTCTAAATATCCTATGCTGCGTTATTTAGAAGCAAATAGCATAGATTCGATGTTCTCATTGCCAAGTGCAAGAACTAACTTTAGCTAAAATAATTATAATTTGGATTTTTAAATGTCAGCAGTATTTTCCCTGATTGCTAGAAATTGTTGGGATGGTACTGGCACAGGTTTTTCCTCAGACGCAGAAGTGCTGTCACGATTTCCGTTCTCTCTCTCTCTCTTCTTATTCTTTTTTTAATTTTTTTTTAATAGCTGTTTTAATTTGATTTGTCTTTAAAGATTCTAAGTAAATTCGAATAGAAAATACAAATTATTAGATCGATTTGATAGAACCGCTCTAACAAAATGTTAAGAGATTCTGTCAGACACTCACCATTTTATCATTCCCATTAGACTTCAATTTCAGCAAAAGTTTCTGTGTTCTTTAATATTTATGTAAAATAAGCACTTAAAGGATTTAAAGCTTCAGCATTGTATCATTTAAGGGCAATTTATTCTCTTCAGTCACAATTCTCCCAGCTTGCATTTTTAAAACTAACTGGAACTCTAAATGTTGTGAGTTGTTTAAAATGTTATTTATATACTTGTGTGCACTTAAAATACAGATAAATCAGTTATATAATTTCACCTAATCGATTGAAATATTTCATTATATGTAGAATTTAAAATAAGTCTTTGTTCAAATATTCTTTAAAACATGTAAATACATGGTTTGCCACCTCTGTGGTGCAGTGGTCTAAGCTCCGGCTTCTGAGTATTCGTCCAAGTGAGCCTGGATTCAAGTCCCAGATGAGGTATGGGTGGTGTGTTTCTCTTACGGCACTGGCTCTCCTTCTTCGTGAAGCCAATGGTCCTAAATTAGGGATGGACGGATGGCTGCTTATAGCCTAACAAGTTGCTCATGGTGATCGTTAAACCTGAAACAAAAAAATAAAACATATTATGTAAAATTTATGTTGAATACATTAATTTTTGTAACTATAAAGTAATTTGGGAAAATGAAAGTTATTTATCCTTTATATTCCATATTTTCTGTTAATCTTTATGGACTGTATAATCGGGACGTTCATTATGTGTTGTCTTTTTAATTCTCCCTCACATGTGAGATGAACATAACATTATCAGTATTAATTTCAGGTAAGCAATTATTTGCAATTACAGCCTGTCTACAATTTGATAAATCTTGCTTTCAATACATTACATTATTCCTTAATTCTTTAAAAATTGTCAAAACTGAATTTAAAAAATTGCCTGTTGACATTACGGTTTTATTCAGTTTCTGCAGATAGTTTGCTTCATATTTTGTAACATGGAACAATTAGGCACAGTGGCCTGGTACACTTTTGCTTGGAGAAACACATCACAAGAGAACCACTTAAACAATGGATCAAAGCCCTTTTTTGGTTGATTCTCTTTCGACATTTCTCTGAGCAGGAGCCCATTCAGCCATTAAGCTTATCTACACTGTGCTATAGAAGAAAGGAAAACAAACTATTCAACATACAGATTTTTTCTTACATATGAACTGTTTGTACGGGAATATATTAACAAATTCTACATGGGCAGTATACCACTTAGGTTCAGAAAAGATTATGGTACCAAAAATAATATGCCTCATGCATTTAATTGTTATTAATAAAAAGCAAGTAATTGTATAAAGAACAGTTATTTAAAGAATTAACAAATGTATGCTTTCGTAAGGAACGCAAGAATGTAATAAAATGCAACAATTTGTCGCAATGTTATTTGATTTGCCGCTCTGGAAAAACTCTCAGAACCACCTGGAAAACCTGGAAAAGTCCGGGAATTTTTTTCTACTTTTGAGTGGGAACCCTGTAAGTGGGAAAAAAGCACGGCTTTGGGCCAGTATTACATCGACCCGAAGCCTCTAAACAAAGTTCGTGATGCAGCTTTCTGTTTTTTGTTTTTTTTTCCCCTCCTTTCTTTCTGAGGAGGAGGAATTTATTTTGCTTGTTTGAAAGCTAGGTGGAAAGAATGTGTCATGAGAGGCTCAAAAACATGGTTAAAAACAAGAATTCGGCAGAGAAAATCTCCCCACTTGCTTAACATTGATGGAGATTCATGTCTCACCATATTCACAATGCAAGCAAAAAAATTTGCAAGCCATTTTGAGAAATACTTTACATACCTGCCAGCATTGGGTAGAGCCTTGTTAGTAGTAATTGGTGTTATTACACGGCATACATAGACATTTTTATGAAACGATTCATCTCTTTGTGAAATAAAAATATGCACCGCAACAAAATGTTACAACAAACAAGGACTCTAATGAAACAAACTTAACTCATGTGAAACGCAAAAGTTGATTCCCCTGCTGGCAAGGGCATGATAGATAACATTGCGAGATTTAAGTTTGAAACTTCCACCAATAAAAATCAGTCAGATGCGTTAAGAATTCCACAACACTTGACAGATGAGAAATCCAAGCAAGTGAATGTGTAGTGTGCAAACCTTCACTCACCATATGATCATACTGCCTCTAAAATTGCAGTTTATGACAAGATAAAGCAAAGAAGGTAAAAAAGCTGAATGCTTTAACTGGGTGAAAAATCAAAACACACAGCAAGACTACGGACCACTGTTAGTTTGTTTTTTGTTGACCCTGCAGCTGTGCAGCATTCATTGATTATTTTTTTTTCCTGCTGATATCTTTCTCTCCCTATTTCTTTATTGTTGATTTTCTTTCTTTTCTTTTTTTATTCCTTCTGATAACAATAATTTCTTCTAGCATGTTGAAAAACTTTTAGCCTGAGGACCATGAGCACATGATATCAAAGCTTCAATTATTTTAGATAAATGGTGTAACTTTGATGATAACACTTTTGAACACCATGCATCAATTTTTTCAAATTTTCCAACTTTGTCACTTCCGTTTGTGGGAATTTACCCCTCGCTTATCAAGCTTAAATACAAAAACTTATGGGATGGGGGATATTTAACAATGCACATGAGTGGAAACATAACGCGGGGGTGGGCTGGGGTGGGAGGGGGTGGGGTAGCAATTACGGTGAAAATCTTTGCTCCGTACGACTTCCAGTTTTGGAAATTTTCCATATATTTTTAAGCTCAAATGCAAATATTTATGCAGTAAAATGATATTTAGCAATAATACTGGACAGAGGCAGCATTGCGAGAAAAAAGAAATTACGATTACAGAAAAAATCTGAATTCCGTCGACCTTCCGTTTTCGAAAGTTTCATAAAGATGGAATTCCGTCCTCCGACGCGAAATCCCCCCCCCCCAAGAAAAATTATCTTCACTTGTGTATCGATCTCGTAAATGACCAAAATAATAACGAAAGGGCGGAATTCCTCGAATTCTCAAAAGAATCTCATTCCTGAAGATTACAGGAAAATTTTCGCGGCGTTCTAAGTTCTGTTTTTGCAAATTGTTGCCTGCAGTTTCAAGCTGAAATACAGGCATTTATGCAACTAAATGATGTTAACAAGAAAAGTGGACTCAAAAGCAACATCGAGAGAGAAAAAAAATGCGATTTCGGCAAATTTTTCACTCCGTTTAACTACCGTTTCAGAAAATTATAAAACACTAAATAAACGCTTTTGAAGACGATCTACAAGACAGAAAAAAAAAAAAAAAAAAAAAAAAAGGAGGGGAATTCTGCGAATCCGCTTACGAATCACACGTATATCATGAAATATGAGAAAAATGAAAACAAATCTAAACAAAATGAAAATTCGTAGAATCTGTAGTTTCGAGAGCGATATCCGTAGTTCTGTAGTCAGACAACTAAATCCGTAGAAACTACGGACATTCCATAGTAGGTGGCAGGTATGACTTTATTGACTTCTTCAATGAATTTAAATGGTCAGCAGATCAACGTGAAGCCCTTGCTGAAATTTGTGAAATTATAGGGCTAAAATTCACTGAAATTAATAACATGGTGCAACACAGGTGGTTGTCATTCTATCATGTGGCATTAAACAGTTTACATATCCATGGCGCCCTTTTGCTCCTGTATTATGGATTTGTGCAGCCTAATGAAAGACCAATATACATGGATGTCATAAACAAAATATGTAAAGAAAGAAAAAGTTAAAATTCCAAAAGCTTTGGAAGAAATTACTGAAAAAAAAAAAAATCTAACAGAAGATGGAAAAAAACGGAAATCAAGAATTGTTGCAAAATTATTTGAAAGCTCAAAGAAAACCTTGCTTATATTAAATTTTTATGTTGCAGCTCTACCTCTTTTGAAAAAATATGTATGCGTATTTCAAACAAAGGAGCCATTAATTCATAAAGTTTTTGATGAGGAGAAGCAACTATTCTTGGATTTCTTAGCTTGTTTCTTAAAACAAGAGATACTGAAAGGCAAACCTGTGAAAGATTCTTGGATCAGAAGCATTATTTTGGAAAGCAAATCAAATGACATTATGGTGAAAATTTTTTTAAGCCAGGCTGCTGAAGCTTATATTTAGCATTCAAAATGCATGCAAAAAGACACTACCATTATGTAGTGATCTTTTAATGTACATATCAGCTATTGATCCTTCAACAAGGGGACATAATCTAACTTTAAAAAGACTGAAAAACTTCCACAGCTCCTTTCAAATATATTGAATTCAGAGGAAATGGAAAGCTATGCTCTAGAAATTCACCAGTATCAAGTTGATTAGCGACTTCCATCTCCTGTTGATGAAGTTGGAAACTTTGTAAAAATTGATGCATGGTGGGCAAAGGTGTTTAACCTCTACAAGTACACTATGTTATCTAAAATCGTAAAAGCCTTGATATCATGCTTTCATGATCCACAGGTTGAAAGTTCTTTCAGCATGATGGTTGAAATCATAGATATAAAATCAGGAAGAATGAACATTGAAACCTATTCAGCTATACAAACTGTGTAGTATAAACTTAAACCACAGGGTAAGTCTGCAGTTAATTTCTTCAGTGAAAATGTTTTTTTGCAAGAAGCAGTTGATGCCAACCTCTGCCAAAATCTTAGGACATCAAAAACAAGTTATCCCAAAGAAATTGAGAGGAAAAGAAAAGGAATCATCAGCAAAAAGAAAAAGTTAGCAATGGATGCTGTTCAGCTGCAGAGTCAACATAAAATAAATATGGCCGTGCAGCTTGCTGAGAAGAAAGCCAGGCTTGCTCAGAAGAGGAAATTCGAATTGTTGTGCAAGCAAATACAACAAAAAAGGGCAACATATCTTTGAAGCAACCTGTTTAAAAACCATAACTTCTAGTCATGTTTTTTTACATTTGTACATATTCAAATATATATTACAGTACATATTCCAATAATCATTTAGTAAGAATCTGTGAATTTAACTTATTTCCACACACATGACTCTTGAGATACATTTCATTTCTAAAAACTTTGGTACATTAGAGTGCTACTAAGCCAACAAGACTGACTTATTCTTGTACTATGATGTTTGACCAAAACTAATCTGTGGATATATGTTTCTAATTCTTGCAAGTTTCTAATTGCTTGACTAAATGCACAAACTTTCCTAGACAAATACTTTTTACCTCAGGATTTAGCTAGTAAAGATTTACATGTAAGTTTTAAATCTGATTTTTTAAAATATTTCATTTTATTTTGTTCTTAATTCCCTACTTCTCTATTGTGAATATAATAATGTGCTTCACTTTAATATTTACTTATATAATTTACAGAAAATAATTCCATATGGCTTGTGCAATCTTAAATATTGTATACGCTGTATTTGCTCACACCGCGCGTTCGTGTGTCCCGATTTTCCACCCAGTTAAAAAGTTCAGCTTTTTTGTCATCGGCCGGTCTCGTGTATGAAGACCTCAGTGTACAGGTGAGTAAAAATGCTGGATCCTTGGTATGTACACGTACCATTCACAGAGAACTCCATTCCGTGGGTTACCGTAGTCGTGTGGTTGCTCATAAGCCTTTCATCTTCACTTGGAATGCTTTCGTCGTTTAGAATGGTGCAAAGAACATTTTTTGTGGACCGTAGATCATGGAAACAGGTCTCATGGACTCATGAATCAAGATACATGATCCATGAGTCTGACGGGCATGTGTGGGTATGACGGCAGCCAGGGGAAGGCTATTTAAAATACCACAGTGTACTGTTTTTACGGTCAAGTTTGGAGGTGGCAATGTTCTCATGTGGGGTATGTTTTTCGTGGTATGGTCCCAGCCCATTGGTTATCATGTACAAACCTGTTAACCAGCACGTCTACTTCAATATTCTGGGCAATTATGTCCTACCAACTCTATGGCAATACTGTGGAACCGAGCAATAAAGCAAGGACTGTTACAGCGTGGTTTGACGATAATTCCGTATCGTGTGTGGACTGGCCAGCACAGATCTCTGATGTTAATCTCATAGAGCACCTATGGGATGAATTAGAGTGCCGCATAAGAAGTTTGGAACCAAGGCCTACTACTAAACAGCAGTTAGGGGCAGCATTATGTACTGAATGGAAGCACATACCTATCGCTGTGTTCTAAAACCTTGTCGAAAGCATGTCTCGAAGGGTCAGTGCATGCATTAAGGCTAAAGGTGGACCAACACTGTACGTATGTCAATAAATGCTATGTTGTGTTTCCCTTCAAGGTGTCTGGTGACTTTTGTCAATACAGTGTATATGACAATTTGATTGATGTTTTCCCAAATGTATTCAATGTATTAAAACTATATTTGATAATATCAATAACCAACTGACAAGCAGAGCATTCTTTTTCGAAAATGGCCTTGTTAAAATATAACTTGCGATCGACAATGCTTCAACAAAGACTTAATGGTCTTGCTATCATGTTATTAGACCAAGATATTGCTAAGCAATTACCGTTCAACGATGCGCACTCCTTTGCAAACCTTAAAGCAAGAAAGAAGACATTTTAAAGACAAACTTTAATTCCTGAACTATGTGTGAACTTTTGTTTTTGTGCATTGATTTCGAATTTTTGTTGTCTATACTTGATCCAATGTTTGCGTTTCTTTAGAATAAAAGTTTTGTAAGATATGTTGACACTTTAAGAGATTTGGGGGCACTTTTGGGGTATACTAGCAATGTTTATTTCCTACACAGAGTACACTTAAAGAGATTTTTGAGGGTTTTTTCTTAGCTCACTTAGTAGTTCTAATGTAATTAATGCCTAGCATCAGTGACTGGCATGTTTGCTAAACATTCTACAAAACTGTGTGTACACTGAAAGACACTTTTTGGGGTACTCATTTTATGAATAAAGCAAACACATATTGCTACTGCTATTAACAGCATTGGTAGTTTACCTGATATGTCTCGAGTTATAAGTTGGGTAATATTTCTCTTATTTTTTTTATAATTTTATAAGAAACACTGGCAGTTAAGCAAGTAATACTGAACCAATACCTGTGTACTGATATACACTATCTACCAACAAGTAATTGGACACCCCTGCAATCGACGATATCTGTGGTCCTGATAAAAGTCACGGCCGCCGCCGTTAAATATCGTGTGGGAAACAACAACGCAACCAGTCGCATGCAAGATGCCACACAGTTCGGAGCTCTCTGATTTCGAGAAAGGTGTAATCGTCGGGTATCACGGAAATGACCAATCCATACGTGACATATCCAGCGAGTTGAAGTACCCAAAATCGACAGTGGCCTACGTGATTGGCAAGTGGAAGATGAGAGGTGACTGTTGAAATGTGACCCGACCGGGCAGACCCACAAAACTGGGAGTTAAAGACCGACGGGTGCTGGCCAGAGAAATTCGGAAGAACCGCACCAAATCGATGGGCCACATCCGCAAGGAGTTTCAACAGGCATCCAGGAGTGTTCTTTCGATGAATACCATCCGTAAGGAAGCCCATCTGCTCGGTTATCATGGACGTACTGCCGCCCACAAGCCTTTGATCACTAAGTCCTATAGCGCTGCTTGGCTAACGTGACGCAAAGAACGTCGACAGTGGACCGTTAAACAGTGGAAACAGGTTCTCTGGAGCGACGAATCAAGGTTCACCCTCTACCGTTCGAATGGCAGGGTCTGGGTTTGGCGTCTGCCTGTAGAACGCCTCCTGCCGGAATGTATTGTGCCAACTGTGAAGTTCGGCGGCAGTGGAATTATGCTATGGGGGTGTTTCTCCTGGTATGGCACGAGACCCTTGGTCGCAATTCCTGGTAGACTCAACGCCGAGACCTACTGCACCATTTTGGATGACCATGCGCTTCCTACGTTGTGGCAGTTTTACGGGGTGGACCCATGTTACTTTCAGGATGACAATGCCACCTGTCATGTTGCGAGGTCCACCATGGTTTGGTATGGTGACAATGGGGTTAATCGAATGGACTGGCCTGTGCAGAGCTCGGACCTTAACCCTATCGAGCACCTCTGGTACGAGTTGGAGCGTCGACTTAAGGGGTGCCCCCACCGTCCGAAATCGGTGAAGGAACTGACCTGTCTTCTCCAAGCCGAGTGGAAGAAAATACCGCTATCTGTTGTACAACGCCTGGTTGAGAGTATGCCCCGGAGGGTCGCAGCTGTAATTGCCGCTCGTGGAGGCTCCACCAACTATTGAAGGTGAATAAACTTCGTTTTCCTTTGCTATTACAGGTGTCCAATTACTTGTTGGTAGATAGTGTATTTCACCTAATTTTTAAGAAATTGAATGGTTGTGATAAATTCCCATCCTACCACAAATAGAGCATACACACTGCTCACACGAGAGTTCTTCAATGTGTTGGTTTGTAGAAAAATGCTTCAAAATATTTAAACAGTAAAGGCAAACTTACTCCTGAACTATGTGTGAACTTCTTTTTTTGTGCATTCATATCTAATTTTTGCTGTCTATACTTGATTCAGTGTTTGTGTTCCTTTAGTAATAAATATTAAAAATGACAATTCAATGTAACTCTCCATGTCTGCAAACACATAAGATGTATTTTACATGGCAACAAGGCCTTAACATTTAAACTTGTGAATTAATAAAGACATGGTAAATCCTAGTGAAGAATTATTGCAGTTAATTGTGCATTACTGGGATTACTAGGATATAAGTTTTCACTTTGTCAAATTTTCAGGTTGTACCCCAACCCTTCTTCAGGACTGACTTAGATAGAAGGTGCTGCCACTCAAGTGGTAATGTCATACCGCTATGTTCGTTAATCGTGGAACCTCTTCTTCTCTCAATGTGAAGAATTTCTTCAAGTTTCTGTTTTAGATAGTGTTGTTGGCGTGCAAGAATTTTTAAAGATTCCCAGTTCATTGAATGTCCAGTACTTTGTACATGCTTATCTAGGCCTGTTTTGCTTGTAATGTTCTTAATTGCGGCTTTGTGTTCAGCTACCCGGGTGTGGAGTTGTCTTCCAGTTTCTCCTACATATATGTTACCACAATTGCAGTTTACACTGTAGATAACCCCTTCTTGTAGTAGCATATTATTTTCTTTTTGTTTAAACTGAGGAAATTTTTATTTTATTTTATTGTGTAAGTGAGGAGCAAGACGAATATGGAAGTTAAGGCTAATTCTCTGCAGCCTTTCAAACTTTAAGGCTAATTCTCTGCAGCAAGTTAAGGCTAATTCTTTGCAGCCTTTATGGTAAGTTATTTTTCTAGTGAGTTTAATGTTTTTATCAGATTGTTTATGGCTTAACTTAGCTTTTTTCTCTTTAAAATTTTTTTCTATCTAATTTTCCGGGTAATTGTTATCTGTCAGCATGTTCTTTAATTCTTTTTTATGGATTTCTTTGGAAGTTACTGCAGAATCTAAAGTTTCTATTTTTTCTAGGAACTGTGCAGCTACATTATATTTAATGTAGGAAGGATGGTATGATTGGTAGTTTAGCATTTTTTGAGTATTAGTAGGTTTTTTATAGAGTGATGTAAAGATTTTTAATTCTACGGCAGAGAGTATCAGATCTAGGAAATTGAGGCTCTTTTCTTGTTGCACTTCCAGGGTGAATTTAAGAGAGTCATCTACGGTGTTGAATAGGTTAAGTACGTCTATTAGCAGATATTTTTCTTCTTGGTCTACTATTATCAGGATGTCATCCATATATCTAACATAAAGGCAGAACAATGATGGCTGTGGGAGTATTATTCTTTCTTCTAGCTTGCCCAAATAATAGTTAGCTAGAAAAGGAGATAGTGGTGAACCCATAGCCACGCCAGAAGTTGAACCCCTTTACGTCCTATAGTGGACACTAAGTTTTCCCCTCTGTCTAACCTCTCCTACTATCTCGTAGAACACCCGAATAAGCTGTTTTCCCCACCTCATTTATTAAGAATTCAATAGAGCTGGTCAAAAAATTGAAGGAACTCCCGATAATAGAACATCCATTACTTGCAAGTCTTAATGTAATTTCAATGTATACAAATATTAACCTGGACCTTCTGATAGAATTTCTAGCAGATGACTTGGCAGAAAAGATAGTGTTCCTAGATCATGATAAAGAAAAGCTAATAGGACTTTATGAACTACTGTTATTTTCTTTCAAACATAACTTCTTTCAATTTCAAGAGAAATACTACAAACGAACTTCTGGCTTGGCTATGGGTTCACCGCTATCTCCTTTTCTAGTTAACTATTATTTGGGCAAGCTAGAAGAAAGAATAATACTCCCACAGCCATCATTGTTCTGCCTTTACATTAGATATATGGAGGACATCCTGATAATAGTAGACCAAGAAGAAAAATATCTGCTAATAGACGTACTTAACCTATTCAACACCGTAGATGACTCTCTTAAATTCACCCTGGAAGTGCAACAAGAAAAGTGCCTCCATTTTCTAGATCTGACACTCTCTGCCGTAGAAGGAAAAATCTTTACATCACTATAAAAAACCCTACTAATACTCAAAAAATGCTAAACTACCAATCATACCATCCTTCCTACATTAAATATAATGTAGCTGCACAGTTCCTAGAAAAATAGAAACTTTAGATTCTGCAGTAACTTCCAAAGAAATCCATAAAAAAGAATTAAAGAAGATGCTGACAGATAACAATTACCCAGAAAATTGGATAGAAAATTTTTTTAAAGAGAAAAAAGCTAAGTCAAGCCATAAACAATCTGATAAAAACATTAAACTCACTAGAAAAATAACTTTCCATAGAGGGTTGTTTGAAAGGCTGCAGAGAATTAGCCTTAACTTCCATATTCGTCTTGCTCCTCACTTACACAATAAAATGAAATAAAAATTTCCTCAGTTTAAACAAAAAGAAAATAACATGCTACTACAAGAAGGAGTTATCTACAGTGTAAACTGCAATTGTGGTAACACATATGTAGGAAAAACTGGAAGACAACTCCACACCCGGGTAGCTGAACACAAAGCCGCAATTAAGAACATTACAAGCAAAACAGGCCTAGATAAGCATGTACAAAGTACTGGACATTCAATGAACTGGGAATCTTTAAAAATTCTTGCACACCAACAACACTATCTAAAACAGAAACTTGAAGAAATTCTTCACATTGAGAGAAGAAGAGGTTCCACGATTAACAAACATAGCGGTATGACATTACCGCTTGAGTGGCAGCACCTTCTATCTTAGTCAGTCCTGAAGAAGGGTTGGGGTACAACCTGAAAATTTGGCAAAGTGAAAACTTATATCCTAGTAATCCCAGTAATGCACAATTAACTACTTAACATTTATATAAAGGACATAGGTATGTTACATGTGTACATGACATACATATATCTCGTATAGGGTATAGGACATAGTTATTTTACAAGCACTTGTGCCCAGAAATAGGGACCCCAAAAAAGTTTAGTCTGGTACTGCCTAAGACACTTAAATAACTAAGTACGAATGTATCAACATATTACTTTTGGGATCAAAAACACGCAACCCTTATTATTCTGTGTCCATAATAAAGTTTAAAATCCCTTCCTAAATATACATATTTTACTTTGAATTTATTTTTTACATTGGCAAAAACATGTTATGGGTTACTATAACAACACAAGTAATCTATTCTTTGCATTGCAAACATAAATTTCATTTTTGAAAAATATTTTTAGTGCTCTGACTACGTGCTGTGAGATGCATTAGATTATAAAATTAACCAAATTTAAATTTTCTTGTTCAAAGTTTTTATTTTATGAGTAGTTTAGATAAGGTCAACAAAAGGTTTCCACTTACCCTAGAGTTCTTGGTCACTTGAAAATTTTCACCTTGATTGAGGTAATCCATTTTTTAGGTCCTCCCCATTAGTAGGGAATTTGAAAACACTAACTCGTGGTATATCAACATAATTACCGCGACAGTGGGGTACGCTGCATCTAAATGACATATTGAATTTACTTCTGGTGTTGTTTTTCCTAAAAATATTCCTTTATGAAAATAAACTTAGTTGACAATTTGACAACGACAATCACGCACATCGACAGTCACGCTTATACAGAGAGTGAGCAAGCTATTCTTTGGCAAGCTTGTGCATGTTTGACCACCCACCAGGGATGACCAGACTACTTTCCCCTAAATCACAGAGCTTCCGGTATTTGGTGCACGGGCCTGTAAGCTATAAGGGGGTGATGGCTCATCCGCCTTCCCCCTTCTTGGAAGATGGCCGTTGTTGTAAATTCTCTGAATTTTTATTTTCTGTGGTTTATAAAAATTACTCTTGTGCTTCATTATAAGCATAAATACCTTATTTATTTGTGTATTGAAGTTTTTTTAACAAAGTGAAATTAAAATGATAATACAGTGAATGACAAAAAAAAAAAATAAAAAAAATTGGTACAACTGTAGAAACAGTTGCATCAATGATTCTCAACCACACTGGCTCAGGGCTTCTTGGTGTTACAGGTCAGGAAAGAGAGAAATGCCTCCCTTTTTTTCGAAGAAACATATGCGGTCGAGTCACATTATTGTGACCACCAGTTAATATCCAGAATAACTGCCATGTGCAGCGCGGACAGCAGCTGGACGGGCTGGGAGTGACTCAATAAGGTGCTGGAAGGTGCTCATAGGTATATGGAGCCATGTTGACTGCAGTGCATCTGACAGCTGCTGGAGGATGTGTGGTGTGGAGGATCCATAGAGTGAACAACATGATCGAGGTGGTCCCACAGATGCTCAATTAGGTTTAAGTCTGGAGAATAAGGGGGTCAGGGAAGTACTGTGAAGTCTTCATCGTGTTCTTCCAACCACTCTCGGACATTTCTAGCTGTGTGACACATCGCATTGTCATACTGGAAGATCCCATCCACTCCAGGGAAGACGGTGATCATGAATGGTTGTACATGGTCTGCAAGAATGAATTCATAACAAATTCAGTCCATAGTGCCTTCCACAGGTATGAGTGGACCCAGAGAGAGAATGCCACAAAAACATTCCCCAGACCATAATGCTGCCCCACCACCTTGTGTTATTCCAACAATGGTTGAAGACTGTTCTCTGATGTTTCTTGCTTTATGCGCCAACGTACATCTGTTCGATGAAGCAGAAGGCATGACTCATCGGAGAAGGCAATCCTTTGCCAATCAGCAGAGGTCCAATTCCGATACTGCCATGCAAATGTAAGCCTTTTCTGCCGATGCACCTTCCTTAGCATAGGTGCAGTGATCATCCATCTGCATCGGAGCCCCTTACACAGCAGAGTTCGCTGAACTGTTTTAGACACACTTCTGGTAGCCCGCTGGTCCATTTGGCCAGTGAGTTGCTCCACTGTAGCATGTCGATCGGCCCTCAGCACCTTCGCAGCAGTCATTCACCTCTCACATCAATGGCATGTGGTGCTACGTAGTTTTCACGTCGCTTATTCGCAATGGTGCCATTTTTCCAATCACCATACACTTTTTAAGCACAGCAGCACATGAACAGTTCACAAACTGCACTGTTTCAGAAATACTGCCACCCTTGGCCCAAAAGCCGATAATCATCCCTTTTTGCAAATCTGATAAATTGCTCCTTTTATCCATGACAGCAATGAGATATGTTTTCAGAATGCTTACAGCACACCTTATATACCCTCCAAGCCAGCTCATGACACATGCCTTCCTTCATTGGCTATGTGCTGTTGATGCCAAAAGTAGAAGGTGGTCACAATAATGTGAGTCAACTGTGTGAAATATGGAAGAAAGTCCTCCCCCTTCCTCCTGAAAAGAAAAGAAAAGAAAGGGGGGGGGGACCCCAAAAGTGTGGATGTTTAGTTGCACAGAAGGGATAACTATTTGTAACTTGATAAGGAACTATATAAGATGTGAAGCTGCTGTTAAGGAACTTCTGTGTAGTTAATTGCCTGCAAAGAAGTAATGTTGAGGGAAGTGGATGTGGGTGGAAGCTAAATATGCATCTCTCTAGGTGTTGGAAAATAGTGCTAAAAAAAATATTTTGCATTTTTGAACTTCCCGTTCTGTTGGTAAAGTTCGATTAACACTTACAGCACGTGGGGCTTGGCTTTCAATTCTTATTTCCGTTATGTGGATGTGGTATGGGGTTTTTTTTTCATTCAGTTGCGGGTCCACTTCATTTTTTTTTTTTTTTCCGTTGGTATTTACTTGGCCTCGTCACTAAATGAGATTTTTTCCTTTGCCACCTCCTCATTTACTTCAATAATTTTTCATAACCTGAGTACTTTCGGTAATAATCCATTACCGTCATCTAGGGGACGTTTTGCTCCGAGTAGCACGGACCGTGTCAGCTGGGCTTTTCGGTGGTCCTCGCTGGCTGCTTCTGTTATCGGCTATCGCTTCCTCTTGGGCGTTGTGGTGCCATCTCTTGTTGGTCACTGATCTCATTTTTCGAACTTTTTCATTTTTTTGCTCAATTTTAATTAAATTTCTCCAACTGTTTCTTAATACATTAGGGTCATTATGGTTGCAAACTTTTGCCCTATTTTTTTCAATCATTACCGACTCTGCTATTCTGAGGTGTTTTTCAGATTTACAGCTTTTAATGATTTTTATATTTTCGAATTTAGGATATTTTTGGTTAGCCAGACAGTATTGAATAAGTTATGCTGTTTTTTCTTCTTTTTTCTGCCAATTTTTTACGTGTTGTTTTAATCTGTGTTTTAGCTTATTTTTGGTACTTCCTATATATATGCCATTGGAGGATTTTCAGTAATAGGAATTGAGTAAATACCTGCTTTTTCTAACATTTTTATTTTTTCATTATTTTTGATTACCATATTTTTTATGGTATTTACTTTTCCTCCAATTTGAATGTTATGCTTTTTACAAATATTATTAATTTCATTGGTAGTACCTTTAATGTAAGGAAAACATTTAGATATTTGACTTCTTTTTTATTTACTACAGCCTTATTTTTTATTTTCTTTATTACTTCTGTGTTCCATTTTTTTATTAAATGGTTAGGATAACCAAAGCTACCTGCAATTTTTTTTATGAATTTGATTTCTTCATTGATGAACTGACTATTTTCAGAGTGCGTATATGCTCTTTTAATTAAGGTTTTTAGACTATTGCATTTTTGAGGATAAGGATGTGCCGAATTGTACAGGATTAGAACAGGAACAAATGAACTTTTTTCGATAAACCCTGTATTGTAACTTATCTGTGGATTTGATAACTTGAACGTCCAAAAAGGCTATTGCGTTATTTTTTTCTATTTCAACTGTGAGTTCTATAGTTGGGTATAAAGAACTGTAACATTTGGTTAATTTTCTTAATTCTTCTTCGTTCAGATTTGATAGAATGAAAATATCATCCACGTATCGACAGTACACTTCTGGTTTTTCTTCCATACGGTGAGGACATTTTCTTCAATCTCGTTCATCACAACCTCAGCATATAAAGTTCATAATGGTGAGCCCATTGGGCCTCCTGAATTTTGCTTGAATATTTTGTTCTTGTATGTAAAAATATTATTTTCATATAAATAGAATAAAACTTTTTTGAATTCATGAATTTGTGTGTTATTTAAAATTTTAAGATTTTGCAACTTCTTAATGATAATTTCAATAGCTTCTGGAACAGGAGTGCTTGGATATAATGCTTTAACGTCCATGCTTGCCATATTTAAGTCCTTTAGGCCAGTTTTTACGTTTTTAATTTTCTCAATAAATTCATACGTGTTCTTGATGGTGAACTTGTTGTTCATGAAAAAGGGTGCTAGGAACTTGTAAATGTTTTTCTCTAATGTTATCAATGGTGAGTTTTTTTTTTAAACTTATCAGTCTCATTGGAGCTCCAACTTTGTGCGTTTTTACCTTTGCAGCAATACGTGGTATGCCTGCTCCCATTGGTGGAAAAGAGCGCTTGATTTCATCAGGTAATGTGCTATGATTTCTTATATCACTAAGAATTTAATTTGGTTATCTGTTGGATCTTTCTTTGTTTCGGTACAATTTAATCCATCTATTGCTGCTGTCATTTTTTGTTCAAATTCATCAGTGCTGAGAATAATGATTTGGCCGGTTTTATCTGCTTCACAGAATTTGATATATGGGTCATTTTTCAATTCCAAAAGTTTTTTTTTTTTCATATTTTAATTTTTTCTCTATATAGAAGTTTTTGTTGTTTTTGGCATTATATTCTTTTAGAATAACTCTATATAATTTGTTCTCAACTTCAGTTTGCACCTGGTATATTTTTGAGAATATCTTCTAGGCAAGGGATGATTTCTTCAGTTTTAGGGAGACTTTGTGGAACGGCAAATTTTTTCCCTTTTTGTAAAATTGCTTTCTATGAAAAGCTTAAGTTCTTATCAGACCGATTTTCATACACATTATATTCATTTATGGGTTCCTTATTTAATTTTTGTTCATCAAATAGTGCATTTAATTTTTTATCAACGTTAACGCTATTGGAGTTAGCTTCTTTGTTAGCACTTTCGTTAATTTCGATGAACGTAGTATCCTAAATGCAATCTTTCCAAGTGCCATCAAATTGTGCATATTTTGAGTTGCTAATCAGCTTCCATAATTCATAAACTTGAGCAATAAGTCTGAAAATTTGTTTTCTTTTAGCTATAATTTCGTTACTAAGTCTTTTTTGTTGACAACGATGTAGGATGTAATAATCCTTCTTATTTGTTGGCTTGTTCTTAAATTCTCAAAAATTTGGGGATAAATCCAAAGTCTCTGCAAGTTACAAGATACGTGGATGATATTTTCATTCTATCAAAACTGAACGAAGAAGAATGAAGAAAATTAACCAAATGTTACAGCTCTTTATACCCAACTATAGAACTCACAGTTGAAATAGAAAAAAATAATGCAATAGCCTTTTTGGACGTATAAGTTATCAAATCCACAGATAAGTTACAATACAGGGTTTATCGAAAAAGTTCATTTGTTCCTGTTCTAATCCCGTACAATTCGGCACATCCTTATCCTCAAAAATGCAATAGTCTAAAAACCTTAATTAAAAGAGCATATACGCACTCTGAAAATAGTCAGTTCATCAATGAAGAAATCAAATTCATAAAAAAAATTGCAGGTAGCTTTGGTTATCCTAACCATTTAATAAAAAATGGAACACAGAAGTAATAAAGAAAATAAAAAATAAGGCTGTAGTAAATAAAAAAAGAAGTCAAATATCTAAATGGTTTTCCTTACATTAAAGGTACTACCAATGAAATTAATGATATTTGTAAAAAGCATAACATTCAAATTGGAGGAAAAGTAAATACCATAAAAAATATGGTAATCAAAAATAATGAAAAAATAAAAATGTTAGAAAAAGCAGGTATTTACTCAATTCCTATTACTGAAAATCTTCCAATGACATATATAGGAAGTACCAAAAATAAGCTTAAACACAGATTAAAACAACACGTGAAAAATTGGCAGAAAAAAGAAGAAAAAACAGCACTTATTCAATACTGTCTGGCTAACCAAAAATATCCTAAATTCGAAAATATAAAAATCATTGAAAGCTGTAAATCCGAAAAACACCTCAGAATAGCAGAGTCGGTAATGATTGAAAAAAATAGGGCAAAAGTTTGCAACCATAATGACCCTAATGTATTAAGAAACAGTTGGAGAAATTTAATTAAAATTGAGCAAAAAAATGAAAAAGTTTGAAAAATGAGATCAGTAACCAACAAGAGATGGCGCCACAACGCCCAAGAGGAAGCGATAGCCGATAACAGAAGCAGCCCGCGAGAACCACCGAGATGCCGAGCTGACACGGTCCGTGCTAGTCTGAGCAAAACGTCCCCTAGATGACGGTAATGGATTATACCGAAAGTACTCGGGTTATGAAAAATTATTGAAGTAAATGAGGAGGCGGCAAAGAAAAAAAAACTCATTTAGTGACGAGGCCAAGTAAATACCAACGGAAAAAAAATAAAAAAAATGAAGTGGACGCACAACTGAATGAAAAAAAACCCCCATACCACATCCACATAACGGAAATAAGAATTGAAAGCTAAGCCTCAAGTGCGGTAAGTGTTAATCGAACTTTACCAACAAAACGGGAAGTTCAAAAATGCAAATGCGTTTATGCACGTTAAAAAATAACCTCCAATATCGGAAGTAAATTGAAATTAAAAAGAAATCTTTATGAGAGAGAGAGTTTTTAATTTTTTTCCTATTCATTGTTTTGGGGTCAGTAGTAGCTGTTTTATGATGCCTGTGTGTGGGAGAAAAGGGTTGGTGGCATGAATCTGAGGTCTGCTGGTTTTTGAGTGGGGAAGGAAGGGGGGTTGGCTGTTTACTACAGCAAAAAGAGGCTATCTCTGAGCACCAGCGAGTGAGAATGCGTGATAAAAGACGGAGAGCCGCCCCGGTGGCGCAGTGGTCTAAGCGATGGCCTCTGATCATTCGTCCGAACGGGGTCCGGGTTCGAATCCCGGTGAGGCATGGATGTTGTGTTTGTCTTACGGCACTGGCTCTCCCCTTCCCTGGAACCAGTGACCCTAAATTAGGGACGGGCGACTGCTTATAGCCCATTGAGTTGCTCACGGTGGTCGTTAAACCTCCAATCCAAAAAAAAAAAAAAAAAAATAAATAAATAAAAGACGGAGAAAAATTGGAACTGAAGAAAGGAAGTAGAAAGAGTAAAAATATGACATCAGCAACTCCTCGATACAGTTATGCGGATCCACAGAAAGGACCAGAATAGTAAAATGAAATAATTAAATACACTGCTCAGAAGAATCGGGAGAGAAAGAGATATTGTAAGGAAAATCATGCGCGACTCACGTTATTGAACATAAAATACACTATGGCCAGAAATAAAGTATACCAGAAGATGGCAACAATGATATTCTGCAGCCCAGTTTTTACAGGCAGTACAGTGCCCTGTGGTTAAAGGGATACACACCAAGGCTTTTTTCAGTGTCGTGTCAGTTGAAACAAATGAGATTTTTAATGCTGTCGAGGCACAGTTAATAATGGAAATAATTGCAACTTTAAAAGATGATGCTTTTTATTTACAATTAAAACCAATTAAAAACAAGTAGCAAGATCTTTCAGACCCACTATGGGACCGTCATCAGGCACAGTGAGGGTGAAGCATCATGGTTATATTGCAGAAACAATTACCCACAATGCATTAGCATGGTAAAGTGTTGCACCAACTTTTGCACATGCACATTTTACATGTATACATATATAAAACATGTAAATAAACTACAAGATTCGGTTATGAGTTTTGATGGTGTGTAATGATTTGATATAAAATATTGCCATGATGTCGGTAGAATCCATGGCATGTCATCGTTACAACAGTGAATTAAGAAGGTGGTAGTATAGAACACGCTAAGTTACGTATAAAAGTTTTAAGGCAAATATATTTCAGCCATTACTATGGCCTTCATCAGTGCGACTACGATTTGTTTCATTGCCAGATTGGAAAGGTAAGTTTTGTAACGATAACTCCGGTTGACGTGGTGCAATGAGGGATTTCCAGATGTATGGAATGGAAATGGAAAGCTCAAAGTTGCAATTTTTGGAAAATAAAATTTCCAAACTTTCTCTAAACCTCAGAGCAAACTGATTTTGGAAGGAAGCCAACTGTTTTGTATTGGACGAAAATGGTATATCTTAATTTGTTTGTTAGTTACATGCATTGCCTACCACTCTTTTATGTTGCAACAGCGTTCAGCAAGAATGTTAATGTACAGACTTTCTGTAAACAACAATTCAAGTTTCATAGTAGCTGATGTAATTAGCGAAGTGTTATTCCACTCTGGGACATGCTTACTTTGATTAACTAACCTAGATAAAGCTGTGGAATTTGAACAAGTTCTAACATTGCATTTGTGCTCATATACACATGTACCAATTGTCTGAAATGTGGATCCCACATACTTAGTATCATATGCATTGGGGTAGGTGGCTTTGAGCGGAATACAATATACACCATGTCTCTGAAGCATACTAAATTTGTCACGGTCCTTCCTCAATAGTGAAAACAAGTTTATTGTCTTTATACCAAAATCCATGCCTTGCTTATTACAGGCATTCTTTAAGATGTAAATTAGAACAGGAACATATTCCTTAGATCCAATGTACCAGGTAGCAACTTTATTACCTCTTAAAGTAGTATGCATAGAACATTGAGCTGACATATAACAAAATCACGTGGGTAGCCAACTGAGAAGCCAGATTAAAAATGAATTTAATTTCCTTATTCCGAAGTCTAATAGACGAATACGCTCTATGAAACAAAAAAGATAAGGCGGCCGACTTGTGTTGTGTAGGGCTAACGGATGAGTATGGGATCAACGTGGGTGGTGCAGAAGGTTTTTGAAACACAGAAGAAGAGATTGAGTGGTTAGATATGTTACAATGCAGACAGAAGTCAAAGAAAGGTAATGAACCCTGTGTTTCGAGTTCAATCGTAAATTTTATGGTGGGCAAAGGAGTGGAGAGCAATGCAGCAAACTCATGAAGTGCAGAAACAGAGTGAGGCCAAAATACAATAATGTCATCAATGTACCTAAGAAAAAGTAATGGTCTAAGGGGACACTCTTCAAGGATTTTATTTTCTAAATGTTGTAATACCACCATGGCTAAAAGAGCCGATAGTGGCGAACCCATGGGAGTACCCGCTCTTTGGTGGTAAGTAATATTGTTAAATCTAAAGAAGGTACGTCGTGTCGCAAGTCTAAAGGCATCGATGATTGCTAAGGCTTCAGTAGGTGTTACACCTAAACTTGGGAGTTTTTCTTCAACGAGAGAATGAGCGAGCTCGAGGGGGACACTGGGATATAAAGAAACGACATCCAATGATGCTAGGATAAAAGATGAACCCCAAGAGTCAAGCGACTTAATTTTGGCAAGGGCCTGAGATGAACTGCGAATAGACACATTGGAGTTAGAAATTATAGGGTTTAAATAAGAGGTTAAAGCTTTTTCCAAGGGCTGTGTGGGGTTAGTATAACCCAAAACCAATGGGCGAACAGGGTGGCCCTGCTTATGTAATTTTACCTTGCCAAACAATTCAGGTGTCCTAGGGCCATTGGGTGGATGCATTTTGCTGGAAATGTCATTAGGGAGGAAGCCCTGCTTTTTTAATTAACTTAATGCCACAGTTGTTGCTAATGTTGGATCAGAACAAATTATTTCGTGTGGAATTTTGTTAATTGCCTCAGTAACTTTTAAGCAATACTCATCACGATCCATCAACATAATTTGCTGCAGCTTGTTGACAGATACTTCTGCCAGATCTGGGTTTTGCGAAAGAAGCAACAGCTGTTTACGCTCATACTGCAAAGTCCTGCATCACTCCAATTCTTGTACCTTTTTAGGGCGAGCTAGAGCTTGAGTAACAGCATAGCGTGCAGGTTCCTGTTCCTCAAGCAGCAGTCTGTGTAATATATTTTCTGCTTGAGATATCAACTTAAGCTGATTTTGACAAAAGTTCGATTAGCAATACTTATAACCACGAGATAGAGCAGTGGTTTGTACATCATTTACAGAAACTCAGCTTAGGTTAATAAAGTTCAGTTGTATCTGTGCACTTGTTGCATGGGTAGATCCTGATAAGTCACGTACACCATCAATTTTTTTTTTAGCCATGAGGGCACATAATTTATTAATGTGCCTGTGCTGCAGCTGTTCAACATCAGACATAAAAATAGACGAATGAATAGTCATAATTCTATCTAATAAGATGGGATGTGCCAGTTTTACAAGCCATAAGTATTGATTTCCTATTAAGGAAATCAATGAGGCTTCATTTATTGCGAATAACATTTAATAAACGGTTTCGTTCAGCAATAGACAAAATACAAGCGTCCCTTCTTGAGACTGCATTCCTATTAATGGCCAAAAATTTTGGGATAAATTATAGCTCCTTGCAGTTAAGTGGAAAAGTCAAATGCGTACCCTCAAAGGTGAGCTTGTGCCTTTGAGGGTACGCATTTGACTTTTCTGTCAGCAAGAGTCAAATGTGTACTCTCAAAGGCGCAAGCTCGCCTTTGAGGGTACACATTGTATTAGGAGCTATCTCGAAGTATTCATTGATAGTTTAGAAATAATTTTTATGTAAAAATTATTTCTCAACTATCAAGGAATTTTTCGAGATACCCCCAATACATATACACTATCTACCAACAAGTAATTGGACACCCTGCAATCGACGATATCTGCGGTCCTGACACACGTCACGGCCGCTACCATTAAATATCGTGTGGGAAACAACAACGCAACCAGTCGCACGCAAGATGCCACGCAGTTCGGAGCTCTCTGATTTCGAGAAAGGTGTAATCGTCGGGTATCACAGAAATGGCCGATCAACATGTGACATCCAGCGAGTTGAAGTACCCAAAATCGACAGTGGCCTATGTGATTGGCAAGTGGAACATGAGAGGTGACTGTCGGAATGTGCCCCAACACGGCAGACCCACAAAACTGGGAGTTAGAGACCGACGGGTGCTGGCCAGAGAAATTCGGAAGAACCGCACCAAATCGATGGGCCACATCTGCGAGGAGTAGCATCCGGAAGTGTTCTTTCGATGAATACCATCCGTAAGGAAGCCCATCTGTTCGGTTATCATGGACGTGCTGCTGCCCACAAGCCTTTGATCACCAAGTCCAATAGCGCTGCTCGGCTAACGTGGTGCAAAGAACGTCGACAGTGGACCGTTGAACAGTGGAAACAGGTTCTCTGGAGCGACGAATCAAGGTTCACCCTCTACCATTTGAATGGCAGGGTCTGGGTTTGGCGTCTGCCTGGAGAACGCCTCCTGCTGGAATGTATTGTGCCAACTGTAAAGTTCAGCGGCGGTGGAATTATGCTATGGGGGTGTTTCTCCTGGTATAGCACGGGACCCTTGGTCGCAATTCCTAGTAGACTCAACGCCGAGACCTACTGCACCATTTTGGATGACCATGCGCTTCCTACGTTGTGGCAGTTTTACGGGGTGGACCCATGTTGCTTTCAGGATGACAATGCCACCTGTCATGTTGTGAGGTCCACCATGGCTTGGTATGGTGACAATGGAGTTAATCAAATGAACTGGCCTGCACAGAGCCCGGACCTTAACCCTATCGAGCACTTCTGGAACGAGTTGGAGCGTTGACTTAAGGGGTGCCCCCACCGTCCGAAATCGGTGAAGGAACTGACCTGTCTTCTCCAAGTCTAGTGGGAGAAGATACCGCTAGCCGTTGTACAACGCCTGGTTGAGAGTATGCCCCGGAGGGTCGCAGCTGTAATCACCACTCGTGGAGGCTCCACCAACTATTGAAGGTGAATAAACTTCGTTTTCCTTTGCTATCACAGGCGTCCAATTACTTGTTGGTATATAGTGTATTTAGTCTTGGAGCTTTTCATATGTTAACATATACATCTTCAGAAGGCTATTGCAAACTCCTGCCGTCGCTTCGCATAAGCAACTCTCTACTGGGCCCACCCTACGCATTGAAAAACAGCTGGGCTCTTATGTCATGTTCCAGTTGCTCTTTGCAGGTTCCTGTGCTGCCATCTATGAGTCAGTTAGGTATATTCAGTTTTTTTTTTTTTTTTTTTTTGATGCTTATGTTTTGCTTCTTTTGTGATCAAAGTCCTCCATACTCTGGTATATTATACGATTCCTGGGTATTGCAAGCAATATTTTTTCGTTTCTCGATTGTAACTGCCTTTGGAATACCCGAGTTATCATTCACTGCGGTGGCTGTTGACAATTCTGTCTTTGAATTTTTTTTTTTTTTTTTTTTTGTTCTAAATGGTGTCAGTGCTGTCTTTTCTTCCTTTCTTTCTCAAGTTCTTATAAGTCGATCAAGACGTTTTTTTAATTTTTTTTTTGTGCTTCCATAATAAACCTTATTTTGAGGAATATCTTTAGATGGCTCATTAGGAATGGCATATACACCAGCTTGTTCAATATTGGAGATTGTTGCTTGGTATTATTCACCAAGGCGACCAAATTAGTGACAGATTGCCCATACTTTTTTTATATTTCTTTACCACGTTATTTAATTTTTGGTTCGTGTCTCTCGAATAAGCAGTGATGGAAAGTTTGCGCTGAACTGCGCCAATTTCATCATCTTGTGCCAAACTGGTACATATTATGAAAAAATTTAATATTTGCATCCAACTGTGCCGAAATGGTAATTCACAACAAAAACTTCCGAGCGGAAAAAAAAATTTTCTCGGCAAAAAATGCCGTTTTAAGCGGCGAATCGAATGACGGTCTACACTTAATTTGATTAAACATATACCGACGCTTAATTAACACGTACCGCCAATCCCAACATTTCGGAATGTTTTTCCCCTACCTTCTAATTCATTGTTTTTTCAGCATAAGTGGCAAATATGATTCGTGATGTAGGTGGAGCTTATGGAGGAGGGGTTTTGTTGTAATCACGTGGTATGTAGGAGAAACAATGCTGTACGTTATGAAATCCTGATGAAGATTGTTTACGGATGGTTTGGTGGTCTATTGGAGTGTTGTGCAATTGAGATTGTTTATATGTCGTTCCCTGTATTTTGGGATGGCACAGTTATTTCGTTACGGGCAAGGTGCGCGATTATGTAAATGCAGCGTAACGTCAGTTGTTAGCTATTTCTTGGCACCGAGGACGACTAAAAATGGCTCTCCTGTGGCAGGATACGATGGTTCTATTTCTAAAGGATTCATAGGTATTCAGAGATGCCAACTTTTACGGATTTTCACTCCATATTACGGTTTTATGGAAGTCATCCAAAAAACTACGAAAAAGCCCATGCAAGATTCCTGCACACAATTTTCTTTTTATACCGGCTTTTGGTCGGAAAAAATGCACTTTACAGATGGTCCCTATACGCTTTCAATGTTCTGATTTCCCCTGCCAACGGATGTGGAGTTTTGTCACATGATTAGCTGCACAGCCATTTGAGAGTGCCGTATGCAAAAGCCTTCAGGTAGCTCAGCTCAGCACCTTTTACAAATTCTTTACATTGATTACATGTGGCTTGTGCTTGTGAAAATTTCGGTGCAAACGATTTAACTCTTTCCACTCGACTGTTGGGTGATACCCGACATTACGAAATCGCCAAATACCTGCCATGCCGATGACGCCTTTATAGCTCACATGTCGGCGTTTGCGAGACATTTCTTTTTTGTCGAATAGATCGGGTGTCTCTCGTCCCGCAGATGACGCACCGATAGCTCGCAAGGCACTTTTTTCACTGAATAGAGAAAAAGAAACGTCATCAGCGTGTTGGGTGTCACCTGCCATGCCAATGACGCCTCTGTAGCTCGTGTGTCGGGTGTTGTCCACCACGCCTCTGTAGCTTGTGTGTCAGGTGTTGTCCGCCACGCCTGTGACGGCTCTATAGGTAGCATGTGGGCGCTTGCGAGTAATTTCTTTTTGTCGAATAGCTTGCGTGTCGGGTGTCATCTGGCACACCTATGACGCCTCCATAGCTCGTATGTCGGTGCTCGCGAGACATTTATTTTTCGCCAAATAGGTCGGGTGTCATCTGTCACGGTTCTATAGCTTGTGTGTTGGGGCTTACGAGACATTTATTTTTCGCCGAATATGTCATGTGTCACCCTCCATGCCGATGACACCTCTATAACTTGCATGCCGACACTCAAGAGACATTTCTTTTTCACCAAATAGCTCTCGTATTGGGTGTCACCCACCATGCCGATGATGTCTCTATAGCTCGTATGTCAGGGCTGGTGAGCCAAAGCTCAGCTTTCACTGCTAAGCTGTGGCCTCTACTAAAGAAAAAAAAAAAATCGAGTGCTGGGTGAGTATGGGTGAAAGGTTGTTAGAGTGGAAAGGGTTAATTTAGATTAAAACGAAATGAAATGTAGCGGTGAAACAGCTATGACAACAAAAAGAATGAAGTCAGATAAAACTTATCTCCAAGTGTATCTTGATATATATATATATACATTGCATATACTGAAAACATCAAGACTGCAAATTTCTTCAATAAATACTGAACAGCAAGACCAAACATTACTGACCACTGGGATAAGAGAGGTATATAGAGCAATGGTAAGCCGTTCTCCATGGCTTTGTCAAGGGTCAGGCATGGACAACACCTAACCAGGCTCTACAGAGACCTGAAAGTGTGGGTTTCTGCGAGAATCTAGTCTGCAAAGTAACGGCAACGAACCAGCCAGCACTGGTAACAGAAAAAAATTTAAATAAACAAACAAAAAATCCCACTAAAAATAATAATAAAGAAATAAAAATTAGTTAAAATTCAGAATTAAAATAAAAAAATAAAAATTAAGAACAAACTCCCAGAGAGAGGACCTCAAGTAACATCCGAACCCCTGACCCCCCCCCCCCAAAAAAAGAAATTTACTTGAAAAAAGGAGAACCTGATAGTGAAAAAACAATAAAACCCCATACAAAAACTAGACACTACCCACAGCAGACTAAATTCCACGAGGCCCGAACTCACATCTGATTCTAAGAAAATTGAGCATGACCTCAAAATAAGCAAAGATACCGATTATAAAGGGAGAAAAATTACAACCTTCAAACATGAACCGTAATTATATATAATCAAAACATGAAACCTAATGGTGGAAAAAGACTAAAAACAGTTACTTATTTACAAGAAAACTGCCTATTGAGAAAAATAATCGTATTATGGAAAGAACAAAAGCATGTTAACACTGTACGATTACGCCTAAAACAATGTGTAAAACAAGACATGTACAAAACACCTCAAAAGCTAAAAAACTGCACTAAAATTCGAGGCAATGTTCACCAACTGTTTTAGAAAAAATGATGCAGGCAAGCAAGAGCACCTGAACCCTCACAAAGCAAATTATTAAACGAACCACTTACCATTTCCGCATGCTGCTACCTCGCTTTACAGAACCAAAATGGACACCACTCGAAGAGTAACGACCGCACTGCCATTTGCCGCGCAAAGGTTGCACAAGGTTCTCAGTTAATTCTGAAGTTGCAGCCATGAAGTATAAATCCGACACTTTTTTGGTTAAAATTAACCAGCCAGAATACTTCAAAAATGACAGTTGGGAACAACTGAAGCTGTTCCCAAATGTAGTTCAAAAGTATTAAAATACTCTAAGAACTAACATCCTTCCCCTTATTTTAATTGAATTTGATTTTACTATTTTTTCGTAATTTTAAATATTTATACTTTTTGTGTATTTTTAACCATTATAAAACTTTTTTTTTTGTTTTTATTTTTTGTCATTTTTAACTTTTTTTGAATTAAAAAGAAGGGGGTTGTTAGAGCCTATTGGGTTCCCGAGAGGGAGAATGTAACCACATCCTCACTAAACTTCTATGTTAAAAAAAGCTTTCATTTAGGTGATTCATTCAGTTACAAGATTGCTAATTAGAGTAGGTCTGCAATCCTGACACTGTAATTAAGTACTATTTTCCTAAGTGTGGCTTTAATGAAGCTTTCGGAACCTGGTTGTCAATAAACTGACTGATTAGTAAATGAACATTTTGAGTCAAGTCTTTTTCCAAGCTGAAAATTCTAGACAACCTCAGGACCTGCGAGATGAAAACGTTCTCGACCACCCTGCAAGAGATATTACCAGACCAATTTATGAATTTTAAAACTGAAGTTACTTCTCTTATCAAACAAGCAAATGACAGGGTTTCCATTATTGAGATTAACGGACAGGTCCAGAAAATCAAGTTCCTGGTTACTACAATTGGGGTTTTTTCACTGTTAGGTTTTCCTTTTTTCATGTGAAATTCTTTTCTTTTTTGTGTGTTTGTTTTTTGGGCATCAGGGGTTCAGACGTTACTTGGTCCTCTATCTGGGGGTTTGTTCTTAATTTTTATTTTTTTATTTTTTTTTGTTTTAATTCTTAATTTTAACTAATTTTCATTTCTTTTTTATTATTATTTTTAGTGGGATTTTTTGCTTGTTTATTTTAATTTTTTTCTGTTACCGGTTCTGGCTGGCTCGTTGCCGTTACTTTGCAAACTAGATTCTCGCAGAAACCCACACTTTCAGGTCTCTGTAGAGCCTATTTAGGTGTTGTCCGTGCCTGGCCCTTGACAAAGCCATGGAGAACTGCTTACCATTGCTTTATATCTCTCTCTTATCCCAGTGGTCAGTAATGTTTGGTCTTGCTGTTCAGTATTTATTAAAGAAATTTGCAGTCTTGATGTTTTCAGTATTTAATTTGATTTTTCTTTAATGCAGCCTTCTGTCGCTTTAGAACTTCAAAAACATTTTTAACTGTTACCTTGTTTGCTTTTCTATATATACATTGTATATATATATATATCATGATAATTTGTTCACATGCAACTTGTTCTTAGACCCAGCTAATTTTGTTGCTGTTTCTATAAGAGCTTTGGTTACTTATGGAAACAGCAACAAAATTAGCTGGGTCTAAGAACAAGTTGCATGTGAACGAATTAGCAGGAAAAACCAAAATGTTGATGCAAAAAAGAAGAGAGATGAGGACAACTAAAGAAGATGTGACTTCCAAAGTGGTATATATAGAGCTATGCAAGACAGTATGAAAAAATATCACTGAAGACGTAAGGAAATTCAACTGTGAACTAGTGAGGAAAGCAATTGAAAACAACCAAAGCCTAAAGATAGCAAAAGGACATCTCTGGGGAAGAAAACAGATTATGGCATTGAGAAAAGAAGATGGTTCTGTAACAAGAAATAGAGGCGAAATTTTGACAAGAGTGCAAGATTTCTACTCCAAATTATATGAAAGGGATGATACATGTTCTCCAGACATCATGAAAGGTACCAGTACCAGAGTTCTTCCAGTCCTCCCAGCAGAAGTTGCACATGCAATCAAGAACATGAAGCGGGGAAAAGCTCCAGGAGAAGATGGAATTACTGTAGACATCATACAAGAAGCAAGTGGAGAAATCGAAACAGTACTCGCCCAAATTTTCACTCGATGCCTTAATGAAGGGAAGATTCCTGAGGATTGGAACAATGCTACAAATCTTGCTTCATAAAAAAGGTGACATTGAGGATCTCAGGAACTACAGACCTATCAGTGGTTTATAAAATCTTCACTAAAGTTCTTTCACGCCGCTTGAAGGTAACACTGGACATGGCTCAACCGAGAGAACAAGCTGGATTCAGGAGTGGCTACAGCACAATAGATCATATCCATGTACTGAGAGAACTATTTGAAAGAGCGAGGGAATATGAACCTCCATTGTGCATGGCTTTTATCGATTATGAAAAAGCCTTTGATTCGGTGAAACCATCAGCAGTTACAATGGCTCTGAAATCCTGCGGTATTGAAGATGTGTACATTAATATTATTAATAACATCTATGAAAATGCAAGTGCAAAGATTCGGCTGTTTGAAAATACAACACACATAAAAATTGGAAAAGGAGTGAGACAAGGTGACACCATATCTCCGAAGCTCTTTAATGCTACATTGCAAAATGTCTTTCAATCACTGAACTGCGAAAACAAAGGGATAAAGATTAATGGAGATTATCTAATCCACCTTCGTTTTGCTGATGACGTAATAATTTTTGCAACTACCCTATCAGAGCTGCAGAGTATGATCCAGGAACTTGCTGACAAGAGTAAAGAAGTGGGATTAAAAATGAACTTTCAGAAGACAAAAGTGATGTTCAATGCTTTTACAAGAAATGAAGATTTATCGATTGATGGAGAAAAGCTGGAGATAACAAACACGTACGTTTATCTTGGACAGCAAATATCAAGTGAGGGTCACATTGATGAAGAAATTAATTGGCGTACAAAACTTGCCTGGAGAGTTTTTAGAAGAAACAGCATACTTTTCAAGAGCAATATGCCATTATGTCTTAAAAGAAAAGTGTTTGATCAATGCATCCTTCCAGTGCTTACGTATGGTGCAGAGACGTGGACTTTAACTAAAAGAGACATACAAAGGCTGCAGACAACTCAAAGAAGCACAGAGAGGTGCATGCTTGGTGTAGCCAGGAGAGATAAGAAGAGGAACTCGTGGATCCGAAAAATGACAAGAGTGGAAGACATCATGATCAGAGTTAAATCCCTGAAATGGTAATGGGCTGGACATACTGCCAGAAGGACAGACCATCGATTGACATCCGAAATTTTAGATTGGATTCCAAGGGACAGGAAAAGACCCAGAAGAAGACCACATGGGAGATGGGTGGATGGAATTCGATTGCTGGAGTGACATGGAGGAGACTGGCACAAGACAGACCGTTGTGGAGGAAACTTGGGGAGACCTTCGTCCAGCAGTGGATTGATAATGGTTGACGAAGATGATGATGATATATCATCATCATCATCATAATCATTGTCAACCATTATCAATCCACTGCTGGACGAAGGTCTCCCGAAGTTTCCTCCACAACGGTCTGTCTTGTGTTTGTCCAGCAGTGGATTGATAACGGTTGACGAAGAAGATGATGACATATCATCATCATCATTGTCAACCATTATCAATCCACTGCTGGATGAAGGTCTCCCCAAGTTTCCTCCACAACGGTCTGTCTTGTGCCAGTCTCCTCCATGTTACTCCCGCATACTTTCGAATTTCATCCACCCATCTCACATGTGGTCTTCTTCTGGGTCTTTTCCTGTCCCTTGGAATCCAATCTAAAATTTCGGCTGTCCATCGATACTCTGTCCTTCTGGCAGTAGGTCTAGCCCATTGCCATTTCAGGGATTTAACTCTGATCATGATGTCTTCCACTCCTGTCATTTTTGTGATCCGCAGGTTCCTCTTCTTATCTCTCCTGGCTACACCAAGCATGCACCTCTCCATGCTGCTTTGAGTTGTCTGCAGCCTTTGTATGTCTTTTTTAGTTAAGGTCCACGTCTCTGCAAATACGTAAGCACTGGAAGGATGCATTGATCAAACACTTTTCTTTTAAGACATAATGGCATATTGCTCTTGAAAATTATGCTGTTTCTTCCAAAAGCTCTCCAGGCAAGTTTTGTATGCCGATTAATTTCTTCATGATAAAGAAATTGATGAAGATATATATATATATATAGTAAAGAATGGCCTTTTTCTGATCCACGTGTTCCTCTTCTTATCTCTCCTGGTTACACCAAGCATGCACCTCTCCATGCTGCTTTGAGTTGTCTGCAGCCTTTGTAAGTCTCTTTTAGTTAAGGTCCAAGTCTGTGCACCATACGTAAGCACTGGAAGGATGCATTGATCAAACACTTTTCCTTTAAGACGTAATGGCATATTGCTCTTGAAAATTATGCTGTTTCTTCCAAAAGCTCTCCAAGCAAGTTTTGTACGCCAATTAATTTCTTCTTGATGAAGAAATTAATATATATATATATATATATATAGTAAATAATGGCCTTTTTATGAAGCATCTAAAGTTTTGCCAAATCATGTTTTGTAAACCATGTGGCTGTGATTTTAGCCTAGCGCATGACGACCATGTTGATTGTACACATCATTCGGAGAGCAAGAAGCACAAAGATCATGCCAAGAGTCTAAATGGAGATGTGAGTAAAATTAATGTAACCAAAAAACTTCTGACAGCTTAAAAAGAATCCTGGAAAAAATATCAACAGCAGATTGTGCTGGAAAAATGCAGCAAAATAAGTGAAAAAGAGAAGAAATTTAATGTTCACAAGGTGATTTGAAACTGGAAGAAGCTGAACTTTTGCAGCAGTTAAATTCCTCTCATTAAATGTTAAACAATGCTGAGAGAATGTGGCATAAAAAAGAAAGAAACATCAGAGGTCATCACTCTTTCCAGGTTTATAAGTGAGTCACAGAAAAATTCTCATTCGCCGCCACCGGGAATTGAACCCAGGTTCTTCCAGTTATGCGCCGTATATGCTTCCACTGCACCACAGCGGCCTTGAATTCCTCCTGACTCGCACACACTAACTGCCAAGCCAATTTGCAGGTTGAATCTTGAAGCCCCGCACAATGCTGGGGATTCACCAAAGATGGTAAGCAGCAACTGAACAAATAATTAGAAGGTGAATGCATAATTAATACAGACATTTGACGTGGACCAGGAACATCAAACAGAAGTCATCGCTCTTTCCACGTTTATAAGTGAGTCACGGAAAAATTCTTGTGGGCTGCCACCGGGAATCGAACTCAGGGTCTTCCAGTTACGTGCCGGATATGCTTCCACTGCACCACAGCGGCCTGGAATTCTTCCAGACTCACACACACACACACTAACTGCCATACTATCTAATGGGCTAGAAACATGAGTGCAATAGAAAGTGGACAGGTACTATTAAAAGAAGCAAAACAAAACATTGCTAACTATCTTAAAAAATTAGAAACAAATAGAAGTGAGCAATTAAATATTGAGAAAAGCAGCAAAACTAATATATATATATATTAAATTAATATATATATATATATATACTAAATTAATATATATATACTAAATTAAATATTGAAACTAATATATATGTACACTAAATTAAATATTGAGAAAAGCAGCAAAATTAAATAAACGCACTCGGCTGGATATCGAGAGATCCGTGGGTTCAATTTCCCGGCGGTGACCGAATAACAATTTTGCGGTTGCTATGTGTTTCTGGAACGTGGAAAGAGCGATGTGTTTGTTTATTTACTGACGCCACGTATTTGGAGGATTTTCACAAATCTGAGTGTTTCAACATGCCACTGTTATTGAGCGTGACTGAGAATTTATTATAATTCTGCAAAACAGTTTTAAATAGATGTAAAAAAATTTTTCATGGTGTTCACTGTGTGTGTGTGTGTGTGTGTGTGTGTGTGTGTTTTCTGCTACTTTCCAGCTTGTGTGTTGTCATTCGTCTATTCACTCATTTTCGGGGGGGGGGGGTGGTTACATGAAAATTCTTTTATGGGAAATTATTTCTCCTGATGCTTTTCTATAACATTTCTTTCCACTTTAAAATAGTACCAGCTGTTCCCATTATTAAAACTGTGTCTAAAACAGTGCTATCCAAATTCTGTAGAGCTGTGAGCCAAGATTCTTAAAATAATTAGATGGTAGGCAACATTTAAAAAAATATATGTAAATAAAAAGACGTCCTGTTTAATTTATTGAATCTTTCAGCTTTTTAAATTAATATTATAATAGCTGAAGTTTTGAATTTGAACAAAAGAAAAAAGAAAAAGAAGGAGAAAGAAAGAAACCTTACATTTAATTAGTTTTTTTAGGGGGAGGGGGGGTTACATGAAAATCCTTTTATGAGAAATTATTTCTCATAAAACACTGTGGGTGATTAAATTCGACTAAAAGTTGTGTGCTGAGTTTGATGTTTGCTATTAAAAATGGAAGTAACTATTGAAGAGTAGAGTCATTCATACTGTTCCTGTATTTGATATCAGAAAATGCTCTATTGCATATGCATACCTGCCAAGTTTTATGGTTTATCCATAAAATGTATTGTAATTATATCTCTATTACGGTTATTTTACGGAAGACATATTTTAGAAATTCCTTTTTTTTTTTTTTTTTCTCAGGTTGGTGTAATTGAAAAAGAAAAAGTGGCTCCACACAAGTACCATGACACCCGTGTATTCTTATGTACCTAATCACATTTTCTCTCACTTCTGCGTCTTCTACCCTAAGTTCACAGCCAAGAGGCAAAGACGCTGTAAGAATACAATTCGCTACAGCTGCTGAAAGAGAGAGAGAGAGCAAAAGAGAGAGCAAAAGAGAGAAGTGAAAATTAGAAGTCTCTGGCATCAGCCTTGAAACTGCATTTTTCAAAGATATTCTAATATGTTGGGACAAAAATTTGGGGTCAAAACTTTACTTAAGTTGCATCAAGACCGACAGCCGCTGGTGTGAAATGTGGCCAGAAAACGCCACAGTGTGTGTGTGGAGAGGAAGGGTAGCAGGTAGCGTCCATGTTTTAAGTTAAAGTAAAAAGTTGCTGCAATATATTGCATTAATTTTACAGTTACAAATTAAATTATTATGTGTATGTAGCCTAACGGTAATTTACTAATGACATAATTACGTATGGATTGGATTTTAATCACTGTAAGCGTTGAATAGTGCAAAATATCCTAATTGTAGCACAAGAAATCCATTAAAGTCGACAAATCGTTTTTATATAAATCAGACTTTTAATCCATATGTTCAATACATTAGTCAATCGAACATATCGATTAAACGTTCACTAAATTTTTTTACAGATTTAAGTTCTTGAAAGTTGGCAGATCTGCATATGTAAGTACTTCCAAACATTTAAATAACTTTTAATCCTAAATCTCTTATATTTGGGTATTTCTCATTGACAAAAAATTTTAAACAGTTCTGCTCTAGCCTCTGATTGAGCTCTAATAAATTTATCTGCTTGAAATAGCACAATTCCATTTGATAAATAGAAGTTGTGTTCTTAGTGCCAACATTCAATGGATTGCTGAACAGAGGTACACTTGTTCAGCAATCAGAGGTACAGCAGAGTGCATCAAATTGTTTATACCTGTCATCAAATTTTTGATAAAAGTATTTAGCTGAGGAAGGAATGCTTTTTAAAATCTATAGTTTCACCAAGTATTGTCATTTCATCAAAAATCTCTTTGCAGGATTGGAAGGAGTCAGATTGTTTCTTTCTTGATTCGATTTTAACAGTGGCAGCTTATTATGAAAACCAACTGTGTGACAGTAAAGATTACAGATATTTGGATCTCTCCCTTGGAGAGTAATACATAGTGCATTCAAATGCTGTGTGATATCAGTTTGGAAAGTTAGTAAGCTAGCAAAAGAGACATCACTGAAATGTTTAGTTAGATCAATGCCACATTTTATTTCTTCCAAGAAAAGGAGATGAAATTCTTTCTAAACTTTGAAAACTCTCACTAAACATTTTCCAGCACTAAACCAACTGATTTGATTCTGCAGAAAAAAGTAACCATATTTGGCATCTAGTTAATCAAAAAATGTTTTGAAATTTTAATGCGCAAGAGCAAAGAAAGACCCACGAAATGTTCATTCGTGCACAATGCACTGTAACATTTCAGATTCGATGGCATTACTTTTCAGACAGAAATGAAATGTGGTTTATTCTTCACTTGTGAGCCACAAACTTTTGTTCCCCGGGCTGCCAGCTGCACAGCGCTAGTCTAAAAGGTGGAATTCATATGCACCCTCTAAAAATTATTCTGCCATCCTTGATTGTAATTATAGTAACTGATTAAATTGCTGAAAATTGCTTAAAAGATGTTGGTAAGTTATGGAAAAATAACACAAAGATATATAGAAAGTTCAAATGGTGATCCAAACATGTAGCAATGTCATTTGTTGGAATTCTCACATTAGTGGCCAATGGACTGAAAATTTTGGTGGTGAGGTGCTTACAGCAAATTTGTGTCCTAAATTGTTATTTTTATTTTTCCACATGTTCACTTAGCCCAACAATTATTGTATTCATTCTCTTAAAAGTAATTTTTTATCCAATTCTTTCTTGTAAAACAAAAAAAAATAATAAATTATGTTCAGCTATTAATCAGGAGATGTTCTAGCACTGTAGAATATTTAGATTCATGTTTTTATGGAATTAAATTTATGTTTCAGGCAACAAAAAAATGGGAGTAGCCGTGCAACAGCAGAAAGTAGCCACTCTAAAAATCAGTATTCTGTAAGGATTGAAAATAGCTTTGTGCACAACATGCAAGATGGTTCTGCATGTCAGCAAGCTCTTGAGCAGACATCAGATGCCATTTCGGGCGATTCTTCGGACACACCAAGTCACCCAGCAAATACACAGAGCTGTATCCAAATAAGTGAAATGAATGCAAATCATGAATTTGAAGGAGTTAATTGCACTGAAAACCTTGACTTTGATAACTTTGAAGATGATGATGCTTTTATTAAAAGCATTGACTATAATGCTTTGGAACAAATTGAAAGGAGCAGCGCTATTTCGGTTTGTTGTCATATTTTCATTTTTATTCCTGCTTTCATGTTTATGTTATGCTTCTAATATGGTACTAATTTACTATTTATTAATTTTCTTAACCTTTAATGTAAAACTCACCTGCAGAATAATCATTCGAGTGTATTTAAATCTTTACCATAATGCAGCTGGTTTCATGACATGCTTTGTGCTTTTATGGATTCTGAGATCTAAACATGTGAGTTTGTGGGTTCAGCCAGCAAAAATGTTTGCACTGTTTCCAATTTTTACTTCCATAATTACACAAGAGTATGGGTCATTTCCTTCCAAAGTCTGCCCTGGACAGGTTGTGCTTCTTTTTTTCCTTCTGTAAATAATTTGTTCTATTCTCAATGTGGACCAGTTATCCATAATTGTAAGTAGGTGACTTTTCATATCTTTAGATGTTGACAGGTTTATGGGTCACCTATCTGTAACAATCACAATGTAATATGCAGTTAAGCCAATGCTGAATTTTAATGCCTAGTGTTAAACTATCAGTGGGTCAGTATATAATTACCATACATCTACGAGTAAGCTTTAGTCTGATCACCTGTATCCTTTCTGTAGCATGATGCATAATTGCTGTTTAATAGTCAGTTGGAAGTAGCCAGGTCATCAACAGATTTCTACATGACCTTTAATAGGCAATCACTTGATCAACAGCTGTTTGTTGCTTAATTGTTAATTGATGCTTGTTTCACTACTAAACAACCCCAAAAAGTTAGGGATATTATGGGGGAAAAGGAGGTCGGCAGCACATAAAGCAACCATATGCATTTACTTATGAACAATGTGGGATGGAGAACACAAAACAGGCATGACATTATATATTCATACAGCATTGCAAATGTCAAAATGCCACTTAGCTGCTTAATTACACCGGCAGAAAGTGAAAAAAGAACACCAAGAAGGAATTGGCGGGCAATCATGAAATTTACATATGTTAATAGGGTCGAGTTTACGTAGGTGTGATGTTAATTTCAGGACCAACCGGTGAGCGCTTACGCCACAGCACGGCATGATATGCAAATTATCGTCGGTGGTATTTAAGGAGTAAGGCGAAGTGAATGTAATCAGTCGTCGGCGTACGGACACGTGCTAAGACCCTGAAGAAGCTGCAATGCCTAGACATGGAAGACGTGTACGATTTCAGCAGTTATCGGACTTTGAGCGAGGTCATCTAGTTGGACTTCGCAAGGCCGGGTGGTTGTATCGTCGTATTGCGGAGCGAATTGGAAGGGAAGTATCGGTGGTGGTACGATGGTGGCGTAGATGGTCCGAGGAACATTCCCACATGAGAAGACGTGGAAGCGGGAGTCACAGACGAACTGATGAGCAGACCGATCGAAGCATAAGAAGACCGGCGTTGTTAAGCAGAGCATCCACTGCGACGCAAATCCGAGCTGCCGCTGCACCTGAGGTGACTGTGCGAACAATCCGCAACCATCTGCTGGATGCAGGACTACGTGCATGTGTGCCTTTGGCATGTGTACCTCTGACTCCAGCCCACCGTCAGGAACGGCTGCAGTGGTGTCGCCAAGGTCTGCACTGGAGAATGCAATGGCGATCTGTTGTGTTCAGTGATGAAAGCAGATTCTGCTTGGGAGCCTCCGATGGCCGTATGCGTGTTCGCAGACGCACAGGGGAGCATCTCCATCTTTCTTGCATCCACCAGCGACACACAGGGCCTACACCTGGTCTCCTGGTGTGGGGAGCGATCAGCTATCACTCCCATAAACAACATCATTAAGCCCGTTGTTGTGCGATTTGTAAGATCGGTCCATCGTTTTGTTTTCCAGCAAGTAATGCACGCCCACACACGGCACGTACAACGCAAATGCTCTTCAGGGTGTGAGACAACTTCCATGGCCTGCACGTTCACCGGATTTGTCCCCCATTGAGCACGTGTGGGATTTTATGGGACGACGACTTTTTCGGTCTTCACGACCAGCCACGACCATCCCCGATTTACGCGTCCAGGTTGAGGAGGCTTGGAACTCAATATCCCAAACTTACATGCAACATCTGTACGACAGACTCCATGCCAGAATTGCACAGTGTGATGCAGTTCATGGCGGTTCAACCTCGTACTAACCATGTTAAATGGAAATGTTATCTTTCAGTTTACCAGCAAATACAGCTGTATTTTGCCATAATGTTTAGATCACGTTATCCTCTGTATTACGTTATTATGCTGTATAAATTTGGTTGGTATCAGACGTCTCCTTCTTGGTGTTCTTTTTTTCCCTTTCCGCCATTAATGTGCTATTTAGACATAATCTACATTTTGAGGTTACTCACCTTTATCCCAAATATCATTTAGGAGGTTTTGATCTCTTGCACACATTTCCAACTCATAATTTTCATTAGTCACATCGTGGTTCAAGGCCCAAAACACATGTCTTTTTCAACTCATGCAAACGTTGCCCCCCCCCCCCTCAATAACTAAATGCTGATTCAAAATAATCAACTACAATTATACATAATTCAACAACTCCCTAAAATACTAATATCTAATTAAGAACTTCAATAAAAAAAACCTATATTACACATTTCCTAAAACGTCAAAGTTAAAACTGTAACCCATTATTATTTACAACTGCACACCGGTAATTAATTGAAACAAACCAAACCTGACACAGCCGTTATCCTCAATAATCTCGGACCTCTCCCCACTCAGCAATAAGCGTGCTATCCTAGCATTTGTCCATGAAATTGTTTGGCAAATGGTGTGGCATGGTACTTTTGGTATCCAAATGAGAGAACTCCACATTGACTGATAGGTAATGAGAAAAAGATAAGGCTTACCTTGGTCAGTCAACATACAGAGGCACTTCCTCAATCATTCAGAACTGTATGGCATATTGCAGATTAGATGATCTAGCTGGCATTGGAGTGTAGGCAATGAAAAATTCTGAAAGTGTAGAGGCCGGGCGACGTCTGTTCAATGTCCTCTGTGCAGTGCATCCCAGAGATGTTCAATGGGATTAATGTTGGGGGACATTGAAAGTAGAGTTAAATGTGAAATACTGCAAACTTCTAGCTTGCAAACCACAGTGTAAGCTTAAGAACATGCATTATCATCCAAAAAGAGGAAACTCTGGCCTATCACACAATGGAAAAGTGCCACAATAGTCCAAATGATGATGTCTTGGTACATGCTAGCATTCATGTTCCCTCGACAAACATACAGATCTATGCAGCCATCAAAGCAGATCCATTTTCACTCCATGACTGAGCTGCTGTGAAGCGGATACATAGGTTGGCACATATGCTGCATGTTCCCGTGATTCTCAAGACATGAAGTTGCCAACTATCGGAATATAGACCATATCTGGGGTCATCACAGAATAGGATGCTTCACCACTCTTCATGTCACAAAAGGTATTTATGCATCCACTCACATCCTTCTTGCTAGATTACTGCAGGTAGTCTATTTGGCACAATGGAGTTTCAACTTTTGACCTTCCCGATGCAGTTGATTACTGAACATTCGATCACTTGCCATGATGCCAATGTCACCTCTCAGAGCATCTTGGATGTGGCTGCTGGTTATTGTGGGGTTTCCACAAGTTTTTATTGTGAAATATCGACCCTGCCAGGCTGTATAGTCTAAACTACTTTTATGTACCCTATAAATCCCAAAATCACAATAAGTTTTTTTTAGATTTTCAATTAGGTAAGTAATCAAAATACGGGTCTTAAAAAAAATCAGTGGTGAGGACATGAAATATGACATTATCAACTTGGTCACCTCATCATTCAACTTTTATTTTTTGACGACAGATTTTATTTTTTCCTTATTGCAAACTTTTGTGTTATTGCAAGTTTTCCTATGAAATGTTAAGTTTTTTTTTTTTTTTTTTTTCAAACTTGGAAAATGTAAATTTACACTAAATTTCTTTTACATTTGGTTCTCTGTAACTGGTAAGGGTAAAGCTGATGACTTCTACCTGCACTGCTAATAGACTGGCTGTGCAGGGATAAATGAGACTCATTCGGGTTTGTTTTGATTGAAGGTGTTGCGACAGTTATTCCACCAAAAGTAAGGCCCGAACCCCGGCACGGATCAGCCAGGCAACGAACTGGCTACTGCTACTCCTGCATGACCACATCACTGGACTCCTTCAGCCCAAGTCCCATTGTGTGACGTGCTGTGGGTGGAGGGTCAAATGCTGGGATGACTGAGAGTTTCCTTCTGCTGTAGAACCCTTCTCTTGCCTGGAAGTGAAGAACACCGAAAAAGAAGATAAGAGACATGTCTGCGGTCTTGACTCTGCAGATGCATGCTTATAGCCTTAACCCCAAACTGGCAAAAAAACTCTGGGGAGGTACCATGACCCATGAGTAATGGTTATGGAATCCATTGCATTGTGCTTTTTGACTGAGACCCATGGGAAAATTGCCCACATTCTCCTTTTGGTGTCTTTGTTATTCCATCTCTGCTGCCATTCCACCATTATTGCATTTTTGATGCGAGTCCACGCGCTTTGTAGCAGCATTTTAGTTGGATGTCAACCCTTCCTAGCTTTGTGGCTTCTTTCGCCAATCAGTCAGCGCACTCATTCCCCCTAGTTCTGACATGGCTTGTAGGGATCGCATTCCTCCTAAAATTCCTAATATTTTGTGACCCTCCTTAAATTCCTAAAATTATACCTAAAATTTGCTATTCATCCTAAAATTTTCGTAAGCTTATTTATTAAAAACACAACCGTTATTAACGCCAATAAATTTACCATTACGCAGGGTGCGCACGCGTGCTTGAAAACCTGGAAAGTCCTGGAAAATCATGATTACGTTTTCAAGGCCTGGAATATCCTGGAAAAACGGTGTTTTTTAATGCCGTCTTGAAAAGCCTTGAAATTTGAAATTAGTGCTTAAAAAATGCCCTTTTAGGAAATCGTGTTACTGTTACCCCTTCATTTTTTAAAGTTCCTTTTCTCTGTTCTCAAAGAAACCACCGGCAGCGGTTTCCGATGTGCACCAAATCCTAATTTGGCTGGGGGGAAAAAAAAAAAAAAAAGGCACTACTTCCAGTGCAATAAAATTGGATGATTACTAGTAGGTCGAAGGAGAGCTTGATGTCTGTCCGACAATTGAGAACAGAAGGGGAAAGAAGAGGCATTTAGCATTTGCAGGGGGTCGCGTATGTACCAAGTCAGCTGGCATCCACCAGTGAGGAGTATGCCTGAACAACACATTCATCTTCTTCTTGTTTATGTGCATGCCACCCTCCCTCCCCTCAAGAGACTTCCACTACTTATGATAAAAAATAAGAAAACTATCTTTGCGAATTTTTCACGAAAGTGGCTGAAATTTTTACATTCACTGTAATTGGATTACAGAAGCTCACTTCCAAAATTCCAGTTGAATCGGTTTAAAACTTTAAAAGTTAGCATTGGTAATTTTTATTATGGACAAGTATGTGTGCCTCTTTGGACAGAGTGAGCCTCCAGCAGAAAGGGTGTTACCATAGCAACGGTTGATTGACAGCTGGGAGCGCTGATCTGAAGCCCTTGGTTGGGAAGAAAGCAAACACCTGTTTATCACTTCCACAGCACAAAAGGACTAGGAGAATATTTTCAGAAATCCATTTTTCTGAATTTTGAAAATAACACAGTAAAATTTTTACAGTAGTTAAGATACATCACAATAAAGTTCTAGTGCAAATTTCGCCAAATTCCGTTAGGAACTTTAGCAGATGCAAAAAAAAAACGTTGCATAATCGGATTGAAAAAAAGAAACAGTAATTATAAATTACGGGAAAAGCAAGTGAATTATTTTTTTTAGATGCCATGGTTTATTTAAACAGAGTGATCCTTAAATTTTTTTTCTGTGATGATATGGACTCTATTTGAATTACAAACACGTTTTTATTCAGACGTCTGAGTTACTGTTTTAATAAAAAAATCATCTATAATTAAAAAGTTTTCAATGGATTTAAGCAATATTCAGCAGATAAACAAACGTATTTTAGTAAATTGCAACATCATGACGTAAATTTGGTAATTTAATTTTGTCGAAAATTGGGGAGCATTTTTTTTTACAGTTTCTATTATAGTTAAAGTGAAGGAGGAAGGGTGCAACTTGACAGTTCAGTGAGCTGCAGTTGGTGATTTATGGCGATGTGCCAAATGAAAAGAAGCCATTCCATCAGGTAATTCCAAAGGTTGTGTTGTGTGGACGCGTCCTCCTGCTGTTTGATCTTAATTGGAATGTTTTTGTGCAGGGGGGGGGGGTTCGAGAGAAATATCCGTTTCAGCTTTACAGCTTTCACGGGTCTTTTTTTTTTTTCTTGGTAATAAATAAAAATCATAGTTGCTGCATTCACCATTGATCCATGTTTGCATTTCTTGAATATAAACAGCAGACAATCAGAAACATAGTGTTGGGCGGGTCTTGATGATCTTCATTTTGCATATGCTGAATTCAGTTCTGTGGGAATAAGGAATGACTTATACTGTGAATATATACAAAACTACATATTTTTGAGCTGAAAAAATAGGTCTACTTGTACACAGTAGCTAAAGTGTGAACTCAGATGAAGACAATCAGACATACGGACGTCTGATTCCATAAAAAAAATCAACATAGTTTTTTTATTTACACTACAGGTAAAAAAGCAAAAACATGTTTTTAAACGTTATAAAGGAAAACGGATTTTTGAAACGCATGACTTGATGATCTTAATTTCTGAAAGTTTCTTTTTTCCACATCCTTTTTTTCAATTACAATACACTGTAACAGGATCATCATCATCATCATTGTCAACCATTATCAATCCACTGCTGGACGAAGGTCTCCCCAAGTTTCCTCCACAACGGTCTGTCTTGTGCCAGTCTCCTCCATGTCACTCCCGCATATTTACGAATTTCATCCACCCATCTCCCATGTGGTCTTTTTCTGGGTCTTTTCCTGTCCCTTGGAATCCAATCTAAAATTTAAAATTTCGGCTGTCCATCTATGGTCTGTCCTTCTGGCAGTATGTCCAGCCCATTGCCATTTCAGGGATTTAACCCTGATCATGATGTCTTCCACTCTCGTCATTTTCGGATCCACGAGTTTCTCTTCTTATCTCTCCTGGTTATACCAAGCATGCACCTCTCCATGCTTCTTTGAGTTGTCTGCAGCCTTTGTATGTCTCTTTTAGTTAAGGTCCACGTCTCTGCACCATACGTAAGCACTGGAAGGATGCATTGATCAAACACTTTTCTTTTAAGACATAATGGCATATTGTTCTTGAAAATTATGCTGTTTCTTCCAAAAGCTCTCCAGGCAAGTTTTGTACGCCGATTAATTTCTTCATCAATGTGACCCTCACTTGATATCTGCTGTCCAAGATAAACGTACGTATCTGTTATCTCCAGTTTTTCTCCATCAATTGATAAATCTTCATTTCTTGTAAAATTATTGAACATCACTTTTGTCTTCTGAAAGTTCATTTTTAATCCCACTTCTTTACTCTTGTCAGCAAGTTCCTGGATCATACTCTGCAGCTCTGATGGGGTAGTTGCAAAAATGACTACGTCATCAGCAAAACGAAGGTGGGTTAGATAATCTCCATTAATCTTTATCCCTTTGTTTTCCCAGTTCAGTGATTGAAAGACATTTTCCAATGTGGCATTAAAGAGCTTCGGAGATATGGTGTCACCTTGTCTCACTCCCTTTCCAATTTTTATGTGTGTTGTATTTTCAAACAGCCGAATCTTTGCACTTGCATTTTCATAGATGTTATTAATAATATTAATGTATGCATCTTCAATACCGCAGGATTTCAGAGCTGTGGTAACTGCTGATGGTTTCACCGAATCAAAGGCTTTTTCATAATCGATAAAAGCCATGCACAATGGAAGTTCATATTCCCTCGCTCTTTCAATTAGTTCTCTCAGTACGTGGATATGATCTATTGTGCTGTAGCCACTCCTGAATCCAGCTTGTTCTCTCGGTTGAGCCATGTCCAGTGTTACCTTCAAGCGGTGTGAAAGAACTTTAGTGAAGATTTTATAAACCACTGATAGGAGGCTGATATGTCTGTAGTTCCTGAGATCCTCAATGTCACCTTTTTTATGTAGCAGGATCATTGTAGCATTGTTCCAATCCTCAGGAATCTTCCCTTCATTAAGGCATCGAGTGAAAATTTGGGCGAGTACTGTTTCGATTTCTCCACTTGCTTCTTGTATGATGTCTATAGTAATTCCATCTTCTCCTGGAGCTTTCCCCCGCTTCATGTTCTTGATTGCATGAGCAACTTCTGCTGGGAGGACTGGAAGAACTCTGGTACCTTTCATGATGTCTGGAGTACATGTATCATCCCTTTCATATAATTTGGAGTAGAAATCTTTCACTCTTGTCAAAATTTCGCCTCTATTTCTTGTTACAGAACCATCTTCTTTTCTCAGTGCCATAATCTGTTTTCTTCCCTTACTGAGATGTCCCTTTGCTATCTTTAGGCTTTGGTTGTTTTCAATTGCTTTCCTCACTAGCTCACAGTTGAATTTCCTTACGTCTTCAGTGATACTTTTCGTGTTGTCTTGCATAGCTCTATATATTCCATTTTGGAAGTCACATCTTCTTTAGTTGTCCTCATCTCTCTTCTTTTTTGCATCAACATTTTGGTTTTTCCTGATAATTTGTTCACATGCAACTTGTTCTTAGACCCAGCTAATTTTGTTGCTGTTTCCATTAGAGCTTTGGTTACTTTTCTGTTAACTTCCGAAATATCCACTTCTTCCGATGTTAGGCCTTCTAAAGCAGAGAATCTGTTCTTCAGTTCCAACTTGAAAGTATTATGGTGTTTTTTAAGGTTGGTTATGTCAATACATTTTGTTTGTCTTATGAGCTTGCCACGTTCAGTTTAGTGTTGAGGTGCATCTTACATCTCACCAATCTATGGTCTTGAACTTGTTTCTCACCAATCTATGGTCTTGAACTTGTTCAGCACACTGCAGTCTTCGATGACGAATTTTTTGTTACACATAATAAAATCAATTTCACTTGTCGTTCCAATTGGATGTCTCCATGTCCATTTCCTGTGTGGCTTTTTCTTGAAAAAGGAGTTCAAGATGAAAAATCCTTCTGCCTCTGCAAACTCAACGAGAGTATTTCCACGCTGGTTTCTACTGAAGTTTCATTCTGTTGCCGTTGCCCTATTTTTGCATTGAAATCTCCCATAATTATCTTCAAGTGCTGCTTACCTTTATTATTTAGATGGCCAATTTCCTCATAAAATTCTTCAATTTCTTCTTCAGGATGACTTGTGGTGGGTGCATAAGTTTGAATAATCTGAGCCTGGTATCTTCTCGATAGTTGGATAACGAGTCGTGCAGCTCTGTCAGAGGAACTTTCAACTTCTACCACTTTATCCTTCAGTTTCTTGTTTATTATAAATCCAACACCACTAGTTCTGCCAGTATCTGTCCCACGATAATAGAAGAGATGTCCACTTTTCAGTTCAATGAGATCTTCTCCTTTTCTCCTTACCTCACTTAGCCCGACGATGTCCCACTTGATCCTTTGTAGTTCCTCTTCCAATTCAAGAAGCCTTGAATCAGAAGATAGGGAGCGTCCGTTATAGGTAGCCAAGGTCAGCATCAAATGGCAGCCTAGTCCGGTCCTCCGGGGATTCTTAGCACCCTCTGCCTTCATGTCGCACTGGCCGCTGCCTTGGCCAGGTACATTCCAGCTGCCGGAGACTGAGGGCCAAGATTTAAGTTGTAGAGTCATTTTGGAGGTGTTTGGCCATAACTCACCACGCTGGCCAAGCGGGTTGGTGAGTGTGGGATAGCATTTCCTCTGATCCCGATGGTATAGTTATACCGCTATTGGCGGTCGTCAGAGCCCCTTTAGTGGGAACAGGATGCACCACGAGAAGGCGGGGTTGACATTTGTCAAGGAGAGGCTGTGATGTTACGCATCACCTGACCTTACATCCCGTAACAGGATACTGTGTGTTATATCACTTAGAGATATGGCAGATTTTCGGTTGCTGATATCCGCGATCGTAAGCGGTAGTTGCATTGCGATTGTTGATGATGACAAGATAAATACTGGAGTGATGTAAAATGTTGCATAAACTAAAAAAATAAAAAAAATAAAGCCCCCCCCCCACCCCGAACTTTTATGCGGTCATCATAGCTGATCAACCATTTCATTCCATGAACATCAGCACATTTCAATCATTTGAACATTGGGGGTATCTGAAGGAATTCAGCCGTGCTTAAGCGCCCTAGCGCAACGAAAACATGCTAATTTTGGACAGTTCTATTCCCTTCCCCTCTACCATCCCTAATAATTGAGAGTGCATACATTGAGAGTGTTTCAAATATTCTATTTATGAGCTAGTTTTTGCGCTGTTTGTTATGCTTTTATTTTCGAAGAAAGAGAGGGAAAATAAGGAAAAGCAGCTAGAGAAAAAAAGAAAAGCTGAGTTTGATGACAAAATAAAAGAAAATGATGCAGAAATAAATAGGCTTAAAAAAGATAAAGAAGCCTCCCTAGCAGTAATTCAAGAGGGAACAGAAAGAATGAGAAAAGCTGTAGAAAAACAAAATACTGTTGAAATAGCAGTTGCCTCTAACTTGATCATACAAGGTTCAGCTGAAATAAAGAAAACTGAAAGTAAATTAGTTGTGGTGGAAGCAGAAAAAGATAGGCTAATCAGGAAAAGGTTAAAACAATAATATGAAAAAAGTAATTCAGTGAACAATTGTACATAGTTCTTGGTTTTCAATTACCTTTTTAGGATATTATAGTTTAATGTGAAACCTGAAAACTTTACTGTGAAAATCGTGAATTGCTTCTGGTTCAACAGCATATTAATGTTCAAAGTGAAACTTGAATGTGGTAAATATACTTGAATATGATAATAACACATGAAAAGATAAGAACTGAACATTAGAAGTAAATCATACTTAAACTTTAGACATTAGACGTTATGCAAAAAATTTGGGTGTGAACTTCGACCATATATACTAATGGACTGCGCATTGGCAATAGCTGCATCAAAGCCGCCATGGCTCAAACATTGGGCACGTCATCATCAGACTCCAAATTTCGTGTACAAATGCTGTTATGATTACTAATTTACGCTGCAGAACTTCAGTGTTTTCGGTGTATTATGTGAATGCACCTCATATATAATGAAAACTCTTCAGGTAAGTTTACTTATGAGCTATATACATGCATGATCGTGTTGTTTACATTTTGTGATTTATAATGTGATGAACATTTGCGAAGAATTTGGAACATGCATTCCATTTTTTTCTTAAGTTACTATATTTTTATATCAATAGCTGCAAGTTTCTGGTTAAGTAATTGAACTTTATTGACTTAGGTATTTAATTCGTTTCTTACCCATGAAAAATCATAGAACTTTCTTTACTATATCGGTCAGAGCAACCATAAGCACAGCAGGTGTAACCCATCTTTTTGACTGTTGTCATGTGATTTTATGTTGGAGCCAGAAATTTTGATGTCATGCACAGTCTATCAGTATATATGGTTGAAGGGTGTGAAGCAAACTCTTTACAATGTATACAAAGTTGTTTTACTAGATGTATACAAATATACATCTAGTTTTTATTGAAATACACTCCTAAAATTTTCCTAAAATTTTTCTAAAAATTCCTAAAATTTTTCTAAAAATTCCTAAAATTCCTAAAATTCTTACCTAAAATTTTCCAGAAGTATGCTATGATCCCTGGGCTTGGGACCCAGTAGAATTTCCCTTTATTGAGTCCCAGGAGCTGGAACTGGGTCTTGATTTCTTTAACTATGGGGTTTGGGCTACAATACTTACCTATTGCATTCATAGCAGCCCGGCTGTCTTGAGTACAAATTCAAAGTGTCATTGCACTGGTTGGTGCTGGCCCATTCTTGTGCTTCCTTTATCACAAGAAGCTTCGCTTAAAACACGCAGGCGTACTTTGAGAACCCAAAGCAACTTTCAATCTATACTTTGCCGTCTGAGAATCTGCGGAACACTGCCCCGACAAAGTCATCTAGTTTGGAGTCATCTGTAATCAGTTCTTTACCAACACACACTGGGGCTCAAGAGTCCCATGTGGGACAAAAATTGTATCCGGGGTGGTTTTCCCAGTCTATTTACATTGACTCAACCTCTGCCCACCTATACCACTGCACCTAAGAGGTACGAGTCCCTCCCATTTTTCAGGCCTGACAGTGCAGCACACTACAACTTGCACTGCTAAGGTTGGTGCTACGCGGAAACACTTGGTGATTCCAAGGAGAGCAACCCTCTATACGCTGTTAATAACTCTCCTCACCTTGATAGTGCCTGTCCTCCAAGCAGCATGCATACATCAAGACTGCTGCTACACAAAGCTGTTACACAGCCTTTTTGGTTGGGTAAGACAACTTCATGCTGTTGATTCTGCCTAAAATGAGTGTGCACCTCTTTCGCAGATTGACGAGATTGGGCATATCCGAGAGCTTGGAGTCAATCACCACTCCCAGGTATTTCATCCCCCTAGCCACTTGGATCATGTGACCCAAAAACCTGCAGTTTGGGAGGTTTCTTTCACCCTATTTGGGGATTACAAGCAAGGTGGTGTTGGCCAGTGCAAAGCAGAGCTTGCACATCTTGCTCCAATCCTCTAATGCCTCTAGTGCTCGGTGTACCTGCTGCTCAATGATGTGCCTGCCCAAGACTGAGGATACCAGCACGGAATCATCGGCATATAGGCCTGTATCTGGACATTCCTACCTAAAAGGGTGAGGATGGAATCTGCCACTAAATTCCACCAGAGGGGTCCTGGCATGGGTCATCACTAAATTCAACCGTTGGCCACCAGACACTATTGAATGCCCTATTGACATCCAATGAGGCTAGGCAGGTGTGAAGGTCTTGTCCTTGATTTCTCTCTGCCTTTTTCTTAAGCCATATGACTGCGTGTGTAGTGCTCTTTTCTGAGACAAACCTGTATTGGTCATGTGATACCAATCATTGGCTGATGAGGGAGAACAGCTCTCTGTTGGTAATAATTTTGTCTAGCACTTTACTCCATGCCATGAGAAGGCAGATCTGCCGATAGGCTGCAGGGTCCGCTCTATTATTACCTTATTTATTAAATAGCACAAGGACTGCTGTCTTCCATATGCTCGGAAAACAGCATCTATGGAGATATTCATTCAGGAGTTCTACAAAATACTCCGGTTTGGCTAAGAACACTTCCCTTATTATGCTCAGGTCCAACCCATCTTTTCTGGGAGCTTTGCCCATGTTAAGGCTATCAATCGCATCCTGCATTTCATCTTGTGTGAACGGTGGGTCATCTAGTATGTCTGGCGGCACCCTAGAACCTTGTCTAATTGCCCTTTGTTGGGGTGTACCCTTGTCCTTTCGGTCCTCTTGAAAATGATAATTGAAGAGCGACTGAAGAGTTTTCTCTGTTGTAGTTGTTGTTGTGCCACTTTCTTCAGTAGCTGCTGTTGCTAGGGGATCTGTGAGGGATCCCTTCACAATTTTACAGGGAAAATAATTTTTCAACTAAGCTTATTAATTATATTATTAGAATGAAATTTAAATAATAATGCTAAAAATCATCAGCACGATGATTTTATTAATTAACATTATGTCTCTCCTAAATCACATTCATCAGTGTCTGAGCTGTGACATTACATATTATGTATGCTACTTCTTCATTGTCACTTTCTTCTTCACCTCTTTTTTTTTTCAGGTAATCAGGACACATTTGTCCATCAAATTATGAATTTTGTATATTCCATTGAGTTAAGATTAACAATTATTTTGTGTGGATTTGATTGATCAGTTTTCTCCCAAATCTATATGACAGCATTGCTTCTTTTCCCCTTTTCACAGGGTGTAGAAGAGTGCAGTCAATGCTTTGTAGCTACATTAAAGAATGATACAGCTATTCAGGTGTACACCTTTTTTTAAATAAACTCACTTCTCTTACGAATTCACATGAAGGATGCCCATACACAGAACAAAAAAATAAAAAAAAATATCTCTCAATGGCAGTACATAACTCCTTTTCTACAGCCAAAGATTCCCCTGAACTGCCCAAACATTTGCAGTTTAATACTCTTGCTTAGATTAGAATCTTGAAAGGTTTCACATTTTCTTGCCTAGCAACAAAAGCCGTGGTCGTTCCTGTGGTTGCGTGGTAGCCAGGTAAATCAGCAGCTGTCACTACCAAGTTCTTTTGCAGTGATTGTCACAACTATAAGTTGTTCAGAATCATTTGATGAAACTTGACAGTCTGGCCACACATTATAGGTCTGAAAGTGCTTTCGATAAAAAAAAAAAAAACATTTGTCAGTTTCTGATCCAGTGTTTTCCAAGCTTTCCTGAATTTATCAATAGGATATATTGCATGGAAATATTTAACTAAAATGTGTTCTGATTATGAAAGTGATTAAAAAAAAGTTTATATTTGTGCCACCACAGTTGGCTTAAACATTTCTAGAAGGAGCAGAGAAACTCCGACAAAAGGAAAGATAACATGAACTTGAAGCATTAAAAATGAATAGGGTAGTTCATAAAAGAAAATCCTCCCTAATTGATGCATTTATGCAGAAAACCTCAAAAAAGAAATACATTTAAGGTTAATGAGGAAGCTTTTTTGTTAAGTCTATGCACTGATGGCAGTGGTATAAATTCACACTCAATTTTTTTAAATAATTTGCTGCATATAACTCCTCCAAATTGCTACCATGGTATATAAGAATAATGTAAACTTTAAAGAGCCCCCCCCCCCCAAATTGCTAAATGAAAAAAAAAACAGTTTGTTTATACATATTGGGGAGGGGGCATCATATAAAAGTTAATCATTTAAAAAAAAATGAGCTTTGGTTTTATTATTGTCATCAGTGGGTGTAAGGATAATCATAGTTTTACTGTTGTTAGAGCTTTGAAAATCGATCATGGTTAGCATCTGGGGATTTTAACTGTCTGCTGTTATAAAAGTAACCCAAATTAGAAGAAAGTAAAGTTTTTTGTTTACTTATTTCTGTAATTATGAGTTGGAATAATTTTACAGGATAAAGTAATTTCTTTATATTTGTCTCAAAAGCATCAAGAGACATTGTGAATAATGACTAACGTTATCAAGGCAGGTGTATATCAGTGTAATGTTTCATATCAATTATACCTGACAGCGTTCGAATTGCCCAGTGGTCCGCTGGCCATTGGCCAGTAAAACTTCTGTCGGATCACTGAACTGTTGATTTTACTGGCCCAGATGGCCAGTAAGTTTTTTTTTGTAAGTTGTCACAAGTTAAAAAATGAATTTCTATTTCTTTTACCTTGCTGTATGGTTTTGTTTTCAGGCTGCAAACTAGTGATAGTTTTGTGAAATGCTTAAGGAAAACAGCTAATTTTTTTTATCACTCATGATTTGTAAAGAGCGGAAGAAAAAAATATACAGAAAGGCAGTTTCTCAGTCCTTGTCTTGTAATGATAACAGCCGTTTTTTCTTATCTTCGCCCATCCTAGTGAATGCAGCAGATACTGACACCAGACACAAGCCAGCTTTTGTTTCTGGCCCAAAAACACACTAGCGTGGGTGTCAATTGGATGCGTGAAGGTAATTTTTGCAAAAGAGCAATTCATATGAAACAGTGTTTAATGGAGAACTGAAACTAACTTCATGGAAAAGTAGGAGGGATGAGTAATAAGACTAAAATAAGGGAAAAGAAGCTAAACCCTAAACAATAAAACATATAAAAAAGGCTGCTAATGTATAAGAGTTTTTTTTGTACCTTTGGAGTCTCCTTGTTCTTTCTTACTTAAAAACAGATCGGTAATGCACTCTTACTCTGTTATATCGCCAATCCATCGGAATTTTATTCTGGAAACATTCTTTGTCCTTTCAGTTGCACTTTAAAATTAGATGTTTCAAAAACAAATACTGGAGATAATTCTATTGAAATGATAAGTTATTTTCTACATATATTATAAACGCCTTCTTTTTTAAGTTGTTTACGGCCCAGTGGGCATTCTGGTGAACCAGTGTTTTGCAAATTCTAGTGGTCCGCTGGGCCAGTAGACAATTTATTTCTAATTTTAACACTGCCTGACCTACACAGACTTGAGCTTGAATCGTAAGACAGTTGCCCATGCCCTAATGAAATGAAGACGTTTCAGACAGGTTTTTCACATTTACCTTTCAAATATGGGAATCAAAATAAAATGTACTCTTTTATAACATAATTCAAAATCATGTTAAGCACCATTATTATTATTATGACTTATGAGTTAGAGTTTCCATTATTGAAGAGGGAGATTGCACTATACCCATTCCATTCCTGATGATAATAAACTGCAAGTTTTCATTTTTTTAGTTCTAGGCTTCATGTTTTTGTTCCGTACTAAACACATTCGCAGTATTTGATATTTATCGTCATAGCTGTACAAAAGACAAGTTTTATATATTTCCAAATGTTCATCTATTCGAATGAAATTCTTGATATACCTCATATCAGGCAACTACGATTATTATATGTACAAAACAAAACAAGTTATCATAACACTGAATGACCACAACTATGGCCTTTGAAAGAAGAAATGCACAACAATGTTTTAAACACAGTGTAGGAAGCCCACTTGGAAAATCTTACATTTTTTTACCAACCACAAACGCAGAAGAAAGCTCTCCGCACCAGCTTGATACAGATGAGAACATCTGACCTCCAGAACAATGACAGAGAAGGAAGTGTTTTGTAATTCCAAAGTTTGTATCAAGGTAGTTTTTGATATATAATTGAATATTTTTTTTTGGGGGGGGGGGTTAATTTCCATAACCTTTATAGTTTTTATAGTTCTGAGTGTCTTGAGTAGCATTATATTGAAACATAAGATGTCCTTTTTGTGATGTATGGATGTGTGTGTGTATATATATAATTTTTCCTCCCCCACCAAAATATGAACATGTGCTAATTTTGTCACTATGGTTTGAAATAAATAAAAAACATTTAACACAATTTTTTTTTTTTGGTGTGTAGCACTTACATTCTAAAACTCGTACACTTTTTTGGGCAACTATTTTAGTCATTAACATAAGTTGTTAAGGCTACTATTTTTACCATTAGTGGTTACTATTTAGGTTTACTATTTTTACCATTAGTGGCTACTAAAGCAACTATTTTCTTGGGTGTGATAGGCTGGCAGCCCTGTGTTAGTAGTTCAATAACTTTTAGGTCCCCACATATTTGCTACATATGTTTGTCATAATTGATAGATTTAAGGAGATGATCCATATTCTGGTGAGTTTCTTTCATGTGCACAGCATAGGCCAGTGGCACCGATGGGTAAATCCTTCCATTTTGTAATAATATTGCCTTTAAACTTAGTTTGGAAGAATCAATGAAGAGACGCCATTCTTCAGGACTGTGGTCCCTCCCAAACTCGGCAAACAATTCATTAACATCACTGCAATAAACAAGATCACCACTCTTGGAGAAAAGGGACGACAGACACTCATGACATTTTCTATAGGTTGTGACTTTAGTGCCAGGCTGAAGAAGATGCCACCCTTGTAGCCAAGAACCCAACAGTTCAGCTTGGTTTTTCGTGTGGTTCAGGTCTTTTACGAGGTCGTTCAGTTCATACTGTGAAATTAAATGAGGTTCTTCTGATGCAGGCTGGTATTCATGATCAGTAGAACAGGATGGTTCAGCTTCAGAGGAGGAGTTTGATGTTTCGTCATTCAGGGTCCATTTTTCCTCAGGTTTGGGAATTGGTAGGGAATCATCGTGCTAAACAGGTCATTGGGATAGCAAAAGGCTGAAGGCAAATTTGGGTAAACTATGGCATGTTTATTTTTCTACTAGGAAAAGCTAGATACATTTGTTAAACAGATGTAGCAGTCAGAAACATGGTTCTTCTCTCCAAATCATTGGGATAGCAAAAGGCATTGAAGAGTGTGTGTCGTTTAACCAACCTCCTAAATATTGTGAACATTTGCTGCAACATACATGAGGTGCCCAAATTTTATCTAAATCACCAAGTGGGCAAGCAAAATAACACTCATATGCCTTCTTAATCACCGGAGTAATTGCTTTTCTTTGGGCTTCTAACTAACATAGTACTAGTAGTGCGTTCTAACTAACATAGGACATTCTAACTAACATAGTACTAGTAGTGCGTTAGTGATGCGAACAGCTGCACAAAATGGAAAGAACTGCTTCCAATCCTCACAAACAAAACAAGTGAGAGCTCTGACCAGTTTTTGAGTCATAGAATGGGAGGAGTGCTTTCGACCTAGACCTAAATACTCGTGGTTTCAACCACTCGTGCTCGCCTGATGCTCCTGTTTTGCAAACGATGACACATAGCCTATCACAAAAGCGTTAGGTGATACGAAAAAACTGCATTCATTTTCGTATTTAGCACCTCCTAAAACGTAATATTTGCTATGTTTCGAGTCGGGGCAAATTTCAGTGTTTTTCAGTGAATTGCAAATGAAAACATTATTTTAAATGATTTTTTGAGAATAAGATTCCTGTGTGCTAAAAATTTGGTTAAGTTTCAGAACCAACAGTTTTTTAACGACACTCCAGTGACTTCTTAAAATATACAAAATTTATAGAAAAATTAATATTCCAATGAAAAGTTATGCCAGCAGGAGCTTTAATTTATAAGTTGACACCTCCAAATGCACAGCATTATCTCATTTCAAAGATACTTTGCATTGTTTTTGATGAAAAGGTTTCTTTTATAGTACAGTACAATTTCGAAAATCCGCGCTCCTAAAATCCGTGTTGATTCGAACACCAGTCACAGTTACAGTTAACAGACGCGTAAAAAAAGGTTTCGAAAATCGAAATTTTTATTTTTCAACTGACAAAAAAAATGTTTAAGATCTTTTTAAAGGTTTTTAAAATCTTTTATGTGTTTTCTCTGTTTCAAAAATATTACTAATGATATATGCAATAGTGTTCTCCCTAGAGACTGTCTGCCTATCACTTTTTTGCCAAATCGTGACGAGCGCAATACACCAAAAAAAGTTCACCTGAATCGTCAAAAAACAAATGCTAAAAATTGTGTTTTGTTTGTTTTTTAATCCTTGTTACCATTAAGAAGGCGACAAGAGCAAGAGAGAAAAACTTCCTCTTCAGCTCACATGATTGCTGACCTTAAATGAAAAATGCAAAAATGCATTTTCGCAAATTTTTCAGACAGCTGTCTGAAATTTTTATAAGCACCATAAATCCTTGTTACGATTGGATTTGCAAAATTTCGCCTGAATTGTTTAATAACTTTTTAAACTAGCCATGAAAATTTTTATTAAACATTCCTGTGTGTCTGTCCCTCTTAAATCTCTTAATAAAAATGTTCATGGCTAATTAAAAACTTTTTTAACCAATTAAAGCAAAATTTTTACAGGAATTGCGATAGCTCTTAGTTGATTATGGAGTGTGTAAAAATTTCAGCCAGTTTCATAAAGAATTGCCAATGATGAGTTTTCTTATTTTTTTATCCAATCTACTGGGAAAAACCTTTGTAGCAAGCAGGGAACCCTGCTCTTACAATGCAGTTATGGGAGATGTGGAACCCTCCTGCTTTCCCCACCATCCTACTTGTTGAGTTTAGTGGACAACAAGAAGTTTTGTTTCAAAGATGATAAGCTGCTCTTTCCTTTGTATGCTACACTATGGATATTTGTTGAATACTGTATAAAAAAATGTTTTTTTAATGTGAAACATTTGAGTGTGATACAGTATTATGTCTTTTACAGTAGTACAGGAATTGCGATAGTTCAAAAGAAAAATGTACGGAGTCTGAACAATGGACAGAATATCACGCAGGGACGGGGTGCTGGTTGATGAATGTCAAATAATTCCAGCACTTCAAACCCCAGTGCCGCACGCTGGTGAAATTAAAAGGGGGGGGGGTCGTATACGTACGCATGATGTTTACTGCGATGCAATTACTTTACTGTAATGCCAAAACAATGATAAAATTAATTCAGCTACAGAGAAATGTGTTGTCTGCTAGATTTAACCAGCGATCAGCACTTTCATTGTGCAATTGTGTTCATCACTTCAAGCTTACTTAGCATTATTAGGGGGGGGGGGCATTATCCAGCTAAAATTTCTAGCTGCCGTATAATTAATTTTTTGGGGGGGGGGGGTCAAAAACTATGGTACAGTATTGAGAGATTGAAGTTCAAATAAAACAAATATCAAGCGGGAAATCTGGCAACTTAGCACTGTGTGTTTAAATTTTTTCCTGGTACATATGCTGTGAGAATCCGTTTTTTTATGTCTTGTTTCACGTCTTAAGGTGAAATTTTTTGAATAATTGTTTGGAAATTTTAGAAAATGGCAGGAGTAAAGAGAAAGCACAGCTCTTCACCGATTCAACAGAAAGTGGACTTATTGCAAAAACTTAGTAATGGCAGTGCACCATAGCATGTTGCGGATATTTTTGGTATTGCTGTTCGGACTGTGTACGATATTAAGAAAAACCGAGACAAGATATTGCAATTCTATGCAATGAGTGATAGCAATTCTGGAATCGCTGATCGCAAAACGATGCACGAAGCCAGAAACTCCACCCTCGATGCTGTTGTTTACGAGTGGTTTCGGCAAAGGTGTAACGATGGTATGCCAATTACAGGTCCACTCTTATACCAAAAAGCCAAGCTATTTCGTCAGCAACTGAAGATTGATGAGCCTTGTAATTTTTCAGTTGGATGGCTATCCCGCTTCAAACAAAAACATGGAATTCGCTACTTGAAATCCTGCGGGAGGAAAAACTCGGCAGATAAGGTAGCTGCAGAAGAGTTTCTGGATGTGTTTGCCAAATTTGTCCAGGAGGAAGCACTTTCTCCTGATCAAATTTATAACATGGATGAAACTAGACTTGTCTGGCATTGTATACCAAGACATAATCTAGTGTGTGCTGATGAAGTAGGACCTTCTGGTGTTAAGGAAGGCAAAGAAAGAGTAGCAGTTGCTCTTTGTTCCAATGCCTCTGGAAATCATAAATGTGTGCTATTTGTGATTGGAAAAAGTGCTTGTCCTAGGGCTTTGAAGGGCATAAAGGTCTTACCTATGATCTACCGCAGTAATAAAAAATCACGGATGACCAAATAACTCGCTACAGACTGGTTCAATAATCACTTTGTTAAAGACACCAGAAGGCACTGTGTGGAGGTCGGACTTGCTCCAGACTGTAAAATTTTGCTGGTATGGGACAACTGCATGGCACATCCTGAAGATTTAACTTCAAATAATGTTACAGTTATGTTCTTATCCCCAAACACATATTCACTAATTCAGCCCATGGATCAGGGTATAGTTAACAGTTGGAAATGCTATTACAAAGGAATATTCTTATGGAAACTGTTGAACTCTGATAAATCGTTTCAAACAATTAAAACATTCATTAAAGATTTCACAATGAAGGTCTGCCTGTACTCAATAGCAGGTTCATGGAACAATGTGAAACGTTCTACTCTGATAAACACATGGCATAAGTTATGACCAGCATCAATATTTGTTGACTCTGAACCCGAGGATTACGAGTTCAAAGGTTTCACAGCTTTGAAGGCCAAATCAAAGGCTACGGAGCTTCTAGCATATGCCAAACAAGCAAATGTGTCAATGATGAATGCGTTTAGAGAAGAAGATATAGTTGAATGAATGGAATCTTCAGACAAGAGTGAAGTCCAAACGATGACTGATGATGAAATTATAGCTAGTGTGATTAATCCTGATGCAGGCGATTCAGACACTGACAGCGAGGATTCTACTACCAAAAAAATATCCTTAGGTGATTGAATTTTGTTGGGAGAACAATATTTTAATTTTTTAGAACAGCAGAAATGTGTTTCAGCACAGGAAATAATGATAATTTATAGACTTCAGGAAAAACTTCAACGAGAGAAACCAAATTTAAAACAATTGACCATTGATGGAATGTTTGCCTGCCAGAATGTTTGATTGACATATACAGTATTTCATAAAGAAAAATTTAATTAATTAATATAGTACTGTATTATGAATTTGTTCCCTATATTTTACTTACCTATTAAATACTGTACATATATCTACATAAATTCCAAATACTACTAATTACAGTATTAAATACATATTACTAATTAATTTTACTAATTATTAAACAAATTAAAGCCTATAATACATACATACATGTCATCCTATTTGAATTAGTATTATACAGTTTAGAGAACCTGTGTGTGTTTACAGTACATATGTACTAGTAAACACACACAGGTTCTCTAAAATCCGCAAAATTCTAAAATCTGCACAACCTCTGGAACCAAGTTGTGCGGATTTTTGGGATTGTACTGTAGTACAATGTTTTACAATGGTGAAAAAGTACTTGTAACATCTCATTGTGTGTGACAATGAACTGAGCACCATCTGCTCAAAGAGCTTCACATTTGTGATGTCATCCTTTCCCAATCAATTCAGGTGTCCTTGGGAGAGTGAGGTTTGTGTATTTTAAGCACTATAGAATGATCAAATATTATTGTGTTTAAAATAGTAGCACTATACTAGTGATCTGATTTATTGGCGTAGGAAATAAACACATAAGCGTTTCCAAGCTTTCGCACATCAACCAGATATCTTTTTCAAGGAAGTTAGACAGAAACTGCAAACTGAAAAATAGAACGCTTAACAATTTGAACGCGGGAACTTGACAATAAATAGATGCGGCGTTATATTCATTTAAAGATACAAGGCATCACATTGGTTGCACGCGGGATCCTGGTAGAGAAAAGATGTTACTTGAAGAATTGGTTCCAAATTCGTGGCAACTCGAGTGAGACACAATCATTGCAAGTATCGCTGCTGGTAATGATCTCCAAGGTTTCCTGAATGGCTGTACATTTAGGGGTAGAGTAGCTAGCTAATTTCTTTATATCATCCCACATAGGAGTAGGGGACTTGAATTTGACTTCTCTGGATAGTGCCGTGGCTACTTTACCGTATTTTGTGTCCCTTTTATGTTCGTTGACTCTGATTCCAAACGAATGCTTGGTCATTCCAATGTAGTATAATTTAGAACCGTTTGGATACTGTAGGGGGATCGCATAAATGCCTGCTTCGCAGGAGAGAGGTAGTTTTTTGCTATTTCTCTTTAGCATAGTATATAAAGATGCAGGAGACCTTATGCCGACGCTGTAGTTCATCTTCTTGAGGGCGTTTTGTGTTTATTTCCTACGCCAATAAGTCGGATCACTAGTATAGTGCTACTATTTTCTACTTAATTGGTGTTACTGTTCCTCGTTATAAATTTATTGTTGTGTTTACTTAATAACTAGGAACTGTTCACCAACTATATTTGATTTATATACTATGTATATAAGACCACATGGGAGATGGGTGGATGAAATTCGAAAGTATGCGGGAGTGACATGGAGGAGACTGGCACAAGACAAACCGTTGTGGAGGAAACTTGGGGAGACCTTCGTCCAGCAGTGGATTGATAATGGTTGACGATGATGATGATGATGATATGACGATGATGGACAAAACACGTAACAATATTTACAAATAAAGGTAACTTGATCACGCTAGTTACGTTAAATGAAAACTTTTACGAAAAAGTTCGTAAGTTGGAAGCTCTCGACCTTATCTTAGGTCTTCATCACGCCAATGGAGGACTAAGATTGTTGCCAGATTCTACATTTGAATTTTTCCTATTTTTGTTGCCAAAACTTAGAATTGATCTCTAGATCATTGGAATGTAGAGAGGAGATTCGGAATTGCAAGTCATTGAGTTGAAAATAATTTCCAGGCTTTCACGGTAACGGAGGGCAAAACAATTGTCAAAAGAAGCAATTCGTTTTGCTTCGTTCCAGTGGAGAACTGCAGATGTGTCTTCCATTGTCAAAATAGACAAGGCAGTATTAGGATTGGCTTTTGAAACATCTTTTTTATGTTCTAAAATTCTATGGTTAATGCTCCTGTATGTGCTTCCAATGTATAAGTTATCCCCAGTAGAAGAAGAGATAGGAATGCAGTAAACAACTGGGAGGTTCAGGCTTTCAACTTTGTCCCTATCCCTTTGTAGAAGTTTCAAGATGTTTGGGGTAGATTTAATGGCAAGATGGTAACCAAAACTTCTAAAAAGAATCTGTAACTTATAAGCATAGGAAGGATGGTAAGGTACAGAACCACAGAATTTCAGGTCTTCTTTCTTTTGAGGTAGGAGGCATTCAATTTTCGAATGGTTTTCATATTTCTTTATGAGGGAGTTGACTGTAAGAGCAGGGAAACCATGAGAGAGGGCTATTGTAGAAATTTTGGAGAGTTCTTCTTGAAGAGAAAGTTGGTTGTTGCAAATGATATGAGCCCTGTGGATGTAGGACTTCAATGCTGCAAGCTTGTAGAGATGCAGAGTGAAAAATTTGTAGGGAATGATGTTAGTGGCCGCAGAAGGTTTATGATAGACGGAACGAGTAATGGAGAGATCAGCGTTTCTGTAGATAGATACATCCAGGAAATCCATTTTGTGGTTTACTTCCTTAGATATAGTGAGATTAATGGAAGGAAATTTTTCCATAATGGAGTTGATCAGTGTCTGTAGGTCAGACCCGGTATGTGGCCAGCTAATTAAAATATCGTCAACATATCTTAACCACAGGGAAGGTTGAAAAGGGTGTTGAGGAATGATGGAAACTTCAATATGTTGCATGTCGATTTCAGCAAGCAGAGGGGAAAGAGGTGAGCCCATGGGGAGACCAGATTGTTGCCTATACACAATTTTGTTGAAAACAAAACTCTGTTGATGAATAGTGTGTAAACAATCATAAAGATCTTTGATCTTTATGATTGTTTCCACAGTATTGTACTGGGGGTTCAAAATTGAAGAATCAATTTCTTCATGAGGAGCATGTAGGACTCAAAATGTGGAACAGAGGGAAACAAAGATTCTACATCAAGAGTATACAGATTAACACTAGGAGAAAAGGAATTAGGAAGTTTGTGGATAAAGTTTGAAGTAGAGACAACAGTATGAGAATGGTTGGCTGCCAGGGATTTGCATTTGAGGACCAATTTCTTTTCATTCAAGGTTTACTGCTGGAGAAAAAGAATATTCAACTAAAGGTCTGATGGGGTTACCAGCTTTATGCAGTTTCACTTGCAGGAAAAGCCTGGGAGTTCTAAAGTAGGGGGGAGTGATATATCACCCAGGAAGGATTGAAGAGTTTCTTTCTTAGCTAATCTGTCAACTGAGTTTTTGAGTGAGTTGGTGGTGTCTGACTGCAGAGGAATGCAGTTAGCAGATGTAAGAAATGAATGTACTTTTTGGTTTAGTTTTCATTTCTTACATCTGCTAATTGCATTCCTCTGCAGTCAGACACCACCAACTCACTCAAAAACTCAGTTGACAGATTAGCTAAGAAAGAAACTCTTCAATCCTTCCTTGATGATATATCACCCCCCCCCCTTACTTTAGAACTCCCAGGCTTTTCCTGCAAGTGAAACTGCATGAAGCTGGTAACCCCATCAGACCTTTAGTTGAATATTCTTTTTCTCCAGCAGTAAACCTTGAAAAGAAATTGGTCCTCAAATGCAAATCCCTGGCAGCCAACCATCCTCATACTGTTGTCTTCATCCACAAACTTCCTAATTCCTTTTCTCCTAGTGTTAATCTGTATACTCTTGATGTAGAATCTTTGTTTCCCTCTGTTCCATATTTTGAGTCCTACATGCTCCTCATGAAGAAATTGATTCTTCATTTTGAACCCCCCGGTACTCTTATCAAAGATCTTTATGATTGTTTCCACACTATTCATCAACACAGTTGTTTTGTTTTCAACAAAATTGTGTATAGGCAACAATCTGGTCTCCCCATGGTCTCACCTCTTTCCCCTCTGCTTGCAGAAATCTACATGCAACATATTGAAGTTTCCATCATTCCTCAACACCCTTTTCAACCTTCCCTGTAGTTAAGATATGTTGACGACATTTTCATTAGCTGGCCACATACCGAGTCTGACCTACAGACACTAATCAACTCCATTACGGAAAAATTTCCTTCCATTAATCTCACTATATCTAAGGAAGTAAACCACAAAATTGATTTCCTAGATGTATCTATCTGCAGAAATGCTGATCTCTCCATTACTCGTTCCGTCTATCGTAAACCTTCTGTGGCCACTAACATCATTCCCTACAAATCTTTCACTCTGCATCTCTATAAGCTTGCAGCATTGAAGTCCTACATCCACAGGGCTCATATCATTTGCAACAACCAACTCTCTCTTCAAGAAGAACTCTCCAAAATTTCTACAATAGCCCTCTCTCATGGTTTCCCTGCTCTTACAATCAACTCCCTCATAAAGCAATATGAAAACCTTTCGAAAATTGATTGCCTCCTTCCTCGAAAGAAAGAAGACCTGAAATTCTGTGGTTCTGTTCCTTACCATCCTTCCTATGCTTATCATCATCATCATTGTCAACCATTATCAATCCACTGCTGGACGAAGGTCTCCCCAAGTTTCCTCCACAACGGTCTGTCTTGTGCCAGTCTCCTCCATGTCACCCCTGCATACTTTCGAATTTCATCCACCCATCTCCCATGTGGTCTTCTTCTGGGTCTTTTCCTGTCCCTTGGAATCCAATCTAAAATTTCGGCTGTCCATCGATGATCTGTCCTTCTGGCAGTATGTCCAGCCCATTGCCATTTCAGGGATTTAACTCTGATCATGATGTCTTCCACTCTTGTCATTTTTCGGATCCACGAGTTCCTCTTCTTATCTCTCCTGGTTACACCAAGCATGCACCTCTCCATGCCTGCTTTGAGTTGTCTGCAGCCTTTGTATGTCTCTTTTAGTTAAGGTCCACGTCTCTGCACCATACGTAAGCACTGGAAGGATGCATTGATCAAACACTTTTCTTTTAAGACATAATGGCATATTGCTCTTGAAAATTATGCTGTTTCTTCCAAAAGCCTCTCCAGGCAAGTTTTGTACGCCGATTAATTTCTTCATCAATGTGACCCTCACTTGATATCTGCTGTCCAAGATAAACGTACGTGTCTGTTATCTCCAGCTTTTCTCCATCAATCGATAAATCTTCATTTCTTGTAAAAGCATTGAACATCACTTTTGTCTTCTGAAAGTTCATTTTTAATCCCACTTCTTTACTCTTGTCAGCAAGTTCCTGGATCATACTCTGCAGCTCTGATAGGGTAGTTGCAAAAATGACTACGTCATCAGCAAAACGAAGGTGGGTTAGATAATCTCCATTAATCTTTATCCCCTTGTTTTCCCAGCTCAGCGACTGAAAAACACCCTCCAATGTGGCATTAAAGAGCTTCGGAGATATGGTGTCACCTTGTCTCACTCCCTTTCCAATTTTTACGTGTGTTGTATTTTCAAACAGCCTAATCTTTGCACTTGCATTTTCATAGATGTTATTAATAATATTAATGTATGCATCTTCAATACCGCAGGTTTTCAGAGCTATTTTAACTGCTGATGGTTTCACCGAATCAAAGGCTTTTTCATAATCGATAAAAGCCATGCACAATGGAAGTTCATATTCTCTCGCTCTTTCAATTAGTTCTCTCAGCACGTGGATATGATCTATTGTGCTGTAGCCACTCCTGAATCCAGCTTGTTCTCTCGGTTGAGCCATGTCCAGTGTTACCTTCAAGCGGTGTGAAAGAACTTTAGTGAAGATTTTATAAACTACTGATAGGAGGCTGATAGGTCTGTAGTTTTCGAGATCCTCAATGTCACCTTTCTTATGTAGCAGGATCATTGTAGCGGTGTTCCAATCCTCAGGAATCTTTCCTTCATTAAGGCATCGAGTGAAAATTTGGGCGAGTACTGTTTCGATTTCTCCACTTGCTTCTTGTATGATGTCTACAGTAATTCCATCTTCTCCTGGAGCTTTTCCTCGCTTCATGTTCTTGATTGCATGTGCAACTTCTGCTGGAAGGACTGGAGGAACTCTGGTACTGGTATCTTTCATGATGTCTGGAGTGCATATATCATCCCTTTCATATAATTTGGAGTAGAAATCTTTCACTCTTGTCAAAATTTCGCCTCTATTTCTTGTTACAGAACCATCTTCTTTTCTCAGTGCCATAATCTGTTTTCTTCCCTTACTGAGATGTCCCTTTGCTATCTTCAGGCTTTGGTTGTTTTCAATTGCTTTCCTCACTAGTTCACAGTTGAATTTTCTTACGTCTTCAGTGATACTTTTTCTTACTGTCTTGCATAGCTCTATATATTGCACTTTGGAAGTCACATCTTCTTTAGTTGTCCTCATCTCTCTTCTTTTTTGCATCAACATTTTGGTTTTTCCTGATAATTTGTTCACATGCAACTTGTTCTTAGACCCAGCTAATTTTGTTGCTGTTTCCATAAGAGCTTTGGTTACTTTTCTGTTAACTTCAGAGATGTCCACTTCTTCCGATATTAGTTCTTCTAAAGCAGAGAACCTGTTCTTCAGTTCTAACTTGAAGGTATTATGGTGCTTTTTAAGGTTGGTTATGTCAATAGATTTTGTTTGTCTTATGAGCTTGCCACGTTCAAGTTTAGTGTTGAGGTGCATCTTACATCTCACCAATCTATGGTCACTACCTGTGTTGAACTTGTTTAGCACACTGCAGTCTTCTATGACGAATTTTTTGTTACACATAATAAAATCTATTTCACTTGTCGTCCCATTTGGATGTCTCCATGTCCATTTCCTGTGTGGCTTTTTCTTGAAGAAGGAGTTCAAGATGAAAAACCCTTCTGCCTTTGCAAACTCAACGAGAGTATTTCCACGCTGGTTTCTGTTGCCGTGACCGAATTTACCTACTGAAGTTTCATTCTGTTGCCGTTGCCCTATTTTTGCATTGAAATCTCCCATAATTATTTTCAAGTGCTGCTTACCTTTATTATTTAGATGACAAATTTCCTCATAAAATTCTTCAATTTCTTCTTCAGGATGACTTGTGGTGGGTGCATAAGTTTGAATAATCTGAGCCTGGTATCTTTTCGAGAGTTGGATAACAAGTCGTGCAGCTCTGTCAGAGGAACTTTCAACTTCTACAACTTTATCCCTCAGTTTCTTGTTTATTATAAATCCAACACCACTAGTTCTGCCAGTATCTGTCCCACGATAGTAGAAGAGATGTCCACTTTTCAGTTCGATGAGATCTTCTCCTTTTCTCCTTACCTCACTTAGTCCCACGATGTCCCACTTGATCCTTTGTAGTTCCTCTTCCAATTCAAGAAGCCTTGAATCAGAAGATAGGGAGCGTCCATTGTAAGTAGCCAAGGTCAGCATCAGATGGCAGCCTAGTCCGGTCCTCCGGGGATTCTTAGCACCCTCTGCCTTCATGTCGCACTGGCCGCTGCCTTGGCCAGGTACATTCCAGCTGCCGGAGACTGAGGGCCAAGATTTAAGTTGTTTAATCATTTTGGAGGGGTTTGGCCATAACTCACCACGCTGGCCAAGCGGGTTGGTGAGTGTGGGATAGAATTTCCTCTAATCCCGATGGTATAGTTATACCGCTATTGGCGGTCGTCAGAGCCCCTTTAGTGGGAACAGGATGCACCACGAGAAGGCGGGGTTGACATTTGTCAAGGAGAGGCTGTAATGTTACGCATCACCTGACCTTACATCCCTATGCTTATAAGTTACAGATTCTTTTTAGAAGTTTTGGTTACCATCTTGCCATTAAATCTACCTCAAACACCTTGAAACTTTTACAAAGGGATAAGGACAAAGTTGAAAGCCTGAACCTCCCAGGAGTTTACTGCATTCCTATCTCTTCTTCTACTGGGGATAACTTATACATTGGAAGCACATACAGGAGCATTAACCATAGAATTTTAGAACATAAAAAAGATGTTTCGAAAGCCAATCCTAATACTGCCTTGTCTATTTTGACAATGGAAGACACATCTGCAGTTTCCCACTGGAACAAAACAAAACGAATTGCTTCTTTTGACAATCATTTTGCCCTCCGTTACCGTTAAAGCCTGGAAATTATTTTCAACTCAATGACTTGCAATTCCGAATCTCTGCTCTACATTCCAATGATCTGGAGATCAATTCTAAGTTTTGGCAACAAAAATAGTAAAAATTCAATTGTAGAATCTGGCAACAATCTAAGTCCTCCATTGGCGTGATGCAGACCTAAGATAAGGTCGAGAGCTTCCAACTTACGAACTTTTTTGTAAAAGTTTTCATTTAACGTAACTAGCGTGATCAAGTTACCATTATTTGTTACTATGTATATATTGTCATTTTTTGGAATACAGTGGAACCTCTATATTTGTCAGTAATCCGTTCCTGAGGAACGGACAAATACTGAATTGAACGTATATAGAATCAATTTTTTCCATAGGAATTAACTAAAATTGGAATTATCCGTTCCCAACCCCGAATCTCGTACACAAATACTGTAAATAAAAATTTAACCAGAACTTTACCTTTACTGAGGAGCAATGATGGCCTGAACTGAAGAAGAGGAAAGGAATTATTATTTTGAAGGGGAGTCGTCTTCCATTAAAACGTCAGGTAACTCCAATTCTGGTGATCAATGTCTTTTTTGTCCCTTTCCCGATGATTCACTAGCACTCGATTTGGAAAATAACTTGTCCAATGTTGTCTGTTTCTGTCTGTTTTTTAAAATTGTCTGAAAGTAGCCAATCACATTTTCATTGAATGAATTTATATTATGATTAACTATGGCAATGTTTGGGTGCCACTTCTTGACCATACTCTGCGTTTTTGCCCAGTTGGACAGCATTTCCTTAATGTCAGCAGTTTGGATGCTGACTTCACTTGACCCTTCCTCCTCTGATGAAATTTCCTCCCCTGCTTCAGCTTCCTGTTCTTTGTGAAGGTCCAACTCTAACAGTTCTTCTGTGGTGAGCTCCCTTCCAGGGTCCTCCACCAATTCCTCTATATCCTCACTATTAACCTCCAATTCCATGGACCTGCCAGAGACACAATTTCATTAACAACAGGCTCTGACCCAAAACCTTACAAAGTCTGTTTCTGACACACTCTCTGGCCACAATTTTCTCTAGACCGAGTTCATTGTCCTGGAAGACACTCCCTCCATATATTGAATATCTTCAATTATTTGAAAATTTTTAGCGTTCGCTTTTGCCACGTTATATATTGGACGTCGGAAGTTGAAAAATTCCTTGCATTTGAAAAATAAACAAGAAACTGAAGGATAAAGTTGTAGAAGTTGAAAGTTCCTCTGACAGAGCTGCACGACTTGTTATCCAACTCTCGAAAAGATACCAGGCTCAGATTATTCAAACTTATGCACCCACCACAAGTCATCCTGAAGAAGAAATTGAAGAATTTTATGAGGAAATTTGTCATCTAAATAATAAAGGTAAGCAGCACTTGCAAATAATTATGGGAGATTTCAATGCAAAAATAGGGCAACGGCAACAGAATGAAACTTCAGTAGGTAAATTCAGTCACGGCAACAGAAACCAGCGTGGAAATACTCTCGTTGAGTTTGCAGAGGCAGAAGGGTTTTTCATCTTGAACTCCTTCTTCAAGAAAAAGCCACTCAGGAAATGGACATGGAGACATCCAAATGGGACGACAAGTGAAATAGATTTTATTATGTGTAACAAAAAATTCGTCATAGAAGACTGCAGTGTGCTAAACAAGTTCAACACAGGTAGTGACCATAGATTGGTGAGATGTAAGATGCACCTCAACACTAAACTTGAACGTGGCAAGCTCATAAGACAAACAAAATCTATTGACATAACCAACCTTAAAAAACACCATAATACCTTCAAGTTAGAACTGAAGAACAGGTTCTCTGCTTTAGAAGGCCTAACATCGGAAGAAGTGGACATCTCTGAAGTTAACAGAAAAGTAACCAAAGCTCTTATGGAAACAGCAACAAAATTAGCTGGGTCTAAGAACAAGTTGCATGTGAACAAATTATCAGGAAAAACCAAAATGTTGATGCAAAAAGAAGAGAGATGAGGACAACTAAAGAAGATGTGACTTCCAAAGTGGAATATATAGAGCTATGCAAGACAGTAAGAAAAAGTATCACTGAAGACGTAAGGAAATTCAACTGTGAACTAGTGAGGAAAGCAATTGAAAACAACCAAAGCCTAAAGATAGCAAAGGGACATCTCAGTAAGGGAAGAAAACAGATTATGGCACTGAGAAAAGAAGATGGTCCTGTAACAAGAAATAGAGGCGAAATTTTGACAAGAGTGAAAGATTTCTACTCCAAATTATATGAAAGGGATGATATATGCACTCCAGACATCATGAAAGATACCAGTACCAGAGTTCCTCCAGTCCTTCCAGCAGAAGTTGCACATGCAATCAAGAACATGAAGCGAGGAAAAGCTCCAGGAGAAGATGGAATTACTGTAGACATCATACAAGAAGCAAGTGGAGAAATCGAAACAGTACTCGCCCAAATTTTCACTCGATGCCTTAATGAAGGAAAGATTCCTGAGGATTGGAACACCGCTACAATGATCCTGCTACATAAGAAAGGTGACATTGAGGATCTCGGAAACTACAGACCTATCAGCCTCCTATCAGTAGTTTATAAAATCTTCACTAAAGTTCTTTCACACCGCTTGAAGGTAGCACTAGACATGGCTCAACCGAGAGAACAAGCTGGATTCAGGAGTGGCTACAGCACAATAGATCATATCCACGTGCTGAGAGAACTAATTGAAAGAGCGAGGGAATATGAACTTCCATTGTGCATGGCTTTTATCGATTATGAAAAAGCCTTTGATTCGGTGAAACCATCAGCAGTTACAATGGCTCTGAAAACCTGCGGTATTGAAGATGCATACATTAATATTATTAATAACATCTATGAAAATGCAAGTGCAAAGATTAGGCTGTTTGAAAATACAACACACGTAAAAATTGGAAAGGGAGTGAGACAAGGTGACACCATATCTCCGAAGCTCTTTAATGCCACATTGGAGGGTGTTTTTCAGTCGCTGAGCTGGGAAAACAAGGGGATAAAGATTAATGGAGATTATCTAACCCACCTTCGTTTTGCTGATGACGTAGTCATTTTTGCAACTACCCCATCAGAGCTGCAGAGTATGATCCAGGAACTTGCTGACAAGAGTAAAGAAGTGGGATTAAAAATGAACTTTCAGAAGACAAAAGTGATGTTCAATGCTTTTACAAGAAATGAAGATTTATCGATTGATGGAGAAAAGCTGGAGATAACAGACACGTACGTTTATCTTGGACAGCAGATATCAAGTGAGGGTCACATTGATGAAGAAATTAATCGGCGTACAAAACTTGCTTGGAGAGCTTTTGGAAGAAACAGCATAATTTTCAAGAGCAATATGCCATTATGTCTTAAAAGAAAAGTGTTTGATCAATGCATCCTTCCAGTGCTTACGTATGGTGCAGAGACGTGGACCTTAACTAAAAGAGACATACAAAGGCTGCAGACAACTCAAAGAAGCATGGAGAGGTGCATGCTTGGTGTAACCAGGAGAGATAAGAAGAGGAACTCGTGGATCCGAAAAATGACAAGAGTGGAAGACATCATGATCAGAGTTAAATCCCTGAAATGGCAATGGGCTGGACATACTGCCAGAAGGACAGATCATCGATGGACAGCCGAAATTTTAGATTGGATTCCAAGGGACAGGAAAAGACCCAGAAGAAGACCACATAGGAGATGGGTGGATGAAATTCGAAAGTATGCAGGGGTGACATGGAGGAGACTGGCACAAGACAGACCGTTGTGGAGGAAACTTGGGGAGACCTTCGTCCAGCAGTGGATTGATAATGGTTGACAATGATGATGATGATGATTACTTTAAAATAGAATAAAAAAGGCTTTACTCACAATGTTTTTTTTTGGTGGTCCTCTTCCTTTTATTGCTTTCAATTTTTGAAGTTAAAATATTATGATTCATGCCAAAAATTTGGTAACGTGTTCACACTTGCAGGTACCCTGTTGGTGAGTATGGCTTAAAAAATGAAGTCTTGGTTCTTCTAAGGTGAGTATGGCTTAAAAACGAAGTCTTGGTTAAAAACTCAATGAACAAACAAAGTCTTATTTAAAACCTAATGACCAAATGAAAATATTAAAAAAGCCTGGCCCTACATTGAAGTCAATAGTTACCCAAGCCTTACTGTTAGCCCTCCACATCACATTGAGTTTACCTTTTATGAGATTGTTCTCCTTAAAAACTCTCAGATTTTCTGAATGATAAACGAGCAGTGGTTTGATTTTGCAGTCTCCACTAGCATTACCACACAGCAAGAGTGTTATTCTGTCTTTCATTGGTTTGTTTCCGAGTAATGATTTTTTCTCTTTTGTGATGTGGGTTGTTCTAGGCATTTTTTTCCAGAACGGGCCCATCTCATCACAATTAAAAACTTGTTGAGGAATAAATCCTTCAGTGTCTACATAGTTTTTGAAATCTTCATCTAACTTTTTAGCATCTTCTGCATTCTCTCCATGCCTAACTACATAGTGAATGCTCGTTCGCCTTTGAAATTTTTCGAACGCGCCCGTACTTGCCATGAAATCACCACCGGTTCCTGGGTTCTTTTGCCGCAGGTCATCATATAACTGCCTTGCTTTTTTGCAGATGATAGATTCTGAAATACTATCACCAGCCATTTGCTTTTCTGTAATCCATACTAATAAAAGATTTTCCATGTCTTCATACATTTGTGATCTTTTAGCAGCAATAATTTTTACACCTTTTGCCACTTCAGCCACTTTAATTGCTTCTTTATTTTTAAAGAATCAGCATCATAAAAGCATTGGAATTCATCAACAATAACAACTTTTTCTCTTTCAACAATGTGATATATAAACAGCAATTTGGTGCTCCTATGGGTTCTCCACTATCTGGTTTATTAGCCGAAGTTGTATTACAAGACCTTGAAAATAATTTACTCAGACCAAGCAGTGACATTCCTCTATTATACTCTAGATATGTTGATGACATCTTATTACTTTGGCAGCATTCTGAATCCAAGTTAACCTCTTTTATGGATAAGTTCAACAACTATTACAAAAGTATAAAAATCCATAGAAAACGAAGAAAATAACCAACTCCATTTTTAAATATTTCTTTAATTAAAAACCACCAAAAATTAGATTATTCTGTTTACAGAAAATCTATGTATATTCCTACAATCATTCACCAGGAGTCCAACCATCCATGGAAACATAAAACAACTGCTTTTTGTTTCTTTATATAAACAGCTATCTCTCACTCTTCTAACAAGTCTGCTGAACTTAAAGAAATAGAATGGATTATCAACATTGCACAAGTATTTGGATACAACAAGAAACTGATCACCTCAATGTATAGAGAAATCAGAACCCCTAAAAAATCTACCAGAACAACCAAAGAAACAAGACAATATTGTGGCAAATTACCGACAATACAACCTATTAACATGCTTAGAAAAAAATGCAACAAAAATAATTTTGAGCTAGCAGAATCAAACTATGATATATCACAACTGCTATCCAACAATAGCAAAAAATCAGTTTTAAACTCAGCAGGTGTATACGCCATTCCCACCAAAAAAGCTGAAAACAACCAAGCAGATCTCCTATACATAGGTAGCACAAAAAGACGTTTCCAAACTCGCCTACACGAGCACCTCAAAAACTGGAACAAAAAGGAAGAAAAGACTGCTTTAATACAACACTGTGTGCAAAACAAAGCTATCCCATGCTGGCATGAATCTAAAATCGTAACAATGCATGACACACATGAAAAACTTTTGACCGCATAAGCAATTTTAATTGAGAAAACGCTTGAAAATAATTGCGATAATAACACTCCTGTTGAATTGCCCTTTGCATGGAAATTCTTCATAGAGCAAGAGAGAAAAAAAAAAAAAAAAAGGGATAACAGAGAGTAAAAGAAGAATGAAAAGATGTATCCACAAAAAAAAAAAAAAAGACTTTAATGACAATAAATAACAATAGATGGCGACGCTATATATCGAACAGTAGGAGAGACATTCGAATGTAGACGGCAACAAAACTATGAAAAACATCGTCATTCAGGCCACAGCTAAGTGCCTAATAACATCAAGTACTAAAATGATAGCACAAAAACTCACTGAAGAAGGCTTATACTTTAAAAGCTGAAACTGGTATGAGAAATAATACGTTAAGGAGACGATGTTGTGCTTCACATTCCTGGATTTCATCAAGGTAGCCATTAACTGTTCTTTGGCTAAAAAGAGATACTTAACCTCAATGACATCGAGAACCATAACTGTTAAACCTATTACCAAAGGACAGTAAATAATGACATCAAGCTTGTAAAATTCTGGAAAGGATGAAGTACAACTTTGATTCTTGATGATTAAAACCAATATTAACGTGTGAAACGGTAAATTAAACCACAAGTATTTATACTCTGATAGTATATTAAAAAGCATAGATTGGATGTGCTGTGTGTAAGTGAAACCAAAAAAGAAGGAAATTGGGGTAGAAGAAGTGAATGGCATGGGTAGAAGAAGGGGTAGAAGAAGTGAATGGCACGGTGAGTGTGTGTGTATTGGATAACGTGAGAAGACAAGCTGGTGTAAGTGTAATTTTAAGTGAAAAGATGAAGAACAACTTGATTCACTATAGTTGCGTAAGTGAGATAATTCTCTGGATTCGTTTGAAAGTGAAACTTCAGAGAATTGTAATTGTTGTAGTGGATGCTCCTTGTGAATCAGAACCTTCTGATAAGAAGGAAGATTTCTGGAATGAGCTAAAAGCTGTTTTGAGCCAGTTTGGTGCTAAAGAAAAAGTTATAATAGCAGGGGATTTCAATGCTAGAGTAGGTGTGCAGAATGCAATTTCTGACAATGTTCTGGGTAAGTTTAATGATCATTGTGTGAATGATAATGGTGAAAGATTGATTGAACTCTGCATTGAGAATGGTTTGTGTGTATCTCATACATTTTTCAACCACAAGTATATCTACACATATGCTTGGGAAAATCGTACTCTTGGTCAAAAAAGTGTGTAAGATTTTGTTGTTATTTACGATCAGCGTCTGAAACACTTAGTTGCTGACACCAGTGTGATGAGAGGTGCGGATGTTGGTTCAGATCATTACGTGGTAGTGTGACAAGTGAAACTTAATGTTGGTTGGAAGAAAAGGAATAAGAAGAGGCCCATAGTAGAAAGAATAAAGGTTGAAAAGCTCCTTGAAGATCATCAGCGTTATTCTGACTTACTTAGAGAACGACTGAAAGATCCTTCTCACAAGAGCTAAAGTCTTGTGAGAAGGATGTAGAAGAGAAGTGGGAATGTTTTAAGAACTGTGTTGTCACTGCTGCTAAAGAATTCTCTGGCACCACAATAGCGGAAAACAATAGAGGTGATGCTTGGTGGAATAGTGAGATTGAAGAGGCAGTAAAGAGAAAGAAGGAAGCCTATTTGGGGATGTTGCAAGGTAGAGTTTCTGTGGATGAATATTGCTGTAAGAAGCATGAAGCTGCTAAGCTAGTTCACCAGAGTAAGGCAAAAGATAGGAAGGAGAAGGTGGAAAGGCATGAATTGGCTTTTTGGAAAAATAGGAAGTCTTTCTGGAAGTACATGAGAGACAAGAAAAATAGGGGAAACAGAGTTGTAAGTTGTGTAAAGAATAAGATCGGGGAAATGATATGGAGCCCAATGAGTTAAGTGAAAGATGGGGTAAATACTTCTGCGAGTTATTAGATCATGAAAGTAAAGATGATTCTGAAACAGCTGCAGATGATGTCACAGTGAGGGATGGAAGCACAGGAGGGATCTCAATAGAAGAAGTGTGTAAATCTCTAAAATCTCATCAGAATGGTAAGGCTCTGGGAGTTGATGGCATAACTGCTGACATGTTGAAATATGGTGGTGATTTTGTAATTGACTGGTTAACTGAAATTTGCTAGTTGTGCTGGGAGTTAGGAATGGTCCCTCGGGATTAGAAGGATGCTATCACTGTTCCCTTGTATAAGGGAAAAGGTAATCAAACTTAATGCAAGAACTATCATGGTATTGGCCTACTAAGTGTGCCAGGGAAAGTGTTTGGTAAGGTTGTTATTGAAAAAGTATGGGTCTTAAATCAAAGAAATTGTGGGATGTTCACAGTGGTTTTATGATTTTATGCCTGGTAAAGGCTGCACTAACCAATTTTTGCATTGCACATGATGATTGAAAAGTATCTGGCTGTTCGTAAGAAAGTTATTGCTGCCTTCATAGATTTAGAGAAAGCTTACGACCTTGTAAATTAGACACTTTTGTGGAAGGTATTGAATCAATATGGTGTTACTGGAAATCTGCTTAATAGTGTAAAAGCAATGTATGCTGGTAGTAGAGCTTGGGTATGAGTGAATGGTGTTTTATCAAAATGGTTTTCTATTGGTGCAGGAGTCAGACAAGGTTCTGTAATGTCACCATGGCTGTTTAATATATTTATGGATGCGTGCATGCGTGATGCCAAAATAGATAATACTGGTTTATGTCTTGGTGATATCCGTGTGTGCAGATTGCTGTATGTTGATGACACTCCTGTTGGTATAGAGCAAAAGTGATTTGCAGAGTATGTTGTTCCAGATGTACGAAGTTTTGCATGAAATTCAAACTGAGTATAAATAAGGGAAAAACCAAAGTTATGGTCTTTGAGAGAGGAACTGGTAGCACTGAATGTAATGTAAGTATAAATGGCACTGTGATTGACCAGGTGAGTGAGTTTGTGTATTTAGGAAGCATGTTTGACTGAGAGAAGAAATTGGATGGTGAAATTAGTAGGCGAGTGAATTCTTCTTTGAAAGTCATAGCTGCTCTGGGAGATTTTCACAGGAATGATGGGTTCTCTAGAGAGTTGTGCATGACTGTGTATGAAAGTGTAATTGTTCCTACTCTGATGTATGGTAGTGAAACCTGGGTACTACAGAAAAAACATAGCAGTCATTTTTGTGCTGGAGAAATGCTTTACGTATGGGTTTGTGGCAAGACACAGTCTGATTGTGTGAGTAATGAAGATGTGTTGCAGTTGTGTGATGTAAAGCAAAATGTTGTTAGCAAGGTGGAGACCAATATGCTTTGGTGGTTTGGCCATGTTGAAAGAATGAGTGATAAGATGCTTACTAAGAAAATCTTTTTAGCCCAAGTGGCAGGAAGGAAAGGCAGAAAAGGCCAAGGAAGACATGTGTGGATCAGATTCAGAAGTATAAAATATCTTGTGTACAACGTGTAATGGATATTAGTGAAGCATGAGTTGTATGTGAAGATCGCTGTAAATGGAGAAGTTTGACACGAGAACAGTAAGTAAAAATATCTGTTAGTTTGTATTTCTTTGTGGAGCTAACCTCTGAATCTCAGAGAACAGCTTAGTGATATGTATGTACTACCAGTTCCTCTCTCAAAAACCATAACTTTCGTTTTTCTCTTATTTATACTCAGTTTGAATTTCATGCATAGTTTGTACATCAGAGATAACATACTCTGCAACTCACTTTTGCTCTGTGCTAACAGGACAGTGTCATCAGCATACAGGAATCTGCACACACGAATATCACCAAGACATAAACCAGTATTATCTGTTTTGGCATCACACATGCACATATGGATAAATGTATTTATTAAACAGCCATGGTGACGTTTCACAACTTTGTCTGACTCCTGCACCAATAGAAAACCATTTTGATAAAACACCATTTACTCGTACACAAGCTCTACTGCCAGCATACATGGCTTTTACACTGTTAAGTAGATTCCCAGTAACACCATATTCATTCAATATCTTCCAGAAAAGTGTACTATTTACTCGGTCATAATCTTTCTCTAAATCTATGAAGGAAGCAAAAACTTTCTTACCAATAGCCAGATAATTTTCAATCATCATGCATAATGAAAAAATTTGGTTAGTGCAGCCTTTACCAGGCATGAAACCACTCTGAATATCCCACACTTTCTCTGATGTAAGACCTCGTTTTTTTCAATAACGATCTTACCAACAAACACTTTTCCGGGCACACTCAATTGGTTAATACTACGATAGTTCTTGCAGTCAGTCTGATCACCTTTTCCCTAATCACTTTGCGTCTTCTATAATTAGTTTTCTAATCATGCACACAGCTCTTGGATTTAAGGCTTTCCCATTATTCTCTTTCATTTCACGATGGAAATTTTTGTGCATACTTTGTTTGCTGGCAAGTTCAAATTTAAAACATAGCTACATCATCAATATTATGTTGAAAATTCCATCCCTGAATAACATGTAACACAGATACTTGCTCCCATGATTATGTGTTTAAGAAAAACAATCCCTTTGGTCCTCTGAAAAAGTTCCAAATATTTCACCTTTCCTTACCTTTAAATTTTCAATGTAAGCATTATTTCTAAATATTAAATATAAATAGTATTTTATGTATTGATTGTGTGGTATATGAAAGCATTTTAAGAGTAATGCCACATACCTATGTATTTTTGGATTTTATGGGTTTTTTTTTTTTTGTTGTTGTTTTTTTTCATTTTGTAATTTGCCTCAATAATTGAACTTTAAAACCAAAGTAGGAAAATATGTTTTTTTTATCAAAATCAGTGTATCAAATAGTAGATATTAAACCTGGTCACATTTTTAGTGACAGTTTTGGTATTTCAGTATTTATCTGTGATTCTAAGTTTTTGATTAGGTGCAGTGGACATTTTTAACATTTTGCTGAATGTGTTAAGTTTGCCCAAGCATGTAGGAAGTTATTTGTTGTAGGCTACAAATTGAACAGACATATGGTTTCACTATATTTTAAGTAAGAGCATTTGGATCATATGTCCAAGGAAAAAATCCCAAAGTACTGGAAATGTCCTGGGAAAGTCCTGGAATTTTGTGATTGAAAAAGCATATGCACCGTGTGTAAATGTTTGCCACACTTTTAATTGCATTGTACATTTACTATTTCAGCATTCATGAATATCGAGAAAACTGTTAATGTTCTTAGTCATTTTTAATTTGGGAAGTATGTTAATGAGTATATCAGAATAAGGTGTGACCTGGCAGACATCAGTTGAATACGTGCTCAGCAAATGTTTTAGGACAGTATGAGGTTTTAAGTAAGCTGTCGTCTTATTCAGTGTATATAAAAAGAAAGTCAGCTGCATCAACATTGAGGTACAATCAGTTACATGTAGTATTGGTGATTTGGGACTGATATATCAGGATAAATACATTTCATGTACAAACATGTAATAGGTCCATATATAGGTGCAAATTAGCACTCGCCAGTTTGGCCATTTGTTATTTTCAGTGCCAATTTACAAAAGTAATAATACAGAAGTATAGGTAAAAGGAAGTGAAACCAGTCCTAACTAGAGATGGCAAAAACCTCAATGTTTTTGAACATTGAAATTTTGCCACTGATAATTGATGTTTAAACCTCGATGTTGCAGAACTCTTTTAGTGCGACATGGTCGATTCGGCCTGAACGTGTTGTGCTAAAAGTGCAGAGGGCTGAATGATCAGCCCTTGATTTTGCCTCGGGTAGTTCGCAAATCAGACAGCAGATATCGGCGTGAATGATCATATCATTTATTAATCATATTGTTTTGAAATGAAACCGTCAAAAAGCAATATTATTGAAAAAATCATTAGAATATACAATAAGAATTGTATTGTAAGTTTGCGTTCTCGGCTACCCATGCACTTTCGCCTCACGATGGGAGGGAGGCTAATTTTAGCCCAAATGTTTCTTACCACAGTTGAGACAGGGCTGCTCACAAGGGATTGTTGGTGATTTATAGAACATTACACTGTCAGAAATAATTTTTTTGAGCCCTGTTCAAAGTGCAATAACGCTCAACTTGTGGTCCAGTGACAACAGCATGTTTATTTTTTTTGCGGACTTTGCCACCAAGGAGAATGAAATGTGTTGATAAATGGCTTCCTAGTTTCTTAATTCAATTACTAATCAAAAACAACTATTATGGGAATTTTACTAGGAATTTTTTTATTTAAATTGCAAATTTTTGGAGAAAACTCTTCTCCTTCTTCAGGCTGTCTTTTTGTTGTCACTTATTCCTGTCGCTATTGCGGTTATGGTTAACCTTGATGGTTACGGTTTACCTTGAAGGTTGCGGTTATTTTTCATCAAATCCTGCCAGTGTTAGGCAGGGAAAATCCTTTGTAGTCATTGGTGATGGAATTTTGATTTTTCTCAATCTCTATTCCTTCTTTCAGCTTTCTATTTTGAAAATTGCTTTAGTAACTGATGACTTTAAAGGAATTCCAATCCATGCTGTGACTAGTTGCTCTAACATGCCTATCTAAACCAGTCTTGTTGGAGCAATTTTTTATAGCAGCTTTATGCTCTGCTATACGAGTTTCTAGTCTGCGACCTGTTTCATCTATGTAAGATAGTCCACAACTACATTTTACTTCATTGACTACACCTTGCATTTGCCGCCCCGGTGGCGCAGTGGTCTAAGGCGCTGGCCTCTGATCATTCGTCCGTAAGGGGTCCGGGTTCGAATCCCGGTCAGGCATGGATGTTGTGTTTGTCTTACGGCACTGGCTCTCTCCCTTCCCTGGAACCAGTGACCCTAAATTAGGGACGGGCGACTACTTATAGCCCATTGAGTTGCTCACGGTGGTCGTTAAACCTCCAATCAAAAAAAAAAAAAAAAAAAAAAAAAAAACACCTTGCATTTTTAAAATATCTTCTTCTCTTTGAACTATTTTTAGGAAATTTTTTTAACTTTGTTCTCTAAACAAACTTGGAGCTAGCCTAATATTGTACTTCTGACTAATTCTCTTTAAAGACTCAAATGAACCTTTGTGATAAGAATTTTTTTTAGTGAATTTTACTTGTTGCTTTTGTGGGTTCTTTATATTATTAACATTCAGAAGCTTCTCAATTTCTTCTTTAGGATAGTTATTTTCTGCAAATTCTTCTTTATGGGCTTCTTTCTTATCTGCTGTAGAAACTATTTTATTAATTTTTTTCTAAAAACTGACTTGCCACATTTTTCTTAATAGAAACTGGATGATAGGAATTGAAATCCAATAGTCTATTAGTATTCATTGGTTTTTTATACCAACTAGTGATGAATTTTTCATCTTCATAATAGATAGTAATATCTAAGAAGTTAATTCTTCTTTCTTTTTGAAGTTAAGGGAATCATCCAATTCATTGAATGAGTCTAGAATTCTTTCTGGAACAATTTCTGAGCTATCTATTATAAATAAGATGTCATCCATGTATTTGCTATATATTCAGAAGTATATGAAAGGGATGATACATGCACTCCAGACATCATGAAAGATACCAGTACCAGAGTTCCTCCAGTCCTTCCAGCAGAAGTTGCACATGCAATCAAGAACATGAAGCGGGGAAAAGCTCCAGGAGAAGATGGAATTACTGTAGACATCATACAAGAAGCAAGTGGAGAAATCGAAACAGTACTCGCCCAAATTTTCACTCGATGCCTTAATGAAGGAAAGATTCCTGAGGATTGGAACACCGCTACAATGATCCTGCTACATAAGAAAGGTGACATTGAGGATCTCGGAAACTACAGACCTATCAGCCTCCTATCAGTAGTTTATAAAATCTTCACTAAAGTTCTTTCACACCGCTTGAAGGTAACACTGGACATGGCTCAACCGAGAGAACAAGCTGGATTCAGGAGTGGCTACAGCACAATAGATCATATCCACGTGCTGAGAGAACTAATTGAAAGAGCGAGGGAATATGAACTTCCATTGTGCATGGCTTTTATCGATTATGAAAAAGCCTTTGATTCGGTGAAACCATCAGCAGTTACAATGGCTCTGAAAACCTACGGTATTGAAGATGCATACATTAATATTATTAATAACATCTATGAAAATGCAAGTGCAAAGATTAGGCTGTTTGAAAATACAACACACGTAAAAATTGGAAAGGGAGTGAGACAAGGTGACACCATATCTCCGAAGCTCTTTAATGCCACATTGGAGGGTGTTTTTCAGTCGCTGAGCTGGGAAAACAAGGGGATAAAGATTAATGGAGATTATCTAACCCACCTTCGTTTTGCTGATGATGTAGTCATTTTTGCAACTACCCCATCAGAGCTGCAGAGTATGATCCAGGAACTTGCTGACAAGAGTAAAGAAGTGGGATTAAAAATGAACTTTCAGAAGACAAAAGTGATGTTCAATGCTTTTACAAGAAATGAAGATTTATCGATTGATGGAGAAAAGCTGGAGATAACAGACACGTACGTTTATCTTGGACAGCAGATATCAAGTGAGGGTCACATTGATGAAGAAATTAATCGGCGTACAAAACTTGCCTGGAGAGCTTTTGGAAGAAACAGCATAATTTTCAAGAGCAATATGCCATTATGTCTTAAAAGAAAAGTGTTTGATCAATGCATCCTTCCAGTGCTTACGTATGGTGCAGAGACGTGGACCTTAACTAAAAGGGATATACAAAGACTGCAGACAACTCAAAGAAGCATGGAGAGGTGCATGCTTCGTGTAACCAGGAGAGATAAAAAGAGGAACTCGTGGATCCGAAAAATGACAAGAGTGGAAGACATCATGATCAGAGTTAAATCCCTGAAATGGCAATGGGCTGGACATACTGCCAGAAGGACAGATCATCGATGGACAGCCGAAATTTTAGATTGGATTCCAAGGGACAGGAAAAGACCCAGAAGAAGACCACATGGGAGATGGGTGGATGAAATTCGAAAGTATGCAGGGGTGACATGGAGGAGACTGGCACAAGACAGACCGTTGTGGAGGAAATTTGGGAGACCTTCGTCCAGCAGTGGATTGATAATGGTTGACAATGATGATGATGATGATGATGATGGGGTTGTACTTGTATCTTTTCTTCTAGTTTTCCCACATAATAGTTAGCTAAGAGTGGGAGCCCATAGCTAGACCAGATTTTTGAATGACATTTTTTTTTTCAAATTGAAAGTAATTGTTCTGCAAAGAGAAAGTAAGCATTTCTAAAATTCCAACTAATATGTTTCTATCTTTGTTGTGAAAAACTATTAGGTCTGCCAAGTCTTCTGCTATAAAGTCTATAAGTTGATCTACATTAATGTGAATATACATAGACACTATGTCTAAACTACCCATAATAGGAGAATCTAATTTAGGAAGAAGTTCTAATTTTTCTTTTAGCTGCATTGAAATTTTAATCAAGTTAGGTGGCTCTTTTAAAAGATTCTGAGTGTGCGACTTTAAAAAGTAGTTTAGATTTGAAAGAATTGAGTTTTTTGAGTCAATTATTGGTCTAATTGGATGGTGTTCTTAATGCAGTTTGACTATTTGGATGGTGTTCTTTATGCAGTTTGACTGTTCTATATATTTGAGGTAATCTGAACTGTAATTTTGAGAATTGTTTGTTTTTTGGAAGCTAGTTTTTCTTTTTTTTTTTTTTAAGTAAATAAGCTTTGAGACTTTTTTAATCAAATCTGGTAGTGGGTTTTCTTTTACTTCTTCATACATTAGCTTTTTTAGTTCTTCTTTCATCTTTTCTTGATAATCTTTCTTATCCAGAATAGTAATCAACTTACTTTTGTCTGTTTTCACAGCAACTACACTTTCATTTTTCTGAAATCTTTAAGAGCTTTTAATTGACTATTCTCAAAATTTTTTTGAATTTTCTTTACTTGCTTCTGGAAGGTCTGCTTTAATTTGGTCGTCTTTTTTTTTCTAAAGTGCTGCAGATGCTTTCCAATTCAATTACCAATTTTTCTGTATTTATTTTTTCCTTGGGTAGATTGAAATTACTTTCTTTATTTATCACTTGTAACAATTCTTGGCTAACTCCAGTAGCAGTGTTGTCCTTTATATGACTAAGAACTGCTGTTTCTTTGTTTTTACTGGAATAGTTTTTCTTAAAAAAATTCTTTTCTTTAATTAAGGTTCAGCATTTGAACAAATTCCTTATTTTTGTTTTTTATTCCAATTTTTTGCCAGTCTTCCAATTCTGCTTTTACTGTATCACTTAAGATTCCAGAAATTTTTTTTTCGTTTTCTACTTTTACTTTCTGATAATAAGCAACATTTTTATATTTTGCTTCAATACTTCTTTTTAACTTTTTTTCTCTATTGTTCTTATGAAGTTGGCTGAAAGTAAATCTTTAAATTGTTTTCTAAGTATAAATGAATTTGGAATTAGACCCATACTCTGTTCTAATTCTTTTGAATAAAGCTCATGTTGAAAAATGGCTTCCTAGTTTCTTAATTCAATTACTAATCAAAAATAACTATTTCTTGATTGCTTGTCAAGTCAGATACTTGGCAAGCAATCAAGAAAGTTCAATATGCTACAATGAAGATGGAAAGATCGATAGCTCGAATCAAGTTCCTGAAAAATTGCAAGGTAAATAACTTTATTCCAAATTCATTTAGTCTTAGAAAACCATTTAAAGATTTACTTTCAGCCAACTTCATAAGAACAATAGAGAAAAAAACGTTAAAAAGAAGCATTGAAGCAAAATATAAAAATGTTGCTTATTATCAGAAAGTAAAAATAGAAAATGAAAAGAAATTTTCTGGAATCTTAAGTGATACAGTAAAAGCAGAATTGGAATACTGGCAAACAATCAGAATAAAAAACAAAAATAAGAAATTTGTTCAAAAGCTGAACCTTAAAGAAAAGAAATTTTTTAAGAAAAACTATTCCAGTAAAAACAAAGAAACAGCAGTTCTTAGTCATGTAAAGGGCAACACTGCTACTGGAGTTAGCCAAGAATTGTTACAAGTGATAAATAAAGGAAGTAATTTCAATCTCTCCAAGGAAAAAATAAATACAGAAAAATTGGTAATTGAATTGGAAAGCATCTGCAGCACTTTAGAAAAAAAAGACGACCAAATTAAAGCAGACCTTACAGAAGCAAGTAAAGAAACCTCAAAAAAAATTTGAGAATAGTCAATTAAAAGCTCTTAAAGATTTCAGAAAAAATGAAAGTGTAGTTGCTGTGAAAACAGACAAAAGTAAGTTGATTACTATTCTGGATAAGAAAGATTATCAAGAAAAGATGGAAGAAGAACTAAAAAATCCTATGTATGAAGAAGTAAAAGAAAACCCACTACCAGATTTGATTAAAAAGTCTCAAAGCTTATTTCACTTCAAAAAAGAAAAACCAGCTTCCAGGAAACTATAAACAATTCTCAAAATTACATGACGATTATGGGCAAAACACGTAACAATATTAACAAAGAAAGGTGACTTGATCACGCTAGTTACGTTAACTAAAACTTTTACAAAAAGTTCGTAAGTTGGAAGCTTTCGACCTTATCTTAGGTCTTCATCACGCCAATGGAGGACTAAGATTGTTGCCAGATTCTACATTTGAACAACAAAAATAGGAAAAATTCAAATGTAGAATCTGGCAACAATCTTAGTCCTCCATTGGCGTGATGAAGACCTAAGATAAGGTCGAAAGCTTCCAACTTACGAACTTTTTGTAAAAGTTTTAGTTAACGTAACTAGCGTGATCAAGTCACCTTTCTTTGTTCTCAAAATTACAGTTCAGATTACCTCAAATATATGGAATAGTCAAACTGCATAAAGAACACCAACCAATTAGACCAATAATTGACTCAAAAAACTCAATTCTTTCAAATCTAAACTACTTTTTAAAGTTGTGCACTCAGAATCTTTTAAAAAAGCCACCTAACTTGATTAAAATTTCAATGCAGCTAAAAGAAAAATTAGAACTTCTTCCTAAATTAGATTCTCCTATTATGGGTAGTTTAGACATAGTGTCTATGTATACTCACATTAATATAGATCAACTTATAGACTTTATAGCGGAAGACTTGGCAGACCTAATAGTTTTTCACAACAAAGATAGAAACATATTAGTTGGAATTTTTGAAATGCTTACTTTCTCTTTGCAGAACAACTACTTTCAATCATGAAAGAAATACGGGATTACGCCATATAATACAAATTTTGAAGATGACAATCCGATTTTTGGCGTAAATGTGACAAGGATGGTAAGTCAGATAATATCCGAAAACTTGAAAATTTTCATCGTCCTGGAGCGGGACTCGAACCCGCGTCTCCCAGGAAACGCCCGGGTATGCTAACCACTACACCACCCAGAACGACCAAGTTTCAAGTTTCCGATCAATTTGAATTTAACCATACCCAGGCATTTTCTGGGAGACGCGGGTTCGAGTCCCACTCCAGGACGATGAAAATTTTCAAGTTTTCGGATATTATCTGACTTACCATCCTTGTCACATTTACGCCAAAAATCGGATTGTCATCTTCAAAATTTGTAACTACTTTCAATTTGAGAAAAAAATTTCATTCAAAAATCTGGTCTAGCTATGGGCTCCCCACTCTTAGCTAACTATTATGTGGGAAAACTAGAAGAAAAGATACAAGTACAACCCACATGCTTCTGCCTATATAGCAGATACATGGATGGCATCTTATTTATAATAGATAGCTCAGAAATTGTTCCAGAAAGAATTCTAGACTCATTCAATGAATTAGATGATTCCCTTAAGTTCACTATTGAACTTCAAAAAGAAAGAAGAATTAACTTCTTAGATATTACTATCTATTATGTAGATGAAAAATTCCTCACTAGGTGGTATAAAACACCAATGAATACTAATAGACTATTGGATTTCAATTCCTATCATCCAGTTTCTATTAAGAAAAATGTGGCAAGTCAGTTTTTAGAAAAAATTAATAAAATAGTTTCTACAGCATATAAGAAGCCCATAAAGAAGAACTTAGTCATACTTGCTGAAAATAATTATCCTAAAGAAGAAATTGAGAAGCTTTTGAATTTTAATGGTACGAAGAACCCGCAAAAGCAACAAGTAAAATTCACTAAAAAATTTCTTATCACAAAGGTTTATTTGAGTCTTTAAAGAGAATTAGTAAGATGTACAATATTAGGCTAGCTCCACGTTAAAGAGAACAAAGTTAAAAAAAATTTTCCCTAAAATAGTTCAAAGAGAAGAAGATATTTTAAAAATTCAAGGTGCAGTCTATGAAGTAAAATGTAGTTGTGGACTATCTTACATAGGGGTTACTTCATGTGAAATCACCCAATGGCTGTTGCCCTCATGTCACAGATTTTTGTGAAATTTTTTTGCCAGTAAGTACATTATAAAAAATGGTTAAATAATTTTTTTCAGAATTTTGGGTTAAAACTGCGGTCAGGGGGTCATTCTGAAATTTGACACAATTTAACAAAATGGCATCAATGGACAAGGTGGTTTTGAAGTTTGTAACAACTATAACTTTCCTATTTATGAACCAGTTTTGTTCATTTTGGTGTCATTGGAAAGACGAAAGTGTAAGCTATGAAATAGAGTTCTTAAAATTCTGGAAAGTTACATGTTAACCTTTACAAATGTGCAATAAAAGAATGTTTTGGTGCAGCAATTTATGCAAATTTCAGGAATTTATTACAGCAAAACCACAAGTTTCACCACCTTGAATTTTTTTTTACATAATGCTGATAATCTATTATTTTCACCATAAAAAAAAATCAGGAGGGTTTTTTTTGTGTTTGGAGAACAAAAAAATAAACAAGGAAAATGCATAAAAGTATTATTGTTCTCATAATGATTGGTCTTACATAGGCTTATTCTTAATTAGTACACAACAAATAATGATTTATATTTTTTCTGTACCATGCTTAACATTCTAGTAATTTTTTCTATTTATACACAATTTTTGAATGAATTGGACAATATCTGAACCTAATGTATATAAGCAACCAGTGCTGGTACTTGTGCTTGGGGTAGGTACACTCATTAAGATATTTCTGTATGAAACCCAGCAGACATCAGTATAATTAGGCCATGAATAAGATGAGGAAGGTTCACTTGGTGTCATGAATTGAATCTTTGCATCTTGCTGTTCTTCACTGAGTTCCATTATTTTTCCAATCCACCACTGATTCTGATAGATAGATCTGCAACAAATCGTTCTTCCTTAATGGTGATAATTTCTTGCTTGTTTTGCTGTCCAAGATAAACTTGAAAATATTTCTCAGAAGCTGAAACACGCTTTATAAGCAAGCTGCTTTCATCTAGTGGTTGAAAGAAGTGATTATCTCTTGTCCCAGGTATTGTAGAAGCAGTGTGATGCCGTTTTTCCAACATTTTTGAGCATTTTGTTATATCTTCTGTTGTAACATAAAACGTGTTTATTCCAGGAACATGAGTTTTGGCAAATGTAAAAACATCTTTGGGACTTAATATCTTATTCTCATACGGTCATTGTAGACTTGCTCTTGTGGCTAAACGTTTTATGGTTCCTCCAATTCCGTCACATGCATTTTTGCCGTGACTAGTGGCAAAAAAAATCCATTCTGCTGTTAGTCCATGATCCTGTTTATGATGGCACAAATTTACAAAGTTTTTGAAGTTTTTATATTGTGCAGCACCACCATCACTAAAGTACATGACGTGCTGGATTTGTGGTATTTGTTCCAGTACATAGGCAAGATCAATTTTCTGGAAAACATAGAACGCGTTTGTATCATGCTTCAAACAATCACTTACAAAATACGTGGACATTGACTTTATGGAATCTTCTGATATATAGTTAACAACAAACAAATGAAGGGTGACTTGAATGCTCTTCCAATGAAAGCCTTGGACTGCATCTTGAAGCAAACACATATAGTTTTCTGCAAAGTCCACTATAACAATGCAGGAAGTTTCAGAAAGTGTTTCCTTGCTGGTTTTGAAGTGATGACTCTTGAGATTTTGATATGTAATGATACTGTGCTAAATTTTGGAGTTGTTGCACCAGGGACTCAACAAAGTCATCAACTGCCTTGATTAATGTGTCCAAAGAAGACCGGCCAGTTTGGATCCATTGCTTGAAAACAACATTTTCATCATCTTGTAAGCATTCCAGTTCCAGTAAATAATTACGCAGTTCATGTTCTTCAGGACACTGGGAACAATGATGCAGCATGCACTCTTCATTTTCCATATTGCAAACAAGCTTTTGTAGCAGTTCAGTGTAGGGTTCTTTTATATTTACAGCATACATCATCAGTTTCACATTTTGATGATATATGTATACACATACGGAATGCATTCCACGACTGTTTACAGTAACACATTCTTTAGGGCGAAGTTTGCAAAACTTGGTCAAACCAATTTTGTCATCAGGATATTTTTCTTTAAATGCTAAGTATACATCTTTCAGATTATGCAAAATGAGTTTTTTGTTTTGTACACTCTTTTGCCATTTTCTGATGGGACAGATAGGCAATCTCTTGTATTAGCTTAAATCCGACTTATATCATCGTCATAGTAAAAAGCCTGAACATGGGTTTCCACATCTTTACCTAATCTGTTTCCTACTTTGTTACTTCCTTTTGACTTTTTTGACCAGGTATTCAGTAGTGTTGAAAAATGTTATTAGTGACTTCCAATGAGCAAAAACACTTGTTAGGAAAGAAATATATGCAAAGATTAATTAGCTGTAAGAACTCTGGACACCTTGCTGAGAATTAAAACAACAACTACATCCTGTTGCCAGATCCTAGTTACACTTCTGCTGCCAGATACCAAACTACAATGACTGTTATTTTCAAAGACTAAGGAATCTTGAATTAGGTGTTGAGGATGTAAACTATTGCATTTAGTATAGGCTCAAATGTCACACAATTATAATAATTATTTATTAATTATTTAATAATTAGTCATCCAATGACACCAAAATGAACAAAACTGGTTCATAAATCGGAAAGGTATAGTTGTTACAAACTTCAAAACCACCTTGTCCATTGACACCATTTTGTTAAACTGAGTCAAATTTCAAAATGATCCCCTAACTTCAGTTTTAACCCAAACATTCTGAAAAAAATAATTTAACTATTTTTCATAATGTACTTACTGCCAAAATTTTTTCACAAAAATCTGTGACATGAGGGTAACAAGATTTTATATTTTGGGTAATTTGAAATGAAATGAGTCATAGGTGAAACAGGTCGCAGACTAGAAACTCATATAGTAGAGCATAAAGCTGCTATAAAAAATTGCTCCAACAAGACTGGTGTAGATAGGCATGTTAGAGCAACTAGTCACAGCATGGATTGGAATTCCCTTAAAGTCGTCAGTTACTAAAGCAATTTTCAAAAAAGAAAGCTGAAAGAAGGAATAAAGATTGAGAAAAATCAAAATTCCATCATCAATGGCTGCAAAGGATTTTCTCTGCCTAACATCTGGCAGGATTTGATGAAAAATCACCGTAACCTTCAAGGTTAACTGTAACCACGTTAGTGACGGGAATAAGTGGCAACAAAAAGACAGCCTGAAGAAGGAGAAGAGTTTTCTCAGAAAATTTGCAATTTAAATAAAAACAATTTCCCACTAAAATTCCCATAATAGTTGTTTTTAATTAGTAATTAGAATTTTGAGTTTATAAATTCAGAGCACATCATAACAGGAAAAGCTTTCACAAAATGAATGATGCACATTCATCAAAAATGTAGTTACACAGTTTGTACACATCCTGGAAATCCTAGAAAAGTTCTAGAATTCCATGTTATCCTGCTGGAAATGTCTTAAAACTCTGTTACATGCCCTGATATTTTATCCATTCCTGCCCATTTGTATCTGAATGATGTTTTGTAGTTCAGGATATTTCTACTGATATATCTTTTGTCTGAAAAATTTCCCTCCCCGCCCCCTGCAGAACACAGGGGGGTCGGGTGGCTTTCATGTTTGTTAGCAGTACTGAAGCTGTATCATTAGCACTTCTTTTGTAAAAGAAAATATCATGCTTATGTTATCACTTTGTTTGTCTGGCCAGGGACACCATATCTCTACAACTCTTAGTTTGCTTTGTAAAATTCTTTTTTTATTGGGAAGATTGAAATGTGAGATTGATTATCCTTGCATTCCGTTTTCTTTTTTCTGATGCACAACTTCACTGCTAGGAGGCATAAATGCAGATCCTATTAAATTCAAAATATATTTTATTTCATATACACTGACGGAAAAAAAATCCCAACACCGTGAAAAAATAGTTGTACAGGAATGAAATGGCGGCAATACATTTGTATAGGTAACAGGGATCACATTCCTCCTAAAATTCCTGAAATTCCTAATATTTTGTGACCCTCCTTAAATTCCTAAAATTATAACTAAAATTTGCTATTCTTCCTAAAATTTTCGTAAGCTTATTTATTAAAAATACAACCGTTATTAACGCCAATAAATTTACCATTACGGTAAGGTAAAAAGACCTGTTATTGTAGAAACACAGCCTATATGCTGTGCTGCTGAAGGGAGGGAAAATGACGCCATCGAGATGCACTTGCTTCGGGGCGGGCGCTCCACTTTTGTGCCTTCGGACAGTTTTCGAGAGTAACAAAAGATCTAAGGGAAAAGGAGAGGGGTCATTTTCACCCCTGGTTTGCGCTTTGCAGACGAACTCCGTGGCTTGCAGAAGATCGTACTTTATTTTTGGACATGCCTCATGGAACCTCCTCTTTCTGCTGATGTTTTGTTATTGTAAACCGCAGGTGGGTGGAAGCAAAGAGGAAACATGTGGTCTCCTTCCATAACCTCCAGTAATGACGATGGGATGGTAGCTGAGTGTTATCGTGGCAGGCAGTAGAGCCCGTGATCATTAACCTTTGATCGTGCGTCGGCAACAGCGACCTTCGATACGCAATATATCTCGGCTCCGACTCGCTTTGACTGAACTTGCGTGTGATGCGTATGATAATTTCTGGTTTTGCGTCTTTTATGGTGTTCTCTGTGCTGTGTGCAGGTTCAGTTCTCTAGTGGTGACTTGCTTTTTTTTTTTTTTTTTTTCTATCTTCTGACATCCTCGCAGCCAAACTTCGGGAAGTTGTCTGGTTTTGCAATATTGGAACGTGTTTTTGTACTTCCCTTTCATTTTCTGGTTAGTAATACAAGTGTTTAAGATGCCTAAATCCAAAACGAAATTTCAAGATGCGTGGCTCGCCAAAGAATTGGACGGAGTGAAGTTGAAAGAATGGTGTTCTGCAACTGAAACAATATTTTCTGCTAAGTGTATATTGTGTTCAGAAATTTTCAATATTTCTAATAGTGGCTTTTCACAAGTAAAAGCGCATCATAAAGGAAAAAAAAACATTTGTAGAAATTTCAAAGTAAATTTCAAAATAAGTCCATCCTTGAAAGCCTTTGGAGGACGGGAACTTCAGCCCAAAACAAATATTAGTGAAGTACTGAGTCATGATTTACAGTTGGCTAAAGCCGAAGCATTATGGGCCATGAAAGTTGCTAAGGACAATATGTCTTTTGTTTCATGCACTGAAACAGTTGAACTTTTCAAAGAAATGTTTCCTGATTCTGCTATTGCAGCCAAAATGCAACTTAAAAAAAAAAAGTTGCTTATGTGATATCACATGGATTGCCAAAATATTTTGAAGAGGATTTGAAAAAAGACATTGCATCTAGTAGCCCAGGGAAGGTTACTATAGCATTTGATGAAACTACAAATACACAAGTGAAACGGCAGTTGGATGTGTATCTCAGGTACTGGTCTTCCGAAATAAATTCAGTTTCTTGCCGATACCTAACAAGCGTTTTTCTGGGTCATGCAACAGCAGATATTTTGCTAAAAGAAATTCTTGATGTGTTATCATCCTTCAATATTTCGTTGAACAGAATTATTTGTGTATCCATGGACAGCCCAAATGTAAATAAGTGCTTTTTATGCAAATTCAATGAAGTTGTAAAACAAGAAACAGGCCAGAAATCTTTGGAACTAGGTTTTTGAAACCTGCATGTTGTTAGTAATGCATTTAAAATTTTTTTGACAAGCTTAAATATAGATTTTGACGAATTTGCTACTGATATACATTACTTTTTAAAGAGTAGTGCTGCAAGACGAGAGGATTATAAATCTGTCAAGGATATAACATTGGTCACAGCCAAATTTCTTTTGCGTCATGTCAGCAACAGATGGTTAACCGTTGGTTCTGTAGCCCAGAGGCTCTTGGATCAATGGCTAAATATTACAGAATATTTTTTAAACTTCTTGCCATCTCAAAAAATATTTGAAAAACAACTACGCAATTCAGCAAGGTATAAAAGAATTCACTGTTTCCTAAAAAATGAGCTAACTCCTTGCTATTTAGCATTCATTTCATTTTCACACCAAAATTTTGAAAAGTTTTCATTATGTTATCAGAGTGAAGAACCAAAAATACACCAGTTATATTCTGATTTAAATACTTTAATGAGGAATGTTATGGCTCAGTTTATCCAAGATGATGTTATTGCAGGGAAATTTGGAGAAGACCTAAAGAATGTAGATTTTGAAAACAAAAATTCATGGAAAAAACTAGGGGAGTTAGAAGTTGGTATGAAGACAAAAAATCTCCTCAGGAATGTTCAGGAGACCAGGCAGAAATTATTTCTCTTAGATGTAAGATCATCACTAATTGCAACCACAAAATATTTAAAGTCAAATTTGCCATTCTGCAATCAAAAGCTAAGAGACATAGAAGTTTTAAAGGTAAAAGAACCAAAGAAAGAGTCAACTCAACTTTCAGTCACTGAAGGACTTTCTGAAATAACCAGAATTTCAAGTGTTTTGCATCTTTCTGAGGAACAAATTGATAGAGTAAGAGAAGAGTGGAAACTTTTAAATTGCGATAAGCCAACTCTAGATGAACTAGTGAAATTTTCAGAGGAAGGGCATATTCCAGTGCGGATTGATCATTACTGGCGTAATATATTTGGTATTAAAGACTCTAGCAGAAAAGAAAAATACTCAAATCTTGCTAAACTCATCAAGTCAATTTTAGTTTTACCTCATGGTAATGCTGATGCAGAAAGGGGATTTTCGGTTAACACTGCTCTGTTAAGGAAGGACAAGGCTAACTTAAAAGACTCAACTATAACATCATTAAGAATAGTTAAAGGGGCCATTAAACACTATGGATGTGTAAGTAAAGTTCCCATAACAAGAAATTAGTTAAATAGTGTTCGTGATTCACATAAATTTTATAAAGAGTATGTTGATAAGCTGAAGGAAGAAGAATAAAAAAAGGTAAAAGAAAGGAAGCAGAAAGAGAGGGAAAATAAGGAAAAGCAGCTAGAGAAAAAAAGAAAAGCTGAGTTTGATGACAAAATAAAAGAAAATGATGCAGAAATAAATAGGCTTAAAAAAGATAAAGAAGCCTCCCTAGCAGTAATTCAAGAGGAAACAGAAAGAATGAGAAAAGCTGTAGAAAAACAAAATACTGTTGAAATAGCAGTTGCCTCTAACTTGATCATACAAGGTTTAGCTGAAATAAAGAAAACTGAAAGTAAATTAGTTGTGGTGGAAGCAGAAAAAGATAGGCTTATCAGGAAAAGGTTAAAACAATAATATGAAAAAAGTAATTCAGTGAACAATTGTACATAGTTCTTGGTTTTCAATTACCTTTTTAGGATATTATAATTTAATGTGAAACCTGAAAACTTCGCTGTGAAAATCGTGAATTGCTTCTTGTTTAACAGCATATTAATGTTCAAAGTGAAACTTGAATGTGGTAAATATACTTGAATATGATAATAACACGTGAAAAGATAAGAACTGAACATTAGAAGTAAATCATACTTAAACTTTAGACATTAGACGTTATGCAAAAAATTTGGGTGTGAACTTCGACCATATATACTAATGGACTGCGCATTGGCAATAGCTGCATCAAAGCCGCCATGGCTCCAACATTGGGCACGTCATCATCAGACTCCAAATTTCGTGTAAAAATGCTGTTATGATTACTAATTTACGCTGCAGAACTTCAGTGTTTTCGGTGTATTATGTGAATGTGCCTCATATATAATGAAAACTCTTCAGGTAAGTTTACTTATGAGCTATATACATGCATGATCGGGTTGTTTACATTTCGTGATTTATAATGTGATGAACATTTGCGAAGAATTTGGAACATGCATTCCATTTTTTTCTTAAGTTACTATATTTTTATATCAATAGCTGCAAGTTTCTGGTTAAGTAATTGAACTTTATTGACTTAGGTATTTAATTCGTTTCTTACCCATGAAAAATCATAGAACTTCCTTTACTATATCGCTCAGAGCAACCATAAGCACAGCAGGTGTAACCCATCTTTTTGACTGATGTCATGTGATTTTATGTTGGAGCCAGAAATTTTGATGTCATGCGCAGTCTGTCAGTATATATGGTTGAAGGGTGTGAAGCAAACTCTTTACAATGTATACAAAGTTGTTTTACTAGATGATGGGTTCCATTTCAACTCAGGCAGGGTCGTACCATCATGGTCTCTGATTTCTCTAAAAAAATTAAGGGGTGTTCCTTGACTAAAATAAGGAGACCTATATTTTTTCTTTTGGCAAGAAAAAATTTTCCCTTCGAGATAGAGGGTTTCAAATCTTGCTCCGTCAAACAAGCTCTCTAGAAAACAGTTATTTTTCCTAACTTCAGCGAGTCATTGCAGCAGAGTTAAAAAAGATATTGTGTTCTTGTATTTTTTTACATTGTTTTAATAACATATAATAATATATGGTGCTAATATTTGCTACACATCGTATGATTAAAATTTAAAAAAATTGTAAACTTTGTGATTTAAAAAAATTGAATTTTTTAAGTTTTTTTAAACAGGTTTGGATGGAGTTTTTTCTATATTCGTTTTTTTCGTTAAAGACATACAAATGTGCACTTTATTTGTAATTTTTTGTGTGTCTGTGAAACTGCTAGTTTCCGCGTTTCGGCAGCGTTAAAAACAGCCGATTTTTAAAAATCTCTAACTTTGCCAACGATTTTCTCAAAAAAGCCATTTTTTAAAATTCTGAAAATTAAATCCCTGTTTTACTATCAACAGGAGAATATCTGTGTAAATTTTCACAGACCTAAAAACGCCCGTTTCTGAGTTAGACGCGTTTGAATTCGGTTTGAAAGCCTACGATTTTCCGCGTTCTAAAGGCGCCATTTTGGAAAAATCTCAGGCGCAAAGTACGTATTCTCTTACCCGAAGCGTTAGATATTCTTTGCCCGAATGATGGAATGAGAGCATTGTGTCAGCTCGCCCTGGTTGGATACGTCCACCTCACCCTTCCCGAGTGATGACCTGCCTATAAAACTGTCGGGGGGGGGGGGGGGGTTAACAAATACATAAAGAAAATTCTTGCTGCTCCACTAACAAAGTTGAGTTGCGAAAGACAGCAGCAGTTGTTTGTTTACGTATATACTTACACATCGCATAAGAAAAGACTATGAAAGTGTAGAAAACTGTTGTGAAATAATTTTAAGAATTCTTTATATATATAGATTTGTTATTTTTTTTTCCAAGACCGTTTTTTAGGCATGTTATCGCTCAATGTAGGGTGAGGTGGACGGATCCAAGACTCTCATTCGAGTAAGAGAATACCTACTTTAAACCTGAGATTTTTCCAAAATGGCGCCTTTAGAACACGGAGAAATCGTAGGATTTCAAACCAAATTCGAACGTGTCTAACTCGGAAACGGGCGTTTTTAGGTCCGTGAAAATTTACACAGATATTCTCCTGTTGATAATAAAACAGGGATTTAATTTTCAGAATTTTAAAAAAGGGCATTTTTGAGAAAATCGTTGGCAAAGTTGGAGATTTTTCAAAATCGGCTGTTTTTAACGCTGCTCAAACTAGCAGTTTCACAGACACATAAAAAATTGCAAATAAAGTGCACATTTGTATGTCTTTAACAAAAAAAAAACTTCATTTGAACCAGTTAAAAAAAAATCTCAAAAATTTCAATTTAAAAAAATCAAAGTTTACGATTTTTTTAAATTTTAATCATACGATGTGTAAAAAATATTAGCATCAAATATTATTATACGTTACACACACAATGTAAAAAAAAAATACCAGAACAAAATATCTTTTTTAATTCTGCTGCAATGACTCGCTGAAGTTAGGAAAAATAACCGTTTTTAGAGAGCTTGTTTGACGGTGGAAGATTTGAAACCCTCTGTCTCGAAGGGAAAATTTTTTCTTGCCGAAAGAAAAATATGGGTCTCCTTATTTTAATCAAGGAACACCCCCTTAATTATTTTTTTTAGAGAAATCTGAGACCGTGATGGTACGACCCTGCCAGAGTTGAAATGGAATCCCTCTCTTGTTACCAGCCAACTAAGTTGCAACATTTTTGAAAGCTACCTAGCTTTGAGACACCTCACCACCACGTGAGGGGTGTGTGTGTGTGTGTGTGTGTCAAAACTCTGCTGGTTGGTCTCCCATCGATCCAGGATTATCTTCTACGGGAACAGAAGACATGGGCAGTGCATGGTTTATCGTGGCCCAGGTGGAAATCACTACGAACACAATCTCCCCCCCCTTGTTTAAAAAATTGAAATCTGTGAATATGTTTTAAATAGATAAAAATATTTACACCATTGTAAGCACATAAGTTGTATATGTATTCTACTTGTAAAATCAGCTTGATTGAACAGGAAATATACTCAACTTACATTTTATGAATAAGCATGCACGCGTATGTGTTAATTGTTATTTATTTAGTAGATTAGACAATTGCCATTACGTTTCGGAGAGGAGGTATGCAGAGTTTGGGTAGCGATCAGCGCTATCAACCCAGCAGCTAGGTCAAGAGCATTGCACCTTCTCCCCCGTTCGCAGAGGACAAAACTCTCCTGAGCGAATATTTTACTATTACGAAAAACTGAGAAGTTAATTTTAGCAACTATAACAAAACAGCAACTGCTCTTCTGACAGTAGCCTACAATTAGCAACTCCCAGAAAAACTCGAGAGTGTTTAGCCATCGAAAATTAACTTACAGTACACGTACCTGCACTCTTTTTCTTAAAATTATTTCACAACAATTTTCTACTCTTTCATAGTCTTTTCTTATGCGATGTGTAAGTATATACGTAAACAAACAAACAAACAACTGCTGCTGTCTTTCGCAACTCAACTTTGTTAGTGGAGCAGCAAGAATTTTCTTTATGTATTTGTTAACCCCCCCCCTCCCCCTCCCCCCCGACAGTTTTATAGGCATGTCATCACTCGGGGAAGGGTGAGGTGGACGTATCCAACCAGGGCCAGCTGACCCAATGCTCTCATTCCATCATTCGGGCAAAGAATATCTAACGCTTTGATTCGGGTAAGAGAATACGTACTTTGCGCCTGAGATTTTTCCAAAATGGCGCCTTTAGAACGCGGAAAATCGTAGGATTTCAAACCAAATTCAAGCGCGTCTAACTCAGAAACGGGCGTTTTTAGGTCCGTGAAAATTTGCACAGATATTCTCCTATTGATAATAAAACAGGGATTTAATTTTCAGAATTTTAAAAAATGGCTTTTTTTAGAAAATCGTTGGCAAAGTTAGAGATTTTTCAAAATCGGCTGTTTTTAACGCTGCCGAAACGCGGAAACTAGCAGTTTCACAGACACACAAAAAATTACAAATAAAGTGCACATTTGTATGTCTTTAACGAAAAAAACGAATATGGGAAAAACTCCATCCAAACCTGTTTAAAAAAAACTTTAAAAATTCAATTTTTTTTAAAAATCACAAAGTTTACGATTTTTTTAAATTTTAATCATACGATGTTTAGCAAATATTAGCACTATATATTATTATATGTTATACACACAATGTAAAAAATACAAGAACACAATATCTTTTTTAACTCTGCTGCAATGACTCGCTGAACTTAGGAAAAATAACCATTTTCTAGAGAGCTTGTTTGACGGTGCAAGATTTGAAACCCTCTATCTCGAAGGGAAAAATTTTTCTTGCTGAAAGAAAAAATATGGGTCTCCTTATTTTAGTCAAGGAACACCCCTTAATTTTTTTAGAGAAATCTGAGACCATGATGGTACGACCCTGCCTGAGTTGAAATGGAACCCATCAGATGTATACAAATATACATCTAGTTTTTATTGAAATACACTCCTAAAATTTTCCTAAAATTTTTCTAAAAATTCCTAAAATTCCTACCTAAAATTTTCCAGAAGTATGCTATGATCCCTGAGGTAACATATTTAATCGATTAAGGTTTCAAGATCACAGCTTATTGTAAGTGCAAGAAGAGACATTTTAAATGTGAAATGCTGGTACATTAATAACCGGTGTAACCGACAGAATGTTGAATGCAAGCACGCAAACGTTCATGCATTGTGTCGTACAGGTGCTGGATGTCAGTTTGTTGGATAAAGTTCCATGCCTGTTGCACTTGGTCGGTCAATACAGGGACGGTTAATGCTGGTTAGGGGTAGAGCCGCGGATGGCTTAGTGGTTAGTGTTTCAGACTATCGATGCTGGGTCCCCAGGTTCAAGCCTGGGCTGATCTTTCAGAGATGGTGTGATTTACTAACAATCGCTGAATATCCGCCGTGCATCGGACGAGCACGTAAAGTGACGGCCCCCAGGCTGGACCCACTGGTTAAATGGGTATCCTTTCCTATGTCCCCCTGAAATTCTCTCACCCATCTATGTGCAATATCGTACTTGTACGGGGGCGCCATCTACTGTACTCTAATCTCACTACAAACTGTTCTGTCAAAAAGTCGCTAGACTTGCTCTCATTCCTTCCGTTTCTGTGTCCTGCCCAAAAGGCGATCTCGCTGTAGGTGGCTGGGACCTAAACTCTACTCCCTGTGGACGGAAGTCCTACCTGAAAATGACAAATTCTGCATCCTTACTGTGTCTGACTGTATCTATCCTGGTTGGGGGTGACGCTGGAGTTGTCATCCAATAATGTCCCATACGTGCTCGATTGGTGAAAGATCTGGTGATTTAGCAGGCCACGGCAACATGTCGACACTCTGTAGAGCATGTTGGGTTACAACAGCGATATGCGGACGAGCGTTATCCTGTTGGAAAACAACCCCTGGAATGCTGTTCATGAATGGCAGCACAACAGGTTGAATCACCAGACCGACGTACAACTGTGCTGTCAGGGTGCGTGGGATAACCACGAGAGTGCTCCTGCTGTCATAGGAAATTGCTCCCCAGACCATAACTCCAGGTGTAGGTCCAGTGTGTCTCGGCCGCAGACAGGTTGGTTGCAGGCGCTCACCTGGCCTCCTCCTAACCAACACACGGCCATCACTGGCACTCAGGCAGAACCGGCTTTCATCAGAAAACACAACAGATCTCCACTCCGTCCTCCAATGAGCTCTAGCTTGACACCACTGACGTCGCAAACAGCAGTGGTTTGGAGTAAGTGGAATGCACGCTACAGGGCATCTGGCTCGGAGCTGTCCTTCAAGTAACCGATTTGTAACAGTTCGTTGTGTCACTGTGGTGGCAACTGCAGCTCGAATTGCTGCCGCAGACGCGGTACGATGCGCCACGGCCATACACCGTACACGGCGGTCTTCCCTCTCAGTAGTGCCACGTGGCCGGCCGGAACCCGGTCTTCTTGAGGCAGTACCTTCCCTTGACTACCGCTGCCAACAATCATGCACAGTGGCTACATTCCTGCCAAGTCATTCTGCGATATTGCGGAACGAAAATCCACCTTCTCGTAGCCCTATTACACGACCTCGTTCAAACTCCGTGAGCTGTTGATAATGGCTTCTTCGTCTTCTTAAAGGCATTCTTGACTAACATCAGCACACTACGTCAAATCTCAACGATAACTAATGCTCACGAACGTTACAGCGCGTATTTACAGCAAACCTGCTTTGCATGTTCCGAGGAGTGCTACTAGCGCCACACGTATGCGCCGAGCGCGAAATTTGCATAGACGTCATCTTACAAAAGTACTCTCACCGCCTACCAACTGTCGTTTATCTAACACAACCCCTTCTTGGTGTTGGGATTTTTTTTCCGTCAGTGTATATAAATATCTGATTGAAAAAAACAACATTTTTCTCTTTTATCGATGCCATTTTTTTTTTTTTATCAAAGACTATTTTAGTTACAATCTCATTTTCAAGTAAAACATAGATTTTCCACTAGAGGGCATAAAGCTAAATTGCGGTTTTTCTGATATCTCCGGTTCTAAAAGTCTCATTTGAAAAATTCTTCCCGCATCGGACACAGCTCCTGATTGAAAATGTTTGCTTGTAATTTCTCATTTTTGGTAAAGAATAGTTTATCCACCGTGGGGATAAACTATATAAATAATAGTTTATCCACTGTGGTGGCAACTGCAGCTCGAATTGCTGCCGCAGACGCGGTACGATGCGCCACGGCCATACACCGTACACGGCGGTCTTCCCTCTCAGTAGTGCCACGTGGCCGGCCGGAACCCGGTCTTCTTGAGGCAGTACCTTCCCTTGACTACCGCTGCCAACAATCATGCACAGTGGCTACATTCCTGCCAAGTCATTCTGCAATATTGCGGAACGAAAATCCACCTTCTCGTAGCCCTATTACACAACCTCGTTCAAACTCCGTGAGCTGTTGATAATGGCTTCTTCGTCTTCTTAAAGGCATTCTTGACTAACATCAGCACGCTACGTCAAATCTCAACGATAACTAATACTCACGAACGTTACAGCGCGTATTTATAGCAAACCTGCTTTGCATGTTCCGAGGAGTGCTACTAGCGCCACACGTATGCGCCGAGCGCGAAATTTGCATAGACGTCATCTTACAAAAGTACTCTCACCGCCTACCAACTGTCGTTTATCTAACACAACCCCTTCTTGGTGTTGGGATTTTTTTTTTCCGTCAGTGTATATAAATATCTGATTGAAAAAAACAACATTTTTCTCTTTTATCGATGCCATTTTTTTTTTTTATCAAAGACTATTTTAGTTACAATCTCATTTTCAAGTAAAACATAGATTTTCCACTAGAGGGCATAAAGCTAAATTGCGGTTTTTCTGATATCTCCGGTTCTAAAAGTCTCATTTGAAAAATTCTTCCTGCATCGGACACAGCTCCTGATTGAAAATGTTTGCTTGTAATTTCTCATTTTTGGTAAAGAATAGTTTATCCACCGTGGGGATAAACTATTCTTTACCAAAAATGAAAAATATTTCTGCTTCTGCTGTATTTTATTTTTGCTTCTGCTGTATTTGCAAAAAAATCTGAGCTTCTGGAAACTGGATTGAAAATATTCTTTTGTGAACCGATACCGCTCACTCACCTCAGAAAACCTTTTGAAAATATCACCTGCTTAAAATAGTGCATATTTTTCCCACCAGGGGCACATAGATGTATGTCTTATTTTTGTTGATATCTTTGTCTGATTTGAAAAATTCTTTGTTGATATCAGTCTGATTTGGAAAATTCTTTCTTTGTTTAGAGCATTTTCATTGCGAAATGTTTCATATATAATGTCAAATTTTTCTTAACGCACAAGTACAGAGATGCCAACTTTTACGGATTTTTTGTAGATTGTACGGATTTTCACTCCATCTTACGGTTTTACAGAACTCACCTTAAGAATTACGGAAAAGCCCATGCACACAATTTTCTAATTTTTAGCGTCTTTTGGTCGAAAAATGCGATCACAGGTAGTCCCTATATGCCTTCGATGTTCTGACTTCCCCGCCAACGGAGGCAGAGCTTCTTGTTGTACGCTGTTTGTTACGTGATACCCCGTACAGCCATTTGAGAGGGCCGTGCACAAAAATTGAGATGGAGCTCAGCTCACCACCTTTTGCAAACTCTTTACAATGATTGCATGTGGCTTTCTGCTTCTGAAAATTCCGGTGCAAACGTAAAACCCTTTCCCCTCGACTGTCGGGTGGTACCCGACATTACGAAATCGGCGAATAGCTCATGTGGTGGGTGTCACCCACCACGCCAATGACGCCTCTATAGCTAGCATATCGGCGCTTGCGTGACATTTCTTTTTTGCCTAATAGGTTGGGTGTCACCTGCCATGCCGATTAGCCCTCTATAGCTCGTATGTTGCAGCTCCCGGGACATTTCTTTTTTACCGATGTGTCGAGTGTCACCAACTATGCCGATGACGCCTGTATAGCTTGCGAGGACCCCCACAGCTCGCGTGTCGGGTACCATCCACCACGCCTATGGTGGCTCTATAGCTCACACGTCGGCGTTCACGAGGAATTTCTTTTTCACCGAATAGTTCGGGTGTTACCCGCCAGGCCGATGAGGAGGCTCGCGAGACATTTCTTTTTCACCGAATAGATAAAAAGAAATATCGTCGGGTGTCACCCCCATGCTGATGACGCCTCTATAGCTCGCATGGCGGCAGTCGTGAGGAATTTCTTTTTCGCTGAATAGCTCTCAGTGTGGGTTGTCATCCGCCACGTCTATGACGCCTCTACAGCTCGCGAGGAATTTCTTTTTCGCCGAATGTCTTGCGTGTCGGGTGTCGCCCTCCATGCCGATGACACCTCTAAAGCTGGCATGTCGACGCTCGCGAGACATTTCTTTTTCGACCGAGATTGCTAAATTAAGACATCCGCATGAAACCTGTCAGTGGCTCAGCTGTCGGGTGCATCCTCCCCTGAAGATTGGCACCTGATGGCTGACCGTGCATTATTTATTGTTGTCATAATGTTAATTAAGTTCTATAGTGCTTGTAGTGTCTGCGTTATTTATATACATATATATATATACTGTATATATATATCTGATGCTGACCTTGGCTACGTACAACGGACGCTCCCTATCTTCTGATTCAAGGCTTCTTGAATTGGAAGAGGAACTACAGAGGATCAAGTGGGACATCGTCGGGCTAAGTGAGGTAAGGAGAAAAGGAGAAGATCTCATTGAACTGAAAAGTGGACATCTCTTCTACTATCGTGGGACAGATACTGGCAGAACTAGTGGTGTTGGATTTATAATAAACAAGAAACTGAAGGATAAAGTTGTAGAAGTTGAAAGTTCCTCTGACAGAGCTGCACGACTCGTTATCCAACTCTCGAGAAGATATCAAGCTCAGATTATTCAAACTTATGCACCCACCACAAGTCATGCTGAAGAAGAAATTGAAGAATTTTATGAGGAAATTCGTGATCTAAATAATAAAGGTAAGCAGCACTTGAAGATAATTATGGGAGATTTCAATGCAAAAATAGGGCAACGGCAACAGAATGAAACTTCAGTAGGTAAATTCGGTCACGGCAACAGAAACCAGCGTGGAAATACTCTCGTGGAGTTTGCAGAAGCAGAAGGGTTTTTCATCTTGAACTCCTTTTTCAAGAAAAAGCCACACAGTAAATGGACATGGAGACATCCAAATGGGACGACAAGTGAAATTGATTTTATCATGTGTAACAAAAAATTCGTCATAGAAGACTGCAGTGTGCTAAACAAGTTCAACACAGGCAGTGACCATAGATTGGTGAGATGTAAGATGCACCTCAACACTAAACTCGAATGTAGCAAGCTCATAAGACAAACAAAATGTATTGACATAACCAACCTTAAAAAACACCATAATACCTTCAAATTGGAACTGAAGAACTGATTCTCTGCTTTAGAAGGCCTAACATCGGAAGAAGTGGATATTTCTGAAGTTAACAGAAAAGTAACCAAAGCTCTTATGGAAACAGCAACAAAATTAGCTGGGTCTAAGAACAAATTGCATGTGAACAAATTATCAGGAAAAACCAAAATGTTGATGCAAAAAAGAAGAGAGATGAGAACAACTAAGAAGATGTGACTTCCAAAGTGGAATATATAGAGCTATGCAAGACAGTAAAAAACAGTATCACTGAAGACGTAAGGAAATTCAACTGTGAACTAGTAAGGAAAGCAATTGAAAACAACCAAAGCCTAAAGATAGCAAAGGGACATCTCAGTAAGGGAAAAAAACAGATTATGGCACTGAGAAAAGAAGATGGTTCTGTAACAAGAAATAGAGGCAAAATTTTGACAAGAGTGAAAGATTTCTACTCCAAATTATATGAGAGGGATGATACATGTACTCCAGGCATCATGAAAGGTACCAGAGTTCTTCCAGTCCTTCCAGCAGAAGTTGCACATGCAATCAAGAACATGAAGCGGGGAAAAGCTCCAGGAGAAGATGGAATTACTGTAGACATCATACAAGAAGCAAGTGGAGAAATCGAAACAGTACTCGCCCAAATTTTCACTCGATGCCTTAATGAAGGGAAAATTCCTGAGGATTGGAACAACGCTACAATGATCTTGCTACATAAAAAAGGTGACATTGAGGATCTCAAGAACTACAGACCTATCAGCCTCCTATCAGTGGTTTATAAAACCTTCACTAAAGTTCTTTCACACCGCTTGAAGGTAACACTGGACATGGCTCAACCGAGAGAACAAGCTGGATTCAGGAGTGGCTACAGCACAATAGGTCATATCCACGTACTGAGAGAACTAATTGAAAGAGCGAGGGAATATGAACTTCCATTGTGCATGGCTTTTATCGATTATGAAAAAGCCTTTGATTCGGTGAAACCATCAGCAGTTGCAATGGCTCTGAAATCCTGCGGTATTGAAGATGCATACATTAATATTATTAATAACATCTATGAAAATGCAAGTGCAAAGATTCTGCTATTTGAAAATACAACACACATAAAAATTGGAAAAGGAGTGAGACAAGGTGACACCATATCTCCGAAGCTCTTTAATGCTACATTGGAAAATGTCTTTCAATCACTGAACTGGGAAAACAAAGGGATAAAGATTAATGGAGATTATCTAACCCACCTTCGTTTTGCTGATGACATAGTCATTTTTGCAACTACCCCATTGGAGCTACAGAGTATGATGCAGGAACTTGCTGATAAGAGTAAAGAAGTGGGATTAAAAATGAACTTTCAAAAGACAAAAGTGATGTTCAATGCTTTTACAAGAAATGAAGATTTATCGATTGATGGAGAAAAGCTGGAGATAACAGACACGTACGTTTATCTTGGACAGCAGATATCAAGTGAGGGTCACATTGATGAAGAAATTAATCGGCGTACAAAACTTGCCTGGAGAGCTTTTGGAAGAAACAGCTTAATTTTCAAGAGCAAAATGCCATTATGTCTTAAAAGAAAAGTGTTTGATCAATGCATCCTTCCAGTGCTTACGTATGGTGCAGAGACGTGGACCTTAGCTAAAAGAGACATACAAAGTCTGCAGACAACTCAAAGAAGCATGGAGAGGTGCATGCTTGGTGTAACCAGGAGAGATAAGAAGAGGAACACGTGGATCCGAAAAATGACAAGAGTGGAAGACATCATGATCAGAGTTAAATCCCTGAAATGGCAATGGGCTGGACATACTGCCAGAAGAACTGACAATCGATGGACAGCCGAAATTTTAGATTGGATTCCAAGGGACAGGAAAAGACCCAGAAGAAGACCACATGGAAGATGGGTGGATGAAATTCGAAAGTATGCGGGAGTGACATGGAGGAGACTGGCACAAGACAGACCGTTGTGGAGGAAACTTGGGGAGACCTTCGTCCAGCAGTGGATTGATAATGGTTGACAATGATGATGATGTTGATACTGTATATATATAGCTATGCAAGACAGTACGAAAAAGTATCGCTGAAGATGTAAGGAAATTCAACTGTGAACTAGTGAGGAAAGCAATTCAAAACAACCAAAGCCTAAAGATAGCAAAAGGACATCTCTGGGGAAGAAAACAGATTATGGCATTGAGAAAAGAAGATGGTTCTGTAACAAGAAATAGAGGCGAAATTTTGACAAGAGTGAAAGATTTGTACTCCAAATTATATGAAAGGGATGATACATGTACTCCAGACATCATGAAATGTACCAGTACCAGAGTTCTTCCAGTCCTCCCAGCAGAAGTTGCACATGCAATCAAGAACATGAAGCGGGGGAAAGCTCCAGGAGAAGATGGAATTACTGTAGACATCATACAAGAAGAAAATGGAGAAATTGAAACAGTACTCGGCCAAATTTTCACTCGATGCCTTAATGAAGAGAAGATTCCTGTGGATTGGAACAACGCTACAATGATCCTGCTACATAAAAAAGGTGACATTGAGGATCTCAGGAACTACAGACCTATCAGCCTCCTATCAGTGGTTTATAAAATCTTTACTAAAGTTCTTTCACACCGCTTGAAGGTAACACTGGACATGGCTCAACCGAGAGAACAAGCTGGATTCAGGAGTGGCTACAGCACAATAGATCATATCCATGTACTGAGAGAACTAATTGAAAGAGCGAGGGAATGTGAACTTCCATTGTGCATGGCTTTTATCGATTATGAAAAAGCCTTTGATTCGGTGAAACCATCTGTAGTTACAATGGCTTTGAAATCCTGTGGTATTGAAGATGCATACATTAATATTATTAATAACATCTATGAAAATGCAAGTGCAAAGATTCGGCTATCTGAGAATACAACCCACATAAAAATTAGAAAGGGAGTGAGACAAGGTGACACCATATCTCCGAAGCTCTTTAATGCTACATTGGAAAATGTCTTTCAATCACTGAACTGGGAAAACAAAGGGATAAAGATTAATGGAGATTATCTAACTCACCTTCATTTTGCTGATGACGTAGTCATTTTTGCAACTACCCCATCAGGGCTGCAGAGTATGATCGAGGAACTTGCTGACAAGAGTAAAGAAGTGGGATTAAAAATGAACTTTCAGAAGACAAAAGTGATGTTCAATGCTTTTACAAGAAACGAAGATTTATCGATTGATGGAGAAAAGCTGGAGATAACAGATATGCACGTTTGTCTTGGACAGCAGATATCAAGTGAGGGTCACATTGATAAAGAAATTAATCAGCGTATAAAACTTGCCTGGTGAGCTTTTGAAAGAAACAGCATAATTTTCAAAAGCAATATGCCATTATGTCTTAAAAGAAAAGTGTTTGATCAATGCATCCTTCCAGTGCTTACGTATTTGCAGAGACGTGGACCTTAACTAAAAGAGACATACAAAGGCTGCAGACAACTCAAAGCAGCATGGAGAGGTGCATGCTTGGTGTAACCAGGAGAGATAAGAAGAGGAACTCGTGGATCCGAAAAATGACAAGAGTGGAAGACATCATGATCAGAGTAAAATCCCTGAAATGGCGATGGGCTGGACATATTGCCAGAAGGACAGACCATCGATGGACAGCCGGCATTTTAGATTGGATTCCAAGGGACAGGAAAGACCCAGAAGAAGACCACATGGGAAATGGGTGGATGAAATTCGAAAGTATGCGGGAGTAACATGGAGGAGACTGGCACAAGACAGATCGTTGTGTAAGAAGCTTGGAGAGACCTTCGTCTAGCAGTGGATTGATAATGGTTAACAATGATGATGATGATATATATATATAATTTGTAAATAAAACTACATTTTGGAACTTGTTTATTTTATTAAGAAGTGTTATAAACGATTCTGAGATTTTAAAATAAATATTTTTTTATAGTGAAAATCTTACTGAAGGTCGAAGCGGTTTTACTGAAAACTACTGAATACATCGGATTTTTTTACTGATGACTTCTTTCTCAGGTTGGCATCTCTGCAAGTGTGCCACAAGAAAGCATAGGTTGCTGTTTACAGCAATATTTACGGGACTAAAAATCCAGTTGAAAAAATTCTTTCTCAATCAGATACTACTAACTATGAAAACTCGTTGTGTGTATTTTCTTCTCAATGTAATGCACAATTTTGCCGCTAGAGGGTGCAGATGTTTAATCTATTTTTTTTTCAATATCTGTTTTTCTAAATTTTCAATTTCAAAAAAATTCTTTTAACACCAGACACCATTTACTATATGGAACACTTAAGGTTTGTATTTGAGGAGGTTTGTAGTTCACAATTCTGCCGCTAAGTTGTGTCTGTGTACCTGCATTTGCAGCTGTATCTCCACTTTTAAAAACGTATTGAGAAATTTCTTCTTTTACTGTATGCCACAATAAAGATGGGAAGATAATAACATTTTTGCTTCAATAACAAGATCCTCTTTAAATAATGCACAACTTCCTTCTTAGGGATGTAAATGTCAAAACCCTTTCCTTGCTATCTCTGCTTCTAGGAGACATATTTGAAAAGTTCTTTTTCTTCAGCGTAGCTTTTGCCGTGAAGAATACTTTTCACCTATTTTCAACATTTCTATTATGCAAAATTCTTCTGCTAGAAGTCATAGAGTTGTATCATGTTTCCTTCTATATCTCTTCTTTTAACTGTTCAATTTGAAAATCTTGTTGTCTTTGATACCTTCTTTCTGCTATGAGAAACTTTTTGTGTGCCATTTGCTAATTTTTGTTACATACTTTTTAGCTACTAGTTGTAGTACAATGTAACTTGTCTAATTCAAACGTTTTTAATTCAAATTCTTGGTTAATTCAAATTTTTCATTTGGTCCCTTGAATTTTGTATATAAATAATGTTTAAAAAAACCCCTTTTATTCAAACTTTTTTTTTTTTTGTTTAATTCGAAGAACACCGCATTTTCGTATTCTCATATTTTCAACAATTACCTTTTTAAATGGGTACGTACTGTTCTGGATGAAGTTCCAAGTTCTGGATGAAGCAACAAGTTAAACCTGAAACTATAGCCAACGGATTCAGAAAAGCAGGCTCTCAGCACTCCGATGATGAGTCTTAACTACATCAAGGTATTGGTGGCGAGGAGATCATACCCACTGTGGAGTACTGGGAAGACGTAGGCCATGATGTATCGTATGAGGCTTTTGTGAGAGTTGATGACAATTTAGCTGTTTGTGGTGAGCTCACAGATGATGAGATCTTGGCTGATGTTATGAATAAGAAGACCAGCTGTGTATCTTCAGATGAAGAACTGGAACGGCCAGAATTTCCTGAAGAGCACCTTCCAAATTCAGCAGAAGCCTTGGTTCACCTCCAACAGTTAAGGAAGTTTGTTGAGGGACAGCAGAATGTAAGCGTCTATTTCATTAACTCGATAAACTTGAGGAATTTACACTTACCCATAACATAAATTCTAAGAAGCAGGCCAAAAATTCACGTTTTTTTTTTTTTAAATTTTTTTTAAATTTAGCGTACTGTACTGTACTTTCTTTGTATGTTATTAATAAATATGTTGTTTTTTACAATACTTGAATGTGCCCATATTCAAACTTGCCTAATTCGAATTTGTCGATAACTCGAATTATTTTTGTGGTCCCTTCAGCTTCGAATTATCCAAGTTACACTGTACATAGCTGTTTTTTTTTTTTTTTTTTTTTTGTCGCTCATTTTGACCTTTACAGAAATTTGCCAATGAATGCTTTATGTAAAAATTTGCCATAAAATCAGATTGCCTTCTAATATCAGAAACTTAAATATAGTTGTTTCTTAGTACTTTCTGAACTAACTAATCACTTTCCAACGTCTATAATTAGTTTCCTAATCTTGCCCAGTTAAATTGCCTTGATCACTGATAAATGCAGCTGTACACATACCCCTTGGATTTAAGGTTTTCCCATTATTCTCTTTCATTTCATTTTGGAAATTTTTGTGCATTCTATGTTTGCTAGCGAGTACAAATTTAAAACATAGCTAAAGCATCAATATTATGTTGAAAATTCGTTCCCTAAACAAAATGTAACACAAATCCTTGCTCCCATAGATATTTATGTAAGAAGTAACAATCCCTTTGTTTCTTTGAAAAAGTTTCAAATATTTTTTACTTTTCCTTATCCTTAAATTTCCAATGTAAGCATTATTTCAAAATAATTAAATATAGTGTTTTATATATTGACTAGTGGCTTGGTAAAGCAAAAGCCCCAATCTAGTAAGAGGTATTTTTCACAGTTTTCAAGAAAGTAAAGTGGTAATAAAATTGTGCCATTTTGTCATGCTTTATGTATTCTGTAAAGGGATTATAGGGAATTTGTAAATATATTATCAACAAAACCCAGGTCCAGGTTGTGTCCTGCTACTTTATGTTCAATCACCTCAGCTGTAGTCTTGTATGCTTAGGCGTAAGGACTGTTAGCCAGAATATCTGCCAGGGCTGTCAGTATCGATCACTTTGATTCTTTATTTTCATTATGATCAATACCTATATCACTAGCTGCTGATAAATCTATGAAGAACAATTTTCACCAGTAAGTGGTAATAAATCAGAGATGTACTGATGAATCTGTCCCTGAATTTTAAAGCAGTGCCGGCCATTGCCTGGAATCTCCTTTTTTGTGGCTGAGAGGGAAGTGAATAACATTGCACTATTGTATTTTTGGATGTGATGGACAAAATTAAGACTGTTCAGGAAAAAGTCCTTCAGCCCTATGTTTATCAGTAATTCTGGAAGAGAAATAAGGCCGTTGTGACAACAGGAATTAAAATTACCATTAGTTTCCTCATTAGCAAAATGCAAACCATGGCAGTGCATGCACTCAATATTTATCGCACCCAAGCTGTGCTCATGTATGGCAGTTTCGTCCAATAAGGCTTTTTGAAAAGACAGGTTGCTACATGTATTATTGTGATCATTACATGTGCTTTCAAAATTCCTTCGCTCACATACATTACAAAATACACTTTCTCATTTGGGTGGTCTCTATCGAATGCTACTCATAACAGAACCTTGTTTCCATCCTCACTGTAACACAGTTTACAGTTGAATAGCAGTGGAGACATATGTAGCCAATTTGTCTTTGATAATAGCCAATCATCACCATGTTCACTGACTCCAGCTGGTGCAATCTCCCAAGGTTGTATGACTACCTATCTGCCCCATGTTGTGACGATGAAGTCAGACTGAGTGTTGTCACACATACAGCAATCAGCTGATTAAATTTGGAAGAAAATTTTTATTTTTCCCCCGATTCTTGGGATTAAGATCTCTAAAATGAGCCATTTCCCAATTCATACGACATACCTATCTATGTGTCTTGCAATTTTGTGCTACACTATGAAATTATAAGATTGTGTGTTATATGAAAGTATTTCAAGAGTAATGCCACATTTGTGCTCTAACTATAAATTTTATACTTATATATTTTTTAGTTTTTTTTATTCTGTAATTTGTTTCAGTAATTGAACTAAAGCCAAAGTAGAATAATATTTTTTTCTCAAAATCAGTATAATATAACATATATAAGAATTTTGTAGAAATTAAATCTAGTTACATTTTCAGTGGCAGTTTTGGTATTTCAGTATTTATCTGTGATTCTAAATTTTTTATTAGCTGCAGCAGACATAATTTTCAACATTCTGCATTTTGTATTAAGTTTGCTCAAGCATGTAGGGAGCTGTTTGTTGTAGTTACAGGATGAACAGACCTATGGTTTCACCATATTTTAAGTAGGAGCATTTGGTTCATATGTCCTGGGAAAAAATCCGAAAGTCCTGGAAATGTCCTGGAATTCTGTGATTGAAAAAGTGTATGAACCATGTAGTTATTAAACAGTTTTTGGATTACAGTATATTCTAGTTTATTGGGCTTTTGGCTAATCTGGGCAGCCATTTATTTGGGGCAATTCTTGAACATCCCGAATTAGCTCTTTGGGATAGTTTTTCATTTTGTGGCAGCCACTTAACTAGGCCAAAGTGTACTAGCTTCACTGTGTCTCAATTAACCAGAATCTTCTGTAATTTAATTTCATTCTGTTTTAAACTATCATTTTTGATGAGTTGTGGCTAGTGCCAGTGTTAGACATTAATGTCTGAGATGTGAAATTGTTAAGATTTGTGTCTATTCACAGCAAAAGCTACATTAGTTAGTCTATCAGTCATATGTTTATTTCATAAATAAAAGGTAACAATAAATTACCTAGGATTCAACAAGAGCTTTCTGTTGCAAGATTTCTGTTCTGTAAGCAGATTGTTTCACTAGCCATAAGGGGGTCTACAGAATTTTTCCTTCTTACTGTTGCCAGAAATGAAAAAAAAAAAAAAATCCTTACAGTGATTGCTATTGACCAGTTCATTCATAGCAAATACAGTGGAACCTCCATATATCAAAGTCCATGGTTCCATAAAAAAAATGATGTATAAAAACAATCTTTTTCATACACATGTATTGTGTAGAATATTGTATTTAGAGACGTATTTCCTAATAATGTTTCTATAAATAACTTAAGTGAATATGAATGTACAAGTTATGTCCATGTATAGATCAATATAGGTAATTAAAAACAAGAATTAACAAAAAAAATGTGTTGAACATACCTTGAAGAAACATCATATGTATTTATGTAGTATTCATATGCATTATTTACATTTGTGTAAAAAAATTTCTAATGTTTTGCTGCACAGCAAATTTCGATGATGATTCATCATAAAAGTGTTCACACTTTTATTAAGTCCTTGAAATACCTCGTCAAGAAATTTTTTGGCGATTTGAAGAATAATATGTATTGTGCATGTATCAAGCGCTGCCAGCATTCTCATCAGCCTCTTCGATGTCAGTATGTTCTGCTGAAGTGAGCTTACTATGTCGTCATCCGTTGGGTATTCTGAAACAATTACGTCGTTGTCGGTGTCAAGGAAAATTCTATACGTATACGTCATCGTTATAAAGGGAAATTCCTTCCCTGATAAGTTAATGTTAGGAAAATACTAACAATTATGTCATCGTCATCAAGGGAAATTCCTTCCCTGATAAGACTTTTGGTCTGCAAGTCTTTCCAACATTGCTCGCCTTGTGGCAACGCATGTCCTTCTTCGATCTGAGGTGACTACATGAAGTCAGCTTATGCAAAAAATTTTTTTACTCTGTCTCGATTCTAAAACATTGTTTTGCCACATCTTAGCTAGTTCAGCTATACAAATCCCAGATCAATCACCTTATCTGTAGATTGCTCATTTTCTAAGGCCCATATAAGTCTTCTAAGAATGCATTTCCATTAATGAATTTTCAGATTTTTACCACTGCCTGTTCCATTGGCAGAAACTTTGAAGTTGTGTTGGGGGTGGGGTAGGAAAATCAAATGAACATTTGATAGTTTTGATGCTACATTAGGATGGGCAAAATTGTCTATAAAGAGAACAATTTTTCTACCTAATCATTTTTTTATTGAAATTTAATATTCACTCAGAAATATCACTTGTCATCCATGCCTTTCTATTGTAATGGTAGTCAACTTCTAATGACTTCAGGCTTTTGAAGCATCCAGGTTGCTTACTTTTTCCTATCACCAATAAGCTCAGTTTTTCTTTGCCATTCATGGTAGCTAGCACCCATCAAAACTGTTATCCTCTCTCTGTTGTTTTTACCTCCATGACAATCATAGTCCTTAAAAGTAAGTCTAGTTTGAAAAACGTTTAAAGGAAAGTCCTGTTTTGTCGACATTAAAAATGCTGTTTCAGGAGTGTACTCTTCTAAAATCTTCTTCAAGACCATGTTTTTCCATTAGTGGCAGTCAGCATCACACACACTTCTACTTTCCTCTGAAACAATCTTTTCTTTTTATGCCATATCGCTTCTTAAATTTTTCCAACCAACTGGAACTAGCTTGGAAATCCACTTGCCCCAAACGATTTGCAAACTCGAATGCCTTTTGTTTTATAATAGGATCTGAAATTGGCAAGTTTTTGTCAGGAACAATTTTAATCCACTTTAAAACAGCGTCATCCAGTTTTCCAAAACAACACATTTTAGAACATTTTCTGTCAGGTCCGACATCTTCAAAGGTTTTCATAATGAACACCTGGTTTTTTGTAATTGCCGACACTGTACTTAGGGAACACCAAATTTAACTGCAATATCTTTTTTGCACATTCCACTGTCCACGTTCTTCAACAATCCCACCTTTCCTCCCACAACACTAAGAGGTTTTTAAATAGGGAGCACACACTTTCAGTTAGAGAGACTGAAACAAATTGAACCTATTTTACAGAGGAGGAAGGTTACTTGAAGAGAGGGCTGAGGGGGAGTGTTGAGACTACACTCCCATTCCCATACATCCTGCTAGGTGACCTGTCAGCATCACAATGACCTTGACCACCCTTACCTTCTTTTTTTCGTGACATCTTCATTCTATATTTCCTAACTAGTTTTTTTTTTTATATAACATCGTCATTACGGGAGGAGGGGTGTTCCCAATTTGTCTTGAAAAATTCGATATACACTGGCGGAAAGTGAAAAAGAACACCAAGAAGGAATTGGCGGACGATCATGAAATTTACATATGTTAATGGGGTCAAGTTTACGTAGGTGTAATGTTAATTTCGGGACCAACCGTTCTCCAGTGCAGACGGTGTCACCAACGTCTGCACTGGAGAACGCAATGGCGATCTGTCGTGTTCAGCGATGAAAGCAGATTCCGCTTGGGAGCCTCCGATGGCCGTATGCATGTTTGCAGACTCACAGGGGAGCGTCTCCACCCATCTTGCATCCGCCAGCGACACACAGGGCCTACACCTGGTCTCCTGTTGTGAGGAGCGATCAGCTATCGCTCTCGTACACAACTAGTGTTTGTACCGGGTACGTTAAACAGCACCTCCTTCATCAACAACATCATTCAGCCCGTTGTTATGCCATTTGTAAGGTCGGTCCATCGTGGTGTTTTCCAGCAAGAAAATGCACGCTCACACACGGCATGTGCAACGCAACATGTACTTCAGGGTGTGAGACAACTTCCATGGCCTGCACATTCACCGGATTTGTCCCCCATTGAGCACGTGTGGGATTTTATGGGACAACGACTTATCCGGTCTCCACGGCCAGCCATCCCTGATTTACGCGTCCAGGTTGAGGATGCTTGTAACTCAATACCCCAAACTTACATCCAACATCTGTACGACAGACTCCATGCCAGAATTGCACAGTGCAGGGTTCTCGCCAGGGTTCCAGAATCAGGGGTGAAAATGTCCCCCAGGCTTTTTTTCTGGGAGTGATTTTGAAAAAACAGGGGTGAATTTTAAACAATCGTAAACTTAGAGAAAAATACTACATTTATGGTGGGAAAAAACGAACAAACACAAAAATAATATACATTTTTATACATATCTTCTAATTTTGTTATTAAATATTTCAGCAGCTTTGTGAAATGGAAAACTTTCTAGTGTTACATTTGCTGTTGATATTCGAATAAAATTTTTTAAAGTTTATTCTTTCAGTCTGTTGCGGAATTTATCTTTTATTCAATTTTGTGTGCTAATAGAACGTTCTACTGATGCAGAACTTATTGGCACAACCAAAGCAATTTCATACAACAACACTGTGCTTGGATACACATCCCTATACCTGCAGATGAAAAGTTCTGCAACATCTGCAAATTTAAAACTAGTATAGCTATTTTTTAGCAGAATAAATATATATGGATATTCACTCAACAGGCATTTCAAATCTTCAAAATCTTTGAAGTGGTTTAACAACTTCAAAACGAATTTGCATGACACCGATGAGGATATTTACTTCCCATCCCAAAAGTGTTTGAGCGAATTGGCTCCTTTCACAACAATGAATAATAAAATAAACATAGGGACCTTCACAACGTCTAAAACAAAAAATCACTTTAACACTGTATGAACCGTTGCTTTTAGCCCAAAAATTACGACAGGATAAAAAAAAAAAATTCTCAGTATCTATACAAGCATGAGCCAAATTTTAGAAAAGAGTTCTTCAGATGAGAAAAAACAGACCATTTATATATTGATAAAATAATGAATGGCATTAACTTACCTTTTGCAAATAACGCTGGTTTTGATGACGCCTTGCACAATGAACAAAACATCAAAATTGTTTTATTTTCGTCGGTTTCGACTTCAAGCCAGTCGTACATTTTGCGCCATTTCTGTTGAAAGTTAAGATTTTTTTAAATTTAGTTGGAGGTACAACAGGAACAGCCTTACTACATTTCTCAGGCAATATTTCACTGTTTAAAATCGTAGCACTCGATGCAGAACTTGCAGAATCGTCAGTAGAACGCTTCCTCTTTCTAATGAGGAACTTTTCCATTGTGTTATAGTAAGAACAAATATCAGAGCTGCCAACTTTTCAAAATCAAAAACCGGGACATCAACGCGCGTTCAGCGGTGCGTATTTACACTTTATAGATAATAAAATTATATATTATAGGTTTCTCTATTTTTTTATTACAGTTAATTATTTAATCCAAATAAAGAAATATTTACAAAAAAAAAAAATAGTGTTTAAGTATAATATAAGATTAACAAACCTTGTTAATGAGTTTCATTTTTTGAGAGTGAGACACTATTTTTTTCAGAGAGTCACCAATTTTTCTCCCCACCATAACAGGAGTCTTATCACATAAGGCAAGACAGTTCATCCACGGAATACCAAGATACTGAAATTCTTCAGACACAAGTTTGGCAATATTTTCACCTGTTGAACTGGTTTCCAGGCATGGCGAAGAGCATGCATCTCACTCGCTTGCAATGATTATCAAAGTGTGTTGCCACAATTGCCCCCCCCCTTTTTTTTCCTAAATCAAGAAGATTGCTTGCAAAAATCAAGATTTACTATAAAATCAAGAACATTTGAGACAGTACCAGAACTGTTAATTTATGATTATCTATTATTAGAAGAGAGCGGTAATGTATGGGATGTGCTAGCAGTATGTTTGATGATACTTGTATTCAATTATTTTTCTGTATCAGTCACTCGTAGATGGAGTTCAGAAATTGTGATGATTTTCAAGGTTTTGAATTTTTTTTGTTAAATTGAATGATGCAATTTTAGAAATAACTTGATTTCATTTAAGCAATGACAAGACAGTGACTTTTTTTTTAATGCCCTTGGATGACAATTTTATCCATCTTTTATCCATCACGAATGCACGATAGCGCTATTTTAGATAAAGGATGAATAGTGTAACTTTGAGAATATGAATACTTTTGAACACCATGCATCAATTCTTACAAATTTTCAGCTTCTTCACTTTCGTTTTCAGGAAAAGAATTGCGACTACAGGAAAAATCTTTATTTTCCCCCACCCTCTCTTTGTCAAGCTGAAATGCAAACCTTATCTTGGGGGCTGGGCGAAAATTTAAGAATACATGATACATGTTCAGAACATCATTTTTTTTGGGGGGGGGATACAATTATGGGAGAAATCTTTGCTACGTCCAATTTTCGTTTTCGGACAGTTTCCCTCCATTTTCAAGTTGAAATACAAATATTTATAAAATAAAATGATATTTAACAACAATACTAGGCAGAGGAAACATCGCGTGAAAAATAAAATTATGATTATGAGAAAAATCTTCACTGCATCTAACTTCCGTTTTCGAAAGTTTTGAAAGACGAAACTTCCGTTTTCGAAAGTTTCCAGCGAAAAACATTCTCCTTCGCTACCAATTGCCCCGAAATTTCTGTTCAGTTATGCATCGATCTCGAGGAAAACTCCAATTATGACGGAAAAGGAGAAATTTCTCGAAGCTGTTGTACACACTCATGCCTGAAGATTACAGGGAAATTTTTTCGCCGTCGAATTTCCGTTTTCGGAAATTTTCCTCCATTTTCCAACTGAAATACAAATATTTTTAGAATAAAGTGATGTATAACAACAATACTGGGCAGAGGCAACATCGCAGGAAAAAGAAATTACGATTATGAAAATCTTTATTTTGTTTACTTCCATTTTTGAAAGACGAAATACCGTCCCGATGCGTATTTTTACGCGATGGTAAAACTTCGATGCGTAAACACACTTTTTGATGCGTACTAGACGCGTAATTACCCATTTTGGTGAACTCTGCATGGCGCAGAATTAAAAAAAATTTTGCACTTTGGCGCAACTAGCGCAGCTATTGTAACACTGAGGGAGAGCAAGTTTGGAAGGATTGGCGGGAGGGGGGTGTGCGATCGATCTCAGCTAGAAACATGAGATAACATAATGTTCAATCGCTATGAGATCATAATAAAACAAAAGCAGGAGTTTACACTAAGCGACAATAACAACGGCATCAATTTCCATCAGTAGAAATAAAATTCACGAGCCGTTTTAGCGAAAATCCGGAAGAAACTATCTTCCGACCGTAAAACTACAAAACTCCGTAAAACTTTCGGGAAATCGGGAATGCTTGGTAGGTATATGCGGACGTCATTGCACCGATATCGGCTTTGCCAATGCATCCAATATCCTCTGGCCGTTCTTCACCTCATATTCGTCCGATATTGGCTTTGCCGATGTATCCAATATCTGAATTTCAAAGGCGCTTACTTAGAAATGAGATCAATTAATAGTTTTTGCATTTTTGCGAAAAAAACTATAAATATATTCGCAAAATGCGATCGCAGTTGAAACCGTGATTTTAACAAAAAAAGATACAAAATGCAGAACTTTTACGGAATACATTGAAATCCGCAATTCTTCCAACCTGTCTGTAATTCGGTAATCATGTGGCCAAAACCGTAATGGTTGGCACCCTTAGCAGCGCGTGGGCTTTCGTCTCGTTGCACTCTACGCTGATTATCCCGTAATCCGTTTATATACATGACTGGAAGGGAAATACTGGGATTGTACCGTGACGTCATGAAATCGGCACATGTGACTGAACAATAGGATTGTACCACGACGTCGTGAAATCGGCACACATGTTCTGAAACGGCATCGCCTTCGTAGATTTTCCATGCTAATAGCTTACGATTGAAATCTTTCTGCGCGCGCCAATTTCGTGCGTCACTTTATTTTTTTGCGCAAATTCAAATTTCTTTTCGCGAAATGCACGTCTGCACACGTTATCGGGAACCCTGACAGTGTGTCGCAGTTCATGGCGGTTCAACCTCATACTAACCATGTTACATGGAAATGTTATTTTTCAGTTTAATAACAAATACAGCTGTATTTTGCCATAATGTTTTGATCACGTTATCCTCTGTATTCCGTTATTATGCTGTATAAATTTCGTTGGTATCAGACGTCTCCTTCTTGGTGTTCTTTTTTCACTTTTCGCCAGTGTATAAAACATTTTTTCGATACATAAAAACAGTTTTTCTATGTACTGATCATGGGGATTCACAAAATTTTGATATATAGAGAATTTCAGTATATGGAAGTTCAATATATGAAGGTCCAACTGTATTTGTTTTCCAGCATGTTAGGTCCTGTATAATCTCAGCAACCATAGTTCATTTGTTTTATGCTAGTTTTCAGGAGGCATCCTGGTCTTGGCAACTAAAGCAGATCAAAAACTGTTCATTAAACCAGCTGTTCCAAATCTTTTTTGTTTAGATATCGTGGTTCCCAGACTTCCTTTTTTTCTTTCATGTACCACCATTATAACTCATAAATGCAGATGTTTATTAGATATCAGTAATTAATTATATCTGTGTGTATTAATAGTAAACATTAAATTACCTTTTCTTAATTGCATATGAAAATAAAAATTTTGCAGCTATTGTTTAAATGTTAGTATAAGAAAACTTTGGTAAACAAAGTAACATAAAAATCTAACCTGAAGGTTGAGCTTGCAAATTTTTGCCTTATTTTCTGATGTTTGGCTCAGTATTTGAAAGTTTTATGCAAAGATTTGGTTCAAAGTTTAACTTAGTTCTATATTTATTCTTAATTAATGGCTTAACTAGAAATCATGTTTCGCAGAGGTAAGTGGTGGGAATATGAAATAAAAATTTCAAAGTTTTGCTCACCGAAGAGGAATACTCTGATAGTCTTTTCTACCAAAATTCTCCAAGGTCACTCATTGCGAATTCCAATTGCAGTCTTCCATCACAAGACAAATCATCAGTGCTTCTTGATCAGCTGCAAGGAAATGGTTCCACCTCTTGTTTAATGCTGTTAGCCTTCACTGAAGTTTTCTTCAAATTGTTTGAGTTCCTGGCACTGTATTTCAATACCAGTATAAATGCTGACTTTATAGGAGGCTAATAGTGGAGCAGGAATATGATTTCAATCAGTTTCTACATTTCTTATTTGATTTCTATTGTGTTATTCCTTTAAGCAATAAGTAGGAGGAAACATTTTCTCGTTCCAGCTTAAAATACCGGCTTTTTAAAGCCTTTTTTATTTATGCTCTAGTGTACTACATGGAAAATATGCCTATGACTGGTTGGAAACCACTGCATTAAACTGTTTATTTTGCCTGGTTATGTATGTAATGATGCTATCTATCATTCTAAAGTATTCAATAGCTGCTTTGGTGTCTCTGGCTGGTTAGTACGCAGCTACCATGCCCCTAAATCCAGCCCTTCATCTGTCACTTAATGTGCATGTACTTGTTAACTTATCAATTAAAAGGTGCCATAAAATTGGTTTTTACAAGTTAAGAAATTTTGCTAACTGAGTTCTGCAGTGAGGAATTCAGGTACACTGGCTTTTTTTACTCTTGTCATCCTTAAATTTTTGTATCTATTAATTTTAATTTAAAGCAAATTTTAGTGTAAAGGCCAAAAATGTCAAATATTTTAAATTACAAAATGTTGATATTCTTTCTTTTTAGAGACTATCCGAAGCAGATGACTTTGATGAAAGTGAAGATGAAGAGATATATCAAGAAGTAATGGCATTTCAGGAAAATGCTGTGTTTGATATAAACAAGTATATTGGGACATCCTGCAAAAATTCACCTTCAATTGATAATATGACAACATCTTCCTTCAGAAGTTTATCATCTGTCAAGCACCCAAAGCTGTCCACATCTGCAACAAATCAAAGGCCATCATTTACACCTCCATCTTTTTCATCGATAAGACCAAAGTCATTTATTTCCACAGTTTCATTACCTACCAACAATCAGACATTTTCTGCTCCTAAAGCTATGTCACCTGTTAATGATTTGGTATTGCCCTCATCCAGTACTTCTCTGTCATCTACTAATCAGCTGACATCTCTGAGTAAGATTTCTCTTAAGTATATATACCTAGGTATATGTATTATTAACACTATGTTAAATGTGTACAGGAGCAAGTTTGTTTCTATTGTTATCTTAGTTAATTTGGTTGTTGTTGGTTTTTCTTTAATGCATTTATCTCGGTTGATATATAAATGTTGGCCCATATGAAGAAATAGTGTATGCTTTTATGTTTTTATTAGAATCTCAGAAAGGGATAAATAAGTGCTTAAATAACAACTATAATAGGAGTGCAAGTTGTGTTTTGAAACTTAGATAACGGGATGAAGGAAAGAAATTGCAGTCATGCTTAAAAATTTGCATAATTTATAAAAATAAATTTTTAATTTTAAGCATGATTTCTGGGTAGGTTAGCCTCTAGTCTTTACCATAGTTAAGATAGCATCGTTTATAAAAGGGGCCAAAGGTGTGTGAATGGTTCAGTTTTCAATGGAATTCATGATCACAAAACTGAATACACCATGGTATAATAAGCAATAAATAAGCAAAAGGCTGGAAGATATGTATTAAAATCTGACTTAATAGGTGAAAAAGGAAACAGAGATAACGACTGAGCTTTAACTGAATTTGTTAGTTTATAATAATCTTGCATGTTATTTGTGCCTTGAAAAAACTGCCTATGAGTGAGTAAAAAGCTCAGTAGTTATTTCTACGTTTTCTTTTTCACCTATTAACTCAGATTTTAATATGTGTCTTCAAGCCATGTGCTTGTTTATTAGGGGATTCTTGATGTTGGAAGCACTCTATGGGACATGTCCAAAACCAATTAAGTGAAGTATGCATGCAATTGATTGGTCATTCAGGACCTTGATACAAGACTTTTTTCCAGGCTCACAATTTTTCCATATCTAACTAATTGTGATGATTCACCTGAGGTCATATCTTGAATAGCGAAACAAAACTGAAAATTTAGGAAGTTAATCACTGATCAATTGCTTGTTTTGTTAGCCCTTGTACTCATTCAAAAGCAGATTTCTGCCATTTGAAAATTGGTCCAAAATCAGGGAAAATTTCAATTTTTCTTCGTAAAAATATCAAGAGAATTTTTGTTTCAGGACATTGAAAAATCAGGGTTCTATCCCCTCCCCCGATTTCCAGCCTTTGTTTGCAATTACTTCCTTCCCGTATGCTGATCATTTCATTACTTCCCGTTTGCGGATCCACCAAGCTTCTATGCCAATTTCAAAATGGTGGCTCTGGTGGGTGGTTTATGTCCACCAAATTTCTTCAGAAACTCCTTTTGGCATTATTTGAAGAAACCAGTTACCCAGTACTAATGCACAATGAACACACTTTCTTCAGTTGAGTACGCCATCTTCATTCGACCTCCTAGCTTAAACTGTCTACAGAGACACTGTATTCCCCCACCACTACTAGACAGACGGCGCTTCAGTGCGGCACCACCCAGCTGCAGGGGAGACATTTTATTCACAGGTAATGCATGTCGACTGCTTCTTCAGGGAATAAAGAACCGCTCTGTTTAGGTTTAATGCTTATCTTATATTCCCCATCTCATATGTTCCACATAATAAGTGTTCAGTCCTGAGTGAAGCTCCCTGTAATTCCATCAGTTAAACATTTATCTGATAGATTGACATTCTTTGAGCAGCTAACCCCTGAATCTCAGAGAACAGCTTAATAGTATGTATGTATGTATGTATGTATGTATGTATGTATGTATGTATGTATGTATGTATGTATGTATGTATGTATGTATGTATGTATGTATGTATGTATGTATGTATGTATGTATGTATGTATGTATGTATGTATGTATGTATGTATGTATGTATGTATGTATGTATGTATGTATGTATGTATGTATGTATGTATGTATGTATGTATGTATGTATGTATGTATGTATGTATGCATGCATGCATGCATGCATGCATGCATGCATTCAAATGTAAAATTGTCTTTGAACTGGGTCACAGTTGTGTCAATGACAAACATTACGTTTATTGTTGCAAGTACTCGTGAAGTATGTATGTATGTATGTGTAGATGCATGCATTCAAATGCAAAATTGTCTTGAATTGGGTCACAATTGTATCAATGACAAACATTATGTTTATTGATGCAAGTATCCATGAAATATATACAGCCCTAAAGAAAGATTTAAAGAACAGTGACTTTGTTACTATTTTAAATTAAAGTTTGAGCTTTTTTTTAAGTTGTTACTGAAACACCACTTTTTGTTCCAATGTTACTGATGGCTTATGCCAACAATGCTGCGGTGGAGGACAAACTGTTTTACTTCTGAGCCAGAGTGACGTGCAATGTTATGAGGTGGACAAATTTAAATGTAAAAAATAATACTAAATAATGCTAATAATAATGAATTAAGTAAATAAAATGTGCAAAACAGTTTTTTTTTAATCATTTTTCTCTTACATACATAACAGTTAGCTATTCTCTGAGATTCAGAGGTTAGCTCCTCAAAGGATGCTCATCTGCTAGATTAAAGTTGATGGAACTAGATTTCACTTACTGTTGATGTATTAAATGTCTCCTATCAAACATTTATAGTGATCTCAGCACACAACTCGAGCTTTACTGACATCCATATCTCGTCTCCCACAAAACCTTTTGTACTTCATGCTGATTATCTTTTTCTCATGCAGGCATTCCTGAATCTGATCCTCCCAAGAATTCTTTGGCCTTCCTCTACTTTTCTTTCCTCCACTAGGGCTGAATAGTATCTCTTAGTAAGCATCTTACCAATCATTCTTCTAACATGGCTAAACCATCTACAAATACTTCTCTCCACCTTACTAGCATGTTTCTTCTCATTACACATCTGCATTCCTCACATGATCAGAATTTGTCTTGCCGCCCTGTAAGTAACACATCTCTCCAGCAAAAAAATGACTCCTCTTCTGCAGTACCCAGGTTTCACTGACTTACATCAGAATAGAAACAATTACACTACCATACAGGACCTTTCAGAGAACCCACCTTTTCTGTGAAATCCTCCTAAGGCAGCTATGACTTTCAAAGATGAATTTATTCCTCTACTAATTTCACCATCTAATTTGTTTTTTCCTGTCAAACATGCATCCTAAATAAACAAATTCATTCATCTGGCTTATCTCTGTGCCATTTAGATTGTTCCTTGCTCAAAGACTATAACTTTGGTTTTTCTCTTAGTTATACTCAGTTTGAATTTCATACAAACTTCGTACAGCTGAGACGACATATTCTGCAACTCATGTATGCTCCCTGCCAACAGGACTGTGTCACCAGCACACAGCAGTTTACACACAAAAAAATATTACCAGTACATAAACCGGTATTATCTATTTTGGCATCACGCATTCATCCATCCGTAAATATAAGGGTCATTCAAATGAAAACGAGTCAATAGATGTAGCAAACTGCCAAATGGGTTTACCGTGGCAGCATCGACACAAAATGTAGGTGGCACCACTGCACTGTTATGACGCAGTGAAATGTGGTGCTGTGATCACATGACGACGGAAACAGCTGGCCTTTGTACAGGACCTTGTGCAGGTGTTTGGCCCAACCAGTCATGACTGAAGCAATGAACTTTGAACACAGAGCGGTTATCTGGTTTTTACTGTGGAAGGTGTCAGGTGCAGAAATTCGTTGCTGCATGAGTAATGTGTACAAAGACTACGTGTCTTTGTAACACATTAAAGACTGGAGTAAGCAGTTAGAGGGATGGTCAAAGCAGCCAGTGGAAGCACACATCGTCTCAGACACCGAAGAAGTAAAAGGCAACACACACAAGCGCACAAAACGTCTTGTTGACTTTTTTGTTCACTATGGCTCCCTATTGATCAAGTTTCTTACCTCCAGAAACACCAGAAACACTGCCTGGTATGTGGACACACTTTAATCTCTGCGAGAGCATCCGTCCTACAGCCCAGAGATCTCCCCCTGTGACTTTTACATTTTCAGGGAGCTGAAGTAGTGTCTTTGGAGTCGCAGATTTCACTCGGATGAAGAGGTGCAGGATGCTGTTTGGGAATGGTTCCAACAGCAGTCCACCACCTTCTATGCATAAGGAATCGAACATCTAGTGTCACAGTGGGATAAGTGCCTTGATAGCCACAGGAATTATTTTAAAGATAAATCACAATATCTTTCTCATATACCCTTTGGCACATTTTCATTTGAATGACCCTTTTATATTAAACACCTATGGTGACATTACACAACCATGTCTGACTTGAGCACCAGTAGAAAACCATTTTGATAAAACACCATTCACTTTTACACATGCCCTTCGGCCAGCATGCATTAGCTTTCACAATATGAAGTAGATTCCCAGTTATACCATATTTATAGACCTTCCACAGAAGTATCCTGCTTATTTGATCATAAGATTTTTCTGAATCTACGAAGACAACGAAAACTTTCTTACCAACAGACAGATATTATTTGATCCTCATACACAATGCAAACATTTGGTTAGTGCAACCCTTACCAGGCATAAAATCACTTTGTACATCCCACATCTCTGATGTAAGACCTCGTACCTTATCGATAATGACCATTCCAAACACTTTCCCTGCCACACTCAGCAAGCTGATACCATGGTAGTTCTTGCATTCAGTTTTTGGTCACTTTCCCCCTTATATGAGGGAACAATGATAGCATCCCTGCAATCCCGAGGGACCGTTCATAACTCCCAGCACAGCTGGCAAATTTCATTTAACTATTCGATTTCAGAGTTGCAACCATATTTTAACATTTCATCAGTTATGCCATCAACTTCCAAAGCCCTACCATCCTGAAGAGATTTTAGAGCTTTATGCACCTTTTCTCTTAAGACTCACTTGTGCTTCCATCTCTCACTGTGACATCATCTGCTTCTGCCTCAGAATCACCTTTGCTTTTATGATCTAATAACTCACAGAAGTACTCACCTCATCTTTCACTTTGCTCATTAGGCTTCCATATCATTTCACTGACCCTATTCTTCACACAAGGTAAAACAATTTTTCCTATGTCTGTTGTGCTTTCAGAATGTTTTCCTATCTTTCTAAAAAGCCAATTCATGCCTTTCCACCTTATCCTTCCTATCTTTTGCCTTTGAATGATGAAGCAGCTTTGCTGCTCCATGCTTCATACAGCAATATTCATTTTCAGAAACATTACCTGGCAGCATCCTCAAATATACTGTATTTATTGGCGTATAACAAGCACCCTAATTTTAAGGAGTAAGTTTGAGTAAAAAAAAAAAACAAACTTAAATTTTAAATAAATGACTTGGGAGCTCTGAACTTTTTTAAATAACTCAACACACATTTATTAAAATTTATACCACTTATAAGGCAAATAATATGAAAGAAAAAGCATCTGTTTGAACGAAAAACTTGGATATTAGACCTGTTACAAAAATTTTAATCAGAATCACTGCTATCTTGGAAAGTGATGAGACAGACTAAAAAACTAAAAACAGCCAGAAGTCTGGGTTCCTTAAACCGATGCCGTTGCGGATAATGCACAGTCAGCGTCGCAAAAACGATACCCTCAAACCAGCCCGACAAGACCACGCATACACTAAAAGCAATTTTCACCAACTGGCAGCCACAGAGTTCAGACATTACCGGAAGTTTCGTCATATTTTCCCCGAGCAGCTGCTGCTTAAGAGGTTGTGCCGTTAAAGCAACTTAATGAGAGCAGACACTTAGGCTTAATGTGGCGGCTTGCGTTTGCTGCTGAAACAAGTGAGGTTTCTTTCCAGCGTTTAAAAAAAGTGAATCAGGAGCACTTTTAAAAAGATCTGTCAGAAAACAGAAGAGTTATGCAATAGAGAAGTGTCTGCAGTTAGAGTAAAGTGATACAGAACCGTTACCATTTGGCAACATCAGGATGCGTTGCACTCTGCAGCAGTATTCATTTTACCTAAATTTAAATTAAAAAAAAAAAAAAAAAATAGGATATGCGTATAACGTGCAGATAGAATTTCAGCCCTAAATTTTAAGGGAAAAAAGGGCATGTTATACGCTGATAAATATGGTATATTCTTCCTTTTTTCTCTTAACTACTACTTTAACCTCACTGTTCCACCAAGCCTCATATTAATGCTGGCCACTGTTGTAGTACCATGGATTTCTTCAGCGACAGTGACATCACAGTTCTTAAAACATGTCCACTTCTTTGCTGCATACCTCTCACAAAACTTTGTCATTCACTGAGTATTTCATAGTAATGCTGATGTTCTTCAGGAAGCCTTTCCACCTTTATTCATTTCATCACAGGCATCTTCTTATTCCTCTTTCTCCAACCAACATTCCGTTTCACTCATGACACTAACAGGTAATGATCAGAGCCAACATCTGCATCTCTCATCACATGAGTGTTAACAACTCTTTAAGATGCTAATCGTGAACAACAAAATCTATTACACTTTTGTCCCAGAGTACAGTTCTCCCAAGTATACTTGTGGTTGGATAAAAAATGTGTTAGGTACACACAATCCATTCTCAATGCAGAGTTCAATTAATTTTTCACATTAACATTCACATTGAGATAATTAAACTTGCCCAGTACATTATCAGAAATCTTATTTTGAGCATATACTCTAGCATTGAAATCCTCTGCTATAATAACTTTCTCTTTAACACGAAACTGCCTCAAAACAGCTTTAAGCTCATTCCAGAAATCTTCCTTCCTATCAGAAGGTTCCAAGTCATCACAAGGAGTGTACACTACAATTACTATTCTATGAAGTTCTACTTTCAAATGAATCCAAGAAATTATCTCACTCATGCAGCCATAGTGAATCAAATTCTTCTTCTTCTTTTCACTTAAAATCACACCTACATACACCAGCCTTTCCTCTCACATTATCCAATACTCCAGACCGTGCACTCACCGTTCCATTCACTTCTATCCCAAATTCCTTCTTTTTGGTTTCACTTACTTACAGCACATCCAATCTATACTTATTCATCTCTTCAATCACTTGTATTCCATACACCAATTATATTCAGTCACTCAGCCGAGATCTTTTTCTCATATGCTGTTTGTTAGTTCCAGATTGATTCCATGGTGTACCAGTCTTCTCAAGTGTTAGATCCACAGTATTCCACACTGAGTCCTTTTAAAATCTTTGAGTCTTGAAAATCATAAAAGTATAACAGTGTGTGGATCAGCTCACTTCTAACTATTCTAATTGGTCATTTATGTAAAATAAAACACATTCTGGAATGGAACCCAGTGAGTTGGAATCTTTTGGCCAGTGTCACACAGAACTAACTGGTACTTCAACAATATTTATAACAAAGCACCAAAGCTTAATTTTGTGTCAAATTTTCAGTTTCGCAGAGGCCTTAGTTGCTATTATGTGTGCCATTGTTGTCCAGTGGAGGCAAACCTATCTCTCACTGTGATCACCTACACCCATTTTATTTTCAGTTCTTTTATTCAGTCTTTTATTTTGGTCTTTTAGTGCATTCACAAATACTTCACAGACCTGATAAAATGATATCAATGGTGGCATTTTGCATGTAAGTCATAGTTTGCCCATCACTGGTCTAGGGGGAGAAAATTGGTTTGGAATCATGCCATGGCTAATCAAAGGTGGAAATCTTGTTTTTGCTCTAGTTTAATGGGAAAACAGGGGGAAATGTTAACTTTTCTCTTCGGTATAGATATTTCTCCTGACAACATGCCATTTCTCTTCTGATTTCTTTCTGCACTTCATGAAAATGCTAAAATCTATGTCATGCCAAGAATGGGTAGATGAATGGAGTAGAAAAAGATCATGCTCTATTTTGTAAAAATTAGAGTGTCAGGTTTTAAGCATGTTCTGATTTTTAGTTGTTAAACTAGGGAGGTTGGATTATATGTGAATACATGCAATAGTGATCGACCATCCATGAAAGATTAATTCATAATCAATCACTCTTCACCATGAAGGGTTGATGATCCACCCTCTCCCACTGTAAATTATCAGCCAATTTGCTGTTACTGTGGCACATTTAACTTTATATCACCTGCATGAATTTGGAAATGAATTCCCATTAAGAAAAATAATGCTGAGATTTAAGAAGTCTCAAGCATTATGTCAGTGAGCAGTCAGCTACGAAGTAATGCTGAAATTTAAGAATGGGAATGATATGTAAATGCCATTCATTTGTTTAGAGTGCCTGAATTGTTTGCCATAATCTAGCTTGTGGCAAGTAATTCATCATGAACGGTGAATGGTTTTATAGCTCATGCTCTTTTCAGCAGTTTGCTGTGGCCTTGAAAGCTCAACACTGGGTCCCTGAAATGAATGATTTCCTCTTGTGACAACCCAGAAATTTAGTTCATTCATGTGTGACTTTTGCATGAATGATGAATGAACTCCCAAGAAGGAATGATTTATGCCAGGAACTACTTGTTGTTGGTGGTGAGACACTTCTGCCTAAGTTCCCTATATGTATGCAGAATCTGAAACACAGAGTACAGAGGCATTTGGCTGGTTTCCTTGTAAATTTGTAAACAGAATATTCTTTTTTATTAGGGAGATTAAATTACCTAATTGTGTGTTGTGCCAGGTGGTAAGTGTATATTTAATCTAGCTTGGTTGGATAATAATAAGTATAAAGATGTTTTGCAGAAAGATGCACTGTATGATTGAAAGTATCCTGGCACCCCTCTTGAGTAGTGGATTTGCCCATATATATCACAGCCATGGCCTATACAAGCATGAACAATAGAATGCAGAGTGTGGCAGAGCTCAGAAACTTTCAGCATGGCATGATCATAGGACTCTATCTTAGTAAGAAGTCAGTTCAGGAAATTTCTGCTGTGCTGCAGCTGACCTAATCAACTGCAAGTGATGTTGTTTTAAATAATAAACATCTAGGAGTGCAATCACAATATACAACAGGACAATCACAATCCAGGAAACAACATCAGCACCATCACAATCCACCATCACAATCCAAACAAAATTGCCTGTTCTTGGTTGCAAGACTCACTATCAAGTTCCAGAATTACTCTGGAAGCAACACCAGCACCAGAGCTGAAGGGAATAGATTTCCATGGCCAATTAGCCATACACAAGCTTAACATCAGTGAGGTCAGTGCCAAATTCAATTGAAGTTGTGTAAAGCTCAGTGCCATTAGATTCTGGAGCAGTGAAAATGCATTTTCTAGCATGATGAATCATGCTTCACTGTCTGGCAGTCCGACAGACAAGTCTGGATGTGGAGTTTGTCACTGAACACTACTTGCTTGATTATATTGTGCCAACTATGAAGTTTGGTGGAGGAGGTGTCATTCTTTGGGCTGGTCCCCCTATTTCCAGTGCCTGGGGATCTTAATGAAACAGCCTATACATTCTCGACTACTCTGTGTTCCCAAATAATAGGCACAGTTCCTTTACCAACAGGAGAATGCCTCCTTCCACAAAGTGAAGTCTGTGCAGCAATTATTTGATGAGATGGGTATGTAAGAACTAGATGGCCTGCACAGATCTCCGACAATCTCAACCCCATGGAACACATGGGGGGGGGGGGGACTGGAACCCTGACTGTGAGCTAGATCAAACTGCACATCAGTGACCCACCTGACTAATGCTCTTGTGCAAGATCTTTTTTGCAGCTCTTTAAAAATTCAAGCACCAAGACATTTATTTGTATGTCAAACTTAAATCTCACATTTTTTAAATTGCACAGATCCAGCTCTTGTTGAAATTCTGATGGAAGTTCAAAAATTTAACAATTCTAGCATTTGTCAGAGTTCTAATTGAAGTTCAAAAATTTAGTTGACAATATAATAAAATAGAAATTGTAAAAAAAAGCATAATAAATGTTAAAAAATAAAAAAAACATACTAAATGTTAAATAAATGTTGTTTTTTATATATGAAATAAATGAAAATTTTTTTTCGACATAAATGTTGAAAAAATTACGTTTTTTATAAATGTTGGTATAAAAAATTTAATTTTTTCAATGAATTTCTTTTATAACTTGGATTTGTAGTCTTATCATATTTCTTAACAGTAACCTTAAAACATGCGCAAAAGACTCATGATGAGCATGATAAATAGTTGGTATGAACTCTTTTCTATATCAAAAAAATTAATATAGTTTTTTGTTGGTATAATGCTTAATGAAGTTTTTTTATTTATGGATGGTCTAATTTTATTATTGGGATGCGACATATTTTAATGCTGGAAAGACTTTTCTTAAGTCATTTTGAAATGATATGAACTTTTGAATTTTTAGTGAATTTGAAAGCAGTTTAAAAGTTATTAAGGAACTTGCACAAAGTAGTTTTGTTGAAATGTGTTCTATGAATGTGTCTGAACCTTTTTTACTATTGTACTTATAATATTTGTGACAATTCATGTAGTGTAATTTTCAACATTTAAAAGCATGTGTTCACTCCTAAAAAACATTTTGGCACTTTTCATTTCTTAATCTAATTTCTCATTTGGAGTTTAAGAGGTATACATTATTTTTAGTTTCTGATTTTAAATTTCATTATTGGGGATTTATTGAATTATTTAAAAGAAATTTGTGATTTCCTGGTAATCCAGTAAAAGTAAACAAACAAACAAAAAGATATGTTTAAAAATCCAGGAAATTGGATTATATTTGTTCTCTGTTATACTCATGGAACATCCCCAACATTTATCAATATGTATCCCTGAAACCTTAAAGTTTAATAATTGATTCAGCTGCAAGAAGTCAATGACCTTTTCATTTCTTTTATTAAACAATGCACTATAAATGAAATTAATATTATTCCTGAAATGAAGGAAAAATTAACTATATAATAATGGAAAACTTTTATCAGTTCACACACTTAACCGACAAAGAGAAACTCCCAGTGTAGTCATCTGAATACCCATTGTTATTCTTCAGGGAGGATTCCATTTATGTATACTCATAACTTTTGAAAAAGATGCCCTGCAATTGAATTTTTTTTTTTTTTTCATCTTTGGTGATTTTGCAACACGTGTTATTTTTGAAAAACTTGATAATTTTATTTTTTATGATTTTGCTTTAGATATTTTCGCATTCATGTTTTTGTTTTTGATATTTTCATTTTTGCTGAATTCACCTGGAGCCACTTTTACATGGCAATTGGTGATCAGGGACTACTGTAATCATGTGATTGTAAGTAATCATGCTGGAAATAGTGTTGCTAAATCTCCAGACATTAATTAGCTGCTTCAATATACACTGCTGGACAATTGCTAAGGACGGATCATAAACGGCTATATAGCGCATAAAAAGTAAGTGTGGTTGGATGCCAAGTGAAATAAAATAATGTCAGAATGCCAGGACATTACAAGAAAGACAATTTATTGTGCTCTGAAATCCAGAAGGCTTTGGAACGTGTTCAAGGGACAAACAGGCCATTTTGTGCAGAATACGTAAACGTGAAAAAATGCAATTACGGTCCGCAGGCGTTCCGGCGTAAGATGTCAATACAGGATATGGCCACCATGGAGGGCGATGCAAGATTCCACACGTCGTGTCATGCTTTGCACAACATTATCAAGCAGCTGTTGGGGTAATTTACCCCATTCCTCTGTCAGTGCACGGATGAGGGTGTCCTTGTTTATTGGAGGGCATTGGCGACCAGCAAGACTCCTCCCCAAAGCATCCCACACATTTTCAATGGGATTCAGATCTGGAGAACGTGCTGGCCATACGAGGCGTTGAATATCCTCGCTCTCAAGACACTCCTGGACAGCGACTGTTCGATGACATGTTGCGTTGTCGTCCATGAAAATGAATCTATCACCGACAGCACCACGGAACATGCGAACATGAGGTAGCAGAACATCATTAATGTATCGTTGGCCAATCATAGTCCCAGTTGGAAGCACATAGAGGGACGTACGGCCATTGATCATGATGCCAGCCCATACCATGACACTACATGTCGGATATCGGTCCCTTTCCTGTATGTTTGCTGGACAATATGCAGTACCACTATCACGCCAGATCAGTTGTCGTCGACAATCAGACGATAGACTGTATCTACTCTCATCTGAGAAGAGGACAGCAGACCAGTCGTAATCAGTCCAATTGCGATGTTGATGGCACCATTGCAAACGGGCGGTACGGTGACGTCTGGACAATGGGATGCACACAACAGGACGGCGGACGTATAGTCCTCCTTCATGCAAACGTCTGGCGACAGTTTTTCGGGAGATCCGCTTGCCAGTAGAAGCCATAAACTGATTTGCTACCTCACTAGCTGTGCTGCGCCGGTGTCTTTTTGTTGATAGCACTATGTACCGATCTTCTGCAGGTGTCGTACTGCGAACACGACCTCCCCCGTGACGTTTGCTACACTGTCCATTTGTTTGAAATGATTTCCAAGCCTTGAAACAACACTGTGGCTGACTTCGAACTCCCTGGCAACTTCTGTTATTTTTTGCCCTTCTTCAATCTTGCCAATAATACGGCCACGCGTAAAATCATCTAGGTGATGTCGGGAAGACATACTGAAAATTGCAAGTTCGTCAATTGATTCTTTCCCTTTCAACTTTGCGTTTGAACAACAACGGTCAATACGCGTCAAATCCTTTATATCTCTTATCAGCGCTATGACGTCACGAACAAGCTCGGCAATCCAAAATTTGCATACGCACAACACGTCTTACTGTATCCCGCACTTATGCTAATTTCCACATTTTCCTGCCTTCCATTTTATGGTTGCTATCGTTGCTATTGTCATCCGTCCTTAGCAATTGTCCGGCAGTGTATATGTACAAGGGTTGTACCAAAAGTAATGCAAAAGTGGGCTTAACTTTTTTATTAACTGACAGAGGTCGTACAAATTGCACATGTTGGTAGAGTAACTCTTTCTCTATACAAAGGCACGACTCAACATAGTCTCCATCACAAGTGATGCATTTGTGCCATCATTGAACCCAACTCTCAAATCCTCTTTGAAAAAAATTTAGGTGTGGACTGTTGCACCCACCTCTTCACAGCCACTTTCACCTCATCTGTGTCATCAAATCTTTGTTCCCGGAGACTGTCCTTCATTGGACCGAACAGTTGAAAGACAGAGGGCTCCAGATCTGGGCTGTATGTTGGATGGTGGACCACCGACCAGCCTAATTTGCTGACTGCCTGATTTGTTGCTAAAGGTGTGTGTGTTGTCTTGCATTGCTATGGTGAATGTGGATCCTTTTCAGATTCTTGTTCAGTCTATTCCTCCTCATGGCTTCTCTAAGCTTCTTGAGTGTCTCAGTGTACCGCTTGCTGGTCACGGTACAGCCATGTTCCAGAAAATCAAGGAGAATGACTCCCCTGTCATCCCAAAAAACAGTCATCATGACTTTCTGTGCTGATCGCTGGCTCTTGAATTTCTTAGACCTTGGTCAAGAGGTGTGACACCATTCCATGAATTAATTCTTTGTTTCCGGATTGTAAAGATACACCAACGTTTCATCCCCTGTCACCAAATCAGAAAAAAACAAACAAAAAAAAAAACATGTCTTCATTGGCTTCAAACACTTCCAGCAGATTGGAGCAGACTTCCACCCTTCTTTTCTACAAATCGTGTGTCAACTGTCGAGGTACCCACTTTGCACACACTTTACGGTGCCCTAAGTGTTCCACCATCTTCTGTATGGCATTGAGACCACAGTCCAGTTGTGCAACAAGCTCACGAATTGTGACTCATCTCTCAGCACGAATCAGTTCATTCACTCACTAATGATTCGTGTCAGTGGTCGCAGATGGTGGTCTCTAACTGTGTGGTTTGTCTTCAATGCTGGTTTCCCCTTCTATAAACTTCTTCATCCATCTGTGCACATTGCTCTTGACAATAATGTCATCTCTGTAAATATTCTGTAGCCTTCTGTGGATGTCGGACAACCTGCACACTTCCTTCGTCAAAAACTCAGTGATGGCATGTTGCTTCTGCTTGGAATTCATTATTTACCTGCAATGAAGAAGAAGGATTACTGTAGAGGAAGAGTTACTCTACCAACATGTTCAATTTGAACGACCTCTGTCAGTTAATAAAAGTCATGCCCACTTTTGCATTACTTTCTGTACAATCCTCATATTTTTTTTAAGAAGGTATCCATTTTATTGACAACTTTTAAATTTACACTTTCTTGCTTCAAAGGGTGCTCAAAAATGGTTAGTCTGTCTTTCCTTCACTGCATCATTATCAGCAAACTCCATGTCAAAAGTGTGAGGTGCTGCCATCTGTTGTGTAGTAACCTCAGCAGATATTGATTGTGGAGCAGAGTTGATGTCGAGGTTACATGGTACTTTGTATGTGTGTTTTTTTTTCTCTCTAAACCAACCTGAAAAAGAGAAAAAAATACATATGCAAGAGCAATAATACCTACCTCCTCATGGCATGATTTTTTTAAATTTACGATTCTGCTTCTTTGCTTCCTTTGTGCCTTTGACATCTTTCCCTCCAAAGTTTTTTAGAAACATCCTCAAATTTTTTGAAGAACATTCCATTGCTGATGGGAAGATTCAAAAGTATTACCTTTGTGAACCACCACAAAAGAGGCTTCTTCAACATCAGCACATTTCTTTTCACACATGAAAAGAAAAGAAAGAATGCAATTTTCCATTTTCTTGCTCCGAACTTTTGCTTAATGTGAGGTGTGGAATGTTCAGTATGCATTTTGCTGCATTTTCAAAGCAAATTGCAGAATCAATTGCTCCACAGGCAAATTTTAGGCTCTTGTTTACATATTAAATTAAGAAGAAGGTAGTGTAGAACACGCTAAGTTATGTATACGTAACTTAGCGTGTTCTACACTACCTTCTTCTTAATTTGTTTGTTAGTTACGTGCTCTGCCTACCACTCATTTATGATCTTGTTTACATCTTAAACTGCCTGTTTGTTATGAAATGTGTTCTGGATTGGCCATAGACGAAAGCATTTACTGCATTGTAAGTGAATTCATGTTCTCTCCCAAGTGCACTAAAGTACCATTATGCTCTTGGGTCCATCCACCTGTCTTAAATCTGAAATTTTGTTCTGAGGAAGGCACAGCACTTTCTGTTTATCTGTATACAGGAATTAAGGCTTTCTGTTTATCTGTATACAGGAATTAAGACTTTCTGTTTATAGGAATTAAGAACAGTTTGCTATGAATGTTAAGAGGCCTACCTGCCTCCCACTCTCTTTAGTACCTGTCTTAAATCTGAAATTTTGTTCTGAGGAAGGCACAGCACTTTCTGTTTATCTGTATACAGGAATTAAGGCTTTCTGTTTATCTGTATACAGGAATTAAGACTTTCTGTTTATAGGAATTAAGAACAGTTTGCTATGAATGTTAAGAGGCCTACCTGCCTCCCACTCTTTTTAGTACTCTCAGCCATGTTGTTCAGGTACCTTTTCCTTCTTTTCTGAGTATGTTTTGATTCACATTTAATCTTGCTAAAGAAAAGAAAGAAGGAAACAAAGTGAACCGAGACTTTGTTCATGAGTGCTCCTTAGCAAAAAATGACTGTAAAACAGGGAAGATTTTGTTCTAAGGAGAATTTGAAAGTATTAATCTCAGCAAAAGGTATTGAACGTGCTGAAAACAGTTTTGTTTGTGAAAAAATTCCAATGTCATCTAATGCATGAAAGTGAATTATTACGAACATGCTACCTGACTGTTGAACCTTAGTGTGGCCGAAGTGATTCTTATTTTAAACGGCAATTTTTGCGCATAAAAACTCAATTTGTCATGGGATTTTTAGTTTTAAGACTTACAGCCAGCAAAAGTTCTGTAACCTTTTATTGCCATTTATTGTTTCTCATCCCCCCCCCTGGTATCAATGCACAAGTGAACAGAAATTTTGGGGGTAATGGTGGGGAAGGGGGATTCATTTTTCGTTTGATGACGGGATTCCGTCTTTCAAAACTTTTGGAAATGGAAGTTAGAAGCAGCGAAGATTTCTCCCGTAATCTTTTTTTTTTCTCGCAATGTTTCTTCTGCCCAGTATTGTTCTTAAATAATCTTTTATTCCACAAATACTTCATTTCAACCTAAAAATGGAAGAAAAAGTTTCCGAAAACGGAAGTCGGTCAGAGCGAAAATTTCTCCCGAAATCTCAGCGTTTTTTCACTTCTATCCCAAATTCCATTTGGGATAGAAGTGAAAAACGAAACACTTGACAACAAAATTTTCACTTCTATCCTAAATTTTGTTGTTAAGTGTTACTTCCCCCCAGAAATGTATGCACTTAAGCTTGATAAGGGAGGGAAATTTTCCAAAGACTGAAGTGACAGAGTTTGAAAATTTGTTAGAATTGATGCATGGTGTTCAAAAGTATTCATATTCTGAAAGTCACACGATTTATCTAAAGTAGCATAAGCTTTGATATCATGCATTCATGGTCCTCAGGCTGCAAGTTCGTTCAGCATGATGGATAAATTATTGTCATCTGAGGGAAAGAAAAGGGGATGAGGATATAGGAAGGGAATGATATCAACAGAAAGAAAAACCAAGTAAAGATTGCTGTGCAGTTGCAGAGTCAGCAAAAGACAAATATGGCCATGGAACTTGCTGAGAAGAAAGCAACACAAGAGGAAAATTGAGCTGATGTTCTTGCAAGTACAGAAAAAAAAAAGAAAAAAAAAGAAGAGAGATGTGTTTGAAGCAGCGTCTTTTAAAAGCACTTTATTTTGTTTTGAAATCAGTAATTTTATATTGTGAATACAGTGAACAATTTCATCTTGCCCATGCTGCTTTATATTCACACTTTCTTCTCACATGTTATGATTTTTTCGCCCGATTAAAAAGTTCAGCTTTTTGTTCCTTGGTCAGTCTCATGTATGAATATTACGAGGAGTTGTTACTGGCCTATCATCCAATTGTGTGTTAAGCACTGATCTTATGGAACTGATTGATAAAAAGTCAGAAAGTATTCAGACATCCGAACTATGGGCTGATTGTTTTTGAAGTCTGTGTTCATAATGATAACGTTCATCCGTGCTGAGAGAGAAGGTGATTGGTTACTGCATCTATGGCCTGTAGAGTCAATGCTCCCCTACTTCTTTGAGCTGCAAGGCATGTTAACTATGTACACTATGGTTCGTATTACTTGAAGACAATTCAAAGACTTGATCGAGATCTATTCATAAAGTTCATGGAGGGCGAGCATGTAGTTAGACATAGTAATGAACTTTGGAATGGATATGGACCGATCTGTTCATAGAGTCAACCTTAGGGTGGGCTGAAAAAAACTTTTTTTTTAATTTGCATATCGCCTAGTGTGGAAAAGTTGCCATTTGAGTCAACAGGAATAACAAAAGAAATTTTTTTGAAATCAACCAATATTTTGTCTCCGCACAGCACACTAAGTTGGTGTTTTTCCAACCGCATTGGGCCGTAAGCAAAAACGGATGGAATTTTTTTGTAATCGAAATCGAGTAACCCCTAGTGTGGAAAAGTGTCTTTTAGTGTTCCCAATATCAGTGAAAAAAGTTTTGAAGTTGATCATTATGCTATGTCTTCGCACTGCACACGAAGTTCACCATTTTCTTCCCACATCTGGCCCGTAGGCCTAGGCTAGGTAAAGGCATCCTGGCATGTAGGGCATCGGAAGAATCCATAGGAAATTACATTTTTCTGAGTGCAATCATGCGTCTGCATGTGTAGTACACTCAGTTTTCTGTGTAGCATATAGCTCTTCGCTTGCTTCCAAAGTCACATATGGAAACAATCCAGAACTCACCATGAGGAGGTGGCTACACTTTGAGTTCCGCCCCCCCCCCTCCAGCTCAGAATTTTATTTCAAAGTGGTATATCTTGTTTGGTAATCCGCTTTACTCGAAAAATGTGGCTTTAATTGCTGTGATGCAATTGTTGCTCTTATGAACGAATCTCTACTGGGCATCATTACAGTCGATAGCCCGAGAAGGTCATTGATAAAAACAAAATTATCCGTGAAAAAATTAAGCTATCTAATGGCGTAAAGGAAAAAGCCCAGACAGACAGAAAAGTCATTCGCAAACTCTGTTATGATGGAAGGAATGACTCAACTCTGTTCCTAGATAAGAAAGATGATAAATATTATTGTTCCGAGAAGAAAGAAGAGGACATTGCTCTCTTGGAGGAGCCGTGATCGAAATACCTTGGCCATGTGACTCCCAGTTCTGGTCATAGCAGAAGCATCGTAAACAGCATCACTAATTTTGTAGAAGTTAATGGCATTGACTCAAGTTTTCTCATTGCTTTAGGGTGCGATGGAACTGTTATAAATACCGGCAGGAAAAATGATGCTATACGTCAACTGGAACTTCAGTTGCAACGTTCTTTGCAGTGGCTGGTGTGCTTGTTCCATTTCAATGAACTTCCATTTCGCCATTTGCTTGATGAACTCGATGGTAAATCAACAGGTCCTACAACTCGTTCAGGAGAGATTGGGGCAGCTCTCCACGGCTGTGAAAACCTCCCAGTAGTTGACTTTGCAGCTATTCACGTAGAATGAACAGAACACATGAAAGAATTGCAGGATACACATGAACTGAGTACCGACCAGCAGTATTTACTGGAAATCTGTTGCGCCGTGTCACAGGGAGACTGTGATCTCATCCTTTCTAGAAGAAATCCAGGACCACTGTTACATTCGCGGTAGCCGATGACAGCTGATAGTCATGCGCCTCTATGTCGCCATTCAAAACCCATCGCAAACTTTGATCTGTGTTGCCAACTACATAATGAAGGTATATGCCCCGGTCTGGTTTTCCATAAAGAAGAAGCCTTCGTGCACAGAAGGGTCCAAACACTTTTGGAAACTGATCAACTTATTGCGCTTCATGGATTTGAAGTGCAAAGTAATCATTGATGCAGTGATCAAAAGAAATGCATTCTTCAGTCACCCAGAGAATATATTGCTAAGTATGATTGCGGACAAACGCACCCACGTTAGAGCTCTTGGATAGAGAAGAATGAAGAAAGCAGGACAACAACAAATGAATGTGATGTCATAAGAGAATTTGAAGTGCCGCAATTAAATTTGGATGCTAATGAATATTATGAGATGATCAATTGGACTAAAACACATCTTACCGAGCCACCCCTGACAAAACACATCTCAGACAAAGATCTGGATCGACTAATCGCGACTTCTGCAGCAGCTGGTGAAGAAATAACCAAGTTTCCCTGCCACACGCAAGCTGTGAAACATTGTGTGAAACTGGTGACCGAAGCAGCTGCCTCAGTGTGTGCATTTCAAGCTACAGATTCGTTCATAAGAGCAACAATTGCATCACAGCAATTAATGCCACATTTTTCGAGTAAAGTGGATTACCAAACAAGATATACCACGTAGAAATAAAATTCTGAGCTGGAGGGAGGGTGAGCGGAACTCGAAGTATTGCCACCTCTTCGTGGTGAGTTCTCTGTTGTTTCCATATGTGGCATTGGAAGCAAATGAAGAACTACGCAGCAAACTGAGAACAGTGCAATTTCCTACAGTGCACTCAGAACAGTGCAATTTCCTACGGATTTTTCCGATGCCCTGTATGCCAGGATGCCGTTACCTAGCCTAGGCCTACGGGCCAAATGTGGGAAGAAAATGGGGAACTTCACGTGCAGTAGCATATTGATCAAATTCAGAACTTTTTTTCTCACTGTTATTGGGAACATTAAAGGACACTTTTCCGCAGTAGGGGTTACTCAATTTTGATTACAAAAAAATTCCATCCCTTTTTGCTTACGGCCCAATGCTGTTGGAAAAACTCAAACTTAGTGTGCCGTGCAGAGATGTAAGATATTGGTCGATTTCAAAAAACTTTTTTTTGTTATTCTTGTTGACCCAAATCAAATGGCAACTTTTCCGCTCTAGACGATATGCAAATGAATTTTTTTTTTCGGCCCTCTCTAGTCAACATACACATTGCATGGTCACAGCCGTGGTGGCATCATTGGATTCACCACCAAACCAAAGACGTTGGCATTGTGGGCTCTGTCACTAAATGTTTTTGATCAGATACAAAAGGACCTGGAAGACATGAAGGAAGGGAATGAAGATAACGTAGTGACTTGCCACGAAGAGGAAGCTGATACACGTATCCAGGCCGACTGTGCAAATCGGTTGAAGATCCGAGAGTATATAGCATCATGCATCGATCCTCTTTATGTCAGCAGTCACCCAAAAAAAGGTTTGGTAAACATCACTGGCCAGATTCTGCACGATAGCTCATTGAATGTGTACAATGCAGTAGCTATTGGGAGTTGGGAGTACCGTATATACTCGCGTATAAGTCGACCCCCCCCCCCCCCCCACTTTCAGAGGAAAAAATCGTAAGAAATCGGAAACTCGCGTATAAGTCGATCCCGGAATGAGAAAAAAAATGTCAATGAATTTATTCAAAAACATTTGAAAACGAACAAAATTGTATATATAATACTAAATTTAATTTGCATACCCAAAAACTTCATCGGAACCCTTCAAAATCCGATTCCGAGTCAGACTCGCAAAACAGTTAAAAAGTCTTTCTCCTCCATCGGCGTGTCATCATAAACATCAGTATTCCCATCTATGCCTGTGTCATCAGAATCACTGTCATCATCACTCGTAAAAATCTCATCATCCTCTGTGCCATCAAGTTTGTTACTAATGCAACATTTCTTGAATGATTTCACGACCATTTCCGCAGGTATCGCATCCCAAGCATCCTTGACCCATCGCGCAATCAAAACGATATCCGGCTTCTTTAGATTTCCGCCCTTGGTTTCAGTCGACAAATCGGAACTTATCCGATCTGCCCAATATCTCCGCACATTGTCCTTGAAGGGCTTATTAAGGCAGACATCTAGTGGTTGAAGAACAGATGTCAACCCACCTGGGATGACAGCAAGAGTTGTTTTTGAATTTTCTGCAGTTTTTTCACTTCTGCACAACGGTGTGCAACAAACATATCCCACACCAAAAGAGAAGGCTTCCTCAAAAGTGCACCTGGCCTTTTGTTCCACACATTCTGTAACCAGTCAATTGTTCCGGATTCGTTCATCCATCCTTTTTCATGGGCACGAACGAGCACACCAGACGGAAAGACAACGCTTTTCGGCAGAGTTTTGCGTTTGAAAATAATTACCGGAGGTAGCTTACTGCCGTCGGCCAAACAGGAAAGAACAACCGTGAAACTGGATTTTTCGTGGCCAGTCATTTTAATCAAGATATTTTTTTCGCCCTTTTGGTTCACCGTCTTATTTCCAGGAAGGTCGAAACACATGGCGGTTTCATCCATGTTCCCTATTTGGGAAAGTTCAAAAGCAGTCTCTTTTCTCTTTTGAATTACGTACTTTTGAAATTCCATTATCTTTGCTTCGAGGTCACGAGGTAACTTTTGTGCAATTTTGGTGCGCTGGCGTAGACACAACCCATAGCGGTTCATGAACCTTGTGCACCAACCTGGTGAGGCACGAAAAGTGTTATTTGCGGCTGCAAACTTTTAATCTTTTGTGAGCTTCATTGCTCGCAAACGTATACCAGTTCGCGTTACAATGTAACCATTTTGTCTGCAGCCCACAATCCAATCATTCAAGACACTTTCCAGCTCTGGGAAAGATGTCGTTCCACGGCGCAGCGCCTTTTTGCGATTTTGGGATTTTCACCAAGTCCGGTTTTTTTTACGCCAATCTCGAATCAGTTTTTCGTTAATGCCAAATTGACGTGAAGCAGCACAGTTGTTAGTATTTTCTGCAAAAGAAACCACTTTCAACTTGAATCCTGCATTATAGGACATCTGTTTCTTTACACAATCCGTGTCACCCATAATAGGAGAAGCGAGACACGTGCGATTAAGAACAAGCAACACCCAAGGTCTTTGAGCAACACCTAACACTGGCTGCCGCATGGCTCCGTTTCCAAAGAAAAACGCTTCGCGCGATATTCTTTGCCGTTACGTCAGTGCAGTCAACTGGTAGTCGGAAGGGCGGAGCTTTCTATGCGCGGCTGTGACTGCGCTGTGGATACGCAAAGCCAGAAGAGAGCCTTCTCAAAGCACAGAGAAATTCTTTGGTTTGCAATTTCGTAATTCTACGACATCGGCGTTTTTTCTTTCTTTCTTTCTTTTTTTTTCTTTCGGAGGGTTGTGATTTCGTAATTAATACCGCATCGGTATTTTTTTGGGGGGGGGATGGATTGCCTTTTGCCTCTCGGGAGGAACTTTTGGACTTACGATTTTTTTAGACTCCGCGTATAAGTCGACCCCATTACTTTGAAGCTCTCATTTTGTCCCAAATTTCTCGACTTATACGCGAATATATACGGTAGTCAGTTTAGTGCATTTGTGGGTGACTGGCCTTCAAGTTTTAATGGAACTATTAGTAAGAAAGTAAAGAACAATAACGGTAGTCACTAAATCAGTGAAGCTAGGAATGACTGCTATACAGGAAGTGGTTATGGATCATAATGTTATTTATGCTCGCACCATGGGATTACTCACATCATCATGAGATATCGACATGGATGATGTTCTCAGCCATGAATCAGCCCCAGTGCCTATTGCTCTCTTCAATGAAGAAGATGATATGTGGACAACTCCAAAGAGTGTGCTCAAAGGAAAATTCACTGTCACGAAAAATTATCGAACCTTCACATTGATTCCCCACGCCATCATTCTTGATGGCTGTGCTATGCTTTGGTGTGTGGCCTGGCCAGCACAGCTGGCTACCGTTAAGGCCTGTGTGCACTTTCACAGCTATGGTGGACAGGTAACTGAAACAAACTTCTGTCCTGCATGTAGTATTTGATAGATACTATGACAAAAGTATCAAGGCTCCTACATGACGGAAACGGCAGGGAAAAAATTCTAGGCAATATCAACTTTCTTTGGTTCTCTATTGCCAAACAGAGTGTTAGTTTTGAATTCCACAAAGACGAAAGCACATCTGACTACACTGATTGTAACATCATTCATGGATGTTGATACAGCCACAAACCACAGACTTATCACTAGTCCAGGGCCATCACCAGTAGAGGTTAAGGCAGGCTTGTAGGGTCCACCAACAACACACGAAGAAGCTGACTTAAACATGGTTTACATAGCCCCACGAGAGGCAGAACTTTTAACCAGATTGCCCAATACAAGTAAGGGTGATGACACAGATGTCTTACTGCTTTTGGCATACTATGTTTGTATCTGACACATATGAACACCAATTATCATGGAAGAATGTAGTGGGCACAGATCAGTAATCAACGTAAATGGTGTAACAACAGCACACAAAGCATATATAATAGATATACTAGCAGATCATGCCCTAACTGGTTGCAAAACTACTTCATCTCTTGCTGGGATTGGTAAAGTTTGCATGCTGAATGTTCTCAAAATGTTTACAGGGACACTAAGTGCTATGGTGATCCGAAGTTGGAAGAAACAGTGGTACTAAAGCAGTGTGACAGATTTGTTGCTGCGCTTTATTGTTTGGGGGAAACCTCGACTGAAGGCATGCATAGTCATTTGTGGAAGAAGAAAATGGCCAGTAAAAAAATAACATGCATGCTGACACTCTCTAGATTGCTTCTAACACAGTGGGCACTACAGCAACACTATAAACGGGCGCACCTACAAACCACACTTTGGAGGTCGGCCCATCTAAGTTATCCACCTCCACTGGGCCCGTTGGAATTTGGCTGGCACATTTCATCGACCACTGCAGAGTATACACCTGTCATGCTGCCACAAGATCCCCTCTAGCACCTGACATGGTACTGAATTTCATCAGTTGTTTTATGCACCACAGGATGTAATCGTGGATATGGTTGCACTAAAGTCACATTAAAGTCTAAACATTCTGTACTTGTTAAAGTGAATGTAGCAAAGGAATTGTGCGTGAAGAATTAGACAACAGTGATGAAGATGTTTCTGAATCTTAAATTCAATAACAGTAATTACGTTTTGTGATTTAATCTTTAATTTTAGTGTTAAATTATACTGATTTGTTATTTTTCATGCTGTGCTAATGTAAAACAGGTCACTATCTGTTTATTCTGTACGGCTGAAATAAAGTTCCCATGTTTTATATGAAAATCGCTGCACATAACAGAAATTTCTTAGACATCTTTTTCGGGAATTTAATTCCTGTTACTTTTGTTTAGAATAAATATTTTCTTGGCAGTGACGGTTTTGCCATTAAATGGCCTCAAATGTGAATTCACGAGAAGCGGCAATGCCCCATGGCTGTGTGGGTACTAATGATGGATTGTGATATTTTCCCAAGGTTTAGAGAGTGGCACTCACCGGATTTGGAATCAGCACCTCAAAATTAAACAGTTGAAAAACTTTATATATGCAGACCTCGGCACAGGTCACTTTTCTCACTATTTGTCGCCTTTTTTTTACATTTGTCACTTTTTGTTACCTTTTTTAAAATTTTGTCACTATTCTCACCTTTTTCTTAAGTATGCTCGTATTTTTTTCAATTTAGCTATAGTTTTGCGTTGTTGTTTTTTATATCTAGGGGATTTTTTGTCAGATGAAAAAAGAAATGCTGAAACAAAAATAAATTGTTTTGTAAAACACCCATCTCTGTCGAACACGTGGGTGGGGTCACGAGTTGTAAACGTGACTCACCGCAACAGCAAGAGTGAGGTTAACGAAGCAAGAGGCAGTGACGAACACACTGCACCTCTCTCTGTAACCCCGCCCACAGCAGCCAGCGGGTTCTCTCAAGGATTTTTTTCAAGTGGATTAAAAAATACAAAAGTTTATCTCCGTGGATTTTTCATGAAAATCTCTGAAATTTTGATCAACGCTATTAATCGCTAATTGGAATGAACCCTCCAAATTTTGCGTAAATCAATTGAAAACTTTTCAAATGGGCCATATTTTTTTCATTTGCTCTTTATCATGCTCTTTATCATAATTTTTTTTATTTGCTCTTTATCATGCCCAGAATTCGTAATCAGCATTTTAAGATTAATTAAAAAAGTGTTTGCCAATTCATTTGAAATTTTTAGGGTCATCATCTCCTAGCCAATCATAGTATATGTACAAATTTCAGCCAGTTACGTGAAGAATTTGGGAAAATAGTTTTCTTAATATTTTTTTCCTTGTCCTGTCATGGCTAAAACTAAAGCGAGGAGGCACTGTTGCTGGGAGCCAAAGAAGGAAGAAAGCTGGCAGTCTTTTCATGCTCTAGTTTTTAGTGGTAGCTAGGCATTTTGTGTGTGCCTTTATTAGCACGTCTTTTGTAAAAAATATTGTGCTTATGTTATCGGTTTGTCCGTCCGTCTGTGGACACCATATCGCTGTAACTAACTGCCCGATTTCAAAAATTCTTTTTGTATTGGGAAGCTTGATATGTGCGAATGATGATCCCTTATTTTGTTGTTTTTTTCATCAATCACAATTTTGCTGCCTGAGGGCATAAATACAGATGATGCCAAATTCAAAATACATTTTATTCCATATATTTGCTTCTAAACAGCCGATTGAAAAAATTATTTTACCTTTCGATTCTATTTATGTCGAAGACTATTATAGGTATAGTCACTTTTTAAAGTTATGCATAGATTCTCCGCTAGGGGCGTCAAAGTAAATTGCGTTTCCCCTGATATCTCTGCTTCTAAAAGTCTGATTTGAAAAATTCTTTCTGCTTCAGATACAGCTCCTGATGGAAAATATTTTGCATGTAATTTCTAATTTTTAGTAAAAATGGTTTAGCCTCCAGGGGGCGTAAGTGTTAATTTCTGCTTCTGATATATTTGCAGCCTAATCAGGGCTTCTAAAATCTCGTTTGAAAAACTTCATTCATGGACCGATACCACTCACGTCGATAAATCCCTTTTCAGAAAATGTTCTTTATAAAATATTACATGGTTTCTCCGCCAGGGGGCGTATGCATATCTTATTTTTGTCAATATCTCTACTTCTAATGGTCCAATTTGAAAATTTTCTTCTTTGTTGGATAGAGTTACCTGCTCGACATGATTTCCATATAATTTCAAAAATTTCAAGTAATTCATTGACTGTCCGCTAGGGTGAGTGAAGGTAAATTGCGCTTTCCCCAATATCTCTGCTCCTAAAACTCCGATTTGAAAAATTCTTCCTGCACCGGATAGAGCTCCTAATGGGAAATGTTTTGATTGTAATTTCTAATTTTTAAACAAATATGGTTTGTCCACCAGGGGGCATAAGAGTTAATTTCTGCTTCGTAGGTATTTGCAGAAAAATCTGAGCTTCTAAAAGCTCGATTGAAAAAATTCTTTCACGGACCAATACCGCTCATGTTAATAAACATTTGAGAATATTTTCTTCTTAAAATAATGCATGGTTTCTCCACCAGCGGGCGTAGATTTTAACTGATTTTTGTCGATATCTATTCTTTTAACAGACGGATTAAAAAAAATCCTTTGTTAGATAGCGTTTCCGGTGTAAAATGTTTCTCATATAATTTCAAAATTTTCAAGTAATGCATAGACTTTCCTCTAGGGGGTGTAAAGGTAAATCGCATTTCCCCCGACATCTCTGCTTCTAAAACTCTGATTTGAAAAATTCTTTCTGCACTGAATACAGCTGCTCCTGATGGGAAATCCTTTGCATATAATTTCTAATATTTGATAAAGAATGGTTTGGCCATCAATGGGTGTAAGTGTTAGTTTCTGCACCTGATGTATTTGCAGCAAAATCTGACCTGAAAAACTTGATTGGAAAAATTCTTTCGTGGACTGATACCGCTCGCATCGAACAAGCTTTTGAGAATACTTCTTAAAATAATGCATAGTTTTTCCACCAGTATGCGTAAACGCATATCTTATTTTTTTTCGATATTTCTGCTTCTAAGACTCCAATTTGAAAAATTATTTCTTTGTTGGAGGGCGTTTCCACGCCGAAATGTTTCTCATATAATTTCAATTTTTTCTTAGGGCACAAGGCTGCCACCAGAGAGCATAAGCTCACGTTTCCGTTTACAGCAATATCTGCGGGACTTAAAAACCCAATTAAAAAAATTCTTTCTTCGGTCAGATACTACTAACTGTGCAAACTATCTATGTGTGCGAGTTTTCTTTCCAAACTAGTGCACAATTTTGCCACTAGGGGTGCGAATGCTTAATCTGTTTTTCTCAATATCACTGCTTTCAACATGTCCGATTTAAAAAATTCTTACGAAAAATGGAATTCGCGAGGCAACCTTATAGGTTGTCTTATGTTATAAACGTGCTTTTGATTAAAATATACGTAATATCTAAGGTATTTTACCTGATATTGTCAAAGTATTTCTCACTTTGTTTGCTCTGTGGGGCACATGCTCCCGGCCCCGAGAGGTCCCTTACGTTACAGACCTTTGGTTAGTTATAAAAAATTTTTTTGCAGAAATAAAACAGTTAGGTTATATATTTTCAGTTCCACATTCATTCACTTGCACAATCAAACGTTTAACATTTACTGTTAATTAAAAGATTTTAGTAGGAAGAGTTATACTCATCGGGTCAGGAGACGTCTCACAAGGGGTTCGTTGTTACGGCAAGCGCTTTCTGCGGTACTTAACTGCCATCTTCGGGCCACTATTTCTACACTAGGGTTCCTCGCGTGTGTGTAGTTTTGGAGTTGCATGTTGGGAATCGATGGGAAGGTTTGCTGCCTGTATGTGTTAGGTGATTTGTTTCCAATGTGTCACCATCTATTAGATGAGGTGTTAGATGTATCAGTTTAAAATTATCGGCAACGCTGCGGCGTTCGGCGTTATTGATCGTCGGGATAACGTAGCGATAAAAAGAAAAATCGTAAGGTTGTAGTTCCGTATTTACCGTCATTATTGCGATTTCTTTTATTATTTTATTCTGTAAGCTTTAATAATTGAAAAGTAATTGGTAAACATATAGTGTATGAAGTATTTTATCGTATTGTATTTGTACGTAATGAGAAAAATCGCGTGTTTATGCCATATGTCAGTAGCGTGTATTAAAATCGTTGTTGGGTGTATCGGGCTTAATTTACTAACCTTTCGTAATTAAAATCTTGCCTAGTATTAATATTTAGTTGGTTTTAGTGGGAATCTCACTGGGTATTAACTAGTGATAGTATAATGCAGCGACTGTTAGAAAAAAGCGGGTCGGCGATCGCTCCGTAACAAAGTGACTTTCGTAAATTAATTGCGCGTGCGCTATTGTCAAGGATATTTAATAGTCATTTGATAAAAGAATAAAATTGTGACTTAATGCATCAAGGCAAAATAACAAATCGTGCTTTACGCAATTTTTTTTTGTATTTCCGATTGTCGCACCTGTAGCTAGAGAGAATTTGATTTTTATGCGTTACGAAGTTAATTGTAACGATGTTCGTTAATGTTAGTTAATTTGTTTAATGAATTTTTGTAAAGGTGGTCTCCAAAAGTCTTTGTTCAGAAAGAAAGAACGAAAATGGCTGCAGTTTCTGGGATTGTATGAAAGAATGCCCACGGAAAAACGCCCACGGAAAAATCGCCCACAGACAAAATGCTCACGGGAAAAATATGTGATCGACTGCCGCAGATGGCTAAGTGGTTAGTGTTTCAGACTATCGATGCTGGGTCCCCAGGTTCTAGCCTGGGCTGATCTTTCAGAGATGGTGTGATTTACTAACAATCGCTGAATATCCGCCGTGCATCGGACGAGCACGTAAAGTGACGGCCCCCAGGCTGGACCCACTGGTTAAATGGGTATCCTTTCCTATGTCCTCCCTGAAATTCTCTCACCCATCTATGTGCAATATCGTACTTGTACGGTGGCGCCATCTACTGTACTCTAATCTCACTACAAACTGTTCTGTCAAAAAGTCGCTAGACTTGCTCTCATTCCTTCCGTTTCTGTGTCCTGCCCAAAAGGCGATCTCGCTGTAGGTGGCTGGGACCTAAACTCTACTCCCTGTGGACGGAAGTCCTACATGAAAATGACAAATTCTATGTGATCGACTGATAAGTTTATATGTCTGTTATAAACGGTGTTCAGACAACTGGTCACAGACTGCTGGCCAAAAAACCGTTAGGGGTCATATAAAAATTGCGGTTTCTTGGCCACCTCACCTACATAACGCGAATATGGGAATGACGGAATGAAAACTTTTAGAAGGGCCTAAACGTTAGTCCTAATATTATTTTCTGCCTGAGTAATACCGCAATATTAATAATTTGATGTGTAAAATATTTTCTGCAAACCTTACAAATACGAGAGGAAAGTTCGGATTGCACTGATGGACTGTAGAGGTTGTATGGTGTTGGCCTGAAAGCCGTGGTAGTCTTATGCAACATTTATTTAAAAACATACTAATGATTCACCGATGTCTTCAAGCCAACTGCTATACGATATTTTTCTAGAAACTACAAATAAAAAAATTCTCTGTGAGTATGTGCAAACCCAGGGAATTTGTCTGGGGAGGGGGTTGCTTAAAATCTAAAATATGAAATATAAAGAATTTCTGGTCCGATTGGGAGATTTCCAGCGTTTACAAGCTACAACACGTCGAATTATCTGAGGGTATCTGCTGCCTCAGGAAACTAGTCGGGGGGAGGGGGAGGTAATACCAAAATCGTAAAATATCAAGAATTTCTCTTCCGATCTGGAGATCTTCAGCATTTAGAAACTGCAACTCGACAAATTTTCTTAGCGCATGTCACTCTCTGGAAACCTGTCGGCGTGGAGAGGGGGGGGGGGGGTAATACCAAAAGTGTAAAATATGAACAATTTCTCGTCCGATCGGGAGATTCTCGGCAATTAGCAGCTACAACTCGACACATTATCTGAAGTCTGAAGGCATGTGAATGATGAAAATCTCCGGGTCGGAAGAGAAATTCTTCATATTCTACACTTTTGGTATTACCCCCCCCCCCCCCCCGACAGGTTTGCTCAGTAGGTTCATGCCCGGAGATAATGTCTCCAGTTGTAGTTTGTAAATGCTGAAAATCGCCCGATCGGACAAGAAATTCTATATAATTCACAATTATCATATAACACCCCCCCACCCCACCCCCAGGTTTGCTGAGTAGGCACGTGCCCTCAAATAATCTGTCCAGCTGTAGCTTGTAAATGCTGAAAATCTCCCGATGGGACGATACATTTTTCAAATCTTACAGTTTTGATATACCCCCCCCCCCGACAGGTTTCCTGAGTCAGCACATGCGCTCAGATAATTTGCAGACTTGTAGTTCGAAAACCCTTAAATCTTTTGCTGAGATGTAGATCATAAACATTTCTTATAAAGAATTACATTAATTATCGCAATTAAGAAAAGACGAAATTACGGAAACTTTATATGACTCTGATTACCAACCTCTGGGGGTCGTGGGCACGAAGCGGTCAAAAACGTTATTTTTATACGGCCCCTTAAAATTTTTGTGGCCAGTTCTCCTACACCCGTCATGTAGAAATTAACTGTTTTAGTTGTCCTTTGGAAAACTCCCAGGAAGCTATGACATTGTAATTTGCTCATCTAGATTTCTAGTGACGTGGACGGTTTGAATATTTTGCACAGGACTTACAATTTCATGTTCTTCAAATTAAAGTCATTCACTCCAGTAATTTATGTCAGTAAAACTACATAGTACTTAATGCATAATTGTTTCTCAGGTGAAAATGAACTGACAGTATGGGATAATTTACTTCTTACTCGTTATAAGCAAGTTTGGTGGTGTTTGTATTTTGACCATTTCGTTAGATTAAGGTTTGCGTCCTAGAGATGACCGCATTTGAAATCTTGATATAAATTTACATCGATCAACCACAACATTAAAACTACCTTATGGTGACTGTATTCCGTGGCGGAGATGGCGCCTTTCAACAAGACTGCTCCATGCCACACTCTGAAGAAAGTTCAGGAATGGCTCCAGGAACATACCGAGGCCATCCATGGCCCCCAAATTTGCCGGACATAAGTCATATTGAGCATTTATGGTTTCAGTTGGAGGAGTGGTATGAGCAGCATCACTTCAACCACATAATTTACAGGAACTGTGGGGTCTTCTGTTGCAGTCATGATACCAAGAGACACCTATCAACATCTCGTTGAATTTTTCTCAGGTAAGAGGAGAACATACATTATATTAGGTAGGTGGTTTTAATGGTTTGGCTGATCGGTGTATATACATATACTATATTTTATAGAGAGGAGTTTACACAAATTATGAACACAAAAACTCAAATAATAAACGCACATTATAGATAAGAAAAAAATATTAACACATGCAATTTTCCAAAAACAAGAGAGAAAAGATATAACTGAACAGTTTTGAGAGTGTAATTGAAAGAGTGAACTGTTTCAATATGCACGATGTGCAGATTAGCTTATTTTGATTGAGAGGGCTTGAGCCCTGGCAAATTGTCCGAGTGAAGCCCTAATTAGACCAAAAAATGTATAAAAACGGTTGTCAAACCAAATGTAAAAAACTGTAGTTTAACACTTGTGTAAAGAAAAAATGGTTTTTGCACCGGATTTATTTATTGGGCGTTGCCATGTTTTTCTTAAAAAATACGGTTTATCTACCGTGTTAGGCAAACATTTTTTGACCGTTTTTTATTTCCCGGTCATTAGACTAAAATTACGGTTTATTGACTGGCCACTCAGCTGCTGGTGTATTTACCGTAAATTGACTTTGCAAGTTTTTACAGTGAACATAAAACATTGTATTTGAAAACCAATGAACAGTAATGCGATAGTTTAATTACAAGCGCTCGTTACAAATGTTTTAAGTGCAATTGCGTATAAGATGAATAAAATGGCATTTAATCATTAAAGAGAATTTGGTCATAAGTCAGATCAAATCGTGGTATTTTAAGAAATCCTTTCTCTTCATCTGGGTGGGAAACAAGCTAAATATGTTGGTGTGACATACGATACATACCTTATTTGTCCTAAAATCTGATTATATGTCCCACACTTTGCAACATTTCTTCTAGTGTTTTTTGATTTTCTCTGTAGGACACACATAGATTGTACAGTCTTTCCTGCAAGTTCTTAGTCGCACGGTTGACCCATTTTTCGGTGGCTGACCGGAAGAATTATGCAGCATGTTTGTGGAAACTGCATTATGGTCGTTTCTGAAGGCCTGTAATAATTTGTATACTCCTGGGTGCTTGCCGTTGTTCAGATTTGCAAGCTTTCAGATTTTAAAGCCTTCGCACTGATTGTTCGTTCTGTCTCCCCCGGACAGTGTTGCATCGAACACACTCCAAATCGTTGGAGGGAATTTGGGAGGCAATCTGCGAATTCTTATAGCTAAGCAATCATCTTCCTGAGTTGGTCGCCTAGTAACTCTATGGAAGGAACCGTTAACATAAGTCTCGTCAAAGTACGAAACTAAGGGTTCAGCTTCGCGTGGCATAACGGTTCGAAGATATCTCATCCTATTTATGACATCGGCTGCAGGAAGAAAAGCAAGAGCATCAAGCATTCCGCAAAAATGTTTAAAATCTTCATCAGCCTTGTATTTTTGGGTGAGTCCCAGTTCCTGAATTTTCCTCCAGGTATTCTGGCTTAAATGGAAAAAACAGCCCTGAGTGGTGACGTGCTCGCCAAACGTCTCTTTTACAGACCTCATCACAGAAATCTCAAAGTCTGTTATAACAACAGATGGATCCGGAGTGACACCTAACTGTTCACTTTGCTCCACAATTGCTCTCATCAGTTCACTGTACGTTTCCTGCGTTTTTCTCTGCAGTAATGCATAAACACAGGATACAGTTATTTCTCCTAGGGGCACGCGAATCACATATACCTGCAAAAAGTTTTTTGGTGCCATGGCAAAAGTACCGTCCATGAACCACTTTTCACTTCTGCTCATGAGTTTAATACATGATGGACTCCCAAACACAATAATTCTTTCATCGGCTTGGGGTTCGTTATCATAGAAAAGGAAAGGCTCCGAATTTACACCCCCAGTTGTTGTCCATTCTGGTTTTATAACCAGCTCCTGGAGGGAAGTCGGTTCTTTTGGATAGTGGGCCATTCGTCGATTTGAAAGAGACCGTTTAACTCTTGCTTCTGACGTCATCAGCATGCGAGCGTTATTATGCAATGGCCCAAACTCTTCTGAATAAATTAGGCTGATTTTTTCGGACGTCATCAACGCTCGCTCATTCATTTTTGAACGACACTTCCTTAGTGACGTTACTGCAAAATCCAGTGCATGATTATGTGCACCACAGGCCTTGGAATTTCTTAGCCCTTCGTCTGTGTAGAGACTTCCCCACAATGAAGAGAACGTGTATCACACCGCCATCTTACTTTTCCTTTCTTGAAGGAATGCTTGATGTACATAAAACCATCATAAGCAACAGATTGTCCGCCTTTCTGATTCACCGCAATTTCCATTTCTTAATGAACAGTGCATACAGTAGAAAAAAAAAATCAGAATACAGTAGCTGGTGAACAAAACAAGCATAAACTGAAAAGGATTGCTATTACACTGCAGTGAGGGAAATGTATATTATAGCAGTGAGGATGGGTGTTAGTGCGTATTTTTTTCTTTACACTGGGAAGAAAAGAAGTATGCCTGTAACTTGAGATTATACTACTCACGGGGAAGACACACCCTGACCGGTGGCCAACCGATAAATTTAAATGAAATATATCGCTTGTTATTTGGGGTGCGGTCGCTAGCAAACGTTCCAGCTGCAGCTGCAAAGCACCACTTTGACGAAAGACAGATACCTCCCCCCCCCTTCCGCTCGCCGTACACAAAAGAGGATTTCCAAAAGAGACAAGAGTGGAAAGAAAGCACATTACACAAAGTTATATCTGTACATTGCGCCTTTTACGAAAATCGCTTTTACAATTAAATGCATTATACTTTACAAGTATTTATAAATAAAATAATCTGACTTTTAATGATTTCCCTTTTAATTGATATAGTTAAATAACAAACATGCATAGTTTTATAAAAATTAAGACCTTACTTTAAAAAATAAGAATAGTCACAAATTTATTACAGTAAAGCTGAACTGGAATTTTTAAGAAAGTAGCTACTCTACAGTAGGAAGTTGAAAGTTAACAATCTTATTTGGTTCTTCACTAGGCCACCCGCGGCCCTTAAGTCATAAGTCCTAGGCCTTGGCCTATTTAACAGTTTTTATTCTAACGATGTTATATTCATAACGTTTACGTAACACATCAAATTATTAATATTGCGGTATTACTCAGGCAGAAAATAATATTAGGACTAACGTTTAGGCCCTTCTAAAAGTTTTCGTTCCGTCATTCCCATATTCGTAAAATTTACATAACAAGTATTGTCAATAATCAAACAGAAGTCATCGCTCTTTCCACGTTTATAAGTGAGTCACGGAAAAATTCTCAGTGGCCGCCACCAGGAATCGAACTCAGGGTCTTCCAGTTACGCGCCCGGATATGCTTCCACTGCACCACAGCTATTCCTATTCCACGTCAAATGTCTGTATTAACTGTCAATAATATTGCGCTTCTAGTTATGCACCATACATTCAATCCATACATTAATTAATAGGCTGTAGGCCTAAGCCTATTCAACACTTTTTTCTTCGCTTGCGAAATAATTAAGTAAAAGAAAAATATTGCAAACTTGACATGTTATGTAAATATTTAGTACCTACGTAAAAGTGCAGCATTATTAAAAAATCCCAACTTAGGGTCCTTTTCCGAACATACATGAATTATGCTGTAATTCTCGCTTCGTTTACATAGAACGTTTTCTCGAATTTTTTTGGAGTTCCCAATTCAATTCTCAATGTAGGCCCAAAAATCGATAATACTTGCAACCCCCCCCCACCTTGAACTTTTGTGGCCAATTCTCCTACACCCATTTTTGTTATGTAGGTGAGGTGGCCAAGAAACCACAATTTTTATATGACCCCTAACGGTTTTTTGGCCAGCAGTCTGTGACCAGTTGTCCGAACACCGTTTATAACAGACATATAAACTTATCAGTCGATCACATATTTTTCCCGTGAGCATTTTGTCTGTGGGCGATTTTTCCGGGGGCGTTTTTTCCTACTTTCGAAAAGTGGGCGTTTTTTCCGTGGGCATTCTTTCCTCATACCGTTTCTGGTGTCGCTTTTCTAAAAGCGATAAATTCGTAGAATGGCATCTGTGAGGACGTTTTCCCAGCTTTACCAGTGCAGAAAGTCCGATTTATTTATGCTCTTGTTTACTTCGAAAAGGCATTTTTCGCTTTGCGCAGGAACACTTCGGGATTTGGGCGGAATTCTGCGAAGTTCACCGCAGCGCCCGTTTTCGTGGGTCAAAGGTCAATCATCCATCGAGGAAGTTTCTACCTCCTGGCGTTCACGCAGCCAATTGGAAAGTCGGCGCTTTCTCGCACATGCGCGAGGCGTAAGGCGAAGAGCATCGGTTTTTTTGTACGCTCTCAGATGCAGAGAGAATTGAGCTAGAAACCACTAAGCACTAAGAAAGGGGAAGGAAAAAGAAGCTATGCGGAAGAGACCGCGCTTCTAAATCGGAAATGCCACCAAGTTCCGGGAGGACGAAGGAAAAAGATGTCAGCGTCATGGTAGGACCTTTTAATTTGTTTTTAAATGCCAAAACAGAGGAAGCTACTTGAAAGCCCTCATTCTCACAGAGAATTGTAGCTGGGCTGGATATCTTCCACCCGCCATGTTCGGGAGTCCCGCGGAGACGCCGGAGAAATTGCTGCACAAGCATTGATACTTAAGTTTGCACCTTCGTCCGATGAAATCTTCTAATTCCTTTCTTATTGTCCACTTGAAGGGCAGGGAAAGATATGTCCATGCAGTTCGGCAGCAAGGAAGGAAACTTGCGTAAATTCGCGGCGACGGACAGATTCCGCGACGCCGAACCTCAGCAGTTAACAAAAGAAGAAAAAAACCGTAATTCCTCCGCTCAGCTCAAACATTTCCATGCTGTTTAAGTGACAAAGCTTCCTTGAGAAGAGAAGAGAGAGAGAGGAAAACAAACAAGGAAAAAAAACAAAAAAAAACCGTCATCAACGGCAAACTTTCTTTCGGCGACCACCTAATTGTTTTTGGTTTTAATGCGATTAAAAAATATATTATGTTATTTCATTAAAAAAATATATATATAGGGGAAGGTACATTTTGTAGAAAGATATTCCTTGTTTTGAAAAGGGAAAGAAAATTATTAAACAAAGAGGGGAGTGAAGAAATTAAAATTTTTTTTTATTATTTTGAGTGTGTGTAAGGTTTGGCTAGAACCAACAAATGTAGTATAATGTGTTACTGTAAATTAAGAAGAGATTTTTCCAGGTAACTGACCAAAATCAGCGTATTGTGAAAAAAAAAAAAGATAAAAAAATTAAAATGTCACTCTTCACCATCTAACTTAAATTGTAAAGAGCATCTAGCTCAAGGTTCAACATGTAACAGATATGCACATCGAGCATTAAGCTCTTAACACTCTTTGAGTGAATGATCACATCCTTTGATGATTTTGTAAGGCAGGCTGGTAACTAAATTGTGCCACTTACCTCCCTCATCCTCTAAATCACACAAGGTAAAACTACTTGGTTTGCAGACCAGGGTTTCTGAGAGGATTATTTAGGACTGTTAACATACTCTGGACTCTAAAATTCATAGTTAAATTCTTTTTTTTTATTCCGCCTAGCCACCTAAAATTTCCTTGTATTGAGTTGTTTGCCAACATGTGCCTGGGAGCACAAAATAAATTTTTAGTTAACCTGGAACATATGTTTAATCAAATTATTTTGTGTCATATGTGAATTTCTCTTGTCGGTGGTGGTGGAATCACCTTCCATTTACTGGGAGTTTTTAAGGATCATACCTTGGGTGTTAGTCGTTAATAAAAAAAAAAAATTCTTAATTGGGGTCCCTAGATAGATCACCGGCCATTTTCTTCTTTTTAAAAACAAAATTGTGTAATATTTGCATTTTTCAGAAGTAAGTTCATCATCATAATATAATATCTTAACACCAAACCACAACGTATCACTGTCTGACATCCACAGAAGACTGCAGAATGTTTACGGAGATGACACTATTGGCAAGAGCAATGTGCACAGATGGATGAAGAATTTTAAAGAAGGGGAAATCAGCATTGAAGACAAGCGACGCAGTGGGAGACCATCATCTGTGACCAGTGACACGAATCGTTAGTGAGTGGATGAAATGATTCGCGCAGAGAAATGAGTCACAATCCGGGAGCTTGTTGCACAACTGGACTGTGGTCACAATGCCATACAGAAGATAGTTGAAGACTTAGGGTATTGGAAAGTGCGTGTAAAGTAGGTACCTCGGCAGTTGACACATGATTTGAAGGAGAGAAGGGTGGAAGTCTGCTCTGATTTGTTGGAGGCGTTTGAAGCCAATGAAGACATGGTTTTTTCCCGATCTGGTGACAGGGGATGAAACATGGATGTATCTTTACGATCTGGAATATTGGAATAAAGAATCAATCCATGGAATGGTGTCACACTTCTTGACCAAGGTCTAAGAAGTTCAAGAGCCAGCTATCAGCTCAGAAAGTCATGGTGACTGTTTTTTTTTTTTTGGATGACAGGGGTTTCATTCTTGATTTTCTGGAACGTGGCCGTACGATGACCAGCGAGCGGTACATTGAGGCACTCAAGAAGCTTAAAGAAGCCATAAGAAGTAAGAGAACGAACAAGAATCTGAAAAGGATCCACATTCACCATGACAATGCGAGACCACATACATCTTTGGGAGCAAATCAGGTGATCAGCAAATTAAGCTGGTCAGTGGTCCCCCATCCACTGTACAGCCACACTGTGGCATCGTCCAACTTCCACCTGTTCGGTCCAATGAAGAACAGTCTATGGGGACAATGATTTGATGGCACAGATGAGATGAAAGTGGCTGTGAAGAAGTGGGTACAACAGTCCACACCTGAATTTTTTCAAAGAGGATTCGAGAGTTGGGTTCAACGATGATGCAAATGCCTCACTTGTGATGGAGACTATGTTGAGTAGTACCTTTGTATAGAGAAAGAATAACTCTACCAACATGTGCAATTTGAACGACCTCTGTCAGTTAATAAAAAAGTTATGTCCACTTTTGCATTACTTTCGGCATGCACAATCCTCATATTATTTTAACTTTTATGCAAACTAGTGGAATTTTATTCAATTTTTTTTTCACTATCTGTTTTATTTTTGGTGGAAGTGCAGAAATTTGAATTGACCCCCCCCTCCCCCATAAAAATTTGGCGGACGCAATCCTATATAAAATATTTAGTGAAAGTTCTGATGTTTGCGTTTAAACCCAACCGGGAATGGTTATTGCACATGGTAGTGTTGGGTGAGGAGGGTCTGGGTGTGTCCAGGGCTGACTTCAATGGGAACTAATCCCCCCACCCCCTCCTATTCATTTAAGGATGCCGAAAGAAAACATTGGAAAACCAGTGGACAGGGTAGTCAGCATCAGGAATCAAAAATAAACCACCAAAACGTTGCTTACCACGTGACCGGAGGTGGTCAGCGAAGTTGTGGAATTGCTTTCTTCGTGCGAATCGGCATCATTTTTAATATAAGCTCAAAAAACAAAATTTCTGTTGAAAAATGCAGGAATAGTAGGCAAATCTGGTGGTCTTTTTTTCAGCATTTTTTTTTGTTTTGTTTAAATATTTTTTTAACATTTTTTTTTCTGATTCGAGATTTCGTTGGGGGAGGGAGTGGGGATCCTAAATCGTGAAGAGCTCACTATTTTTCTTTTTATCTAAATCTTTTCAAGGTTATTAAGTTTGCAAAACTGTAAATTTTGTTACATTCATGTTTTCCGGTAATGTTTTTAATTTTAGCATCATCGTCGCAGTGTTCAAAATATTGCATAAATAGCAGTAAAATTCCTTTTTTTTTAATTAGGATTTTAAACTTCAAAAAATAAAAGAGTAAAGAAATTGTGGATTCGTGTTTGTATTTTCAGAATTGTAGGAGTTCAGGGTGTCTACTAGTCATGAAAATAGCATGAATTCAGAAAAGGGTAATAAAAGTCAAGAAAAAGTAACATATTTTGCTTTGGGCCATGAATTTCTTTTTATATTTAGTAATTGTTCATTTTCTGGTGACAATTACTAAATATAAGTTTCAATCATTTTCAACTTTGCTGTCTCATACTCTTATGAGACAGCAAAGTTGAAAATGATTGAAACTTCATAATGTTGACATTAAAAAGTATGTCAATTTCGCTAACCCTACAACCAAATATAGAGAAACCACCAGCACATCAGTCCCAGATTACTTGCAGATGTAGTAAGTGAGGATATTAAAATGATTGCCATTTAAATACATCATTAATTTAATATTAGTTTAAAAAATTACAGCAGATTTGTGTAAACAGTAGTTTGAATTTACCTGGTGCCATTTTGATTTATAACCAAAATCTGCAGAATTGTACTTTTTATTGCTATGTTGCTCTGTGCTTCCATTTTCGATTGCATTGATGTTTGAAATAAGTATCTAACCAGTGTTAGACTGTAAAACACATCTGCTAACAAATTAAAGGTTTGATGAAATGTGTGTGTATGAGTAGTTTACAAGTAAAAATTCATTTAAACTAACTAAAACAGGCAAATTTGTTGAAACATCATTCGAAATTTAATTTGTTAATATGATTGTAAGAAAATGCAGACAGTGGAGAGTTAAAAATGCAAAGGGTTACTGTACTTTTTTTAAGCATTACATTCAGTCTTTATTATTAGTCTTTCATTATATAAACCTATTGTAGTTTGCATATGTAATCATTTGTAGAGCATACTTATTTTGCTTTTGTATATAAATCGTCAAATGTCATCATGCTGATAAAATAAACTACTGTTTGTGAAAATTGCAGCACCATGAAAGAATTATGGTAATCATGTGAAACTTACAGGATATGCAGAGCAGGGTAGGACATGCAAATGATTAGAAATGCAGAGTCATTGTGCATGTCTTGGCCCAGCAGCGCCGCCTGAACTGTCGAGTGATTGATATAAAGAGAGGGCTGTTTAGGACACACACCAGTAATGCATCGCGGACAGCGAGTTGTGAAACTGGTTCCAGGATTCAATAATGCCATGGCGACGACGTAGGGCGCAATATCACCATACGACATAGTTTGAACAGGGACGAATGATTGGTCTGCGTGAAGGTGCATTTTCGTACCGTGACATTGCAGCTCGGATGGGACATAACGGCATGACAGTGATGTGTATGTGGTTGCAGTGGACCGAGGAGAACCAGGTGCAGTCAAATCTTTATATAACAACATTACGGCCAATATACATCGTTTCGATAATAACATTAAAAAGAAATACAGCAATATTATGGAAAATTTCCATACTTACCTCCTATTAGTACTATTTTAAAGAAAGAATGTTACAACAACAATATTAACATTGCAGAAACAGTTATTGACAATGGAAGCATACTTACTACTACTAATAATAGATCAATTCTAAATAAATCTGGTGTTTATGTCATTCCAACAGTTACGGATGATAACCAAAAAGACAAAGTATATATCGGAAGTACGCGTAGAAGATTTTTGACTAGATTAAATGAACATATTACGAACTGGACAAGAAAAGATGAAAAAACTTCATTAATACAACATTGTATCAAAAATCATGTAACTCCTGATTGGACTAACACAAAAATTCTAACATCACATAGATCCCATGCCCAGATTCTAACCTCCGAGGCTGTAATCATTGAGAAAACCAAAAGATACAACTGTAACGTTAATAGTCCAGTAGAGCTTCAGTTTGCATGGAGGTACCTTATTGAACAGGAGAGAAAACATTTCAAGAGGAAAAACATTAACAAAAAACATGTGACATCAAATATTACTTAAAAATACAGGTGAATATTTCTACGTAAAAGCTACTAGTGTACTAATGTTTGACTACAGATGGCGACACCATTGATATGTGCAGTGGAACCGAAATCATGATGCGCAAATATCTACACGACAGGGCTGAACATACATTGGGGTTAAGCTGCATACCTGAGCGAGTGAGTGCGGTAATCCTAATGTCCGTGCACCTACCACTGATGATGGCTACAAATGTTAGCAGAAACTAGTTTGGTGCTTCGCATTCGGGAGATTTGTATTTTTTTATTTTCTTTTTCAAGATTGTTTATTTTTGAGGTTTTGGCAAAAGTATAATTCATCTTCAGTTTTCATTATGTATCAGGGTGCTTCGCGGTCAAGATTGTCTCCTCTTCAGGATTGTAGTTCGTTTTTTAAAAAATTCAACAAGGTTTTAATTCAGTTTCTTATTTCATCGATGTTAAAGGATTTTTTTGCATTGTAAAAATTCATCTTGTTTAATTTTATCTGGTGCAAATTTTACAATATCATGAATTTTAACCTCACAATTGAAGGAATTCACATTCTTAGATGACGCACATATGAAGCCCCGACAGCCACTATGAATATTGTAAGTACAGATACTTATTATTATTATACTTGACTTCAATTGCCAATACTATGTTAACGTCCTTTTGCAATCTCCCGATAGCTGAACTTGCATAACGTGTGAAACAGTATTTACAGACATTTAATGTCAACCGAATTAAAATATCGTAGTCACGTAAAAAGTATGTTCATCGCAACTTAGCGAAAATTGAACAACGATATATGCCATATATAACTGGAGATACAATATATATATGCTTAGTGCAGAGGTTTTTTTCCCCTTTGTCTTGTTCTAGCCCTTAGTAATATGTTATCAAGGTATATTGCGCAAGATATTCGTATTTTTAAAAAGAATCGAATTAAACTTTGCAAAGAAATTGCACATCTGAACTTCCTAACTACTTGTAAGAATAATGATATTACGCCTAAATTTCTTCAAATTAGGGTTAACCCTATCAACTACAAAGATCGTAATATTGTTGAAACATGCGAGCTGAAGAGATTGAGAGCTATAATTCGCAATAAACGCAAAGATATCGATAAACTAAGTGTGAAAAACTACAAACTGTACAATCAGTGTATACAGTATGAAGACAAGGACAACAAGATCAAGATTGAGTTTATAAAACTGTATGCAATTTTGGACAGACAGCAAGAAAAGTGTAAACTAAAACACTTTCGTAAAATTGAAAATCTAATAAATGACAAGCACCAGAAAAACCATAGAATAGAGATTAATAATCAAAATCTTTATATTAATGAATCTAGTTTAGAACTATCAAATCTGCAAATGAAAGCACTTGAAAGAGGTATAAGGTTTGCGTATCGATAAAAAGTGCCAAAAACGGAATACCTCATTCCGCAAATTGAGAACGTCATCCAAAGATTGCCTAATGCAAATAAAAATCCTACAAGATTTAAAATGGTCCGTGCCATCAACAACATGTACAACACCAATGAAAATACAAGAATCACATATGAGCGTGAAGCCCTAATGAAGTTGAGAAATAACCCTGCTATAAAGTGTATTATGGCGGACAAATCTAAGCAGATTGTCATCTTAAATACAGATGAATATAATAACAAGATGACAGAAGCAATCAATAAGTTGAATGCCATCATAGTTAATAAGGACCCTGTTGACAGTATAATTAGGAACTTGGCTAATATAAAAAATCACAGTGACTTACCTACAATTATTAAAAGCAAATGTATTCCACCAGTAGGTGCTTGTACACCAAATATTTTTGGTAAAATAAAAACACATAAGACTGGTGAACCTATTAGGCCTATTGTTAATAAGAATTTATCTCCAACTATTAACTTAGAGAGAGCACTATTTAACTACATCAAACCATTCTACAATAGCCATGAAGCCAGTATTACTAATGCTACTGAAGTTATCAACAAGTTAAAAACAATTAAAACCTCCAATTTCACAATGGCCAGTTTAGATGTCATCTCTTTATATCCCAATACTCCAACAGATGTCGCTATTGACTTAATTAATTCCAGATTGGATGAAGAAAATCTTACTGATAAAGTCAGAAACAGTATTGTATCTGCATTATTTTTTGTTGCAAATAATAATTATTTCACATTTAATGGGATAATTTATAAACAGCAATATGGCGCCCCTATGGGGTCCCCAATTTCAGGGCTACTGGCCGAAGTCGTTCTGCAAGATATTGAAAACTGTATATTAGATCATTCTAATATATACTTACCATATATATATCTCCGATATGTAGATGATATTTTACTGTTTTGGCAGCACTCCAATCTTGAAATGGATAATTTCATTGCTAAATTTAACAATTGTTATCAATCTATACAGGTTAGTAAAGAAATTGAGGTTGGTGGCCAGCTAAACTTCTTGGATATATCTATACAAAAGGATAACGGAATTATAGAATATTCTGTATACCGGAAGCCATCGTATGTACAGGCAATTATCCCAAGAGATTCTACACACCCTTGGAAATATAAGACTGCAGCATTCCGCTTTTATATTAAAAGAGCCATGACACACTCATCCAATAAATAATCGGAGATCAAAGAGCTAAAATGGATTGAAAAAACTGCAGAAGAATTTGGATATAGTAAAGGATTAGTCAAATCTTTATATAACAACATTACGACCAATATACATCGTTTCGATAATAACATTAAAAAAGAAATACAGCAATATTATGGAAAATTTCCATACTTACCTCCTATTAGTACTATTTTAAAGAAAGAATGTTACAACAACAATATTAACATTGCAGAAACAGTTATTGACAATGGAAGCATACTTACTACTACTAATAATAGATCAATTCTAAATAAATCTGGTGTTTATGTCATTCCAACAGTTACGGATGATAACCAAAAAGACAAAGTATATATCGGAAGTACGCGTAGAAGATTTTTGACTAGATTAAATGAACATATTACGAACTGGACAAGAAAAGATGAAAAAACTTCATTAATACAACATTGTATCAAAAATCATGTAACTCCTGATTGGATTAACACAAACATTCTAACATCACATAGATCACATGCCCAGATTCTAACCTCCGAGGCTGTAGTCATTGAGAAAACCAAAAGATACAACTGTAACGTTAATAGTCCAGTAGAGCTTCAGTTTGCATGGAGGTACCTTATTGAACAGGAGAGAAAACATTTCAAGAGGAAAAACATTAACAAAAAACATGTGACATCAAATATTACTTTAAAATACAGGTGAATATTTCTACGTAAAAGCTACTAGTGCATTTTTGTTTGACTACAGATGGCGACACCATTGATATGTGCAGTGGAACCCAAATCATGATGCGCAAATATCTACACGACAGGGCTGAACATGCATTGGGGTTAAGCTGCATACTTGAGCGAGTGAGTGCGGTAATCCTAATGTCCGTGCACCTACCACTGATGATGGCTACAAATGTTAGCAGAAACTAGTTTGGTGCTTCGCATTCGGGAAATTTGTATTTTTGTATTTTCTTTTTCAAGATTGTTTATTTTTGAGGTTTTGGCAAAAGTATAATTCATCTTCAGTTTTCATTATGTATCAGGGTGCTTCGCGGTCAAGATTGTCTCCTCTTCAGGATTGTAGTTCGTTTTTTAAAAAATTCAACAAGGTTTTAATTCAGTTTCTTATTTCATCGATGTTAAAGGATTTTTTGCATTGTAAAAATTCATCTTGTTTAATTTTATCTGGTGCAGATTTTACAATATCATGAATTTTAACCTCACAATTGAAGGAATTCACATTCTTAGATGACGAACATATGAAGCCCCGACAGCCACTATGAATATTGTAAGTACAGATACTTATTATTATTATACTTGACTTCAATTGCCAATACTATGTTAACGTCCTTTTGCAATCTCCCGATAGCTGAACTTGAATAACGTGTGAAACAGTATTTACAGACATTTGATGTCAACCGAATTAAAATGTGATTATCTGTTGTAAAAAACACCTTTTCGATTCAATGCCAACCCGTCTCGAAGCTCTTATTGCTGCTTGCAGAGGCTTCACAAGATACTGATTTTTGTAGGTAAAAATTTTTGTGTTGTTCCAAAAATTAAATCACTTATGTACAGTCATATCAGTAATGTTTGGTATAAATTTCTTTCAAATCGCATGGTTCCTCCTTCTTGGTGTTGCAATTTTCACAAACAGTAGTGTATGAAAAAATATTGAAAGGAATCACCTGTCCATCCAATGTATATATATATATTTTACAACAGTTAATCACATTGATTAACATATGTTCTATCATAGTGAGAAGAATTGGCAGGAAAACACGTAACGCACAAAACATTAAAATAATTCTTGAAATCGTCATCACACGCGTAAGTTACGTTGAAAAATTATGAGCTGGACGTTTGGGTAGCGCCTTCTACCTTCATCAGTCATGGAATGAGACACGTGGTGAAATCATCAGTTGTTGCCAGATTTCAAAATCGCTTTCCAAATATTAGCGATGTTCAAAGGTGCGTCAGTATTGCAGGTGTTAGGGGTAAGGTAGATTTCAATGCTTTCGCGGTATCTGAGGGCATGTCGATTGCTGAACGGGGCAATCCGCTTAACATTGTGCCATTTGGTAGCCGCGGATGTATCGCTGATGGTTAAAATTGAAAGGGAGGTGGAAGGGCTACCTTTCTTAACATCAGCAATATGCTCCATCAAACGCCGGTTTATGCTGCGGTAAGTACTACCAATATAGTGGGTAACGCCTGTGGAAGTGTTGATAGGGATAGAGTAGACACCTTGTAAATCTAGGGGTTTATTGAGATCTCTGTCCTTAAGGATGAGTTTGAGAAGACCTAGAGGTGGTTTGACTGCCATCCTGTAGCTAAAAGAATTGAAAATAAAGCAAACATTATGAGTGAAACAGGCTAAAGGGCAAAGTGCCAACAAACTGATGGGTAGTGGAAGGTTCAGGCAGTAAACTAGATATATTCTGTGATTCAAACCTCTTGATTAGTCTATGTAATACGAGGGGTGGAAAGCCATGCAATTTGCCAATGTTGACGATGTTCTGATATTCTAGTTGAAGAGCAGAATGGCTGTTGCAAATAAGGTTGGTCCAGTGAATGTATGACTTTAGAGCAGACAGTTTGTATTTTCCAAAAGTGCGAGAATGGTAAGGGATGATATTATGGGTGCTAGAAGGTTTCCTGTAAACAGAGAGGCCAAGTGAGAAGTCTGGGTTGATGTTGATGTTAACATCCAGAAAACTAATATTATTGTCGATCTGTTCTTGAGAGGAAAATTTTATATGTGGACGACATTTTCATTATTTCGCCACACCAAAAACACTCTCTGTTTGAACTCATGTCCTCCATAACTTCAAAATTCCTGGGATGCCCTCAGATACCGCGAAAGCATTGAAATCTACCTTACCCCTAACACCTGCAATACTGACGCACCTTTTAACATCCCTTTTATTTGGAAAGCGATTTTGAAATCTGGCAACAACTGACACTTTTACCATGTATCTCATTCCATGACTGATGAAGGTAGAAGTCACTACCGAAACGTCCCACTCATAATTTTTCAACGTAACTTACGTGTGTGATGCCGATTTCAAGAATTCTTTTAATGATATGTTCTATCACAAAATATAAAGTGAATTGTTCACTGTTGAGCAAAGAATAAAGTAAATCTGTTCAAAGTGCAAATTATATGTTTTTACCATATACTCTGTGTGTGTGTGTGTGTGTGTGTGTGTGTGTGTTCTATCATTTTAAACGGTTTAGTCTGGTTTTCAATTATTTGAGCAGTCACTATTTAGTCACTAGAAAAAAATTGGTCACTTTTCTTACTACTTTTTACAATGAAGTCTGTGCTGAGGTCTGTATATGTTGAAATTCCAAGGTTCGGCCTCCTTTCCCCCGGACTATAGCATGGATTCTGTATGTGCATATGTATCCTCTTCCTCTTTTTTCTTTTCTTCCAAGCAAAAAAGTCAAGTATTTTTATTTTTCTTCTCTCTTAACAGGTCCAGCTGAAGACAGAGTACATTCAAGCATATTGTCTGTACTTCAGAATCAAAATTCATCTGAATTTACAGTGACTATAAAGGTAACTACCTGAAAGGAGGCAATATTTTTGTGTGTGTGTGTGTGTGTATGCGTGTATTTGACTAATTTATCATGGCAGCCTATGTAACTCTTTTGTACGAAGATTTTTTTTAAAGATAACATGTTCTCTGATCACCTGTTATTGTTTCATATTCTCTAATGCTGTTTTTTTCATGTATTTGTCTCTATTGTTCTTTCTTGTTCTCTTATCCAGGGATCCGATCAGGTCCATAAATGCAAAAGTCACTTTTTTAGGACATGTTGCTAAATGCACCCCCCCCCCCACACACACCTTCTCCATTTTTTTATTCTGTCCATAAAAGTCCCTAACTTTAGCAAATCACATGTTCCCAGTTTTGTGACAGATAGCAGTTATTTTTTTATTTTTTTAAATTAAGATCTGAAATGTCATCTCTGTATTCTAAAAAAAAAGTAACTGCTGCTGCTGTTTTAGAAATTTCGCGATGCTTGTGCTTTATTTACTAGCTCGCAGTGCAAAAAGTATTGAACACAAAAATATGAAATTTACATCGTTTGTAGAGAATTGTTTGGAGAACATGCTGAAGTAAACCATTTTTCTATTCTGGCGATACTTTAAGCGCTATTGTGTTTCAAAATTAAGGTAAGCAAAAAAGTGCTCTCGGTTTGCGTTCCGGACACACTATCAGCAGTAGATCCATGAAAATTTGTAGGCATGTAGGGCCATGGCTGAATTTTTGCACATCATCACCCTTTTTTTTAAATTTCGGTTTAGTTTACGGGAAATTAAATTTTTAAATCTCATAAAACTCTCTATTTTGCGATGGGATCCATTTTAAAAAATGGATATATGGCAAACTATAAATCATAATGCAATTTTTACAGCATAAACTCACAACTATCATCCCTCTTTTGAAAATTTTTTTTTAAGAAAAAATCATTTTCTGATTTTTAATCATTTTTTAAAGATGCAAAGGAAAGGAGCGAAAGGCTTCCTCTGTCTTCATCGGCAACCACACAGGAAAGTCCTGGTCCTGTGACATGCTGCCATGTTGATGCAGCTATTTTTAGCACTCTCTTCTCACTGGGTGAAAGGACAGGCTACAATCAAACTAGTAATGACGCAATGCTTAATGATGTAGCGATGCTTTTAAATCGGCATTTTCCACCAGCATAAAATAAAATAAAAAGGGTGTCTATGGAATATTTCTCTACTTGGAATGTTTGCAAATTGTTCAACTACTTTTACATGACCTGGAGATTTGAAAATTGTCATGTTGATAGGTCTTAAGGTCTAAATACTTAGAAGAGTCTCAAAAAAAAAAAAAAAAAAAAAAAAAAAGGCTTTGGAACATTGCCTGCTTGAATTTTTCACAAATTGTTTGACTATTTCTAAATGACCTAGAGATTTGAAAATTGTCATGCTGAGACATCTTAAGGGCCAGGTCCAAATGCCTAGAAAAGTCCAAAAACCAAATAAAAAAAAATAATAATAATAAAGGTGGCTTTGGAACATTCTCTGCTTGAATTTTTCGCGAATTGTTCGCCCACTTCTCAATAACCTTGAGATCTGAAAATTGGCATGCTGATAGTCCTTAAGATCTGGAAACCTAAAAAGTCTAAATAAAAACCAAATAGTTCAAAAGGGAGGCTTAGCTTTACTGTTCAAAAGTATAGTAGTATTAAAAGAAATCCGTCTTGTTGCACGATGATATTTATTCAGCTAAAAATGAAATCTATATACAGTTTAAAAACACATGAGCACTTTTTTCAGCTAAAAATGAAATCTATATATCTTTGTATATAGATTTCATTTTTAGCTGAATAAATATCATCGTGCAACAAGACGGATTTCTTTTAATACTAGTATTCATGCACGAATTATAGTGTCTCCCGTTTACTGTTCAAAATGCTGATAGGTTAATTATGCCAGAAATGTTGAAATGCTGTAAAACTTCCATGAAATTTTGATTTAAAATTAAGGGGTGCCAAAGCCTGATCTGTTTTATGTCAAACTGTATGCATTGACATCATGACCCTGTTCTAAATCATGAAACAGTTATGGATCTTAAATTACTTTACTTTCCCTTAATTACTTTTCCTTTTTTTTAATTTATTTTCAAAAATTTATAAATTCACCGTTCAGAGAACGGGTATGACTGCTAGTGGTGGAAAAAAATTCAAGGTGATTTAACTGTACTGGTGTAATTAGTTTCGTATAACAAAATGACCCTAATGGAGATATCATGAGGGCTGCAAAATTCTGCAACCTGCTTTTATCCAGGCTGCCTTAACATTTTTTTTTAGCTATATCCAGATGCTTCAACTTAAAATAAGCAATTAAAAGGAGAAATATATAACAAAATATCTACAAAAACGAATTTTGCATTTAAAACTTAGGTTCAAAGTGTTAAAAATACAAACAAACTTAGAGTGAGCTGTTATACGTTTTAAACATGGAATTAAATTGTATGTCATCACATGACGTCAGAGGTTGTGTGATATGCAAAACAATCCTTTGTGCTTGCTTATTTAATATCATGATTGCATTTTACACCTGATTTTCAGCAAACTTAACTTTTGTCACATAACCTTTTTATGTGTTAACTTATGCCAAAATATTTATTCCTAGAGTTAAACACATTTAAAAATTGTATGAGGAAGTTCAGTGTTGTTGTGACACCAGATTTTTTAATAACTGCATATTATTATTTTTTTATTTTTTTTTACCAGGGCTACTGTAATCTTGATGAAAGTTGGTTGGAGGATTTTTTGTAGCTTAAAATGGTTAGTCAATTTGATTATAAGTGGTAATACCCCACAAACTCTAATCAATATTTGATTGTGCAGTGGGAGAGAAAGAAAGCACAGTGATAAGGAACTGAACTGTAATGTCTGCTCAAAAGTGATTGACATTTCCAAGGGATCTGAAAAAGTGAGACAGTATTTCCAAGGTGTAAGAAGCACATAAAAAAACTGTTCTGAAGTTCTCAGCTGCAAACAGCTCATTCCTGCATAATCTGATGCTACTGCCTCAGAAGAAAGTCCAAAAACCTTAAAATCATCCTCAACAATAAAAATTTATGCTGTTTGGGAGGCAGGTCATAGAGGAGAACTACTTTAAGTGCTTAAATTTGTGTCTCCAAACTACTTTGCACGGTCAAGTAACAGAATGTCAAGTGTCCTTCGAGCTATTTACCCCACCCCTGGAGCAGTACCCAATGATTTTTGTATTAGCGCCACTGAATTGAGAAATTTGATAACAGATGCTTTGGGACCTTACTTTTGTGATGAAATGCTTGACGAAGCAAGAAGTTATGATTACTTACTACAGTACAACAAAGCAACTAATGCTGCTGAAAAGGAGCTTCCAAACAAAATAAGATTTTGGTCTGAAAAATTAAACAAAGTTAATAATCTAAAGCAACTTATGGGAATTTACTAGGAAATTTTTTCATTTATAGCAAATTTTCGGAGAAAACTCTTCTCCTTCTTCAGGCTCTCTTGTTGTTGTCACTTTTTGCTTGTCACTATCATGGTTACGGTTTACCTTGACGGTTACGGTTAACCTTGATGGTTTAGGTTATTTTTCAACAAATCCTGCCAGATGTTAGGCAGGGAAAACCCTTTGCAGTCATTGATGATGGAATTTTGATTTTTCTCAATCTCTATTCCTTCTTTCAGTTTTCTTTTTGGAAATTGCTTTGGAAACTGATTACTTTAAGGGAATTCCAATCCATGCTGTGCCCAGTTTCTCTAACATGCCTATCTAATCCAGTCTTGTTGGAGCAATTTTTTATAGCTGCTTTATGCTCAGCTATACGAGTTTCTAGTCTGCGACCTGTTTCACCTATGTAAGATAGTCCACAACTACAATTTACTTCATAAACTACTCCTTGCATTTTTAAAATATCTTCTTCTCTTTGAACTATTTTAGGGAAAATTTTTTTAACTTTGTTCTCTAAACTTGGAGCTAGCCTAATATTGTATTTTTACTAATTCTCTTTAAAGCCTCAAATAAACCTTTGTGATAAGAAATTTTTCTAGTGAATTTTACTTCTTGCTTTTGTGGGTTCTTCGTACCATTAAAATTCAGAAGCTTCTCAATTTCTTCTTTAGGATAGTTATTTTCTGCAAGTATGAATTTCAGCTCTTCTTTATGGGCTTCTTTTTTATCTGCAGTAGAAACTATTTTATTAAATTTTCTAAAAACTGACTTGCTACATTTTTCTTAATAGAAACTGGATGATACGAATTGAAATCCATTAGTCTTTTAGTATTCATTGGTTTTTTATACCAACTAGTGAGGAATTTTTCATCTTCATAATAGATAGTAATATCTAAGAAGTTTATTCTTCTTTCTTTTTGAAGTTCAATAGTGAACTTAAGGGAATCATCTAATTCATTGAAAGAGTCTAGAATTCTTTCTGGAACAATTTCTGAGCTATCTATTATAAATAAGATGTCATCCATGTATCTGCTATATAAGCAGAAGTATGTGGGTTGTACTAGTATCTTTTCTTCTAGTTTTCCCACATAATAGTTAGCTAAGAGTGGGGAGAGTGGGGAGCCCATAGCTAGCCCCGATTTTTGAATGAAAAAAGTTTTCCCAAATTGAAAGTAGTTGTTCTGCAAAGAGAAAGTAAGCATTTCAAAAATTCCTACTAATATGTTTTTTTCCTTGTTGTGAAAAACTATTAGGTCTGCCAAGTCTTCCGCTATAAAGTCTATAAGTTGATCTGTATTAATGTGAGTATACATAGACACTATATCTAAACTACCCATAATAGGAGAATCTAATTTAGGAAGAAGTTCTAGTTTTTCTTTTAGCTGCATTGAGTTTTTAATCAAGTTAGGTGGCTCTTTTAAAAGATTCTGAAGGTGTGACTTTAAAAAATAGTTTAGATTTGAAAGAATAGAGTTTTTTGAGTCTATTATTGGTCTAATTGGTTGGTGTTCTTTATGCAGTTTGACTATTCCATATATTTGAGGTAATCTGAACTGTAATTTTGAGAATTGTTTATAGTTTTCTGGAAGCTGGTTTTTCTCTTTTTAAAGTGAAATAAGCTTAGAGACTTTTTTAATCAAATCTGGTAGTGGGTTTCCTTTTACTTCTTCATACATAGGTTTTTTAGTTCTTCTTCCATCTTTTCTAGATAATCTTTCTTATCCATAATAGTAATCAACTTACTTTTGTCTGTTTTCACAGCAACTATACTTTCATTTTTTCTGAAATCTTTAAGAGCTTTTAATTGACTATTATCAAAATTTTTTTGAGGTTTCCTTACTTGCTTCTGGAATTTTGTAAGGCTATTGTAGTAATCTTTTCTGAGGAGGTCTTCTTTAATTTGGTCCTCTTTTTCTAAAGTGCTGCAGATGCTTTCCAATTCAATTACCAATTTTTCTGGATTTATTTTTTCTTTGGATAGATTGAAATTACTTCCTTTGTTTATTACTTGTAATAATTCTTGGCTAACTCCAGTAGCAGTGTTGTCCTTCACATGACTAAGAACTGCAGTTTTTTTGTTTTTACTTGAATAGTTTTTCTTCAAAAATTTTTCTTCTTTAAGGTTCAGCTTTTTAACAAATTTCTTGTTGTAAATGCATTTATGGCACCTCTATTCATAGTGATTGTGGAATAACTTTTTTACGGGTCTTTTAGAGGTTATTTTTAATGAAAGTTGGTTGTCAAATTTTCGAACTAAAGCCTAGTTCGTCATCAGGACTATGTCACTGGAGTAGTTGCTGCCACTCAATTGGAAGAGACCATCCGCAATTATCGTTAATTGTGGTACTTCTTCTTCTTGCTATTTCGATCCCTTCTTCTAGTTTTCTCTTTACTAAGTTTGACTGGTGGGCGATTATTTTCACTGAGTCCCAATTTATGGAGTGTCCACTTGCTTGTACATGTCTGTCTAGCCCTGTTTTGTTCCCAATGTTCCTAATAGCTGCTTGGTGTTCTTTCATTCGGACCTTAATACTTCTCCCTGTTTCTCCTATATAGCTGAGTCCGCAGTTACAGTCGATGCAGTAAATTACTCCTTCCTGCAATTGGATGTCCAATTCTTTCTGCTTTAAAGCTGGCAAGAATTTCTTTATTTTGTTATTAAGATCTGGAGCTAGCCTGATATTATATTTTGCTCCGATCCTTTTCAGTTTCTCGAAAAGTCCCTTGTGGTACGTAATTTTGCTGGTGAATTTGAAGTTGGTTTTTTCCTGCTTCTTTTTTGGCACTTGTTTAAATATTTTCTCAACATATGGGGAGGGGTAATTGTTTTCTGCCAACATTTCCTTTAATTCTTCTTTGTGAAGATCTTTTGAGAAGCTGAAGAGACCAGGATTTCAATTTTTTCCAAAAATTGTCTCGCTGTATTCGATTTAATATAATCAGTGTGGAATGAGCAGAAGTCTAACATCTTCCCTGTGTTGGTGGGTTTTCTAAAAAGCTGAGTGAATATTTTCCCTTCTCTTGAGGTCAAGGTTAAATCCAGGTAATTGATGCTATGGTCTTTTTCCTGTTCCAGGGTGTACTTCAAGGTATTCTCTAGTAAGTTAAATTCTTCCAGAATCTGAGAGGGTAGAGATTGGTCCACAGTATCTACTATAATTAGGACATCATCCATGTACCTTACATAGAGAGCAAACAAGGAGGGTTGTATAAGGATTTTTGCCTCTAGTTTACTTATATAATAATTTGCTAGCAGAGGTGCTAGTGGAGAACCCATTGCAAGTCCTGAAGTTTGCCTGTAATATTTCTTTCCAAACTGGAAGAAATTATTCTTGAAGGAAAATAGGAGCAGTTCATATATGCCAAGTAGTATTTCTCTATTGTGATTATGGAATACTATTTTTTCCGCAAGGTCATCTGCAATGAATTCCAGTAGGAGGTCCAGGTTAATGTTGGTATACATAGAGACTATATCCAGGCTTGCCATTACTGGATGAATTAATTCTGGCAAGTTGTCCAGTTTTCTTTTTAGCTGCATGGAATTTTTTAGTAGGTAGGGAGGAGAAGGGAAAATATCTCTGAGGTGACCAAGCAAATAATAATTAATGTTGGAGAGTGGCGAATTTCTAGTGTCTATTATAGGTCTTATTGGATGGCCTTCTTTGTGAACTTTTATCGTACCATAGATCTGTGGAATTCTTGACTGGATTTTGGAGAAGTTTTTGAAGAGCTCATTAAGCTGTTTTTTATTTCTTAAAGAGCTGATTAATTTCTTAAGATTTTTTACAGTTTGATCTATAGGATTACCATTGAGTTCTTCATAATAAGGCTTGCTCAATTCAGCTTCCATTTTATTGTAATACTTCTCTTTTTCTACCAATACCAAAACTTTGCTCTTATCTGCTCTCAGTGCTACTACTTTATCATTGGCTTTGAATTTTTTAAGGTCAGTAATGGCACTTCTATTAAAATTGTAATCAACTTTTACTGGCTTTTTTACAAATTTTGAGACGCAGTCTGAGAATTCTTTCCTTAAAGTAACTGCTGTATTTTCATCTTCTCTTTCTACCTTACTACAGATGCTTCTAAATCAATCAGTATACGTTTTTTATCAAGTGTTGTGGAGGAAAGGTTGTAATTATATCCCTTATTGAGGAGATTAATCAGGTTTCCATCTACTCCTTCTTCCGTCAGATCAATGACATGTTTGTTAGTGGTGGATGGTATTAACTGTGGGCCAGGTGCTGTAGACATTAACTTTGGACTTAACCATTTATTTTCTTTAATTTTCAATTTTTCCTTAAACTTTTTGTTTTTATCTCTCACTGCTTTAGCTAACCAATTATCAATATTTTTCTTTTCTGCTTCCGGAATTTCACCTAATGAAGAGGTCCAAATACGAGCTTCTATTCGTTCGCATTGCTCAATAGTTTTGAATTTATTACGAATCGCGCCATTCACCGTTTTTAGTTCTATTTTTCTAATAAAATTTCTTGACAGATTTTCCGCGATGTTTTTCGTGAGTCTCAAAGAAGGTGGAACAAAATTAGCTCTTTTACATTTCTTAAGAAAATACAGTTGTGACTTACATTTGTCGCTTTTGCACTTACTCCTTTCTATCTTTCTGATGTTTCACCATATATCCAGCCCGTATGTGGTTTTAATCCTAGTTGTAAATGCATTTATGGCACCTCTATTCATAGTGATTGTGGAATAACTTTTTTTACGGGTCTTTTAGAGGTTATTTTTAATGAAAGTTGGTTGTCAAATTTTCGAACTAAAGCCTAGTTCGTCATCAGGACTATGTCACTGGAGTAGTTGCTGCCACTCAATTGGAAGAGACCATCCGCAATTATCGTTAATTGTGGTACTTCTTCTTCTTGCTATTTCGATCCCTTCTTCTAGTTTTCTCTTTACTAAGTTTGACTGGTGGGCGATTATTTTCACTGAGTCCCAATTTATGGAGTGTCCACTTGCTTGTACATGTCTGTCTAGCCCTGTTTTGTTCCCAATGTTCCTAATAGCTGCTTGGTGTTCTTTCATTCGGACCTTAATACTTCTCCCTGTTTCTCCTATATAGCTGAGTCCGCAGTTACAGTCGATGCAGTAAATTACTCCTTCCTGCAATTGGATGTCCAATTCTTTCTGCTTTAAAGCTGGCAAGAATTTCTTTATTTTGTTATTAAGATCTGGAGCTAGCCTGATATTATATTTTGCTCCGATCCTTTTCAGTTTCTCGAAAAGTCCCTTGTGGTACGTAATTTTGCTGGTGAATTTGAAGTTGGTTTTTTCCTGCTTCTTTTTTGGCACTTGTTTAAATATTTTCTCAACATATGGGGAGGGGTAATTGTTTTCTGCCAACATTTCCTTTAATTCTTCTTTGTGAAGATCTTTTTGAGAAGCTGAAGAGACCAGGATTTCAATTTTTCCAAAAATTGTCTCGCTGTATTCGATTTAATATAATCAGGGTGGAATGAGCAGAAGTCTAACATCTTCCCTGTGTTGGTGGGTTTTCTAAAAAGCTGAGTGAATATTTTCCCTTCTCTTGAGGTCAAGGTTAAATCCAGGTAATTGATGCTATGGTCTTTTTCCTGTTCCAGGGTGTACTTCAAGGTATTCTCTAGTAAGTTAAATTCTTCCAGAATCTGAGAGGGTAGAGATTGGTCCACAGTATCTACTATAATTAGGACATCATCCATGTACCTTACATAGAGAGCAAACAAGGAGGGTTGTATAAGGATTTTTGCCTCTAGTTTACTTATATAATAATTTGCTAGCAGAGGTGCTAGTGGAGAACCCATTGCAAGTCCTGAAGTTTGCCTGTAATATTTCTTTCCAAACTGGAAGAAATTATTCTTGAAGGAAAATAGGAGCAGTTCATATATGCCAAGTAGTATTTCTCTATTGTGATTATGGAATACTATTTTTTCCGCAAGGTCATCTGCAATGAATTCCAGTAGGAGGTCCAGGTTAATGTTGGTATACATAGAGACTATATCCAGGCTTGCCATTACTGGATGAATTAATTCTGGCAAGTTGTCCAGTTTTCTTTTTAGCTGCATGGAATTTTTTAGTAGGTAGGGAGGAGAAGGGAAAATATCTCTGAGGTGACCAAGCAAATAATAATTAATGTTGGAGAGTGGCGAATTTCAAGTGTCTATTATAGGTCTTATTGGATGGCCTTCTTTGTGAACTTTTATCGTACTATAGATCTGTGGAATTCTTGACTGGATTTTGGAGAAGTTTTTGAAGAGCTCATTAAGCTGTTTTTTATTTCTTAAAGAGCTGATTAATTTCTTAAGATTTTTTACAGTTTGATCTATAGGATTACCATTGAGTTCTTCATAATAAGGCTTGCTCAATTCAGCTTCCATTTTATTGTAATACTTCTCTTTTTCTACCAATACCAAAACTTTGCTCTTATCTGCTCTCAGTGCTACTACTTTATCATTGGCTTTGAATTTTTTAAGGTCAGTAATGGCACTTCTATTAAAATTGTAATCAACTTTTACTGGCTTTTTTACAAATTTTGAGACGCAGTCTGAGAATTCTTTCCTTAAAGTAACTGCTGTATTTTCATCTTCTCTTTGTTTGCTCTCTATGTAAGGTACATGGATGATGTCCTAATTATAGTAGATACTGTGGACCAATCTCTACCCTCTCAGATTCTGGAAGAATTTAACTTAATAGAGAATACCTTGAAGTACACCCTGGAACAGGAAAAAGACCATAGCATCAATTACCTGGATTTAACCTTGACCTCAAGAGAAGGGAAAATATTCACTCAGCTTTTTAGAAAACCCACCAACACAGGGAAGATGTTAGACTTCTGCTCATTCCACCCTGATTATATTAAATCGAATACAGCGAGACAATTTTTGGAAAAAATTAAAATCCTGGTCTCTTCAGCTTCTCAAAAAGATCTTCACAAAGAAGAATTAAAGGAAATGTTGGCAGAAAACAATTACCCCTCCCCATATGTTGAGAAAATATTTAAACAAGTGCCAAAAAAGAAGCAGGAAAAAACCAACTTCAAATTCACCAGCAAAATTACGTACCACAAGGGACTTTTCGAGAAACTGAAAAGGATCGGAGCAAAATATAATATCAGGCTAGCTCCAGATCTTAATAACAAAATAAAGAAATTCTTGCCAGCTTTAAAGCAGAAAGAATTGGACATCCAATTGCAGGAAGGAGTAATTTACTGCATCGACTGTAACTGCGGACTCAGCTATATAGGAGAAACAGGGAGAAGTATTAAGGTCCGAATGAAAGAACACCAAGCAGCTATTAGGAACATTGGGAACAAAACAGGGCTAGACAGACATGTACAAGCAAGTGGACACTCCATAAATTGGGACTCAGTGAAAATAATCGCCCACCAGTCAAACTTAGTAAAGAGAAAACTAGAAGAAGGGATCGAAATAGCAAGAAGAAGAAGTACCACAATTAACGATAATTGCGGATGGTCTCTTCCAATTGAGTGGCAGCAACTACTCCAGTGACATAGTCCTGATGACGAACTAGGCTTTAGTTCGAAAATTTGACAACCAACTTTCATTAAAAATAACCTCTAAAAGACCCGTAAAAAAAGTTATTCCACAATCACTATGAATAGAGGTGCCATAAATGCATTTACAACTAGGATTAAAACCACATACGGGCTGGATATATGGCGAAACATCAGAAAGATAGAAAGGAGTAAGTGCAAAAGCGACAAATGTAAGTCACAACTGTATTTTCTTAAGAAATGTAAAAGAGCTAATTTTGTTCCACCTTCTTTGAGACTCACGAAAAACATCGCGGAAAATCTGTCAAGAAATTTTATTAGAAAAATAGAACTAAAAACGGTGAATGGCGCGATTCGTAATAAATTCAAAACTATTGAGCAATGCGAACGAATAGAAGCTCGTATTTGGACCTCTTCATTAGGTGAAATTCCGGAAGCAGAAAAGAAAAATATTGATAATTGGTTAGCTAAAGCAGTGAGAGATAAAAACAAAAAGTTTAAGGAAAAATTGAAAATTAAAGAAAATAAATGGTTAAGTCCAAAGTTAATGTCTACAGCACCTGGCCCACAGTTAATACCATCCACCACTAACAAACATGTCATTGATCTGACGGAAGAAGGAGTAGATGGAAACCTGATTAATCTCCTCAATAAGGGATATAATTACAACCTTTCCTCCGCAACACTTGATAAAAAACGTATACTGATTGATTTAGAAAGCATCTGTAGTAAGGTAGAAAGAGAAGATGAAAATACAGCAGTTACTTTAAGGAAAGAATTCTCAGACTGCGTCTCAAAATTTGTAAAAAGCCAGTAAAAGTTGATTACAATTTTAATAGAAGTGCCATTACTGACCTTAAAAAATTCAAAGCCAATGATAAAGTAGTAGCACTGAGAGCAGATAAGAGCAAAGTTTTGGTATTGGTAGAAAAAGAGAAGTATTACAATAAAATGGAAGCTGAATTGAGCAAGCCTTATTATGAAGAACTCAATGGTAATCCTATAGATCAAACTGTAAAAAATCTTAAGAAATTAATCAGCTCTTTAAGAAATAAAAAACAGCTTAATGAGCTCTTCAAAAACTTCTCCAAAATCCAGTCAAGAATTCCACAGATCTATGGTACGATAAAAGTTCACAAAGAAGGCCATCCAATAAGACCTATAATAGACACTAGAAATTCGCCACTCTCCAACATTAATTATTATTTGCTTGGTCACCTCAGAGATATTTTCCCTTCTCCTCCCTACCTACTAAAAAATTCCATGCAGCTAAAAAGAAAACTGGACAACTTGCCAGAATTAATTCATCCAGTAATGGCAAGCCTGGATATAGTCTCTATGTATACCAACATTAACCTGGACCTCCTACTGGAATTCATTGCAGATGACCTTGCGGAAAAAATAGTATTCCATAATCACAATAGAGAAATACTACTTGGCATATATGAACTGCTCCTATTTTCCTTCAAGAATAATTTCTTCCAGTTTGGAAAGAAATATTACAGGCAAACTTCAGGACTTGCAATGGGTTCTCCACTAGCACCTCTGCTAGCAAATTATTATATAAGTAAACTAGAGGCAAAAATCCTTATACAACCCTCCTTGTTTGCTCTCTATGTAAGGTACATGGATGATGTCCTAATTATAATAGATACTGTGGACCAATCTCTACCCTCTCAGATTCTGGAAGAATTTAACTTACTAGAGAATACCTTGAAGTACACCCTGGAACAGGAAAAAGACCATAGCATCAATTACCTGGATTTAACCTTGACCTCAAGAGAAGGGAAAATATTCACTCAGCTTTTTAGAAAACCCACCAACACAGGGAAGATGTTAGACTTCTGCTCATTCCACCCTGATTATATTAAATCGAATACAGCGAGACAATTTTTGGAAAAAATTGAAATCCTGGTCTCTTCAGCTTCTCAAAAAGATCTTCACAAAGAAGAATTAAAGGAAATGTTGGCAGAAAACAATTACCCTCCCCATATGTTGAGAAAATATTTAAACAAGTGCCAAAAAAGAAGCAGGAAAAAACCAACTTCAAATTCACCAGCAAAATTACGTACCACAAGGGACTTTTCGAGAAACTGAAAAGGATCGGAGCAAAATATAATATCAGGCTAGCTCCAGATCTTAATAACAAAATAAAGAAATTCTTGCCAGCTTTAAAGCAGAAAGAATTGGACATCCAATTGCAGGAAGGAGTAATTTACTGCATCGACTGTAACTGCGGACTCAGCTATATAGGAGAAACAGGGAGAAGTATTAAGGTCCGAATGAAAGAACACCAAGCAGCTATTAGGAACATTGGAAACAAAACAGGGCTAGACAGACATGTACAAGCAAGTGGACACTCCATAAATTGGGACTCAGTGAAAATAATCGCCCACCAGTCAAACTTAGTAAAGAGAAAACTAGAAGAAGGGATCGAAATAGCAAGAAGAAGAAGTACCACAATTAACGATAATTGCGGATGGTCTCTTCCAATTGAGTGGCAGCAACTACTCCAGTGACATAGTCCTGATGACGAACTAGGCTTTAGTTCGAAAATTTGACAACCAACTTTCATTAAAAATAACCTCTAAAAGACCCGTAAAAAAGTTATTCCACAAACAAATTTCTTATTTTTGTTTCTTACTCCAATTTTTAGCCAGTCATCCAATTCAGCTTTTACTGTATCCCTTAAGATTCCAGAAAATTTCTTTTCATTTTCTACTTTTACTTTTTTATAATAAGCAACATTTTTATATTTTGCTTCAATACTTCTTTTTAACGTTTTTTGCTCTATTTTTCTTATGAAGTTGGCTGAAAGTAAATCTTTAAATGGTTTTCTAAGTCTAAATGAATTTGGAATAAAGTTATTTACCTTGCAATTTTTCAGGAACTTGATTTGAGCTATGGATCTTTCCATCTTCAATGTAGCATGTTGAACTTTCTTTATTGTTTGCCAAGTATCTGACCCATACTCTGTTCTAATTCTTTGAATAAAGCTCATATTGAGAAATGGCTTCCTAGTTTAATTGAATTAATAATCTAAAGCAACTTATGGGAATTTACTAGGAAATTTTTTCATTTATAGCAAATTTTCGGAGAAAACTCTTCTCCTTCTTCAGGCTCTCTTGTTGTTGTCACTTTTTGCTTGTCACTATCATGGTTACGGTTTACCTTGACGGTTACGGTTAACCTTGACGGTTTAGGTTATTTTTCAACAAATCCTGCCAGATGTTAGGCAGGGAAAACCCTTTGCAGTCATTGATGATGGAATTTTGATTTTTCTCAATCTCTATTCCTTCTTTCAGTTTTCTTTTTGGAAATTGCTTTGGAAACTGATTACTTTAAGGGAATTCCAATCGTTGTTTTATACCACTTAGAAAACTTCTGTATTGGTCACACTCTGTCATGGGGCATTCTGGAAAACATTCTAAAAACTCTGTGGAATGCAAACCTACCTTTGTCACAACTAATATCAGTTGATAGTGATGGCCCAAACGCAGGGCCAGAGCTAGACCACTTGCCGCCCCCTTCCACAATTTTTCAGAAATGAAGATATGAATGAATGAGGAGGTTTTTGGCCACTACAATTGCCTTATATACACGCACAGACAAAGAAATTTGCGCACCAAGAAGGAAGCATCGGATTGAACTGAAATTTTATGGGCGTAATGATACAGATTAATGATACACATAATGCAAAAACAGAGCTGCAGGACAATTACAGAGGAATCTGTGTCACGCAGTCCGGTCATCTTCAACAGCACGTCGCACCGCCTCGTGTGGCGATACATGCTGCAATATGGTCCAGCATGGAGGCGAATAGAAGCCTGATATTGTCTTGCAGCAGACTGGCCCACACGTGTTGGACGGTGTGCTCCAAATCCCAGATAACGAGGCACGGCGGCAGCCGGCGTTTCAACTGGTCTCACACATGCTCAATAGGGGACATGTCCGGGGAGCGGGCAGGACATGGAAGTGTCTGGACATGACGTAGGCAGTCCTGGGCAACCCTAGCCGTGTGCAGGCGGGCATTAACCTGCTGGTATAGCGCACCTGCAATTCCTGCCAGGAATGGGAGCCCATGGAGCCATAGAATCTCATCCACATACTGCTGGCCCATTAATTATCCACGTATCACTACTAGAGTTGATTGGCTATTGTAGGCAATGGCTCCCCAGACCATAATGCCTGCAGTGGCGGTGGTGTGGCACTGTTGTGCCGTTGACCCGGGGACCTCCACACCCGGACACGATGTTCATCTGTCCCCAAAACGAAGTGGCACTCATCACTAAACACCACACGTCACCAGTCTGTAGCGTTCGACGTCACTCTGGCCTGGCACTTACTACACATGGAGCCGGCGATGTTCCGGTGTTAATGGCAGCAGGCGTAAGGGACGTGGGGATCGCAGATTCGCTTCCACGAGGCGTCATGAAATGGTTTGCTGGCACACAGGAGACACTACATCTGCCTGTATAGTGGACCGGGTCTCCATGGGATCCGTTCGTGCCTGTCACATGATCCGTTGGTCCTCTCTACCGGTGGTCCTCCTGGTCCGTCTGCAGCCGCTCCGCCATGTGGCAGTGCCGTCACGTGTCCACTGCTCCCAACACAGTTGGACGGTTTGGTCAGAAAGATACACGTGGCGGGGTGTACGGCCCGCCGACCACCTTGCGGTTTTCAGCCTGATGATCAGGCCTCTCTCAAAATCCGTAAGTTACGTAAATCGACTTTTCTGTCGTCTACCAGGTATTCATTTCACTCTGTACCCTTCTTTGCATTGGCCAGTGCTTTTCGCTTTCATGGGGCATTGACTACACGCCGGTTCGTGTTTGCAGCACCACCACAGGGTGTGCAGTCATGCGCACTCGCTCCAAACGTAGATCATTTGCATACCAGCACGCACTCTAGCTATTTGCAAAGTTTCGCGGTTGTAGCATGTTTTCTTCTAGGTGCTCAAATTTCATTGTGAGTAGTATATATTTGTCAAAGCTTCCAGAAAGTTCAGGCCTTATGGACAATGGCAGTGCTTCTTCTGTGGCTTCGAAAAGCGATATAAGTATAGCACAACGAATCCTTGTGGCGAGAAAGCTCTCCATTAGGGTATTTACATACTCGTAATAATTTAAACGATGGGAACATGTCATTAAGTCATTAACCCTCCGAGAGTCCAACAGGTGAATTCGACCTTGGTGAGCGTTCCTCAAAGCGACAGAAACAAAATTATTCTTCCTGTGGAAATGCAATTGAAAGCGTTAAGCAGTGAGTTGATTTTCAAAACAATTTCCACAGGACGAAAAATTTTGTCTCTGCCACTTTGAGGAACGCTCACAGATGACCAGTTAACTCATTCATTGACGCTCATAGGATTCAGGAAAGATTATGGTCACTGCACTTTCTAACTTAAAGCAATGAAATTTATTTTCTACATTAAAAGTAAGTCATTTTGTATTCCACAGATAAGCTAAAGGAATTTCACCTTTCTAGCTTTCAAGCTAGCAAAATTTTCCAAAACAATTTTCAAATCAATTTTCTCAAACATCTCACTTTCAATGGATATTAGAGCTAAGTCAGTAAGTCTTTGTTGTAACATTGTTGATCTCAAAGAGTTTTTGATCAGTTTTAATTTCGAGAAGGACCTCTTTCCAAAAGCAACTTCCACAGGGAGCGTTAATAAAATCCGTAATGCTATTGTAATGTTTGGGAGAGTTCCTGTCAGTGTATTCTTATAAATGTATTGCACGACATCTTTTGGTGAAGTTTCGGTTTTTAGAAAACTTGTAATGATACTAAATTCATCTTCAAGTTCCGTAGCTCTTATCTTCTTCGGGCAGTTTTCATCAGTTTCGTCGGATAGCTTCTTTTTAAGATCCATGCAATGTTTCAACAGTTGGTGTTTACTCAGTTCCTACACTTTCTCAAAATCGTACAAAAAACTGAACACTTCACTGTGATTTTGAAGCAAATCAGATCTTTCGTCGATTGATCTAACAGCCGTGTCAATGATAACATAAAAAAATCTATGCAGTAATTATCTTTAGGGTTGGTCATAATTTCATCTTCGTGTTCATATTCGAACATTGTTTTCTCGTTTCTCCTGCGAAACTGTTGAGAAGGAAAGTGTGGCTCTACATTACATGAGGTGGCAATTTTAGACACAGTATGTATCATGTGTTCAAATTTATCTCGGTAGTTTGAGATACTTCTTTTAAGGAGTTTTAAATGTTCAATGCAAGATGATAAATTTGTGTTTTGATTTTGCATGTTTGGAAACAACGTTTACTCTGGATAAGACCTCGTACCATATAACGATGGAACATATAAACGTAAAATATTCCAATTTTTCTAACAAACATTGGCCGTCATACTAGGCAGGTAGCTCACTTTTGTTGTCATCGATAATTTCTGATAAGCTGTCACAAACTTCCAATAAACCAAATCATAAAGGTTTTACTGCTTCGACTCGACTTTCCCATCAAGTGTCTGCAACTGCTTTCAGGGTAAACTGAGTCGCATTTTTAGTTAAAATTCCCCACCTCTTAGTTGAGCAAGAGAAGTATGTGAACAGATCTTGAATGACAGAAAAGAAATCAATTATCCGATAATTTACTTTTGCGGCATCATGAACTAACAAATTGAGCGTGTGAGCAGAGCAAGGAACATAAAATGCTTGTGGATATTTTTAAACCGTTTTTTTTTTTTTTTGTTTAGTATATGGGCCTGCAAACCTCATTTTGATGTTGGTTGGTTTGTTTTTGATCAACCAACTTTAAAATGATCTCATGTGCTACACGGAGACGGAGAGATAAATGGCCCGGAGCGAATCTCATGATATGAGGTGTTAGAATTATTCATAACGAGGAGTCCAAGTCTCTTTACCCCGGCACGTGGCACCAACATCTTAATGAGACTTCGGAACCTCACCGGATCTTTGGTGATCCAGTTGAACTCGAGGCGAGCTACCACCGGGCCACCGCAGCCCTATTTATTTCGAGGATACCCAGGTGAGCAATAACTGGTGAATTTATTTAAAATTATCACATATTTTAATCTATTATGTTTTGTAATAAAATATGTTGTTAGTATTTAAATTCACATATTCTGCATCATTTTCATAAAGAAATTTTCATTTATAGTCAAAAATCTGTCCTGCAAAAAAATCTATTCTGCAGACTTTTCAACTTTCTCTCAGAAGCACAGATATTGACAGAAATAGGATATACATCTACACCACCTGGAGAAGCAACCCTGCGTTATTTTAATAAAATATTCTCAAATATTTATCGACATGAGCGATATCTGTCCATGAAAGAATTTTTCAATCGAACTTTTAGAAGCTCAGATTTTGCTGCAAATACCTACGAAGCAAACATTAACGCTTACACCCCCTAGTGGCCAAACCATATTTTGTATAAAATTAGAAATTACAGTCAAAACATTTCCCACCGGGAGCTGTATCCGATGTTATCTCCAGCTTTTCTCCATCAATCGATAAATCTTCATTTCCTGTAAAAGCATTGAACATCACTTTTGTCTTCTGAAAGTTCATTTTTAATCCCACTTCTTTACTCTTGTCAGCAAGTTCCTGTATCATACTCTGCAGCTCTGATGGGGTAGTTGCAAAAATGACTACGTCATCAGCAAAATGAAGGTGGGTTAGATAATCTCCATTAATCTTTATCCCCTTGTTTTCTCAGCTCAGCGACTGAAAAACACCCTCCAATGTGGCATTAAAGAGCTTCGGAGATATGGTGTCACCTTGTCTCACTCCCTTTCCAATTTTTATGTGTGTTGTATTTTCAAACAGCCGAATCTTTGCACTTGCATTTTCATAGATGTTATTAATAATATTAATGTATGCATCTTCAATACCGCAGGTTTTCAGAGCCATTGTAACTGCTGATGGTTTCACCGAATCAAAGGCTTTTTCATAATCGATAAAAGCCATGCACAATGGAAGTTCATATTCCCTCGCTCTTCCAATTAGTTCTCTCAGTACGTGGATATGATCTATTGTGCTGTAGCCACTCCTGAATCCAGCTTGTTCTCTTGGTTGAGCCATGTCCAGTGTTACCTTCAAGCGGTGTGAAAGAACTCTAGTGAAGATTTTATAAACTACTGATAGGAGGCTGATAGGTCTGTAGTTTCCAAGATCCTCAATGTCACCTTTCTTATGTAGCAGGATCAATGAAGCGGTGTTCCAATCCTCAGGAATCTTTCCTTCATTAAGGCATCGAGTGAAAATTTGGGCGAGTACTGTTTCGATTTCTCCACTTGCTTCTTGTATGATGTCTACAGTAATTCCATCTTCTCCTGGAGCTTTTCCCTGCTTCATGTTCTTGATTGCATGTGCAACTTCTGCTGGAAGGACTGGAGGAACTCTGGTACTGGTATCTTTCATGATGTCTGGAGTGCATGTATCATCCCTTTCATATAATTTGGAGTAGAAATCTTTCACTCTTGTCAAAATTTCGCCTCTATTTCTTGTTACAGAACCATCTTCTTTTCTCAGTGCCATAATCTGTTTTCTTCCCTTACTGAGATGTCCCTTTGCTATCTTCAGGCTTTGGCTGTTTTCAATTGCTTTCCTCACTAGTTCACAGTTGAATTTTCTTACGTCTTCAGTGATACCTGTTTCTTACTGTCTTGCATAGCTCTATATATTCCACTTTGGAAGTCACATCTTCTTTAGTTGTCCTCATCTCTCTTCTTTTTGCATCAACATTTTCGTTTTTCCTGATGATTTGTTTACATGCAACTTGTTCTTAGACCCAGCTAATTTTGTTGCTGTTTCCATAAGAGCTTTGGTTACTTTTCTGATAACTTCAGAGATGTCCACTTCTTCCGATGTTAGGCCTTCTAAAACAGAGAACCTGTTCTTCAGTTCCAACTCGAAGGTATTATGGTGTTTTTTAAGGTTGGTTATGTCAATAGATTTTGTTTGTCTTATGATCTTGCCACGTTCAAGTTTAGTGTTGAGGTGCATCTTACATCTCACAAATCTATGGTCACTACCTGTGTTGAACTTGTTTAGCACACTGCAGTCTTTTATGACGAATTTTTTGTTACACATAATAAAATCAATTTCACTTGTCATCCCATTTGGATGTCTCCATGTCCATTTCCTGTGTGGCTTTTTCTTGAAGAAGGAGTTCAAGATGAAAAACCCTTCTGCCACTGCAAACTTAACGAGAGTATTTCCACGCTGGTTTCTGTTGCAGTGACCGAATTTACCTACTGAAGTTTCATTCTGTTGCTGTTGCCCTATTTTTGCATTGAAATCTCCCATAATTATTTTCAAGTGCTGCTTACCTTTATTATTTAGATGACAAATTTCCTCATAAAATTCTTCAATTTCTTCTTCAGGATGACATGTGGTGGGTGCATAAGTTTGAATAATCTGAGCCTGGTATCTTTTCGAGAGTTGGATAACAAGTCGTGCAGCTCTGTCAGAGGAACTTTCAACTTCTACAACTTTATCCTTCAGTTTCTTGTTTATTATAAATCCAACACCACTAGTTCTGCCAGTATCTGTCCCACGATAGTGGAAGAGATGTCCACTTTTCAATTCGATGAGATCTTCTCCTTTTCTCCTTACCTCACTTAGCCCCACGATGTCCCACTTGATCCTTTGTAGTTCCTCTTCCAATTCAAGAAGCCTTGAATCAGAAGATAGGGAGCGTCCATTATACGTAGCCAAGGTCAGCATCAGATGGTGACCTAGTCCGGTCCTCCGGGGATTCTTAGCACCCTCTGCCTTCATGTCGCACTGGCCGCTGCCTTGGCCAGGTATATTCCAGCTGCCGGAGACTGAGGGCCGAGATTTAAGTTGTGGAATCATTTTGGAGGGGTTTGGCCATAACTCACCACGCTGGCCAAGCGGGTTGGTGAGTGTGGGATAGAATTTCCTCTAATCCTAATGGTATAGTTATACCGCTATTGGCGGTCGTCAGAACCCCTTTAGTGGGAACAGGATGCACCACAAGAAGGTGGGGTTGACATTTGTCAAGGAGAGGCTGTGATGTTACGCATCACCTGACCTTACATCCATCCATATATATATATATATATATATATCATCATCATCATCATTGTCAACCATTATCAATCCACTGCTGGACGAAGGTCTCCCCAAGTTTCCTCCACAACGGTCTGTCTTGTGCCAGTCTCCTCCATGTCACCCCTGCATACTTTCGAATTTCATCCACCCATCTCCCATGTGGTCTTCTTCTGGGTCTTTTCCTGTCCCTTGGAATCCAATCTAAAATTTCGGCTGTCCATCGATGATCTGTCCTTCTGGCAGTATGTCCAGCCCATTGCCATTTCAGGGATTTAACTCTGATCATGATGTCCTCCACTCTTGTCATTTTTCGGATCCACGAGTTCCTCTTCTTATCTCTCCTGGTTACACCAAGTATGCACCTCTCCATGCTTGTTTGAGTTGTCTGCAGCCTTTGTATGTCTCTTTTAGTTAAGGTCCACGTCTCCGCACCATACGTAAGCACTGGAAGGATGCATTGATCAAACACTTTTCTTTTAAGACATAATGGCATATTGCTCTTGAAAATTATGCTGTTTCTTCCAAAAGCTCTCCAGGCAAGTTTTGTACGCCGATTAATTTCTTCATGAATGTGACCCTCACTTGATATCTGCTGTCCAAGATAAACGTACGTGTCTGTTATCTCCAGCTTTTCTCCATCAATCGATAAATCTTCATTTCTTGTAAAAGCATTGAACATCACTTTTGTCTTCTGAAAGTTCATTTTTAATCCCACTTCTTTACTCTTGTCAGCAAGTTCCTGGATCATACTCTGCAGCTCTGATGGGCTAGTTGCAAAAATGACTACGTCATCAGCAAAACGAAGGTGGATTAGATAATCTCCATTAATCTTTATCCCCTTGTTTTCCCAGCTCAGTGACTGAAAAACACCCTCCAATGTGGCATTAAAGAGCTTCGGAGATATGGTGTCACCTTGCCTCACTCCCTTTCCAATTTTTATGTGTGTTGTATTTTCAAACAGCCGAATCTTTGCACTTGCATTTTCATAGATGTTATTAATAATATTAATGTATGCATCTTCAATACTGCAGGTTTTCAGAGCCATTGTAACTGCTGATGGTTTCACCGAATCAAAGGCTTTTTCATAATCGATAAAAGCCATGCACAATGGAAGTTCATATTCCCTCGCTCTTTCAATTAGTTCTCTCAGCACATGGATATGATCTATTGTGCTGTAGCCACTCCTGAATCCAGCTTGTTCTCTCGGTTGAGCCATGTCCAGTGTTACCTTCAAGCGGTGTGAAAGAACTTTAGTGAAGATTTTATAAACTACTGATAGGAGGCTGATAGGTCTGTAGTTTCCGAGATCCTCAATGTCACCTTTCTTATGTAGCAGGATCATTGTAGCGGTGTTCCAATCCTCAGGAATCTTTCCTTCATTAAGGCATCGAGTGAAAATTTGGGCGAGTACTGTTTCGATTTCTCCACTTGCTTCTTGTATGATGTCTACAGTAATTCCATCTTCTCCTGGAGCTTTTCCCCGCTTCATGTTCTTGATTGCATGTGCAACCTCTGCTGGAAGGACTGGAGGAACTCTGGTACTGGTATCTTTCATGATGTCTGGAGTGCATGTATCATCCCTTTCATATAATTTGGAGTAGAAATCTTTCACTCTTGTCAAAATTTCGCCTCTATTTCTTGTTACAGAACCATCTTCTTTTCTCAGTGCCATAATCTGTTTTCTTCCCTTACTGAGATGTCCCTTTGCTATCTTTAGGCTTTGGTTATTTTCAATTGCTTTCCTCACTAGTTCACAGTTGAAATTTCTTACGTCTTCAGTGATACTTTTTCGTACTGTCTTGCATAGCTCTATATATTCCACTTTGGAAGTCACATCTTCTTCAGTTGTCCTCATCTCTCTTCTTTTTTGCATCAACATTTTCGTTTTTCCTGATAATTTATTTACATGCAACTTGTTCTTAGACCCAGCTAATTTTGTTGCTGTTTCCATAAGAGCTTTGGTTACTTTTCTGTTAACTTCAGAGATGTCCACTTCTTCCGATGTTAGGCCTTCTAAAGCAGAGAACCTGTTCTTCAGTTCCAACTTGAAGGTATTATGGTGTTTTTTAAGGTTGGTTATGTCAATAGATTTTGTTTGTCTTATGAGCTTGCCACGTTCAAGTTTAGTGTTGAGGTGCATCTTACATCTCACCAATCTATGGTCACTACCTGTGTTGAACTTGTTTAGCACACTGCAGTCTTCTATGACGAATTTTTTGTTACACATAATAAAATCAATTTCACTTGTCGTCCCATTTGGATGTCTCCATGTCCATTTCCTGTGTGGCTTTTTCTTGAAGAAGGAGTTCAAGATGAAAAACCCTTCTGCCTCTGCAAACTCAACGAGAGTATTTCCACGCTGGTTTCTGTTGCCGTGACCGAATTTACCTACTGAAGTTTCATTCTGTTGCCGTTGCCCTATTTTTGCATTGAAATCTCCCATAATTATTTTCAAGTGCTGCTTACCTTTATTATTTAGATGACAAATTTCCTCATAAAATTCTTCAATTTCTTCTTCAGGATGACTTGTGGTGGGTGCATAAGTTTGAATAATCTGAGCCTGGTATCTTTTCGAGAGTTGGATAACAAGCCGTGCAGCTCTGTCAGAGGAACTTTCAACTTCTACAACTTTATCCTTCAGTTTCTTGTTTATTATAAATCCAACACCACTAGTTCTGCCAGTATCTGTCCCACGATAGTAGAAGAGATGTCCACTTTTCAGTTCGATGAGATCTTCTCCTTTTCTCCTTACCTCACTTAGCCCCACGATGTCCCACTTGATCCTTTGTAGTTCCTCTTCTAATTCAAGAAGCCTTGAATCAGAAGATAGGGAGCGTCCATTGTACGTTGCCAAGGTCGGCATCAGATGGCAGCCTAGTCCGGTCCTCCGGGGATTCTTAGCACCCTCTGCCTTCATGTCGCACTGGCCGCTGCCTTGGCCAGGTACATTCCAGCTGCCGGAGACTGAGGGCCAAGATTTAAGTTGTGGAGTCATTTTGGAAGGGTTTGGCCATAACTCACCACGCTGGCCAAGCGGGTTGGTGAGTGTGGGATAGAATTTCCTCTAATCCTGATGGTATAGTATATATATATATATATATATATAAGAGCAAAACTGAAGACTAAGGAAAAATTTTAGAATTTAAAACGAAGGGTGCAAAATAACCTGAAAATCAAAACGCGCAACGCAGCAGTTTTGAAAATTCAGAATTCACATTCTATAAAGATACCTAAGCAAAAAAATACGTATATAATTTTGACTCACACCTAGTACAACATAGAAAAGGTTATGTATCTACCTGTGTGAGTAAAAGGAGAAAAGAAAAAAAAATAAAATAAAACAACTGAATGTAGAAGGTGTCGAGAATACTGAGCCTTGGCTTTATCAAGGACCAGCAAAAACTCTGCATTTTCTCACTTCCACAAAGACCTAGTTGGAAATGGGTTTCTGCAAGGCCATAGATGCAAGTAACATTCCCACCTAAAATAGTTTAAAAAATATATATATAAGTCATGTCCTCCGTAGAGTAGCATGACCTAGCACTAGTTAACAATTTCGCTTGCATCCATTAACCTTCATGGCCCGACCCATGCTCTTCATCTGTTACTATTAAACAGAGAGAAGAAGATTAAAGAGAACTCAAGCTGTGAGAGTGACATAATAAATAGAAATGATTTTCAGCTATAACGAAATTCCAAGTTCGTTTGAGAGAGAATTTAAACCTGAAAAACAAATTTTACATTGCAATTAAAAAAGGAAATGTTAATTTATAACGAACAGATTTTTGAAAGAAAACTTGAGTCTAAAACCCCTACTCTACAACTTATGACAGCACGAAAACGAGAATAAGTTAAAGATAATAATTAACTAAAGAAAACTTTGTGAAAGTTATATACCTTAAACAGTTAGTTGCAATATGTACAAAGTATTTCAGCAGTGCTTTAAGTGCATAATTAATTAGTTATTAAGAACTTAACTACTTTGAAAAAACAGCGCATAGACAGCGCATAGAAAAGGAACAAGCTTAGCCATCTTCTGTTCCTAGGTACCACAAAAGACGCTCAAAGTTACAAAGAAAAGTAAGAGTTAAAACCCGCATAAATGTTAACAGACAAACCAATGCATAAAAGCTGAAAAGCTAAAAACGACAGAGAAAAGGTACATGAAGTACAAACATTGAACTTATAAAACCTAGAACCCAAAAACAAGGAAGAGAGCTTACCTCTGGTGTTACAAAAACTTTTCTCCTCACAAGAGGAGAACATGGCTGACCTCTTCCGCCACTCCCTAGACGCTGGGGGGCAGTGAGGGTGGGGCTGATGGCCTCCTCATACAGCAAGAAACCAACGCGCGGAGATTTTAACCAGAGAAAAAAATATATAAACTTAAGACTGTGGATCTGTATGATCAGAATGAGCAGAATTAACTCTCCAGAATACATGAGAAATATTATAAAATACACGAGCAGTTTATTTAATAATCTTTGCATGTATTAAATCACCTTAGTGAGCTTCTATAGATTAATCAGAATCTTATTAATTTTAATGTTGGTTTTACTATTTTTAGTATAGCTATCCTAGTGATGAATAACTAGTTTTCTTTTTTATTTGTTTTTATTTTCTTTTATAAACAGATTTTTAAGCTTTTTTGTGATTTTGTTTATATTATTTATTTTTTTTGTTTTAATAGGACCGTCATATCCATAGCACTAAGGTTCCTTTAGGTAGTTAATAGGCATCCTCTAGCCAACTTCCTTACGGCTTTGATTGGTCAGAATCATATTATTAACTGTGTAGAAAATTAAAGCAGATCTGCCAACCTTACTCTATTATTCAGAATAATTTTTCTTAAAGTTCTTTTGATGAAAGAAGAAGGAATTTCGTTCTCTAGAAAACTTTCTAATAGTATATTAATGTGGTAATTGAAGTCCAAATTGTTGCTGCAAATTCTTGAAATTCTTAGGACCTGAGAAATTAGTACATTCTCAATTACTTTGGTTGAAATGTTATTATTCCAGTGAAGATATTTAATTACTTTGAAAGGAAAATTAACTCTTTTATCAAAGAGGCTAATAGATGGGTTACCTCTGTTGAGCTTAATGCTTAAGTCTAGGAACTCAAGTTCCTGATTACTGTGGTTGGTTTTACATAAGTTAAGAGAGCTAGGATAGATATTATCAAAATCACTCTCTATAACTTCGGAATTATTGATACACAGCAGATCATCAATATATCTAAAAGTGTAAAGGTAGTTATCTGAGCAGGTGGGGTGATTTTTAATGAATTTATATTCCTTAAAGAACAGGAATAGATTAGCGATATTCGTGGACGTTGATGTTCCCATTGGAATACCGTTCACTTGCTTATAGAGAGTATTATTATATAAGATATGGTTATTTTTTATGCAGCAATTGAGATAAGAGTTCCAAGTTCCTACATCAACAAATTGGTTAAGTTTAAATTCTGCATACAGCTCTTTAAAGGTAGTGATTATATCTGATAGAGGCAGATTAGTATATAGGTTTTCAAAATCATAACTATTAATATCTAGGGGACAAACTTTGAGTATAGTAGAAATTACTTCTGCATTATTATTAATTATCCAAAAATCTCTGTACATCAAGTTAGAACAGTTTCTAATGTGTTTCAAAACCTTCATTAAGACATCTTCAAAAGCAAGATCTATTTTCTTTTTATGACTCCTTACTCCACTAGCTATGAACCTGAACTTCACAGGATCCTTATGAAACTTAACCGTTGCAAAAAGAAATGGAAATTCAGGCCCATATCTTCTAGTTTGCGGAATTTTAAGTTTCTTGAAGAATGCCTTAAACCGATTTTCTAACTGCTTGGTAGAATAACTTACGGGCTCGTATGTTACTCTATTATTGAGTTCCATAGTTAACAATTCAAAATAGAACTTCTTACAGATAATTGCAAAATTATTGCTAGCTTTATCCGTAGTGGTAAAAATAAATTGGTCTTGTAGTTTGGAGAGTGACCTTTTAGCTTCTCCAGAGAAAAAGAGATTTCTGTCGAAACAAAAGTCCAGACCTGCCAACTCACCGGTGAAGCTATTGATTATATTATATTTCCATTCTGCGAAGGCCTCAATAGGCTGATTGTACGTTAAACTGGTTTTTACGATGTACTTATTTACATCTTGAGTGAAGCTCTCAAGAATCCTTTCTTTGGAAATTGTGAAGGAAGGTCTGAATTTAGAGCCATACTCTAATAAATTCCTAAGCTTTTCATTTTCAACAAAACTCAAGTTTCCGGTGATAATATGGTTGTAATTCTTATCATAGTGAACTGTTTCTTTATGTTCATCACAAGAACAAGTAGTAATTACAGGAATGTAGCTCGAAGAGTTAAGTTTGTAGTTTTTAACTATTGACCCTAAGGTCTTAACATATTTAAAACTTACAATAGACTGGTGCCTGTGGATGGGAAAAAATTGCATTATTGTAGAACAGCTTCCTTACATTGAGATTATCGTAGGCTTTATTTAGGAACCTGATGGTAACAAAATTACTGGAAAATTCTTTAAGAGAAATTTTATCTTTAAGAATATGTTTAAGAATGTCCAGAACCAAAGCAAAAACATGCTTATCAACATGGTCAGCAGTTTCATTCCAGAATTTGAAAAAACATTTAAGGACAGAGTGCTTGAAGGACTTGAGAATTTTGTAAGTATTTTTAACAAAATTAGTGCCAGTTTTAAAGCTTACCAGAGTTTTTAGCAAGTTAGCAAAATCAACTTTGCTTGATGTGCGAAATAACCTCTGTCCTCTATTACCTCTAGAGCAGCTCTTATTATTAACAAGAAAGAAGAGTTCACGAATTGAAAATTTATGCTGATTATGCTTATTGTCAGATAGAGTGGAATTAAGGCCATAGGGATAAAGAGACTGATGCTGCAAAATTTCAAGGGATTCAGTTTCTAGCCGAGCATAGAGGTCAGGGATAATATGTAGTACCTCTATTTTCACTTTGTCAAAACCATGAGTATGGAAATGCTCTAATTCAAAGGTAGAGTACTGGTTGGCGTTTGTGGAGGGGTTCACTCCTGAATTAGAGAACTTGTTTACTAGAGACCTGTGACCATTAATCCTAAGATGAAGAGGATTTTTACTTTGGCCAATATAGCTAAGGTTGCAGACAGTACAGGTGAGCTTATAGATGGTATTGTAGGCTTTGCAAAACTTGTTGGAGCAATTATCCTCAACAGAAGAATACAGGTTAGGATCTGCAGATTTACATGTCAAACAACGTTTGTCATTTCATAACTTTAGATTACCTTTGCCAGCGAGTTCATACACTATGGGAAAGGGTGCTAGCCTAACCGAGCGGGAGGACTTAAAATATCTGAGCTGACCTCCAATCCTTTCATCGTCCTTAGAACTCCACTTGGGCCAAAACATACAAATTCTGAGCAAACCAACTAGGAAAAACTTTTTAGAAATAAGCAGTCCAAGAAAAGACCAAACTCGAGTATAAACTACACTCCAAAAAGCTGCATCCAAAACATACTAAAAAGAAAAATTAGAAAAATGAAAAAAAACCTCAAGTAAAAAAATAGTAATAAAAAAAAATAATAATAATAATAATAATAAAAAATAATAAAACATTTCAACTAGAATTTGCGCATGAGCTGCTAAATAATAAATTGAAATTAGTTACTTAAGAGCAAAACTGAAGACTAAGGAAAAATTTTAGAATTTAAAACGAATGGTGCAAAATAACCTGAAAATCAAAACGCGCAACGCAGCAGTTTTGAAAATTCAGAATTCACATTCTATAAAGATACCTAAGCAAAAAAATACGTATATAATTTTGACTCACACCTAGTACAACATAGAAAAGGTTATGTATCTACCTGTGTGAGTAAAAGGAGAAAAGAAAAAAATAAAATAAAACAACTGAATGTAGAAGGTGTCGAGAATACTGAGCCTTGGCTTTATCAAGGACCAGCAAAAACTCTGCATTTTCTCACTTCCACAAAGACCTAGTTGGAAATGGGTTTCTGCAAGGCCATAGATGCAAGTAACATTCCCACCTAAAATAGTTTAAAAAATATATATATAAGTCATGTCCTCCGTAGAGTAGCATGACCTAGCACTAGTTAACAATTTCGCTTGCATCCATTAACCTTCATGGCCCGACCCATGCTCTTCATCTGTTACTATTAAACAGAGAGAAGAAGATTAAAGAGAACTCAAGCTGTGAGAGTGACATAATAAATAGAAATGATTTTCTGCTATAACGAAATTCCAAGTTCGTTTGAGAGAGAATTTAAACCTGAAAAACAAATTTTACATTGCAATTAAAAAAGGAAATGTTAATTTATAACGAACAGATTTTTGGAAGAAAACTTGAGTCTAAAACCCCTACTCTACAACTTATGACAGCACGAAAACGAGAATAAGTTAAAGATAATAATTAACTAAAGAAAACTTTGTGAAAGTTATATACCTTAAACAGTTAGTTGCAATATGTACAAAGTATTTCAGCAGTGCTTTAAGTGCATAATTAATTAGTTATTAAGAACTTAACTACTTTGAAAAACAGCGCATAGACAGCGCATAGAAAAGGAACAAGCTTAGCCATCTTCTGTTCCTAGGTACCACAAAAGACGCTCAAAGTTACAAAGAAAAGTAAGAGTTAAAACCCGCATAAATGTTAACAGACAAACCAATGCATAAAAGCTGAAAAGCTAAAAAACGACAGAGAAAAGGTACATGAAGTACAAACATTGAACTTATAAAACCTAGAACCCAAAAACAAGGAAGAGAGCTTACCTCTGGTGTTACAAAAACTTTTCTCCTCACAAGAGGAGAACATGGCTGACCTCTTCCGCCACTCCCTAGACGCTGGGGGGCAGTGAGGGTGGGGCTGATGGCCTCCTCATACAGCAAGAAACCAACGCGCGGAGATTTTAACCAGAGAAAAAAATATATAAACTTAAGACTGTGGATCTGTATGATCAGAATGAGCAGAATTAACTCTCCAGAATACATGAGAAATATTATAAAATACACGAGCAGTTTATTTAATAATCTTTGCATGTATTAAATCACCTTAGTGAGCTTCTATAGATTAATCAGAATCTTATTAATTTTAATGTTGGTTTTACTATTTTTAGTATAGCTATCCTAGTGATGAATAACTAGTTTTCTTTTTTATTTGTTTTTATTTTCTTTTATAAACAGATTTTTAAGCTTTTTTTGTGATTTTGTTTATATTATTTAATTTTTTTGTTTTAATAGGACCGTCATATCCATAGCACTAAGGTTCCTTTAGGTAGTTAATAGGCATCCTCTAGCCAACTTCCTTACGGCTTTGATTGGTCAGAATCATATTATTAACTGTGTAGAATATTAAAGCAGATCTGCCAACCTTACTCTATTATTCAGAATAATTTTTCTTAAAGTTCTTTTGATGAAAGAAGAAGGAATTTCGTTCTCTAGAAAACTTTCTAATAGTATATTAATGTGGTAATTGAAGTCCAAATTGTTGCTGCAAATTCTTGAAATTCTTAGGACCTGAGAAATTAGTACATTCTCAATTACTTTGGTTGAAATGTTATTATTCCAGTGAAGATATTTAATTACTTTGAAAGGAAAATTAACTCTTTTATCAAAGAGGCTAATAGATGGGTTACCTCTGTTGAGCTTAATGCTTAAGTCTAGGAACTCAAGTTCCTGATTACTGTGGTTAGTTTTACATAAGTTAAGAGAGCTAGGATAGATATTATCAAAATCACTCTCTATAACTTCGGAATTATTGATACACAGCAGATCATCAATATATCTAAAAGTGTAAAGGTAGTTATCTGAGCAGGTGGGGTGATTTTTAATGAATTTATATTCCTTAAAGAACAGGAATAGATTAGCGATATTCGTGGACGTTGATGTTCCCATTGGAATACCGTTCACTTGCTTATAGAGAGTATTATTATATAAGATATGGTTATTTTTTATGCAGCAATTGAGATAAGAGTTCCAAGTTCCTACATCAACAAATTGGTTAAGTTTAAATTCTGCATACAGCTCTTTAAAGGTAGTGATTATATCTGATAGAGGCAGATTAGTATATAGGTTTTCAAAATCATAACTATTAATATCTAGGGGACAAACTTTGAGTATAGTAGAAATTACTTCTGCATTATTATTAATTATCCAAAAATCTCTGTACATCAAGTTAGAACAGTTTCTAATGTGTTTCAAAACCTTCATTAAGACATCTTCAAAAGCAAGATCTATTTTCTTTTTATGACTCCTTACTCCACTAGCTATGAACCTGAACTTCACAGGATCCTTATGAAACTTAACCGTTGCAAAAAGAAATGGAAATTCAGGCCCATATCTTCTAGTTTGCGGAATTTTAAGTTTCTTGAAGAATGCCTTAAACCGATTTTCTAACTGCTTGGTAGAATAACTTACGGGCTCGTATGTTACTCTATTATTGAGTTCCATAGTTAACAATTCAAAATAGAACTTCTTACAGATAATTGCAAAATTATTGCTAGCTTTATCCGTAGTGGTAAAAATAAATTGGTCTTGTAGTTTGGAGAGTGACCTTTTAGCTTCTCCAGAGAAAAAGAGATTTCTGTCGAAACAAAAGTCCAGACCTGCCAACTCACCGGTGAAGCTATTGATTATATTATATTTCCATTCTGCGAAGGCCTCAATAGGCTGATTGTACGTTAAACTGGTTTTTACGATGTACTTATTTACATCTTGAGTGAAGCTCTCAAGAATCCTTTCTTTGGAAATTGTGAAGGAAGGTCTGAATTTAGAGCCATACTCTAATAAATTCCTAAGCTTTTCATTTTCAACAAAACTCAAGTTTCCGGTGATAATATGGTTGTAATTCTTATCATAGTGAACTGTTTCTTTATGTTCATCACAAGAACAAGTAGTAATTACAGGAATGTAGCTCGAAGAGTTAAGTTTGTAGTTTTTAACTATTGACCCTAAGGTCTTAACATATTTAAAACTTACAATAGACTGGTGCCTGTGGATGGGAAAAAAAATTGCATTATTGTAGAACAGCTTCCTTACATTGAGATTATTGTAGGCTTTATTTAGGAACCTGATGGTAACAAAATTACTGGAAAATTCTTTAAGAGAAATTTTATCTTTAAGAATATGTTTAAGAATGTCCAGAACCAAAGCAAAAACATGCTTATCAACATGGTCAGCAGTTTCATTCCAGAATTTGAAAAAACATTTAAGGACAGAGTGCTTGAAGGACTTGAGAATTTTGTAAGTATTTTTAACAAAATTAGTGCCAGTTTTAAAGCTTACCAGAGTTTTTAGCAAGTTAGCAAAATCAACTTTGCTTGATGTGCGAAATAACCTCTGTCCTCTATTACCTCTAGAGCAGCTCTTATTATTAACAAGAAAGAAGAGTTCACGAATTGAAAATTTATGCTGATTATGCTTATTGTCAGATAGAGTGGAATTAAGGCCATAGGGATAAAGAGACTGATGCTGCAAAATTTCAAGGGATTCAGTTTCTAGCCGAGCATAGAGGTCAGGGATAATATGTAGTACCTCTATTTTCACTTTGTCAAAACCATGAGTATGGAAATGCTCTAATTCAAAGGTAGAGTACTGGTTGGCGTTTGTGGAGGGGTTCACTCCTGAATTAGAGAACTTGTTTACTAGAGACCTGTGACCATTAATCCTAAGATGAAGAGGATTTTTACTTTGGCCAATATAGCTAAGGTTGCAGACAGTACAGGTGAGCTTATAGATGGTATTGTAGGCTTTGCAAAACTTGTTGGAGTAATTATCCTCAACAGAAGAATACAGGTTAGGATCTGCAGATTTACATGTCAAACAACGTTTGTCATTTCATAACTTTAGATTACCTTTGCCAGCGAGTTCATACACTATGGGAAAGGGTGCTAGCCTAACCGAGCGGGAGGACTTAAAATATCTGAGCTGACCTCCAATCCTTTCATCGTCCTTAGAACTCCACTTGGGCCAAAACATACAAATTCTGAGCAAACCAACTAGGAAAAACTTTTAGAAATAAGCAGTCCAAGAAAAGACCAAACTCGAGTATAAACTACACTCCAAAAAGCTGCATCCAAAACATACTAAAAAGAAAAATTAGAAAAATGAAAAAAACCTCAAGTAAAAAAATAGTAATAAAAAAAATAATAATAATAATAATAATAAAAAATAATAAAACATTTCAACTAGAATTTGCGCATGAGCTGCTAAATAATAAATTGAAATTAGTTACTTAAGAGCAAAACTGAAGACTAAGGAAAAATTTTAGAATTTAAAACGAAGGGTGCAAAATAACCTGAAAATCAAAACGCGCAACGCAGCAGTTTTGAAAATTCAGAATTCACATTCTATAAAGATACCTAAGCAAAAAAATACGTATATAATTTTGACTCACACCTAGTACAACATAGAAAAGGTTATGTATCTACCTGTGTGAGTAAAAGGAGAAAAGAAAAAAATAAAATAAAACAACTGAATGTAGAAGGTGTCGAGAATACTGAGCCTTGGCTTTATCAAGGACCAGCAAAAACTCTGCATTTTCTCACTTCCACAAAGACCTAGTTGGAAATGGGTTTCTGCAAGGCCATAGATGCAAGTAACATTCCCACCTAAAATAGTTTAAAAAATATATATATAAGTCATGTCCTCCGTAGAGTAGCATGACCTAGCACTAGGTAACAATTTCGCTTGCATCCATTAACCTTCATGGCCCGACCCATGCTCTTCATCTGTTACTATTAAACAGAGAGAAGAAGATTAAAGAGAACTCAAGCTGTGAGAGTGACATAATAAATAGAAATGATTTTCAGCTATAACGAAATTCCAAGTTCGTTTGAGAGAGAATTTAAACCTGAAAAACAAATTTTACATTGCAATTAAAAAAGGAAATGTTAATTTATAACGAACAGATTTTTGAAAGAAAACTTGAGTCTAAAACCCCCTACTCTACAACTTATGACAGCACGAAAACGAGAATAAGTTAAAGATAATAATTAACTAAAGAAAACTTTGTGAAAGTTATATACCTTAAACAGTTAGTTGCAATATGTACAAAGTATTTCAGCAGTGCTTTAAGTGCATAAATAATTAGTTATTAAGAACTTAACTACTTTGAAAAAACAGCGCATAGACAGCGCATAGAAAAGGAACAAGCTTAGCCATCTTCTGTTCCTAGGTACCACAAAAGACGCTCAAAGTTACAAAGAAAAGTAAGAGTTAAAACCCGTATAAATGTTAACAGACAAACCAATGCATAAAAGCTGAAAAGCTAAAAAACGACAGAGAAAAGGTACATGAAGTACAAACATTGAACTTATAAAACCTAGAACCCAAAAACAAGGAAGAGAGCTTACCTCTGGTGTTACAAAAACTTTTCTCCTCACAAGAGGAGAACATGGCTGACCTCTTCCGCCACTCCCTAGACGCTGGGGGCAGTGAGGGTGGGGCTGATGGCCTCCTCATACAGCAAGAAACCAACGCGCGGAGATTTTAACCAGAGAAAAAATATATAAACTTAAGACGGCGTCTTTTGTGGTACCTAGGAACAGAAGATGGCTAAGCTTGTTCCTTTTCTATGCGCTGTCTATGCGCTGTTTTTTCAAAGTAGTTAAGTTCTTAATAACTAATTAATTATGCACTTAAAGCACTGCTGAAATACTTTGTACATATTGCAACTAACTGTTTAAGGTATATAACTTTCACAAAGTTTTCTTTAGTTAATTATTATCTTTAACTTATTCTCGTTTTCGTGCTGTCATAAGTTGTAGAGTAGGGGGTTTTAGACTCAAGTTTTCTTTCAAAAATCTGTTCGTTATAAATTAACATTTCCTTTTTAATTGCAATGTAAAATTTGTTTTTCAGGTTTAAATTCTCTCTCAAACGAACTTGGAATTTCGTTATAGCTGAAAATCATTTCTATTTATTATGTCACTCTCACAGCTTGAGTTCTCTTTAATCTTCTTCTCTCTGTTTAATAGTAACAGATGAAGAGCATGGGTCGGGCCATGAAGGTTAATGGATGCAAGCGAAATTGTTAACTAGTGCTAGGTCATGCTACTCTACGGAGGACATGACTTATATATATATTTTTTAAACTATTTTAGGTGGGAATGTTACTTGCATCTATGGCCTTGCAGAAACCCATTTCCAACTAGGTCTTTGTGGAAGTGAGAAAATGCAGAGTTTTTGCTGGTCCTTGATAAAGCCAAGGCTCAGTATTCTCGACACCTTCTACATTCAGTTGTTTTATTTTATTTTTTTCTTTTCTCCTTTTACTCACACAGGTAGATACATAACCTTTTCTATGTTGTACTAGGTGTGAGTCAAAATTATATACGTATTTTTTTGCTTAGGTATCTTTATAGAATATATATATATATATATATATTGGGATGTAAGGTCAGGTGATGCGTAACATCACAGCCTCTCCTTGACAAATGTCAACCCCGCCTTCTCGTGGTGCATCCTGTTCCCACTAAAGGGGCTCTGACGACCGTAGAAATAAGCGGTATAACTATACCATCGGGATCAGAGGAAATGCTATCCCACACTCACCAACCCGCTTGGCCAGCGTGGTGAGTTATGGCCAAACACCTCCAAAATGACTCTACAACTTAAATCTTGGCCCTCAGTCTCCGGCAGCTGGAATGTACCTGGCCAAAGCAGCGGCCAGTGCGACATGAAGGCAGAGGGTGCTAAGAATCCCCGGAGGACCGGACTAGGCTGCCATCTGATGCTGACCTTGGCTACCTACAACGGACGCTCCCTATCTTCTGATTCAAGGCTTCTTGAATTGGAAGAGGAACTACAAAGGATCAAGTGGGACATCGTCGGGCTGAGTGAGGTAAGGAGAAAAGGAGAAGATCTCATTGAACTGAAAAGTGGACATCTCTTCTATTATCGTGGGACAGATACTGGCAGAACTAGTGGTGTTGGATTTATAATAAACAAGAAACTGAAGGATAAAGTGGTAGAAGTTGAAAGTTCCTCTGACAGAGCTGCACGACTCGTTATCCAACTATCGAGAAGATACCAGGCTCAGATTATTCAAACTTATGCACCCACCACAAGTCATCCTGAAGAAGAAATTGAAGAATTTTATGAGGAAATTCGTCATCTAAATAATAAAGGTAAGCAGCACTTGAAGATAATTATGGGAGATTTCAATGCAAAAATAGGGCACAGGCAACAGAATGAAACTTCAGTAGGTAAATTCGGTCACGGCAACAGAAACCAGCGTGGAAATACTCTCGTTGAGTTTGCAGAGGCAGAAGGATTTTTCATCTTGAATTCCTTTTTCAAGAAAAAGCCACACAGGAAATGGACATGGAGACATCCAATTGGGACGACAAGTGAAATTGATTTTATTATGTGTAACAAAAAATTTGTCATCGAAGACTGCAGTGTGCTAAACAAGTTCAACACAGGTAGTGACCATAGATTGGTGAGATGTAAGATGCACCTCAACACTAAACTGGAACGTGGCAAGCTCATAAGACAAACAAAATGTATTGACATAACCAACCTTAAAAAACACCATAATACCTTCAAATTGGAACTGAAGAACAGATTCTCTGCTTTAGAAGGCCTAACATCGGAAGAAGTGGATATTTCTGAAGTTAACAGAAAAGTAACCAAAGCTCTTATGGAAACAGCAACAAAATTAGCTGGGTCTAAGAACAAGTTGCATGTAAACAAATTATCAGGAAAAACCAAAATGTTGATGCAAAAAAGAAGACAGATGAGGACAACTAAAGAAGATGTGACTTCCAAAGTGGAATATATAGAGCTATGCAAGACAGCACGAAAAAGTATCACTGAAGACGTAAGGAAATTCAACTGTGAGCTAGTGAGGAAAGCAATTGAAAACAACCAAAGCCTAAAGATAGCAAAGGGACATCTCAGTAAGGGAAGAAAACAGATTATGGCTCTGAGAAAAGAAGATGGTTCTATAACAAGAAATAGAGGCGAAATTTTGACAAGAGTGAAAGATTTCTACTCCAAATTATATGAAAGGGATGATACATGTACTCCAGACATCATGAAAGGTACCAGAGTTCTTCCAGTCCTCCCAGCAGAAGTTGCTCATGCAATCAAGAACATGAAGCGGGGGAAAGCTCCAGGAGAAGATGGAATTACTATAGACATCATACAAGAAGCAAGTGGAGAAATCGAAACAGTACTCGCCCAAATTTTCACTCGATGCCTTAATGAAGGGAAGATTCCTGAGGATTGGAACAATGCTACAATGATCCTGCTACATAAAAAAGGTGACATTGAGGATCTCAGGAACTACAGACCTATCAGCCTCCTATCAGTGGTTTATAAAATCTTCACTAAAGTTCTTTCACACCGCTTGAAGGTAACACTGGACATGGCTCAACCGAGAGAACAAGCTGGATTCAGGAGTGGCTACAGCACAATAGATCATATCCATGTACTGAGAGAACTAATTGAAAGAGCGAGGGAATATGAACTTCCATTGTGCATGGCTTTTATCGATTATGAAAAAGCCTTTGATTCGGTGAAACCATCAGCAGTTACCACGGCTCTGAAATCCTGCGGTATTGAAGATGCATACATTAATATTATTAATAACATCTATGAAAATGCAAGTGCAAAGATTCGGCTGTTTGAAAATACAACACACATAAAAATTGGAAAGGGAGTGAGACAAGGTGACACCATATCTCCGAAGCTCTTTAATGCCACATTAGAAAATGTCTTTCAATCACTGAACTGGGAAAACAAAGGGATAAAGATTAATGGAGATTATCTAACCCACCTTCGTTTTGCTGATGACGTAGTCATTTTTGCAACTACCCCATCAGAGCTGCAGAGTATGATCCAGGAACTTGCTGACAAGAGTAAAGAAGTGGGATTAAAAATGAACTTTCAGAAGACAAAAGTGATGTTCAATGCTTTTACAAGAAATGAAGATTTATCGATTGATGGAGAAAAACTGGAGATAACAGATACGTATGTTTATCTTGGACAGCAGATATCAAGTGAGGGTCACATTGATGAAGAAATTAATCGGCGTACAAAACTTGCCTGGAGAGCTTTTGGAAGAAACAGCATAATTTTCAAGAGCAATATGCCATTATGCCTTAAAAGAAAAGTGTTTGATCAATGCATCCTTCCAGTGCTTACGTATGGTGCAGAGACGTGGACCTTAACTAAAAGAGACATACAAAGGCTGCAGACAACTCAAAGAAGCATGGAGAGGTGCATGCTTGGTATAACTAGGAGAGATAAGAAGAGGAACTCGTGGATCCGAAAAATGACGAGAGTGGAAGACATCATGATCAGAGTTAAATCCCTGAAATGGCAATGGGCTGGACATACTGCCAGAAGGACAGACCATAGATGGACAGCCGAAATTTTAGATTGGATTCCAAGGGACAGGAAAAGACCCAGAAAAAGACCACATGGGAGATGGGTGGATGAAATTCGTAAATATGCGGGAGTGACATGGAGGAGACTGGCACAAGACAGACCGTTGTGGAGGAAACTTGGGGAGACCTTCGTCCAGCAGTGGATTGATAATGGTTGACAATGATGATGATGATGATGATATATATATTGTACCTGGCCAAGTCAGCAGCCAGTGCAACATGAAGTCAGAGGGTGCTAAGAATCACCAGAGGACCGCATTAGGCTGCCATCTGATGCTGACCTTGGCTATGTATAATGGATGCTCCCTATCTTCTGATTCAAGGCTCCTTGAATTGGAAGAAGAACTACAAAGGTTCAATTGGGACATCGTCGGGCTGAGTTAGGTAAAACAGAAAAGGAGATCTCATTGAACTGAAAAGTGGACATCTCTTCTATTATCGTGGGACAGATACTGGCAGAACTAGTGGTGTTGGATTTATAATAAACAAGAAACTGAAGGATAAAGTTGTAGAAGTTGAAAGTTTCTCTGACAGAGCTTCACGACTTGTTATCCAACTCTCGAGAAGATAACAGGCTCAGATTATTTAAGCTTATGCACCCACTACAAGTCATCCTTAAGAAGAGATTGAAGAATTTTATGAGGAAATTTGTCATCTAAATAATAAAGGCAAGCAGCACTTGAAGATCATTATGGGAGATTTCAATGCGAAAATAGGGCAACGACAACAGAATGAAACTTCAGTAGGTAAATTCGGTCACAGCAACAGAAACCAGCGTGGAAATACTCTCGTTGGGTTTGCAGGGGCAGAAGGGTTTTTCATCATGAACTCCTTTTTCAAGAAAAAGCCGCAAAGCAAATGGACATGGAGGCATCCCAAATGGATTGACAAGTGAAATTGATTTTATTATGTGTAACAAGAAATTTGTCATGGAAGACTGCAGTGTGCTAAACAAATTCAACACAGGTAGTGACCATAGAATGGTAAGATGTAAGATGCACAATGCTAAACTCGAGCGTGGCAAGCTCATAAACAAACAAAAGTGTATTGACACGACCAACCTTAAAAAATATCATAATACTGTACTTTCAAATTGGAACTGAGGAACAGATTCTCTGCTCTAGAGGGTCTGACATCAGAAGAAGTGGACATCTCTGAAGTTATCAGAAAACTAACGAAGGCTCTTATGGAAACAGCAACAAAAATAGCTGGTACTAAGAACAAGTTGCATACGAACAAATTATCAGGAAAAACCAAATTTCTGATGGGGGGGGGGGGAAGAGAGATGAGGACAACTAAAGGAGATGTGACATCCAAAGTGGAATATATAGAGCTATGCAAGACGGAGCGGAAAAGTATCACTTAAGATGTAAGGAAATTCAACTGTGAACTAGTGAGGAAAGTAATTGAAAACAACCAAAGCCTAAAAAGAGCAAAGGGATATCTGAGTAAGGGAAGAAAACAGATTATGGCTCTGAGAAAGGAAGATGGTTCTGTAACAAGAAATAGAGGTGAAATTTTGACAAGAGTGAAAGATTTCTACTCAAAACTATATGAAAAGGATGATACTTGTACTCCAGACATTACAAAAGGTACCAGAGTTCTTCCAGTCCTTCCAGCAGAAGTTACACATGCAATCAAGAACATGAAATAGGGAAAAGCTCCAAGAGAAGATGGAATTACAGTAGACATCATACAAGAAGCAAGTGGAGAAATCAAAACAGTACTCGCCCAAGTTTTCACTCAATGCCTTAATGAAGGGAATATTCCTGAGGATTGGAACAATGCTACAATGATCCTGCTACATAAAAAAGGTGACATTGAGAATCTCAGGAACTACAGACCTATCAGCCTCCTATCAGTGGTTTAAAAAATCTTCACTAAAGTTCTTTCACATCACTTGAAGGTGACACTGGAGATGGCTCAACCGAGAGAACAAGCTGGATTCAGGAGTGGCTACAGCACAATAGATCATATATCCACGTACTGAGAGAACTAATTGAAAGAGCAAGGGAATATGAAATTCCATTGTGCATGGCTTTTATTGATTATGAAAAAGCCTTTGATTCGGTGAAACCATCAGCAGTTACAATGGCTTTGAAATCCTGTGGTATTGAAGATGCATACATTAATATTATTAATAACATCTATGAAAATGCAAGTGCAAAGATTCTGCTATTTGAGAATACAGCACTCATAAAGATTGGAAAGGGAGTGAGACAAGGTGACACAATATCTCCGAAGCTCTTTCAATCACTGAACTGGGAAAACAAAGGGATAAAGATTAATGGAGATTATCTAACCCACCTTCGTTTTGCTGATGACGTAGTCATTTTTGCAACTACCCCATCAGAGCTGCAGAGTATGATCCATTAACTTGCTGACAAGAGTAAAGAAGTGGGATTAAAAATGAACTTTCAGAAGACAAAAGGGATGTACAATGCTTTTATGAGAAATGAAGATTTATCGATTGATGGGGAAAAGCTGGAGATAACCAATACCTACATTTATCTTGCACAGCAGATATCAAGTGAAAGTCACATTGATGAAGAAATTAACCGTCGTATAAAACTTACCTGGAGAGGTTTTGGAAGAAACAGCATAATTTTCAAGAGCAATATGCTATTATGTCTTAAAAGAAAAGGAAAAGCGTTTTTGATCAGTGCCTCCTTCCAGTGCTTACATATGGTGCAGAGACGTGGACCTTAACTAAAAGAGACATACAAAGGCTGCAGACAACTCAAAGAAGCATGGAGAGGTGCATGCTTGGTGTAACCAGGAGAGATAAGAAGAGGAACTCGTGGATCAGAAAAATGACACGAGTGGAGACATCATGATGAGAGTAAAATCTCTGAAATGGCAATGGGCTGGACATACTGCCAGAAGAACAGTCCATCGATTGACAGTCAAAATTTTAGACTGGATTCCAAGGGACAGGAAAAGACCCAGAAGAAGGCCACATGGATGTTGGTTGGATGAAATTCGAAAGCATGCTGGAGTAACATGGAAGAGACTGGCACAAGACAGACCATTGTGGAAGAAACTTGGGGAGACCTTCATCCAGCAATGGATTGATAATGGTTGACAGTGATGATATATATATATATATATATATATATATATATATATATATAACAAAAGCGTATTAAGTGAATGAACAAAAAACCCTGGTATATTTAAAAAAAATATTTTGGTTTATTTTGCTGAATAAATTTTCTTTAGCTTTTTGCTTTTTGTATTGGGGATTTTTCTTTGCAACTATGTGACATGCAACTTAGTTATCTTGTTCATTCTTGGGATTGCAATTGTAAATTGCTCCTTGGGCTTTTTGTAACTCCTTTTTCCTAAATTTGTTGTTGCTTCCTTTTCAATTTGGTTATTTGTCTTTTCTGGTTTTAATTTTATTTTTTTGTTCATGATTATTTAAAAAAAAAATGTTTTGGTGTTTTTTGTTTATATTATGGCTGGTGTGTTTTAGGCTTCACTTTATATGTGACAAGTTTAAAGTATCGCTTTTTTACCATTTATTAGTTGGATTTTTATTACCTGGATTTGTGTTAATGGGGAGATTGGATCTCTTTCTTAATTTTTATTTTTATTTGTTGTGAGGTCAGGCAAATGTGTTTTAGTTTGCTGGGTTCAGGTTTTTATTAGAAATCCCTTTTAATTGACATTTCCCCCTAAACTTAATTGGTCCCTATAGCAAACTAAAATAGCAGAAACCCACAATTATCTGGTCTCAGTAGATTAATGAGTGATTTTCTTGTTTCTTGCCCTTGACGAAGCCGACAAAAAGTCAGTCATTAATATGCTTCACTGCATTCTTATGTTTGGTACATTTTCATCGCTTGAAGCTAGCCTGGTTCGGGTGAATGGATATGGTGATTGTTGTTCTTTTTCTCGTTTTTGTTTTTTTGTTTTTCTAAGTTCAAAATTTTGCTTTTTGTTTAGCATTTATATATATATATATATATATATATATAACTAAAGAAGATGTGACTTCCAAAGTGGAATATATAGAGCTATGCAAGACAGTAAGAAAAAGTATCACTGAAGACGTAAGGAAATTCAACTGTGAACTAGTGAGGAAAGCAATTGAAAACAACCAAAGCCTAAAGATAGCAAAGGGACATCTCAGTAAGGGAAGAAAACAGATTATGGCACTGAGAAAAGAAGATGGTTCTGTAACAAGAAATAGAGGCGAAATTTTGACAAGAGTGAAAGATTTCTACTCCAAATTATATGAAAGTAATGATATATGCACTCCAGACATCATGAAAGATACCAGTACCAGAGTTCCTCCAGTCCTTCCAGCAGAAGTTGCACATGCAATCAAGAACATGAAGCGAGGAAAAGCTCCAGGAGAAGATGGAATTACTGTAGACATCATACAAGAAGCAAGTGGAGAAATCGAAACAGTACTCGCCCAAATTTTCACTCGATGCCTTAATGAAGGAAAGATTCCTGAGGATTGGAACACCGCTACAGTGATCCTGCTACATAAGAAAGGTGACATTGAGGATCTCGGAAACTACAGACCTATCAGCCTCCTATCAGTAGTTTATAAAATCTTCACTAAAGTTCTTTCACACCGCTTGAAGGTAACACTGTACATGGCTCAACCGAGAGAACAAGCTGGATTCAGGAGTGGCTACAGCACAATAGATCATATCCACTTGCTGAGAGAACTAATTGAAAGAGCGAGGGAATATGAACTTCCATTGTGCATGGCTTTTATCGATTATGAAAAAGCCTTTGATTCGGTGAAACCATCAGCAGTTACAATGGCTCTGGAAACCTGCGGTATTGAAGATGCATACATTAATATTATTAATAACATCTATGAAAATGCAAGTGCAAAGATTAGGCTGTTTGAAAATACAACACACGTAAAAATTGGAAAGGGAGTGAGACAAGGTGACACCATATCTCCGAAGCTCTTTAATGCCACATTGGAGGGTGTTTTTCAGTCGCTGAGCTGGGAAAACAAGGGGATAAAGATTAATGGAGATTATCTAACCCACCTTCGTTTTGCTGATGACGTAGTCATTTTTGCAACTACCCCATCAGAGCTGCAGAGTATGATCCAGGAACTTGCTGACAAGAGTAAAGAAGTGGGATTAAAAATGAACTTTCAGAAGACAAAAGTGATGTTCAATGCTTTTACAAGAAATGAAGATTTCTCGATTGATGGAGAAAAGCTGGAGATAACAGACACGTACGTTTATCTTGGACAGCAGATATCAAGTGAGGGTCACATTGGTGAAGAAATTATTCGGCGTACAAAACTTGCCTGGAGAGCTTTTGGAAGAAACAGCATAATTTTCAAGAGCAATATGCCATTATGTCTTAAAAGAAAAGTGTTTGATCAATGCATCCTTCCAGTGCTTACGTATGGTGCAGAGACGTGGACCTTAACTAAAAGAGACATACAAAGGCTGCAGACAACTCAAAGCAGCATGGAGAGGTGCATGCTTGGTGTAACCAGGAGAGATAAGAAGAGGAACTCGTGGATCCGAAAAATGACTAGAGTGGAAGACATCATGATCAGAGTTAAATCCCTGAAATGGCAATGGGCTGGACATACTGCCAGAAGAACAGATCATCGATGGACAGCCGAAATTTTAGATTGGATTCCAAGGGACAGGAAAAGACCCAGAAGAAGACCACATGGGAGATGGGTGGATGAAATTCGAAAGTATGCAGGGGTGACATGGAGGAGACTGGCACAAGACAGACCGTTGTGGAGGAAACTTGGGGAGACCTTCGTCCAGCAGTGGATTGATAATGGTTGACAATGATGATGATGATGATATATATATATTCATTCGATAGACATTCTACTCTTATTATTTCCTTGAGTAATTCTGTTTTACTAGGAGCCTCACCAGGCGATTATTTAGGATACTGTGTTAGGAGGTGGGGGGGCATGTCAAATTTGGAAACAACAGTAATTTTGTCACATTTAACTTTGCAAAACAGGGGTTCATGTAAGACTTTTGTTTAGAACCCACTTTGTAAAAATGCGATGGGAGCATTTTCATTGATACACTGCCGGACAATTGCTAAGGATGGATGACAATAGCAACGATAGCAACCATAAAATGGAAGGCAGGAAAATGTGGAAATTAGCATAAGTGCGGGATACAGTAAGACGTGTTGTGCGTATGCAAATTTTGGATTGCCGAACTTGTTCGTGACGTCATAGCGCTCATAAGAGGTATAAAAGATTTGATGCGTATTGACCATTGTTGTTCAAACGCAAAGTTGAAAGGGAAAGAATCAATTGACGAACTTGCAATTTTCAGTATGTCTTCCCGACATCACCTAGATGATTTTATGCATGGCCGTATTATTGGCAAGATTGAAGAAGGGCGAAAAATAACAGATGTTGCCAGGGAGTTCGACGTCAGCCACAGTGTTGTTTCAAGGCTTTGGAAATCATTTCAAACAAATGGAGAGTGTAGCAAACGTCACGGGGGAGGTCGTGTTCGCAGTACGACACCTGCAGAAGATCGGTACGTAGTGCTGTCAACAAAGAAACACCAGCGCAGCACAGCTAGTGAGGTAGCAAATCAGTTTATGGCTGCTACTGGCAAGCGGATCTCCCAAAAAACTGTCGCCAGACGTTTGCATGAAGGAGGACTATACGCCCGCCGTCCTGTTGTATGCATCCCATTGTCCAGACGTCACTGTATCGCCCATTTCCAATGGTGCCATCAACATTGCAATTGGACTGATAACGACCGGTCTGCTGTCCTCTTCTCAGATGAGAGTAGATACAGTCTATCGTCTGATTGTCGACGACAACTGATCTGGCGTGATAGTGGTACTGCATATTGTCCAGCAAACATACAGGAAAGGGACCGATATCCGACATGTAGTGTCATGGCTGGCATCATGATCAATGGCCGTACGTCCCTCTATGTGCTTCCAACTGGGACTGTGACTGGCCAGCAATACATTAATGATGTTCTGCTACCTCATGTTCGCATGTTCCGTGGTGCTGTCGGTGATAGATTCATTTTCATGGACGACAACGCAACATGTCATCGAACAGTCGCTGTCCAGGAGTGTCTTGAGAGCGAGGATATTCAACGCCTCGTATGGCCAGCACGTTCTCCAGATCTGAATCCCATTGAAAATGTGAGAGATGCTTTGGGGAGGAGTCTTGCTGGTCGCCAATGCCCTCCAATAAACAAGGACACCCTCATCCGTGCGCTGACAGAGGTATTGGATAAATTACCCCAACAGCTGCTTGATAATGTTGTGCAAAGCATGATATGACGTGTGGAATCTTGCATCGCCCTCCATGGTGGCCATATCCCGTATTGACATCTTACGCCGGAACGCCTGCGGACGGTAATTGCATTTTTTTCACGTTTACGTATTCTGCACAAAATGGCCTGTTTGTCCCTTGAACACGTTCCAAAGCCTTCTGGATTTCAGAGCACAATAAATTGTCTTTCTTGTAATGTCCTGGCATTCTGACATTATTTTATTTCACTTGACATCCAACCACACTTAATTTTTTTATGAGCTATATAGACGTTTATGATCCGTCCTTAGCAATTGTCCAGCAGTGTATAATAAAACCCCATAAAATTAAAGTGAAAAAAAGTGGCAATGGTTCCTATAAAGCAAAAACACTTTTCACCTCATAAGTCTGACATGAAACTATCTGGGAATAAATAATAATTAAGAAAAAATATTGTGACCATCAGCTTCCAGGATACCATGTAATATACAGCCTTGGAACGAAGCAGGGGGATTTAAAAATTCGTAAAAATACTGTCAACTTCCAAAATGCCGCAATGTTGTGGAAATGGAAGGGAATGTTGCAAACACTTAACAAATATGGATTTTGTAAAAAATATATATATATATATATATATATATATATATATAGCATTAACCTAACTGAAATGAAGCTATCTGGAAGCCAAAAGAGACAAAATTGTAAACATCAGCTTCCGGAATGCCTCACAATGTGACCGTGGAAAACAGAAAACATATGATGATAATGTGTAGACATTTGGTTTTTATAGAAATTAAAAGAAAAAAAGTGGAAAATGAAAGCAAAAAAACATCTTATCAATCTAACCGAAATGAAGCTATCTGGAAGCAAAAAAAAAAAAAAGAAAGAAAAAAAAAAGTTGCAGTTTTAACTTACAGAATACCAATGGCTGCAGAAATAGAGAAAACGCTTTAAATATGTGTGTCTTGAAAATAAAAAAAAAAAGAATCACCTTAACCTAATTTTCAGTTAGATAAAAGTTTAGGCCTCCATGCCAAAAAAGGAAAAATTGCAACCAATTAGCCTCTCAAATTCTGCATGCACCGAGCGTGTGTAGTGTGTTAAAAGTGCATAAAAATACCATTTCCTATATTCAAAGCTCATGAAAAAAGGCAATTATATTTCATCAAGTTGAAAATATCTGTTTGAAAAATGTGAAAGAATGAAAGCTAAAATAAAATGTTAGGAAAAAAACAGTTGCTTGCTTTATCTGTCGATTACAGCTTTATGTGTAGAACGGGAACCAACGTTAAAAATGCATGAAAATTTCCTGTCCTTTATTTTAAAATTTAAAGAAATCTAAAAAACAATGTTAAGAAAATAGAAAAACAGTCTGCACACCTTTCCAAGAATTTATGTCAGGCGTCAAGCTTCGAGTTGTTCCTTATCCTGGGAATTGCCTTTACATAAGTTGCGAAAACACTTGTAGGTCTCTGTGGTATTATCACCACAAAACCCATTCAGTTTTGACATAAATCCTTTCTAGTATTCAGTAAGATCAACTGTTTTCTGTTCTCCCTGCAGTGCTGTCAGTGGCAACTAAATAGGCGACTATTGCTACTATTTTTGATGACAGGCGACTATGGCTACTATTTTTGATGACAGGCGACTATGGCTACTATTTCTTACAAAAAACAGCCAAAAGCAACTATTTTCAGAAAAACCTTGAACTATTTTAATTGTAAGGCTACTATTTAAAAAAAAAACGTAATTTGTGTTGCGTATATTGATGTGCCTGTATAACATCACTTTTAATATTGATACACGTGAATATCAACTTTGATATCGATATGTATATGTCAAATCCATGGTTCATATGCATCCTGGAATTCCATTTTGTCCTGGAAAAGTTTGGAAAATCTCCTAAAATTCTGTTACATGTCCTGGAATTTTATCCATTCCTGCCTTGTTTTGTAGTTGAGGATTTTTCTGCTGACATAACTTATGTCTGACAAATTTCCCTCTCCACCCCCTGCAAAATGTGTGTGTTTGTGTGTGTGTGTGTGGGGGGGTATCGGTTTTCTTGTTTAGGAGGACTGAAGCTGCGTTATTAGCATCTTTTGTGTCATCTCTAATGCTGAATTCGTTTGGAAACTGCTTTATACCAGTTCCGTTATTGCATGCATTCAATAACTTTCAAATAAAAGCTGATTTGTAGTGGCATTTTAAGGAGTGCAATATGCCCTGATCCATTGGCTGAAGAAGCGAGGTGCAATTAGGAGGCAAGTAGGCAACACATACATTATCGTTCATGAGAAGCTTTGCATCAGGATGCGCTGGGCAGTTATCCAAAGTTAGTAAGATTTTGCAGTCATTGGGCAAGCCGACAGACTTACAATGCACCCTGGTTTCAGGTACAAAATGGATTTTGAACCAATCCATGTATACAGATGAGAACATCTGACCTCCAGAACAACAAAGAAGAAAGTGTTTTGTAATTTCAAAGTTTGTATCAGGTTAGTTTATGTAAGTAGTTTTTGATATATAATTGAATAATTTTTTTGGGGGAGGGGGTGTAATTTCCATAACCTTTATCGTTTTGAGTAGCATTATATTGAAACTTAAGATGCCCTTTTTGTAGTGTATGGGTGTGTGTGTGTGTGTGTATATATATATATAACCCCCCCCCCCCCAAATATGAACATGTGCTAATTTTGTTACCATGGTTTGAAATAAATAAAAAAATTGAAAAAAAATTATTTTTTTTGGTGTGGAGCACTTACATTCTAAAACTTATGCACTTTTTTGGGCAACTATTTTAGTCATTAACATAAGATTTTGTTAAGGCTACTATTTAAGCTACTATTTTTACCATTAGTGGCTACTATTTTTACCAATAGTGGCTACTAAAGCAACTATTTTCTTGGGTGTGATAGGCTGGCAGCCCTGTCCCCGTAATCGCAAATTCAGGTAATTTAGACATGCTATAATGTCAGGCAGGAAGAATGTGAGGTGGAGGCGGCTCTAATACCTGTAAGTTCGGCCACCACCTAACATTCAGCAGCAAAAGTGTTAAACAAATTTATTTCATATTTATAGCAGGCTTGTTTTAAGAAAAAAATGTGATACAAAATGTTAATTATTGCCTGCAAAATGGTATGATTATTTGCTATTGCTTAATTTTATTTTATTTTATTTATTATTATTATTTTTTTTTTTTTTTTTGTATGCATTGTACCTCGAACATGTCACTTGCCATTAAAACTCACTTCATGTACTGTAGGTTGCCATCCCCCTGCTGTAGACAATAAAACAAACTTTCAAAAAAAAACTTTTATATACCCAAGTCATCAGTAGTGTACCTTATTGTACCATATTCTTCTTTGGTCTGTAAGTCCATCTTCCTTATTGCTGCTGAAATTTTAAGCTATTCATGTTATAGCAGTCTAAGACTGATTTCAATTTTGCTGAGAAAATTTGCTTTTTTGTAAATATTTTGCCTTGAAAAAGATATTGCCTTGTAACAGTGTTTAAAGCAATAATGGTTACTGGCAGGGTATTGAATAAAAATATTAAATATCCTTTTGGTTAAATTGCAACTTTCAAAAGGCAGGCCATGAACAACAAATTGTAGAAATCAAAGCACCTAAATTACAAAAAACATATGTGTGAGAGAAATAGCATGTCAAATATGATATTGTGAATTAAAATATCTCAGAAAAATTAAAAAAATGTTATTGATTGAAATTTTTTTATTAGGGCTGAAATGAAATCACTGAAACTGGTTTTATTATCAGATTTACTTTGCTTCATCAGTCGATGCCATGTGTTTCCGAAGTGCATCTTGTAACACTTTCTTTATTCCTGTTACAGATAGCAATAAATTGCTAGGAAACCCACAGCCATTTGGGACACCAAAATATAATCTGCTCATTTAAGTCCAACCAGTTGAAAAACACTGATTTAGAGAACAAAATCAGATTTTTCATTGCAAAAAAATTATCAGGAAAATACAGTCTTACCAAAGTAGAATAAAAATTGTAATAATAATACTAATCAATGAATAATGAAAAAATATTCTCCCCAAAGAGGCATTCAGTTTACTATTTGCTGTAATTGCTTTCATGATGGTTATTGACCAATCATTGGTCCTGCAGGGATATTGATATCGGGGACAAAAGAGTTCCGCCAAAAGGCGGAATTCCTCTTTTGGAAGTCCTCTGGGGGAGTTTCTAAGTTCGATGCAGAAATGCAATAATTTTTTGTGTGTGTATGTGGAGGGTGCATTTAAACTGTCTAAAGCTGGAGGCAGACAAAGCTATCGCAGGTCAGGAGAATGAGTCACATTCGTGAGCAATGCCAGCATCAAGTTCTTGAGCTCAGAGACATCTGGGCTGCAGAACTTGACTGTGATTGGCTGCAGCATGCCAACTGCAAAGGCAGTAAGTAGGTGGGGGCTTCCCTGGTGAAGGTGTGGTCTTACAGCTGATTGGCGTGAGACTAGCGTGGGTGCGAGGATGTCTCTGACTTTGTGCTGACCGCAGTTTTCTACGTGGCATAGGGGATTGGGTAACTGCTTATTCAGGATGCAGTACAAAGATTATGATGCAAAATTCAGGGATGAGAAATTTTTTTAAACTGACGTACATCCTTTTTGAGATCGGAAATGATGTAAAATAAAAAAAAGTTCAATGATACAGTCATTTTTGAAAAAGTTTTACGTAAAATTTACCTATGTAAGTGGCAACGATGGCGCTTGATTAGCAGGCGTGAACTGGCAATCAGGACCGGCACGAGTGCCGGAGATCAACGCGGAAGGATGCTGCAAGAGATTAATGTTTTCGTGCAGGCGCCATTGCTCCTCGCTGTTGTCGCTGATCGAAACAACTACCTCCGCTACAAAAAATAGTCCCTAGTGTTAAGAGCAAAAAGCAACACAAGGACTGTTCACCCCCAAACTTGGAAAAAAAAAGAATAAATAAAACAAACTTTGCCGCCAATATGGGCTCTGTATTTCGGTCGGGGGCCTGGTGGCCCACCCGTTACGACGCCATTGCCGAAGACAGAAAATACGGGGAACATCGATGTTTTCACCGATATTATACAAACATCGATGTTTCTCACCGATTGACAAATTCCTATAATAAACCACTGAAGAATGGGAAATATTATAAAGTAAGAAACGGAGGCCCTCCCATTGCTTGTGAAAGCGAAGCCAGCATGTACTTCTGCATGTGTGTCACGGCTAGGCCTAATGTGTTTTGCGGGGATGCTTCCGCTGAGACCACGGGCAGATGTTCTGCCAGCAGTCACAGTGTTATCGTCGCCGCTGACTGGATTTCCGCGTCCCACACAGACAGGTAAAATTTACGTAAAACTTTCTCAAAAATGACTGTATCAATGAATTTTTTTTTATTTTGCATCATTTTCGATTTGAAAAAGGATGTACGTCAAAGTTTTTTGAAATTTTTTGTCCCTGAATTTTGCACCATAATCTACACATTGACCATTTATTAATCATCATCGTAATCATTTTGTAGTCTAATTGGCAGTTCTCAGTTTGTAACGAGCACGTGTGTGTTTTTAAAAGTAAATTGGATTTTTCTTTCTTTTTTTTTTTTTTTTTTTTTTTTTGGTTTTGTGATTTAGTTCCACAGAAATGGCTAATTTAGTTACAGTATCAGGTGAACATGAAGATCGGATGTGTGATGATTTCGAGAAAAACAAGTTCCATTTTAATTGGCTTGAAAAAGTACTGGTTATTGATGAAATTAAAGTAACTGTTGGAGAAAGTATCAAGAAAGTGGATGTAAGTGGTAAAGTTTTGGGCATTTTATGTGGAGATTTAATATATTATGGAAGTAGAGGGTTCTCTGCTATTTCAAATCATTTGAAGAGTAAAAAAACATATTAGGAAAAAATATATCAAGATTGCAAACTATACCATGCCCAGCAACTTTTTCAATAAGACGACAATGCCATCAACAGTAAGTGACTCCTTTCCCAGCACAAGTGAAGCACTGCTTAAGACATCTGTTCCAGTGAATGTGCCTCTTTGTGACAGAGTTGTGAATTTTCAGAGTTTAATTTTGGGGGTTTTGGCTGAATACAATTTGCCCTTTACTGTATCACCAGTGCTCATAGAGTTAAGCAAAGTGTTAGCTGGTGATAAAAAAGCACTTGCACACTTATCCATGGCACGTACGACCCCATCATATAAAATGAGGCTTGGTTTAGCCAAGACATTTTTAGATGAGACTATCAATAATATAAACAAAGTTAAGTTTTCATTGAATATTGATGAAGCTACTAGCAGTAATTACAACAGAGTTGTGTGTGTGTGCTTGTTAGTTATTTTTCACCAGTGATGAATAGAGTAGTTGTGGAACATCTTCAAAGTATAAGTGTTACAAGAGTGTCCTCTGAACGTCTGTTTAGGGAACTTTCTACTTTATTTAAGAAGTATAATGTCCCTTGGGATAATTTAATGTCGTTTCTTTTGGACTCTTGCAATGTGATGCGTGGCTCCAAAACTGGTCTCGAAACAAGGATCCGTGAGAAAGCTACCCACCTACGAGACATAGATGGTGATTCCTGTCATCATGTGTACAATGCATGCAAAATGTTTTGTAAACCTTTTGATAGCTATGTAGAAAAGTATCTCATTGATATCTTTTATGATTTCTAGTGGTCTGTTGATCAGAAAGAAAGCTTGACAGAAACATGCCTGATACTGGGAATAAAATTTACCCAAGTTGATAATGTGGTGCAACATCGTTGGCTATCATGTTTTGATGTCTCTCTAAATAACTTGAGAATGCAGGATGCTCTCACTATTTTCTACTATGCCTTTCTAAATGCTGATGATGCAAACATCCAGTTTTCAATTTTATGTGCAATATATAAACAAAGAAACATCAGTGGTGAAGGAAAATCAAAAATAAAGGAAATTCATAAATATTTATCTGGTTAAAAATCGACTGTGAAGGAAGAGCTCGAAAAGTAAGGATTATTGCAAAACTGTTTCACCAAAGGAAGAAAACCAAACTCATCATGCATTTTTATGTTGCTGTACTGCCCCTTTTAAAAAAATATGTTTGTTTGTTTCAGACTAAGAAACCACTTATACACAAACTTCATGATCAACAAGAACAGTTGTTTTTGGACTTCTTGTCATGTTTCATTAAGCAAGAAATTTTGAAAGATAAAGCAACAGATCAACTTCTTCTGTTGGATGTTGCTTCAGACTCCCGCAGGTTAAAGAAATATAAAATGTTTTTGGGTGCAACTACAGAAAACCCAAATAATGCCACATAAGTCAGGTGTGCTCAGCATCTGCAAAAAAAAAAAAAAAAAAAATTGCCATTGAACAATGAACTTTTGAAATACATTTCAGCAATTGATCCAACAGCAAGAGGACATTCTCTTACTCTGAACAGATTGAAAAAGTTGCCTCGTCTTGTCTCAAATGTTTTGTCTGAAGAAGAGAAGGAACAGTATGCACTTGATGTGCACCTCTACCAAGTTGACTAGTCCCTACCTCCTTTTTGTGATGAAACTAAAAGTAATATGTAAATTGATATTTGGTGGGGTCAAGTTTTTGCATTGAAGAAATTCTTAAATTAATCTAAAATGGTTAAAGCACTTAATTGAACATTTTGCAATTGAAATGCAAAATCAATTGCAAAGCACATTGTACTGTAAAATATCTTTCCTGTTTCCTAGTATCTCAGTATTCAGCATCCTTCAGTCACTTCTCACCTTGTATCATTGATAATATAGACAATGCTAAAGACTGTCAATTATTCAAAGTGTTCAAATAATTCAGCAGCTTGAACAAATTGCAGATTTCATCATTACAGATTAAGGTGTTTAAGAATAGTCTAATCTCTTTAAAAAAATTCACTTTTTTGTTATTCACAGTACAAAAAGCAGGGTTACATAAATTCTATTGAACTCTGTGCATGTGTTTTAACAAAATGTTTTCATATTTTTAAAACAAGAAAAATATATTTCCTTTTTGATGTTCTTAATTAACATTTGACATGTTACTAATTCTTTTCTTGATATTCAATGTTTATTAGAATGTCTTTGTTTTTAATTTTGTTATTTTGCTAGGGTACATTGTGTAAAAAAATATTCCAATGTAACTGCTTTTGCATTCTTGGTTTTATATTTGCCATTTTTTAATAGATTCAAAAGACTTTTTGTCTGATAAGTCTTGGGTAACATACATTTTTGTATTGTTTAATTTTGTATTAGTATAGATTTTCCTTTGGATTAATGAAAGACAAAATTATTCTGATTTTGTGAATGGACTTTTTAATATTTGGCCATTTACTTTTTCAATACTGTATCTTGCTGTTGCTGCTAAATATTAAAAAGTAAAAAAAAAAAGTAAATGACCTTTTTAATATTTGACAGAACCAGCACCAAAACTGAAATAGCATGGAATTTTATGTTCCCTCAATAAAAATATTGGAGCTACATTTGCTCCCAGTATTTCCAAGAAAAATATTGATTGGAAAAGTTTGTGTTTTCCTGTAAAATGGTGAGACAAACCTCATAATTATTACCTTCTCCAACTCATACACCCTTTCCCACCTCAAGTAGTAAATTTTGTACTCAAATGCCTCTGTCTGGCAAAGCTTAAATTATACTTAATGTAAGATGTTTTGGATTTCTGCAGTACATAACTAAATTTTTATGCATATGAATTTCTCATATGTTTGATAAATTTTCTTTTTGGCCTCCTAAAAATTAAGATATAAAAAAAAATAATGTTTGTACCACAGAAAAAAACTCAAATAACATTTTCTGAGAAAATTGGGAAAAAAAAATGTTAATTGGCACTGCCTTGGAAATTATGTGAACAGGTAATGTTCATACACCAGGTGACACCAGAAAAATATTGTGTTGCATTGATTTCGGTTAGCTTCTGCCACTTGCTGCCACAGCTAGCTAAGCCTACACTCTGAAAAAAAAAAAAAAAAAAAAGTAAGAAATGGTGTCATGGATTATATTATTTTCATATCACTAGCAACACATGTCATTGGCATGATATCACTATTCTAATATTTTCCTTTGATAATCCCCCCCTCCATTGTCCGACACAAAGAAAATTATCCGTCACAAAATACAAGACCATGAGGCAACATGCCAAGCATGCTTATGCATCTGCTGCTGCTGATATTTGCTAGGTTGTGAACAACATAGGCAAGAGAGCTGATATAACTGAGGAAGGGTCCACATTAGAGATGAGTTCGGGCTCAATTTTAGGAGCCCAAGCCCACCCGGGCCCAGCCTGCTTTCTTTGATTACATGTGTTTGCTAAGCCCGATCCTGGGGTCCCAGAAAATTTTGCTTAGCAAGGCTTGCATTATGCACAGGCCAAAGCTATGGCCCAATCAAGGATTAGTTTAAAAAGTTTACTTCAGTTAATCCGCTTCATAATATTATGTTCTTTGAAACACTATGCATAAAAGCAGATGTTCTAAAATGTGGACTAGAAAATAAATAAATAATCGATGCACATGCCATTCAACTATACCAGGGGAATCAGTAATTTTGCCAAAAGCTGAAGATAAGAAAATCTTTTAGAACTAACACAAAATATTCCATTCATTATTTCTTTTGGATTTCTAAATTTACTTTCATTTTGAATAAATTGCATTACAAAATGTACAACTCTTTACAGACAGTTGCATGTGTTTTAAATTTTGACTCTAGAATGCTAAACTTCACAATATAATTTACATATATGCTAACTGGTAAAGATAGTTTACAGTGATGTAGTAGAGTATAAAAAAAGCGTGTTAGAAAATTTCCAAAAGAAAAAAAAAGAAAAGAAAAAAAGAACGTATGAGCATTCCAGACCAGATTGTTCTGCATTTTGTAACATTAACAAAGCTTTGCACTTAATAGTGTAATAACCATGATATTATTTTACGTGTGTGCAGTTTCCAAAAAGTTCCTCATGAAAATTGCTTACCATTAAGCCTCTCAAAACTCCTCAAAAAAAAAAAAAGAATCTCATCTAATGCTTCAGCACTTAGCCTTGATCTTCTTTCCTCTAAAACTTGGTCTGCTGCACTAAACACTCTCTCGCTTACAGAACTACTGGCTGGTATACATAGTACACATCTCGCAATGACAGCTAGCTTAGGAAATTGAGAATTCTTCCACCATGGTAACAAATCCACATCTTTAAGGTGCATTTCTCCCATGCACAATTCCACATGCAGTATCAAACCGATTATCCGAAAAGGTCCAGGGCAGCGGTAGTCTGGTTTCTGGATTTTTCCGGTTTTCAGAACCATTAAAAAAAAAAAAAAACCTCCCCCAAGTCACTGCCACCGTTATTTCTCCGATAAAAAGCTGCATCGCTCATGTAAATATGTGGCAGACTTTGCCCCGCTTCTGATCGCGCATTGTACAAGGATGAACTCTCAAAACTGCAAGCAAGTTATAAGGAAAAAAAGGTTTAAATAATAAAAGCACTGAAAGAAAATGAGCCTAAATTAAGAAATATGTATGTAGCCAATTTTTTTAAATAACATTCCTAGAATGATTACCTATGTGTTTTATCTTTAATGAGTGAGATTTGCAAACATATTATTTTATTTTAATTGCTTCCTATGTTTTGTCCGTTCTGTTAGCAACACTTCTTTTATTTCATAAACAGACATGGTGTGCTATAACTTGAATTGACATTAAATGTCCGTCATTACTGTTTCACACGTTATGCAAGTTCAGCAATCGGGAGATTATTAAATGTGTTAGATATGTATGGGGCATAGTATCAGCAATTAATATCAAGAAACAATTAACTATATATGTACTTACTGTATTCGTAGTGGCTGTCTGGGCTTCTTATGAACGCCTGTAATGTGTTTATTCACAAGACATTGCTGTAACTATCCGACTCATTCAAAGAATGTGAACTTTTTCCAATTGTGAAGTTTAAAAAATAAAATTCATGATATTGTAAAATCTGCACCAGATAAAATTGAACAAGATGAATTTTTACAATGAAGGTAAAAAAATTCTTTTAACAACAACCAAATATGAAACTGTATTAAAACCTTGCCGAATATTTTAAAAAATGAACTATAATCTTGAAGAGGTAATCATCTTAACTGCGAAGCACCACAACAACAATGAAACATGAAAACGAATTATGAAACCGCACTCTCTCGCTCAGGATCCTGAGGTATCCTGAGCGAGAGAGTGCAGTAATTACAACGTCCGTGCACCTACCACTGATGATAGCTATGAATATTAGCAGAAACTAGCTTGGTGCTATGCAGTCAGGATATGTATTTCTTTGGGCTTTATAATCAAGATGATTATTTCTTTTTCAAGACTTTGTTTTTTAAAATTTTGGCCAAGTTATAATTCGTTTTCATGTGTCATTGCTGTCGTGGTGCTTCGCAGTCAAGATGATTTCCTCTTCAAGATTATAGTTCGTTTTTAAAAATATTTGGCAAGGTTTTAATGCAGTTTCATATTTCGTTGTTGTTAAAAGAATTTTTTACCGTCATTGTAAAAATTCATCTTGTTCAATTTTATCTGGTGCAGATTTTACAATATTATGAATTTTATTTTTTAAACTTCACAATTGGAAAAAGTTCACATTCTTTGAATGAGTCGGATAGTTACGGCAATGTCTTGTGAATAAACACATTACAGGCGTTCATAAGAAGCCCAGACAGCCACTACGAATATAGTAAGTACATATATAGTTCATTGTTTCTTGATATTAATTGCTGATACTATGCCCCATACATATCTAACATCATTTAATAATCTCCCGATTGCCGAACTTGCATAACGTGTGAAACAGTAATGACGGACATTTAATGCCAATTCAAGTTATATTATTGTAGCCACGTAAAAAATATATTCATCGCAAATCAGCGAAATTTGAACAACGATATAAGACATGATGTGCTGTTCTGTGAAGAATTTCTTCTGTTCCACCCCTTGTATCAATTCTTCAGTAAGATGTATACACCTTTCAATGAAAATTTTTTCGTAGTCATCACTTTCATTACTTGTATCCGATTCATTGTTGTCGATATTCACACATTCTTCTACAGCTCTTCGTCGAAGAGCCTCACTTTTTCACACGGCAATCCTTTTGCATATTGCAATAAATCCTGTAGGATTACCTTTTCCTGTGAAATGCGGAAGCCTCTGAAGTCGTGTTCGACCTCTTCTTTGTCGAGTATGATCGTAGATGGCCAAAGATTGTGCCAGGCATTCATCGAGGTGTCTTGAGATACCAAATATCAGGAACTCGCAATATTCAAAAGGGCATCTCAATGCTGAATTTGTTTTGAAACTGCTTGATACCAGTTCCGTTATTGCATGCATTCAATAACTTTCAAATAAAAGCTGATTTGTAGTGGCATTTTAAGGAGCGCAATATGCCCTGATCCATCGGCTAAAGAAGCAAGGTGCAGTTAGGAGGCAAGTAGGCAATGCATACATTATCGTTCATTAGAAGCTTCATATCAGGATGCGCTGGGCAGTTATCCAAAGTTAGTAAGATTTTGCAGTCATCGGGCAAACCAACAGACTTACAATGCACCCTGGTTTCAGGTACAAAATGGTTTTCGAACCAATCCATGCAAAATTCTCTTGCGATCCAGACCCGTTTATTTGCCTTGTAAATCGCAGGAAAAACACCTTTAAAGCATCTGGGCTTAGTACTTTATCCAATCTCCAACCAGTTGCATTTGTGAGTTCCAGCTGCGTTGGCACATGCAAGAACTGTGAGAAAATCTTTTGAATCCTTTACACTGGAGGGTGCCGTCTCTTTTACTGTAACAAATGTTTTCCTCAGGATGTATCTCTAAAATAGGGAAGTTTCGTCCACATTATAGACCTGCTCTGGCGATAACTTTTCATTCAAAATCATATCTGCAAATTCTTCCACAAACGTCTCTGTACTTTCGTGGTCAGCAGAAGCCTGTTCGCTGCAAATATTCAGAAGTCGTAAACCATACTGCTTCTTAAATTTACTGAACCAACCCACTAAATAATCACTAGATGCTTGAATTGAAAGTTCCTCGTGAAAAACTCTGGCCTGGGCCATGATTATACAGCGATCCAGAGTACCCTTTTGCTACGCTGCTGCCTTATCCATTCCATTGAAACCTTGTCTACATCCGCATTCTTTGATTGATGTAAAAATTTTTGCTGGCTCATTAGACTAGGCACATCACTGTCCACAAAAAACTTTAATGTTGATGCCTTTTTGTTTTATGAGGTCATAAATTGTGGATTTTCCAATTCCATATTCTTCGATCAATCTCTTTACTGACATACCACTGTCCAGCTATTTCAACAGTTCAACCTTTTTCTGGATGCTTGAAGATAGATGTTTTCTCTTGCGTCCACCCACATCCTAATCTCCTGGCATTATTGAAATTACACGTGAGATTTTTGCCGCACCGTGGAATAAATATAAACCACAGAGCACCGACCAATGAAACAAAGTGATTGACCTAATTTTCCGAAACGAAGTGAGTCTCTGTATTCTGTCTTCCTCTCTTCACCGGGAAGTTGCGAGTATTCCCGACAAACCTATGACTTCACACCAATGATCAATGAATAGTGTGGTGAAGATTTTTTGGCTTTCTTCAAAAAGCAGGTTCGTGGAGGTCACCAGCGCAAGGGATAATAGTGACATCATCAGCTGAAAAGGGAAACGCTTCTCTTTTCTCTTGAGGAAACCAGTCTTAAATTTTGATGCACGCTCTGACGGACAATAATGCCTCCGTTATTCTGGAAAGAGCTTTGGGTTTCTGCTGACTGTTCCTTTGGGGGGAAGATAGGGAGGGAACATGATGAAGCTGGATGTCTGCCTCAAATGGTGGGAAAGGAAAATGTATCTTGAATTATTCTAGAATGCTGTTTTGAATACATATATGTACATATGATGGGAGATTAAAGGGTATGGACGGTCAGCTGGGGATGACTGAAATACAAGGCTGAGCTTCGGCATGGAATATCTGGACCTCAAGGTCAAGAAATATCGTAAAAATTCCAATTACACAAAAAGGTCCGGTTTTCAGGAGTCCGGATAATCGATTCAGTATTGTACTTACAAATTTCATCTGGATCAGGATCATGAATTTCAAACTCATCTCCCAAATCTTCAAATAAGCCTGCTGATTTTTTTCCGGAAGTTGATTGACTCGATTTAGACAGCAATGTCTCAGTTTCTTCCTCTCCCTCATGGGAAAGCTCATCATTTTGTTCCAACAATGCTCGTACTTGCAAATGCACATCTTTCCTTTCATCCTCAGTTAGCATTCTCAGTGAATTAAAGTTCGGGTGAAGAAACGTTGCCATTTTATCAGTATTATAAACATTTAACGGAATTATCGAGGATAAATTTATTAAGGTACATTACCTCTCAAATTTTCAATCTATACTCTAGATCTTCGTCAGGAGTTCTTGCGTTTTACTACACAAGTCTGGCGACCAAGCCTGATGGATTTTCCATCCAGCATGGTCATTGATGTTGCCACCTTGTGTCTTGTAAATTTCAGGGATTCCTCTAATTTCCAGATAATTGTGTGAGATTGATGTTTTATCACTTTTAAGGAGTCCCAGTCCATTTTGTGGCCAGTTTGTTGTATGTGACTGTCTAATCCTGCCTCAAACGATTTGAAAGGAAAAGGCACATACAACAAACTGGCCACAAAATGGACTGGGACACCTTAAAAGTGATAAAACATCAATCTCACACAATTATCTGGAAATTAGAGGAATCCCTGGAAATTTACAAGACGCAAGGTGGCAACATCAATGACCATGCTGGATGGAAAATCCATCAGGCTTGGTCGCCAGACCTGTGGAAGTAGTAGGACGCAAGAACTCCTGACGAAGGTCTAGAGTATAGATCAAAAATTTGAGAGGTAATGTACCTTAATAAATTTATCCTCGATAATTCCCCTTTAAATGTTTATAATACTGAAAGTAATAAGAGGAAGCCATGAAGTCATTAATTATTGCAATTTTATGCAAATCATTGATAACCAGTTGATTTTAACCATTTTTTAGTTTTTGTTTTTAACACCCTTTCCACTTCTGAATCCATTGGGAAAATGTTGCAGCACTTCAAGAGGTGGTGATACCATAAGAGCACCAAATGCAAAGTTGGACAAAATTCTCCCTCCAGCTGAATACTTGTCTCCTGAAACTTTTTCAAAAACGGTATTAAAACCACCAACATGCCAGCATCTATTCCTTCCATGCGATGGGTTTCGTTTTTCTTTATTCAAAATGTCACTTATGTCACTTAATTGTTCATACACTTATTGTAACATTGCACACAGGGTATTCCACCGAGTTTCCACTTCTTGGTAGAAATATTTTTTTAACGCTGACACAGTATCTGATTTCTTTAAGTACATAACTAACAATTTACAACTCTCCACAGTTGCTCTCATTTTAGGTAATTCCTCAGTTGTCTCCATAAAGTTGTGTTTTAAAGCAGTGTTCACTGTGTGGTAGGTACTCGTCAACCAGCGGAAACATTATAATGCTGAAATTATGTTGGTTCCTTCATCTGTTACAAACACAATATTTTTACCAGAACTGAACAATCAAACCCAACGTTTTCCAGGGACTGCAAAATTTCAGTTTGTAAGTGTTCCCCAGTTATGGAAACTTGCAGAAACACAACTGTTGTTAATGCAATGCCACATAAAACGAAATCGTTATGCACAAAATGGCAGGTGATGGCCATATATGCTTCGTTACGATAAGGGGCTGTCCACATATGTGTTGTAATTTCACCGCCATATTTCTGGATGACTGCGTTTACTTGTATAACATATTCTATACGTTCAAATTCAGCTGAACTTTTAATGCATTTAGATATCGTACTGCAATGTGGAAGAACATTTTTCAGCCATCACTTTGCCCTCAGAAGCATAGACATCAATCGAACATTGAGCAAAGTCAAGGAAGCCTTTACCTTTGACAATATCAAAAGGTTGAATGTCTTCAGTGCACAATTTAACACAGCTTTTTAGAACATTTGCTTTTACTGCAGCTGACATGTTCCCCCTACCTTTAAACAAGAATTTCTCGACCAAGCCTGAACCAGACTGTTTGCTAAATTTTTCAGCGTGTCTGCCAAATCTGCTTGATCCTGTGGAATATTTGTATGACCGGATTCCTTTACAACTCACACATTGAACATAATCGATTTTTTCATTGGTTTTTGAATCTATTATTTCTTTGAAATATTTCCATACCTCTGACTTCCCGCGCTTGCCGACATCAATTTTTATCTTTATATCATTTACCCCCAACCATAGCTCGTGATCTATTGAAAATGCTGCTTTGTTGGGCCTACAAAGTTAGAATACTTTTATGTAGCTTAGCTGTGGTTACAAGGCAAATAAACAAAATGTTGACCCTGACAGGACTGTCACAACATCGCGTTACTTTATGTTGTGGTTTCGATTTCGTTGGGCAGCTACTAACCGAAATCGAGACCACAACCTAAAGTAACATGATAGTACTGCCAGGGTCAGCACATCCTGTTTATTTGCCATGCTATCCACAGCTGACTGGTGTCTCATAAATCACAGCAAAGCAGTTGTAGAATGCACCCGTACCGATGGGGAGAAGAGGGAGGGGTGTCAGGAGAAAGGGCATGCTGTTCTCTGCTGAGTCTTTGACACTTGAGGACTTGAGCATTAATGTGAACTCTGAACTGCCCAATTGAATACAGAGGACACTCCCGTGCATTTCCTGTTTGTCTCTCTGCTTGTCAGTCAGCAACAATTCACTTCACATTCACTTTTTGCCAGCCCAAGTAACAACTCCTTTCATCACTACACATATGAATGGTGTTATTAACTGAACATTAGTCAGTGGTGAAAGCATCTCTATTCTCTATGGCTACAATATGTACACTGGTTTCCAAAAATTAGGGGTTTTTATGTCACTACAAGCTCTGTAGCACAAGAAATAGCAGTTTGATAAAAATGCAGAATAGAAGCAAAACTCTATGCATCAAAAGACCATCTAAATCACATAGTTTTTATGCACCATGTATCCAGTGAAACAATTTTTAGAGGAATTTATTCTTTTTCATTGAGTCGTATTCTCAACTTTCATTGCCAGGAAGCCTATGATATGGCAAAGATGCTATGACAAGATTGTGCACATTTAATAATGTTTAATTTCATAGGTTTTACTTCTATATCCTGCATTTTTATCAAACTTATTTATAAAGCTACAAATCTAGTAGTGTCACCAGCTGTGCCCTTAACACTAGAAATTCTTTAATTTTTGGCAACCGATTTATAACAATAATATCCAGGAAATTATTTTTTAATTAGTTTTTCATGAAGGTAACTTATAAACAATGAAATTGGATATATATATATATATATATATATATATATATATAATTCAGTAATCATGTGTAATATCAAACCCGGGCCTGGGTTTTTCGGCTCTTAATGAATCCTGAGCCCGCCCATGCTCATCTCTAGTCCACATGTTCTGTGAACTGTTTTCATGCAGTTGTTATTTTTAGCAGTTGTTGTTGTTTTATTTTTTTTTGCTCTAAGAGCACTGGTCTTGTGCATATGCATAGTTTTTAAGACTAATTTCCTTTTTTTTATTTTAATGTTGCCTTTAGGCACACATTAGTGCTACAGTATCAAGATTGGAGTGTTCATCATCGCTGGGTTGGCAGCTGACTGCGAAACTAAGTGATGGAACTGGTACAATTGAAGCCATTATCCATGATAAGGTAATCATTACACATTTCCCTGTAAACGTATAAACTAAGTGAGGGTCATTCCATGTCAAATCAACCAGTTAAAAATTTATTTTGATCCATGACATTCCAAATTACTTGATTTTTCGGTATATTAGTACTGCCTATGGTACACATGGAAAGCCAAAGTTGATTTTTTGAAGCGGTAGTTTTTTTAATACACATTTCCAGGGTTGCCAGTGGCAACTTATAGGCGACTATGGCTACTATTTCTTACAAAAAACAGCCAAAAGCAACTATTTTCAGAAAAACCTTGAACTACACTGCTGGACAATTGCTAAGGACGGATCATAAACGGCTATATAGCGCATAAAAAAGTAAGTGTGGTTGGATGCCAAGTGAAATAAAATAATGTCAGAATGCCAGGACATTACAAGAAAGACAATTTATTGTGCTCTGAAATCCAGAAGGCTTTGGAACGTGTTCAAGGGACAAACAGGCCATTTTGTGCAGAATACGTAAACGTGAAAAAAATGCAATTACCGTCCGCAGGCGTTCCGGCGTAAGATGTCAATACGGGATATGGCCACCATGGAGGGCGATGCAAGATTCCAACGTCGTGTCATGCTTTGCACAACATTATCAAGAAGCTGTTGGGGTAATTTATCCCTATCCTCTGTCAGTGCACGGATGAGGGTGTCTTGTTTATTGGAGGGCATTGGCGACCAGCAACACTCCTCCCCAAAGCATCCCACGCATTTTCAATGGGATTCAGATCTGGAGAACGTGCTGGTCATACGAGGCGTTGAATATCCTCGCTCTCAAGACACTCCTGGACAGCGACTGTTCGATGACATGTTGCGTTGTCGTCCACGAAAATGAATCTAACACCGACAGCACCACGGAATATGCGAACATGAGGTAGCAGAACACCATTAATGTATGGTTGGCCAGTCATAATCCCAGTTGGAAGCACATAGAGGGACGTACGGCCATTGATCATGATGCCAACCCATACCATGAAACTACATGTCGGATATCGGTCCCTTTCCTGTATGTTTGCTGGACAATATGCAGTACCACTATCGCGCCAGATCAGTTGTCGTCGACAATCGGACGATAGACTGTATCTACTGTCATCTGAGAAGAGGACAGCAGACCAGTCGTTATCAGTCCAATTGCGATGTTGATGGCACCATTGCAAACGGGCGGTACGGTGACGTCTGGACAATGGGATGCACACAACAGGACGGCGGGCGTATAGTCCTTCTTCATGCAAACGTCTGGCGACAGTTTTTCGGGAGATCCGCTTGCCAGTAGCAGCCATAAACTGATTTGCTACCTCACTAGCTGTGCTGCGCCGGTGTCTTTTTGTTAATAGCACTATGTACCGATCTTCTGCAGGTGTCGTACTGCGAACACGACCTCCCCCGTGACGTTTGCTACACTCTCCGTTTGTTTGAAATGATTTCCAAAGCTTTGAAACAACACTGTGGCTGACGTCGAACTCCCTGGCAACATCTGTTATTTTTCGCCCTTCTTCAATCTTGCCAATAATACGGCCACGCGTACAATCATCTAGGTGATGTCGGAAAGACATACTGAAACTTGCAAGTTCGTCAATTGATTCTTTCCCTTTCAACTTTGCGTTTGAACAACAACTGTCAATACGCGTCAAATCCTTTATATCTCTTATCAGCGCTATGACGTCACGAACAAGTTCGGCAATCCAGAATTTGCATACGCACAACCCGTCTTACTGTATCCCGCACTTATGCTAATTTCCACATTTTCCTGCCTTCCATTTTATGGTTGCCATCGTTGCTACTGTCATCCGTCCTTAGCAATTGTCCGGCAGTGTATTTTAATTGTAAGGCAACTATATTTTTAAAAAAAATGTAATTTGTCTTGCATATATTGATGCATGGTTCACACGCATCCTGGAAATTCTGGAAAAGTCCTGGAACTCCATTTTGTCTGGGAAAAGTTCTGGAAATGTCCTAAAATTCTGTTACATGTCCTGGAATTTTATCTATTCTTGCCTTTTTGTCCTTGCACGATGTGTTGTAGTTGAGGATTTTTCTACTGATGTAACTTATGTCTGACAAATTTACCTCCCCACCCCCTGCAAAATGCAGAGGGGGGGGGCTGTTGGTTTCCTTGTCTGCAGTACTGAAGCTGGGTTAGCCGCCCTGGTGGTGCAGTGGTCTAAGCGATGGCCTCTGATCATTCGTCCGAAAGGGGTCCGGGTTCGAATCCCGGTGAGTCATGGATGTTGTGTTTGTCTTATGGCACTGGCTCTCTCCCTTTCCTGGAACCAGTAACCCTAAATTAGGGACGGGCAACTGCTTATTATAGCCCATTGAGTTGCTCACGGTAGTCGTTAAACCTCCAATCAAAAAGAAAAAAAAAAAAAAAAAGGAACTGGGTTATTAGTACATCTTTTGTAAAAAAAAAAAGATTGTGCATATTTTATCACCTTGTCTCTTTGGCTTTCTGCAACTATTAGATCAATTTGTAAAATTCTTTTTGTATTGGGAAGTTTGAAATGTGAGGATAATGATCCTTTAATTCCACATTTTTTTTTTTTTTTCTGATGCACTTCTCCGCTAGAGGTCATAAATGCTGATCCTATCAAATTCAAAATGCATTTTATTTTGTATATTTGCTTCTAAATATCCGATTGAAAAAATTCTTCATTTCGATGCCATTTATATTGAAGACTTATTTTAGTTAGTCTCATTTTCAAGTAATGCATAAATTTTCCACTAGGGGGTGTAAAGGTAAATCCAGGTTTTCCCATTATCTCCGCTTCTAAAAGTCCGATTCGAAAAATTCCTCCTGCATTTAATACAGCTCCTGATGGGGAATGTTTTGCATATAATTTCTTATATTTGGTAAAGAATGGTTTCGCCACCAGGGAACATAAGTGTTTATTTCGGTTTCTGATGTATTTGCAACAAGATCTGAGCTTCTGGCGGGCGGTCGTAGTGAGCGATGAGTTTGCCTCCTCGGGGCGCTCCGTGGTAACAATGGCACACACAACAGCAACTAGGGCCTCTGTGAATTATAGACTAGACCCACATGTGATTAAAGGAAGGGCCTACTCAAATCAAAATATTCCACCGAAAAAGTGTCCCGTTTTTCTGTTTGAATTACGGCAGTGCCAGGAGCGAGCACGTATCTTGCCTTCGCCATATTAAAGACTGTTGTTTTCTGTGTTTACTGAAGTTTATTTGCAGTTAAATGTATCAATTTCAAGTCAAATTTTGTACCTAAAATTTTATGAATGACATGTTCATTGAAATAAATTTGCGTGATTGTTTTTACAGCTTTATTTTCCGAATGTCGAAAATTTTGTACCTAGAATTTTATGAATGACATGTTCATTGAAATAAATTTGCGTGATTGTTTTTACAGCTTTATTTTCCGAATGGCATGGAAAATGCATGTTTTCGCCAACAGACTTTTAAACTCACTTTATTTTATCTAAAAACTGTCTAATATAAATTAGGAATTGTTCATAATGAAATAATTAAGTGGTAATAAAAAAAAAAACACCTGGTGAGACATTTGTGCGTATCTGTTAAAAATAATGATACAGTACAATGTTTGTCATTTGAGTAGGTCGTTCCTCTAATCACATGTGGGTCTAGGTATAGATGTACTTGTATGTATAAGAATTTATTCCAAACAGCAAAATTAGGATTGATCATTTTTGGAGTGACATATTGTATCAAAAGATATTTGGACGCTGGAAATATCCATCTTTGGCTAAAGTTGTGAAAGCATGGCTGGCTTTATCACATGGCAACAGTGATGTAGAGAGAGGCTTTTCGGTGTCACAAAGAGTTCTTTCAGATTAGAAGGCATCTATGTCTGAGAAGAAGATGTTGAAAGAGCGACTAACAATTCAAGATGCATTGAAAATGTATAACAATCAAGTTTCAAAGGTACCAATAACCAAAGAACTAATAAAATTAGCACTTAATGCATATAAGTCATATTATAGCAACCATTTGGAAGAGGTGCAGGAATAAAGGAACAGCAACTGAAAGCAGAGAAAGAAAGTGCTGATAGATTGAAACAAGAATTGCTAAATAAAGGATTTGAAGAGCAGAAAGCAAACTATAGAAAACATGGAAAACAAGATAAAAATTCTTGTTCAAGAAAAAAGAGAAGTACAAGAATCATCAGACTCTGTGCTTAAAGAAGCCAATGAGAGACTAAAGCAAGCATTAAAAAAAAAAAAAAGACATACCTGCAATATGAGTTGCACATGGCATTCTAGAAGGAGCAGAGAAACTCCAACAAAAGGAAAGATAACATGAACTTGAAGCATTAAAAATGAATAAGGTAGTTCATAAAAGAAAATCCTCCCTAATTGCTGCATTTATGCAGTAAGCCTCAGAAAAGGAATAAATCTAAGGTTAATGAGAAAGCTTTTTGTTAAGCCTAGCCTTATATGAACTGATGGCAGTGGTATAAATTCACACTCAATTTTTTGAAATAATTTACTGCATATAATTCCTCCAAATTACTACCATGGTATAAGAACAATGTAAATTTTAAAGTAGACCCCCATCCCCCTTCCATGCTAAATGAGGAAAAACAGTTTGTTTATACATATTTGGGTGGGGGGCATATAAAAGTTTTGATGTCTCATGACAGTAATTTTAAAGAGTTATAAAACAATCATTTCAAAAAACTTGAGCTTTGGTTTTTAGTTGTTAGAGCTTTGAAAATCGATCATGGTTAACATCTAGGGATTTGAACTGTCTGCTGTTATAAAAGTAACCCAAATTTGAAGAAAGTAAAGTTTTTTGTTTTCTTGTTTCTATAATTATGAGTTGGAATAATTTTACAGGATAAAGTAATTTCTTTATGTTTGTCTCAAAAGCATCAAGGACACTGTGAAGGATGACTGTGACATTATCAAGGCAGGCATATATCAATATAATGAATGCTTCATATCAATTATATCTGGCCTACACAGACTTGAGCTTGAATTGTAAGGCAGTTAGTTGTCCATGCCCTAATGAAATGAAGACATTTCAGTCAGGTTTTTCACGTTTACCTTTCAAAATATGGGAATAAAATTGAAATGCACTCTTTTACAACATAATTAAGAATCATGTTAAACATCAGTATTATTATTGCTTATCAGTTAGAGTTTCCATTATTGAAGAGTGAGGTTACACTATACACATTCCATTCTTGATGATAATAAACTGCAAGTTTTCATTTTTTTTTAGTTCTTGGCTTCGTGTTTTTGTTCCATACTAAGCGCATTCACAGTGTTCGATATTTATTGTCATTGCTGTACAAAAGACAAGTTTGAAATATTTCCAAATGTTCATCTATTTGAATGAGATTCTTGATATACCTCATGTCAGATAACTATGAGTATGTACACAGAATAAAACAAGTGATAATCATAACACTGAATGACTACAACTATGGCCTTTGAAAGAAGAAATACACAAAAACTTTTTCAACACAGTGTTTGGAGCCCACTTTGGAAATCTTATATTTTTTTACCAACCACAAACGCAGAAGAAAGCTCTCGTACTGGCTTGATACAGATGAGAACATCTGACCTCCAGAACAATGACAAAGAAGGAAGTGTTTTGTAATTCCAAAGTTTGTATCAGGTTAGTTTATGTAAGAAGTTTTTGATATATAATTGAATAATTTGTTTGGGTCATGGGGGGGGGAATTTCCATAACCTTTATAGTTCTGAGTGTCTTGAGTAGCATTATATTGAAACTTAAGGCTCTACGAGACCCGCCATCTTGTATTGTGCCTTCTCTTGTTAACCAGTGGGCAAGCGTATTTCACAAATTGCTCGGGCAATTTTGCACATTTTGGAACACTGTTTGTGGCTAATGCAAGATATATGATAAATAAAGAGTTCCCTGGTTTCAGATTTTCATTTTGGACTCTTTAAGTATTTTTTATTAATTAATAAAACTATGGAAGACGCCTTAGTACGACTTTCGCTGCAGATAAAAAATGAAGGGAAAGGTCAATAAAAATTCTGTAACCAGGGAACTCTTTATTTATCATATATCTTGCATTAGCCACAAACGGTGTTCCAAAATGTGCAAAATTGCCCGAGCAATTTGTGAAATACGCTTGCCCGTTGGTTAACAAGATAAGGCAGCAATACAAGATGGCGGGTCTCGTAGAGCCTTAAGATGCCCTTTTTGTTGTGTATGGATGTGTGTGCATATATATGTAATTTTTTTTCCCACCAAAACATGAACATCTGCTACTTTTGTCTCCGTAGTTTGAAATAAATAAAAAATTAACAAAAAAAAAAACATTTTTTTTTAGTGTAGAGCCACTTACATTCTGAAACTCGCACTTTTTTGGGCAACTATTTTAGTCATTAACATAAGTTATTAAGGCTACTATTTTTAGCATTAGTGGCTACTAAAGCAACTATTTTCTTGGGTGTGATAGGCTGGCAGTCCCGCATTTCTGGAAATTGCAAAAAACACGAAATTTTGGTTCACTTCGATATACAAAGCATCCATAAATCTGTAATCTTCGGTCATAGAAAGACCATCTGTGGCTTATTTTAAAGCTGTTTTAAAGGGTTCAATTTAGCGTATAACACATACTTATCAATTGTCAAGAAAAACATTGATTTTAAAAATTTTGATTTTTGAAAATTTCAAAAACGCCATTTTTTTTTATTTTTATTTTTTTTTTTTTTGGAAAAAATATGTGTTTAAGTGAGACATTTCATGAGTTTACTGCAAAATTTTAAAATGGGATGAAAATGAGATAATATTTTTACAGCATTTTGAAATATGTGTTACATTGGATTTTAGTGATAGGCATGAAGTTTTATTTTTGCGCAGAATTGCAATTATGTAACAATAGTTTTATGTTATTTTTTTTTATTTTATTTGTGTTTACTGGTGAAAAAAATTACAGAATTGAATGTTTCACCTTACACGAATCCCAAACGGGGGTGCGTCACCAGGGGCATTTGCCGCCCTTTGTATGAAAATATTTTTCAGTTTTTATTCATTTTTATATGAAATAAATATTTTTAGTGACATCAATTTCTATTTCCCGTAAATTAAGAGTTTTCATTAAACACGATTGTCTCATATAAAACTGAAGGGAGAAAAAATCTGCAAAACTCTAGTTCAGATGACACTGCTTATAATCCAAGAAGTTAGCTTCCTCTCTGTCAATTTACACAAAAGACCGCTTAACGGGTAAAAAAGTTTCATCATGTGCAGGGCTGTATTTAGGAATGGGCCTGATAGACCCTGACGCTGGCAATTTAAGGGCACAGCCAAAAAAATAAACAGTGAATAGCTTTGAAATGAGCTTCAAGAATATGCACAGTATGGTAGCATTTGAATAGAAAAGGATATTTAGCACTATATGAATGAGAAAATTTCGTACCACAGTCTGGTAGCAGGCGGTGATTGGTCACACTGTGTGATATTGGTATTAAACCACTGCTGTTTGAAAGTGGAACATATCCTGTGGGGTACCGCTACAAGGTATATGTAACCTAAAACTGTGAAAAGAGAGGTTTCTTTACCAGAGTTGTGACTGTAAATGATAAGCATATTTCTGTTATATGTCAGTGTGTTCTGTATTTTTATTGTAGCATTGGTATGTAAAAGATGTTTGATATACTCGTACTGGTGGAGTAAAACATAAACATTACATTACACTGTTCACTGTTGTTTGTTTACAGTGTGCTGTGTTACTGTAAGGTTATTTTGCCGCTACATTTTGTGTGTGTGTGTGTGATTTGTATTGAGTTCTGTTTCATTAACAGTGTATTTCATGTCATTTTTTTGAAATGGGTGTCTGGAAATGATTAAGTGGCGCAAAATACCGCAGGTTAGCAGAAGAGAAGAACATAAAGGAAAGTGAATTGTCTCACATACTAAAGTTACGCTCTTTTCCTCCAGAAACACAACTCAAATTGAAACAACTTTGCCTCAATTAATTGCCAAAAATAAAATTTATGATACAGACAAACTTGATGAGTGTGCACCTACTTTTAGTAGTGTTTCCAGTAGGCCTAGTGTTGGCAGTGTAGACGATCTAGTATCAAAAGAAAACAAAATTTTAAAACCAAAGGATGACCCATTTTCTTGGGTGATAAATGATGTCATACTGGACTAAAATGGCGTGAATCAAAATATGGAGAGCAATTTTTCTAATTCTAAGTGGATGTGGATTTATTCATACAGACATGTAGAGTCCCGACAAAAGTGCTGTTTAAATGAAAACTTTTAAATGGAGACATTATGAAACATGCCTATCTAGTATATTCCTGCTGCCAAGGATCTGTTTTTTGGGCTCCTTGTAAACATTTTGGAGGGACACGACAATTTGTTCTGGGTGGCTTTAATGATTCGAAGCATGCTGATCAGCTGATGACAGAACATGAGAATTTCAACTCGCGTTATGAATGTGTGTTAATGTTTAAAAAATGGGGTAATGAACTGTGCAGCATTGACAGGCATCTACTATGTCAGTTAGAAAAAGTTAAATATTGGAGATCAAGAAATGAATAAGTATAGATTGGATGTGCTGTGTGTAAGTGAAATAAAAAAAATAGAAATTGGGATAGAAGAAATGAATGGAACGGTGAGTGTGTGGTCTGGAGTATTAGATAATGTGAAAGGACAGGCTGATGTAAGTGTGATTTTAAGTGGAAAGATGAAGAACAACTCAATTCATTACAGCTGCGTAAGTGAGAGAATTCTTTGGATTCGTTTGAAAATGAAACTTTAGAGAATAGTAATTGTTGTAGTGTATATGCTCCGTGTGATTCAGATCCCTCTGATAAGAAGGAAGATATCTGGAATGAGCTAAAAGCTGATTTGCACCAGTTTAGTGCCAAAGAGAAAGTTATAATAGCAGGAGTGCAGAATGCGATTTCTGATAACGTTCTGGATAAGTTTAATGATCCTGGTGTGAGTGATAATGGTGAAAGATTAATTGAACTCTGCATTGAAAATGGATTGTGGGTGTCTAATACGTTTTTCAACCACAAGTATATTCACATGTACTCTTGGGAAAATCCTACTCTGGGATTAAAGTGTGTAATAGATTTTGTCGTTTGTGATCAGCATCTGAAACACTTAGTTGTTAGTGGCAGTCAAGTCAAGCATGTTGTGGTAGGAAAGTGCTGGTGCTACTCGCTGAAATCTAAATAATAAAGTATTAATGGATACACATGTGTGAAGTATACCCTATGGCCAGAGTAGCAGAATGTAGAATGTGCGTACGCTGTACACAGATAGTTTCCAAAATATCAGCAGATTTTGCAGATAGTTTTTGCTTGTAGATTTAAAAAAAAAATGTTATTTGTAGCAATTAAAACATTTGCCCAAGGCTTTACTCAGATTAATATACTTTATTCTATTTTAACTTGAAGAACGTTCAATTATTTTTCACATCTTCTGAGTTCTTTTGTTTTTACAGATGTTTCTGACCTCTAGATTTTATCAAGGCCTGTTCTCAATGTACAGAAACTGTGTCAAAAGTTTCTTTTACACAGAAAGAATTTAAATTTTATCGTCAGGATCCTTTGCAGTTGTCAGTTATTAAATGAAAATTGTTTCCTTATGTATTTTGTAAGTCTACTATTCTTGAATTAAGTTGTTGAAAATTTTATTCATAACTTTTGAAGGCCACTGATGGTTTAAAAGACAGCAAAGGCAGCTTTATCTGCACTAACCCTTGAAGATACCTCTGCAGTTCCCATTTGGAAAGTTGCTCCATTCATTTACAAAGCATACAGATTTTGTTCACCAAAACTGCAATTCAGAGACCCCTCACCAAACCCCATTTATTTGGATCTCTCTTCTAAAATCAGGCAACAGTCGATCGAGGTCGTAGGGCGACCGAAAGCTACCACTAAACGAACCTTTTACAATATGCGACTCTGTGTGTTTCGCTCTTTTTCTATGTTTATAGGTCAACTAATGGAACTGTTTTTCTGGATATCAAAATTTTCTTTAATTAGTCTTTTGCTTTTATGAGGATTTTAGTCCAATATTTTACTATTTTACCATAAAGGTCCATTTCACACACATTGCTGCACATTCAATTGTAATATACTTATTTTATCCTCATTGGGATCTGTAATGTTGTAATAATTATTTATTGTTTTATTAATTTTTCTTTAAATTATGTTATTCTGTTGTTATCGTGTTTCGTGCTTTGCGGATTTGCAGCAAGTTTTTCTGTTTCAATGGTTGTGTATGCAGATACATTTTATTTTTATACAACTCAGCCTATGGCTAACGTGGTTGATAAACTGAAGAACAAATGCAGTTGCTCAAGCAAGGTAAATTTCTGTTAAGTCAATTGTTGTTGCTTAGAGACCTAAAATACCATCTCCTATGGACTTTTTGTATATAATATGAGTTAATATGCCATTACTACTCTACTGGATACTTTTTTTAGGTTACATTTGTAATCTCTGACTGATAACTGCAGTAATGGAAAGTTTGCGCCAATTTCATTATCTTGCGCCAAACTGCTACAAATTACTAAAAAATTTAATATTTGCACCCAACTATGCCAAAACGGCAATCCACAGTAAAAACTGCCAAGTGAAAAAAATGTTTTCACGGCAAAAAAATGCAGTTTTAAACGGCAAATCGAATGACACTTTTTTAAAGTCTATGCGTAATTTGGTTAAACGTATAACAGCGCTTAATCAACATGTACCGCCAATCCCATCATTTTGGGATGTTTTTTCATGTACCTTCTAATTCGTTGTTTTTTCAGCATAAATGACAAATAGGTTTCGCGATGTAGGTGGAGCTTATGGAGAAGGAGTTTTTTTGTAATCACGTGGTATGTAGGAGAAATGATGCTGTATGTTATGAAATCCTGGTGAATATTGTTTACAGATGGTTTGCTAGTCTTTTGGAGTGTTGTGCAATTGAGATTGTTTTATATGTCATTCCGTGCTCTTTGGGATGGCGCAGTTATTTCGTTTCAGGCAAGGTGCACGATTTTGTAAATACAGTGTAAGGTCAGTCGTTAACTATTTCGCTGACGCAGAGGATGACTGAAAATGGCTGTCCCGTGGCAGGATGGTGATGCTAAAGTGGATGGCGTCCAGACACCGTGACATCACATCATTCGTTCAGATCGACTCTAAAGTGACCGTAGCAGTCTTAGCTACTCTTTGAAGCAGCGGAAGAGGAAGATCCCGGTCTCTAATGGCAGAAACATCCGTTAACGATCTTCATTGCTCTTTAACCTACACATTTTTTTTATTTTGGAGGAGGTGGGGGAGGATTACATTTTTGTAGCATGAGGCCACACACACGATATTTATTTACATACATATATTATATATTTCGGATAAAGGTGACAAACTTCAGTTTAATTAGTAAATAGTAACGCTGTACTAGTGATCCGATTTATTGGCGTATAAAATAAACACATAAGCGTTTCCAAGCTTTCACACATCAACCAGATGGCTTTTTCAAGGAAGTTAGACAGAAACTGCAAACTGAAAAATAGAACGCTTAACAATTTGAACGCGGGAACTTGACAATAAATAGATGCGACGTTATATTCATTTAAAGATACGAGGCATCACGTTGGTTGCACGCGGGATCCTGGTAAAGAAAAGGCGTTACTTGAAGAATTGATTCCAAATTCGTGGCAACTCGAGCGAGACACAATCATTGCAAGCATTGCTGTTGGTAATGTTCCAAATTCGTGGCAACTCGAGCGAGACACAATCATTGCAAGCATCGCTGTTGGTAAGGATACCAATTCTTCAAGTAACGCCTTTTCTTTACCAGGATCCCGCGTGCAACCAACGTGATGCCTCGTATCTTTAAATGAATATAACATTGCATCTATTTATTGTCAAGTTCCCGCGTTCAAATTGTTAAGCGTTCTATTTTTCAGTTTGCAGTTTCTGTCTAACTTCCTTGAAAAAGCCATCTGGTTGATGTGTGAAAGCTTGGAAACGCTTATGTGTTTATTTTATACGCCAATAAATCGGATCACTAGTACAGCGTTACTATTTACTACTTAATTGGTGTATTGTTCCTCGTTATAAATTTCAGTTTAATTATTCTGAGATGAGAAGTCAAGAATTTCTGATTTTATCGAGCATCTCCTGCAATTAAAATTATTTAGTGAAAAAATGTTTGCATGTTCATGCATTATCTACGAAGATAATGCATGAACATGTTCATGCATGTTCATGCATTATCTACGTTCATGCATGTTCATGCATTATCTACATTATCTACGAACATGTTCATGCATTATCTACGAAGATAATGCATGTCTTTTTATTGCCCCTATTTTTGTATCATTCAGCTTAGTTACAAGCCTGTGTTTGCTATGTGTTTAGTTACAATAACGACAGAGTGCCATGAATTGCACTTTTTGATTCAGGCTTTTTACTAATTTCTTCGGTTTTCCTGTTAAATTTAATATGTGTTGGCTGGGGGTTTTTTTGCGGGGATTTTGTTGCTACTGACCTTTTTCTTAGAGAACACCTTTCAGTATTTGTCTGTTAGTCAGAGCTTTCCTCAGATCCTTGCTTCATTTCCCACTCGACACGTCAGTGCATGCAGGTTTTTTCACCTCCAATTACTTTTACTCATACAGTTGCTGGTTAATCTAGGGAAGTGTTAAAACTTTTTATAGATCTAAAAATTAGTTTAATAGTTAATATGTCTTTTAGCTAGAATTAAATCTCCTTGGCTCCTAGTTTTCTTATGAGAGCTAGGGCACACCATCCCCCTAACTCACTTTTTCTGAGTTTTCAGTTTTTCACTTAGTACTTTCACTTTTAAGGTTATTTAGCTGTCAATGTTGGGTTTTTTTACGCTTTCCAACCATAGGTTGAAGGAAGAAGCGTATATGCTCCAGCTTTGTCCGTCTGTCTGTCGGCACGATAACTCGCATAAAAATGGTTCGATTTCGATGAAATTTTAGTATGTGGTAGGAGACCCCCTGGGGACAAACCCTATTGAAAATGGATGAAATGGGATCAAAGGTCACAGCATAGGAGCGGGATCCATTCCATTGCCCTTATGCGTCATAACTTGCATAAATATGGTTTGGTGTCGATGAAATTTTAGCATATTGTAGAGGATCACCTGGGAATGAACCCTATTGAAAATAGGTGAAGTGGGGTCAAAGGTCACAGCATAGGAGCGGGATCAATTCCATTGCCCTCATGCGTCATAACTTGTGTAAATATGGTTCGGTGTCGATGAAATTTTAGCATATTGTAGAGGACCACCTGGGAATGAACCCTATTGAAAATAGGTGAAGTGGGGTCAAAGGTCACAGCATAGGAGTGGGATCAATTCCATTGCCCTCATGTGTCATAACTTGTGTAAATATGGTCCGATGTCAATGAAATTTTAGTATATTGTAGGGGACCACCTGGGACTGAACCGTATTGAAAATGGATGAAGTGGGGTCAAAGGTCAGGACATAAGAGTGGGACGCATTCATTGCCTTTATGCGTCATAACGTGCGTAAAAATGGTTCGATTTCGATGAAATTTTAGTATGTGGTAGGGGACCACCTGGGGAAGAACCCTATTGAAAATGGACAAAATGGGGTCAAAGGTCAGGACATAGGATCGGAATCCATTCCATCGCCCTTATCCCATACTATTAAAGGAGCAATTCTTGTATGTATGCAAATTTTATTTTGAAAACGGCTCTAAGGATTTTGATGAAAGTCGTTAACCTACCGTTTTCTGGTACTAGAAATCGATTTAGCTTGATCTCGACTTTAGGAAAATCCGTTTAGTGGGTTAAATAACCAGCCCGAATTACCACGTTTTTACTGTGATGGCGTCGTTTCATTAATGTTGCCCATGCTTAGAAATCTTATGACATCACAATCTCGCGCTTGCGATGATGGCACGCGGTCATGCCATCTGTCTCATTACGTCACGCGTTGTGTGTGGATCCTATTAAAGTTTTATGACGTCACAGCCTTTCGAGCAGATGGTAGCGATTCCCATCTGCCTCATTACGTCACGTGTTGTGTGCGTATGTCCGGCCGCACGATAACTCTCATAAAAATCTTTCGATTTCGATGAACTTTTGGTATGTGGAAGGGGATCATCTGGGAAAGAACCCTATTGAAAGTGAACAAAATGGGGTCAAAGGTTAGGACATAGGAGCGGGATCCATTTGACAGCTCTTGTGCGTCATAACTAACGTAAAAATTCTTCGATTTGGATGAAATGTTAGTATGTTGTAGTGGCCTGCCTGGGGACGAATCCTATTGAAAATGGGCGAAATGGGGTCAAAGGTTAGGACATAGTAGTAGGATCTATTTAATAGCTTCTATGCATCATAACTTACGTAAAAATGCTTTGATTGCAACAAAACTTTATCATGTTATTTCGGAGGTATACTGAACCGGTTCTGTAGAATATCATCGAAATGGGATCAAAGGTCAGGTCACAGGACCGAGATTTATTCCACAGCCATTATCCTCATAACTTGAGTAATGCTTTCTGGTATGTTGGAAAGCATATTATAATCAATGCATTGCATGATTTTACTAACTTGTTTTATTTTACTAGCTTGTTCTATCAGGTAATCCCAAAAATACTGTCGTTTTTGCAACGTGGAAGAAAAGAAAGAAAAACGTACCTGGAACAGATGTTTTAATCCATATAATAAGTGCTCTCAGTAGATACAACCTTCTCCCATCGATTGACAAGATTTTGAATCCCAGACTTGTAGAATTCCATGGGTTTCAATGCGAAAAAGGCAGAAAGGGTTCGCCGTACCTCCTCCACATTTCGAAGTGTAGTCCCAGCTAGATGATTTTGCAGGCTGTGAAAGAGGTGGTAGTCAGATGGGGCGATGTTGGGGGAATATGCTGGATGCGGAAGTTTTTCCCATCCGAAGTCCTGCAACGTAGCATTGGTAATTTTCGCTGTTAGTGGTTTTGCGTTGTCTTGCTGCGGCGGTATGGCTTTACGATTCACAAGTGCTGTACGTTTTTCCTGCAAAGCGATGCGTAGATGCAGCAGCTGCTGACAGTAGACTTCCCCTGTAATGGTTTTGTTGGGTGGCAGCAGCTTGTAATGGATTATGCCTTGCATATCCCACCACACAGAGATCAAAACCTCTTGTGGGAAACATTCTGGTTTTGCCACTACTGCAGGCACGTTCCCTTTGGGAAGCCACTGCCGTTTATGCTTAATTTTGTGATAAACAATCCATTTTTAATCGCCTGTGACAATTCTGTGCAAAAACGGCTCCCTTTTTTCACGGGAGAGCAAAGAAGTGCAAATGTCCACACGCTGTTGTAGAGTGAGATCATGGGGTACCCACTTATCCAGCTTTGACACATAACCAAGGTCCTGCAGATGCTGGTGAACAGTGGGATGGGTTGAATGAACAAGTGTGGCCAATTCCTCGACTGTTGCCTGAGGATTTCCATCAACAGCAGCTTTCAGCACATTGTTATCCAGCTCAACAGACCATCCGGGTAGCTGCATATCCTTGAGGCTGGTGTCGCCCTTCAAAATTTCTGGAACCAGCGTTGATATTTCCTGACCTCCATTGTACCCTGCCCATATACGGTATTGATGTTTTGTGTTGCTACTGTCGCTGAATGTCTATGGAGGAACTCATACAGCAGAATGTGTCTAATGTGGTCTTCTGACACTGCTGCCATTTCCTATGCGGTTTAAATACACAACGACTTCACCTAGAACTCCCGTTTGCGGCTCAAGTGACTTGAAGATCTGCTCGCGTGATCCCCCTTATACTCACCATGGTCGATGTCATAGTTTGGACACCAGGAGACTCACTACTGTTGAGCTTGTGTAAAACGACATTACTTCTGGGATGACCTGATATATGATATTTCCTTCCCAAAGCACTGTTGATTTAGTTTCTTGTGCACCTGGGTTTTTATCTGAAGCTTGAGCACACTTTTTGGGGAAAAGGAAAAAATTCTTGCCCAAATAAAAATCTTTTTGGTCTGTTTAGAAACCAGGATTATGCTGTTAAATTTATTTACGGATAAATAAATTAAAGCGCAAATCCCAGCAAAATTACTGTGTTTTTTCACCTCAATTATGCGTGAATAACCAGATTTTGCTCTGATTTTTGTAAGTCTTGGAAATTGCTTCCCAGAGCTTAGGAAGACACTTTTTATGGAAGAGTTAAACTCTCCAAATAGCAGAGAACCTTTCAAGGGTCAGTTTTATCCAGATATTAGTGATTCCTGGATAGACAGGGAGCCTAGCTTTTACTTGTTAACATGAGCAGAGAGCCTGCAGTAACTTTTAATGTTGTTGACGTGCAGTGACTTTTAATGTTGTTGACAGGAGTTTCACTCTTTGATTCTAAGTTTTCTCGTTGAGTTTAGCAAGTGTTGACTGATTTTTTGCGTATATTTTATTGTTACTGATCTTTTTCTTAAATAGCATCTTTAACTATCAGTCTGTGAGTTGTATTGGGTGTACAAATAAGTTTACATCGTTTTTGGGTTGAAAAAGGTAATAGTTTGTTATAGACTGATAACGATTATTTTATTCAAAATATTTACCTTTGCAACATACAACCTTCCCCCACTTTTCGGGCAATAAGTAGATTCCGCGATAGAAGGTCCAGTTGTTTGGAAGCAATCCAGTTATCTAGCCAATTTTGGATCTCTTCATAAGAACGGAACTGCTCTCCAGAAAGGGCGCTCTGCAGGGATCGAAACAAATGGTAATCTGATGGTGCGATGTCTGGTGAATACGACGGGTGGGGTAACACATCCCAGCCAAGCGCATCTACAATTTCCTTGACCCGTATCGTGACATGAGGTCTGGCGTTGTCATTTTGGAGAACAACCTTGTCATGTCTTTTCGCATGTTCCGTACGTTTCGCTCTCAATGCACGGCTCAAATTGATTAGTTGTTGATAACATTCAGCATTGATGCTCTGGTGCAGTTGCAGCAGCTCATAGTACACCACACCTGTCTGATCCCACCAGAAACAGAGCATAACCTTACTGCCATGAATATTCTGCTTTGACGTTGATGGACCTGGTGTACCTGGACGCACCCATGCTTTTGGTCGTTTCGTAGTATCGTAGTGAATCCATTTTTTGTCTCCTGTAACGATTCGATGCAAAAATTATTTTCTTGTGTGTCTTGGCAGGAGCAATTCTTAATGGTTATGCGCTTTGCAATGTCTCTTTCTCTCAATTCATGTGGGACCCGATTTCCTTGCTTTTAAACCATTCCCATTGCATGTAGACGTTGCAAAATTCATTGTTGGGTAACATGTAATGCCATTGCTAACTCTGTTTCTGTTTGGCATGGATCTTCATCCAGTACTGCTTCCGAAACAGCACAGCATCTTCAAACTTTTTTGTGCACCTTCACGTTCTTTGTATTCCACGTCGAAATCGTTCCCTTTGAATTGTCGGAACCACTGTCTGTCTACGCGTGCTTTCAGCTAGATCATGTTCACCATAAGCTTCCACAAGCAAACGGTGACTTTCAGCAGCGGTTTTCTTTAAAAAGAAGTAATGCAGCAAAACTTCTCGCATATACTGTTTTTATGGCATGAAATTCGACATTTTCAACGCGCTGACAAACAATGATGTTCACACTGCAACGAACTGTCCTCCACTAATTTTCAAAGCTTGTTGCAAGGACTTTCTTATACACATGTTGTCTTTCACAGTTACATGAAATCTGTGCTTTAATACGCCATCTATTCGCAAACGATATAAACTTATAAACTTATTTGTACACCCAATAATTTTTCTTAAATCCATCCTTAGTTACCCAATCGGCACTTCTGTGCGCGTGGGGTTTTCACTTCCAGGAATATCTGCTTGGAAGGTTCCTGGTTGATCTGGGGGTGGTGGGAGGGGTGGAGGGGTGTGTGTTGTAATCTTTTATAGAGCTAAAAGTTTATTAGCTAACCTTGCTTTTAGCTAGAATAAAATATTCTTGGCTCCTCTAAACTTTTTTATTAGAGCTTGAGCACACCATTCCCCTGATTCACCTTTTTGTGAGTTTTCAGCTTTTGACTTATTATTTTCACCTTTAAGGTTATTTAGCTGTCAGTGTTGGTTTTTTTTTCTTTTAATACTTTATTTTATATGATATTTCCTTCCCAATTCACCATTGATTTAATTTCTAGTACACCTAGATTTTTATCTGGAGCAGCACACATTTGTGAATTGTGCATTATCTGCTGCAAAACATCAGTTTTACTTAGAGATTTTCAATAAAATACTCAATTACATGAAAGAAATTGTTGGTTTACTTTTCATAATTGTGTATTACTGTTTCAGTGTAAAGTAACATAATTTACAAGATCATATTTTATATTAAAAAAAGCCCCACCAAAAATAATTTTGAAAAGGAAGGTTGAATAGTGAGTTTAGAAATAATGCTGTTTATAAGTACCAAGTGGATGTATATATTTTTGGATAAAACACAGACAATACAGCTCAGCATTGTTTTTACTACATAGAATAATTCAATGAAACTACCTAAGATGCCAAATTGTTTTGCATTTATTTGCAAATACAGTATTTGGAATAAATATCAAAGCAGATATATTTAGTGATGGCATGTGTGTACTTTTTATTGTTTTAAATAAGAAATAAAGTATGGGAGTTCATGTTTTATGGTTTCAAAGTATTTATTATAGAAAGTATGTTTTTAAATAAATTAGTACTTTCATTACCTTTTTTTTCTTCTTGATGTTTAACAACCACTGTGAGCAACTCAATGGGTTATAAACAGTCATCCATCCCTAATTTATGGTCACTGGTTCCAGGAAAGGGAGAGAGGTAGTGCCGTAAGACAAACACAACATCCATGCCTCATCAGCATTCAAACCAAAACCCATCTCGGACAAATGGTCAGAAGCCAATGCTTAGATCACTGCACCCCCAGGGCGGCACCCATATCTTGCAATCTAAAATCAACAGCAGAAAGTAATGTTATGTATATACATTTGTGAATTTCACATTCTTCTGACCCCTACCCCACCCCCAAAGGTCAAAATTAATTTTCCTGTAATTCATGAAGTGAAAATTTAAATTTGTTATACTACAGGGAAAATGTATTTCAACCCTTCCAGGGAGGGTGTCAACTTAACATATAAGCAGGAACACCCTGTGTCCAGGAACAGAATCGAAAGTAACCATGTTATGCCTGCTTCCACTTGTGATAAGAGGGTTAAAACACATTTTTCAGATAAAACAGCAAATTCAATACGAAACTGATATGAGATATTTTGTAACACTAACGAAGAAATTGTTAGATTTAATTGAGAAAGCACTGGTTCCTCCCCACTGCTAGTAAAGCAGCTTTTCACCTTCTATTTCAACTTTTTTATTTTTTGTTCATTCATTTCCTGATATTTATCCTTATTCCAGATCAAACCCATAACACTTATATTTAGCACCCTGCATGATCTAGTTTCATCAGTGGCATACCTGAACCCAACCCCCACCCCACCCCACCCGCAAAAAATATCTTTTGAGTCCCTTTTGTGAAAGTCTTATTTGTTTTTAATTACAGAATTTTTTAAATTCCATATTATTAAGTAGGTTGTATGGGCATTTTAATCATTCGAATTCTTTGGAACCTATAGGCATTTTTCGTAAAACTAAAATCGCTACTGTGAAAACAAAAGTTTGTCCGTGGCAGGAATCAAAACCGCGCCCCCTCACTCCAGAGTAAGTTGCTCTCCCAACTAAGCTACCTGGACAGAACGTATCGCTGCAGATTTGTCATCTTGACACGTGCTTTACCTCTGTAGTATGTCACACTACACTTTATTGCGTGTAAGACAAATGTACACGTTGTGATTAAAATTATTGTCCTAGTTCTATACCAATACCAAGGATTACATAACACTTACACCAAAGTTAATCATATCATGCAAATTCTATTCTTTTAGAGAAGGAAGGCCAGACTGAAATACTTCACGCACACACAACTTAACACATTGCGGCCGTGTGACAGTGTCGAATGACCTTCTGAATTATATGAAAATACAGAGTATAAGTAAGCAAAAATAAAGTAACCAAGAATTGTGGCACAAAAAGAGTAAAATTATTTAAATTACACAGCCCAACAAAAAAAAAATTTGGTGCCTCAGAAGTTTGACCTATTCTTGGGTATACACTAGCGCTGATTCCAAAAATGGTGTCATTTTTTTCCTATCAGCTCTAGTTTTGGAGATAGGGCATACCTACCCTATATGCTGATGTGCAGAAATATTGTTAATTTATGTGCGTGAAGTCAGTGTATATTGTCATTTTATGAGTGTAAAGGCAGTGTTTGTTAGTCTAATTAGAAGCTTGTGAACAACTATACAACCAGATAATCTAATGTGATCTAATTTTGTTTGCAGATTGAGTAGACACCATGGCTTCCCCATGAAAAAGTTGCCTGAATCATCCAGATGTCTTTTGCTACATTTGTGGCGAGTACACCCTTAAAGAAAGTAGGAAACCTATTTCTGAGTTTGTGAAGAGGGCATATCTTGGTTATTTTGGAGTTTAGCTTGGAGACCAAGATAAGTCGTGGGCTCCCCATATTGTATGCAAAACTTGCATGGAGCATTTGCAGCAGTGGACAAATGGAAAAAGGAGCTCTCTGAAATTTGGAATACCAATGGTGTGGAGGGAACCTAAAAACCACCATGATGACTGTTACATACATACCAACTTTTACGCATTGTAACTGTCTTTACGATTTTATGCATATATTGCTATTTTTTATGCATTTCCCTATATTTAAAAAAAAAAAAATTTAAATCATCCTTGAGAAATATTTGTTAATGTTTCAGTTAAATCATACCTGCCAACTCTTTCGGAATTTGCGGAAGTTTTCTGTTTATTTATACGGTCTTCCGGTTTTCCGTCCGGAAGAACTTTTCTTCCGGATTTTTAAATTTTTTTGTTAAAAATATCCCTATAAATAAAATATAAAACAGAAATGGGAGTTTTGCGCCATTGTGCGCCAGAACACCCGTGCCCTGTCATCATCGCCAGGACTTCGGCACAGTAAATTCTTCGTGTACACTGTTATGCTTGACACTGAATAAAGATCATGCGGTTGGACGAAAGATTCAGAGACTCCAAACTATTGCAGATTTTACGTAGTTACCAAGAAATAGTCATTCTTCTGCGGACAACGGAAAACATCGAGTATGCTATGATAATCGTAGGTCCACTACGGACGACGGAAAACATCGAGTATTTTATGGAAATCGTCGGTCCGCTATGGACAATGGAAAACATCAATCATGCTATGATATAAATAAATCCATCGCTCTTTCCACGTTAATCAATGCACACAGCAACCAAAAAATTGTTATTTGGCCGCTGTGGTGTAAGGCTAGCGCGCTCAGCTAGTTATCGAGAGATTCGGGATTCGATCCCCTGATGGCAGCCAAATAACAATTTTTCGGTTGCTGTGCGTTGATTAATGTGGAAAGAGTGATGGATTTATTTATTCAACTGACACCACGTATTTAGATGATTTTCACCTTGGATCTCGCTTTTTGGATTATTGTAATAATTATATATAGCTCGTGCTGTTAATGCCCACCAGATGGAGATGTCTCAGTAGCTGTGCCCATCTTATGGATTTATGATGTCAGATGCTGACTGAAAAAGAAAAACACACATAGCACCATGAATTGTTGGCCGCTGTGGTGTAAGGCTAATGCACTCGTCTAGATATCGAGAGATTCTGGGTTCGATTCCCCGACGGCGGCCGAATAACAATTTTTCTGTTGCTGTGCGTTGATTAACATGGAAAGAGCAATGGATTTATTTATTCAACTAATACCACATATTTAGATGATTTTTACCTTGGATTTCGCCCTTTGGATTATTGCTATAATTAATATAGCCAGTGACGTTAATGTCCACCAGATGGAGACGTCTCAGTAGCTGAGCCCATCTTATGGATTTATGATGTCAGATGCTGACTGAAAAAGAAAAACACTCATAGCACCGTAAATTGTTGGCCATTGTGGTGTAAGGCTAACGCGCTTGGCTAGATATAGAGAGATTCGGGGTTCGATTCCCCAACGGCAGCCGAATAACAATTTTTCGGTTGTTGTGCGTTGATTAATGTGGAAAGAGCGATGGATTATTTATTCAACTGAGGCCACGTATTTAGATGATTTTCACTATGATAATCGTAGGTCCGCTACGGATGACGGAAAACATTGAGTATGCTATGGAAATCGTCGGTCCGCTACGGACAACGGAAAACATTGAGTATAGTATCAAAATGTGATATAATTTGCTTATATTATAAACATCTAAAAATTATAAAATGTACAAATATTTGCATTTATTTTTACTTGTACATAGCTAAATTTATTATAAATGTTGTTTGCGCATAGTTAAAAAAAATCATTACAAATGTTGTTTGTGCATAGTTTAAAAAAAATGATTAGAAATGTTATTTGCGCACAATTTTACACATTTGAATTTTCTCAGATTGGCAGGTATGCTGTTATTTTTGTCTTGTCAACATCAAGGGCATCAGTCGAAACAATCGAAGCAATTGGACATATCCTAACCTCGATTCAGCAAGATGACTGCATCCACACTCAAATGAGGTACCCATTCCATCTTTCATCCACCTATTAAAGCTGCCAGAGGATGAGGAATCAAGCAAGTCTGATCTCATACCAGATAACAGCAATGGTGAAAGTGACAGTGATTTCATAGGAACTTCATCAAGTGCTCAACCTTTTAACCAACATGAACTGAGTGACCTCATCAGGGATCTGAACCTCTCAAAGAAGTCTTCAGAATTGCTGGCCTCCAGGTCGACTGAAAAGAATTTACTTCAATCTGGAACCAACATTACATTTTACCATAGCAGAGAAAAGGATTTGCTGCCCGTATTCTCTACGGACAACAACCAAGTGTTCAGCAATGATGTCAGTGGCCTTCTCAGGAAAATGGGTCTATCATCATGCATGCCAAATGAATTGCATGTCAGTGGCCTTCTGAGAAAAATGGGTCTATCATCATGCATGACAAATGAATGGCATGTCAGTGCTTTCTCAGGAAAATGGGTCTAACATCATGCATGACAAATGAATGGCACCTTTTCATTCATAGCTCCAAGTGGCGTTTAAAATGTGTTCTATTACACAAAGGCAACAGATATGGCTCTATTCCAATTGGTCACTCAGCCAGTATGACAGAGATGTGTGAGACAATCTCTCTAGTCTTGGAAAACCTGAAGTGTCAAGAACATCAATGGATGATTTGTGTAGACCTAAAGATGGTGAACTTTCTCCTTGGTCAACAAAGTGGCTACACGAAATATCCGTGCTTTTATATGTCTTTGGAACAGCAGAGCCAAACACGACCACTGGATAAGAAAAGTGTGGCCTTTCAGAAAAGATATGGTAGTTGGAGAACAAAATGTTATTAAGGAGCCTTTAGTAAACAGAGACAAAATCATCCTGCCACCTTTACATATCAAGCTAGGCCTAATGAAACAATTTGTAAAGATGTTGAACACAGTAGGTTTGTGCTTTGGATATTTATCACATACATTCCCTGGACTGAGCACGGAAAAACTGAAAGCAGGGATTTTCGATGGTCCCCAAATATGGCAGCTTATAAATGATCCATATTTCATAGATTCAATGGACAACACTGAGTCTTGTGCCTGGACTTTGTTTGTTCTAGCGGTCAAAAACTTTCTTGGCAAACAGAAGGCAGACAACTAGTCTGAATTAGTTGCGGACATGCTCTCCAATTTTAATAAGCTCGGCTGTAATATGAGCATCAAGGTCCATTACCTACACAGCCACCTAGATCACTTTCCAGAAAACCTTGGTAATTTAAGCAAAGAGTAAGGTGAAAGATTTCACCAAGACATAAAAACTATGGAAGACAGATACCAGGGTTGGTGGGATACTCACATGATGGCAGATTACTGCTGGAACCTTCAGCGGGACTGTCCTCGTAGATCTCACTCTAGAAAGTCCCGTAAAAGAAGTTTCTCGTATGTTGAATGACTGATCAGTTTATATGCTCTTGTGTTGAAATATACATATTTAGTAATATGTGCTTTTCAATAGTATGTATATAGTATCAATATTTGTCAAGATCATGTCAAAAATAGTCCTATAAAAGACATCTCTCATATGTTGAATGACTGATCATTTTATATGCTCTTGTGTTGAAATATACTGATTTAGTAATATGTGCTTGTTTCAACAGTATGTACAGTATATAGTATCAATATTTGTCAAGATCATGTAAAAAATAGCAGATCATGCGATGTAGGATCCCGAATTTTGACGGATAACCGGTGGAATAAGCATATAGATTCCACCAGTCATATAGGAATGCCCTATCTCCAAAACTAGATCTGATAGGACAAAACTGATGCCATTTTTGGAATCAGCGTCCCAAATATATCCAAGAATAGGCTTAACTTTCAAGGCACCTAAACGTGTGTTGGGCAGTGTTATTTACTCTTGAACATAAAAAAAGCACTTAATGTCACAATGTTTTGCACATAGCAAAAGTCTTTTCTTTTGATTCTGTTATAAAAAAATGACACTGGTCTGTTTTCTCATTCCCACGAAGAACACCTTTTAGCTCATAATATTATATGTAGTTATGTGCGAACAAGTGTAATATATAACACGCCTTAATCTTATTGATATAAAGATGTCATACATTCTGATATATATTCACATTCTCTTGTTATTTGTTCACATTCTATAACTGATATGTACTTACATTCTTTTGTTAATATACATGTATATGGAACTATTATAATACTATGGGTGTAAAAAGGGGCCTCAAGTCTTCTGGAATAGCTGCTGCCCCCAGTTTTTATAAACTTAAGTGAAAATGATTTCTTGAACCCCCACACTGCGGGGGTTGCGGGTGCTACCAGTATGCTCATGAACTTCATCCATTCAAACTCGAATTCTTGCATTGTTTTTATCAAAGATTTAAACAATGTGTTAATTGTGTTTATACACTATGCGATCAGAATTGCTTTCATGTGTCAGGAAAAATATAAGTACAACAGCTGAAGTTGCATGATACATCATATGTAGGTTGTATCATGAATGCAAACCTACATATGAACTATTTGGCTGTTGTCGCAGCCAACGAGAGAGATCTATCAAATTGGCTGCGAGCTGCTGTATAAATGGAATGCACAAATATGTTTCTTACTTACAGGAGTGTTAATTTCCTTGTTACTCTCAGTTTTTTGTAACTTTCCTAAAGTGTGTGTGTGTGTGTGTGTGGAAGATAGGGTAAGATTTTTTTTTTTTTTTTGTGAAAAAAACCCAAAAAAAAAACCAGACTTTAGAATTATACTTCTGGCCTTTTTTTTTTTTTTTTCCCCACTTACAAAATATGCTATTGCTTATGTATTATGCAAGCAAGACTGCATAAGTAAAACTTTGGCAATTGTACGTTAGAGAAATGAACGACATTATTTATTCACATGCTGATATCTGTCGAAAGTGCTTCATTTCTCTACTTAATTTTTTGAAGGTAGGTCAGTTTTTTGCTTATAAATATTGTGTTAAAATTTGCATGCATCTACATTTGTTTCATTTCTGTTTGTACAATTAATACAAACACAAGATGTTAAGTTGATGTTAGACTGGCCACCAGAAATCATAATTGTATTTCTAACTGAAATGTGCACTATTGTAATATGCAAGCTCTAGTCAGTGAAAAATTTTGTTAATTTGGTGGATGAACCTTTTTAAGAGGGCATTTGATGCAACGCCTGCTGTAGACATAGTTTTCCATGTTCTACCCCATCCCCTTCTTTTGTTGAAGGGTTTTTTCGCTTTTCCTGTAACAATGGAATTTACTGTAAAAGAAAAAAAAATCATGGTATAATCAAATTTATTTTAAAGTAGTTACTCCTACAGTCCTCATATTGTATTGTATTGTGTTGGGGAAGGGGGGGGATTTGCTTGCTTGACATTTTTAGCTATAGCCAATGTTAATATCACTGTAGGATGATAGTGGCATTAGAATGCCTCATTGCCTCATTAGAATGCCTCAATGCCTCATGCCCCAACTTGTCTGCTTGTGGCTGGGTGTGACTTTGGCTTCAAGATGTCAAATGTGAGCAGTGCTCCAGATTTGGGTGGCAGAATTACTCTGCAGGCCTGTGTGATCCCGTTTACTTACGAATATCGTAAGTTATGATACAGTTAGCAGTACTTTGGACTGTGTCTTCTGTAACTAAAAGCTGTGAGAACATATATTCAGTTGTAGTCAAGTTATCAAATCTGTGTTACGGCAATGACTGGATCTTAAAAATTTCAACTGGCTCCTATAAATATTTGTCCAACACTGTAATATGGGATTATGTAGTTCACAGGATAATTATCACTTTTAATCTTGGATGGGGTCGGGCATATTTCATTCATGCATTGGTCTTATTGAAATTTATCGTACTGTGTATGGTATTACGAAAATTCCAATTCATGAGGCAACCTTATGGGTTGTCTTATGTTATAAATGTGCTTTTGATTATTATATACATAATATCTAAGGTATTTTACCTGATATTGTCGAAGTATTTCGCACGTTGTTTGCTCTGTGAGGCATGTGCTCCTGGCCCGAGAGGTCCCTTCGTTACGGACCTTTGGTTAGTTATAAAAAATTTGGCAGAAATAAAACAGTTAGTTTATATATTTTCAGTTCCACATTCATTCACTTGCACAATCAAATGTTAAAAATTTACTATTAATTAAAAGATTTTAGTAGAAAGAGTTATACTCATCGGGTCAGGAGTCGTCTCACACGGGGTTCATTGTTACGGCGAGCGCTTTCAGCGGTGCACAACCGCCATCATCTGGCCACTGTTACTACACGAGGGTTCCTTGCGTGTATGTGGTTTTTGCAGTTGCATGTCGGGAATCGATGAGAAGGTTTGCTACTTGTATGTGTTAGATGATTTTGTTTCCAATGTGTCGCCATCTATTAGATGAGTTGGTAGGTATCGGTCGTAAGTATATTTCTATTGTGTGTCTGTATGTGTTAGGTGATTTGTTTCTAATGTGTCGCCATCTATTAGATGAGTTATTAGGTATCAGTCATAAGTATAATTCTTTTGTGTAGGTATTTTTGGGCTATTATTGTTTGTTCGTAGAAACAGTTTTTTTTTTTTTTTTAGTGTGATTTTTTGTAATGTTCTTTTTTTTTTTTGTGTGTTTTTTTATGAATTTTTTTCTTTTTTTATAAGTGATTTCCAGGCTGTGTCTAGTGTGGTGGGGTCTTGTAAGTTGCATATTTTATCTTTTTTTTGTTCAATTATAACGCTTTCAGAAATCCTTAATTCTTTTTCGTTTGTGTGGGTGGTTAGTAATTTAATATTTTCAAAATCTGGGTATTGTTTATGTTTAACACAGTGTTGGATAAGTGCAGTTTTTTCTTCTTTTTTGTTCCAGTTTTTTATATGTTGATGTAGTCTTTTTATTAATCTATTTTTTGTGCTGCCGATGATGAAATGTGGTCTTCAGAACTCCGTGAAACAATAGGAATTTCATATACGCCTGCTGATTGTAGTATATTATTGTTACTTTTTTTCTATACAAAAAATTGTAGTATATATTATTGTTACTATAGTATATTATTGTTACTTTTTTTTTCTATACAATACAGAGAAGAAGAAATCCAATGGATTATTAACACAACCAAACAATTTGAATATGACACAAAAACTGTTAAAAAGTTGATTTTTGAATACAAGATGAAATAAAAGAGTCTAGACAAAACATCCCAAAAAAGAAATACAAATTTTAAAGTTCTTTCCCTTTTATTAAAGGACTAAGTGGGAAATTTCTAAGATTAATGAAGAAACACAACATAATTTTTGGACATTCAGTTCAGAATATTGGTGACTTAATTATAAAGAAAAAAAGTAACAATAATATACTACAATCAGCAGGCGTATATGAAATTCCTATTGTTTCACAGAGTTCTGAAGACCACATTTCATACATCGGCAGCCCAAAAAATAGATTAATAAAAAGACTACATCAACATATAAAAAACTGGAACAAAAAAGAAGAAAAAACTGCACTTATCCAACACTGTGTTAAACATAAACAATACCCAGATTTTGAAAATATTAAATTACTAACCACCCACACAAATGAAAAAGAATTAAGGATTTCTGAAAGCGTTATAATTGAACAAAAAAAAAAAAAAAGATAAAATATGCAACTTACAAGACCCCCACCACACTAGACACAGCCTGGAAATCACTTATAAAAAAAGAAAAAATACATAAAAAAAGACAAAAAAACAAAAAAAAAAGCTGTTTCTGCAAACAAACAATAATAGCCCAAAAATACCTACACAAAAGAACTATACTTACGACTGATACCTAACAACTCATCCAATAGATGGCGACACATTAGAAACAAATCACCTAACACATACAGACACACAATAGAAATATACTTACGACCGATACCTACCAACTCATTCAATAGATGGCGACACATTGGAAATAAAATCATCTAACCCATACAAGCAGCTTCCTTCTCATCGATTCCCGACATGCAACTCCAAAAACCACATACACGCGAGGAACCCTCGTGTAGTAACAGTGGCCAGATGATGGCGGTTGTGCACCGCTGAAAGCGCTCGCCGTAACAATGAACCCCGTGTGAGACGACTCCTGACACGATGAGTATAACTCTTTCTACTAAAATCTTTTAATTAATAGTAAATTTTAAATGTTTGATTGTGCAAGTGAATGAATGTGGAACTGAAAATATATAAACTAACTGTTTTATTTCTGCCAAATTTTTTATAACTAACCAAAGGTCTGTAACGAAGGGACCTCTTGGGCCAGGAGCACGTGCCTCGCAGAGCAAACAACGTGCGAAGTACTTTGACAATGTCAGGTAAAATACCTTAGATATTATGTATATATTACTGTGTATGGTGTTTCATAGAGCCAGTTTGCAGTACCATGAGTATATTGCCCAGTATGTGCATGTGAATTGCATTTTACAGGAAAACAACCTGTGTATTTTTTAGTTTCCTGTAAATATGAAATCGTGTACACAAATTACTTTCCTATAGATATGAATGACTAATTTACAGCAAAGTAATTTCTACATTTCTTTGCTCTTTCTTTTTTAACAATCTGCAATTAAAGGCTTTTTGTTCTGCTGTAGATATAGTAAAGCTATTGTTATGCACCCATTTAAAATTAATCATAACTGATAAAAGAAAAAAACATATTTGTAGTGCCTATTGCAGAATATTCAACCGGAGGGCATTTGTCTTAGTCCTGTATGAATTAGACATTACATTTTTTAATCATTTTTTTTATTGCACTTTGTTACCATGTAAGATGCTGCTCTGATTACCAACAGCATTTTACTGTTGAAAATTAAACATAGATTGCCTTGCACAAAAGAAAATATCATACTGCCTGAGACTAATTTCAATCATCATATATCTTGTCAGACACAGTAGCACACACAGAATTTCTTCAAGAAAAGGGTCCAATAAAAAATCCACGGGACAAGCGCAAATGCATCATGTACATATATACCTACTCCGGCAAAATTAAAAACAGTAAATGTATATATGAATGTATGTATTTTTTAATGGGATGTTGCCATAAATCAACATTGATGTGCACTCAGATAAATAAAAATACTTTTTTGAGAGACAAATTTAATAACAAGTAAAATGAATTTGATAATTTTAGGACTGTAAGACATACAGAAAAATAATGACCGTTATGAAAACTAGAACTAAGACACAGAAAAATAACTGATCATAACAAAAATATTAAATTTATAATAAAACCATTTGCAGTAAGATTTTTTAAAATTTAGCAGAAGTTGGAATAATGAATTTTAAAAGAAAATCATTCATTTCCTTTATCTGATGAATGAACAACAAGGGCATTCTTTGGAGAAGTCCAGACCCGGCAGACCCTTCCCGTGTGTGCACCACTGGTTAGACAAGCTACTGTCTGATATATTCATCATCTGATATAGTACCAGCTGATGGAATCAAAACAAGCCAATAGTGACAAAGCACCATGGTGGAAACTGTTAAAAATTCTAAAAAGGTTCACACTTTGATCTCAAATGATGGATTTAACAAAAGAAAGCATAAAGAGTACTTATCACCTTTAAATAAGTAATCCTTTATCTTTAATAAAATTAATATATTCACAACACACCACACTGAATATTAAAACATCTAAAACACTGTAGATTGAAATCACATGCTATCTAATTTTATATTGGTTTTGGAACAACAACACAAACACGGTACATATACGCATAACTCCATCTTTTGGTTTTGGTTCTCACTGGAAAAGAGAGTTTTTCTCAGGTCGAAGGTCAGCGCAACACTACTGCTTGCCTTTGAGTGAGATGAGAGTTTTTAAATTTCCGAATAAGTTTGCTTAGTGCAGCAACACCATCTATTGTTCTGTGGAACTTGAATGGACACATCACACTCTTTCTAACAAAATCCCACTTGTCCAGAACAGTTCTGCACTATGAGACCTAGGGATACCCTTAATTTTTCAAAATGTGGTCTGGCCTTGTCACAGTTGAGAGGTACATGATCGCTCCCACTATTTCTCTATAACGCCCATTTTCACTAATATATTCTGGTTCTTATATATATGCCTTTTCCATAGTTAGTGTAATTGGAGTTTTACTTTCTTTGTTAGGTTCAGTATCATGATTCTGAATAATTTCCATGATCTTGTTTCCTTGGTTAAGAAGGAAACTTCCGTCTTCTTCTCTTTCTACTTGTATACCAAGATAATATGTAACTCGGCCTAAATCCTATATTCCGTACTGGTTTTTCAGCAGTTTGTAATCCTTGCAATTTCTTCTTGGCTGTTTGATGCTATTAATATGTCATCTACATAAGTGGCCAAAAAGTTTGTTTATCCTTATTCTTCAATGACAGTAAGCATGGATCTGCTGTACTCTGAATAAAACCTATGTTGCATAAAATTCTTATAATTGTTTTATTCCGATTTCTTGCACTTTGTTTTAAACCATAGATACTCTTTTTCAGTTTTGTGTTTTGTTTTCTTTACCAAATCCTTCTGGTTGAACCATATATATGCCTTTTTCCAATTTTCCATGAAGACACGCTGTCTTTATGTCCAAATGATGAACTTTTAGCTTCTTATGTGCTGCAACTGCCAAGAGAGTTCTTAATGTGGTATATTTAACTACTGGTGAAAATGTATCTTCAAAATCTATTCCTGGTTGTTGAGTGTATCCCTTTGCAACTAATCTTGCCTTATAAGTTTCTATATTACCATTAGCATTGTATTTTCTTTTAAATATCCATTTGTTCTTGATTGGTATTTTTCCTTCAGGTAGATCTACCAAAATCCATGAATCATTCTTTCTCATTGCTCTTAATTCTTCATTTATTGAATTCAGCCATTCATCCTTTTCTGAATTTTGCATTTCTTGAATCTCTTTCAAATTTTGTAGATTTTTTCTGTATAGAATCTTTGCTATATATGCAAGTCTTTTCTGGTGGTTAACCTTTATTTTCTCTTGGTGATTGCCTTGGTTGTTTTTCAGATTCATCTTTTTCTTCTCCATTAACTATACTTCCTGATGAATTTATTCTATTTTCAATTAGAATTTCTTGATTACTTTCAATTTTCTTCTCATTTTGTCTACAAAATGTTTCTACACTTTTTCTTTCATCAAATTTTACTGTTCTGGTTATGACCAGCTCATTTGTTTCTGGATTGAGGACTCTATATTCTTGAGATCTTTCATCATAGCCCATTAGAATTCCTTCTTGAGCTCTATTTCCCAGTTTTCCCCTTTTTTGTTTTGGTATGTATACATAGGCCTTTGACCCAAACACCTTGATGTGGCCTAAATTTGGAGTGTATCCTTTCCACATTTCAAAGGGTGACTTCCCTGTTGTTTTTGTAGGAACTCTATTCTGTATATATGTAGTAGTTGATACAGCTTCTGCACAATATTTATCATCTATTTCAGCATCTAGAAGCATAGCTTTTGTCAATGGTGTTGCGTTCTGCAATACCGTTCATTTGAGGTGAATATGGGATAGTGGTTTTATGCTCTATTCCCTGTTCTGCTAAATAACTTTCAAATTTTGCTCCGCAATACTCTCCTCCATTATCTGTTCTTACACTTTTTGGTTTCTTATCAAATTTATTTTGAACTGAGGCTACATATTCCTTGAATTTTATCACTGCTTCATCTTTATTTCTTAGCAAATAAGTGTATGTGTATCTAGAATAGTCATCTATAAAAGTAATGAAATATTTGTAGCCACTTGGACTGGCTTTACTCATTGGACCACATATATCTGTATGTACCAATTCTAGTATTCCCTTTTGTAAGTGCTCTGTTTTGAGAATGGTTTTTGTGTAAGCTTACCCTTTATGCGTACCTCACAGTTCTCTTCCTTTTTACAAATTGATAAAATAATGCCTCTAGCTAATCCGTTTTTCTCCATTTGCTTTATTATCTGTATATCTCTATGTTCTAATCTTCTATGCCATAAGTTCGAGCAATTTTTCTCCTCACATTTTGTAACTAAATTAGCCTTTTAATTTATAGCCTGTAAATTTATACAAATTGTTTGAGTTGTCTACTATACCTGTTGCTGCAATAATTTCTCCACATTTTATTATGTAGTGTCTATCTTTAAATGATACTTCATATCCTTTTTCTGTAATCTTTCTAACTGACAATAAATTTGTTTCCAATTTAGGAACATGCAATACGTCCTTTCTTTATCTCTAATTTTCTAATTGTATCTTTTTCAGCTTTACAACTTAAGAAAATATTTCCTATTCCCTCTGACTTTATTTGAGTGCCATCAGCTGTAGTGATCAATTGTGATTTATCATTAGAAAGCTCTTTAAACAATGCTATATTGTTAGACATATGTACTGTGGCTCCACTATCAATTGTCCAATTTTCAGAAATTTCGTTATGTAATGACTTTGTTTCTAATGAAAACATTTATTTCAATTTCCTTTTTTTCTGGTTTTATTGTTGCTGTCTTCACTAAGTTGTGGGATTGGTTAGGTGGGGATTGACCTTTGTGAAATCTTTTCTCTGTGTTTCCCTTATTCTTATCTCTTTCCCTTTTAAAATGCGAACATTCATTTTTTGGTATGATTCCTTTTGTTACAGTAAATACAAAACTTACTTGGTTTTATGTTGCAGTTTTTACCTCCAAAACTAGTTTTTAACACTTTGTACTTGCATTTGAATTATTTGTGCTTGTTTGTGAATTTTCTCTCTGTCTATTGTACTCGTCAAGTACTTGACATTTTATGAATTCAAAATTTAGATCGTCTTGATCTCTAGCTTCAAGTGCAACAATTAAGTTCTCATAAGAATTTGGCAAACTATTAAGTAAAATCGCACCTAAGTGGGTGTCTGTCATTTTCTCTCCTTGTGTGCGCAATTTCTGAACTATTTCCATCATTATATTTATGTGTTCTTGCATTGTAGTTCCATTGTCATGATAACACAAACTATACAGTTTTCTAAGCAAGTGGAGTTTATTACTTAAACTTCCTCTTTCATATACTGCCTTTAAAGCGTTCCATGTCTTGCTACTTGTTTGTTTATCTAACACATGAGTAATTTGGTTGTCATTGATACAGAGTGTTATTGTGGCTTGTGCCTGTGAATCTTGTTTGATCCACGCCTCGCTTTTTTCAGTGGGAATCAGTTCTACAACTACCTTCCACAAGTTATTTTTAATAAGTAGCATTTGCATTTTGAATTTCCATGTCTGATAATTATTACTATCCAGCTTTGCAATGCTTACATTATTGCCAATGAACGACGCTATTACTCAGTTTACTCTACTTCAGTAGCTTAACAATTTAGTTACTTTGCATTTGCTAACTGCGTAACTTTTTTTTTTTCGTAGTAGTACGTTCATTGTAATAAAAAAAAAATCATCCGTTCTTTCCGTCTATTAATAGCCGCACATATGAGATACTCAGTCTCATAATCAATTTCTTAGAAATTCTAAAAAGGTTCATGCGTAGATCTCAAATGATGGATGTAACAAACGAAAGAGAATTCTTAAACTAACTGAACGAATGGTTGAAAGCATAAAGAGTACTTACCACCTTTAAATAGCTAATCCTTTATCTTTAATCAAATGAATATATTCACAACTCACCACACTGAATATTAAAACATCTAAAACACTGTAGATTGAAATCACATGCTATCTAATTTTGTATTGGTTTTGTAACAACAACACAAACTCAGTACGTATACGCATAACTCCATCTTTTGGTTTTGATTCACATGGGAAGAGAGAGTTTTTCTCTGGTCGAAGGTCAGCGCATCACTACTGCTTGCCTTTGAGTGAGATGAGAGTTCTTTTTTATTTCCGAATAAGTTCGCTTAACGCAGCAACACCATCTATTGTTCTGTGGAACTTGAACAGACACATCACACTCTTTCTAACAGAAACACAATCAACAAACATTTTACTACAGAGAATTAAAAATGTAGCATAAACCACAGTATAATTTCAGACGTTATTTGGATATATAGCTTTGCACAAGGGAAATACATCATGCCAGTTGGTTTTCTGATGAGATTTAATGGTTGAAACTAGTCACAAGCAAGTTGGTGGGGTGTTTTCTCTCTAAGAGGTAATTTATATTGATTGTTTGATTCTCAGAACATTGATTTAGACACTTATGAAACAAAAAAATCAGAGGAACAGCTTTTAAAGCATTTTATAGCTTGCATTTTCCCCTCACCATCACTTTATGAATCATGTCAAAAGCACACCACATGAGAACTAGCAGTGGAATAAGTTTGTTTCTTTTGCACTCCAAACCCATGCGAATTTTCTGAGGGGAAAAAACTCAAGTCATTCTGAGCTGTTACTAGATACCAGAAACTGCTGCATCACAAAATTGTTTTGATAATGACACACTTAAAAAATTCATACAGATGTGCATCAGTGCTTAATTTCTAGAAAAAAAGTACCGGAGCTCTAAAAATATTACGGGAAATCGTACTGTGAATTAGTGATGTACCGAAATGATAAAAATTATCTCAGTAATTGTTCTATGAAAAATACATATGGGGGGGGGGCTTCTGTTGTTCAGTTTGATATTTTTGTGTTCTTTAAACTGTACATTTTATTTAATTACTGGCTATCTAAACATATTTTTGTTGAAATATATATAATTGATAAATAATAAAGACTGAAATTTTGACATTTCTTATGAATAGCTAATTTTTGGTACCATATTGCTGTCATGCATGCAAATCATGAAGAATGGCAGCCCCGGTGGCGCAGTGGTCTAAGCGATGGCTTCTGATCATTCGTCTGAGATGGGCCTGGGTTTGAATCCTAGTGAGGCATGGATGATGGGGTTTGTCTTACGGTGCTGGCTCTCTCTCTTCCCTGGAACCAGTGGCCCTAAATTAGGGATGGACGACTGCTTATAGCCCACTGAGTTGCTCATGGTGGTTGTTAACCTTCAGTCAAAAAAAACAATTTCTTTTTTCTCTCTCTAAAAGTATTGGTATGGTTTACAAAATGCAGAAACTGTTGTTTCTTCATTTGAAAGGATTAATGCAAAACTTACCGGAATAATGGAACTTTTTAAATTTTATCACAATAGTGGCCATATAACTATAATTTACAAAAAAAAAAACCTCCACACTTCCGAATTTTCTTCCTTTTTTCTGGCCACTCTGCAGTTCAGATCAACAGCAGTGTGATGCCCCTTTGCCAGCCAACTTTTCACATATTCCATTGGATTGAAATATTTTAGTGAAGGCCCAACTAATTTTAAGAACATTAGTTTGGACACTATCCCAATGTTCAACAAGATTCTCAGTGGCATTACAATGTTCTTCATTGCAGAGAAGGCCCTTTCACATTCTGCAGTAGATATGGGGATACAGTTCACAATGGAATTCAAGGTTTTCAAACTGTTTTTTACTTCTCTCCCGGCAGTGGACTTATATATTCTAATATCTTTAATCCCCTCTCTAGCGTTTATTTTAAAACAGTCAAAGTTTTTGCAGCTCTTTTTCTCCATATAAAATTTCTGCGGAATCAGGCTAGTAGCTGGTATGTAAAACTTGTGTTATAAGTTTCTCTTAATCTTTGCTCGTAGAATGATTAGGATTCACTGAAATCAACCATCTTCTCAGGTTGTTTGCCAGAGTTTTATGAAATTGGGAAGAAGATATCTCAGTAACTCGGCTTTCACTTAACACCACTTGCTTGAAAGTGCCTTGTTGTAAAGCTGATTGAGCTTCAAACTGATATTTTTCTGGAGTTTCCATTCTAGACTCAAATACTGCAATTATTATGCACATTTGACAATGAGCTTTAACTAAATTCATATTTCTGTCTTGCAACTGAAGAAAGAGTTGTGATAGTTCTTCTAAAGCATCCAGCGTCAATTCAAAATTTATGATGAAACCTGCGGATGCCAACTTCTTAATAATTCCTAGAAATGTAAACCTATATTTTGAATCTCTTGTAGAATCTTGTGAAGCCCTCAGAAAATGTTCATGCAAACATTTGTAATTTTGCCAAACAGCTTTGACTGTTCTGTAGCTTAGAAGCACACCAACGTGTCTCAAGAACTCTTCCTATTTTTAATATTTTCTGCTCTAAATCTGCTGCAACTTCTTTTAGTTTTCTTTGGTTTATTGCAAATATTTCTAATTTTGTCAATAAATATTTTGAAAGGATTAAGACCTCCAATGTCCTTCATTACATCACCAACACTCAGTTCCAAACGGTTATTCAAACAATGCCATATGACAATGTTACTGAATTTGTCAAGAAGAAGTTTACAAACTCCTGCGTTTTTTCCCAACATGACCGATGCACCATCAGTTGCAATTCCAATTAAATTAGGGGCCAAATAATCTTCTGTTATACCTACATGATCGAGTTCTTTTATCAGAGCTTCATATATACCTACAGCTGATGTTCTGGTGAGTTCCACTAAACTTAAAAACAAATTTACTGGCCTATCCATACCATTTAACTGGGTTCTAATGTAGATTATCAAAGTTGAATTATTAGAAAGTGATGTAGACTCATCAATCATTATGAAAAATTTGCATTTTTGATTTATAAGCTCATTTGAAAGTTTCCTTTTCATACTGTTGGAAATATACATCATATTTTTTGTGCATGTACGTTGGAATGCAAAATTCTACCCATATGAAGCATATTTAGTACTTGAAGTTCTATTTCCTTTTCCATATCAATGAAAAGCCTGTTTCATTTCACAAGACTATAAACAGTCCTGAAAACTTTCTCTGTAGAACTGTGATAATCTCAGCTCAGATTCATTTTATTCTGTGCTAGTCTCCCGATTAAGCAAAATCTTTTCGGCGAGAATATGAGCTTTTTTTTTTTTTTTTTTTTATTGAAGGCTTAACGACCACCGTGAGCAACTCAATGGGCTATAAGCAGTCGCCCGTCCCTAATTTAGGGCCACTGGTTCCAGGGAAGGGAGAGAGCCAGTGCCATAAGACAAACACAACATCCATGCCTCACGGGGATTCGAACCCGGACTCCTTTCGGACGAATGATCAGAGGCCATCGCTTAGACCACTGCGCCACCGGGGCGGCATATGAGCTTTTCAGTCCCGATCAGACATGCCAAGTGCTCCGCTTTAAGCAGAGTTGCTCCGTTATCGACAGCTGAATTCGCACACTCCACTCAAGGCTTTAAAACTCCGGTTGTTAGAAGTTGATTAATTCACACACACGATTTTTCCACTGATTTGCTGAATTCTGCCTTTTTTTTTTTTTTTTTTTTTTTTGTCATAGTTTGGGTCCTCCTTAAGATCAATGCAGGACTGAAGAAAAAATTGAGGCGGGGGCAGTTTTCCATCTGGGAATTTCGCCGTCCATGCCTTCCGAAAACAGAAGTTCAACGGAGTGACGAAGATTTCCCCCGTAATCGTAATTTTTTTTTTTTTTTTCTCGCGATGTTGCCTCTGTGCAGTATTGTTTTTAAATATCGTTTTGTTGTACAAGTCTTCGCATTTCAGCTGGAAATTGTTGGCAAAGATTTCCGGAAATTTCTCTGTAATTTTCTGGCATGAGATCCCCCCCGGATTCGAGGAATTCCGCCATTACCGTTATCACTTCGGTAATTCGCGAAATCGAATGTTTTGTAGATTGGTGGTGGTCCATGTGTGTGTATGTGTATGGGAAGGGGGGTCATTTTTTCCGACGAAGGTCGGAATTCCATCTTTTGAAAACGGAAGGTAGGCGAAATGAAGATTTCTCCTGTAATCATATTTTGCCCACTATTGTTGTTAGGTATTATTTTATTCCAAAATAAATATTTGTATTTCAGCTTGAAAATGGGGAGGGGAGGGGTGCAAAAATGGAAGTAGGGCGGAGAGAAGAATTTCTCTGGTAATCTTATTTTTTTTTCCCACACGATGTTTCCACTCTCATGTGTTGTTAAATGTTATTTCCCCGCATAAGTGTTTGCACTTAAGCTTGATGAGTAAAAACTACATGAGCATTCTTCAAGAATAAATACCCCGGCAAGCAATACAATGCTCCTGACAACCTTTTTGAAATGTGGGCAACACTGCTCCCGATGTACAATTATTTTCTTCCTTAATGGTCGCATTTGAGAAGATTTGGAATCGCCGTTAGGTGCAATACTCTTTGAAATCCAGATCTGATTTAATGTTAAACCTTGGGTTTTGAGTGGCCCCAAGGATGAACCAGCTGAGCAAGATCTGCACACCAATGTTGCACTCACCACCAGCCATGGATAACTGTTAGCAAAACTTAAAGCTTGCTCGTTTGACCAACACATCGATTTAGAATCACTTAATACTGGAGTTAATAAATTGTTTTGTTTAAGCAAAAAAATTGGGTCTGCATTACTTACAGATGGCGAAGAATCCACCAAATTGGCAACATCTGAAGAAACTTTCATTGATTCTTGTGAGGATGCCGATAAACAAACTTTCTTGTCAACTTTCTCCGTATTGATAAAAAAAAAAAAAAAGAGTCACGTATATAGTATGCTTTCGTTTCATCGTGGTCATTTAATTTTAATATAAACTTTATCTTTTCAAATAAAAATTATGCTGAAAAAAAACTTCTCAGCTATTTACAAAACATTACGGTGTGTGCGTGCACATGTTACTCTATTCCCCAAACATCAAAACAAACGATCAGACCTGATTCTTCTATCTGTGGTAGACAATACCTGAGGGCAAAATACGGAACGAACACGCCGACACGTGGACCTACGAAATGGGAGCGTCCGATATCCAGAAAATTCCTTTCCAATAAAGATTCGGGCAGCAGGGTGGATAATCCCCACCCCGACCAGCCGAACTCCAACTGCAGACTGAAAATGTCCCCAGCCCAGCAACTTTAATCCCCTTTCACTCTTCGGAAGGGAAATCCCTTTATCGTTTTTTACAAATGTGCCTGCCACAGTGCCACTGCCATGGTTAACAATTGAGGGATTCCTGTCATCTCTTTGTTACTTGTGTGTGATTACTGTACACCTACTGCGGCCAGTAAAACTTTTCTGCCCCAACGCTCTCGACCCCTCCTAACTCCTAAGCAATATCCAACCTAGTGTCCATGCTGGTGACATCAGGAAAAGGCATCTGTATCATTGTTCCCCAGGCGCTAGGCTAGAGGACGGGGAGTGTGTTGTTTACTTGCTTGAAGATGCTCCAGTTTGACAGATAAAACTGTCTGAATGGCATGAAGACATTCAGCGAAAAATTCTGCAGTATGTATTCCTGCTGAAAAATGGCATCAGGCACCCCATTAAAAAAAGGAAAGAGCAATCGGTTCCAAAATCTTGGGGGCATAATACTGAAGCTGAGTGCACATCCCCTTCCTAGTGTCACTTGAGTATATGGAGGGTTGATTATGTTAAGCATGAACAATTTCAATATTCAAATATTCTGATCAGGTCATCAGTTGTGGAATAGAGCCAATAAAGTGTTTGAACTGTCATCCCATAGTATTAGTAGTCTAAATTTGGTAGTTGTGTTGTTTACTATGGTGGCTTCAAAAACTGACAAGTTTTGGGAAGGGTACATAACTGCACTTTACAGTGCCAAATTCTCCTACACACAAATTATAAAACTATAAGATGCGCAGATTAGCAATTTTGAAAGATAAAGTACTGAATGCCCCCCGACAAAGAAAATCCACAAATCTGGCCAGCATGGACAAACCAGGACTCTCTTGAAAAAAAAAGTGTGCCACTCTAAACTGCAGACATAATACAAAAAATGAAGTCCTTGTAACGGGCGAATTTTAAAATGCGAAGGCCAATTGAAACCATTGTGAAAGTGTCCCAATCAACTGTCCACAACATTATTATGAAGAATCTTCAACTTCAAAAGTGCCACAAGTTTTAAGTGCATAAACTTTTTCAAGGCACATTGCAGGGGGCAAACCAATCGCTAAAACTCTATGAAAGGTACCTAGTGAGAGAAAAATGGTGGTACGTAGTGATACTCAATGAAGCATGTTTATCCAAGTGTCTGCAGCAAACCCCATGAAATTTTTGCAAAGGGACAAAACAATTTCTATAGTTGGTACAGAGAATGCTGCAGAACTTTCCTGCAAGGTTTCGTGATCATTGCTAGGCACTGTGCCAGGGGGAAACTTAAGGTGCGTAGAGTTACTTCAAATGTGAAAATAAACTCGGAGTCCTATCAGGCTCATTCACTGGACGCGTTGTTTCATGAAGAAATACCAGCTTTGTATGGACAGTATGTCCACTGAATATGTATTCACCAAGATGAGGCTTCTAGCCACACATCAAGATTGACGGTAGCACAGTTTAACACACTTGAGCAGGAAACGGGGATATGGGTGAATATATTTCAAATACGTGGAAATAATGTAAATAGAAGATGTCATTGCTCTGTCCATGTTATTTTATAAACAATGCATAGCAACCGAAAAATTATTGTTCCGAAACCACTGGGATCTCTCGATAACTAGCTGAGTGTGTTCGCTTTACGCTATAGTGCCAACAATTCACAGTGCTATGTGTGGTTTATCAGTCAGCATCTGACTACACAAATCCATATTGATGGGCTCAGCAACTGATATGTCCCCATCTGGTGACATTAACAGGGCAAGTTAACATTTAATTATAGCCAATATATCCAAAGGGCGATAGAAAATGGTGAATATATTTCAAATACATGGAAATAATGTAAATAGACGATGTCATCGCTCTGTCCACATTATTTTATAAACACATAGCAACTGAAAAATTGTTATTCTGACACCGCTGGAATCGAACCCCAGATGTGGCAAAGTGGCTTTAGCTTAATATGATGAACTCTATTATTGGGCACTCTACGAGACCAGGAGCTTTGAGGATCCCCCATGGCATCCTCTTGGTGTCATGGTTGATACCAGCTTTACATCTTTTGACAAGTCCTCAACCCCTGCGTCAGTGTACCAGCAGCTCTTCGCTGAACACCGTTACGTCAATGCAGACTTTATTGCTGTTTTCACCGATGGCTCTATGGCGGCTGGTGTTGTTGGATCCGCCGCCGTCTGCATTGACGAAGTTTCTGTTGTCGCATTCCTCCTGAGGCCACGGTGTTTTCGGCGGAGATGCATGCTGTGTATCTTGCACTTGTTCACGTGCAGTCGAGCTCTCATCAGAGTGCTATTGTGTACACTGATTCCTTGAGTGTTGTGCAATCTTTGTCATCTTTGGATTTCACTGGCCACCCCCTTCTTTTTACCGTACGGAGACTTCTTCGTTCTTTGCTCGAGGCTGATGTCCAGATTTGGTTCTGCTGGATTCCTGGGCATGTTGGGATACCAGGGAACGAGTCTGCCGATGCTGCTGCTAGATCTGCCTCCTCTTTGGTCATCACACCCTTGCCACTGTTTCACCGTGATTTTCGCTTTCTTGTTCACGATCATATCAGACGAACGTGGCGGAGTCTGTGGGACCAACAGGTGGAGAATAAACTGCACCGTGTAAAACCTAACCTTGGAATCTGGAAATCATCGTGTCGCCGGAACCGTAGGGAAGAAGTTGTTCTTGCGTGTCTCCGTATTGGCCATTGTCGCTTCACGCATAGCTATTTGCTGTGTGGCGACGCTGCCCCAATGTGTGAGGCGTGCGACTGTTTACTCACCATCTCTCATGTTTTGTGTAGTTGTGTCCGTTTTCGTAATCATCGGTTTCACTATTTTCAGTCTCATCTACTGGATGACGGCGCAGCTACAGTGCAGAAGCTTTTGGGCGACCACTGCGACACTTTCGCAGTATTTTCGTTCTTAAAGCAGATTGACTTTTTAAAACTTATTTAAAAAAAAAAAAAAAAAAGTTATACAAATTATAACAGTGAATTAATAAATTTATATATATATAAACCTATTTAACTAACTAGTCTTCACAGCTTTCATCATTCTCTTTTCTAACTTTTACCAAGCCTGTCTGCTCTTAATCATTTCACCCCGCTTTTAAAAATCTTTAACTGATAGTTCTGTGTTCTGGCGCTCTTTGGCCAAACCTGGCCCTTGCGCCACTAAAATCAATTAACTAACTAACTAACTAACTATTACAGATGCTGACTGATAAACCACACATAGTGCTGCGAATTGTTATCACCATAGCACAAAGCGAGCACACTTGGCTAGTTATCGAGAGAGCGGTGTCGGAACAACAATTTTTCAGTTGCTATGTGTTGTTTACAAAATAACATGGACAGAGCAATGACATCGTCTATTTAGGCCATTACCTTCTTGGACACTCCAGCTAAATCTCCCAATGGACTTCTGTGGGTTTGCGCTCCTAAAATGAGCACTTGGAAATCAACAACCCAAAACCATTGACAGTCTATGGTGACATTAACAGGACAAGTTAACATTGAAGCCTGTAGGAAATAATGGTCCAGCATAAACACAAATTCTTTGCGACTAAGCCTGTTACAGTGGAAATTATGCTGCAGAACTACAGTTTGAAACCAAATTCAACACGACCAAAGTGGCAAAATGGCATTAGCTAGTCCCAAGGTACGGTAAAATCGTTCATTCTTAACATAATCATCCCTCCCTAGACCCTTTCCATCTCAATTCAGGCAGGGGGTGTTAGTTGACCACCTCCAATTTTTTTGAAAAAATTATGGTAGTTACTCTTAATAGAGGTATAAAGTACTGCAAAAGGATTCTTTATAAAAAAAAAAATTTTGGTTGAGCTACAGCATTTTGAAAATAGGCAAAAAATACACCTGTGACGAAAATAATGTGAAACACCAAATTTTTAAATGTACACTGCTCCTGTACTATAACAGATAGAGACTTGAATTTTTTTTTATTTTGAAGCTATTGAATTGGCCTTTCTTTATGTTCACAGAAATCGATCAAAGGAATGTTGCTAGATGGCAAAAAAAAAGTCTATATTTATTACAAAAAATTTTAATTTTCCACAAATTTAGGATTTTTTTTTTTTAAGAAAAAGACTTATTAAGTGGGTGAGTATGCCAACCTGCACTCCTACTGGGGTTGTCGTAGCAGTAATTTTATTTTTATCCTGTGATGCATGCAACTTGTAAAATTAATTTTTAAAATGTACAAAATTTCAAGAAATCAACATTTTTGAATTGCAATATCTAAAAAACCCCATTTTTAAAAATTCTGAAATTTTGTCCAAATAATGTCCTAATGGTAATTTTGTCCAAATAATGTCCTAATGGTAATTTTGTCCAAATTAATGTCCTAATGGGGAATCAGGTTTACTGGATTTTTGCCTTGAAAATTTTCTACAAATTTTTGAAAATGCACTTCTCTCCTGCTCAAACCTCACGGTTGGGTTATTATTAAAGAAAAAAAAAAAAAAAAACTTTGAAAGATATTTCTGAAAAGTTTACCTGAGTATATATTCCAAATTGCAGTGTCAATCTATATTTTAAAGTCATTTTTATGATTTTTAATAATTGTCACCTATGTACACGTTTAATTTTTTTAAATCCATAGTCAATACACATACAATACATTATTTCAGTTGCAGTTAAGATTCAATTTCTATTTACATAAGAAAAAAGGCCTCAATAAAAAAATTATGAGTTTACCATCATAACTACAAATTATTCAAACTGAGAAAAGCTGCTGGATTTTATTGATTTCCTTCTCACCAAAGGTATGAAATCATGCAGAACGTCCAACAGGTGCTGGGGCATTCACCTTTAGAAGTACATTTTTTAAGAGCACTAGACACTTGTCTGTTTTCTTGCCACATTCTTCTGGCCACCAAAAACCTCTGGCTGATCAATGAGGGTACATGAAAGATACTGTTATGTTCTCGAATTCTTTAGATATGTTTGTAATCTGTCCCATCCATCCACCAGTTATCATCATAAATGCATCCTATACATTCTCCTATTTGAAAATCATTCACAGAAAATGGGTTCTTTTTTGTTTGCTTGAAAATTGCACTGCTTTATGTGGGTGCCGGACTGTTCTGGCCATTGATGGTTTATTTCCTTGTACTAACCAGGAATGCTGTGACTGTATTCCAACAACAGATTTTACTGTATCCCACTCTTCTACTTTGCTGGTTCGATAGGATTGAACTTCATAAGTTGTGAAGAGTAGAAGTTTAATCTTTGGGATCAAGGGGGAGACAGTTTCAACAAATGAAAGTGCATCTCTTATAGCTTGTGAAGCTTCTTTCTGTAAGTTTAATTTAGTAGCAAAATGTTTGCACAGGCCACCCACACCATCACATGCACTCTTGCATTGGCCTGTGGCTGAGAAGATCTACTTCCTTGTTACATTTGGGTCCCCCTTCATAAGTTCATAGAACTGATATTTGTTTTTGAAGCGCCTGGCTGCTCCATCTGAGATGTAAACATATGTTTTAAATTCTTCCAAAGGACAAGTCTTAGCAATTCCACTTTTTTATGAGCAGAATGGCACACAGAGCATGTGCTGTGTCATGGCTTCTATCATTGCATGCTACCATAAAAGACTTAGTCCATTTGGAAAGTATGCAATGCATGTAAAGAGTGAGATCTGGACATTGTTTGCCAGTAGTAACTTTGCACTTCCATCAGGTAGAATTACAGATCAGTTTTGAGCAAAGTCAAAGTGCAACACCAACACTGGACTATGTGCTGCAAACTTTTTAACCTCTGCTATCCCATTTCTCTGGATCCGCTCATTATAAATTATGAAAGTTTCTTCCCTCTCGATATCCCCCACCTTCACTAGCTCTTATTTTCATTGACTTCCCCAATGACTTTCAAGCAGCCTTAATAGGTGTTTCACAGTACTCCATAAAAATTGCACTGAGCAGTACCATTTTCAGTGCCACAGCTTTGGAAAATCAAACTTTGAAATTATATCAGCTGCAGTTTAGCCCAAAAATTACCGCCAGTTGCAGTTTACCCATGAGTCAAAATTTGCCTAAGTTTCATAAAATCATTCACCACCATTTTCACTATTACAAATTGTTTCTCGCCATTCTCGGATTTAGTCACATTTGGTGACTTGGCGAATGCTTAGTTGTGAGCCCTGGAGGGAATTGTGTTCTCCTGCTATTAAAAATTTACTAAATAATGCTTACAGTTCTCATTTTTTCACTGAATTCCAAAATTTGAAAAAAAAAAGTGCCATTTTTCAAAAATTGAAAAAAAAATTGAAAAAAAAAGTGTCATTTTCAAAAATATATAAGAAAATTCCAAGGCAAAAATCCAGTAACCTGACTCCCCCAGTAAACTACCTACCGTTACGACATTATTTGGACAAAATTTCAGAATAAAAAAAAATGGGGTTTTTGAGATTCATTTCAAAAATGTTGATTTTTTGAAATTTTGTATATTTTAAAAATTAATTTTATTAGTAACAAGCATCACAGGATAAAATAAAATTACTGCTAAGACAACCCTAGTAGGGGTGCAGGTTGGCACACTTAACCACCTGATAAGTCTTTTTCTTAAAAAAGAAAAAAAAATCCTAAATTTGTGGAAAATTAAATTTTTTTGTAATAAATATAAATTTTTTTTGCCATCTGGCAACATTTGTTTGACCAATTTCTGTGAATTTGAAGAAGGGGCCAATTCAATAGCTTCAAAATAAAAAAAAAATTGAGTCCCTACCTGTTATGGTTCAGGAGCAATGTGCATTTAAAAATTTGGCGTTTTACATTATTTTCATCACAGGTGTATTTTTTTTTTTTTTTTTTTTGCGTATTTTCAAAATGCTGTAGCTCAACCAAAACTTATATCCCAATGTTACCTTTGCTGTGAAGATCTATTTATGTACTCCTGCTACAAATTGCTCAGCTAAAAGGCCTTTTGAGCACTTGGGAGGGTCAAAATTATTTATGTTCATCTCAAATCCAACAGCACTTGGTCTATCTTGCCGTGCTTGCCATTGAAAATGATTTAGCTGTAAAATTAGACTATGAAGATGTTATAGACACATTTGCTAATAAAAAAGCAGGATGTAAACCGCTTACCTGTTTTATATGCTTTGATATTTTACAATATAGGCTTATCAAGTTTGGGGATCGGATGGGGGGGCAAAATTTCTTGGGCCTATAGGTGCTGCAGTAGTTAAATTCAGCCCTGGTCATGTGTATATATAGATGCTATACCTGGTCTAGATTCAATAAATCTCTGCATAATGTTCATTGCAGCTTGCGCTTCATTATTCAAAATTTTCAATTCTGGCTGGAAATCTTCAGTTTCATCTTCCTCTTCTGAAATCACACCGGAAGCTGTCACTTGAGATATGATTTATTCGTCTTCTCAATGACCACATATTGCAACCTTCTCGTCAACAGCAAAAAATCCTAAAATGTGTTTAAGGTTCAGTGATTTCACAAGATTGCATCACTCTTGATGTAATGAGGAGTTTTCAGTGACACAATCATCAGTTGCATCATCAGGTATTATTTGCTTGGTCACTTTCTCTGTTCTTAATGAATCCTACTTTTTTAAAACCATTGGAAATTGTTAAAGGAGTCACATCATTCCATCTTTGTCAGCCATTCTCATTGCTTGCAAAACATTCACATCAGTTTCTGTCCTTCTTCAATGTCAGATAAGCATTTTTTTATAATTTGATGTTGTTGTTTGACTTTAAAACTAAGTACGACACCCTGGTCCAATGGCTGTAATTTAGACATTGTGTTTGGGGGCATGAACTCAACTCTCACAGATTTCATTTTTGGTATAACATTTTGGCTTTTGCAATTGTCAATAAAAAAGAACGAATTTACGTTTCTGACAAGTCATTTCCTTGTCTAACTCTTTAAGCCAATTTTCGAAAATGCTGGATGTCATCCATGATTTCTTATTTGCCAGATAGTCCGTTGGAAATGATTTAGCACCAGAAAAGCATCTTGGCTTTGTGGATTTCCCTTTCATCAATGGTTTCAATTTTTCAGAGCCATCCATATTTGCACAAAATAACAAAGTTATTCATTCTTTGCTTCTTTTACCTCCATGACAGGGCTCACCTTTAATGACCATTGTTTTTTCAGGCTGGCATTTAAAAAATAGGCCAGTTTCATCTGCATTGAATACATTTTTTGGGTCATAATTTTTGGGAATAGGATCCAAAGTCTTTATGAAATCTGTGCTAACTTTTCCAACGCTTGACTCTCATCACACATTTTAAGGAGAGTTATGTTGTTTCTTTTTTGAAATTTTCAAACCACCAACCATTGCTTCCTTTGAAGTCTGTGTGTCCCAGTCCTTTAGCGAAATTATTTGCCTTTTCTTTTATGATATTTCCACTAAGAGGTAAGTTCTGGGGTCTACACTCAGTAATCCACATCATCAAATATCTCTCTAGATCAAGATACTCTGCACCTCTATTTTTTTTTTATTTTTTTGTTTCTTTTTCCTTGGTCAGCACAGTTTTATAGGATACTTTCCTTATTTTTTAAAATTGTGAATAATGTGCTGGTCAGAATCCTAAACTCCTTTGCAATCTCATATTTCTTCTTTCCTCCTTTCTCTACATCTATTACTTGCTTCTTCTCGTCGATTGAGAGAACGTTCAATTTGTGTTTGGTAGCCATTAGGTATTTACGAGTGCAAGACCTAAAAATGCAACTTGCTCAATGCATTGAAAGCCAGTGTAGCAAGCAAGGACGACGGCCAAGCCCTACCGTCAAGATGGAATGATGGGAAGGGTCATCCCTCTTCCCTCACTGAGCAAGGAAGCTCAGGAGGCTGAAGGTCAGTGATGTGAGTTTGGGTGGCACGAAGAGGAGGAGAGAAGAAGGCTGGGTACAAGAAGGGATTTATTTTTAGCACGCCGGGGAACAGGTGGGTATCTATTATTTAACACCAAAGGGCAGTCAAAACAGGATTCTGAAGTCTTTGAAAATGAAAGAATTAAGCTAGGGGGAAGGGGGCTGAAAGGCTTCATGTCTGTTTATTTGAGTACTAGTCTCTCTCCCTCTCTCTCTCTCTCTCTCTCTCTCTCTCTCTCTCTCTCTCTCTCGTGTTCAATTCCACAAATCTGAAGCAAATTATATCACGTTACGTTTTTTGCAATACCTGTCAGTTTTATATGTAAGTCCACACAATATGTTCTTTATATATCTGTGCTTAGTGTCAATAAAGAATAAAGGTCATTTAAAAATTGAAAATTCTTTCTATGGGTGTTCAGGTGTTTGAACCATTCTTATCACTGTGTCAAAAAGAAAAAAGTTTTTGTTTTTTAATTCCTTTTTGACAGATCAATATCTCATCCATAATTTGGTACCAAAAATTCATTTTTTTTTATTCTTAAGTGGTCTGACAAATCCAACACTTGGAAATTCTGTTCCACAATCTATTTCCTTGGCAAATGTTTTATCTTCAATCTTCAGCTAACATGCCTTTAAAACCTCCATGTGTTCTACACAGTGGTTGACTGGCGATCCGTAAATGACCCCAGGAGTTCATTTTGAGCAGCCTACCTTTGGGGAAAATTATGAGAGCCCCCAAGTTATGTCACCATCACAGTTACTGTTGAAACATGTTTTCAACACAAATATACGAATCACTGAGGTTTTTCATATTGAGGCAATAATTATCAATGTTTTATCTATTATCCTGGACAAATGGCAGCTGTCTAATAAAATTTTGTGTAAGAAAAAAATTACTTCCATTGCTGAGAAGCAACAGATGTTTTCTGAGAGACTTTATTTCATTCTTGCAAATTTTGTTGTGAGAACTGGATTCAGAATTTGTAGCAATTTCTTCAGTTCTAGTGAAATGGAAATCCAAATGTGCCAAAAATTAATTTATTTTTCAATAAGATAATTGCAAAAAAAAATTATCTTGATAAAATTGAAAATGCCCAGAATTTCAGTGCAAATTTATAAAGTGAGAGAAGTTAAAGAATGCAAAAATTAATTTTTAATTAATTACTTTCAACTGGAAAAAATGTTTTTGCTGTAGCTAAAGAATTCCCAGGACTACAGTTCAAAAATTTGTGTAACTGGAAGGCATAAAAAGTAGTAAATGAAATGCAGATGTTGTGCGAAAAGGAAAACGAATACACATATAAATAGCTGCGACCCAAAAATTTACCATAGGTGAACCTCAATGCATTTAGTACACAATGAATATCGAGTTTCTATCCCAGGCTATTGGTAGCGTATTTAATTAGATTGCATTGATTATTCAACTGCAATTGGCAAAAGCAAACTGAGGTAGATGATATCAACCTAAAGGTTCATGGATTAAATTAGGAATTTGAGGAAGGGGTTATACATACATGAGATTCTTCCGTGAATTCGTGAAATCCCTCTTTTTTCAGCATCATATTGTTCATTCTTGAGGTCATTGCAAAAATGAAGAGAGAATTTTTCAGGATTTTAGGGCGGGGGATCGTTGTTCTATAGAAAAATCCTTGAAAAAGTGGAATTCTGCGATTCCGCTTTTTTGTGGAGTAAAAATAACTAAGCTTTTTCTAGCTGAAAGCGTTGTTTTTGGAACCAGCGCTGGGGAAATGAATGTTGGAGGGTGGAATCAGGAGCTCAATTCGTTTACTGCTGTCAACAATGGATGGGATGTCACTTGAGCATCGCAGCGCAAAGGGTGGAAGCTCCGCCTACTTTGTCCTTTAGGAAAACTGCCACAGCCAATGAGAACAGCCTTTCCGTAGCTTGCAAGAAATCTGCACTCTATTGTTGTGACGTCATCGCCAAGAACTCTCACTCTTGTAATTTGCGATGTACGCGATGCATTCCCTCTTTTCTGAGATCGTTCGAGAATCAAAGCTCCCGTGAAACCTCTTCCTACGGAGGACACACAGAGATATCAATTTGCCAACCATTACGGAATCGCCGTAATTATTACAGATTTTCCCCGTGATTACGGATGACTAACGAAAAATTATAGATATTCAGATTTTCGCTGTTATTAAGAAAATTTTACTGGTTTTGTAATTAATCAATGTAAAAGCGTCTGAACAAAGTTCGTAACACAGCTCTTTGTATTTTTGGTTGTTTTTTTAGGTGGAGGAATTTGTTTTGCTTGTGTGAAAGAGTGCAAAAAAAAAAAGAAAGAAAGTAAAGAAAAGCACGGCACCAGGATTGCATAGGCCCAGTGCTTCTTTCACCATGATCCCGGGATTACATCGGCCCTGCATGCTTCTTTCACCATGACCCGGGATTACATCGGCCCCGCATGCTTCTTTCGCCGTGGCCCGGGATTATGTCGTCCCGAAGCCTCTAAATAAAGTTTAGAGGCTTCGGGCCGACTTCACAGATGTCCACTACTTTGGATGTTAGACCTTCTAGAGTATTAAATTGGTTTCTCAGTTCCAACTTGTAGGTATTATGATGATTTTGAAAGTTGGTCATGTCAATACATTTTGTTCGATTTGTTAGCTCACCACGTTCCAGTTTAGTGTTGAGGTGCATCTTACATCTCACGATTCTGTGGTCACTACCTGTGTTTAACCTGTTTAGCACACTTCAGTCTTCGATGACGAATTTCTTGTTACACATAATGAAATCAATTTCACTTGTCATCCCTGTAGGGTGTCTCCATGTCCATTTCCTGTGTGGCTTTTTCTTGAAAAAGAAGTTCATGATGAAAACCTTCCTGCCTTTGCAAACTCTGCAAGAGTATTTCCATGCTGGTTTCTGTTGCCATGACCAAATTTACTTACCAAAGTTTCATTCTGATGCTGTTGCCCTATGATCTTCAAGTGCTGCTTGGCTTTGTTATTTAGATGCAGAATTTCCTCGTAAAGCACAGTCTTGTAATTTAACATAGGCCCAACATTGTGTCATCGTCATTTAGCAACAGAAGATGGTGGCTCCGTTTTGGCCCTACATAAATTACAAGGCTGTGCTACCTGGGTTGTGGTGGGTGCTTAAGCTTGAATAATCTGAGCCTGGTATCTTTTTGAAAGTTGGACAACAAGTTGTGCAGTTCTGTCCGAGGAACTTTCAACTTCTAGAACTTTATCCTTTGGTCTTTTGTTTATTATAAATCCAACACCACTAATTATGCCAGTATCTGTCCTAAGATAGTAGAAAAGATGTCCTTGTTTTTCAATGAGATTCTCTCCTTCTCTTCTTACCTTGCTTAGCCCAACAATGTCCCACTTGATTCTTTGTATTTCCTCTTCCAATTCAAGGAACCTTGAATCAGAAGATACAGATCATCTCTTAAATGTAGCCAAGGTTAGCATCAGATGGCAGCCTAGTCCTATCATCCGGTGATTCTTAGCACTCTGTGCTTTCGTGTCGCACTGGCTGCTTGCTTGGCCAGAAACATTCCAGCTGCCATAGACTGAGGGCTAAGTTTTCAGTTTTGAAATCATCTTGGGAGAGGGGTGGGGGTGTGGCCATAACTCACCATGCTGGCCAAGTGGTTTGGTGAGTGCTGTATAGCATTTGCTCTAATCCCGGTGGTATAGTTATACCGCCATGTGGCAGTTGTTAGAGCTCCTGTAGTGGGAACAGGATGCACCACGAGAATGCAGGATTGACATTAGTCAAGGAGAGGCTATGATATGTTTGCACATCACCTGACCTTGAATCCCCCCCCCCCCCCCATTGCTCGGTTTGAGTGTTGTGACCCAATTAATTTACATCCTGTCGATACTCGAGGTTCACCATTTCTGTCTATTCTCCACAGTTCTCATGAATTCTGGAACTGATAGATTTATGAGAGATTTTGTTTGATCGATGAATCTGTTTGGGGAACTTCCTCTTGTTCTTTTGCCATCAATTTTCCCCTGAATACAAAGTTTTTCTAAAACGGCTCGCTGGATGATGTGGCCGAAGAAAATTGGTATATGTTGTTGGATTGTTGGAAGAAGTCGCTTGTGCGCTTCTACTTACTGCAGCATCAACCGGCGATTGATGAAACATATCGCTGATGTTAAGAAAGGCAACCCTTCCGCCTCCCTTTCAATTTTAACTATCAGTAATACGTCCACGATTCCCGATTGGCAAAATGTTAAACATATTGCTTTGTCCAGCAATCGGAAAGCCCTCAGGTACCGCGAAAGCATTGAAATCTACCTTACCCCTAACACCTGCAATACAGACGCACCTTTTCAAAACCCTATCATCTGGAAAGCTATTTTGAAATCTGGTAACAACTGATGCTTATACTACATGGTTCATTCCACGTGTTTCATTCCATGTGTTTCATTCGATGGCTGATGAAGGTAGAAGTCACTACTGTAGGATCCCAGCACTTATAACTTTTAACGTAACTTATGCGTGATATGATGATATTAAGAATTCTTCTGATTTTTTTTTATTTCAACCCAATTATTCCCAGAGCTCTCTCTCTCTCTCTCTCTCTCTGTCTCTTTTTTAGAGAGAGACAGAAAGACTAACAGGCAAAAGAACATTTATATTAACTATAATAATGTTGTATAAACCTTAAATGTGTGCTATGTAGTGTGTACTCATAAATAAAATGCACAGTATGGCGACATGTTTCAATGAAATAACTTCGAAATTTAACAGAAAAATAATAATTTACCAAAACAGTCTTCTAATATATATTTTTTATAGTTGTATGAAACTAGCTGCTCACATTTCTCTGTTTATGCTTTTTTCTCTTCATATATACATACATATCATTAAGCTGTTCTCTGAGATTCTGAGGTTTGCTCCTCAAAGAAAGACCATCTGCCAAGTAAACATTTACCTGATGGAACTAAAATTTACTTCAAGTTTGTGTATCAAATGTCTCCGTTTACAACGATCTCGGAACACAGCTCGAACTTCATTAACATCCATCACACACCGCACACAAGACCTTTTGTATATCATACTCATAATCTTTTTCTCATGCAGACATTCCTGAATCTGATCCTCCTGTGATTTCCTTGGACTTCCTCTACCTTTCTTTCCTGCCACTTCAGCTGAATAAATTCTCTTAGTAAGCACCGCATCACTCATTCTTTTTTAGCATGGCCAAACCACCTAAGAATATTAGTCTCCACCTTACTAACAACATTTTGCCTCACATTAGACATCTGCAACACATCTTCATTCCTCACAACATGGCCAGACCACTTTTTTTCTCTTCCTCCCACTTTTTTTTTTTTTTTTTTTTTTTTTTACTTTTGTCTTTCTGGGATTATATACAGTGAACTTAAATTAAAAGTATATGCATCAGCTCTCACAAACTGATGGGGAAAAAACAGGGTAATTATTTTAAGGCTAAAACAATGCTTTACACGAAATGTAGTATTTCTTTAGCTACACTGCTTAAGAGAATGAATATGGCACTTAGAATTTTTCTCCACAGGATGCTGAACTTTTTAAAACAGGTTAGTAAAGTCATGCAATGCACTGATTATGATGCGCTTTCCAACATACCAGAAATCATTACTCAAGTTATGAGGATAATGGCTGTGGAATGAATCGCGCTCCTGTGTCCTGACCTTTGACCCTATTTCGATGATATTCAACAGAACCGGTTAAGTACACTTCCGAAACAACATGATAAAGTTTTGTCTCAATCGAAGCATTTTTAGTGAAGTTATGACACATAAAGGCAATGGAATGGATCCCACTATTATGTCCTGACCTTTAACTCCATTTCGCCCATTTTCAATAGTGTTCGTCCCCAGGTCGTTCCCTACCATATACTAAAATTTCATCGAAATCGAACCATTTTTCCTTAAGTTATGACTAAAGCCCGGAAGTTGAGGCAGTAAAAATGCTAAAAATAGGCAGGCAAATAAGCGAAATAAAGCGTCAAAATAGGCATCAAAAATAGGCATTTATAGAAGTGGTCGAAAAATTCTGAATCATACACAGGTGTTAAGTTGAATTGGCAAAATCATTTATCAGATTATCACTTACTTATTTTTGCGGTTACACATAAGTACTAGGTGTTTTTTTAAATGTTCGAATGTGAAACTCTGCCTCCTGTCACTTAGGATATGTTTTAGAAACGAAAATGATCTTTGAACTTCTACGGAGGTAATGGGAGCGTATTTGAAACATGAGGCAGTTGTAGGATCCATTTCAATAGAAGTTGAACTTTCACCTTGGAGTATTTCAGCGATGACTTTGATTTTCTTTAAGTCATTATTTGCTGAAAGAACTCGTTGACATTTTTCACTCACGATTTGACCCTTTCTCCCGGGAACACATTTAATTGTACTAACTACATCATTTAATATTTTCAAGGCATTCACTAACGTTTCGTTCCTTTTTTCCAGCAAAGTAATCATATCGGGCAACTGTGAAAAGTGTGCTTGAATAAAAGTTAAATCGTTACGAATGGAATCTTTAGCTAGTATCGGTTGAGCATTGCGTATTGCGCCGGATTCATCCTGTTGAAAACTGTTAACAATTTCAGCAATCTTGTTCAAAATTTTTGCGTAATATACAGCGGCTGATATCCATGTTCCCCACCTTGTCAAAATCGGTTTAGGCGGTAAAGCAAGATTTGGTTCCATCTCTTTGAATAAGTGAACTCGATGAGGAGTTTTAAGGAAAATTTTCTTCACATTATTCACTAACGCATCAATATCCGGAAATAACCCACGTACTTTCTCCGCTACTCTGTGCAGAGCATAAACCAAACAAGTTAAATGCATTTTTGGAAAGAGAACTTTCAGGCTGTGGGCAGCCTTTTTCATATAACGAGCTGCGTCTGTTAAAAAGAATAGTACATTTTCATACTTTATTCCGCCAGGCCAAAGAAGAGCTAATGAAGAGGCAAAAAGCTGAGAAATCGTGCTACTATTTGTTTTTGGAAGTTGTTCTGATGTAAGTAGATAGTTGAGTGCTGAGTAGGTTCCATTGTACCTATAACATTTGCCACATACCTTCCCGTGGCGTCTGTTGTCTCATTGATACTGATCCAGATATTTTTATCCCCGACATCTTCTCGTATTTCTTTCATTATACCGACATAGCAGGAATCTAAGTATGTTTTCCGCAAAGTTGCTTCGCACGGAATATTTTCCTTTGTATATTTTTCCAAAAAATTCTTCAGTGAATTATTTTCCAGCTTCCACAAAGGTATTCCAGCATCTATAAAAGCATGGCACAAATCACTTGCAAACTGTGACCTCTTGCTCGAAGTAGAAGCAAATGACGAAACCAAACATGTCTTTTTTTTCACCAATCTTCCGAATAACAGCAGCTTTATGTTTAGCTGTTGCCAAATGTTGTGAAATGAAGAATTTGTTTTCGCAATTCAGTTTCGTATCGCATATTTTACATAACAACACCATTCCATCAGTGGACAAGATATTACTTCCATACTCTTGAACATACCGACTTAATTTAGCACTGGTTGAAGAAGCAGTTTTCGGCATTATTGTTTTACTTGGAAGCAAGGCGAGATCTATAAGGGGTAGCGAACTAACAGAATCTTCCTCCCTTGTTTTACACTTACGTTCAAGGTCTTATGTGTGTACGTGCATTCTTGGCTTTCACTCTAGCTTGATTGGTTACAGTGTTATCTGACTGGTTCGGCTACTTCCGCCATGCGCAGAAACTAACATCTAGGATTCTAGGGAGAGCAAAACATAAAATGAGATGCCGACCAATGCAGACTCTGCGCATGCGTCTGCCACCGCTGCTTAAATTGGAGCACCTCGTTTTGAATGTACCGATTGTACTCGTGTTTACTTTCAGATGTCTGCCGACTGTGATTTCGTTTCAGAGAAAATGCCACCTACCTTATGGTTTGTACACCTATACCCTAAAAAGGAGTTTTTAAAAGAAATGAATAACTTAAAAAAAATTATGTGTTTACCCGGAAACACTACGTACTGCATGCTAGATTGTTATCAAAACTTTGATTTTATCGCATTCTTAAGAAGAAATCATTTTTTAATAGTGCATTTGTTGACTATAGGCAAAAAAGGCATTAAAAACATGAAAAGGCATGTTCTTCAAAAATGAGCCGAAAAGGCAAAAAAAAGCATTTTAAGGCATTTTGCCTCAACTTCCGGGCTTTAGTTATGACACATAAGGGCACTGGAATAGATCCCTCTCTTATGTTCTGACCTTTGACCCCATTTCAACCATTTTCAATAGGTTTCGTCCCCAGGTGGTGCTCTACCTACCACATAATAACATTTCATCGAAATCGAACCATTTTTGCGCAAATTATGACGCATAAGGGCAATGGAATGGATCCCGCTCCTATTTTCTGACCTTTGACCCCATTTCGCCCATTTTCAATAGGGTTTGTCCCCAGGTGGTCCCCTACCACATACTAAAATTTCATCGAAATTGACCAATTTTTACGCAAGTTATCTGCGGACAGACAGACGGACGGACAAAGCTGGAGCATATACGCTTCTTCAACCTACGGTTGGAAAGTGTAAAAAAGAATTGCATCAACAGATTCTGGGTTTAAGTTGCACCTCCTTTCTTCTAAAACATCCCCCGCAGCACTAAAGTCTCGTTCGCTGGGAGCACTACTGGCAGGAATGCTAAGAACTTTCCTAGCAACTTTGTCAAAATTTGTAAATGGTGAATTTTTCCACCAAAAAAGTTGCTCTTTATCATCTATATTTCCAGGAATCGGCAATTCAACTTATTGTTCTACCTCATCCCTTTCAGGTGATAAATCTTTGACGTCATTAGTCTATTCGTCAAATAGTTCTTATTTTGTCTCTTATGACATGCTTGAAATTCTTAGAAATTGTCATAATTTCAGGCAAATTTTCAGATGCACCTATGTCATCATGTTAAGTACATATGTATGGATATCTTGCCTCTCTTTTTCACATAGCATTTTTAAGATTTAAATTTTGGGTGCAAAAATGTTGCTACCATTTGCATCTCATTGATTCTTGGCTTCTTTTTTTTTTTTTTTTTTTTCCCAGCCAGTCTTCCAGTTTTTTTGTTTGTTTTTTTCAGGAATTTTGGTTACTTTGCAGTTGGTAACTTGAGATGCTGTGCTTTTTAAGGTAATGGCGCCACAGTACGACCAGCTGAAGGGTGGGATATAAATCCCCTTGTAGTTGGCAGGTAGCCTCTTGAAAATTTCCTAGAAATTCCACCAAGAATTCCAAAAGTTCCAGGCTTATGTCCCGAATGCGATGCTCTTCGTTTTGTTGTACAAGAAGAACTTCAATTTCTGTAAACTGTGTTGTTACAGACTTTATCATACTGTGCCAATGTGTTCCTTCTTGTTTCCACTTCTTGATGCACTGCTTTTTCCAAATGATTTACTAGGCCAGACTTCTTCAGGTACCTTACTAATGCTTTGCATTTTTTCACGAAGCCTTTTCATTCAGAAAATTCTTCAGAGGTTTCCTCAAAACTGTGCTTTAATGCTGTGTTTATCACATCACAAGCACAGGCAATTCTGTAACATTTCAAAGCTGAAATGATATTGCTACCTTTGTTGGTGCCAAATACACAATTTTCAGTCAAAACAGCTGCGTCAAAACCAGTTTTTTCAAACATTCCTAATAGCTCATTTTTTTATGTTTACACCAGTTTTAGGAATATTCGGAAAATTGCATGTGGACAAAACCAGCGACTTCAGTTGAAAATTATCGTCAATGAAATTACATGTAATTGAAATATACGATACTTGCCTATAATGTTCAGTCCACATATCTGTTGTCAGAGCCCTGCCTGCATTACTCAAATTTTCATTCACTTTTGGCATTATTTGTTCTATGACTTTCAGCTGTTTCCTGAACTTGCTCAGAAAACAGAACATTTTCAGCTTTAACTTTCCCTAAGGAGGATCCCAGATTATTGAGACTTTGAGCTAGATTAACGAAGCCGTCACTTTTCACAATATAAAAAGGACGTACATCCATGCAGCACAGCATCACACACACACTTCTGCGAAATCTTTTCATTTTCCACTAACATCACTTTTCTCTTGTCTGGGGAGAAAAAATATCTATCGGATTTGAAGAAGTAGAAGCAGCACATTGTTTTGAATGATGGGGAAGTCGACTTGTTCCTGTCGCACTTTTATATCTCAAAATGCATTTACAACATTGAACATAATCCAAATTTATGTTGGTTTCTCGGTTAAATATTTCGCAAAAATTTCTCCATACAGAGGACCTGCCAATTTCATTTCTAACAGCTTTAAATTCACCTGAATTCAACTTCCCAATGATAGTGGATGCCTGAAGATCGTTCATCATAGTTACAATTCTAAAACACAAAATGAACTACTGGTTTGAAAAGCAAAGGATTCGGCAATAAAATGAATTGTTCCCATCCATCTTTGTCCAAACTTCGGTGCTTAGCCTCAAAATCAGTTGTTATCTCATTTGCTTTCAGCACAAACGTTCTACAGCCAATTTAACCAAGGTCCTAACAGCTGATGCCATTATATATCATACAGAGGACACTTCACCCCCACCCCACTGATTTCCTTAATACCTAAATGATTTGTTGCAAATCATCAGCACTCTAACTTTTCAATTTTTGAAAAAAAAAGAAATAAAAAGTGCACTAAAAACCCTCATATGCTGAATCAATATACACTGGTCTGCAAAAATTAAGGACAAAGAGGAGAAATTAGCATAACAGCTGAACGAGCAGGCTGAACGGACTGAAAGACCACTCAGGAGATAGACTAGGGTCCGGTACAGTAGGGCATGCACATATATGCAGCATGACGGGGGGGGTCGAAATGGTTTAAACCACATGGTCGGTGTACGCTCAGCAATTCGGTGAAAGCTATTGCATAGTGTACATTGGTTTGAACGACGTCGAGTTGCTAGCACAATCGCAAGGCACATGCAACAGACAACTGGACGTCCGTTATCATGTTTTACCGTGGCCAGGAGGCTGCACAAAGGTGGTCTATTTGCACGACGACCAGTACGGTGTGTGCCATTAACGCCTGCTCATCGGAGACGGCAGTTTCTGTGGTGCCAGGAACACAAGAACTGGTCAATATCAGCAATGGGGTCGAGTTCTCTTTACGGATGAGAGCCAATTTAGTCTGACGAGCGATTCTGGACATATACACATCTGGAGAGAGCAGAGTACACGCAATCACACCTCCAACATCATCGAAAGGAACCGGTTTGGAGGTGGTGGAGTTCTCGTTTGGGGCACTATCATGCTTGGTAGCCGTACTGACCTCCACATCTTCCAAGGAGGCTCAGTCACTGGTGTCTGCTATTGTACCGAGGTTCTCCTGCCTCACGTGCATCTGTTTAGAAGTGCTGTGAGTCCTGAGTTCCTCTTCATGGACGACAACGTTACAACTCATCATACAGTGGCTGTCACAGAGCTGTTGGAGAGTGAAGATATTCAACGCATGGATTGGCCCACAAGGTCCCCGTACTTAAATCCAATCGAACACGTGTGGGACTTTATCGGGAAACGCTTGGCAGCACGTCACCAGCCGCCAGCAACGATTCCGCAGCTGCGATTGGCGCTACAAGAGGAATGGGCAGCGATGCCTCAACAGCTCCTTGACAACCTTGTCCTCAGCATGGACAGACATTGTAAATCCTGCTACGCAGTCAGGGGTGATCATATCCCCTACTAAAGACTGGATTTTTCTTGGCAGTCGCCTGCCACATGGACGTTTCTGTCTTCTGTCCAGTTGTGCTCGAAGCTATCTTTTCAATAAAGTGCCTTTGTATCCTTTGGAATACTTGTTTGGACGGTTTTGATCACTTGTCCCATATTTTTACATCTTGGGGATCTTATGGTATGATTTGAGTTAATGTGGAGCACTTCTGCGCGACGTTACATTCGAAAAACCGTCTCGTCCTTAATTTTTGCACGCCAGTGTACTATGCAGCCTGAGCCCGGGCTGAGTTTCGGGCTTGGGCTCGGCTCATCTAAGTATTGAAGGTCTAACTATGGAGCTGCTGAAAAACTCATAATTTTTACCCCTTTATTCACTTGAAAGTAAGAGAAAATCATTTAAAAACTACAGTTATTTTTTTTTATTTTTTTTTTGTAATATCTTTTTTTTTTTCTCTCTCTATTACTTTTGACTACTGGGTCATCCCGTGAATTGTGACTTTTCTGTACGACATTATGAGTATTTCATGTCTTGTGGATTATGCGCCACCACAAATTATATGAATGAATTTTATTACTTTTCATGAACTTCACTGTTTATAGATTATACATTGCTGTGGATTATATGAAGAAATATATGGTATATAGCAGGCCTAGATAGATGCTAAGCAAAGGTCTAACCACAGGCTTGGGTACTTTTGGATCGAATTTTCCCATTAAAATACGTACACATACACTACCATTAGAGTACAAACCTAGAAGAAGAATATATTTAAGAAGTCTTTCTCACTATGCTTGATATGCATTACAAGGTGGGTATGCTGGTTTTACTTTATAGTACAGTAACGTTAGTTTGTAACTTTAGAGAGCCGTGCAACATTATACGCATGCTTCTTTAGGTTCCGAATAATTACTGATAGATTCCTCAAAGGGTTGGCAGAGCTATGCATGTCTCTGGTGGAACTAGCCTCTGTCAGAGGCATGCAGAGCTACAGACCACCAACCTCAGCCTTCCTGTTTGCCCTTTATCACTAAACAGCCTCCGGTGTTTAGTGACAAAGAACGAAAACTTCAACAAAACAAGAAAATGCTGACTAATGGGCAAAAAGCAGTGCTGAGGTTGGTGGTGTGTCTGTGTCTGTGTGTGTGTGGGGGGGGGGGGGCAACTACAATAGGATATTGAATAGCCCCTGCTGGGGTTGGATCTCTCTGATGTAACTTGAGTGAGTTAGGCACCGAGGGAGAGAGTTGAAACTCCTGCACGTAAACTAACAGCGATACTGCCGAAACAAAGTCCAAGTTTCATTTGAAAAGCAAGCCTGTGCAATGTGTACCAGTTAGCCAAGAGAGATGTGAACATTACCGATGCTTACGCTAATCTACACGTTTACACATTCTACATTTCACATCTTTACCTAAGATATGAAATGAAATAACTGTAACAGAATTGAAAAAAAACTTAGTTTATCTGAAAGTAGATTGTTTCCTCAGCTACAGTTGATCAGCAATGAGAGTTTAAAATTCTGGTAAGAAAATATGTGAAATTCCTGATCAGTCATTGGTATTTACAAATTCATCTTCCACATTGCTGAGTGATGTAATTTCAGAATCGGAATCTACATCGTTGGTAAAACTGAAACTTACACAGGTAGACTACAACAAAATGTACGGAGAAAAAAAGAACACTGTTGCACATTTCAGGAATTATAGATAAAACATTTAATTCATATTTGTTGCTGCACTTTTTGAACTCCTGTATATTTTACTATATTTTAAAAATTCAGGAACATGGCAAAATCACTAAATTTCTCAAATATCAATTTCATCATCATACCATTTCACACAATTTCAGCAGCATCTTAAAACTTGAGATGAATGCTTTTGTGCATTAAACATTTTGAATAGAGACCCTTAAAACGGCAATGCAAAACATGTAAAAAAAGTTCAGATTTTTTAACTTAAAAAAGAAATAAAGGTTCTTATTTGTTGTCTTACAAGATAAATTTTTCCTGGGCATCCAGCTTTTACTACCTAGGCAAATAAATAATTTCTGCACATGACTTTTCAGATATTTTTCAAGCCCTGTGTTTGTTGATCTGTGCTGTGATGTAAACCTAATGTACTGTGTGTAAAAGCAGTTAAATTTTAGGGTATAGGCCACACACTCCCAGTAATCTGTCCATGATATTTATTTATGAAGCATAATGTATAAAAATAAAGGCATTATAATGTTTATTTAATTACTATGCTTTTTTCCCCCTAGGTTCTGGAGGAATTTGTTGGCATTTCAGCTAAAGATATGATAGTAATGTTTCCTTCTATATCTTTCCTTTGTTTTACATGGAGTGAATTATGAAAATTTGATTTTAACCAGATGTAACTTCTTTTTCATCATATGTTTAATATGAGGTAGGATCCAGAAGTTCCTGAACTGGGTCCATAAGTCCATAGGCAAAGTTACAAAGCAGAAGCGCATCCTCCTTCAAAATAAGACTCTTACAATAAAATACTTCTGCCAGCAGCTGTAAAGTTCGTCGAAGCTCTTCTGGAACCCATTCTTTGCAATGTCCTTCAGTGCAACCAGTGATACGTCTTTCACTTCTTCTGGGCTCGAAGACCGACAAACCTGAAGTCGACGTGTCAACTCAATAAAGAGGTGGGAGTCACAGGGTGTCCCCTGTGACTCCCACCTCTTTATTGAGGTCAGGTGAGTACAGCGAGTGTGGGAGGAACAGTTCTTGTTTTGGCGAAACTCACGAACAAGGAGAGACATGTTGCCCATGCATTATCGTGCAAGAACACCCACGATTGATCACCCCACAGTTCAGGCCTGTTCTTGCGGATCGCTCACTTGTTGCATGATGTTCAGATAGAACTCCTTGTTGAGAGTGTTCCTTCAGGGATAAATTCAAAATGAACATGTTCTTGCCTTTGCTGCGATTATAGCAGAATTTTTGCTTGCATGGAGACAATAGCGATTTCCACATAGCTGATGCCCGCTTAGTCTGTGGGTTGAAAAGGAAGCACCATTTTTCGTTACCCTGTTTTAATTCTTCTAAGAAATTGTGGGTCTTGGTCGGCAGCAGTTACGGGATCGCTCACCATTTCCATCCGTATGGCCAACTGATCTTCAGTTAACATGCATTGGATGATGTGTTAACATACCCAGTACATCTTCAGATCATCTGTTAGTATTCGTTGACACATTGTCTCCAATATCCCAGCAGCCTGTGCTTTTTCTCAATTGTCTGTTGGCATGTGCAACAATGGGCGCCACCTCCAAAATGTTTTTACCCTTGCAAGCTGTCACTGGCCGCCCGCTTCATTCATTATCTTCAACCTCCTGTCTGCCTTCTCTGAAGCATCAATGTCATCAAATGTTTGTGACCATGACAGGATGTTTTTGCCATGAACTTGCTTCAACATTTCATAAGTTTTTGTTGGACTTTTGCCCAAACAAATGCAAAACTTAATGTTAATACGCTGCTCAAAATATGCCATTTTTCATCAATCACCAAACACTGTAAGTTCCTCACAATACCCAGATTCACTGCAGTGAGTGCATGACATAGATGGACGAAACCAAATTCCCTGTGGGGTAATAATGTCATAACGTAATCCCATAATCACCATGGGTATGCGATACATGTACTTTGCTGTACAAACGGAGTCCAGGAACTTTTGGATCCTACTCCGTATCTATATGTAGAGAGATCATCCATTTGAAAAATAGTAATGACCGAAAAGTAGCAAGCCAGTAGTGTATGAAAATCTATGTGTATGATAGCTGGGATGGTCTAAAAGTTGCAATCTTCTGTTCACATCTTTTTTTGTTTAAAATCAAAACTGTATGGTGACCAAATGTTACTACTACAATTGTCATACTTGAGAGTTATGTAATTTTTATACTGCTTTTGAAAAATAGTGCTATTTAGGAAATAAATTTGTTTTGTGCTCCACCCTAAAGATAACGTGGTATGCTATCCAATGTAAATACACTGTAATATACAGGCATGAAATTCTTCCATGGATTCACAGAATTCGACTTTTTTTTGTCATCGTTTAGCTCATTCTCAAGACCAGTGTAAATTTAACTGAAGAGAAATTTGGAGAAGATTCAATTGGTTGGGTGGGGCATCATTCTACTGAGAAAAATCCTTGCATAAAATATGGGCTGTGCAAAAGAGATTTTGAATATCATAGGAGTACAATTATGTAATACAGGGGATTACTAAGATGACATAAAAATTACATTTTTTGTCAAATTTTTGGGTTGCTCACCAACCCGTCGTTGGGACTGACTCAAGATAGTAGGTGCTGCCAGTCAAGCGGTAATACCAAGCCATTATGTTCATTAATCGTGGCACTTCTTACAATTTGTAGACTTTCTTCCAATTTCTGTTTTACACAGTGTTGTTGATGTGAGATGATTTTAAAAGAGTCCCAGTTAATCAAATGTCCACAGAGTTCCCACTGTCCTTAAAAAGTGCTTAATTTTTTTAGGGTGCTTAAAAGTACTTAATTTTTGCTCAAAATACCTCAAAGTCCTTAAAAATGTACTTTTTCTCCTTTTTTTTTTTCTGACTTACTGCATAAAATGTGGAAGTTACAATGTAATGCATACATCTTCTGCTGCTGCATGGCTATGCTGATGCGACGTCATATGACGTTGGCAGATGGCGGGGTAAGCTCACAGTCAGTGGCTTATAGCGAACTTCTATGTTCCCGGATGGTGCATAACGTAACCACAACCAATTGGAAAAAACTTCAACTGTCTGCATTTTGCATATTCAGGGATATTGTAAAGAGAAAGAAGGAAGCCTATTTGGGGATGTTGCAAGGTAGAGTTTCTGTGGATGAATATCGCTGTAAGAAGCGTGAAGCAGCTAAGCTGGTTTGCCAGAGTAAGGCAAAAGATAGGAAGGAGAAGGTGGAAAGGCATGAATTGGCTTTTTGGAAAGATAGAAAGACTTTCTGGAAGTACGTGAGACTCAGGAAAAATAGGGGAAACAAAGTTGTAAGTTGTGTGAAGAATTGGAGTGGGGAAATGATATGGGAGCCCAATGAGTTAATTGAAAGATGGGGTAAATACTTCTGTTAGTTATTAGATCAGGAAAGCAATGGTGATTCTGAGGCAGAAACAGATGATGTCCCAGTGAAGGAGGGAAGCACAGGAGGAATTTCAAGAGAAGAGATGTGTAAAGCTCTGAAATCTCTTCAGAATGGCAAGGCTCCAGGAGTTGATGGTATAACTGCTGAGATGTTAAAATATGGTGGTAACTCTGTAATTGACTGGTTAACTGAAATTTTCCAGTTGTGCTGGGAGCTAGGAATGGTCCCTCAAGATTGGAAGGATGCTATCATTGTTCCCTTGTATAAGGGAAAAGGTGATCAGACTGACTGCAAGAACTATTGTGGTATTAGCCTACTGAGCGTGCCAGGGAAAGTGTTTGGTAAGGTCAGTATTGAAAAAGTACGGAAGCTTACATCAGAGAAAGTGTGGAATGTTCAGAGTGGTTTCATGACTGGTAAAGGCTTAACGAACTAAATTTTTGAATTACGCATGTTGATTGAAAAGTATCTGGCTGTTGGTAAGAAAGATTTTGCTGCCTTCGTAGATTTAGAGAAAGCTTATGATAGAGTAAATAGGACACTTCTGTGGAAGGTATTGAAGGAATATGGTGTTACTGAGAATCTACTTAATAGTGTAAAAGCCATGTATGCTGGCAGTTGAGCTTGTGTACGAGTGAATGCCATTTCATCAAAATGGTTTGCTATTGGTGCAGTTGTCAGGCATGGTTGTGTAATGTCATCATGGCTGTTTTATGTATTTATGGATGCATGCATGCGTGATGCCAAAATAGATTATACTGGTTTATGTCTTGAAGATATCCATGTGTGCAGATTGCTGTATGCTCATGACACTGTTCTGTTGGCACAGAGCAAAAGTGAGTTGCATAGTATGTTGTCTCGGATGTACGAAGTTTGCATGAAAATTCAAACTGAGTATTAATAAGGGAAAAACCAAAGTTATGGTTTTTGAGCGGGGAACTGGTAGTACTGAATGTAACATAAGTCTAAATGGCACAGTGATTGACTAAATGAATGAGTTTGTATTTAGGAAGCATGTTTGACAGAGAGAACAAATTGGATGGTGAAATTAGTAAGAGAGTGAATTCTTCATTGAAAGTCATAGCTGCCTTGGGAGGTTTTCACAGGAATAATGAGTTCTCAAGGGAGTCCCACATGACTGTGTATGAAAGTGTAATTGTTCCTACTCTGATGTATGGCAGTGAAACCTGGGTACTACAGAAGAAACATAGGAATTATTTGACTGCTGGAGAAATGCGTTACTTACGGGGGGGGGGGATACACGTTCTGATGTGAGGAATGAAAATGTGTTGGAGTTATGTAATGTGAAACAAAATGTTGTTACCAAGGTGGAGATAATATGCTTTGGTGGTTTGGCCATGTTGAAAGAATGAGTGATGAGATGCTTACTAAGAAAAAATTTCAGCCCAAGTGGTAGGAAGGAAAGGTAGCGGAAGGCCAAGAAAGTCATGGAAGGATCAGATTCAGGAGTGTCTGCATGAGAAAAAGATCATGAGTATGAAGTATAGAAGATCTTGTGTACATCGTGCAATCGATGTCAGTGAAGCCCGAGTTATGTGTCAAGATCGCTGTAAATGGAGGAGTTTGATATGGCAGCAATACGTAAATAATCTGCTAAAAATTATCTGGTAGTTTGCTTTTTTCTTTGTGGAGCTAACCTCTGAATCCCAGAGAACAACTTAGGGACATGTATGTATGTTTTGTGGTAAATGGCATTCACACAAAAGTTTTACTGGTGCACATTTCCAAAGTTGGCAAGTACGCTTATGGATGAAATTCAACAGCAATTAAAAAAATATTAAGATGGAACTTGGATCACTAACTAAAAATTATTAAAAAATAATTTTTCAAATATTACAGGGAGCACATAAAATGGGAGAATTTGCTATTTATATAGTTCATAGACTTCTTTTGTTTAAGAAAAAGTTTTTCTTGCAAAAAGACCAGAAAGAATTTTTCCAAATACAGCGACTGTTTCCTAGAAATACAGGAATGAAATTTAAAAAATTCAACTCTATTGTCATTCTCATTAAAATCTTTCATTCTCTCTTTAAAACTATGACATTAATTCAAATACCATTAACTAGTCATTCCACTATGAACTACTACTTATGAAAGGGGACTTTTTCCACTCAAAATATAATCGAGAATCCAAAAATCAAGGTAGTCTTAACCCTCTGGGCACCAAGAGCGTGTTAATGCGTTTTCATTGTCCGTCCCGCAAGCGCCATCGTCGTCTGAACACGTCCTGATATTGGTGTCCCAACAGTGGCTTGAGTGAGCTGAGACGGCCTGCAAAAGATTTCCCAAAGTGCCAAGAGCGAGTTCAGACGTTTGTTCCTTTCCCCTGCGTGGTAACCTAAGACACGCCCCATGTCAGTTGTTAATTGATGAATGGAGTTTAACCAAACAAAATCATGTGACCGAAGGAGTGCGAACAAATTCTCCCCGATTACATCCTATCCCCTTTGGAGGACAACTTCATCAGGACTGTGAAATTGGAGAAGTAGAATTGCGTCACACGATAATTTTTTTCATTTCTTCTCAGGTTTTCACTAAACTTTTCGTTAACATATTTGCACATAACAAGTATTTACCTTATTATTAAATATATGTCAACAAAATAGTTTCCATATCATCTACTGTTTCGCACGTTACTAGAAATTCGAGCACGGGAAAAACGTCAATATAATAAAAAAAAAAATTTATTTCAACTTGTCACTAATATTCCTTTTTGATGTTCCTTATGATAGTTTAGAATTTTATTATATGAAGATTACAAATTTATATGAAAAAATGTTTTATATGTACAGTCATATGCATCATAAGTTGTCAAAGTCCTCCAATATGTAGAGACAATATGTATTAAATGATTAACATTATTCCAGTTTTTTAACTCATGATTCACGAAATTAGTACAATAGAAAAGAACTTTCGAACCTCTTGATTATGATGCGTTGAATCAGCAATAAGCCATCTTGTTATCGAAGAAGGCACGATTTTTCGTTTCCTGTGGTATCAGCTTCCAAGTTGAACTTCGATCTTATAATTTCTTATTATAGATGATGGTTGCACGTTCCGTTTTCCGTGGCTCGATATCCCAAACTAGTTTCAATTCCTTCTTTTTGGAATCATCTTCAGTGGGTATTATGATTCCAAAAAGAAGGAATTGAAACTAGTTTGGGATATCGAGCCACGGAAAACGGAACATGCAACCATCTTCTATAATAAGAAATTATAAGATCGAAGTTCAACTTGGAAGCTGATACCACAAGAAACGAAAAATCATGCCTTCTTCGATAACAAGATGGCTTATTGCTGATTCAGTGCATCATAATCAAGAGGTTCGAAAGTTCTTTTCTATTGTACTAATTTCGTGAATCATGAGTTAAAAAACTGGAATAATGTTAATCATTTAATACATATTGTCTCTACATATTGGAGGACTTTGACAACTTATGATGCATATGACTGTACATATAAAAACATTTTTTCATATAAATTTGTAATTTTCATATAATAAAATTCTAAACTATCATAAGGAACATCAAAAAGGAATATTAGTGACAAGTTGAAATAAATTTTTTTTATTATATTGACGTGTTTTCCGTGCTCAAATTTCTAGTAACGTGTGAAACAGTAGAGGATATGGAAACTATTTTGTTGACATATAGTTAATAATTTCTGAAACCATGTAATGATTTCGACAAATGTTAAATTAATATAAGTATTTACCTTGCAACTTACAGCATACCAGAGAGGCATGAGGACTAGATAGTAAAATACTTTAAAAGATAAACTTCTGAACTAACGCTGCAATATTTAAAATGTATTGGAACTTAATTATTAAACTCCCTGTAACCAGTATTGATTGCGCCCTCCGTATACAGCCTATTTTGGATAACAACGTGTAGGTCTATATAAAACTCTTTTAATTTCTGCACTTCAAAATTTTCCACTGTCTTGAAAGTAAACCTGTTGTTTCAGTTTATGAAAGAATGCTCACGAAAAAATGCCCACTTCTCGAAAATATGTCGACTGTCTATTATCTCTTACGTCTGTTAAAATCATAGCCTTTTTTTTTTTTTTTCCATTAAGAAAGGCTTTAATTTCAACTAGCTGATCAGGGTTCGGACAACTGGCCACAAAAGTTTTAGGGGCCGTATGAAAATTACAGTTTCTTGACCCTGTAATGAGAATTGAATTGGGAACCAGGGACGTACCAAGCGGGGGTGGTAGAACACGTCAATCAAATTTTACGGTTGATAAATTGATTCGAGTATCAGTGACGTGGGAGAGGTTGAGAAAACGTTTTACTGTGAGAAATCGTAATGCTACGTGGCACGCTTATTGTTTTTAGTAAAACTAATTCATTATATAATTTAATAGAAGACGATTTGAAATCAGAGAATAATTTTTAGTTCAATGTAAACTGCTACACAGGAAAACTGCCACACATCTTTCAGCAACTTGGAAAACTACCACATATTGGAAAATTGCCACACAGGAAAACTGCCACATGTTTTTCATTAAGAGGCCGGGCAGAAATTGCTGTTCTTCCGAGGAACACTTTGAATGTGTGGCAGTTTTCCAAGTTTCCGCATTATGTGTGGCAGTTTTCCAGGTTTCCGAATTATGTCAATGTGTGGCAATTTTCCAAGGTGGCTAACGACGGGAAGGAGCTCTTTTGTTTGTCTGAATTTTCATGCGCCGGTTCATACTTATAGTAGGACAACCGGCTGCAAAAGTTCAACGGGGGGGGTGTACAAAGATATTACTTGGCCTATATTGTATTGAGAATTGAATTGGGAACTCCAAACAAATTTCGAGAAAACGTTCTATGTAAGCCAAGCGAGAATTACAACATGACTCATGCAGTGTTCAGAAAAGGACGATAAGGTGGGATTAATTTGACTTGTTACATAAACTTCATGAATATGAGATCGGTGGAATAAAGACTACTCGGCGTACCAAAACGGTGAGGGGGCAGAAATAATATTGTAATCTGTAGAGGCGACCTACCTGGAAGTTGACAAGGTAATATCAAAAGTGTGATTTTTGTACAACCCGCTAACAGTTTTGTGGTCATCCTAAATTAAAGTGGACATGAAAGGGAAAAAAGGCAATTTTTATAATGCCCCTTAAACTTTTGTGGCCAGTTGTCCGTATGGTCAGTTGTCTTAAACTCGGTCAGATCATTGATGTACCTAAGTTAGCGATAAAAAGTAATAAATAGGAAACAATATATCAGTCATCAAGTGCTTAAAATGGGCCCAGGATGCAGGCCCCATTGTAGTTATTTTGCAATTTCCTCATTTGGGGCACTGAAAGTTGTGGGTTTATGAATTAACATTTTCAAAATATCTTTCGGGGTAAAGACTTATTACACTGGTTTACCAAGACACCAGTATGTAGCCTATGCGATACCTTGTGAGTGCTTTTTATTTTACCATGTCTTTCAGACGCATTCAGTTTGGGGTTAGATAAATCTGCTTCCCCTGTAATGCACCACTCCCTAATTCCCCGTGAAAAGAATGCTGGAGTTACTTTGCCTTAAGCTTAGTTACTCTTCTTAGAAGAGCCTAACACTCACACGCGTGTTTATTCGAACAATGTGCGTCTTTGGCCATTTTGGAAACAAACTACAATGGCCTTATAATGCTAGCTAGGTAACGTTATGTGGTTGCACCGTAGAAAGTGTCCTGATTAGTTTTGTCTATTGCTTAGTTGAAATTAAGATATTTTTTCATGAAACTAAGAAAGGCCTAATTTTTTCTGTGGCCATTTTTTCCAATTTTCAAGAAGTGGGATTTTTTTCCGTGGGTATTCTTTCCCCATACACAATTTGTTTATGCTTTCCAACCGTAGACTGAAAAATCCTGTATCTTTGAACTGTTTCCATCGGAGGCAGAAGAGGGTGCGATTACGACATAATTTAAATGTTTGCCTGAGGATGATCCCAACTGCAAATGTTGAACATTACACCAAAGGTCTAGACGTAGGAGCGGAAATCCATATAAATGCTATTCTGAGTGATAATTTATGTAAATGTATATCGATTATGACGAAAGTGTGGTATGTTGTTTCTGATAAATAGCGGATTTACCATGATGGAAATCTTGGGAATATGGTCAAACGAACTCTCAAACATGGATAGGGAAAAAGGGAACAGATTCGCAGGACATGTGTTCCAGAAAGGCAGGACAAATGACATTTTAAATTATAAACAGCAGAAATGTGGATAAAACTGGAAAAACACTGAAGTGTACTGTGAAATTGACGTAAAACAGTGAACAAAGTACACATTTAAAAAAGGAATAAATCAAAAAAAAAAAAAAAAAAAAAAAAAAAAGGAAAAATCACTAAATGTTTTTGAAAAAAAAAAAAATTCTCACCCAGGAGCCTTCCCTCTCACATCGACCTAATTTCTTGAAAAACATATGTTTCAGGAAACTTTAACGTGCTGGAAAAAGTTTACCATCAATGACGCGCTTGCAAACCAATAGGTATTCATACATTGTTGCCTCAACCCCAGAAATTAAATTCTGAATTCACTACTAAAAATCAGTTGGATATGCGGTAACCCATTTGAGTCAGCCAGAATAGCAAAGCGGCACTCTAGTAAATCTTTATTTTATTTTTATTTTTTTTCGAATTAAGTTTAACGATTACCTTGAGCAATTCAATGGGCTATAAGCAGTCGCCCTACTCTAATTTAGAGCCACTACTTCCATGGAAAGGGGAATGGGGTAGAGCCATTGTCATAAGACATATACAACATCCATCCCTCATCAGAGTTTCAAACCCGGACCGATCTTGGACGAATGGTCTGAAGTTAGGGCTTAGACTATGACTCCACTGGGGTGGTGTGGTTTGTGTGTGTGTAATCATCAGCAATTATTAAGATCGTCATGAATATCTCACCATGTCTTTTAACTCAACTGTCAGTCTTCAGCCAGTCTCCTCCATACACAGCCTGATTTCCTAATTTCATCCACCCATCTCCCACAGGGACATTTTGGGGAAAGGGGAGAGCGAGGCTTTACCATAACTCACCACGCCAGTCTAGCCGGTTGGTGCGTATAGGATAGCATTTTTCCTAATTGATATATTTATACCGTTACGATCGTCAGGGCGTCTGAGTGTATTCAGCCTCCTATCATTGCTTTATAAAATCTTTACTAAAGTTCTTACACATCGCTTGAAGGCAGCACTGGATGTGGCTCAACTAACAGTACAGGCTAGATTCAGGAGCGCCTACAGCACAATAGATCGTAACCAAGTACTAAACAAACAAATATTAAGAACGAGGGAATATGAACTCCTATTATATATGGCTTTTTATTGATTATGTAAAGGCCTTTGATTTAGCGAAACCAGCAGTTACAATGGATTTGAAATCCTGCGGTATTTAAGATGCATATATTAATAACATTTATGAAAATGCAAGTGCAACGGTTCGGATATTTGAGGATACAGTTCAAATAAAAATTGGAAACAGAGTGAGAAAGGGTGAGTGGCACCATATCTCCCAAACTCTTCAATGCCACATTGCAAAATGTTTTTCAATCGTTGAAGTGGGAAAACAAGAGGATCCATATTAACGGAGATTATTTAACTCATCTTCCCTTTGCTGATGACATAGTCAGTTTTGCAGCTACTCCTTCAGAGCTACAAAATATGATCCAGGAAATTCCTGACAAGAGAAAAGAAGTGGAATTAAAAAGTGTACTTTCAGAAAACAAAACTGATGTGCAATGCTTTTGGAAAAAATGAAGATTTATTGATTGATGTGGAAAATTTGAAGGTAACCTGTACCTACATTTCACTTTGACAACATATATCAAGTGAGGGTCATAATGATGTAGAAATTAATCGGTGTGTAAAACTTGGTTGGAGTGCTTTTGAGAGAAGCAACCCAATTTTCAAGAGCACAATACCATTATGTCTTAAAAGAAAAGTTTCCAATCAATGCATCCTTCCAGTTCTTACTTAAGAAATAAAATTCTGTGTGCCATACTACAGAGATAAAGCACATATAAAGAAGGCAAAGTTGCAGCAATAAATTATGTCGGTATAACTTAGTTGGGAAATCATTCGGCTCCAGAGCAGAAGGATGTGGGTTCGATCCTTGTCACGGGCACATCTGCTAATTTCGGACATGGAGCAGAACTAAAAAAGACATACAAAGGCTGCAGACAACTGAAAAAAAGGTGGAGAGATGTATGATTGATGTAACCAGGAATGATAAGATAGGAACTTGTGGATTAGGAAAATGACAACTGCAGAAGACATTATCATCAGAGTAAAATCCCTGAAATGACAATGGGCTAGAGATATCGCAAGAAGAACGGACCAGTGGTGGACAACCGGAATTTCAGACTGGATACCAGGGAACAGTAGAGGACCCCCCCCCCAAAAAAAAAGACTGGGAGATGGGCGGATGAAATTCGAAAGCACACTAGAATGACATGGACGAGACTGGCTCCATTCTTAGGAAAAGTTTCATCAAAGTTTCATTTAACATGCAAAATGCTTAATACTGCAGTTACGCAGCTCAGCTATTCTGTATTGCTGAAAATTGTTTTGTAGTGGTGTGATCAGGATTTCATTACTGGGATGGTTTAACAGAATAAAAATATTGCTTATCAAACAGCACCAAGGATTTTTTTTCAATGCTTTAAAATTTCAAAGCACTCAAATTTTAAAAATAGCATGGCAGGGCGAAGGAATGTGGATTTTTTTTTTTTTTCTCTCTCTCTCCACGAAATAGCATGTCAATGATTATTTTTCTCCTTTTTGGGAAAGTGGTAATTTTCAGCATTTTCAGGCAAAAACTTCATCAGATAAGTGCAAAGTTTCAAAGGTTAAACATTTTGCGATAATTTAGTTCACACGGTTAGTTTGTTTATTTGTGTCTCTTTATGTCTCGTTTCAAATAATTACATATTTTTCTATACATACTGCATATAAATTTAAGATTTCTACAGGGCAAGCATTCAGATTATTCAGCATTTTTTTAAATTACTGATGAATGTTGGGGGTGTAACACACATCACAAAGTGAGCACATCGTACTGATTCGAATAAATAGCAATAACTAGTACTGAAATTATTCAATGCAAAGAATTTTGAGTCTACATCACCAGTATTTTTTTATTTTTTGTTGTATAAGATTGCATAAAAGTGCCCTTTCTTTCGAAGGAGAGGTTGCATGTTGATTTTAATTTTAGAGGATAAAAATATATTCCTGTTCGCAAGATGTACTACCTACCTACTAATCCTCAGCGAAAAATATGTGTTTTCTCCAAGTTATATAAAGAGGGAAAATTAAATAAAAACAATGAACAAAAATCATTGATCAAAAATAGGTTACAGTAATTGTTAGTGAATAAGCGCTTATTTTTCCATTGTAGGTGGGATTCCGGGGTGTGTATATTTATGCTATGAAGGAATCAATTAAAAACGCTATGAAACTCACTTTGTACGTAAAGTTTTCAAGTTTTCCTTGTGCGATTGATGTGACCAAAAGGATCTGGATGTGTCATACTGTGGGTGTGCGACACAAAGAAAACAGGCATGACTCTCTGCTATTACAGGAGGCAGGGACAATTAGTCTAATCCCATTATCATGGCTGTCAGTCAGTGACATCTTGTTCCTCCTCTCTGGGGGAAGCACAACAATCTCAGGGCCGCTACTAAAACAGCTTTCGTCCGCATAGCCTACCGCTCTTGGAAGGTGTTTTGCGAGGCGCATTGCCGAAATTAAAGAAGCACGGGGGAAATGCTTGGTGCCCAGAGGGTTAAGTAATTATACATTGATACCATGATTAAAGTATCAAAATTTAGCCTGTATTTTTCCAAAAGACAATTTCTAATTAAAATTTTAACTTTGCCAAGCTGCTGTAGATTTGGGAAAAAGTACCTAAGAAGAAATCTTGGAATAATTAGTTGTTTTTGCAGATAATTAGGGGGAAATGACAGATATAACATCTTTTAATAAAAACTTGATGAAATGTGTGCATAATTTGCTGTTTTCAAATATCAGCTACGATATCTTATACATTTCCAGATATATGCATACATACTGTACTATCACTAAGCTGTTCTCTGAAATTCAGAGATTAGCTCCACAAAGAAATAAAAACTACCAGATAGATATTTAACTGACTATTTACTTACTGTTGCCGTATCAAAACTCCATTTACAGCGATCTTGGCACACAACTCGGGCTTCACTGGCAGCCATCACATGACGTACAGAAGACCTTCTATACTTCATACTCATAATCTTTTTTTCATGCAGACACTCCCAGGGCTGCCAGTGGCGACTAATAGGCGACTATTGCTACTATTTCTGATGACAGGCGACTATGGCTACTATTTCCTACAAAAAACAGCCAAAAGCAATTATTTTCAGAAAAACCCTGAACTATTTTAATTGTAAGGCTACTATTTTTTTTTAAACTTTATTTGTGTTGCATATATCGATGTGCTTGTATAACATCAGCTTTAATATCGATACACGTGAATATCAACTTTGATGTCGATATGTCTTGTTCAGTTCATTGCTTTCTGCTCTTTTGCTAGTATCATGGAGGAAAGTCAATGGCAAGTATAGACTAGACCCACGTGTGATTAGAGGAACGACCTACACAAATCAAGATATTCTGCCAAAAAAGTGTTCTTTTTTTTTCTGTTTGCAGTAATGGAAAGTTTGCGCTGAACTGCTTCAATTTCATTATCTTGCCCCAAACTGCTACAAATTATGAAAAAAATTAATATTTGCACCAAAACGCATCCAGAGCAAAAACTGCTGAGCAAAGAAAAAATTTCACAGCAAAAAATGCTGTTTTAAATGGTGAATCGAATAACGCTTTTTTTAAGGTCTACATGAATTTGGTTAAACGTATAACGGCACTTAATCAACACATACCGCCACTCCCAACATTTTGGAATATTTTTCACCAACCTTCTATTTCGTTGTTTTTTTAGCATAAGTGACGAGTAGGTTTCGCGATGTAGGTGGAGCTTATGGAGGAGTTTTGTTGTAATCACGAGGTATGTAGAAGAAACGATGCTGTACGTTAAGAAATCCTGATGAAGATTGTTTACAGATGGTTTGGTGATCTTTCGGAGTGTTGTGCAATGGAGATTGTTTATATGTCGTTCCCTGCTCTTTGAGATGGCACAGTTATTTCGTTCCGGGCGAGATGCGTGATTACGTAAATACAGCATAAGGTCAGTCGTTAGCTATTTCGTTGACACAGAGGATGACTGAAAATAGCTCTCCCATGGCAGGATACAATGGTTCTGTTTCTAAAGGATTCATAGGTATTCAGAGATGCCAACTTTTACGGATTTTCACTCCATCTTACGGTTTTACGAAAGTCACCCAAAAAAAATACGGAAAAGCGCAAGCAAGATCGCTGCACACAATTTTCTATTTTTTGCTGTCTTTTGGTCGAAAAAAATGCACTTTACAGATAGTCCCTATACACATTCGATGTTCTGACTTCCCCGCCAACAGAGGCGGTGTTTTGTCACGTGATTTCCCGTACAGCCATTCGAAAGTACCGTGCGCAAAGCCGAGAGGGAGCTTAGCTCAGCGCCTTTTGCAAACTTTACATTGATTACATGTGGCTTTGTGCACAGTACTTTCAAATGGCTGTGCGGGAAATCACGAGACAAAACTCCGCCAGTGCAAACGTTTTAACGCTTTCCACTCGACTGTCGGGTGACACCTGACATAACGAAATTGCCGAATAGCTCATGTGGTGGGTCAAACCCACCACGCCTGTGACATCTCTATAGCTCGCATGTCGGCTCTTGTGAGACATTTCTCTTTTACGTCGAATAGGTTGGGTGTTACTCGCCACGCCGATGATGCCCCTATAGCTCGCATGGCAGGGCTCGTGAGACATTTCTTTTTCACCGAATAGAGAAAAAGAAACATCATCGGCGTGTCGGGTGCCATCTGCCACACCTATGACACCTCTATAGCTCGCATGTCAGCGCTTGCAAGGAATTTATTTTCGCCGAATAGGATGGGTGTCATCCGCCGTGCCCATGACGCTTCTGTAGCTCGTGTATCAGTGTGTGCGAGACATTACTTTTTCGCCAAATATTGCGAGTGTTGGGTGTCACCCTCCATGCCAATGACAGCTCTATAGCTCGTGTCAGGGCGTGCGAGACATTTCTTTTTTGCCGAATAGCTTGCGTATCGGGTGTCATCTGTCATGCCTCTATAGCTCATGTGTCGGGGCTTGAGATACATTTCTTTTTCGCCGAATATCACACGTATCGGATGTCACCCTCCAAGTCAACAAAGTCATTACAGCTCGCATGTTGAGGCTAGCGAGACATTTCTTTTTCGCCGAATAGGTTGGGTGCCACCAGCCATGCCGACGATGCCTCTATAGCTCGTATGTCCGATCTGGCGAGCCAAAGCTGAGCTTTCACTCCCAAGTTACGACCTCTACTGCAGGAAAAAAAAACGAGTGCTGGCTGAGTATAGGTGAAACGTTTTTCAAGTGGAAAGGGTTAATTTAAATTAAAACAAAATGAGACGTAGCAGAGAAACAGCTATGACAACAAAAAGAATGAAGTCATAAAACTTATCGTCAAGTGTATTGAGATATATACTGTATAGTAAAGAATGGCCTTTTTTTGAAGCTTCTAAAGTTTTCAAATAAAGGTAACTTGATCACGCTAGTTACGTTAGCTAAAACTTTTACAAAAAGTTCGTAAGTTGGAAGCTTTCGACCTTATCTTAGGTCTTCATCACGCCAATGGAGGACTAAGATTGTTGCCAGATTCTACATTTGAATTTTTCTTATTTTTGTTGCCAAAACTTAGAATTGATCTCCAGATCAACGGAATGTAGAGAGGAGATTCGGAGTTACAAGTCATTGAGTTGAACATAATTTCTATGCTTTCACGGTAACGGAGGGCAAAACGATTGTCAAAAGAAGCAATTCGTTTTGCTTCGTTTCAGTGGGGAACTGCAGATGTGTCTTCCATTGTCAAAATAGACAAGGCAGTATTGGGATTGGCTTTCGAAACATCTTTTCTTTGTTCTAAAATTCTATGGCTAATGCTCCTGTATGTGCTTCCAATGTATAAGTTATCCCCAGTAGAAGAAGAGATAGGAATGCAGTAAACTCCTGGGAGGTTCAGGCTTTCAACTTTGTCCCTATCCCTTTGTAGAAGTTTCAAGATGTTTGGGGTAGATTTAATGGCAAGATGGTAACCAAAACTTCTAAAAAGAATCTGTAACTTATAAGCATAGGAAGGATGGTAAGGAACAGAACCACAGAATTTCAGGTCTTCTTTCTTGTGAGGAAGGAGGCATTCGATTTTCGAATGGTTTTCATATTTCTTTATGAGGGAGTTGACTATAACAGCAGGGAAACCATGAGAGAGGGCTATTGTAGAAATTTTGGAGAGTTCTTCTTGAAGAGAGAGTTGGTTGTTGCAAATGATATGAGCCCTGTGGATGTAGGACTTCAATGCTGCAAGTTTGTAGAGATGCAGGGTGCAAGATTTGTAGGGAATGATGTTAGTGGCCGCAGAAGGTTTTCGATAGACGGAACGAGTAATGGAGAGATCAGCGTTTCTGCAGATAGATACATCCAGGAAATCAATTTTGTGGTTTACTTCCTTAGATATAGTGAGCTTAATGGAAGGAAATTTTTCCGTAATGGAGTTGATCAGTATCTGTAGTTCAGACTCGGAATGTGGCCAGCTAATGAAAATGTCGTCTACATATCTTAACCATAGGGAAGGTTGAAAAGGGTATAGAGGAATGATGGAAACTTCAATATGTTGCATGTAGATTTCAGCAAGCAGAGGGGAAAGAGGTGAGCCCATGGGGAGACCAGATTGTTGCCTATACACAATTTTGTTGAAAACAAAACAACTGTGTTGATGAATAGTGTGGAAACAATCATAAAGATCTTTGATAAGAGGACCGGGGGTTCAAAATGAAGAATCAATTTCTTCATGAGGAGCATGTAGGAATCAAAATATGGTACAGAGGGAAACAAAGATTCTACATCAAGAGTATACAGATTATCACAAGGAGAAAAGGAATTAGGAAGGTTGTGGATGAAGTTTGAAGTAGAGACAACTGTATGAGGATGGTTGGCTGCCAGGAATTTGCATTTGAGGACCAATCTCTTTTGGCAACAAAAATAAGAAAAATTCAAATGTAGAATCTGGCAACAATCTTAGTCCTCCATTGGCGTGATGAAGACCTAAGATAAGGTCGAAAGCTTCCAACTTATGAACTTTTTGTAAAAGTTTCAGTTAACGTAACTAGCGTGATCAAGTTACCTTTATTTGTTAATATTGTTACGTGTTTTGCCCATAATCGTCATCTAAAGTTTTGCCAAATCAAGCCATGTGACTGCAATTTTAGCCTAGTGCATGGCGGCCGCAATGATTGTAGGCACCAATCGGAGAGCAAAAAGCACAAAGATCATGTCAAGAGCCTAAATGGAGATTTAAGTGAAATTAATGTAACCAAAAAACTTCTGACAGCTTATAAAGAATCCTGGAAAAAATATCAAGAGCAGGTTGGTGCTGGAAAAATGCAACAAAATAAGCGAAAAAGAGAAGAAGAAATTGAATGTTCACAAGGTGATTTGAAACGGGAAGAAGCTGAACTTTTGCAGCAATTGGATTCCTCTCATAAAATGTTAAACAATGCTGAAATGAACATTGAATGTGGCATAAAAAAAGAGACGTGAGTGCAATAGAAAGTGGACAGCTGCTATTAAAAGAAGCAAAACAAAACATTGCTAACTATCGTAGAAATTAGAAAAAAATAGAAGTGAGCAATTAAATATTGAGAAAAGCAGCAAAAAAAAAATCAATTATTTTTTGTAAAATAAATGATTAATAATAGAATTCCGCTATGGTTAAAAAAATTTTGATCTATTTGAAAATTAAAATCTTTGCATATGTGTGCATATATTTCAATGCAAGATGTTTTAAATTTGAGTAGGGTGCGTCTAGTTCCAAAACATTTTTTGCTTAAGAGTTTGTTCTATTTACTTATATTTTACCTGCTCCAAAAATATATTTTACCTGCTCCAAAAATGCATTTTACCTGCTCCAAAAATGCATTTTGCTGCTCTAAAAATGTATTTTACCTGCTCCAAAAATGCATTTTGCTTCTCCAAAAATGATTTTGTAACTTTCCATCACTGCGTTTGGAATACAGCAGAGATTGATTATCTATTCCAGTAAGATTCTTGATATACCTCATATCAGATAACTACGTTTATGTCTACAGAACAAAACAAGTGATCATCATAACGCTGAATGACCACAACTATGGCCTTTGAAAGAAGAAATACACATTTTTTTCAACACAGTGTATGAAGCCCACTTGGGAAATTTTATGGTTTTTTTACCAACCACAAAAGCAGAAGAAAGCTCTCCAAAAACTGGCTTGATACATATGAGAACGTCTGACCTCCAGAGCAATGACAAAGAAGGAAGTGTTTTCTAATTCCAAAGTTTGTATCAGGTTAGTTTATGTAAGTAGTTTTTTATATATAATTGAATAGAGTATTTTTGGGGTGTAATTTCCATAACCTTTACAGTCCTGCATGTCTTGAATAGCATTATATTGAAACTTTGATGTCCTTTTTGTAGTGTGTGGGGCACACACACACTACAAATTTAGATTTTCTATGTTGTAGATTGGTAAAAATTTCAAAAATTTTTTTTTGCTTCAGTCTCTTCTTAATAGAATATATATATTTCTTTTTTTCTCCACCAAAACGTGAACATGTGCTAATTTTGTCACCATGGTTTGAAATAAATAAATAAAAATTAACAAAAAGTTTTTTTTTTTTTTTTTTTTTTTTTGTGTGTGGAGCACTTACATTTTGAAACTCATACACATTTTTGGGCAACTATTTTAGTCATTAACATAAGTTGTTATGGCTACTATTTTTAACATTAGTGGCTACTAAATCAACTATTTTCTTGGGTGTGATAGGCTGGCAGCCCTGCTAATACTATATGATTTAATATTGTATGTATAAAAATCTTTAAGGACTTGAAAGATAAAAACAACATACTTGAAAGATAAAAACAACACTCACAAAAAATGATCAGTAGAAAAATAATTGATATAAACTCCCTCAATGTGCTTAATTTATCTTTTCATCCAATTATTCATATTTGTTGTGCATTTTGTATAGGGATTAATGTTAGGATCTTTTCTTTTTAAGGCAGCAAACAGAATAGCCATTGCCTTGCTTACTGTTCAACATGTAACTTTAACATCAAGAAACTCGAAAATTTCATTGTCCTAGAACGGGAATCAAACCCGCTTCTCCCAATTTCTGTTTGAGCATGCTATCTATTACACCACCTAGGACTATAAAGTCCCAAGCATTTGAGTGTTAAAAATCAGAACATTCTCTGAATTTTTTTCCACGATCTGCAGAGATTAATATCTTGATTAAACACAATTAACTGTTGCTCTTTTTTTTTTTTTTTTTTTTCTCTCTGTTTTGTTTTAGGCTCTTCAGATGCAAGCACGAACTAATGTGGAAGTAAGAAATCAAGTGTTAGAGGTAATGAATACTCAAAAAATATTTCTGTTTCATAATTGGTTTCACTGTTATTATGTGCTGTTAAATCTCGTTAAAGCCATATTTTGTTCATCATGCTAAACTGGCAGTTTAAAGAGGTTCATATTATAAAAAAGGCAGGGCTCGCAAATAGTTCCCTTTTCCCCTAAAAGTCAGGTTTTTTTTCACAAAAGTCGTTTTAGTTTCTTTTTTAAAAATACGGTACCTTTTTCTCCTTTTTTGGGGGAGGATGGGGGGTAAAGCCATCTGTTTCCACATTCTTGACGAATCCCTCACTTTTCCCCACCATTTTTGTATCTATAGGTTTATTTGTATTCTGTATTTATTTATCTCTGCTGAAATCACTGTCATCTATGACAGAATAGCATTGAAAAGACTTGATTTGTACTCTATACATCCGGCAGGCAGATGATGTAAAACCAAGAAGTGGCTTTTGCCCCATGTGCATGCTAGGTCACGTGTAAGCCACAGTTCTAAAAATAGGTCGACCAATCATCAGCTTTCAGATCGAAACCATAACTATTTAACTTTGAGCATCCCAAACGCATGGAAGGAGTGGGGAGATTACTTACCTAGCTACAGCGCAGCTCATTTCCTTTGTGATCTTCAAGAATTTCCAAAGCCGTAAAAGTCTGAATTGAGTGAATTTTATGTTTCTTATTAAAGTCTAACTTCATAACTAACTTCATAATGCATGAACTGATTTTAATCAAACTTCAAACGGAAATCTTTTTCTTTATGCAGATGTGGGGTGATGCTTTTCAATTACAGGAAACTGCACTGTTCATATACAGAATGGGGGTGTAATTCCAGTACACACAGGGCTGCCAGACCTGTGCCAATTGCGCCAAAACGTTGTTCTTGTGCCATTCTGCTAAAAAAAATAGCGATTTTGACGAAATCTGTGCCAATTTTGCACCAAAAGTTCAAATTTACCGGTCATCGATATTTTAGCGTAATCTTACGACATTCGAAGTCGATTCAGCGGTTAATTCGTATGTGAGGTTCTTCCACAGATTCGCGGAGCCCCCCCCCCCCCCCCCATTTGTCATTTTCGAGATTGATGCAAAAGTGAAGAAATTTTCAGGGTATTAGTTAGGTTGGGGGTCGTATTTCGTCTGGGGACGTTGTTTTGTCTTTTTAAACGTTCGGAAACGGAAGTTAAACGGAGTGCAGCTTTTTCCTGTAAGAGTATTTTTCTCTCTTGCGATGTTGCTTCTGTTCAGTATTGTTGTTAAATATAATTTTGTTGCATAATTTCAGCTTGAAAACGGAAGTTTTGCCGCCCGAAAATTTCCGAAAACGGAAGTTTTGCCGCCCGAAAATTTCCCCGTAATCTTCGGCCACGAGATTCTTACGCTGATTCGAGGAATTTTGTCTTTCTTGTTATCATTTGGTCCATACACGAGATCGATGCACAACTGAACCAAAATTTTGGGAGGATTGGTGGTGGTGGTAAGGTGGATCATTTTCTTCGTCGGAGGACGGAATTTAATCCTTCGAAAACGGAAAGTAGACAGAGGTAAGATTTCTCTTGTAATCATAATTTTTTCTCGCGCGATGTTTCCTCTACCCGGTATTGTTAGATATCATTTTATTCCATAAATATTTGTATTTCAGCTTGAAAATGTTGGATAAATTTTCAAAAACGGAAGGTAGATGGAGCGAAGATTTCTTCCATAAATGTATTTTCTTTTTCGCTGCGATTGTTTCCACTCCTGTGTATTTGTTAAATGTCATCACCCTCATAAATGTATGTGTATTTTAGCTTTATAAAGGTGGGGAAAATTTCCAAAAGCGGAAGTGACGAAGTTTGGAACTTTGTAAGAATTGATGCAGGGTGTTAACAAAAAAAGTATTCATTCTCTGAAAATTACACCATTTATCTAAAGTAGTGGAAGCTCTGATATCAGAATTCATGGTTTTCAGGCTGAAAGTTAAGCATGATGGATAAAATTGTCATGTGAGGTAATAAAAAAAAAAAAAAGATAGAAAGAAAGAAAAGTAACAAAGAAAAATGGTAAGGGAAAACTATCAGCAGAAAGAAAAGTAAACAGTGGATGCTGTGCAGTGGCAGAGTCAACAAAAGACAAATATGGCTGTGAAACTTGCTGAGAAGAAAGTAGGGTTTGCTCGCAAGAGGAAATCAGAGCTAATTTTCTAGCAAATACAAGAACAAAACCAGGAAAAAAAACTGAAGTTATGTCTCTTAAAACCACCCTATTTTGTTTGGAATTCAGTAATTTTATAATTGTGAATACAGTGGTGTGATCTAGTTAAATATTTTCATAAACACAGTGAACTATTCAGTTTACACAGTGAACTATTCAGTTTTGTTCATGCTGTGCAATATTCACACTTTCTCACCTCGCAGTCTGATTTTTCACTAAATTAAAAAGTACAGCTTTGTTTTTTTCTTCATCAGTCTCATGTATGCTGATTAAAATTGCTCACAAGCGCTATGGATAACTGAAAAGATTGCTTATATCGCATAACTTGTAATCAATTATCAGGAATATCGATCTTTTGGTTCTTACTTAGTCTGAATTTTGCCCCGTACATTCAGGGAGCAGAATTTTTAGGAGGTTTTCTTTTTCTCATTTTGATCTACCTTGGGGAACATCTTCACCCTCACACTTTTCTTTTTCCAGATGGAAGATTCGTTGAACCACTTACTAACTTGCAATCATCTGCTTAATGTCCATACATACAGGATCCCACGTATGCAAGAGCAGTGGCCCTTTCAGACAGCAACAACAAATAAGTCATAAACTGATTCTACTACTACTGAAGAAGGAGGGGGGGGGGGCACGCCAAAATGTCACATGCAAGCGTTAAGCGATGGAAGCAGCTTTTTTCTAACCAACTTTACTAAATCTCACTGTTATCTTATAGTTTGGGTTCCAGTTGTAATTGTTCACAGCAATAAAGAAGGTTTGACATTGATAATTACCGGATGAAAAACATTGTATGAAGAGATCGTGGCACAACTGCTGAAAGGTGATTTTACAATTTGATTATTAAATGTTACATTAGTTTTCCTTTTATATCGAAGGTACGCTTTCCTTCAGAAAACCTTAGGAGTTTGTGATGCACAAGCAAACTACGTACGTGTGGCTTGCCAGTTGGTTGGTTTAAAAAATAATGTATTTTCATCTGAATGCCATGAATCTTGAAAAATATGCTGCTAAAAACCAACCAAACAACAAATAGTAATTGCATTTATTCTTCCTAAGTGTATATTCGCAAGTGTTCAGTAACAATAGCAACAGTTCTTGAACGCGGCAGCATCTTATTCATGTTTCAGCAAAACAAATGCATTCAGAAGAAAATCCCTGATATTAGTGTGTTATGCTTAAAATATTGCAAGTCATGTAGTTTTCAATAAATCGTGGGTAGTATAATTGTTTTCCCATTTATCTCACTGCAGGAATGACAGAAATGCTAATTAACAGTAGTAAGAGAAGGAGTAAAATATCAACAAACCTGAAATATAACATTTTTTCATAGTTCATAAAATAATGGTAATTCAGTATATAAACATAACCTAAAGCACAGCATGGACTTTAAACAATTAAAAATGCTATCATTAGCTGCTCCAAAACCTGAGTTCTGCTCCAAAATGCATTTTTTTTTTTGCTTCAAAACCCAACGTTTCTGCTCCAAATTGCATATTTTCCCGCTCCACGAATTGCTCCGGAACATGGTAGGGGCACTAACATCACATCTTACAACTCCAAAATGCATAAACTGATTTCAATAAAATTTGAAATGAAACTCCATAAATGCAAATGTGAGGTGATAATTACCAGTACCAGCAAAGTGCACTATATGTGTACAAAGTGGTATTTCTACAGTTTTGCACACTTTGTGTTAACTACATGACTTGCAAACAAATTTTCATAAAGTTAAATTTGAGACACCCATAGGCAGATATAAGTGCAACTTTTGAATTTCATTAAACTACTGGTTGCAGTAAACATCTACGGTCTACCTCTTAATGCTCGATATAAACTATTTGAGATACTTAGAGAAATAAAAAAATGACATATTAAAATATGTATTGCCATCTATATGCGATTTTAAAAGCACAATTAAAATATATACAATATATCACTAAGCTGTTCTCTGATATTCAGAGGTTAGCTCCACAAAGAAGTACAAACTACCAGATAATTTTTACTTACTTTTGATATATCAAACTTCTCCATTTACAGTGATCTTGACATACAACTCAGGCTTCACTCACATGCCATACACAAGATCTTCTGTACTTCATATTCATAATCTTTTTCGCATGCAGACACTCCTCAATCTGATCCTCACGTGACTTCCTTGGCCTGAATGCCACTTGGGCTAAAAGGATTTTCTTAGTAAGCACATCATCACTCATTCTTTCAACATGGCCCAACCACCGAAGAATATTAGTCTCCACCTTGATAACAACATTTTGCTTCACATCACACAACTGCAGCACATCTTCATTCTACCCAAAAATCAGAACGTCTTGCCACAAACAAGTAGTAAGTAACGCATTTCTCCAGCACACAAACGACTCCTATGTTTCTTCCGTAGTTCCCAGGTTTCACTGCCATACATCAGACTAAAAACAATTGCACTTTCATACACCGCCATGCAGGACTCTCTTGAGAACCCATCATTCCTGTGAAAACCTCCCAAGGCAGCCATGACTTTCAATGAAGAATTCACTCTCCTACCAATTTCACCAACCAATTTGGTCTCTCTGTCAAACATGCTTTCTAAATACACAAGGAACCTGGTCAATCACTGTGTCATTTTGACTTATATTACATTTAGTACTACCAGTTCATCTCTCAAAAACCATAACATAGATTTTTCACTTATTTATACTCAGTTTGAATGTCATGCAAACTTCGTACATCCAAGACAACATACTCTGGCAAAAGGACAGTGTCATCAGTATTAGCAATCTGCACACACAGATATCACCAAGACATAAACTAATATTGTTTATTTTGGCATCATGCATGCATGCATCCATAAATATATTAAACAACCATGGTGACATTACACAACCTTGTCTGACTCCTGCATCAATAGAAAACCATTTTGATAGAACACCATTCACTCGTACACAAGCTTTACTGCCAGCATACATGGCTTTTACACTGTTAAGTAGATTCCCAATAACGCCATATTCAGTCAGTACCTTCCACAAAAGCGTCCTATTTACTCTGTTGTAAGCTTTCTCTAAATCTCTGAAGGCAGCAATAACTTTCTTACCAAGAGCCAGATACTTTTCAAGCATCATACGTAATGCAAAAATTTGGTTAGTGCAGCCTTTACCAGGCATAAAACCACTCTGAACATCCCACACTTTCTCTGATGTAAGAACCCGCACTTTTTCAATAACAACCTTGCCTAATACTTTCCTGGCACACTCCGTACGCTAATACCACAATAGTTCTTGCAGTCAGTCTGATCCCCTTTTCCACCAGTCACCAGTCAGTCTGATCACCTTTTATACAAGGGAACAATGATAGCATCCCTCCAATCCTGAGGGACCATTTCTAACTCCCAGCACAACTGGCAAATTTCAGTTAACCAGTCAATTACTGAGTCACCACCATATTTCAACATCTCGGCAGTTATGCCATCAACTCCCAGAGCCTTACCATTCTGAAGAGATTTTAGAGCTTTACACACTTCTTCTCTTGAGATTCTTCCTGTGCTGCCATCCTTCACTGTGACATCATCTGCTTCTGCCTCTAAATCTTCTTTGCTTTCCTGATCTAATAACTCACAGAAGTGTTCACCCCATCTTTCACTTAACTCAATGGGCTCCCATATCATTTCCCGATCCTATTTAAAACTTTGTTTCCCCTATTTTTCCCGAGTCTTCTGTAGTTTCAGAAAGTTTTCCTATTTTTCCAAAATGCCAACTCATGCCTTTCCACCTTCTTCTTCTGATCTTTTGCCTTACTCTGGTGAACCAGCTTTGAGGCTTCACGCTTCTTACAGAGATATTCATCCACAGAAACTCTACCTTGCAACATCCCCAAATAAGCATCCTTCTTTCTCTTTAGTGCCTCTTCAATCTCACTATTCCACCAAACATCACCTCTATTGTTACCCACTGTTGTGGTGCCACAGACCTATTCAGTAACAGTGACAACACAGTTCTTAAAACATTCCCACTTCTTTTCTACATCCCTCTCACCAGACTATAGCTCCTTCAGTCGTTCTGTGAGTATGTCAGAATAACGCTGATGATCTTCAAGGAGCCTATCAACCTTTATTCTTTCTACCCTGGGCCTCTTCCAATACCTTTTCCTCCAACCAACATTAAGTTTCACTCGTGACACTACCAAGAAATGATCAGAACCAACATCTGTACCTCTCGTCACACGAGTGTCAACAACTAAGTGTTTCAGACGCTGATCGTAGAATAAAAATCTATCACACTCTTTTGAACAAGAGTACGATTTTCCCAAGTATATGTGTGGATATACTTGTGATTGAAAAATGTATTATACACACAAACCATTCTCAATGCAGAGTTTGATTAATCTTTCACTATTATCATTCACACAAGGATCATTAAACTTACGCAGAACATTGTCAGAAATTGCTTTCTGCACACCTACTGTAGCATTGAAATCCCCTGCTATTATAACTTTCTCTTTAGCACCAAACTGGCTCAAAACAGCTTTTAGCTCATTCTAGTAATCTTCCTTCCTATCAGAAGGTTCCAAGTCACAAGGAGCATACACTACAACAATTACTATTCTCTGGTTTCACTTTCAAATGAATCCAAAGAATTATTTCACTTATGCAGCTGTAGTGCATCAAGTTGTTCTTCATCTTTTCACTTAAAATCACACCTACACCAGCCTGTCCTCTCACATTATCCAATACTCCAGACCACACACTCACAGTTCCATTCACTTCTTCTATCCCAATTTTAAATATATACAAGGTTAAAACATTAGCACTTTTAAGTCCACTACGGACCCGTCATCAAGTGTTATAGTTAGGGTTTGCCTTGGAAGGGGTATATATGTAGGAGGTACACCAACATATCATTGTTGCCCATGCACATGCTCATTACGTAGTCATGTTGTTATACATCGGAGATCGGGTTGTTATCTGTGTTGTCACCCTCACCATAGTAATTGCAAAGCAATTTTCATGGTAACGATATGGTAATAGGGGCATCGTTATTACAACACTTTTCTCTAAATTTATGAATTAATAAGCTTTCTGTCAAGAGAAGTGAGGAACATGTAGTTGGCATGTTTAGTATAGTTACATCATGCCAGATAGGTTGGTGTCGACCATCCAGGCATAATCTTGAAAGGGCGGTGGAGGTAGATTATGATTTGACATTATATTTATGCTCAGATACATGTGAACTAAGATCGCGACGGGTCGATCCTAGGTATATCTGGTCGAAGACATCATCGTTGATGGCTTTTAGTGGAATTGCATTCACACCAAACTTGGAATCAGGGGAGATATGGTCCCTATCTTTCTTGATATAGGCGAGAATATTACACGCTTTTAAATGAAAGTCGATGTTGAAAGATTGACATGTGTTTTTTAGGACATTTGTGATTAGAGGAATGTACACTGAAGAGCAATTAAATTAGAGACAGCTGGCACTATGCAAATGTGGCGCTGTGGGCGGCCTGGTAAACGAAAACGACATGTCGTATGCAGCGATCCGACAATATAAGGAGTGATGCGACGGGAATCAGTAAGAGTCGGACGCAGTATGGGTAAGACGAAGGATCTAAGTGCATTTGATCGTGGGCAAATTGTCGGGGCCCGACGAATGGGTCACTCCATTTCGGAAGTCGTGCAGGCACTGGGATTTTCACGAGCCACTGTGCCATGGGTGCACCGTGAGTACATCGAATCCGGTAAAACCATCCCTGCAAGGGCCAACTGCCGTGGACAACAGCGTGTGGATGAGCGGGGTCATCGTCGGCTAGCTCTCATTGTAACAGCAGATATATGGGCCACAGTGCAAGAAATCACTCGGCAATTTAACGCTGGTGCACAAAAACGTGTAAGCAGCCACATCATCCAGAACCATCTCCTCGCTATTGGGTACAGAAGCCATTGTCCCATGAGGGTACCGCTGCTGACCGCACATCACAGGGTGCAAAGATTAGCTTGGGTGTGGGAACATCGTTACTGGACCCTAGACATGTGGGAAAATGTTGCCTAGACTGATGAGTCGAGATTCACGTTAGTACATGCGGATGGCAGGATACGAGTACGGCGCAAACCACATGAAGCCATGGATCCTTCTTGCCAGCAGGGTACTCTTCAAGCTGGTGGGGATGGTATTCTCGTCTGGGGACTGTTTACGTGGACTGAAATGGGACCCCTGGTAGGTGTGACATCGTCCCTCAAAGGTCAACGTTACCGGGATATCCTGGACGACCATTTGCTCCCGTTTGCGCGTCTTCAACATCCCACTGGAGACCTCATCCTTCAACAAGACAACGCACCGTGCTATTGCTCCCGAATTGTATCCAAATAGTTTGATGAACACTCCACCAACGTGACTTCGCTTCCTTGGCCAGCTAGGTCACCTGACCTCATTCCCGTCGAGCACATCTGGGATGCCATCGAGAGAAATGTTCGAGGCTCTGATCCCCCTCCATCAAATCTTCGTGAACTGTGGGAGCTTGTTCAGGGGTCGTGGATCCATATGGCTTCCCAACACTTCCATTGTCTTGTCGAGTCCATGCCGAGACGAACCGCCTCTGTCATCAGGTAAAAGATGGGGCTACATGTTACTAGACAGGTATCTCTAATTCAATTGCTCTTCACTGTATGGCATTGTGCCCACATATGAGGTAGTTGTTCATGGTTTTTGTTATGTGGAGTATGAGGCATAAAAACTCGTAGCATTGTGGCATTTACAATGGCAGATTGGTAGTCATATAATGCCACAATATCCTTGATTTTCGCAATTTCTTTGTCTTGTTGTGGGGTTGTGGATGAATGTGTTACTGCATGATAAAACATAAAGTGAAGAACTGAGAGTTTTTGCTTGAGTGGGTGGGATGAGCTGAAAGGAATCATGAATACTGTAGAAGTTGGTTTCCTATATACATTGTGAGTTACTTCATTCATAGTAGGGTTTCTTTCCAACATAAAGTCTAGATATGGTAATGAATAATTGGTCTCGAATTGCAAAGGAATTTTTTTATGGAACTGTATTTTGTGGACAACAAACTAGTAACCTCGGAGAGATTTTCTAGGGTGGATTGCCAAAACAATAACACATCATCCACATATCTCAGATATAGAAAAGGTTGTACAGGAAAGTTAGAAAGAAAGTCATTTTCCAGATCTTGTAACAGCAATTCAGCCAGAACTGCCAGGAGGTGTGACCCCATTGGGGCCCCCTGCTGTTGTCAGTAGATGGTACCATTAAACCAAAAAAATGTCCTGTTATGCGTTAGTCTTAAGTCATTAATAATGCCCTGGATTTCATTGTGAGTGTAAGTTCCCTGGACTGACAACTGTTCTTCAATGATATGGTGAGCTACAAGGAATGGTACATTAGGATATAAAGAAGTGGTATTACGTTAAACCATTATAAACTGCGTGCTGGCCGGTATGACTGAGTGTATTTTGTTCAAAGCCTAGATTGTGCTTTATACCAAGTAAATGGAGGATATGGTTAATGGGGTTAGACATTTTGCTAGTGCCTCTTGAAAGGCATAGTTGGACTTGCGCAAGCCGAGACCAGGTGGCATATGGGATTACCTATTTTATGGGTTTTGATCTTCCCAAATAGTTTGGGAATTCGGGGTCCTGGTGGTGGGTGCATGACTTTAGTAATAGTTGATGGAAGAAGGCCTTGAGATTTTATCCTAGATAGGACCACAATTGTAGTGTTAGTGGATTCCCGGGTGCAGATAGAATGTCATGTGGGATCTTTGCTATTGCTTGGAACATTTTATCATTACAGTCGGTTCTGTTCATAATCATGACTTCGGAAGTTTCATCTGCACTGATTATAGAGATGTCAAGGTTCTGACGCAGCATTCTGAGTTGCTTCAGTTCACATTTAAGCTTATTGTCTGCATGGTTGTTCATAGGGCATTTATGAAATGTTTTGATAGCCTTAGCTACTTGATTTCTAACAGCATCGTGAATGTTATAAGGAAGTGATTTCACAATTTGTTCAATCTGTGGAATTAGCTGTATATTATTAACAACATAGGTTGGATATTTAGACCTCTATCTAGTGCACTTTGCTAAGCTGGGTGCCGCTAGGTATCACTAAGATTGACGTAGCATGACTTTGAATTCAGGCACTATAGATTAAATTGTGTTCCATGCCTCACAACTCGACTATCAACTTCGTACGCAACCTGTTGTCGGAGCTATTTAATATGTGTCTCCCAAGTTTTCAAGTCCTCAGATAGACTAATCTATTTTAGTCTATCAGAGTTGTCGGAGCTTTTTAATGTGTGCCTCCTGGGTTTTCCAGTCCTGAGATCAACTAATCTATCAAGTCTATCTGCACCTGGGATCTCACTAACGCTACAATTGCGGTTCACCCTATCCAGGTTAAAATCTTCAGGCCTTCTTCCATCAACTATTACTAAAGTTACGCACCCACCACCAGTACCCACCACCAGCACCCAGTGTTCCCGAACTCTTTGGGAAGATCAAAACCCATTAAATAGGTACTCTCATATGCCCCTTCGTCTCAGCTTGCTCAAGTCCAGCTAGGCTTTTCGAGGGGGCACTAGCAATCTAATCCCATTAACCACATTCTCCATTTACTTGGTATCAAGCTCCATCCAGGTTTTGAATAAAATGCACTCAGTCTCACCGGCCAGCACATAGTTTATAATGGTTTCACTTGATATCATTTCTTTATATCCTAATGTACCAATCCTTGTAGTTCACCGTATCATTGAAGAACAGGGAACCTACACTCACAATGAAATCCAGGGCATTATTAATGCCTTAAGACTAGTGTATAACCGGACATTTCTTCGGTTTAATGGTACCATCTACTGACAACGGAGTCATCCCTCTCGACGATTTCATTGTGAGTGTAGGTTCTCAATGGGGTCATCCCTTTCAGTAGTTCTGGCTGAATTGCTGTTACAAGATCTGGAAAATGATGTTCTTTCTAACTTTCCTGTAAAAGTAAAAACCTATTCTATATCTGAGATATGTAGATGATGTGTTATTGTTTTGGCAATCCACCCTAGAAAATCTCTCCGAGGTTACTAGTTTGTTGTCCTCAAAATACAGTTCCATAAAAAATTTTCTTTGGATTTCGAGACCAATTATTCATTACCCTATCTAGACTTCATGTTGGAAAGAAACCCTACTACGAATGAGGTAACTCACTCTGTTTATAGGAAACCAACTTCTACAGTATTCATGATTCCTTTCAGCTCATCCCACCCACTCAAGCAAAAACTCTCAGCTTTTCACTTTATCATAATATTTGCCCTTTTTAGGTATCAATCACCTGCAAAGGGCGTATAGTTACGTGCAATTCACTAATGATATTCTATAAAAACAACCATTCACTTACTCGATCTTCTTCCGGGGATGAAACGTCGTACTCTCCTTTTTTTTTTTTTTTTAATTATTTACTGAACAACACACGCAGGTTTCTTTCTGCCATATGAAACGTAACTATAGCTCGTCATCACGATAAAAAACCTCACACATACACACACAACAACCTCTCATTCATACATTCCGCTAAAAACACTATGTACATATTTACACTATATACATTCACAGGCAGTTAAACCATTTGTCAACTGTAATTAAAAAATGCTGAAAATGCTCAATCTGTTTCATGAAACAGATTGAGCATTTTTAAATTACAGTTGACAAATGGTTTAACTGCCTGTGAATGTATATAGTGTAAATATGTACATAGTGTTTTTAGCGGAATGTATGAATGAGTGGTTGTTGTGTGTGTATGTGTGAGGTTTTTTATCGTGATGACGAGCTATAGTTACGTTTCATATAGCAGAAAGAAACCTGCGTGTGTTGTTCAGTAAATAATAAAATGAAAAAAAAAAAAAAAAAGGATAGTACGACGTTTGATTCCCGGAAGAAGAAAAAAGCATAGGCAAAGAGTCAGTTCAACCTCAGAAAGCCAACAACAATATAATTGACGTGCTGGAAGTGTTACAAGACGAAAAATGACCGGGATCTTTTGGGTAAGTGAATGGTTGTTTTTATAGAATATCATTTTCACTTTATGTTTCATCATGCATTCATCCACAACCACACAACGAGACGAAGAAATTGCAAAAATCAAGGATATTGTGGCATTTTATGACTACCCATCTGCCATTGTTAATGTCATAATGCTAAGAGTTTTTAATGCCTCATACTCCACATTACAAAAACCAAGAACAACTACCTCATATGTGGGCACAATGCCAACTGTGATCACAAATGTCTAAAATACGCATGTCAACCTTTCAACATCAACTTTGGTTTAAAAGCATGTAATATTCTCTCCTATATCAGGTAAGATAGGGATCAGATTCCCCCTGATTCCAAGTTTGGTGTGCATGCAATTCCACTAAAAGCCATGCACAATGATGTCTCCGACCAGATATTCTTAGGATTGACCTGTCGCAATCTTGGTTTACGTGTATCTGAGCATCAATATAATGTCAAACCATATTTTACCTGCACTGCCCTTTCAAGATTATGCCTGGAGGTTAGACACCAACCTATCTGGCTTGATGTAACTATACTAAACAAGCCAACTACATGTTCCTCACTTCTCTTGACAGAAAGCTTATGGATTCATAAATTTAGAGGAAAGTGTTGTAATGGCAATGCCCCTGTTACCATACCATTACCATGGAAATTGCTTTGCAATTACTATGGTGAGTGGGGACAACGCAGATAACAACCCGATCTCCGATGTATAACAACATGACTATGTAATGAGCATGTGCATGGACAACATTGATATGTCGGTGTGCCTCCTCCATATATACCCCATTCCAAGGCAAATCGTAACTACAACATCTAATGACAGGGTCCATAGTAGACTTTAAAATGCTAATGTTTTAACCTTCTATATATTTTAACTGTGCTTTTAGAATCGTGTATAGACCACAATATGTATTTTAATATCTTCCAGCATGAATAAAGTAGTTCTTATGGTATAAAAAATGACATTTTAAAATTACATCAAACTGTTTTGTACAATTGGATGTTTGCTCACAGCTGTAAACACAACACATGATTTTTTTATGTGAAACACTTGCACTTAGGCCCCCCCTCCCCCTCACAAATAAATAAAATAATATGTGTGATGCAAAGTTTTAATTTTTTCAAAGATCTTGTACAGCACTTCTTATTGTCTGAGTAATAATTAATTTTAGTGAGTGTTGTGTAGTATTTCAAAATTTGGTACTGAGTAAAGTTGAAAGATTGGTTTTCGTAACTTTGTATCTTTCCTTTCAGACTGAAAAAGGGAAAATGTAAATTTGCAAATCAATGGCTGTAACGAGAAAACAGTGGCTGTTTTCGAATATCTGACTGGGCTAAAAAACTGGGTAACAGCAAAATGTTTTGTATTGTCTGCACTAAAAAAAAATTTCAATTGAAAAAGGGTTTTATGCCATCAAGCAGCCCTTTGAAGGAGAAAAGCACAAAGAAAGTTTGGTTCTTGTAACTTTTTTTCTTTCCTTTCAGACTGAAAAAGGGAAAATGTAAATTTGCAAATCAATGGCTGTAACGAGAAAACAGTGGCTGTTTTCGAATATTTGACTGGGCTAAAAAACTGGGTAACAGCAAAATGTTTTGTATTGTCTGCACTAAAATAAATTTTTATTGAAAAAGGGTTTTATGCCATCAAGCAGCTCTTTGAAGGAGAAAAGCACAAAGAAAATTGCAAGCTGAAAATTAGCTCAAAACAGCTTCGTCACAGTATTACATCAGCAAGTAATAGCCAAAGAACTTTGCCAATTGCATCTGAGTAGTCTGAAAGATTCTGCTTATGCTGCCGGACTGATTTGGGTCGTGAAGGCAGTTGCTTCAAACATGTCAGCACAATCTTGCAGTGATATAGCTAAAGTTTTCAAAGTCATGTTTCCGTTACCTGGTGCTGTTCCAGATCAATTTTCGTTGAATGTAACAAAAGTCTGATACCTCATCAGTGATGCTTTAGCATCCTATTTCAGGGGAAATTTTTAGAAGAAGCTCAGGCAAATTACTTTACACTCCAGTATGATGAAACGACCAATGATGCTGGACTCGTGGAACTTCAGACTGTAGTTAGATTTTGGTCTGAATCCAAGGAAGAACTTGTATGTCATCACCTGGAAAGTTTTTATATGGGTCGTGCAACTGGAGATGATTTAAAAAATAATATACTATTAGCACTAAATAATGGAATTTTTTATCTTTCTAAGCTTCTTATGCTTGCAAGTGATGAACCAAACGTGAACAAAAAGGTTTTTTGGCTAGTCAATGAAGATGTAAAAGCTATTCGAAAGAAGGGACTTATTGATGTAGGATTTTTCAATAGTCATGTGGTTCATAATGCTTCCCAGAAAGGATTAGAACACCTTAGTTCCCATGCTTCAGATTTAATTATATCAGTTTATCACTACTTTGATGGCTGGCCATCATGCTGGTAAGATTACTCCAGAATCCAAGAAGGAAAAAATGTGCCTAAGTTACACTTCAACTAAGCATGTAAGTTCCAGGTGGTTAACTCTTGAATCTGCTGCTAACAGACTTTTGCAGCATTGGAATGTAGTTATGAAGTATTTTTTTAAATACACACCTTGCAAACAAGATAAACTAATGAATACTGTTAATTTTAAGAAAATCATTAGTCTGTTGCAGCAGAAAACTATGTTAGCTGAATTGAGATTCATATCATCAAGTGCTACTTTCTTTACCAAATTTACATGTAGGTTTCAAAAAGATGAACCACTGATACATATTTTGCACCAGCAGCTGAAAGACGTAATTATCACTAAAAATGGGCCGCATTTGTAAGAAAGAAGGCACAGAAAACTGTATTAAGCATTTAGAAGAAAATGCATTTAAAACAGAGAATTTGTTTCCAGTACAAGTCCTACCTCTAAGTTTAAGTGCAGAACTGCAAAATGAACTTACTCCCCTATCGGATTCAGAAAGATTTAATTTTCTGTAATCTCTCTGCAATCTTTATGCTGCTGCTGGACAATACATTTTGCAGAAAAATATTAAAGGTAGCAAAAAGTTGAAGAAATGAGTTTGCTGCCTTCAGCAAGGTGAAGTAAAATTGCGTAGAAGTTTAAAAGATATCACTGAAATTTCTTCTTTCTTACCTGTGGAAATTAATGCTGATAAGCTTATAGATGAATGGAAACTTCTCAGATTTGAAAAAATAAATGTTTTAAACAGGATTGATCAGTACTGGTCTCAGATTTTTAAAGTAAAGACTATGGATGAAGTAAAATACCCTACTGTGTCAGTTGTTCAAGCCTGCTTAACTTTGTCACATGGTAGTGCAAATGTGGAGGGTTTTCCTGTTCATCTTGAATAATGACAGAGGATAAGGCATCAGTGTCAGTGAGGACTTTGAATGCTAGGTTAACAGTGAGTAAATCATTAAACAATATCAAAACAAACCAGAATTAGTTCCTATCACCCAAGAAATGCTTAAGTTGGCTCGTGTTGCTTACAAGAGCTATAAGAGTTACCTGGAAAGTGAGAGAAAAAGCAAAGAAACAAAGGCAGAAAAAGCAAAGGAATTGCAAGAAAGTATGCTTGCTGAAGAAAAAAATGCACAAAAAATTGAGCACAATCAGTAAGACAGAAGAATTGAAAAATGAATTAAAAACTGCTAGGAAAGAAGAACATTTCCAGTGTAGTGTGTCAGACAAACTTTTAAGTGAGGCAAATCAAATGATTGAAGAATGCAAAGAAAAAAAGAAAGCAATTAATGATATAGAAAGAAGGCTATACACAAAAAAGAACAGTCTCCTGACAAACTTCTTTTCAAAGAAACAGAAGACTAAGTAAAATGTATATATGGTGAACCTTTTGTTATAGCACTAAAAGTTTATAATACATATAATTTGATTATATTTAGCTATTATTTCAGTGCTTTTACTGATCTTAATATTGTTGCCTTTGGTTTCGGTCCAAAGAAGTGATACCTTTTCCCCTCAAAGGAAAAAGGTATCACTTTTTTAGTATGTAGCAAGGATATTAAGGTTAGTTAAGGCCCTAAAGTAGTAGAGAAATATAAGCAAATTATTCTCAACAGAAGGTTGTTTAGTAACTGTTGGAGAGAAACAATTAAGGTATGCATATCCTTTAAATGCCAGTTTAGATAGCCAACTAAATTTTCCCTCAATAATCAGTATTGAACTGCATTTTACATGTTGAAAAATTTATGAGTATTAAAGTCAGATGTAACCATTTGCGTTATAATCATTGGCTAATGTATATTATTATTATTATTATTAACTAAATAATACACAGTTTTGGATATGTTATTCTTTGTAATTTAACTGTAATAAAATGGTAAAGAGTGAAAATATGAGCTCAATAACTTTTGAAATGACTGAAGTAAAAGCACAAAAGATATTCCATAAAAACTGAGAGTAAAATCACACAAAATGAAGAAATATAGGTACAGCAAGATATATGCTATTCTTTCTCAAAGTATCTTCCCTCAGATGATATGCAACAGCTCCATCGTTGAGTCCACTTTTCAAAGCATGTGTCAAAGGCATTTTGTGGAAGCTGCTTTAGCAACCCCTGTACAGCTGGAATAACGTCAGCATCTGTGTTGAATGTTGTGCCATGGAACTTGTCCTTCATTGTTGGAAACAACCACAAATTGCAAGAGGCAAGGTAAGGACTGTAGGCAGGCTGTGGCATGATTTCAATACTGCATTTCATAAGAAACTATTGAACACAAGAAGCCAGCCACATGTGTAGGGTCCACTTGCATCAATTCCGGTCGCTTAATCAATGTGAGTCCTCGCAGACACTTTAAGACTGAAATTTAATACTCAGCATTAACAGTAATTTGTGAAGGAATGGCATGCTGGCAAATCTCTCCAGAACGGTAAGGCTCCAGGAGTTGATGGCATAACTGCCGAGATGTTGAAATATGGTGGTGACTCTGTAATTGACTGGTTAACTGAAATTTGCCAGTTGTGCTGGGAGTTAGAAATGATCCCTCGGGATTGGAAGGATGCTGTCATTGTCCCTTTGTATAACGGAAAAGGTTGTCAGACTGAATGCAAGAACTATCATGATGTGGGCCTACTGAGTGTGCCAGTAAAAGTGTTTGGTAAGGTTGTTATTGAAAAAGTACGGGTTCTTGCATGAGAGAAAGTATGGGATGTTCAGAGTGGTTTTATGCCTGGTAAAAGCTGCACTAACCAAATTTTTGCATTACGCATGTTGATTGAAAAGTATCTTCCGGTTGGTAAGAAAGTTTTTGCTGCATTCATAGATTTAGAGAAAACTTACGACCGAGTAAATAGGATACTTTTATGGAAGGTTTTGAATGAATATGGTGTTGCTGGGAATCTACTGAATAGTGTAAAAGCCATGTATGCTGGCAGTTGAGCTTGTGTACAAGTGAATGGTGTTTTATCAAAATGGTTTTTTATTAGTGCTGGAGTCAGACAAGGTTGTGTAATGTCACCATGGCTGTTTAATATATATATGGATGCATGCATGCATGATGGCAAAATAGATAATACTGGTTTATGTCTTGGTGATATCCGTGTGTGCAGATTGCTGTATGCTGATGACACTGTCCTGTTGGCAGAGTATGTTGTCCCGGATGTACGAAGTTTGCATGAAATTCAAACTGAGTATAAGTAAGGAAAAATCTATGTTATGGTTTTTGAGACAAGAACTGGTAGTACTAAATGTAATATAAGTCTAAATGACATAGTGATTGACCAGGTGAATGAGTTTGTGTATTAAGGAAGCATGTTTGACAGAGAGAACAAATTGGATGGTGAAATTAGTGGTTGAATGAATTCTTCATAGAAAGTCATAGCAGCTTTGGGAGGTGCTCACAGGAATGATGGGTTCTCAAGAGAGTCCCGCATGGCTGTGTATGAGAGTGTAATTGTCCCTACTCTGATTTATGGCAATGAGAGATGTGCGTACTGCAGGAGAAACATAGGAGTTGTGTTTATGTGCTGGAGAAATGTGTTACTTGTTACTTACGGGGGGGGGGGGGTTGTGGCAGGACATGTTCTGATTGTGTGAGGAATGAAGATGTGTTGTTGCAGTTGTGTGATGTGAAGCAAAATGTTGTTAGCAAGATGGAGACTAATATGCTTCTGTGGTGTGGCCATGTTAGAAGAATTAGTGTGTGATTCTTACTAAGAAAATCTTTTTAGCCCAAGAGGCAGGAAGGAAAGGCAGAGAAAGGCCAAGAAAGTTGTGGAAGGATCAGATTCAGGAGTGTCTGCATGCGAAAATGATTATGAGTATGAAGTATAAAAGGTCTTGTGTACAGAGTGTGATGGATGTGAGTGGAGCCCAAGTTGTATGTCAAGGTCGCTGTAAATGGAGAAGTTTGATACTGCAGCAGTAAGTAAAAATAATCTGGTAGTTTGTATTTCTTTGTGGAGCTAACCTCTGAATCTCAGTGAACAGTTTAGTGATATGTATGTCAAGCTAAAGGTTGTTTGAACATTTTATATATTCATAACTTGTTAGAAGTTCAACATTGAAATTACTATTTTTCACATTATATAAATCTTGAATGGACGTGCTACCCCAAAACAATGACAACATGCGGTAGTTAACATGAGAAGAAAATTTGTTAATAATACAATTCACTGAAATTCATAAGGTAAAAATTATATTATATTGCAATGGTCGGATGATATATCAATATTACAATTCAATAAGATATTACTTTCTGATATTGTCTTGAGTTGAGCGATAAGTTATAGGTGTAAGATTTTTGAGTTCATTCTTTTGTATTAAATGCTATCGTATTAATGAAGATATGCAGATGAGCCATACTAAACAGAACGAAATGCTATGAAACAAATTTAGACAGTTTCGCTGATGTCGAAAGCACATGCAGGACCATAAGACTAAAACAACACTTGAACACTGAAGTAAAAGAATGAAGACCTGAAGTGGCCAAAATTATAAACTCACCTCAACAAAGCCGCACTCATTCTAAGTGATGATAAACAGTTGAGTTTTGGCAAATTCACTTAACGACAAAAGGGAGTAGTTACAGTTGGCCTCGCCTTGTAACGAAAGGTGATGTTAGTACGATCCTTTTTGTTACCTTCGCACACAACCTGAAGAAGAAACGAAAAACAGTTGGCTGCTATTTTATTCGTAAAAATAACAACATGCAGGCCATTTTACATTTTCATTATCTTGTGGAATCAACGTACCTGAAGTTTTTTTTTTTTTTTTACTCCAGAACTTTTAGTGGTTGGCAACAACAGCTCTCTGGCTGGTTTGTTTTTGTTTCATGATTTCACTACTGACATACTCTCTTGCTAGATTACAATGTTGAAAAGAAAATATGCAACTAGTTTTAACAAGTCCTACACTCAAGATTATCCATTTATTATTGCTTCTAGAAAGGGAAGTGCATATGCATTTTGTACTGATTGTCGCTCCGACATTTCTATTCTTCATGGTGGAAAGAGTGATAGTGTGAAACACTTAAAGGGACAAAAACACAAGGATTTTGCCCAGTGATTAAACAGAATAAAAAGATTGAATTTCATGCTCAAGACGACAGTGTTATACGTGCAGAGATGTATTTTATGGCATTTCTTGTGGAGCACAATCTTCCAATCACCTATACAGATCATACAGCACCATTATTTAGAAAAATGTTCCCTGACAGCAATATTGTAAAAACATATGGTGCTGCACAAACCAAGATAACAGTGATTGTTGTGATATTGAAGAAAGGGCCATTTTCTATCACAACAGATGGAAGCAACAAAAGTGATTGTAAGTTATTTCCAATCCTGGTCTCTTACTACAATCAGCAGAACTTCAAAATTGAAAGTACTTTGTTGTCAGTACCAGTCAGAGGCGTAACTAGGGCGGGGCAACTGCCCCGGGTGCAGCTCAAGAGAGGGCGCAAAAACATTGCTAGCAATCTAATTAAAATTGGAATTAAAACTTTTTCACCAGTTTCTGGTACACTTAAAATTCAAAATTTTCCCTCAAAACTAGAACCTATCAATGAGCTTAAGAATGAATTGGCTGAATGCAGAGTATCTCTGGATCTTTGTCAGCTAAATATAATTCAGTTATTGAGCAGTTAAATACTTTGAATACAGATTATGATAGCCATAAAAAAGCTCAAGAATAAAGATTGTGATAGCCATAAAAAAGCTCAAGAATAAAGATTATGATAGCCAAAAAAAAAAAAAAAACTTGGTACAACTACTTGATGAAAGATAAAGATCTTGAATAAAGATTATGATAGCCAAAAAAAGCTTGATACAACAACTTGAGGCAAAGCAACTTGAACTGAATAAACTTCAGATGGATTTCAGTGAGTTTCAGCAGTATTCAAGAAACAGAAATGTGGAATTACATGGTCTTGACTTATCTTTTATTAGTGATGAGATAGAATTAAGAATTAAGAAATTATGTTGATGTTTTGGCTAAGGCCTTTGAAATTAATGATTTCAACCCAGGGATGATTGATATTATTCACCCTTTGAGACCTCATAAAAAAAAAAAAAAACTTTGTACAACTTGAGGAGAGAAAAAAAATGTTTTAGTTTTTGGTACAACTTAACTAAGTAAAGTAAGTTTACTTTACTTAGTTTTTGGTACAACTTGAGGAGACACAAAAAAATTGTTTTTCAAAGTTTACTATACTTAGTTTACTGTTTTTCAAAGTTTACTTACTGGTAGGCTAAGTACCAAAATACTTAGTTAAAAGCTAACATTGTAATAGCCTCTATATTCTCTTCCTTTAGCCTTTGCCTTCTGTCAGTAATAACAATGTTGTACATACTGAAATATCTCTCAGCATCCACGCTGTTAATGGGACTATGAAGTATGGAGGCTTTGAATAGCTAGCTGCCTTTGCATAATTTAGGTAGCAGCATTTTGTTGCTTTTAAAATCTGTATGACATCAACAGGAGTCTCTTGGTTGACCACTGTAACTAGCTGTCGGTGAAAATGATTGTATCTATCGATGAGCTCATCCCGTGGTATGTCTTTAAGAAATGGTATTTTAGAGAAGCTTTCCAATAATAAATTTGTGTTTAAAGATGATGTGGGTGTTGTTGGGGCTACAGATGGACAAACTAGTCTGCCAATATGCTGGTAGGCTTCATTTGTTGCATTGGATGCCATGTGGAGAGTCAATTTATTTAAACTCTTATCTGCTGCTGTCTTCAGCATGATATTGTGCTCCTGATCATTTTCACCATTCTCGTTTGTCAAAATGCTTTGTCTTTTGGCTAAAACACCCTTGACTTTGGCGCTCAAGAGAAGACTGTAAATCTATTAATTTACTCCACAAAAAGTGTGCGACCGGATAGTTTGATCCTTCTAAATTGTCAATTAATTTCATAATTTTCGGACAGAATTCAGAAACGAAAGTCAATTGAACACATATTTTACGAGCTAGAATTTCATTTTCAAAACTTTCCTTTAGAAAACTGGTACTCGAGTTATCGTCCTCATATTCATTGAGAAAAGCAACAATATGCTCCATTTATTCGCTCAAATAATGACAGCTTTGAACCAAGAATTCCACCTGGTTACAACAGGCGTGGGGTTGAGTTTTGCTGGCAATTGAGGTGCCTTTTCTTTCAGGTAGCTTAAATATGCACTTTTCATTTTTCTGGAGTGCAAAAAAGCTGTCTTCGTCTTGGCCACAATGTAATTCAATTCTTTGAACTCTTTTACAAATATGTCACCCACAAGATTCACCTTATGCGCCCAACATTGGTAGTGCAAAATATGGTCTCCAAGAAGTATTTTTAATAAGTTGAAGCATGCAGTCATGTAACATGCAAAGTCTGATACTAGGTCCTTTACTTGAGAGTATTCCATTTCGTATTCTTTCAAGGTGTCAATTATTGCTTGAGAGCAAGTGGAAGAATTAGCAACATTTAAAAAATATACACTAGCTAGAAAACATGACTGCTCTGGTTCTGAATTAATAGTTTTCAATAGGACTGAAAAAACACACCTCCCTTGTTTATTGGATGTTTCATCCGCCACTACAACTATTGGTTTATTTTTCAGTTGCTCTTTTATTGCCTCTTTCTCCGAAATTCCGCAAAGTGGTACATATTTACGTCTCAAAGTATCTCCAGAGGAAGCTTACCTGAACCAGGCACATATTTTGCGAAATAATCACGAACAGCTGGGTGAACTACTTTATGCATGGGAATATTTGCTTTTAAACACATTCTTACCATGTCTCCTGCAACGTCATCTCTTTCCTTTTTGGCACGTTTTTGTGCTTGAAACCCACCGACGATTGTAGTCTTGCGTTTAGCTCCAGATGGGCTTGGCTGAGCTACGTTTTTCTTCTTTAAGTGAGTAGCAGAGGTCGTATGTTTCATTAAAGTATCCCTTTTCTGCCCTTCCAAACGAACATTACAAAATTTGCACATCACAATATTTGTATCGCTTAAACACAATCTCTCGTGTTCAAATTCTTTCACTCTATCACTAATTCCTTCTTAGGGTGGCCCATATTGATATACATATATCAAACGGATCGCGAGCGTTGTAGTTTGTAGTCTATTAGCGAAATGCAAAAAACAAATGTGCTCATTCGTATTCTTTCAAGGCCAGCCAGCCAGTGCAACTGAGTGGCACTGGCTGATGCGCCAAGAGGGAAAGAGGCATGGCCTGGGGTTTTCCGGGTAACGCATGCTGAATAGGGCACACACACAGCACAAGTGCTGCACGAAAATTACATCCTATTTTTGCTTTAAAAATTGTAATTATCGAGATGTCACGGAAAAGTAGTTAAAATCAATTTTTTGTATTTAGTCGCTTATACAGTGTAACTTGTCTAATTCAAACATTTTGAATTTGAATTCTTGGTTAATTCAAATTTTTCATTTGGTCCCTTGAATTTTCTATATAAATAATAATAAAAAAAACCTTTAATTCGAACTTTTTTTTTTTTTTGTTTAATTCGAAGAAAACCCCATTTTCGTATTTTCAACAATTACCTTTTAAATTGGGTACATACTGTTCTGGATGAAGTTCTGAGTTCTGGATGAAGCAACAAGTTAAACCTGAAACTATAGCTGACTGCTTCGGAAAAGTAGGCTTCCAGCACCCCAATGATTAGTCTCAACTACTTCTATGTAATGGTGGCGAGTAGATCATACCCACTGTGGAGTACTGGGAAGACGTAGGCCATGATGTACCGTATAAGGCTTTTTGAGAGTTCATGACAATTTGGCTGTTTGTGGTGAGCTCACAGATGATGAGATCTTGGCTGATGTTATGAATAAGACCTGCTGTGTATCTTCAGATGAAGAACTGGAATGGCCAGAATTTCCTGAAGAATGCCTTCCAAATTCAGTAGAGGCCTTGGTTCACCTCCAACAGTTAAGGAAGTTTGCTGAGGGACAGCAGAATGTAAGTGACTCTCTATTTCATTCACTCGATAAACTTGGGGAATTTACACTTACCCATAACATAAATTCTAAGAAGCAGGCCAAAATTTCACGTTTTCTTTTTTAGAAAAAAATTGTAAATTTACTGTACTGTACATTTTTTTGTATGTTATGAATAAATATGTTTGTTTTTTTTTACAGTACTTGAATGTGCCCATATTCAAACTTGCCTAATTCAGATCTGTCGATAATTCAAATTAATTTTGTGGTCCCTTCAGTTTCGAATTATCCAAGTTACACTGTATTGGCAAATTTCACATTTATTCGCATCTATTTCATAAATACAAAAATTACGTATCCCTAATTATGATAGCCAAAAAAAGCTTGGTACAACAACTTGAGGCAAAACAACTTGAACCAAATAAACTTCAGATGAATTTCAATGAGTTTCAGCAGTATTCAAGAAACAGAAATGTGGAATTACATGGTCTTGACCTATCTTTTATTAGTGATGAGATGGAATTAAGAAATTATGTTGATGTTTTGGCTAAGGCCTTTAAAATTAATGATTTCAACCCAGGGATGATTGATATTATTCATCCTTTGAGACCTGATTCTTTGAAGAAACCTAATGTATTAATACAGTTTCAGACAAGAATTTCAAGAGACATTTGGCTTTCAAAGGGAAAATTAGTGGTCTTCAATTCTGACCTCAATACTGCTTTACCTAAATCAAGGATTTCTATCAGTGAAAGCCTGATTCCATTCTATAAAGAATTATTTTGAAAGGCTAGGACTCTTTTGCATCAGGGTTTGATTGGTTCAACTTAGATTAATAATCACCAGGTTTTCATAAAAAAAAAAAAAAAAAAAAAAAAAAAAAACTGATGCGTCACCAAGGAAAAAAATTCTCTCATTATCTGATTTAAATGAGTTTTTGACTCCTAATGAGTGAAAAAAAAATAAACTGATTATTTATTTGATATTGGATGTGGGGAGCAGCTAATATTTTGGTGATTTTGGCTTGGATGCTTTTTGGTCTTATTTGTGGTGGTTTAGATTATTTGGTTATTAATTTAACTCTGTGTAATTTATGAATAGCCATTATTTTTCTATACATGGATATGGGGTCATTGCATCTGCTGATTTCAGGGATTGTCTTAAAATGATTCATTTTGACATGAGATCTTTAGTAAATAAATTACATGAACTTGAAGCATTTCTAAAGCTGGTGGATCATCAGGTTGATATTCTTTGCATTAAGCGCTGGCTTATGACGATTCGTCTGAGAAGGGTCCAGGGTTGAATCCCGGTGAGGTGTGTATGTTGTGTTTGTCTTACCGCACTGGCTCTCTCCCTTACTTGGAATGAGTGACCCTAAAGTAGGGATGGGCAACTGCTTATAGCCCATTAAGTTGCTCGCAGTGGTCTTTAAACCTTCAATTAAAAAAAAAAAAAAAAAAATCTTGCATTACAAAAACTTGGTTTCCTAGTGAAAATTGTTTACATATTCCATTCTCTCAAACATTTTATTAAAAATACATTATTGTCAAAAGGAGGAGGAGTTGCAATCTATAGTAAATTAAATACTCAGGCTTACTCTTTGATTGAAAAACTCATGTTTATTGATTCAGAATTTGAAATTATTACAATTCAGGATCAATTTAATATTTATTCAGCATGTTATCACCCTTCTTCAGCCAGGCCTATTCCCTTTATTGATAAATTTGCTGATATTTTGAATTTTATTAATTAAAAAAAAGAAAGGTTTTTTATTGGGAGATTTTAATATGGATATTTCTTCTGATCTACCTTATTCTCAAGACTTTCTATCAGCCTTAATGACAGCTGGTTTTCATAATACTATTCTAGGAGCTACAAGAATAACTCAACATTCAGGTACCACTTTGGATTTATGTGTTACTAACAGTTCTTCTGAACAGTACTTTTCTGGTATTCTGAACTTTAACATCAGCGATCACCTTCCTATATTCGTATGTTACAGACTTAATTTGAATCAGCCTAAAACTTCTTATGCGACTGTTAGTTCAATTAACTCAGTTAATCTAAATACATTTACACATCATATTTCCTCTATCCAGTAGGATGAGGTTTTTAATTTATCTAACCCAGACAATACTTTTTTGAAAATTTTCTTGACAATCTACAATCAAACATTCCCTATTTTAAAATCTTCTTGTAATTCAAATAAACAGCATAAACCATGAATTTCTCGTCATTGCTTGAACTTAATTAATAAAGAAAAAAAAAAGAACTTTTTTCTAAATTTTTAAAAACTAGTTTGCAAGAGGATTTTAATATTTTTAAAATCTTTAGAAATGGTCTGAATTCTACTATTAGAAAATTAAAAAGGGAGTATTATTATTGTAGGATTTTTTCTCGTAATAATACGAAATTAACTTGGAAACACTTAAATTCACTTCTTGGTCGTGGTTACCATTCTATTTCACCAATTTCTCTGACATGTAATTTTGCTCAGATCACTGACTTACCATCCACTGTTAATCATTTTAATGATCACTTTGTTTCAACTGTAAAAGTAGTTTCTCAACAGGTATCTAAACTTAATTTTCAACAAACTTCTCCTCCTGAGACTCGCTGTTCCAATTTTATTCATATTCTAAAAATTACTAAAACTAAATTTATTCATCAAATGCAATCAATAAATTTAAATACTGCTGCATTGGATTGGATTATATTATTCCTATTGTATTAAAGCCAATAATTTATTACATTACAACTCCTTTATTACACGTTTATAATAAAATGTTATCCTCGGACATTTATCCGAATTCTTTTAAAATATCTAAAATTACTCCTATCTTAAAAAGGGGGTCGGTCCCAACTGATGTTAATAATTACCGTTGAATTGCAAAAGTTTCTGTTTTTGTGAAAATTTTTGAGAAAATATTATTTAAAAGACCTCATTTTTTAATAAATATCAGTTATTTAACAAAAATCAATTTGGTTTTGTTCCTAACTCTTCAACTAAAATGGCTCTATTGTATCTAAAAAAAAAAAAAAATCAGACTAATCTATTAAAGTATTCTATGGGTTTATTATTGATCTTTCTAAAGCTTTTGATACTTTAAATGATAAGGTCATGTTAAATAAACTTTACAATTTCGGAATTAGGGGTTCGGTTCCAACTCTTAAGAAGTTACTGTATATACTCGCGTATAAGTCGAGAAATTTGGGACAAAATGAGAGCTTCAAAGTAATGGGGTCGACTTATACGCGGGGTCTAAAAAAATCGTAAGTCCAAAAGTTCCTCCCGAGAGGCAAAAGGCAATCCATCCCAAAAAAAATACCAATGCAGTATTAATTACGAAATCGCAACCCTCCGAAAGAAAAAAAAAGAAAGAAAGAAAGAAAAAATGCTGATGTGGTAGAATTACGAAATCGCAAACCTAAGAATTTCTCCACGCTTTGAGAAGGCTCTCTCCTGGCTTTGCGTATCCACAGCGCAGTCACAGCCGCGCATAGAAAGCTCCGCCCTTCCGACTACCAGTTGACTGCACTGACGTAACGGCAAAGAATATCGCGCGAAGCGTTTTCTTTGGAAACGGAGCCATGCGGCAGCCAGTGTTAGGTGTTGCTCAAAGACCTTGGGTGTTGCTTGTTCTTAATCGCACGTGTCTCCCTTCTCCTATTATGGGTGACACGGATTGTGTAAAGAAACGGATGTCCTATAACGCAGGATTCAAGTTGAAAGTGGTTTCTTTTGCAGAAAATACTAACAACTGTGCTGCTTCATGTCAATTTGGCATTAACGAAAAACTGATTCGAGATTGGCGTAAAAAAAAAAAACGGACTTGGTGAAAATCGCAAAAGGCGCTGCGCCGTGGAACGACATCTTTCCCAGAGCTGGAAAGTGTCTTGAATGATTGGATTGTGGGCTGCAGACAAAATGGTTACATTGTAACGCGAACTGGTATACGTTTGCGAGCAATGAAGCTCACAAAAGATGAAAAGTTTGCAGCTGCAAATAACACTTTTCGTGCCTCACCAGGTTGGTGCACAAGGTTCATGAACCACTATGGGTTGTGTCTACGCCAGCGCACCAAAATTGCACAAAAGTTACCTCGTGACCTCGAAGCAAAGATAATGGAATTTCAAAAGTACGTAATTCAAAAGAGAAAAGAGACTGCTTTTGAACTTTCCGAAATAGGGAACATGGATGAAACCGCCATGTGTTTCGACCTTCCTGGAAATAAGACGGTGAACCAAAATGGCGAAAAAAAATATCTTGATTAAAACGACTGGCCACGAAAAATCCAGTTTCACGGTTGTTCTTTCCTGTTTGGCCGATGGCAGTAAGCTACCTCCGGTAATTATTTTCAAACGCAAAACTCTGCCGAAAAGCGTTGTCTTTCCGTCTGGTGTGCTCGTTCGTGCCCATGAAAAAGGATGGATGAACGAATCCGGAACAATTGACTGGTTACAGAATGTGTGGAACAAAAGGCCAGGTGCACTTTTGAGGAAGCCTTCTCTTTTGGTGTGGGATATGTTTGTTGCACACTGTTGTGCAGAAGTGAAAAAAACTGCAGAAAATTCAAAAACAACTCTTGCTGTCATCCCAGGTGGGTTGACATCTGTTCTTCAACCACTAGATGTCTGCCTTAATAAGCCCTTCAAGGACAATGTGCGGAGGTATTGGGCAGATTGGATAAGTTCCGATTTGCCGACTGAAACCAAGGGCGGAAATCTAAAGAAGCCGGATATCGTTTTGATTGCGCAATGGGTCAAGGATGCTTGGGATGTGATACCTGCGGAAATGGTCATGAAATCATTCAAGAAATGTTGCATTAGTAACAAACTTGATGGCACAGAGGATGATGAGATTTTTATGAGTGATGATGACAGTGATTCTGATGACACAGGCATAGATGGGAATACTGATGTTTATGATGACGCGCCGATGACGGAGAAAGACTTTTTTGAACTGTTTTGCGAGTCTGACTCGGAATCGGATTTTGAAGGGTTCCGATGAAGTTTTTGGGTATGCAAATTAAATTTAGTATTATATATATAATTTTGTTCGTTTTCAAATGTTTTTGAATAAATTCATTGACATTTTTTTCTCATTCCGGGATCAACTTATACGAGAGTTTCCGATTTCTTACGATTTTTTCCTCTGAAAGTGGGGGATCGACTTATACACGAGTTTCCGATTTCTTACGATTTTTTCCTCTGAAAGTGGGGGTCGACTTATACGCAAGTATATACGGTACCTTTCCGATTGGTATCAATATACAGAGACTGATAACATCAAATCTAATCACCAATTACTGTTATCAAGAGTTCCCCATTGCTCACTTCTTTCCCCTTTATTGTTTAACATTTATATAAACGATTTAGGCTTACAATTTCATGAAGCTGACCTAATTATGCATGCTGATTTATGTAACTCTACATATTCATAGTAACGAAATTGACTCATTGATTCAGATATTACAAAATCATTTTCTCATTGCGGTCAATTGACTTACCTGTAGTTCTCGTGCTATTAATGTTAGGAAAACAAAAATTTTTATTTTCTTCTATAGTAGAAATACCAACCCTATACATTCTATAATTTTAAATAACACACAGGTTGAGGTAGTACAAATATTTAGGTGTTTTTATTCAGTCAGATCTTAAATCCAACTCTCACATTGATTATCTTATTTTTCTAATTTCTCAAAATATTGGAATCATTGGGGAGCGATGGCTTATTTGTCTCCAAAAATTTTGTTTTTACTTTATTACACTTTAATTTATCCCGACTTTTCATATTGTATTTCGGTCTGGGGCTCGACTACCAATTACAACTTAACTAAACTTCCAGGATTACAAAATAGATTTTTGAGACTTGCAATTCAGATTTTCAGGTTCCTCCTTTTCAAATCTTAATTTGATCTCCAGATTGCAGCCTAATGATGTTCAATTATTAAATATTGCTCAATTATGCCGTTTTAGATACTTCATGTATATCTTCCGTATAAGGAAGTCACAAGTTATACGTGTTTAAAATACATAATACATAGAGATTCAGTATCTCTTTTAGAATTGCTATTATGCACGTTAAAATACAGACATGTGATTATGGTGGTGCAGTTATTTATGATGTTTATTATTGAAAAAATAAAGACTAAAAGAAAGCAAGAGCAATTACTCACATATATTCGTCCAGAGGTCGTTTTTGTTCGCATACCATCGTAGTTCCGCAAGTTGTTTGGTCTCAGGTGTTCAGCGGCTATGCATTGCAAAAAATCCGATGGTGACTATAATATGGTGTTTAGCAATGTCAAAGTAGTATTCATACATACATACATATCACTAAGCTGTTCTATGAGATTCAGAGGTTAGCTCCAAAAAGAAATACGTATAAACTTCCAGATATTTTTACTTATTGTTGTCATATCAAACTTCACCATTTACAGCGATCTTGACATACAACTCGTGCTTCACTGATATCCATTACACGCCGTACACAAGATCTTTTATACTTCATACTCATAATCTTTTTCTCATGCAGACACTCCTGAATCTGATCCACCCATGTCTTCCTTGGCCTTCCTCTGCCTTTCCTTCCTGCCACTTGGGCTGAAAATATTTTCTTAGTAAGCATTTCATCACTCATTCTTTCAACATGGCCAAACCACCGAAGCATATTGGCCTCCACCTTGCTAACAACATTTTGCTTTACATCACACAACTGCAATACATCTTCATTCCTCACACAATCAGATCGTGTCTTGCCACAAACCCCACGTAAGTAACGCATTTCTCCAGCACACAAACGACTCCTATGTTTCTTCTGCAGTACCTAGGTTTCACTGCCATACATCAGAGTAGGAACAATTACTGTTTCATACACAGCCATGTGGGACTCTCTAGAGAACCCATCATCCCTGTGAAAACCTCCCAGAGCAGCTATGACTTTCAAAGAAGAATTCACTCTCCTACTGATTTCACCATCCAACTTGTTCTCTCTGTCAAACATGCTTCCTAAATAAACAAACTAACTCACCTGGTCAATCACAGTGCCATTTATACTTACATTACATTCAGTGCTACCCATTCCTCTCTCAAACACCATAACTTTGGTTTTTCCCTTATTTATACTCAATTTGAATTTCATGCAAACTTCGTGCATCCGAGTCAACATACTCTACAACTCACTTTTGCTCTCTGCCAACAGGACAGTGTCATCAGCATACAGCAATCTGCACACACGGATATCACCAAGACATAAACCACTATTATCTACAAATTTTGAAGATGACAATCCGATTTTGGCGTAAATGTGACAGTAAATGTGATAATAGTGTATTTCTTACACTATTATCTATTTTGGCCTCACGCATGCATGCGTCCATAAATATATTAAACAGCCATGGTGACATTACACAACCTTGTCTAACTACTGCACCAATGGAAAACCATTTTGATAAAACACCATTCACTCGTACACAAGCTCTACTACCAGCATACATGGCTTTTACACTATTAAGTAGATTCCCAGTAACATCATATTCATTCAATACCTTCCACAAAAGTGTCCTATTGAATCGGTTGTAAGCTTTCTCTAAATCTATGAAGGCAGTAAAAACTTTCTTCCCAACAGCCAGATACTTTTCAATCATCATGCGTAATGCAAAAATCTGGTTAGTGCAGCCTTTACCAGGCATAAAACCACTCTGAACATCCCACACTTTCAATGACGTAAGACCCCGTGCTTTTTCAGTAACAACCTTACCAAACACTTTCCCTGGCACACTCAGTAGGCTAATACCACGATAGTTTTTGCATTCAGTCTGATCACCTTTTCCCTTATACACGGGAACAATGATAGCATCCTTCCAATCCCGAGGGACCATTCCTAACTCCCAGCACAACTGGCAAATTTCAGTTAACCAGTCAATTACAAAATCACCACCATACTTCAACATCTCTGCAGTTGTGCCATCAACTCCTGGAGCCTTACCATTCTGAAGAGATTTTAGAGCTTTACACCCTTCTTCTCTTGAGATCCCTCCTGTGCTTTCATCCCTCATTGTGACATCATCTGCATCTGTCTCAGAATCATTTTTGCTCTCCTGATCTAATAACTCACAGAAGTATTTGCCCCATCTGTCACTTAACTCATTGGGCTCCCATATCATTTCCCTAATCTCATTCTTCACACAACTTACAACTTTGTTTCCCCTATTTTTCTTGAGTCTCGTGTACTTCCAGAAGGACTTTCTGTCTTTCCAAAAAGCCAGTTCATGCCTTTATACTTTCTCTTTCCTATCTTTTGTCTTACTGTGGCGAACCAGCTTAGCAGCTTCACGCTTCTTACAGCGATATTCATCCACAGAGACTCTACCTTGCAACATCCCCAAATAGGCTTCCTTCTTTTTCTTTACTGCCTCATCAATCTCACTATTCCACCAAGCATCACCTCTATTGTTACCCACTATTGTGGTGCCACAGACCTCTTTAGCAGCAGTAACAACACAGTTCTTAAAACATTCCCACTTCTTTTCTACATCCCTCTCACCAGACTACAGATCCTTCAGTCGTTCTCTGAGTAAGTCAGAATACCGCCAATGATCTTCAAGGAGCCTATCAACCTTTATTCTTTCTATCCTGGGTCTCTTTCTATTCCTTTTCCTCCAACCAACATAAAGTTTCACTCGTGACACTACCAAGAAATGATCAGAACCAACATCTGCACCTCTCATCACACGGGTGTCAACAACTAAGTGTTTCAAACGCTGATCGTAAACAACAAAATCTATCACACTCTTTTGACCAAGAGTACGATTTTCCCAAGTATATGTGTGCAAGAAGAAATTGAAGAATTTTATGAGGAAATTCGTCATCTAAATAATAAAGGTAAGCAGCACTTGAAGATAATTATGAGATTCCTGAGGATTGGAACAATGCTACAATGATCCTGCTACATAAAAAAGGTGACATTGAGGATCTCAGGAACTACAGACCTATCAGCCTCCTATCAGTGGTTTATAAAATCTTCACTAAAGTTCTTTCACACCGCTTGAAGGTAACACTGGACATGGCTCAACCGAGAGAACAAGCTGGATTCAGGAGTGGCTACAGCACAATAGATCATATCCACGTACTGAGAGAACTGATTGAAAGAGCAAGGGAATATGAACTTCCATTGTGCATGGCTTTTATCGATTATGAAAAAGCCTTTGATTCGGTGAAACCATCAGCAGTTACCACGGCTCTGAAATCCTGCGGTATTGAAGATGCATACATTAATATTATTAATAACATCTATGAAAATGCAAGTGCAAAGATTCGGCTGTTTGAAAATACAACACACATAAAAATTGGAAAGGGAGTGAGACAAGGTGACACCATATCTCCGAAGCTCTTTAATGCCGCATTGGAAAATGTCTTTCAATCACTGAACTGGGAAAACAAAGGGATAAAGATTAATGGAGATTATCTAACCCACCTTCGTTTTGCTGATGACGTAGTCATTTTTGCAACTACCTCATCAGAGCTGCAGAGTATGATCCAGGAACTTGCTGACAAGAGTAAAGAAGTGGGATTAAAAATGAACTTTCAGAAGACAAAAGTGATGTTCAATGCTTTTACAAGAAATGAAGATTTATCGATTGATGGAGAAAAACTGGAGATAACAGATACGTATGTTTATCTTGGACAGCAGATATCAAGTGAGGGTCACATTGATGAAGAAATTAATCGGCGTACAAAACTTGCCTGGAGAGCTTTTGGAAGAAACAGCATAATTTTTAAGAGCAATATGCCATTATGTCTTAAAAGAAAAGTGTTTGATCAATGCATCCTTCCAGTGCTTACGTATGGTGCAGAGACGTGGACCTTAACTAAAAGAGACATACAAAAGCTGCAGACAACTCAAAGAAGCATGGAGAGGTGCATGCTTGGTATAACCAGGAGAGATAAGAAGAGGAACTCGTGGATCCGAAAAATGACGAGAGTGGAAGACATCATGATCAGAGTTAAATCCCTGAAATGGCAATGGGCTGGACATACTGCCAGAAGGACAGACCATAGATGGACAGCCGAAATTTTAGATTGGATTCCAAGGGACAGGAAAAGACCCAGAAGAAGACCACATGGGAGATGGGTGGATGAAATTCGTAAATATGCGGGAGTGACATGGAGGAGACTGGCACAAGACAGACCGTTGTGGAGGAAACTTGGGGAGACCTTCGTCCAGCAGTGGATTGATAATGGTTGACAATGATGATGATGATGATGATGTGTGCATAAACTTGTGGTTGAAAGAAGTATTAGATACACACAAATCATTCTCAATGCAGAGTTCAATTATTCTTTCACCATTATCATTCACACAAGGATCATTAAACTTACCCAGAACATTGTCAGAAATTGCATTCTGCACACCTACTCTAGCATTGAAATCCCCTGCTATTATAACTTTTTCTTTAGCACCAAACTGTCTCAAAACAGCTTTTAGCTCATTCCAGAAATCTTCTTTCTTATCAGAAGGTTCCGAGTCACAAGGAGGATACACTACAACAATTACAATTCTCTGAAGTTTCACTTTCAAACGAATCCAGAGAATTCTCTCACTTATGCAACTATAGTGAATCAAGTTGTTCTTCATCTTTTCACTTAAAATCACACCTACACCAGCCTGTCCTCTCATATTATCCGATACTCCAGACCACACACTCACCGTGCCATTCACTTCTTCTACCCCAATTTCCTTCTTTTTGGTTTCACTTACACACAGCACATCCAGTCTATACTTATTCATCTCCTCAATCACCTCACTCATCTTGCCATTTATACCTCTAGTATTCCATACACCAATCTTACATTCACTCAGCCGAGATCGCTTTCTCATACACCGTTTAAAAAGTCCAGGTCGATTCCGTGGTGGACCGTCCTTCTCAAGTGTGGTAGGTCCACCACATCCCACACTTGAGTCATTCTTAATATTTCTTTTTGTCTCGTAAGCTCAAAAGAATAATATAAACGAGAATGAGAACCCTGTAATGACCTATGTCACAGGCAGGTTAAAAGGCTAACAATGAACAATCCAAAAGAACTATAGCGAACAAATCTAAAAGGCTGATAGTGAACAAATTTAAAAGAACAAAATGAAATGTAGATGGTCAGAAGAAACGACTAATGAACTATTTACATAATGCGTGCATCACCTCCTCACGTCCACCAGCGTCCCCGGACGTGTTTCGCCCTAGTCTCTTCCTAGGCTTTTTCAACGGGAAATGAAACGTCTGTTGGTAAGTGACTACATTTCGTACTTCCAGAAGTCATGACGTACATTCGCATGGGTCAGTTTTCCTCCTATATGGTGGTGCCATCTGCTGTCATAGTTTTATTTTCCTGTATTTGTCGTTGTCTTTTGATTTCATTTTTAAGTTCCTCTTTTAATCTTTTTCGGTGTCCACTAAATTCCTCCAGGCATATGAAAGGTCATATGGTGAATTGTTATTGCAATTTGATGTTTTGGTCTTCTCTATTAAGATGGATTCAGCAATCTGGATGGTCTTCCAGTTTTTTTGCTGATTTATCAATTTTATTTCTTCCGATAGTGGTGTGCATTGATTATTTATACAGAAATCGATAAGTGCAGTCTTATTTTCTTTCCTGAACCAATTGCCGACGTGTTCCAATAATCTTATACTGATATTTATTTTGGTGCTTCCTATATATTGGCTGAGAATTTTGATTTGGCTGTCCCCTATTGGAATTGAGTAAACACCCGCTTTCTGCAATATCAGTGTGTTTCCGTGACCAGAAGTTAATGTGTCCTCGATATTTCTGGTCTTTATACCAAAGCCCAAGCTAAATTTCTTGCATGCTTCTTTCAATATGCTATTAATTTCAAGATTGTAAGATACCAATCCACAATATTTCATTTCTTTTTTATCAGTTGGTGTTCTGAAATGATTATTTCTTGTCTTCTCTGTTATCCACTTTATGAGACTGTTTATTATTCTGATGTCATATCCAAAAGCAGAGGCCGTATTTCTGATCCAATTGAATTATTTATTTAGCAATCAGTTATTGGCGGTATGGGTTATCGCTCTATTGATGTATGACCTAAAAGCTGAGTACTTATATGATATAGGATGGTTAGAATTAACTGGAATAACGTTGGCAATATAGTTAGGTTTACGGTATATCTGGAAATCAATTCTATTATTTTGGTTTTTGTGGGATCTCCTATTTCAGGTTTGCTTTCTGAAGTATTCTTACAGCAAATTGAAAAATCTGGGATGCAAAATAATAACATTCCACAACCAGCATTTTTTTTTTTTTTTTTTTTGTAGATATGTGGATGACATCTTTATGATCTGAGAACGTAGTGAACAAGAATTGCAGGTCTTCCTTGAGGCATATAACACCTATTATGCATCAATTAACGTGACAATAGAAAAAGAACAGAATAATACATTACCTTACTTAGATATTTTATTTCACAAAAACCAAAATAATAGAATTGATTTCCAGATATACCGTAAACCTAACTATATTGCCAATGTTATTCCAGCTAATTCTAACCATCCTATATCATATAAGTACCTAGCTTTTAGGTCATACATCAATAGAGCAATAACCCATACCTCCAATAACTGATTGCTAAATAAAGAATTCAATTGGATCAAAAATACGGCCTCTGCTTTTGGATATGACATCAGAATAATAAACAGTCTCATAAAGTGGATAACAGAGAAGACAAGAAATAATCATTTCAGAACACCAACTGATAAAAAGAAATGAAATATTGTGGATCGGTATCTTACAATCTTGAAATTAATAGCATATTGAAAGAAGCATGCAAGAAATTTAGCTTGGGCTTTGGTATAAAGACCAGAAATATCGAGGACACATTAACTTCTGGTCACAGAAACACACCGATATTGCAGAAAGCGGGTGTTTACTCAATTCCAATAGGGGACAGCCAAAACAAAATTCTCAGCCAATATATAGGAAGCACCAAAAGAAATATCAGGATAAGATTATCGGAACACATCGGCAATTGGTTCAGGAAAGAAAATAAGACTGCACTTATCGATTTCTGTATAAATAATCAGTGCACACCACTATCGGAAGAAATAAAATTGATAAATCAGCAAAAAAACTGGAAGACCATCCAGATTGCTGAATCCATCTTAATAGAGAAGACCAAAACATCAAATTGCAATAACAATTCACCATATGACCTTTCATATGCCTGGAGGAATTTAGTGGACACCGAAAAAAGATTAAAAGAGGAACTTAAAAATGAAATCAAAAGACAACGACAAATACAGGAAAATTAAACTATGACACCTGATGGCACCACCATATAGGAGGAAAACTGACCCATGCACAATGTACATCATGACTTCTGGGAGTACGAAACATAGTCACTTACCAACAGACGTTTCATTTCCCATTGAAAACGCCTAGGAACAGACTAGGGCGAAACACGTCCGGGGACGCTGTTGGATGTGAGGAGGTGATGCACGCATTATGTAAATAGTTCATTCGTCGTTTCTTCTGACCATCTACATTTCATTTTGTTCTTTTAAATTTGTTCACTATCAGCCTTTTAGATTCATTCGCTATAGTTCTTTTGGATTGTGACATAGGTCATTACAGGGTTTTCATTCTCAGTTATATTATTCTTTTGAGCTTACGATACAATATATAACAAGATTCTTGGGTTCGAATACTACTTTGACATTGCTAAACACCATATTATAGTCACCATCTGACTTTTTGCAATGCATAGCCGCTGAACACCTGAGACCAAACAACTTCTACGGTGGTATGCGAACAAAAATGACCTCTGAACGAATATATGTGAGTAATTGCTCTTGCTTTCTTTTAGTCTTTATTTTTTCAATAATAAACGTCATAAATAACTGCATCACCATAATCACATGTCTGTATTTTAACGTGCGTAATAGCAATTCTAAAAGAGATACTGAATCTCTATGTATTATGCCGATTTAATTTAGCAAAACATGTTTAAAAGGATAAAGAATGACTGATTCTTTTCTTAAATTTTTTAGATTGTCTTTAGCCATTCTTACTCAACTAGACATAAAACTTTATTGATCCCTTTTTTTCCGTTCACATGAACATTCTATAGCTTTAATTAATTATGCTGATCTGCAGATTTGGAATTCACATCCATCATTGTTGGCTATTAATAATTATAATTTGTTTAAAAAAATTAAACAGTACTTATTATTCTGAAATCAGTTTCATGATGCCCTTATTATTATCATTTTCATCTCCTGAACGGGTTGTACGTTGTGTCTGGTTTGCTTTGTTTTTTAACATTTTTTATGTGTTTTAGTCGCCAGGCCTTGTGGAGGCCTTTTCCCTCGTATTTCCTGGTTGTTGCTGTATTGATTTGTTTTACATTTGAATGTCTACTGCTTATTTGTAACAACTGAAATATGAAATAAATGAAATGAAAATGTTCAAGAGATGATAATTACTCATATTCAGAAATGAAGGAGGAGTTTTTAGTCCATTCTAGTAAAGAAGAATCGCGGTGTTTAACAATGGAGTACACAATTTTTCGTTAGTTGCATTGATAAAGTTTTTCCTCAGTTGGTTGGATAAGAATGTCGTTCATGTTGACGAAAATTCTCTGGGATTTATTCGAGCATTACTGTGACTGCGAGCCACGACTACTAGTTGCATTCAGGCCAGTTTATGTGGTACCAAAGGTCCAATAATACATTATCTAACTATTTAATATAATTGTTAGATAATGTATAAATAACTATTATATTAAATAAATATACACTGGCGGAAAGCGGAAAAAGAACACCAAGAAAGAGACGTCTGATACCACCGAAATTTATACAGCATAATAACGGAATACAGAGGATAACGTGATCAAAACATTATGGCAAAATACAGCTGTATTTGCTGGTAAACTGAAAAATAATATTTCCATGTAACATGGTTAGTACGAGGTTGAACCGCCATGAACTGCGTCACATTGTGCAATTCTGGCATGGAGTCTGTCGTACTGATGTTGGATGCAAGTTTGGGGTATTGAGTTCCAAGCATCCTCAACCTGGACGTGTAAATCGGGAATGGTCGTGGCTGGCCGTGGAGACCGGATAAGCCATTGTCCCTTAAAATCCCACACGTGCTCAATGGGGGACCAATCCGGTAAGCGTGCAGGCCATGGAAGTTGTCTCACACCCTGAAGTGCATGTTGCGTTGCACGTGCCGTGTGTGGGCGTGCGTTATCTTGCTGGAAAACACCACGATGGACCGACCTTACAAATGGCACAACGAGCTGAATGATGTTGCTGATGTAGGAGGTGCTGTTTAACGTACCCGGTACAAACACTAGTTGTGTATGGGAGCGAAAGCTGGTCGCTCCCCTAACCAGGAGACCAGATATAGGCCTTGTGTGTTGCTGGCGGATGTAAAAAGGGTGGAGAAGCTCCCCTGTGCGTCTACGAACATGCATACGGCCATCGGAGGCTCCCAAGCAGAATCTGTTTTCATCGCTGAATGCGACAGATCGCCATTGCGTTCTCCAGTGCAGACGTTGGCGACACCACTGCAGCCGTTCCTGACGGTGGGCTGGAGTTAGAGGTACACATGCCAGAGGCACACGTGCACGTAGTCCTGCATCCAGTAGACGGTTGCGGATTGTTCTCACAGTCACCTCACGTGCAACGGCAGCTCGGATTTGCGTCGCAGTGGATGTTCTGCTTGACAATGTCGCTCTTCTTATGCGCCGATCGGTCCGCTCATCAGTCCGTCTGCGACTCCCGGTTCCACGTCTTCTCGTGTCAGAATGTTCCTTGGACCATCTACGCCACCATCGTACCACCACTGATACTTCCCGTCCAATTCGCTCAGCAATACGACGACACAACCACCCGGCCTCGCGGAGTCCGACTAGACGACCTCGCTCAAAGTCCAGTAACTGCTGAAACCGTACACGTCTCCCATTTCCAGGCATTGCAGCTTCTTCAGGGTCTTCGCACGTGTCCGTATGCCGACGACTGATTACATTCACTTTCTCGTACTCCTTAAATACCACCAACGACAATTTGCATATTATGCCGTGCTGTGGCGTAAGCGCTCACCGGTTGGTCCCGAAATTAACATCACACCTACGTAAACTCGACCCCATTAACATATGTAAATCTCATGATCGTCCGCCAATTCCTTCTTGGTGTTCTTTTTTCACTTTCCGCCAGTGTATGTATTTAATATAAGTTATTTATACATTAACTTGTATTAAATTAGTGTTATGTATAACTATTAAATATAATATATATACATGAATAATATATCATCATCATCGGCATCAGCCATTATCAATCCACTGCTGGACAAAGGTCTCCCCAAGTTTCTTCCACAACGGTCTGTCTTGTGCCAGTCTCCTCCATGTTACTCCCGCATACTTTCGAATTTCATCCACCCATCTCACATGTGGTCTTCTTCTGGGTCTTTTCCTGTCCCTTGGAATCCAGTCTAAAATTGAATAATATATATAATATACACTGAAGAGTCATTGAATTAGAGATGCCTGTCTAGTAACGTGTAGCACCACCTTTCGCCCTGATGACGGTGGCGATTTGTCTCGGCATGGACTTGGCAAGACACCGAAAGCGTTGGGAAGCCATACGGATCCACGACTCCTGAACAAGCTCCCACAGTTCACGAAGATTTGATGAAGGGGGTCAGAGCCTCGAACATCTCTCTCTCTCGATGGCATCCCAGATCTGCTCGACGGGATTGAGGTCAGGTGACCTAGCTGGCCAAGGAAGCGAGGTCACGTCGGTGGAGTGTTCATCCAACCATTCGGATACAATTCGGAAGCAATGGCAGGGTGCATTGTCTTGTTGCTGAATGAGGTCCTCAGTGGGATGTTGAAGACACACAAATGGAAGCAAATGGTCGTCCAGGATATCCCGGTAACGTTGACCTGTGAGGGACGATGTCACACGTACCAGGGGTCCCATTTCAGTCAGCGTAAACAGGCCCAAGACGAAAATGCCACCCGCACCAGCTTGATGAGTACCCTGCTGGCAAGAAGGATCCATTGCTTCATGTGGTTTGCGCCATACTCATATCCTGCCATCCGCATGTACCAACGTGAATCTTGACTCATCAGCCCAGGCAACATTTTCCCACATGTCTGGGGTCCAGTGGCGATGTTCCCACGCCCGTGCTAGTCTTTGCACCCTGTGATGTGCGGTCAGCAGCGGTACCCTCATGGGACGATGGCTTCTGTACCCCATAGCGAGGAGATGGTTCTGGATGATGTGGCTGCTTACACGTTTTTGTGCACCAGAGTTAAATTGCCGAGTGATTTCTTGCACTGTGACCCGTCCATCCGCTGTTACAATGCGAGCTAGCCGACGATGACCCCGCTCATCCACATGCTGTTGTCTCCGGCAGTTGGCCCTTGCAGGGATGGTTTTACTGGATTCGATGTACTCACGGTGCCCCTGTGACACAGTGGCTCGTGAAAATCCCAGTGCCTGCATGACTTCTGAGATGGAGTGTGACCCATTCGTCGGGCCCGGACAATTTGCCCACGATCAAATGCGCTTGAATCCTTCGTCTTACCCATACTGTGTCTGACTCTTACTGATTCCCATCGCATCACTCCTTATATTGTCGGATCGCTGCATACGTCATGTCGTTTCCATTTACAGGGCCGCCCACAGAGCCACATTTGCATGACGCCAGCTGTCTCTAATTCAATTTCCCTTCAGTGTATTATACATAGTATATATAATTATATATACTGTTAATATAGTATATATACATGAAAGATGGGAATGCAATATTTTATGGTTTGCCCCGGGTACAGAAATGCCTAGTTACGCCTCTGGTACCAGTATTCGATGGGGATGCTGCTGGCTATAATATTGCACATCTCATTTTGGATACTCTAAACAAGCATGGTATTCCGTTACAAAATTGTTTAGTCCTTGGAGCTGATAATGCTCTTGTCATGGTGGGCATGAAAACAGGAGTTGCAGGTACTTTGAAAGACCAGATGGAGCATTTGGTTGTAATCGGGTGCACTTGCCTTTTGATAAATTTGGCTGCGGAGAAAAGTACAGAATGTTTTCCCGATAAAATTAATGAATATTTGAATGACATATATTCAGGGTTCGTATGCATCCTGGAAATCCTGGAAAAGTCCTGGAATTCCATGTTGTCCTATAAATGTCCTCAATTCTGTTACATGTCCTGGAATTTTATCCATTCCTGTCTTTTTGTTCCTGCGCAATGTTTCATAGTTAAGGATTTTTCTACTGACATAACTTATGTCTAACAAATTTCCCTCCCCACCCCTGCAAAATGCAGTGGGTGGGGGCTGTTGGTTTTCTTGTCTGTTAGGAGAATTGAAGCTGTGTTATTAACAACTTTTGCTTTGTTCTTATGTTATCGCTTTGTCTTTCAGGCTGGGAAGACCATATTTTTGCAACTATTAGTTGTTCAATTTGTAAAATACTTTTTGTATTGGAAAGCTTAAGATGTGAGAATGATGATCTATGCATTCCATTTTTCTTCCGATGCACAACTTAGCCGCTAGAGGGCGCAAATGGAGATCATATCGAATTTAAAATGCATTTTATTTCATATATTTGCTTCTAAGTATCCGATTGAAAAAATTATTTTTCCTTTCAATGACATTTATAGCAAAGACTTATTTTAGTTAGTCCTTTTTCAAACGCGTAAATTTTCCACTGGGAGGCGTAAAGGTAAATCACTATTTTCCCGATGTCTCTGCATCTAAAAGTCTGATTTGAAAAATTCTTCCTGCGTCGGATACAGCTCTTGAGTGGAAATGTTTTGCATGTAATTTCTGATTTTTGGTAAATAATGGTTTGGCCACCAGGGAGCATAAATGTTTATTTTTTGCTTCTGATATATCTGCAACAAAATCTTAGCTGGAAACTTGATTGAAAAAATTATTCTGTGAACCAAAAGCACTCACCTCAGAAGACCTTTTAAGAATGCCTCCTGCTTAAAATCATGCATAGTTTTACCACCAGGCTGGGAAGACAGCCTGGTGGTAAAACTGTGTATCTTATTTTTGTCGATATCTCTGTTTCTAGTAATCTGATTTGAAAAATTCAATTAACGTGACAATAGAAAAAGAACAGAATAATACATTACCTTACTTAGATATTTTATTTCACAAAAACCAAAATAATAGAATTGATTTCCAGATATACCGTAAACCTAACTATATTGCCAACGTTATTTCAGCTAATTCTAACCATCCTATATCATATACCGTAATTTTTGGACTAAGAGCCGCATTGGCGTAAGGGCCGCAGGTTAAAAATTTTGCAATCTTGGAAGCAAAAGTTGCCGTAAGGGCCGCACCGGCATAAGGGCCACCTGTGAAGTCATGGTGCTGCTCAGAAAACTAAATTACCTTCCTTATTTTCATGAATTAACTCACACCCAGCGTGATTATATGTATACTTCAAAGGCTAATCGGCAATTCAGTGTCGATCTGCTTTATGCACTTATTTTTTCATACTGGCAATTTTTTTTATTTATACATTTTTTATTAATCATGTTAATGATGTTATTTGTTTGCCTTTTTTAAATGCTCAAAACCATTTATGTAATCAATATAAATCACGGTTAATCTTAAGACTGCCATTAGAATATTGCATTGCTCGTAGAACTGCACAATTGTCTAAATTCCATTCAATGTTGATGTCTGCTACAGGATGGTTCTCTGTTCACCGCAATAGAATCTGTCTTAGAAGTAATTAACTTATAAATTATCGCTTGTAGTGCTTTTGATTAATGTTTTCTTTAATAATATGTTCCTTCTATGTTATGCTTTTTTCTTTACCAGCTGCCTCGCACGTGTTCGCGGATCTGGCCGCCAACACTTCCATAACAGCGGTGCCGCTCTCTTTCAAGTGATTTGACCTACTTTCATTTACTGCGCACTGAGCCTTCGCGTTGAGCTCCGCTTTTATATGAATCCCTTCTTTTTTCTTTTCCAGCCAAAGCCTTCAACTTCCACTATCGTCAGTCAATAAAAAAAAAAAAAATTAAAATTAAAATCGAAGCAAAACTCGGAGCACGAGCCAAGAAACACCTGTATCGCATGCCAGATTAACCAAGAAGAGTGAACAGAATTTGTCCTTCCGTCCCGCCAGTATTGTTTGGAATAATTGGTCTCTGCTAATGGAATCATCCTGGGGCAGGCTTTTGCATTGTTCATGTTCTTAAGCATTTGTTCAGGAAAGTGCCCATCAAACCGGTCTCCCCACCCCACTGAAAATCACCGCACCTTCCTGCATGATGTATGCTGCAGCCAACGAAAGAGATACGCTAGGCGCGATATCCACAGAAGCCTCGAACGTCACGCTACTTGTCTGTGTGCTTATGTCCCCTTCCATCCCCCATTCCTCCATGCAAAGGGCATTTGAGTCAGGCATTCCTGTCCTCCCCCACTTTCCCTCCTAAACCAACATCAGGACAGCGGAGTTATCGTGTCTAACATATGAGTAGAAAGGGAGGGAAACTTGATCACAGTCGAGTTTGTAAAAAAAAAAAAGACGTGATTTGAAAAAATTTACTAAGCATCTGCATGAAAAAAAAAAAAAAAAAAAGGGAGGGAAGAAACAGTCTTATCGAAAACAAATTTGGCATAAGAGCCGCTTCAGCTTAAGGGCCGCACACCCGAAAAATTTCACTTTTAGTAACGTAAGAGCCGTGGCTCTTAGCCCAAAAATTACGGTACTTTAAATATAGTAAAACTATAGGTCTGTTCAACCTGTAACCTACAATAAGCAACTTCCTACATGCTTGGGCAAATTTAATACAGAATGCAGAATGTTAAAAATGTTGTTTTTCTGCAGCTAATAAGAAACTTAGAATCACTGATAAATACTGAAATACCAAAACTGTCACTGAAAATGTAACCAAATTAAATTTCTACTAAACTTTTATATACAGTATACTGCACTGATTTTGAGAAAAATGTGTTTCTGCTTTGGCTTTAGTTCAATTATTGAAGCAAATTACAAAATAAAAAAAACATAAAACTTCAAAATATATAGATACGTGGCATTACTCTTGAAATGCTTTCATTTACCACACAATCAATATATAAAATACCATTTATATTTAATTATTTTGAAATAATGCTTACATTGGAAATTTAAGGATAAGGAAAGGTGAAATATTCGGAACTTTTTCAAAGGACCATAGGGATTGTTATTTCTTAAACAAATATTTATGGGAGCAAGTATTTGTGTTACATTTTATTTAGGGAAGGAATTTTCAACATAATATTGATGCTGTAGCTATGTTTTTAATTTGTACTCGCCAGCACACAAAGTATGCACACAACTTTTCAACATGAAACAAAAGAGAATAAGAGGAAAACCCTTAAATCCAAGGGCTGTGTTTAACTGCATTCATTAGTGATCAAGGCAATTTAACTGGGCATGATTACAAAACTAATTACAGAAGATGGGAAGTGATTATTTAGCTCAGAAAATACTAAGAAACAACTAGATTTAAGTTTATGATAACAGAAAGCAATCTCATTTCATGGCAAATTTTTACATAAAGCATTCATTTGCAAATTTCAGTAAACTAAAGGTCAAAACAACCCATAAAAACATCAGCTACTAAGTATGTTACAAAAATTAATAAATGGCACACAAAAAGGTTCTCATAGTAGAAGGAAGGTATCAAAGACAAAAAAATTTTCAAATTGAACATTTAAAAGAAGAGATGTTGAAGGAAACATGATGTAACTCTATGCCTTTTAGCCAAAGAATTTTGCATAATGGAAAAATTAAAAACAGGTGAAAAGTATTCTTCATGGAAAAAGCTATGCTAAGGAAAAAGAACTTTTCAAATATGTTTTCCAGAAGCAGTGACAGCATGAAAAACGTTTTGACCTTTACAACCCCTAGGGGGAAAGTTGTACATCATTTGAAGAGGATCTTCTTATTGTAGCAGAAATCTTATTTGCTCGCCATCTTTATTATACTGGATGGCATACAGTAAAAAAAGACATTTCTCGATAGGGTTTTTAGAAGCAGAAATAAAGCTGCAAACAAAAGTACACAAACACTACCTAGTGGCAGAACTGTGAACTATAAACCCCCTCAGATACAAATCTAAAGTGTTCCATAAGGTGAATGGTATCCAGTGCTAAAATAATTTCTTAAATCGGACATATAGAAACACAGATACTGACAAAAATTGATTAAATATTTGCGGCCCTAGTGGCGAAATTGTGCATTATTTTGGGAAGAAAATACACATAAAGAGTTTTCACAGTTAGTAGTATCTGGTTGAAAGAGAATACTTTTCAATCAGGTTTTTAGTCCCGCAGATATTGCTGTAAACGGAAACATGAACTTACACCTTCTAATGGCACACTTGCGCATTAAGAGAATTTTGAAATCATATGAGGAACACTTTGCACTGAAAATGTTCTACAACAAACCAAGAATTTTTCATAATACATAGAGATTCAGTATCTCTTTTAGAATTGCTATTACGCACATTAAAATACGGACATGTGATTATGGTGGTGCAGTTATTTATGACGTTTATTATTGAAAAAAATAAAGACTAAAAGAAAGCAAGAGCAATTACTCACATATATTCGTCCAGAGGTCGTTTTTGTTCGCATGCCACTGTAGTTCCGCAAGTTGTTTGGTCTCAGGTGTTCAGCGGCTATGCATTGCAAAAAGTCCGGTGGTGACTATAATATGGTGTTTAGCAATGTCAAAGTAGTATTCGACCCAAGGAATCTTGTTATATATTGTATCGTAAGCTCAAAAGAATAATATAACTGAGAATGAAAACCCTGTAATGACCTATGTCACAGGCAGGTTAAAAGGCTAACAATGAGCAATCCAAAAGAACTATAGCGAACAAATCTAAAAGGCTGATAGTGAACAAATTTAAAAGAACAAAATGAAATTTAGATGGTCAGAAGAAACGACGAATGAACTATTTACATAATGCGTGCACCACCTCCTCACGTCCACCAGCATCCCCGGACGCGTTTCGCCCTAGTCTCTTCCTAGGCGTTTTCAACGGGAAATGAAACATCTGTTGGTAAGTGACTACGTTTCGTACTCCCAGAAGTCATGATGTACATTGCGCATGGGTCAGTTTTCCTCCTATATGGTGTTGCCATCAGGTGTCATAGTTTAATTTTCCTGTATTTGTCGTTGTCTTTTGATTTCATTTTTATGTTCCTCTTTTAATCTTTTTTTCGGTGTCCACTAAATTCCTCCAGGCATATGAAAGGTCATATGGTGAATTGTTATTGCAATTTGATGTTTTGGTCTTCTCTATTAAGATGGATTCAGCAATCTGGATGGTCTTCCAGTTTTTTTGCTGATTTATCAATTTTATTTCTTCCGATAGTGGTGTGCATTGATTATTTATACAGAAATCGATAAGTGCAGTCTTATTTTCTTTCCTGAACCAACTGCCGATGTGTTCCGATAATCTTATCCTGATATTTCTTTTGGCGCTTCCTATATATTGGCTGAGAATTTTGATTTGGCTGTCCCCTATTGGAATTGAGTAAACACCCGCTTTCTGAAAGGGAACTAAGAAGGCTCTAAAATATCTTTAAATAAAGTGATCACTCATGAAGGAAGGCTTTTCCTATTTCTTTCATCGGATTTCAACAAAGCATTGTGCCTCTTTCTTCTGAATGTCATTCTTGTATTTGAAGAACCAAATGTTAATCTGCAGTCAAGAGTTCCTCATATCCATGTGTTGCGAGCAGTGCTACTTGATATGTTGAAAGACTTACCGTTGAGATTTGTCTTGCCATCAGCAGTAAAGTCATCTGCAACACTACTTGCTGTTGACTGTCACAAGAAAGAAAATCAAAAGGCTGACTCTGACTTAGTTATAGGACAATCTGCTTCACGTATTGTAGAGAACTTAAAGTCAAATGAAAAGGTCACTTTCTTTAGTACAGTAAGGAAGTACTTTATCACAGTATGCAATTATATGATGTGCAAGTTCCCTTTCAAGAATGAAGTTATCATAAACTCTGAAGTTGCATCACTGACACGTATTGAGGAAGCTTCATTTGCAGATTTAAAATACTTTGTGCATAAGTTTCTGGCACTTCTTGGTTTTTTTCTAACATGGATGCTGATACAGCCTTGGACACTTTGCAGATCCAATTTTATGTGTTGTAACAGGAAAATGTACCGGAGAACATTAAATGTGAATAGAGAATTGATATTCAGTGGAGTCTGATTGGCAGGTTGAAAAATTCAGTTCGCAGTAGCAAATATGATTTGTTATCAAAAGTCATGCTTGCTATATTAACACTGCCCTATAGCAATGCTGAATGCGAGAGAGTGTTTAGCTTAGTTACAAAGATACACAAGCACACACTTTAGATCAACACTCTCTATTCCAACACTGGAAAAACTGCTGACAGTTAAGTCCAGAATGAAAGAAAAATGCTTTGAACTACTTGCAAATCTATATTAAAGAGAGCCAAATTATCTACTGTACAGTCACTGAATAAGGATAAAGATTAAATATGATTAAATAATGTATCAAAAAGTAAGTACATATCCTGTATTAATTATTAATGTGTTATTAATTGTATCTGGTTAACAAATATTTTCACTATGCTTTTTATTTTGCATATAAACATACAGTCTGCAATTAGAATAACTTTTTAAACGTTAAAAGTGTTATGCACCAATAATACTACTTCTGGAAAATATCAATAAAAAATAGCTGGAAAACAGTGTCTTCAGCAGGGAAGAGAAAATCTTTTTATATCTACACTATCTACCAACAAGTAATTGGACACCCCTGCAATCGACGATATCTGCTGTCCTGATACACGTCACAGCCGCCGCCGTTAAATATCGTGTGGGAAACAACAACGCAACCAATCGCACGCAAGATGCCACGCAGTTCGGAGCTCTCTGATTTTGAGAAAGGTGTAATCGTCAGGTATCACAGAAATGACCGATCCATACGTGACATATCAAGCGAGTTGAAGTACCCAAAATCGACAGTGGCCTACGTGATTGGCAAGTGGAAAATGAGAGGTGACTGTCGGAATGTGTCCCAACCCGGTCGACCCACAAAACTGGGAGTTAGAGCCCGACGGGTGCTGGCCAGAGAAATTCGGAAGAACCGCACGAAATCGATGGGCCATATCTGCGAGCAGTTTCAACAGGCATCCGGGAGTGTTCTTTCAATGAATACCATCCGTAAGGAAGCCCATCTGCTCGGTTATCATGGACGTGCTGCCGCCCACAAGCCTTTGATCACCAAGTCCAATAGCGCTGCTCGGCTAACGTGGTGCAAAGAATGTCGACAGTGGATCGTTGAACAGTGGAAACAGGTTCTCTGGAGCGACAAATTAAGGTTCACCCTCTACCGTTCAGATGGCAGGGTCTGGGTTTGGTGTCTGCCTGAAGAACGCCTCCTGCCGGAATGTATTGTGCCAACTGTGAAGTTCGGCTTCAGTGTAATTATGCTATGAGGGTGTTTCTCCTGGTATGGCATGGGACCCTTGGTCGCAATTCCTGGTAGACTCAACGCCGATACCTACTGCACCATTTTGGATGACCATGCGCTTCCTACGTTGTGGCAGTTTTACGGGGTGGACCCATGTTACTTTCAGGATGACAATGCCACCTGTCATGTTGCGAGGTCCACCATGGCTTGGTATGGTGACAATGGGGTTAATCGAATGGACTGGCCTGCACAGAGCCCAGACCTTAACCCTATCGAGCACCTCTGGGACGAGTTGGAGCGTCGACTTAAGGGGTGCCCCCACCGTCCGAAATCGGTGAAGGAACTGACCTGTCTTCTTCAAGCCGAGTGGAAGAAAATACTGCTAGTCGTCGTACAACGCCTGGTTGAGAGTATGCCCCGGAGCTGTAATCGCCGCTCGTGGAGGCTCCACCAACTATTGAAGGTGAATAAACTTCGTTTTCCTTTGCTATCCCAGGTGTCCAATTACTTGTTGGTAGATAGTGTAAGTTCAGACCTGTATCTCGCCTTTGCATTTTTTTCTAAAAACTGTAGTTAGTGTTTTTGATAAATTTAACATTAGTCTGCAATCCGAGGCCCCAAGAGTTCATAAATTAAAGTTGGACACCCAAGTGATTTTTACAGATTTGTTGATCAGATTTGTAAAGCTTGAAGATGTGAAAGCTTCAACATCTGTTTTTGATATGTCCTATAATGATTCAATAAATCGTAAAGATGATCAAGACATATCTGTGGGATCTTAGACATCAGAGTGCCTGAAGAAATTGAGCTCTGAAGAAAAGCAGTTTTTTGAGTATGTCAAAAGCTACTTTTGTAAGTCATGTGACTACATTATCAGCAACTTTATGTTAAACTCTGATGTTTTAAAGAATGCTGAAGTCGCAGATGTGTCTCAGACGAACACAGTTAAATTTTCCTCCATTAAATTCTTCATAGACAAATTTCCCCCTTTACTCCAAAAAGACTCTACAAAATCAATGTTTGATGCAATTGGTAGTGTAAAGGCTGAGTTTCTGCATTATCAAATGGCAACTCTGCAAGAGGAAATAATTGCTACAGATAGACCCTGATGTTCAGTGGACAATGTTAGCAAAACAAAAGGAACCTCTATGTAAATTCTTATATGGTAAATTGAGCAATATCATCCTCATGGTAATGTTTCATGTGAGTGGAGTTTTAGTCTTGTAAAAAAAAAAAAAAAAAACTGACTTTAGGAGTTCCATGAGCATTTTTATTGTACAGTCTATTCTAATTGCCAAATCTCAGATAAATGGTGTAGATCTAAACCGTACAGATGACTGCAAAGACCTGTGGAAGCATGCACCTTCTGGAAATTTCCTTTTTAAAGTTTTACTCTATGATAGATATTTAATTCTTTTCTTTCTTCGACGGATCAAAGTGCTTTTGCGTCAGCGCTGTTTTTCATAAGTGCTATGAGTAAATATATGATGCCACTTTCTTGAAAAATGCCAAATCTGCTACGTATGTAGGATTAAACCAAAAAAATTCCCAATTTGTTTTTGTTTCATTTTGTAAATAGTACATTTAAATTGCGTGATTATTTTTTTTTTTCAAATTTACAAATAGTTTCATTTTATTTTGATTTGAATTAATGTGTGTATTTATAGATAGCAAATATAATGGTGTGAAAATTATGCATTGCATGTATCTTTCAAAGTTTGTCTTATTAGGTCTAGATTTTTTTGAATGTAAAAAAATGGCTTTAGTTTATATTTGTGTTATTAATATGTGTTCTTATGAGTTATTAATATAGTATACTTATTTTAAGTATAAAATTTATACTTTGGCTTTAGGTCATTAAGTTTAATTACTAAGTAAGATTAGTTATATATACATAACTAATGTTTTTTGTGTGCCGTGAGCAACAATGTTGCATGTTATTTTCTTCACGCATAATGTTCCCAATTATTTATTCCCAGGGTTAGCAGCTGTGCAATGAAAAAGAAATAATTAAATTTATTAATAAATATAAATCTGATCAATCTACTGAAAAAAAAAAACTATAAAAAAAATTCTGTAAAACAAGGAATCTGTTTTTTGTGGATATCGTAATGAATACCAAACAGGAAATATCATATGGGAACCAACAAAATCAATATACCAAAGAACTGGTGTATATCAAATACCTCTGAAATCAAAGAACAATTTAGATATCAAATATTGTGTAGGAAGTACTAAAAGGAGACTTTAAATAAGATTTCAGGTGCACCACACCAAAATGATTGGAATGACAAAAGGCAAAGAACTTTAATGATTCGATAGTCTTGAAAGGGATTTTGCACCAATTTGGGAAGAAACAAATCTCATTTCTGAACACAAGAAAGCTTACAAAGTCCTTATTGCAGAATCAATGTGTATCAAAAAAACCTCTGACAAGAACTGCAATAATCATGCTCCCATTAACCTCTCACAAATCTGGCTGAACCTAGTAAAAGAAGAAAAATAATAAATACCACAAAAATAAAAAATAATAAATACCACAAAAATAAAAAATAATAAATACCACAAAAATAAAAAATAATAAATACCACAAAAATAAAAAAGAATAAATACCACAAAAATAAAAAAGAATAAATACCACAAAAATAAAAGTAAAGAACTCAACAGTTAGTCTAAGTTTAACCCCAGTGTAACCATAAAAAAAAAAAAAAAAAAAAAAAAAAAAAAAGAAGAAACTTTACGAGAACCTAAGGACAAATCACAATACTAATGATGTTATAGCCATGTTCACAATAAAACATAGCGCAATGGAACAACCAATAGAAATATAATATGAGAAGAACTGGGTCACGTGAACCTCTGTAATTAATACTCACCATGAAAAAGTGATTTCACGTCACTTTAAATCCTGCAGATGATGGCTGGTCTGATCCAGCAGAAATGCATAGGGTAACTTTTTTAAATTTAACGTTTCTTAGAATAGACCATGCAATGGGGAAAGAAGAAATATTCCTATTCTGATGGAAGTGCCCAAACAAGCTGTGGTTATAGGTTTGTTTCTGATCTTGCATCGGTGGAAGGAAAGTGACGGAAGAGGAAGTCAGTGGATGGACGACCCTAAGAATGAAGTGAATGGTGAGATTACATTCTAAATTATTGTACAGGACTATAATTGTTATAAAACATTATTGCACAAGCTGTAATCTGACTCATCTAGCTTTTAATACCAAAACAACACGTGAAAAACAGAAATGTCATGAAAATATTTTAATATTTTCAAGATATTTATTTTGAAGCATGTTATCTACCCTTGAGATTAGAAAAATATCACACACAAAAAAATATTCTACCAGCTAAAACAAGGAAGACGTCTTTGCATTTCCAACTATTTTTTACACAACTTTTTGGTGTAACTATTGGTTGAGGCTAAGAGGCATTGCCAAGACCAAAAATTTCACTCTGCCACTTAACTTTTTTCCCCCAGGTGTCAATTTCAGTTATGTTTTATGTTAAACAGTGACTGGCAGCTTGCAAGCACAAAATGTGCATTGCTTGGGGCACTTTTCAAAGTGCCAAGTGAGATCTTTTAACTTACTATAACACTGAAATACCAACATTCATGGAATAAAATAATATTTAACCACAATAACAGGACAGAGGATATCGCAAGACAGAAAAAATAACGTTTTTGAGAGAAATTACACTAGTCAACATTTTTAAATTTTGTTTTCGAAACATGGGTGAAATTTTTAACTATTTTTGGGGTGCTGAATTCAAATATGACTGTCAAAACTCTCCATCACGTACAGTTTTTTTTTTTTTTTGTATGAACTTTTGCTATATTTCCATCTTTTTACGATTTTAGATGTACAATGCAAGATGTACACAATACAGCTTCACATTGTAATGTATTACAGCATTTATGCGTCTTGTTAGCTATAGAATTAGGGTTACAAAGTATAAAATACCATATTCATATATCACTGCATTTGAGACAGCAAAAGAAAATAGAATAAACAATATTAACACAAATGTAAATGTATACACACATACTCTTATACCCTTACAAGTAGTTCATTTCTTTCTCTTATGTGTCATGTTGTCTTCCTGCAAAAACCAGAAGTAATCACTCATCGTTGAGGGATCCCACCTGCCTTGATACCTCTCCTCCATCGTTCGAACATCTTGGTGGAACCTTCCTCCTTGTTCATAACTGACTGCCCTAGGTTGTCTGGAAAGAATTCCAGATGTGAATGGAGGAAATGCATTTTTAAGGATAACTGGCACCCAAGGTTTTTATAGTTTTTGAGAAGGTTATGAATTAGCTGTTTGTAGTTGCCCTCTTTGTGGTTACCCAGAAATCCCTTGACCACAGATGTGAAAGATTGCCATGTGGCAAGCTCCATGCTGTTTAGCTTTTTGATAAAATCAGAATCATGCAGTATTTTCCTTATCTGAGGACCAACAAAAATGCATTCTTTGAGTTTTGCATCACTTAATTGCAGAAATGTTTTCTTTAAGGGCAAGAAATCTGGGCCAGATTTATCCATAGCCTTTACAAAGTTTTTCATCAGCCCCAGTTTGATATGAAATGGTGGAAGCAGCACATCAGAGGGATTAACTAGAGGCTTGTGATGAACATTATTCTCTCCAGGAATGAAAACATCTTGTTTAGGCCAGTCTGTCCATTCGTAGCATTCTGCTGTGGCCCTACTGTCCCACATACAAAGAAAACAACAAAATTTGGTGAAGCCACTTTGAAGCCTGAGCAAGAGTGATATCACTTTCAGAACACCCCATATTGACCACCTAAACTTATCATATTGTATTGCAGTGAGAATTTTTACCATGCTTTCATATGTCTTCTTCATTCCTACAGCATGGGTTACTTTACTATGCAAGCTTTCTCAATTTCGTAACCATAGCACTTTACTAGATAATATATGAAATTCCAGACCAACAAAATGTGCAGGAGTACCATAAGTTTTTGGCAAAATCAAGCTCCATAAAGATGGTAACCCAATGAAAATTATTGTCTCTAAGTGTAATTTCCCCTTGATTCACTTGGAAAGAAATTTGTTCAGCTATCTTGCTCCCTTTTTTATGAACACATGCTACAACGTACCTAACAGTCAAGTATTTGTCGAAAGAGTAAAACAACTTACATTTGATATTATAAATATTTAACGGAAATTATTGAGGATAAATTTATTAAGGTACATTACCTCTCTAAATTTATTAAGGTACATTACCTTAATAAATTTATCCTCGATAATTCCCGTTAAATATTTATAATACTGAAAGTAATAAGAGGAAGCCATGAAGTCATTACTTACATTTGTTCATAATAAATCCTGCATGGTCAGTATGGACGTTGAAACCTTGTTCCCAAACACCCCTGTAACTACAGTGATTTCAATTATTCATAGCAAACTTTCAGAAAATAATGCTTTGCATCCAAAAGAAGTTGATGATATTATCGCTGCCTTAAAATCCATACAGGAAATTTTTTTTTTTTTTTTTTAGTTTTATGGTGAAATCTATAGGCAGAAATCAGGCGCCCCAATGAGGTCCCGCTTTCTTCCCTATTTGCGGAAATAATTCTGCAGGAAATTGAAAGAGCTGTTATCCCGCTTTTCAGTTCCCATGTGGATTTTTATGCTAGATATGTTGATGATACCTTTTTTATTTTTAACGATCACAACCCTGAACTCATCAAAACTGTGCGGAAAACTTACAGCAACTTTGTTCCAACTATAAATTTGACAAAAGAAATAGAACAGAATAATGAGGTGTCCTTCTTAGATTTATTAATTACTAAAAAACCTCAATGTCTGGATTTCTGTGTTTTTCGAAAGAATTTTCACCAGTCTTGAATCACCAGTCGTTATTCCGATGGATTCGTTCCACCCATGGACATATAAAATCTCTGAATTTAGATATTTAATCTGATGTGCACTTACCTTGTGTAGTACTAATCAACTTAGAAATGAAGAATTAGATTGGATTTACAACACAGCAAAAACTTATGAATATAAAAGTAACATGATTGGCAAGTTGATTTATGAGTACAAACATCCACCAGTGTCACACAAAAAAGAAAAAGTTACATACTGTGGTAGTTTCCCCTATTTACCATCCATTTCATCCTTATTGAAAAGAGAATGCCATAAGGTCCAGAAAGACATTGGGCTTAGTTTAACTACATATAGAGACATTCTTCTTAAGAATAAAAAACCAAAAAACCTGTTAAAAAAGACAGGAGTGAAAAGACAGGAGTGTAAGTGCCAATCTTGCATCAAAATGGGAAAAAATCTAAAAAATATTATATAGGTAGATGTAGTACAAAGAATCGCATATTATATCAAATTAAGCAGCTTAAGGCTCTACGAGACCCGCCATTTTGTATTGCTGCTTCTCTTGTTAACCAACGGGCAAGCGTATTTCACAAATTGCTCAGACAATTTTGCACATTTTGGAACACCGTTTGTGGCTAACGTAAGATATATGATAAATAAAGTGTTCCCTGGTTTCAGAATTTTTTTTGACCTTTCCCTTCCTTTTTTATTTGCAGCAAAAGTCATACCAAGGCGTCTTCCATAGTTTTATTAATTAATAAAAAATACTTAAAGAGTCCAAAATGAAAATCTGAAACCAGGGAACTCTTTATTTATCATATATCTTGCGTTATCCACAAACGGTGTTCCAAAATGTGCAAAATTGCCCGAGCGATTTGTGAAATACGCTTGCCCGTTGGTTAACAAAAGAAGGCAGCAATACAAGATGGCGGGTCTCGTAGAGCCTTAAAGATAATTGGAGAAAACATGAAAAAAGGACTGCATTCATTGTGTATTATATGGATGACAAATGCACTCCAGACTTCAATAATGTTAAAATTATTACAGATCAGAATTCTGAACAAAAACTAAGATTTGCAGAAGCCTTAATTATAAAAAAAACTAGAGATAAAAATTGCAACAAGATTAACCCTATCGATATTTCATACCCTTGGAGATTAATTTTAAATGAAGAAGAAGAATGCAAGCAAAAAAGAAAACATAGGTACACTCAAAAGAATAAAGTACATGATAAACAAATATTGAAAGGTACAACCCAGGATCCAGAAGTTCAAGTCAGCTTACAGCAGTTTGGCAACAATCTGCTACATAACAGAAACATGACATGGTGACATGATAACCAATGATTGGTAGTTCCCATATATATATATATAATCTGGTCGCTTTGGGGAGCCTCCACATTACAGTTTGAAAATGATACCAAAGTATGTATCAAAATGCATTGCTGATTCCGAAGATGATACGGAAGTGAGAAGACTGTGATAAGAGTTAAGGTTCGATGTTTTAACATAGTATTTTATCCTTTCTTGATGTTTTCTTCAGATCTTAATTTTATAAATTTAGTAAAAGTCAACGAACATGTGAAAACTTGTATAGCAAATTGTAATAAATATTTTTAGTGAAACATTATCAATAATGGGACTAATAGTCTTTTGAGTTAAAGGGTGATTCCAGGAACCTCTTGATTTTGGTATTTTTACTGCAGGGTTCAGACTACTACTTTTTTATAGTACATACATCGAAGTAAAATTCAACTACTCATGCCACTCACATATAAAGAATGTGCACAGAGTTCTGAGATGATGAGAACTGTATTGAGAAATACACCTCATGTGATGGGATCACATGTTATTGATTCACAAAGATTCATGGTTACCCATTATCAACAACAGTAAACACACACCATAAATGAATTAAAAACTTTATTCCAGGACCAACTTCCTGATTGAAGCACATCGACATATATCTTTATCACATGGCCGCACTTTGGTTACACGTGTGCCATAACATCCGTGTCTCCTAGCACTCTCCTCTTGTATGTCTATCCAAGATGGCGTCTCTCACTAGTCTTCCCTGTACCCACCGCGGGAATGTCCAAGTAAAACCTCACAGGCGTAGGGAACACTTGACTTAGCCCTGAAGTCTGTACATCTTAGTGCATGTGCTAAGTGCCTCTGGCATTAATATATACTAGAAAAATAAACTCAATATATCAGAGTCCTTACAAACAGTGTTGTCACCCATAACACGTCGGGTGGCAAAATATGACAATAAAAAGATCTAGTGTCTTTTTACATGCCTACAAGCACTAATGTGGAACAATAGTACATATTTAATACCCCATAACAAAAAAACGTGATGTGGAGGCCATTTTTTAAGGTCAGATCTGAAATCAGCACCCAAAAATTTTTTTAAAACAGCTACACTGCTGGCCACCCAAAATGCAACACCAAAAAGGACACGAGATAGCAAAGCCAGATTTACTGGACACATAACAACAGATACAAAGATGAAACAATTGAGCTTACAGGCCCGTGCGACTTGCGGAACACGAAGACATCAATAGTTCGTGTGACCTCCATGGTTAGCAATAATGGCCGCTACACGCCGCAGCATCGAACGAAAGAAGCTTTGGATGTGGGCTTGGGGTATGTCGGTCCAGGCTGCTACCACACGTTGCCACAGTTCATCAGGCACAGCCGCGGGTGGCACTTGCCGAGCCACTCGGTTGCCGATCAGCGACCAGACGTGTTCGATGGGCGACATATCGAGAGAACAGGTGAGCCACGGCAGCAGTGACACCTAATGGGCCGTGAAGAATTGTTGCACAATGCGGGCGCACTTGTCCTGTTGAAATGTGGGCCGCTAGCAGGTCCTGCAGGTGAGGAAGGACTACAGGTTCCAAAACGTCGGAGATGTAGCGGTGGCTGTTGAGTGTACCGGCGATGCGTACCAGAGAGGTGCGGGTGTCATATCCAATTGCACCCCAAACCATAACGCTACGTAACGGACCGGTATGGCAATGCATAATGCAGGCGTCATTCAGTCTCTCGCCGTAGATCCGACCATCCTGGTGTTGCAGGCAGAAGCAGGATTCGTCAGAGAAGACAAAGTCGTGCCATTCCGTGGTCCAGGTTCGGCGTTCAACGGCTCACTGCCGCCGCACTCGCCGGTGGTGTAATGTCAATGGTAATCGGAGCAATGGACGCCGTGCGACAATTCCCCGCTCCTGCAGACATCGTCGAACAGTACGTGTTGACACAGGTTGTTGCACAACGCACCCTAATTCCTGCGCTAACGTTTGTGATGTGGCCATTCGAGCTGTCAGTGCCCGCCGCACAACATGCCGGCCCTCTCGTTCGGTGGTGTGCAGCAGCTGCGGCAATCACTCACGTCGGCCGGTCCATCCTTCCTACACCCACCGAGTCCATACTCGCCTCACTGTATCTGGATGTTGTCCCACAGAGAAACCAATGTCTCTGTACGATAAACCGCTGTCGCGATAAGCCAGTATTTGTCCTCTATCGAACTCCGAAACATGCTGGAATGACTGCCGTATTCTGTGACGAGGCATCAGGAAGCTTCCCACGCACAGGTCCAGCAGCACAGCACACTTCCACTACCAAGGCTGAACTCTATCCTATCAGGCTGTAACATTAAGCAAAAACAGCGAGGACAGAAAAGATGAGTTGGGACGCAGCGCCATCTATTGACGTTCGCATTAACAAACTGATTCCGTATCATTATTTACATTTGAGATTTTATTCATATTCACTTTCACATTAACAGATGGATATTTGTATTCTGAATTCGTAGTACTTGGGCAAGAGAATTTTTCTGTAGGAACTGGTGTAATTCATGTGTAAATGTCATTCCTCCTTTATTCTTCAACGATCTAGGGCCGAGATTTTGGGTAATGTGTAGATTAGCGTCTTAAATTATTTTGTCGGAAAAATGTTAGAACCTGGAAAAAGTGCGACGTATAGATTTTAGAGTATGGAAATTAATGGCAAATGGTGCAGAAATTTCGTATTTTAAATGTCTTTTAAAGATTTTTATCGTAACATTTACCTGCAAGTTCGATGCTGTGAAGAGGCGCTGCCGCGTAGGCCTAACGTATCGAACATACAGGTAAATGTTACGATCAAAATCTTAAGAAGACATTTGAAACAGAAAATTTCTGCACCATTTGCCATTAATTTACACAATCTAAAACCTGTACGTCGCACTTTTCCGAAGTACTAATATTTTTCCGACGAAATAATTTCAAACGCAAATCTACACATTTGCCCACTATTTTACTTAATATGAGTTTATATAGCTGAGGTTTTTTTCTAAAATTGAATTAGGTACGTAATTATCAGAATGAAAATGCTTACCACAAACAACAGTTGAAGGTAACTTGTCATTTGGAGCAAAATCCTGACAAGATATTTCTTTCAGCAGCAGTTGCTTTAGGTTCTGATTTGAGGAAAACTCATGGAATGAAAATCCCACGTTTTTCTTCTTAGAAGATGTGCACATCGGCACACAGCAGTAAACCATTTTGACAATGGGTTGGATTTTGTTGTGAAAACAACAGTTTGGTTTTAAAACTAGAAGTTTTTTTTTAAAGAAACAAGAAAAACGACGAACATACACAGTCCCGCAATTCAAACAACGCAGAAACTGAGGTGTTTATACCTTGGGACGCAGTGCCATCTAACGGCTGAAATTGTCCCTAACACCCACTGGCCAATCACCAAAAGTCTATTGTCTTCAACGGTAATGTTACAGCCTGATAGGATCCAGTTCAGCCGTGCCACTACTTACACCCCGCCTTCTGTGCACCCTTCTTATAGTGCTTCTCGGTGGCGTGCCGGGCGCACATGATTTGCATATGCCCTGCAATGCTCTGTCCTCTCGCGGGAGACGCATGCTGCGAATTTCAGGCCAATTGGATGCTTCCTTCTTTTTTGTTGCATTTTGGGTGGCCAGCAGTGTAGATTTGTTCATGTTATAAAAACCAGTGTTATCGCTCTAACATCTGTTGTTGGAAATTTTTGCCTCCATTTTCAAGATGAAGAACAGGAATTTATAAGAAATTGAAATAAAATGATATTCAACAGCCATATAGGCAGCATTCCCTCTAAGCTGCGCTCACATCGGCCACGCAACTTAAATATCTTCCGCGCAATTAAGCGGTTCACAAGTTTGACAGTCGAGTCTACAAGTTTTGTCAAAGTAACAAAAGCCAAAGACATCAGCCGACAACTTCCTCATAAATGGTAAACAATATTTTCCGAGTACTCTCAAAGATGGTCAAGTCCTTAATTCTCACGATCGAGTCTTCGGTTTGGGGAAGAAAATTGAGAGCAATTTGTTCCTTGAAAGGACTGTCAGATCAGAATGATTTTGCACTTGTTCTATTTGAACTAATTATTTTGGATTTAGTTGTTATTTGTTTCTTATTCTTCTTGGTATTTTGATATGCAAAAAAAAAAAAAATGTATTATGCATAAACGTGCTTTTCTTGATTTCCAGTTAGTCCAAGCTAGAAGGCCATGTGCCTCTTTTTCGTATATATATAATGTTTCTTGGTGGTTCCTATATGCTTTTGACCTGCTGATTCTGAAATTGTTGAGTGACAGATGCTAAAACTTAAGCATTTCTGTCAAAATGGCAGAATTCAAGATGGCAGCAAAGTAGAAAAACATAACATTTGAATTGAAGGTTTGAATAAGTTCCCAATCATTAATGTACATGAAAATCAGTATTTCGACTAATATTAATGCTGCCAATGTTATAGAGATTCACAGAAAGGTTTGTATGTGCGGTTTAACCTACTTTGCTTGCGTATTTTAGCGCAACATTATTGTGCAAGATTGTATTTCTAATCTGCTGTATATTTTATTTCTCTTTTCGCTTTGTTGCAAGACTACTAATCTAGTGCAGCAGTCATAAGACAATGGAATGTTTCAGTTGTGGTGGCACAGAGCCTACTGTTAAAGTTTCGAAGAGGATGGAGACTCTGCACCGTGCAAGTCTTCAACGGGAGAATGGCCTCAGGGACTAACTGCCGGAGGGTGTTACAGACTTCATGCCCCATGTGAACTGTGTTATTACATATTGCTTGAAACACCACATTGAACGTGTTGTATCTAAGCATCGTCAACAGGCAGATGATACTCCCGAACCGAAGTGACCGAGGAGTGAATCATCATTTAATTTTTTACAGCACTGTTTATTTTGCGGAACTGATTGTGAAACTGAACGACCAAAGAAAAACCCAAGGCGATTGGAGATGTAATTGGGAGATGCGGGGTTCAATTCCTGTTCCAGGACGATTGAAATTTTCAAGTTTTCTGATAAGTGTTACATGAATGACCAGTAAGTGGTACAAGCAAATTCAGTTTGCTTTGCTTAAATATTCGATGGAGGGAGTCCTTCTTTGTAGAACTAGCGACAGAAGTGGGAAGACAACATTCAAACAGTCCATCATTCAGAAAGCCAAGCAGCGTGGTGATACCTGGGGAGCAGATGTTGCCTTCAGAGTAAATGGGAGTGCTGAGTGACATATCTGCAGGGGATGGCAAATATCATAAAGATTGTATGTAAAAGTTATTCAGTAACAAACCTACCAGCACATGTTGTTTTTCAGTAACAGACCTGCCAGCACTTTGAGTATTTGGCCAACTGAAAAATAATTTGGAATCAATGAAGAACCGCGACGTACAACAAGTAATTTCTTGCCATGCTGAGGAGCGGCACACTCGTATTTCTACAGATGCAAAAGACAGGCAAAAGATTTGTGAATCACTTTCCACCTGTGTTGATGTATTTGACAGCACCAGTCACCCGGACAAAGGAGTGATTAACATTTATTCTGAACTGGTTATTGATGATACCACTTTTATTGCACAAGACTGTTAGAATCGGCAAAGCACAGTGGTATGCATATGAGCGAGACTGGTCTCAAGCATTCCATCAAACATTAAACAAGACTTAAGACAATGGCTACATTCACAAAAAAGATGACTAATCTTGGTAATTCACATTATGTGTTGGATACAGGATTTATAAACTAGAGTAATTGGCATAATGGCATCATCAAGGGAGACAATCTCCTTAAAGACATTGTTTAGTCATGAACTGGCTCCTCATCCTACTGCTTTATTCAACGATAATGGCAACATGAGAAATCCAAATGAATCTGCATTGAAGTCAAAGTTGCAGGTAGAATGTGGGATACAAAGTAAGATCGGTCCAGAAGTTATCATTCTTGATGCATGCGCCATATTGTGGACTGTTTCTTGGCCGTCAAAACCATCAAAGGTGAGTCATTACATCGATGCTGTGGAAAACAATATCAAGCGACGGATACAAAATATACCAGTGGCACACATTGTGCTTGACAGATACCATGAATTAGACATCAAGTCACAATGTCGATCGTCGCGAGTGAAAGGCTTCTGTTGTGTGTTTCAGCTTACTGAGGATTCACCACTACCCAGTAAGAGCATTATGTTGAAAGTAACAGCCAATAAAGAACAAGACATAAATTTTGTGGTGAACAGACTGTGTTCGATGAAGGTTCCTACAGGCCAAAAAGTGCTGATCGTTTTCCAATCGAAATTGGTGTGGGACCTCAACATGTCCTGTTACTCATGAAGCATCTGATGTGCCTATGTCATACCACATGATCCAAGAAGCTGAAAAAGGAAAGTCACATATAACAGTTGCTTCAGATGATACAGATGTTCCGTGCATCTTGGCTCATCATCTCGATGAACAAACTGGTAGAATGCATCAAGAAACTGAGTTGACAATGGAGGTATGCTCACAAGGTTGAAGTGCCAATCCTCCAAATACATGGCGTCAGTGAATAAACAAAGACATCGCTCTTTCCACATTTTAGCAGTACACAGCAAAACGTGGAAAGAGCGATGTCTTTGTTTATAGGGTCGAAGGGCCATTGATGTTAATGAGGTTGTAAAGAAATGTGCAGCTATCATGCCAAACCTTCTAGCAGTGCATGCTTTAACTGGATGTGATACAGTGTCATCTCTTTCTGGTATTGAAAAGGCAACAGTCCTGAAAAAGCTAAGTTTGCACAAAGACATAATCTGCCTTGGTGATCCAAACCAACAGACGCTGTTTTGCCTTCAGCATCCAAATTTCTTTCCACACTTTATGGCCATAATCAAGATCAACTACCTCTAGACAATTTGCATTCAATCATGTTTCAAATGAAGGTTGCTGAAAAAAGGCATTTGGCCGCCCTTGTGGCGCAGTGGTCTAAGTGCTGGTTTATGACCATTCGTCCGAGAAAGGTTTGGGTTTGAATCCCGGTGAGGCATGGATGTTGTGTTTGTCTTATGGCTCTGGCTCTCTCCCTTCCCTGGAGTCAGTGGCCCTAAATTTGGGACTGGCGACTGCTTATAGCCCATCGAGTTGCTTACAGTGTTCGTTAAACCTCCAATAAAAAAAAAGGGGGGGGGGCGATTTGTCTTCAAAGCTTAGCAGCCTACCACTTACTAATGCTGGCTTTTATCCCCACTGCCAACGTGCACATTACCAAACAAGATTATGGAAATCAGCTGGTTCGCCTTCACCGCCTCTCAACCCACTTGAATATGGCTAAGAAAATACAGGAATTATGTTACAGCCTTTATTTGAAGCAGGTTATCCCAGGACAGCTGCCTGCTCCAAATAAAGTTCTCAATCTAATCAGCTGCAGGTGCACTACTGGATGCAAAAGTACACTGTGTTCATGTAGGAAATATTCCGTGCCCTGCACTGGATTCTGCTCGTGTAAGGAATTTGAATTCTTGAATCCCTTAACACCATCGAATGATGATAGTGATGAAGAGTTACAAGAACAGTAGGCACAAATAGATAATAACATTTTAAAGTTTAAGGAACATTTTTACTAATGATAACGAAACTTAAATTAGTTTATTCGTAGAAGTCCTTTGTGCGATTTATTACAAAATATTATCTTTGCCATACAAGTAAATTCAGTCATATGATACGTTCATATATGTACTGTTGTTATCTAAGTATCTTGCATAAGGATTTGATATCGAGTAAATGTTGATTTTTATAATAAACAGTAACATTTGGGCATTCATAATGTGCTTCATTGAATACTTTTATTCATTATTATATGTTGCACGATATCTGTTGGCCATCTTGGATTCCGCCATTTTGACAAAAGTGCTCAAGGTTTAGCGTCTGGCACTCAACAATTTTGGAATCAGCAGGTCAAAAGCATATAGGAACTACCAAGAAACATTGTATATATACAAAAAAGAGGTATTACAGTATTTCAATGGACACTAGCTTAGACTAAGTGTTTTTATTCCAAAAGTAAGTTTGAGCTTCTTACTTTTTATAAAGTAAAAATTTTAATTAATGAAATGTTTTTAATAATTTTTTTTATTTAAAATCAATTGCAAAAAGAACGGTTATAAAAATGGAGGGATTAAAAAAAATAAGGGTTCCAATCCAAGTTCCAACTTCTACTGCATTAGTAAGAGAAGCTGGAAAAATAAACATTTTTGCCCAAGTGGTTTTGATGCCTGCCCAGCTCATTGGGTTAAGCTAGCATTGCCCATGGCCGCTTAGAGGGAATATTGCATACAGGACAGAGACGAGGACAAAGTTATGATTATAGGAGAAATCGTCCCTGCATTGAAATTTTGTTTAGGGAAAATTTTCTTCCATTTTCAGTCGTAAATACAAACATATGTTTAATTCAGTTATATTTAATGACAATACAGGGCAGGGAAAAAAAGTACAATTATGCAAGGAATTTTTGCTGCCTTTAGCTTATGATGTCAGGAATTTTTGCCTCCATTTTCAAAGCTGACACATAAACATTTATTCAACAAGATATTTAACAATATTAAACAGAGGGAACGTCATGAAAAAAAAAGCAATTACGAGGTAAATCTTCTCCCCAGCCACCTTCCATTTTTGGAAGGATTTTCTCCAGCTTCCAGCAGAAATAAAAATATTTTTGGAATAAAAGTACATGTATTTAGCAACATTGTAGGGCAGAGGAGACATTGCAAGGAAAATAATTTAAGATTACAAGACTCCATATAACTTGCCATTTTTTGAAGTCGTTGCTTCCATTGTCCAGCTAAAACACTATCATTTAAACATTTATGCACTAAAATGATATTTAACAAAAATATAATAAACAGAGGAAACATCAGTAGAAAGAAAAAAAAAGTATTATTATGGACGAAATTGTCACTCTGTGTAACTTCTGTTTTCGGAGAGTTTGCAGGCACAGAATTCTGTCTCTAAATGAAAAACTTTGACCCATGATTGGAATTCTGCAAGAGTGAATTAAAAAGGATTCCAGGAAAATTGTTTTTGTCTGCAAGACCAAAATAAAATCTGCAACGTACATCCTCTTGTCATCCTGATTCTGCTGTGGGGTATTTTACTGGCCACTAATGCATCAGACCTCCATTTGCAGCGATCTTGGCCCACAACTCAGCTTCGCTGGCATTCATCACGCCATCTTAGATGAGACCTTTCGTTCTTCTTGCTCATTACATTTTTATTTCGTAGGCATTTCTGAATCTGCACCCCCCCCCTCCCATGATTTTCCCTTGACTTTCCTCTTCTTTCTTTCCTGCCACTTGAGATGAATAAATTCTCTGAGTTAGCACCTCATCACTCATACTTTCAACATGGCCAAACCACCTTAAAGTAATTGTCTCTATCCCACTAAAAGCATTTGGCTTCACATCTTCATTCATCACATGATTAGAACATGTCTTGCCACAAACCTCTGTAAGTAATGCATCTCTTCAGCGCACAAATATTTTCTGTGTTCCTTCAAAAAAAACCTAGTTTCACTGCCATACATTAGAGTTGGAACAACTGCACTTTCAAATGTAGCCATTCAAGACTGTTTTTCAAGAATGTGTCATTTCTATGAAATCTTTCTGAAGTAGCTAGGACTTCCAAACCTGAATTCACTTTTTTACTGATTTCACCATCAAATGTATTCTCTGTCAAACATATTTCTTAAATACACAAACTCTTTTCTTTTGGGTGAACTCTGTAACTTTTAGATTAAACTTGCATTCAATACCAACAGTTCCTTGTTCAAAGATAAACTTCATATATCCTGGAACAACATACTCTGCAACTCACTTTTGCTCTCAGCTAACAGGCTGTGTCATTAGTGTACATCACCCTGCACACATAGGAATCACCAAGACATAAACCAGTACTATGCATCACCCATGCATGCATCCATAAGTATATTGAACAGCCATGGTGACATTACACAACTCTATCTGACTCCTGCACCAACAAATGATTTCAATACAAACACCACTCACATGCACGAACACACACTCTCTACTGCCAGCATATATAGCTTTTGCACGCTCAAGCGGACAGCTCCAGTTGAATTCATCGAAAACGGATTCATTGAACAGAGAATTCATCGAAAGATAAAACATCATAGGATAAGCTTTTGTCGAAAACTTTTACTATAGTCGGAATATCGCTAAGTGACCACAAAAGCGTTTGGGGAGCGTATAAAAATTGCTTTTTCTTATTTCTTAGATTACACTTTCATGTAGGATGACCACAACCATTAGGGAGTGTAACAAGAATCAGACTTTTGATTTCATCATGTCTACTTTCCCCGTACCCCGCCTCTAAAGATATGGCTTAGGCAGTGGTCTTTTCAACAGTTTTTATTCCGCCGTGGTCATATTTATAAGGTTTGGGCACCCAGACAAATTAGTAATATTACTATGTATAAATTGCGGGATGCAAACACCAGAAATTAATTGTAAAGATAATGATCCGATTTATTGGTGTCAAGTAAGAAAAACACAAACAGACAGCTTCATCAGGCAGTTACATAGAGAAAACAGAATCAAAATTATAAACAACATAAATTCTAACATGAAAGTTGACATCATGTGTGAAGACCATGCTCTTGTGCTCACTCTTCTACAGTGAGCAGAAGAGCACCTTTAAAATTTGTTGATTCATTCTCATACATCCCCAAAGTATCTTATTTTATCAAAAATCACTTCCAGAAAAAAAGTATTAGATGTCAGCCTAAAACCTTCTAAACCCATGGCAACCATGCCGCAAGAAGTAATAGCACTTAAAGCTCACAGATGCGGGCATTTATTGCCTCCCATTGTTATACCTAGACTCCTATTAAATTTTATGTGTGACTCACAAAAAGGTCATTTGAAGAGAGAATGCATGAACACAAGAGTGATGTTGTGAAAAAGAAGCTTACTACATCCCTTGCCAAGGAAGTAGCCAATCATAAGGCTCAACCCCAATGGCAGAATATATTCAAGATCGCACCATATGGAGATGCGAGAACAGCTGCCATAAGGGAAACAATTGAAATATTAATGCAGCAAGATGTAGGCCACACAGATTTCTCTTTTAAACTACCAGTAGCATGGAAAAATCTACTAGGCATGGCAAGATGGACCTAATGACTCTAGTTTCCCCTAAGGTTTACATTCTTTGCATTAACTTTTAAGATATTATGTTTACTCACCACTTCCCGTTGTTGTTTTGTGCGCTCTGTCTTCACGCATGATGTCAACTTTCATTTTAGAATTAACGTTCTGTTTATAATTTTGATTCTGTTTTCTCTATGTGACCGCCTGATGAAGCCGTCCATTGATGGGGAAAGCTTGCGGAGTGAATTCGTGTTTTTCTTACTTGACACCAATAAATCAGATCATTATCTTTATAATTAGTAATATTACATTGTTTTTTGTTTTTTGGGGGCACTAAAAATAAATTAATATGCCAAGACCTAAGCTTAGGCCCTTTTAACAGTTTTTATTCCATCGTGTTCATATACATAAAGTTTAGACACCAAGTCAGGTTACTATTATTGCACTTTTACTTAGGCATTAAATGTTAATGCGTAGGCCTTTTTAACAGTTTTTATTCCATCAACTTCAGATGGGTTTAGACACCATCTGAAGTTAGTGTTATTGAGCTTTTACTTAAGCATTAAATATTAATGCCTAGGCCTAGGCTTTTTTAACAGTTTTTATTCCATCGTGTTCATACTCACAAGGTCTAGTTAGTATCATTGTGCTTTTACTTAGGTGTTAAATATTAATGCATAGGCCTAGATCTTTTTAACAGTTTTTATTCCATCGTGTTCATATTCATAAGGTTTAGACACCATGTCAAGTTAGTATTATTGCGCTTTTACGTAAGCATTAAATATTAATGCCTAAGCCTTTTCAGCAGTTGTTACTCCATCGTGTTCATATTTAAACACCAAGTCAAGTAAGTATTATTGCGCTTTTATATAGGCAGTAAATATATATTAATAAATAGGCCTAGGCTTTTTAAAGTTTTTATTCCGTTGTGCTGCTATTCATAAGGTTTAGATACCAAATCAAGTTAGTATTATTGCACTTTTACTTAGGCATTAAATATTAATCAATAGGCCTTTCTGACAGATTTTGTTCAAGTGTATGAAATATTTATTTTTAAGTAAAAGTGCAACGTTACTAACTTGACTTGGTGCAAAGCTGATAAATAGGAGCAGGACTGAATAAAACTGCTAAAAAGAGTAAGCCTCAGCCAATGTATTAATATTTAATGCCTAAGTAAAAGTGTAATAATACTAACTTGACTTGGTGTCTAAACCTTATGAATATGAACTCACTGGAATAAAAACTGTTAAAAAGGACTAGGTCAAAGTATTAATATTTAATGCCTAAGTAAAGCGTAATAATACTAACCAGTCCTTGTGTATAAACCTTATGAATATGAGCATGATGGAATAAAAACTGTTAAAATGGCCTAGGCCTATGCATTAATATTTAATGCCTAAGTAAAAGTGCAATAATACCAACTTGACCTTGACAAGACCCTGTCGAACTTTACTTTGTGTTGCGCTGGGGTGGCAATAAACAAATTCTTTCTCTTTCTTTTACTCCCAACCCGAATATGAGAACAATCGAATAAAAACTGTTAAAAATGTCTAGGCCAAGGTATTCATATTTAATGCTTAAATAAAAGTCCAATAATGCTAAACTTGACTTGGTGTCTAGACCTTGTGAATATGAACTTGATGGAATAAAAACTGTTAAAAAGGCCTAGGCCAATGTATTAACTTTTAATGCCTAAGTAAAGGCACAATGATACTAACTAGGACTTGTGTCTAAACCTTATGAATATGAGCACAATCGAATAGAAACTGTTAAAAAGGCCTAGGTGTTAATATTTAATGCCTATGTAAAAGCGCAACAACACTAACTTGACTTGGTGCCTAAACCTTATGAATATGAGCATGACGGGATAAAAACTTAGAAAGATGTAGGCCTGTTTATTGTTATTTGATGCTTAAGTAAAAGCATAGCATTATTAGCTTGATTTATTATGTAAACATTATGAATATATTGCATTGTGCTCAGATTCATAATGTTTAGACACAAAGACTAGTATTATTGCCTTTTAGTAGGGCTAAAGCGAGTGTCTACACTTGTCTGTTTGGCCAATTGTTTAGTAAATGGATGATGTTATCGCTCAGTCCATGTGATTTTATAAACAACACAGCAACTGAAAAATTGTGTTCCGACACCGCTGGGATCAAACCCCATATCTCTCGATAACTAGTCAAGTGCATTCTCATTTACACTACGGTGCCAACTATTCTTAGCGCCATGCGTGGTTTATCCGTCAGCATCTGACTACACATCGAACCCCAGATCTCACGTGCTAAAACCACTAATATGGATATGTGTAGTCAGATGCTGACTGATAAACCACACATAGCGCTGAGAATCGTTGGCACCGTAGTGTAAATGTGAACGCACTCGACTAGTTATCAAGAGATCTGAGGTTCGATCCCAGCGATGTCAGAACACAATTTTTCAGTTGCTAACAAATAAAGGTAAGTAGATCAAGCTGATTACATTAAGAGATTAGAACTTTTACTAAGAAAGTTCGTAAGTTGAGAGCTTTCGTCCTTGTCTTAGGTCTTCATCACGCCAATGGGGGACTAAGATTGTTTCCAGATTCTACATTTGAATTTTTTTATTTCTGTTGACAGATCTTACAATCGATCTCCAGATCATCGGGATGTAGAGACGAGATTTGGAATTGCAAGTGTTTGGGCTGAAAAGAATTTCCAGGCTTTCACGGTAACGGAGGGCAAATCGATTGTCAAAAGAAGCAATATGTTTTGCTTCGTTCCCGCAGGGAATTGCAGATGTGTCTTCCATTGTCAAAATAGACAAGGCTGTATTTGGGTTGGCTTTCAAAACATTTCTTATGTTCCAAAATTCTGTGGTTAATGCTTCTGTATGTGCTTCCAATGTGTAAGTTATCACCTGTTGATGAAGAGATAGGAATGCAGTAAACTCCTTGGAGATCAAGATTTGCAACTTTGTCCCTATCACTTTGTAAAAGTTTCAAGCTGCTTAGGGGGATTTAATGACTAGATGGTAATCAAAACTTCTGAATAGAATTTGTAACTTGTAAACATAGGAAAGATGGTAAGGAACAGAACCGGAGAATTATAAGTTTTCTTTCTTTTGAGGATGGAGGCATTCAATTTTCAATTTGTTTTCGTATTTCTCTATGAAGGTGTTGAGACTGTAAGAGCAGGGAAACCATGAGAGAGTGCAATTGTAGAAATTATGGAGAATTCTTCTTGAAGAGAACATTGATAGTTGCAAATGATATGAGCCCTGCTAATGTAAGACTTCAATGCTGCGAGCTTGTAGAGATGCATAGTGAATGATTCAAAGGGAATGATATTGGTGGCAGCAGAAGGTTTACGATAGATGGAATGTGAGATGGAGAGATCAGAGTTTCTGCAGATGGAAACGCCTAGGAAATCAATTTTGTTGTTTACTTCCTTAGATTTACTGAGTTTAATAGATGGATATTTTTCCATAATGGAGTTGATCAGGATCTCTAATTCAGACTCGGTATGAGGCCAGCTAATGAAAATGCCATCTACATATCGTAACCACAGGGAAGGTTGAAAAGAGTGGTGTGGAATGATGGAAACCTCAATTTGTTGTATGTAGATCTCTGCAAGAAGAGGGGATAGAGGTGAGCCCTTTGGGGACACCAGATTGTTATTTGTACACAATTTTGTTGAAAACAAAACAACTATGTTCATGAATAGCGTGGAAACAATCATAAAGATCTTTGATAAGAGTACCGGGTGGTTCAAAATGAAGAATCATTTCTTCATGAGGAGCATGTAGGACTCGAGATATGGTTTTGAGGGGAACAAAGATTCCACATCAAGAGTATATAAATTTTCACTAGGAGAAAAGGAATTAGGAAGTTTGTGGATGAAGTCTGAAGAGGAGACAACTGTATGAGGATGGTTGACCAATCTCTTGCTGCTACCACTCATCCTGCTTTGCTTGATATTTTTATGATTCACATCAATCAAACCCTTTCAACAATAAAAGTTAATGAATCTGCTCACCTCTCAAAGAAATTTCATTTTTTTCTTTCCAAGCAAAAAAGTCAAGCTACATCTACTCAGTCTTCAGCCTCTATTGCCAAGCCAAAGTATGTAAATTTTTCTTCTATTACTCTTCCTCCTACCTTGGATAAATTCTTATCATTAGGCCCAAAATATTCACCAGCTCTTTCTATCTATCTTCCACAAACTGTATCTCTTATAGAATCAGCTATCCATAGAACTGACACTGTGCACCAACCTATTCTCTGTGCCAAGTACTCTTCTTCTCGTCTGAAAGAATTCAGATCATTTATTCAAGAAAATTACCTTGCCATATGCAAAGCACATAAAGTTGGTTGCCCAGTCATCATTGGAAAAGAAATACTAAACCATAAAGTGCATTCATTTCTTACTTTTGCTAACTGCATCCCTCTGCAGTCAGACACCACCAACTCACTCAAAAACTCAGTTGACAGACTATCAAAGAAAGAAACACTTCAATCCATCCTTGGAGATATCTCACCTCCTCCCTACTTCAGGACTCCCAGGCTTTTCCTGCAAGTTAAACTACATAAAGCTGGCAACCCCATGAGACCTTTGGTTGAATATTCTTTTCTCCAGCAATAAACCTTGAAAAGAATTTGGTCCTCAAATGCAAATCTCTGACTGCCAACCATCCTCATACAGTTGTCCCCACTTCAGACTTCATCCACAAACTTCATAATTCCTTTTATCCTAGTGAAAATTGATATACTTTTGATGTGAAATCTTTGTTACCCTCTGTACCATATTTCGAGTCCTATGTGCTCCTCGTCAAAAATTGATTCTTTATTTCGAACCACCCAGTACTCTCAAAATTGTGTACAAACAGCAATCTGATCTCCCCATGGGCTCACCTCTATCTCCTCTTCTTGCAGAGATCTACATTCAACATAATGAAGTTTCCACCATTCCACACCACCCTTTTCAACCTTCCCTGTGGTTAAAATATGTAGATGACATTTTCATTAGCTGGCCACATACCAAATCTGAATTTGAGATCCTGATCAACTCCATTATGGAAAAATATCCATCTATTAAACTCACTAAATCTAAGGAAGTAAACGAAATTGATTTCCTGGACATTTCCATCTTCACAAACTCTGATCTCTCTATATCACGTTCTGTCTATCGTAAACCTTCTGGTGCCACCAACTTCATTCCCTTCGAATCATTCACTATGCATCTCTACAAACTCGCAGCATTGAAGTCATACATCCACAGGGCTCATATCATTTGCAACAACCAACTTTCTCTTCAAGAAGAATTCTCCATAATTTTTACAATAGCACTCTCTCATGGTTTCTCTGCTCTTATCTTCATGAAGAAATACGAAAACAAGTTGAAATTGGATGCCTCCATTCTCAAAAGAAAGAAAACCTAAAATTCTCCGGTTCTGTTCTTTACCATCTTTCCTATGCTTATAAGTTACAAATTATTTTCAGAAGTTTTGGTTATCTTGCCATTAAATCCCCCCCCTCCACCCCCAAGCATCCTAAACTTTTGCAAAGTGATAGTGATAAAGTTGAAAATCTTGATCTCCTAGGAGTTTACTGCATTCCTATCTCTTCTTCAACTGGTGATAACTTATACATTGGAAGCACATACAGTAGCATTAACCACATAATTTTTAAACATAAGAAAGATGTTTTGAAAGCCAACCCAAATACAGCCTTGTCTATTTTGACAATGGAAGACACATCTGCAATTCCCTGCGGGAACGAAGCAAAACATATTGCTTCTTTTGACAATCGATTTGCCCTCCGTTACCGTGAAAGCCTGGAAATTCTTTTCAACCCAAACACTTGCAATTCCAAATCTCGTCTCTACATCCCGATGATCTGGAGATCGATTGTAAGATCTGTCAACAGAAATAGCAAAAATTCAAATGTAGAATCTGGAAACAATCTTAGTCCCCCATTGGTGTGATGAAGACCTAAGACAAGGCTGAAAGCTCCCAACTTACGAACTTTCTTAGTAAAAGTTCTAATCTCTTAATGTAATTAGTGTGATCTACTTACCTTTATTTCTATCAATTCTTTAAACATCTCAATGTGTTGAATTTTTTTACGTGGTTATAATTCATATTATACATAAATGTCAACTATTCAGTTGTTGCATTATTTACTGTTTCTCAAGTTGTTGTTGAAATGCTTTCAGGAGACGTCTTTGTTTAACGAAGGGTTATAATTATATAATATGCCCTAAAGTTTATAATATAGAAATAAATAGATAATAAGAGTTTAAGAATATTACTCACATTTGGTCATGGAGCATTCCGAGATATTGCAAGGTCCTTTGTAGTCCTATTGTGACGAAATCCTGTTCATTATGTTTCAAATGGTAGACATCTCCTTTTTTCACATGAACATTGATTCAGTCAAATCTTCGTATTGAAGGGTTGAGTTCAGGCTTGATGTTTATCCTTGTTATTATTCTATATTTTGTTTTCAAATGATAAGGTAAAAGCAGTAAATGAGTATCGCTCTTTTTGAGTCATCATTTTTGAATGACGAGACTGATTGAGTCGTCATTTTTGAATGACGACTCAAAAAGAGCGATACTCATTTACTGCTTTTACCTTATCATTTGAAAACAAAATATATAATAATAACAAGGTTAAACATCAAGCCTGAACTTAACCCTTCAATACAAAGATTTGACTGAATCAATGTCCATGTGAAAAAAGGAGATGTCTACCATTTGAAACATAATGAACGGGATTTCATCACAATAGGACTACAAAGGACCCTGCAATATCCCGGAATGCTCCATGACCAAATCTGAGTAACATTCTTAAACTCTTATTATCTATTTATTTCTATATTATAAACTTTAGGGCATATTATATAATTATAACCCTTCGTTAAACAAAGACGTTTCCCGAAAGCATTTCAACAACAACGTGAGAAACAGTAAATAATGCGACAACTGAATAGTTGACATTTATGTATAATTACCTTTATTTGTTATTTCTTGTTGCATGTTTTGCTCATCATCGTCATTTTTCGTTGCTATGCGTTGTTTATAAAATAATGTGTACTGAGTGATGGCATTATCCATAAATACGTGGGTATTTAATGTATTTTCACCAGTTGTTTAGTGGTCAGTTGTTTTAAACTTCATTTCAATTAATTTGTTTAATTTTTTCCGAAAAAGTCGCCTTTCGGTAGATTCTGGTTCGATAAAAAACAATTTGATGAATTCGTCTTCGACATATTCGTTTTTGACGAATTTGCCTGCTCCCAAGCGGATTCCTAGTTATCCCACAATTATTATTCGACTTTCCATAGAAGCATCCTGTTCACTTAGTCTTAAATTTTCTTCAAATCTATGAAGATAGCAAAAACTTTCTTACTGACAGACAGATACTTTTCAGTCATCATGCATAATTGAACAACTTTGGTTTGTACAGCCCGTACCGAGCATGAAGCCACTGCATTGCACACTTTCTCTGATGTCATGTATCATACCTAATGAAGAATGACCTTTCCCCAAATACTTTCCCTGATACACTCAACAGGCTGATACCATTATAGTTTTTACATTCAGTCTGATTCACTTTTCCATTATGCAAAGAGACAATAAAACATTCTGTCAGTCCTGAGGACAACTTCTAACTTCCAACAACAAATTTTAGTTAAACAGTTAATAACATCTCCACCATATCATGATATTTTGCACATTTTCAAGGTATTAAAACATCAACAACGTGCGCATATTTACGTGCAATTCATTAATGATATATTATTAAAGCAACTAATCACTTACTTAAAAGATCATGGTCACTTTATTCCCTTAACACTTCTAGCACGTCCATCATCATCATGCAAATCTGCTGGCCTTCAAAGGTTGAAATCCTTGCCGATGATATTCATTCTTTTCGGGGATGAAACATCGTACTATCCTTTTTTTTTTTTTTTTTTTTTTTTGTTCTTTACTATCCAAAAAATGCCTCACAAAACATACACACCATACGACTCATTCATACATTCATTTAAAAACACCATGTACATAATTACACTATTTACACTTCCAGGCAGTTAAACCTTTGTCAATAGTGACTAAAAAATTGCTCCATCCGTTTCAAAACTCTGTGCTAACCCTACTGCAAGTGTCAAACTCATTCAGCCCGTCATACACGAACCCCTAGCGCTTTCAACAGGCGTCTGTCGTCTTCAGGAGGCAGCTGTGTTTCACCCGCCCACTGCAGCTCAAGTGAGCAGAGCTATTGAGGTTCGGGCTCCAGTCGCAATCTCTGCATCTTTGTGTCTCTGGCGCCATCTATTGTCATTGCAGTTCTCTTTTTTTTTTTTTTTTTTTTTCCCCTCTTAGCTGTTGTTAAATTTTTATTAAGACCTTCCATTGTTCGTTTAAGTTGTTAGGGTCATTAATGTTGCATAATCTTGATCTGTTTCTTTCGATTAGCACTGATTCTGCAATTCTCAACTGCATTTCGTTTTTACAGCTCTTAATAATTTTAATATCTTCAAACCTTGGACATTGTTGATTTTCCAGACAGTATTGGGTTAATGCAGTCTTAGCTTCTTTTTATTCCAATTACTTATATGCTGGTTCAATCTATACTTTAATTTGTTCTTGGTGCTGCCTATATATGCCAAAGTTGGTTGCTGGTTTATAGGGATTTCATATATTCCTGCTGTATCCAATTCACTGATTTTTCCATTTTTTATTACTAAATTTTTTATGGTAAGTACCTGATTTCCTACCTGTATGTCATATTTGCTACAAACTTTATTAATTTCAGCTGAGACACCTTCAACATATTAATTTCAGCTGAGACACCTTCAACATATGGGATTGCCCCTACATATTTTAAAAGTTTTTTTATCAATCATGGCCTTATTTGCTTGAGTTACTTCATAAATCCATTTCTTTAATACCTGTTTAGGGTAACCAAAATCAAGTGCAATTTTTTTAATGTATTCAATTTCTTCTTTTTTATATTGTTCCATTGATGAGTGTGTTAAACTTCTTTTAATTAGTGTTTTAACACTATTTCTTTTATGTGTTAATGGGTGCTATGACTGAAAAGGTATTAATACAGGAATATATGATGATTTTATATGCACTCTGTATTGCATATTATCATTTGTTTTAATTATCATAATATCCAAAAATGCCAATGTATTGTTATGTTCCTGTTCTACTGTCAATTCAATAGATGGATAAATATCATTATACTTTTTTGTCAAGTCTTCAAGTATGGACGTTCAAGCTCTGTTTCCTAGCACACCAGTACCTCAGGCAATTGACATAATTATTGAAAAATTATATATGTTAAAGGCAATGAATGCAATTCAAATTGAGGAATTAAGAGAAATTTTATTGTACATATATGAAAATAACACTTTTATGTTTAATAACAAAGTGTACAAACAAAATTATGGTGGACCTATTGGGTCACCATTGTCCACTTTATTTGCTGAAATTATAATGAGTGACATAGAGGCAAAAATAATAAGTAAATTAGAAGATCCACCACTGATATACTGCAGGTATGTCAACGACATTTTTCTGTTGTCCAGGCTAAATAATGATGAACTTGAAGACTTGACAAAAAAGTATAATGATATTTATCCATCTATTGAATTGACAGTAAAACAGGAACATAACAATACATTGGCATTTTTGGATATTATGATAATTAAAACAAATGATAATATGCAAAACAGAGTGCATAGAAAATCATCATATATTCCTGTATTAATACCTTTTCAGTCATCGTACCCATTAACTCATAAAAGAAATAGTGTTAAAACACTAATTAAAAGAAGTTTAACACACTTATCAATGGAACAATATAAAAAAGAAGAAATTGAATACATTGAAAAAATTGCACTTGATTTTGGTTACCCTAAACAGGTATTAAAGAAATGGATTTATGAAGTAACTGAAGCAAATAAGGCCATGATTGATAAAAAACTTTTAAAATATGTAGGGGCAATCCCATGTGTTGAAGGTGTCTCAGCTGAAATTAATAATGTTTGTAGCAAATATGACATACAGGTAGGAAATCTGGTACTTGCCATAAAAAATTTAGTAATAAAAAATGAAAAAATCAGCGAATTGGATACAGCAGGAATATATGAAATTCCTATAAACCAGCAACCACCTTTGGCATATGTAGGCAGCACCGAGAACAAATTAAAGTATAGATTGAACCAGCATATAAGTAATTGGAATAAAAAGAAGTTAAGACTGCATTAACCCAATACTGTCTGGAAAATCAACAATGTCCAAGGTTTGAAGATATTAAAATTATTAAGAGCTGTAAAAATGAAAGGCAGTTGAGAATTGCAGAATCAGTGCTAATTGAAAAAAACAGATCAAGATTATGCAACATTAATGACCCTAACAACTTAAACGAACAATGGAAGGCCTTAATAAAAATTGAACAACAGCTAGTAGGGGAAAAAAAAAGAAAAGAAAAGATAACAGCAATGACAATAAATGGCGCCAGAGACACAAAGATGCAGAGATTGCGACTGGAGCCTGAACCTCAATAGCTCTTCTCACTTGAGCTGCGGTGGGCGGGTGAAACACAGCTGCCTCCTGAAGACGACAGATGCCTGTTGAAAGCGATAGGGGTTCGTGTATGACGGGCTGAATGAGGTTGACACTTGCAGTAGGGTTAGCACGGAGTTTTGAAACGGAAGGAGCAATGTTTTAGTCACTATTGACAAAGGTTTAACTGCCTGGAAGTGTAAATAGTGTAATTATGTACATAGTGTTTTTAAATTAATGTATGAATGAGTCGTATGGTGTGTATGTTTTGTGAGGTTTTATGGAGATGACGAGCTATGGTTACGTATCATATGGCAGAGCAGAACCTGCGTTTTTTGTCCAGTAAATAACAAAAAAAAAAAAAAAAAAGAAAATACAATGTTTCATCCCCGAAAAGAATGAATCTCATCGGCAAGGATTTTCAACCTTTGAAGGCCAGCGGATTTGCATGATGATGATGGACGTGCTAGAAGTGTTAAGGGAATAAAGTGACCAATGATCTTTTGAGTAAGTGATTAGTTGTTTTAATAATACAATGTATATCATCTCCACCATATTTTAACATCTAAGCCCTACATACCATTACAAACTTCTCTTAAAATCCTTGTTTTTCTCTTTTTGTGGCATTTCCTGCTTCTATCCGCAAATCATCATTACTTTCACGATTTAATAACTCTCAGAGGTGTTTACCCCATCTTTCACTTTACTCACTAGGCTCCCATATCACTTTTCCTATCATGTTCCTTGCACAACTTTTGGTACTTCATTTCTCCTGTTCTTTCTACATCTCGTGCATTTTTGGAATGATTTCATATATTCCCAAAAAGTCAATTCATGCCTTTTCACCTTTTCTTTCCTAATTTTTGCCTTATTCTTGTGAACCAGCTTTTCTGCTTCATGCTTTTTACTGCTGTATTCGTCCCCAGTTGTTCTACTTTGCAACATCCTCAGATATACTTCCTCTTTACCAAAGACTGAAGTTGTTAGAATGAATCTCACTGTTCCATTGAGTATCACATTTGGTGCTTCCCACTGTTGCAGTGCTACAGACTTCAGCAACAGTGACAATACAGTTTTTAAAACATGTCCACTGTTTTTTTGACACACCTCTCACTTGCTTTCAACTGGTTCAGTCAGTTGCTGGGCATTTTAGACTAACATCTTCAGTAGCCTTTCAACCATTATTCTTTTCACCACAGATATCTCCTCTAACCAACATTCAACTTCACTTATGACACTAACAAGTAATGATCAGACCCAATATCTGCGCATTGCATCATACCTGCCCTAGCACTGAAATCCATCCTGCCAGACTGACTTTCTCTTTAGCACCAAACTCTCTCAAAACAACTTTCAGCTCTTTCCAGAAATCATTCTTCCTATCAAAAGGGTCAAAATCACAATGAGGACCCATATTAAAATAGTTACTATAATTCTTTGAAAATTCAAATGCACCTACAGAATTCTCTCACTTACGCAACTGTAGCAAATAAAGTTTTTCTAGTCTTTTCGCTTAAAATCACACCTACACTATGTTGTCCTGTTTTATAATCCAACACTCCAGACCGTGTACTCACCATTCCATTCACTTCTTCTACCCCAATAACTCTTTTTAGTTTAGGCATGAGATTTTCCTGCATATTTGCAGAATTCCACTTTTTTCTTCATTATTTGTGTCATTCTTAAGATCATTGCAAAGCTAAGGACAAATTGAGGGAGGCCATCTTTCAAAACTTTCAAAGACTGAAGTTGTTAGAATGAAGTGAAGGGTTTCCCCATATTTTTTTTTCACATTGTTTCCTGTGTATTGTTGTTAAATATCATTTTATTGCATAAATGTTTGTATTTGAGTTTGAAACTGTATGCAACAATCCCTGAAAGCCAAAGCTTGATGGAGCGAAAATTTCCGTGTAATTTTAAATTCCATATCTTGTGATGTTCCTTCTGCCAAGTATTGTTAAAAATCGTATTATTTCATAAATATTTGTATTTCAGCTTGAAAATTACCTGAAAACGAAACTTATATGAAACTTAAGATTTCTTCTATAATCATTTTTTTTTTCATCGTGTTCTGACCTCTCTGAATTGTTGTTAAGTGGTTTTTTTTTTTTTTTTTTTTTTCCCCATCAAAAATGTTTGCATTTCAACTTGGTAACTGAGAAGAAAATTTCCCGAAACAGAAGTTAGATGGTGCAAAAATTTTCATATAATCTTAAATTCTGTTTCTTGTAGTGTTCCTTATTCCCAGTATTGTTGTTGCATACCATTTTATCCATAAATGTTTACGTTTCAGCTGGATAAGGTACAAAGGTGACAAAGCTAAAAACAATTGTAAAAATTTATGTATGGTATTCATTTTCCTCAAGCTGAAAGTTCTTTCAGCATGATGAATAAAATTATACTGATAAAGTCAGAAAGAATGAACATCAAAACCTATTATGATATACAAACTGCAAACTTAGTATGTCTGCAGTTCAATTCTTCAGTAAAATTGTTTATTTGGGAGAAGCAGTTGATTCCAACTTTGCCAAAGTCTGAGAGCTTAAAAAAAAAAAGGCAAAAATTCATAAGTGGAAATGGGAAGATATCAGCAGAAAGAAATATATGGCTGTGGAACTTGCTACAAAGAAAGCAAGACTTGCTTGCAAGAGGAATGTTGAACTGATGTGCTCAACTTTCATACAACAAAACAAAACAAAAGTAAAAAACTGTTTAAAGCAGTGTCTTTTAAAACTGCTTTAGTTTGCTTTGAATTTGGTAATTTTATATTGTAAATACAGTGGTGTGTTCCAGTTTAATATTTACATAAATGAATTACACTGAACAATTCAGTCTTGCTTATGCTGCGTTATATTTGCGCTTTGGCGCATGTTTCGATTTTTCACCTGGTCAAAATGTGCAGCTTTTCTTTTTCTTCATCATTCGCCTGTACGTTAGTTTCACTTACGCACAGTGCATCCAGTCTGTACTTATTCATTTCTTCAATCACTTCCATTTGTTCCTCTAGTATTCCATACATCAATCTTATTCTCACCCTGCCGAAATCTCTTTATCACATGTCAGTTCTGAGTCTTTCTTTGAGAATTGAAAATTAGAAAACTACATCAGAGTGGGTCATCCAGCCGATTCTAGTTGTTCATTACACCTAAGGGTTCTTGTACTAAATTAAAAGTGGATAGCACTATTATGACAACTTTGTAAGTACTACCACAATATACAGAACAGAACACATCTTTTTTATTATTAAACTTTTTCAGAACTTATTATCAAGGCTGTTGAAACTAAGAAATATCCAATTGTTGTGTAATTCTAAAACCTGCAATCAACCCCCAAAAAGGAGTTGTCTAGTGACAGAAGTAAAACAAATATCTTGTAGATTCAGGTGGACCTATTGTTTAATTTTTTTACAAGATTGTTTTATCTTAATAATTATACACTGCTGGCTACCCAAAATGCAACACCAATAAGGAAGCATCTGATTGGCCTGAAATTCGCAGCATGCGTCGCCCGCGAGAGGACATGCAAACGATTAGCATTGCAGGGCATATGCAAATCATGTGCGCCCGGCACGCCACCGAGAAGCACTATAAGAAGGGTGCACAGAAAGCGGGGTGTAAGTACTGGAAGTGTGTTGTGCTGCCGGACCTGTGCGTGGGAAGCTTCCTGATGCCTCGTCACAGAATACGGCAGTCATTCCAGCCTGTTTCAGAGTTCGGCAGAGGACGAATAGTGGCTTATCGCGACAGCAGTTTATCGTACCGAGACATCGGGGCCCGTGTGGGACGACATGCAGCCACAGTGAAGCGAGTGTGGATTCGGTGGGTACAGGAGGGACGGACCGACGTGAGCAATTGCCGCAGCCAGCACGTTGTGAGGCGGGCATTGACGGCTCGCACTGCCACATCACGAACGTTAGCGCAAGAATTAGGGTGTGTTGCGCAACAACCTGTGTCAGCACGTACCGTTCGACGTCGTCTGCAGGAGCGGGGACTTGTCGCACGGCGCCCATTGCTCCAATTACCATTGACGTTACACCACCGGCGAGTGCGGCGGCAGTGGGCCGTGAACGCCTCACCTGAACTACGGAATGGCACGACTTTGTCTTCTCCGACGAATCCCGCTTGGGCCTGCAACACCACGATGGTCAGATCCGCGTGGGGCGGCGAGAGATTATGACGCCTGCATTATGCATCGCCATACCGGTCCGTCGCCTGGCGTTATGGTTTGGGGTGCAATTGGATATGACACCCGCATCGCCGGTACACTCAACAGCCACCGCTACATCTCCGACGTTTTGGAGCCTGTAGTCCTCCCTCACCTGCAGGACCTGCTAGCGGCCACGTTTAAACAGGACAAGTGCGCCCGCATAGTGCAACAATTCTTCACGGCCCACTAGGTGTCACTGCTGCCGTGGCCCGCCTGTTCTCTCGATATGTCGCCCATCGAACACGTCTGGTCGCCGATCGGCAACCGAGTGGCCCCGCAAGCACCACCCGCAGCTATGCCTGATGAACTGTGGCAACGTGTGGAAGCAGCCTGGACCGACACATCCAAAGCCTCTTTCGTTCGATGCCGCTGCGTGTAGCGGCCGTTATTGCCAGCCATGGGTGCCAAACGAGCTATTTATGTCTGCGTGTTCCGCAAGTCGCATGGGCCTGTAAGCTCAATCGTTTCATCTTTGCATCTGTTGTGTGTCCAGTAAATCTGGATTTGCTATCTCGTGTCCTTCTTGGTGTTGCATTTTGGGTGGTCAGCAGTGTATTTATTTGCTTGTGCTGTTGAAAGAGTGTGGCTTTTTTTACCCTAGTGGCTGTTCTATATTTTGTGGCATAACTTAAAACAAAGGCTGTTTTATTTGTAGGCTATTTCCAAGTGTAAAAAGAAGCTGCAATCTTTAAACTGTCTGATGGAAGTAAAATTTTCCCCGAAGTTTTCCAAACCATGTGTTATTAAATGTTTTTCATCTTGTGGAAAAATGTAAAAGAAGTGTCAAATTTCCCTTCATATTTTTAAAGACTTTATACTGAATATTTTTAAATAAATTCTTTTGGTAAATGCTGTACCATGTTCTGCTTTTATACATGTTATGTACGTAGTGGAAAATGGAGAGTTCTAACGCATGGGCAGCCCCCATAGACTTAACATTGGCTGTCCCCTTGTCAGATTTTTTTGTCACGTGATCGTCCCCATGATGTGCTGCCCCCTGGCGGTGCTTCTTGGAACTTTCGTTGTATCTTTGTTTTTGAGGGATGGCAACGAACGAGTGGAGAAAGGGTGTGGACATAGGGGATGCCAACTCGATGTTGATGTGCTACCCCTAGCGGTGCTTCTTGGAACTTTATTATTTCGATGGATCTTTGATTTTGAGGGAATGACAACGACCGAGTGGGAAAAGGGCACTGTGTAGATATGATGGTGCTTCTTCGAACTTTATTTTTTCGATGGATCTTCGATTTTGAGGGATGGCAACGACAGAGTGGGGTCCGTTGGGATTTTTTTTTATTTATTCCTGTGGTTTTCAAGTGGAATACCCCCCCCCCCCCCCTTCCCTCTTCGATGCCATTTTTACGTAACGATGCTGGGGAATTTTCTTTCCAAGGGAATAAAAATGCTCTGATGGTCTTAACAAGGTTCTAACTCACGATGATTTGGTTTCAAAAAGTGGCCGGGTGGTCAAATGATTTTCGTGTACTACGTATTCACTCTATTTTTTTTTATAACTTTTACGCTATTTCTTCATGTATTTTTTATATTTTTTGCATGTTTTGAAGAAGTGTTTTCGCGTAGATGTAATGAATTTTTTGGAAACGTTTCTTTTTCCTCCATTCAATTTTATTTCAGGCCATGAGACGAGGAAATGCTTCTTTAGAACCGATTTCGTTCCTGTTCGCATTAATGATTGGACTTTGAGAATTTTTTGTGAAATGACTTCATGTTAATTCTGAGTCTTTCACCCCTGCAATATTATTTTCTCGTAATTTTTTCGTGCGTTCAAGAACTCTACACAGATCTTTCACAGTTAAAATTCTGCTGAAAGAATATTTTCGTACTTTTATTTCGCATATCATTATAGCTTCCCAATTTTCGCTATTTTTCTTCTTCTATCGTTGAAATTTCGTTAAACTTCTCAATAGGTCAGGATTCCTTTTCTTTTTTACTTGGTTAAACTTATGAGTCCTTTTATTCAGACATTTTTATTTTTTTTTCCATTTCAGCAAACGATTATTTTACATGTAACAAATCATCAGATTTTTGTTTCCTTATATAGCATATTTTCCAACTTGTTTAAAAATATTCCTCAAAGCTTGCATGTATGTCAAATATGCATTTTTTTTTATTCTTTCATGGTTTGCTATACTTTTCGTGGACTGCCCCGACAGGTAAGCATTCATTGTCAAGACATGCAATCTAAAACCTTTTTTCTTACGATAAAATTTGTATACTTTGGAATGTATATTTTTCTGTCTCGTCCGAAAAAACATTCATTCAGGAGGCAAAGCGACTAAGTCCGTACTTCCTTTAAACATTTTTTTTGCACGTTTTACTAATTCATCAGAAAAGCAGTTGTTTCCAAACTCACATAGTGAAAATATCGTATTCCCCTTATTTTATTTATTATATTTTTTCTTCTGCTCAGTGTTGTATGATTCTTCAAACTTTGGTTTATTTTTATGAAACTTCTTTTTTTTCTTAGTTGTTTTTTTTTTTTTGTTTTTTTTTTCTGATTCAACCTATCAACTTTTCCTATCGATTTAATTGCTCTTATTTTTCCATTCCACTTTACTTTTGAACAGAAATGTATCTAACACCTTCAGATGTATTTTAGTCTCAAATGCCGATTCTTCCCTATTTCAAATAAAGTCATTGTAGGATTTTAGTGTAAATGCCCCTAACTCTTTAGAACTTACTTCCTTTTCATAGTTAGATACTAATTCCTCGAGGTTTACATGAAAACATAAAAGAAGATTGTTTTTACGCTCTCTCCAGTGTGTGAGCTTTCCCCAAGAAATTAACTTTGCCAAAATGACACCATCGACATTAACTCCAAAACTAAAACAGCTATTCCGGATTTAACTACATAGTCTTGTTTGCATTTGTAAACAACCTTAAGTGATGCAGTATGGTTTTTCTATTCGTATTAGTTTCAGAGATATTTGAGACTATAGGATTTTGTAGCCATTTGGCACGGTCAAAAACGCTAAAAATTTGCCAAAATGACACCATCGAAATTTACCCCAAAACTAAAACAGCTATTCCGAATTTATCTGCATAGTCTTGTTTGCGTTTATAAACTACCCTAAGTGATGTAGTATCGTTTTTCTATTCGTATTAGTTTCGGAGATGATTGAGACTATAGGATTTTGTAGCCATTTGGCGCGGTCAAAAACGCTAAAAATTTGCCAAAATGAAATCCATCGACAATAACTCAAAAACTAAAACAGCTATTCCGGATTTAACTACATAGTCTTGTTTGCGTTTATAAACTACCCTAAGTGATGTAGTATCGTTTTTCTATTCGTATTATTTTCGGAGATAATTGAGACTATAGGATTTTGTAGCCAATTGGCACGGTCAAAAACGCTAAAAATTTGCCAAAATGACACCATCGACATTAACTCCAAAACTAAAACAGCTATTCCGGATTTATATGCCATAGTCTTGCTTGCATTTACAAACTACCCTAAGTGATGCAGTATGGTTTTTCTATTCGTATTAGTTTCGGAGATGATTGAGACTATAGGATTTTGTAGCCATTTGGCACGGTGAAAAACGCTAAAAATTTGCCAAAAAGACATCATCGACAATAACTTCAAAACTAAAACAGCTATTCCGGATTGAACTACAGTCTTGTTTGTATTTGTAAACTACCTTAAGTGATGCAGTATGGTTTTTCTATTCGCATTAGTTTCAGAGATAATTGAGACTAGCAGCCCCAGTGGCGCAGTGGTCTAAGGCGTTGGCCTCTGATCATTCGTCCGTAAGGGTCCGGGTTCGAATCCCGGTCAGGCATGGATGTTGTGTTTGTCTTACGGCACTTTCTCTCTCCCTTCCCTGGAACCAGTGACCCTAAATTAGAACGGGCGACTGCTTATAGCCCATTTGAGTTGCTCACGGTGGTCGTTAAACCTCCAATCAAAAAAATAATTGAGACTAGGATTTTGCAGCCATTTGGCGCGGTGAAAAACGCTGAAACTTTGCCAAAAAGACACCATCGACAATAACTCGAAAACTAAAACAGCTATTCCGGATTTAACTACATAGTCTTGTTTGCATTTGTAAACTACCTTAAGTGATGCAGTATGGTTTTTCTATTCGCATTAGTTTCAGAGATAATTGAGACTATAGGATTTTGTAGCCATTTGGCACGGTGAAAAACGCAAAAAATTTGCCAAAAATACACCATCGACAATAACTCCAAAACTAAAACAGCTATTCCGGATTGAACTACATAGTCTTGTTTGTATTTGTAAACTACCTTAAGTGATGCAGTATGGTTATTCTATTCGCATTAGTTTCAGAGATAATTGAGACTAGCCGCCCCAGTGGCGCAGTGGTCTAAGGCGTTGGCCTCTGATCATTCGTCCGTAAGGGTCCGGGTTCGAATCCCGGTCAGGCATGGATGTTGTGTTTGTCTTACGGCACTTTCTCCTTCCCCTGGAACCAGTGACCCTAAATTACGACGGGCGACTGCTTATAGCCCATTTGAGTTGCTCACGGTGGTCGTTAAACCTCCAATCAAAAAAAAAAGAATTGAGACTATAGGATTTTGCAGCCATTTGGCGCGGTGAAAAACGCTGAAACTTTGCCAAAAAGACACCATCGACAATAACTCCAAAACTAAAACAGCTATTCCGGATTTAACTACATAGTCTTGTTTACATTTGTAAACTACCTTAAGTGATGTAGTATGGTTTTTCTATTCGTATTAGTTTCAGAGATAATTGAGACTAGGATTTTGTAGCCATTTGACCCGGTGAAAAACGCTAAAAATTTGCCAAAAAGACACCATCGACAATAACTCCAAAACTAAAACAGCTATTCCGGATTTGTATGCCATAGTCTTGTTTGCATTTACAAACTACCCTAAGTGATGCAGTATGGTTTTTCTATTCGTATTAGTTTCGGAGTTGATTGAGACTATAGGATTTTGTAGCCATTTGGCGCGGTCAAAAACGCTAAAAATTTGCCAAAATGAAATCCATCGACAATAACTCAAAAACTAAAACAGCTATTCCGGATTTAACTACATAGTCTTGTTTGCGTTTATAAACTACCCTAAGTGATGTAGTATCGTTTTTCTATTCGTATTATTTTCGGAGATAATTGAGACTATAGGATTTTGTAGCCAATTGGCACGGTCAAAAACGCTAAAAATTTGCCAAAATGACACCATCGACATTAACTCCAAAACTAAAACAGCTATTCCGGATTTATATGCCATAGTCTTGCTTGCATTTACAAACTACCCTAAGTGATGCAGTATGGTTTTTCTATTCGTATTAGTTTCGGAGATGATTGAGACTATAGGATTTTGTAGCCATTTGGCACGGTGAAAAACGCTAAAAATTTGCCAAAAAGACATCATCGACAATAACTTCAAAACTAAAACAGCTATTCCGGATTGAACTACAGTCTTGTTTGTATTTGTAAACTACCTTAAGTGATGCAGTATGGTTTTTCTATTCGCATTAGTTTCAGAGATAATTGAGACTAGCAGCCCCAGTGGCGCAGTGGTCTAAGGCGTTGGCCTCTGATCATTCGTCCGTAAGGGTCCGGGTTCGAATCCCGGTCAGGCATGGATGTTGTGTTTGTCTTACGGCACTTTCTCTCTCCCTTCCCTGGAACCAGTGACCCTAAATTAGAACGGGCGACAGCTTATAGCCCATTTGAGTTGCTCACGGTGGTCGTTAAACCTCCAATCAAAAAAAAATAATTGAGACTAGGATTTTGCAGCTATTTGGCGCGGTGAAAAACGCTGAAACTTTGCCAAAAAGACACCATCGACAATAACTCGAAAACTAAAACAGCTATTCCGGATTTAACTACATAGTCTTGTTTGCATTTGTAAACTACCTTAAGTGATGCAGTATGGTTTTTCTATTCGCATTAGTTTCAGAGATAATTGAGACTATAGGATTTTGTAGCCATTTGGCACGGTGAAAAACGCAAAAAATTTGCCAAAAATACACCATCGACAATAACTCCAAAACTAAAACAGCTATTCCGGATTGAACTACATAGTCTTGTTTGTATTTGTAAACTACCTTAAGTGATGCAGTATGGTTATTCTATTCGCATTAGTTTCAGAGATAATTGAGACTAGCCGCCCCAGTGGCGCAGTGGTCTAAGGCGTTGGCCTCTGATCATTCGTCCGTAAGGGTCCGGGTTCGAATCCCGGTCAGGCATGGATGTTGTGTTTGTCTTACGGCACTTTCTCTCTTCCTTCCCTGGAACCAGTGACCCTAAATTACGACGGGCGACTGCTTATAGCCCATTTGAGTTGCTCACGGTGGTCGTTAAACCTCCAATCAAAAAAAATAATTGAGACTATAGGATTTTGCAGCCATTTGGCGCGGTGAAAAACGCTGAAACTTTGCCAAAAAGACACCATCGACAATAACTCCAAAACTAAAACAGCTATTCCGGATTTAACTACATAGTCTTGTTTACATTTGTAAACTACCTTAAGTGATGCAGTATGGTTTTTCTATTCGTATTAGTTTCAGAGATAATTGAGACTAGGATTTTGTAGCCATTTGACCCGGTGAAAAACGCTAAAAATTTGCCAAAATGACACCATCGACAATAACTCCAAAACTAAAACAGCTATTCCGGATTTATATGCCATAGTCTTGTTTGCATTTACAAACTACCCTAAGTGATGCAGTATGGTTTTTCTATTCGTATTAGTTTCAGAGATAATTGAGACTATAGGATTTTGTAGCCATTTGGCACGGTGAAAAACGCTAAAAATTTGCCAAAAAGACATCATCGACAATAACTTCAAAACTAAAACAGCTATTCCGGATTGAACTACAGTCTTGTTTGTATTTGTAAACTACCTTAAGTGATGCAGTATGGTTTTTCTATTCGCATTAGTTTCAGAGATAATTGAGACTAGCAGCCCCAGTGGCGCAGTGGTCTAAGGCGTTGGCCTCTGATCATTCGTCCGTAAGGGTCCGGGTTCGAATCCCGGTCAGGCATGGATGTTGTGTTTGTCTTACGGCACTTTCTCTCTCCTTCCCTGGAACCAGTGACCCTAAATTAGAACGGGCGACTGCTTATAGCCCATTTGAGTTGCTCACGGTGGTCGTTAAACCTCCAATCAAAAAAATAATTGAGACTAGGGATTTTGCAGCCATTTGGCGCGGTGAAAAACGCTGAAACTTTGCCAAAAAGACACCATCGACAATAACTCCAAAACTAAAACAGCTATTCCGGATTTAACTACATAGTCTTGTTTGCATTTGTAAACTACCTTAAGTGATGCAGTATGGTTTTTCTATTCGTATTAGTTTCAGAGATAATTGAGACTAGGATTTTGTAGCCATTTGACCCGGTGAAAAACGCTAAAAATTTGCCAAAATGACACCATCGACATTAACTCCAAAACTAAAACAGCTATTCCGGATTTATATGCCATAGTCTTGCTTGCATTTACAAACTACCCTAAGTGATGCAGTATGGTTTTTCTATTCGTATTAGTTTCAGAGATAATTGAGACTATAGGATTTTGTAGCCATTTGGCACGGTGAAAAACGCTAAAAATTTGCCAAAAAGACATCATCGACAATAACTTCAAAACTAAAACAGCTATTCCGGATTGAACTACATAGTCTTGTTTGTATTTGTAAACTACCTTAAGTGATGCAGTATGGTTTTTCTATTCGCATTAGTTTCAGAGATAATTGAGACTAGCCGCCCCAGTGGCGCAGTGGTCTAAGGCGTTGGCCTCTGATCATTCGTCCGTAAGGGTCCGGGTTCGAATCCCGGTCAGGCATGGATGTTGTGTTTGTCTTACGGCACTTTCTCTCTCCCTTCCCTGGAACCAGTGACCCTAAATTAGAACGGGCGACTGCTTATAGCCCATTTGAGTTGCTCACGGTGGTCGTTAAACCTCCAATCAAAAAAATAATTGAGACTATAGGATTTTGCAGCCATTTGGCGCGGTGAAAAACGCTGAAACTTTGCCAAAAAGACACCATCGACAATAACTCGAAAACTAAAACAGCTATTCCGGATTTAACTACATAGTCTTGTTTGCATTTGTAAACTACCTTAAGTGATGCAGTATGGTTTTTCTATTCGTATTAGTTTCAGAGATAATTGAGACTATAGGATTTTGTAGCCATTTGGCACGGTGAAAAACGCAAAAAATTTGCCAAAAATACACCATCGACAATAACTCCAAAACTAAAACAGCTATTCCGGATTGAACTACATAGTCTTGTTTGTATTTGTAAACTACCTTAAGTGATGCAGTATGGTTATTCTATTCGCATTAGTTTCAGAGATAATTGAGACTAGCCGCCCCAGTGGCGCAGTGGTCAAAAAGGCGTTGGCCTCTGATCCATTCGTCCGTAAGGGTCCGGGTTCGAATCCCGGTCAGGCATGGATGTTGTGTTTGTCTTACGGCACTTTCTCTCTCCCTTCCCTGGAACCAGTGACCCTAAATTACGACGGGCGACTGCTTATGGTTATTCTATTCGTATTAGTTTCGGAGATAATTGAGACTATAGGATTTTGCAGCCATTTGGCGCGGTGAAAAACGCTGAAACTTTGCCAAAAAGACACCATCGACAATAACTCCAAAACTAAAACAGCTATTCCGGATTTAACTACATAGTCTTGTTTACATTTGTAAACTACCTTAAGTGATGCAGTATGGTTTTTCTATTCGTATTAGTTTCAGAGATAATTGAGACTATAGGATTTTGTAGCCATTTGACCCGGTGAAAAACGCTAAAAATTTGCCAAAATGACACCATCGACAATAACTCCAAAACTAAAACAGCTATTCCGGATTTAACTATGCCATAGTCTTGTTTGCATTTACAAACTACCCTAAGTGATGCAGTATGGTTTTTCTATTCGTATTAGTTTCAGAGATAATTGAGACTATAGGATTTTGTAGCCATTTGGCACGGTGAAAAACGCTAAAAATTTGCCAAAAAGACATCATCGACAATAACTTCCAAAACTAAAACAGCTATTCCGGATTGAACTACATAGTCTTGTTTGTATTTGTAAACTACCTTAAGTGATGCAGTATGGTTTTTCTATTCGCATTAGTTTCAGAGATAATTGAGACTAGCAGCCCCAGTGGCGCAGTGGTCTAAGGCGTTGGCCTCTGATCATTCGTCCGTAAGGGTCCGGGTTCGAATCCCGGTCAGGCATGGATGTTGTGTTTGTCTTACGGCACTTTCTCTCTCCCTTCCCTGGAACCAGTGACCCTAAATTAGGACGGGCGACTGCTTATAGCCCATTTGAGTTGCTCACGGTGGTCGTTAAACCTCCAATCAAAAAAAAATAATTGAGACTAGGATTTTGCAGCCATTTGGCGCGGTGAAAAACGCTGAAACTTTGCCAAAAAGACACCATCGACAATAACTCGAAAACTAAAACAGCTATTCCGGATTTAACTACATAGTCTTGTTTGCATTTGTAAACTACCTTAAGTGATGCAGTATGGTTTTTCTATTCGCATTAGTTTCAGAGATAATTGAGACTATAGGATTTTGTAGCCATTTGGCACGGTGAAAAACGCAAAAAATTTGCCAAAAATACACCATCGACAATAACTCCAAAACTAAAACAGCTATTCCGGATTGAACTACATAGTCTTGTTTGTATTTGTAAACTACCTTAAGTGATGCAGTATGGTTATTCTATTCGCATTAGTTTCAGAGATAATTGAGACTAGCCGCCCCAGTGGCGCAGTGGTCTAAGGCGTTGGCCTCTGATCATTCGTCCGTAAGGGTCCGGGTTCGAATCCCGGTCAGGCATGGATGTTGTGTTTGTCTTACGGCACTTTCTCCCTTCCCTGGAACCAGTGACCCTAAATTACGACGGGCGACTGCTTATAGCCCATTTGAGTTGCTCACGGTGGTCGTTAAACCTCCAATCAAAAAAAAAATAATTGAGACTATAGGATTTTGCAGCCATTTGGCGCGGTGAAAAACGCTGAAACTTTGCCAAAAAGACACCATCGACAATAACTCCAAAACTAAAACAGCTATTCCGGATTTAACTACATAGTCTTGTTTACATTTGTAAACTACCTTAAGTGATGCAGTATGGTTTTTCTATTCGTATTAGTTTCAGAGATAATTGAGACTAGGATTTTGTAGCCATTTGACCCGGTGAAAAACGCTAAAAATTTGCCAAAAAGACACCATCGACAATAACTCCAAAACTAAAACAGCTATTCCGGATTTGTATGCCATAGTCTTGTTTGCATTTACAAACTACCCTAAGTGATGCAGTATGGTTTTTCTATTCGTATTAGTTTCGGAGATGATTGAGACTATAGGATTTTGTAGCCATTTGGCACGGTGAAAAACGCTAAAAATTTGCCAAAAAGACATCATCGACAATAACTTCAAAACTAAAACAGCTATTCCGGATTGAACTACAGTCTTGTTTGTATTTGTAAACTACCTTAAGTGATGCAGTATGGTTTTTCTATTCGCATTAGTTTCAGAGATAATTGAGACTAGCCGCCCCAGTGGCGCAGTGGTCTAAGGCGTTGGCCTCTGATCATTCGTCCGTAAGGGTCCGGGTTCGAATCCCGGTCAGGCATGGATGTTGTGTTTGTCTTACGGCACTTTCTCTCTCCCTTCCCTGGAACCAGTGACCCTAAATTAGGACGGGCGACTGCTTATAGCCCATTTGAGTTGCTCACGGTGGTCGTTAAACCTCCAATCAAAAAAAAATAATTGAGACTAGGATTTTGCAGCCATTTGGCGCGGTGAAAAACGCTGAAACTTTGCCAAAAAGACACCATCGACAATAACTCGAAAACTAAAACAGCTATTCCGGATTTAACTACATAGTCTTGTTTGCATTTGTAAACTACCTTAAGTGATGCAGTATGGTTTTTCTATTCGCATTAGTTTCAGAGATAATTGAGACTATAGGATTTTGTAGCCATTTGGCACGGTGAAAAACGCAAAAAATTTGCCAAAAATACACCATCGACAATAACTCCAAAACTAAAACAGCTATTCCGGATTGAACTACATAGTCTTGTTTGTATTTGTAAACTACCTTAAGTGATGCAGTATGGTTATTCTATTCGCATTAGTTTCAGAGATAATTGAGACTAGCCGCCCCAGTGGCGCAGTGGTCTAAGGCGTTGGCCTCTGATCATTCGTCCGTAAGGGTCCGGGTTCGAATCCCGGTCAGGCATGGATGTTGTGTTTGTCTTACGGCACTTTCTCCCTTCCCTGGAACCAGTGACCCTAAATTACGACGGGCGACTGCTTATAGCCCATTTGAGTTGCTCACGGTGGTCGTTAAACCTCCAATCAAAAAAAAAATAATTGAGACTATAGGATTTTGCAGCCATTTGGCGCGGTGAAAAACGCTGAAACTTTGCCAAAAAGACACCATCGACAATAACTCCAAAACTAAAACAGCTATTCCGGATTTAACTACATAGTCTTGTTTACATTTGTAAACTACCTTAAGTGATGCAGTATGGTTTTTCTATTCGTATTAGTTTCAGAGATAATTGAGACTAGGATTTTGTAGCCATTTGACCCGGTGAAAAACGCTAAAAATTTGCCAAAAAGACACCATCGACAATAACTCCAAAACTAAAACAGCTATTCCGGATTTGTATGCCATAGTCTTGTTTGCATTTACAAACTACCCTAAGTGATGCAGTATGGTTTTTCTATTCGTATTAGTTTCGGAGATGATTGAGACTATAGGATTTTGTAGCCATTTGGCACGGTGAAAAACGCTAAAAATTTGCCAAAAAGACATCATCGACAATAACTTCAAAACTAAAACAGCTATTCCGGATTGAACTACAGTCTTGTTTGTATTTGTAAACTACCTTAAGTGATGCAGTATGGTTTTTCTATTCGCATTAGTTTCAGAGATAATTGAGACTAGCCGCCCCAGTGGCGCAGTGGTCTAAGGCGTTGGCCTCTGATCATTCGTCCGTAAGGGTCCGGGTTCGAATCCCGGTCAGGCATGGATGTTGTGTTTGTCTTACGGCACTTTCTCTCTCCCTTCCCTGGAACCAGTGACCCTAAATTAGGACGGGCGACTGCTTATAGCCCATTTGAGTTGCTCACGGTGGTCGTTAAACCTCCAATCAAAAAAATAATTGAGACTAGGATTTTGCAGCCATTTGGCGCGGTGAAAAACGCTGAAACTTTGCCAAAAAGACACCATCGACAATAACTCGAAAACTAAAACAGCTATTCCGGATTTAACTACATAGTCTTGTTTGCATTTGTAAACTACCTTAAGTGATGCAGTATGGTTTTTCTATTCGCATTAGTTTCAGAGATAATTGAGACTATAGGATTTTGTAGCCATTTGGCACGGTGAAAAACGCAAAAAATTTGCCAAAAATACACCATCGACAATAACTCCAAAACTAAAACAGCTATTCCGGATTGAACTACATAGTCTTGTTTGTATTTGTAAACTACCTTAAGTGATGCAGTATGGTTATTCTATTCGCATTAGTTTCAGAGATAATTGAGACTAGCCGCCCCAGTGGCGCAGTGGTCTAAGGCGTTGGCCTCTGATCATTCGTCCGTAAGGGTCCGGGTTCGAATCCCGGTCAGGCATGGATGTTGTGTTTGTCTTACGGCACTTTCTCTCTCCCTTCCCTGGAACCAGTGACCCTAAATTACGACGGGCGACTGCTTATAGCCCATTTGAGTTGCTCACGGTGGTCGTTAAACCTCCAATCAAAAAAAAATAATTGAGACTATAGGATTTTGCAGCCATTTGGCGCGGTGAAAAACGCTGAAACTTTGCCAAAAAGACACCATCGACAATAACTCCAAAACTAAAACAGCTATTCCGGATTTAACTACATAGTCTTGTTTGCATTTGTAAACTACCTTAAGTGATGCAGTATGGTTTTTCTATTCGTATTAGTTTCAGAGATAATTGAGACTATAGGATTTTGTAGCCATTTGGCACGGTGAAAAACGCTAAAAATTTGCCAAAAAGACACCATCGACAATAACTCCAAAACTAAAACAGCTATTCCGGATTTGTATGCCATAGTCTTGTTTGCATTTGTAAACTACCTAAGTGATGCAGTATGGTTTTTCTATTCGTATTAGTTTCGGAGATGATTGAGACTATAGGATTTTGTAGCCATTTGGCACGGTGAAAAACGCTAAAATTTTGCCAAAATGACACCATCGACAATAACTCCAAAACTAAAACAGCTATTCCGGATTTAACTGCATAGTCTTGTTTGCGTTTATAAACTACCCTAAGTGATGCAGTATCGTTTTTCTATTCGTATTAGTTTCGGAGATAATTGAGACTATAGGATTTTGTAGCCATTTGGCGCGGTCAAAAACGCTAAAAATTTGCCAAAATGACACCATCGACAATAACTCCAAAACTAAAACAGCTATTCCGGATTTAACTACATAGTCTTGTTTGCGTTTATAAACTACCCTAAGTGATGCAGTATCGTTTTTCTATTCGTATTATTTTCGGAGATAATTGAGACTATAGGATTTTGTAGCCAATTGGCACGGTCAAAAACGCTAAAAATTTGCCAAAATGACACCATCGACATTAACTCCAAAACTAAAACAGCTATTCCGGATTTAACTATGCCATAGTCTTGCTTGCATTTACAAACTACCCTAAGTGATGCAGTATGGTTTTTCTATTCGTATTAGTTTCGGAGATGATTGAGACTATAGGATTTTGTAGCCATTTGGCACGGTGAAAAACGCTAAAAATTTGCCAAAAAGACATCATCGACAATAACTTCAAAACTAAAACAGCTATTCCGGATTGAACTACAGTCTTGTTTGTATTTGTAAACTACCTTAAGTGATGCAGTATGGTTTTTCTATTCGCATTAGTTTCAGAGATAATTGAGACTAGCAGCCCCAGTGGCGCAGTGGTCTAAGGCGTTGGCCTCTGATCATTCGTCCGTAAGGGTCCGGGTTCGAATCCCGGTCAGGCATGGATGTTGTGTTTGTCTTACGGCACTTTCTCTCTCCCTTCCCTGGAACCAGTGACCCTAAATTAGGACGGGCGACTGCTTATAGCCCATTTGAGTTGCTCACGGTGGTCGTTAAACCTCCAATCAAAAAAAATAATTGAGACTAGGATTTTGCAGCCATTTGGCGCGGTGAAAAACGCTGAAACTTTGCCAAAAAGACACCATCGACAATAACTCGAAAACTAAAACAGCTATTCCGGATTTAACTACATAGTCTTGTTTGCATTTGTAAACTACCTTAAGTGATGCAGTATGGTTTTTCTATTCGCATTAGTTTCAGAGATAATTGAGACTATAGGATTTTGTAGCCATTTGGCACGGTGAAAAACGCAAAAAATTTGCCAAAAATACACCATCGACAATAACTCCAAAACTAAAACAGCTATTCCGGATTGAACTACATAGTCTTGTTTGTATTTGTAAACTACCTTAAGTGATGCAGTATGGTTATTCTATTCGCATTAGTTTCAGAGATAATTGAGACTAGCCGCCCCAGTGGCGCAGTGGTCTAAGGCGTTGGCCTCTGATCATTCGTCCGTAAGGGTCCGGGTTCGAATCCCGGTCAGGCATGGATGTTGTGTTTGTCTTACGGCACTTTCTCTCTCCCTTCCCTGGAACCAGTGACCCTAAATTACGACGGGCGACTGCTTATAGCCCATTTGAGTTGCTCACGGTGGTCGTTAAACCTCCAATCAAAAAATAATTGAGACTATAGGATTTTGCAGCCATTTGGCGCGGTGAAAAACGCTGAAACTTTGCCAAAAAGACACCATCGACAATAACTCCAAAACTAAAACAGCTATTCCGGATTTAACTACATAGTCTTGTTTACATTTGTAAACTACCTTAAGTGATGCAGTATGGTTTTTCTATTCGTATTAGTTTCAGAGATAATTGAGACTAGGATTTTGTAGCCATTTGACCCGGTGAAAAACGCTAAAAATTTGCCAAAAAGACACCATCGACAATAACTCCAAAACTAAAACAGCTATTCCGGATTTATATGCCATAGTCTTGTTTGCATTTACAAACTACCCTAAGTGATGCAGTATGGTTTTTCTATTCGTATTAGTTTCAGAGATAATTGAGACTATAGGATTTTGTAGCCATTTGGCACGGTGAAAAACGCTTAAAATTTGCCAAAAAGACATCATCGACAATAACTTCAAAACTAAAACAGCTATTCCGGATTGAACTACAGTCTTGTTTGTATTTGTAAACTACCTTAAGTGATGCAGTATGGTTTTTCTATTCGCATTAGTTTCAGAGATAATTGAGACTAGCCGCCCCAGTGGCGCAGTGGTCTAAGGCGTTGGCCTCTGATCATTCGTCCGTAAGGGTCCGGGTTCGAATCCCGGTCAGGCATGGATGTTGTGTTTGTCTTACGGCACTTTCTCTCTCCCTTCCCTGGAACCAGTGACCCTAAATTAGGACGGGCGACTGCTTATAGCCCATTTGAGTTGCTCACGGTGGTCGTTAAACCTCCAATCAAAAAAAAGATAATTGAGACTATAGGATTTTGCAGCCATTTGGCACGGTGAAAAACGCTGAAACTTTGCCAAAAAGACACCATCGACAATAACTCCAAAACTAAAACAGCTATTCCGGATTTAACTACATAGTCTTGTTTGTATTTGTAAACTACCTTAAGTGATGCAGTATGGTTTTTCTATTCGCATTAGTTTCAGAGATAATTGAGACTAGCCGCCCCAGTGGCGCAGTGGTCTAAGGCGTTGGCCTCTGATCATTCGTCCGTAAGGGTCCGGGTTCGAATCCCGGTCAGGCATGGATGTTGTGTTTGTCTTACGGCACTTTCTCCCTTCCCTGGAACCAGTGACCCTAAATTACGACGGGCGACTGCTTATAGCCCATTTGAGTTGCTCACGGTGGTCGTTAAACCTCCAATCAAAAAAAAATAATTGAGACTATAGGATTTTGCAGCCATTTGGCGCGGTGAAAAACGCTGAAACTTTGCCAAAAAGACACCATCGACAATAACTCCAAAACTAAAACAGCTATTCCGGATTTAACTACATAGTCTTGTTTGCATTTGTAAACTACCTTAAGTGATGCAGTATGGTTTTTCTATTCGTATTAGTTTCAGAGATAATTGAGACTAGGATTTTGTAGCCATTTGGCACGGTGAAAAACGCTAAAAATTTGCCAAAAAGACATCATCGACAATAACTCCAAAACTAAAACAGCTATTCCGGATTTAACTACATAGTCTTGTTTGCATTTGTAAATTCCCTAAGTGATGCAGTATCGTTTTTCTATTCTTATTAGTTTCGGAGATGATTGAGACTATAGGATTTTGTAGCCATTTGGCACGGTGAAAAACGCTAAAAATTTTCCCAAAAACACAACATCGACAATAACTCCAAAACTAAAACAGCTATTCCGGATTTAACTGCCATAGTCTTGTTTGCATTTATAAACTACCCTAAGTGATGCAGTATGGTTTTTCTATTCGTATTAGTTTCGGAGATAATTGAGACTATAGGATTTTGTAGCCATTTGGCGCGGTGAAAAACGCTAAAAATTTGCCAAAAAGAAATCCATCGACAATAACTCCAAAACTAAAACAGCTATTCCGGATTTAACTACATAGTCTTGTTTGCGTTTATAAACTACCCTAAGTGATGCAGTATCGTTTTTCTATTCGTATTAGTTTCGGAGATAATTGAGACTATAGGATTTTGTAGCCAATTGGCACGGTCAAAAACGCTAAAAATTTGCCAAAATGACACCATCGACATTAACTCCAAAACTAAAACAGCTATTCCGGATTTATATGCCATAGTCTTGCTTGCATTTACAAACTACCCTAAGTGATGCAGTATGGTTTTTCTATTCGTATTAGTTTCGGAGATGATTGAGACTATAGGATTTTGTAGCCATTTGGCACGGTGAAAAACGCTAAAAATTTGCCAAAAAGACACCATCGACAATTAACTCCAAAACTAAAACAGCTATTCCGGATTTATATGCCATAGTCTTGCTTGCATTTACAAACTACCCTAAGTGATGCAGTATGGTTTTTCTATTCGTATTAGTTTCGGAGATGATTGAGACTATAGGATTTTGTAGCCATTTGGCACGGTGAAAAACGCTAAAAATTTGCCAAAACGACATCCATCGACAATAACTTCAAAACTAAAACAGCTATTCCGGATTGAACTACAGTCTTGTTTGTATTTGTAAACTACCTTAAGTGATGCAGTATGGTTTTTCTATTCGCATTAGTTTCAGAGATAATTGAGACTAGCAGCCCCAGTGGCGCAGTGGTCTAAGGCGTTGGCCTCTGATCATTCGTCCGTAAGGGTCCGGGTTCGAATCCCGGTCAGGCATGGATGTTGTGTTTGTCTTACGGCACTTTCTCTCTCCCTTCCCTGGAACCAGTGACCCTAAATTAGAACGGGCGACTGCTTATAGCCCATTTGAGTTGCTCACGGTGGTCGTTAAACCTCCAATCAAAAAAAAAATAATTGAGACTAGGATTTTGCAGCCATTTGGCGCGGTGAAAAACGCTGAAACTTTGCCAAAAAGACACCATCGACAATAACTCGAAAACTAAAACAGCTATTCCGGATTTAACTACATAGTCTTGTTTGCATTTGTAAACTACCTTAAGTGATGCAGTATGGTTTTTCTATTCGCATTAGTTTCAGAGATAATTGAGACTATAGGATTTTGTAGCCATTTGGCACGGTGAAAAACGCAAAAAATTTGCCAAAAATACACCATCGACAATAACTCCAAAACTAAAACAGCTATTCCGGATTGAACTACATAGTCTTGTTTGTATTTGTAAACTACCTTAAGTGATGCAGTATGGTTATTCTATTCGCATTAGTTTCAGAGATAATTGAGACTAGCCGCCCCAGTGGCGCAGTGGTCTAAGGCGTTGGCCTCTGATCATTCGTCCGTAAGGGTCCGGGTTCGAATCCCGGTCAGGCATGGATGTTGTGTTTGTCTTACGGCACTTTCTCTCTCCCTTCCCTGGAACCAGTGACCCTAAATTACGACGGGCGACTGCTTATAGCCCATTTGAGTTGCTCACGGTGGTCGTTAAACCTCCAATCAAAAAAAAATAATTGAGACTATAGGATTTTGCAGCCATTTGGCGCGGTGAAAAACGCTGAAACTTTGCCAAAAAGACACCATCGACAATAACTCCAAAACTAAAACAGCTATTCCGGATTTAACTACATAGTCTTGTTTGCATTTGTAAACTACCTTAAGTGATGCAGTATGGTTTTTCTATTCGTATTAGTTTCAGAGATAATTGAGACTAGGATTTTGTAGCCATTTGACCCGGTGAAAAACGCTAAAAATTTGCCAAAATGACACCATCGACAATAACTCCAAAACTAAAACAGCTATTCCGGATTTATATGCCATAGTCTTGTTTGCATTTACAAACTACCCTAAGTGATGCAGTATGGTTTTTCTATTCGTATTAGTTTCAGAGATAATTGAGACTATAGGATTTTGTAGCCATTTGGCACGGTGAAAAACGCTTAAAATTTGCCAAAAAGACATCATCGACAATAACTTCAAAACTAAAACAGCTATTCCGGATTGAACTACATAGTCTTGTTTGTATTTGTAAACTACCTTAAGTGATGCAGTATGGTTTTTCTATTCGCATTAGTTTCAGAGATAATTGAGACTAGCCGCCCCAGTGGCGCAGTGGTCTAAGGCGTTGGCCTCTGATCATTCGTCCGTAAGGGTCCGGGTTCGAATCCCGGTCAGGCATGGATGTTGTGTTTGTCTTACGGCACTTTCTCTCTCCCTTCCCTGGAACCAGTGACCCTAAATTAGGACGGGCGACTGCTTATAGCCCATTTGAGTTGCTCACGGTGGTCGTTAAACCTCCAATCAAAAAAAAAAAATAATTGAGACTAGGATTTTGCAGCCATTTGGCGCGGTGAAAAACGCTGAAACTTTGCCAAAAAGACACCATCGACAATAACTCGAAAACTAAAACAGCTATTCCGGATTTAACTACATAGTCTTGTTTGCATTTGTAAACTACCTTAAGTGATGCAGTATGGTTTTTCTATTCGCATTAGTTTCAGAGATAATTGAGACTATAGGATTTTGTAGCCATTTGGCACGGTGAAAAACGCAAAAAATTTGCCAAAAATACACCATCGACAATAACTCCAAAACTAAAACAGCTATTCCGGATTGAACTACATAGTCTTGTTTGTATTTGTAAACTACCTTAAGTGATGCAGTATGGTTATTCTATTCGCATTAGTTTCAGAGATAATTGAGACTATAGGATTTTGTACCCCATTTGGCGCAGTGGTCTAAAAACGGCCTGTGATCATTCGTCCGTAAGGGTCCGGGTTCGAATCCCGGTCAGGCATGGATGTCCGTGATTTGTCTTACGGCACTTGTCTCTCTCCCTTCCCTGGAACCAGTGACCCTAAATTAAGTGACGGGCAACTGCTTATGGTTATTCTATTCGCATTAGTTTCAGAGATAATTGAGACTAGCCACCCCAGTGGCGCAGTGGTCTAAGGCGTTGGCCTCTGATCATTCGTCCGTAAGGGTCCGGGTTCGAATCCCGGTCAGGCATGGATGTTGTGTTTGTCTTACGGCACTTTCTCTCTCCCTTCCCTGGAACCAGTGACCCTAAATTAGGAACGGGCGACTGCTTATAGCCCATTTGAGTTGCTCACGGTGGTCGTTAAACCTCCAATCAAAAAAAAATAATTGAGACTATAGGATTTTGCAGCCATTTGGCGCGGTGAAAAACGCTGAAACTTTGCCAAAAAGACACCATCGACAATAACTCCAAAACTAAAACAGCTATTCCGGATTTAACTACATAGTCTTGTTTGCATTTGTAAACTACCTTAAGTGATGCAGTATGGTTTTTCTATTCGCATTAGTTTCAGAGATAATTGAGACTATAGGATTTTGTAGCCATTTGGCACGGTGAAAAACGCAAAAAATTTGCCAAAAATACACCATCGACAATAACTCCAAAACTAAAACAGCTATTCCGGATTGAACTACATAGTCTTGTTTGTATTTGTAAACTACCTTAAGTGATGCAGTATGGTTTTTCTATTCGCATTAGTTTCAGAGATAATTGAGACTAGCCGCCCCAGTGGCGCAGTGGTCTAAGGCGTTGGCCTCTGATCATTCGTCCGTAAGGGTCCGGGTTCGAATCCCGGTCAGGCATGGATGTTGTGTTTGTCTTACGGCACTTTCTCTCTCCCTTCCCTGGAACCAGTGACCCTAAATTACGACGGGCGACTGCTTATAGCCCATTTGAGTTGCTCACGGTGGTCGTTAAACCTCCAATCAAAAAAATATAATTGAGACTATAGGATTTTGCAGCCATTTGGCGCGGTGAAAAACGCTGAAACTTTGCCAAAAAGACACCATCGACAATAACTCCAAAACTAAAACAGCTATTCCGGATTTAACTACATAGTCTTGTTTACATTTGTAAACTACCTTAAGTGATGCAGTATGGTTTTTCTATTCGTATTAGTTTCAGAGATAATTGAGACTCATAGGATTTTGTAGCCATTTGACCCGGTGAAAAACGCTAAAAATTTGCCAAAATGACACCATCGACATTAACTCCAAAACTAAAACAGCTATTCCGGATTTATATGCCATAGTCTTGCTTGCATTTACAAACTACCCTAAGTGATGCAGTATGGTTTTTCTATTCGTATTAGTTTCGGAGATGATTGAGACTATAGGATTTTGTAGCCATTTGGCACGGTGAAAAACGCTAAAAATTTGCCAAAAAGACATCATCGACAATAACTTCAAAACTAAAACAGCTATTCCGGATTGAACTACAGTCTTGTTTGTATTTGTAAACTACCTTAAGTGATGCAGTATGGTTTTTCTATTCGCATTAGTTTCAGAGATAATTGAGACTAGCAGCCCCAGTGGCGCAGTGGTCTAAGGCGTTGGCCTCTGATCATTCGTCCGTAAGGGTCCGGGTTCGAATCCCGGTCAGGCATGGATGTTGTGTTTGTCTTACGGCACTTTCTCTCTCCCTTCCCTGGAACCAGTGACCCTAAATTAGAACGGGCGACTGCTTATAGCCCATTTGAGTTGCTCACGGTGGTCGTTAAACCTCCAATCAAAAAAATAATTGAGACTAGGATTTTGCAGCCATTTGGCGCGGTGAAAAACGCTGAAACTTTGCCAAAAAGACACCATCGACAATAACTCGAAAACTAAAACAGCTATTCCGGATTTAACTACATAGTCTTGTTTGCATTTGTAAACTACCTTAAGTGATGCAGTATGGTTTTTCTATTCGCATTAGTTTCAGAGATAATTGAGACTATAGGATTTTGTAGCCATTTGGCACGGTGAAAAACGCAAAAAATTTGCCAAAAATACACCATCGACAATAACTCCAAAACTAAAACAGCTATTCCGGATTGAACTACATAGTCTTGTTTGTATTTGTAAACTACCTTAAGTGATGCAGTATGGTTATTCTATTCGCATTAGTTTCAGAGATAATTGAGACTAGCCGCCCCAGTGGCGCAGTGGTCTAAGGCGTTGGCCTCTGATCATTCGTCCGTAAGGGTCCGGGTTCGAATCCCGGTCAGGCATGGATGTTGTGTTTGTCTTACGGCACTTTCTCTCTCCCTTCCCTGGAACCAGTGACCCTAAATTACGACGGGCGACTGCTTATAGCCCATTTGAGTTGCTCACGGTGGTCGTTAAACCTCCAATCAAAAAAATAATTGAGACTATAGGATTTTGCAGCCATTTGGCGCGGTGAAAAACGCTGAAACTTTGCCAAAAAGACACCATCGACAATAACTCCAAAACTAAAACAGCTATTCCGGATTTAACTACATAGTCTTGTTTACATTTGTAAACTACCTTAAGTGATGCAGTATGGTTTTTCTATTCGTATTAGTTTCAGAGATAATTGAGACTAGGATTTTGTAGCCATTTGACCCGGTGAAAAACGCTAAAAATTTGCCAAAAAGACACCATCGACAATAACTCCAAAACTAAAACAGCTATTCCGGATTTGTATGCCATAGTCTTGTTTGCATTTACAAACTACCCTAAGTGATGCAGTATGGTTTTTCTATTCGTATTAGTTTCAGAGATAATTGAGACTATAGGATTTTGTAGCCATTTGGCACGGTGAAAAACGCTTAAAATTTGCCAAAAAGACATCCATCGACAATAACTTCAAAACTAAAACAGCTATTCCGGATTGAACTACAGTCTTGTTTGTATTTGTAAACTACCTTAAGTGATGCAGTATGGTTTTTCTATTCGCATTAGTTTCAGAGATAATTGAGACTAGCCGCCCCAGTGGCGCAGTGGTCTAAGGCGTTGGCCTCTGATCATTCGTCCGTAAGGGTCCGGGTTCGAATCCCGGTCAGGCATGGATGTTGTGTTTGTCTTACGGCACTTTCTCTCTCCCTTCCCTGGAACCAGTGACCCTAAATTAGGACGGGCGACTGCTTATAGCCCATTTGAGTTGCTCACGGTGGTCGTTAAACCTCCAATCAAAAAAAAATAATTGAGACTAGGATTTTGCAGCCATTTGGCGCGGTGAAAAACGCTGAAACTTTGCCAAAAAGACACCATCGACAATAACTCGAAAACTAAAACAGCTATTCCGGATTTAACTACATAGTCTTGTTTGCATTTGTAAACTACCTTAAGTGATGCAGTATGGTTTTTCTATTCGCATTAGTTTCAGAGATAATTGAGACTATAGGATTTTGTAGCCATTTGGCACGGTGAAAAACGCAAAAAATTTGCCAAAAATACACCATCGACAATAACTCCAAAACTAAAACAGCTATTCCGGATTGAACTACATAGTCTTGTTTGTATTTGTAAACTACCTTAAGTGATGCAGTATGGTTTTTCTATTCGCATTAGTTTCAGAGATAATTGAGACTAGCCGCCCCAGTGGCGCAGTGGTCTAAGGCGTTGGCCTCTGATCATTCGTCCGTAAGGGTCCGGGTTCGAATCCCGGTCAGGCATGGATGTTGTGTTTGTCTTACGGCACTTTCTCTCTCCCTTCCCTGGAACCAGTGACCCTAAATTAGGACGGGCGACTGCTTATAGCCCATTTGAGTTGCTCACGGTGGTCGTTAAACCTCCAATCAAAAAAAAATAATTGAGACTAGGATTTTGCAGCCATTTGGCGCGGTGAAAAACGCTGAAACTTTGCCAAAAAGACACCATCGACAATAACTCCAAAACTAAAACAGCTATTCCGGATTTAACTACATAGTCTTGTTTGCATTTGTAAACTACCTTAAGTGATGCAGTATGGTTTTTCTATTCGCATTAGTTTCAGAGATAATTGAGACTATAGGATTTTGTAGCCATTTGGCACGGTGAAAAACGCAAAAAATTTGCCAAAAATACACCATCGACAATAACTCCAAAACTAAAACAGCTATTCCGGATTGAACTACATAGTCTTGTTTGTATTTGTAAACTACCTTAAGTGATGCAGTATGGTTTTTCTATTCGCATTAGTTTCAGAGATAATTGAGACTAGCCGCCCCAGTGGCGCAGTGGTCTAAGGCGTTGGCCTCTGATCATTCGTCCGTAAGGGTCCGGGTTCGAATCCCGGTCAGGCATGGATGTTGTGTTTGTCTTACGGCACTTTCTCTCTCCCTTCCCTGGAACCAGTGACCCTAAATTACGACGGGCGACTGCTTATAGCCCATTTGAGTTGCTCACGGTGGTCGTTAAACCTCCAATCAAAAAAATAATTGAGACTATAGGATTTTGCAGCCATTTGGCGCGGTGAAAAACGCTGAAACTTTGCCAAAAAGACACCATCGACAATAACTCCAAAACTAAAACAGCTATTCCGGATTTAACTACATAGTCTTGTTTGCATTTGTAAACTACCTTAAGTGATGCAGTATGGTTTTTCTATTCGTATTAGTTTCAGAGATAATTGAGACTAGGATTTTGTAGCCATTTGACCCGGTGAAAAACGCTAAAAATTTGCCAAAAAGACACCATCGACATTAACTCCAAAACTAAAACAGCTATTCCGGATTTATATGCCATAGTCTTGCTTGCATTTACAAACTACCCTAAGTGATGCAGTATGGTTTTTCTATTCGTATTAGTTTCGGAGATAATTGAGACTATAGGATTTTGTAGCCATTTGGCACGGTGAAAAACGCTAAAAATTTGCCAAAAAGACATCATCGACAATAACTTCAAAACTAAAACAGCTATTCCGGATTGAACTACAGTCTTGTTTGTATTTGTAAACTACCTTAAGTGATGCAGTATGGTTTTTCTATTCGCATTAGTTTCAGAGATAATTGAGACTAGCAGCCCCAGTGGCGCAGTGGTCTAAGGCGTTGGCCTCTGATCATTCGTCCGTAAGGGTCCGGGTTCGAATCCCGGTCAGGCATGGATGTTGTGTTTGTCTTACGGCACTTTCTCTCTCCCTTCCCTGGAACCAGTGACCCTAAATTAGGACGGGCGACTGCTTATAGCCCATTTGAGTTGCTCACGGTGGTCGTTAAACCTCCAATCAAAAAAATAATTGAGACTATAGGATTTTGCAGCCATTTGGCGCGGTGAAAAACGCTGAAACTTTGCCAAAAAGACACCATCGACAATAACTCGAAAACTAAAACAGCTATTCCGGATTTAACTACATAGTCTTGTTTGCATTTGTAAACTACCTTAAGTGATGCAGTATGGTTTTTCTATTCGCATTAGTTTCAGAGATAATTGAGACTATAGGATTTTGTAGCCATTTGGCACGGTGAAAAACGCAAAAAATTTGCCAAAAATACACCATCGACAATAACTCCAAAACTAAAACAGCTATTCCGGATTGAACTACATAGTCTTGTTTGTATTTGTAAACTACCTTAAGTGATGCAGTATGGTTATTCTATTCGCATTAGTTTCAGAGATAATTGAGACTAGCCGCCCCAGTGGCGCAGTGGTCTAAGGCGTTGGCCTCTGATCATTCGTCCGTAAGGGTCCGGGTTCGAATCCCGGTCAGGCATGGATGTTGTGTTTGTCTTACGGCACTTTCTCTCTCCCTTCCCTGGAACCAGTGACCCTAAATTACGACGGGCGACTGCTTATAGCCCATTTGAGTTGCTCACGGTGGTCGTTAAACCTCCAATCAAAAAAAAATAATTGAGACTATAGGATTTTGCAGCCATTTGGCGCGGTGAAAAACGCTGAAACTTTGCCAAAAAGACACCATCGACAATAACTCCAAAACTAAAACAGCTATTCCGGATTTAACTACATAGTCTTGTTTACATTTGTAAACTACCTTAAGTGATGCAGTATGGTTTTTCTATTCGTATTAGTTTCAGAGATAATTGAGACTAGGATTTTGTAGCCATTTGACCCGGTGAAAAACGCTAAAAATTTGCCAAAAAGACACCATCGACAATAACTCCAAAACTAAAACAGCTATTCCGGATTTGTATGCCATAGTCTTGTTTGCATTTACAAACTACCCTAAGTGATGCAGTATGGTTTTTCTATTCGTATTAGTTTCAGAGATAATTGAGACTATAGGATTTTGTAGCCATTTGGCACGGTGAAAAACGCTAAAAATTTGCCAAAAAGACATCATCGACAATAACTTCAAAACTAAAACAGCTATTCCGGATTGAACTACAGTCTTGTTTGTATTTGTAAACTACCTTAAGTGATGCAGTATGGTTTTTCTATTCGCATTAGTTTCAGAGATAATTGAGACTAGCCGCCCCAGTGGCGCAGTGGTCTAAGGCGTTGGCCTCTGATCATTCGTCCGTAAGGGTCCGGGTTCGAATCCCGGTCAGGCATGGATGTTGTGTTTGTCTTACGGCACTTTCTCTCTCCCTTCCCTGGAACCAGTGACCCTAAATTAGGACGGGCGACTGCTTATAGCCCATTTGAGTTGCTCACGGTGGTCGTTAAACCTCCAATCAAAAAAATAATTGAGACTAGGATTTTGCAGCCATTTGGCGCGGTGAAAAACGCTGAAACTTTGCCAAAAAGACACCATCGACAATAACTCGAAAACTAAAACAGCTATTCCGGATTTAACTACATAGTCTTGTTTGCATTTGTAAACTACCTTAAGTGATGCAGTATGGTTTTTCTATTCGCATTAGTTTCAGAGATAATTGAGACTATAGGATTTTGTAGCCATTTGGCACGGTGAAAAACGCAAAAAATTTGCCAAAAATACACCATCGACAATAACTCCAAAACTAAAACAGCTATTCCGGATTGAACTACATAGTCTTGTTTGTATTTGTAAACTACCTTAAGTGATGCAGTATGGTTATTCTATTCGCATTAGTTTCAGAGATAATTGAGACTAGCCGCCCCAGTGGCGCAGTGGTCTAAGGCGTTGGCCTCTGATCATTCGTCCGTAAGGGTCCGGGTTCGAATCCCGGTCAGGCATGGATGTTGTGTTTGTCTTACGGCACTTTCTCTCTCCCTTCCCTGGAACCAGTGACCCTAAATTACGACGGGCGACTGCTTATAGCCCATTTGAGTTGCTCACGGTGGTCGTTAAACCTCCAATCAAAAAAAAATAATTGAGACTATAGGATTTTGCAGCCATTTGGCGCGGTGAAAAACGCTGAAACTTTGCCAAAAAGACACCATCGACAATAACTCCAAAACTAAAACAGCTATTCCGGATTTAACTACATAGTCTTGTTTGCATTTGTAAACTACCTTAAGTGATGCAGTATGGTTTTTCTATTCGTATTAGTTTCAGAGATAATTGAGACTAGGATTTTGTAGCCATTTGACCCGGTGAAAAACGCTAAAAATTTGCCAAAAAGACACCATCGACATTAACTCCAAAACTAAAACAGCTATTCCGGATTTATATGCCATAGTCTTGCTTGCATTTACAAACTACCCTAAGTGATGCAGTATGGTTTTTCTATTCGTATTAGTTTCGGAGATGATTGAGACTATAGGATTTTGTAGCCATTTGGCACGGTGAAAAACGCTAAAAATTTGCCAAAAAGACATCATCGACAATAACTTCAAAACTAAAACAGCTATTCCGGATTGAACTACAGTCTTGTTTGTATTTGTAAACTACCTTAAGTGATGCAGTATGGTTTTTCTATTCGCATTAGTTTCAGAGATAATTGAGACTAGCCGCCCCAGTGGCGCAGTGGTCTAAGGCGTTGGCCTCTGATCATTCGTCCGTAAGGGTCCGGGTTCGAATCCCGGTCAGGCATGGATGTTGTGTTTGTCTTACGGCACTTTCTCTCTCCCTTCCCTGGAACCAGTGACCCTAAATTAGGACGGGCGACTGCTTATAGCCCATTTGAGTTGCTCACGGTGGTCGTTAAACCTCCAATCAAAAAAAATAATTGAGACTAGGATTTTGCAGCCATTTGGCGCGGTGAAAAACGCTGAAACTTTGCCAAAAAGACACCATCGACAATAACTCGAAAACTAAAACAGCTATTCCGGATTTAACTACATAGTCTTGTTTGCATTTGTAAACTACCTTAAGTGATGCAGTATGGTTTTTCTATTCGCATTAGTTTCAGAGATAATTGAGACTATAGGATTTTGTAGCCATTTGGCACGGTGAAAAACGCAAAAAATTTGCCAAAAATACACCATCGACAATAACTCCAAAACTAAAACAGCTATTCCGGATTGAACTACATAGTCTTGTTTGTATTTGTAAACTACCTTAAGTGATGCAGTATGGTTATTCTATTCGCATTAGTTTCAGAGATAATTGAGACTAGCCGCCCCAGTGGCGCAGTGGTCTAAGGCGTTGGCCTCTGATCATTCGTCCGTAAGGGTCCGGGTTCGAATCCCGGTCAGGCATGGATGTTGTGTTTGTCTTACGGCACTTTCTCTCTCCCTTCCCTGGAACCAGTGACCCTAAATTACGACGGGCGACTGCTTATAGCCCATTTGAGTTGCTCACGGTGGTCGTTAAACCTCCAATCAAAAAAAATAATTGAGACTATAGGATTTTGCAGCCATTTGGCGCGGTGAAAAACGCTGAAACTTTGCCAAAAAGACACCATCGACAATAACTCCAAAACTAAAACAGCTATTCCGGATTTAACTACATAGTCTTGTTTGCATTTGTAAACTACCTTAAGTGATGCAGTATGGTTTTTCTATTCGTATTAGTTTCAGAGATAATTGAGACTATAGGATTTTGTAGCCATTTGACCCGGTGAAAAACGCTAAAAATTTGCCAAAAAGACACCATCGACAATAACTCCAAAACTAAAACAGCTATTCCGGATTTAACTACATAGTCTTGTTTGCATTTGTAAACTACCTTAAGTGATGCAGTATGGTTTTTCTATTCGCATTAGTTTCAGAGATAATTGAGACTATAGGATTTTGTAGCCATTTGGCGCGGTGAAAAACGCTAAAAATTTGCCAAAATGACACCATCGACAATAACTCCAAAACTAAAACAGCTATTCCGGATTTAACTATGCCATAGTCTTGCTTGCATTTCAAACTACCCTAAGTGATGCAGTATGGTTTTTCTATTCGTATTAGTTTCGGAGATAATTGAGACTATAGGATTTTGTAGCCATTTGGCAGGGTCAAAAACGCTAAAATTTTCCCAAAAACACAACATCGACAATAACTCCAAAACTAAAACAGCTATTCCGGATTTAACTGCCATAGTCTTGTTTGCGTTTATAAACTACCCTAAGTGATGCAGTATGGTTTTTCTATTCGTATTAGTTTCGGAGATAATTGAGACTATAGGATTTTGTAGCCATTTGGCATGGTGAAAAACGCTAAAAATTTGCCAAAAAGACGCCATCGACAATAACTCCAAAACTAAAACAGCTATTCCGGATTTAACTACATAGTCTTGTTTGCGTTTATAAACTACCCTAAGTGATGCAGTATCGTTTTTCTATTCGTATTAGTTTTGGAGATAATTGAGACTATAGGATTTTGTAGCCAATTGGCACGGTCAAAAACGCTAAAAATTTGCCAAAATGACACCATCGACATTAACTCCAAAACTAAAACAGCTATTCCGGATTTATATGCCATAGTCTTGCTTGCATTTACAAACTACCCTAAGTGATGCAGTATGGTTTTTCTATTCGTATTAGTTTCGGAGATGATTGAGACTATAGGATTTTGTAGCCATTTGGCACGGTGAAAAACGCTAAAAATTTGCCAAAAAGACATCATCGACAATAACTTCAAAACTAAAACAGCTATTCCGGATTGAACTACATAGTCTTGTTTGTATTTGTAAACTACCTTAAGTGATGCAGTATGGTTATTCTATTCGCATTAGTTTCAGAGATAATTGAGACTAGCCGCCCCAGTGGCGCAGTGGTCTAAGGCGTTGGCCTCTGATCATTCGTCCGTAAGGGTCCGGGTTCGAATCCCGGTCAGGCATGGATGTTGTGTTTGTCTTACGGCACTTTCTCTCTCCCTTCCCTGGAACCAGTGACCCTAAATTAGGACGGGCGACTGCTTATAGCCCATTTGAGTTGCTCACGGTGGTCGTTAAACCTCCAATCAAAAAAAAAATAATTGAGACTAGGATTTTGCAGCCATTTGGCGCGGTGAAAAACGCTGAAACTTTGCCAAAAAGACACCATCGACAATAACTCGAAAACTAAAACAGCTATTCCGGATTTAACTACATAGTCTTGTTTGCATTTGTAAACTACCTTAAGTGATGCAGTATGGTTTTTCTATTCGCATTAGTTTCAGAGATAATTGAGACTATAGGATTTTGTAGCCATTTGGCACGGTGAAAAACGCAAAAAATTTGCCAAAAATACACCATCGACAATAACTCCAAAACTAAAACAGCTATTCCGGATTGAACTACATAGTCTTGTTTGTATTTGTAAACTACCTTAAGTGATGCAGTATGGTTTTTCTATTCGCATTAGTTTCAGAGATAATTGAGACTAGCCGCCCCAGTGGCGCAGTGGTCTAAGGCGTTGGCCTCTGATCATTCGTCCGTAAGGGTCCGGGTTCGAATCCCGGTCAGGCATGGATGTTGTGTTTGTCTTACGGCACTTTCTCTCTCCCTTCCCTGGAACCAGTGACCCTAAATTACGACGGGCGACTGCTTATAGCCCATTTGAGTTGCTCACGGTGGTCGTTAAACCTCCAATCAAAAAAAAATAATTGAGACTATAGGATTTTGCAGCCATTTGGCGCGGTGAAAAACGCTGAAACTTTGCCAAAAAGACACCATCGACAATAACTCCAAAACTAAAACAGCTATTCCGGATTTAACTACATAGTCTTGTTTACATTTGTAAACTACCTTAAGTGATGCAGTATGGTTTTTCTATTCGTATTAGTTTCAGAGATAATTGAGACTAGGATTTTGTAGCCATTTGACCCGGTGAAAAACGCTAAAAATTTGCCAAAAAGACACCATCGACAATAACTCCAAAACTAAAACAGCTATTCCGGATTTATATGCCATAGTCTTGTTTGCATTTACAAACTACCCTAAGTGATGCAGTATGGTTTTTCTATTCGTATTAGTTTCAGAGATAATTGAGACTATAGGATTTTGTAGCCATTTGGCACGGTGAAAAACGCTTAAAATTTGCCAAAAAGACATCATCGACAATAACTTCAAAACTAAAACAGCTATTCCGGATTGAACTACAGTCTTGTTTGTATTTGTAAACTACCTTAAGTGATGCAGTATGGTTTTTCTATTCGCATTAGTTTCAGAGATAATTGAGACTAGCCGCCCCAGTGGCGCAGTGGTCTAAGGCGTTGGCCTCTGATCATTCGTCCGTAAGGGTCCGGGTTCGAATCCCGGTCAGGCATGGATGTTGTGTTTGTCTTACGGCACTTTCTCTCTCCCTTCCCTGGAACCAGTGACCCTAAATTAGGACGGGCGACTGCTTATAGCCCATTTGAGTTGCTCACGGTGGTCGTTAAACCTCCAATCAAAAAAAATAATTGAGACTAGGATTTTGCAGCCATTTGGCGCGGTGAAAAACGCTGAAACTTTGCCAAAAAGACACCATCGACAATAACTCGAAAACTAAAACAGCTATTCCGGATTTAACTACATAGTCTTGTTTGCATTTGTAAACTACCTTAAGTGATGCAGTATGGTTTTTCTATTCGCATTAGTTTCAGAGATAATTGAGACTATAGGATTTTGTAGCCATTTGGCACGGTGAAAAACGCAAAAAATTTGCCAAAAATACACCATCGACAATAACTCCAAAACTAAAACAGCTATTCCGGATTGAACTACATAGTCTTGTTTGTATTTGTAAACTACCTTAAGTGATGCAGTATGGTTATTCTATTCGCATTAGTTTCAGAGATAATTGAGACTAGCCGCCCCAGTGGCGCAGTGGTCTAAGGCGTTGGCCTCTGATCATTCGTCCGTAAGGGTCCGGGTTCGAATCCCGGTCAGGCATGGATGTTGTGTTTGTCTTACGGCACTTTCTCTCTCCCTTCCCTGGAACCAGTGACCCTAAATTACGACGGGCGACTGCTTATAGCCCATTTGAGTTGCTCACGGTGGTCGTTAAACCTCCAATCAAAAAAATAATTGAGACTATAGGATTTTGCAGCCATTTGGCGCGGTGAAAAACGCTGAAACTTTGCCAAAAAGACACCATCGACAATAACTCCAAAACTAAAACAGCTATTCCGGATTTAACTACATAGTCTTGTTTGCATTTGTAAACTACCTTAAGTGATGCAGTATGGTTTTTCTATTCGTATTAGTTTCAGAGATAATTGAGACTATAGGATTTTGTAGCCATTTGACCCGGTGAAAAACGCTAAAAATTTGCCAAAAAGACACCATCGACAATAACTCCAAAACTAAAACAGCTATTCCGGATTTAACTACATAGTCTTGTTTGCATTTGTAAACTACCTTAAGTGATGCAGTATGGTTTTTCTATTCGCATTAGTTTCAGAGATAATTGAGACTATAGGATTTTGTAGCCATTTGGCGCGGTGAAAAACGCTAAAAATTTGCCAAAAAGACACCATCGACAATAACTCCAAAACTAAAACAGCTATTCCGGATTTATATGCCATAGTCTTGTTTGCATTTGTAAACTACCCTAAGTGATGCAGTATGGTTTTTCTATTCGTATTAGTTTCGGAGATAATTGAGACTATAGGATTTTGTAGCCATTTGGCACGGTCAAAAACGCTAAAATTTTGCCAAAAACACACCATCGACAATAACTCCAAAACTAAAACAGCTATTCCGGATTTAACTGCCATAGTCTTGTTTGCATTTATAAACTACCCTAAGTGATGCAGTATGGTTTTTCTATTCGTATTAGTTTCGGAGATAATTGAGACTATAGGATTTTGTAGCCATTTGGCGCGGTGAAAAACGCTAAAAATTTGCCAAAAAGACGCCATCGACAATAACTCCAAAACTAAAACAGCTATTCCGGATTTAACTACATAGTCTTGTTTGCGTTTATAAACTACCCTAAGTGATGCAGTATCGTTTTTCTATTCGTATTAGTTTCGGAGATAATTGAGACTATAGGATTTTGTAGCCAATTGGCACGGTCAAAAACGCTAAAAATTTGCCAAAATGACACCATCGACATTAACTCCAAAACTAAAACAGCTATTCCGGATTTATATGCCATAGTCTTGCTTGCATTTACAAACTACCCTAAGTGATGCAGTATGGTTTTTCTATTCGTATTAGTTTCGGAGATGATTGAGACTATAGGATTTTGTAGCCATTTGGCACGGTGAAAAACGCTAAAAATTTGCCAAAAAGACATCATCGACAATAACTTCAAAACTAAAACAGCTATTCCGGATTGAACTACATAGTCTTGTTTGTATTTGTAAACTACCTTAAGTGATGCAGTATGGTTTTTCTATTCGCATTAGTTTCAGAGATAATTGAGACTAGCCGCCCCAGTGGCGCAGTGGTCTAAGGCGTTGGCCTCTGATCATTCGTCCGTAAGGGTCCGGGTTCGAATCCCGGTCAGGCATGGATGTTGTGTTTGTCTTACGGCACTTTCTCTCTCCCTTCCCTGGAACCAGTGACCCTAAATTAGGACGGGCGACTGCTTATAGCCCATTTGAGTTGCTCACGGTGGTCGTTAAACCTCCAATCAAAAAAATAATTGAGACTATAGGATTTTGCAGCCATTTGGCGCGGTGAAAAACGCTGAAACTTTGCCAAAAAGACACCATCGACAATAACTCGAAAACTAAAACAGCTATTCCGGATTTAACTACATAGTCTTGTTTGCATTTGTAAACTACCTTAAGTGATGCAGTATGGTTTTTCTATTCGCATTAGTTTCAGAGATAATTGAGACTATAGGATTTTGTAGCCATTTGGCACGGTGAAAAACGCAAAAAATTTGCCAAAAATACACCATCGACAATAACTCCAAAACTAAAACAGCTATTCCGGATTGAACTACATAGTCTTGTTTGTATTTGTAAACTACCTTAAGTGATGCAGTATGGTTTTTCTATTCGCATTAGTTTCAGAGATAATTGAGACTAGCCGCCCCAGTGGCGCAGTGGTCTAAGGCGTTGGCCTCTGATCATTCGTCCGTAAGGGTCCGGGTTCGAATCCCGGTCAGGCATGGATGTTGTGTTTGTCTTACGGCACTTTCTCTCTCCCTTCCCTGGAACCAGTGACCCTAAATTACGACGGGCGACTGCTTATAGCCCATTTGAGTTGCTCACGGTGGTCGTTAAACCTCCAATCAAAAAAAATAATTGAGACTATAGGATTTTGCAGCCATTTGGCGCGGTGAAAAACGCTGAAACTTTGCCAAAAAGACACCATCGACAATAACTCCAAAACTAAAACAGCTATTCCGGATTTAACTACATAGTCTTGTTTACATTTGTAAACTACCTTAAGTGATGCAGTATGGTTTTTCTATTCGTATTAGTTTCAGAGATAATTGAGACTAGGATTTTGTAGCCATTTGACCCGGTGAAAAACGCTAAAAATTTGCCAAAAAGACACCATCGACAATAACTCCAAAACTAAAACAGCTATTCCGGATTTATATGCCATAGTCTTGTTTGCATTTACAAACTACCCTAAGTGATGCAGTATGGTTTTTCTATTCGTATTAGTTTCAGAGATAATTGAGACTATAGGATTTTGTAGCCATTTGGCACGGTGAAAAACGCTAAAAATTTGCCAAAAAGACATCATCGACAATAACTTCAAAACTAAAACAGCTATTCCGGATTGAACTACCATAGTCTTGTTTGTATTTGTAAACTACCTTAAGTGATGCAGTATGGTTTTTCTATTCGCATTAGTTTCAGAGATAATTGAGACTAGCCGCCCCAGTGGCGCAGTGGTCTAAGGCGTTGGCCTCTGATCATTCGTCCGTAAGGGTCCGGGTTCGAATCCCGGTCAGGCATGGATGTTGTGTTTGTCTTACGGCACTTTCTCTCTCCCTTCCCTGGAACCAGTGACCCTAAATTAGGACGGGCGACTGCTTATAGCCCATTTGAGTTGCTCACGGTGGTCGTTAAACCTCCAATCAAAAAAATAATTGAGACTTATAGGATTTTGCAGCCATTTGGCGCGGTGAAAAACGCTGAAACTTTGCCAAAAAGACACCATCGACAATAACTCGAAAACTAAAACAGCTATTCCGGATTTAACTACATAGTCTTGTTTGCATTTGTAAACTACCTTAAGTGATGCAGTATGGTTTTTCTATTCGCATTAGTTTCAGAGATAATTGAGACTATAGGATTTTGTAGCCATTTGGCACGGTGAAAAACGCAAAAAATTTGCCAAAAATACACCATCGACAATAACTCCAAAACTAAAACAGCTATTCCGGATTGAACTACATAGTCTTGTTTGTATTTGTAAACTACCTTAAGTGATGCAGTATGGTTTTTCTATTCGCATTAGTTTCAGAGATAATTGAGACTAGCCGCCCCAGTGGCGCAGTGGTCTAAGGCGTTGGCCTCTGATCATTCGTCCGTAAGGGTCCGGGTTCGAATCCCGGTCAGGCATGGATGTTGTGTTTGTCTTACGGCACTTTCTCTCTCCCTTCCCTGGAACCAGTGACCCTAAATTACGACGGGCGACTGCTTATAGCCCATTTGAGTTGCTCACGGTGGTCGTTAAACCTCCAATCAAAAAAATAATTGAGACTATAGGATTTTGCAGCCATTTGGCGCGGTGAAAAACGCTGAAACTTTGCCAAAAAGACACCATCGACAATAACTCCAAAACTAAAACAGCTATTCCGGATTTAACTACATAGTCTTGTTTACATTTGTAAACTACCTTAAGTGATGCAGTATGGTTTTTCTATTCGTATTAGTTTCAGAGATAATTGAGACTATAGGATTTTGTAGCCATTTGACCCGGTGAAAAACGCTAAAAATTTGCCAAAAAGACACCATCGACAATAACTCCAAAACTAAAACAGCTATTCCGGATTTATATGCCATAGTCTTGTTTGCATTTACAAACTACCCTAAGTGATGCAGTATGGTTTTTCTATTCGTATTAGTTTCAGAGATAATTGAGACTATAGGATTTTGTAGCCATTTGGCACGGTGAAAAACGCTTAAAATTTGCCAAAAAGACATCATCGACAATAACTTCAAAACTAAAACAGCTATTCCGGATTGAACTACATAGTCTTGTTTGTATTTGTAAACTACCTTAAGTGATGCAGTATGGTTTTTCTATTCGCATTAGTTTCAGAGATAATTGAGACTAGCCGCCCCAGTGGCGCAGTGGTCTAAGGCGTTGGCCTCTGATCATTCGTCCGTAAGGGTCCGGGTTCGAATCCCGGTCAGGCATGGATGTTGTGTTTGTCTTACGGCACTTTCTCTCTCCCTTCCCTGGAACCAGTGACCCTAAATTAGGACGGGCGACTGCTTATAGCCCATTTGAGTTGCTCACGGTGGTCGTTAAACCTCCAATCAAAAAAAAATAATTGAGACTAGGATTTTGCAGCCATTTGGCGCGGTGAAAAACGCTGAAACTTTGCCAAAAAGACACCATCGACAATAACTCGAAAACTAAAACAGCTATTCCGGATTTAACTACATAGTCTTGTTTGCATTTGTAAACTACCTTAAGTGATGCAGTATGGTTTTTCTATTCGCATTAGTTTCAGAGATAATTGAGACTATAGGATTTTGTAGCCATTTGGCACGGTGAAAAACGCAAAAAATTTGCCAAAAATACACCATCGACAATAACTCCAAAACTAAAACAGCTATTCCGGATTGAACTACATAGTCTTGTTTGTATTTGTAAACTACCTTAAGTGATGCAGTATGGTTTTTCTATTCGCATTAGTTTCAGAGATAATTGAGACTAGCCGCCCCAGTGGCGCAGTGGTCTAAGGCGTTGGCCTCTGATCATTCGTCCGTAAGGGTCCGGGTTCGAATCCCGGTCAGGCATGGATGTTGTGTTTGTCTTACGGCACTTTCTCTCTCCCTTCCCTGGAACCAGTGACCCTAAATTAGGACGGGCGACTGCTTATAGCCCATTTGAGTTGCTCACGGTGGTCGTTAAACCTCCAATCAAAAAAATAATTGAGACTAGGATTTTGCAGCCATTTGGCGCGGTGAAAAACGCTGAAACTTTGCCAAAAAGACACCATCGACAATAACTCCAAAACTAAAACAGCTATTCCGGATTTAACTACATAGTCTTGTTTGCATTTGTAAACTACCTTAAGTGATGCAGTATGGTTTTTCTATTCGCATTAGTTTCAGAGATAATTGAGACTATAGGATTTTGTAGCCATTTGGCACGGTGAAAAACGCAAAAAATTTGCCAAAAATACACCATCGACAATAACTCCAAAACTAAAACAGCTATTCCGGATTGAACTACATAGTCTTGTTTGTATTTGTAAACTACCTTAAGTGATGCAGTATGGTTTTTCTATTCGCATTAGTTTCAGAGATAATTGAGACTAGCCGCCCCAGTGGCGCAGTGGTCTAAGGCGTTGGCCTCTGATCATTCGTCCGTAAGGGTCCGGGTTCGAATCCCGGTCAGGCATGGATGTTGTGTTTGTCTTACGGCACTTTCTCTCTCCCTTCCCTGGAACCAGTGACCCTAAATTACGACGGGCGACTGCTTATAGCCCATTTGAGTTGCTCACGGTGGTCGTTAAACCTCCAATCAAAAAAAAATAATTGAGACTATAGGATTTTGCAGCCATTTGGCGCGGTGAAAAACGCTGAAACTTTGCCAAAAAGACACCATCGACAATAACTCCAAAACTAAAACAGCTATTCCGGATTTAACTACATAGTCTTGTTTACATTTGTAAACTACCTTAAGTGATGCAGTATGGTTTTTCTATTCGTATTAGTTTCAGAGATAATTGAGACTAGGATTTTGTAGCCATTTGACCCGGTGAAAAACGCTAAAAATTTGCCAAAAAGACACCATCGACAATAACTCCAAAACTAAAACAGCTATTCCGGATTTGTATGCCATAGTCTTGTTTGCATTTACAAACTACCCTAAGTGATGCAGTATGGTTTTTCTATTCGTATTAGTTTCAGAGATAATTGAGACTATAGGATTTTGTAGCCATTTGGCACGGTGAAAAACGCTTAAAATTTGCCAAAAAGACATCATCGACAATAACTTCAAAACTAAAACAGCTATTCCGGATTGAACTACAGTCTTGTTTGTATTTGTAAACTACCTTAAGTGATGCAGTATGGTTTTTCTATTCGCATTAGTTTCAGAGATAATTGAGACTAGCCGCCCCAGTGGCGCAGTGGTCTAAGGCGTTGGCCTCTGATCATTCGTCCGTAAGGGTCCGGGTTCGAATCCCGGTCAGGCATGGATGTTGTGTTTGTCTTACGGCACTTTCTCTCCCTTCCCTGGAACCAGTGACCCTAAATTAGGACGGGCGACTGCTTATAGCCCATTTGAGTTGCTCACGGTGGTCGTTAAACCTCCAATCAAAAAAAAATAATTGAGACTATAGGATTTTGCAGCCATTTGGCGCGGTGAAAAACGCTGAAACTTTGCCAAAAAGACACCATCGACAATAACTCGAAAACTAAAACAGCTATTCCGGATTTAACTACATAGTCTTGTTTGCATTTGTAAACTACCTTAAGTGATGCAGTATGGTTTTTCTATTCGCATTAGTTTCAGAGATAATTGAGACTATAGGATTTTGTAGCCATTTGGCACGGTGAAAAACGCAAAAAATTTGCCAAAAATACACCATCGACAATAACTCCAAAACTAAAACAGCTATTCCGGATTGAACTACATAGTCTTGTTTGTATTTGTAAACTACCTTAAGTGATGCAGTATGGTTTTTCTATTCGCATTAGTTTCAGAGATAATTGAGACTAGCCGCCCCAGTGGCGCAGTGGTCTAAGGCGTTGGCCTCTGATCATTCGTCCGTAAGGGTCCGGGTTCGAATCCCGGTCAGGCATGGATGTTGTGTTTGTCTTACGGCACTTTCTCTCTCCCTTCCCTGGAACCAGTGACCCTAAATTACGACGGGCGACTGCTTATAGCCCATTTGAGTTGCTCACGGTGGTCGTTAAACCTCCAATCAAAAAAAAAATAATTGAGACTATAGGATTTTGCAGCCATTTGGCGCGGTGAAAAACGCTGAAACTTTGCCAAAAAGACACCATCGACAATAACTCCAAAACTAAAACAGCTATTCCGGATTTAACTACATAGTCTTGTTTGCATTTGTAAACTACCTTAAGTGATGCAGTATGGTTTTTCTATTCGTATTAGTTTCAGAGATAATTGAGACTATAGGATTTTGTAGCCATTTGGCACGGTGAAAAACGCTAAAAATTTGCCAAAAAGACACCATCGACAATAACTCCAAAACTAAAACAGCTATTCCGGATTTAACTACATAGTCTTGTTTGCATTTGTACAAACTACCCTAAGTGATGCAGTATGGTTTTTCTATTCGTATTAGTTTCGGAGATAATTGAGACTATAGGATTTTGTAGCCATTTGGCACGGTGAAAAACACTTAAAATTTGCCAAAAAGACATCATCGACAATGACTTCAAAACTAAAACAGCTATTCCGGATTTAACTACATAGTCTTGTTTGCATTTGTAAACTACCTAAAGTGATGCAGTATGGTTTTTCTATTCGCATTAGTTTCAGAGATAATTGAGACTATAGGATTTTGTAGCCATTTGGCACGGTGAAAAACGCAAAAATTTGCCAAAAAGACACCATCGACAATAACTAAAAACTAAAACAGCTATTCCGGATTTAACTATGCCATAGTCTTGCTTGCATTTATAAACTACCCTAAGTGATGCAGTATGGTTTTTCTATTCGTATTAGTTTCGGAGATGATTGAGACTATAGGATTTTGTAGCCATTTGGCCCGGTGAAAAACGCTAAAAATTTGCCAAAAATACACCATCGACAATAACTCCAAAACTAAAACAGCTATTCCGGATTTAACTATGCCATAGTCTTGCTTGCATTTACAAACTACCCTAAGTGATGCAGTATGGTTTTTCTATTCGTATTAGTTTCGGAGATTATTGAGACTATAGGATTTTGTAGCCATTTGGCAGGGTCAAAAACGCTAAAATTTTCCCAAAAACACAACATCGACAATAACTCCAAAACTAAAACAACTATTCCGGATTTAACTGCATAGTCTTGTTTGGTGTTTATAAACTACCCTAAGTGATGCCGGATCGTTTTTCTATTCGTATTAGTTTCGGAGATAATTGAGACTATAGGATATTGTAGCCATTTGGCATGGTGAAAAACGCTAAAAATTTGCCAAAAAGACGCCATCGATAATAACTCCAAAACTAAAACAGCTATTCCGGATTTAACTGCATAGTCTTGTTTGCGTTTATAAACTACCCTAAGTGATGCAGTATCGTTTTTCTATTCGTATTAGTTTTGGCGATAATTGAGACTATAGGATTTTGTAGCCAATTGGCACGGTCAAAAACGCTAAAAATTTGCCAAAATGACACCATCGACATTAACTCCAAAACTAAAACAGCTATTCCGGATTTATATGCCATAGTCTTGCTTGCATTTACAAACTACCCTAAGTGATGCGGTATGGTTTTTCTATTCGTATTAGTTTCGGAGATGATTGAGACTATAGGATTTTGTAGCCATTTGGCACGGTGAAAAACGCTAAAAATTTGCCAAAAAGACATCATCGACAATAACTTCAAAACTAAAACAGCTATTCCGGATTGAACTACATAGTCTTGTTTGCATTTGTAAACTACCTTAAGTGATGCAGTATGGTTTTTCTATTCGTATTATTTTCGGAGATAATTGAGACTATAGGATATTGTAGCCATTTGGCGCGGTCAAAAACGCCAAAAATTTGCCAAAATGAAATCCATCGACAATAACTCCAAAACTAAAACAGCTATTCCGGATTTATATGCCATAGTCTTGTTTGCGTTTATAAACTACCCTAAGTGATGCAGTATGGTTTTTCTATTGGTATTAGTTTTGTCGTGTGTCGTGTTTTCGAGCTCCCAAGTTTTGCGTATGTTTAACCCGAAATATCGTGCGTAGACTGGTTTGCAGTAGAGTGACGGATGTATGAATGTTCCTTGCTTCTTTTGGTGAAGTTTGAGAGCGTAAAGATCTATAGTTTTATTCATACGAAGTGTTTTATTTTGTGTTTGTGCTCGTCGTTGTTGAGTGCTGCAAATGGCGATTTCTATCGTCCATGTTTCACGTGCCCATGCAGAGAAAGCTGTTCAGATTCGAGCAAGATCTACTGATAAGGCATCGCCGAGTGCTTCTCCTTTGACCTCCGAGAGGGTTGCCATGGAGACTGACCAGAGCTTCTCAAGAGATAAGAATCCATCAAGTCAAACCGGTCCTGGAAATCAACAGAGCGTGTCTTCGTGCGTTGCTGATGAAGGAGTTTCTTCTGCGATAAGAATGCAGAAGGGTGTTGCTATGGCGACGGAAAATAGCAGTTGGGCATCGGTGGTTGCCATGGCGAATTCTGACAACACGAGTGATCAGCGTTGTGCGTCAGAGAGTGAGTGTCCGGGTAATAGATTTCGTCTAACTTTCGAAAAGGATTCCAAGGTATGTCAAGATTTTCATGATCTTTCTGAGAAAACTATTATTTTTCATGCGTTACCACAGACTTCGTTACCTGTATATTTGCAAGCTTTGGAAGAACGAGTGCCGCGAGAGGCAATTAAAGGAATCGGTCGCAGTAAACGTGGTATATCAGTGTTGTTTATAAATTGTGCAGATTGTAAACTTGTGTTACAGCAAGGGATTTCTATAAATAAT